>CM038147.1:308140988-310825988 GCA_021437245.1 Aegilops speltoides | reverse complement strand
AAACTGATACAACCTTCATGATCCAAATTGCACTTCATAAGAACATTGATTTCTTGCATCATGTTGATCTTAACATCCTTGTCTTCAAGAACTTCACCCAACATGACGACGGAAAGAGAGCGGAACTCTACAGGATTCGATCTTCTCGAGATCGAGCAATTCAAGATCAACTCATGGATTGAGAGGTAGAAACATCTCTTGAGCTGAGACTCAAAACTCATATCAAGGGGATGGAAAGAAACAGATGACGGAGGTTTAAATTAGTAGGCAACAATTCCATGCTTAAGTAAGATGGTGAATGGGTGTGAAGGTAGCGAGGAGATAATTGCCATGATACCATAACGGGGCACCTTAGAGGAGGTGGCTCGTAGAATTATTTTTGATGTGGCAAAAAGAATTACTTTTGATTCGAAGATCGTTGACACTCCTTATACCAACCTAAGGGAAATCACAATCGATCATTTGAAGAAGTCCGAAAGAACGACACACTTGGTCTAGGATGGATGATGTGGACTACCTTGTTGAAGACAACACAATGAGTGAATTTTGCTTATCATCGCAAATGGATGGGACACATGGTAGGACCACTTTTGAAGATGATCCTGAACAACAATTACTAAGAAGGGCAGCCCATGGAAATTGGCACAATGGCGGTGCAAGATCGAAACAAAATGCAAGTGTTGGGAATGTTCTAACCATCATATCTGCCTGAGATTCAGATCCGATTGGTGACAGGATATTCCTGACATCCGCGTGTTTGGAAAGGAAAGTTTGCAACACAAATCAATGAGATAACATTGCAAGATTCTCGAGAAATGGACTATGGTAGTAAGCTCCAAAACATGAGCTGGTTCTACTACACACATGTGAACACGCTGTCATAGTAGTCTTGCATTAAAACACTACCGAGTTCAGTGGGGAACCATCATCAAGGATATCAAAGTCCTTGCATAAGGCATGCTCTTAAGAAGGAACTTCTTCTCCTTGAACAAGTCAATCAGTCGCTTAGTGTGCTAGGAAACACATATAGAATGGATGCAGCCAACCTATCAAACCATAGAGTACTTCGCACATGCGTAACTAACTTGAGACGATACCAGAGGAAGAAAAACAAGCTTTCTCGAATTCACGACAGCAACTTGCATCAATGCACATGAATTAGAGGAAGTCACTTCTTCCATCCAAACGTATGCTCCATGGGCTAGCATGAAGAAATGCTTTCAAAAGTTTCGAACACTAGCTTAATGCTCAGCAAAATCATGGAGAAGATAAGGATGTTGTCGGTGGGCTCAACAACATCATCTAGGTTTTCATAAAAATGGAATTCCACAATTATGTGAACAAGGTGATACCATTGGTCAGACCCAAAAGATATAATGATGTATGCCCGAGGAAACAACCACGAGTAAGACAACATTACAAACATCATTGGTTCTGATTTGATTTCACGATAGCCCATATGCAAATCAAAGATTTGGGTAAGACAATAGGTCCGACAATTGATCACTGAGGTCAATTGGTGAAGATATCATCTTTCTTCAACACACACACAAAGACATATCCCTTAGTGATGAGCTAGGTTGGACAAGCTTTTATCTTCCAACTCTCCAAGTTGTTGTTTAGCTCATCCAACTATCTTAGGGGTATCTGACATAGATTCATGGAGAAAGGGTGGTTCAGAGGAAAACCAACTTGATCACAAACTCAACATAACGGTCAGGGGCAACCTAGTAATACTTTTGAGAAGATATTCGAAAAATCACAAACTGCCGATATGTTATTAAGATCGAGATCAATCTTGCTTTCCAGGCAAGATGATGTGATCAAATAAGCAAGGGGTTGGCACAATCCTAACTCATTGATCGAAGAGTGCACCCAGAAAGATGAACTAGGTGGCACAATCGATCTTAGAGTAATGATTCAATAACCAACATGCTAAGAATGGAATTATCATCCATTAACTACCAAGCAACACAGTTGCTAGGAGTATTGATTTCACACACCACGATTCACTTGTCGGCATTCCGGTTGCAACAACACGAAGACCAAGAAAGAAACGATGATGGCGAGAAGTATCACTACATCAACATTCATAAGAGCTTGCACAATTATCATGAGAATCCTGACATCAAGGGGGTAATACTCTAGGGTAGAACAGATCAAAAGCTGGAGTGACGTTTTGATCTGTGGAGTACAACTGCTTTTACCAATCCTAGAGATGGATAAGGTACCGGAGTTTGTTTCTCCTAATCATTCTAAAATAGCTTGGCTTAACGGACCACATGAATAATAGGCATTGATGAGTATGCACACATACTCTTGACTATTAATTGTTAGAGGAACGTCAGAAAACAACTAAAGAGGGACAACTCAAAGGAACATATGATTTTCTGAGTTGTGGATGCATAGATTAGCATGTTGAACGAGTTCAACATATTTCTTCCGGATTTCTCATGCAGAAAGGTAGAACTGGCAGAGTCACAACATAGAATCGAGAACTCATCAAGAGCACTCTGGTTGGGATCTTTCGGTTCAACGAGGAACTTCCGCCATAAGCAGTTCATGGTATTTGGAGAGAAGGAAATACCATAGACCTCGAGGACCATCGGAAAGGTTACTAATAACCTAAAGGAACTAGCAAACACTATCAACATGAATGTGTAGGGTGAATCTCGTGTTCAAAAACCCAGGAATAGAAAGCCTACTAACTAAATGGCATCACGGGATGCTTTCAAGAATGACGGTCCGAATCATCACACTGGGAACACAAAACATGGCTAGATTACTAGGTGATTCTCTAAGACACCTAGGGTCATAATAATAGCTCCAACATATATACTGAGGCAGTGAAGTACCTCAACACACTGGTTAGTGTGGTTAATCTGGCCCAAAGGAACATCGGGAATGGGAAGAAGGGATTTGCAAGTGCATCAGACTAGTTAGAAACGTAGGATAACCCGGACAGCATAATGGTTGTAAATGCTCAAAAAGATTTGAGACATCTTGCAAAATGGTGGCATAACCACTCAACATCACAATATCAAGGTTCCGAGATCAATGGTCAACATACAAAAGTAGTAGGACTGAACTAAGGCTTAAATCCATCAATACTATGACTCTACGGATTAGTAACACGTGATCCTATAAGAGAATGAGAAGCGTAGTTCTTAACCCCGTAGGAAGGATAGGATGACTCAGATCAGAAGGACATAAGGTATAAGGAGTAAAAAGAGCCTTACGTTCCCTTGCACATCAATTCTCTTATATAACTAAAACATTTCTAGACTCAACTTCGACCAGTTTGGCTTGGTAATCCTACAGGCAGTTAGGCTCTAATACCAAAGCTGTCAGGGCCCCGATCCTAGGTCACACCGATCTAGCATGTAACACATCATATCACTTTGTAGCCTCACGCATGGTATTCCCACGGGTGGCACCTTACCTGGCCCGGGACCGTTTGCGCCTTTTGGCTCATGTATATGATAATGTCGCTAGCATCCATATGAAAAAAGAACCCGGGCCGACATGACTAGTTGTAAACCCAAGGTGGCACTAACCTACAGGGACAGACATACATGACCTAACAATGAACGTGTTGATCATCAACGTATGAACACAAGTCATAGCAAGCTACAAGGACTTAAAGGAACAATGTGTGACATTTCCCCGAAGGGACAGACACAGGAACGAAGGACACATGCCGGCTAGCCTAAGTGATCCGAAGCAGTAGAAAGCTACCACGGCTCAGTGGAAGCACTAGGAGACATTTCCCGATAAGAGAGGCTACCAAGAATAAATAACTAGATTGTCTGATCCCAGACATACCAAGCATTTCAAATCATACACACAATATGCTTGATATTTGCAAGTACAACATGGCATCAGAGCAAAACTCTACGACTCAAAGTATTTATTCAGAATGCTCTGAAGAGTCATACATAGTAGGAATTACAATCATGGGTTGCATGACCAAACATACAGAGCACACAAGCAACGGAAGCATAACATGTCGGAGTAGAGACAACTACAAATGAAGAAGGCTGAGAAGTCTGACTATCTACAAGACCCTCCCAAGGGTACAAGATCATAGCTGAGGTAACAAGCTAAATGTCAAAGTCCATGTAGAACTACTAGTGAGACTGAAGTCTCTCTGCAAAAACATAAATTAAGCAAACATGAGTACAAATGTACCCAGCAAGACTTACATCAGAACTAGCTACATATGTGTCAACATCAACAAAGGGGTGGTGGGGTTTAACTGCAGCAAGCCAGCTTTGACTCTGTGGCTATCCTGAGCTACGTCTGCAAGTAACTCTTTTGAGGTGGCGCACACAAGTCCACATATTCACCATATCAATACACCACTATCGATCCGCTCCCATTTCCCTACGAGAAGGCCATCCATAGCACTCACGCCTATCTTGCGCATTTTAGAGTATCCACTTTCACTTGTCTATGAACTGCATGAGCAACCCAGTAGTCCTTTACCACGAACGCGGCTATTCGAATAGATCATGTTAACCCTGCAGGGGTATACTTCTTCACACATGTTTCCACCACTTAGCATCTACACACGACATGTGCTTGGCATACTTCAAGCGAAAGATAATGTGGGTGTAGACCATGACCTGACTAATCACACAAGTCCATAGTCCAGGTTTATCGCCTATGTAGGTTACATCCGTAGGGTGTCCGACCGAGGTTTCCACTACGGCCCGAACGATGTGTGCAGGGTTCCCGAGGCACCAAACAGGTGACTCGGTACACCATGCTACTTGCCTCCCGCATCTTAGCCCACCCCTCCGGTCAGTGCTACGCACGGCCTCCAGCACGCTACAAACACCAGAAACTACTTGCAACTCCTGGACAGAGGACAAGGGGGTTAATAAGTCGAGCAGGGTCATATTTCAGGGTCCAACATGTGGTAGTAGCTGTTCTTGGATCACAAACACAGAACTCAGTTCCTGAGGACAGTTTCAATGAGAGAACCCACCATGTACTCCTACATGGCCTGTCACTCTACCTATACCAAATCATGTTCACACACTTAGCTCTCAACAGTAGGACATGATGACCACATTCCAATTCATACCCGATGAATCAGACCTGACACAACTATAAGCATAGCAGGCATAACAAGCAAGCATGAATGAGTAGGCACATCAAGGCTCAAACAAATCCTACTCATGCTAGTGGGTTTCAACTATTTACTATGGCAAAGACAGGTCATGCAGAGGAAAAGGGTTCAATTACCGCAGCATGTAGTAGAAGAATCATTGTTGTCCTAATGCAGTAATAGAGAGCAGGAGCAAGAGAGTGGGATTGTCTCAGAATGAACAAGCGGATTTTGCTTGCCTAGCACTTCTGAAGATATCATTTAGTCTTCATCAGTGACATTGATCACACCATTGAAACAACATCTACTGAGAGGGGACAAACACCAGCAAATGAGAGGGAACACAATCAATGCAATGCAACAATATGATGCATCATCATGACATGGCAGTATGCCGTTGATTAAGCTAATGCAACTAGCAACAAGTTAAATGAAGTTGGTTTGAACCCAACGTTCAAATTCAAACTCAATATGTGGATATTAAAATGCCATTTATTTTATTTGCCCAATTCAAAAGCTATAAGTTGTTCCAACATGCACGAAAATGGTATAGATGGATTCCTTGGATTTTTCAGATAATTTTTCATATATAAATTATTTCATTTTGAGTTATGGTTGATTTTTTATGAATTTTTGAAGTTTTAACTATTTTCTGGAATTTCCTGGATTAAATTAAATATAGAAAATGATTTACTACGTCACCCTAACGTCAGTGTGACATCTGCAGGTCAACATGGTCAAAACTGATGTGTGGGCTCCACACGTCAGTTGCATAGTGAGCTAACATAATTTAATTAAACTAAACTAATTTAATTAGCTGACTAGTTAGTCAAGGGGGCCCACCTGCCAGTGGGCCATAGAGTTAGTTAGTGGGGTAATTAGGCCCTAATTACATGGGTATGTTAGACACGTCGGCGATAAGTCACCGGTGACCATAGAGCATGGCGGCGAGCTTCGGAAATCGCCATCCAGCGACGGTTTGGCATAGGACTAGGCTCTATGGAAAGCTTGGACTGCTCCGCGTCTAGTGGTGCAGGAGGCAGCAGCTTCGGTGGCCTAGATCGACGGTGGCAGCGACTTGCGCGGTGGCTGGAGTTGGGACGTCGGTGAGTTCAACGCTATGGTGCGCTAGGGGCGGAACTGGGGGATGCTACGCGCTCCTGGGGATCCAGTGAGCACGTTGACACGCCCAGGTGCGAGCTACACTTGTAGCAGCCACGGCGGCGACATGGCCGGTGGGGTGGAGCTCTTGGGTACAGCTGTGAAGCTAGCTAGGGGACGAGTTAGACTACGGGATGAGAGAGGGGAAAGACGGAGGTGTTCACGGCGCGTCGAACGGAGGGACCGCTGCTCGGGGGAGGCTCTGGGTCGACGGGCCGACGAACGCAATCTCCGGCGTCCGAGCTTGATGACGACGATGGTGAGGAAGATGCGGCGCTCCCGCGCATGCGTGACTCGGCATAGACCTTTGCGGCATCAAGGTAGAGCTAGAGGACTTGCTAGTGGGGCAAGGGGTTGCCGGTGGCTGCGGTGTTTGCGGCAGCGCTCTCCGGTTCGTTCGGGCAGCCATAGAAGAGAAAACAGAGAAGGGGAAGGAGGTCCAGAGAAGAGTGGGGGAATGGATGAGGGGGTCCAGCACGTCTCCAGTGGAGGAGAGGATGAGCATGGGGAGGCCAGGCAGGCAGGGAGGTGGTGTGCGTGGCTGGGCTGCACTGGGCACGTAGTTGGTTCTCCTTCTGGCAGAAGGTAGAAGAAGCTCCAGGCGTGCGAGGCTCTAGTGGGCTGGGCCAGCTTCAGCAGAAGTCCGCACAGGTAAGGACGCCCAGGTGAGATAAAATCACTTTTTGTAGCTTCTGAAAATAATTATGGGGTTAGATATGAAATATCCAGAACCACATAAAAAGTTCCAGAATTATTGGACATATATTTAATGTATAACAAACATAAATCCAATACAAATAATTATCAGATTAACTCAAATGCCCAAAATGAATATTTCTGAGCTCCTAAAAATATTGGTTTGAAATTTACCTTTGGCCAATATTTTCAGAGAAAAACAGAAACATTTTCTTGGACTTATTTGAAGATATTTTTAATGTTGATCATTTTTAGAAAATATTTCTGAGGCTTTCAGCTTTCTCCAATTCAAATTTCATAAATTGAAATATAATGCATGATGATTGATGCAGGGACAAGCAGTGACTAGCTAGGGCTGTGACACCGGTGCAGGCGGCACCGTCACCATTCCCCCTGCGGCCAAAGTAGTAGCGGAAGACGTCGGAGGAGGACAACATCAACAGCACCTTTGTGGCTATGTTCCACAAGACGTGGGTGGGGAGAATATTCCATCTCTTCCACTACACCTCGCTGGAGGACGTAGCCGCAGCGATGGCGCCCACTCCGGCCCGAATCGCAACCCACTAGCTGCCCCTGCTATGGGTGCAACTACGGGGCACGCGCCTTCCCTGGGGCACGCGCCTTCCCTGCGACGAAGCACCGAATGGGGTTGTCAACCCCCAGGCAAATCCTTCTCGTTGTCACGCCGCCATGGCGACTGGCTCACAGCAACAAGAACATGGCGCCGCCACTACCTGTACTGTCAGAAGTCGGGAGATGTCCTGATTTGCGTCGTCGTCCATACCAAGCACTGCTTTGGAAGCCATGGCACGGGCCCAGATCCTGCTGAGATTCCCGCCAGCAGCCAATCAAATGGATGAGTGGAGAGCCACCATTCAATGTTTGATTGGTCTCTCTGAGGGGGGAGGATCAAAACAAGCAGGCCCACCACAAGACCCGCAAGCCGCAACAACGACCCAAGATGCTAGCCGTGCTAAAGGGCCCATTTCGATGTTGCAGTCCCCTCCGCGGCAGCCAACACATAGGCTGCAGCCCGAGCCACGTGACCAAGAGCCCGACGAGGTGTCGATGGCTTGATCTGATCCTCGGGCCCGTCAGGATCAGCGACAGGTCCTGGAAGACAGGCAAAGGGAAGACATGCATGTCACCACAGAACGGCGCTGTGAAACCTGCTACCAGGCGTAATACCCTGACATCGATGAACCCGCACCCAATGGAGATGGATACCTGCCTTTCGAGGTTGGGTGCCCTGCCTTCACTCGCGAGCTGTGGCAAGTCTGTTGGCCATTTGCTCGTGCGTTCAAGCCAGAGATACCAGAAAAGTATGATGGGAGACTGAACCCAGTAGAGTTCTTGAGCATCTACACCATCACCGTTCAAGCCGCCAGAGGAAGATACGAAAAGGTATTCGCCAACTACTTCCCTTTGGTACTCACGACGAATGTGACGTCATGGCTAACGCACATGACGTAGAATTCCATCTCGACCTGGCTGACCTATGCAATGAGTTTGTTGGTGCCTACACGGGCGGCCATCAAGAACCAGGGCGGCCCAGCGATTTGCATCTCCTTCCACAAAAGGAAGGAGAGAGTTTGCGAAAGTTGAAAGGATCGAGAAGAGGTGACTAGAGGAGGGTGATTAGACCCTCAACAAAAAAAGATGGCAGTTTTTAAGTTTTTCAAGTTGAGGTGGTAGATTAACACAATTTCAAGCATGCACAATACAATTCAAGCAAGCATGCAAAGAGTATATGAGCAGCAGAAAGTAAAGCATGCAACTTGCAAGAAAGTAAAGGGATGTGATTGGAGTGTGCAAACGCAATTGGAGACACGGAGATTTTTGGCGTGGTTCTGATAGGTGGTTCTATCGTACATCCACGTTGATGGAGACTTCAACCCACTGAGGGTAACGGTTGCGTGAGTCCAAGGAGGGATCCACTCACGAAGGGTCCACGAAGAAGCAACCTTGTCTATCCCATCATGGCCATCACCCACGAAGGACTTACCTCACTAGGGTATATCTTCACGAATTAGGCGATCTCCTTGCCCTTACAAACTCCTTGGTTCAACTCCACAATCTTGATAGAGGATCCCAAGTGACACCTAACCAATCTAAGAGACACCACTCTCCAAAAGGTAATAGATGGTGTGTTGTTGATGAACTCCTTGCTCTTGTGCTTCAAATAATAGTCTCCCCAACACTCAAATCTCTCTCACAGATTTGGCTATGGTGGAAAGATGATTTGAGTGGAAAGCAACTTGGGGAAGGATAGAGATCAAGATTCATATGGTAGGATCTTCATATCTTGGTCTCAACACATGAGTAGGTGGTTCTCTCTCAGAAAATGAGTAGTGGAAGAGTAGGTTTGTTCTGATGGCTCTCTCCATGAATGAAGAGTGGGTGGAGGGGCATATATAGCCTCCACACAAAATCTAGCCATTACACACATATTCCCAAACTTGGTGGGACCGAATCAACAAACTCGGTCAGACCGATTTAGGTAAAAATGTGAATGTTAGGAATTTCGGTGGGACCGATATAGTCATCTCGGTGGAACCGATGTGCAGGGGTTAGGGTAAAACCTCAACTCGGTTTGACCGATTACTCAAACTCGGTGAGACCGATTTTTGTAATAAGCAAACGGAGGATTGGTCAAGCAAACTTGGTGAGACCGACTGCATTAACTCGGTTAGACCGAAACTGTTGCAATAGATCATAGAGAGTTTGCAAGCCCATCTCGGTGAGGCAGAGATTCCATCGGTGAGACCGAAGTGACTAGGGTTTGGCAGTGGCTGAATAAGATGAAACTTGATGGAGCCGGATAGACAAAGTCGGTGGGGCCGAGTTGGACATTTAGGTTTAGGACATATGTGGATGTGAGAAAGTGGCTGAGGGTTTTGGAGCATATCACTAAGTACTTTGAGCAAGCAAGCCATTAAGCAACAACTCATCCCCTTTTAATAGTATTGGCTTTCCTATGGACTCAATGTGATCTTGGATCACTAAAATAGAAAATGTAGAGTCTTGAGCTTTTGCCAATATTTGTCCTTAGCATCTTGAAGGGGTTCCACATCCTCTTGTCCATGTCCATGCCACTCCAACATTGAACTTACCTGAAATGCACTAGGTAGAAGTATTAGTTCAACAAGAGATATGTTGTCATGAATTACCAAAATCACCCAAGGAGCACTTGTGCTTTCTATCTCCCCCTTTTTGGTAATTGATGACAACATACATCAAAGCTTTAGATAAAGATATAAGGGAATAGCAAGTAAACCTTTGGAAGGACATGCAACATGCATTGGCTCCCCCTACATGCATGCAATCTTGTGATAATAGATCATAAGAGTATGAGAATGCATAAACATGTCAGAGCAGGCAATGAGTTACATGTGTCTTGGCTATATGCATCAGCGCAAATGATATAGATACTGGAATTATACCTTCATGTTCATGAGTCTCTCTTGCAAACAATATGTACCACATCAAGAGATCTTCATGCACATGAGTGTGATGCACATACTTACCTTGTGGTCTTGAGCTAGCTTGAAGAAGATGTACCTGCGTAAACAAAGTTAGATAACACAAGAACATCTACTAGACAGAGCAAGAACTAAAGAGCACAAGAATACCAAGACCGGGATGACATGTAGATTGTGAGTACTAGGTAGTCTCTTCAGATATTGACATGTCCCCAAGAATAAACATATGCAAAAATTCCAAAGGTTTTCTTCCCTTAGAAGTTTTTCTCCCCCTGAATCTGATATGGGATAATGGGAGTAGATAGGGTAGCAGAAGATCAGAGCAAACAAGAAAATAACCAGAGCAAGATCAAGTCATAACATATACTACCATGTCTTTCCCCTCTTGAAGACATGAGACAACTTTCCTCTTAAGAATAGGAGCATCAGGAGAAGCTTTTATGTGCTCTCTCTCTCTTATGTGATAAGCTTTGATGTGCTCTCTCTCCCTCTTTGACATCAATTTCCAAGAAGAGACTTCTGGAGCATGAGTCAAGTAGGTTTGGTCCTGGAGTCACATTACAAAGCCACGTGTAATATTCATGCTGGTAGAGGACAAGTCACAAAGAGTGGAGCTGGGACAAATATGCAGAATGCAAGTGACACAGATTTTGTCTCAGGACTAAAATCGGTAGCACCGAGTGTGTCGGCGTCCTAGATTCTGGGGTATCCAGCCCTGCCTACCTGCGGCCCACCACGTGGCTTCATTGACGGCCTGGTACGGCCCTGCTTCAGTGCCAACACCACGAGACCCTCGCGTGGGGCCAAGTGTCGCGAGGCGGACGACGCCAAGGCCCCTAAGGGAGTTGGCTTCCTTAGGCGTGCTCCTGAGGGGCGGAGAGTCCTATGCAAGATATCTCACGAGGCTCAGCTGACGTGAGCCATGACGACCAAGGCCAGGCGGGCGCCAGGCGGGCGCAGAACGCAGGTTTCCTCTTCGGTGCAAGGGAGGCAGGCCATAGGCGCGGAGTCCCGGGGAATCAGCCAAAGGTTTCCGTTCTGGTGCAACAAGATCAAGACCGCCAGGATGGCAGGACGGAGGTCATCAACGAGCCCACCGCAGCGTCACGACCAGAGGCTTTTCGCATGCGAAGACTACTTTTGTCAGGATAGACTATACTACTTGTCCCCTTTCAAATCCCGCCATTGTGGAATCCCTTCCTGCTCATATTTGAAGAGGACCAAGGCCACTATATATAGGACTTAGCCACCACCATAGAGAGATACCGAGAACAGAACAAGTAGAGCACCACACCAGCTCAAGAACACCTCACCTCCTGAGGCTTGTTCATCCACTGTACTAGTTCATCCATAGCCCCTCGTGGCAATCCACCACACCACACTTGATTAGGGTATTACACCACAACAGTGGCCTGAACGAGTATAAATCTTTGTGTCCTTGTGTCTCCTTGAGCTCGACGCGCTAGGCTTAGGAGGATCATGAGTAGGCAGGCTTGGCACGTTGAAATCTCCACATGCACCCCCGAGTTTGAACCTCTAAAGGATTGTCAGATCCCTAAATCCGACATTTGGCGCGCCAGGTAGGGGTGCGTCGGAATCTTCTTCCTCGAGCTCTAGATCATGCCACTGATCTCTATGGCGGGCGCTCCTCCGTCGGCCTCGTCGACACGCGATCCCGGAGAAGCGCCGGGGCTGCGCTGCTTCACCCTCTCCCTGCGGTAGGTGCAATGGCCGCCCAAGTTCCGACCGGAGATGCCGCCGCGCTACGACGGTGTGGCAGATCCGGCCCCCTTTCTTTAGGCATACGAGGAGACAGTTTGGGCGGCTGGCGGAGACGAAAAGGTGAAGGCCAACTGGTTCCCCATGGCCCTCGTAGGCGCAACATGAGCCTAGTTACTCAACCTACCGGCATCTTCCGTGGCCTCTTGGGAGGAGCTGCGCGACCTCTTCCTCTCCCACTACGTGGCGCCGGCGCCCCCGGTCATCGCAGCTCTCCTAGGTGGCTCGCAGGCGCCACCCTCCAACCGCCACATCAAGCAGTTCTACCGACGGGTAAGGCAACACTAGGGCGGGTACGGGGGCTCCCCCGGGCTGGGCGGCGCCGCAAGTGGCCTCCCCTTTGGCCCCGAGGATCACCCTGCCGCCACGACGGGAGCAGGCCCACTCCCGATGCTCTGCACCCCCACCATCTGCCACATGGCGATCACCAGGACCCTCAGCGACGGCGGAGCCGGCCTCAACGTGCTCTTCCCGGAGGCGTTCGGCCTGCTCCACGTGCCGCCCAGCCGGCTCCGCCCCTCCAAGCCTTTCTCCGGGGTCGGCGATGGCTCCACCAGGCCCCTGGGGTAGATCCATCTCCCCGTCACATTCGGGACCCACAACAACTACCGCACCAAGCTCATCGACTTCGACATCGCCAAGATCGACCTGCCATACAATGCTATTCTGGGATACCCAGCCTTGGCCCAGTTTATGGCTGCGACCCACCCCGCGTACAACCTCATGAAGATGCCTGGCGGCAACTGTGTCCTCACGGTGGTGGGGAACACCAAAGGCGCGCTGCAGGCCCTCAAGCTCGCCTTCAAGACAGCCGTGACCGTGCTACCCGGCGATAAGAAGGACCAGAGGCCCTGTAAGCGGCTACCGCCAAAAGAAGCAGCTTTTTTCCCAAGACCGAGCCGAGACGGCAAGTGCCGTGCTGTGTTTGGAGGCGTGTCTCTCGTGGCTCGACCACCTATGGGGCATCGGGGCCCTTCGTTCGGCAAGGGAGCGGGATCGTGCGAGCAGATCGAGGTCGGGCGCAAGGAAACGGGCATCTTTACCCAGCCGGGGCTCTCCGAGAGATAACACCCTACCGCCGCCGTGTTTGTTATTTGATCTTGCTCGTGCGAGCGAGCGATGGTGGAGCTGTGGGTGTGGAATGGATCAACCCCTTCTACGCGGCGCATGGGCCTCCTTTATACTCAAGGGGGGATCCACGGGTGGCAGCAGAGGAAGAGGGGGTAAAAGGTAAAATCGCAGGTTGGTGCAATAGCAGACAACAAAGATTGCCCCTACCTAACTCGACGGCGGGGACAAGGGCATTAAATGCCCGTCCGTCACCCAACAAAGGCTGGGAGGAGTGACCGTTAAGTGAGCCTCCGGTTGCCACGATGGCGCCTGTCGACTCCGTTTGCCACCTCGCCCGCATGGCTGCGCAGCGCCTCGCCACGTGCCCTTGGGATGGCCTGGTGATGACGCGTCACCGGGTGCGCTGGAGTTGGGTGGCAGCCTTGCCGCGGCAAGTGCCTTGCCGCAGCCCCTTTGTTGTGCCGCAAGCTTGTCGGCCGCTGGGTTTGCCGGGCGCTGGGCGCCGCGCAAGTCTTCCGTGATGCCCTGTTGACCTTCCCGCAAGCTCCTCTTGCCGGGCCTTCGTGTTCTTGGCTAGTACTTTGTTCTTGAATGGCAGTAATAAGGAGTGGTGGAGAGCCTTGCCGGGCGTCCGCAAGCCTGGTCATGGGTGTTGCGATCGCCTGCAGACAAGTTCGGGTACTAAGGTACTTCTACTTTAGTACGCCGACAGAGCCCCTGCCCGGGCCATACACGGTGCCGAAGGGCCAGGCCCAAAACAAAGGCATCGGCACGCATGGCTTGGGCCCGCGACAGAACGGGCTTCACGCGCCACCGCGGCCTCAAGAACGCACGCCGCCGATTGCGGCGCCGTGGGGAGACGTGGGTGGCGCGGCGATTTTAAGGCGCCCACCCCGGATCGTGCTGCGGGCGAGGTCATTTCACCCGCTCCGCCCGCCGCCGCCACGCGCGCCCTATGCGTGAGGAGTCGTTGGCGGAAGGTGGGAAACCGAGCCACGGAAGGAAGGTGGCGGTTGGCCCCGCTCCTTTGTCCTCCTAGCTTTCCGATTGGCTGAGCGGGGCCGCCGAGCCCCCACTTCGCCCTTTAAAAGGAACGGAAGGGGAGCACAATAATCCCACACTTCCTCTTCTTCCTTCGTCTTCAACTTCCGTTATTTTCCTCTCATCCGCCATGGAGGAGGGAATCTGGTCCTTCAACGGTGGTAGCGAGGGTTGCCTCCAGTAGCGCGCCTCCTTATCCCGCACCTGTGGTGGCGGAGCCGGCCACGAGGGGGAGAGGGAGGGGGCGAGGCCGCGGACGGGGTCGAGGACGTGGTCGGGGCGCTCGGGGAAGGGGCGGCCGGGCGATGCACCTCCTGCCTCCGCCAATGTAGCCCTTCCTCGAGGCGGTCCACACCGAGACGATCCTCTGGAGTTCTTCATCAAGCGCCGAGCACCCTGTCGTCGCTTTCCGCCGCCGCCCTGCTTCGCGAAGCGCGATGGAGCCGGATCCGCCCGAGATGTTGGAGTTGCGCGATGAGGAGCTGCGGGATCAGCGCACCGAAAGTGAGTGTCATATCCCTAGCCCCGGCGTGATGTACTTCGACCGAGGGTGGAAGACGTCGCCGCATCCACGCTTTGACGGGCGGGTTTACCTTCCATTTCAAATTAATGGGGCGACCTTCTCGCTGTCAAGGTCTTCGGGACTCGCACCCGGCAAGGTGCCGCATGGACAGCTCCGATAGCGAAGGCCCCTCCTCGAGCGAGAGTGATGAGGAGGGAGCGACAGCGACGACGACGGGGATGGCGGGTCCGACCAGGCGCTTGACGCTGCTTTGCGCGCCACCGCAACCCCATCATCCGGTCGCCGCCTTCAACTCCCCGGGCCATCTCCTGGGCGGCGGGCGAGGGAGGCTGCGAAGAGGAAGAGGGGTGGCGGCAAGGCCGTCAAGTCGGAGTACGAGGGCGAGGAGCCTCGACAGCAGGCCGACGCTCCACCACCCCGCCTTCAAGCTCGCCTCCCGCGCCTGCCTCCGCCAAGCTCCTGGCCGGCCCCGGAAGTTCTCTTGGTGTCTTCGCCAGAGCTCTCCTATGCGCCTTTTGTTCTTCGCGGCAAGCTTCTCTTGCCGGGCCTCTTGACCTACCTCCTAACAGAGAAACAGGAGAGGAATTACGCATCTTATCTTTCAATTTGTAAGCCTTCTGCTTTAGTCAGATTCAAAATTTGTAATCCTCTCTATCATGTTTTTCATCCTCTTATGGACTTGTATTAAATCGGGATGTTTTAATGAAAAGAGAGGAACACTTGCTGGCTCACCCTTTACTTGATTTTGTGCTTTGTACATTCCGACCCTACGCCTTTAGGGGACTTGCCGAACGAACACGCTTGTCGAGCACGGACGCCAGAGTTCACCGGGCGGTGTTAAGCTTCCGCAAGAAACCTCGCCGGGCCGCTTGCAGCGGCGCTTGTGTCGCCGAAGCGGACTCGAAACAAACCAAGGGCGCAACTTGGCCGCGACTTGGCTCCTCCGCGACAGTGTTTTTTTTACAAAGCACACTGCTCAAGGATGCGGCCCCGCCTTCCGGGTCCACAAGAGGATGCATGACGAGGGATGAAAAGAACTTATCTGACCAGAGTCTCCCGGCGACCTTAGCTTGCCGGGAGGGACCTTGGCCTTCAGCAGTTCCTCAAGAACTCCGGCTCGCAAGACCTGTGTGCTAGTGCCTTCTTTGGCCCTTGTCACCGACGCCACGGCCCCGGGGCCCCGCCGCCGAAGGGAATTTACACTTGCAGTCCCCAAAAAGTTGGCTTGTCGGGCCTCAGGCGCCAATAAGGCCCTTCCGCTTCTCCTAGTCACTGTGATCATGGTCACGAAAACGACTAAGACAGCGCTGTAATAAGCTATTTTTTATCTATATTTTAATTTATGTGCGATTTTGCAAAACGATGCCATGCTTTGCCCTTCGTATGTTTATACTCTACGCTGCTAGGGAACTTGCCGGCGCTAACACACTTGCTGAGCACGGACATCAGCCACTACCGTGGCGGTGTTGTTTCCGCAAGCAACCTTCTCGGCCACAGGTAGCGGCACTTGTATTGTTGAGCGGACTCTAAACAACGCAAGGAAGCAAATTAACCACGAGTTGGCTCCTCCGCGACGTGCATTACGCATAAAGGACTAACGATGGGGAACATAACAAAAAACATGGAACTAAGAAATGCTCGTATAAAAACTCGCATTTACTTAGCTTTTCCATCTTCAAGAACCCGCCGAGGCCGTGCTTCTTTCCCGATTTTTCCCTTGTATGTTCTTCTTACGCTTTGGGGAACTCACGGCCAAGAACACGCTTGCTGGAGCGCAGGCATCGCATGCTCTGGCTGGCGGTGCAGCCCGGCGGAAGAACTCGTCGGGCTGGTTGCGGCGTGCTTTTACCGTCGAGCGGACTCGAAACGGGTCGACGGCGCAACCTAACCACGATCCGATCCTTCCGCGTTCGGTTTCCTCATACAAGGTATGGATTTTCGGGGAGCACAACTCCTGGCCGGCGGAGCTCGATGGCACGTCCTCGACGGCAGCGCGACGCTCCGGGGAGATGCGCTTGCCGGAGCAAGCGCCAGAGCTGTCCTTGCCGGGCTTGGCCTTTGGTTGGCCTGCCTTCGCTTTCTCGCACTTGCCGGTGGAGCTCGATGGCGCGTCTTCGACGGCAGCGCAGCGCTCCAGGGAGATGCGCTTGCCGGAGTGAGCACCAGAGTTGTCCTTGCCGAGCACCAGAGCTGTCCTTTCCGGACTTGGTCTTCTTCTTCCCTCGGGGAGCTTCAGCGGCAAGTGGCTCGCGTTCTGCTGTGGCAGCTGCCTCCCGGTAGATCTTGTCGGCGCAGATGAGTGCATCCCTCTTGTCTCCTTGGACAGAAATGACGCTCATCGGGCCAGGCATCTTGAGCACATTGTATGCGTGGTGAGAGGCCGCCATGAACTTGGCGAAAAGGGTCGCCAAGTATCCTGCTGTAAGGCAAGGATATCGCCACGCCGAATGTGACCCTCTCGGCCCCGGTTCAGCTCGCCGTCAATGTCACCGCAATGTGATCTTCCCTTGGGCTAGCTCCTTCCGGATTTATTCTTGAAAGGTGCCGCTCTTCAAGCTTGTCGCCGGGATCTGGAGCTTGAGCATCGCGGAGGAAATCAGGTTCAGCCGCCCCGCCGCCAACCAGCATCTTCATGACCTTAAGGTTGCGGATTGTCGGTGAAACCAACATCGGCAAGCACCGACCGCGGATGCGATCGGTGGTCCTTGACGTCAAGATGATGGGCGGCCGACCACTTCGAGGCTCGCGGCGCTCGACGGACGGTTCTGTCGCTGTTCACTTCGCACCCATTGCTTGAGTTGGCGGTGCGAGGTGTGAGAGGCGCCGCCGCCGATGCACAACACCTCCGCCTTCCTCGAACTCCCTGGTCATCAGCCCCACCTTCCTCCATCTCATCATCTTCATCTTCATTCGCCCCTGTCGCGCCGCGGAGGTCTGTCTCCTTGCCGCTGCTTGGCCTTGCCGCTGTTCCTCCCCGGCGGAAGCTTGCCGGATCCTCCGCCACCTCCCCGGCTTTCCTTATCGCGCGCCAGACTAGCTTTTTGCAGCTCCGCCATCTCGCTTACTTTTTGCAGGTTTGGAGGTCATGGCCTTTGTTGCGTGAATCTTTGCAATAACGCTTGCCGGAGCTATCCCGCTTGTCGGCGGTTGCTACGGCCTCGCCGAGTCGCCGGTTTGGCCTTTGTCGAGCCGCCTCGCTGCCGGAATGCTCAACAGCCAGCACATCTTTAGCTTTCCTCTTCCTATTGTCGCCTTCGGTTCTTCCTTGCCGGGCGGCATCCTCGCCGCCGATCCTTCTGCTCCGCAATCTCCGGATTTTCTCCTCCTCAGCGTGCACACTTGTCGGCTAGAGCGTAAAGCTCACGACATCTTCGATCTTGCACATCGCCATCTCCTCCTCATCCCGCGTTACGCGACGCTTCGGCGAAACGCTAATAACCGCGCATGGTGGACGCTCGGGATGTTGCGCTGCACTGGCTGAATTTGTATATACTTGCGCAGGGGCCCTCCTTCCGGACGAGCAAGTGGAGGTCACTCTCCGCCATGAGGCTTGTGGCCACCCGTGAAGGCGCCGACAAACCGATGGCATGTGTCCGCCCATGAGGAGATGGAGCCGCCCGGCAAGTGCATGAGCCACGATCCGACGTTAGGCTTGAGTACCAGCGGAAGTAGTTGACGAGATCTTCGCCGCGCCTTCCCGCAGCTCGCACCGCGATGGTGTAGATGCCGAGAACTCCGACGGTGTATCCTGCCGTGTATTCTCGCACGCTCGCTTGAAGTTCTTGGTTTTGGGCCATCGACTTGCCGCACCGCTGGTGAACGCAGGCAACCCGCGCGCACGCAAGTCGCCTGTTCTCCGGTGCATGCGCGCCGACGGCGGGCCCAAAGGCGCTGGTCGGACCGACGCCGCTTTTTCCCGGCGCTGGCGCGGTACGAAGCGCCTTCTTTGTTGCCGCTTGGAGGACGGGCTTGATCACGGCGAAGTTCAAGGGTCCGACGACGCCGTGAGTCGGGCGCTAAGGTTGGTCCGGCGAAGCGGCGATCGCGCCTTTGGGGCTGGGAATGCACGGAAGCGCACCCCAGCCGTCCTGCCGGCGCCGACCCGCGCCGGCTTTTGCCGCCTCGACGCGCCGGCCGCGGGGCTTGTCGCCGCTGGCGGCCGATGAGGCTGTGTGGCGGCCATCCTCCGCCGCCGATCTTGTGCGGCACCGAGGAAGTTCAGAAGCAGCCGGGCTCGCCAGCGCTTCTCGCTGTCTTTGGTGGCGTGGCGACGAGCGGCGCGAGAGCGGATGTGCTCGGACTCCAATCGGATTGGGAGGAGCAACACCGCCCGTGCAATCAGATTCGCCGCGCAAAGATGCGGGCGCAGTATGCCGACCTCGAGGGTCCCGCGACCCACCAATCTTGGCCTTTGCTCTAACGCGAGCACGGTGCTAGAGCACCGGGCGTTGTTGGCCTTGCACCTCTTGGGAGGGGTGCGGCGCTCGCACTGTCAGCCGACGCTATGGGCCTTTGTTCTGGATTCGTGATGACACGAGACCCACCGCGGCACCCGCTCTCCGCCGGCTGTCTCTTCACCTTCACCGCTGTTCGGCGGTGGTGGTGGAATTGATGTAGACGGGAGCGCCACCTCCGGCTTCTTCTTCGTGGCATGTTGACGGCGACGCCGATGTAGCGGCGTGGAGACCGGATCGATGTTTCACAATCTCGACGCCTTTACCGGCGCGCCAAAGATGTCGGGCGTGGTTCGTGGCCTCGAGCACCTATGGGGCATCGGGGCCCCTTCGGTTCGGGCAAGGAGCGGGATCGCAGTAAGAGCGATCGAGGTCGGGCGCGGGAGACGGGCATCTTTACCCACCGGGCTCTCCGGAGAGATAACACCCTACCGCCGCTTCGTGTTTGTTATTTGATCTTGCTCGTCGCGAGCGAAAGCGATGGTGGAGCTGGGTGTCGACGATCAACCCTTCTCACGCGCGCATGGGCCTCCCTTTATACTCAAGGGGGGATCCACAGTGGCAGCGAGGGAAGAGGGGGTAAAAGGTAAAATCGCAGGTTGGTGCAATAAAGGACAATGTTGCCCCTACCTAACTCGACGGCAGGGGACAAGGGCATTAAATGCCCGCCCGTCACCCAATGAAGGCAGGGAGGAGTGACTGCTAAGTGAGCCTCCGTTGCCACGATGGCGCCTGCTGGCCCGCTTGCCACCTCGCCCGCATGGCTGCGCAGCAGCGCCGCCACGCGCTCCTTGGGATGGCTCGTGATGACGCCACACCGGTGCGCGCTTGGAGTTGGTGTAGCCTTGTGCCAGCAAGTGCCTTGCCGCAGCCCCTTTGTTGTGCCGGGCAAGTTTGTCGGGCACTGGCCTTGCCAGGCGCTGGGTGCCGCAAGTCTTCCGGTGATGCCCGAGTTGACCTTCCCTGCAAGCTCCTCGGGCCGGGCCTTCTGTTCTTGGCTAGTACTTTGTTCTTGAATGGCAGTAATAAGGAGGGTTGAGAGTTTGCCGCGGTCCGCAAGCTCCTCGCACGGGTGTTGCGACCGCTCAGCACAAGTTGGGGTACTAAGGTACCCCCTACTTTAGTACGCCGATAGTCTGCTAGGATGGGACGGCCAGCGCTACCTTCAACTTAGGGGCTGGCCTCCCTCAGGATCAAGAGGAGGCTTTGTTCAGCTTTTTGCGAGCCAACAAGGATGTATTCGCTTGGGAACCCAAACACCAGGTAGGGGACCTAAGGTGGATAATCGAGCACCACCTGAGGGTTTGTCCAAACATGCAAGGCAGGAAGGTAGGCTCGCCGCCACCACCGAGAAGCGTGCCTCATCGCCCGTGAAACCCGAAGCTAAGCAAGCCGCAGGGTCATCGAGAGGTGCGGTACCCAAAGTGGCCGCGAACCCCGCCATCGCTTCCAATAAAGGAGGAAAGGAGCACATGTGTCGATTTCACCAACTTCAACAAGGCCTCGCCCGCAAGATACCTTCCCGCCTCCTCAGACGACCAGATCGCCGACTCCACCGCCGAAAAGCGACTGTCAGTCAGGTTTTAGATGCCTTCTCCGCTACCACCGGATCAAGACGGCCGTGGAGGATGTGGAGAAGACGACATTCTCACCCCATGCGGGGTGTATCACACACTGATGCCCTTCGGGTTCGCAATGCCGAGCAACCTTCCAGCCGGTCGATGCACATCGCCTCGATTCAGCCAGAGGAACGCAGAGGCCTACGCTGATGATATAGTGGTGAAGTCTCGTGAGGCCATGACTCTAATAGAAGATTTGGAGGAGACGTTCGCCAGCCTGCGCATGGTGGATCTTCGGCTTAACCCCGAGAAGTGTGTGTTCGGGGTCCCTTCTGGCAAGCTGCTGGGCTTCTTGGTGTCACACAGAGGGACCCAGCTAACCCAGAGAGGGTCAAGGCGATAGAGCATATGAACCCCCCACATACTCTGAAGGAGATGCAGAAGCTGGCTGGCTGCGTAACCTCACTTCGGCGCTTCATTTCCAAGCTGGGGGAGCGCGCCCTCCCATTTTTCAAGTTGATGAAAAGGAAGGAGCCATTCGAGTGGACCCCCGAGGCAGACGCAGCCTTCTAGGGCCCCAAGAGATATCTGACTAGTCCGCCCATGATGGTGGCACCGTGCCTTCTCAAACCCTTTGTTCTCTATCTGGCAGCAACCCCTCACTCAGCCAGCGCCGCCTTGGTGGCGCAAAGGAAGGAGCGCCTGATCAAGAAGCCACAGCAGGATGCACAACCGGCAAGCAAGGCACGGCATCCCCCAGGGCAAGGCATCTGAAGTCTTGGCCAGCGCAGTGGTTGACATTCCTCCCGAAGTCATGATCGACCCCGTGGCTGCCAAGGCTCCAGAGGACGGGCCTCATGAGGCCATAAGGGACATGTGCCCCCATGAAGAACAAGATCCCGCTGATAAGCTTCCTCGTCGAAAGCACCTCGTTTACTACAAGACAAGATCGAGGGGAGGCCCGCACGCTACCCCATGCCATAGAAGTCTTTCCTCGCACTTAGTCGCTTAGGAAATCAAGGCCACTACTTTCAAGGCCACCCCATCAAAGTTGTATTAGTGTACCCGCAGGAGAGGGTGCTCCAAAGCCCGAATGCAGTCGGGCGAGTTGCCGAATGGAACATTGAGCTTAAAGCATTCAATCTCGAGTTCAGTACCACCTGTAATCATTGGCGTGCTGCCCTCGCGACTCGTGGGTTTAATGGACGATGTCCGCACGACGGAGTAGGCGAGGAGTGCTCCCTCCTGCAAGGAGATCAAGAGTCGGACGAATGGATCATGTACTTCGCCGAGGCGTTTGCTCGACAAGGCAAAGGGGCGAGGGCCATCCTCATCTCACCCACCAAGGACAAGCTTTGTTATGTAGTACAACTCAGCTTTCAGCGGGGCGAGAAGGTCTCCAACAACATCACAGAATTTGAAGGCTTGCTCGCCGGGCTCAGGGACACGGTCGCGCTGGGAGTAAAGCGCCTCACCATCAAGGGCGACTCTCAGCTTCTCGTCAATTTCTCTAACAAGGAGTACACGCCTAAGGACGAGCACATGGAGGCGTACCTAGAGGAGGTGCGCAAAATGGAGAAGCGGTTCATGGGCATGGAGCTGCAGCACGCCGCTGCTGACGAACAAAGAAGGCATTTACATTGCCAAAGAGTTTCTCGCAGCTCCCTCGTGAGCCAGGGTGTTTGAGGAGCGGCTCTTCAAGCCATCTACGACCTCGCACGTCGCGACTCGAGCACCACCTCAGGAGGACTTGCCACGGGCACCGAGACAGGCGCCCAGCTCGTGGTCACCCTCAGAGCCCGCTTACGCCGCGCTGAGCCTTAGGAGGGGTGCTGGATCGAAGAGTTCAATGCGTACTTGCTTTGAGGGACCCTGCCAGAGAAGGAGGAGGACGCTGAGCGTGTGGCCCGTCAGGCCACCGTGTACTGCATCAAGGATGGTGAGTTACACCCACGGAGCAACGGACAGGCTGAGAGGGCCAATGCGGAAGTCCTAAGAGGCCTCAAGACCCGCACCTTCAAGAAGAAGCTCGAGGCATGTGGCAGGGGCTGGCTTGACGAGCTGCAATCCGTGTTGTGGTCCATCAGCACCACCGCGACCAAGCCAACACTACTAGGGAAAAGGCTAGCAGCAGCGCGGGTTTTAGATGTATCAAGAGCGGGATAGGCGCCATTAATAAGGCGCCACAGCTAACACATAGCAAAGAGCGTGCTCACGAGCGCCATTCTACACAAGTGTAGCGTGCGCATGCGAAGCGGAAGCTCGCCATCGCTAGTAGCTCTAGCGCTTTGCTCGCCATCGCTATCGCGCGCTTGCCGCTAACTTTTATACACTCGCCAATGCTAATTTAAGTAGTTTTTGTTTTTTGGCATATTTGTTTTGTATTTGAACATGCTTTATAGAAGAATCTTTAGCACATAGAAATGTCATCATGATACACATACAAATGCCTCGTGAGACCACAAATGTAATCATAGCATGTACATACAAATAGTCTCATCATAATCATCATCCAAGACAAAGTGGTATCTTGTCATCATCTCTAAAATAGCTTATACATGCAAGTCTCAATACTTGCAACTACAACAACGCCATCCATCTAAACAAAGGTATACGCAAGAAGAGCTATCACTATGAGTGAGAGTGAAACTATGCAAAGACATGAGGTGGCGGTTACGAGTCCTCTCGCGCTAGCGTGAACCTCAAGTAACTAGCTTCTCCTTCTGTTCCGCTTAGTTTTTATGGTCTGGCGCCTGTGAACCCATTCACTTGCGCCAACACTCATGCCACTGCTGTACACCCCGAACCTTCCCTTTGTACACCTATATAGAAATTCGATCTCACCATCAAGAAACTAGGTACCTGTTAGAGATGCATGTTCATGAAGAGGATGTACAATCATATATATGCAACAAAATATACTAGAGAAAAACAAAAAAAAAGGGTTCAACTAGATGCAACATACAAAGATGCAAATTAATTAACTAGAGGTACGACGCCATCCCACGCAACTAACAAAGTAGCGCTATTTAAGTTCGGCAGGACCGTGGACATCACAAAGTTTCATCGCTACAAAAGTATACAAGTTCAACCGACACATATCATCATCCTCGCATCATAAATCACTGAAGTTCCATCCTTCCATATCATCGAGGATGAACCCTAGATTCTTGAGCGGCGGAGGTTCAGACGTTGCATGCCTATGCGAAGTTCGACGTCACCGCGATATAGGGCCGGTGGAACATCCCTTTCATCGACGCACTTCTTTTCATGATGATCGCCGCAATGTCGCTTTGGATGTGAAAGAAGTCATCTCTAAGTTTATAATCCACTTCTCCATGAGATTCTAGCCACTTGTGGATATGATCATCATTTCTGTTGTTAATGCGAAGCTTTTGGTTATCCGTGTTGAACTGAATCATGAGATGGACGATGTAGAATCCATCCTTCTTGCTTGGTTTTGGGACATGAATGCAGGAGAAGTTAGTTTTATGTGCGAAACCCATCTTATTGTTACTTTGTTTCTTGATCTGCACGTGGCCACCTCTAAAGCTGAAGCCTTGGAGAGCATCATCTAGAATATTCATTATGTGGGTGTAGTCTTTTTTCTCGTAGTCTCTGGAAGGGTCAAAATACTACGGCGTGGGAGACTTGCGGGTAAAGAACGATAAGGAGCGCGCCCATTGCTTGCGGAAAAGACACCTCAAATTATTCCCCATATGAGAGAGAAGGAATGATTGAAATGTACTGAAATGGTTGTCCTGAATCGATTTACTTTGGATGATAACGCACGAGGACAATTTCCCGTCCTTATTCCGTACCATGAAGTTTTGGAGGTACTCCTAGCAGTTTCACGCCAAGTCATGCGAGACTCAAGAAAGACTCGTGCATGTAGTACGGATCCATTCACATGCAGACGGCGAGACTTCTTCACTCTTCATGACGGAGCTCATATGTAGCGCAAAAAGGCGACGATAGTAAAATTGAGCCGCTTTTTGTTAGAAACATCTCAAAGATATGGTCAAACCCCAGAAGAACACTCAAGCGGCCGTGTGTCGACGTAGCACTTCCCTCGTGCACACAAGCCGCTGTGATGTCTGATATCCCGATCCTTTGAGGCTAGTAGGCTTTTCTCGGTCGGCTGACATGGTCGTGCAGCTCTCCCGAGATCTCCCTCGATAGTGCCTCCAAATGTTTCGGCCGTAGCATCGGCTTCGCCCGTGAGATGGAACATGACCACACCTTTCACGGGTACACGCCTTTAATGCATCGTCCGCTGCTATGTGCTCGCTTGTTTGGAGGCGCTTATCTTCCCGATCTCTCCTTCCTTTTTTTGGGCACACCTTCCGCACCCTTCTTAACCCCTGCCCTAGTGTTCCCGGGCTACATCAGACGCACCGCTCGCCCGGCTAGTTGAAGCGTGTGTTGAGGCGGCATCTTCGCAGCGTGTCTCAGTGAGGATTTCATGAAGAGAGACTTTTGCAATCCTTGCTACGACTCGCATGGGCATAACATCCATATCCTCATTAGCAAGTCGATAGCTTTGATCTGGCCATATGATTGACTCATCATATCTATGTCATAGATCTGCTCTGGGCGCCCTGCTGAGAGGGGTGTCCCAATTTGGGCCTCATCGGAGAAGTAGGTCTTTCTACCGCAAGCCGGTGTTCAGCTTCTAGTAGTCTAATCAATTTCCTCGTGATCTTGTGCTTGTAAAAACCTTTTCTCCTTGTCCCACTTGTAGCGGGCCCCGGCGAAGTCACGCTCTGCTGGGTTGGTGAACTTTATATGGGGTCTGGGAGACGCTGCTTCATGTTCGGGCGCCCCTCCTTATCCCATATGGGCCTTTTAATGAGGTGAGACACGGCTTCCGAGTACGATGCTTCCCACAATTCCTTTGCTCAAGGCTTTTGAATTTCGTGAGTCTTAGCCTTGGCTGCCATCGTAGTGCAAGTGTCCTTGAACTTTTCAACTCCTTCCGTAAGCGTCGGATTTTCCTCGAGTATCTTGGACGAGGGTTCATCATCCTCACAAAGCTCGTTTACTCTCTTTCCCGGAGGCCAAATCATCACGTGAACATGCCCATGGCGTGATTGTTAATCTTTTTCATCTTCGGATGTCGGTAGACTAAAGTAGAAGTACCTTAGCACTCAACTTGTCAGCACGCCAGCAGAAGACTCAGCGGCAAGGCTTCTGTCGGGCGCCCTTCAAGACCCTCCACCATTCCTTATTAGTGCCATTCAAGAACAAAGTACTAACCAAGAAAAGAAAGGCCCTGCAAGAGGAGCTTGCGGGAAGGCCAATCAAGGCTTCACTGGCGACTTATCTGGCAGCGCCTTCGCGTCCGAGCAGGTCTTGCTGCCGGCAAGCTTGCCGCCCCAAGAAGAGAAGGGCCGCGGCAAAGGCATTTGCTCATGAAGGCTGCCACCCAAACCCCGCCGCATCCGGACGACGCGGTCATCACAAGGCTATCCCAGGGCACGGGCGAGGCACTACACGCATATGCGGGCGCAGGTGGCAAACGGAATACAGAGACGCCATCGTGGCAACCGTTGGCTCACTTAACGTCACTCCTCGCCTGACTGCGAAGCCGGACCGGAGCATTTAATGCCCTTGTCCCCGCCATCGTAGTTAGGTAGGGTCACTATTGGTCCTTTGTCATACCAACCCGCCGATTTTACCTTTCACTTCCTCTTGCTATCCACCTTGTGGATGCCCTTCAGAGTATAAAAGGTAGGCCCATGCGTAGAAGGGGTTCGTCCATTCACACACCCACAACACCACTCATACGCTCGCATGCTCGAGCAAGATCAAATAGAATCACCAAAGTAGCAGAGAGGGTTTTATCTCTCGGGAGAGCCCGAAGTTGGGTAAAAATTGCCCGCCTCTGCTGCGTCTTGATCAACTGCTCCGCGACGCCCGCCTCTCCTTGCCGGATTAGAAGGGCCCCGTGGCCTATAGGTGCTTTCGAGGCCACAGAGAGACGCCCACATCTTTAGCGCGCCGTAGGGGAATGCGCCGAGGGTGAATGAGCATCCGATCCGCCCCGCGACGCTGCGGCAAGATCAACATTCGTCAAGATGCCACCGAAGAAGAACCGGAGTTGGCCGCTTTCCGTTCACATCATTCCACCGCCACCGCCGAGCAAACAAAGCGGTGGAGTGGACGCCATGAGGAAGCTGGCGCGATGGTGAGACTCGCGTCGTCACGAGATCCAAAAGCAAAGCCCATAGCGTCGTGACATTGCGAACACCGCACCCTTCTCGGGAGGTGCAAGGTGCGACAACGCCCGTGATCTAACACCGTGCTGGCGTTAAGCAAGGCGGGCTGGTGGGTCGCGGGACACTCGAGGTCGACATGCGCCGCATCTTTGCGTGAAGCAGTCTGATCGCCGGACGAGGTTGCACCTCGATCGATTAGAGTCAAGCACATCCGTTCCTCGCGCCACTCGTCGCCCGCCACCCAAGACAGCCGAGCGGCGAACCCGGTACTTCTAGACTACCCTCGGCGCCGCATAGAAAGATCGGCGGCGGAGGATGACCATTACAACCTCGCCGGCCGCCAGCGGCGCAAGCCCAGCGACGGCAGCGTCGAGGCCAGCAGCACCGGCGGCGCCGACAAGACGTGAGGAGCCGCCTCGTGCGCTCCGGCCGAAACCAAGATAGCATTCGCCGGGCCAGCAAGCAAACTCCACTGCGTTGCCGGACGCGAACTCGTCGTGATCAGCGCCCGCGTTCTCCAGAAGCAGCGGCACGAAAGCGCTGCCTTTTCGCATCGGCGCGGGGAGGAAGCGCAGCGTCAATCGACCAGCGTCTTGGAGCGCTTGTCGGCGATGCATGCACTGAGGGAGCGGGAGACTTAAGGTACCACGGCAGGTTGCCCTGCGTTCACCCGTGAACTTCACGGCAAGTCCGATGGCCCAAAACCAGAACTTCAAGCCAGGCGTGCGAAGTATGATGGCGGGATACATCAGTCGGAGTTCTCGGCATCTACACCATCGCGGTGCGGTGCGGAGGCGTGGCGAAAGATCTCGCCAACTACTTCCGGTGGTACTCAAGCCCACGTCGGATCTTGGCTCATGCACTTGCGGACGGCTCCATCTCTTCATGGGGGGACCTATGTCACGGTTTGTAAGCGCCTTCACGGTGACCACAAACCTGACTGACGAAGCGACTGCATTTGCTCGTCTGAAGGAAGGAGAGCCCTGCGCTAGTACATCTGAAGATTCAGCCAAGTGCGGCGCAACATCGAGCGTCCACCACATGGTTATCAATGAATTCCGCGAGCGTGCACAACCTTGGGATGAGGAGGAGATGGCGATGAACAGATCGAGAGATGTCGGCCCGAGCTCTATGCTCACTGGTGACAAATGTGCATGGGCTGAGAAGGAAGGAGATTCCGGAGATTGCGGGAAGCGAAGGATGCTCGGCCGTGAGGATGCCACCCGGCAAGGAGGAACCGTGGCGGAACAACGGGAAGAAAGGCCAAGGATGTGCTGGCTGTTGAGCATTCCGGCAGACGTGGCTCAGAGCAAGGCCAAAGCCGATGACTCGGCGAGCGTGGTAGCCGCCGACAAGCGAGGATAGCTCCGACAGCGGTATTACCAAGATCCACCGTACCAAGGGCCATGATCTCCAAACCTGCAAGAAAGTGGGCGGATGGCCGGAGCTGCGAAGGCTGAATCTGGCGCGCGACAAGGCAGGCCCGGGAGGCGGTGGAGGATCCGGCAGAAACCTCCCGTTCGGGAGGCAGCACCGCAGCAAGGCTAAAGCAGCGGCAAGGAGCGATGAACCTCCGGGGCGCGACAAGGATGAAGATGAGGATGATGAAGATGAAATGGAGGAAGATGGGGCTGAAGACCAAGAGTTTGAGAAGCGGAGGTGCTATCACGTCGGCGGCGGTGCCTCCTGCCGCCTCGCACCGCCAACTCAAGCGATTCAGGTGCGATAGGTAAATCTCTGCGGAGCCGTCCGTCGAGTCGCGCAAAGCCTGAAGTGGTCGGCAGCGCCCATCGTCTTCGGCGTTGAGGATCATCGATCGCGTCACATGATCGGGTGCTTGCCGATGTTGGTCTCACCAACAATCCGCAACCTCAAGGTCACGAAGATGTTGGTTGGCGGTGGGGCGGCTGAACACTGATTTCCTCCGCGGTGCTCAGAAACTCAAATCCACGGCAATGACTCGAAGAAGCTGGTACATTCAAGGGATAAATCCGGGAAGGAGCAAGCCAAAGGGAAGATCGCTGCGCCACTAGCGTTTGGCGGCGAGCGGAACCGGAGCAGTGAAAGTCACATTCGATGTTGCGCTGATATCCCGTTGCCCTACAATGGGATACTAGGCCGATCTGCGCTTCGCCAAGTTCATGGCAGCCTCTCCTCGCCTACAATGTGCTTAAGATGCCTGTCCGATAAGTGTCATTTCCGTCCAAGGTGACAAGAAGGATGCGCTTCTTGCCGCCGACAAAATCTACTGGGGAAGCGGCGGTAGTGGCGAGGCGCAAACCACTTGCACGCGAAGCTCCCTAGGGAAGAGGAAGGCCAAGTCCGGCAAGGATAGCTCTGGTGCCCACTCAGCAGCGCACCTCCCGGGCGCTTGCGCTTGCCGTCGAGGGCCAGCCATTGAGCTCCGCCCGGCAAGTGCAAAAGGCAAAGATAACCTCGCCAAAGACCAAGAAGGTGGCCGCCAAGGAGGGGCGGCGGTGGTACTTTCACCTCCGATTACCACGCTTGATCCTAAATAGGAAGCGCGCTTGTTGCTTTCTGTAGGCGAATGTCGATGTGTTTGCATGGCAACCATCGACATCCCGGCGTTCGAAATGTCGAGCACCACCTTGCCGTCTGCCCTCACCTGCGACCCGTCGAGCAAAAAGTCAAGAAAACAAGCGATAGGCGTCAGAATTCATAGCGAGGAGATCGGGAAGTTGGAAGCATCGGGCCTGGTCGAGAATCTTGCATCCGGCGTGGCTAGCTAACCCGGTGGTAAATGCGCCAAAGCGAGCGGGAAATGGAGAGCTTTGCGCCGACTTCAGCGATGTTAATAAAGCCTGCCCCAAGGATCCATTCCTTTGCGGCGCATTGACCAGATTAGCAGACTCCATGGCGGGGTGTGATCTGCTCTCATTTCTTGATGCTTACTCGGGATATCATCGGATCTTCATGGCGAAGAGGATGAGAAAAAACCGCATTCATTACTCCGTGTGCGCGTCTTTGCTTCGTCACGGATGCCTTTCGGGTTGAAGAATGTTGGTTCAACATTTGCAAGAGTAGTTAGCCATGCTTTTGAGCCCGCAGTTGCATAGAAATGTAGAAGCTTACATGGATGACATAGTGGTCAAAGCAAAGACAAAGACTACGATCCAAGATTTGGGCGAGACCTTTGCAAATCTGCGCAAGGTCAATCTCGAGTTGAACCCGAAAGTGTGTGTTCGGAGTTCCTACGGCAAGCTTCTCGGGTTCTTGTGTAATCTCGAGAGAGTTGAAGCCAATCCACGACAAGATCAAGGCCATTGAGCAAATTGAAGCACCAAAGCGCATCAGGGCGTCGTGAGCTTGCGGCTGCGTTCTTTGCTATTAGTAGAATTCATTTCCAAGTCTGCTGAGCAGCGCCTTGCCATTTTCAAAATCTTGAAAAGGCAGGTCCAATGAAATGGACTCCGGAAGCGGAGGCTGCGCTGCAAAACTTGAAGAAATATTTGTCCTCCACTCCAACACTTGTCGCACCTAAGCCACAAGAGGATTCTTGCTATACTGGCGGCGACCAATCAAGTGGTTAGTGCTGCGTTAATGTGCGGAGAGGGAGGCGATGATGAGCGGTGAGTGCATAAACAAGTCGGCGACAAGCGAGGGGCTTCTCCGGCAAGCTCTGGCCCGGCAAGCCTGATCCGACAAGTTCTAGATCCGCCAGAGATGGATCCGTCACGATTGCGGAGGAAAAGCGAAGAAGAAAGGTGCAGCGCCCAGTTTACTTTGTCGGTTCCCTTTACTGGGGGCTAGATCAAAGGTACTACGGTGTCTGAAGTTGCTTCGGCCTACTCATGGCCTCAAGGAAGCTGCGCCATTACTTTCAAGCACATGAGATCACGGTTGTCACTCGCTTCCCGGCGAAGAGGATCTGCGGAATCCGGAAGCAGCGGCGGGATTGTCAGTGGGCATTGGAATTGTCAAGCTTTGGCCTCAAGTTTGAAAGTACTTCAACTATTTAGAGCCGGGCTTTGGCAGAATTTATAGCGAGAATGGGCGCCAACACGGATGAAGAAACTCGGAGAAGAGCATCCCGTCGAAGTTAGCAAAGAATGGATCATGTACTTTGATGGTGCCTTTTTAGCTACAATGGGCCGGTCTTGGGCGTACTACTTATCGCCCCCACGGAGAGCACCTCAAGTATGTGGTCCAAATGCACTTTCCCAAGGAGCAAGCAACAAATAATCTGCGAGTATGAAGGTTTGCTTGCGGACTCGAGGATAGCGGCGAGCTTGGGATCAAGAAGCTTATTGTCGGGGGTGACTCACGGCTTGTCGTCCGTCAGTGAACAAAGATTATCGAGTCCGTTGATGGAAGCATATATTGATGAAGTGAGGAAGCTAGAAGGACATTTTGATGGCTGCAAATGGAGCATGTCCCAAGGGCTCGAGAATGACATTGCGGATAGCCTATCAAAATGTGTTGCCTCAAATTACAAGTGGAACCAGGGTTTTTGTGCTCAAGCTAACTCAACCATCATCACGCCATCGGTTGGACAAAGCAAGAAGAGGAAATTACTGCTGGCGACCACTTTCAGCGGGGCTTCGAGAGACCGCCGCCAAGAAGGTTTCGAGGCTCAACACGAAAGAGGCTGGAGGCGGTCTCCATGACAGGCAGGCTCGCATCGTTGAGCATGCACTCCCGACAAAAGCTGTGTCGGACACACTGCGGGGATATCACGCTCGGGCGGATCCGGATCCTTGCCGTCCGGCGGGTGTCCCCATAGCGATCTTCGCCTTTAGTCCTCGTCGTCGAGCCACGGGCTCGACCTGGGCACAGCCAATAGTCCACTTCCTTCAAATAGGAGAACTTCGAGAAGCAAGAAGAAGCGGAAAAAGTAGCCGACAATCAAGTATGTACCAGTTTGTGCGATGACATCTTGCAGAAGAAGATTGAGCGGAGTGAAATTGAAGTGCATTTCCGGGAAGAGGGACAAGAGCTGTTGGCGGAAATACATGGAGGCATATGTGGTCACCACATTGGCGCAAAACGCTAGCCGCAAGGCTTTCGACAAAGGCTTCTTACGGCGACAGCCCCTCCGGGGCGATAAGCGCACAAGTAACCAAGTGTGAGCGTGCGGTTCCATTCCAAGCAGATTCATCAACCAGCTCAAGCTCTCCAAACAATCCCTTTGTCTGGCCATTTTTGGTGCAGGGGCTCGACATCCTCGGCCCCTTCCCCGTCTTGTCGGGGCTTTGAGTACTTATGCGTTGCAATCGACAAGTTCACAAAGTGGCGGAAGTGGAACCGATGAGAAGGTGACAGCACTGTCAGCGATCAAGTTCTTTAGGTCAATTGTTTTGTTTGGGATCTAACGGGATCATTACCGACAATGGCACACAGTTACGAGCCACACCTTCATGCAATGCGCCCAAGATCTTGGCACCAAGATCGCTTCATCTGTTGCTCATCAGAAGCAGCGGTCAGCGGAGAAGGCGGCAGCTGAAGTCTCGCGTGGGCTCAAGACCGAGAACTTCGACGGAAGGCTGCACAAGTGCGGAAGAAATTGGATCGGCAGCTGCCGGTGGTTCTTTAAGTCGTCGGGGCGACGCCGTCGAGCCACCGGCGGACACCCTTTGCTCTTGTCTGAGGCAGAGGAAGTTCTCCCCACGGAACTTCGTGTCACGGATCGCCACGAGTGCTCGCTTATGATGTGCTTGAGCAAAAGCGGTGCGGCAAGATGGCCTTGCTCCTCGAGGAGGATCGTCTTGGAGCTCTTGTGCTTGCTGCTGCGCTACCGACAAAGCTTTGCGCCCCTATCATAGCCGCAAGGTTAGCGCGAAGCTTTGAGGAAGCGACCTTGTTCTTGATGTGTTCAATCCGCCAAGAATTCAAACAAGTTGGCTTGAAGTGGGAAGGCCCTTATCGGGTGAAAGCGAGTCACTAGGCGGCGCTATCCGCCTTGAGACCGAAGATGGCATTCGGTGAGCAACTCTGGAACATAGAGCATCTTATAAGTTTTACCCATAAAGGCGCGGTTCGGACCCATTCCGGCAACCACCTTTAATACAAGCCTTGCGGCTGCATGTAACCCTTTGTACAAAGCCGAGCAGCCAGGTGCATAAATAAAGTTTGTGTGCCATGCGCCTTGTCAAATTTTATGCATCTTCTTCTTTTGCATTTATATCTGACACTCTGTGCAGCACTCACCCCCGGTAAGCAATAGCGAACCTTAAGGTTCCATACCATTATTTTCTCTTCTTTCTTCTCATAAACAGAAGATTCCTCCGCCCACAAGTTCACCGGGGGGGGGGGGAGGTGAAAGTATGGACCAGGTGCCGTTCAAGGGAATCTAGCTTTGCCGGGACACAGAAGACAGAGAAGCTAAGTAGCTAAAGTCTGAGCTTAATCATTTTTAAATTTTTCAAGTTATATCCGTCCCTTGTATGGAAAACCTGCGTGCGGAGGAGTCGACTCACGGCTAAGTTGCGCCCTGGCGTTGTTCTCGAGCCCGCTCAACAATGCGAGTGAGCTGCAACTAGTCCCGATGAGTTTTCTTGCCGGAAGTAGCACCGCCGTGAATTCTTGATGTCACGCACTTTCGTGGCGTGCTTGCGCCGGCAAGGTTCCTCAAAGTGTAGGGTAAAAAGCATACAAGGGATACAACAGAGTAAAGGGAATAACAAGACAAGCAGTATCCAGAATAAAGTTATATTACAAGAATGACTTATTGCGGCACTAACTAAATTGTTCTCAAAACGGCAGCAACGAGGAAAGGGAAGAAGAAGGGCGGCCTAATCCGCGCACCCGCCGTCGACCCTCCTGACGTCGTTCACCTTGTCCACAATGGGCGCGACGATGGCCTTGAGCTCCTCGAGGTCGGCGCTCTCCTGCAGCTTCTTGATGACGCGGGAGAGGTCGACGCCCGGGTTGTGGAAGATGACCTTCACCAACACCTTCTCCAGGACCCCAGCAGCGAGATCGCGCGACTCATCGGCTAGTTGCGGGATCCTCTCCGGAGCTGCCGGAGAGCCGTCACCACGTCCTTGAAGAAGCGTGAGCTTGGCGCTGGGCTGGAGATTCTCCTCGGCGAGTACCGAAACCCGTCAAGTTCACTCCGCCGGCTCCTGCGTCGATGGCCTTGGCGATGTTGACAGGCCCTCCGTCCAGAGCTCCACCGTGGTCTTGAAAGTGTTCTGGGCCTCGGCAGCCCTCGTCAACAGCTCCACGTTGTCCTTGAGCTCTTTCCTCAAGTCGTCCTCCCGCTTCTTGGCGGCGTCCATCGTACCCGCCAAAGTGGACAGCTTCAATTCCAAGTCGGCATTGAGTCCTTGGCGTTCGGCTCCTGGTCTTCTCGGTGGTATTTGAGGCTTGCGGTCGCCATGGCGCGTAGCGTCTTTCACGCTTCCTTGTTGGAAGCCGGCAAAGTTCGTTGTTTTTCCTTGTCATGTCCGCCTCCAGCCGCGTCACTTTCTCCTCCAACTCCTTCCTGGCGGCCTCGGCCACCGCAGCGGCGTCCTTCGCCTCCTTGAGTGCCCCGCCAAGTGATTGTTCCCGGACGGTGAGCTCCTCGTCATGGCTGTCCAAGTACGCCTTCCTCTGGATTAGCTCACCGTCCCGCTTGGACAATTCCTCGGCGGCGAGCCTCTGCTGCTCCTCGGCTTCGGCCTTCTCTAGGATGAACGCCTTTTTCACCTCATCGAGCTGCGCCCTCTCCTCGGCAATGGACTGGAGGGCCTCCAGGTTGCGGCTCTTGAGCTCTTGCGCGTGTTTCTCTCTATCGACTCCCGCCTGCGCGACAAGTGCTTCCCGGGACTCAAGCCTCGCTTTCCGGGCGCGATAGAGTGACACTAGCTTCTGGAGCAGCTGCTCCTCCTCGGACTCGCCGCTGCTGCTGCTTGGCCTATCAACCCTTGCCGGCCAATGAGAGGCAAGCACTTCCGTCAATTCCTCCCTTGGCCAGGCGCCACAGGCTCGATGCCCGAAGTTTGATATACACGCCCTCGCCGGCTTTCAAGTAGGCGCCGGGCTGGGGCTCCTTGGGGTCCAGCGCCGCGTCAGCGGTGGATGGGTCCGCGGTCGGTCCAGCGCCTTGCGCTCCTCCATCCTCCGGCTCGCCAGTACGGTCGCCGGACCCCTCGCCAGCCCCTGTATCAGTGGCCTTGGCGGCCTCTTCGCCGGCGGGCTCCTCCATGCCAGCCTCTTCCTCGTCAGCAGCGGCATCACCAGTATTACCGCGCCCATCCTCCTCGCCCGGTGACCCGGCTTCCCGGCTCCCCAAGGGAGGATCTGAAAGGCGAGGAGGAGGGAGAGTCGAGCAAATACCCAAAAAGGAAAGGAGAATCCATGACAAGGAGGTCGGTGTGCAGGGCTCTGTGATTGTTGGCCCCGTCGCCGGGGGCTCACTGGTTCCACCCCTCACCGGAGATCCTTTCCTTGCGGAGAGGGCTCCCATGCGGGAATCGGCCCTTGGTGGGCGTGGTCGAGGCCGGCGACACCTCGGATCGGCCTCCAGCTGCTCTGGTGGGCCTGTTACGCTCCTGTGAACAAAGCAGCCCGTCACTCAAATGCCAATAAAAGAGAGGTGCCGGCGCCCATAAAGGAAGCGAACAGGCGCTTCTGTTGGAGGGCTCTTGTTGGGGGAGTCTTGGCGCGGGAAGGATCGGGTCCGTCAAGGTGGTCTCGGACATCCCTTCCGTCGTCACGGCAGGATCGTCCCCGATATCGACCACGGGGATCCTAGCTCTCTTCGCCGCCCTCTCGGCCAAGGTCTGAAAAGGCGAAGTCGGGGAAAAGCAAAGTTGGATCTGAGATAAGCAACAACGAAGGAGAGCAAGATGCGGAAGAAGGAGGCCTTACTCCTCCTCGTCTTCTTCCTCCTCCTCCTCCTCATAAATCGTCCAGAGCTCAGTAGCGGAGAGGTCGAACTCGGTACCCTCTCGGCGCCAGCAGCGAATATCTCCCTCCGCGCTTGCCGCGGCTCGCAGTAGGTCAGTGTAGTAGCCGAAGACCCGCCTCAATTGCGGCGCGGCTGGAACCCTCCCGCGGCAACCGTGCTTGCCGCGGCGAGCAGCGTCCCACGCCCGCTTGGCTCTTTGGGCAACCTGCTCCTCTGCCGGCTCCCGACTCGGCGAGGCGCCTCCTCGGTCGGAATTGGGGCTGCGCTGTGGGTTCCGCCTGCGGCAAGCTGCTCGAAGGCGGCTGGCCGCTCGTGCCCTCGGTGGGCCCGCCCGTCCCGGCCTCGGCCTCCCCTTCGCCATCGCCTTCTCCGGCAAGTTCTGCCCGGGCGGCAAGACTTGCCGCCGCAGCTGCGTCCGCCTCCGCCAACGTGAAGCCAAATTCGCCGCTGCGGCGGCTGCCGCCGCCTCTTGACCCGGCTAACTGTCTGGCGCCAACTCCTCGGCGAGTGGTGGCGCGGGTGGCTTTTGCTCGTCGGGGTTGGCGCCACCTCCGACAAATTGTCGAAGAATTGCTGCCGACCTCGGTGGAAGCTCTATCCGGTTTACACTTATCCCATGCGAGTCGCACTCGGCATCATTACGCTTGAATCGTCGCTGTTTGAAGTGTTGCCTGAGGGGCGATGCCTGTGCCAGCTGGAACCACTCCGGGTGATTAGGATGGGTGCTTGAACATCTCCCTCGACATCGCGCCCAGCTCCATGATAGTAAAATTGAAGTTAAGGCACAGGGCGCAACCTCATGAAATCCGCCGGGCCACTAAATTGCAGGCGGGCCTCCCCTACGCTGTAGAGGCGTCTGGCGGCGGAGAAATCGCGCCAACCGCCCTGCTTTGTAAGTCCGGCATGCCTAAGCCGGAGGATCCGGAGTGGTGGCGATCGTCGGCTTGCATCATCCGGCGACCGAAGAACTCCGATCGCCGCACGCACCACGGGTCTTGCGCGGCTTTGTGAGCGGCGGCGGATCGGTGTCACGAGATCCGGCACCCTCCGCCCTCCACTCGTCCCACTAACTGCGGAGCTCGCCGACAAAGTACACCTCCTTCATGCCCATCACAGGAGGTCGGCGATTCCGCCCGACCGGTGGCTCCTTTCTCGGCTTTGAGGAGAGAAATAGTGGCGAAAAAGGGCCACATTGGGGAGGATACCAGCGAAGTTCTCGCGAGGTGTCGCGAAAACCGCCATGGTCGAGAATGGCGTTGGGGGTGAAATCAAGCGAGATGAAACCGTAGGTGTTCATGATGTCGCAAAAGAAATCGGAAAAAGGTGGGCGAGCCGCAATAGAAGAACACGGGGAAGAAATAGTACCCTTTGGGGCACTTCTTGATTTGGAGGCCTCATGGAGCACACCGGCGTCTGTGGAGTGCGCCCGTGTTTCCGTTGACCAGAAGAGGTAAAACTCCGACCGCAATGCCTCCGGAGTGAGCTCGGGGGGGAACAGCACCTGCTTCTTGCGTAGCGCCTCGAGCTCAGCGCCTCGGCGATTGCGGCCGCCGCGCCTTCAGCGCCGCCGTAGCCTTCCGGCCTTGGGGCCATGGCGAAGCGGCGAAGCAGCGATGGCGACTCTGGCGTGAGCCTTTTTCCTCTCGATTTGGAAGATGGAGGAAGCGGCGAGCTTTTGGAGGAAGGAGGCGCAAGTGGCGGAAGTGAAACGGCCCGTTCCCCCGCTTATAAGCGGGGAATGTGAGCGTTCGCATTTCACGGAAATTAAGCATTGACCACGTTCTCTCCCGGCGCCGCAATCGTGCGTGCGTTCGCGAGAGCGCGGTGGTAGCGAGTCCGTCGTCGTGGACCGGGCGCGCATGACCGTCTGTATTTTGGGCTGGCCCAACAACCTTCGGCTTCCATGTATGGCCGGAGCCGGGGCTCTGTCGGTGTACTAAAGTAGGGGTACCTTAGTACCCGAACTTGTCTGCAAACGGTCGCAGACACCAGCGGCAAGGCTTGCGAGCGCCGCCAAGACCCTCCACCATTCCTTATTCTGCCATTCAAGAACAAAGTACTAACCAGAAAACAAAGGCCCGGCAAGAGGAGCTTGCGGGAAGATAACAAGGCTTCACCGGAAGACTTGCTTGCGGCACCCAGCGTCCGGCAAGGCCCGACGGCGGCAAGCTTGCCGGCCCGGCAAAAGAAGGGCAGCGCAACGCACTTGCTTGCGGAAGGCTGCCACCCAAATCCCAGCGCGTCCGGCGTGTCATCACAAGGCCATCCCAAGGGCACGTGGCGAGGCCCTACACAGCCATCGCGGGCGAGGTGGCAAGCGGAGTGACAGAGGCGCCATCGTGGCAACCGGTGGCTCCTTAGCAGTCCTCCCCTGCCTTTGTTAGGCGACCGGACGGGCATTTAATGCCCTTGTCCCCTGCCGTCGAGTTAGGTAGGGGTCACTATTAGTCCTTTGTTGTACCAACCAGCGATTTTACCTTTCTACCCCTCTTCCTCACGCTGCCACATGGTTGCCCCTTGAGTATAAAAGGGAGGCCCATGCGCACGTAGAAGGGGTTCGGTCCATCGACACCCACAACACCACCATACGCTCGCATGCTCGAGCAAGATCAAATAGAATCACCAAAGCAGCGATGGGGTTTTATCTCTCGGAGAGCCCAGTTGGGTAAAAATGCCCGTCTCCCAGCGTGCCCGACCTCGATCCGCTCTGTGCCGCCCTCCGCTCCCTCTTGGGACTAGAAGGGCCCCCATTCCCCATAGGTGCTCGAGGCCCACGAGAGGCGCCCGACATCGGATCATCCCACGGTTGTTCGATGTTATCATCCCGATCGAGAACTTGAATCTCTTATGCAACCGTTAGGAGCAAGCTGCGTCAAATGTTCTTTATTCCTTAAGTCATAAATGCGTTGATGCTCGCGTATTCCGTGAGGATGCATCCTACTTGGTTCCCATAGCACTTGCGAGGTTCTTCTGCTCTAATAGCTCAAACTTGCGGTGCCATCTTTGTGATCACAAGTCGTCCAATCCCTAGTTTGTTAGGTTTCGTATCCTCGCTTCTTATGCTTCCTCTTTTGGTAGCAAGCATCGGGTCGGTACCCTCCCGCGATATCTTCCCGCCGATACCTTCCCACGGTCTCGGCGCCGCCATCGGTGTCGGCGCCCGTCGGTGTCGATGTCGGCGTGAGTACCATCATCGAGGCCGCGATGCAAACCTTGCTTAGCGATCAAATAGTCAAGGTACTCTTGTTCACCCTCATAATCCATCTAAATCGCATCTTGGTGAGAAGGCCCGGTTTCTTTGTTGTTCGACATGTTTCCTATGATTAAGTGTCCTCATTTATTTCTAAAGTATGAATAAATGAGAAATGACATAAAAGGAAATCTATGTGCCAGCACTCGATATGCCAACTATGTAGCACAAATCATGCCTCTATTCACGGGAAATTTCGGCATGACCTTTGCTGAAAAATGGACATATCGAGCACCTGAAATTCACCGGAACAGAAATGAATCAACATTCCAGCGTAACATAGGCCACTCGGATCATTTTCCAAACATGACATGTCCAAAACATGACATATCCACATATCACATGTCCAGTTCAAATTTGCATATAAATTCAGCTAATTTTGAAACCTAGCTAAATTCATAAATAAATAGATAACCTAATTAACAGACTGCCCTAAATAAAACCTAAGTAAATTAACCGAAGAACCCTAGCAGAGAGAGAGGGGGAGGGGGGTTACATAGGGTGCAAGGGCGAGGAGGCAGGCCCAACGACGGCCGAGGTTGGGAAGGGAGGAAGCAGAGGAGGAGGCGAGGCGGCGGGTCGAGGGCGTGCTGGCTGGGGTGAGGGCGGCGCTGGGTCGAGGCGAGTGCGGCGGGCGAGGCGAGGCGAGGTCGTCGGCGAGCGCGGTCGGGTCGGGTCGAGCGGCGAGGGCGGTCGAGGCGGCCTGGGTCGAGGCGGCGACGGGGAAGAGAGTGGGGATTTGGCGGAAAAGCGGGATGAAGCGAGGATAGTGAGAATTTTGGGTTAAGTGGGCGTGGCAACAGCGTATGGACAAACAGCTGCTACTACCTTCGATGGTATGGCGGTTTATATGAAATCGCTACTACTACCTTACAGTATGGCGGTTTATCTGAAATCTTATTTGCTACTACTCTGCCAGATTTCCTTTTTCTTTTCCTTTATTTTCTCCCACTTTTATTTCACGAGAGCAGCGAATGAAGGGAGGGCGATATATATTGCATCATTTGACGGTTAAATATGTATGCAAAATAGGAACATATATATTACATCGTTGGACCCATGCATAATAATGGCTAAGTGTGTATACAAAATATTAACAGATATATATATATATATATATATATATATATATATATATATATATTACATCATTTGACCGATAACAAACAGTTCCTCAGCGCTGACATTTTCGTTTTTGAGTCAGCTTCTTTCCTTCTTGTTCATCGAAGAATAATTGAGCCCCTCATTGTGACTTTGCCTTTTCCATGGAGTACGATCTTTCTTAGGTAATGTAGTATGGATTCTTCTTTTGACGTATACTTCATCATCATCGTCATCTTCCCTCATTGGGTTGCCGTACTGATCATAGTCTTCCTCGTTGGCGACTCCATCCATTCCAATGATGTTCCTTTTGCCTCTCCTCACGACAACACGACTGGGATTGCATGGGTCGGTTATGAAGAAGCATTGTGTCACGTGCTTAGCGTGTACCCATGGCTCGTTTTATGCGATAGTGTTCACGGTAGCGCTCTTGGCGTCGGGTATACTCATGGTAGTGAAAATCCGGTTTTCTCTTTCGACATTCTTTGCCCATCTGACACGGAACATCGTCATGTTGTGCAGTCCAGAGTAGTCAAGCTCCCAGATCTCCTCGACCCTTCCATAAAATTGTTCGATTCGCCATTATCATTGCGGTCATGCATTCCATTGTCACCCCCGAGTTCTGATCATCACTGTCCATATCTTTGGCCTCCGTGTAGAACATGTATCCGTTGATATCATATGCCTGATAGGTTACGAGGTTGGGTGAGGGGCCATGTGCTAAGGCGTATATGAGCAATCCGTCCTTAGAGCCCTCCTTCGGGGGATTAGCAATAATATGCTCTTTGAACCAATGCAGGAAAGTGGAGTTGTGCTCTCTAGTAACTTTGGCCTTCGTCCTGCATACCCCCCGGTCACGATACTTCTTTGCGATAATTTCTTTGTGCAGGGCCACGAAAGGATCTACCTCGTCTAGGTGTTGTAGCACTACCAAGTTTGCTCTGTCAAAGTCGCTGCGTCGATCTGAGTATGCCACGTGCAGTTCCCTGCGACCGTTGCAATCGTTGATGCATGCATGGTATCTAACGTGTGGCAGATCAATAGGGCACACGATCTTCTTGGCCTCATCAACACTAGTAGGACATAGATTACCCGCGGGAAGAACATCCTTTAGGTACTTGAGATGCTCATCGAGGCTAGTGTCGGTCCATTTGTTTTTAAGCCGTCTTGAGGAGTTGGGCGTGAAACTCAAGCGGGTAACCTCGGGGTTGCAACCATCATACAATGGAGTGTTGAGTCTACCACCGTTGATCCAGCTTAGCCTCCTCTCTAGAAGCAACTCTCTCGATACTTGTCTCCTTGCGAAGCAATGCTTGAACATGAGGGTCCCTTGACGATTGAACTTAGTACAAGCGAACTCTGCTGCGTGGAGTCCATGTCGTTCTCTCCGCCGCCATGTCCGGCCCCTTCTCCTCCGCCATCTCTGGCCCCTTCTCCGCCGCCATGTCCGGCCTCTTCCCCGCCGCCATTATCGATCATCTCTTCGTCTTGCCCCGTGTCATCATTGCCTGCCCCGTCGGCATCCTCAACATTGTCATCCTCATCTTCAATTATCCACCAAGTATAGCCATCCATGAAACCAGTCATGAGCAGGTGCACTTTGACATGACCATCGTCATGGGGGTCGAGCCAACCTATTCCTTTGCATTTTCGACACGGACATAAAACCTCTGTCCGGTTATTTTCTTTCATATCCTGCACCGCCGACCGCAACCACCTGTCCACCATCGTTCCACTGACCATCGTCAACCCTGCACGGTAATAATAAACAAATTGATTATAAAAATGCATGCATGCATCAAAGTCATACAAAAATTTGGCATGATCTTCCCTGAAAATAGGACATATATGGATCTAGAGTTTGCCCGAAATTCGCCGAAACGGAAATAAATCGACATTTTGGCAAAACATAGGCAACTCAAAAGCACAATTTGGCGTCAACTCATGCCACACACACAATTTCCACAAACATATCACACACACATAAACATATTTCCATTTTGCAAAAGCATGAAATTTTCATCACCTCTATCTCTAGATCGAGCACACGGTGGAGATGATGTTGTAGGGAGATCAAAAGTGCACAAAGCTCTTCTTGACAAAGATAGATCTAGTTAGGGGGCAAATAGGTCACTTAACTAAATCGTACATCTACCTAGCTACCTAATTTGGGAGGAGACAACTTCAACTAGTGGAGGGGAAAGGAAAAAGAGAAAGGAGATGCATTAATGGAGGTGATGTAGTTAGGTAGGAGTAATGAAGAGAGAGAAAGGTGGATAAAAGAGAGAGAGTAATGGGGGAGAAGTATTGAGGAAGAAGAAGAGTGAGAGTGGGAGCATGTGGGGGAGGTAGGGGAAAGGGAAGAGAGAAGGTGGAGGGGAGGGACGGATGGGGAAAAGGTGGTGGGTTGGTGCGGGTTAGCGATGGCTTGAGGAGCTAAAGCAGCGCTGCTGCTAAGGAATTAGCAGCAAAGACGCTTTGGGCGACAGCGCCATCGCTAACAAGGACAAAAAGTGTGCCAATTTGAAATTTAGCAGCAATCTCAGAAAAGCGCGCTACTCCTACATCCAGTAGCGATGGCGCGGTTCGCCACCACCGCTCTTGCTAAATGGAGTTAGGTGGACACTGCCGATCGATATTTGTAGCAGCGCGGTTTACACCGAGCGCGCTACTGCTAAAAACTTATCAGTAGCGAGTTTCCTGCACACGCGCTACTACTAATTAGCAGTAGCGCTCCTTTTTGAGCCACGCTGCTGCTAAGATTCTGTGTATAGGCTTTTCCCTAGTAGTGCAATAGGAGAAATGCCATTCTTCCTCATCTACAAAGCAGAAGCGGTTCTCCCTCACGAGGTCAAGGATAGCTCCACGTGGGTCCTGGCGTTTGATGAAACGCAGTAGGACGCCATGCGGAGGATGGATCTCATGCTGGGGGAGGCCGCCGTCAAGCCACGCTTCCGGCGGCGAGTACTAGCTAGCGCTAGGGCTGGCCATACGCTTGCAGCGTCCGCTCCAGGACGTTAGAGGTTTGCGATCTCGTCCTGAGGCGGGTGCTCTCCAGGGAGGGGCTGCATAAGCTCTCTCTCATGTGGGAGGGCCCTCTTAGCATTGCCCATGTCTCTAGGCCTGGCGCCACGCGCCTGGAGACACAGGACGGGGTCCCCATCCAGAACGTCTGGAACATGCAGCACCTCTGGAAGTTCTACCCCTGAATAAAGGCTCCGTCCTGTGAAGCAAGGCTCCAGCCTGTGAAGGTCTCCACTCGTGACACTCTCACGTAATAATGAGTGGGGCTGTACACGCCCCGGTGTCTCCTAAGAGTCGCCCTGGGGCCTCATGGTGGCTCCCTCCCACGTCCTAGTGGTAGCACTTAGCTCCACGCTGGTGAGAAGACTAGATTAGGTGCCGGACGCGGCTGTTCATTTGCTTTCTGAAGTTGCTTGCAATTCTTTTTAGTAGTCTTTCAATGGATTTCGTATTCTCGAACGCTGGTTCCTCGAGTTATGTTTTCTCCTAAGCTGTTTTGGTCTAAGGACGTGAGAGAGGTGGCAGTCACCCGCCACTTCTCCTCGCGCTCCTCGTGCGTGGGGCTAGGTAGGCGTGTGCGCCCAGGCCTTTGCGCGCACACACCACGCCGTACCCCGTTATTTCGGCTTCATCCTCGTGAGGAGCCCTCGATCGAGTCCACTGGCACCAGCACCCCTCATGTTCGTGCCCCCCGGTCAGCGCGACACGGTGCAGCAGGTCCAAACTAACCTATGGCAGGGGGCTCGCATAAGGGGGAGCAAGTCGCTCGACAAATTTTCTCTTCCTTCAAAGGACAGCTCTGCCCTGTCGCGGCTCCTGAGGGCGTAAGGTGTACCTCATGAGGGCACAGGGCGTATCTCCTGGGGGACCCTGTCAAGTACGTAAGGTCAGGTTCTCATGATGCGGAGGACGACTGCACATACCAAGCTAAGCCTTCCTACCTTAACCCACTCAAATTACAAACACTACAACACAGCATCAGGACAGCAATTATAACATAAAAAGGCATAGCAGCAACCGTTCATTACACGCCACCATAGGGTACATTCTTCTTTTTTCGCTTGCAGGAGAAAGGAAAAGCTAAACAAAGAGGGCCCGAAGGCGTACAAGCTTGGCACCAATACCGCATCCTCAAGCAGCGCCTCAAGGTAGCCCGGCGCTCCACCAGTTCTTCCATAGGAGATCTGGGGCCACCGGCCTTGAGTCCAAGTTCGCCGGCCCCCAGCTTCACGCTGGGCTCCTCTCCAGCTTCACTGGAGCACTGCGGCGGGACGAACCACCGGCGTCCTCGACATGAGCACGACGACGCGGAGGCCGGTCGTAGCCACCGCTGCTCGAGCTCTGGTCCGAGGAAGAGCTGCCGTCACGGGAGGAGGAGCATGAGTCGCCAAGGCCAAGCTCGCCGTCGCCACCATCGTCGTCATTGCTGTCCTCCAGGAAGCACCCCATGCGACGGCCGTCCCCCCTAAACACCATCACATAGAGGGTCGCCAGGCTGTCGTACTTGAAGTGGAGGGTGCACCTTCCACCCAGGCCACGCGCATGGGCGAAGGTCTACCAGCCGCGGGCCAGCACCACACTGCCAGAGGTGGAGACCTCGATACTAGCCCACGAAGCTTTGCTGCAACACCCGTCGGCCTGCAGCCAGAGGCCATCAAGCCCTGAAGAAGGAAGCTCGCCGGAGAAGAAGCGTGGGAGCCGGAGCGAGGTGCCATCCGGGCTCTCCGACCACACCACGAACTTAGGGAGCTCCTCCGGCGAGGAAAAGCGTGTCAAGGTGGGCGCACAATCACGGTGCGCCTCTGTTCATCATGGGGTCTGCCCCGAAGCCGGTGTCCCCGCCGTGGGAAGAGGTGACATCGCGGGCACCTAGAGCAACGCTGCCTCTAGGGGGGAGGGGGGCGCCTGCGCCCCCTGGATGCTGCCGGAGGGACCACAGGGTGCTTGCGGGGACGACCACGGCCCCTCTTGGGAAGAGGAGAGGCTGGCTGTGACGCCCCCGATTCAATCGTACACTAATCATGCACGCAAACGTGTACGATCAAGATCAGGCACTCACGGGAAGATATCACAACACAACTCTAAAAACATAAATAAGTCATACAAGCATCATAATACAAGCCAGGGGCCTCAAGGGCTCGAATACAAGTGCTCGATCATAGGCGAAGTCGTGGAAGCAACAATATCTGAGTCTGAGACATAAGTTAAGCAAGTTTGCCTTAAGAAGACTAGCACAAAGCTGGGATCAGATCGAAGAGGCGCAGGCCTCCTGCTCAGGATCCTCCTAACTACTCACAGTAAATCGTTAGTGGGCTGCACGTAGTAGTAGGCACCTCCGATGTAGTAGTAGGGTCGTCGCCGACGGTGGCGTCCTGCTCTGGACTCCAACATCTGGTTGCGACAACTAGAAAGAAAGGAAAGGGGGAAAAGGGGAGAAAGCAACCGTGAGTACTCATCCAAAGTACTCGCAAGCAAGGAACTACACTACATATGCATGGGTATATGTGTAAGGAGGCCATATCGGTGGGTGAACTACTGAGAATAATGAGAATGAGAGGGGATAGCTAGTCCTATCGAAGACTACGCTTCTGGCAGCCTCCGTCTTGCAGCATGTAGAAGAGAGTAGATTGAAGTCCTCCAAGTAGCATCTCCAAGTAGCATCTCCAAGTAGCATCTCCAGTAGCATCGCATAGCATAATCCTACCCGGCAATCCTCTCCTCGTCGCCCTGTTAGAGAGCGATCACCGGGTTGTATCTGGCACTTGGAAGGGTGTGTTTTATTAAGTATCCGGTTCTAGTTGTCATAAGGTCAAGGTACAACTCCGGGTCGTCCTTTTACCGAGGGACACGGCTATTCGAATAGATAAACTTCCCTGCAGGGGTGCACCACATAACACAACACGCTCGATCCCATTTGGCCGGAAACACTTTCCTCGGTCATTCCCGGCCTCGGAAGATCAACACGTCGCAGCCCCACCAAGGCCTAACAGAGAGGTCAGCACGCCGGTCTAACTCCTATGGTGCAGTGCAGGCCCATCGCCCATTGCACACCACACGTAGAGGGCGGCCAAAGCGAACTAGCCCCTTAATACGAGAGCGAGCTTACGTTCCAATCCGGTAGCGCCGCTTCGCCGACGTCTAGAAGGCTTCGGTGATACCACAATGCGGGATACCCATAACTACTCCAGCCAGAGCGGTTAGTGCGTATAGACCAAATGGCCGACTAAGATCAAATACCAAGATCTCGTTAAGCGTGTTATTATGAAGCAACATGACGCCGACGAGGCCAGGCCCACCTCTCGCCTAGGTGGTCTCAACCTGCCAATCGCTCCGCCACAAAGATCCATCTGAGAGGGCCATCGGGACAAAGGTCCTTTCAGCCCCCAATCAAGTGAATCACTCATGGTACTCTTGAGCGGACCCGACTTTAGTCACCATCTGTAGTATGTATATATGTATAGTACATACCGTGATCACCTCCAGTGATCACGGCCCAATATCTGACAAAGCGGATGACAAGAATGTAGGGCCAATGATGATAAACTAGCATCCTATACTAAGCATTTAGGATTGCGGGTAAGGTATCAATGGCTGTAGCAACAATGACAGGCTATGCAACAGAATAGGAGTAACCGAACAGTAACATGCTACACTACTCTAATGCAAGAAGTATAGAGAAGAATAGGCGATATCTGGTGATCAAGGTGGGGGCTTGCCTGGTTGCTCTGGCAAGAGAGAGGGGTCGTCGGTGACGTAGTCGACCACAGGGGCATCAGCATCGTCACAGGGTCTACCGGAGAGAAGAGGGGGAAGAAACAGTAAATACATAGCAAGAAAGTGCATAACAGGACAACAAGCGAGCTAGGCGTGTTCTAACGCGGTATGAGGTGATACCGTGGGGGGAAAACATCAGGAAAGTATCCGGTGTCCGTGTTTTCGAACAGATCAACCGAGGGGAAAGTTGCGTGTTCACTATGCTAGGGACGCATGGCGAACGAACGGGCTTCGTATCTGGATTCGCCTCATCGTTCTGAGCAACTTTCATGTACAAAGTATTTTCATCTTTGTTACGGTTTATTTTATATCAATTTTAAAAGATTTAATTCATTTTTAGGATTTATCTAATTATTTAAATTCAACATTATCGAGCGATTGCACGCCGACATCATCATGACGGCAAGATGACGTCGGCGATCAGCGAGGCGTTGATCGGGTCAAACCGACGTGTGGGTCCGTCATCATTGACACGCTTAACTAAACAAGATTAGTCAACTTAATCAAAGTGATTAGGTTAATTAATTAGGCTTATTTGGATTAACTATCATGATAAATTAAGTTAAATAATTATCTTAATTAATTATATTATTTTAATTAATTCCTTTTTATAAAACGTTAAGGGCTAGGGCCCCATGTCATTGGCCCCACGGGGGCTAACGGCTAACGGCAAGCGCGCGACGTTACTGCACCGGCGAACGGGCGACGAAGCGCCAGCTCGACGAGTGCCAGAGGCGGCGAGCAAAAGGCGAGGCGGCACGGTTGGCAGCCATAGCGCCATAGCCGGCGAGCGGCGGCAGTTAGCGGAGAGGGTCGCCGCGACAGACGACAGACGGCGAACGCAGCGAGTGGAAGCGGCGGCGGCGGTGTGGCGTGTGGGGAAGGTGCGGTCGCCACGGGCACCGTCGCGGCGAGTCAGTAGGGCGGCACAACACGGCGATGGGCGAGAGAGGGCGCGGTCGCGGTGACGCGACCAGCGGCGGAACTCCGCGACGCGGGCCGCATAACGAACAGCGAACAAGGGGGAGATGAGGGGAATTGGCATGGCACTCACAGGGGGAGGCAGAGGTCGGGGCAATGGGCTTGACGGAGGTCGGGGACGACAGCGACGTTGGGGACGAGTAGGCGACGGAGAGGACGACGGGGAGACAGTCCCGCGATGGCGATCCGGGCGGCGGCGACAGGGTCGGGGAGGCGACGAGCAACAATGTCGAGGCGGCTCCAGGGCGTGGTGGCGCGATGATGGCGAGGTCCGGCGACGGCGGGGCGGCGTCGGGGATGGACGCCGGCGTCGGGCTCGGGGCGACGGGAACGGGGTCACCCGATCCCGATCCAGTCGGGGGGAGAGTGGGAGGAGTGAGTGGGGATCGTGGGGTTAGGGTTTGCGGTGTGGTGAGGGGATAAGGGGGCGTGAACGGGCCGGTTAGGCCGGACGGCAGCTGGGCCGGAGCCCAGTAGGGGGAGGAGGTGTCTTTTCCTTGCTTTCTTCTTCTTTTTTTGATCTGTTTTCTTTTCTTCTTTTTATTTTTATTTTTCTGTTCTATTTTATTTCATTTTAAATTATCTAGGCACTTTATAAAAATGTGTTTATTACACCATATTTACTTAAGCAAAATATGGCACCGCCCGAACATTTAGTTTTAATATCTGAAAACCTTTATTGTTTGCCTTTATTTTAATTATGAAATTTGAACCGGTTTCAAGCTAACGCGAGATCGGTAACAGTAATCAAGGTGACGTGGCATCATTAGCAGAGGTACACTGTAGCTTGATTACCCGGGCGTCACAATTCTCCTCCACTACAGGAAATCTCGTCCCGAGATTTAAGAGGGGGGCTAAGGGGGAAAGATCTTGTTATGAAAGTTCTAACGAATCTTCTCAGTTTTGGTTGTTCTTCTCGAAGAGGTCGATCCATTACATTGGTGTCTTCAGTCCTCTGCTTCAACGCATCATGATGAAATTGTCGTCCTTTCTTTAGGATCTCCATCGTTCTTATGAAAGAATAAGGGGGGTATTCCGGGAGAACAAACCTCTACAAGGTCGACTATCTGGTCGATATCATCGGGGAAGGTGGCAGAACGTAACTCTCGAATTAAAACTTAAGAAAATATTGAGAGCAAAGTAATGAGGTTTCATGGGAAGTTTCGAGCGAGCAGGCAACCGTTTGATGCCTAAAACAGGGCGTGAAAGGTGCTCAAAGCAATCGGGAATAAGTATTGTGTCCGGTAATAGATTTGATGATCCCTCGGAAGATGGCTCGTGAATTACATACGAGGCCACACGCGAGGAACAACCTTGGGAATAGGGGGTGCAGGAGAGTCAGGTTTCGATCCTGTGGAACTGTGGGTTATGGGCCCACCATGTGGTTCAAAAGTAGGAAGGACGCTGACATATTGCACGGTCATGGTAGCAAGGCATGGCCGAGGATAGCAAGTCAGTTATGTTGGCAACAACGTTGGTACCAAGGGCATGGGACGAAGAGAACGATTTTCATGCTCGTTGAACGAGGCGGACCAATAGGCAAAGTTCTCATCCATTGGGGGTTACCAGGATGTCGTCAGCAATAGTAACAGGGTCACACTGACAGAGTTGTAAACCGAGGTGTCTACCTAAGCAGGAGAATATTACTGCTTAGATCATATAGATCACAAGAAACGTTAACCCAACAAATGGAAAGAAAAATATGATTATCGAATTAAAAAGAACAATGGAAAGGAAAATGTGTTTAAACACATATTTCAAAGGTATAACCTTCGGAAGGACGAGCAGAGCATGATATCCATGACAGCATGTAATGTAGTAAACTCTTTAGGTAGGGGACAGAATTTTCATGACATTACCCATACAGCGGTGTTTGGATACTCGAGCAGGAAACATTTGGCATTGGGCTTCAAATGTTTTTCTGTTGAAAATCGGAGTATCATAGACATGCTTCGAGATAGCATTGACATGGTCATCAGGTGAAGATCAAACTTTGGAAACACCAAGGATCCATCAGGAATAACTTGTAAAATAAGTCTTACAGTTTCCCCATGGAAGAATGGGTAACTTTGCTGAAAAGGGAACTACAACAATAGGCCTCCGACCAGGTGTGCTAGGCACGACATCACCTTACCGGGTCACATAAAGATCATTGTTATAACTCTTGGAAATAAGTTCCAACCATCATATCTAACCGAGATTTAGATCTGATTGGTGTTTGGATACCTCAGGCTCAGGATGCCTGAGAAGAAAAGGTGCGACACAAAGTAACGAGGTGACATCGTAAGATTCTCGGGGAACGAACTATGGAAGAGAGTTCCAAAACAAGAGTTCATCATAAAATCAAGGAGAGGGTGTGGAGGTGACTGATTGACTCAGCGACAATCCATCAAGGTTAACAAAAGATGGATTTCCACAATTATGTGAACAAGGAGATAACATTTGTCAGATCAAATGGTAAAATGATGTATGCTCGAGGAAAAACATGCACAATTAAACATTGGTTGAAAGGTGCACCCGAAATATGGGTTGGGTTGCACGACCAACGTCGGAATGGAAATTTAGCAACCAACACACTACATTGCAATTATTGTCCATTAACTCTGAAGTAGCAAGGTTGCTAGAGATATTAAATTCTCATAACAGAGTTCACTCAACAAGGGGACCAAGAGAAGAATTATGATGGTGAGAAGCATCACTGTATCAAGAATTCCTTAAGAGGTGGTGAAACTCTCACGACATTCTTGACATAAAAGATGGCAATACTCCAATGTAAAGAAGAACAATTGCTGGATAGCAAGGAACTCAAGGTATAACACGAAACAAGAACAAGTTTGTGTTAGAGGAAAGGTAGTAGAGTGGTCGATGATAACACTAATCATCAAGGGCAAGGATTGTTTTTCTCATCATGAATTCCATTGATATCCTGGAAGAGCTCAGAATGCTGATGATGAGCACGACACATTTGTCGAGAGAATTCATGAAGATGTAATCAATTGGCGATGACATCAAGTCAAAGGAATGATGAAGCAAAAGGTTATTGAAACCATGGGTATGACACAAACTCCAAAGCAAGCTTGTTGTCCAAAGCGAAATGATATGATGAGGAAGATTGACGTAAGCTTAGCTCATCGTCAAAAATTGTGCTCTGGGAAGAAGGACCAGGTAGCACAGTTAAAATCGGCACGACAAGGATATAGCCAAACAGGCTAGGAATGACGTAATTGAGTTCAAACTCGTAAGTAATGAAGGTTACCAAGACTTGTTTAATCGCGATGCAGACTCGAGTCAGTTATCGGTGTCTTTGAGTGTTTAATAACTCAAAGCCCGTGAAAAATAGGAATCAATGAGAATGTAGCACTTGATGAAGAACTCATAAGAAGTTATGCAGTTCCGTGGTAATCTTGAGATACCAGGGGGGTAATACTCGATGACAAATCGAAGTAGAGGTTGGACTGGGGTATTACTCTGCAGAAGACAAGTGCTTAAACTTGCACAAGAAATGGTACTTGAAGGAGAACATGGTTGGAACCACGATTGCATAGGATCAATTCACAGACACCAGATGATATTATATCAACGAAATAGTTATTATAACAAGAAGCTTCTATGGTAGGTCCCACATCGTGTCCATGGGCATGAACACAAAGTTCAAGGTCGACTCACACTTCTTCAATGTATAACCTTCCATTCACCTCTCACTTTCGAAGAAGTTGTAGTGTTGAAATTTTATCTAGCAAAATACCAGAAGAGTATGACTCGCGAAAACTTTCGAGTTCACACATATTAAGGAATGCATAGGTTCAACCCGTTAGGGTATCGTGGAAACATATACCACAAGCTTCAATAGTAAATACCACCAGCTCGAGAACAGAGCATGGTTGAGAAAACAGAGGATACAAATTAACAAGGCTTTATATATCCGTGGAAAGGCTCACAACATTATTTGAATATGAAGGACACTGTCGGATAATAATCCAACAAAGGATTTGACGGTCCACAAGGGATCTAATGTGAGTATCGCTACCCAACTAAAAAAGGAAAGAATGCAAATGCACCAGGTTATAGAATCATCTGACTAATTCGAAGCATAAATGCAAAGGAATTATGAATCCAAATCGAAGGATCAGAAGTAATGCTATGATTAGGGATGGATAAGTTGAATAGCCTTAGGGTACAATCAATGGCAATTGGATTGGTCGAGAACCAATTCCAGTTAAAAGAATGGCAGCTCAGTCGGAAAGGTAATTTATAAGGATCAATGATGATTGCGTGTATTCGCAAACATGTTGAGTCAACAGACTCAAAATGATAATGACAAGGCATGCCATTAAGATTACGAGACTTATGGGATTAACCATAATGCAAGTAAGCAAGAATTTCAAGGGAAATAGGCTGCTCAGGATTTTCGGAAGATCGGGTAGTATTTGAATGTATTTTTGTGAAACACATGAACAACTTTGGACAAACGGATACTCGGCAAGCACGAGAAATTATCCGTAGGGGTATTCATGCAGCAAGGAACTGCAGGGCAGTAAGCATAAAGAATTCTCGGAATATCGAAGAGTACTTCAGGACATCTTGTAATAACAAGAGCAACTGGGGATGACAATATGAACGATAGGTGTAAGTAGTTATCCAGAGGGATTTATCGATGGAAGTGAATTGCAAAAGCGATGGCACATAGTCTCGAGAGCACATCGTAGAGTATCTTCGGAATCTTCTGGTGAAGCAGGCGGTCATCGGTAACAAGGGGCTCTCCGGGAGAAAGTACTTGCGAGAACCTAAAGTTAGTTTTGTTTTTAGCAAAATCATTTAACCTGAATAGAAGAGAGCTCAGAGTACCAGAGTAAAGACCGAGGAGTAAAAGATCGTAATACCACCCAATTGACGACGTGGGCCCATGGGCCACACATCCAAGTTAGTAAAACAATTTTCATCGACTAGACTCAACTTCGGCCAAGGAGTTGGAAAGGGGATTCCTACAGGCAGTCGGCTCTGATACCAACTTGTGACGCCCCCGATTCAATCGTACACTAATCATGCACGCAAACGTACGATCAAGATCGAGGACTCACGGAAGATATCACAACACAACTCTAAAAACATAAATAAGTCATACAAGCATCATAATACAAGCGAGGGGCCTCGAGGGCTCGAATACAAGTGCTCGATCATAGACGAAGTCGTGGAAGCAACAATATCTGAGTACGAGACATAAGTTAAGCAAGTTTGCCTTAAGAAGGCTAGCACAAAGCGGGATCAGATCGAAGAGGCGCAGCCTCCTGCCTAGGATCCTCCTAACTACTCTCGGTCGCCGCCGTGGCCGCACGTAGTAGTAGGCACCTCCAGTGTAGTAGGGGTCATCGTCGATGGTGGCGTCGCTCTGGATTCCAACATCTGGTTGCGACAACCGTAAAGAAAGGAAAGGGGAAAACGGGGAGAAAGCAACCGTGAGTACTCATCCAAAGTACTCGCAAGCAAGGAACTACACTACATATGCATGGGTATATGTGTAAGGAGGCCATATCAAGGACCGAAGCTGCAGAATGCCGAATAAGAGGTGGATAGCTAGTCCTATCGAAGACTACACTTCGGCAGCCTCCGTCTTGCTTGACATGTAGAAGAGAGTAGATTGAAGTCCTCCAAGTAGCATCTCCAAGTAGCATCTCCAAGTAGCATCTCCAAAGAGCATCGCATAGCATAATCCTACCCGCAATCCTCTCCTCGTCGCCTGTTAGAGAGCGATCACCGGGTTGTATCTCGCACTTGGAAGGGTGTGTTTTATTAAGTATCCGGTTCTAGTTGTCATAAGGTCAAGGTACAACTCCGGTCGTCCTTTACCGAGGGACACGGCTATTGAATAGATAAACTTCCCTACAAGGGTGCACCACATAACCCAACACGCTCGATCCCATTTGGCCGGACACACTTTCCTGGGTCATGCCCGGCCTCGGAAGATCAACACGTCGTAGCCCCACCTAGGCCTAACAGAGAGGTCAGCACGCCGGTATAACTCCTATGGCGCAGGGGTCTGGGCCCATCGCCCATTGCACACCTGCACGTTGCGAGGGCGGCCGAAAGCAGAACTAGCCCCCTTAATACAAGAGCAGGCTTACGTTCCAATCTGGCGCGCGCCGCTCAGTCGCTGACGTCTAGAAGGCTTCGGCTGATACCACGACGCCGGGATACCCATAACTACTCCCGCGTAGATGGTTAGTAGACCAAATGGCCAGACCTAGATCAAATACCAAGATCTCGTTAAGCGTGTTATTATGAAGCAACCGTGGACGCCGACCAGGGCCAGGCCCACCTCTCGCCTAGGTGGTCTCAACCTGCCCTGTCGCTCCGCCACAAGTTCCACACAGAGGGCCGTCGGGACAAAGGTCCTTTCAGCCCCCAATCCGTGAATCACTCGCGGGTACTCTTCGAGCGGACCTGACTTTAGTCACCATCTGTAGTATGTATATATCTATAGTACATACCCGTGATCACCTCCTGAGTGATCACGGCCCAATAGTATAGCAAGGCAGACTGACAAGAATGTAGGGCCAATGGTGATAAACTAGCATCCTATACTAAGCATTTAGGATTGCGGGTAAGGTATCAATGGCTGTAGCAACAATGACAAAGCTATGCAATGTAATAGGAGTAACCGAACAAGAATATGCTACACTACTCTAATGCAAGCAAGATAGAGAAGAATAGGCAATATCTGGTGATCAAGGTGGGGCTTGCTGGTTGCTCACGGCAAGAGAGGGGGTCGTTGGTGACGTAGTCGACCACAGGGCATCAACATCGCCTGTGGTCTACCGGAGAGAAGAGGGGAAGAAACAAGTAAATACATAGCAAGCAAGTGCATAACAGACAACAAGCAGAGCTAGACGTGTTGTAACGCGGTATGAGGTGATACGGGTGAGGGGGGAAAACATCTGGGAAAGTATCCCCGGTGTCCCGTGTTTTCGGACAGATCAATCGGAGGGGGAAAGTTGCAGGTTCACTATGCTTGGGACACATGGCGGACGAACGGGCTGCGTATTTGGATTCGCCTCATCGTTCTGAGCAACTTTCATGTACAAAGTATTTTCATCTGAGCTACGGTTTATTTTATATCAATTTTAAAAGATTTAATTCATTTTTAGGATTTATCTAATTATTTAAATTCAACATTATCCGTAATAAAGTGCATCTTCGACATCATCGTGACGTCAAGATGACGCCGCGATCAACGTGGTGTTGATCGGGTCAAACCGACGTGTGGGTCCCGCTCATCATTGACACGCTTAACTAAACAGGATTAGTCAACTTAATCAAAGTGATTAGGTTAATTAAGTAGGCTTATTTGGATTAACTAACATGATTAATTAAGTTAAATAATTATCTTAATTAATTAATTATATTATTTTAACTAATTCCTTTTTTATAAAACGTTCTGGGCTAGGGCCCCGATGTCATTGGCCCTGTGGGGGCTAACGGCGAACGGCAAGCGCTGATTTACGGCACCAGTGAACAGGCGACAGCGCCGGCCCGACAGTGCCGCGGGCAGCGGGCAAAAGGCGCGCTGGCTCGGCCGGCGGCCATGGCCGCCGCCGAGCAGGCGGCGCGATTAGCGGAGTGGGTCGCCGCGACGGACGACGGACGCATTTAACGCAGCGAGTGGGGGCGACGGCGGCGGTGTGCGTGTGGGGAAGGGCGCGTCGCCACGACGCACGGGCACGAGTGAGGCGTCAGTACGGGCGGCACAGCACGGCGACGGGCGAGGAGGTGGGCACAGTCGCGGTGACCGCGACCATCGGGTTGAACTCCGGCGCACGGGCCGCCAACGGAACGCATTTAACAAGGGGAGACGAGGGGAATTGGCATGGCGCTCACAGGGGGAGGCAGAGGTCGGGGCAATGGGCTTGACGTGTCACAACCCTAGAATATTGTTTGTAAATAATTGCATCTTCATCCAGGCATCATATTTAAATTTCTGAAACATGAATTGAGGATTGTTGAAGCCTCAAAACTTTAATTAAAAGCAGGGCAAAGGAACCCTGGAAATTGCATTCAGTGTTTCCAAAATGGCTTTAAATAATGTTGGTTATATTTGGCAAAGGTTTTTGCACCAAACCAAAAATGATGAGCATTTTTGAGGAATATTTTGGGCATTGAATTTAAATCATTATTTTATTTGCATTTGGAATTATATTCATAACTTGTATAGAATATATTTCCAAATACCCTGAAACATTTTATGTGCTTTTGGAAAAGTCCATTAAGCAACATAAATATATTCAGAGGAATTTTGTCACTGGTTTGGATTTGTTCTATTTGAAAACCATGGCAAAATAAATAAACAAATTAAACAAAAGCAGAAGAAAAGTAAAACAGAGCAGAACTTACTCCTCGGCCTACTGCTGCACATCTCTTGTTGCCGGCCCAGTGTGCAGCCCAGCCCACCCGCCTTCGCGGTCATCCTCTACCTCGCCAAGAGGGAGGAGGAGGGAGACAACAGACGCGCCGTGGCGACACGCCACCTCCCTGCCTGCCTGCGTCCCTCGCCACCGCGACGCCTGAACCGCCTCCCCTGCCTCCCCTCGACCCTTGGACACCGCACTTTCCCCTCTCCGCTTCTCTCTCGCCGTTCCCCACCATGCCCGAGCACGGCTGTCGCCGCCGCTCACCATTGCCGCGCCAAGAGCCACCCCCTCGCCCCTTTGATGTGCCTAGGAGCTGCGCCTTGGATCCGAGAAGCTCTACCCCGATGCACGCGACGCCGGGTGCCCTGAAGCCACGCCATCTCCGCCGTCTTCATCTCCACGGCCGGCGATCGCCGCTGCTCGATTCGCAGCACCGAAGACGCCCCCGAGCTCGCTGACCACCTCATCGTCCTCCCTGTGAGCTCCTGCTGCTTTCTCTTTGCTCGCCCCCTCCGTTCCTGTCCCCTAGCTCCGTTTTCCGACCATGGCCGAGGTCGCCGCGCGTGCCATGTCGTTGTTGTGGCAACAGCCGCCCCACCCGATTTTTTGCGTGTTGCCGTTCTCACCGAGCTCCTGTGAGCTGAACGCTGCCCAGCTCCTCCTGTCGTGCTCCGCAGCCCCGTTTCGCTCGATGCCGTAGCTCCGGCCGCCGCCCAAGTGGTCGCCGCCGTCGACCCTGGCCTCCCTGTGCCCAGCTGCGTGCGCCCCTAGATGCGTGGGAGCATGGGCTACCTCCTGGTGCCCTCTGCGCGACTAGCCGCGGCCGGTAGCGCCGCCCCGACCAACTCCGGCGAGATCCCGCCGCTGCTGTGGTCGCCGGCGTCACGTGCTGACGTGGCGCCGGTTAATTAGCACTAATGACCTGGCTAACCACCCCTAGAGCCACTGCCATGTGGGCCCCAGTGCCTTAACTAGTTAGTTTAATTTCTCTGTTAGATTAGCACTAATCAAAGTGGGCCCCGCTTGCAACTTTGACTTGGCCACATCAGCTTTGACCGGGTCCCACATGTCAGCCTCTGGAGCTGACTCTGTGTCACTGACCTGTAGGCCCCACTGGTCAGGTTTGACCTGGGCCGTGCGTTGACCTGCTGACGTCATGGTGACGCAACGCTGACGCAATAAGTATTTTCTGGATTTATTTTTATACAGGAAATTCCAGAAAATGTTCAAAACTTCTAAAAATCATATAAATTCAACCGTAACTCCAAATGAAATAATTTATATATGAAAAATGATCAGAAAAATCCAATCTATCCATCTGTACCATTTTCGTGCATGTTAGAACAACTTATAGGTGCTGTATAGCACAAATCATATGAATGGCATTTAAATAATCACATATGGAGTTTGAATTTGAATCTTGTGTTCAAACCAACTCCATTTAACTTGCTGATAGTTGCATTAGCTCAAACCACAGCATATTGCCATGTCATAATCATGCATCATATTGTGCATTGCATTGATTGTGCTTCTTCTTTGTTTGTCGGTGCTTGTTCCCCCTCAGTAGACGTGGTACCGACGATGAGTTCGATGACACCGATGAAGAGATATACTATCTTCAGAAGTGCCAGGCAAGCAAAACCTCCTTGTTCATTCCGATACAATCCCACTCTCTCGCTCCTGCTCTCTTTTACTACATTAGGACAACAACGTTTCAACTGTTACATGCTGCGGTAGTTGAACCCCTTTATCCTCTGCATGACCTGTCATTCCACAGTAAATAGATGAAACCCACTAGCATGAGTAGGAGTTATTTGAGCCCTGATGTGCCTACTCATTCATGCTTGTTGTCATGCCTGCTATTGCTTAGAGTTGTGTCAGGTCTGATTCATCGGGGATGAATCGGAGGTGTGTGAACATGTCCTACTGTGTGTGAGCTAAGTGTGTGAACACGATTTGGTAAAGGTAGCGGTGAGAGGCCATGTAGGAGTACATGGTGGGTTGTCTCATTGCAGCCATCCTCAGGAACTGAGTTCTGTGTTTGTGATCCATGAACAGCTACTACCACTCATTGGGATCCTTAATTGACCCTCTCGGCTTCTTAATCACCCTTGTTCTCTATCCAGAGTTGCAACTAGTTTTCGTGTTTGTAGGTAGTGTTAGTAGTCTACCAAGTGGCACCCGTGCAGGTGGGCTTGGGATGACTAGGCACCGTGGCACGGTGTACCAAGCGAGATCCACCCGTCGAGGTGGGCTTGGGAACCTTGCTCACATCGTTTGGGGCCGTGAGCGACACCCCGCCGGATCTCCTGCGGATGGAACCCGAATAGGCGATAAAACTGGACGAGAGACTTGAGTGTTTAGGTAGGTCGTGGCCGACTCCTCGCCCGGCTTCCGCTTGAAGGTTGCCGAGGTACATGACGTGTCTGAGGCGATAAGTGGCGAGAGCGTGTGTGAAGAAATACACCCGCAGGTTATCATTATCTATTGAATAGCCGGATTCCTCGGATATGGAAGCTTGGACCCCTTGCATAGTTCATAGACAAGTGAAAGTGGATACTCTAAAATACGCAAGATAAGCGTGAGTGCTATGGATGGCGTTCTCGTGAGGGAGACGGAGCGGATCCATAGTGGTGTATTGATATGGTGAATATGTGGACTCGCAGCGCCACCTCAAAAGAGTTACTTGCAATCGTAGTTTAGGATAGCCACCAAGTCAAGCTGGCTTGCTGCAGCTTAAACCCCACCATCCCTTTGTTGATAATGATGCATATGTAGTTAGTTCGATGTAAGTCTTCTTTGGGTACATTTGTACTCACATTTGCCTATTTTATGTTTTTGCAGAGACTTGGTCTCGCTAGTAGTACCACGTGGACTTGACGCTTAGCTTGTTACCTCAGCTACGATCTTGTGCCCTCGGCAGATCTAGTAGATAGTCGCTTCTCGGCCTTTTTCATTTGTAGTTGTCGTACTCGGACATGTTGAGCTTCCACTTGTGCTTTGACTTGTATGCTCTGAATGTTGGGTCATGAGACCCATGTTTTAATATCTCGCTCCTGAGCCTAATGAATAAATACTTGAGTCGTAGAGTCATGTTGTGATGCCATCTTGTATTTGCACATATCGAGCATATTGTGTGTATGATATTGAAATGCTTGGTATGTGTGGGATCCGACTATCTAGTTGTTTATCTTTAGTAGCCTCTCTTATCGGAAATGTCTCCTAGTGTTTCCACCGAGCCATGGTAGCTTGCTCTTGCTCCGAACACTTAGGCTGGCGGCATGTGTCCTTCTTCGTTCTCGTGGTCTCGTCCCTTCGGGAAATGTCACGCGATGAATACCGGAGTCCTGCTAGCCCAGTGCTACAGCCTGGATTCACTACAATGATGACCGACACGCTCGATGCCGGGTCATGGATGCTGTCCTGTAAGTTTGTGCCACTTTGGGTTTACGACTAGCCATGTCAGCCGGGCTCCTTATCATATGGATGCTAGCGACACTATCATATACGTGTGCTAAAAGGCATAAACGGTCCGGCAAAGGTAAGGCGACACCCGTGGGAATACCGTGCGTGAGGCCGCAAAGTGATATGAGGTGTTACATGCTAGATCGATGTGGCATTGAGTCGGGGTCCTGACAGCTTTGGTATCGAGCCAGTTGATCGCTGAGGATTACCAAGCCAAACTGGTCGAAGTTGAGTCTAGAAATGCTTTAGTTATATGTAGGGGAATTGATTGTGGGATGTAACGTAAGGCTCTTTTTACTCCTTATACCTCATGGCCTTCTGATCTGAGTCAACCTCTTCTCTTCTACGGGGATTAAGAACTAGGCTTCTCTTCTTTCTATCAGGATCACGTGTTACTAATCCGTAGACTTATAGGATTGTTGGTTTCAAATCTCAGTTCAGTTTTACTACTTCCGTATGTTCATAACTGTTGATCTCGAAACCTTAATATTGTGCTTCGGAGTGGCTATGCCACTATTTTTGTAGCATGTCTCCAATCTTTTTGAGCATTTACAGCCGTTATGTTGTCCGAGTTATCCAAGGTTTCTAAATAATCTGATGCATTTGCAAATCCCTTCCTACCGTTTCAAAGTTCCTTTGTGCCAGATTAACCACACTAATCGGTGAGTTGAGGTACTCTGTTGCCTTGACATATATGTTGGAGTTATTATTATGACCCCAGGTGTCTTAGAGTGCTACCTATTAATCGAACCATGTTTTGCGTTCCCAGTGTGATGATTCTGGCCATTATTCTCGAAAGCATCCTGTGATGCCATTTAGTTAGTAGGCATTCTACTCCTGGGTTCTTGACCCAAGATTCACTCCACTTACCTCGTGTTGATAGTGTTGCTAGTTCCTTTAGGTTATTAGTAACCTTTGCAATAGTTCTCGAGGTTCGTGGTATTTCCTTCTTCCAAATACTATGAACCACTTATGGCAGAAGTTTGTTGAACCAAAAGATCACAACAATAGTGCTCTTGACGAGTTCTCCATTCTATATTGTGACTCTGCCAGTTCTAACCTTCTGCATGGGTTGTCCGGAAGAAACATGTTGAACTTGGTTCGACATACTAATCTATGCATCCGCAACTCAAAAAATTATATGTTCTTTGAGTTGTCCCTCTTAGTTATCTTCTGACCCCCGTCTATCAATTGATAGACATGAGTAGTAGTGCAACCGTGTTCATCGATGCCTATTATTCTTGTGGTCCGCCAAGCCATTCTACTCTGGAATGACTAGGAGAAACAAACTCCAGTACCTCATCCATTTCTGGGATTGGGTCAACGCAGTTGTGTTCCACAGATCAAATACTAATCCAGCTTTTGGTCTGTTCTTCCTTGAAGTATTACCTTCTTTATGTCAGGATTGTCATGAGAATTGCACCACCTCTTATGAATTGTTGACGCAGTGATACTTCTCGCCATCATTTTCATTTCTCGATTTCCGTGTTATCATAACCGGAATGTCGACAAGTGAATCGTGGTGTGTGAAACCAATACTCCTAGCAACTCTGTTGCTTGGTAATTAAAGGACAAAATTTCATTCTTAGCGTGTTGGTTATTGAATCATCATTCTAAGACTGGTCGTGCTACCTAGTCCTTATTTCCGGTGCACTCCTCGATCGATGAGTTAGGATTGTGCCAGTCCCTCGCTCTTGTGGTCATATCGTCTTGCCCTGAAAAGAAAGATTGTTCTCGAGCTTAGCAACATATCGGTGGTACGTGATTTTCTGAATATCTTCTCGGAAGTATCACCAGGTTGTCACCTGATCGCTATGTTGAGTTCATGGTCAAGTTGGTTTCTTGTAAACCAGACATTCTCCAAGAATATGTGTGGGATACCCCTGAGCTAGTTGGTCAAGCTAAACAACAACTTGGAGAGTTGGAAGATGGAAGCTTGTCCGATTTAGTTCATCGATATCGTATGTGTGTTGTAGAAAGATGATTTCTTCATCGATTGGTCCTCGTGATCAGTTGTTGAACTTATCGTCTTGTCCAAACCTTGATTTGAGTGTGGGCTATCCTTAAATCAAATCAGAACCAACGATATTCGTAATGTTGTCTTACTCGTGGTTGATTCCTCGAGCATACACCATTACATCTTTTGGTCTGACCAATACTATCACATTGTTCACATAGTGGTGGAAGTCCAGTGATATGGAAATCTGGATGAATTGTTGTTGAGCCCATCGACAACATCCTTGTCTTCTCCATGATTTGTTGAGCATTAAGCTAGTGTTGGAAACTTTTGAAAGCATTTCTTCATGCTAGCTCATGAAGTATATGTTTGGATGAAAGAAGTGACTTCCTCTCATTCATGTGCATTCGATGCAAGTTGCCGCAGGTGAATTTGAGAAAGTTAGTTTTGCTTCCTTTGGAATCGTTCCAAGTCAGTCATGCATGTGCAAAGTATACTATGGTTTGGTAGATTAATTACCTCCACTCCATATGTATTCCCTAGCACACCAAGCCACTGATTGATTTTTTCAAGGAGAAGAAGTTCCTTCTAAAGAGCATGCCTTATGTAAGGACTTTGATATCCTCGATGATGGTTCCCCACCTGAACTCGGTAGCATTTTATTATAAGACTACTATGTGGCCATGCTTGTTTGGGACAGTGTGTTCACATGTATGTAGCAGAACCAGCTCATGTTTTGGAGCTTGCTATTGTAGTTCCTTTCCCGAGAATCTCGCAACTTCATCTCGTCAATTTGTGTTGCAAACTTTAATTTTTCTTTCTAGACTTGATGAGTCTGGAATATTCTGTTACCAACCAGATCTGAATCTCAGGCAGATATGATGGTTGGAACCTTTCCAAGATCTATGATGTAGGTCCCGACAAGGTTGATGTTGGCCGACACACCTAGTCGAAGATCTATTATTGTAGCATCTTAACTGAGCAAGTTGACCATCCTCTCCATAAGGATGTCGTGCGACTTATTTTAGAAGTTGTTCCTTATGGATCCTTTGATCTCCCGGAGTCAGACCTTTTACTTGATGTTCTAGTTACCAAACCATTTCAATGAATGGGATACGCTAGCACATCAAGGAGAATATTAGAAGCGGAGTGCTAAATGTCTCTCGGTCGATCATCCAGATTTTGATCCCTTGGCCTCGCTAAGGTGAAATCTGAGAAGGTGTTATCTTCCTTTCTATCCGCATCGTCCATCACTATTCATCATGGTAGTATGTTGTGTTGCCAGGACCCTTGACACGGATATTGGTAAAACCTTGATGAATATGGAAGTGCTCAAGTTCTTGAGAGCACGCACAAGCAAAATCATCCCTTACGTTGTCTTCAACAAGGTAGTCCACATCATCCATCCTAGTCCGAGTATGCCATTCTTTCGTACTCCGCCAAATGATCGTTTGTGATTTGCCTTAAGCTGGTATAAAGAGTTTCAATGATCTTTGAATCAAAGGTAATTCTTTTTGCCACTTAAGGGGATATTTCTACGAGTCACCTTCCCTAAGGTGTATCGTTATAGTATCATAGCAACTCAACTCCTCACTACATTGACAACCGTTCACCACCTTTTTAAGCGTGGAATTGTTGTCTACCTAGTGAACCCTCATCAATTGTTCCACTCCATCCCTCTAGATGTGTGTTTCGTGTCTCAGCTCGAGTGATGTTGTTATGCCTCATTCCGTGAGTTGATCATCAGCTGCTCGATCCTCGAGAAGATCGATTCTTCTAGAGTTTTCATTTCTTCTCGTGGTCATGTTGAATGGAGTTTTCAGAGCAAGATGTCAAGATCAAGATGATGATCGAATCAAGGTTCTTATGAAGTGCAACCTGGATCATGAAGATTGTGCTAGCTTTGTGTCCCCTCTGTCTTCTTACCTCACGTCTTGAATCTCGGGACGAGATTTTTGTTTAGTGGGGGTGAGTTGTCACAGCCCTAGAATATTGTTTGTAAATAGTTGCATCTTCATCCAGGCATCATATTTAAATTTCTGAAACATGAATTGAGGATTGTTGAAGCCTCAAAACTTTAATTAAAAGCAGGGCAAAGGAACCCTGGAAATTGCATTCAGTGTTTCCAAAATGGCTTTAAATAATGTTGGTTATATTTGGCAAAGGTTTTTGCACCAAACCAAAAATGATGAGCATTTTTGAGGAATATTTTGGGCATTGAATTTAAATCATTATTTTATTTGCATTTGGAATTATATTCATAACTTGTATAGAATATATTTCCAAATACCCTGAAACATTTTATGTGCTTTTGGAAAAGTCCATTAAGCAACATAAATATATTCAGAGGAATTTTGTCACTGGTTTGGATTTGTTCTATTTGAAAACCGTGGCAAAATAAATAAACAAATTAAACAAAACAGAAGAAAAGTAAAACAGAGCAGAACTTACCTCAGCCTACCTGCGCGGCCTGCTACTGTTGCCGGCCCAGCTGTGCAGCCCAGCCCACCCGGCCTTCTGCCAGTCATCCTCTACCTCTGCCAGTAGGCAGAGGAGGGAGACAGCGCACGCGCGCGCCGTGGCGACACGCCACCTCCCTGCCTGCCTGCGTCCCTCGCCACCGCGACGCCTGAACCGCCTCCCCTGCCTCCCCTCGACCCCTGGACACCGCACTTTCCCCTCTCCGCTTCTCTCGCCGTTTCACCACGCCGAAAGCACGGCCGTCACCGCCGCCACCATTGCAGCGCCAAGAGCCACCCCTCGCCTTTGATGTGCCTAGGAGCTGCGCCTTGATCCGAGAAGTTTACCCGACGCACGCGACGCCGGGTGCCCTGAAGCCACGCCATCTCCGCCGTCTTCATCTCCACGGCCGGCGATCGCCGCTGCTCGATTCGCAGCACCGAAGACGCCCCCGAGCTCGCTGACCACCTCATCGTCCTCCCTGTGAGCTCCTGCTGCTTTCTCTTTGCTCGCCCCCTCCGTTCCTGTCCCCTAGCTCCATTTTCCGACCATGGCCGAGGTCGCCGCCGCCGTGCCATGTCGTTGCCGTGGCAACAGCCACCCCCACCCAATTTTTTGCGTGTTGCCGTTCTCACCGAGCTCCCAGGAGCCGAACGCGTTCCCCAGCTCCTCCTGTCGTGCTCCGCAGCCCCGTTTCGCTCGATGTCGTAGCTCCGGCCGCCGCCCAAGTGGTCGCCGCCGTTGACCCCGGCCTCCCTGTGCCCAGCGGCGTGCGCCCCTAGATGCGCGGGAGCATGGGCTCCCTCCTGGTGCCCTCAGCGCGACTAGCCGCGGCCGGTAGCGCCGCCCCGACCAACTCCAGCGAGATCCCGCCGCTGCTGTGGTCGCCGGCGTCACGTGCTGACGTGGCGCCGGTTAATTAGCGCTAATGACCTGGCTAACCACCCCTAGAGCCACTGCCATGTGGGCCCCAGTGCCTTAACTAGTTAGTTTAATTTCTCTGTTAGATTAGCACTAATCATAGTGAGCCCCGCCTGTCAACTTTGACTTGGCCACATCAGCTTTGACCGGGTCCCACATGTCAGCCTCTGGAGCTGACTCTGTGTCACTGACCTGTAGGCCCCACTGGTCAGGTTTGACCTGGGCCGTGCGTTGACCTGCTGACGTCATGGTGACGCAACGCTGACGCAATAATTATTTTCTGGATTTATTTTTATACAGGAAATTCCAGAAAATGTTCAAAACTTCTAAAAATCATATAAATTCAACCGTAACTCCAAATGAAATAATTTATATATGAAAAATGATCAGAAAAATCCAATCTATCCATCTGTACCATTTTCATGCATGTTAGAACAACTTATAGGTGCTGTATAGCACAAATCATATGAATGGCATTTAAATAATCACATATGGAGTTTGAATTTGAATCTTGTGTTCAAACCAACTCCATTTAACTTGCTGATAGTTGCATTAGCTCAAACCACAGCATATTTCCATGTCATAATCATGCATCATATTGTGCATTGCATTGATTGTGCTTCTTCTTTGTTTGTCGGTGCTTGTTCCCCCTCAGTAGACGTGGTACCGACGATGAGTTCGATGACACCGATGAAGAGATATACTATCTTCAGAAGTGCCAGGCAAGCAAAACCTCCTTGTTCATTCCGATACAATCCCACTCTCTCGCTCCTGCTCTCTTTTACTGCATTAGGACAACAACGTTTCAACTGTTACATGTGCTGCGCAGTTGAACCCTTTATCCTCTGCATGACTGTCATTCCACAAGAATAGATGAAACCCACTAGCATGAGTAGGAGTTGTTTGAGCCCTGATGTGCCTACTCATTCATGCTTGTTGTCATGCCTACTATTGCTTAGAGTTGTGTCAGTCCGATTCATCGGGATGAATCGGAGGTGTGTGAACATGTCCCACTGTGTGTGAGCTAAGTGTGTGAACACGATTTGGTAAAGGTAGCGGTGAGAGGCCATGTAGGAGTACATGGTGGGTTGTCTCATTGCAGCCGCCCTCGTGAACTGAGTTCTGTGTTTGTGATCCATGAACAGCTACTACCACTCATTGGGATCCTTAATTGACCCTCTCGGCTTCTTAATCACCCTTGTTCTCTGTCCGGGAGTTGCAACTAGTTTTCGTGTTTGTAGGTAGTGTTAGTAGTCTACCAAGTGGCACCCGTGCATGTGGGCTTGGGATGACTAGGCACCGTGGCACGGTGTACCAAGCGAGATCCACCGTCGAGGTGGGCTTGGGAACCCTGCTCACATCGCTTGGGGCCGTGAGCGACACCCGCCGGATCTCCTTGCGGATGGAACCCGAATAGGCGATAAACCCGGACGAGAGACTTGAGTGTTTAGGTAGGCCGTGGCCGACTCCTCGCCCGGCTTCCGCTTGAAGGTTGCCGAGGTACATGACGCGTGTCTGTAGGCGATAAGTGGCGAGAGCGTGTGTGAAGAAGTACACCTGCAGGCTATCATTATCTATTGAATAGCCGGATTCCTCGGATATGGAAGCTTGGACCCTTGCATAGTTCATAGACAAGTGAAAGTGGATACTCTAAAATACGCAAGATAAGCGTGAGTGCTATGGATGGCGTTCTCGTGAGGGAGACGGAGCGGATCCATAGTGGTGTATTGATATGGTGAATATGTGGACTCGTGCGCCACCTCAAAAGAGTTACTTGCAATGTAGTTTAGGATAGCCACCGAGTCAAGCTGGCTTGCTGCAGCTTAAACCCCACCATCCCTTTGTTGATAATGATGCATATGTAGTTAGTTTCGATGTAAGTCTTGCTGGGTACATTTGTACTCACGCTTGCCTATTTTATGTTTTTTGCAGAGAGACTTGGCCTCGCTAGTAGTACCACGTGGACTTCGACGCTTAGCTTGTTACCTCAGCTACGATCTTGTGCCCTCGGCAGATCTAGTAGATAGTCGCTTCTCGGCCTTTTTCATTTGTAGTTGTGCAGACTTTCGGACATGTTGAGCTTCCGCTTGTGCTTTGACTTGTATGTTTCAATGCTGGGTCATGAGACCCATGTTTGTAATATCTCGCTCCTCGGAGCCTAATGAATAAATACTTGAGTCGAGAGTCATGTTGTGATGCCATGTTGTATTTGCACATATCGAGCATATTGTGTGTATGATATTGAAATGCTTGGTATGTGTGGGATCCGACTATCTAGTTGTTTATCTTTAGTAGCCTCTCTCCGGAAATGTCTCCTAGTGTTTCCACCGAGCCATGGTAGCTTGCTCTGCTCCGAACACTTAGGCTGGCCGGCATGTGTCCTTCTTCATTCTCGTAGGTCTGTTCTTCGGGAAATGTCACGCGATGAATACCGGAGTCTGCTAGCCCAAAGGCTACAGCACTGGATTCACTCACCGATGACCGACACGCTCGATCTTCGGGTCATGGATGCTGTCCTCGTAAGTTTGTGCCACTTTTGGTTTACGACTAGCCATGTCAGCCGGCTCCTTATCATATGGATGCTAGCGACACTATCATATACGTGTGCCAAAAGGCGCAAACGGTCCCGGGCAAAGGTAAGGCGACACCCGTGGGAATACCGTGCGTGAGGCCGCAAAGTGATATGAGGTGTTACATGCTAGATCGATGTGGCATTGAGTCGGGGTCCTGACGTGACGGAGGTCGGGGATGACAGCGACGTTGGGGACGAGTAGGCAACGGAGAGGACGACGGGGAGGCAGTCCGGCGACGGCGATCCGGGCGGCAGCGACGGGGTCGGGGAGGCGACGAGCAACAACGTCGAGGCGGCTCCAGGGCGTGGTGGCGCGATGATGGCGAGGTCCGGCGACGGCAGGGCGACGTCGGGGATGGACGCCGGCGTCGGGCTCGGGGCGACGGGAACGGGGTTGCCCGATCCCGATCCAGTCGGGGGGAGAGTGGGAGGAGTGAGTGGGGATCGTGGGGTTAGGGTTTGCGGTGTGGTGAGGCGATAAGGGGGCGTGGACGGGCCGGTTGGGCCGGACGGCAGCTGGGCCGGAGCCCAGTAGGGGGAGGAGGTGTCTTTTCCTTGCTTTCTTCTTCTTTTTTTTTTGATCTGTTTTCTTTTCTTCTTTTTATTTTTATTTTTCTTTTCTGTTTTATTTCATTTTAAATTATCTAGGCACTTTATAAAAATGTGTTTATTACACCATATTTACTTAAGCAAAATATGGCACCGCCCGAACATTTAGTTTTAATATCTGAAAACCTTTATTGTTTGCCTTTATTTTAATTTTGAAATTTGAACCGGTTTCAAGCTAACGCGAGATCAGTAACAGTAATCAAGGTGACGTGGCATCATTAGCAGAGGTACACTATAGCTTGATTACCCGGGCATCACACTGGCCCCTCCTTGGAGGCCTTCCCCTTCTCAGCCGCTGAAAACCTCTTCGGCGACACCATGGGAGCAAGACGGAGAGGAGAGAAGCAGGAGGGAGCAAGACGAAAGAAAGATGGACGGGGGCGCTGCCCCTCCCTCACATTTATAGCCAAGGGAGGCCAACCGCAGGCCTCCACGACCTCGCGACATCGTGACCTTCTGCATGCCACATCAACCAGTCAAGTCGGGCAGTTGCCGAGGCAGCGTGGGGAAGCAGAGTCGCCCGCGTCCAATCAATTGCCACGCGTCATCAAGGCCGCTGGCGGTTAGGGCCCGCGGTGCTCTGCACTTGCCCTTTGGCTTTGCCTAGAAGCGAAGTCCGAGCGTGCCTTGGGCCCGGGGGCTACTGTCGACGTCCTGGTACGGCCCTTCTTCAGCGCCAACACCACGAAACCCTTGAGCCTCGTGAGGCGGATGACGCCAAGGCCCCCGAGGGAGTTGGCTTCCTCAGGAGGGCTCCTGAGGGGCGGAGAGTCCTATGCAAGCTATCTCACGAGGCTCAGCTGAGGTGAGCCATGACGACCAAGGCCAGGCGGGCGCTAGGCGGGCGCAGAGCAGGTTTCCTCTTCGGTGCAAGGAAGGCAGGCCACAGGCACGGAGTCCCGAGGAATTAGCCAAAGGTTTCCATTCTGGTGCAACAAGACCAAGACCGCCAGGACGGCAGGACGGAGGTCATCAACGAGCCCACCGCAGCGTCACGACCAGAGGCTTTTCGCAGGCGAAGACTACTTTTGTCAGGATAGACTGTACTACTTGTCCCCTTTCAAATCCCGGGCTAGGAATCCTTCCTCTCATATTTGGGAAGAGGACCAAGGCCACTATATATAGGACTTAGCCACCACCATAGAGAGGGACCGAGATCAGAACAAGTAGAGCACCACACCAGCTCAAGAAAACCTCACCTCCTGAGGCTTGTTCATCCACTGTACTAGTTCATCCATAGCCCCTCGAGGCAATCCACCACACCACACTGTATTTGGGTATTACACCACAACAGTGGCCGAAGCAGTATAAATCTCTGTGTCTTAGTGTCTCCTTGAGCTCGACGCGCTAGGCTTAGGAGGATCGCAAGTTGGCAGGCTAGGCAGGTTGAGATCTCCGCACGCACCCCAGAGTTCGAACCTCTCAAGGGCTGCCGAATTCCTCAATCCGACAGAGTGGTTGCAATCGGTGGCACCGAGTTGATTCGGTTCAGCCGAAGAACTCAATCCAGTAAGACTGAGTTCAACCCAGAGAGTAACTCTTTGCACCTCAGCTTACTAGGCAAATAAGATCTCACAAGGATATGCAAGGAATTAATTGAATGATTTGCAATGAATTGGATGCGAGAAATGCAGAAAATAATAGAGAATTGAAAGAAAAGAAATCTAGATGAAGTTTTTTTTGACCTAGCATGCATGAGACAAATGCAAGGGCACAAAGAAACAACAGGGAACTTCACTAGAATTGGTCGGCGACAAAGTCACCTATGTTAGAGTATATTGACTTAGGAGTCAAGTGAAGAAAATTGATCATAGGTCATACTCATCGTTTAAGCTCAAAATGGGGTTGCCATTTTTTGTTTAAGCATCTTGATGTATTCTCATCTTGTTGAGTTGCTTTGACCCATGTCTTGGGGTTAAGCTTCTCTAAGATGGAATGACATACCTTGGGTGGTGGTGATGAACTTGGTCATGTAGTTGAACTTGTGTAGGGTGCTCAAGTTGATGTAGATCATCAAGAGTTGGGAGCACCACTTATAGTTGAAGTTCATCTTCCTACATGGGTTAGTCTTGCAAGGAAGAGCACTTGTGTATCCAAAATTACAATCATTAAATTTTGATATATGGAATTTGTTAAAGGATATATCGCATGGATTCGTGCTTCCTTGTCTTCATCCACCATTTTGTAGAGACTTGGAGATGTAGAGATTGCTTAGAATGTGATTAAGTTGCAATCTCATAGAGTTGGGCTTATCCAAGTAGCTACAAGGGTTAGATAGCATGCAAGAGAACAAAAGTATCCAAGACATATGATCATCATCATAAGAGAATGGTCAAGGATTAGTCATAGTAAGGCTCATGCCTTGCATGCATCCACATGGAGTTTCTACTCCAAATTTGAGGCATCAATGATGTTCAATTCACCTCTCAACCTGCAAAACACTTTCTCATCAAGTGGTTTAGTGAATATATCCGCCAATTGCTTGTCGGTATGAACATGCTTAAGTTTGATATCTCCCTTAGCAACATGATCTCGAATGAAATGATGACGAACTTCAATATGCTTAGTTCGAGAATGCTGCACGGGATTAACAGCAACCTTAATAGCACTCTCATTGTCGCAAAGCAATGGAACATGTTTCACATATACGCCATAATCTTTAAGAGTTTGGGTCATCCAAAGTAGTTGAGCACAACATGAACCACCAGCAATATATTCCGCTTTGGCGGTGGATAAGGCTACGGAGTTTTGTTTCTTAGAGGACCAAGTCACAAGAGATCTACCAAGAAATTGACAAGTACCCGAAGTGGACTTTCTATCGACCTTGTCGCCGGCATAGTCCGAGTCAGATTAGCCAACAAGATCAAAAGAAGACCTCTTAGGATACCAAATGCCAAAATTTGGTGTATGTATTAAGTATCTCACTATCCTTTTCACAGCCTTAAGATGACACTCTTTGGGGGCTGCTTGATATCGTGCACACATGCACAAACTTAGCACGATAATGGTACGGGGTGCACATAGATATAACAATGAACCAATCATAGAGCGGTAAACCTTTTGGTCAACCGGTTCGCCATCCTTTGTCAAGTCAAGATGTCCACTAGTAGGCATGGGGGTATTCATACCTTTGCATTCTTGCATGTTGAACTTTTTGAATAAGTCCTTGGTATACTTCATTTGAGAGATAAAGGTTCCCTCCTTAGTTTGCTTGATTTGCTAACCAAGAAAGAACTTGAGTTCACTCATCATAGACATCTCAAACTTCTCCGACATAAGCTTCCCAAATTTCTCACTAAAATGACGGTTAGTTGATCCAAATATTATATCATGAACATAAATTTGGCACACAAATAATTCTCCACTAACCCTTTTGGTGAAGAGTGTAGAATCAATTTTACCAATTTCAAACCCTTTATCAAGAAGAAACTTAGTCAAGCATTTATACCAAGCTCTAGGAGCTTGCTTAAGACCATAAAGAGCTTTGTGAAGTTTGTAAACATGGTTGGGTTTCTTAGGATTCACAAAGCCGGGAGGTTGTTTAACATTAACTTTCTCCTCAATTTCACCATTAAGAACAGCACTTTTGATGTCCATTTGATATAAGGTAATGTCATGATGATTGGCATAGGCAAGTAAGATGCGAATGGACTCAAGTCTAGAAACGGGGGCATAAGTCTCACCATAGTCCATACCTTCGACTTGAGCATAGCCTTGAGCAATGAGACGAGCCTTGTTGCGTACAATTTTTCCATCTTCATCTTGTTTGTTCCGAAACACCCATTTGGTTCCAATGACATTGTGCTTCTCATCGGGCTTCTCAACCAACGTACATACTTGGTTCCTCTCAAAGTTGTGTAGCTCTTCATGCATGGCATTTATCCAATCCGGATCTTCCAATTCTTCTTCAACCTTCATAGGTTCAATGCTAGAAATTAATGAGTAATGTTCACAAAAGTTAGCCAAACGAGTTTTAGAGTGGGTAATTCTCCCGGTTTGAATGTCATTAAAGATTTGTTCGATGGGATGATCTCTTGAGACTCTTGCTCGAACTCGTGATAGCTTTTGTTTGGGTTGGGGTGGAACATCCTCTTCATTGTCTTGTTCTTCTTCTTGTCCTTCGTTGTTGTTGTTGGCGTGATTGTTCTCCCGTGGAGGTGGAGAAGGAGGTCGTAGAGGTTCATCTTGTTCTACATCCTTGTTCTCATCGTCTTGACGTGTCCTACTCGTGGATGCCTCCAAGCCAACTCGTGGTTCAGCTTGGCGTGAGGTTGAGGCTTCCACTTGGATAGACGAGGTACTCTCCTTCACCTCCGTTGGGCAAATCTTGCCGATAGGCAAGTCTTGGATTGCTTCTGAAGGATCTTTGTCATCTACATCAATTGGCAATTGATCTACTTGCGAGCCGTTAGATTCATCAAACTTCACATCTACCGTCTCTTCAACCTTTCGGGTGAAATTGTTGTAGACACGGTAAGTGTGAGAGTTTGAGCCATAACCGAGTAGGAAACCTTCATGAGAATTAGGAGCAAATTTCAAACGACGATGCTTTTCAAGAATGTAACACTTTGACCCAAATACCCGAAAGTATCCAACTTGGGGTTTATTACCGGTAAGGAGTTCGTATGTCGTCTTGCCGAGTAGCTTGTGAAGATATCGACGATTCGTTGCATGACAAACTGTCTCAACCGCTTCTTCCCAAAAGTGTTTTGGCTTCTTGTATTCATCAAGCATCGTTCTCGTCATTTCGATGACCGTCCGGTTCTTCCTCTCAACAACTCCATTTTGTTGAGGTGTTGTAACACCCTCGATGCGGCTATATCTCCCACGTGTCGAAGCACGACTTAGAGGCATAACCGCATTGAAAGCAATGTCGCAAGTGAGGTAATCTTCACACAACCCATGTAATACATAAGGGAAAGAGATACATAGTTGGCTTACAATCGCCACTTCACACAAATACATGAATAAAGCATTACATCATCCAGATACAATCAAGGTCCGACTACGGAACCAAAATAAAAGAAGAACCCCAAATGCACAAAAGGTCCCCGATCGACCCCAACCGGGCTCCACTCATCGATCAACTAGGACGAAACAACACAAAGGGCAAGATCTTCATCGAGCTCCTCCTTGAGCTTGGTTGTGTCACCCGCGGTAACATAGGCACCTGCAAACTGGTTTTGAAGTATCCGTGAGCCACGAGGACTCAAAGAATCCCATTACCATGGGTATCAAGACTAGCAAAGCTTAATGGGTAAGGAAGGGGTAAAGTGGTGAGGTTGCAGCAGCGACTAAGCATGATATGGTGGCTAACATACGAAAATGAGGGCGAGAAGAGAAACAAAGGAACGGTCGTGAAGCTAGGAATGATCAAGAGGTGATCCTGAACACCTACTTACGTCAATCATAACCCAGAAACCGTGTTCACTTCCCGGACTCCGCCGAGAAGAGACCATCACGGCTACACACACGTTTGATGCGTTTTAATTCGGATCAAGTGTCAAGTTATCTACAACCGGACATTAACAAATTCCCATCTGCCACATAACCGCGGGCACGACTCTCGAAAGTTTATACCCTGCAGGGGTGTCCCAACTTAGCCCATTACAAGCTCTTGCGATCATCGAAGGAATAGACCTTCACCCAGGAAGACCCGATCAGTCTCAGAATCCCGATACATCAAGACATTTCGACAATAGTAAAACAAGACCAGCAAGACCTCCCGGCGTGCCGACATCCCGATAGTAGCCGCAGATCTCGCCTCGTGCCACGACCGGATGAGCACTACGCATAACTAGAACCAGCCCTCAAGTTTCCCGAGGTGGCGCCGCAAGTGGTTTCTAGTTTGGACCAACACTTAGACAAGCATTGGCCCGGGGGCTAAAATAAAGATGACCCTTGGGATGCGCGACTCCCAAGGGAGAAAGGTAATAGGTGAGGCAAATGGTAAAACCGATGTTGGGCCTTGCTGGAGGAGTTTTATTCAAAGCGAACCGTCAGGGGGTCCCATAAATCACCCGACCGCAGAAGGAACGAAAAATCCGGGAACATAACACCGGTATGACGGAAACTAGGGCGGCAAGAGTGGAACAAAACACCAGACATAAGGCCGAGCCTTCCACCCTTTACCAAATATATAGATGCATTAATAATATAAGAGATATTGTGATATCCCAACATAAACCCTGTCCACCATGGAGAAATCTTCAACTTCACCTGCGACTAGCAACGCTATAAGAGGGGCTGAGCAAAAGCGGTAACATAGCCAAACAACGGTTTGCATAGGAAAGGTGTCAAAGGTTAGGGGTTCATGGCAATATGGGATGGCTGGACAAACAGGTAATAGGTAACGCAGCATAGCGAAAGAACGAGGCAACTAGCATAGCAATGATAGTAGTGAGATCCAGGGTAGCGGTCATCTTGCCTGAAATCCCGCAAGGAAGAAGAACGAGTCCATGAAGAAGATGAAACCACGAAGACGAACCACACGCAAACGAACGCATCCTCACGATCGCAACGAAACGGGAACTATCGAGAAGAAGCACACAACATGGTAAACACACCACACATGGACAAGGCATGATGCACAACAAGCATGATGCATGACCAAGCTACATGAAGCTACTCATGGCAAGAGATGATGCGAACAAGAACAACACATCAAGGCAAGTTTAAATGAGGCCGGAAACACCATATAACAAATCCGATAAGTCCTCATATGCATATTTCGAAATTGGTCCAGATCTGAATAAACCTTATGTTCAAGTTGTTAAACAACAAGTTAAGATGCACCAAGATGATCTACACGAAATTCTAGTCAAGTTACATATAAACATGGCAAGTTATAATACAGATTTATACATGGCCAGAACAACAATAAGTAGGCATGTTCGTGAGCTTGAACCACTCACTACAGAGCAATACATGGCATGGCAAGGCAACCAACAGTAAGAAGGAATGTTTATGAAGCTAAGCATGGCAAGAGCAAGGTCATAGGGTACATGGATCACTAGGAAAACACATGGGAACAAGTGAACTTAATGTTATTAGGCTGACAACAACATTTTCAAGCAACTTTAGAGCAAGATTACAACATGTTCCAGCAGGCTATAATTGCAACCAAGGGCATGAATGGATAGAGCATGACATGAAGTTCAAAACATGTTTATAGGACATCTCCAGATTATGCATAGAATGATTAGTGGAAGCATGTTAACATAGCAACTAAATATAACAGAATCTGTCAGGAAAACAGCAACAACAACTACCCTACTTAACAAGCTTGATACACTCAGCACACAACTCACAAAAATACATGGTTAACACCCCTGGAAAGATGCCATGGCATAGTTCAACATTCATGTAGAGCTCATACTCATAGGATGCACACATCAATCATGGCAAAAATGATAAAACAGTAAGTTATAACAGTTTCAGCAGGTTAACATCAACATGCACTCTTCCAACAGCATTTCGGGCATCAAGATGAGCTCAAATGAAAATGATGCAATGGAATGAAATGATGTACTCGTCGAGACGAACAATTTGACATATTACACGCGCAAAACGGAGCTACGGATGCAGAGATGCGATGGCATGAACATGTCAAGAAAATAACTGAATCTGGGGACTTGGTGGTTTTCGGGGGGAAAGTCAACCTGCACGATTTTCGATGCACACCGGAGTTACTCGCCGGAGTAGGCCGGGGAAGTCGCCGGAGATGGCCGGGGTGGCGCGGGGAGGCAGATCCGGCCAGCTCCCGGCCGGATCTGGTGGAGAAGGAGGCGGAGGGAGCCCGGAGCGGCGGCGGGGCGAGGAGCATGGCGGTTGTTGCACGGCCGGGCGTTGTTGCCGGGGAAGCGGGCGCGCTGGCGAGGCGAGGTGGCGGGCTGGGGCGGGCGGATCTCGCCGGGCGAGAAGGAGGCGGCGTTCCGGCGCTGGCGGGGGCGGCTGGGCGCGGGCGGCGAGGCGGCGGGTCCGCGCCGGTCGGTGAGGAGGAGCGGTGGCGGAGGGCGGTCGGCATGAGGCAAGGCTGGCGGGCGGCGGGCGGGCGGCGGCGGCGAACGGTTTCGCGAGGCGGCGGGTCCGCGATGGGCGAGGCGGCGGCGGTGCGGCGGCGGCACGGCAATGCGGGGAGGTCTAGTTTATAGGTAGAGGGAGCTAGGAGAGTCCAAATGAGGAGGTTTTGCCACGCGATCGTGATCGAACGACCGAGAGCATGGAGGGAGTTTGTGGGTTTTGGGCCACTTTGGAAGGGTGTTGGGCTGCAACAAAGAGGGCTTTACGGTTACCCGTTAACCGTTGAGTACCAAACGACCTCCAAATGGCACGAAACTTGACAGCGGTTCACGGTGCTATACCAAGGCCGCTTGGCAAACCTCGGGCCATTCCGAGAAAGTTTAACACCCGCTCACAACAGGAGACGAAAGGGGGACGCCGGGGAACATAGGAGTGCCGGATTGCAAAACGGACAACGGAGAAAAAGCTCGGATGTATGAGACGAACATGTATGCGAATGCAATGCACATGATGACATGATATGAAATGCATATGATGACATGGCAAAGTGCAACACGCAAGCACATGACATGGCAACGATGGCGAATAACTGACGGACACCTGGCGCATCGGAACCGGGGCGTTACAACACTCCACCACTACGAGAGGATCTCGTCCGGAGATCTAGGATGGCACCGGAGGGAAAAGGAAGAGGAAGAGGAGAGGTAAAACTAAGTTGCTTCTTTGACAAACGAGTGAAACCATGAACCTTGAGAGGTTGAGCAATTTAAAAGAAACAATACAACAGAGATGAACGAGATTGCAAACAATCCGGTAGAAAAGAGGAACAAGGAGTATTACGAGAATTTGAAGGTTGAAGACATGGAAATAAGAGCTTCACGAACGAAAAGAATATGACCACATCGGTATACTGAGATAGCCAAGGAACAAGAATGGCTGAATTTGGACAACACTCCGGTAGAAAAGAGAAGAAAAACTTGATGAGATGAAAAGATATTGAATGAGAACACAACACTACGGTTACATGGATAAGTAAGAAAAGAACATGATCCTCACAATTCGAGATGATGAGTGGAAAGAGCAACATCACAAAGCCTCCGTAAGAAAGAATAGAAGTAGATCATTGGAATAAAGGGACGAAGAAGAAAATGACAACTTCTGCCACAAATGAGCTTGGAAAGCACCCTTCCAAGAAGGTTACAACGGGGTTGTTGGGAAAAACCAACGACAAAATTAATAAGCTTGTGGCGGGCTTATGAAAACATCTCAACATTATGAGGTGAGCTTCTGCCTCCAACGGAAACAAATGATTGGATTGATATCAACAAGGAGACGAGAAACTTATTTCACCGGGAGGACAAATGAAGAACTTGGGTCATTTATAAGCACCATAAATAGCAACACTCCTTAGGGAAAGCTTTAGGTGAAATATAACCCAAGATAACTCCAATGAAGAGAATGATGGATTTAACATACCTCATTCTTGACAACAATATGAATCATGAAACATGAAGGAAATTGTCAAGAGTGACATAACACCACCTCAAAAGATAAGATAGAAGGAATTGCACTTTGGAATGCAAGATGAAGAATGCTTGAACTCCTCAAAACAAGACATGTGTTGAACACCATGTTTAATTTTTGAGTATAGCTTGGCGGGTCATAACTTCGAGAGAAAACTTGAAGAACAATTGAAGAATGAAAAGAATCCTTGACGAACCACCATGTAGAACCTCAATGAAGAACTCCGGTAATAAAAGGATGATAAAAAGAAAGAGAGGTTGAAAACACAAGGTGAAGCCTTGCAGTGATAAGATGAAGCTTCACGATGAGATAAAGCGGAAAACTTGGAACTCCGGAAAAGAAAAGATGAAGCATCTCGAACCAAGAATGTGACCTGATGAACAACGATGGAAAGAAGAAACTAGATCACTTGGATGAAACAATAATAAGAATTACGATATGCGTATCCTTCACCAATTTAAATTGATGACAAACAACGGATTTTGCATATTACTTATTCCCGTAGAAAAGGATTAAGAGATATATAGCGCAAACTTGAGAAGGTATGTGACTGATGAAAATTCATTCTTACATCAAACTTGGAAAAGAATTTTGGATAGCTCTGGGAAAATAGAAGAGTCAGGTAAGATCCTGGGAAAAGACCGTTGAAATGGTTTTAATGAGAGATTGCACCGGTTGAATAAAATGGCTTGAATGAGATAACAATCTCCAATTAGCTTGAACGGATTAAGAATGGAAACACAAATCTTCCAAGATATCTTCAGCACTCCAGAACAAATGAATAAAGAGAAGTGAAAGATTAAGAGGTGCACCGGTATTAAAAAGCATTTGAAACAAGGAAAGGGATATGATGAATATCAAAAGCTTGATATGGATCCACCGGACAATTAAAAAAACGAAGGATGATGAACTTGATGCTCGTGAGCATCTTCATGGGAAATCACTGGATAAGAACATTGAAAGAAAAGAATGAAGATACTTCACATGAATAAATGGATACTTGATTAAGAAATCTAAGTCCTTGAAGAAAAGGGGTGGGAGGGCGGGAAAACAAAGACAACTTGGGGAAGATGGAATAAGCACCGTTGAGAAAACTTAGAATTGATCTTGCGGATGGGGAGAATGATCGGATCCACTTGAAGAGAAGCACACTGGTAGGAAAAGAATTAACATGACAACCTCAATGATCAAGAAGGATTAACACTCACATAGAAATATGAGAACACCAATTAGGGAAGGTATGGATTCAACATTTGACATCGAAGCAACTCGAATACCACAACAAAACAAAACAAGGATTTGGCTTGCAGAATAAGCCGGAAACAAACATATGATAGAGATTTACCCAATCCCATATCATGCATCTGTCGGAAAGATATTCTAGGAGCTACTTGAATTCCCACCTATAAAACTCCCGAAACTTTCTGGTTATGCAATCTGGTGTTGGGGATACAGGGGAAGCAATATATCTCACCCAAACTAACAATACCTACATCCAAGCTGTATCCATCCGTCAACACATAACCAAGAAACCTTCAGAAATCGTGTACCTCAACCTTCGAAAAGCATCCGTTATACGAAGTCATGGCAATACTCCGTACTCACCTCAAGATCGGGTTATCGGGTTATCTCGCCAACAACTGCATAAAAGAGATTTTCGATGTCGGCGTACTAAACTCAGGTATTCCAGAACTGCAACGATAAAACTATGACGACAACACCTCAGAGCTCAACTCCCCGGGACACCTAAACTAAACCCCTGCTGACGGGAGGCACCAAGACAATGTTCTCATCATAAAACCATCGGAACGATTCCAAGATACCCGTGTGATCCTAAAAAAAATTTAGTGAAATTTTAGGAGAGAAAAGTCAAAACTTCTACGTCAGGAGACCTCACTAGAGCGACGAAGGGACTGAGGAGTAAAAAGAATTCCTAACTCTCCGATATATATAATCCTAAATGACTCAAAACATTTTTCTAGACACAACTCGGCCGCTAAAAACGATCAAGCAGTGGGGCTCCTAAGGTCGGGGAAGGCTCTGATTACCAACTTGTAACACCCTCGATGCGGCTATATCTCCCACGTGTCGAAGCACGACTTAGAGGCATAACCGCATTGAAAGCAATGTCGCAAGTGAGGTAATCTTCACACAACCCATGTAATACATAAGGGAAAGAGATACATAGTTGGCTTACAATCGCCACTTCACACAAATACATGAATAAAGCATTACATCATCCAGATACAATAAAGGTCCGACTACGGAACCAAAATAAAAGAAGAACCCCAAATGCGACAAAAGGTCCCCGATCGACCCCAACTAGGCTCCACTCATCGATCAACTAGAACGAAACAACACAAAGGGCAAGATCTTCATCGAGCTCCTCCTTGAGCTTGGTTGTGTCACCGCTTTCGTTAACACAGGCACCGCAAACTAGTTTTGAAGTATCTAGTGAGCCACGAGGACTCAGCAATCCCATTACCATGGGTATCAAGACTAGCAAAGCTTAATGGGTAAGGAAGGGGTAAAGTGGTGAGGTTGCAGCAGCGACTAAGCATGATATGGTGGCTAACATACGCAAATGAGGGCGAGAAGAGAAACAAAGGAACGGTCGTGAAGCTAGCAATGATCAAGAGGTGATCCTGAACACCTACTTACGTCAATCATAACCCAGAAACCGTGTTCACTTCTCGGACTCCGCCGAGAAGAGACCATCACGGCTACACACACGGTTGATGCGTTTTAATTCGGATCAAGTGTCAAGTTATCTACAACCGGACATTAACAAATTCCCATCTGCCACATAACCGCTGGCACGGCTCTCGAAAGTTTATACCCGCAGGGTGTCCCAACTTAGCCCATGACAAGCTCTCGCGATCATCGAAGGAATAGACCTTCACCCAGAAGACCCGATCAGTCTCGGAATCCCGTACATCAAGACATTTCGACAATGGTAAAACAAGACCAGCAAGACCTCCCGGCGTCGACATCCCGATAGTAGCCGCACAGATCTCGCCTCGTGCCACGACGGATGAGCACTACGCATAACTAGAACCAGCCCTCAAGTTTCCCGTGGTGGCGGCGCAAGTGGTTTCTAGTTTGGACCAACACTTAGACAAGCATTGGCCCGGGGCTAAAATAAAGATGACCCTTGGGATGTGCGACTCCCAAGGAGAAAGGTAATAGGTGAGGCAAATGGTAAAACCAATGTTGGGCCTCTTTGGAGGAGTTTTATTCAAAGCGAACCGTCGGGGGTCCCATAAATCACCCGACCGCGTAAGGAACGCAAAATCCGGGAACATAACACCGGTATGACGGAAACTAGGGCGGCAAGAGTGGAACAAAACACTGCATAAGGCCGAGCCTTCCACCCTTTACCAAATATATAGATGCATTAATAATATAAGAGATATTGTGATATCCCAACATAAACCCCTGTCCACCATGGAGAAATCTTCAACTTCACCTACAACTAGCAACGCTATAAGAGGGGCTGAGCAAAAGCGGTAACATAGCCAAACAACGATTTGCATAGGAAAGGTGTCAAAGGTTAGGGGTTCATGGAAATATGGGATGGCTGGACAAACAGTAATAGGTAGCGCAAGCATAGCGAAGAACGAGGCAACTAGCATAGCAATGATAGTAGTGAGATCCAGGGTAGCGGTCATCTTGCCTGAAATCCCGCAAGGAAGAAGAACGAGTCCATGAAGAAGATGAAACCACGAAGACGAACCACACGCAGACGAATGCATCCTCACGATCGCAACGAAACGGGAACTATTGAGAAGAAGCACACAACATGGTAAACACACCACACATGGACAAGGCATGATGCACAACAAGCATGATGCATGACCAAGCTACATGAAGCTACTCATGGCAAGAGATGATGCGAACAAGAACAACACATCAAGGCAAGTTTAAATGAGGCCGGAAACACCATGTAACAATTCCGGTAAGTCCTCATATGCATATTTCGAAATTGGTCCAGATCTGAATAAACCTTATGTTCAAGTTGTTAAACAACAAGTTAAGATGCACCAAGATGATCTACACGAAATTCTAGTCAAGTTACATATAAAGTTCATTAGATTCGGAGCTACGGTCTAGAAGATATGAGCAAAACAAGTCAAGCATGGCATTGATGCAAAATGCATACAAACATCAAGCAAACACACCAAAACAAGGATGCAACATGGTAATATGAAGCAACATGCAAAAACAAGCAAGTTTCATATAGAGCACACTCAAAACGGAGCAACGGTGCAACACATACACTCTATACAAGTCATAGCAACAATCTGACCATAACAGCAACTAGGCATCTTACAAGCATCAAAACAACAAGCTACAACACCACAACATAATAACAAAAGGCATGGGCATGAAGTACACGTAAAGCATAACAAAACATGAACACTGAGCTATCTCCAGAAACAACTAGAACATGCTCCAAAACACATGGAGATATTGCAAATAATAACAGTTTCAGACTTCAGCAGAAATAACATCAGGTTGCAATGTTTAGAGCAAGCAAACAACATGTTACAGGAACTTATCATGGCAAACAAAGGCATGGCATGAATCTACTAATAGCATTGATCAAAAGTCCCTTACTGACCATAAGCCAAAAAGGCACGGAAAATATGATGGCACCCATGTAAACATGGCAAGTTATATTACAGATTTATACATGGCCAGAACAACAATAAGTAGGCATGTTCGTGAGCTTGAACCACTCACTACAGAGCAATACATGGCATGGCAAGGCAACCAACAGTAAGAAGGCATGTTTATGAAGCTAAGCATGGCAAGAGCAAGGTCATAGGGTACATGGATCACTAGGAAAACACATGGGAACAAGTGAACTTAATGTTATCAGGCTGACAACAACATTTTCAAGCAACTTTAGAGCAAGATTACAACATGTTCCAGCAGGCTATAATTGCAACCAAGGGCATGAATGGATAGAGCATGACATGAAGTTCAAAACATGTTTATAGGACATCTCTAGATTATGCATAGAATGATTAGTGGAAGCATGTTAACATAGCAACTAAATATATTAGAATCTGTCAGGAAAACAGCAACAGCAACTACCCTACTTAACAAGCTTGATACACTCAGCACACAACTCACAAAAATACATGATTAACACCCCTGGAAAGATGGCATGGCATAGTTCAACATTCATGTAGAGCTCATACTCATAGGATGCACACATCAATCATGGCAAAAATGATAAAACAGTAAGTTATAACAGTTTCAGCAGGTTAACATCAACATGCACTCTTCCAACAGCATTTCGGGCATCAAGATGAGCTCAAATGAAAATGATGCAATGGAATGAAATGATCTACTCATCGAGACGAACAATTTGATGCATTACACGCGCAAAATGGAGCTACGGATGCAGAGATGCGGTGGCATGAACATGTCAAGAAAATAACTGAATCTGGGGACTTGGTGGTTTTCGGGGGGAAAGTCAACCTGCACGATTTTCGATGCACACCGGAGTTACTCGCCGGAGTAGGCCGGGGAAGTCGCCGGAGATGGCCGGGGTGGCGCGGGGAGGCGGATCCGGCCAGCTCCCGGCCGGATCTGGTGGAGGAGGAGGCGGAGGGAGCCCGGAGCGGCGGCGGGGCGAGGAGCTGCGGCGGTTGCCGGCCGCTCGGGCGCTTGTTGCCGGGCGGCACACTGGCGCCGCCGGGCGAGGCGGGCGCGCTGGGGCGGATTCGCTGGCGAGAAGGAGGCGGCGTTCGGCGCTGGCGCTGGGGCGATGGCTGGCGTGGGCGGCGAGGCGGCGGGTCCGCGTCGGTCGGTGAGGAGGAGCGGCGGCGAGGCAGGCACCGCGGCGGCGGGCCGGGCGGCGGCGGCGAACGGCCTCGCGAGGCGGCGGGTCCGGCGATGGGCGAGGCGGCGGCGGTGCTGGCCGCGGCGGCGGGCATCGCAAGGGGAGGTCTAGTTTTAAAGGTAGAGGGAGCTAGGAGAGTCCAAATGAGGAGCGGTTTTCGGCCACGCGATCGTGATCGAACGACCGAGAGCATGGAGGGGACTTTGGTGGGTTTTGGGCCACTTTGGAAGGGGTGTTGGGCTGCAACAAAACAGGGCTTTACGGTTACCCGGTTAACCGTTGGAGTACCAAACGACTTCCAAATGGCACGAAACTTGACAGGCGGTCTACCGGTGCTATACCAAGGCCGCTTGGCAAACCTCGGGCCATTCCGAGAAAGTTTAACACCCGCTCACAACAGGAGACGAAAGGGGGACGCCGGGGAACATAGGAGTGCCGGATTGCAAAACGGACAACGGAGAAAAAGCTCGGATGCATGAGACGAACATGTATGCGAATGCAATGCACATGATGACATAATATGAAATGCATATGATGACATGGCAAAGTGCAAAACGCAAGCACATGACATGGCAACGACGGCGAATAACTGACGGACACCTGGCGCATCGGAACCGGGGCATTACAGGTGTGTACGTAGCCGTGAACTCATGTGAGATCCCTTCTTCTTCAAGAATGGTGTCCACATTGGCGTTCTTGAACTCCTTTTCGTTGTTGCTGTGAACCTTCTTGATCTTCCCTTCAAATTGGTTTTGGGCCTTCCTAGTGAAGTTTTTTAAGATCTTTTGAACCTGTGATTTGTCATCGAGAAAGAACACACACGTAAATCTTGAAAAATCATCAACGATGACTAGTCCAAACGAGTTACCACCAAGACTTTTGTAAGCGTTAGGGCCGAAGAGATCCATGTGAAGTAGCTCGAGTCATCTTCTTGTGGTCATGATGTTCTTCACGGGGTAGCTTCCTCCACCCTGTTTTCCTGCTTGGCAAGCGCTGCAAAGTCTATCCTTATCAAGTATGACATCTTTAACACCAAGGATATGATCACCTTTAAAAATCTTGTCAAGGTTTCACATGCCCACATGACCTAATTGTCTATGCCACAACCAGCGACCTTTGGAAGATTTAGCAATTAAGCAAGTTCTAGGTTGAGCCCTTTTTAGTGAAGTCAACAATGTATACTTCACCTCTACGTATGCCGGTAAGACCATTTTATGATCATCTCTTCGAAACACTTGGCAATATACTTTAGTAAATAGGGCATTGAAACCAAAGTCAGCTAGTCTAGATACAGAAAGTAGATTATAGACAAGAGATTCAACGAGCATAACATTTTGTATGGAGCTGTCATGTGAGATGGCCACCTTACCAAGGCCAACCAATTTACCCTTTGAGTTATCATCAAAAGTGACATACTTTCGAGGGCCGTCGTTTTCAGCAAGCTCACGAAACACATCTTTATCTCTGGTCATGTGATCGGTACATCCACTATCAAGGACCCATTCCTTTCTTCCAGCCATGTAGCCACGAAGGTTAGCCATAAGACCAAAGTGTCTCATAGACTCTTCAAGATCAAAGTCATTATCATCATCCTCATCATAGTATCCATGTTCAACATCATCTTGCAAATGATCATTTTCTAGAGAGAGTGATTCATAGATATATGATTTTGACAATGTTCATCTCTATGAATTCAAATAGCTTCCGAAATAATATTGCTAATGATTCCAACATCTCCTTTGGCACGGATAAGATTGGTAACCTCAAATAAACACTCTCCAAACTTAGGATCATTGGGATTCATCTTATTCAAAGCAATAGACTTGTGAAGAATCTCATCTAAGTTTTTCAAGGAATAGTTCAAAAATCGTTCCTCAAGAAATCTCCATATAGTATAAGCACAATCAAGAGTAGGCAAGTGACCAATCAAATTTCTAGGCAATCCTCTAGTGATAAGATTGATAGCTCTAAGATTACGAATCATGTCAAGAGACTCATCAAGGGTAGGATGCAAGGGATCAACAAGGGGTTCACAAGGAGTAGTAATGTACTTAATCAAGTGATATTCATGAAAAATTCCAAGCATCTAATTTTTCGACTCACTAAAGAACTCTCCATCAAGCATAGGCACTCTACGTCTAAGACTCCCCAACGTAGATTCATCCATCTTCCTCCAATGGTGATTAAACCAAAGCAATAGAGACCAAAGATCTGATACCAATTGAAAGGATCGAGAAGAGGTGTCTAGAAAGGGGGGTGATTAGACCCTCAACAAACAAAGTTGGCAGTTTTTAAGTTTTTCAAGTTGAGGTGGTAGATTAACACAATTTCAAGCATACACAATACAATTCAAGCAAGCATGCAAAGAGTATATGAGTAGCGGAAAGTAAAGTATGCAACTTGCAAGAAAGTAAAGGGATGGGATTGGAGTGTGCAAACGCAATTGGACACACAGAGATATTTTGCGTGGTTCCGATAGGTGGTGCTATCGTACATCCATGTTGATGGAGACTTCAACCCACGGAGCGTAATGCTTGTGCGAGTCCACGGAGGGCTCCACCCATGAAGGGTCCACGAAGAGCAACCTTGTCTATCCCATCATGGCCATCGCCCATGAAGGACTTGCCTCACTAGGGTACATGTTCACGAAGATGATGATCTCCTTGCCCTTACAAACTCCTTGGTTCAACTCCACAATCTTGATGAAGGCTTGATGTCTACTACACAACCTTATTCTTGTAGACGTTGTTGGGCCTCCAAGTGCAGAGGTTTGTAGGACAGTAGGAAATTTCCCTCAAGTGGATGACCTAAGGTTTATCAATCTGTGGGAGGCGTAGGATGAAGATGGTCTCTCTCAAACAACCCTGCAACCAAATGACAAAGAGTCTCTTGTGTCCCCAACACACCCAATACGATGGTAAATTGTATAGGTGCACTAGTTCAGAGAAGAGATGGTGATACAAGTGCAATATGGATAGTATATATAGGTATTTGTAATCTAAAAATATAAAACAGCAAGGTAACTAATGATAAAAGTGAGCGTAAACGGTATTGCAATGGTAGGAAACAAGGCATAGGGTTCATACTTTCACTAGTGCAAGTTCTCTCAACAATAATAACATAGATAGATCATATAACAATCCCTCAACATGCAACAAAGAGTCACTCCAAAGCCACTAATAGCGGAGAACAAATGAAGAGATTATGGTAGGGTACGAAACCACCTCAAAGTTATTCTTTAGGATCAATCTATTCAAGAGTTCGTACTAGAATAAAACCTTAAGACACAAATCAAACAAAACCCTAATGTCACCTAGATACTCCATTGTCACCTCAAGTATCCATGGGCATGATTATACGATATGCATCACACAATCTCAGATTCAACTATTCAACCAACACAAAGTACTTGAAAGAGTGCCCCAAAGTTTCTACCGGAGAGTCAAGACGAAAACGTGTGCCAACCCCTATGCATAGGTTCATGGGCGAAACCCGCAAGTTGATCACCAAAACATACATCAAGTGGCACGTGATATCCCATTGTCACCACAGATAAGCACGGCAAGACATACATCAAGTGTTCTCAAATCCTTAAAGACTCAATCCGACAAGATAAATTCAAAGGGAAAACTCAATTCATCACAAGACAGTAGAGGGGGAGAAACATCATAAGATCCAACCATAATAGCAAAGCTCGCGATACATCAAGATCATGCCATAGATAGAACATGAGAGAGAGTGATCAAACACATAGCTACTAGTACATACCCTCAGCCCCGAGGGTGAACTACTCCCTCCTCGTCATGGATAGCGCCGGGATGATGAAGATGGCCACGGGTGATGGGTTCCCCTCCGGTAGGGTGCCGGAACGGGCTCCCGAGAGGTTTTTGGTGGCTACAGAGGCTTGCGTTGGCGGAACTCCCGATCTATCTTCCTCTTTGATGTTTTTAGGGTATATGAGAATAAATAGGCGAAAATAGTCGGTCGGGGGAGCCTCGAGGGGCCCATGAGAGTGGAGGGCGCGCCCAGGGGGTGGGCGCGCCCCACTATCTCGTGGCCTCCTCGAAGCATCCTTCACTTCAACTCCAAGTCTCCTGGGTCACGTTCATTCCAAAAATCATGCTGCCGAAGGTTTCATTCCGTTTGGACTCTGTTTGATATTCCTTTTCTTCGTAATACTGAAACAGGCAATAAAACAGCTATATGGGTTGGGCCTCCGGTTAATAGGTTAGTCCCAAAAGTAATATAAAAGTGTATAATAAAGCCCGTAATCATTCAAAACAGATAATAAAATAGCATGAATGCTTCATAAATTATAGATACGTTGGAGACGTATCAGCATCCCCAAGCTTAATTCCTGCTCGTCCTCGAGTAGGTAAATGATAAGGAAAGAATTTATGAAGTGTGAATGCTGGAAGGTGTGCAAGTTTGATCAATGATAATTTCAATCATCTTTTCTAGCATCATTATATGTCATAACAGTAGTTCATCTCATAAAACTTCTCAAGATCAAGTAACAACTATTCACATGTTAAAGCATAGACCAAAAACTTTCTTGAAAACTAGCAAACTTCATTCTTAGTCATCAAACAGTTGCAATTCATCTTATTTTCAAGAAGGGTCTATTTAGCAAAATCCACATACTCAACTATCATATAGTCTTCTACAATTGCTAACACTCACGCAATACTAATGGTTATGGAGTTTTAATCGGACACTGAGAAAGATAGGGGATTATAGTGTTGCCTCCCAACATATTCACCTTTGGGTGATGTCAACAATAATAGTTCATGCTAACTTACATCCAATTGGATATATACATATTAGGATATTTGGAAGCACAAGTAGTATCTCTACTTGGTGCAAGGAATTTTGGCTAGCATGAGGGGGAGAGGCAAGCTCAACATGTTTGAATGATCCATGACAATATACTTTAACTGAGATGTGCGAAAACATAACCCATTACGTTGTCTTTCTTGTCCAACATCAACTCTTTAGCATGTCATACTTAACAAGTGCTCACAATTATAAAAGATGTCTAGGATAGTATATTTATATGTGAAATTTCTCTTCCTTCAATATTCTTTCATGAATTGTTCAAATGACCAATACAATGCTTGCTAACCTTCAATAAATTTACAGCCTCTACTTCTTAGATGTGAAGTCATTACTACCCATGGTAAAAGCAAATGAAAAATATATAATTTCAGACTTATGACATTCAACTCATTCAACCATTTACTCATAGGATATAAGTGAAGCACACGAGTAAATGAAAAACTACTCCAAAAAGATATAAGTGAAGATCAATGAGTAGCTAAATAATTATGTAACTATGTGAAGACTCTCTCTCATTAACGAATTTCAGATCTTGGTATTGTATTCAAACAGCAAGAAAAACAAAATAAAATGACATTGCAAGGATAGCACCACTCATGTGAAGAAGCAAAAACTTAGGCTCAACCAATACTAACAGATAATTGTTGAAGAAGAAAGGTGGGATGCCTACCGAGGCATCCCCAAGCTTAGATGCTTGAGACTTCTTGAAATATTATCTTGGGGTGCCTTGGGCATCCCCAAGCTTGAACTTTTGTGTCTCCTTAATTCCTCTCATATCATGGTTTCTCTATTTCTCAAAAACTTCATCCACACCAAACTCAACAAGAACTCGTGAGATAGGTTAGTATAAAACAATGCAAAACCTTATCATTTTCTACTTAAAAAATCACTAAATTATTATTCAACATTGCATACTAAATTCCTCTGCATATTTAATACTCATATCCTCAAATAGAATCATTAAACAAGCAAACATATGCAAACAATGCAACCATAACAGCAATCTGCCAAAACAGTATAGTCTGTAAAGAATGCAAGATTCATCATACTACCCTAACTCCAAAAATTATGATAACAATACTACGCTGTAGAAGATTTATCAGAGCTCATTATGCAAAATGTTTCAACATTATATCATTCTCTGACTTTTCTAGGGAATTTTTACAACAGCGGTAAACTTTCTGTTTTCAAACAGCAACATGTATACTAGCAAAATAAGCATGGTAAAGGCTATCCTTGAAATTTTTATTAAAAATAAAGATGCAAAACATTATTACAAATAACAGCAAGTAAATACTAACAAAAGAAAATGACGCTCCAAGCAAAACACATATCATGTGGTGAATAAAAATATAGCTCCAAGTAAAGTTACCGATGAACGAAGACGAAAGAGGGGATGCCTTAGGGGATGCCTTCCGGGGCATCCCCAAGCTTAGACTATGGGTCATCCTTGAATATTACCTTGGGGTTCCTTGGGCATCCCCAAGATTAGGCTCTTGCCACTCTTTATTCCATAGTCCATCGAATCTTTACCCAAAACTTGAAAACTTCACAACACAAAACTCAACAGAAAACTCGTAAGCTCCGTTAGTATAAGAAAATAAAACCACCACTTAGGTACTGTAATGAACTCATTCTAAATTCATATTGGTGTAATATCTACTTTATTATAACTTCTCTATGGATCATACCCTCCGGTACTACTCATAGATTGATCAAAATAAGCAAACAACACATAGAAAACAGAATCTGTCAAAAACAGAACAGTCTCTAGTAATCTGTATCAAACAAACGTATACTTCTTGAACTCCAAAAATCCTACCAAATTAGGAAGTCCTAAGAAATATGTGTACAAATCCAGAGAAAAAAGAATTAGATCAGAAGCACGTTTCTGTGAATTAACAAAACTAATTTAATGGGTGCAAAAGTTTCTGATTCTCAGCAGGATCAACACAACTATCACCGTAAGGTATCCTAAAGGTCTTACTTGGCACTTTATTGAAACAAAACCTATAAAACATGATTACTACAGCAGCATAACCATGTGAAAACACAAAAACAGTAAGGATAAACACTGGGTTGTCTCCCAACAAGCGCTTTTCTTTAATGCCTTTCTTGCTAGGCATGATGATGACAATGATGCTCACATAAAAGATAAGGATTGAAACATAACAGGAGCATCATGAAGCATATGACTAGAACATTTAAGTCTAACCCACTTCCTATGCATAGGGATTTTGTGAGCAAACAACTTATGGGAACAATAATCAGCTAGCATAGGAAGGTAAAACAAGCATAGCTTCAAAATTTTCAACACATAGGAAGGAAACTTGATATTATTGCAATTCCTACAAGCATAAGTTCCTCCCTCATAATAATTTTCAGTAGCATCATGAATGAATTCAATAATATAACCAGCACCTAAAGCATTCTTTTCATGATCTACAAGCATAGAAATTTTATTACTCTCCACATAAGCAAACTTCTTCTCATGAATAATAGTGGGAGCAAAATCAGCAAAATAATTATCATGTGAGGCATAATCCAATTGAAAACTAAAATCATGATGACAAGTTTCATGGTTACCATTATTCTTAATAGCATACAAGTCATCACAATAATCAACATAGATAGAAACTTTGTTCTCATAATCAATTGGAACCTCTTCCGAAATAGTGGAATCATCACTAAATAAAGTTGACACTCTTCCAAATCCACTTTCATATTCATCACAATAAGATTCAACATCCTCCAAAATAGTGGGATCACTACTTCCTAAAGTTGACACTCTTCCAAACCCACTTTCATCAATATAATCATCATAAATAGGAGGCATGCTTTCATCATAACAACTTTGCATATCAAAACTTGGGGACCAAAAAATATCATATTCATCAAACATAGCTTCCCCAAGCTTGCGGCTTTGCATATCATTAGCATCATGGATATCCAAGGAGTTCATACTAACAACATTGCAATCATGCTCATCATACAAAGATCTAGTACCAAACATTCTAATGCATTCTTCTTCTAGCACTTGAGCACAATTTTCCTTTTCATCATACTCACTTAAGATAATAAAAAGATGAAGCGTATGAGACAAACTCAATTCCATTTTTTTGTAGTTTTTTTTATAAACTAAACTAGTGATAAAACAAGAAACAAAAAGATTCTATTGCAAGATCTAAAGATATACCTTCAAGCACTCACCTCCCCGGCAACGGCGCCAGAAAAGAGCTTAGTTGACGGGGTGTGAGTGCCGCTTACCTAGCCTCCCCGACAACGGCGCCAGAAAAGAGCTTGAAGTCTACTACACAACCTTCTTCTTGTAGACGTTGTTGGGCCTCCAAGTGCAGAGGTTTGTAGGACAGTAGCAAATTTCCCTCAAGTGGATGACCTAAGGTTTATCAATCCGTGGGAGGCATAGGATGAAGATGGTCTCTCTCAAACAACCCTGCAACCAAATGACAAAGAGTCTCTTGTGTCCCCAACACACCCAATACAATGGTAAATTGTATAGGTGCACTAGTTCGGCGAAGAGATGGTGATACAAGTGCAATATGGATAGTAGATATACGTATTTGTAAGCTGAAAATATAAAAACAGCAAGGTAACTAATGATAAAAGTAAGCGTAAACGGTATTGCAATGGTAGGAAACAAGGCATAGGGTTCATACTTTCACTAGTGCAAGTTCTCTCAACAATCCCTCAACATGCAACAAAGAGTCACTCCAAAGCCACTAATAGCGGAGAACAAACGAAGAGATTATGGTAGGGTACGAAACCACCTCAAAGTTATTCTTTCGGATGAATCTATTCAAGAGTTCATACTAGAATAACACCTTAAGACAAAATCAAACAAAACCCTAATGTCACCTAGATACTCCATTGTCACCTCAAGTATCCGTGGGCATGATTATACTATATGCATCACACAATCTCAGATTCATCTATTCAACCAACACAAAGTACTTCAAAGAGTGCCCCAAAGTTTCTACCGGAGAGTCAAGACGAAAACGTGTGCCAACCCCTATGCATAGGTTCATGGGCGGAACCCGCAAGTTGATCACCAAAACATACATCAAGTGGCACGTGATATCCCATTGTCACCACAGATAAGCACGACAAGACATACATCAAGTGTTCTCAAATCCTTAAAGACTCAATCCGATAAGATAACTTCAAAGGGAAAACTCAATTCATCACAAGAGAGTAGAGGGGGAGAAACATCATAAGATCCAACTATAATAGCAAAGCTCGCGATACATCAAGATCGTGCCATAGAGAGAACACGAGAGAGAGAGAGAGAGAGATCAAACACATAGCTACTAGTACATACCCTCAGCCCCGAGGGTGAACTACTCCCTCCTCGACATGGATGGTGCCGGGATGATGATGATGGCCACCGGTGATGGGTTCCCCCTCCGGCAGGGTGCCGGAATGGGCTCCCGAGAGGTTTTTGGTGGCTACAGAGGCTTGCGGTGGCGTAACTCCCGATCTATCTTCCTCTTCGATTTTTTTAGGGTATATGGGAATATATAGGCGAAAGAAGTCAGTCGGGGAGCCTCGAGGGGCCCATGAGAGTGGAGGGCGCACCCAGGGGGGTGGGCGCGCCTTCCTATCTCGTGGCCCCCTCGAAGCTTCCTTTACTTCAACTCCAAGTCTCCTGGGTCACGTTCGTTCCAAAAATCACGCTCCCAATGGTTTCATTCCGTTTGGACTCCGTTTGATATTCCCTTTCTTCGAAATACTGAAACAGGCAATAAAACAACAATATGGGCTGGGCCTCCGATTAATAGCTTAGTCCCAAAAGTAATATAAAAGTGTATAATAAAGCCCGTAATCATTCAAAACAGATAATATAATATCATGAATGCTTCATAAATTATAGATACGTTGGAGATGTATCAAGGCTCCCAAGTGACACCTAACCAATCTAGGAGACACCACTCTCCAAAAGGTAATATATAATGTGTTGTTGATGAACTCTTTGCTCTTGTGCTTCAAATGATAGTCTCCCCAACACTCAACTCTCTCTCACAGATTTGGCTATGGTGGAAAGATGGTTTGAGCGGAAAGCAACTTGGGGAAGGCTAGAGATCAAGATTCATATGGTAGGATTGGAATATCTTGGTCTCAACACATGAGTAGGTGGTTCTCTCTCAGAAAATGAGTAGTGGAAGAGTAGGTTTGTTCTGATGGCTCTCTCCACAAATGTAGAGTGGGTGGAGGGGTATATATAGCCTCCACACAAAATCTAGCCGTTACACACAGATTCCCAAACTCGATTGGACCGAATCAACAAACTCGGTCAGACTGATTTAGGTAAAAATGTGAACGTTAGGAATTTCAGTGGGACTGATATAGTCATCTCTGTGGGATCAATGTGCAGGGGTTAGGGTAAAACCTCAACTCGGTTTGACCGATTACTCGAACTTGGTGAGACCGATTTTGGTAATAAGCAAACAGAGGATTGGTCAAGCAAACTTGGTGAGACCGACTGCACATACTCGGTTAGACCGAAACTATTGCAATAGATCACAGAGAGTTTGCAAGCCCATCACGGTGAGACCGAGATCCCATCGGTGAGACCGAAGTGACTAGGGTTTGGCAGTGGCTGAATAAGATGAAACTCGGTGGTGCCAGATAGAAAAAGTCGGTGGGGCCGAGTTTTTCATTTAGGTTTAGGACATATGTGTATGTGAGGAAGTGGTTGAGGGTTTTGGAGAATATCACTAAGCACGTTGAGCAAGCAAGCCATTAAGCAACACCTCATCCCCTTTTAATAGTATTGGCTTTCCTATGGACTCAATGTGATCTTGGATCACTAAAATAGAAAATGTAGAGTCTTGAGCTTTTGCCAATATTTGTCCTTAGCATCTTGAAGGGGTTCCACATCCTCTTGTCCATGTCCATGCCACTCCAACATTGAACTTACCTGAAATGCACTAGGTAGAAGTATTAGTTCAACAAGAGATATGTTGTCATGAATTACCAAAATCACCTAGGGAGCACTTGTGATTTCAGAAGTACATGCAGAGATTTAGCCGGGTGCACAGGAACATTGAAGATATCCACCGGGCAGCTATGATTGACGCGTTCCAGTCCAACGTGCGCAACCGTAGGATATGTCCAAGATGAACGTCTGGTTTCCCAATACTGTGAATGAGCTCTACACCTTGGCAAGTAAGTGTGCGCGTATAGAGGAGGGAGGCGACTCCCCAGAGAATAAGATGGCGTCGAAGTTGACTCCAAAGGTGACGATGATGTTGCCAACCAGAAGAAGAAGAACAAGAAACACAACAAGAAGCGCAAGGAGAGGGCAGTGCTGGTTGTCGAAGGTTCTGGCACCCCTAGTATCGGCAAGAAGGTCAAGAACGAAGCCCCCGACAAGGAAGTTTCCATGTGCACTGTTTGCCGGGAAGCTACAGCAGCCGAGAAGGCAAACGGACCGTACTACAAGATCCATCAGACCAAGGGCCATGATCTCCAAGAGTGTCATCAAGTTGAGCAACTCGTCAAGAAGCAAAAAGCTGAGTACAAGAAGCATGACAAGGAGAGAGACCAAGATGGCGTTGGCAGGAAGGGCCAAGGTCGCAGAGGAGGCCGTCCCGGCAAGGTCCCTCAGCGTCAAGGGAAACCTGCCATAGGGCGTGAGAAGAAGGAAGGTGATGACAAAATCGATGAAGGGGATGAAGAGGAAACCAGTAAGAAAGAGTTTCAGAAAGCCACTGACACCTTGTGTCGTGACGGATGTGCATCCTTGCACTCCTCTCACCGCCAGCTTAAACAGTGGGCACGTGAAGTCAATGATGTGGAGCTAGCGGTAGATTCCCGGAAACCACTCAAGTGGTCTCGCATGCGCATCATCTTTGGCGAAGAGGAACACCCCGACCGCACTACCAAGGTAGGGTGTTTGCCATTGTTGGTTTCACAAACAATCTGCAACCTCAAGGTCATGAAGATGTTGGTTGACGGCGGGGCATGATTGAATCTGAATTCCCCCAAAGTAATCAACTAACTGCAGGTATCAGACGAAGAGCTCAAGGTTACTGGCACGTTCCAAGGGATCAACCCAGGAAAGAGTCGTCCAAAGGGGAAGATCACGCTGCTGGTGACATTTGCAGGAGAATCGAACTATCGGACCGAGAAGATTGTGTTCGACATTGAGCTTCCTTTGCCATACAATGGGATGCTTGGTCGACCTGCCTTGGCAAAGTTAATGGCGGCGTCCCACTATGCCTACAACACCCTAAAGATGCCAGGACCAATGGGCATCATTTCTATCCTGCCAGACAAGAAGGACGCAATTATATGCATGGATAAGATGTACCGGGATGCGGTCACTGCCGAGGCCGCAGGCCGCAATCCCCGCCAAGGAAAACAAGCAAGGGAGAAAAGCTAGCAAGGATACCGGCAAGGAATCCGGGAAGCGCACCTCTCCAGAGTGTGCTGCACCTGTCGATGACTCACGAGAGAGTTCCAATAGCAAGAGATCCAAGGTTGTTGCACCTGCTGTGACGAAGGTCCCGGTAGGGCTGGTTGGCGTTGATGGTACATTCACCATTAGCTCCACCCTTGATGACAAATAGGGAAGCCTGCTCGTTTCCTTCCTGCGGGCAAATGTAGATGTGTTTGCTTGGGAACCATCTGACATCCCCGGTGTTCCTATGGAGGTAATAAAGCACCACCTTGGTGTCTGTCCTCATGCCCGTCAAGAAGAATGTCAAAAAACAAGCATTGGAGTTGCAACAATTCATTGACGAAGAGTTTAAGAAACTTGAAGCAGCTAGTTTGGTCAGAGGAGTATTGCATCCAACATGGTTGGGAAACCCAGTGGTGGTGTGCAAGGTGAATGGGAAGTGGAGGCTTTGCATAGACTTCACAGACCTGAACAAAAGCATGCCCAAAGGACCCAATCCCCTTGTCGCGCGTCGATTAGATCGTGGATTCCAGTTCTGGATGTGATCTGCTTTCCTTCTTGGATGCCTACTCTAGGTACCACCAGATATTCATGTCAAAGGAAGACGATGAGAGGACCGCGTTCATAACCCCATGTGGCACATACTGCTTCGTATGGATGCCCTTTGGGTTAAAGAGTGTCGGGTCCACTTTTGCAAGAGCAGTGCAAATTGGTTTTGTGTCTTAGCTGCACAGGACTATTGAAGCTTACATGGATGACATAGTGGTCAAAACCAAGGATAGATCAACACTCAGTCAGGACTTGGAAGAAACCTTTGCAAACCTGCACAAGATCAACTTGAAGCTGGACCCAAAGAAGTGTGTGTTTGGCGTTCCCTCCGGCAGGTTACTTGGCTTCTTTGTGTCTCACTAGGGGATAGAGGCCAACCCTGACAAGATCAGAGCAATCAAGAAGATTCAAGGACCCAAGATAGTCAAGGCCGAGGGGTGTTTAACTGGATGTGTTGCCGTGTTGAGTAGGTTCATTTCCAAGTCTGCCGAGCCCGCCCTACCGTTCTTCAAAATTTTGAAGAAGGTAGGGCCCATGAAGTGGACCTCGAAGGTAGAAGCGGCGCTGCAGGACTTAAAAACATACATTTCCTCTGTTCCCACCTTGGTCGCTCCTAAACCGCAAGAGCCATTGCTTCTATATCTAGCGGTAAGCAATCAAGTGGTTATGCAGCATGGGTAGCGCAGCGGGAAGTGGAAGAAGGAGCAGCTGCAGCAACTATCCTCCCTCGAGAAGGGAGTGAAGGCAATCCCAAGGCCATGGCAAGGAAGAAGGTGGTGCAGTGACCAGTTTATGTTGTTAGCTCCCTGTTACAAGGGGCTAGATCAAGGTACTCTGGAGTGCAGAAATTGATCTTCGTCCTCATCATGGCCTTGAGGAAGCTACACCACTAATTCCAAGCCCACGAGATCATAGTCGTCACCCGTTTCCCTCTACAACACATACTGAGGAACCATGAGTCCATCGGCAGAATAGTTGAATGGGCACTGGAGTTATCAAGCTTTGGACTGAAGTACGAAAGCACCTCGAGCATTCCGATCAGAGCACTGGAAGAGTTCATTGCAGAATGGACACCTACTCCAGATGAAGAGACGTTGGAAATAGATATCCCCGGCAAGGAAGCGCCCCAAGAGTGGATCATGCACTTTGATGGTGCTTTCACGCTGCAGGGTGCGAGGGCTGGCATGCACTTCATCGCACCCATCGGGGAGCACCTGAAGTATGTGGTCCAAATGCACTTCCCCTAGGAGAAGGCTACCAACAACACCACTGAATATGAAGGGCTCTTGTTGGGCTTAGGATTGCGACAACGTTGGGGATTAAGAAGTTGATCATCCATGGAGATTCACAACTTGTGGTGAGGCAAGTCAACAAGGATTACCAGGGCCGGTTAATGGAGGCATTTGTTGAAGAAGTAAGAAGGTTGGAGGAACACTTTGACGGATTGCAAATGGAGCATGTACCGCGTGCGAAAAACAGCACTGCTGATTATCTGTCAAAGTGTGCCGCACAAAGGTTCCCTGTGGAACTAGGGGCCTTTGTCCTCCATCTTATTCAACCATTAGTATCCCCATTGGTGATGGCTAGGAAGAGGAGGAAGCTGGACTCCGGCAAGCCTTTACTGGCAGAACCTTCAGATGTCCCCGGAAGAAGAGCTGCCGAGAACAACTCCACCTCGCTTGGCGAGCCGCACTCATCTGCAGGACCGCAGGTCCTTTTGGTCGATACAGGCGCTCCCATGAGTGAGGAGGTGCCATTGGCCCTAGTTGTTGAGCCACAAGCTACAAACTGGACACAGCACATCGTCAGCTACCTCCAAACTGGAGAACTTACCTAAGAGCAAGAAGAGGCTGAAAGAGTAGCTCGGAGGGCCAGTATGTACCAATTTGTCAATGACACATTATACAGAAGGAGGCCGAGCAATTTGAAATTGAAGTGCATTTGCGGGGAAGAGGCGAAGGAACTGTTGGAAGAGATACACAAAGGCAGGTGCAACTATCATATTGGATCAAGAACCTAGATTGGAAAAGCTTTGTGGCAAGGCTTCTACTAGCTCACAGCCTCCAAGATGCAACTGAACTAGTCACCAGATGTGAAGCCTGCCAGTTCCACTCCAAGAACATCCATCAACCTGCTCAAGCTCTCGAGATGATCCCTTTATCATGGCCATTTTTGGTCTGGGGCTCGACATCTTGGGCCCCTTCTCCCGTGCTACCGGGGGCTTTGAATTCTTGTATGTTGCAATCGACAAGTTTACAAAGTGGTCGAAACTGGAGCATGTGAGGAAGGTGACCGCACAATCAACTATCAAGTTCTTGAAGGGATTGGTGTGCCATTTTGGTGTACCCGCTAGAGTCATCACTGACAACGACGCCCAATTCACCAGCCGCGCCTTCATGCAATATGTTCACACCCTTGGAAGCAAGGTTTCATTCGCCTCTATTGCCCATCCCAGAAGCAATGGACAAGCCGAGAGGGCGAACGCTGAAGTGCTGCAAAGACTCAAGACAAGAACATTTGATAGGCTGCAAAAGTGCGGCAGACGCTGGATCGATGAGCTGCCCGTGGTTCTTTGGTCCCTCTGCATGACACCCAGTTGAGCTACCGGCCAGACTCCCTTATCCCTAATCTATGGGGTGGAAGCAGTGCTCCCCATGGAACTGATATACGGGTCTTCTCAAGTACTTGCCTACGAGGAAGTAGAGCAAGAGCAGCACTGGCATGACGATGTCGTGCTCCTTGAGGAGAACCGTCTCCGGGCTGCTGTACATGTTGCATGCTACCAGCAAGCCCTGCGTTGCTATCACAACCGCAGGGCCCATGCCCGGAACCTTGAGGAAGGCAACCTTGTCCTTAGGCGTGTTCAGTCCGCCAAGGGTTCCAACAAGTTGACGCCAAAGTGAGAAGGCCCTTACCAGGTAGTACGAGTCACCATACCTGGTGTAGTCTGTCTGGAGACTGAAGATGGCATCAAAATGAAAAACTCATGGAATATTGAGCATCTTCGCAAGTTCTACCCGTAAGGCGCGGCTGTCGGGCCCTGCCCCGGCAGCCACCCTTTTGTGCAAGCCCTGCCAATGTGCATGCAACCCTTTGTACAAAGCCAGGCGCAGACTCTAAGCATAGTTAATAAAACGAAGTGCTGGCGCCCTAAAAAGTACATGCATGCATGATTAGCTTAGCATAAGCATGCCATGATCATTTAGATGAGGTCATATGCTGCTATGTTTTCCCCTGCACTAACTACATCACCCTTGCCGCAGATCCAATCCTGGGAAGAAGAGATAGAAAGCAAGCTTACATATGGATCCTCTACAAGCCAAACAGATAACTTTTCCTTTTATCCATACATGTCTGTGGAAGAAAAGAACTTGTGCATAGAGAAACCTTATCGCCTTCGAAACCTTTGTGCTACCATCCTTTGACCCGAAAGATGCTTTGGTTGGGGAGGTTGTAGCGGCATTAGATGGAGAAAGGTTGATAAGGGGCCGGTTCCCTTCCATACTTTTAAAAAGCCCGGCAGGCTAGGCCCCGCGACAACAATGGAAGGCACCGACAAGATAGCTTGCTGAGGAAACTTGTTTACTTAAAAGTATAGAGGCGTTCATCCTCCGCATGGGTAGGATACATGCACAAGTACCCGATAGGGCCTGTATTTTTTCATTAATATGCGGATAAGCAAGTACAGATCTTACAGAGCAAAAACATGGATAAAATAGATTACATATTTGAGTCTAAAATTTGGCAAACGCCTACATATTTTAGACTAGAAAAAGATAAGTGTCCCATAATCCCTTTATTGTCCCTCTCCTCCTAGGAACTACAGTGGAAGGTGAAGAGGGTAAAAGGGGCGCCTGGGAAGAAGCCTAGCCTAACCCCATCAGGACCTCCAGGAAGTAGCCTGACAAGATTGGGAGTGGTGAGAATGCGAAGATTGCGAAAGGATAGAATGGCTAGGCGACGACCTAGCCACCACCACCGCTAGGACCACGGGGTGTGCCCAGCAGAAGGCACCAAGAGAGCCTCCCCCGGTTGCCATCCAGAAGAGGCTGGTGATGATGGTGCCGGGGCAAGGGAAGAGTCAAAGAACGGAGCAGCAGGCCAACAATACAAGACAGAGGCATTGATGCCATCGTACTCCGATCTAACAGCCTGCCACCTGCCCTCCTCGTCTTTGCCGGTTTCCTCCTCGACACTGTCGCTCCGGAAAGGCGCTGGGACCCTGGCCCGACGCCTCCCCTGAAGAGGCTCATAATGGTGGCGGCGCCCAAAGCGCATCGAGAGCACCGTCCTCCACTTTGGCGGGCAGGAGGGCGTCACCACCTTCGGCGTCGCCCCTAACCTCTGCCGGAGAGTGCAGCGCTGGGATTACCAAAGGTCCCGAACACAAAACCACGAGCGGATCTTTGGACTCTGGCAGCTTGCTGCGGAGGCATCACCCCAGTGCTGGACGGATAGCTCGTATGAAAGATACGAGCGCTCCGCCATCGAGAAAAGGCGTGACGCCCCTAACACTGGGATCGATGTGACCACGACGGGTGCCTTGCCACCAACTATGTCTGCCCCAACTACAGCCTCCGCGTCTCCTACGACCGCGGACCAGGCTCACTCTCCGGTTGTCTACACGAACTTCCAGGGTCGTCACCCCTAAGCAGAAGCTCGGAGCCGAGCCCCAGCCCCTCTTCCTCGACATGGAGAAGGCAAACAAGAAGGAAGAAGAAGAGGTGAGGATGGATGCCTCTGTTTACCCTCACGCTCCCTTTTATAGACGGACGAGGGTCCCATGCTGGGGGCTCCCTCGAATCCAACTCATTCGTGTCGCTGGCGGCGACCGGACCCGTCCACCGCCTTCTTGCACCAATCTAGAATGATCGGATTTTCGCCATGACGCCCCTCTCTACGCCATCCGTCAACTACCCCGCGCAATGCTTGCGGCGTACGTGGCGGAAAAGACATGCGTGATGGGAAGAGTGAGATGGCAGATACCTCCCGTTAGTAAAATTCATTCATGGGCCGGCACAGAGATGGCCCCATCGTGTTCGACATCTTGCACAACGCACGGAAAAACCGGAAACTGTCTGAATCCCAAGTTAATGAAGAAGCAAGGAAAATATCAAGAAATGAGCTACCACAAGACACGTGACCATGTATCTGCTAGTGCCTACATGAACGATGCTCCGCAGCACGTTCGGGCCTGGCCTAGGGGCTCGTGTCAGTGCAACAAACTTTGACGTGTGTTGCCCGGACTGTACATAGGCACAAGTGCAAGATTACAGTGACAAGACAAGATCAAGCAGAAGAGATAGCTCTTTGAGAAATCAAAGGGCGGATCAAGAAGACCAAGACAAGCCAGAGGAACAAGATACCACTAAGGAAAAACATCCCTTGCTGGGCAGGCGAGATTGGTCAGGTCGAGGCTTCACCAATGACAAGTACCAAAGATTCCCCCGGCAGGCTTGTCGGGGCCGCCAATGGCAAGTCACCCCACAAGACTCCACTGCTCCACCGCACAGCGATGCAAGTCACTTATCAGTGCGGTGTCGAGCCCCCAAGTGATTAAGTGGCTATAATTTGGCAAGTGGTAACCATTTGGAAAGGAGATTCTCCCCATATGACACCCGTACAGAGGCGTGTCATGCAGATAGACGAGGGGGTGGTTGAGCGGCACTGCAGTCTCGTCGGGCTGCATCCTTAGCATGACACCTACACTACAAGAAAAGACACATTCGTGACATTTTGGGCCGAATGAAAAAAAATTCTTTCATGATTATGACACTTCTGTGATCATAATTGTGACAGATCCTGGTATCATCATAGATGTGGTGGGCTCCTACTTCTATGACAAAAAATCATGACAAAAAATGGGCTTTTCGTCCTGGGCGGGCCGAAAACGCAGATGCATGACATTCTTTGGGCCATCCATGACGGAAAAAACCGTGGTAGAAGCGAGGGTGAGGAAAAATCGGGGAGTTCCCGGTTATAGTGGGTGGTCGGGGCCGAGTGATGCACGGAGGGATTGCGCGTTTCTCTCATACACGTACGCGTGTGGCTGCAAGGCATTGGGCTCTAACTGAACCTGAGCAAGGCGTTCGCCTACTGAACCCGAGTGATTGCACTGGCTACGCGTTACTGAACCTGAGTGATCGACCGATCCCTGGCTATTAGCTAAACCCGATCGAGCGATTCCTTAGCCACTTCTGCTAACTGAAGCTGATCGAACCTGCTACCTCTTGATGAATAGTGAGCGTTGTTGGGGGTTGGATGAACAGTTCCCGGTGGGGGTTGGATGAATAGGAACCCGTGGTAGTAGAGGCTGTTGCCGCTGGATGAACATGACCCCGATCGAGCCGGTTGAGGGTGGATGAACAGGACCCCGTGGAGGGCTGGTTGAACAGTAGCCGGTGAAGGGTTGGATGAATAGTGCCCCAATGAGAGCTAGTTGAACAGTAGCTGGTGGAGGCAGAAGGGAGACGCCATGGATGAACAGTCGCAAGTGTAGGCTGGAGGAGGTCAATGGCAGATGAATAGTAGCCCATGGAGGCTGGAGTGTGACAGTAGACGGCGGATGAACAGTAGCCCATGGAGTCCCGTTTTGCGGTACGCCACACCCTTCCCCGATGAACAAGACCCCTATTTCGACCGTAGGAGGTCGAAGAGAAGTCAGCTTCCTCCGTTTTGTGCTATGCCACACCCCTCCGATCAACATGACCCCGTTTTGACCGTAGGAGGTCAAATAGAAGACTGTTTCCTCCGTTTTGCGGTAAGCCAGACCCCTCCCGATGAATAGGATCCTGTTTTGACCATAGCCGGTCGAACAGAAGGCCATTTCCTCTATTCTACTGTATGCCAGGCCTCGTTTCGGCTGTTCCATGCAAGCCGGTTGGCTCCCGATCAATGGGACACATTTCGTTGCCTTCCGATGAACACAACACAGTTTCTCCGTTCGAACCCAGCCGGTTGGCTACCGATGAACATGACGACGTCGCTGTACGTGTTGGAGACCCCACCCATATGTACGTATGTAGCCGTATTTACTTTCTTGCAGCGTGGTTTTACGTACATGTACACGATATAAAAGGGACTGCGTGAGATGCTACGTTCGCGCCTCTACTATGACACGTGCCGCTCCTTACTCGGTCACGGTTCATCGCTGCAGAGAGGCCGATCGACCAGTATGTAGCTACATGTTCGTGACCAGACAGACTACCCTACGTACGGTTCGACCGGGTGGGTCCCACCTGTCAGGAAGGATAAGGAGGCACTTCCTTGCATGCGAAGATATAGCTGGTGGGTCTAATGGCGCACAACATAGAAGTGCGCCATTAGTAACAATTTTTTTTCAGAAATTTTTTTTTCAATTTTTTTTCGTATTTTCTTAATTTCGGGTCACTATGGCTTAATCTCGGGTCAATATGCTTAATCTCAAGTCAAATCGCACTAAGTGGTCAAAGTTCCCAAAAGGTCACCCATCCTCACACTATTCCAGCCCGAGCACGCTTAACTTCGCAGTTCCATCCAACCTCAGCACCACCTCACTTAACAGGCACTTGTTAATATATCTATCATATCAATCCTATTATACCTTGTTGATGTCTAGGACTTTGTCCATGTTCATGACTATGATGAAATTTTGAAAAATATTTCAAACTTCCCGGTCATATTACGTATCATTTTTTAAAAAAATCCAAAAAAAAATTTGAAACCAATTTTTTTCTGTTACTAGTGGTGCACCTAGCAAACGGTGCGCCACTAGTATGTTTGAATTTTTTTGAATTTTTTTGCCTCTAGATCTTGAAAGCCCCGTAACTTTTTTTTCTGTTAGGTTTTTGAGGATTTTGAAATTCGGATGTAACTTTTCGAGTAGATGATTTTTCGTATAAAAACCTTTTTAATCCAAGTTCGTATGCAAAAGTTATGCCCATTTTACAATTTCCAGAGAGATTTTGCAAATAAATTCAAAATTCATATTTGTAAATTTCCCAACAATTAGACCACATATCACATGGGAACCTTATTTTCTTTTATTTTTTTTACATTTCCATCATTTTCTTTTATTTTTTAAAAAATTGAAAAGGCAGACCACGGGGGGGGGGGGTGCATTTGGTGGATGTTTTGGGCCAAGTTAGTAATGGTGCACCGTGGGAGTGGTGCGCCATTACTAGTTCAATTAGTAATGGCGCACCACTCCCATGGTTCGCCATTACTAGTTTTGAAAAAAAATTGAAAAAAAATTACTAGTGGCGCACCGTGGGAGTGGTGCGCCATTACTAGTTTTAACTAGTAATGGCGCACTATCCCCTGGTGCGCCGTTACTAGTTTTGAAAAAAAAATTGAACAAAAATTACTAGTGGTGCACCGTGGATGTGGTGCGCCATTACTAGTTTAACTAGTAATGGCGCACTATCCCTTGGTGCGCCATTACTAGTTTTGAAAAAAAACAAAATTTGTTACTAATGGTGCACCATGGATATGGTGCGCCATTAGTATTTGGACACTAATGGCGCACCAACACATGGTGCGCCATTAGTATATAGTAGTGGCGCACCACATGTCTGGTGCGCCATTAGTGTCCATATCATCTATAGCCCTTTTCCTAGTAGTGACACTTCCTTGTGTGCGAAGATGTAGCTGGTGGGTCTTAGCTGTCAGTGGCAGGAATAAGCAGGCACTTCCTTACGTGTGAAGATATACGTGGTGGGTCCCAGCTTTCAGGGGGAGGAATAATTTTATTTTCGCGCAATAAGGAGGCAGTTGCATGCGTGCATCCATGGACCTGGTGCGTCCCTACTGTCAGCCTCTCCATGTACTGTACTCTTTCGATGAATCTCGTTTGTTGACCATGTTGACCACATCGAGCTGAGCGCATCCAAGGTGGTGGACGACGGCGAAGCCCCGGACAGAAACGAGTAAGAGATGGGAAGACGCGGGAGTGCAGTCGCAGATGGAGAGGTGTATGAAGGTTAACTGGTTCTGGTGCGGCATGGTTTGGCAGTCGGTGGAGAAAAACAGGAGGTGTGGAGAGGTGGAGGGATGGCCTAGCCGGCGGTGGGGTAGCGCTTCACAGCAAAGCGTGCTAAGTAGAGCTGCTAGCATTAGGAGGCGGGAGCAAGTGGTCCCTGTGGTGCTAGAGAAAGTAGACGAGAGATTGAAGATGGATGCTGGTCGTTGGATGTAAATCCAACGGCTATTGATGTCAAAATCATTTGTTGACTAAGTTGACAACAACTGGCATTGACTTCGACCTATTGGCCCACATTTCAGGCTCCAAAAATGTGGCACATATTCAACTCACTTTTTTTGAATTTACAGTCCATTTGATCTCCTTTTTAAGAATTACAGTCCATTTGCTAGGCCGGGTGAACAAATAATGTAGCGTCCATGTGGCCCATTTTTTTAAAACTACAGCCCATTTTCACTTTCTCGAAATACACGTATTTGCTGGGCTGGCTGAACAAATAATGTAGCGTCCATGTGGCCCATTTATTTTTTCCTAAAAAATTACAGCCCATTTGCACTTTCTTGAAATACACGATTTTGCTGGGTTGGTTCTAATTATAATGTTGGGTTGGGCGCAGAAATGTTATCGACAAATAAACAAGGGCCAAGCATTTTGTTATAAATATATTTAAATAATAAGTGCTTTATTATTAAATTGGTTATTAAATCTTACCAAGCTTTTGTACACAATCACCAGGATTTTCATTGCCTTAATGTAAAAATATCCAGGATTTTATTGTTAAAAAATTATTTTTATAAGTTAATAAGACGTGGGATATTGTTTTCTTATATGTGTAAGTATCTGTCAAATATATGATGACAATAACAATAATATATAATAACATATAAAATAATATATATATATATAATATAGTTAGAAGGGGAACATAAGTTGGACCTGGCGTTCCTATTCTTATATAGAAAAATAGAACAGAGCTCTGCATTTTCTTCAGAAAAAATACATAAGTTAGGCTGTAGATGTTCCAGGAAAAATAAAACCTAGGATGGGAGGTCCATAGGCCGGCGGATACATGACGGCCCTAAGAAAACACAAACTGGCATGTCGTGGGTTGCACATGTTGAAAACGAAAGCCTAGACGGGGCAGCCCACAACCCAGCTGATACTTGCTGGCCCACTGATAATAAATGATACCTGCCAGCTCCCCGACTTTGTTGTAAATTTATCTCCTTCAGGAACTACGTTGAAGCACCTCAAAAAAATGTAACTATGTTGACAATCCCGTGGGCCCCAACGTCAGTATAGCACTAGGAGGAAGTATTTTTTAATGAGGCACCTGCTTGCGTACGGCCATAGACCTGGTGGGTCCTGACTGTCCGCCTCTCCACGTACAGTCCTCTCTAGATTCCTCTCGTTTTTAGCATGTTCACAATGGCAGACAGCAGCGCCGCGGTGAGCGAACAAAGGCGGAGGATGAGAATAAACCGGAGCCAGGGAAGGCATGCTACAGTAACGGTAGATGATGTGACTTATTTCTAGCGAAACTACTGAACTAGCCTAGTGGCCAAGTGACACTACCCGACCGTTGTTCCGCCCAGGTTCGATTCCACCTGATGCGGTAAAAATATCTCCAAATTTTTGCCTCTTCCATTATTTACATGTCGGTCCCCATGGTCATCTATGCACACCATGTCCAACACATGCCAAAACTTTGTTCCTCATTTTCTCTATTTTCTGCACACTCGACATTGTGTGGGCATTTTGAAAATAGCATTCTTTTTGACTGTGCATCATATGAAGATGTGCTATGCATGAATGTTGATCATCATGATGTTAACTAGCTGGTAGTTCCATTTTCGACCATGAATAAAAACTTCCAACATGATGTTATCCCTATTTAAAAAGGGCATGTTAATATAAATGCTCTGCCTCTGAAACTGAAACTTGCAGTTTCTTCTCTGAGAATCACATTGTGTGCACTTTTATATGAAACTACTTTTTTTAGGTGCTAAAAATAGATCTCTAGAATTCCTAAAATACTTCATATGCTCAGTAATGCAAACCTGAAATTCAAAAGACATTCATATCTGAAAGTACTCTCAAAATATACAACACAAAACACAATTCACAACCTGCACATACTGACAACCCTAAGCTCCTCCTGACAATTCACAACCTGCCTGACTATTGGGTTGGGGGGCAGTCCCCTCCTATTCCTTGGCGGCAGACAACCTCCCCTGAGACGATGTGAATGGAGAGGGAGAGGATGGCGGGGTAGCGTTGCCGGGCCAACTACATTTCTCCTCTTGTAGTTGGATTCGGTCGATGAAGAATCCACCGGCTCACTCTTGCACATCACCCTCACAAACGGCACCCTGTAGATGCTCGATCCTTCAATCTCTGGTGGATGCTCCATCTTGGATCGATACTCCCACCACCGCTGCCGCACGATCGGATTCGGTGAATCTGTTTGCTCCATGGCCCAGAGGAGCATCTCTATGTACTCCAGCGTGACACCCTTAGGGAGTATCGCCAACTTTTCGCTCTATTGCAGATAATTGGCCATGGATGTCCCGTCGCCGCTGGTTGGTCCCTGTTGTCAAACCAAGACTTTAACTCCAACATTCTAGCTAGCTTCACAGGGTCGCCGTCTGTGATCCTCACGTATCATTTGTACTCCTCCATCGATCTACTTCTCCACAACACCTTCACTCGCAGGCAGTGGTTTTTGAATGGAAGAGGAGAGGAGCGGCACTGGTATTGGATTAGAACAGGAGAGGATCAGCACTAGTTTTCGATTAGAAGAGGAGAGGAGGGGTAGTGGTTTTGAGATAGTAGAGGAGAGGAGCGGCGGTAGTTTAAGAGGAGAGGAGCGGCGCCGGTCTTGGAAGTTTTTTTGTTTTGGTTATTTTTGGTCAAAGTTTGACCACGTACTGTATTTGACAAGCAAAATGTGAATGCATGTCACCAAAAACTGTATCATTTGGTTCGTATATGAATGTACTTTCAAATTATATGATTTTTGCAACGTATAACATATATTTTATTTGTGAAAATCATGGTCAATTATGACCTGGAATAAAAGGGGGATGTTAATGTGGGGTCGCTTTCTTAATTGAAGGGTAAATTGATTTTGATTTTGATCTAGTCACACCGCGCTGGCCCTCTCGTCCAATCCTAAATCTTTGCCGCACGCTCCTCTCCCTCTTCTCCATTGCAAAACTGTCGGATTCAGGGCTCCGCAGACCCAAGAAAGGTTCGAACTCTGCGGCGTGTGTGAAGAACTCAACATCTCCATCCTACCAAATCATCGCTCTCACGGCCTAGCTCGACGAACAGGAAAGGAAAGAGACTCAGCAATTTACCCAGGTTTGGGCCACCTTGTGGTGTAAGACCCTACTCCTGCTTTGGGTGGATTAGCCTCGCGAGGGGCTGAGGATGAACTAGTACAGAGGAAGAACAACCTCACGAGGTTTGTTCTTGTGTGGGTATCAAGTGAGGGTTCGATCCGTCCCCCCACTATGGTGGTGGCTAGCCTATATTTATAGTGGCTTGGTCCTCTTCCTCCAAACGAAGGCGCGAAGGGATCCCACAACAGCCAATTTGAAAGGGGACAAGTAGTACATCTTATCATGATTGGAGATGGTCTTCGCCTGCAAAGCTTATAGTCGTGACACTGCAGTGGGCTCGGGGATGACATCCGTCCTACCATCCTGGCGGTTTTGGTCTCATTGCGCAGGAATGGAAACTTTTGGCTGATTCCTCGAGACTCCGCGCCTGTGCTTGCCTCCTTAGCACCAAAGAGGAAACCTGCTGGTCTGCGCCCACTGCTGGCTGCCTGGCCTTGGTCGTCACGCCTTGTGTGGCACCTCGGCTCAGAGAGACCGGAACGCCCCATATTCTAGCCCAGAGATCAAGGTGAAGTCTTGTGGAATACGACATTGCTTAGCATAGAACAAATCAGCTCTCTATTACAACACGAATATGATTACAAGGTCTCTAATATTACAATGAATAACACCGGCACGACGACACTAGGCTAACTACAGTTGCTCTATGCAAGCAGCATAACAACTTGAGGCAGCGGAACAACGAACGATGATGATGGACTCCAATCCGGAGGGACTCTGGCTGGAACATTTATCCTAGCTCGCAATTACAGGAACCACACCAAACAAGCAAGCAATCCAGGCACAACCTGCAAACTAGCATGACACTCCATGTCAGTACATTGAATGTACTTGCAAGCTCACAATAAGCAAAAGCTGTTGAGACAAACAACATGATGACATTAGCAGGTTAAATCAATCATGAGCATGATACTAACAGAACAACATGGCATGCACAACTGAACATGATACGGCTAGAACAACATTAGCATGAGCATAGAAACATGATGATACTACATGCAACAGGTTAACATTCTCATGCACCAACTTACTCTCGCTCGGCGGTTACCTCGTAACCATCTCATGCATCAACTTACCAACCTCCATATCCACGGTACCACCATGATCATCTCGTGATCACATAAAGATCAACCAACTTCGGTATCCAAGATACCTCCGTGATCCTCTATCGATCACAACCAACCTCTTTCTCATCATCAAACCGGGGTTATTATTAATCAAGGTATTATTATAGTTGGATCATAGTGTGACCGACTACAAACTGGGACCATATCCGCTGGCGCGGCTATCGGTATATAAAACACACACTCTGCAGAGGTTAGTACAATGTACCCACACCACGGAACCCATGGCCTCGCACTCCCATTCGAGTGGACCAATGGCATTCCGACAAAACCGATCTATTTCCATCACACTCTACCGGCCACTCCGATCAACTCCCCTTCGGGCTAAGGCCTAGGTGGCCCTGATGTCAACTCGTGACATCCAACGACCACCATCATGGCAAAACATAAACGGTCCCAAACGGGGACATGGTACCTTACAACAACAACGAGCACACAAGGCTTATGTCCGCATACCTGATCAGGGTAGCGCGCGCCCATAACCTTCCCTCGTTGGAGGCACTGGCGAGAAGCATGTCCATAGACCCAGTTAGGAACCCCCACCCATAAGGCAAGTGTGGTTGTATTGGTCAGCTCGATTTGGTGGCACCATGACTCAGCCAACAGCTGTTCAAGTTCATTTAATTTCGTCTAAAAGTTGAATGCAATAAGCTGAGCCATATTGAAATAACAATATGCAACTACAATGCATGATATCAACACAAGCATGGGGTGCAACATAATCAACGAGCATAACAACAATTAAGCATATATCCAAATGAGCAGGGCATACTGATGAGCATGAATATAATAGTACACATGAGCATAGCATGACCACTAGCATCAGAAACAAATACCATGCAAGAACATAACAAGAATACTACCAAGTGAGCATGTAACCAACTAGATGCAAAGGAACATGCACCGCAATGGTACTGAATAATAGACTATAAGCACGCATCAGAACGAACATCACTACTACCAGCATGTACTACTACCAAGCATGACACGTAACAATAATACTAGCAAGAATTACAAGATAACAAGATGCATCGAAACATAGCATGAAGGTGAACATGAATCGACGAGCAAAACTGAAACAACAACAATAGTAGCAAACAAGCAGGCAGATTACGGGCAAACATTTATTAAATATTCAAGTAGAAACCATGGCTACTGCATGGCTATCATGCAAGTGGCTGTTGTGGCTTGCCTGGGGTGATGAAGACTCTGGGAAGAAGTGCGGTGAAGCTGCGAGAGCCAAGTGTGCAGTTCAAGCAAAGAACTATAGGCCAAGAGGAAGAGGGATAAGGACGAATCGAGCACGTGGATGAGGAGTCCAAGTAAGGTGGTAGTGTCGTTTCTCATGGTGGTTATAATGCCGTGTCTACCGGATTAGTTGCTTAGTTTAATTTCAGGGTGCTTAGTTTTATTTGAGGGGTGTGTTGTGCTGAGCCCCCAGCAGAACTATGTTATGTTCCTTCTCGTTACTTTAACTCTTCAGTACGTACATACTAGTATTTCTTATAGTTCATCTTGTAGTTGGTAGTACTTTCACTCGTTTCTTCACATTATGTACATACAATATATATGGCCAACATCATATAGCCAACACTTTAGTTGTCAAAGAATTTTATCATTTATGCCACCGGTTGTGTCCCAGTATTCAGTTTTGCCACTAGGAATTTTAACCGCTCAAAAGTTCCATCGCTTCGTTAGACAAATGCTCAAAAATGCCACTCGACACCATTATTGTGACTCAAATCTCTTTTGCCATGTTATAATGACATAAATACGTATGGAACAACATGCCTGCTCTCCCTCCATCTCACTACAATAAAGTGTGGGGCCTACTTGATCCCAACAGCGTTCTTATTTCCCTGTAAAATTATTCGCTTGGTTACTCCTGACAAGCGGCACCACACTTATCATTGTGAGATAGAGAGAATCGACATGTGGGTCTAGGCTTATTTCTGTCATATAACCTGGTCAATGGGTTTGACGTGAAAATAACAATGTCTAATGGCATTTTGAGCAAACATCTAACGAAACGATGTCGTTTTTGAGCAAGCATCTCACAGATCGATGGCATTTTTTAGTAGTTGTAACTTCTAATGGCAAAACTGAGTAGTGAGACACAACTGGTGGCATAAATAATAAAAACCCAAGAATTATATAGGTATGCTAATTTATTGAATAGAATTTAGCAGCCCATCTAAACACGTACTAGCTTTTTTAATAGTACTATATGCATAATTTGACGGCGAGCCCTCTCTATATGTACCACCTTTTTTCTTTAATTTCATCTTGTTAGGTTTTCTCCATGGAGCAATCGATCGATACTACAACTCTACAAAAGTATACTTTTAAAAAGCTAGAGGGCGGGACAGTCTCGCTTGTTCGGTTTCACGAGAGACGAGGGCCTTTGTGATTTGACGACTCATTACTGCTCAAAGGCGGGGCCTTGTGATTTGACTGCTCGTATAAATGTTGCCGATGACCTAAGTCCTCGGTCCAGTTAACATGGCGAAGGTGTGATCGGTGGATGCCGAAGTCTCATTTAGGTCGGCTGGTGACGCCGAATTCTCATGCCAACCGAGGTGTGGAAGCAGGTCGGCTAGTGACACCGAAGTGACCGCTTAATGCAGTCAAAATCGATTACCTGCACACATAAAGCAGTGTAAGCAAAAAACAATAATAACTAAAAGAAAAAATTGAATAATTAATATATGCGAAGCGAATAATCTGGTGAGCATGGCCTGTGCGTTGAGGTCGACTTGATGACGTGATAGCATTGTGGCAAGGCAATGTCCACATAGGTCCCGACCTAGATGACAGTGAGAGGCTGACCTGACCGACGCCACGTACAAGTGTCGACAAAATATTTCTGCAAAAGTAATGCAGTGCAAAACAACAACAAATATTCTGAGTGCAATAAGTTTAGGAGCTAGAGTTACGAAAAATAAAACCTGTTTACCGGTGACGACTGTAGCAAATTGATGAGAATAGCTGAACTGGTCTCTACTGTATAGAATTGCCCGGGTAGGTATAGGTACCCTTCCTTGATGTCTGCTGCCGCCGAGCTAAGTTCGGATCCGACATAGTGTTGATGCAGATCAAAATTCTTCGGATGATAATGTTCGCACGGTCCGATGACAATGTGATGATGCTAGTCTGATCCCGCATTGCGTCAGCTCAAGGTGCATGGAATGATGATGTTCAATGCAGCACAGTGACGAACATGAACTCGCGGACGACATTAGTGTGGCCACGCATTAACTGACCTGTGTATAGAAGATGATACTGGCCGAAGTAATAAGTCCCAGGAAAAAAAGGTATTGTAGAATAAAATTTTTTAAGGAGGTAGCATCTGGCAGTACTAAAGGGGTCGAAGAGAGACAACGCCAAATGATGAAAAGCCGGCGTGCTAATGTGAACTCTGGGGAGGCGTGCGAGAACTACTAAAAAAGTAGTATTCCATGTCGGAGACGTGCTAGTGCTAGTGCAATACCCTATGACTTATAAAAACAGATTGTGCATGATATTACACCCGCTAAAATAGAAGATATTGATGTTACCATTAAGCATGCCAATAGGGACACTATAAACCAGTTGGGATTGTTAGAGATGTCAAAGTCTTGCATGGGAAGGTTAAATATCCTGCTGATTTTCTTGTTCTTTGTTCCCCACAAGATGACTTTTGTCCCATTATATTCGGTAGACCCTTCTTGAAAACTCTTAATGCTAGGATTGATTGTGAAAAGGATATTGTTGCAATTGGCTTAGGGGATATGTCTCATGAGTTTAATTTTGCTAAATTTCGTAGACAACCCCGTGATAAAGAATCACCTAGTAAGGATGAGATTATTGGTCTTGCTTCTATTGCCGTGCCCCCTACCAATCCGTTAGAACAATATTTTCTAGACCATGAAAGTGATATGTTTATGAATGAAAGAAGGGAAAGAGATGAAGTGTTCCTTCAATAGGGTCCTATTCTGAAACACAACTTACCTGTTGAAATCCTAGGGGATCCTCCTCCACCCAAGAGTAATCCCGTATTTGAGCTCAAACCATTACCTGATAATTTTTAGTATGCTTATCTTGATGAAAAGAAAATATATCCTGTTATTATTAGTGCTAACCTTTCAGAGCAAGACGAAGAAAGATTATTGAAAACTCTGAAGAAGCACCGTGCTTCTATTGGATATACTCTGGATGATCTTAAGGGAATTAGTCCCACTCTATGCCAGCACAAAATTAAATTGGAGGAAGATGCCAAACCAGTTAGAGATCCTCAACGACGATTAAATCCTAAGATGTAGGAAGTGGTAAGAAAGGAGATACTAAAGCTCCTTGAGGCAGGTATAATTTATCCCGTTGCTGATAGTGAATGGGTAAGTCCTGTCCATTGTGTTCCTAAGAAGGGAGGTGTTTCTGTCGTTCCTAATGATAAAGATGTATTGATCCCGCAAAGAATTGTCATAGGTTATAGGATGGTAATTGATTTCCGTAAATTAAATAAGGCTACTAAGAAAGATCATTACCCTTTACCTTTTATTGATCAAATGCAAGAAAGACTATCCAAGCACACACATTTCTGCTCTCTAGATGGTTATTCCGGTTTCTCTCAAATACCTGTGTCAGCGAAGGATCAATCAAAAACTACTTTTACTTGCCCTTTCGGTACTTTTGCTTATAGATGTATGCCTTTTGGTTTATGTAATGCACCTGCTAACTTTCAGAGATATATGATGGCTATATTCTCTGACTTTTGTGAAAATATTTGTGAGGTATTCATGGATGATTTCTCCGTTTATGTATCCTCTTTTGATGATTGCTTGAGCAACCTTGATCGAGTTTTGCAAAGATGCAAAGACACTAGTCTCGTCTTGAATTGGGAAAAGTGCCACTTTATGGTTAATGAAGGCATTGTCTTGGGGCATAAGATTTCCGAGAGAGGTATTGAAGTTGATAAAGCTAAAGTTGATGCTATTGAAAAGATTGCTACAGACTGTTCTGTTTTTGACAGATTCTGTTTTTCGTGTGTTGTTTGCTTATTTTGATGCATCTATGGCTAGTAAAATAGTTTATAAATCATAGAGAAGTTGGAATACAATAGGTTTAACACCAAAATAAATAAAGAATGAGTTCATTACAGTACCTTATGTGGTGGTTTTGTTTTCTTTCACTAACAGAGCTTATAAGATTTCCTGTTGAGTTTTGTGTTGTGAAGTTTTCATGTTTTGGGTAAAGCTTTTATGGACTATGGAATAATGAGTGGCAAGAGTCTAAGCTTGGGGATGCCCATGGCACCCCAAGATATTCAAGGATAGCCAAAAGCCTAAGCTTGGGGATGCCCCGGGAAGGCATCCCTCTTTCGTCTTCGTTCATTGGTAACTTTACTTGGAGCTATATTTTTATTCACCACATGATATGTGTTTTGCTTGGAGCGTCGTGTATTATATTAGTCTTTGCTTTTTAGTTTACCACAATCATCTTTGCTTTTTAGTTTATCATATTTGCTTTCAATCTACTTTTATTTGCATCTTTACTTTTTGCATCTATATTATAAAATACCAAAAATATATTTATCTTATCATACTATCTCTATTAGATCTCACTTTTGCAAGTGGCTGTGAAGGGATTGACAACCCCTTTATTGCATTGGTTGCGAGTTGTTTGTTTGTTTGTATAGGTGCGTGGGACTTTTGAGGAGCCTCTTACTGGATTGATACCTTGGTTCTCAAAAACTGAGGGAAATACTTACGCTACTATTGCTGCATCATCCTTTCCTCTTCAAGGAAAACCAACGCAAGCTCAAGACGTAGCAGTGTTACTTTGGCTGATTCTGGATGTGTCTATCCCCATCCTGTGGCCAGTGTCCTGATATATTAGATTGAGACTACTGCCGCCATCCATGAGGACACGAGTGAGATGGTATCCGTCGATTATTGGTTCGAGCACCAAAGCAGTCGATCTTCCGTGCCGCATACCACTCGGGTGGTCCTTGTGATCAAACGTGATCGGGCAGGCCGACCAGGGGTTGAGTTTGGGGGCGACGGGCTCTACAGCGTATGCGTCTCTGAGCGCGCGTTTGTGCCTTCTCTTTGGTATGTGAGTCGCGTAGATCATGTTTACTGTTTTTACCTATGGTGGGAATTTTTTCAGTCCCCCAGTGTTCGGCTGGCAAGGCTCGTCCTCATCTTCACTTGGTGTTTCCCTTCCCTTGTGTTTGACATTTAACTTGCCGGCCTGCTTAAAGACCTAGCATTCTCTTTGAGTGTGGTTTCGCAGGTTTTTCGGGGGTGCCATGAATTGGCATAGTCTATCCAGGACTTTGTTCAGGCCGGATGGTCCCTCTTTGCTGCCTTTAAATGGCTTCTTTTGTTGACCGGGTCGAGAGCCCCTGAATCCGTCGTTGACCGCCTTGTTGTCCGGACTTTCTTCCTTGTTTCAACGCTTGTTTTTATTGCACCTTGGCTTCTCGTTGCCATCGCTGATTTCGGATGTTCCCGGGTCGCTGTTGCTTCTGCGGGCCAACCAGCTGTCTTCACCCGCGCAGAAGCGGGTCATAAGGCTTGTTAAGGCTGCCATTGTCCTTGTCTTTTCTTGGCCGAGGTGTCTGGCGAGCCACTCGTCTCGGATACTGTGCTTGAAGGCCGCTCGGGCTTCGGCATCCGCACAATCGACAATTTGATTCTTCTTAGCGAGGAATCTATTCCAAAGCTTGCGGGCGGACTCTCCGGGCTGTTGTATTATATGACTTAAATCGTCAGCGTCCGGAGGTCGGACATAGGTCCCTTGAAAGTTGGTCCTGAAAGCGTCCTCAAGTTCCTCCCAACTTCCGATCAAATTTTCGGGGAGGCTTTTCAACCAGTGCCGAGCTGGTCCCTTCAACTTGAGGGGAAGGTATTTGATGGCATGAAGGTCGTCCCCATGAGCCATGTGGATATGAAGTATAAAATCCTCAATCCAGACCCCGGGGTCTGTCGTTCCGTCGTATGCCTCTATGTTCACGGGTTTGAATCCCTGTGGAAATTCGTGATCAAGTACCTCTTCGGTGAAGCACAGAGGGTGCGCGGCCCCTCTGTATCTGGACATGTTGTGGCATGATGTCGACTTTGTTGTGTCCGGTGTTGATTCCGAACTGGTATTCGATCAGTCTGATCGTTTTGGTGACCATAATCCTGTGCCGGAGCATGTCCTCTAGATCCATAGATGGACCTAGTCGCGCCGGCCTTTTTGTCCAGGAGCTCAGGTAAATCGTGTGCAGCGTCAGTAGCTGCTCCATTGCGGACATGGAGTGGTTGGTCTGGCCTACTGGCCGTATTGTTCTATGGTGGAATGGCCTCATCGTCGAATTTTGGCAGCAGCTTGCGCTTTGGGTAGCTCTTCGTGTGGCAATCGTCACCATATCTTTCTTAAGTGTCTATCACTTTATTCTATCTGTGATTGAGCGTTTCCTGCGTGCCCTTAAGCCTTAGCTTCTGCTTCTTTAGGCTTCTCGCAGTGGCCGTAAGCCTTATGTGGAGGTTATCTCGTTCCAGACGTTTTTCCGGGATGATGAACCCATCGTCGTCTGGACAGTGCTCTTCTCCCGAGGCAGGTCGATGAGTTCGGCCCTCGGGATCGCTGTGATCGGGCGTCTGCTCCGGACTATGTTTGGCGTGACCTGGCTCTTCCTGTTCCATCGCTGGGTCCATATGATCGTTGTTGCCTTTGGAGTTGACTGGGATGTCGATTTTTCTAGCGCTGTTATCGCTATTTTTACTGTGGCTGGACTTAGAGCGGCGTCTGCGCCGTCGTTTTGGCTTTTGTCCGGGGGTTTTATCCTATGTTGTGTCCTTTTTGTCACCACCGTCCTCCTTAGGCGTGTCCACCATGTATATATCATATGATGAGGTGGCCGTCCAGCGCCCTATGGGCGGTAGTTCCAAATCGTCCCCTGCGCCGACGTCCATACCGTCGGTGTCGTCGGAGTCGAAGTCAAGCATGTTTGTTACGTCATCGACAGTGGCTATGAAGTGGGTGGTGGGTGGGCAACTAATTTCTTCGTCGCCTGCTTCCCGCTCGAGCCGGACATAGTTCGGCCAACAGTCCCCTGACAAAGAGAGAGACTTTAATGAATTCAGCATGTCGCCAAAAGGCGAGTGTTGGAAGATATCCGCAGCGGTGAACTCCATTACCGGAGCCCAACTAGATTCGGCGGGCTCGGGGGTGCGCGGTCTGGAACCTACAGCCGGATACAAGTCCGGGGGTCCAGTGACACAGACTTCCTTGGGGATGGTGTCCGTGTTCGGCTCTACCGCCGATGAGTATGCGGCCTCCGGGGTGGGGTCCATCCACCCGTCCTCGGACGACGCAATCTGCCTCGGATTTAGGTCCGGAGCTCTTGTAGGTGTGACATCCCGAGTATTGCCCGATAGCAGGTCTAAGCCGTGCTCGTCGTGATTGTTTGGCGCTCCTGGCGTAGGCCTGAATCCGTCGAAGATCAAGTCTCCGCGGATATCAGCCGTGTAGTTCAAGCTTCCGAACTTGACCTGATGGCCAGGGGCGTAGCTGTCGATCTGCTCCAGATGGCCAAGCGAATTGGCCTATAGTGCGAAGCCGCCGAACATGAAGATCTGTCTGGGGAGAAAAGTCTCACCCTGGACCGCGTTGTTGTTGATGATTGAATGAGCCATCGAGCCTTGCAGCGACGACACAGAGGAACTCTCAATCAAAGCACCAATGTCGGTGTCAAAACCGGCGGATCTCGGGTAGGGGGTCCCGAACTGTGCGTCTAAGGCTAATGGTAACAGGAGGCAGGGGACACAATGTTTTACCCAGGTTCGGGCCCTCTCGATGGAGGTAATACCCTACTTCGTGCTTGATTGATCTTGATGATATGAGTATTACAAGAGTAGATCTACCACGAAATCGTAGAGGCTAAACCCTAGAGGCTAGCCTATGATTCTGATTGTCCTTGTCCTACGGACTAAACCCTCCGGTTTATATAGACACCGGAGGAGGCTAGGGTTACACAGAGTCGGTTACAAAGAAGGAGATCTAACATCCGGATCGCCAAGCTTGTCTTCAACGCAAAGGAGAGTCCCACCCAGACACGGGACGAAGTCTTGAGTCTTGTATCTTCACGGTCCAACAGTCCGGCCAAAGTATACAGTCCGGCTGTCCGGATACCCCCTAATCCAAGACTCCCTCAGGCATGCTATATTTTTGTGATGATGCTGCTAGAATCACTAAACTCATTAGAAACAAATGTGATATGCTAGATAAGAATAAACCCGTAGTGGGCATGCCTGTTGTTTCTATTAAATTGAGGATCATTGTTATCATGGCTTATGTGATATGTGTGCTCGTGTTAGTGCTATTCTATTTATTCAATAGAAATTATGAATGATATTGCACCTATTAAGGTTGAAGATATTGATGTCTATTAAGCTAGCAAATAGAGATATTGTTTCACCGCTTGGGATTGTTCAAGATGTTAAAGTCTTGTGTGGTAAGATCAAATACCCTACTGATTTCTTAGTACTTGGTTCACACCAAGATAATTATTGTCCCATTATATTTCATACACCTTTATTGAATACCGTTAATGCTGAAGTTGATTGTGCTAAAGAGAAGTGTAGAGTTAAATTTGGTGATGTATCTCATGAGTTTAATTTCTCTAAGTTTAATAAACAACCTCATGAGAAAGAATTGTCAAGTAAGGATGAAATTATTGGTCTTACTTCTATTGTTGTTCCTCCTACCGATCCTTTAGAACAATATTTGCTAGACTATTAAAATGATATGCATATGAATGAAAGGAATGGAATAGATGATATATTCTTCAAACAAGTACCTCTCCTTAAACACAACTTGCCTGTTGAAACTCTTGGGGACACTCTTCCACCTAATAGTAATCCTGTGTTTGAATTGAAACAATTACCAAACACATTGGAATATGCTTATCTTGATGAAAAGAAGTTATATCATATTAATATTAGTGCTAACCTTTTAGAACATGAAGAAAAGAGATTATTAAAAACTCCAAAGAAGCACCATGCTGCTATTGGATTATACAATTGATGATCTTAAGGGCATTAGTCCCAGTATATGTCAACACAAGATTAATATGGAGCCCGATGGTAAGCCAGTTGTTGATCATCAACGATGATTGAATCCTAAGATGAAGAATGCGGTAAGAATTGAAATGTTAAAGCTTCTAGAAGTAGGTATAATTTATCCCATAGCTGATAGTAGATGGGTAAGTCTTGTTCATTGTCTCCCTAAGAAAGGAGGCATTAATGTTGTTCCTTATGATAAAAATGAACTTATCCCAAAAAGAATTGAAACCGGTTATAGGATGGTAATTGATTTTAGGAAATTAAATAAAGCTACTAGAAAAGATCATTGCCCCTTGCCTTCTATTGATCAAATGTTAGAAAGATTGTCTAAGCATACACACTTATTCTTTCTAGATGGTTATTCTGGTTTTTCTGAAAACCTGTATCACAAGAAGATCAAGAGAAAACCACTTCTACTTGTCCTTTTGGAACTTATGCTTATAGACGTATGCCTTTCGGTTTATGCAATGCACCTGCTACCTTTCAAAGATGTACGACTACTATATTATCTGATTTTTGTGAAAAGATTGTTGAGGTATTCATTGATGATTTTTCCATTTATGAGACTTCTTTTCATGCTTGCTTGAGCAACCTTGATCGAGTTTTGCAGAGATGTGAAGAAACTAATCTTGTCTTGAATTGGGAGAAGTGCCACTTTATGGTGAATGAAGGTATTGTCCTTGGGCATAAAATTTCCGAAAGAGGTATTGAGATAGATAAAGTTAAGGTTGGTGCAATTAAGATGACATGTCCTAAAGAAAAAAAGCTATAAAAAGTTTTCTTGGTCATGTTGGTTTCTATCGAAAGTTTATTAAAGACTTCTGAAATTTCTAGGCCTCTTACTCATATTTTGCAAAAAGATGATCCATTTTTTGTGATCTTTGTGTAGAAGCCTTTGAAATACTTAAGAAAGCCTTAACCACTGCAGCTATTGTTCAACCACCTGATTGGAACTGGCCTTTTCAAATTATGTGTGATGCTAGTGACTATGCTGTTTGTGTTGTTTTAGGACAAATAGTTAATAAGAAATTGAATGTGATCCATTATGTTAGTAAAACTCCAGATAGTGCTCAAAGAAACTATGATACTAGCGCGAAAGAATTTTTAGCAGTTGTGTTTGCATGTGATAAATTTAGATCTTATACTATTATTTCTAAAGTAATTTTTCACACCGATCATGCTACTATTAAATATCTTATGGAAAAGAAAGATGCGAAACCTAGGTTGATTAGGTGGTTCCTTTTGCTACAAGAATTTGACTTGCATATTATTGATAGAAAGGGAGTTGAGAATCCCGCAGCTAATATTTTTTCTAGAATGGAAAATGTTCTTGATGACCCACTACCTATTGTGATAGTTTTCCTGATGAGCAATTAGTTGTTATAAATGCCTCTCGTAATACTGCTGGTATGCGGACTTTGCGAATTACATTGTTGCAAAATATTTACCACCTAGTTTCACATACCAACAAAAGAAAAAGTTCTTTGATTTAAGACATTGCTTTTGGGATGATCCACATCTATGTAAATAAGAAGTAGATTGTGTTATTAGACGTTGTGTACCTGAGCATGAACATGAACAAATCCTACAGAAGTGTCATTCCGAGGCATACAAAGGACATTACGCTAGAGACAGAACTGCACATAAGGTATTACAGTCTGGTTTTTATTGGCCTACTCTCTTAATAGATGCACGTAAGTTTGTCCTTTCTTGTGATGAATGTCAAAGAATTGGAAATATTATAGACATCAGGAAATGCCTATGAAATATTTACTTGTTAATAAACCATTTGATGTTTGGCCATTTGGTTATATGGGACCTTTTCCTTCCCCTAATGGGTACATGCTACTTGTGAGCTGCGTTGGGATTTCCTCGGAGATGAGAGGATGATGCAGTACAGTAGAGGTAAGCATTTCCCTCAGTTATGAAACCAAGCTTATCAATCCAGTAGGAGAGCAAAGCAACACTATGTAAACAACACCTGCACACAAACAACAAATACTTGCAACCCAACGCGTAGAGGGGTTGTCAATCCTTCAATGGTTATGAGCAAGATTAAATAGTGTAGTTTTTGATAGATAGATTGAAAAAATACAAAATAAAATAAAACAAAACAAAATTGCGACAAGGTATTAGTGTATGATAAAAGATAGACCGGGGGGCCAGAGTTTTCATTAGAGGCATTTCTCTTGAAAATAGCATACAGTCGGTAAACAAATTACTATTGGGCAATTGATAGAAAAGCAAACAATTATGACGATATCCAAGGCAATGATCATATAAAGGGATCGCGTCTGAGATAAATAGACCGAAACAATTCTGCAGCTACTACTATTACTCCACACATCGACCACTATCCAGCATGCATCTAGTGTATTAAGTTCATGGAAAAACGGAGTAGCGCCTTAGGCAAGATGACATGATGTAGGCAAGATAAAGTCACGTATGAATAAACCCCATCTTTTTACCCTTAATAGCAATGATACATATGTGTCATGTCCCTTTCTATCACTGGGATTGAGCACCGCTATATCGAACCCATTACAAAGCACCTCTTCCCATGGCAAGATAAATCGGAGAAGAAATACAAAGGCTATAGTAATCATGCATAAAAGAGTTCAGAGAAAACTCAGATAGTATTCATTGATAGATCTGATCATAAACTCACAATTCATCGGATCCCAACAAACACACCGCAAAAGGTCATTACATTGAGTAGATCTCCAAGAACACCAAGGAGAACATTGTATTGTATTGAAGATCAAATAGAGAGAAGAGTGATCTAACTACTAACTATGTACCCGTAGGTCTGTGGGAAACTACTCACATATCATCGGAGGGCAGCAAGGATGATGTAGAGCCCCCTCTGTGATTGAATCCCCTTCCGAAAGGGTTCCGAAGAAGGCCTCCAGATGAGATCTCATGGTTTTGGAACTTGCGGCAGGGGAAAAAGTATTTCGGGTGTCTCTATGATGTTAGGGGAATATTTGAGTATTTATAGAGGTGGAATTAGGGATCGTCGCTCTGGGGGCCTCCCTGGGGTGCGCCCCTAGGGATCGTCGGTCCCTCGTAGCTCCTTTGTCCTCCTCCTGAACCTTTTAGGGTGTCTTCTAGTCTAGAAAAAATTAATCCAAAGTTTTTTTCGTTTGGACTTTGTTTAATATTAATTTTCTGAAAAGCCAAAAACATGCAAAAAAATCAACAACTAGCACTAGGCACTGAGTTAACAGGTTAGTCCCAAAAAATGATATATAGTTGCATCTAATGACTTATTAAACATCCAAAATTGATACTGTAATAGTGTGGAATATTAAAAAAAAATTATAGATATGTTGGAGACATATCAAGCATCCCCTAGCTTAATTCCTGCTCATCCTCGAGTAGGTAAATGATAAAAACAAAATTTTTGATATGGAGTGCTACCTATCACATTCATCATATATTCTTTTCTTTGTAGCATGGATATTTGGACTTGAATCATTCGAAGCAATACTCTATAATTTGTCGTGAAAACATCAATACTCAAGCTTATCAACAAGCAACCATGTCTTTCAAAATATCAACGCTAAGAAAGCTATCACTAGCCCATTATGCTCAATCATTGATCCATTCATGAAACTACATCCAATACATAAGTATGGCAATAGTGTTCCCTAGTTGGCACTTTATAAGAGAAGATGGAGACTCAAATAAAAATAAAAATTTGCATAAAAGTAAATAGATAGGCCCTTCGCAGAGGGAAGCAGAGATTTGCGGAGGTGTCAGAACTCAAAGCTTGAATTGGAGATAAAAATATTTTCAGAGGCATGCTTTTTCTATCAACGAAAACGACCGAGAATTCCCAATATTTTCCATGCTAGACAAATCATAGGCGGCTCCCAAACATAAAGTAAAGTTTATTTCCTTTTCACCATTCTTTCACAATCCATGGATAGTCATATCCACGGGTGCCTTCCATAACAACACTTTCTATGGAATTTATTATCAAAGTATTTTTTTCATTTCGGGGCTAGGCATCTCTATTACCTGTCACACTCTCATGCAATGACAAGTGAATAAACACTCATCATGATAATAAAATACCTAGCATGGAAAATATTGGCCACCCCCTACCACTTCATGAGTGGTATGGGCACACAAAACTGAAATGTATTTTGAAAATTAGAGTTGGCACATGCAAATTTACTTGGAACGGCACGGAAATACCACATATAGATAGGTATGGTGGACTCATATGGTGCAAATTTGGGTTTTAGGAGTTGGATGTACAAGCAGCATTCCCGCTTAGTACAAGTGAAGGCTAGGAAATAGATTGAGAAGCGACAAACCAAAAAATGAAAATAGTGATACACGTGCATTAAACATAATTAACATTGTATAATGCACCATAAGTAGGATATAACTTCATTGCATAACTATTGTCTTTACATGCATGCATAGGGAGTTACAAACCTTAACACCAATATTCTTACTAAAACATAATTACTCACCAACATGACTCACATATGACTATCTCCATATTGCAAAACTATTGCAAGGAATCAAGTTTATCATATCCAATGATCTTTATGAAAATTTTCGTTAAGTCCCTCTTGGATATTCATCATATTGGGACCAAATTCATATCTTTTGCAAATTACCATTACTATTATCAACTCTCAAATAATATAAATGAAGCATGAGAGCAAATATTTCTTCAAAATTTCATTAACTCTTGAAAAGATATAAGTGAAGCATGAGAGCATATTTATTTAAAATCTTTCAAGTCTCAAAATAGTATAAGTGAGGCATGAGGGATTGTTTCTTTAAAATATAACCACCACCATGCTCAGAAAGATATAATGAAGTACTAGAGCAACTGCCTAGCTCAAAAGATTTAAGTGAAGCACATAGAGTGTTCTAGCAAATAATGATATGCGTGTGCCTCTCTCAAACAAGTGTGTTCAACAAGTATGATTGTGACAAACTAAAAAACAAAAAAAGCAAAGACTCGTATAATACAAGACGCTTCGAGCAAAACTCATGATATGTGACGAATAAAAAGGGGATGCCTTCCGGGGTATCCCCAAGCTTAGTTGCTTGGGAGTCCTGGAATATTACCTTAGGGCGCCTCGGGCATCCCCAAGCTTAGGCTCTTACCACTCCTTATTCCTTCTTCCATCGTGATCTCACCCAAAACTTGAAAACTTCAATCACACAGAACTTAACAAAACCTTCGTAAGATCCGTTAGTATAATAAAGCAAATCAGCACTTTAGGTACTCTTGCAAACCCATTCATATATTGTCATTGTATTATAACTACTATATTCTCACTTTACCATGGCTTATACACCCCGATAAAATCCATAGATTCATCAAAATAAACACACACTAGTGCAGGATGCTGCTAACGCGACACTACGATCAGAGACCCTTTGACGAAATTGTGTGCGGTGCATTAATCGCAAATAGTGGTGTACAAAAACCATCAAAAAAGGTGCAAAACGTTTGCGATGACGGATGCATCAAACACGATTCAGATTTTAGTTCCGTGTGTGGTGCCGGGCATACGGTTCAGTGCAATTAAATCTTTGCGATGAGGAGCAACAAAAGAAATGGGCAGGCAGATGAAAAGGTGTGTGCGATATACATCATACGGTTCACTAGGATGAACTGTTTGTAATTAGGCAACACAAAAGAAACCGTCAGCCAGATCAAGGTGTCCGCAATACACGGCATTGGTTCACTTGGATGAACTATTTGCGTTGAGACAAGAGAACATAAACGGTTCAATGTAACAAGATGTGTGTGATACACGACAAACATGTCTGTAATCAGAAATGTGTGCGAAGATCAATAATAGCAAAAATGATTGCTGCTAATAAGACGTGTGTTTTGTGCAATGGGATTGAATACAGAACAACACACACACACACACACACACACACACACACACACACACACACACACACACACATATATATATATATATATATATATATAGACACACCCACACTGATCGAGGCAAAGGTGTCCCATCTTTCGATGAGCTGGTGGCTATCGTTTTAGTGGAAGTCGACTTTGATGATCCGACTAGGAATGTGCGAGGACGTCGCACCTCAGCAATCGCTAAACCAACTCCGAGAGGTTGTTAACCACGCCGGAGCATGATCAACCTGACCATGAAGGTCTATTTCCTGCAAGCAAACGAAGAACAAGCAAGAGACTAATATTGCAATCTGGATATTGCGAATATATGAGGAAAGCTTTATTAATGAAGGTGGGGTTCTGTGACGCCTTTGTCTGGTCGTTGAACACAAACGAACTACGCGAAGTTGCAGCTATGGAAAACTTTTAATCTAAACAAACCCCAAAGTCTAAACGACACCCTAAGGGTTGTATATATGGAAGAAGAGGGGGGAATCTCGTGGCCCTTGGGGAAGGGGTCTGAAATGAACCCTATCTCTTATTTCCCCACACATACGGACTCTAAAAACAGCCTATACTTATGTATTTTGAAATTACATGGTCTTGGCTCAATAATAAGATGACGCAGCACCTAGAATAGCCTCTGGACGAAATTTATGAAGTGGCATCTTTTATATTTCGTCCAAGGCTTCATGCACTCATTATAGTGGCTTCAAAGTCATGAAATCATCACTTGAACTCCGTTCTTGTTTCCCTTGCGCATGCCATGATCTCCATTCTTGGGCTTGCTCCAGTGTTCATCCCTCTTATCGATGCCAAGCCCTTCATTTGTAAGCAATACAAATGTATCCAATTAGGCAGCATCATATTTTCATGAACATTAGAATCATTACCAAGAAACGAAAGTACCTGATAATTTAATTGGCATGCGCAAGCTTTAGTAATTGGTCCAGTATATGTAGCAGTAGGGCTGTGGGTGTACCACTGGTATTGATGTCCTCATCATCCTCCCCTTCTTGAAATGAAGTCGTCCTCGACAGAAGCTCATCTCCCTCACCCAAATAAGGATTCAAATATGCAATGGTCAAAGTGGGACTAACCCCAAAATCTGCAGGCATCTCAAGTTTATATGCATTATCATTTACTTTCTCTAGCACCTTAAAAGGATCATCACCACGTGGCACTAGCTTTGATTTGTGCAAATTAGGAAACCTATCCTTACACAAATGTAACCAAACAAGATCTCCAGGTGCAAAGACAACATGTTTTCTACCATTATCTCCAGCAAGTTTATATTTAGCATTCGTATGCTCAATGTTTTCCTTAGTTAACTCATGCATTTTCAAAATCAATTCAGCATGTTGTTTAGCATCAAAATTAACCTTCTTCGGAGATGGAAGAGGCAACAAATCAATAGGTGCACGAGGTAGGAAACCATAAACAATTTCAAAAGGGCACATCTTAGTAGTAGAATGCAATGAACGATTATAAGCAAATTCAATGTGAGGCAAGCATTCTTCCCACATTTTCTTATTATTCTTTAAAACAGCCCTAAGCATAGTAGACAATGTTCTATTTACTACTTCAGTTTGTCCATCAGTTTGGGGGTGACGAGTAGTACTAAAGAGCAGTTTAGTCCCCAACTTAGCCCATAAACAACTCCAAAATTGGCTAAGCACTTTAGTATCACGATCTGAAACAATGCTATTTGGCACACCATGCAAGTGAATAATTTCATGAAAGAACAAATCAGCAACATTAACAGCATCATCGCTTTTATGACATGGTATAAAGTGTGCCATTTTTGAGAATCTATCCACCACAACAAATATGCTATCCCTCCCCTTCTTTGTTCGAGGTAAACCTAAAACAAATTCCATAGATATATCCTCCCAAGCAACACTAGGTACAGGCAAAGGCATATATAAACCATGAGGATTGAGTCATGACTTAGCTTTTTGACATGTAGTGCAACGAGCAACAAAGTGCTCAACATCCCGTCTCATCTTTGCCAAAAGAAATGTGTAGCAAGTATATCCTCTGTCTTCTTCACGCCAAAGTGTCCCATTAATCGTCCTCCATGCGCCTCCTACATCAACAAAAGATGAATGGACCTAGCTGGAATGCATAGCTTGTTAGCACAAAACACAAATCCATTGTTAAAGACGAACTTGTTCCATGTTCTCTCTTCTTTACAATTCTGCAATACATCTTCAAATTCAGCATCATGCACATATTGATCTTTGATGGTTTCCAAACCAAATATTTTAAAGTCAAGTTGTGAAAGCATAGTATAACGACGAGACAATGCATCAGCAATAACATTTTCTTTACCCTTCTTGTGTTTAATGACATAAGGGAAAGTCTCAATGAATTCAACCCATTTAGCATGTCTACGATTCAGTTTGGCTTGACTTTTAATATGTTTCAAAGATTCATGATCAGAATGTATAAAAAATTCCTTAGGCCATAAATAATGTTGCCATGTTTCTAAAGTCCGAACAAGAGCATATCATTCTTTATCATAAGTCGAATAGTTCACACTAGGCCCACTCAATTTTTTAGGGAAGTATGCAACAGGTTTGCCATCTTATAATAACACACCACCTAATCCAATTCCACTAGCATCACATTCAAGCTCAAATGTCTTATTAAAATCAGGAAGTTGGAGTAAAGGAGCATGTGTCAACTTATCTTTCAACACTGTGATGGCTTCTTCCTGTGCGGTACCCCAAACAAAAGGCACATCCTTCTTTGTAAGCTCATTGAGAGGTGCAACAATGGTGCTAAAATCTCTCACAAAACGCCTATGGAAACCAGCGAGTCCAAGAAAACTCCTCACTTGTGTGTCCGTTTTGGGCTGCGGACAACTCTCAATAGCTTCAATCTTGGCTTTATCAACTTCAATTCCCTGTGGAGTAACAGCATAGCCAAGAAAAGATACTCGGTCGGTGCAAAAGGTGCACTTCCAAAGCTTACGAAACAAACGTGCATCATGTAGTGCAATAAAAACAACACGCAAATGTTCCAAATATTCCTCCATAGATCTGGTATAAATCAATATATCATCAAAATATACTACCACAAATCGTCCAATGAAAGCACGTAAAACTTCATTCATTAATCTCATGAAAGTACTAGGTGCGACTTGACCCAAAAGGCATGACTAACCACTCATACAATCCAAACTTAGTTTTAAATGTTGTTTTCAATTCATCTCCCAATTTCATACGAATTTGATGGTATCCACTACACAAATCAACATTGGAGAATATTGTAGAGCCACTCAATTCATCAAGCATATCATCTAGCCTAGGAATAGGATGACGATAATTAATAGTAATATTGTTAATGCCTCTACAATCAACACACATACGCGACGTACCATCCTTTTTTGGCACTAGTATAATAGGAACATCACAAGGACTAAGAGATTCACGTATATAACCTTTGTTGAGCAGCTCCTGTACTTGACGCATAATCTCCTTCGTCTCCTCTGGATTGGTACTGTATGGTGCACGGTTGGGTAGTGATTCACCAGGAATTAAGTCAATCTGATGCTCAATCCCTCGAATGGGTGGTAATCCCGGTGGCACGTCTTGTGGAAAGACGTCAACGAACTCTTGCAAAATGTTAGTGACAGCAGGAGGCAAAGAGGAAGGTACATCCTCAAAAGAAAATAATGCCTCTTTGCACACAAGAGCATAGCAAACAGATTTGCTGAAATCTAGATCATCAATATCAGATTTGGTGGAAGTAAACTTGCACTTTTCAATTTAATTTCAGAAGCAACACTAGATGGTTTATTATTAGGCTTCATTTGTTGCTCAAATTCTTTTACCACAATCTGGTTTTCACTCTTATTTTTCTCCTGTTTTGCTTTATTAGCTCTATTAATATCATCTTTCAAAATGGAATCATGAGTCATAGGATGCAAAGTAATAATTTTATCCTTATGAACAAGAGTACTGATTGTTTCTACCATGGTGTACAGAATTTTTATCAAATGACCATGGTCTACCAAGTAATAAGGAACATGCTTGCATAGGTACCACATCACAATCAATATAATCAGCATATGTAGAGATAATAAAATGCACACGAACAGTGCGTGTTACCTTAACCTTGCTGCTGTTGCTGAACCATTGGATGTAGTAAGGATGTGGATGTGGTCTTGTGGTGAGAGATAGCTTCTCAACCATCTCCATGCTAGCCAAGTTGTTGCAGCTCCCTCCATCTATAATGACGCAAACAAAACGTTCCTTCACAACTCCCTTTGTATGGAACAAATTATGCCTCTGATTTTGCTCAACTTGTGTGACCTGCACACTCAAAACAAATTGAGCAACTAAACATTCATACCTGTCAGAATCTTCAGGAGCCATGTATTGTGTCTCATGTTCAGTATCATCTCCATCGTGTTCTTCACGTGTAATAAGAGCCAAAGTCTCATCATCATAGTCACTAGCGGACTCATACCCACCATCCTCAGTAGCAATCACCACACGCTCAGATTTGCATTCTCTTGCATAATGACCTCTTCCCTTACAACAACGACAAATAATATCACTTGTGTGCCCTATTGATGCCATGGAAGAAGAAGAGCTCTGTGCAGACCCGACGGATGTGCTCTTGGCAGATAGTGGTGGTTGTGCCTGCTTTCTTGTATCACAGCTGAAGGTGGCACCTGATGGAGGTGCTGGTACAGTGGAAGTAGAAGATGCACGCGTGTCCATGATGAAGGTCGACCTGCAGAAAAGTTAGTTCACGCCAATGCCTGTCGATCCTGCACTTCACGTTTAGCTTTACAAGCAAGATGGAGTAAATGATTGATATTAGTATACTCCTTATACTCTAGAATGGTATGAATCTCTCTATTTAATCCACCCATAAAACGTGCAAGCATAGCTTCATTCTCGTCAACAATACCACATCGAATCATGCCAGTTTGTAATTCCTGATAATATTCATCTATTGAATTTTTTCCTTGTCTTAACGCTGCAATTTTTGAAGCAATTCACGTTGATAATATGGTGGAACCCAACGAGTACGCAGTTTTCAAAGCAGCCCAAGTAGCTGGAATAGGATATAATCTACAATGTTCAGAGCACCATACACATCCAACCCGTCTCTCCTCAGGATATTGTAAACATGTAAAACTTTCTTCAGTTTCTAACTCCCAAGTAAGATATATATCAGGAGCATATCTACCCTCAGATGTTGGAATATTCAATGTCAGTGTAGGAATATGGTCATGATCTCGTACATGAGGTGGTGGTGCAGGCCTACCATTGCGATTATTTGCATGTGGATGACCTGGTGCTGGTGCTGGTAGTTGCACGTTGTTCTGATTTTGATCAACCTCATCATCATAATTGCCCGCATAATCATCCTCCTCCTCGGTACCAACAGCAGAAGTAGCAGGAGCCAAAGAAGCATCAACAGTAGGTACAGTAGCACCAGAAGTTTGGGCATCCTCAAGAGGAACACACTTGGCTTGTCAAAATGATTCAGAAGGGGCATTGTTGTTGTCGTTGCAGGGGTGCGATTGGTGCAGTCGGCGGTGGTTGTGGAAGACGCGCTAGAAATTCATTAAACTTGTTATCGAGCTTTGTTTTGAACTTCTTCTCAATGCCATCTATCTTCTCCATGGCCTCTTCAAATCTGTTTAGCACATCTTCCACCTCTCCACTCATCATTTACTGAAATTTATCATGTAGATGTTTGTTCGTCATGTTCTCGCAATCAGTCTCATCGGCTTGTGATACTGCCATGGTTGGCAGCAATAGAAACACACAAGAATATGATCCTACAGACTACTAGGAAGTGGTGGTGGTGTGTCACAAACCCGTCAAGAGAATCTCAAATTCTTACCAGTTCTTACCCAGTAGCAGGTGGTGATCGGCAACCGTTGTAGTCAAAACTCTCAAAGCCTGGATAGAGTGATGGCCAGGGAGAGTCAAACGCACGACGTAGATATATGTGGAGTTGGGAAGGCTTATGATATGGTAGCAAACAGGTTTAGCAATAATCAATTCAGAGATGCAAAGTTGAATAAACGCTCAACGATGGTACTATGTTGGTCCTAGGCTAGACCGTGCAGAGACGCGAGCCTAGAACACTAACAAAATCACAGCGCGACACGTAATCAATGAAGGAGCACACTCCAAATTTTCTATCTTTTTTCTTCAATTTTTTTCTCCACAACAATTTTTTTTAGAAAAAGTCTACAAATGGTCTAAAACTGCCACGCCAGAATTTTCAAGAGTTAGTTTTTTTTAAACTGGAACTATTTTTCTACTGCGGGTAGCACGGAAGTTGGGGAGTACGACTTGGTCACGACTCGTAGTATCGCGTGATCTGGAACTCAGAAATAAGGAACAAATACTGGACTCGGACTACGACTGGTGGCGGAGATGAATCTGGTGGAACTTGGACTGGTGATGATGGTATATGATGGGCTGTGGAGCATGGATTGGTGGTGAATCTGTGATGGAGGTGGACTTGGATTATCATAATGGCGGTGAATATGTGGTATATGGCAGCGGTGCTGACGATGGTGGTATATGGTAGCGGTGATGACAATGGTGGTATATGGCAGCAGTGACGATGATGGTGGTATATGGCAGCGGTGATGACGATTATGGTATATGGCAGCGGTGATCACGATGGAACAGCGGCAGCATGACAAGTTGTGAACAGAACTCGAAACTCTAAAGGACAAGACACTAAGACCAGCAATTCGACACGATGATGCAACCACAAATCCAACAAAGCAAAAACTCTAAAAAGATTATGCAAAGGCTCAGATTGGTTCAGATAGGATGAACTAACCCTAAACTTTTTTTGGCCTTTTCGTGGACTATAGGTATGAAGAACAGACTCGATCTAAACTATGAAAAATTGTAAAATCTCACCGAGCAACCTGGAAATCTGATACCACTTGATAGAGGCAAAGGTGTCCCATCTTTCAATGGGATGGTGGCTATCGTTTTGGTGGAAGTTGACTTTTACGATACGACTACGAATGTGCGAGGAGGTCGCGCCTTAGCAATCGCTAAACCAACTCTGAGAGGTTATTGATCATGCCGGAGCACGATCAACCTGACCATGAAGGTCTATTTCCTGCAAGCAAACAAAGAACAAGCAAGAAACTAAGATTGCAATCTGTATATTGCGAATATAAGAGGAAAGATTTAATAATGAAGGTGGGATTCTGTGATGCTGTTGTCTAGTCATTGAACACAAACGAAGTAGGCGAAGTTGCAGCTATGGCAAAATTTTAATCTAAACAATACCTAAAGTCTAAATGACGCCCTAAGGGGTGTATATATGGAGGAAGAGGGGGAAATTTCGTGGCCCTTGGGGAAGGTGTGCGAAACCAACCCTATCTCTTATTTCCCCACGTATACGGACTCTAAAAACAGCCTATACTTATGTATTTTGAAATTACATGGGCCTGGCCCAATAATAAGGTGACGCAACATGTAGAATAGCCTCTGGACAAAATTTATGAAGTGGCATCTTGTATATTTTGTCCAAGGCTTCATGCACTCACTATGGTGGCTTCAAAGTGATGAAATCATCACTTATAACTCCGTTCTTGTTCCCCTTGCGCATGCCATCATCTCCATGCTTGGTCTTGCTCCAGTGTTCATCCCTCTTATCCATGCCATGCCCTTCATTTATAAGCAAAACAAATGTATACAATTTAGGCAGCATCATATTCTCAGGAACATTAGATTCATTACCAACAAACGAAAGTACCTGATAATTTAATTGGCGTCCGCGAGCTCTAGTAATTGGTCCAGTATATGGAGCAGTAGGGGCTGTGGGTGTAACAATGGTATTGATGTCCTCATCACACACTTATAAGGACATGGTTGCATAACCAAATTAAACATCCACTTACATAGGTGGCTACTACAACCATGGCATTTGCACACACCATAGTAAACTATTACATGCATAATTACATAGGTGGCTACTACACACATGACATTTCCACACACCACAGTAAACTATATATTACATGCATGATTAACTAGCGTAAATGATCATCTGATCATCATCTACTTCTTGTGACGCTTGCTCTGATTGTGGCTCAATCAGGGCTCATCGATTTGGGTAACAAGGCACTTCCTCATGTCAACAATGCCTGTGCAGCTCATAGCATGTGTACAAGCTCTTGGCCGCGAACCTGAGGCGACGTTCATCCAGCTGCCACATCCAGGCCCTGTGCTAGGATATGGGACTTGTTCTCTGGGCTTCCTGCTTCTTCTTTTCATAGTAGGGGTCGATGTTGGCTGAGGCGAGTTCAACTAGGGAGTCCTTCTTCGTGTTGCCCTAGACCCTATAGTGCTCACGGATTTCGACAAGGTTCTAGCAGGCCAAGCCCGTAACCCTGAGCTTGACATCGTCGGTGGTTTCCACCATAGCGAACTTGTAGTCAGTGTTGTTAATAAACCAGGCGAATCGGACGCAAGGCTCTGTGGACATGCAGTAGTGGTAGATGAGGATATGATGGCGCACGCACAACTGGGCGACGGCAATCTTCTGATCTTTTCCAGGAAGACCGGCAGTGTACTAGAGGTCGATGTCGACTACCTTGTACTTATCTCTAGCAAGCAACTGCTCAACGGTGTTGATGTAGTCATCCACCACGGCCAGGTCGATGGTGTACACCACCGAGAGATCCGTCTCCCTCGTGTGGGTCTCCACTTTATTCTCGTCGAACTCCATTGGAGTGCCATTAGAATTCCCTTCTCTATGTGTCGTCGTGGTGTGCTTGTTGTGTTGTGGGGCGCGATCGAAAGGTTGAAGAGACTAAGGTTATAATGGTCGTGGGAATTAAAGGGGAAGCCAGACGGCCTAGAATATCAGCACGCCCTGATGGCAGTTCCAACTCACAATGCGTAACTCCATAGTGTCGCACGTAACTGCATCGCGTGGCAACGCGCGCGGCGCAACTTCATGCATATGGGGCCCCCGACGCGATTGTGCGCAGGCCCAACCGCTAGCAGAGCACTCACGGAGGGACGCGAGCAAAACGCTCCGTGGTCGCCTCAACGGCGAGCAACCATATATATATGCATATAGCAGTTCAACACGCAAGGAAAAGCTTTCCACAAGCCGAGCGTGCCGCGGAATCTACCGGCGAGCAGAGCTTGCCGAGGGACGCAAGCAGAGGCCGACACAATGATGCGTTGCAAATAAGACGATCTGTGCGAGCAATGTCGGAGACATCAAGCACGAATCAGATTAGAGTTGCGTGTGCGATACGTGGCATATAGTTGATCCATCCTAGCTGTTAGTGATGGAATAAGCCATGTGTGTTGTGTGCAAACGCTTGCTGGTATATAACCTCAAATTTAACCAACAAAATGTTAATGCATGTTACAAAAATTGTATAACTAGAAGCTATGTTCAAATACAAATCCAACGATATAATCTTTGGTGACATGCATTCGTATTTTATTAATTAAATCCTACTTATAAACCAGGACGGGGGTATAGTAGGTAATTAAATCGCAAACATTTTTTTATTAAATGTATGTGTACGTGTCCTTTCGTCCTCCTCTCGCACGTGTTCTCACCCTGCTGCCGCAGATAGTTCGAGCACAAGCTTCAGCAGCGCGCGGGGGCGTTCTTTTGGCCAAACGGTGGTGAGCCCGTTCCTGCGCAACCGCGCAGGTTCCAGCGTAAGCTTCCCACCCGACTCGGTGAAATCCCCCAAAATCCCAATGCTTACCAGCCTACTATATAAAACCTCACGACCGGCAAGTCATGCGTTGCATTTTCCCCTCTCTTCCTGTAGCTTATCTCGTCTGCTTCTCCTACAATCGGCAATGGCATCGGTTCGGCGTTGTCGCTCAGTGATACGTCTCCAACGTATCTATAATTTTTGATTGTTCCATGCTATTATATTATCTGTTTTGGATGTTTATGGGCTTTATTATACACTTTTATATTATTTTTGGGACTAACCTATTAACCGAAGCCCTAGTGCAAATTGCTGTTTTTGTGTGCATATTTCAGTGTTTCACCAAAAAGGAATATCAAACGGAGTCCAAACGGAATTAAACCTTCGAGAGAGTTATTTTTGGAACAAACGCATTCCAGACGACTTGGAGTAGACGTCAGGGAAGCAACGAGGTGGCCACGAGGGTCCAGGGCGCGCCTTACCCCCTGGGCGCGCCCCCACCCTCGTGGGCCCCTCCTGGCTCCCCTGACCGACTTCTTTCACCTATATATATCGAGGAGCACGATAGACCGGGAGTTCCGCCACAACAAACCTCTGTAGCCACAAAAATCCAATCGAGACCCTGTTCTGACACCCTGCAAGAGGGGGGATCCCTCACCGGTGGCCATCGTCATCATCCCGGCGCTATCCACGACGAGGAGGGAATAGTTCACCCTCGGGGCTGAGGGTATGTACCAGTAGCTATGCGTTTGATCTCTCTCTCTCTCTCTCTCATGTTCTTGATATGGCACGATCTTGATGTATCGCGAGCTTTGCTATTGTAGTTGGATCTTATGATGTTTCTCCCCCTCTACTCTCTTGTAATGGATTGAGTTTTCCCTTTGAAGTTATCTTATCGGATTCAGTCTTTAAGGATTTGAGAACACTTAATGTATGTCTTGCGTGGGATACCCGCAGTGACAATGGGGTATTCTATTGATTCAATTGATGTATGTTTTGGTGATCAACTTGCGGATTCCGTGACCTTGGGAATCTATGCATAGGGGTTGGCACATGTTTTCGTCTTGACTCTCCGGTAGAAACTTTGGGGCACTCTTTGAAGTACTTTGTGTTGGTTGAATAGATGAACCTGAGATTGTGTGATGCATATCGTATAATCATGCCCACGGATACTTGAGGTGACATTGGAGTATCTAGGTGACATTAGGGTGTTTGTTGATTTGTGTCTTAAGGTGTTATTCTAGTGTGAACTCTATGATAGATCGAATGGAAAGAATAGCTTCGTGTTATTTTACTACAGACTCTTGAATAGATCAATCAGAAAGGATAACTTTGAGGCAGTTTTGTACCCTACAATAATCTCTTCGTTTGTTCTCCGCTATTAGTGACTTTGGAGTAACTCTTTGTTATATGATCTAATTATGTTATTATTGTTGAGAGAACTTGCACTAGTGAAAGTATGAACCCTAGGCCTTGTTTCCTAGCATTGCAATACCGTTTACGCTCACTTTTACCACTTGTTACCTTGCTGTTTTTATATTTTTAGATTACAAAAACCTAAATCTACCATCCATATTGCACTTGTATCACCATCTCTTTGCCGAACTAGTGAACCTATACAATTTACCATTGTATTGGGTGTGTTGGGGACACAAGAGACTCTTTGTTATTTGGTTGAAGGGTTGTTTGAGAGAGACCATCTTCATCCTACACCTCCCACGGATTGATAAACCTTAGGTCATCCACTTGAGGGAAATTTGCTACAGTCCTACAAACCTCTGCACTTGGAGGCCCAACAACGTCTACAAGAAGAAGGTTGTGTAGTAAACATCAAGCTCTTTTCTGGCGCCGTTGCCGGGGAGGTGAGTGCTTGAAGGTATATCTTTAGATCTTGCAATCGAATCTTTTTGTTTCTTGTTTCGTCACTAGTTTAGTTTATAAAAGAAAACTACAAAAAAAATGGAATTGAGTTTGCCTCATACGCTTCATCTTTTTAATATCTTTTGTGAGAATGGTGGAAAGGAAAATTGTGCTCAAGTGCTAGAAGAAGAAGTTTATAAAATGGTTGGCACTAAATCTTTGAATGATGAGCATGATTGCAATGTAGTTAGTATGAACTCTTTGAATATTCATAGTACTAATGATGATTGCACTAGTCATGATGAAAATGTCTCTTATAAGCATGTCAATTTTTGTGGAGTGCATAGAGTTTGCAAGTACACACCAAATAGGGAAGATAGATTTTGCAAGAGGCATAAGTGTTTAGAAACTAAATGGTTGCAAGAGAGGCTAGAAGTTTGTGCTGAAAATTTAAAATTTCTTTGCCATCCTTGTGAACTTTGCAATGAACGTGGTCATTTAAACACCCAATGCAAATTGTTTCGTGATCGAATCGTGTCCAAAAATTGTGATGACTTCCTATGCTAGTTGATTATTGTTCCCATAAGTTGTTTGATCACAAAATATCTATGCATAGGAAGTGGGTTAGACTTAAATGTGCTAATCATATTCTTCATGATGCTCTCTTTATGTGAGCATCATTTGAAATCATCATGCCTAGCTAGGGGCGTTAAACTTTAGCGCTTGTTGGGAGGCAACCCAATATTATTTTTGTTCTTTGCTTTTTGCTCCAGTTTAGTAATAAATAATTCATCTAGACTCTTTTTAGATGTGGTTTTATGTTTCAATTAGTGTTTGTGCCAAGTAGGACCTTTGGGAAGACTTGGGTGAAGTCTATGCGATCTTGCCGTAAAAAACAGAAACTTTCGTGCTCACAATATTAGATGCCATTTTTTAGTGGAGAGTGATTTCAGGTTGATTCTTTCTGCAGATGATTAATAGACAAATTCCTCAGGTACACCAATTTATTTAAGAATTTTTGGAGTTACAGGAGTATTCGAATGATACAGATTACTGCAGACTATTCTGTTTTTGACAGATTCTGTTTTCTATGTGTTGTTTGCTTATTTTGATGAATCTATGAGTATTATTGGAGGGTATGAACAATACAGAAGTTGGAATACAGTAGGTATTACACCAATATGAATTTATTATGAGTTCACAACATTACCTAAGTGGTGGTTTATTTTCTCATACTAACGGAGCTTACGAGTTTTCTGTTGAGTTTTGTGTTGTGAAGTTTTCAAGTTTTGGGTAAAGATTCAATGAACTATGGAATAAGGAGTGGCAAGAGCATAAGCTTGGGGATGCCAAGGCACCCCAAGGTAATATTCAAGGACAACCAAGAGTCTAAGCTTGGGGATGCCCCGGATGGCATCCCCTCTTTCATCTTCGTTCATCGGTAACTTTACTTGGAGCTATATTTTTATTCACCACATGATATGTGTTTTGCTTGGAGCGTCATGTCATTTTATTTTGTTTTGCTTGTTGTTTGAATAAAATACCAAGATGTTAGAGATTCTTCACATAGTTGCATAATTATTCAACTACTCATTGATCTTCACTTATATCTTTTGGAGTAGTTTGTCATTTGCTCTAGTGCTTCACTTATATCTTTTAGAGCACGGTGGTGGTTTTATTTTGAAGAAATTAATGAACTCCCATGCTTCACTTATATTATTTTGAGAGTCTTTTAGAACAGCATGGTAATTTGCTTTGGTTATGAATTCAGTGCTAATATGATGGGCATCCAAGATAGGTATAATAAAAACTTTTATCTAAAGTGCAGTGAATACTATGAGAAGTTTGATACTTGATGATTGTTTTGAGATATGAGGATGGTAATATTAGAGTCATGCTAGTTGAGTAGTTGTGAATTTGAGGAATACTTGTGTTAAAATTTTGTGATTCCCATAGCATGCACGTATGGTGAACCGTTATGTGATGAAATTGGAGCATGATTTATTTATTCATTGTCTTCCTTATGTGTGGAGGTCGGGATCGCGCGATGGTTAACTCCTACCAACACTTCCCCTAGGAGCATGCGTGTAGTACATTTGTTTTGATTACTTGTAGATTTTTGCAATAAGTATGTGAGTTCTTTATGACTAATGTTGAGTCCATGGAGTATACGCACTCTCACCCTTCCACCATTGCTAGCCTCTCTTGTGCCGCGCAACTTTCGCAGGTATTATACAACCACCATATACCTTCCTCAAAACAGCCACCACACCTACTTATTATGGCATTTCCATAGCCATTCCGAGATACATTGCCATGCAACTTTCCACCGTTCCGTTTCTTATGACATGCTCCATCATTGTGATATTGCTTTTGCATGATCATGTAGTTGACATCGTATTTGTGGCAAAGCCACCTCTATAATTCTTTCATACATGTCACTCTTGATTCATTGCATATCCTGGTACACCGCCGGAGGCATTCACATAGAGTCATATTTTGTTCTAAGTATTGAGTTGTAATTCTTGAGTTGTAAGTAAATAAAAGTGTGATGATCTTCATTATTGGAGCATTCTCCCATGTGAGGAAAGGATGATGGAGACTATGATTCCCCCACAAGTCGGGATGAGACTCTGGACTTTATGAAAAAAAGAGGCCAAAGAAGCCCAAATAAAAAAGAGAGGCCAGAGAAGCCCACAAAAATAAATAAATAAAAATGAGAGAAATAGAGAGAAGGGACAATGTTACTATCCTTTTTCCGCACTTGTGCTTCAAAGTAGCACCATGATGTTCATGATAGAGAGTCTCCTATGTTGTCACTTTCATATACTAGTGGGAATTTTTCATTATAGAACTTGGCTTTTATATTCCAATGATGGGCTTCCTCAAAATGCCCTAGGTCTTTGTGAGCAAGAGAGTTGGATGCACACCCACTTAGTTTCTTTTTGAGCTTTCATACACTAATAGCTCTAGTGCATCCATTGCATGGCAATCTCTACTCACTCACATTGATATCTCTTGATGGGCATCTCCATAGCCCCTTGATACGCCTAGTTGATGTGAGACTATCTTCTCCTTTTTGTCTTCTCCACAGCCACCATTATATTCCTCTATAGTGCTATGTCCATGGCTCACGCTCATGTATTGCGTGAAAGTTGAAAAGTTTGAGAATACTAAAGTATGAAACAATTGCTTGGCTGAAACCTGGGTTGTGCATGATTTAAATATTTTGTGTGATGAAGATAGAGCATAGCCAAACAATATGATTTTGTAGGGATAACTTTCTTTGGCCATGTTATTTTGAGAAGACATGATTACTTTGTTGGTACGCTTCAAGTATTACTATTTTTATGTCAATATTAAACTTTTATCTTGAATCTTTTGGATCTGAACATTCATGCCACAATAAAGAAAATTACATTGAGAAATATGCTAGGTAGCATTCCACATCAAAAATTCTGTTTTTATCATTTACCTACTCAAAGATGAGCAAGAATTAAGCTTGGGGATGCTTGATACATCTCCAATGTATCTATAAATTTTGATCGTTCAATGTTATTATATTATCTGTTTTGGATGTTTTTGGGACTAACCTATTAACCAGAGGCCCAGTGCAAATTGTTGTTTTTTTGCCTATATCAGTGTTTCGCAGAAAAGGAATATCAAACGGAGTCCAAATGGAATGAAACCTTCGGGAGAGTTATTTTTGGAACAAACGCATTCCAGAAGACTTGGAGTAGTCGTTAGGGAAGCAACGAGGTGGCCAGATGGTCCAGGGCGCGCCCTACCTCCTGGGCACGCCCCCCACCATTGTGGGACCCTCGTGGCTCCCCTGACCGACTTCTTTCAACTATATATATCCATATACCCTAAAAACATCGAGGAGCACGATAGATCGGCAGTTCCACCGCCGCAAACCTCTATAGCCACAAAAAACCAATCGGGACCCTGTTCCGGCACCCTACCGGAGGGGGGATCCCTTACCGGTGGCCATCTTCAGCATCCCGACACTCTCCATGACGAGGAGGGAGTAGTTCACCCTCGGGGCTGAGGGTATGTACCAGTAGCTAGGTGTTTGATCTCTCTCTCTCTCTCTCTCTCGTGTTCTTGATATGGTACGATCTTGATGTATCACGAGCTTTGCTATTATAGTTGGATCTTATGATGTTTCTCCCCCTCTACTCTCTTGAAATGGATTGAGTTTTCCCTTTGAAGTTATCTTATCGGATTGAGTCTTTAAGGATTTGAGAACACTTGATGTATGTCTTGCGTGGGATACCCGTGGTGACAATGGGGTATTCTATTGCTTCACTTGATGTATGTTTTGGTGATGAACTTGTGGGTTCCGTGACCTTTGGAATCTATGCATAGGGGTTGGCTCACGTTTTCGTCTTGACTCTCCGGTAGAAACTTTGGGGCACTCTTTGAAGTACGTTGTGTTGGTTGAATAGATGAATCTGAGATTGTGTGAAGCATATCGTATAATCATGCCCACGGATATTTGAGGTGACATTGGAGTATCTAGGTGACATTAAGGTTTTGGTTGATTTGTGTCTTAATGTGTTATTCTAGTGCAAACTCTATGATAGATCGAACGGAAAGAATAGCTTCGTGTTATTTTACTACGGACTCTTGAATAGATCGATCAGAAAGGATAAGTTTGAGGTGGTTTCGTACCCTACAATAATCTCTTCGTTTGTTCTCTGCTATTAGTGACTTTGGAGTAACTATTTTTTGCATGTTGAGGGATTGTTATATGATCTAATTATGTTATTATTGTTGAGAGAACTTGCACTAGTGAAAGTACGAACCCTAGGCCTTGTTTGCTAGCATTGCAATACCGTTTACGCTCACTTTTACCACTTGTTGCCTTGCTGTTTTTATATTTTCAGATTACAAAAACCTATATCTACCATCCATATTGCATTTGTATCACCATCTCTTCCCCGAACTAGTGCACCTATACAATTTACCATTGTATTGGGTGTGTTGGGGACACAAGAGACTCTTTGTTATTTGGTTGTAGGGTTGTTTGAGAGAGACCATCGTCATCCTATGCCTCCCACAGATTGATAAACCTTAGGTCATCCACTAGAGGGAAATTTGCTACTGTCCTACAAACCTCTTCACTTGGAGGCCCAACAATGTCTACAAGAAGAAGGTTGTGTAGTAGACATCTCTCAGCCACTCCACTGTCATTAGAGCACAGCTCCAGCTGGGACGCTACACCGCAACGGCGGCGCAGTCCCCGGTGTAGTGTAGTGCACATGGCGTCCCTGTTGGGTGTGCGTGGAACACCCAACACACGCATAGCCGCCGGTGCCCGTCGGTAGATGTTGCCGGCCACGGTGGCCGCCACAGCACCATCGAAAGCCAGGGCCATCGCCTGCTCCACCGCCATGGGCCGAAGGCATGAGGTGGTCGTCGTGGCCGCCACCCCACTTCCGCCGACCGTGGCCATCAGCCACTCCGTCACCACGGCCCAAAGGCTAGAGGTGGTGGTCATGGCCGTGACCCCACCGTAGGCTACCGGCCGCCACCTCAACGTCGACCACCAGGATCATCACCCGCTCCGCCAGCGCCGCCCGAAGGAGGGAGGCGGAGGTGGAGGCCCGCAAGTGCGGCAACGACCTTGCGCGCTACATCGAGTTCCTGTGAGAGGAGGAGGAGCGCCTCATCGAGAACACACAGAGCCTTACCGCCGCCGTGGCTATGGCACATGCCGACCCAGAGGCGAGGAATCAGGAGATCTACGAGCAGTCCAGCCGCTTCGAGAGGGGTCGTCTGGAGCGACAGAGGGCGTTCGAGGTGAGCATCACTGAAGGTGCAGCAGCGGCAGGCACCGTATTGAAGTTGTCCAGCTCATCGGTAGGCTCCTCCTCCTCTTGCTCTTACTGAGCGCACTCGGCAGAGGAGAAGCTGATGGAAGTAGTACAAAGCCCCTCTGCAGTAGTAGTATTTAGGGGCTATTTTGTTCAGTTCATCTAACTATAGATGTGGTGGAACTGTACACCGTACTTAAAATTAGCTAGTATATATAGTTGAACTAGCTATTTCAGTACGTGGTTGGCAAAAATTGGGCAAAAGTTTGGTCGGTTCAACTATCGAGTTGAACAGTTTGTATAAATTAAGAGCGACTTCTTAATCTATGAATGAAATCTATGCTTAATTACTGAATTTTAGTTGCAAAACCTAGATAGTGCTAGTGATTTTTAGCTGCATATTTTGACAAATCATAGTGTTACAAGGATTGACAAATGGCAATGTTACTAGATCAACAAATGTCAATCTTTCCAGCTTGACATATGGCAATGTACCCAATATGACAGATGCAAATCTTACCAAGTTCTTTGTATGTGGTTGCACACAGGTCATCTGAAAAAACCATTTGCGTTGAAGGGAGGTACAAATCCTGCTTGCCAAATTTTCTCTTGGCTTAGCGCCGAAGTCTTGCTTTGCATACCTTATTCAATCTGAATTGTTTGCGTTGAAGAGATGCGCAAATCCTACGCTGCGAATTTTCCCTTGGCTTACTGCAAAAGACCATAGCTCTCAGTTTACATACATGTGTTCTATCTAAAACGTTTGCGATGAAGAGCTGCACAGATCCTGCACGGCACATTTTCCCTTGGCTTACTGGGGAAGCTATCAGTTTACATACAGGTGTTCTAACTAAAATGTTTGCGATGTTATAGTGGTAGCTATTTGTTTCAAAATGCCTTTGTTACTGTTATTCGAGTGCGCCTTCTCTCAAAATGGACACGAAAATTACCACAGCATGTCGGGTGCCATTCCATGATAGCATGTCAAGTTTCATGAATTTTAGACGAGTTTTGGATTTACTAGAATTTAAAAACAAAGTATCTGAACGTTTTGCTGGCAATCAACAGTGCCTAGTGTTTGAAATTCATTCCCATTTCTTGCATGGGACCAAAGGATGCACCCAAGGACACAAATTTGATTTTTCAACAAATTTATATGCACTGGAGCATGTGCATGTAGTTCAAACTTGAATTATGCACATAAAATGCCTAGAAAACCCAGTTAATGTATAAAAATGTCCAAACGAACCCCGAAAAATTCGAAAATTTAACACAACACTCCTGTTGTTCTATGTTGACACTAGAAATTTTTTGAAAGCAATAACAGGCGACGGATATCATTTCGTCCCCAAAGGTGGCACGTTCCCTTCCGAAACCATCAGGCTTGTTGTGAGAAGCTCTGGTCTGTGAGAAGCTTATACCCAAACCTGCCCAAAATGGGGCAAAAAAATTACCACGGCATGCCCCATGCCATTCCAGGATAGCATGCCAAGTTTCATGAATTTCAGATGAGTTTTGGATTTACTAGAATTTAAAAACCAGGTATCTCAATGTTTGCGGCCTAGTGACGGTGGAGGGTGTTTGACATTCATTCCCATTTCTTGGATGGGACCTAAGCATGCAACCAAGGACACAGATTTGAGTTTTCAACCAATTTATATGCATTAGAGCATGTGCATGTAGTTCAAATTTGAATTATGCACATAAATGCATTGAAAACTCAATTAATGCATAAAAATGTCCAAACGAACCCCGAGAAATTCCAAAATTTAATAAAACACTCCTGGTGTTCTATGTTGACACTAGAGAAAAAATTGAAATCAAGAAGAGGCAACGGCTGTCATTTCATCCAGAAAGGTGAAACGTTCCCTACCGTAACCAATCAGGCTTGTTGTGAGAAGATCGGGCTTGTGAGAAGCTTATACCCAAACCTACCCCAAATGGGACAAAAAAATTACCACGACATGTTGATGCCGCTCCATGATAGTATGCCATGTTTCATGAATTTCAGACGAGTTTTGGATTTACTAGAGTTTGAAAACCATGTATCTCAATGTTTGTTGTCGAGTGATGGTAGCATGGTGTTAGACATTCATTCCCATTTCTTGCATGGGACCTAAGCATGCAACCAAGGACACCGATTTGAATTTTCAACCAATTTATATGCATTAGAGCATGTGCATGTAGTTCAAATTTGAATTATGCACATAAATGCATTGAAAACTCAATTGATGCATAAAAATGTCCAAACGAACCCCGAAAAATTCCAAAATTTAACACAACACTCCAGTTGTTCTATGTTGACACTAGAGAAAAAATTGAAATCAAGAAGAGGCAACGGATATCGTTTCATCCAGAAAGATGAAACGTTCCCTACCATAACCATGAGGCTTGTTGCGAGAAGCTCTGGTTTGTGAGAAGCTTATACCCCAACCTGCACCAAATAGGACAATATTTTACCACTGCATGTTGATGCCATTCCATAATAGCATGTCAAGTTTCATGAATTTCAGACGAGTTTTCGATTTACTAGAATTTTAAAACCATGTATCTCAATGTTAGCGGTCGAGCGATGGTGGCAAAGGTGTTTGACATTCATTCCCATTTATTGCATGGGACCTAAGGTTGAACCAAGGACACACATTTGATTTTTCAACCCATTTGTATGCACTGGAGCATGTGCATGTAGTTCCAATTTGAATTACGCACATGAATGCATAGAGAACTCAGTTAATGTATAAAAATGTCCTTGCGAACCCCAAAAAATCCCAAAATAATTGCACAACTCTTCTTGTTCTAAGTTGACACGAGAATTTTTTTGGAAGTAAGAAGAGGCAACAGATATCGTTTCGTCCCCCTAGGTGGCACGTTACCTTCCAAAACCATCAGGCTTATTGTGAGAGAAGCTATGGTTTGCGAGAAGCTTATACCATAACCTGCCTCAAATGGGACAATACTTTTTTACCCCAGCATGTTGATGTTGTTCCATGATAGCATGCCAAGGTTCATGAATTTCAGATGAGTTTTGTATTTACTAGAATTACAAAACAAGCACTTCAACGTTTGCCGGAGAGCCATGGTGCCATGGTGTTTGAAATTCATCCCCATTTCTTGAATGGGACGTAAGCATCAACCCATGGACACATATATCATTTTACAACCCAATTTGTTGTACCGGAGCATGTGTGTAGTTTAATTTTGAATTGTGCACCTGAAATGCCTAGAAAACCAAGTTACTATATAAAAAATGTCCAAACGAACCCTGAATAATTCCTTTTTTTGAGGACACACCTATAGTTGCATGTTCACTGCAGATAGAAGTTCTAGCAATTCAAACACCATCCTTTGCAGCTGTGACCCATTATGTAATTCAAATCAAGACAAAAAATCAAGTAGATCGCACAGTTTATTATCACCAACCGTATGAGATGCAGTACAAAATATCCTGGAGCACCGTCGATGTATAGTACACATATGTCTTACACAAGAAGGTGCGTCAGCTACAGTGTGGGTGTGCTGTAGTCTCCTTTGTGTACCCAAATTATGCAACGACGTGGATGAGCACTATAACCAAGGAAATTGGAACCAAAAATTTTGACGTTCAAACTCATCACACACGGGTTAAGCTATCTGAATCGTTTGTGATGTTCACGTATCGTCATAGTTCTGAATAAGGGACCGTATCTGATGACACTTTGTGTGCTAGTTTTTTTGCTGAACCGATTCAAATTTCCGGCTTCCGCAGAAATATCTACCTCCCCGCCCCTCCCCCTTACGAAAGGCCACATTTCCCCTATTTTTGCCTTCCTTTCCAAGTTGAAACCTTCACTCCTTGATTGTAGCGCCGCCGCCTCGCCGGCAACCCTCCTTCACGCAGCTCGGCCTCGTCTATCCAGGCAGGTAATCCACACCAGACCCCCATCCTCCTCCTTCCACATCCCACATGCCCCGACCACCGACGTGACACCTTCCACCCAAATCACCGATCCCTCCACCGGCGTTTCTATTTTCATGACTCGGGCAGGAAAGTTACTTCTGTTAAAATCAGTGCTTGCATCACTTTCAGTCTTCTTCATGTGCCGACTAGACATACCTATCACCATTAAGAAGCAGATAATAAAGTACTTAAGGAATTGTCTTTGGAGAAGCCCTGATATGGAAGATCGCAGACCAACTCTGGTGGCTTGGCACACAGTATGTAGACCCAAAAGTCAAGGAGGATTAGGGGTACTGGATATCTACACACACAACAAAACTCTTCTTATGAAAATTTGCACAAGTTCTACAATAGACATGACATCCTTGGGTTAATTTGATTTGGGAGACCTACTACAGTAATGGGAAACTGCCAGGAGACAACATGATAGGCTCATTTTGGTGGAAAGCAAACCTAGCTCTTATTGGCTAATACAAAGCTATTGCTAGATGCAATGTGGTAGATGGTAAAAGTGCTTTTTTGGGATGACTTGTGGGACCAAACTATTATTAAGCACAAATTCTATCACTTGTACTCATTTGTGAAAAATCCACAATCCAATGTCTATCAAGTGGTCAATACTGAATATCTTAGGGACCTATTATATTTACCTCTGACAGCACAAGCATATGAAGAATTTTTGAAAATGGAGGATATGTGCATCTCTCTGAGACAATCCGAATTCTTGGACTCTTTAGACACATGGAGCTACATTTGGGGGAAGGAATTCCACTATTATGTGCGGATAAGTCCCTGACCGAAAATAAAATTAAAAAGAAAAACCTATGGCGCGAAGGTTCGCTAACAGAACAAATCTAACCAATATTTTCCATTAAAACGAACGAACGAACGAACGTTCATTAAATAAGAAAAACCGAAACTAAACCGATCTAAACCGAACTGAAGAAAAATAAACCAGTTCATATCGGTTCGTCGTCGATGGCAATGGAGGCGGTCGGCGGGTGACGACGCAGGCAGCGAGAGCCGGGGTGGCTACGGCGTGCGGCGGCGGTGGCGCTCGGCGGCGGAGGGCGAGCTGCGGCGGCGGGGGTTTGGCGAGACGAGGGGAGGCAGGGCGGCAACTTATAAAGGCTCGAGGGGGCACTCCGACTTGGAGGAGGGGGCATGCGATGGCGGTGGCGCGAAAGAGGAGTCCGGCTCAGACTCCTCTAGCGGACGGTGGCGGCGGCGCTCGGGACTCCGGTCCCGAGCCGGTTGGGCTGGCGCGGCGCTGGGCCGACTGGGCTTCGGGCCAGTCGTTCTGAAACTATTTAAAAAAATAATTTCGCCAAGAGGAAAAATCCTAAATAAATTTAAAAAAATTCGAAAAATTCCTGAAACAATTTTCACTTTCCAAACCTAATATTTAGGACAAGATGAACATTTTTCTGGACTAAAATGCAGTATTTTTCTAGTTCAAATAAAATACCAATAAAATCATAATTTGATTTTAAAATCCTTTCTCCAATATTTCTCTTAGGTTGAAGAAGTCATATTATCTTCTCTCATATATTTTTAATACTGGAAATAATTGGAGAGAAAAATAATAAAATGAAATTGATCCTTTCTTCAAATTTGAAATAAATCCAAATATGAATTTTGTGAAACATCCAACTCTCTCCTTGGGTCCTTGAGTTGCTTAAGATTTCTAGGATCACAACAAAATGCAAGAATAAATATGATATGCATATGATGATCTATGTATAACATCCAAAATGAAAATTGGGATGTTACAAACCTACCCCCCTTAAGATGAATCACGCCCTCGAGATTCGGGTTGGTCAGCAAAAAGGTTTGGGTGGTCTCTGCAAAGATCTTCTTCTCGCTCCCAGGTGGCTTCCTCCTCGGTATGGTGGCTCCACTGAACTTTGCAAAACTTGATAACCTTACTAAAGTAACTCGACTAGAAAACTCGAGAATCTTGACTGGCTTCTCTTCATAGGTCAAACCACTGTCTAACTGAATTGCTTCCAGTGGAACTGTATCTCTTAGAGGGATATCGGCCATCTCTGCGTGGCACTTCTTCAACTGGAAAACGTGAAACACATCATGAACTCCTGACAACCCTTCTGGAAATTCTAGCTTGTATGCAACTTCTCCCATGCGTTCCAAAACTCTGTATGGTCCCATAAAACGTGGTGCTAGCTTTCCCTTGACTCCAAAACGTTTCAGTTCTCGAAGTGGGGACACACGAAGATATGTTATGTCTTCGACTTCATAAACTGTCTCCTTTCATTTAGTATCCGCATAAATCTTCTGCCTAGACTGAGCTACCTTGAGTCTGTCACGAATCAACTTAACCTTCTCTTCAGAGTCCTTGATTAAGTTTGGTCCGAAAAACTGTCGATCTCCAACTTCATCCCATGATAACGGTGTCCTGCAACTCCTTCCGTACAAGGCTTCGAAAGGGGCCATCTTCAAACTGGCTTGATAACTGTTCTTATAAGAAAACTCTGCATATGGAAAATTGTCATCCCAACTAGATCCATAATCTAGCGCACAAGCACTCAACATGTCCTCCAGAATCTGATTGACTCTCTCGGTCTGTCCATCTGTCTGTGGATGAAAACCTATACTGAATTCTAGCCTGGTACCCAAAGTTTCATGCAACTAATTTCAAAACTTTGAAGTAAACTGGGTTCCTCTATCTGATACAATGGTCTTTGGAACTCCATGCAGACATACAATCCTGGCCATGTATATCTTGGCCAACTTAGCACTCGTATAGGTTGTCTTCACCGGGATGAAATGAGCTACTTCCGTCAGACGATCGACTACAACCCAGATAGAGTCATAGCCTGAATGTGTCCTGGGTAATCCCGTGATAAAATCCATGCCAAGTTTATCCCACTTCCATTCGGGTATGGGCAACGGCTGTAGCAATCCTGCTGGTTTCTGATGCTTTGCCTTGAATCTCTGATATACATTACATACTGCTACATATTAGGCAATACCCTTCTTCATTCCTGTCCACCAGAAACTTTCCTTCAAATCCAGATACATCTTAGTGTTTCCTGGGTGAATCGAATACAACAAATCACGGGCCTCCTGCAAAGTCAACTTCCTGATCTCGGGGTCATTAGGCACATATATGCGATCCTCAAACCAGAAAGTGTCGTGCTCATCCTCACAAAATCCTTTAGCCTTTCCTTTACTCATCCTTTCCTTTATCTTAGCAATCTCCTTGTCAGACTTCTGGGCTTCTCTGATCTTACCCAAAAGAGTGGACTGAAGTTCCAATGCTGCAACATAACCTCTCGGAACTATCTCCAAGCATAGCTCTCGAAGATCATCTACTAACTCCTTAGGTAATCCTCCTGTTATTAGTGTGTTAACATAACTACTATGGCTCAACGCATCTGCTACGACATTGGCCTTTCCGGGATGATAGTGCAATTTCATATCATAGTCCTTGATGAGATCCAACCATCTCCTTTGCCTGAGGTTCAACTCCTTTTGCGTGAAGATGTATTTCAAACTCTTATGATCCGTGTATACATCACAATGGTTTCCAATGAGAAAGTGTCTCCATGTCTTCAGCGCATGCACTACGGCTGTAACTCCAAATCATGTGTAGCATAATTCAATTCATGAGGTCAAAGCTGTCGTGAGGCATATGAAACAACTCTTCCTTCTTACATAAGTACACCACCAAGTCCTCAACATGAAGCGTCGCAATATACTTGGTAATCCTTATGTTGGTTTGGAAGAATCAGCACTGTGGCTGTAACCAAACATTTCTTCAATTCCTGAAAACTGGCTCAGTCCATTTAAACTTGGTATCCTTCTTCAATAACTCCGTCATGGGCTTTGCAATCTTGGATAAATTCTCAATAAACATCCGATAATAGCCTGCGAGTCCAAGGAAACTTCTGATCTCCCCAACTGATGTGGGTGCCAACCATTTAGTGACAGAAGCAACCTTGGTAGGGTCTACAGCTATTCCTTCTCCGGATATAACATGTCCGAGAAATCCAACTTCCTTTAACCAAACCTCACATTTGCTGAACTTGGCATACAACTGATGTTCCCTGAGCTTCTCAAGAACCAAACGCAAATGCTCCTTATGCTCTTCTTCATTCTTCGAGTAGACCAATATATCATGAATGAACACCATGATGACCTTGTCCAAAAACTCCATAAACACCTTGTTCATCATGTTCATGAAATAGGCAGGCGCGTTAGTCAGACCAAATGACGTAACGGTATACTCATATAGCCCGTACGTTGTGGTAAAAGTTGTCTTAGGTATATCTTGCTCTCGAATCTTCAATTGGTGATAACCTGATCGAAGATCGATCTTAGAGAAAACTTTAGCTCCTTGCAACTGGTCAAAAAAATCATTGATCGTCAGTAGTGGGTATTTGTTCTTGATCATCACCTCATTTAGCGCACGATAATCAGCAACCATCCTCAAGGATCCATCCTTCTTCTCCAGTAGAAGCACTGGGGCTCCCCAAGGTGATGAACTTGGTCTATTGTAACCTTTCTCAAGTAACACCTTTATATGCATCTTAATTTCCTCCACATCCTTTGCGGGCATCCGATACAGTCTCTTTGATATTGGTCCGGTGCCTGGCAATAGCTCAATCAGAAACTCAATGTCTCGATCCAGTGGCATGCCTGGTAGCTCTTCCGGAAATACGTCGGGGTAATCCTTCACCACTGGTACTTCCTCCTGTACAACTCCTGATAAGAAATTCACCTGAGTTCTCCTCAGCGCATGCGGGATACATACTTGATCCTCTTTCCTTCTCGGGTAGTGATAAGAATTGATTTACTAGCGCAATCGATGTTTCCTTCAAACTTGGATAGCCAATCCACTCCTAGTATCACATTCAATCCTTGTGACTCCAGAGCAATTAGGTCAGTGGGGAAAACATGTCTACCTATGGTTAGTGGCAACTGGTAGCATCCCCTACTAGCCATATACTCCGCTCCTGGGGAACTTACTAACATAGGTGACTTAAGGGCTACGGTTGGCAGGTTATACTTATCCACAAATCCCCTTGATATGTATGAACGTGATGCACTAGTATCGAAAAGAACAAGTGCGGTAAATGCATTAATCAAAAACTTACTGACAACTGCGTCAGGTTGATCCTCAATTTCCTCCACGCTGACGTGGTTCACCTGTCCTTTGGTGAAGGGGTTGGGCTTCTTTGCGGAACCTCCATTGCCATTTCCATTCTTTGCTTCAGGACATTCGGTGGCATAATATCCTGTCTTCTAGCACTTGAAATAGGTGATGTGGCTCAGATCCCTCTTGGCTGGCATTGATGGGTTGGAATGGTTCTGGCTGCTGCTTCATCCATTCCCATTGCCATTCTTGGGGGCACTGTGGTTATGCGAACTTGCTCAATTGTCCGTATGTCCTCCATGGTTATGGCCTCCGCGAGGAAAAATCCTAAGTAAATTTAAAAAAATTCTATCAGGTTTCTTGTGTTAACTCTATCATGTAGCAACTTCCAGAAGAAAACTTTATGTTTGGGCTGACATGAGTTGTTACAAATCCAGTTGAAGTCTGGGGGTGTTTGCTTGTGTCCAATCAGAACCTTATATGCTTTAATGGAGGTGTTTGCTTGTGTCCAATCAGAACCTTATATGCGGATTCCACTATTAGGAAACCTATGGGAAGAATTAATGATGTTCTTACTGTTGCAAATAGGAATTATGTGCTCGTAGATTTCATTGTGCTTGATATAGATTGCAATCCTACATGTCCTATTATTCTTGGTAGACCTTCCTTAGAACGATTGGTGCAATTAATGATATGAAAGAAGTAAACATAGATTTCAGTTTCCGTTAAGGAAGGGCATGGAACAGTTTCCAAGAAAGAAAATTAAGTTGCCTTATGAATCTATTATGAGAGGTACTTATGTATTGCATACCAAACATGACAATACCTAGATCTATGTTTTATGCCTAGCTAGGGGCGTTAAACAATAGCGCTTGTTAGGAGGCAACACAATTTTATTTTTATTTTTTTGTTTTTGGTTCTGTTTTTCAATAAATACACATTATTACCTCTGTAGTAATCGTGTTCTGGTGTTTTAATTAGTGTTTGAGCCAAGTAAGACCTTTGGGATGGCTTGCGGTGATAGTTGATTTGATCTTGCTGAAAAACAGAAACTTTTGCGCTCATTGACAGAACTTTAAAAAATCACAAAAGCGTGATAAAATCGTGAAAATTTTACACAAGATTGATATACGAATTGAATCTACTGTCCTAATTCTTTAAAAGTTTTGGAGTTACAGAAGTATATGACATTTACAGATTGCTACAGACTGTTCTATTTTTGACAGATTCTGTTTTCTATGTGTTGCTTTCTTATTTTAATGAATCTATGGGTAGTATCGGGGGGTATGAACCATGGAAAAGTTGGAATACAGTAGATATTACACCAATATAAATAAAGAATGAGTTCACAACAGTACCAAAATGTGGTTATTTATTTTCTTATACTAATGAATCTCATGAGTTTTCTGTTGAGTTTTGTGTTGTGAAGTTTTCAAGTTTTGGGTAAAGATTTGATGGACAATTGAATAAGGGGTGGCAAGAGCCTAAGCTTGGGGATGCCCAAGGCACCCCAAGTAAGATTAAAGGACAACCAAGCATCTAAGCTTTGGGATGCCTCGGATGGCATCCCCTCTTTTCATCTTCGTCTATCGATAAATTTACTTGAGGGCTTGAGGCTATATTTTTCTTCACCACATGATATGTGTTTTGCTTGGAGCGTCTTGTATGATATGAGTCTTTGCTTTTAGTTTGACACAATCATGCTTTATGTACACACCTTTTGAGAGGGACACGCATGAATCATGAATTTATTATAATACTTTGTGTGCTTCACTTATATCTTTTGAGCTAAGTAATTTGCTCTAGTGCTTCACTTATACCTTTTTAGAGCACGACGGTGGCTTTATTTTATAGAAATCGTTAAACTCTCATGCTTCACTTATATTATTTTGAGAGTCTTTCTAAACAACAAGGTAATTTGCTTAGGTTATGGATTTAGTCCTAATATGATGGGCATCCAATAGGGATATAATAAAAACTTTCATATAAAGAGCGTTGAATACTATGAGAAGTTTGATTCCTTATGATTGTTTGGAGATATAAAGATGGTGATATTAGAGTCATGCTAGTGAGTAATTGTGGATTAGTAGAAATACTTGTGTTAAAGTTTGTGATTCCCATAGCATGCATGTATGGTGAACCATTATATGATGAAGTCGGAGAACGATTTATTTATTGATTTTCTTCCTTATGAGTGGCGGTCGAGGATGAGCAATGGTCTTTTCCTGCCAATCTATCCCCCTAGGAGCATGCGTGTAGTACTTTGTTTTGATAGCTAATAGACTTTTGCAATAAGTATGTGAGTTCTTTATGAATAATGTTGAGTCCATGGATTACACGCACTCTCACCCTTCCACCATTGCTATCCTTTCAAGTACCATGCAACTTTCGCCGATGCATTACACCCACCATATACCTTCCTCAAAACAGCCACCATACCTACCTATTATGGCATTTCGGTAGCCATTCTAAGATATATTGCCATGCAACTTCCACCATTCCGTTTATTATGACACGCTTCATCATTGTCATATTGAGTTGTAATTTTTGAGTTGTAAGTAAATAAAAGTGTGATGATCATCATTATTAGAGCATTGTCCCATGTGAGGAAAGGATGATGAAAGCTATGATTTCCTCACTAGTTGGAATGAGTCTCCGGACTCTACAAAAAATAAAAGAGGCCAAAAAAGCCCAAACAAAAAATGAGAGAAAAGAGAGAAGGGGCAATGCTACTATCCTCTTACCAGACTTGTGCTTCAAAGTAGCACCATGATCTTCATGATAGAGAGTCTCCTATGTTGTCGCTTTCATATACTAGTGGGAATTTTTAATTATATAACTTGGCTTGTATATTCCAATGATGGGCTTCCTTGAATTGCCCTAGGTCTTCTTGAGCAAGCAATTTGGATGCACACCCACTTAGTTTCTTTTTGAGCTTTCATAAACTAATAGATCTAGTGCATCCGTTGCATGGCAATCCCTACTCACTCACATTGATATCTATTGATGAGCATCTCCATAGCCCATTAATACGCCTAGTTGATGTGAGACTATCTCCTTCTTTTTGTCTTCTCCACAACCACCATATTCTATTCCACCTAGTGTTATATCCATGGCTCACGCTCATGTATTGCGTGAAAGTTGAAAAGGTTTGAGAACATCAAAAGTATGAAACAATTACTTGGCTTCTCATCGGGGTTGTGCATGATTGAATACTTTGTCTAATGAAGATGGAGCATAGCCAGACTATATGATTTTGTTGGGATAACTTTCTTTGGCCATGTTATTTTGAGAAGACATTGTGTAATTTATTAGTATGCTTGAAGTATTATTGTTTTTATGTCAATATTAAATTTTTGTTTTGAATCATATGGATCCAAATATTCATGCCACAATAAAGAAAATTACATGGTTAAATATGTTAGGTAGCACTTCACATCAAAAATTCTGTTTTTATCATTTACCTACTCAAGGACGAGTAGGAATTAAGGTTGGGGATGCTTGATACGTCGCCAGTTTATCTATAATTTTTTATTGTTCCATGCTATTATATTATCTGTTTTAGATCTTTTATATGCATTAATATGATATTTTATATTATTTATGGGACTAACTTATTAACCTAGAGCCCAATGCCAGTTTATGTTTTTTCCTTGTTTCTGAGTTTTACAGAAAAGGAATGCCAAACAAAGTCCAAACGGAATAAAACTTTTGCGATGATTTTTCTTGGAGCAGAAAACACACGTAGGAATTGGAGATGAAGTCAGAGGAGTCCCGAGGGGGCCACAAGCCACATGAGCATGCCCTGGGGGGCGTGCCTTGAGGGATTGTGGGCCCCTCGGAGCTCCTCCAACCCTATTTCTTGGCCGATAAATTCCCAAATAATACCAATGACCAGAAGCGTCCACCAAAATACTTTTCCGCTGCCGTAACCTTCTGTTCCCATGAGATCCCATCTTGGGGCCTTTTCCGGCATCCTGCCGAAGGGGATTCGATCATGGAGGGCATCTATATCAACTCTATTGCCCTTCCGATCAAGCGTGAGTAGTTTACCATAGGACTACGGGTCCATAGCTAGTAGCTAGATGGCTTCTTCTCTCTCTTTGATTCTCAATACCACGTTCTCCTCGATTTTCTTGGAGATCTATCCGATGTAATATTATTTTCGGGTGTGTTTGTCGAGATCCAATGAATTGTGGATTTATGATCAATATATCTATGAATATTATTTGAATCTTCTCTGAATTGATATATGCATGATTTGATATCTTTGTATTTCTCTTTGAATTATTGGTTTGGTTTGGCCAACTAGATTGGTTCTTCTTGCAATGGGAGAGGTGCTTAGTTTTGGGTTCTGTCTTGCGTTGTCCTCACCCAGTGACAAAGTAGGGGTAGGCCATCAAGGGTAAAAATATGAGGTTTTCATCACATTGCTTGATTTTATCCCTCTACATGATTTCATCTTACTTAAGGCGTTAATCCGTTCTTATGAAGTTAATACTCTAGATACATGCTGGATAGCGGTCGATGTGTGGAGTAATAGAAGTAGATGCAGGCAGGAGTCGGTCTACTTGACACAGACGTGTTGCTTATATTCATAATCATTGCCTTGGATATCATCATAACTTTGCGCTTTTCTATCAATTGCTCGACAGTAATTTGTTCACCCACAGTAATATTTGCCTTCAAGAGAGAACCTCTAGTGAAACCTATGGCCCCCGAGTCTATTTTCCATAATATATTTTCAGATCTACAAACCTAAAAACCCAAAAATACCTTGCTTCAATTTATTTACTTTTAATTTGTTTTATGTTTTAGTAATCTTTTATATCTATCTCTATCAGATCTCACCTTTGCAAGTGACCGTGAAGGGATTGACAACCACTTTATCACGTTGGGTGCAAGAGTTTTATTGTTTATGCAGGTGCATAGATTGGAGACTTGCATGTATCTCCTACTGGATTGATACCTTGGTTCTTCACTTTGGGAAATACTTATCTCTACTTTGCTGCATCACCCTTTCCTCTTCAAGGGAAAAACCAACGCAAGCTCAGGAAGTAGCAACCAAATGCGGGGGCTGGCTTGCACTATTTGGGCTGCTGGCAGTTGTTGCTGCGGTGCAGCAGGCACTAGGCGTAGCTTGGAGGGTCACCCACTCAGCCGATCCACTACGAATAATTTTTAATTGAGCTAATTGAGTTGAAAATTTGCATGTATTTGAGCATGGTTTGAAAATATTTAAGCATAAATCTGTGAAGGTGTTATAGGGAGCTTGAAGAAGGGTACAAGATGTGTCTTTTTAGAGAATATCTTCCAAGTCCAAATAATACAAAAAATGAATTTGAATATTGAGAAAATTCTCAGTCAGTCCGATGATAGTTCAAAGCTCAAGGAGGCGCAGTTGGAGGACATGAATATGTCTTCAATTTTTTTAATTCCGGACGCTAAAAATCCTACCATCATCTACGACGAAGGCAGACACTAAAGGTGACAACATAAATGAGTCACTAGAAATGTGCAATTATTTTTTCCTTTTGGTCCAACACATAAATAAACACATTAAATTGTTGTATGCAAAGGTTAAAAAAATAGAAACACAACATAGATGTAGGCACTCACAAGTCACAAGCACATACATCCCTATAAATACACACGTGCTCTTATGAGTCCTCCGAGAGACTGAGCCGCCCAGTCTTGTTGTTTAACTCACCACCTCAAGTGTCTGGTTAAAGAGAAAGTGACCAATGCAGGTAACCATTTCAACTTATTAACTAGCCATGCATTCATGCACTGCAGTAATAGATATTAAAGCATGTATTTATTTTGTACTTGTGTTGGTGCAATATCTGCCGACCTTGTGTTTTGGAGATTGTTGACACAAACAAGTATGGACTGATTTGTTTGCTAGTGCATATAGAGACAAAGAGTACATACACAACCGAAGATAATGTTGTCTTAGGTGCTAAGTTCAAGGAACATCAACGAAGTATATCTGCATTGCGGAGAAGAACGAGCTATATTTGTCGAAGTCATATAGTCGAGAGGATTGATGTGAAGAAAACGACCCTTCAAAGATTTATTGCTAAAGCAAAGCTTGTTGACTCAGTATAGTCGTCTGAAGAAATTGACTGCAGCAATGGAGGTCGAAGACAAAGTGAAGACGTAGTATTCATTTCATTGTTCTTCTTTCATTTATTTGGGTCATAGGACCTCCGTACTTTTAAGAGGGGTATAGGTTCTCGAAGCTTAGATCTGCTATGATACTTAGCCAAAACCTATTAAAGTTGCAAGAGAAATCTCTTTGTGTTCCAAGCAAATACTTGTCAGCAAGAGAATATGATTTTCTTTGCTGCGAGAGATTTGTCTCGGACCAAGGAGTTAGCATTACGTGCTCCAGAAGTAATGTCACCATTGTGCTCAAATCCGCCCGTTGGACTCGTGTTGTTCGGCCTTTGGCTGATCTCGATGTCTAATTTGGTCATTTCCCATCAGGGAAGGCTGCGACTATAAATAGCCACCCCGCTCCACCATTATCCGACGGCTGCTCCTCTTGAGATTTCTGATAAGATTGATTTGAGCAACCCCTCTCTAAGTGATTTGAGTTTAAGATCCACCGAGATAAAAACCAAGAGCCCCAAACTTAGACAGTAGTTTAGCATCATAGTAGTTTTGAGTGAGAGTTCTTGTACCTATTACTCTTGAGAGCTGCGCACTTTCTAGACAGATAGGTTTTGGCTCGAGTGTTGAAGAGTTGTTGTCTTCACCGAGCTAGATCTTCAGCAACCAAGATTAAATGTGGTTCACAGAGGTCGACCAAAGGTTTGGAGATCGCCGACAAGGATCTACCATGAGTGCAATCAACCTGAGTCTGATCAGCTCTGCGTTGAAGGAGAATAGGGTGAAGAGAGTTTATCTTCTATGTTAAGTCACAGCCCCTCCAACCAGATGTATCCCTTTGGCAGAAGGGTGAACTGGTCTGCAAAATCTCTCTCTCGCCATCGAGCACCACTGGTTCAATCTACTCTACTGCATTTCCTTCAATAGTTTACATTTATGCTCTGTGTCGATAGTTTATCTGATCTTTATCGTCTGTTGCAACTCTTTTCTATTTTTACTGTCATTCACGTGAGTTATTCTTCACATCTCATATTGTCGCATGTTCATCTTTGTGTAGTCATCTTCATTTCACTTCAATTAACCATCTTGCATATCTCTCTTCACCCGTATGATGTTTTGTCTCATATTACTGCATCTGTTTGCATGTTGCATTACTCTCATCATAGTTAAACCTGTGATTTCCCAAGCTTGCACTGTCATTACTTCATTCATCGAATACGCTTCTCATGAAGAAGATTGATTCAGCTCATTTCCTTCTGTTCACTATTCCACTGCTATGATTGGGATCGGTTTTAGTAGTTTCGAAAGAGATTTTGAATCTCCCATTCAACCCTCCTCCGGTCGATATACTCTCGGTCCTAACAATTGGTATCACAACAGGTACTCCATGTCTCTGCCTATTAAAGGTCTAACGTCCTTGGAGTTTTGAGTATGTCGTATGCAGGTAGATCCTCACACTCTGAAAGGTTTCCAGTCTTTGATGGAAATGACTATATGTACTGGAAGGAACGAATGAGAATCAGATCAAGCCATCAACTATGATTTGTGGCAGATTGTGGAAGATGGCTACACCATTCAACAACCGAATGATCCAATCTCCGATGATAAAGCAACTCTACAGTTGGACGCTCAAGCAAAAGATATCATATTTGGCAGTCTATCAAAAGACATTTTCCTTCAATTCCAAAAGCTAGTCACTGCGAAGCAAATCTGGGATGCCATAAAAAATGCTCAGGATGATTTCATTGACAGAACGGATCCCCACACTCAAATGCTTCGTGCCATGTTTACTGGCTTCAGAAGCTTGCAAAAGGAAAAAGGAGTAGCGACCATCATCGACAGTCGAAAAAATGGTGAGGGAGTGTGCACCATATATGAGAGAAGAAGAATGCTGAATGTTGTCGTGGGGTCGCTTCTCCTTCTTTTCCTTGTGCTAGATATTTGTAATGCACTAGGGAAAGGAGGAGTAGCGACCATCACCGACCATCGCAATCTCAGAGAGGGCGTGCCCACCATATACGTGAGATGAGAGTTTAGGAAGGTAGACTCGACAGACCTGAAGTCAACCCGTTGCATATTGAGTAATAGTGATCTGTGTGTAAAGTGCTTAATAGAACTGGTTTATTTATAGTAAGTGGTTAACATATTTTGGTTATTTATAGGAAATGTCTGACGATAAAAGGGAATTCAGTATGTGCGAATACTACGAAGACAAGCGTGGCCTGTGCGACAGGCCTCACCTAGTTGGTGGTAGGCGCTTTAGCATCATGCTGGATGACACCTTCGAAGTGGATACAGTAAGTCACAATGATAAGTCTTTTTTCATAATTAAGCATGGCTTCTGCTTCTTTTGCTTCAACTTATAGTTTTAATTTTTTGCAATTCTACTAGCGTATCCCCTGCCATGCAAGAATGTATGTCTTGGCTAAGATTGGTTTCAGTACTATGGAAAGTATGGAGGTAAAGAGAGTTCACTTGAGGACCGAGCATGGTGATACTTTAGCCGTAAAATTATACAATAGAGAGAACTACTCCCATTTCGAATGCAAAAATTGGAGAGGACTATGCAAAGCATATGCATTTGAGCCTAATATGCTTATCACCTTTGATATTCATCTGGAAGATGAAATTGAAGGTAATATCGACAACTGGTCGATGTGCAAACGCCTCTAGTTCTACCATTATGTGAGTTTCTCAACCATATTTGTTAAGTAATTTATATTGTTTATTTAAAAATAGTTGAAAACTAATGTCTATTGACATCTTATTTCCATTCAAGCAAACATGTCCGACGCTTGGTAGACAGCACCTACTACTGTCCCGGGACTGAATAAACTGCGAGGAGATAAGTCATTATGTTTCATTGCTTGAGGATCCTGATACTGTCAAGACAGGTTATTTTCCTGGACTTCGAGATATTAGTACTCAAAACATGTGACCACTAGTGTGCGTATTGAACTACGGTCACATCTATTTAGGAAGGATGGTAAGATTTTTAATATTTGTCCTTAGTGCATCTTTTGCATACATTATTTTTAAGCTAAACTTTATTGCCCAGTGTGTTACTATGATGTTCTTCAATAGGGACTCCCGATGAGTGTTATGCCTCGTTGGATCGAGTCTAAAGGTCCCATGACAATGGTTAGCTTACGGCCAAGATATCCTACATTACACATGAGTGCATTCATCATTTCTCGAAGTGACCAACTCTTAATAGTCAAAGACTGGAGCAAAATTGTGAAGGATCGCAGCAGAGAAGTACTAGGGGGCATCAATCAGAAGCGCAACCCACAATTAGGAGACAGGTTCATCTGCATTCTCCAATACGATGAAGCAGGAGTGCTACACATGTTTTATGCTATTTTACCTGAGAGAGAGAGAGCAGTAGGAGTAGGTCCTAGGTATTAAGAACAATTATTTAATGTTGATTATATATGACTATGGTGATGATGAGAAGTTTTTATTATGTGCTACAATGTGTTAGAGTTGATGGTGATGTTGAGGAGGAGTAGTGATTATGAGTGCTATGATGATGATGATGATGATGAGGAGGAGGAGGAGGAGGAGGAGGAGGAGGAGTTGCTATTATAACTAGTGACCAAGTTGTTATATGATGTCTCATGGACGAAAATGATGATGATGAGCAGTTGTTAGATGACAATGATGTATTATGACGATAAGTTGTTAATGATATTTTGATGATGATGATGATGATGACAAGTTATTGTGTCATTGGGTGAAAGAACCGTGATTTAGTTTCAAGTGGATGGATCCAAAGTGACCATTGGTCACTCTTGATCCATGCACTTGAAACTAATCCACGGTTCTTTCACCTAGTGATGTAATAACTCATTCTAATGTAAAAACAATCTCTAAACCGCTACTGTTTGAAAATTTGTATAGTGGCGTATGAATATGGCATAAAACAAAAAAGAAATACGTAATAATAGTAGTAGCGCGGGTAGAGCGGCACGCTGCTAGTAACTACCAGTAGCGCTCTCTACCAATAGCGTTGCTGTTACGCAGGTATAGCAGTAGCGCGGGCAAACACACGGTACTGATACACTTTAACTATAGCGCCGTATCAGTAGCGGCAACGCCGCGCTACTGCTGTACCTAAAACTAGCGCTACTACTAGGCTTTTCCCTAGTAGTGTTTCCTGCAAAGTTAGGGCGCATAGATTCAGAGCTAGCCCTATCCCCTCTTATGTTCTAGGGTTGTTCATCCCGACACCATTTCTTATGTTTTATTTCCTTGCGGTAGATTTTTAGGTTTCACTAAGTTGTGAATTGTACGGTTTGTAGTTGCTCCTCATACCAGTCAGTTTGGATCTAGGGTTCATGTGTTATACGTCAAAAGATTAGAGGAGTTGTTATCCTGGCATATTGCAATTCACTCGACGATATCTTCCAAAACATATACCATGAATTGCATTGTTGCTTCTGAAATTATCCATTTTCAGTCAAAAATGCTTCTGTGCATGTTTGTGACCCCTTCCTGTTTTCCTTCGCATTGTTGTTTTTCTCTCAGGAGTGGTCATGGCAAATAGTTCGAAAGAGCGTTCTGGGTCCAAGGAAGAAATGCCATGGCTATCGCGTGTGGCTGAAAGAGCAAAGTTGGCTGAAAGAAAAGCTGCAAAGCCGCCAAAGGTGCCGAAGAAGAAATCTGAATCAGAAACTGACGGGGAAGAAGATGGCGTTCACTCAGCTCATAGTCAGCCTGAGGATGAGCAAGTCGCTGATTCTAAGACCCTGTTCTCTGATGGAAATCCCAAGAAGGGTGGTAGTGGTAGATAGAGGAACACAGCGGCTAAAATGTCTAATCCAGAAACATATAGAATTCCACCTAGAGTTGAAACTGCCACCGAAAGAAATAACAGGCTGTAGAAGATTCGCCGTCATTGGGTGAAGAAGTGGTTCAACTATGAAAATGTCCGAAGGGAATATCAGATCTTGTTCGCATTCACTCCACCATGGAATGACTGCATCACCAAGGGCTGCCTAAGTCAGGATGATGAAAAAGTACAGCCAGCTCCTCCTCCAAATGCCCATGCTGATTCTTTGAAGACAATCGCTGATTTCCCCGAGGAAGTTGGAAAGAGGGAAAAGGCCAAGGCCAAGCGTGTAGCCAGGGCCGCAAAAACGGATCAAGTGGAAGAAAAGAGTGTCAAGCTGACACAACAAGATGTGCAAGAGAAGAAGGAAAGGGCTTCTACCCGAAAATAAACGAACAAGAGGAAGTATGTTTTCCCTCGTGCTTCAAGGAAGAAGTCTGTTGCTAAAAAGTCGAAGAAGGTAGCATCTGCCTCATCTGAGTCCTGTGATGAAGAAATGGGCGATGAAATTTCCATGTATGAGCAAAGAGCTCTTCTTTACAAGCCGTACCAAACACCCTCTCTAGCGAAGTTTCGCCTCCATTGAGATCGTCACCAAGGCTTGTCACCGTGCCATCAGATAAACCTTCGGGTTCTGCTGCCCCTGTAGTGAAGAGAAAGTTGTTGCCCGATGAAAGAGCTAATGTTGCTGTCAAGAAGGCTAAGACAAATATTCCTACTTCCATAGAGGAACAAAATTATGAATTTGATCTTATCATGGATATCATTAAAGGTGCTTCCTATGTTGCGAAAGCCACTGATCTGAACAGCTTGGGTTTGCGTGAAGATGTTACCATGATGGTAGAAAAACACTTTGCTGAGCTGGAAGACATTACCAAGGAACTAAATCAAGTTGTTGAGGACAAGAACTACTTGAACAAATGAGGAAGGATGCCGCAATGAGTCTGAAAGGAAAGACGTGAACAAGGGGATTCTTGAGATTACCAAAGCCCTCACCGTTATGACGAACAACAAGATTGAGTGGCACTCAAAAATGAAGATGGGTGTCTCTCAACTTTGTGATCGAAGAAATGTTGAGCTTAAATGTCAAGCAGATCTTGCTCAATAAAGAGAAAAAGAAGAGATGTGTCAGAAAGCTAAGGCAAGAGTCAACAAACTGAAGGCAATCCCAGATCGCCGCATTCAACCTGTAGCAACTGATGCTCCTATTGATACAAGCGCACCTCTGCAACGTTACCACTATCACCTCGTCATGAGGTGGAAACCATGCACCAACAGTCTGCGGTAGTCATCACTTCGACCACACCTGCTAAAAAACCTGATGTGGTGGACATGTTCCTGATCAATCCTGCCGAGGAGAATGTCATGCCCAAGCAACAAGCCCCGGAAGGAAAAGTTGACAAAGAGATTGAGATGGAAAAGGAAGTTTCAACGCCTTTGAAAGTAATTCAAGTTGAGTCCTCCGGATCCACCAAGGAGGATGACAAGGTTGAGGGGGAGCAAGTTGCTCCCCAATGAAATACCACCCAGATGGAGGTTGATCCTGCTCCTAGTTCTTCGGCTTCACAACCAGAACAGGAAGAGAAGAAATTGGAAGATCCCATGGCTCGCGAACAAGATGTTGTCCCACTAGTTCTGCCTCACCAAGATGCACCACCAGTTTTGCCTCACCAAGATGTACCATCAGTTTTGCCTCGTCAGACTGAAGGAGAAGTTGTACTGATCCAAGTGACAGAAGAAGTCATTGTGCCCCCTACTATTGAGAGTTCACCAAAAGAAAAGTCCCTAGTGCCAGATAGCCATAAATCCACTGAAGGAGTTCGAGTGAAAGAAAATGAAAGACAGACAAGTGTCTCAATGCCATCAGATCCAGAGAAAGCTAAAATGCCTCTTGCTCCTTTAAAGCCCATCAATGAAAATGTACCAGCTTCTAAAGATGCTCAACCGATGGAAATTAATGATGAAGGAAATCAGAAAAATCCCCAGGAATAATTTTCACCGTTTCTAGCTGAGTATGGCCCCAATGGCTCTGCATTTAATAAAAAACTGCATCTCTCGAAGCTTGCATTCTTTGGAGTCAACGCTTATGAAGGAGAAAGAACTTCACTATCACTGAGGTTTTGGACTCAGGAACAAGCTGTTTATTATGTTCAGATTCTTTTTCACAAGGATAGAAACTTTAGTCACAAAATATTAAACTTCGTAGAGCTTGAAGGAATGCCCCGCTTCCATCATGGCGTTGAGCATATTGAACATGCTCTCCTGAAGGGATTCATGTGCTTCAATCATGGCCGGAACAAAGAGGTTATTCTTCAGTTCTATGCCATGCTATATATCTCAGGGGATCTTGGCAACACCTCTCCTGGACTCTTGAATGGATGACATGTAGAAAAAGGATTAAATGTTCGGCAGACCCGTTTTTGGCATTGATAAATATTCCTCGATGTGAGTTTGAGATGGATAGAAAGCACAGGCTCCATTTCTAGGAAGTATCCGAAGCACAATTCCACATGCTGATGGATCCCACCATGGTTGGTGACACGGTGCGCCACTAGTATTGAATTTTTTTCCATTTTTCCATACATTCTAATGGCGCATGATGCCAAAGTGCGCCATTACTAGTTCTAACAAGTAATGGCGCACCTTATAAATAGTGCGCCATTAGTATATAATTTTTTTTACTTTTTTGCAAAAGTGCTAATGGCGCACCGTGTATATTTTCATGGACACTTTTGATCTCGATCTCGATCCCACCCAAGACACTCCCCGCTAGCTCCACCGCCGACGACCCACCGCAACCTCCCGCTCCACCGCCGACGAGCACCTGCCCCCCGCACCTCCCCGCTCCACACGCCAACGGCACCCCGCACCTCCCCGCTAGCTCCACCGCCACGACGACCCACCTGCAACCTCCCCGCTCCACCGCCGACGAGCACTAGGTCCCCGCACCTCCCCGCTCCACCGCCGCCAACGGCACCCCGCACCTCCCCGCTCCACCGCCGCCGATGATATTTTCAAGTAACAAATTTGAACATATTTTTTAAAAAATTATTACTGTTTTTATAAAAAATATTACTATTATGATTTAAACAAGTTTGAACATATTTAAACACAAATAAATATCAAACAGGATTTAAAATGCATAAAAAATATTGGGGAGCCAGGAATCGAACAGAGGACCTCTGGTGTGTGTTTGCGTCTTGACCGGTCGGGCTAGTGGGGGGGTTCTTTTTTATCTCGATCTCGATCCCACCCGCACCTCCCCGCTTAGCTCCACCGCCGATGGCCCACCGCAACCTCCCCGCTCCACCGCCCGACGAGCACCCGCCCCTCGCACCTCCCGCCGATCGACCGCCGCCAACGGGCACCCCCCCCCCCCGCACCTTTCCCCCGCTCCACCGCCACCGCCAATGATATTTTCAAGTAACAAATTTGAACATATTTTCTAAAAAATTATTACTGTTTTTATAAAAAAAAATATTACTGTTTTGATTTAAACAAGTTTGAACATATTTAAACACAAATAAATATCAAACAGGATTTAAAATGCATAAAAAAATATTGGGGAGCCTGGGAATCGAACCCAGGACCTCCTGATGTGTGTGCTGCGTACTGACCAGTCGGGCTAGTGGGCGGGTAAAAAATCTGTTGTAGATTGGGTTAGGTGGTATATAACCTGACAAGTCAGACTAGATTAAATTACTTATGGCGCACCCTTCGGTGGTGTGCCATTGCTATGGATGTACTTATGGCGCACCCCTGGGTGGTGCGCCGTTGCTAAGCCTCCCCCACACTAAAATCCCCAATCCCCAAACCACACTCTAATCCTGCCCCTGCCTCATCTCACCCGCCGTCCCCGGCCGTGCACCCGACCACCCTCCACCGCCGACCACCTCCCTCGCCGTCCCCCCTCCGCCCCCGTCCGCGCCCTCGCCGTCCCCCTCCCCCCGCGGCCCCGCCTGCGTCCCCCTCCCTCCCGAGCGCGACAGCTAGGGTTCCACCGCTGCCGGCCTACCGCCTCGAGCGTGCCCAGCCGGCTGAACCCTCCACTGCCCGCCTCGACAGTCCCTCCAGCCCAGTTGCGCCCGCCTGTCTCCTCCTCTCTTCTCCCGCGACCTCCCCTACCCCTCTCCACCGCCCGTCCCTCGGCGCCGCCTGCCTTCCCGAACCCTAGCTCGCGGCGTCGGGACGACCACCTTGTCGGCCTCACCAGGCCGCAGCCCTCAAGCCCCATGCCGCCCCTGGCCTCACCTCTCCACGGCGGCGCCTTCCTCCTCCCTGCGCAGCAAAAGAGAAACAAGAAACAGGTGTAAAATGCTGCTGGGCATTTTCATTCAGTCTTTCTGTCGTATGGCATGAATTTGATTGAGGCCGTTCTGATTATTCGAATGACTAATCTCTTGTGTATTATCTGTATTAATCTTGCTGTTAAGCTAAAGAAATTATAGTAGTTTGGTTCTGTTTTTGCTGGTGTTTGGTTCTAAAGATGAGTAGCAATTATAGTAGGAAGATGATGCATAGTAGTTTTATGTTGTTGTAGTAGTTGTAGTTGTAGATACTGAGAGCAAGATCATGTGCTACTATTGTAGATACTGATAGTTGTAGGAACATTAGATACAAGAACAAGTGTCATGTTGTTGTATTAGATTCAGTAGTAGTATCATGTCTTCTTTGAAGATGAGTAGTTGTAGGAAGATGATGCCCTAATGGCAGTGAATATTTGGCCTACCTTTTTTTCTTGTAGAATTTTTTATTGACGGTATAAACGAATCGAGACTCGCTAGGTAGGTTCTCCTAATTAATTAGAAATGATGCATCTTGCAATTAGGGGAATATTGCAACCTCTTCGCTAAATTAGATCATGAATATGTCATTGCTTTTCAGTGAGCTCCTAAGTGTACAAGGCAGCAAGGAGCAAGCGCATCATATATAATAATGTTGTGTTTGCTCTGGCTGACTTTAGGAACAGATTCAAAGACAAATAAAAAATTCAGAAAAGAATTATCCTCTCACTACATCTCTGTCCATCTGGTTTGTCGATGTTGGTTCATTAATCTTAAGCCCATCATGTTTGTTGGTTGTCTGCTGTCATGTTGTTATTACTTCCATTAGGGCATCTGTTGGTTCATTAACCTTTCTAACATCTGCATATTTCAGGTTTCCGAGGAGGTAAAGGAAGTGAAGTTTAGACAGTGCAGCAGCAACAACACCTCCAAGGTGAGAAATATGTTCCTATTTATCTTTTTTTGCTCAAGTTCTTCAGTACATCATATAATATAGAGAAGTGCAGATCAAGTGGTGCAATCATATACATCTGCCACTTAAGTCATCCTTCCTTTAAGCAGAGTGATGCCTTCGATGTCACACAAGAATGTTTGTTGCAAGAACATTCTACTCTTAGTGTTCGCTTGTTTATCTGCATAAAAATATATAGTTTTGCTGCTGTTATGCTCAGATTCACTGCTGCTGCTGCTGTACTTGTGATGATGTTGTAGGTACCCCGAGAGGCCCTTGAGTTTGCCGGAATGTCGATTAACTTCCGTTCCGGCAAATTCGGGTACTCCATATGTCCTATTTTCAGCAAAGGTAATGCTGAAATTTTCCGTGAATTTTAGCATTACTTTGCTAAAAATAAGACATATGGGGTACTTGCGACTAATGCCTGTTATCATGCATGTTTTATGATCTGTTGTAAGGGTACTAATTGGTCTCTTCTGCTGCTTATCAGAGATGGCGGGAAGCAGCCACCGCCGATCTGCGACACCGTAGTACGAGTTGGATGCTTCCGAGTTCTTCACTATCATACTTGAGACTTCAGTATCATCCATGACGCAGGTATATAAAACGAGAGATCTCCCCTTCACCCATCTCATTATGATATCTGTTGTTTGCTAGATCACTCATTGTCCCAAACTCAGAGGCTGCCCGACAGCTTTTATGAACATGCCGATGGGTGAAGATCCGCCAATAATGTGAAGCTGCGACAGCCGGCAGCGGGTTTCGCAGCATGGGATGTGTAGTTGGTGATCAAGAAGGGCCACATGTACTTGTCTCGTGGGTGGGAGAAGTTCTACTGCGCTCACGACCTGCTGGGTGGGGTACTTCCTTCTCTGCAGTGCGACGACGCCGCCAACATGCTCATCGTGAAGGTGTTCAACACGACTACGTGTCGCTGCGCTTCTGTTGCCGATGATGATGCCGACGCGTTCGCCTCTTCTTATTCCTCTACATTTGGCTTTGTCTCACATCGATTGTTAACGGTCATTGTTGCATTTTGGACAGTAATGGGAGCAAGAAGAATGACATCGGCTACAACCAAAGCAAAGAATGACTATGGTCTGAGTGAAAGCAAGCAGCGATTTGGTCAGTAGCGAAAGTAGCAGCGATTCTGGCAGCAGCATAGACAACAAGAAGGATGATCCGGACTAGAGTGCGGGAGAAGAGGAGGAGACTAAGGATGAGGAGCTGCAGGATGACAATGGGCATCAGGCTGAGGATGACCTAGCGCTGGTGGTGGCTGACCAAGGGCAAGAGATGGTGGTGGCTGACCATGGGCAAGAGATGGATGTGGCTGAGGATGACCTAGCGATGGTCGTGCCTGAAGGTGGCCTCGCGATGGTGGTGGTGCCTGACAATGACCACGCACCGGTGGTGGCGCCGGCGATCCCACAGCTGGGCGACATGAGCACGCCAATTGTTGTAGAAGACTACATCCCACTGCCTCCACTGCCTCCACCGCCTCGCCGCTCTAGGCGCATCAAGGAGAGGAAGGAGAAGAAGGAGAAGAACAATGCATGAGAACTGAACTTTGTCAGGTATGCCAGATCTCCTATAGGTTAGTTATCCAAAATGATATATATATATATATATATATATATATATATACTTAGTTACCTATGTTATCTCTAATATGCTTAGTTTCCTATAGGTTAGCTTCATTTTTACCTAAGTTGGCTCTAATATACTAACTTAGAGATTATATGCTTAGTTTCCTATAGGTTAGCTCCAAAATAACTTTTGTTAGCACAAAATGATCAAGTTTACATAATAAGCTTATAGTCTTTTTCTTATTCTTCTTCTTTTCCAAAATGACATAGGTTAGCTTCATTTTACCTAAGTTGGCTCTAATATACTAACTTAGAGCTTATATGCTTAGTTTCCTATAGGTTAGCTCCAAAATAACTTATGTTAGCACAAAATGATCAAGTTTACATAATAAGCTTATTGTCTTTTTCTTATTCTTCTTCTTTTCCAAAATGACATAGGTTAGCTTCATTTTACCTAAGTTGGCTCTAATATACTAACTTAGAGCTTATATGCTTAGTTTCCTATAGGTTAGCTCCAAAATAACTTATGTTAGTACAAAATGATCAAGTTTACATAATAAGCTTATAGTCTTTTTCTTATTCTTCTTCTTTTCCAAAATGACATAGGTTAGCTTCATTTTACCTAAGTTGGCTCTAATATACTAACTTAGAGCTTATATGCTTAGTTTCCTATAGGTTAGCTCCAAAATAACTTATGTTAGTACAAAATGATCAAGTTTACATAATAAGCTTATAGTCTTTTTCTTATTCTTCTTCTTTCCCAAAATGACATAGGTTAGCTTCATTTACCTATGTTGGCTCTAATATACTAACTTAGAGCTTATATGCTTAGTTTCCTATAGGTTAGCTCCAAAATAACTTATGATAGCACAAAATGATCAAGTTTACATAATAAGCTTATAGTCTTTTTCTTATTCTTCTTCCTTTCCAAAATGACATAGGTTAGCTTCATTTTACCTAAGTTGGCTCTAATATACTAACTTAGAGCTTATATGCTTAGTTTCCTATAGGTTAGCTCCAAAATAACTTATGTTAGCACAAAATGATCAAGTTTACATAATAAGCTTATAGTCTTTTTCTTATTCTTCTTCTTTTCCAAAATGACATAGGTTAGCTTCATTTTACCTAAGTTGGCTCTAATATACTAACGTAGAGCTTATATGCTTAGTTTCCTATAGGTTAGCTCCGAAATAACTTATGTTAGCACAAAATGATCAAGTTTACATAATAAGCTTATAGTCTTTTTCTTATTCTTCTTCTTTTCCAAAATGACATAGGTTAGCTTCATTTTACCTAAGTTGGCTCTAATATACTAACTTAGAGCTTATATGCTTAGTTTCCTATAGGTTAGCTGCAAAATAAGTTATGTTAGCACAAAATGATCAAGTTTACATAATAAGCTTATAGTATTCTTCTTATTCTTCTCCTTTTCCAAAACTCTTCTTATTCTTCTTCTAGTGTTCTTCTTCTTCTAGTATTCTTCTAGTCTTCTTCTTTTTCTTCTTCTAACTTCTTGTTTATCATTTTGCAGATTTGATTTAATTGATGGAAGCTATGTGGATGGAGTGCTTCTTTTCCATTTGTGTTTTTATTTTGTATCAATGTGAAACTTTTGTGAATTGATGGATAACGGTGTTGGATGAACAATGTGAAACTTTTGTAATATGTAACGATGGAACTATGTGTTGGCTATGTATGTATATATGATGGAACTTGTGTGTTGGCTATGTATGTATATATGATGGAAATTGTGTGTTGGCTATGTATGTATATATGATGGAACTTGTGTGTTGGCTATGATTGTTATATGGATGCTTGTTGTATATATATGTGTTGGATATCTCATAGGTGAAATAGTGACCTGAGATTAAGGAAAAAATAAAAAAATTGTTACTAATGGCGACTACCATGTCATGCGCCATTAGTATAGAAGACACTAATGGCGATCAGGCAAAACTAATGGCGATCGCCAGTGCGCCATTAGTATACCAGATACTAATGGCGCACCAGTGGTGCGCCATTAGTAAAAAATTCTAGTGGCGTGATACTAATGGCGCACTGGTAATGCGCCATTAGTGGGCAAAACCAGTGTGCCATTAGTAGTGTGAAGTGCAGGATCGACAAGCATTGGCGCGACCTAACTTTTCTGCAGGTCGACCTTCATCATGGACACCGTGTGCATATTCTACTTCCACTGCACCAGCACCTCCATCAGGTGCCACCTCCAGCCGTGATACACGAAAGCAGGCACAACCACCACTATCAGCCAAGAGCACACCTGCCGAGCCTGCACAGAGCTCTTCTTCTTCCATGGCATCTACAGGGCACACAAGTGATATTATTTGTCATCATTGTAAGGGAAGAGGACATTATGTGCGAGAATGCAAATCTCAGCGTGCGATGATTGCTACTGAGGATGGTGGGTATGAGTCCGCTAGTGACTATGATGAGGAGACTTTGGCTCTTATTACAAGTGAAGAACACGGTGGAGATGATTCTGATCATGAGACGCAATACATGGCTCCTGAAGATGTTGACAGGTATGAATGTTTAGTTGCTCAACGTGTTTTGAGTGTGCAGGTTACACACGTAGAGCAAAATCAGAGGCATAATTTGTTCCATACAAAGGGAGTTGTGAAGGAACGTTCTGTTTGTGTCATCATAGATGGAGGGAGCTGCAACAACTTGGCTAGCATGGAGATGGTGGAGAAGCTATCTCTCACCACAAGACCACATCCATGTCCTTACTACATCCAATGGTTCAACAACAGCGACAAGGTTAAGGTAACACATACTGTTCATGCGCATTTTGTGGCAATTTGACAAAAATTATGTACACCATGGTAGAAACAATCAGTATACTCTTGTTCATAAGGATAAAAATATTACTTTGTTTCCGATGACTGCTGATTTTCCATTTTGAAAGATGATATTAATAGAGCTAGTAAAGCAAAACATGAGAAAAATAGGAGTGAAAATCAGATTGTGGCAAAAGAATTTGAGCAACAAATGAAGCCTAATAATAAACCATCTAGTGTTGCTTCTGAAATTAAATTGAAAAGTGCATGCTTACTTGCCACCAAATCTGATATTGATGAGCTAGATTTCAGCAAATCGTTTGCTATGCTTTTGTGTGCAAAGAGGCATTATTTTCTTTCGAGGACGTGCCTTCCTCTTTGCCTCCTACTGTCACTAACATTTTGCAGGAGTTCGCTGACGTCTTTCCACAAGACGTGCCACCGGGATTACCTCTCATTCGAGGGATTGAGCATAAGATTGACTTAATTCCCGGTGCATCATTACCCAACCGTGCACCATACCATACCAATCCAGAGGAGACGAAGGAGAATTATGCGTCAAGTACATGAGCTGCTCGACAAAGGTTATATACGCGAGTCCCTTAGTCCTTGTGTTGTTCCTATTATTCGAGTGCCGAAAAAGGATGGTACATCACGTATGTGTGTTGATTGTAGAGGCATTAATAATATTACTATACGTTATCGTCATCCTATTCCTAGGCTAGATGATATGCTTGATGAATTGAGTGGCTCTACAATATTCTCCAAAGTTGATTTGCGTAGTGGATACCATCAAATTCGTATGAAATTGGGGGATGAATGGAAAACAACATTTAAAACTAAGTTTGGATTATATGAGTGGTTAGTCATGCCTTTTGGGTAAACTAATGCACTTAGTACTTTCATGAGATCAATGAACAAAGTTTTATGTGCTTTCATTGGACGACTTGTAGTAGTCTATTTTGATGATATACTGATTTATAGCAGATCTTTGGAACATTTACGTGATGTTTTTATTGCTCTACGTGATGCACGTTTGTTTGGTAACCTTGGGAAGTGCACCTTTTGCACCGACCGAGTATCTTTTCTTGGCTATGTTGGTACTCCATAGGGAATTGAAGTTGATAAAGCCAAGATTGAAGCTATTGAGAGTTGTCCGCAACCCAAAATGGTCACACAAGTGAGGAGTTTTCTTGGCCTCGCTGGATTCTATAGGCGTTTTGTGAGAGATTTCAGCACCATTGTTGCACCTCTCAATGAGCTTACAAAGAAAGAAGTGCCTTTTGTTTGGAGTACCGTGCAGGAAGAAGCCTTCATGATCTTGAAAGATAATTTGACACATGCTCCTTTACTCCAGCTTCCTGATTTTAATAATATTTTTGAGCTTGAATGTGATGCTAGTGAAATTGGATTAGGAGGTGTGTTATTACAAGATGGCAAACCTGTTGCATACTTTTCTGAAAAATTGAATGGGCCTAGTCTGAATTATTCTACTTATGATAAAGAATTATATGCTCTTGTTCGGACTTTAGAAACATGGCAACATTATTTATGGCCAAAAGAGTTTGTTATACATTCTGATCATGAATCTTTGAAACATATTAAAAGTCAAGCTAAACTGAATCGTAGACATCCTAAATGGGTTGAATTCATTGAGACTTTCCCTTATGTCATTAAACACAAGAAGGGTAAAGAAAATGTTATTGTTGATGCTTAGTCTCGTCGCTATACTATGCTTTCATAACTTGACTTCAAGATATTTGGTTTGGAGACCATCAAAGATCAATATGTGCATGATGCTGATTTTAAAGATGTATTGCAGAATTGTAAAGAAGGGAGAACATGGAACAAGTTCGTCGTTAATGATGGATTTGTGTTTTGTGCTAACAAGCTATGCATTCCAGCCATCTCTATTCGTCTTTTGTTGTTGCAGGAGGCGCATGGAGGAGGATTAATGGGACACTTTAGCATGAAGAAGATGGAGGATGTACTTGCTACACATTTATTTTGGCCAAAGATGAGACGGGATGTTGAGCTTTTTGTTGCTCGCTGCACTACATGTCAAAAAGCTAAGTCACGACTCAATCCTCATGTTTTATAAATGCATTTACCTGTACCTAGTGTTCCTTGGGAGGATATATCTCTGGACTTTGTTTTAGGTTTACCTCGAACAAAGAAGGGGAGGGATAGCATATTTGTTGTTGTGGATAGGTTCTCGAAAATGGCACACTTTATACCATGCCATAAAAGTGATGATGTTGTTAATGTTGCTGATTTGTTCTTTCGTGAAATTATTTCGCTTGCATGGTGTGCCAAATACTATTGTTCTAGATCGTGATACTAAATTTCTTAGCCACTTTTGGAGATGTTTATGGGCTAAGTTGGGGACTAAGCTGCTTTTTAGTACTACTTGTCACCCCCAAACTGATGGACAAACTGAAGTAGTCAATAGAACATTATCTACTATGCTTAGGGCTGTTTTGAAGAATAATAAGAAAATGTGGGAGGAATGTTTGCCTCATATTGAATTTGCTTATAATCATTCATTGCATTCTACTACTAAGATGTGCCCTTTTGAAATTGTGTATGGTTTCCTCCCTCATGAACATATTGATTTGTTGCCTCTTCCATCTTCGGAGAAAATTAATTTTGATGCTAAACAATGTGCTAAATTGATTTTAAAAATGCATGAGTTAACTAAGGAAAACATTGAGCGTATGAATGATAAATATAAACTTGCTGGAGATAAGGGTAGAAAACATGTTGTGTTTGCACCTGGATATCTTGTTTGGTTATATTTGCATAAGGATAGATTTTCTAATTTGCGCAAATCAAAGCTAATGCCACGTGTTGATGGTCCTTTTAAGGTGTTAGAGAAAATAACTGATAATGCATATAAACTTGAGCTGCCTGTAGATTTTGGGGTTAGTCCCACTTTTAACGTTGCAGATTTGAAGCCTTATTTGGGTGAGGAAGATGAGCTTCCGTCGAGGACGACTTCATTTCAAGAAGGGGAGGATGATGAGGACATCAATACCATTGTTACACCCACAACCCCTGCTGCTATACATACTGGACCAATTACTAGAGCTCACGCACGCCAATTAAATTACCAGGTACTTTCGTTTCTTGCTAATGATTCTAATGTTCATGAGAATATGATGCTGCCTAAATTGGATACATTTGTTTTGCTTACAAATGAAGGGCCTAGCTTGGAGAAGGATGGACATTGGAGCAAGAACAAGCATGGAGATGATGGCATGCGCAAGGGGAACACGAATGGAGTTACAAGTGATGATTTCAGGACGTTGAAGCCACCATAATGAGTGCATGAAGCCTTGGATGAAATATACAAGATGCTACTTCATAAGTTTCGTCCAGAGGCTATTCTAGGTGCTGCGTCACCTTATTATTGGGCCAGGCCCATGTAACTTTGAAATACATTAGGCTATTTTTATAGTCTGCATGTGTGGGGAAACAAGAGATAGGGTTGGTTTCAGACCCCTCCACCAAGGGCCACGAAATTCCCCCCTCTTCCTCCATATATACAACCCTTAGGGCACCGTTTAGACTTTCGGGTTTTGTTTGGACTGAAGTTCGCCATAGCTGCAACTTCGCGTACTTCGTTTGTGTTCAACGACCAGACCAAGACGTCACAGAACCCCACCTTCATTAATAAAGCCTTCCTCTTATATTCGCAATATCCAGATTGCTATCTTAGTTTCTTGCTTGTTCGCCGTTTGCTAGTAGGAAATAGACCCTCGTGGTCACGTTGATCGTGCTCCGACGTGGTCAATAACCTCTCGGAGTTGGTTTACCAATTGCTAAGGCGTGACGTCCTCGCACGTACGTAGTCGGATCGTCAAAGTCTACTCCTACGAAACGATAAACACCATCTCATCGAAAGACGGGAGAACTTTTCCTCTATCACCAAGTATGCTATATGTATGGTATTTCCGATGATATGATCCAAGATGATCGAGTATGACAATCTTAATGTAGTATGATGCTATGGTTCTTGCTTATAAGCTCTTTGCTTATCTTTCCCTTTTTCTTAAAAGCTTGTTTGGCTCTTTCTCTTTTGAGCTCTTATCTCATGCAAAACTTCACGAACCAAGATAGCAATTGTGTATGCGATAACAACTTTGTGACACTAGAGATGATTCCAAGATATGCACCACGATGAGATGGTATGTATGCTATGGTAAGTGTGATCACTAATGTGCACAAGTCACGTTGCCGGGAAACTCAAAGCATAGTCTCGATGGTTAAGCGTCGCAAAAGTAAGGCTATGGGGTTATCAATGCAATGGCAAGGAGTAGACAGATGTGTTGAGATCGAGGTAGTCTGAACACTGGATTGGTGAATGATCAATGATCAAGAATCACACAACAACAACAAATGTTAGAGGAAACAAGATCAAACATGATCTCAAGACACATCTTTCATGATTGAATCATGGAATGATCTTTTCTAGATTTTCAAGAGGTCGAACTTGATATTTGCGTGAAGTATCCAAGTTCACGACCTCTTCAGAGAAGATCCCCCAAGCGGATTCAAGACCCCTTTATGGGAAGACCCCCCGCAAGACCTCCTCACGGAGAAGAACTACCGCCACTTGTATCGTCCCTTGTGTGATTTGGATCGTGTATCTCTTTGTGTTTCGAGGATCTAGCACATGTGTTATAGAATCTTGTTGGTTTGAGTGATTCTCTCGTGTTTCCCCTCGTGACTACTCCCCGTGTTCTTCGTGTTCTTTGTAGGATTTCCTCCAATTGTGAATGATCGGGAATCTAGGGTTCTACCCTACATCATCTTGGTATCATGAGCCATGTTGATCACGTATTTGGAGCCCCTACCCTTTTTTCTGGCTTGATTTTGTTCTGTTCTTCCCCAATTTCAAAAATCCCCACCCAAAAAATAGCCCCAATTTTTTTTGTGATTTGTTGTTGTGATGAAGTTTTGTTGGATTTGATCCATGGATTTGCTTTTCCATGAGTCGATCTAGCTTTCCCCCATCATCTCCACCATTTCCATCCACAAAATCGCTTGGATTTGACCAATTTTGCCACCTCCACCATGAACCCTAGTTGTTTATCCTGTGCCCGAAATCGCCAGACACTGGACGTTCGCTAGCTGCCGGACGTCCGACGACCGAACTACTGCACCACCTCCGGACGTCCGCTGTTCCGTGACGAAACTGAATTGCTTTCGCCCGAAAATTTTCAGCCACCACCACCACTTCTGCATACGCACTACAACTCTCATTCCACCACCGCATACGCACTCCGATACTACCTCCGCTTTCGCAAGCACCACCATCGCTTACCCGCTATCAACTCCAACAATTTTGACACGTTTTCTTTTCAGAATTTGAGTTGTGGTTCCCGTGTCCTATTGTGTTTCTGCTCTATAGGTACGGTTCGACATCAACATCACCATCTCTCATCTTATCCATGAGGTCGTCATCGACATTCACCACTTCATCATCATCTGTACTTGCTTACAAACGACTACCTCGATGACATCTTATCTACTCCTTGCCATTGCATTGATAACCCCTTAGCCTTACTTTTGCATTGCTTACCCATCGAGACTAGACTTTGTGTATTGTTGGCAACATGACTTGTGCCATTAGTGATCATACTTCCCATAGCATACATACCATCTCATCGTGGTGCATATCTTGGTATCATCTCTTGTGTCACAAAGTTGTGATCGCATACACAATTGCGTCTGAAAAGAGCTCAAAAGAGAAAGAGCCAAACAAGCTTTTAAGGAAAAGGGGAAGATAAGCAAAGAGCTTATCAGCAAGAACCATAGCATCATACTATATTAAGATTATCATACTCGATCATCTTGGATCATATAACCGGAATACCATACATATAGCATACTTGGGATAGAAGTCATTGCATTTTTGCTTAGTAGGTTGTGCACAAGTTTCGTATCCGCCTATTGTGCAATCGTGCTAGCGTCTCTCTAGTGTTGTGCAACAAGAGCATTTTCGTGGATTCCACATTTTGGCTCATTCCTTGGTTGCACAACCCCACTTATCTATTTGCGTGTGTGTTTCCATGGACCATAACTTGCTATTTGGTCTATTTGTTGCATTTGCAAATTTGTGAATTTTTTCCAACATTATTGGAGCTTACTCACATTTGCATCAAATTTTGGGCCACCATCCTAACCGAGCTCCACCATAAGCTTTTACTTGTTTAGGTGTGAGAACCGACAAGAATTGGTACCACGAATTGGGCTATTTCCTGATTCCACATTTGAGTGATCGGTAAAGGTACATTTGGTATAAGTTCTTCTCTTTCTCCCACTCACATATTTGCTTGGAATGATGGATAGGACAAGTTCTTCTACCAACCCACTTTTCATCGAGCAAGACGTCGACATGTCATTCTATGTCACCAAGAGCCACCTCTTCGATGCACAGAGAGCTTTGCATCAAGAACAACAAGTAATGAGCGACCGCGTAGACAATCCCGCCACCGACTTGAAAGTCTCCGAGCAACGAACAAGAGAACTACTTCGACAACAAGCTCGACGCACACAAACAAGAGAATGATGCAAGAATGGATGAGATTCGTTCCTTGTTGGTAAACCGCTCTTCTACCACTTTGTCCTACTCAAGACGGAGCTGCTCGAGTCGACACTCCGATGCCACCCTCTCCGGCTCAAGTACACCAACGTCCAACACTCTACGTCGAGCCGCGCGCCAAGACCGTCAAGCAAACCGCAATCCCCTTCACAGCAATCATCCACAAGGGAAATTTGATGAGCAAGCACATTGTCAACGCCAAAACCAAGCTACCTTCGCACAAGCACAAGAGAGGCAACACCAATGGCGACAAGAAGAGGAAGAACGCGTGCGCCAACACCGAGAAGGGTATGACGCCGAAGCACTCCGTCAACAACAAATACAGCGTGAAGCCCAAGAAGCACGCCGAAGCACTCCGTCAAATGAGGCGTAACGTGCCCACCATGACACAAGTCGCCGCATCGCCGACCGCAACGGTCAAACGCGTGAGCAACAAGAAGCGCTTCGCGAGGAAGTTCAAGAGAGGATTTATCAATCACATGTGCATCGTCAAGTTGCTCAAGCTCCTCCACAAGCTCGACAAGCTCCTCCAAAACCTCGACAAGAACCTCAAGTTCACCAAGAGCATAACGAATATGGAAATCATCCCTGCCAAGAGCAACATGAGGTTGACAATCATCCACGTCATGGGCATTATCATCATCCCTGACCCCAACACAATGAAGAGCAACGCTACAGCAAGCTCAAGTTCACCATGCCCAAGTTCACCGGAATCAATGATCTCGAAGAATACCTTTCATGGGCATTGAATGTCGACAAGATATTTCACTTGCACAACTATGAGGAAGTGAATAAGATCGCCATGGCATCCCTTGAGTTCCAAGACTACGTGCTCATATGGTGGGAACAAGTCCTTGACTACCGAGAAGAAAGAGGTGAACCACCCATCACCACTTGGGATCAAATGAAGGATGTCATGCGAGCATGCTTTGTGCCAACATACTACAACCGCGACCTCTTCAAGAAACTCCAACTCCTCAAGCAAGAAACCAAGAGCGTTGAAGAATACTACAAGGGAATGGAGATTGCCATGATAAGAGCCAATGTCACGGAAGATGACGAGCAAACTATGGCTCGTTTCTTGAATGGCCTCAATCATCTCATCAAGAAGATTGTCGACTGCCAACCCTACTCCAACCTCTTGAGCTAGTGCATCAAGCTACCAAAGCGGAACATCAAGTCCAAGATGACTTCAAATACGCCAAGTACTCATCCAAGAGCTACGACTTCTCCAACAACCAAGCTTCAACTATTCCAACACCTTCTACCTCAACGAGACCATCTACAATCAATGGCGACAAGTCAAGTTACAAGAAAACTTCGACAACCTCAATTCGCCCTCCTCCTACAAGCAACTTCAAGCCGTGAGCTTCATCATCTACTCCAACAGATGAGATCGTCAAGAAAAGTTCCATCAAGTGTTTCACATGTGGCGGCCGAGGCTACAAGTCCTTTGAGTGTACCAACAAGCGCACCATGATCCTCAACAACGATGGAACCTATGACTTCATGAGTGAAGAGGAGATGGAAGCCCTTGAGAAAGTAGCCATGCACCGGCGCATGAACGAAGATGAAGATGATCAAGTCTTTTGTGATGAGGATTTGAGCCCTGCTCTCGTTGTCTCCGAAGACGGAAGATCGTTCGGTCGCCAGTCGTCCGGTCACTTCGGACTTCCGCAGATTCGCTCAGGTGTGGAACTACCGGTTATTCGGTGGGGGTCGGATGTCCACTCGCTGGGAAGTGTTGCCGGTCGTCCGGTCATGGGCGGACGTCTGCTCGCCGTAGCTTGTGTCGGCTGGGACTTGGGTTGGCTGGGCCTTCAGGCACCGATCGTCCGGTCCCAACCGGTCGTCCGGTGGCTAGAGCTTCAGGCGCCGGATGTCCGGTCCTGGTCGGACATTGAGGGAGTCCTGGACTAAGGGGTCCTCGGACAGCCGGACTATATACTTTGGCCAGACTATTGGACTATGAAGATATAAGATGGAAGACTTCGTCCCGTGTCTGGTGGGACTCTCCTTGGCGTGGAAGGCAAGCTTGGCGATTCGAGTATCTAGATTCCTTTCTCTGTAACCGACTTTGTACAACCCTAGCTCCCCTGGTGTCCATATAAACCGGAGGGTTTAGACTTCTAGGGTTTAACCACAACAATCATAACCTCATAGGCTAGACTTCTAGGGTTTAGCCATTACGATCTCGTTGTAGATCAACTCTTGTAATACTCATATTCATCGAGATCAATCAAGCAGGAAGTAGGGTATTACCTCCATAGAGAGGGCCCGAACCTGGTAAACATTGTGTCCCCCGCCTCCTATTACCATTAGCCTTAGATGCACAGTTCGGGACCCCTACCCAAGATCCGCCGGTTTTGACACCGACATTGGTGCTTTCATTGAGAGTTCCTCTGTGTCTTCGAAGATAGGCTTGATGGCTCCATCAATCATCTACAACAATGCAGTCCAGGGGGAGACCTTCCTCCCCGGACAGATCTTCCTTTTTGGTGGCTTCACACTGCGAGCCAACTCGCTTGGCCATCTAACGTAGATCGATAGCTACGCCCCTGGCCATCAGGTCAGATTTGGAAGCCTGAATTTTGTGGCCGATATCCGTGGGGACTTGATCTTCAACGGATTCTAGCCCATGACGGCTGCCCCCGGCCACCACGATGAACATGACCTAGATCTGTCATCGGGCCACACGTAGGAGATAGCGCCTGTGACCGCCCTGGCCCTAGAGCAGGAGCCACCTGCGGCGTCCGAAGATGGGAAGCTTAACCCGGCCCCAGAGGCCGCAGACTCAGTGGCGGTCGAGCCGCACACTAACCCAAGGTCAGGCTCACCCGAACGTCGGACTCGTCTCCAGCCATGGATTCCGGACCGCGTACATCCACGTCCATTGAACCTGACTGGGCGCCGGTCTTGGAGTTCATCTCCGCGGACATCTTTAAGCAATCGCCTTTTGGCGATGTGTTAAACTCATTAAAGTCCCTCTCCTTGTTAGGGGACTCTCGGCCGAACTATTTCCGGCTCGAATGGGAAGCGGACGACGAAGAACTTCGTTTCCTGCCCAACACCCACTTTGTAGCCACTGTCGATGACTTAACCGACATGCTTGATTATGACTCCGAAGACATCGACTGTATGGACGACGATGCCGGAGAGGAGCAAGAACCACTGCCTACAGGGCATTGGAAAGCTACCTCCTCGTACGATATATACATGGTGGATACACCCAAAGAAAGCAACGGCGACGATGCAAAGCCAGTCAAGGATAAACCTCCTGAGATAGAGCCGAAGCGCCGACGTCAGTAGTGCCACTCTAAGCCATGCCGCAGTAAAAACAGCAATACCGTCACAGAAGAAGACAACACTCCGGACGGTGCAGAAAACAATGAAGACCACGTGGAGCCGACCTCCGAATAGGAGGAATGGGATGATGCGCGAGTCAGCCCTGGCGAACAGGCCGTGAACGAAGACTCGGAGGATAGCAACTACCTTCCGCTCTCCAAGGACAAGGTTAGCCTCGATGACAAAGATTTCATCGTGCCTGAAGAGCCCGCCGAACAGGAACGCTTTAAGCGTCAGCTAATTGCCACTTCAAGAAGCCTGAAAAAGAAGTAGCAGTAGCTTCAAGTTGATCAAGATCTGCTCAATGAAAGATGGACGGATGTCTTGGCAGCCGAGGAATATGGCCTCGAGCGCCCAACCAAAAGCTACCCGAAGTGCAAACTGTTACCAAAGTTCGTTGATGAGGCGCTGGAGCCCGTCCTACCAAGGTACAATACGGCTAACCGACCACCAGCCCACGCTACCTCGCCGAAGAAACAGAAATACAACAACTCGGGGATATACACATGACCTGCAACGAGAATTGGAAAAAAGAGCAGGTCACACAAGATCACTCTATGAATCACGGGGGCATGCCTCGACGCGCGATGATGGCCATCTGGCTGAACGTGACAAACATAACCACGTCCGGGCTGAAAACCGCAGACGAGCTCCATCCGAGCTACGTCACGACTTGGCCTGATATAGAGGCACCGCACACCCCCTTTGCTTCACTGACGAAGTAATGGGACATGATTTCCCAGAAGGGTTTTAACCCGTAAACATCGAATCATATGATGGCACAACAGACCCTGCGGTATGGATTGAGGATTTTCTTCTCCACATTCATATGGCCCGCAGCGACGATCTTCACGCCATCAAATACCTCCCGCTCAAACTCAAGGGACCAGCTAGATACTGGTTAAACAGTCTACCCGAAAACTCCATTGGCAGCTGGGAGGAATTGGAGGGCGCCTTCCTCGACAACTTCCAAGGAACATATGTCCGACCTCTGGATGCCGATGAACTAAGTCATATAATCCAACAGCCCGGAGAGTCACCCAGGAAATTTTGGACTCGGTTCCTAACTAAAACGAACCAGATCGTCGACTGCCCGGATGCTGAAGCCTTAGCGGCCTTTAAGCACAGCATCCATGACGAATGGCTGGCCAGACACCTCGGCCAGGAAAAACAGAAGTCCATGTCAGCCCTTACGGGCAGTCATGACTTGCTTCTGTGCAGGCGAAGACAGTTGGCTTGCCCGTAGCAACAACAATACAAGTGCACCTGGCACTTCCGAAGCCAGAAACAGCAATGGTAAGCCCCGATGCAATAGACATAAGCGTCGAAACAACGGTGATAACACCAAAGACATGGTGGTCAACACCAGATTCAATGGCTCTAAGTCTAGTCAATGGAAGAAGCCATTTAAGAGAAACAATCCGCGCCCGTCTAGTCTGGACCGCATACTAGACCGACCATGCCAAATCCATGGCACTCCTGATAAACTAGCCAATCATACCAATAGTGAATGCTGGGTTTTCAAACAAGCCGGCAAGTTAAATGCCGAAAACAAGGAGAAAGGGTCGCAAAGCGATGACGATGATGAGGAACCCCAACCATCAAACACAGGGGGACAGAAGAAATTTCCCCCCAAGTCAAAACGGTGAACATGATATACGCCACCCATATCCCCAAGAAGGAGCGCAAGCGTGCACTCGGGGACGTCTACGCGATGGAGCCAGTCGCCCCAAAGTTCAACCCATGGTCCTCCTGTCCAATCACCTTCGATCGAAGGGACCATCCGACCAGTATCCGTCATGGCGGTTCGGCCGCACTGGTCCTTGACCCAATTATCCACGGACTCCACCTCACGCGGGTCCTCATGGATGGTGGCAGCAGCCTGAACCTGCTCTATCAGGATACAGTGCACAAAATGGGTATCGATCCCTCAAGGATCAAGCCCACAAAAACGACCTTTAAAGGTGTCATACCAGGTGTAGAGGCCTGTTGTACGGGCTCAATCACAGTGGATGTGGTCTTCGGATCCCCGGATAATTTCCGAATCGAAGAGTTAAACTTCGATATTGTCCCTTTCCGCAGTGGTTATCATGCACTGCTTGGACGAACCGCATACGCTCAATTCAATGCGGTGCCACACTATGCCTAGCTCAAGCTCAAGATGCCCGAACCATGCGGTGTAATAACGGTCAACAGAAATACAGAATGCTCCCTCCGTACTGAGGAGCACACCACGACCCTTGCAGCAGAAGTACAGAGTAACCTTTTTAGGCAGAACCTCAATTCGGCAATAAAGCCCCCAGACACCGCGAGTCTAAACTACTCTGCGGCAAGACTGTCCAGCTCGTCTAGAGCTTGACTAGCAATTCAGCCTCCGTCCCTGTCCCAATCAAGCGGTGACACTCGTGCCACGCGTACATAACTACACACTTAAAATACCATGGGCATGGACGGAGGCACAGCTAGACCGCGGTCCACAATGCGGCTCAACCGCCCCTGGATCCGCATACCTACACTTTTTCTCTTTCTTTCAGGTTTTTCTCTTCTCGAGGCTCTTCTGATAACCTGATCATCGGACCCATCACGGGACGGATACACCAAGGAGGCAAGGAGCTTTGACGTACAAGGGAATCCCCAGGTGGTCTCTGCTAACGATCGCTATACCTGTTTTACATACCCGCACGCAGCTCACTCTTGGTCATGGCATGTTAAATAGCCTTACTGGCTTATCACGTTACTTGTATAAGTATGCCTTGACGTATTAATCAAATTACAATGGGAAATAATTTACAGTGTCAGCTTATTACTTGATTTTTTTCCTTGTCTTTGTATTTTTTATCAATTCCACCCATACACTCTGGTACGCATTACTTCGCCAGTGGCTTCCTCGCGCCCTGCAATACGGCAATAAAGTCCGAACACTTTTACGGCATAGTTCGGCACCCCGAACTTATAGAATTATATGCATCAGCTCCGAATCATGTCTTTGGTCAATGTTTGGGTTGCCCGGCTCCTATGCTTACTATGTTACGTTCCGCTATATCGGCTAGGGTAGTAAAGGGAGAACTACTGCGATTGTGTCCCGGTTCTTCCGGACGAGCACCTCAGTAGAGAAAGCCGAAAACTGACTGTCATGATGTGGTGAGAGCTGGTCAGCTGTTCGAGAGGTTTTTAAATCCTTAGAGATTTTTTATGCTTTATGCGAGGAATTGGTTCTTATCCAATTAGGCGTGTATAGCGCCCCTAGTTTGGCCTTCTGAACACAAGGGGTTGTGCCAAAATTTTCAATTTCAAACTCTGATGGCTAAGTGAGGGTGATAAAGCCGTAAAGTCCGACTGCCTTGTTCGTTGCGTTAAACACCTCCTTGAAGGACCAAACTTTGGAGTAAAGAGTGTTATATTTATCCCGAACACCCCCGTACTATCTACGTGGGGCCAGAAGCCGATGACTGGCCAACTCTGAGATTTCATAAACGGTCGCACAAGAGGTAAAATTTTAAAAAAGACAAGCATTATATTACATAAAGATCTTGTTTCATATTACAGGACAGGATAACATGAATGTATTCATGGGAATATGATATCCTTGGCACATTGCTCCGCTGCAAGGCGGGATCCCTCCAGGACATTACCAAAATATAGCTTGGGTCAGTGGTGCTCCTTGCCCTCAGGCGGCCCCTCGGTCAACAGCTTCTTGGCATCCATCTTCGCCCAGTGCTTCTTGGCGCGGGCAAAGACCATTCGCGCACCTTCAATGCAGACCGACCGCTTTATGGCTTCAAGCCGAGGGCAGATGCTGACGAGCCTCTTCACAAGTCCGAAGTAGCTGCTGGGCATGGGCTCGGCAGGCCATAGCTGGACTATCAAGTCCTTCATGGCTAGTTCGGCCGCCTTATGCAGCTCGACCAACTGTTTCAACTGGTCGCTAAAGGGCACTTGATGTTCTGGTCCAAGGTATTGAGACCAGAACAGCTTCTCGGTAGAGCTCCCTTCTTTGGCTCGATAGAACTCAACAGCATCTGATATGCTGCGCGACAGATCTGCAAACACCCCTGTGGAAATACGAGTAAGTAAAAGGAACGTCTCCTTCACATATCTGCTTTTCATAATGAAAGCCTTACCCGCCGCAATCTTCTTGGCCGCCTGGATTTCCTGGAGGGCGCTCTAGGCTTCGGCTCGGACACCTTGTGCGCTCTGGTGGGCCTTGGCAAGTTCGAACTCTTGAGTATTCGAATCACGCTCCAGGGACTCGTACTTCTTGACGGCGTCCTGGAGCTCTTGTTGGACCTCACTAACCCGGGCCTCCTGCTTCTTGTGCGCGGTGCGTTCCATGGCCGCTTTGTCCTTGGCCTTGACCTATGCTTTCTTGAGGGCCACTACTCCGGTCGTGGCCCCTAATAAAGTTCATGACACTTTAGTCAACATGAACCATTCATCCTTCCTAAATATATGCGCGGGTTAACTACATACCTTTGCTTTCCTCCAGGTGCTTCTTCACGTGGCCGAGTTCCTCCTCGGCCCGCTCTGCTTCAGTCCGGAGACTTCCGCAGTGTGAGCAGTCGCAGCCAGCAGCAACGCCTGCTTGTTCACATGGACATATTATGTCAGACTCCTGCGAAAATTATTTTATCCTCTGTTTGGCTTGTCTTTCCGAACACCGGACAGAGCATCAGGCGCTACTGTCTATAATGTGACATTCTTTTATAGTTATATTACTTACCTCAAAGCCTGTTAAAAGGCTAGTGCAGGCTTCGGTCAGCCGCTTTTGGCGGACTGGACCTTCTCAATCATCGTACTCATAAGAGTACGGTGTTCTTCCACAATGGAAGCGCCTTGCAGCGCTTTCAGTAATCTATCTGGTGCCTCTGGACGGACAGAGGTCACCGGTGGAGTTAGCTCGCCTCCCTCGTTCGAAAGAGGCGCCCTTCCTGAATCTGGAGCCACTTGGGTCTCCGGAGCTATATGCGGTTGGGGGCTGAACTGGATACGGCCCCCATCGTCTGTGTCCATGGGGGTTTGCTCCCCCACTTGTCCGGAAGCCTGGGCTTCATCCTCTGGCACCATCGGGACGGCCTCCTAAGCTTCTCCCAGGCCTGGGATCCTTCGAGACAACACCTTGGTGTTGTCCGCGGCCTTGGGGGAGGAGGCCGTCGGAAGGGACATGTTGTTCATCGCCGACGGGTCTAGCGACCCCTCTGAAGAGGAGGACAGTGCGATGTTGGACTGGGCAGGGCTGCAAGTGCACGATCCATCATATCAAAAAACAATAAAGTAAAATGGCGGATATATTACTATGTCTGGACACTTACGAGTTGGCTAGCGGCTTGACCCTAGGCTCCCACTCCCCGCCGCTGTTGGCGGCCGCTGCGGAGTTGTCCGGAAGGGAAGTTTTCCCCTTCTTGGATGCCTCGGCCTCACCATGTGTGGAGGCCTTCCTCTTCTTTCTCCCGCCCAGCAGGGGGGAATGGATTTCTTCTTCCTCCTACTCTTCCTTGTCATCTTCGGTGGAGGAGTGCGTCTTGGCGTCTTCGGATGTCACATCCGAAGTGCCCTTGCGATGGAGACCACTTCTAGTCCCCGGGGCCTTCTTTTTGGCCTTCTTCTCCGGCACCTCATAAGGCGCCGGAAGTAGCACCTTCGTCAGAAGTGGGGTTTCTGGATCTTCGGGCAGTGGAGCCGGACAGTTAGTCCGCCCCGCTATCGCTATCCAGGCCTAAAAAAATGATAGGAAGGCTTAGATTCCTTCCTCAAAATATGGTAGTAAAGGGTATACCTTGAAAACATGAAAGAACTTACCGAATTAGCATGGCGTTTTAAGCTAAGCCCGTGATCCTTGGTCGTGGGCGGTGGTGTCTCGCCAGCCTTGAAGAGCACTTTCCAGATGTCTTCGTGCGTCGTGCCGAAGAGCTCAAGTAGCGTCTGGTGCTTGGCCGGATCAAACTCCCACAAATAGCAAGTCCGGCGTTGGCACGAAAGGATCCGGTGAATGAGCATAACCTGGATCACGTTGACGAGCTTGATTCTCTTAGTTATCATGTTCTGGACGCACGTTTGGAGCCCTGTTTGCTCCCCTGAAGAACCCCAGGTCAGGCCCTTCTCTTGCCAGGAGGTGAGCCGTATCGGGACTCTAGATCGAAATTCGGGGCCCGCCACCTAGTTGGTGCCGCGCGGCTCGATGATGTAGAACCACCCCGACTGCCACCCCTTCACTGTCTCCACAAAGGAGCCTTCGGGCTAGGTGACATTGGGCATCTTTCCCACCATGGCGCCTCCGCACTCCGCTTGTTGGCCGCTCACCACCTTCGGCTTCACATTGAAGGTCTTCAGCCATAGGCCGAAGTAAGGTGGGGAGAAAGGTCTCGCACACGACAATAAATGCCGAGATGTTGAGGGTAGAGTTGGGGGCCAGATCAGGAAGTCCAGCCCGTAGTAAAACATCAGTCCGCGGACGAATGAGTGGAGAGGGAATCCCAGCCCACGGACGAAGTGTGTGAGAAACACAACCTTCTCATGGGGCTCCGGGTAGGGACGATCTATCCCTTGGCCGGGAGTCGGTGAACGATCTCCTTGGCCAAGTACCCGGCCTCCCAGACCTCCTTGATGTCCTTCTTCTCGATGGAGGAGGCCATCCACTTGCCTCCAGCTCCGGATCCGGACATGGTTGGAGTGCTTTTTTGGGCTGAAAAAGCTAGAGCTTGGGCGCTGGAGCTCGAGAATGGATGGGCAGAGGAAGGAGAAGGCGTGGGTGAATGAGGACGAATCCTTATCCCTTTATAAAGGCAGTAAAAGTTATGCGCCTCCCTGCTCGCCTTAAAATCCGCCTATTCCCCAAGAGCCATGCAGATGACACGGTTGGGTTACCCATGCCCGTATTGATGAGAATCCCATGATAAGGGGACACGATCTCTGCTTAGACAAGACGTGTCGTTGAAACCGCACCTCGAAATACGGAGCGGCAGGCTAAAAAATGGCTCGAATACAGGTCGGGTAGTGGCGTGATGTCATGCTACAAAAAGTTGTCGGTGGATTGGACTCGTGAAATATTATACTCTCTACGGTTGTGTGTGGTACTTGTTTTGCAGAGCCGGACATGATTCTTGTCTTCGGAATTTACTTTGAAGTATTCGGAGAAGGAACCCGCCTTGCAATGCCGAAGACAATCTGCGCGCCGGACTCATCATCATTGAAGCCTGGTTCAGGGGCTACTGAGGGAGTCCTGGACTAAGGGCTCCTCGGACAGCCGGAGTATATACTTTGGCCAGACTATTGGACTATGAAGATACAAGATGGAAGACTTCATCCCGTGTCCGGATGGGACTCTCCTTGGCATGGAAGGCAAGCTTGGCGGTTCAGATATGTAGATTCCTTTCTCTGTAACCGACTTTGTACAACCCTAGCTCCCCCGGTGTCTATATAAACTGGAGGGTTTAGACTTCTAGGGTTTAGCCACAACAATCATAACCTCATAGGCTAGACTTCTAGGGTTTAGCCACTACGATCTCGTGGTAGATCAGCTCTTGTAATACTCATATTCATCGAGATAAATCAAGCAGGAAGTAGGGTCTTACCTCCATAGAGAGGGCACGAACCGGGTAAACATTGTGTCCCCCGCCTCCTGTTACCATTACCCTTAGACGCACAGTTCGGGACCCCTTACCCGAGATCCGCCGGTTTTGACACCGACAGACGTCTGCTCGCTATAGCTTCTTCTGTATCTCTTTTTTTTGTCCCTCGTACTCGGGGTCTTCGCCGTCTTGTCCATTAGATGTAGCTACTTCGTGGCCTTCCTCCAAGTACCTGATCACGCATAGTCTTTCCGCTTGAGGTAGTAGCCATGTCTCATATGTAGAGAGTGGTAGCTCGGAGAGGAGCAAGTTCACCTTATCTTCAATAGCCTTTGCTCAAGCTCTTGTCATTGGTCCAAGTGGTGTCATCGGAGATGTAGATACATCCATGAGGATGATCGTGGGATGCTCCACATCAACCTGCTAGGTGTCATGCTGAGGTTGAAGCCCGGCAAGCCTACCGCGTCGCTTGTCCATCTTCTCCTTATTAGCGTGACACGCCTTCTGGGCGATTGTCAATAAAGCTAATGCCTTCTTTAAAAAGCCCCCACATGCCTGATAGGATCCACCTAGTCACTTGAGAGCTTGACATCGCATTGATCAGTGATTGGCATGTGATGAGGTGGAACAGTGGCGCCCTAGTGAAGGCCTGCCGGCAAGGAGCCTGGCAGGCCCTGAGCTTGACGGCCCTAGAAGCCTTGCCAGGGCAAACTAGTCTTGGCCCCCAGGCGTGACTTCGAACCTGCCGAGCTTGCCTGCCCAGCAAGGGAGGACTTTCCTAAGGTGCATTAATGTTGACTTGATCTTCTTAATGCACTTCTTGATCTCATGAAGAGCAGTTTCTCTGGCTTATCTTGTGTCATGCATAGGCACTTGATGTATGACCGATATCACGCCTGTGCGCGAGTCCGGGCTACGAACATAAATGTTTGCTGCACCGACAGGAGCCCCCGGGTTTGCTCTATACGTGTCGCCGGGCATCGTTGAGGCAGGCCCAAACAATGCACATGCGTGCATACCAACCTTGCATGGCGGGTGCCCGTGTCTTTGAGATCTTCTTTGCTTCTTCATTAACCTGGAATCGAGTTAGCCCCTGGGTCTCCCATGAGACCTATAGCATCCGAACGATGTGGTTCGTTTATGTTGTATGCCAAAGGGCGCCTACATTCACGGGAGGTAACTAGGGCATCCGCACATGAACCAGTCGTAACTGCCATTTTACTTCACCCACTACGCTTTTCGTTTCCGACATGCACGCCGCATGCATTGTACGGAATTGGTGGTGGATGCATAGGGCATGGGAACATGTGCCTTGACAGAAAATGCAACACCCTTGATTGGCGTAATGGGGCGGCTGGCGAATTTGGACACCGTCAGGGGCGCAGAGAGGTAGGATTGGAGGAGTGGGCGGCCGCCCTAGGGTAGTGGAGAGCCATCCTCCCGCCTCGCCCCTCTATAAAAGGGAGCGCGAGGGGGGCAATGATGCTCATCCGCACCTCCTCCTTCTTCCTTCTAGTTTTGCTTCCACCATCACAAGGGGAAGGGCCCGAGCTCGGGCTCCGGCGGTGGCGACGAGGGCTTCTTCTCGGCACCATGCTCCTGCCTCAATTGCTGCTGCAGGGGCAGGATCCAGTACACAAGGTGAAGCTTCAGGACACGAACGGGGTCGATGGAGCGCTCGGGGCAGAGGTGGGCGTAGTGGTGCACTGGCCGCGCCTCCCCCAGCCACTCCGACCCCGATGGAGGGTCATGCGGGAGACACGGCATAGGAGTTCATCGTCGGGCTGCGTGAGCCCCCGCGTAGCCACTTGCGGCTCCCTCATCCCTTCGCCAGGGTAATGGACATTGATCAGCCACTTGGGTTGAGACTTCACATGAGTGGCTGCCGCAATGGCACCATGTGGGTGGACATTGAGTACCCTGCACCTCATGTCATGCTTCTCCGACGTGGCCGGAATACATTTGCTCATGCCCATAGCCTTGTGGAAGGGCACATTCTTTGCATTAAGCTAGTGGAGGCTGATCTGCTCTCCATCAAGGTCTTGAGGCATTCAGGTGCTTGCTTAGGGTACTGCGCGAAAAGATCAAGTGATGGAGAAAGCTCCTCCTCGAGCGACAATGATGAGGAGGACACTGACGGTGAAGATGGCAATGAGGAGCCCCCGGTCGTCAAGCACGTAAACGACGACTCGGACTCCAGCTGAACGTCGGACGCCCATCACCATCAGCTAGGCGCCGGCAGCACCATCATCTATAGGTGGACCCCGGCAAAGCGATTTGCCAGGGGTGCTTGGCGTGGACGTCACCGCCTCCTCCAGCTGGACCCCGGCAGGCTTCGTCATGCACTCCGGCTTCGTCTTGCTTGTCGGTGTCCCTGCGAAGCCATGTTCCTCCGGTCCTAGCGAGGTGACCAGGGCATCGCTTAGCCACTCTCCCAATCCTCGACCTCTTCTTCCTTGTCGGGGTAGTGCCCTCCCGATCTTGTCAGGCTGCATCCCTTTGGTCCTGACGGGGTCTAGCTGGGCTTCTACCCAGGCGCTCCTTTTGCCGTCTTTCTTCTTGATGGAACTCCTAAGAGGAGAGGGACAAGTAAGGCATTACGGGGCACTTATCTTTTTTCAAATCAAAAGATGTGTTTTAAACATGTTGAAGGACAAGCCTTCATTATTCTTAAGTAAATAAAGATTTCCAGCAAGACATCTTACCGGCCTCCATCATGGCTGCTACTAAACCTCGTCTAATGAGCTCAAAAACGGGTTAGGAGCATAAATGAAGGCCAACCTCTCGTTATGCTCCCCAAATGTTGCTACAACTAGCCTTGTTGAGTGGACTCGAATCAAAAGATGGGAGCACATATGTTGTAGGGTGAAACCCTAGGCAAGATCTTTTCACACTTGGAGGGGGTAAAAGGGATGAACACACAAGATCACAAGGGGGAATCACTCAAACAAACTCAAATCACACATCCACTAGAGTAGCAAACAAGAGATCCATAGGCACACAAGAACAATTCAAGGAAAATAGCACTAGGGTAAAGTTCTTCCCACTCCAAAGGAGGTGAGGTCTTGGTGATGATCTTCTCTAAGAGGAGGCCTTGATAATCCACTAGGGTTCTTCCCTTAGAGGGGTCTTAATCTCCAAGAGGAGGGGAAGATGAGCAAAGCTCTCTCAATGTATATCCAATACTTTGCTATCGTCTAGAACAAGCTAGGTGAGTACTTATAGGCTAGGGACAAAATTGGGGGAAAACAGGGGTACAAGGTTCTTTTGCCCCTTGTGCACGCAGGCACAAACCATACGGGTCCGGGCACCTGGGGTAAAGTGGCCTGGGCACCTAGGAGATGCGCCAGGGGGCCGGGCACCCGGGGTGCTGAGGATCGGGCACCCGGTCAGAGACACCACGGTCTTGTGGCCGTAGTGGTCGGGCACCCGGGGGTGTAATGGCTAGGGCACCCGGTGTGGGCTCATGCATCGCCAAGGAGGAGGCTGGGCACCCAGGGGTTGAGGACCCGAGCACCCGAGGGCGGGGGCGTGGCACCCGGGGCGGCCAAGGCCAGCGCCCAGGCAGGGGATGGGCCTCCAGGGTGGGCATCTAGGGCCGGCTCCTAGCCGGCAGCCAGGCACCCGGGGGCGGAGGTGGCTGGGCACCCAGAGTGTCCAAGGACTTCGCATCTTCGTCCTTCACGTTCCCTACTTCCTCTTCCCCCTCCATGGTCGCTTGTATCTCCATCCTAGCTTCTTCATGATCATCTCCTTGGTACCTAGAATGCATAACATCTCCGTTTGAGGTAGGACCCAATTCACATGTGAATCCGAACGAAACTCGAAGAGGAAAGAGTTAACCTTGCTTTTTAATGGCACGTGCGCATGCTCTTGTCATTGGTCCTCTTTGTGCTTGAGGTGGTGAAGGAATGTCCATGGAGATGGTCAAGGGATGCTCCGCATTAATATATGGCGGAGGCAACAATGTTTCCCTACGTACAAGTTTTTTATACATGATTATAAATTGCAGTGATGGGATGAACTTATCTTTGTTTGATGTCCTTCTTATCATTTCCGATAAGGAGAGGTTGTCGGGGACCGGTGCATGTACTCATCCTTCTTCCCGGGGAACTATCTGTGATGGAACCTTTCTGTTATCATCAAAAGGAAAAAGGGAGAGATGATAGCACATGGCCCTTCATAATGAGTTAGTTATCCTATCTTAGGACTATCGTAATCACAATAGAATCATACTTAAGAAAACATGCATGCGAGTTTTTGTGAAAGAGCTTCGTTTTATTCAAGTATGCACAGGGTCTGCGCTTGGCTTTGTACAAAGGGTTACAAGTCCTGGGGACTATGCTTGTACAAAACAAGTTCACGAGACAGGCCCCGGCAACCGCGCCTTACTGGTAGAACTTACGAAGATGCTCAATATTCCATGAGTTTTGCATTAGGATGCCATCTTCAGTCTCCAGACGGACTACGCAAGGTCTGGTGACATGTGCTACCCGGTAAGGGCCTTCCACTTTGGTGTCAACTTGTTTGCACCCTTGACGGACTGAATGCGCCTAACAGCAAGGTCACCTTCCTCAAGGCTCCAGGTGTGGACCCTATGTCTATGATAGCGGCGCAGGGCTTGCTGGTATCGTGCAACACGTACATCGGCCTGGGGATGGTCTTCCTCTAGGAGCGTGGCATTGTCATTCCGTAGCTTGTCACATCACTAGCTTCTGGTACTGCCTAGTGTTTGCATCTTTCTTGAATCATGTTTAACTTTCATGGAAATTTGAAATGGGGTTGTTCAAACCCTAGCATCAAAAGGAAGTCAAATAGGTTCAACTAAAATCTTTTTCAATGATTTCAAAATGGCCTTTAAAAATGTTCATCATTTCTGGATCAAGGTGGAAGCATCTACCAAAAATGGTTCACATTTTTGCAGGACATATTTGGACTTTGAATTAATTCAAACATATTTCAATTGGATCTATTTAAATGGTATATATATTTTAGATGCTCCAAAAATGTTGGAAATTGTTAAGGGTCATTGGAATAATTCAGAAAGCACCCATAATTATTTCCAGGATTTTATGAAATGGTTTAGTATTTATTTAAAACCAGAACAAAAAACAGAAAATAGAAAATGAAACAGAAGGGGGAAACTAATGTAGGGTAGAACCCTAGATGCCGCATCTTTCACGATTGGAGGGGATCCTACAAAGAACACGAGGAACACAAGGGAAAACACGAGGAGGAAAATCACTCAAACCAACAAGATTTGATTACACATGTGCTAGATCATCGAAACACAAAGAGATGCACAATCTGAATCCAACAAAGGACGATACAAGAGTAACTAGTTCATCTCCGTGAGGACGTCTTGAGGGGTCTTCCCATTAAGGGGTCTTGAATCCAAGGTGGATCTTCTCCGAAGAGGGGGCGGTCTCTCTTGGTGGAGTAGATCCGGATGGATGAGCAAAGCTCTATCTCACAAATGAGCTAAACCATTGCTAACCCTAACTAGCAGGAGGGGGCGTCCTATTTATAGTCATAGTGCAATTGGGGGCAAAGTGAAGGGGTACATGGTCCTCGGGCCCGAAGCTTGTGCGCAGACAGGCGTCGGATGTTCGAAGGTTACCAGACGTCCGGTGACTCGCGGGGGACCGGACGCCCGTGAAGCGTCGGAAGTCTGATGTTTCTGCCCGGGTGTGGATTTGTCAGTTGTCCGGTCGGGGCCGGTCGTCCGGGGACTAGAGGATGTCAGATGTCCGGTCGGCGTCGGTCATTCGACCGTTATAGGTCTCGCTTGCTGGGGCTTGGGCTGGCTGGTGAAGACTCCAGGCTTCGGATGTCCGGTAATGACCAGTTATCCGGTGACTGTCAGACGTCCAAGAGCTGTAGCTTCGTAGTAGCTCTTCCTCTTGTTCCTCACGCTTGGTGTCCTCGCTGTCTTGTTCAATGCTCGTAGCTGTTCCATGGCCTTCCTCTTGGTTCCTGGTCATGCATAGCACATATGTTTGAGGTAGTAGCCATGTCTCACATCTGGAAAGTGACGATTCAGGGAGGAGCGAGTTCACCTTGTGTCCAATGGCGTATGTTTGAGGTCTCGTCATATCTCCTCTTGGGGCTTAGAGAGTAGGATGCTCTGCATCATCTCCCCCGCCCCGTGGGAAAAATCCGACCTCGGGTTTCATCCTCATCACCATGGAAACAGTTGTCGTGGACGGACTTGTAGTTGGATAGAGTTGAAGACATTGTGCAATCCAAGTACTCCAAGGTGTAGCCGGAGTGGTATACATGCAAAAAGATCAAAACAAATGACACTCGGAAACACAATGGTTAGCGCACACAAAGTGTCCATCAAGTAAGTATGAGTCCGTGCAGCAAGATTGTTCGTGACAAAGCGCATGAAGCTTTTCGAGATGATCTAGAATGATATGCAAAGCATTCATGGGAGCAAATTCATTCGTCGTGCACACAAAGTTGTGGTAGTTGTCATGGTGCACAAATCTTCAAATTCTACCATTGTGCAAAATGATGTCATAGTGTGATGGTTTATCAAGAGCATGAACATGGTAATGGATGCTCAATATGTGTATGTTATCATGCAATTGATGGTGGCCAATATGATCATGATGTATGAATATGCCATTAAGGTAGATCACATCAAATTTGCTAAGGAAATGCACAAGCTCATATATCATGGATGACATGGAAATATATGCAACAAGGCAAGATTAATGTGAGTCAATCCATGCATAGGGTGAAAAATTGTGGTGAGTATGATATGTCCACCGGGCATGACATGTGGGAGCACAATCAACAAATATGGATGTGTTGGTGCAATGAGTCAAAGGAGTGGTTATGTACCAATGCTCGATGTCGTGGTAGAAGTGGTGGTCCGTTGATGCTTCCAAAAAGTCCGAGCACTCCTCAACTTGGAGGTCCATAGGGTCAATCTCCAATGTCGCTCCTCCATTCACGACATACAATGAAAGAGTGACCCATCCAGTATGCGTACTTGAGGATGGCTCAAAGGGAAAGAGTTCACCTTTATGAGGATGTCGAAAATGTTGGTGCCACGCATCATTAGACCTTTGCATGACCAGTATGTCTCGTGATGGTGCTTCCTTGTGAATCCTTCAAAACGAAAGAACATGGCAAACACTCGGAAAAATGAATGAGGTTAGCGCAAGAGCAAAACCTATCATTTGTGTGGTATGATACCCATCAAGTGTAAGCATCATGCTCATCATAAGAAAGTACAAGGGAGTATTTCATAGTATGGAGGCATATGATGCGAGAACAACCAAATACAATAGGCTCAATCAAACAAGCATGCATCACAAGTAAGGTGTCAAAGTATCCAAGATCAATAAGCATAGTATGGTTGCATTCAACAAAAATGGATATCATAGAGGCAACTAATTGACACAAGAGACAATGATCAAGATATATCATGTGAGAGGCATGAACATATATGTCATCAACCCAAGAAAGCGAGTAAGAATGGAACATGGGTGATGCGACAAAGCAAGCAATCATAGTGATCAAGTCAAGCAAGCTAGTAGTGTGAAGATGCAACGTACTAGATGGAATCATGGCAAGCATGCATGTGTGCAAATAGTGGTCATGAATAATGCACATGACATATCACAAGCATGAAAGCAAGATATGAGCAAAATACCATCAATGCATTGGCGAGAGGCCATATGTGAATAGCAATGGCACATGACTCTCCCAACACAACAAGCATCAATAGCATGGGTCACAAAGAAATCATGGTGATAGCTACTAGTATCTCCACCAAGCATGCAAATACACATAGGATTACCATAATAGTAAATCATGGGTAGATGCAAGCAAGGGTCAAAATTGCACGGCAAAGGCATAGGAGCAAGCATAACATGCAAAGTGAACAAGGTAAAATGAGCATAAGGTGACAAGTGATATATAGCCCATAGCCTTGTGAGAGCCAAGTAAAATAGATGTGCGTAGTCGTTGTGCGAAGAGAACAGTGCTAAGGATAGTCCACGGGATCCCAAAGCATCATTGCTCTCAAGAGCTCATTTCGTCAACTCTTGGGATTGAGAGGTTGACGAGTATACGTGAGTACCTACACAAAACAAAGACAAAGGGAAAATTGTGTGTGCGTGGTATATGTACACATCATCCATTATGATGCATACGTGCATGTGTTGGTTAGCACAAAATATCCAATGCTCAAATAAACGAGATGTGTGCTATAGAATCATTTCATCCATCATGAGAGGTTTGTTATTATGTATAGCTTAATGGAGACTCAAATTGTGTAATGCATCACGAGAAATATGTAGAGCATTGTTATTCATAGAATGCATATGGTGCACGCAATCATCGTAATCATGCAATTTATGGAATGCATCAAGATCTCCTAGTATGTATGAGGAAACTATGGGGGTCTCCTCATGAGCATCAATGGAAAATCACAGGGAGAATATTGACATCATCCGAAACAAAGCATATTCGGTTCTATGTGATCATGGCATGGTATAGTAGATGAATTGCGCAAATCATGTAAAGGAAGCATGGCAATATCATCACATGAAAAACAGAATCCAATGACCATCATCTCGTCATCTATGCCATAAGTGCAAATGGGATTTATTTTAATGGGGCATGCATAGTTACTATGTTCAGAATGTAATGATGCGACATAGGAGATCTCACTCATAGAATATGACAAGTTCAATGGATTGTCAAACCTGAAGTGACCAATAGAATTTTCACATGATATCCTATGGAGCATAGCATCACAACTAGGCAATTCAACATGCTCATCATCATATTCATCATAAATGGGTGGCATATCGAAACAAGACATTGTATGCAATGGATCCATAAGGTGATCAACATCATGCAAGCAATCATTTGCAAGATAGTCCACTAGTGGGACAAGCGAAGTACCATCACCTATGTTACCTTTGGAGCGTCGCTCAAGTGTTGTAGGTGAGCTTGAAACATGATGGTACCATGTGGGGGTGCATCTTCTTCCACCATGGCCATTGGTTTTCCCATTGGAGGTATGGACTCGTCGAGGTGGTGTTTCGTCTAGTTGGAAATCTATCACCAAAAAGGAAAACACACTCGGAGTAGGGGATGAGTGGTTAGACATCATAGTGGCCTCACATGCCATGTCAACTACCTCACTCGCTAAGTGATGTGGCTCACTCACTCCCTCAAGGATGCACTCACTCGTATGGTTGGTGGAGTCACTCAAATGGCTCTCGACCTCACATAGGATGTGTGGCATGCTCTCGTGTGTGGGGCTAGTGGTGGTCACACTTATCCTCTCATAGGAAATGCTCTCAATGTAATGTATGGTGGAGTCAGTCATGTCGCTCATGTGGTAGTGGCTCTTCTCACATGGAATTGGGGCATCTTGTCATATGTCGGTGTCGGAGAGATGTAGGTGGAAATGTCTCCATGCTCAACTCCTATCGCCACCTTGGTTGAAGGGATAGTCCCATGCTCAACCTCCTCATCCATAACACCTCCAAAGATGAATGCCGTAGGAAGTGGAAATCATCACTCTCCTCCGAGATCAAAGAGAAGGTCTCATGTGTGCTCGCGTAGCTTGACTCGGAGTATGAATCCAATATGGGGGTCGTCTTCATCTTATTGAAGAGGTTCATGCTTGATACGTAACCAATGTATCTATAATTTTTGATTGTTCCATGCTATTATATTACCCGTTTTGGATGTTTATGGGCTTTACTTTACACTTTCATATCATTTTTGGGACTAACCTACTGACCGGAGGCCCAGCCCGAATTGTTGTTTTTTTTGCCTATTTCAGTGTTTCGAAGAAAAGGAATATCAAATGGAGTCCAAACGGAATGAAACCTTCAGGAGCGATCTTTTCGGAAGAAATGCCAACCTGAAGACTTGGAATGGACGTCAAGCAACAAATGAGGCGGCCACGAGGGTACCCGGCGCGCCCCCCACTCACGTGGGCCGCTCGAGCGTCAACCGACCTACTTCTTCCTCCTATATATGCTCCCGTACCCTGAAACATCGGAGAGCACCACGAAAACCTAATTCCACCACCGCAACCTTCTGTATCCGCGAGATCCCATCTTGGACCCTTCGCCGGCCCTCCGCCGGAGGGGTAATCGACCACGAAGGGCCTCTACATCAACTCCAAGGTCTCTCCGATGAGTTGTGAGTAGTTTACCACAGACCTTCACGTCCATAGTTATTAGCTAGATGGCTTCTTCTCTCTCTTTGAATCTCAATACAAAGTTCTCCTCGATCTTCTTGGAGATCTATTCAATGTAACTTTTTTTGCGGTGTGTTTGTCGAGATCCGATGAATTGTTGGTTTATGATCAAGTTTATCTATGAGAAATATTTGAATCTCCTCTGAGTTCTTTTATGTGTGATTAAGTTATCTTTGCAAGTCTCTTCGAAGTATCAGTTTGGTTTGGCCTACTAGATTGATCTTTCTTGCAAGGGAAAACTTTGTTTTTGCCACTCTAGTTTTTGCCAACTTTGCTAAGGCCACTCTATAATTTGACCTTTCACTTTTGCCACTCTTAGCTTTTGACAATATATCACTTTTTCCATTCCGTGTCAAAAGCAAAAGTTTTAGAGTGGCAATTGTGATACATGTCAAAAGCTAAGAGTGGCAAAAGTGAAATGAAAAATTATCGTTTTTGCCACGAAATGGCATTTGTGATGTATTGTCAAAAGCTAAGAGTGGCAAAAGTGAGATGTCAAATTCTAGAGTGGCATAAGCAAAGTTGGCAAAAACTAGAGTGGCAAAAGCAAAGTTTTCCCTTCTTGCAATGGGAGAAGTGCTTAGCTTTGGGTTCAATCTTGCGGTGTCCTTTCCCAGTTACAGCAGGGGCAGCAAGGCACGTATTGTATTGTTGCCATCGAGGATAAAAGATGGGGTTTATATCATATTGCTTGAGTTTATCCCTCTACATCATGTCATCTTTCTTAATGCGTTACTCTGTTCTTCATGAACTTAATACTCTAGATGCAGGCAGGAGTCGGTCGACGTGTGGAGTAATAGTAGTAGATGCAGAATCGTTTCGGTCTACTTGTCACGGACGTGATGCCTATATACATGATCATGCATAGATAATGTCATAACTATGCACTTTTCTATCAATTGCTCGACAGTAATTTGTTCACCCACCATAATACTTTATGCTATCTTGAGAGAAGCCACTAGTGAAACCTATGGCCCACGGGTCTATCTTTTATCATATAAGTTTTCCATCTACTTTTATTTGCATCTTTTACTTTCCAATCTATATCATAAAAATACCAAAAATATTTATCTTATCTTATTATCTCTATCAGATCTCACTTTTGCAAGTTATCGTGAAGGGATTGACAACCCCTTTATTGCGTTTGTTGCGAGGTTCTTGTTTGTTTGTGTAGGTGCGTGTGAGTTTTGAGGAGCCTCCTACTGGATTGATACCTTGGTTCTCAAAAACTGAGAGAAATACTTACGCTACTTTGGTGCATCACCCTTTACTCTTCAAGGAAAACCAACGCAGTGCTCAAGAGGTAGCAATAAGGATTTATGGCGCCATTGCCAGGGAGGTCTTCGATCAAGTCAAGACATACCAAGTACCCATCACAAACTCATCTCCCTCGCAATACATTATTTGCCATTTGCCTCTCGTTTTCGTCTCCCCCACTTCACCCTTGCCGTTTTATTCACCCTCTCTTTCTCGTTCGCCTCTCTTTTTCTCGTCTTTCGGGTGCTCGTCGTTATGGCTAGTCCTCCTATCCTCGTTATTACTCCTGAACATGAAATTCTTAATTTTAAGCAAAGGGGGGGAGAAAATCTAAAAGATGCGTGGCATAGAATTTGCAATGCTCAAAATAGATCTACTAGGAAGCTTTCTACTTCCGTTCTTCTTCGCAATTTTTATGTAGGCATTACCCCCTGGAATAGATGCATTCTTGATACCATTACCGGAGGGAATTTCTTGGATAGCCATACTTTTGATGCTTATAATGCTATGCTAGATTTGTTTGGTCCATCCCCTCTTTTGGTTAATGGAACTGTTTTAACTTTAGAACATGTGATGCAAAGACTTGAAATTATAGAAAATAAAGTTGCCACTGTTGAGTTAATTGAAAATTTGGATAAAAAGATCCATAACCAAATTACCCAATATGGATCTACGGTTGGAGTTACCTTGAAATTTTTTAAATAGAAAGAACATATAGTTAACGAAAGAATAGGTCTAGATTCTACGAGAATCGGTAAACTCGAGGATATTATTACCAACTTAGGGTCAGCCTTTTCATCCGTGAAAAATACTCCAACTCCTCCTACCAAAACTGCCAAATTTATTTATGTTCCTAAAAATAAGGGTGAATCTTCTAGTAAGGAAAATGCGGACCTCAAATCAATAAGTGTTCACCCCAATTGTCTTTCTATCATGAAGGAACCTTTTGCTTCTAAAGAATTTCTTGATTTCTTTCCCAGGAGTTTAATCATTGCTAAAAAGAAAGAAACTCCTAAAATAAGTGCTCTATTGAAGAATTGAATGCCAAATATGGCACTACTTAGATCTATCCTCGCTTTTACGCCTAGCTAGGGGCGTTAAACAATAGCGCTAGTTGGGAGGCAACCCAATTTTATTTTTGTTCCTTAATTTTTGCTTCTGTTTAGTAATCAATGTTTTATATAGCTTCTGTTTAGATGTGTTTTCATGTTTTAATTAGTGTTTGTGCCAAGTAGAACCTACAGGATAACCTACGGTGATAGTTAATTTGATTCTGCTGAAAAACACAAACTTTTGCGCGCACAAAAATAATTTTAGTAAATCACAGAAACGTGTTTTTACATTGATTATTTTTTCTGTAGATCAATAGACAAATTGCCCAGGACTTCCTATTTTGGTAGGATCTTTAGAGTTCCTGAAGCATTCGAAAGTTACAGATTGCTACAGACTGATTTGTTTTTGACAGATTCTGTTTTTTGGGTGTTGTTTGCTTATTTTGATGCATCTATGGCTAGTATCGGGGGGTATGAACCATATAGAAGTTGGAATACGTTAGGTTTAACACAAATATAAATAAGGAATGAGTTCATTACAGTACCTTATGTGGTGGTTTTTCTTTCTTGCACTAACGTGCTTATGAGATTTCCTGTTGAGTTTTGTGTTGTGAAGTTTTCAAGTTTTGGGTAAAGATTTGATGGACTATGGAATAAGGAGTGGCAAGAGCCTAAGCTTGGGGACGCCCATGGCACCCCAAGATATTCAGGGATAACCAAAAGCCTAATCTTGGGGATGCCCCGGAAGGCATCCCCTCTTTCGTCTTCGTCTATCGGTAACTTTACTTGGAGTTATATTTTTATTCGCCACATGATATGTGTTTTGCTTGGAGCGTCTTGTATGATATGAGCCTTTGCTTTTTTGATTAACACAATCATCCTTGATGTACACACCTTTTGGGAGAAACCCACATGATTTGGAATTTTTTTAGAATACTCTATGTGCTTCACTTATATCTTTTGAGCTAGATAGTTTTGCTCTTGTACTTAACTTATATCTTTTAGAGCATGGCGGTGGCTTTATTTTGTAGAAATTTTTGATCTCTCATGCTTCACTTATATTATTTTGAGAGTATTTTAGAACAGCATGGTATTTGCTATGGTTATAAAATTGGTCCTAGAATGATGGGCATCCAAGTTGGGTATAATAAAAACTATCATAGGAAGTGAATTGGATGATATGATCAATATGATGCTTGATAATTGTTTTGAGATATAGAGGCAGTGATATTAGAGTCATGCTAGTTGGGTAATTGTGAATTTAAAGAATACTTGTGTTGAAGTTGGCAAGTCCCGTAGCATGCACGTATGGTAACCGTTGTGTAACAAATTTGAAACATGAGGCGTTCTTAGATTGTCATCCTTATGTGTGGCGGTCGGGGATGAGCGATGGTCTTTTCCTACCAATCTATCCCCCTAGGAGCATGCACGCAGTGCTTGGTTTTTGATGACTTGTAGATTTTTGCAATAAGTATGTGAGTTCTTTATGACTAATGTTGAGTCCATGGATTATACACACTTTTACCTTTCCATCATTGCTAGCCTCTTCGGTACCGTGCATTGCCCTTTCTCACCTTGAGAGTTGGTGCAAACTTCGCCGGTGCATCCAAACCTCGTGATATGATATGCTCTTTCACACATAAACCTCCTTATATCTTCCTCAAAACAGCCACCATACCTACCTATTATGGCATTTCCATAGCCATCCCGAGATATATTGCAATGCAACTTTCCACCATTCCGTTCATCATGACACGCATCATCATTGTCATATTGCCTTGCATGATCATGTAGTTGACATCATATTTGTGGCAAAGCCACCTTCATATTTTTTCATACATGTCACTCTTGTTTCATTGCCCATCCCAATACACCGCCGGAGGCATTCATATAGAGTCATATCTTGTTCTAGTTTTGAGTTGTAACTCATGAGTTGTAAATAAATAGAAGTGTGATGATCATCATTATTAGAGCATTGTCCCTTATAAAAAAAAGAAAGGCCAAAAAGAAAAAAAGAAAGGCCAAAGGAAAAAAAAAAGAAAGGCCAAAAAAGGCCCAAAAAAAGAAAAAACAAAAAAAATGAAAAGGGAGACAATGTTACTATCTTTTTCCACACTTGTGCTTCAAGGTAGCACCATGTTCTTCATATAGAGAGTCTCATTTTGTTGTCACTTTCATATACTAGTGGGAATTTTTCATTATAGAACTTGGCTTGTATATTCCAACGGTGGGCTTCCTCAAAATGCCCTAGGTCTTCACGACCAAGCAAGTTGGATGCACACCCACTAGTTTCTTTTGTTGAGCTTTCATACATTTATAGCTCTAGTGCATCCGTTGCATGGCAATCCCTTCTCCTCATGTTGACATCAATTGATGGGCATCTCCATAGCCCGTTGATTATCCTCGTTGAAAGCACATTTGCTCCCTGGGTGGTTTTGGTAATTAATGACAACATACTTTGTGGTTGGACTAATGCTTTTATCAAGTATGTTTCAGGAAAGTCAATCACTTTGGCATGGCGAAAGGACTGAAGAGGTGAACCCCTAGGATGCTAAGGAAAGGATTGGCAAGTGCTCAAGACTCTATTTTTGGTTTAGTGATCCAAGATCACATTGAGTCCATAGGAAAGCCAATACTATTAAAAGGGGATGAGGTTATGATGATGATCTGGTTGCTCAAAGTGCTTAGTGATTTATCTCTCAAACTATCAGCAATCTTTCATTCCAACATATACTCATAAGTAATCTCGGTCCCACCGATTCCATAAACTCAGTCACACCGAGATGAACCACCTCAGCCATATAGCCAAACCCTAGAAATTTCGGATTTTCCGATTCCAAACTCGGTCATACCGAAATTAGTGGTGCCAACCTTCTGTAACCTTCTGTACTCAAATCGGTGTCACCGAGATGAGAAAGTCGGTCCCACCGAGAATGGCAAACCCTAGTCTTTGGAAGAATCGGACTAACCGAGATTGTATTTTTGGTCCCACCGAAAATCCCAACGTTCACAAGATTTGAACTTTCGGTCTCACCGAGTTGTCAACTTCGGTCTGACCGAGATTGGTCAAATGTGTGTAACGGTTGGATTTTGTGTGGAGGCTATAAATACCCTCCACCTCCTCTTCATTCGTGGAGAGAGCCATCGAAAGAACTACCACTCCTACCTTACATTTCTCGAGAAGAAAACTACCTACCCTTGTGTTGAGATCAAGTTGCTCCACTCCCACCATATGAAACTTGATTTCTAGCCTTCCCAAGTTGCTTTCCACTCAATCACTTCTCCACCACAGCCAAATCAGTGAGGAGAGTTGAGTGTTGGGGAGATTATCATTTGAAGCACAAGAGCAAGGAGTTCATCATCACCAACACCATCTATTACCTTTTGGAGGGTGGTGCCTCCTAGATTGGTTAGGTGTCGCTTGGGAGCCTCCGTCAAGATGTGGAGTTGAACCAAGAAGTTTGTAAGGGCAAGGAGATCGCCTACTTCGTGAAGATCTACCCCGAGTAAGGCTAGTCCTCCGTGGACGTAGGCCATGATGGCATAGACAAGGTTGCTTCTTCGTGGACCCTTCGTGGGTGGAGCCCTCCGTGGACTCTCACAGCCGTTACCCTCCGTGGGTTGAAGTCTCCATCAACGTGGATTGACGATAGCACCACCTATCGGAACCACGAGAAAAATCTCCGTGTCTCCAAATTGCGTTTGCTCTTCACAATCTCTCCCTTACTACTTGTGCAATTTACTTTCCGCTGCCCATACTCTAGAATTGCATGTGTAGTATGTTGCTCGACTTGTATGCATGATGCTTGACTTGATCTTCATTGTGAACTTGCTAAAAACTTGTTCTAATCAAAAGGCATAAACTTTTATCTTGTCGAGTAGTCTAATCACCCCCCCTCTAGACACTCTTGCCTTCAACGATCCTACAATTGGTATCAGAGCATTGGTCTCCATTGCTTTGGTTTGCACACCATTGGAGGAAGATGGACGTGTCTACGTTTGGGAGTGTTAGTCATAGAGTGCCTATTCTTGATGGAGTGTCCTATAACTCGTGGAGGATTGAAATGCTTGCTATCTTTAAGATGTACAACTTGCGCAAATATGTTGAAACCCCATATGTACCTCCATTTGACCCCTTGCACCCTACTATGGATGAAGAGCTTGATTTGCTTCGTAACCTTAGAACTGTAAATCTTATCATTAGAGGCTTACCCGATAACTTACTTGAGCTTGTCACAAACTTTGAGTGCGCCTATGCTATGTGGAAGTTCTTGGAAGAACTTTATCCGGACTACTCTTTGAGAGGTCTTGATGAAATTCTATACAAGACTATTGAGTTTGATATGATGCGCCCCAATGATCCTAACTTTGATAAATGCTTCTTTGAGCTTCGTGATCTTATGAAAAAGAAGGGTGATCCCGGTTTTATCAATGTTCGAATTAGAAATGCTCTTGTATTGCATTCCGATGATTATTGTCACTCTGACAAAACTAATACAAGTCATTGTCAAATTGACCTAGGTATTGATGATGAATTATCTATGGGTGTCGGTGTACTAAGGTAGGGGTACCTCAGTACCCCAACTTGTGCACGGGCGGTTGCAGCTCCCCGCGGCAAGGTTTACCACGCGCTCACCGAAAGACCTTCCTGCTCCATGTCAAGCCATTCAAAGACAAAGTATACAAGACAGAAGATCGAGACCCCGGCAAGCGGAGCTTGCCGGGAAGGCCTTTCCAGGCTCAAGATTACATCACTCACGCAAAGCCCCGGCGAGAGGAGCTCGTCGGGAAGACTAGAAGATTACATCATAGAAGATACGCCTCGGCGCTATATGCGTCCCGGCGAGGGCCCGGGGAGCGACAAGTTACAGAGCCCGGCAACCTCCCGGGCCCGGCAGTCAAGACCCGGCAAGGTGCTTGCCGGGAGAGTTGCGCAGGTGCCCGCTCCAGCTCATCGGCCCACGCGCCGCCTACAGGGCCTTTCAGGACGCGTGGCGGATGGCTGCGCAGCCTGGGGACACGGTGGCACTTCACGGTGGTGGATCCATCGCCGTGGGCGACGGAGACGCAAGGGCGGGAGCTTTTGGGGTCGACGGCGACGGCATTAAATGCCCTTGTCCCCCCTTGTCAAAGTAGGTAGAGACCACTTGTTCATGCAATTGTAGCTTCACTGTTCCCTGACTGTTCCAACTACCACCTCTTTTACATTTTACCCCTTTCTCCACGCTGCCACTGTTGGCGCCCCTTCCGACTATAAAAGGGAGGCCCATGCGCACGAGAAGGGGTTCAGCTTTTGGGGTTTCAATCCTTAGCCACTCTCGCTCGGTGTAGCTGCATTGTAGCTCTTCAAGCTCCCGAGCTCAATACAACACAAAGCAGCGAGAGGAGTTTTATCTCTCCGGAGAGCTCGGCTGGGTAAAATCCGCCGCGTGCTCGCCTCGATCTGCTCTCAGTGCTCCCTCCGCCTCAGATCGCTCGAGACAAAGGGCTCCGCCCCATAGGTGTCCGCGGCGGGCAGATTCCCCCGGCAATGGGTCAATATGATGATGAGCATGAGCATGATGACGATTACTCCGATTCGGACACCGAGCTAGACAAGATCATGAAGAGTCTCGGTCTTATGGCAAATCTGAGAGACTACATATCCGGTGGAAAAGAGTGGATTCTTGATAGTGGATGCACCGATCACATGACCGGAGATGAAGACATGTTTCGAGAGCTTGCAAAGAACGATGGTCCACGCAAGTATGTGACTTTTGGAGACAACTCCAAGGGTAAGGTACTTGGCCTTGGTAAGGTGGCCATATCTCATGATAGCTCCATTAAAAATGTCATGCTTGTTGAATCACTTGGATACAATTTACTTTCCGTGTCTAGATTAGCTGACTTTGGATTCAATGTGCTATTCACCAAAGTAGATTGCCAAGTTTTTCGTCGTGACAATCATAACATGGTATTTACCGGTATCCGTAGAGGTGACCTATACATTGTCGATTTCACTAAGAAAGCTCAACCTAGAACTTGCTTCATTGCTAAATCTGCTAAAGGTTGGTTGTGGCATAGAAGGCTTGGACATGTTGGTATGCGTAATCTAGATAAGCTAATCAAAGGTGATCATATTCTTGGTGTTAAAGATGTTTTCTTTGACAAAGATAGACTCTGTAGTGCATGTCAAGCAGGAAAACAAGTAGGTGGAAGTCATCCCGTGAAGAACATCATGACCACAAGGAGACCGCTTGAGCTTCTCCATATGGATCTCTTCGGTCCCAATGCTTACAAAAGCCTTGGTGGTAACTCCTTTGGTCTAGTTATTGTTGATGATTTTTCCAGATTTACGTGGGTATTTTTTCTTGATGACAAATCGCAGGTTCAGAAAATCTTCAAAACCTTTGCTAGAAAGGCCCAAAATCAATTTGAGGTGAAGATCAAGAAAGTTCGGAGCGACAATGGAACGGAGTTCAAGAACGCCCATGTGGACTCTTTTCTCGATGAAGAAGGATTCTACATGAGTTCTCAGCTACGTACACACCTCAACAAAATGGAGTTGTTGAGAGGAAGAACGAGCGCTCATTGAGATGGCGAGAACGATGCTTGATGAATACAAGACACCAAGCACTTTTGGGGTGAAGCCGTCGAGACGACTTGTCATGCTATCAACAAGCTTTATCTTCACAAGCTCCTCGGCAAGACTTCATACGAGCTCCTCACCGTAACAAACCCCAAGTGGGATACTTTCGTGTCTTTGGTTCAAAATGCTATATCCTTGATAAGCATCGTCGGTCTAAATTTGCTCCTAAAACTCATGAAGGTTTTTTTCGGTTATGGATCAAACTCCCACACCTACCGTGTCTACAATAATTTCACCCGAAAGGTTGAAGAGACGGTAGATGTGAGGTTTGATGAATCTAATGGCTCGCAAGTAGAGCAAATGCCTATTGATGTAGGAGACAAGGACCCATCGGAAGCCATTCAAGACTTATCCATTGGAAAGATCCGTCCCATGGAAGTGAAGGAGAGTACCTCATCTACATATGTGGAGCCCCCTACCTCACGGCAAGGTGAACCTCAAGGCAACATGGAGGCCTCCACAAGTGGAACTCACCAAGATGAGGAAGTGCGACAAGAAGATCCACCACAACCTCCTTCTCCACCACCTCAAGACAACACCAACAACAATGAAGAAGAAGAGGAAGATGAGGTTAATGAGGAAGCTCAGCCGCGACCGCAACAAAAGCTATCTCGAGTTCGAGCAAGAGTCAAGAAGAATCATCCCGTGGAACAAATGATGAATGACATCGACTCCGGGAGAATTACTCGCTCTAAAACTCGTTTAGCTAACTTTTGTGAGCATTACTCATTTATTTCTAGTCTTGAACCTATGAAGGTAGAAGAAGCGCTTGAAGACCCGGATTGGGTGAACGCTATGCACGAAGAGCTACACAACTTCGAGAGGAACAACGTTTGGACTTTGGTAGAGAAGCCCAATGATGACCAAAACGTCATTGGAACCAAATGGGTGTTTCGGAACAAGCAAGATGAAGATGGACAAGTCATCCGCAACAAGGCTCGTCTCGTAGCACAAGGTTACACACAAGTCGAAGGTATGGACTATGGTGAGACCTATGCCCCCGTTGCTAGACTTGAGTCCATTCGGATTCTTCTTGCTTATGCCAACCACCATGATATCACTCTCTATCAAATGGACATTAAAAGTGCTTTTCTAAATGGTGAAATTGAGGAGGAAGTATTTGTGAAACAACCTCCCGGATTTGTGAATCCTAAAAAGCCTAATCATGTTTACAAGTTGCACAAAGCTCTTTATGGTCTTAAACAAGCTCCTGGAGCTTGGTACAAATGCTTGACTAGCTTTCTTCTTGAAAAAGGATTTGAGATTGGAAAAATAGACTCAACGCTATTCACGAAAAGGGTTGATGGTGAACTATTTCGTGCCAAATATATGTTGATGATATTATCTTTGGTTCAACTAACCCTGATTTTAGTGAGAAGTTTGGAAAGCTTATGTCGGAGAAGTATGAGATGTCCATGATGAGTGAACTCAAATTCTTCCTTGGGTTGCAAATCAAGCAATCTAAGGAGGGTACTTTTGTCTCACAAACAAAGTACACCAAGGATCTCTTCAAGAAGTTCAACATGCAAGAAAGCAAAGGTATGAAAACCCCCATGCCTACTAGTGGACATAATGACTTGACTAAAGATGGAGAACCTGTTGATCAAAAGGTTTATCGATCCATGATTGGTTCTCTACTATATCTCTGTGCTTCTCGTCCGACATAATGTTGAGTGTATGCATGTGTGCTCGATATCAAGCAGCCCCTAAAGAATGTCATCTTAAAGCTGTTAAAAGAATTGTGAGATATTTGATACACACACCTAACTTTGGCATTTGGTATCCTAAGAGGGCCTCTTTCGATCTTGTTGGCTATTCCGACTCGGACTATGCCGGAGACAGGATTGATAGAAAGTCAACTTCGGGTACGTGTCAATTCCTCGGTCGATCCCTTGTATCTTGGTCATCCAAGAAACAAAATTCGTATCATTATCTCATCGCCAAGCAGAATATATTGCTGCTGGTTCATGTTGTGCTCAGTTACTATGGATGACACAAACGCTTAAGGATTATGGGATACATGCGAGACATGTTCCTTTGCTTTGTGACAATGAGAGTGCGATTAAGATTGGACACAATCCCGTGCAACACTCTCGCACGAAACACATTGAAGTTCGTCACCATTTTATTCGTGATCACATTGCTAAGGGTGACATTGATCTTAAGCATGTTCGTACTGACAAACAGCTTGCAGATATCTTTACAAAACCACTTGATGAGAAAGTGTTTTGTCGCTTAAGGAGTGAGTTGAACATCATTGATGCTTCAAACTTGGAGTGAAAACTCCATTGATGCATGCAAGGCATGAGCCTAGTTGACTAATCCTTGATATTTCTCTTATGATGATGATCATATGTCTTGGACACATTTGCCCCTTGTATTGCATCTAACTCCTTGCAGTACTTGGATGGTCTACATTCAACAAGATTATCACACACTCAAATCATGAGTAATCTTGTCATTGACCAAGTATCTAGCTCTTTGGGATGTTGAGTTCAAGGAACAAAATTCCACATATCCTTTATGACACCTTATACATCTAGTACTTGACTCTTGTCATCTTGGATATTCTTGAGTATTTCCTTGCGTGCCTAACCCATGTAGGAAGATGAACTATACAATTGGAAATGGTGCTCCAACTTCACATTCTATGAGCATCTACATCACGTTCACCTACATGAGTACAAGCAACAACAAGCCCAAGGTATGTTTTTTCACATCTTGAAGAAGCTTTGCTCAAAGACATGAGTACGAGTAGCTTCAAAAGGTGTGATCACATCAAAATGCTTAATCGAAAAATGGCAACCCCATTTTGAGCTTAAACGATGAGTATGACCTATGATCAAATGTTCTCATTTGGCTCCTAAGTCAATATACTCAAACATAGGTGACCTAGTCGCCGACCCCTGTCTAGATGAAGTACATATGTCTGGAATTTCTCTGCTTTTCTCATTGAGAGTTCTTGCTTATTTTCAAAAAAAAAAAAAAATTCATCTAGCAATCGTTTTTCATTTCTATTTCTTCTGCTCTTGTGAATATCCTTTTGGCTCTGATAAATTCCCTGAAAATCTTTTACAAATTCATTGCAAATCTTTTGAAACATTCCTTGCAAAGTGAGCTGAATTATTTCTACATTTCCTTGGAATTAAACTCGGCGTCACCGATTTAAATATTTCGGTCTGACCGAAAAGGATCAGTCCTAAGTCTCTGACTTTCGGACACACCGATCCATATCAATTCGGTGTCACCGATTTACATTCACCAGGATATCATCTTCTGCAGTTCAACAAAATGAATTATTCTGCATACTAAATTTGCTCAGTTGTGATTCTTAAGGATCCCACTTCTTTCCTTCCATCTTTCCTGACCTTCCTAGTTTACTGTCCTTTTCGGCACTTGATGTCAAAGGGGGAGAAGATTTAGGGGGAGCTTAGGGGGAGATTGGAAGATAAAGGGAGAAGAAGATCAATCTTACCTTAAGGGGGAGAGGATCACATCAAAGCTTTGCCGTATTTCTCTTTGATAATACTTTTGGCATTATTCTTTTGATTTTGCTTCTCTTGCTCTCACAATTGGTATCTTATGAAAAGCACAATTGGTATCTTATGAAAAGCAAAATCTCTCAGAGCTCATTGAAAATCTTTTAGTCTTGGGAGACATGTTTGCTGATTCAAGCTAGTGCTCATCATGAGACACTCTTTATACATGTCATCCACGGCTTGGTACTCTTGATGTTCTTGCAGTTGGTTGAAGGAATACTCTTGTGTTATCTAACCTTGTTTTCTCAAGCTTATTTCTTGGTACAATGCCAAGGAACTTCAAGGTAAGTATATGCATCTTGCAGAATGTGCATGATGGTGACTTGCTTGTGAATACTTGTTTGCAAGAAATCACCATGCACATATGCATCATCATCACTTATCCTCATCTGCTCGATGCATATAGCCAAGCTGCATGTAGCACATCTTGCTTTTGCTCTCATGTGTGCTTGTGGTAGTCCAAAACCATAATCTATGAAAAGCTTGCACACTTGTAGGGGAGCCTGTACTGCATGTTTGTCAAAGCTTTAATGATAATCTGTCTTTCCTTGAGAAGCTTTGATATCTTATTTTGTGTGTTGCCATCAATTACCAAAAGGGGAGATTGAAAGCACATTTGCTCCACGGGTGGTTTTGGTAATTAATGACAACATACTTTGTGGTTGGACTAATGCTTTTATCAAGTATGTTTCAGAAAGTCAATCACTTTGGCATGGCGAAAGGATCAAGAGGTGAACCCCTAGGATGCTAAGGAAAGGATTGGCAAGTGCTCAAGACTCTATTTTTGGTTTAGTGATCCAAGATCACATTGAGTCCATAGGAAAGCCAATACTATTAAAGGGATGAGGTTATGATGATGATCTGGTTGCTCAAAGTGCTCGAGTGATTTATCTCTCAAACTATCGCAATCTTTCATTCCAACATATACTCATAAGTAATCTCGGTCCCACCGATTCCATAAACTCAGTCACACCGAGATGAACCACCTCAGCCATATAGCCAAACCCTAGAAATTTCGGATTTTCCGATTCCAAACTCGGTCATACCGAAACTAGTGGTGCCAACCTTCTGTAACCTTCTGTACTCAAATCGGTGTCACCGAGATGAGAAAGTCGGTCCCACCGAGAATGGCAAACCCTAGTCTTTGGAAGAATCGGACTAACCGAGATTGTATTTTCGGTCCCACCGAAAATCCCAACGTTCACAAGATTTGAACTTTCGGTCTCACCGAGTTGTCAACTTCGGTCTGACCGAGATTGGTCAAATGTGTGTAACGGTTGGATTTTGTGTGGAGGCTATAAATACCCCTCCACCTCCTCTTCATTCGTGGAGAGAGCCATCAGAAAGAACTACCACTCCTACCTTACATTTCTAAGAAGAAAACTACCTACCCTTGTGTTGAGATCAAGTTGCTCCACTCCCACCATATGAAACTTGATTTCTAGCCTTCCCAAGTTGCTTTCCACTCAATCCCTTCTCCACCACAACCAAATCAGTGAGGAGAGTTGAGTGTTGGGGAGATTATCATTTGAAGCACAAGAGCAAGGAGTTCATCATCACCAACACCATCTATTACCTTTTGGAGGGTGGTGCCTCCTAGATTGGTTAGGTGTCGCTTGGGAGCCTCCGTCAAGATGTGGAGTTGAACCAAGAAGTTTGTAAGGGCAAGGAGATCGCCTACTTCGTGAAGATCTACCCCGAGTAAGGCTAGTCCTCCGTGGACGTAGGCCATGATGGCATAGACAAGGTTGCTTCTTCGTGGACCCTTCGTGGGTGGAGCCCTCCGTGGACTCTCGCAGCCGTTACCCTTCGTGGGTTGAAGTCTCCATCAACGTGGATTGACGATAGCACCACCTATCGGAACCACGAGAAAAATCTCCGTGTCTCCAAATTGCGTTTGCTCTTCACAATCTCTCCCTTACTACTTGTGCAATTTACTTTCCGCTGCCCATACTCTAGAATTGCATGTGTAGTATGTTGCTCGACTTGTATGCATGATGCTTGACTTGATCTTCATTGTGAACTTGCTAAAAACTTGTTCTAATCAAAAGGCATAAACTTTTATCTTGTCGAGTAGTCTAATCACCCCCCCCCCCTCTAGACACTCTTCCCTTCAACGATCCTACACTCGTCAATATGAGACTTTCTCCTTTTTTGTCTCCTCCACACAACCTCCATCATCATATTCTATTCCACCCATAGTGCTCTATCCATGGCTCACGCTCATGTATTGCGTGAAAGTTGAAAAAAGTTTGAGACTGCTAAAGTATGAAACAATTGCTTGGCTTGTCATCGGGGGTGTGCAAGATGAGAGCATTCTTGTGTGATGAACATGGAGCATTTCCAAACTATATGATTTTGTAAGGATGAACTTTCTTTAGCCATGTTATTTTGAGAAGACATGATTGCTTTGTTAGTATGCTTGAAGTATTACTATTTCTTATATCAATATGAACTTTTATTTTGAATCATTTGGATCTGAACATTCATGCCAGAATAAATAAAATTACATTAAGGATTATGCTAGGTAGTATTCCACATCAAAATTCTGTTTTTATCATTTACCTACTCGAGGACGAGCAGGAATTAAGCTTGGGGATGCTTGATATGTCTCCAACGTATATATAATTTTTGATTGTTCCATGCTATTATATTACCTGTTTTGGATGTTTATGGGCTTTACTTTACACTTTTATATCATTTTTGGGACTAACCTATTGACTGGAGGCCCAGCCCGAATTGCTGTTTTTTTGCCTATTTCAGTGTTTCGAAGAGAACGAATATCAAATGGAGTCCAAACGGAATGAAACCTTCGGGAGCGATCTTTTCGGAACAAATGCCAACCTGCAGACTTGGAGTGGACATCAAGTAACAAATGAGGTGACCACGAGGGTTCCCGGCGCCCCCCCCCACCCTCGTGGGCCCCTCAAGTGTCAACCGACCTACTTCTTCCTCCTATATATACTCATGTACCCTGAAAACATCGGAGAGCACCACAAAAACCTAATTCCACCGCCGCAAACTTCTGTATCCACGAGATCCCATCTTGGAGCCTTCGTCAGTGCTCCGCCGGATGGGGAATCGACCATGGAGCGCCTCTACATCATCTCCAAGGACTCTCCGATCAGTTGTGAGTAGTTTACCACAGACCTTTGGGTCCATAGTTATTAGCTAGATTGCTTCTTCTCTCTCTTTGAATCTCAATACAAAGTTCTCCTTGATCTTCTTGAAGATCTATTCGATGTAACTCTTTTTGTGGTGTGTTTGTCGAGATCCGATGCATTGTAGGTTTAAGATCAAGTTTATCTATGAGAAATACTTGAATCTCCTCTGAATTCTTTTATGTGTGATTAAGTTATCTTTGCAAGTCCCTTCGAATTATCAGTTTGGTTTGGCCTACTAGATTTATCTTTCTTGCAATGGGAGAAGTGCTTAGCTTTGGGTTCAATCTTGCGGTGTCCTTTCCCAGTGACAGCAGGGGCAGCAAGGCATGTATTGTATTGTTGCCATCGAGGATAAAAAGATGGGGTTTATATCATATTGCTTGAGTTTATCCCTCTACATCATGTCATCTTTCTTAATGTGTTACTCTGTTCTTCATGAACTTAATACTCTAGATGCAGGCAGGAGTCGGTTGATGTGTGGAGTAATAGTAGTAGATGCAGAATCATTTCGGTCTACTTGTCACGGATGTGATGCCTATATACATGATCATGCCTAGTTAATCTCATAACTATGCACTTTTCTATCAATTGCTCGACAGTAATTTGTTCACCCTCCGTAATACTTTATGCTATCTTGAGAGAAGCCACTAGTGAATCCTATGGCTCCTGGGTCTATCTTTTATCATATAAGTTTTCCATCTACTTTTATTTGCATCTTTTACATTCCAATCTATGTCATAAAAATACCAAAAATATTTATCATATCTTGTTATCTCTATCAGATCTCACTTTTGCAAGTTACCGTGAAGGGATTGACAACCCCTTTATTGCGTTGGTTGCGAGGTTCTTGTTTGTTTGTGTAGGTGCATGGGACTTTTGAGGATCCTCCTACTGGATTGATACCTTGGTTCTCAAAAACTGAGGGAAATACTTACGCTACTTTGCTGCATCACCCTTTCCTCTTCAGGGAAAACCAACGCAGTGCTCAAGAGGTAGAAATGCTCGTCGCCGTGGTCGAAGAGGATGGCCCTTGCTCGACCGTCTTGTCACCGCCGTGTTGTAGGAGGCCCATATGATGTGGCACCTCGTAGCTCGTCTCCATGACCGAAGGGAATTTCCCATGCTCGGCCATCTTCCTTGAGGGGCTTCTGAAGATGGAAGTGTCGCCCTCGCTTGTAGGTGGTCGCCTTGTTGTTGAAGATGTCGATGTAGGCGAACCTGTGGGAAGTAGGCGAAGAGGTCGTATGCCCAAAGGCGAAGATGCCTTGGTAGCACTTGGCGAAGATGCTTAAGTGGTGGTGGTAGCCGTAGCTTGCTCTTGGTGGTGCTTGTCTCGCGGTCTTCTCTTGTGCTCTTGAAGCTTGGCCTTGGTGTGTAGTAGAGCTTGTTCGTACTTGTAGGTTTGCGTGTGTCAAGCGTCTTCATGATCATGGTGTCGATGTCATGCTTGAGCTCGTAGTAGATGTTGTTCGTCGTCGTTGTGCACATGATGCTTGGAAGTGACTTGCCCTTCATGACGTTGTTGATCATGATGATCGCCATGTAGATTTGGACGTGGACGACTTGCGATTGCAACGTTTTTGCACTCTGAGGACTTGTGGCTTGAACGTCACCACCTTGAAGATTATGAAGGAGAAGAACACTTGTAGTCAACCAACATTTGTCGTAGCTCCTCCATGTGTTTGTTGTTGTAGTCGAACAAGTTGTCGATGTAGTCCTTTTTCCTTGCATCGGATTGTCGTAAGTCAGTGGCGATGTTCTCGAGGCCTTGCATGGCTAGTTGTAGTCTGAAGTTGGGAGTTTTATTGTTGTAGTTGTACGCGCCATCGTTGTTGTCAAAGACCATAGATGAAATGCCTTGCCTATCCATCACAAGACTCGAGCAAATGTGAGTGGGAGAAGGAGAAGAAGTAGACCAAATGTACCTTCAGCGACAAGAATTGGTACCAATTGTGCTATTTCCTTGTTACACATTTGAGTGATCTTGATCTATCTTCAACATCGGTCAAGGTACATTTGGTCTAGTTCTTCTCTTTCTCCCACTCATATTTGCTTGAGTCTTGTGATGGATAGGCAAGGCATTTCATCTCCGGTCTACGACAACCACGATGGCATGAACAACTACATCACCAAAGCGTCCATCTTCGATCTACAATGACAAATGCAAGGCGCACAATCAAGATTGCGAGAGCACATCGAGAACATCTCCATCGACCTTCGTCACTCCGAAGCAAGGAAAGGGTACTACATCTACAAGAAGCTTGCTGCACAAAAGGAGGAGCAAGATGTAAGGATGGAGGAGATTCGGGCCTTAATCAAGTCTACTTCCCTTCATCATCTTCAAGCCGGCGGCGACCAAGTCGATCATCTTCGGAGCGCCCAAGTGATGCAAGCGCAATTCGTCCACGTCCATATCTACATGGCGACCACCATCACGTTCGTGATCCACATCGTTATGAAGGGCAAGTCACCTCCAAGCATCATGTGGACAACAATGATGAACGCCATCGAGCTCAAGCACGACAACGACATCATCATCATGAAGATGCTCCACAAGCGCAAATGCACAAGTCCCAACAAGCCCTACTTCACGCCTAGTCAAAGCTTCATGAGCAAAAGAGAAGACCGCGAGACGAGCACCACCAAGACGGAGCTACGGCTACCACCACCACTTCGACATCTTCGCCAAGTGCTATTAAGGCATCTTCGCCTTTGGACGTACGACATCTTCGCATACTTCCCATGAGTATGCCTATAAAGAATTCATGAAGTCCAGGGCGACCACCTACAAGCAAGGGCGACACTTCCATCTTCGGAAGCCCCTGAAGGAAGATGGCCGAGCATGGGAAGTTCCCTTTGGTCATGGAGACGAGCTACGAGGTGCCACATCATATGGGCCTCCTACAACAAGACGACGACAAGACGGTCGAGCAAGGGCCATCCCCTTCGACCACGGCGACGAGTGCAAAACTCTTCAACAACATGAAGACGGCACACATATTGGACTCATACTCTGAGTCAAGCTACGCGACCGCACATGGAGACATTTGCGCCTACATCTCTCCGACACCCACATATGTCGATATGCCCCATTTGTCATGTGAGGAGAGCCACCACCCCATGAGTGATATGAGTGACTCCACCATATATGACATTGAGAGCATTTCCTATGAGAGGATGAGTGTGACCACCACTAGCCGCACACATGAGAGCATGCCACACATCCTAGGTGAGGTTGAGCGCCATTTGAGTGCCTCCACCAACCATATGAGTGAGAGCATCCTTGAGGGAGTGAGTGAGCCACAACACTTAGCGAGTGAGGTAGTTGACACGGCATGTGAAGCTACTATGATTTCTAACGACTTAACCTCTACTCCTAGTGTGTTTTTTTCTTTGGTTCTAGGTCTCCTACATGACGGCATGCCTACCCTCGACGAGTCCATCTCTCCAATGGGAAAACCGATGGCCATGGTGGATGATGATGCACCCCACACATGGTTCCATCAAGATGACAACGAGTGGATCTTCAACACCTCACCTACACACATGAGCGGTGCTCCAAAGGTAACATAGGTGATGGTGCTTCTCTTGTCCCACTAGTGGACTATCTTACCAATGATTGCTTGCATGATGTTGACCCACCTATTCCCATGCTTCATGCTAGTGCGACTTCCTCATGTCATGCCTTACCTATTTATGATGAATATGATGATGAGCATGTTGAGTTGCCTAGTTGTGATGCTATGCTCCATAGGATATCATGTGAAAATTCTATTGGTCACGTCATGTTTGACAATCCTTTGAACTTGTCATATGCTATGAGTGAGATCTCCCATATTGCATCATATCAACCTCAACATAGTAACTATGCATGCCCCATTAAAATCAATCCTGTTTGCACTGATGGCATAGATGACGAGATGATGGTCATTGGCTTTTGTTTTTCATGTGATGATATTGCTATGCTTCCTTTACATGATTTGTGCAATTCATCTACTATGTCATGCCATGATCACATAGAACCAAATATGCTTTGTTTTGGATGTTGTCAATATTCTCCATGTGATGTCCACTAATGCTCATGAGGAGAACCCCATAGGTTCCTCATACATATTAGGAGATTTTGATACATCCCATACTTTGGATGATTCCCATAATTGTGTGCATCATATGCATTCCATGAATAACAATGCTCTACACATATCTCATGATGCATTACATCCTTTGAGTCTCCATTATGCCATACATAATAACAAACCTCTCATGATGGATGACATGTTTCTATATCACACATCTCATTTATTTGAGCATTGGCTATTTTGTGCTAACCAACACATGCATGTGCGCATCATGATGAATGATGTGTACATCTACCACACACACAATTTTCCATTTGCCTTTTGTTTCGTGTAGGTACTCATGTATACTCGTCAACCTCTCAATCCCATGAGTTGACGAAACGAGCTCTTGAGAGCAGTGATGCTTTGGGATCCCGTGGACTATCATTCCCACCATTCTCTTCGCACAACGACTATGCAAATCTCTTTTACTTGTCACTCAGATGGCTATGGGCTATTTACCAATTGTCACCTTATGCTCATTTTCCTGTGTTCACTTTGCATGTTATCCTTATGCCTTTGCCATGCAATTGTGACCCTTGTTTGCATCTACCCATGATTCACCATTATGCTACTTCTATGTGTATTTGCATGCTTGGTGGAGATACTTGTTTCTATTGCCATGTTTACCATGTGCCACATGCTATTGTTGATTCTTGTGTTGGGAGAGTCATGATGTCCCATTGCTATTTACACATGGCCTCTCGCCAATACATTGATGATATTTTTCTCATATCTTGCTTTCATGCTTGTGATATGTCATGTGCATTATTCATGGCCACTATTTGCACAGATGACATGCTTGCCATGATTCCCTCTAGTATGTTGCATCTTTGCACTACTAGCTTGCCTGACTTGATCGCTATGATTGCTTGCTATGTTGCATCACCCATGTTCCCACTCTTACTCACTTTCTTGGGTTGATGACATATATGTTGATGCCTCTCACTTGATTTGTCTTGATCATTGTCTCTTGTCTCCATTAGTTGCATCTCTCATATCACCTTGTATTGAGTGGCAACTTGCTATGCTTATTGATCTTGGAGACTTGGACACTTTACTTGTGATGCATGCTTGTTTGATTCAGCCTCTTCTATTTAGTTGTTCTTGCATCATATGCCACCATACTATGAAATGCTCCCTTGTACTTTCTTATGATGAGCATGATGCATACATTTGTTGGGTATCTTACCACACGAATGATAGGTTTTGCACTTCCGCTAACCTCATTTGTTTTTTTGATTGTTTGTCATGTTCTTTCGTTTTGAAGGATTCGCAAGGCATTACCATCATGAGACATATTGGCTATGTGAAGGCATAAATGATGTGCAACACCAACATTTTCGACATCCTCATAAAGGTGAATTCCTTCCCTTTGAGCCATCCTCAAGTACGCATATTGGATGGGTCACTCTTTCATTGTTGTTTCCTTCTTGTTGTCTACATGATACATCTCGCGAACGGACGAGCGACATTAGAGATTGGCTCTATGGACCTTCACATTGAGGAGCGCTCGCACTTATTGGATGCACCTTCGAAATTCTACTCATTCCACGACTTCGAGCATTGGTACACCAACACCTCCATATTTCTTGATTGTGCTCACACATGTCATGCTCGATGGACATATCAAACTCACCACAAGTTTGCCACTATGCATGGATTGACTCAAATTATGATTGCCTTGTTGTATCTTGTATTTCTATGTCATCCATGATATATGAGCTTGTGCACTTCCTTAGAAAATTTGTTGTGATCTTCCTTGATGGCATATTCATACATCATGATCATATTGTCCACCATCAATTGCATGATAGCATACAGATATTGAGCATCCATTGACACATTCATGCTATTGATGAACCGTCTCTCCATGACATAATTTTGCACAATGGTAGAATTTGTCGCTTTGTGCACCATGCTATTTACCCCATGAATGATTTACATATCATTTTAGATCTTTTGGATAAGCTTCATGCACTTTGTCACGAACAATCTTGCCGCATGGACTCATATCTACTTAGTGGACACTTTGTGTGCGCTAACCATTGTATTTTCAAGTGTACTTTGTTATTGCTCATTTTGCATGTACCACATACCGGAGACACCTTGGAGTACTTGGATTGTGCAATGCCTTCATCTACATCCAACTACAAGTCCGTCCACGACAACTGTTTCCATGGTGATGACGATCACGATCCGAGGTCGGATATTTCCCAAGGGAGGGGGGATGAGATGATGCGGAGCATCCCACGTTCATCCCCATCACTACTGGAATCTGGCAGTTTGCCATCTGCCATGGCAGATGGCAAAGGCATGGTCGGCGGATGGCAAAGGCTTTGCCATCTGCCAGCAGATGGCAAACCAGTCGTCCGAAACCTCGCGGTAAAGGCTTCTTTGCCGTCTATTTGGCTGATGGCAAAGAGTCGTGGCTTTGCCATCTATTTGGTGATGGCAAGAGCTCGTGGCTTTGCCATCTATGGCTGATGGCAAGAGTCAGGCTTTGCCATCTATTTGGCGAGATGGCAAGGGCTACATGCTTTGCCGTCTGCCGCCAAACAGATGGCAAGAGATTTGCCATCTATTTGGCAGATGGCAAAGAGCCCAAATAGGCCAGCCCAAACATGACACGTGGCCTCTTTGCCATCGCCGGTGATGGCAAAGCTTTTGCCATCTGCCAAACAGATGGCAAAGTGCCTATATTGCCCCATTTAATTTAATTTTTTCTTATATCAATTCATTTTCACAGAAAATCAAACACAAATATATTTATATGACCAATATAGCATATTCAGCACATATTACCAATAGTCATGAACACATATATATATCCAACACATGTTACCAATAGTAGCAAGTTTCATCCGTACATATACATAGTTTCATCAATATTACACAGTTTTATCCATAGGTAGCAAGTTTCACAAGGTCAAAACAAAAACTAAATACAAGCACTCCATCAACCTAAGCTTCCGTGATCTTAAGCAAATCTGTAAAATGGGAAAAAAGAAAGTTAGAAGAAAACTAAATACAAACACACTAAAATTCTCGATATGATCTTATTTAACACACTAAAATAACATCAAAGCTAATTGAGGCAGAAATGATGTGCAAAATTATATGTGTTGATGTACTGGATACCAAAGTGCAAAAAAAGCTAACCCTAAATCAGAAATCGGGTTGCTCTTGCTCACTTGCCCGCTTGCTGCCGTCGGGGACTGGTCACTGGTGACTGAGAGGGAGGGCAGCGACTCCTGCCGACTTTGCAGGAGGCAGGCGGGGCGCCAGGAGGTCGGGAAGGGCGAGCCAAGCCCAGCAGAGAGAGAGGCGCAGAGGGAGCGCGTCCGCGCAGATCACTGCACGCGTTGTTATTTACCTTTATAGTAATATAAGATCTTTGGGATGAGTCCAATTAGTGTTGCAGCAAAGAAAATATGGAAAGGTATGTCAACAATACGTGATGCCATATTTATGGAAGTATTGGGCAGATTTGTTGTTATTCTCGAAAAAGCATGTAGTTTAACGACTTGTCTTTCCACTTTGCAATCTGCAAAAGAATCAAAAGTATTAGTTATATGATATAAAGAACATGAAAGCTCTCAACAGTTGGGGGAAGTTTTCAAGAAAAGATTGCTAGTGCAGATCTGAGAAGCGTTTGTTATTAAAAGTCAAGATTACCTCGATTGGAAATATCTCAATCTTTTAGGTTACAACCAAACAAACCAAAGGTCCGCCAATTAACTTGGAGAGAAAATAACAAGATGATGCCCTAGCTGTGGCAGTGAAGACGACCAAAAGGCCCCCTTTAATCACCCCAAAAAGCGCTCCAGCAAGTAAAGACCAAAACGCCCCCTTTAATCTCTTGGAAAGATTTTCTACCCTGACACTGTACATTAAAAAAACACCATGTTGGCAAGTCTGCTTGCATGCTTCAATCTTTGTTCCTGGTAGTTTGAGCTTCACTTATATTATATATATATATTACTGTGAAGGAATATAAGGTCGATGATACAAAAGAGAGATCCTTAGTACATGAGTGTAAGAAGAATATGACCGAGCAGAACACAACTCGAACCGTGTCATTATATTTGGGCAAGAAGCCAAGAACTTATAAAATGGTATGCTTCTTGGATGTATGCATCGACATAGGAAAACAACGTCGGTGACCATAGTATGTACACAAGCCGGATCATTGGCATACTTTGTTTCTCATCAAACAATTTGTCAAGAGAAATTAGAAAAGATCCTACACACAAAACATGTAGAAATAATAGAAATATACAACAAAGCTTTTCTCAACAAACACAACTATTGCACAAATAATGAACCGTCAGAAATCATTCAATCTACATAATGATAAAGATTAGGAAGAGCAATATATCATACCTATCAAGAAGAGACATCAGATATTATTCTTATCGTGCAAGCAAGATAACTGAGAGTCCATAAGGTAAATAGGGTAAACTTTTTTAATTCCATCTCCAAAATAGTAAATTACGAACTGCTATATGAACTAATTAATGTGTAATCAGTGAATGCATAAAAGTTTCATTAGATATATTGAGTAGAAAGTGGAGCATAAAGATTATCTACATTTATTTTCGACTGCAACATGCTGACATTTGCATCAAAGACCTTGCTGGCATGGATTAAAACATCTGCACAAACAAACATAAGAAGGATTGGATTAAAATAGAGCAGGTTGGCCGAAGAATTAACGAGATACTCGATTCCTAAAGTAGTTCATGGCCTAAACAAATCCTATCAGAGCCAAACCCAAAGTCACACAAGCATGTCCAGAAGGACGTCATGACCAGCAACGGCTAGCACAAGATGCATAGATGGTCGTGGCACGAAGGCTATGACCCACCTCAAAACACACACAAAAGAACTACTTGTTAACCAACTACTCGCACTGAGCAAAAACATGATGCGCCACAACGCCATACATCCTGGTGCTCAAGGCAGTCCTTGTCATGTCGCTGGTGACGGACACCAGCAGCATGCCGCTGTGGAACTCATCGGTCAGGATAGTGCAACCAGCCACGAGATTCTTCCTATGAGCGAAATCGAGTCGGAGACTTCAATATCAGCTCAGCAGGTAAAGAGGCGGAGGAAATTGGATAGGAAGCATGGCGGTGGCAAGCGATACAAAAATATCATAGACAAAATATTTAATGCTTACATTGTATCCTATATGGAGGGAAATAAAATGCATCACATGTGCATTCACCGTAACCTAGTGTAGAAGGAGAGTAAACAATGAACAAAATGTGACATAAATCATGTATACAAGGTGTTTCCATCTTTGATAGTAAATCATGTATAAGTAAACTACCAATGTGGTCATCAGATCCACCTTGTAGGCCTCACAAAATACCCCTTGGTCGCCTATAAGATAGCATCGTGTTAATTTTGTGAAAGTCAAGTATGTAAGCCATGCATAGTCAAAACATGCACAAGGCTTAGGTGTCTCATGGAATTTTCAGATGGCCATATAATATACTCCTCCAATCCACAATGAGTGTCGCAGACTCAGCTTTGAAGTAACTTCATCAGTTCAAAACCGCGACACTTATTTTGGATCGATGGAGTAGCATATAGCACATCAATATGGCATTTCAACTATTCGATTATATTGACACAATATGAGCAAGTTTGAGTGATAATTTCCTCCATAAACATCAAGATTTCTAAAAGCTTTACTACATGCAAGTGATGGCCATCACTACTCCATAAATATCGGGACACTCCATCACCACATCCCAAATCCATGGCCAGCACAAAATCTACCACGACGCGATGGCCGTGGGCACACAGAGCATAGGAGAGAAACAAGTAGCTTACCACTTGTGCCGGAGTATAGGAAGAATCGGCCACTGGAGGGGCAGGGCGGGAGGCGTCGGAGTGGAAGAACCCCCTGCAGAGCACCCACATGGCAGTCTCTTGCGCGCCTGCGTGAGGAAACCGCATCAGTGAAGAGGAGCAAACGGAATCGGACCAAGCAAGGCGGCCACAGAGAGAGGAGAAGTGGGGGTTGACTGGCTTGATGAGCTCCTCTCCCGGCGGAGAGAGGAGAAGAGGGAACCAGGGGCGGCGGCACACAGAGGCTCCTCTCCGTATCAGACCGCTCAAGCCCTTGGTGATGCTCCGGATCGGGAAGCGCCGGTGGCGGGTCTGGTCTCGACCGCTCGATCTGCGGCCCCCGACCTAGGGTGGGGAGAGGAGCTCGATCTGCGGCCCGACACTGGGTCGGGAGAGAAGGAGATGGTGGAGTCACGGTGGCGCGATGGCGGGAGCTTGTCTTGGCGGGTCTTTGGAGTCTTGTGCAAGGGAGCTTGTCTTGTGGGGGGTGTGGGGGGGGTGGTGGTGGGTGGGCGGGGGGTGGTGGGATGGTGGGGGGGGCGGGGTGGTGGGGTGGTGGGGCGGGGTGCTGGTGCTTGTGTGGGGAGCTTAGGCGGCGGTGTGGTTGTGGGGCGTGGGTGGTGCGGGCGTGGGTGAGATGAGTGGGAGAGAGGGAGAGGAGGGAGAGAGGGAGGGTAGAGAGAATAGTTTTTTACGAAAAAATAATAACCCCATCTCTTTGCCATCTGCTAGCAGATGGCAAGATCATTGCCATCTGTTGGCGGATGGCAAAGAGGTGGGGCTGGTACACCGTTACCCCTTGACGGCAACAGGAGTTGGCTACCTCTTTGCCATCTGCTGGCAGATGGCAAAGATTATTTGCCATCTGCTGGCAGATGGCAAAGAATTGGCTGATGGCAACCATGTTCTTTGCCATCTGTTAGTTCTTTGCCATCTGTTTTTTCTAAGCAGATGGCAAAGAAGTTCTTTGCCATCAGCTGGCAGATGGCAAAGAGCTGGCTGATGGCAAATTCCTAGATTCCAGTAGTGCATGTACACTCCGACTACTCTCCAAGCCCCAAGAGGACATATGACGAGACCTCGAACATACGCCATTGGACACAAGGTGAATTAACTCCTCTTCAAACCGTCACTATCCGCATGTGAGATATGGCTACTACCTCATGCATGCACCTTGCATATACCCAGGTACAACCGAGACGACCATGGAGAATCCAAGGACCAAGGCCAAGCATGGAAGAGGAGAAGGAAGAAGAAGAACGGAGCAAGACAGGACTTTCCCGGATCATCTGGACCCCCAGCCGGATGATCCAGACCATGCTCGGATGTTCCGGACCCCCACCCGGACAATCCAGGTAATGTGCGCGAAGACCCCCGAAACCTGCTCGAGGAAGCCGGATCATCCGGCCCTCCCGACGCCCGGATCATCCGGGACCCCATCCGGATCATCCAGACCATGCGTGTGTGCGTGACTTGGGCTGAGGCCCGTGTACCCGTTCGCCCATCCCTTACCCCTGTGTTGCGTAGCACTATATATAGACCCCCTCCTCCTCCCACTGAGGGTTAGCATTGTGATAGCTCGTACTTCGAGATAGAGCCTTGCTCATCCATCCGGATCTACTCCACCGCGAGGGACCAACACCTCTTCGGAGAAGATCCTCATTGGATTCAAGATCTCCTTTTGGAGAAGACCCTCTTCAAGACCTCCTCACGGAGAAGAACCGGTTACCCTATGTATCATCCCTTTTTGGATTCAGATCTTGTATCAATTTGTGTCTCGATGATCTAGCGCATGTGTGACTTCTTGTTGGTTGAGTGTTCTCTCATGTTTTTCCCTCGTTCCCCTCCTCGTGTTCTTCGTTCTTGGTAGGATTTCCCTCCAAATGTGAAAGATCGGCCTCTAGGGTTCTACCCTACATCAGTAGCTCATCAGGAAGAACATCTTGGAATTCTTGCAAAAGAGAAGACAACACTAAAGGTAGATCATGAGAGGTGTTAGTTTTTGTTGCCTCGTCCTTGCACACAAGGACATAGTGCATAACACTTGATGGGTTCTCACACACTTCTCTCATCTCACTTTTCGTGGCAAATAGGACTAAGTTTTTATTGTTGCTCATCGTGGAGGCACTCGATTTTGGCTTGTGGCACTCACTCTCTTTTGGGTAGGTCACTCTCTCAGTCTTTTCTCCATGATGGTGGCTTGCTTGTCGGCTATCACTTGACTTGGAGACATAGGTCGTAGCACGTAGTCCTTTCCATTCATTTTGAAGCTATAGTGATTGGTACGCCCATTGTGGATGACGCCTCGGTCAAATTACCATGGTCGACCAAGAAGGAGGTGGCAAACGGACATCGGGACAACATCACACTCCAAAGTGTCTTCATATGCTCCAATCTAGAAAGAAACTTTGACCGTATGCTCAATTTGGATAGTGCCGGAATCACTTAGCCATTGGACCTTGTAGGGGTGCGGGTGCTTCATCTTGACCAATTGGAGCGTGGAGCATAGTTCTTCACTTGCCAAGTTGTGACAACTCCCTCCATCAATGATGACCTTAGCGGACCGTCCATTGATGCTGGTCTTGGTGTGGAAGATGTGGCATCTTTGGTCTTCGTCTTGTTGATGTTGAAGAGTCAAGACTTTGGAGACAACGAGAGCGGGGATCGAATCCTCATCACAAAAGACTTGATCATCCTCATCTTCGTTCACTCGCCGGTGCATGGCCACTTGCTCAAGGGATTCCATTTCCTCTTCACTCATGGAGACATATGTTCTGTCGTCGTTGAGGATCATGGAGCGCTTGGTGGTACACTCAATGGATTTATGGCCTCGGCCACCGCATGTGAAACACTTGATGGAACTTTTCTTGGCGGTCTCATTGGTTGGAGTAGATGATGAAGCTCACGGCTTGAAGTTGCTTGTAGTAGGAGGACGACTTGAGGTTGTCGAAGTTTTCTCTTAACTAGACTTGTCGCCGTTGTTTACAGATGGCTTGGTTGAGGTAGAGGGTGTTGGAGTCGTTGAAGCTTGGGTGTTGGAGAAGCCGTAGCTCTTGTACGAGTACTTGGCGTACTTGAAGTCATCTTGTACTTGATGTTCCGCTTTGGCAGCTTGATGCACGAGCTCAGTGAGGTTGGAGTAGGGTTGCAAGTCGACAATCTTCTTGATGGGATGATTGAGGCCGTTCAAGAAATGGGGCATAGTTTGCTCATCATCTTCCGTGACATTGGCTCTTATCATGGCAACCTCCATTTCCTTGTAGTATTCTTCAACTCTCTTTGTTCCTTGCTTGAGGAGTTGGAGTTTCTTGAAGAGATCGCGGTTGTAGTAGGTTGGCACAAAGCGTGCACGCATGACATCTTTCATTTCCTCCCATGTGGTAATTGGTGGTTCACCTCTTGCTCTCGGCGCTCAAGGACTTGTTCCCACCATATGAGAACATAGTCTTGGAACTCAAGGGATTCCATAGCGATCTTCTTCTCTTCCTCATAGTTGTGCAAACAAAAGATCTTGTCGACCTTCAATGCCCATGAAAGGTATTCTTCGGGGTCGTTGCTTCCATGGAACTTGGGCATGGTGAACTTGAGATTGCCATAGCGTTGCTCTTCATTGTGTTGGTATTTAGGGTGATGATGACGCCCTTGACGTGGAGGATTGTCAACCTCATATTGCTCTTGGCGTGCAGGATGTCGATAGTCATCTTGCTCTTGATGAACTTGAGATTGTGGAGGAGCTTGTTGAGCTTGTGGAGGAGCTTGAGGAACTTGAGGATGCACTCTTTCTTGGTAGTTTCACTCTTGAATTTCTTCGTGAAGTACTTCCTCTTGATTGCGCTTATCTCCGTTGCGGTTGGCAATGGCTTGACTTCATTCTTGAAGGGCAGGTTGCACCTCAAGAGCTTGTGCTTCATGTTGTTCTTGTTGAAACGTTGAGCCTCGGCGTCTTGTTCGTCTTGATGTTGTCGCGCTCGCTCTTCCTCTTGGTGACGTTGACGTTGCCTTTCTTGTGTTGTGCAAGAGTAGCTTGGTTTTGGCAATGACGATGTGCTTGCTCGTCTAATTGCTCTTGTGGATGATTGCTGTGTAGAGGATTGCGAGTTGTTTGACGGTCTTGTCGCGAGGCTCGATGTAGAGTGTTCGATGTCGGTGAGCCGGAGAAGGTTTCATTGGAGTGTCGACTCGACGGCTCCGTCTTGAGTAGGATGAAGTGGTAGGATGGTGGTTCACCAACAAGGCACAAATCTCATCCATTCTTGCATCGTTCTCTTGTTTGTGAGCGTCAAGCTTGTTGTCGAAGTAGTCTCTTGTTTGTTACTCGGAGAGTTGCAAGTCAGTGGCGAGATTGTCGATGTGGTTGCTCATTGCTGGTTGTTCTTGATGCGAAGCTCGTTGTGCACCGAAGAGGTGGCTCTTGGTGACATAGGATGACATGTCGACGTCTTGCTCGACGAAGAGTGGATTGGTAGAAGAACTTGGCCTATCCATCATTCCAAGCAAAATATGTGAGTGGGATAAAGAGAAAAACTGATACCAAATGTACCTTGACCGATGTTGAAGATGGATCAATGATCACTCAAATGTGGAACAAAGAAATAGCACAATTGGTACCAATTCTTGTCTGTTCTCACACCTACACAAGTAAAAGCTTATGGTGGAGCTCGGTTAGGATGGTGGCACAAAATTTTATGCAATTGTTAGTGAGCCTCAATAATGCTGGAAAAGATTCACAAATTTGCGAATGCAACAAGTAGACCAATAGCGAGATATGGTACACGGAAACACACACGCAAATAGATAAGTGGGGTCCTGCAACCAAGGAATGAGACAAACTGTGGAATCCTCGAAAATGCTCTTGTTGCACAACACTAGAGAGACGCTATCACGATTGCACAATAGGCAGATACGGAACTTGTGCACAACCTACTAAGCAAAAATGCAACGACTTCTATCCCAAGTATGCTATATGTATGGTATTTCGGTGATATGATCCAAGATGATCGAGTATGACAATCTCAATGTTGTATAATGCTATGGTTCTTGCTTATAAGCTCTTTGCTTATCTTTCCCTTTTGCTTAAAATCTTGTTTGGCTCTTGCACTTTTGAGCGCTTTTCGCATGCAAAACTTCACGTACCAAGATAGCAACTATGTATATGCGATGACAACTTTGTGATACAAGAGATGATACCAAGATGTGCACCACAATGATATGGTATGTATGCTATGGGGAGTATGATCACTAATGTGCATAAGTCACGTTGCCGGCAATACTCAAAGGCTAGTATCAATGGGCAAGCAACGCAAAAGTAAGGCTATGGTTCTTATCAATGCAATGGCAAGGAATGTACCATGAAAGGATATCACGATACCAAAATGATATGGAGGTTACCATTCTTGCTTATGGTCGAGGTGTCAAAATTGTGTAGTGGTCGATGTCGATGATGAATATGAGCGGCGGTGTTGTCATTGTCGAACCATCCCTAAGTAGCCGAAACACGTTAGGAAACAGAAACCGCAACTCAAAACTCAAAGACCAAAACGTGTCAAAATTTGTCGGAGTGCGAAACATGCGAGCGATGGTGGTTGCGGAAAGCAGTGGTGGCATGTAAGTGCGTATGCGGAAGTGGCGATGGAACGGAAGGGGAAATCAAACTGAAAATATTCAGTTTCCTCAGGGATGGTTGGACGACCGATGGTGGTCGGACAACCGAAGGTGGTCGGACATCCGGTGCCTAGGCGATTTCGGGCACGGGATGAACTCGGGATTTCGAGATGTGGGGGAGAAAATTGGGCAAAATCCGAGTGATCTAGTGGATGGAAATGGTGGAGATGATGGGGGAAAGCTAGATCCACTCATGGCAAAGCAAATCCATGGATCAAATCAAGCAAAACATCATCACACCAACAACACAAAAAAATTTGGGGCTATTTTTGGTTGGGATTTTCGGATTAGGACGAAAAACAACAAAATCAAGCTAGAAAACAAAGGGTAGGGGCTCCAAATACGTGATCAACGTGGCTCATGATACCAAGATGATGTAGGGTAGAACCCTAGATGCCCGATCTTTCACGATTGCAGGGGATCCTACGAAGAACAAGAAGAACACGAAGAGAAATCACAAGGGGAAACACGAGAGAATCACTCAAACAAACAAGATATGGTCACACATATGCTAGATCCTCGAAACACAAAGAGTGATACACGATTCAAAGTTAACGAAGGACGATACAAAGGGTCTTCTCTGTGAGGATGTCTTGAAGGGTCTTCCCATGATGGGGTCTTGATTTCCGCTTGGCGGATCTTCTCCGAAGAGGTCGTGAGCTCCGAGGAGAAGTAACCAAGTGGATGAGCAAAGCTCTATCTCAAATATGAGCTATCACGATGCTAACTCTAGAAAGAGGGCGGAGGAGGTCTATTTATAGTCTTAGTGGACGAAAGGGTAAGTGGCTTCGGCCCAACACGCAGGCGGTCACACAGGCGTCGGGCATCCGACGGTCACTGGTCGTCCGAAGGTTCGCGCGGGTCCGGACGTCCGGTGCCGGTCGAGCGTCCGATGTTTCGGCTCTGGTCAGGACTTGTCAGTCGTCCGGTCGGGGTTGGTCGTCCGGTCGGTCGGTCGTCTGGAGGTCTCCATTCTTCTGATGTTTTTGCTTAGGTGTGGTGGTGCCGGTCGTCCGGTGTCGCTCGGTCATTCGGATGCTAGGAGGTGTCGGTCGTCCGGTGTTGCTCGGACGTCCGGGTGCTGGAGCATGCACTGGCTGGGATTTGGCTAGCCAGTCGGAGCCTCCAGGCGTCGGACGTCCGAGGGACGTGGGTCTTTCGATGACTGGGAGTTTCGAGCAGTCCTTCGTCTTGTCCATTGAACTTGGTGTCCTTGTCGTCTTGTCCATTGGGTGCAGTTGATCCGTGGCTTCCCTCCAAACACCTGATCACACATAGGGTGTCCGCATGAGGTAGTAGCCATGTCTCATAACTATAAAGTGGAAGTTTAGAGAGGAGCGAGTTCACCTTATCTTTGATAGCCTTTGCTTGAGCTCTTGTCATTGGTCCAAGTGGTGTCGTGGGAGATGTAGATACGTCCATGGTGATGATCGTGGGATGATCCGCATCACAAACCCCCATTGAACATTCTGATACAATCCCACTGTCTCACTCCTGCTCTCTTTTACTGCATTAGGACAACAACGTTTCAACTATTACATGTTGTGGTAGTTGAACCCCATTCCTTTGCATGACCTGTCTTTGCCACGGTAAATAGTTGAAACCCAGTAGCATGAGTAGGAGTTGCTTGAGCCATGATGTGCCTACTCATTCATGCTTGTTTGTCATGCCTGCTATTTCTTAGAGTTGTGTCGGGTATGATTCATCAGGGATGAATTAGAATGTTGTGAACATGTCCTACTATTGAGAGCTAAGTGTGTGAACACGATTTGGTAAAGGTAGCAGTGAGAGGCCACGTAGGTGTACATGGTGGGTTGTCTCATTGAAACCGTCCCCAGGAACTGAGTTCTGTGTTTGTGATCCAAGACAGTTACTACCACACATTGGGTTCCAGTAACTTGACCCCTCTCAGCTTATTAGTCCAGGAGTTGCAACTAGTTTCTGGTGTTTGTAGGTTATGTTAGTAGTCTACCAAGTGGAACCCGGCTAGGTGGGCTTGGGACAGACTAGGCATCGTGGCCCGGTGTACTAAGTGGCACCCGTTTGGTGGACTTGGACACCCTGCACACATCGTTTGGGGCTGTAGTGGAAACCCCGGCCGGATTTCCTTGCGGATGGAACCCGAATAAGCAATAAACTTGGACTAGAGACTTGTGTGGTTAGTCAGGTCATGGCCGACACCCTCGTTGGGCTTCCGCTTGAAGGTTGCCAAGTACATGTCGTGTAAACGGCGGTAAGTGGTGAGATCTTGTGTGAAGACGTACACCCATGAAGGGTAATATGATCTATTCAAATAGCCGCATCCACGGATATGGACCACTTGGAACGCTGCATAGGATTCCAAGTCAGGGATGACATGTTAGCAGTGGCCTCTCCCACATAAAACTTGCTATCGGTCTAGTAAAGTAGTCAATTGCTTAGGGACAATTCCGCAACTCCTACCACCACTTTTCCACACTCGTTGTACTAACTTTATTGCTTCTTTATCTAAACAGCCCATAGTTTATATTTACATGCTCTTTATATTCTTGCAAATCTATCCAACAACACCTACAAAACTACTTCTAGTTTCATACTTGTTCTAGGTAAAGCGAACGTTAAGCGTGCGTAGAGTTGTATCGGTGGTTGATAGAACTTGAGGGAATATTTGTTCTACCTTTAGCTCCTCATTGGGTTCGACACTCTTACTTATGAAAAGAGGCTACAATGATTCCCTATAATTTAGGATTATCAAGACCTTTTTCTGGCGCCATTGCCAAGGAGTTATAGCGTGGGTTGAATATTCTCATGTGTGCTTGTTTGCTTTATCACTAAGTAATTTTTATTTGTTGTTCTTAGTTGTTTTCTATCTTTAGTTATGGGTAGGAAATGCAAAATACCAAAATAATTAGTTGTACCTACTACACCAATGGTTGAAGAACCACTCAAAATCTATCACACTACTTAAGCTTTTTACTTGGATCATCTTTGATCCCTATGTGCTCGTGCTGAAACCCCAACTAGCTTAGTTGAGGGCAAATCTTTAGATGAGCATGCTTGTTATGTGCGACACCGCTTATCTCAAATAGGGAAACTTTTACTAGATCAAATTCATCGTTTGCAATGCTATGCTTGGAATTTATGTGAGATATATGATTTTACTTGTTGTTCTGAAGACCCTAAGAAACACCTTCCCTACCAATGTGAGTTTAATGATAATGGCATCGTATCTTCGTATGCTAAGGGTGTTTATAATTACTATGATGTTCAAAAAATTGAAGAATTTGTTGCTTTTAAGGGTGCTTATGAAATTGCTTCTTTGATTGGAAAGTATGATGCTACTCTTTACAAATCTGAAAAAAATTTCCATACTTAAATATTTTTATGATAATTATGCTTCTAATGCCTATGTTAAACCATATATTGAGGACTCCTCCGCTATCCAAGAGACTAATATTTTGCAGGAGTCTATGGAAGAAGAAATTGATGAAACAGTGAGCTCATTGGATGAAAAAGATGATGAGCAGAGCGAAGAACAAAAGGAGAAAGAGCGGATTAGCTACCCATGCCCACCTTCTATTGAGAGTAACTCTTCAACTCATACATTGTTTAATTTCCCTTCATGCTTACCGAAGGATGAATGCTATGATGATTGTTATGATCCCGTTGATTCTTTTGAAATATCCCTTTTTGATGATTCTCGCTAAGCTTGTGGCCGTGATGCCAATATGAATGATGCTTATGGAGATGAACTTGCTATAGTTCCTTATGTTAAACATGAAATTGTTGCTATTGCACTCACACATAATAGTCCTATTATCTTTTTGAATTCTCCAAAATACACTATATCGGAGAAGTTTGCTCTTATTAAGGATTATGTTGATGGTTTGCATTTTACCGTTGCACATGATGATTTTGATAGATATAATATGCATGTGCTTGCTGCTCCTACTTGCAATTATTATGAGAGAGGAACTATATCTCCACCTCTCTATGTTTCCAATATGATAAAATTGCAAGAAACTGCTTATACTATGCATTGGCCTTTACTATGTGTGCATGAATTGTTATTTTATGACATGCCGATGCATAGGGAGAGAGTTAGACTTTTTCATTACATGATATATGTTACTTTGTGCTCACTACTAAATCACAAATCATTGTTAATTAAAATTGGCTTTGATATACCTTGCACTACAAAAAACTACATTCCGTGATGATACGTGTTTGTCACAGTAGGTCGCGTTTTCTGTCATGCATGTACATCCATGACGATTTCATGACAAAATCAAGATAGTCATACCTGTGCTGTCGTAGAAGTGTTCCATGACATTACCAAAATTATCATCACGGAAGTGTCCACTTCCATGACGATAAATCGCACGTCACATAAGTGCTTTCGTCAAGGGTGACTGAAACGTGGCATCCACCGTAACGGAATGCTGTTAAGCTATCGGGTCCGGTTTTGGATCCGATAACCTGTTAACAGCCCGGACGAATGTGGATTTTCCATGTGTAAAATCATCATTGGATGGAGGAAACACGTGTCAGCTCCGCATTGGCACATGTGTCACTCATCCAATGGGCAAGATGCGCCGATGATATGGTGACACGTGGACCGGCCCAAAAGTGCCCCATAAAGTTTAAATGGGCCGGCCCAACTAAAGGCCCACAAGATTTTGCAGACCATAATGGGTCGGCCCAGCTAAAGGCCCACGAGATTTTGTGGACCATAATGGGCTGGCCCAGCTAAAGGCCCACAAGATTTTGCGGGCCATAATGGGCCGGCCCAGGTAAAGGCCCACAATATTTTTGTGGACCATAATGGGCCGGCCCAGCTAAAGGACCACAAGATTTTTGCGGCCATAATGAGCCGGCCCAGCTAAAGGCCCACGAGATTTCGCCGACCATAATGGGCCGGCCCAGCTGTAGGCCCACAAAATTTTGAGGAACCTAGTAGGCCGGCCGCTGGCTGCCATGTTTTGGGCCAAATGCCGGCCCATATTTGATCCGGTCCATTAATGGCCTGCCACATTCCGGGCCTAATAACGGCCCATATGAGATCTGGCCCGTTAAAAGCCTACCACATTCTGGGCCAAATTAGGCCCAGATCAGGTCCGGCCCTTTAAGAGGCTTGGAGCTAAATTATGGCCCATATCATATTCGGCCCGTCAACTGGACGCTATTCTTTTGGGCCCACTTGCTAAAGGCCCATTTCGTAAATCGGCCTGATATTAGTTTTGGCCTGTTAAGGGGCCGTTTAACATTTTGGCCCTATATTAATTTCGGCCTGTTAAAAGCCCATCATATAGTTGGGCCTAACTACAGCCCGGTTTGCATCCGGCCTGTTCGTAGCCGATAATCTGATTGGGCCAAACAAGGACCGAGACAATTTTGACCTGTTAAAAGCCCGTGATTTGATTGGAAAAATCATGGGCCGGGGTCCATTTCGGGCTGCTGCCGGCCCGAGCTGTTCGGCACGTTTCACGCCCAATCTACTTCTCAGCCTCCTAAAAGCCCATTGAGTTTTCTTGCGAAAAGAGGGTTGGCGGTTTACTCGGCCTATTAAAGGCCCGAATCTACTAGTGATCCAGTTTACATTTACGCCTTTGAACGGACCAAGATGACGGGGCCCATGATGCAGATCATACATCATGATTACATGACGGCCTGATTATGTATCGTGATTTTCTGATTTGGCGGTTCTTTGCGAAGACAGGATATATATCTGATAAAATAAGCGCAGCATCGTGAATAAGAAAAACCTAGACTATACAATAAAGAAATTACGGCATATTACATCCACTGGGCATCAAAGTTTGCCACTATGGTAATAAAGCACAAGCAGACAGCAGATTACATACACTGGGCATCAAAGATCGCCACCAGTGCAATTAAACATGGCGACAAATTAATATACAAAACCGACAACACTTCAATAGAGTTCAAGAAAGGTTAGCCCTGCCGGGGAGCTGCAGCGCAAGCAGCTGAGGAAGCTGATGAGACTGCCCTTGTTTACTGACAGTTCATCACATTTCTTACTGACGAATAAAGTGACACAGTTTAAAATTGCATTAACACAATATTGTATTGATTAGCTCAAGATATGGCAGGAAATGACATTGTGAAGGACTTGGCAGCTTCACGACACCACTAGATTACATATCAAGAACTCATAAGTATCAATGGTTAGTGTGCTGTCAATTTATCCCATTTCAGATTGGCAAATAAAGAGACGGTTTAAATAATAGTAGAATGATATGAGATTGTTCATAGTTAAGACATTGCAGAATATGACATTGTCTCAGAAGCGGGTAGGTTCACAACACCACCGGATTACGGATCAAAACGAAGCATACATGCGGTGCAAAAGAAGATCACTTGCTCTGTATAGTTTAATTTACATGGTATGAAGAAAGAACTTGGTTATACAACTGAAAACATAAATTGAGAAGGACAAACTTTTGTTTATGAACTACATAATAAACTTTAAACATGCAATTTGATGCAAAGACCAAAAATAAACAGCCGTTGCAGCCATGCCTAACCAAATATACACAACAAAGTTTGAAGGCTTGAGAAGGACAAACTTACATTATTGGTGAAGACAGGCTTTATAAAGCCCTTATCCATGCTGATGCGGAGGCAATTCAAGAAGTTTACCATGGAATCTTCTTCATAAGCATTGCCTTTATTCTACATTTTGTTAAGAGTAAATATAGATGTGATAATATAAGAAAAATGGAGAATATTTAAGATAATATGAAGAGTGATGCTACATAACCAAGTAGCTATAAATGTAAGTACGGTGATACAGGCAAAAGGTACATCCAAGAGCAATGCACAGCTAAACTTCTTCAGTACCATCGGTGTTATCCAATCTCATGGTAAGAGTAAATATAGATCTGATGTGTAGAAAATGGAGGGCAAAGGAAAATAAATCGCAGAGTGATGGTACATGAACAACTACCTGTCAATATAAGTACACTAATAAAGGACATCAAGTACTTACAAGAACAATGCAGAGCTAAAAAATTCATTGGCATTGGATATATTCTACACTAATGTAACCATTCATACAGATCAGATAATTTGGAGCGAACAATTGATAAGCAAGCTATCATGCATACTGCTATCACATAATGAACCAGGTATGTATGTAAGTACAGTAATACAGGACAAAAGGTACTAACAAGAGTGGCGGTGTACAGAAGTAGGGGCTCTACTTTGTACCCCTTTACTTGTGCACGGGAAGTCAAAGCCGCGCCCACGGCCACACTTAGTAGGGCAGAAGCGAGAGGCCGAAGCCACAAGATCATAGCAACGCTAAGACAGAGAAACGACGAGCAAGAGGGCAAGGTGGACTCCCCCGGCAAGACCCTTGCCGAGGCGACCTCCACAGCCCTGGCAAGAAAAAGGGCAACCTGCCCAACACCAGCGGAGCGCACCACCCTTGAGCCCATGGTTTCCAACACCATCAACCACATTGGAACCAAGGCTCTGGAGGAACCTCCGTAGTGGCATGCAGATCTTTGTAAAGATCATTAACACACATGATCAGATGACGACCAGAAGATGGCGATCCTCGGCACGATCCCCGCCAAGGAAACCCATGAGGCCTCCGGCAAAATCCTTGCCGGGGACGACCGCAGTACCGCGGCAAGATCCTTGCCGAGGACAACAGCAGGACCGCGGCCAGGCCCACACCCTCCAAGACTCCACCGTCGTTCCCATGCAGCTGCCAGCCCAGCCAATCAGGTGAGCACCTTCGTGACGACGTGCGGCCACAAGACTAGCTCAGCAAGCACCTGCGTGGTGGCATGCAGATCTTCGTGAAGACGCCGCCACCGCGCCAGCTCAGTAGCCTACCAGCGTACATGGCACTGTCCGCCTTGCTAGCCTGGACATGTGTCAAAGCAGGGCGAGGCAGCAAAAAACTGAGGGAACACCTCAGGGGGCGCATTTAATACGTCTTGTCCCGTAATGACTAGCGATAAGCATAGCTACTGTACCCTTTCCACCTCCTGTGTGCCACTGTGGCGCCTCCTTCGACTATAAAAGGAGGCCCGAGGCGTACTAGAGAGGGATTCGACTCTTTTGAGCAAACCACGCACCATAGCTAGCTCAAGAACACTAAAATACACACCAAAGCAGGACTAGGGTATTACGCGATCCCCGCGGCCCGAACCTAGGTAAACGACTTTTGTGCTGGCTCTTAGACCCGCTCTTCTCACAACCCCGCGCCTGCCGACCACAGTAGGGATTCCGTTGATCCCATAGGTGTTGTTCTCACCGACATCTTTGGCGTGCAAGGTAGGGGGCGCAGTTGTGAAAATCTGGTCTAATAGCTAGTGTAGCGGCTCTTCATCGCCACGGTTTGTAAGGAAGAAGGCGATTGAACGGGGGGCATCACTTGCAAATGCAGTGAGCGCTCGTGCAGCGACAGAAAAGCTAAGTCACGCAAAAACTTTATGTGATTCTTTTTATATATGATTATTCTCCTTGGAGATCTTCCTCTCTATATGAGAAACCTGCGAGCGATGGGGCCCTCCCACTATTGGCAACGCCTTTGTCCTGTTTCGAGTTCGCTCAACAGTTCAAGCGGCTGCGTCGAGAACGGCAGGGTAGCCTTCCGCTATTGGCAACGCTCTTGTTCTATCTCGAGTCCGCTCGACAGTTCGAGCGGCCGCGCTGAGAACGGCAAGGTGGTTCGCATGGCAGCACGCACACCTGGCAGCACGTAGACCCGGCAGTCTATTCGGGATCCGTCCTTGAGGTGCTGCAGCATGGGTTTACGCGCTGGCAAGCCTACCCAATTAACGTAGGGTTTAAGTATAGAGAAAGATCGAATTGGAAGATAACATTCATCATTTCAAAAGTACTACAGAGTTATGTTACATCAGTTGTTCCTACGGTTCTAACTAAAGATATAAATTTTCTTGGTCATGTACCTGCAGCGGCGATGAGAAACGGGATGCCTAGTCCCGGCGCTGGCCCTTCACCCTCTCGATTCCGTCGACGCGGATGATGATGGGCTTGATGCGCTCCCTCAGCAGCGCGAGGTCCGTATCCTCCGGCATGCTCTCCAGCACGGCGTCAAAGTCAAGGGTGGGGTACCTGTACGCCACCTTGGTGAGAACCTTGGTTGGGGCAACCCGGCAAAGATGACGGGCCTCTTTGGCCGGAGAGCTCGCTTTGTTAGAGCGGAACTGCTCAGGGCTCCAAGAACGCCCTCGAAGAACAGGGTCAGCCTGGCGCTGGGGCTCACGTTTGGCTCTGGAGTGTACCTCACGTCCGACATCCCCATATCAGCCAGCTTCTTGGTGATCCTGTTGGCATCAACGAGGCGGCTGATCCAGAGGTTTTCGCCCTTCACAAAATCCTCGTGATTGGCAGCATCGTTCTTCCACAGCTGCCTCTCCGTCTCCAGGCTCTTGGTCAGGGTCTCCTCCCGGGCCTTGGCCTCTGAAAGCAACCCCTCAAGAACCTCCAGCTTCAGCTTCAGGTCCTGGATAGAATCGTTGGTGCGAGTGAGTAGCTCGGCCTTGTCGAAGACTGCGCCCTGCACCTCCGTCAAGGCGCAGCTGACGTGTCCTTCTCCGTCGCCAGCTGCTCGGCCCTATTCTTCAAGTCGTCCCGCTTCGCCTCCAGCTCCTTCACCTTGTCACTGTGGGCCAGAGCTTGAGCATCAAGTGCTTCTTTGTGATTTTGCTCCAGCTCCTAGGTCCACTGCGCGATGAGCTTCGTGACCTCCTCGTCCTTGCCGCGGAGTGTAGTGGCAAGCGCTGCCTCACGAGCGATGAGGTCCTCCTCCTAGGAGTTCAGCTCGGCCTGGTGCTGGGACCGGCGGCTTCGGCATTGGTGGCCTCTTCCCTTGCCACCTCCTGGGCCTTCTCGATGTCGGCCTGCTTCAAGAGGAGCTCCTGTTGGTGCTCGGCTAGCTTGTCTTGGGCAGCCCTTAGCTCCTCGTGGGCCTAGCGGAACCAGGTCTGCACATCGACGACACGCTCCTTGAGATCCGCCTCCGCCTTGCCCACCGCCGCCTCCCTGGACTTCGCCTTGTCTAGTCGGGCGCGGTTGAGCGCCTGAAGCTTCTAGAAGTTGGCGCCCATGGCCCGGAGAAGCTGCTCCTCCTGGGTACCGCCGCCACCGGCGCTCGGTTCATCGACAACCTCGAGCCCTGCGGCAGCGAGCACCCCGTCGTCGAATACCTCCCCCTCGGCCGATGCCCTGGTGGCCGCTGTCCCTGCAAGGTGGCGAACAGGTCGTCGCCCACCTTCAGGTACCTGCTCGAGCCAGAGGCAGCGGAGGAGGAGGGTTGATCATCGACTACCTCCTCCTCGGCAGTGGCCATACAGGCTCCCTGGCAGGCCCCTTGCCGCCCCCCTCGGCGGTGCCATTGCTGGCCCCCTCGGCGGCGCCCCTGCTGGCCTCCTCGGTGGCAGCCTCCATGGTTCCTCCGGCAGGCCCCTTGGTGGTGTCCTCGGCGGCGGTCTCGGTGGCCTCCTCGGCGGCGACCTTGTCAACCTCGGCCACGGCATCCTTGGCGACCTCCGTCATAATGGTGTCGATGTCCTCCTGGTCCACCGGGGGGTGATATGGATGCCGAAAGGGAGGATGAGGCGAGGCCAAGATCAAGGATCAAAACAAAGATAGAAGGAAAAGCAGGAACAAAAAGCGGGTGACTTACCCATGCCGAGCTGAGAAGAAGTGGCCCCCTCCCCGCCAACATCTATTGCTGGGACGGAGACACCAGTGCCCAAGTCCACCTCCTCCCCCTCCATGTGCATGGGCTCGACGCTTGGTGCCCTTGCCGGAGACGCCCCTCGGGACGGCATGGTTGATGAGGGCGGTGTGTGGGGGGTGGCCCTCAGTGGATCCTCCTGCGGCCGTCCTCGTCCTGCTGCCATGACAAGGTTAGTGCCACAAGGTCGTACCCCGGCACACGTTGATGAGGAGCAGGCGGTGGACGCACGCTTGGGGCTGAGCCGGGGGTTGTTGTCCGGGCTGATCTCCATCACCAGCGTGTGCGAAGCGCCCGTCGATGCCTTGGCCCTCTTCGCCACCCGCTGGGCCAGCGTCTCCCTGTCCCTATGAAGTCAAAAACAAGTTACGAAAGGCAACGTGGCCTGGAAGAACGGAGTTGACAAAGGGCAGACACTTACTCGTCCTCTTCCTCCTATTCCGCTGCCCTCTTTTTCCTCCTTAGGCTGAGGGACCCAAGGTCGAAGGCAACCTCCGGTTCGACATCTAAGGGAGGAGGGGAAGGGGATGGAGTCCGGCGACGCTTGGACGAAGAAGAGGCGGTCGCCACCGCGGTCTTCACCGCCTTCTTCTTCGCTGCCGCGGCCCTTGTCTGGCGCACGGAATCCCCCTGGACCCCTTGCCGCGGCTCGGTCCTCCTGGGCAGACCGGCTTACCAGAGCTAGCCCGCCGTAGGACACGTCCTCTTCCCGTGGCTGGAGGATCGTCGGCCTCGGCTCCTCCCTCGGTCGACTCCTCGACCACCTCCTAAACGAGAGGGACCCCGGTGTTGGCACCGTTGGCCTCCCCGGCAGCCCCCGCCCACTGGGCGAGCTCCCTCTCCTCCGTGGTCATGCCGCCATCATCCTCCATGACGCCAGCACTGCCGGCCTCCATGGCGAGCTGCGCCACCGCCAACCTGGCGGCGATGTAGTCCTCGACGAGCAGCGGCTCATCGTGGTCATAGCCCTCCGACAGGTTGTTGAAGACTCCCGCACCTCGCGTGCCGGGGGATCGACCCAGGACGGGTCGAGGCCATGTGCGTTGAAGACCGCCATCATCTCGAGAATGGTGGCCTTGCACGTGTTGTTGCTCAGCGGGAACACGCCCAGCGGCAACCCAAATAGGGGCCCCTTGATGACCTTGCCGGCCTTCGCAGCCCTGCCGGTCCTCTCCACCCTGCCGTCGGCAAACACATCAAGCAGTAATGGTCATGTCCCATCACCGTGAAGTTGTGCTACAGGCCAGGGCGGAGCCTCATGATGTCGGCCGCGATCCTGAAGTCCCAGGCCGGCCTCCACTTGTTGTGCAGCGGGGCGATTCGACGGTAGATGAAGTCCATGAAGGAAATATGCCCTAGAGGCAATAATAAAGTTATTATTTATTTCCTTATGTCATGATAAATGTTTATTATTCATGCTAGAATTGTATTAACCGGAAACATAATACATGTGTGTATACATAGACAAACATAGTGTCACTAGTATGCCTCTACTTGACTAGCTCGTTGAATCAAAGATGGTTAAGTTTTCTAGCCATAGACATGAGTTGTCATTTGATTAACGGGATCACATCATTAGGAGAATGATGTGATTGACTTGAACCATTCCGTTAGCTTAGCACTTGATCGTTTAGTATGTTGCTATTGCTTTCTTCATGACTTATACATGTTCCTACAACTATGAGATTATGCAACTCCGTTTACGGAGGAACACTTTGTGTGCTACCAAAAGTCTAGCAATGAATCGGGTGATTATAAAGGAGCTCTACAGGTGTCTCCGAAGGTACATGTTGAGTTGGCGTATTTCGAGATTAGGATTTGTCACTCCGATTGTCGGAGAGGTATCTCTGGGCCTCTCGGTAATGCACATCACTATAAGCCTTGCAAGCAATGTGACTAATGAGTTAGTTGCGGAATGATGCATTACATAACGAGTAAAGAGACTTGCCGGTAACGAGATTGAACTAGGTATTGGATACCGACGATCGAATCTCGGTCAAGTAACATACCGATGACAAAGGGAACAACGTATGTTGTTATGCGGTTTGACTGATAAAGATCTTCGTAGAATATGTAGGAGCCAATATGAACATCTAGGTTCCGCTATTGGTTATTGACCGGAAACAGTTCTAGGTCATGTCTACATAGTTCTCGAACCCGTAGGGTCCGCACGCTTAACGTTACGATGAATGTTTTATTATGAGTTTATAAGTTTTGATGTACCAAAGGTTGTTCGGAGTCCCGAATGTGATCACGGACATGACGAGGAGTCTCGAAATGGTCGAGACATAAAGATTGATATATTGTAAGCCTATATTTGGATATCGGAATCGTTCCAGGTGAAATCGATTTTTTTGAGAGTACCGGGGTTCTGGAACCCCCCGGGGGTTATTGGGCCTACATGGGCCCTAAGGGAGAAGAGGAGGGCCGGCTAGGGCAGGCCGCGCGCCCCCACCCCCTAGTCCGAATAGGACAAGGAAGGGGGCGATGCCCCCCTTTCCTCTTTCCCCCTTCCCCCTTCCTTCTCCAACAAGGCAAGAGGGGGGAGGCCTACTCCCGGTGGGAGTAGGACTCCTCCAGGCGCACCCCTAGGGCCGGCCGCACCTCCCCTCCCTCCTTTATATACGGGGGCGGGGGGCACCCCATGACACACAAGTTGATCTTCATGATCGTGCCTTAGCCGTGTGCGGTGCCCCCCTCCACCATATTCCACCTTGGTCATATCGTTGCGGTGCTTAGGTGAAGCCCTGCGACGGTAGAACATCATCATCGTCACCACACCGTCGTGCTGACGGAACTCATTCCCGACACCCTGCTGGATCGGAGTTCGGGGATCGTCATCGAGCTGAACGTGTGCTGAACTCGGAGGTGCCGTACATTCGGTACTTAGATCGGTCGGATCGTGAAGACGTACGACTACATCAACCGCGTCGTTCTAACGCTTCCGCTTTCGGTCTACGAGGGTACGTAGACAACACTCTCCCCTCTCGTTGCTATTCATCACCATGATCCTTGCGTGTGCATAAGAAAATTTTGAAATTACTACGTTCCCCAACAGTGGCATCCGAGCCAGGTTTTATGCGTAGATGTCATATGCACGAGTAGAACACAAGTGAGTTGTGGGCGATACAAGTCATATTGCTTACCAGCATGTCATACTTTGGTCCAGCGGTATTGTGAGATGAAGCGGCCCGGACCGACATTACGCGTACGCTTACGCGAGACTGGTTTCACTGTTACGAGCACTCATGCTTAAAGGTGACTGTCGGGTGTCTATATCTCTCACTTTAGTTGAACCGAGTGTGGCTACGCCCGGTCCTTGTGAAGGTTAAAGCAGCACTAACTTGACGAACTATCGTTGTGGTTTTGATGCGTATGTAAGAACAGTTCTTGCTCAGCCCGTAGCAGCCACGTAAAATTTGCAACAACAAAGTAGAGGACGTCTAACTTGTTTTTGCAGGGCATGTTGTGATGTGATATGGTCAAGACGTGATGCTATATTTTATTGTATGAGATGATCATGTTTTGTAACCGAAGTTATCGGCAACTGGCAGAAGCCATTTGGTTGTCGCTTTATTGTATGAAATGCAAACGCCATGTAATTGCTTTATTTTATTACTAAGCGGTAGCGATAGTCATAGAAGCAATAGATGGCGTAAACGAAAACGATGTTACGATGGAGATCAAGGTGTCGCGCCGGTGACGATGGTGATCACAACGGTGCTTCGGAGATGGAGATCACAAGCACAAGATGATGATGGCCATATCATATCACTTATATTGATTGCATGTGATGTCTATCATTTATGCATCTTATCTTGCTTTGATTAACGGTAGCATTTTAAGATGATCTCTCACTAAAATTATCAAGAAGTGTTCTCCCTGAGTATGCACCGTTGCGAAAGTTCTTCTTGCTGAGACACCACGTGATGATCGGGTGTGATAGGCTCTACGTTCAAATACAACGGGGGCAAAACAGTTGCACACGCTAAATACTCAGGTTAAACTTGACGAGCCTAGCATATACAGATATGGCCTCGGAACATGGAGACCGAAAGGTCGAGCGTGAATCATATAGTAGATATGATCAACATAGTGATGTTCACCATTGAAAACTACTCCATCTCATGTGATGATCGGACATGGTTTAGTTGATTTGGATCACGTGATCACTTAGATGACTAGAGAGATGTCTGTCTAAGTGGGAGTTCTTAAGTAATATGATTAATTGAACTTATATTTATCATGAACTTAGTCCTGGTAGTTTTTTGCAAATTATGTTGTAGATCAATAGCTCGCGTTGTTGCTTTCATATGTTTATTTTGATATGTTCCTAGAGAAAATTGTGTTGAAAGATGTTAGTAGCAATGATGCAGATTGGATCCGTGATCTGAGGTTTATCCTCATTGCTGCATAGACCTATTGCAGGAGCAGATGCAGATGTTATGAACGTTTGCCTAGCTCAATATGATGACTACTTGATAGTTTAGTGCACCATGCTTAACGGCTTAGAATCGGGACTTCAAAGACGTTTTGAACGTCATGGACCATATGAGATGTTCCAGGAATTGAAGTTAATATTTCAAGCAAATACCCGAGTTGAGAGATATGAAGTATCCAACAAGTTCTATAGCTAAAAGATGGAGGAGAATCGCTCAACTAGTGAGCATGTGCTCGATTATGCAGGTACTTCAATCGCTTGAATCAAGTGGGAGTTAATCTTCGAGATAAGATAGTGATTGATGAATTCTCTAGTCACCATCACTAAGTTACTAGAACTTCGTGATGAACTATAGTATGCAAGGGATGACGAAAAAAATTCGAGCTCTTCGTGATGTTGAAATCGACGAAGGTAGAAATCAAGAAAGAGCATCAAGTGTTGATGATTGACAAGACCACTAGTTTCAAGAAAAGGGCAAAGGAAAGAAGGAAAACTTCAAGTAGAATGGCAAACAAGTTGTCACTCCGTGAAGAAGACCAAAGCTGGACCAAAGCCTAAAAGCGAGTGCTTACTTTGCAAAGGAAATGGTCACCGAAGCGGAAATGCCCTGAATATTTGGTGGATAAGAAGGATGGCAAAGTGAACAAGGGTATATTTGATATCTGAGTTATTGATGTGTGCCTTACTAGTGTTTATAGTAGCCCCTGAGTATTTGATGCTTGTTAGGTTGCTAAGATTAGTAACTCAAAGCAGGAGTTCTGAATAAGCAGAGACTAGTTGAAGGGAAGTGACGATGAGTGTTGGAAGTGGTTCCAAGATTGATATGATCATCATCGCACACTCCCTATACTTTTGGGATTAGTGTTAAACCTAAATAAATGTTATTTGGAGTTTGCGTTGAGCATGAATATGATTTGATCATGTTTATTGCAATCTGTTATTCATTTAAAATCGAGAGAATAATTGTTGTTACATTTAAATGAATAAAACCTTCAAATGGTCATACACCCAATGAAAATAGTTTGTTGGATCTCGATCGTAGTGATACACATATTCATAATATTGATGCCAAAAGATGCAAAGTTACTAATGATAGTGCAACTTATTTGTGGCACTGCCGTTTGGGTCATATCGGTGTAAAGCGCATGAAGAAACTCCATAAAGATGGATCTTCGGAATCACTTGGTTATGAATCATTTGATGCTTGCGAACCGTGCCTTTTGGGCAAGATGACTAAAACTCCGTTCCCCGGAACAATGGAACGAACTACTGACTTATTAGAAATAATACATACCGATGTATGCGATCCGATGAGTGTTAAGGCTCGCCGCGTGTATCGTTATTTTCTGACCTTCATAGATCCTTTGAGCAGATATGGGTATATCTACTTGATGAAACATAAGTCTGAAACATTTGAAAAGTAAAAGAATTTTAGAGTGAAGTGGAAAATCATCATAACAAGAAAAATAAAGTTTCTATGATCTGATCGTGGAGATGAATATTTGAGTTATGAGTTTGGTCTACATTTGAAACAGTGTGAAATAGTTTCGCAACTCACCCCACCAGGAACACCACAATGTAATGGTGTGCCTGAACGTCGTAATCGTACTTTACTAGATATGGTGCGATTTATGATGTCTCTTATCGGTTTACCACTATCGTTTTGGGGTTATGCATTAGATATAGCTGCATTCACATTTAATAGGGCACCATTAAAATCCGTTGATACGACGCCTTATGAACTGTGGTTTGGCAAGAAACCAAAGTTGTCGTTTCTTAAAGTTTGGGGCTGCGATGCTTATGTGAAAAAGTTTCATCTGGTAAGCCCGAACCCAAATCGGAGATGTGTGTCTTCATAGAATACCCAAAGGAAACTATTGGGTACACCTTCTATCACAGATCTGAAGGCAAGATATTCGTTGCTAAAATGGATCCTTTCTAGAGGAGTTTCTCTCGAAAGAAGTGAGTGGGAGGAAAGTAGAGCTTGATAAGGTAATTTACCTTCTCCCGAATTGGAAAGTAGTTTATCACAGAAATCAGTTCTAGTGATTCCTACACCAATTAGTGAGGAAGCTAATGATAATGATCATGAAGCTTCAGATCAAGTTACTACCGAACTTTGTAGATCTCCCATTAAGATCCGCACTTTGAGTGGTGCGGTAATCCTATTACGGAAGTCATGTTACTAGACCATGATGAACCTACGAACTATGAGGAAGCGATGATGAGCCCAGATTCCATAAAATGGTTTGAGGCCATGAAATCGAGATGGGATCCATGTATGAGAACAAAGTGTGGACTTTGGTGGACTTGCCCGATGATCGGCAAGCCATAGAAAATAAATGGATCTTCAAGAGGAAGACGGACGCTGATAGTAGTGTTACTATCTACAAAGCTAGACTTGTCGAAAAAGGTTTTTGACAAAGTTCAAGGTGTTGGATACAATGAGATTTTGTCACTCGTATCGATGCTTAAAAGTCTGTCTGAATCATGTTAGCAATTGCCACATTTTATGAAATTTGGCAAATGGATGTCAAAACTACATTCCTTAATGGTTTTATTAAAGAAGAGTTCTATATGATACAACTAGAAGGTTTTGTCAATCCTAAAGGTGCTAACATAATGTGCAAGCTCCAGCGATCCATCTATGGACTGGTGCAAGCATCCCAGAGTTGGAATATACGCTTTGATAAGTTGATCAAAGCATATAGTTCTGTACAGACTTGCGATGAAGCCTGTATTTACAAGAAAGTGAGTGGGAGCACTACCGCCTTTCTGATAAATATATGTGAGTAACATATTGTTGATCAGAAATGATGTAGAATTTTTCTGGAAAGCATAAAGGAGTATTTGAAAGGAGTTCTTTAATAGAAAGACCTCAGTAAAGCTACATATATATTGAGCATCAAAATCTATTGAGATAGATCAAGACGCTTGATTAGTTTTTCAATAAGTACATACCTTGTCAAGATTTTGAAGTAGTTCAAAATGGAACAGTCAAAGAAAGAGTTCTTGCCTGTGTTGCAAAGGTGTGAAATTGAGTAAGACTCAAATCCCGACCATGGCAGAAAATAGAAAAGAGAATGAAAGTCATGTCCCATGCCTCAGTCATAGGTTCTATAAAGTATGCTATACAATGTACCAGATCTATTGTATACCTTGCTCTGAATTTGGCAAGGGAGTACAATAGTGATCTAGGAAGTAGATCACTGGACATTGGTCAAGAATATCCTTAGTGAGGACTAAGGAAATATTTCTCGATTATGGAGGTGATAAAAGAGCCCGTCGTAAAGAGTATCGGTGCAAGCTTTTACGCCGATCCAGATGACTCTATGTCTCAATCTGGATACATATTGAAAGTGGGAGAAATTAGCTAGAGTAGCTCCGTGCAGAACATTGTAGACATAGAATATTTGCAAAATACATACGGCTCTGAATATGACAGACACGTTGACTAAGCTTCTCTCACGAGCAAAACATGATCACACCTTAGTACTCTTTGGGTGTTAATCACATAGCAATGTGAACTAGATTATTGACTCTAGTAAACCCTTTGGGTGTTGGTCACATGACGATGTGAACTATGGATGTTAATCATATACAAATATGAATATTGGTGTTAAATCACATGGTGATGTGAACTACATTATTGACTCTAGTGCAAGTGGGAGACTGCAGAAAATATGCCCTAGAGGCAATAATAAAGTTATTATTTATTTCCTTATATCATGATAAATGTTTATTATTCATGCTAGAATTGTATTAACCGGAAACATAATACATGTGTGAATACACAGACAAACATAGTGTCACTAGGCCTCTACTTGACTAGCTCGTTGAATCAAAGATGGTTAAGTTTCCTAGCCATAGACATGAGTTGTCATTTGATTAACGGGATCACATCATTAGGAGAATGATGTGATTGACTTGACCCATTCCGTTAGCTTGGCACTTGATCGTTTAGTATGTTGCTATTGCTTTCTTCATGACTTATACATGTTCCTACAACTATGAGATTATGCAACTCCCGTTTACCGGAGGAACGCTTTGTGTGCTACCAAATGTCACAACGTAACTGGGTGATTACAAAGGAGCTCTACAGGTGTCTCTGAAGGTACATGTTGAGTTGGCGCATTTCGAGATTAGGATTTGTCACTCCGATTGTCGGAGAGGTATCTCTAGGCCCTCTCGGTAATGCACATCACTATAAGCCTTGCAAGCAATGTGACTAATGAGTTAGCTGCGGAATGATGCATTGCATCACGAGTAAAGAGACTTGCCGGTAACGAGATTGAACTAGGTATTGGATACCGACGATCGAATCTCGGGCAAGTACCATACCGATGACAAAGGGAACAACGTATGTTGTTATGCGGTTTGACCGAGAAAGATCTTCGTAGAATATGTAGGAGCCAATATGAACATCTAGGTTCCGCTATTGGTTATTTGCCGGAAACAGTTCTAGGTCATGTCTACATAGTTCTCGATCTCGTAGGGTCCGCATGCTTAACGTTACGATGACAGTTTTATTATGAGTTTATAAGTTTTGATGTACCGAAGGTTGTTCGGAGTCCCGGATGTGATCACAGACATGACGAGGAGTCTCGAAATGGTCGAGACATAAAGAGTGATATATTGGAAGCCTATATTTGGATATCGGAATTGTTCCGGGTGAAATCGGGATTTACAGTCTAGGGGTTACGGACCCCCCTCCCGAGGTTATTGGGCCTACATGTCGGGTCAAGGCGCTCCTTGCTGCCTCGAGCACCTATAGGGCACTTGGGGCCCCTCAGTTCGGCAGGGGAGTGGGGGTCGCTTGCAGCGAGATCATGGTCCGCGCGCGCTTGCTGGGAGACAGGCGATCTTTACCCGGCCGGGGCTCTCGGAGAGATAACACCCCTCTTGCTGCTGCTCTGTGTTGTTATTTGATCTAGCTCGGCGTGCGAGCATATGGTGGTGCTGCGGGTGTCGAATGGGCGAACCCCTTCTCGTGCGCATGGGCCTCCTTTTATAGTTAGAAGGGGTACCCACGGTGGCGGCGTGGGAAGAGGGGTAGAAAGCGTAAAAGCGCAGGTTGGTACAAGCGATGCTGTGTGCCCCTACCTAATTCGGCGGCGGGGACAAAGGCATTAAATGCCCGTCCGGTCGCCCCAACAGTGCAGGAGGGGTGACCGTTAGGTGAGCCTCCGGTTGCCACGATGGCGCCCCTGTCAGCTCCGTTCGCCACCTCGCTCCGCATGGCTGTGTGATGCCCCGCCACGTGCCCTTGGGATGGCCTTGCGACGACACGTCGCTGGGTGCGCTGGAGTCTGGGTGGCAGCCTTGTCGCGGCAAGTGCCTTGCCGCGGCCCTTCTCTTGTTGTGCCGGCAAGCTTGCCGGCCGTCGGGCCTTGCCGGGGCACGCGGGGCGCCGCGGCAAGTCTTCTGGCGATGCCTCGGTAGGCCTTCTCGGCAAGCTCCTCTTGCCGGGGGCTCTTCTTTCTTGGCTAATACTTTGTTCTTTGAATGGCAGTAATGAGTGGTGGAGAGCCTGGCCGGGCGCCCGGCAAGCCTTGCTAGGGGGGCGCGCAGTGACTGCCCGTGCACAAGTTCGGGGTACTAAGGTACCCCCTACTTTAGTACACCGACAGGAGCCCCGGGCTGGGCCATACAGTGCCGAGCATTGTTGGGCGAGGCCCAAAAGCAATCTGCAGACGCGTGGCTGGGTCCGTCAACAATGGGCTCCGCCCCGCTCTCTCCAGAGCGGCACGCGTCGATTGCGGCGTCGTGGGAGGCGTGGGTGGCGGATGCGCCTTTTAAAGCATCCACACCCGTGATCGTGGTGCAGGGCGAGGTCTTTTCACTCGTCGCTCCGGCCCCGCTTTTTCGCCACGCGGCCCTCATGCATGGGGGTCGTGGGCGGCGAAGGTGGGAGGCCGAGCCGTCACGGGCGAAGATGGTGGGTCGACCCCGCTCCTCTACCCCTCTCGCTTTCCGATTGGCTGGGCGGCGGTGAGCCCCCACCTCGTCCTTTAAAAAGGCGGAAGGGGAGCACAATAGTCTCGCACCTCCTCTCTTCCCTTCGTCTTGACTTCCGTTCTCTTCCTCCCATCTGCGCTATGGAGGAGAATCCTGGTCCTTCTACGGTGGCAGCAAGGGTCGCTTCGGGCAGCGCGCTCCTATTCTGCACCGTGTGGCGGAGCCGCCACGACGAGGAGAGGTAGGGGCGGGGCGGACGGGCCGAGGGCGTGGTCGAGGCGGTCGGGGGAGGCGGCGAGGTGATCGCCTCCCTCGCCTCCGCCGGCGGCTCCTTTCCTTGATCACGGTCCACCGAGGCGATCCACAGGAGTTCTTCATCAAGTTGCGTCGGCGCCTCGTCGCCGCCTCCATTGCCGGCCCGTTCGCGAGTGCGATGGAACCGGATCCGCCCGAGGTGATGGAGTTGCGCATGAGGGGCTGCGGGATCAGCGGCACACGCAGTGAGTGTCGTGTCCCCAGCCCTGGCGTGATGTGTGCCGACCGAGGGTGGAAGGCGTTCGCCGCATCCACAGCTTGGCGGCGGGGTTTACCCTCCATTTCAAGTTAATGGAGGCGACCTTCTCGCCGTCAAGGTCTTGAGGACTCGGGACCGGGCGAGATCTTGTGTGGACAGCTCCTCCGATAGCGAAGGTCCCTCCTCGAGGGGAGAGCGAGGAGGGCGGCGATGGCGGCAGCGAGGATGGCGGGTCGACTAGGCGTCAGACGCCGCCTGCAGCGCCACCGGCGACCCCATCATCCGGTCGTGCCGCCACGAACTCCGGGGCCGTCTCCTTGGTAATTTGGCGTGGGAGGCTGCGGAAGAGGAAGAGGGGTGGCAGCAAGGCCGTTAAATCGAATACGAGGCGAGAGCCCTCGTCAGTCTTGACGTTCCACCACCCGTCTTGAGCTCGCCTCGGCGCCTCCGTCTCCGCCAAGCTCTGGCGGCCCCGGAAGTTCTCTTGGTGTCTTCTGGCGCCGTAGCTCTCCTAAGGCGCCCCTTTTGCCCTTTCCGTGAGATTCTCTCGTCGGGGCCTCCTGACCTACCTCTGAGCAGAGAAAGCAGGAGAGGGATTACAGGCATCTTATCTTCCCATTTGTAAGCCCTTGGGCCTTAGTTGTATTTAAAATCTGTAATCCTCTCTATCATGTTTTCATCCTCCATGGACTTGTACTAAACTAGGATGTTTTTAATGAAAAGAGGCAGCTTGTCGGACTAGGCCCTTTACTTGATTTGGTGTCTTATGCGCTCCTCGCTTCTAGGGGACTTGCGGGCGAGCACACTTGCTGAGTCTGGAACATCGGCAGCCCATTTGGTGTGTAAACCCGACAAGCAACCTTCGGGCGATTCGGCGCACTTGTGTTTGTTGAGCGGACTCGGAAACAAGTCAAGGGCACAACTGGGCCACGGCTCGGTTCCTTCGCGCATGGATTTTACAAGACACGCTCGTTCAAGGACGTGGTCCCGCCTTCCCCAGCCCATAAGAGGATGCATGACGAGGGATGAAAAACTTATCTGACTCCACAGCCGTCCGGCGCTATTATCCCGGCCGGGAAGGAATCTTGGCACTCGCAGCCCTCGGCCACTCTGGCTCCGCCAAAATCCAGGTGCTGGTGTGCTCTCTTTTACCCTTGTCGCCGACACCGCGGCCGCCGAGGGCTCTGGCCCATCACGAAGGATCTCGGGAGCTTGCAGCCCCCAGCGAGGTTGGCTTGCCAGGGCCGGTGCGCTCTTTTGGTTTCTCCTTGTCGCTGTAATTTATAGCCATGAAAACAGCTGAGATAGTACTGCAATGATTTCATTATCTATATATATATATATATTTGACCATAAAAAACGACGCGTGCCTTGCCCTTCGTATGTTTATACTCTCGCTGCTAGGGAACTTCTTGGTGCTAACACACTTCTGAGTCACGGGACATCAGCAGACTTCTTTGGCGGTGTTGTCTCCGGCAAGAAACCTTCTCGGGCCAGTTGCAGTGCACTCGAGTTGTTGAGCGGACTCGGCCGTGAGTTGGTTCCTCCGCGCACAAGCTTCTCATACGAAGGGCGCCTCACGGCAAAGCCTGCTATGTTCGCCCTCTATTTGTTATATCCTTTGTGCATTTTACCCTCGCTTCTAGGGAACTTGCGGTGCTAACACACTTCTTGAGTCACGGGACATCAGCAGCCTCTTTGGCGGTGTTGTTTCCGGCAAGAAACCTTCTTGGGCGATTGCGGTGCACTTGCGTTGTTGGCGGACTCGAAAACAAAGCAAGGGCGCAACAACCACGAAGTTGGCTCCTACTGCGTGCGAGCATTGCGTACAAAGGGCGAGCGCGCAAGGGGCATAACATAAAGAGACATGGAACTAATGGATGTTATGTACAAAAACTTCGGTGGACTTAGCTTTTTTTTCAACGTCGGCGAGGTCGTACTTCTTCCCGATCCTTTCCTTGTATGTTCTTGTCCCCTCGCTGTTGGGGAATCCACCGGCGCAAACATGCTTCTTGAGCACGAGGGCATCGGCGGCTCGTTGGCGGTCTTGCCTCGGCGAGAAGAACTTGTTGGGCTGGTTGCGGCGTGCTTTTATCATCGGCGGACTCAAGATGAATCGGCGGCGCAACCTAACCACGATCGATCCCCCCTCGCGCCCGGAGTTCTTCATACAAGGTATGGATTTTGAGAGTCTGACCCAAAAGTTCAGTTTGGCATCCTTCTCGCCCTCTTGGCGGTGGACTGGTTGGCGGGCTCGATGTAGCGTCCTCGGCAACGGCGTGGTGCTCGGGAGGTGCGCCGGAGTGTGCACAGAGCCGAGCCGTCCTTGCGGGCTTAGTCTTTGGCTGGTCTGTCTTCGCCTTCTCGCACTTGCCGGTGGAGCTCGATGGTGCGTCCTCGGCGGCAGCGCAGCGCTCCGGGGAGATGCGCTTACCGAGGTGTGTTCCAGAGCTATCCTTCCCGGACTTGGCCTTCTTCTTCCCTCGGGGAGCTTCAGCGGCAAGTGGCTCGCGCTCTGCCGCAGCAGCCGCTTCCCGGTATATCTTGTTGGCGCAGATGAGTGCATCCTTCTTGTCGCCTTGGACAGAGATAACACTCATTGGACCGGGCACCTTGAGCACATTGTGTGCATAGTGAGAGGCCGCCATGAACTTAGCGAGTGCGGGTCGTCCGAGTATCCCGTTGTAGGGCAAGGGGATATCAGCCACATAGAACATGACCCTCTCAGTCCTGAAGTTCAGCTCGCTGCCAAACGTCACTGGCAATGTGATCTTCCCCTTAGGCTTGCTCCTTCCTGGATTTATTCCTTGAAAGGCACCAGTTTCTTCGAGCTCGCTGTCGGGGATCTGTAGTTTCTTGAGCACTGCGGAGGAAATCAAGTTCAGGCCGGCCCCGCCGTCAACCAACATCTTCGTGACCTTGAGGTTGCGGATCGTTGGTGAGACCAACAGCGGCAAGCACCCGACCGCAGATGATGCGATCGGGGTGATCCTCAACGTCGAAGGCGATGGGCGTCTGGACCACCAGAGGCTGCGTGCCTCGGCAGACGGCTCCATTGCATTCACTTCGCACCTTTGTTTGAGTTGGCGGTGCGAGGTGTGCGAGAACGCCGCCGTCGGCCTGTCTCATGCCGCCTTCGAAATTCTTGATCATCGGTCTCGTCTTCCTCCATCTCTTCATCCTCATCTTCATCTTCGTCTTTATCGCGGCGCGGGAGGCTGTCTCCTTGCCGCGGCTTGGTTTCTGCGGTTCCCTCCCGGGCGAGAGCTTCTTGCAGATTCTCCGCCACATCCTGGGCTCTCTCCTTATCGCGGCGCTCGTATTACGCTTTTGCAGCTCCGCCATCTGCTCTACTTTTTGCAGGTTTGGAGGTCATGGCCCTTAGTGCGGTGGATCTTGCAATAGCGCTTGCGGGCCGTCACCTTGTCGGCGGCCGCTATGGCCTCGCCGGAGTCATCGGTCTTGGCCTTGTCGGAGCCGCCTTCGTTGCCGGAATGCTCAACAGCTAGCACATCCTTAGCTTTCCTCTTCCTATTGTTCCGCCTCCGGTTCTTCCTTGCCGGGGCGGCACCCTCGCTGTCAGATCCTTCTGCTCCGGCAACCTCTCCGGGGATTTTCCTTCCCTCCTCAGCTCGTGCACACTTGTCGGCCAGAGCATAAAGCTCGCTGACATCTCTGATTTTGCACATCGCCATCTCTTCCCTCATCCTGCGATTACGCGTATTCGATAAACGCGCTAATAACTTGGCGGGGTGAGCGTCTGGGATGTTGCGTTGCACTGGCTGAATCTTTGTATATACTTGCGCGAGGCTCCCCTCATACGGGCGAGCAAGTGAAGGTCACTTTCCGGCCATGAGTCTTGTGGCCACCCGTGAAGGCACCGACAAAGCGATGGCACAGTCCGCCCATGAGGAGATGGAGCCGTCCGGCAAGTGCATGAGCCAAGATCGGCGTTGGGCTTGAGTACCGGCGGGAAGTAGTTGGCGAGGATCTTCTCGTCGCGCCCTCCGGCAGCCTGCCTTTGCGATGGTGTAGATCTTTGAGGAACTCCGGCGGTGTATCCGGCCGTCATACTTCTCGGGCATGTCGGCAGAAATTCTTGGTTTTGGGCCCTTTGGACTTGCCGCCTTCGCGGGTGACGCAGGGCAACCTGCCGCGTCGGCAAGTCGCTGGTTCTCCGGCTGCGTCTTGGCGTCGGCAATGCCCGGCGCATTGGTCGAGATTGGCGTCGCGCTTCGCCGGCGCTTCGATCTTGGTCTGGCGTCTTCAAGTTGCCGTTCTTGAAGGACGTGGCGTTGGTCGCGGCGAGTTCGCGGGTCTGATGACGTGGTGGAATCGGCGTCAAGGTTGGTCCGGCGAGCTGGCGATCTTGGCCTGTGGGGCTGGGAGCGCACGGAAGTGGTACCCCCAACGGTCCTGTCGGCGTCGTCCTGCGCCGGGGCGTCTTGTCGGGCCCTCGACGTGTTGATCGCGGGGCTTATCGCCGTTAAGCGAAAGCAGCGCTGTGTATGGCCATCCTCGATCGTCGATCTTGTGTGGGCTGGAGGGAAGTCTAAGCAGTTGGGCCGGGCGGCGCTTCCTCTGCGATCTTAGGAAGTGGCGATGGACGGGCGGCGCGAGGCGAGATGTGCTCGTACTCCCCACCGGGTTGGGAGAGCTACACCCGTCGAGCGACCGTACTTCACTCGCACCGGCATGCGATCGTGCATGCTGACCCACAGCGTCCCGACCCACCGGCAGCCTTGCTCTACTTGCAAGCACGGTGCTTGGAGCACCGGCGTTGTTGACCTTGAACCTCTTGGGAAGGGCGCGGTGTATGCACCGTCGCCAAGAAGCTTGCGGGCCTTGTTCTGGATCTGGTGGCGACACGAGACCCACCGGCGGCACCCGCTGCCCGCCTTGCGTCCTCCCCCATCGTGGTTCTAAGTCGGCAGGTAGAAGTAGGGGTAGGTAAGGGAGGCGATGTCCTAGCTATGGAGCAGTTGTGAAGACAAAGGATGTGCGAGTTCAGGCCCTTCTCGGAGAAGTAATAGCCCTCGTCTCGGCCCTGAGGCGGTCGAGTGGATTATGAGTATGAGTATTACAAGAATCTGAACCCTTCTATCTCGTGGAGGGGTGGCTTATATAGAGTCGCGGGACCCCAGCCAGCCCACATAATGGAGGATTAAAGTACATTAAGCCGGGGGTTCTTGTGCGCCCTCATAAAGCGCTTTAACTATCATTAAGTCTATTCAATAGCAAACCGTTGCGCATTTGGAGTGCCTTCGACCTTCGGTGGTGGTGAGTCTTCATGGTCGAGTGAGTCTTCCATGGTCGAGTCCTTCGATCCGGTCGAGTGGATTCCTCTTTGGTCATTGGAAGATGATCTCTTCTGAGTGCCCTTGGGTAGGGCGTTTAGGTCGACCTATGACCCTATCCTAGGTACATGAATCCATCATTAGCCCCGAATGGATTGAGGCTTGAGTGAAGGAGGAGTTGGCGTTGTTTCCGGCGCCTTTTGCATTCAGCTACGTGTTGTCTTGGATCAAGATCTTCTCTGTTGATAACAAGAAACTTTCCTTGATCGACTTGATCCATTCTTGTTCTTTAGTCGAGTGACTTCCTTTGCTATTCGAGCAGCGGACCGCAGGAAATCTCGCGCCAGACAGGTGATCTGTCGCTCGCGGATCTCGCGGGATCTGAAATTTGGGGAAGCCGCGAAATGGAGCGGACTGCGGCGCTTGGATGGGGCGTAACGAGGCGCCTCGATCTCCGCGCCGCTTTTTCCGCCCGTGTCGCGCGAAGGCGACTGCTCGGGATATGATTGGATTGCTTGGGTCCACTGTCATCCACTCGGAAGGATGCTATAAATGTAACTCCGGAGGTTTATGCACCTGATACCTTGTTCTTTCTCCTTAGTTCTCTCCGTCTCCGCTCTCGCCACCGCTGCTGCTCTCTTGCCATCCCCTCCTTGCGCATTCCGCCCGCGCCATGGGCAAAGAAAACGACGATGTTGGAGTCGCGAAGAAGGCGTCGGCGGCGGAGAAAGCGTCGGCGGCGAGAAGGCAAAGGGAGATCTACGGTCGCGGTGGTTCCTCGTCGAGATCAAACTGCGAAAGGCTGGGTCGAGGAGCTGGATCGATCGACCATCAGAGAAGGATCTCCTCGATATGGCCGACGACGGATTGATTCCCCCGGCACCGCGAGACTTCTGGCGAGTGGCAGCCTCGGCGAAGAGGGTGAGTCGTGCTTTTGGCCACCATGTCGACCGAGGTTTTTCGTTGCCGCGAGTGTCTTCTTTCGGGTTTTCTGAATTTCTTGAGCCCAACTCCACCATTTTACTCCAAACTCCATCGCATACCTTGCAGCGTTTGTGTCTATGTCGAAAACTTCTGGGCTGTCGACCGCGGGGTTTGTTCAAGTACATCTTCACATGTCGCTCTCGGTGTGAAGAAGGCAAGCCCCGTGTGACGAAGACCCAAGTAGTCAGATGTGTGGTGGTTTAGGGGTCAGTTGAGGAACAAAAGCACCTTCCAGCTATGTCCTTTCCCGAGTCGGTCGAGGGTGGCGATCGACCTGGTTCTATTGCGGAATGAGGCGGCGCCGGGCGATCGGCCAGCCTTCCTGCATTCACCATGAGTCGAGTGAATAGACCCTCCTCCACGAAGGTTGTTCGGAAGAGAGGACTGAAGTGAAGATCTTGATGGACCGCGTGGTGCGGCTGGTTAGGGACGGAGTGGTGGCATGGACCTCTGGAGGTTTTTCTTGGGGCGAATCCAGCCCCCCTTGATTCTGGAGTCACTGCATGTGGCTGTATCGCGGCACGAAGGCGAGACTCGCGTCCACCGGAGGCGGTCGGCGATATTGTAGTGGAAAGATGGATGGCTGCGATCACTGGGAACAAGGACAATCCTCGCGGATCTCGGAGGATTTCCCCACTTGATCGTGACAGCGTTCGGATAAGGTACATTTGCTCATTTTCCGTTGTATATCTGTCGAGTGTGTTTACGTACTTGGTCGGTGAACTCTGCTTTGATACTTCGGGCCCTCACGAGCTATACTCAATGCCCAATGGCGCCCAGATTCCGGCGAGGAGGGGAAGCGGTGGGAGAAGCGGGAAGAGTGGGATTCAGATCTTTGCAGAAGGCGGCGATGGCGATGATGATGATGCGAGGATGATGATGGCGAGGATGAAGAGGAGGAAGCCGCACCACGCGCTTGGAAAGGCGGTCAAAACTTGTGCCACGACCCGCCGGTTGAGCAGCGGTAAGGGAGTTGCGGTATCTCCGATCGACCAAACACCCTCGGACCGCTTCTCCGGTGCCGACTGAGAAGGCGCCGAAGCAGCCGAAGGTAGTTCCGTCGAGGACAACCAAGCCTCTGCCAAAAATGAAGGTGTCCATCCCCACCATCTCAGGGTAAACATATTGCTTAAATCTTCTTGTTCCATATAAATTTTATCTCTGGTTGATACTTGAATCGGTCGACTGATTCTTTGGATTTTCAGCGCTGCGACTTCCAAAACCTCAGCTAAGGCTGAAGACCATGAGATGGAGGACGCTGCCACCTCAAATCTTGGTATTGTATCCTTAATTCTTGTTCTTAGTCGACTGACTCAAGATTTCTGACTTTAACTCTTTTCTGAAGCTCCAACCAATGACATCATCACTCTTCGGCGGCGATGATGAGGATGAGGAGCCATTGAGGACTAGGAGGAGCAGGAAGGCATCTTGGCAAAAAGCCCAAGGTGCGGCGGCGCTGAGACCGTTAATGACGGAAGGAGAGGTCGGCTTTTCGACATACCGTGTCCCAGCGGAACGGCGGCGAGTGCTCGGCCCGCCGTTGAGTCTGGACAACCTTCGATCTTCACCACGCACCACGTCCGGAGGACCAAGCGATCTTTGCTAAGGAGGCGATCCGTCAGGAGGGATCATGATGGAGCGGTGAAGATCGCTCGGGATCTTGAGCCAAGCAGCTTACGATGCCAGCTCGCCCTTGAGCAATGTTGGTCGATCGACCACCACATTACTGTTAGGATATGCTATCAAAACTTGTAACACCCCGAGACCGGCGCCCCAGAAGACTTCCAGCTATTCGGGTTTAAATCGTGTGTTTTGTTTTGTTCGTTGTTTTCATCCTTGCATCATGTGCATTGCATCATGTCATCATGTGCATGGTGTGCTTTCTCATACATATTATGTTGTTGCATGTTCCATGCATGAATCTCGCATCACCATTTCTCCTCCCTCTATTTCCTTCTTTTGACAAGTGCCATTTCTCCCTTCTCCATTAATGTTCATCCTCTCCCTGTTAATCTTGCGCCTTGCCCTAAACCTCTCTGCCAAAGATATCCTTATTTGAAGTTGTTTTGGTCAGGTTCAAAAAATGACACAAGTTTGAAAATATTTCAAACTTGTCTTATTCTACCTTTAAAATGTCAATGCAATTTATTAAAATAGTGGATAATTCCGGGAGTTGGAGAATATTTTCTTTATCCTCTAACTCCTCTTCTTTTTCCCCGAGCTTTTACATTTTCATTTCTGTTTTAAAAAATAGAGAAATGCAGCTGCACCAACCTTTGGGCCTTCCAACCTCCTTGGCCCATCCATCCCTAAGCCCGCATGGGACTAGGCTCCCCACCGGCCTCTAAGGTCCAGAGCCCCGGCCCACCTAACCCCAGCCTAACCTAACCTAGCCCGATCGAATCCCCATCTCTCCCTCGTCCTCCCTTCTGCGCCGCCACTCCCTCGACCCCTCGCTCGTCCTCCTCCAGCCCCAGCTGCCTGGTCGGCCTCGCGTCCTCGCCCGGCGCCGCGCGCCCGCCCAGCGACCCACTGCCCCGCGCCCCTCCAGGCACCCGGCGCCGCTCCTCCCCAGCCATGGTTTTCCTCTGTCTTCCTCCTCGCCCAGTAGCGCTTAACATGCCGCCTTGTTGCCTTCTTCAGCCTTGCCGCTTCCTTCCCCGCGCCCGCCGCTGCTTCCTCCGCCCCCCAGCTGCTCGCCGCGCGCCAACCTCGACGCCGCCCCCGCGCTGCGCTTCCGCCGCCCAGCGTCGCCAACCTCGCCCGCGCGCCTCCTCCACCAGCAGCAGGAGGCTGCATCGCCCGACCTGTCCCTCGCCATCACGCAGCTGCCGTCCAGTCCCGTCTCCGACCTGGCCTCCTCGACCTCGTTTCTGCGGTCTCCCCTGCTGCTCCCTGCATCCGGCCAACACCTCCCCGATGCCCTTGCTGCTGCGGCTGGACCTCCACGGTGCCATCAGGGACACCATGGCCTCCACCGAGACCCCTGGATTCATCAAGTCATGTACATGTAACCCCAAGTCTGAATGACTACCGTGGGTGTGTGCCTAGTGCCACTTGGATCCGTCAAAATCGCCAAGTACCAAGACGGCCCTCGAAGAGTTCGGTTTCGACAAGTCAGATGATGCTCTTGTACAACTATGTTACCGAGACCAGGACCGGCAAGACCGACTACACGGATGCGCCAAGTACCCCCTCGGATCGTCAAGTTCGACGACCGCGTCAAAATACCTCTACCGTCGCCGAGACCGCAAGTACCACAGCGAACATGTACAACTACCGCCGCCCGAACATCTCGAGCGGTGTACCTCGGCGATCATCGCATGAACATCTACTTCCACGACTGCTGCAAGAACAACTACTTCCACTCGGCGGCGAGAACGACTACTTCCTCTACTTCCTCTCTAAACGCAGCGTCCGCCCAAGCGCGCGCTTGAAGGTATAACCCGAGGCGACCGCGATGAGATGCCCTTGCATGTATGAGATGCACCATTTGCACCGTGGTCGAATTGTCCTTGCGACGCCCCTCTTTTGCCATGCCACCGACACGTGGGAACCCGGTATCCGGGATCACCCCACCATCTTTTGCATCACACGCTCACCCACACTTTCTTTTGCACCGACATCTCGAGGAGTTGTCGGATCACCGGAATGTTGCCGTGGCACCATTTCCGTTTCGCCGCCGTGGCACCATTTTCGTTATTGTTGCCGTGGCACCATTTTCATTATCGTTGCCGTGGCACCCTTTTCGTTTCGTTGCCGTGGCACCACTTTCTTTCCGCCACGATGACAAATGCTTCATAACATGCTCATGTCAACCTTTTCATAATAATTGCATAAAACTTGCATATGTCATCCGCATCATGATAACAACAATTAAAATGCTTAAAATTGTTGTTGCATTAAATTGCTAAATAGCATGGGGATTTTTCCGGAATTGTTGTTTTGTTGTTCCGGCCTCATTTAAACTTGCCTAGATAGGTAGTTTTCATTTGCTTCACCTCTTTCCATGCTTAACAACATTTAATCTTGTCTTGTTCATAACAGAGATAACTAAATAATTGATGTGGCGTTCGTCAATATGCAACTCGTTGCATATTGAGCTCCACTTAATTTTTAGTATTATTTGTTGCATTTTGCCATGCCATGCCTCATTAAACCGGACATGCATCATGCTTGTTTGCGCATCATGCCATGTTTATGTGATGGTTGTTTACTATGTGGTTTGTTTCTTTCCGGGTTGCTTCTCTCGTTAGCTTCGGTTTCGTTCCGAAGATGTGAGGATTTGTTCGACTTCGTCCGTTTGTCTTCTTCATGGAATCGTTCTTCTTCCTTGCGGGATTTCAGGCAAGATGATCATACCCTCGAAATCACTACTATCTTTGCTATGCTAGTTTGCTCGCTCTTTTGCTATGCCAATGCTACGATGCCTACCTTGTGCTTGTCAGCCTCCCAAATTGCCATGAACCTCTAACCTTTGACACCTTTCCTAGCAAACCGTTGATTGGCTATGTTACCGCTTTGCTCAGCCCCTCTTATAGCGTTGTTAGTTGCAGGTGAAGATTGAAGTTTGTTCCTTGTTGGAACATGGAGTTGTTGTTCCCGGCTGGAACATGTTTACTTGTTGGAATATCACAATAGCTCTTATTTAATTAATGCATCTATATATTTGGTTAAGGGTGGAAGGCTCGGCCTTATGCCTGGTGTTTTGTTCCACTCTTGCCGCCCTAGTTTCCGTCATACCGGTGTTATGTTCCCGGATTTTGCGTCCCTTACGCGGTCGGGTGATTTATGGGACCCCCCTGACAGTTCGCTTTGAATAAAACTTGTCTAGCAAGGCCCAACATTGCCTTTTACCATTTGCCTCACCACCACCTACTTTTCCCTTGGGAGTAATTAACCCAAGGGTCATCTTTATTATAGCCCCCGGGCGATTGCTTGTCTAGCGTTGGTCCAAACTAGAACACCGTCTTGGGACCATCCCTTAGCAACTTGGGTTACGTCGGTACACACGCTTAGCTCATCCGGTCGTGGCACGAGGCGAGATCGTGCGGCTACTATCGGGATGTCGGCACGCCGGGAGGCTTTGCTGGTCTTGTTTTACCATTGTCGAAATGTCTTGATGTCTGGGATTCGAGGCGATCGGGTCTTCTGGGTGAAGGTCTATTCGCCGATGATCGCGAGAGCTTGTCATGGGCTAAGTTGGGACACCCTGCAGGTATAAACTTTCGAGAGCCGTGCCCGCGGTTATGTGGCAGATGGGAATTTGTTAATGTCGGTTGTAGACAACCTGAAGTTGACCTTAATTAAAATACATCAACGCGTGTGTTACCGTGATGGTCTCTTTCGGTGAGTCCGGGAAGTGAACTCTGATGTTGGAGTTATGCTTGGCGTAGGTTGCTATAGGATCACTTCTGATCATATTTTCATCGACCGTGCTTTGCCTTCTCTTCTCGCTCTCATTTGCGTATGATAACCACCATATATGCTAGTAAACTTGCTGCAGCTCCACCTCATGCCTTTACCTTACCCATAAGCTTAAATAGTCTTGATCTCGCGGGTGCGAGATTCTTTGAATCCCGTGGCTCACGGATACTTCAAAACCAGTTTGCGGTGCCTATGTTACCCGGCGGTGGCGCAACCAAGCTCAAGGAGGAGCTCGATGAAGATCTTGTTCATTGTGTTGTTTCGTTTGAGTTGATCGATAGTGGAGCCCGGTTAGGGTCGTCGAGGTCCTTTATCGCATTTGGGGTTCTTCTTTTATTTTGGTTCCGTAGTCGGACCTTGATTGTATCTGGATGATGTAATGCTTTATTCATGTAATTGTGTGAAGTGGCGGTTGTAAGCCAACTATGTATCTTTTCCCTTATGTATTACATGGATTGTGCGAAGATTACCTCACTTGCGACATTGCTTTCAATGCGGTTATGCCTCTAAGTCGTTGCCCGACACGTGGGAGCTATAGCCGCATCGAGGCGTTACAAGTTGGTGTCGAGCCATCCCGACCAAGGAGCCCCCTTTGCTTGATCGTTTTTAGTGGCGAGTTGTGTCTAGAAAAATGTTTTGAGTCATTTAGGATTATATATATCGGAGTAGGATTCTTTTTACTCCCGGTCCTTCGACCTTACGGTGAGGTATCTGGCGTAGAGTTTTGACTCTTCTCTTCTCAAATTTCACTAAAAATTTTTTAGGATCGCGGGTATCTTAGAATCGTTCGATGGTTTTATGATGACAACATTGTCTTGGTTGCCTCGACATTTAGGGGTTGTGGCGGTGTCGGGGAGTTGAGCTCCGAGGTGTTGTCGTCATAATTTTATCGTTGCAGATTCGGAATACGAGTTTAATGCGCCGACATCGAAAATCTCTTTTATGCGGTTGTTGGTGAGATAACCCGCTAACCCGATCTTGAGGTGAGTGCGGAGTATTGCCATGACTTCGTATAATGGATGCTTTTGAAGGTTGAGGTGAGCGATTTCGAAGGTTTCTTGGTTATGTGTTGACGGATGGATACTGCTGGATGTAGGGATTGTTAGTTTGTGTGAGATATTATTTCTCCCTGTATCCCCAACACAGATTGCATAACGAGAAAGTTTGGGAGTTTTATAGGTGGGAATTCAAGTAGCTCTTAGGATATCTTTCCGGCGGATGTATGATATGAAATTGGGGTTCGGCGTCTAGTGGTCCGCCTATTCACGGTTGGTTTCTGATGGTCTCGTTGTGTCTTAAAGAGTCCTTGGCTATGCCGACTCGGGGACGCTTCGTATGTCATGTGCACTACCTTGTACATGATGGTGCTGTACGATTGAGCCCGTGTAGGCCCCACCACGAAAACTTCGGACGAAATCTCTATCATATGTTTGTTCCGGCTTATTCTGCAAGCCAATCCTTTGTTTTGTTTTATTTTTGGTATTCGAGTTGCTTCAAAGTCAAATGTTGAATCCATACCTTTCCGAAATGGTGTTCTCATATTGATATGTGAATACTAATCCTTCTTGATCATTGAGATTGTCATGTCAATTCTTTCCAACGGTGTGCTTCTATTGAGATGATCCATCATTCTCCCCATCCATAAGATCAATTCTAAGTTTTTCTCAACGGTGTTTGTTTCATCCATCGAGAGTTGTTTTTGTTTCCCGCCCTCCACCCTTTTTCCTCAAGGACTAAGATTTCTTTACCAAGTATCCTTTTATTTTTGTGAAGTTTCTCCATTCTTTTCAGTCAATGTTCTTACCCGGTGGTTCTCAAGAAGATGTTCTACTAGTTCATCATTCCTCATTCCTTTCTCTTCTCCGGTGGATTCAAGTCAAGTTTTGTTGATCATACCTTTTTTCCTCATTTCAATGTCTTCTCATACCGGTGCACCTCATTAACATTCTACTTCTCGCTATTTGTTATTCCGGAGTGCTTAAGATATCTCGAAGATTCGTGTTTTCACTCCGCATTCGTTCAAGCTCTTTCGAGATTGGTATCTCATTCAAGCCATTTAATTCAACTGGTGCAATATCTCTTTAAATCATTTCAACGGTGTTCTCTTGAGTGGGCCCTAACCCATGGTCTTTTCGAGGATCTTACGACTCTTCTATTTTCCCGAGCTATCCTAAATTCTTCTCCAAGTTTGGCGTAAGAATGAGTTATCATCAGTCAAATGCTTTTCTCCAAGATCTTTCAAATTCTTTTCATAGTTGGCTCAACCTCTTCGCTTTTGATTCTTCCGGTGTGCCTCAATAATTCTTGGTGGTGTTTCTCGTTGTCATTCTCATCATTTCAAGACTGAAGTAGAGTTGCTCTTTAATCTTGCTCTATTCTCTTCAAGATTCATGGTGCTAGCTTGTTGCCATCCTCTCATAATTGTTTTCGATTGTGAGAATGTTTTCACCCATCCGGAGCATTTTTAGGAGTCTTTTCAGTTTCATTCTTTGAAGCCCATCATCTCAGTATTATTCATTCAAGCTTTCAGCTCTCGTTCTCTAAATCATACCGGTGCATCATTCAAGTATTATCTAATCAGCTCGGGATCTCTGCGTTCACTTGGGTCTAAATCCCCTCAAATATCTTCACTCGTTTTTCAATTCTTCCCGGTGAATTGTGCCTTTGCTACTCTCTTTTTCAATTCTTACGGTGGTTCGTGCAAGATCTCTCTTCCTTGTTCATCATATCAATTCATTTGTTGTTCCAATCCTACCGGTGGTTCGTTGAAGACCTTCTCAAGTTTTGATATATCTCTTTTAATCCTTTATACGAGAATAAGTAGTATGCCAAATCCGTTGCTTGTCATCAATTTAAATTGGTGAAGGATACGCATAACATAATTCTTGTTCTTGTTTCATCCAAGTGATTAATCCTTTCCTTCAGAGTTTGTTCATGATGAATAAATTCTCGGTTTCATTGGTTTCATCTTCTTTTTTCCCGCAGATCCAAGCTCTAATTATCACGGAGATCCATCTAAATCATTGCAAGGCTTCACCTTGTGTTTTCAATTTCTCTTTCTTTTCATTCCTTTTGTTTACCGGAGTTCTTCATGGAGGTTCTACATGATGGTTCATCAAGGATTTAATTCCCTTCTCAAAGTTTTCATCGAGATTGTTTCATAAGGAGCTCAAGCTTTCTTCATATGGTAATCCGGAGTGCAATTCTTTTACCATATTTTGGAGGTGGTATTATGTCATTCTTGATAATTTGAGTTCATGTTCCATGTTTCACATGTTGTCAAGAATGAGGAATTTTAAACCCATCAATCTCTTCGTTGGAGTTATCTTGGTATAGATTTCACCTAAAGCCTTCCCTAAGGAATGTTGCTATTTTGGTGCTTATTAATGACCCAAGTTATCTCTTTTCCATCTTGATGGAACAAGTTTTCATCTCTTCGTTAATCTCAAGCAAGCAATTGTTTCCGTTAGTGGCCGGTTGTCACCTCATAATGTTGAGATGTTTCCATAAGCCCACTACAAACTTATTCTTTTTGTTGTTGGTTTTCCAACAACTCTATTATAACCTTCTTGCAAGGATGCCTTCCAAATTCTATTGTGGTAAAAGTTGTCATTTTCTTCTCCGTCCCTTTATTCCAATGATCTACTTCTATTCTTTCTTACGGAGGCATTGTGATGTTGTGCTCTTCACCCATCACCTCATTTCTTGAGGATCGTGTTCTTCCCTTGCTTATCCATTTAACCGGAGTGTTGTATCATCTCTTCAATATCTTTCCATCTTATCAAGTTTTCTTCTCTTTTCTACCGGAGTGCTGTCCAAATTCTGTCATTCTTGTTCCTTGGCTATCTCATTATACCGAGGTGGTCATATTCTTTTCGATCGTGAAACTCTTGATTCTTGTCTTTGAAACCTTCAAGTCCTCGTAACACTCCTTGTTCCTCTTTTCTAACGGATTGTTTGCAATCTTAATCATCTCCATCGTACTCTTTCTTTCAGTTTGTTCAACCTCTCAGGGTTCTTTGGTTTCACTATTTGGTCAAAGAAGCAACTTAGTTTTACCTTTCTTTTTTTCTCTTCCGTTTTTCCCTCCGGTGCCATTCTAGATCTCGGGACGAGATCCTCTAAATAGTGGTGGAGTGTTGTAACACCCGAGACGGCGCCCGAAGACTTCCGGCTATTAGGGTTTAAATCGTGTGTTTTGTTTTGTTCGTTGTTTTCATCCTTGCATCATGTGCATTGCATCATGTCATCATGTGCATGGTGTGCTTTCTCATACATATTATGTTGTTGCATGTTCCATGCATGAATCTCGCATCACCCATTTTCTCCTCCCCTCTATTTCCTTCTTTTGACAAGTGCCATTTCTCCCTTCTCCATTAATGTTCATCCTCTCCCTGTTAATCTTGCGCCTTGCCCTAAACCTCTCTGCCAAAGATATCCTTATTTGAAGTTGTTTTGGTCAGGTTCAAAAAATGACACAAGTTTGAAAATATTTCAAACTTGTCTTATTTTTCTACCTTTAAAAATGTCCAATGCAATTTATTAAAATAGTGGATAATTCCGGGAGTTGGAGAATATTTTCTTTATCCTCTAACTCCTCTCTTTTTCCCTGAGCTTTTACATTTTCATTTCTGTTTTTAAAAAATAGAGGAAATGCAGCCTGCACCCAACCGCCTGGGCCTTCCAACCTCCCGCGCCGGCCCATCCATCCCTAAGCCCGCATGGGACTAGGCTCCCCCACCGGCCTCTAAGGCCCAGAGCGCCGGCCCACCTAACCCCAGCCTAACCTAACCTAGCCCGATCGAATCCCCATCTCTCCCTCGTCCTCCCTTCTGCGCCGCCACTCCCTCGACCCCCTCGCTCGTCCTCCTCCAGCCCGCGCTGCCCTGGTCCGGCCTCGCGTCCTCGCCGGCGCCCGCGCCGCCCGCCTTGGCGACCCCCCTGCCCGCCGCCCCTCCAGGCACCCAGCGCGCGCTCCTCCCAGCCATGGTTTTCCTCTGTCTTCCTCCTGCGCAGTGCGCCCTTGACCGCCGCCGCTGCCTTCTTCTAGCGCCGCTGGCGCTTCTTCCGCCGCCCTTGCTGCTTCCTCCGCCGCCCTTGCTGCTCCGCCGCGCCAACCTCCCGCGCCGCGCGCTGCGCTGCGCTACCCGCCGCCCAGCAGCGTCGCCAACCTCGCCCAGCGCCTCCTCCACCAGCAGCGAGGAGGCTGCATCGCCCGACCTGTCCCTCGCCATCACGCAGCTGCCGTCCAGTCCCGTCTCCGACCTGGCCTCCTCGACCTCGTTTCTGCGGTCTCCCCTGCTGCTCCCTGCATCCGGCCAACACCTCCCCGATGCCCTTGCTGCTGCGGCTGGACCTCCACGGTGCCATCAGGGACACCATGGCCTCCACCGAGACCCCTGGATTCATCAAGTCATGTACATGTAACCCCAAGTCTGAATGACTACCGTGGGTGTGTGCCTAGTGCCACTTGGATCCGTCAAAATCGCCAAGTACCAAGACGGCCCTCGAAGAGTTCGGTTTCGACAAGTCAGATGATGCTCTTGTACAACTATATTACGAGACCAGGACCGGCAAGACCGACAACACGGATCGCCAAGTACCCCCTCGGATCGTCAAGTTCGACGACCGCGTCAAATACCTCTACCGTCGCCGAGACCGCAAGTACCACGGCGAACATGTACAACTACCGCCGCCCGAACATCTCTGAGCGGTGTACCTCGGCGATCATCGCATGAGCGTCTACTTCCAGCTGCTGCAAGAACAACTACTTCCACTCGGCGCCCGAGAGCGACTACTTCCTCTACTTCCTCTCTGGCGCGTTCGCCCGAAGCATGCGCTTGAAGGTATAACCCGAGCGACGCGATGAGATGCCCTTGCATGTATGAGATGCACCATTTGCACCGTGGTCGAATTGTCCTTGCGGCGCCCTCTTTTGCCATGCCACCGACCGTGGGAACCCGGTATCGGGATCACCCCACCATCTTTTGCATCACCGCTCACCCACACTTTCTTTTGCACCGACATCTCGAGGTTGTCGGATCACCGGAATGTTGCCGTGGCACCATTTCCGTTTCGCCGCCGTGGCACCATTTTCGTTATTGTTGCCGTGGCACCATTTTCGTTATCGTTGCCGTGGCACCCTTTTCGTTTCGTTGCCGTGGCACCACTTTCTTTCCGCCACGATGACAAATGCTTCATAACATGCTCATGTCAACCTTTTCATAATAATTGCATAAAACTTGCATATGTCATCCGCATCATGATAACAACAATTAAAATGCTTAAAATTGTTGTTGCATTAAATTGCTAAATAGCATGGGGATTTTTCCGGAATTGTTGTTTTGTTGTTCCGGCCTCATTTAAACTTGCCTAGATAGGTAGTTTTCATTTGCTTCACCTCTTGCCATGCTTAACAACATTTAATCTTGTCTTGTTCATAACCGAGAGATAACTAAATAATTGATGTGGCGTTCCGTCAATATGCAACTCGTTGCATATTGAGCTCCACTTAATTTTTAGTATTATTTGTTGCATTTTGCCATGCCATGCCTCATTAAACCGGACATGCATCATGCTTGTTTGCGCATCATGCCATGTTTATGTGATGGTTGTTTACTATGTGGTTTGTTTCTTTCCGGGTTGCTTCTCTCGTTAGCTTCGGTTTCGTTCCGAAGATGTGAGGATTTGTTCGACTTCGTCCGTTTGTCTTCTTCATGGAATCGTTCTTCTTCCTTGCGGGATTTCAGGCAAGATGATCATACCCTCGAAATCACTACTATCTTTGCTATGCTAGTTTGCTCGCTCTTTTGCTATGCCAATGCTCGATGCCTACCTTGTGCTTGTCGGCCTCCCAAATTGCCATGAACCTCTAACCTTTGACACCTTTCCTAGCAAACCGTTGATTGGCTATGTTACCGCTTTGCTCGGCCCCTCTTATAAGCGTTGTTAGTTGCGGTGAAGATTGAAGTTTGTTCCTTGTTGGAACATGGAGTTGTTGTTCTGGCTGGAACATGTTTACTTGTTGGGATATCACAATAGCTCTTATTTAATTAATGCATCTATATATTTGGTTAAGGGTGGAAGGCTCGGCCTTATGCAGTGTTTTGTTCCACTCTTGCCGCCTAGTTTCCGTCATACGGTGTTATGTTCCCGGATTTTGCGTCCCTTCTGGCGGTCGGGTGATTTATGGGACCCCCGACAGTTCGCTTTGAATAAAACTTGTCCAGCAAGGCCCAACATTGCCTTTACCATTTGCCTCACCACCACCTACTTTTCCCTTGGGAGTAATTAACCCAAGGGTCATCTTTATTATAGCCCCGGGCGATTGCTTGTCTAGCGTTGGTCCAAACTAGAGCACCGTCTTGGGACCATCCCTTAGCAACTTGGGTTCTGACGGTACACATGCGCTTAGCTCATCCGTGCGTGGCACGAGGCGAGATCGTGCGGCTACTATCGGGATGTCGGCGCGCGCGGGAGGCTTTGCTGGTCTTGTTTTACCATTGTCGAAATGTCTTGATGTCCGGGATTCGAGACTAATCGGGTCTTCTGGGTGAAAGTCTATTCGCCGATGATCGCGAGAGCTTGTCATGGGCTAAGTTGGGACACCCTGCAGGTATAAACTTTCGAGAGCCGTGCCAGCGGTTATGTGGCAGATGGGAATTTGTTAATGTCGGTTGTAGACAACCTGAAGTTGACCTTAATTAAAATACATCAACGCGTGTGTTACCGTGATGGTCTCTTTCCGTGAGTCCGGAAGTGAATTTCTGATGTTGGAGTTATGCTTGCGTAGGTTGCTATAGGATCACTTCGATCATATTTTCATCGACCGTGCTTTGCCTTCTCTTCTCGCTCTCATTTGCGTATGATAACCACCATATATGCTGAGTCGCTTGCTGCAGCTCCACCTCATGCCTTTACCTTACCCATAAGCTTAAATAGTCTTGATCTCGCGGGTGCGAGATTGCTGAATCCCGTGGCTCACGGATACTTCAAAACCAGTTTGCGGTGCCTATGTTACCGGCGGTGTGCGCAACCAAGCTCAAGGAGGAGCTCGATGAAGATCTTGTTCATTGTGTTGTTTCGTTTGATTGATCGATAGTGGAGCCCGTTGGGGTCGATCGAGGTCCTTTATGCATTTGGGGTTCTTCTTTTATTTTGGTTCCGTAGTCGGACCTTGATTGTATCTGGATGATGTAATGCTTTATTCATGTAATTGTGTGAAGTGGCGGTTGTAAGCCAACTATGTATCTTTTCCCTTATGTATTACATGGATTGTGCGAAGATTACCTCACTTGCGACATTGCTTTCAATGCGGTTATGCCTCTAAGTCGTGCTTCGACACGTGGGAGCTATAGCCGCATCGAGGGCGTTACAAAACTTTTCTTTCTGGAATTCATAGCAGTCACCCACTGGGTGTGTTGGTAAAAAACTCCTTGTTGGCGGGGGCACGCATAGTGCACCCGCTGGGTGTAGTCCCCAAGGCTAAGGTCATTGCTTGGCGATCGGTCTTAAACTTACTAAGTAGATGTTGATCATTATCCGGATGGAGCGAATGGGTTTACGAGTCCGGTGGGGGCACGCTGAGTGCACCCAGGTGTAATCCCGAGGCGTGGTCATTGCTGGCGATTGATTACTGATCTGAAAAATACCGGTTGGTGGTCGACTCGCTCTCTTTTTTTTTGGTGGTCGGTGGTGCATATATGTGAATAAGACCGGTGGGGGCACGCTGAGTGCACCCACTTGAGTGTAATCCCGAGACTACGGTCGAATGCTTGCATTCGTGTAGTCTTAAACGCTTACAATTCTTCTTTATTCACTCGGAAGTGGATTATCTCTAATATTTTTGCAAGTGACTCTTCGTAGAAATCTTGTGATCTTCTTACGCTATCTTGAAGCTGGAAGCGAAGCATATTCAGCTCGAGTTGGACTTGAAGCTATTGCAGGAGAATCGGCGAAGGCGAAGGAGGAGACCAAAGGTATGTTTGGTGAGATTTCGACGACTCTTTTCTCCCTCATTTGCTTCAAGCTTGACTTTCTGCGATTCTGAGGCAAGGTGAAGGAGGCCCAAAGGAAGAAAGAGCTTGAGCTATGCGAGAAGATCAAGCTTGGCGATGAAAACTGGCCTCGATCGCCAAGCTCGAACAGGATAACACCAATCGAAGGCTGCTCGGCCCTTGCCGTCAAGGATGTTGAGCGAATGAAGGGCGACAAGAAGAATCGACTAAGAAGGTCCTCCAAATGGCTGGGAAGAAGAGCGAGTGGAAAGCTTCTTGGGTGGTCTTGCTAAGAAATTGTTCCTTAAGCTCGAAGGTAACCTTCTTCACTCGACCAATTCTTCCAACTGTTATGTTCCCATTCATTTGTTTTCCTGATTCGGGGTTTTGTCTTTGCGAGTTACGCGCAACTTTGAAGAAGAAACCAGCCATTTGGAGCGAACCTTGACCTGTCAATTCTCCGGTGAGCGATGAAAGCGCCATGAACATCTTCCATTTGGAGTCCGTGTTCTTCTTTGTCGTGGACTATCTACATAAGGCGAAGGTTACTCGTCCGCATCGACTCGGCGCTCGGCCCGATGAGACACTCCAAAATGACCTCGAGTCATTGATGGCTCGACTAAACGCCGTCCTGACCGAGTGCAAGAGTGGAAGAAGTCTTGACTCGGTGCGGTGCGAGCGTCATACAATAATGCAGCGCGAGTCCATTGCAAGGAAGCCGAGAAGATAAGTGGCGGCTCTCCAGTGGCCAACACCAAAAAGCACGACGACGGGGTCTTCATGGAGACTTTCATTGCTGCTGCCAGCGGATTGCCGGCAGGATTGACCTTGATGAGTTCGTTGCTCCATCCAGCCCTCCACGGGAAGGGTAAAAACTTTCCTTGACCTTAAATTTGCCTCGGTATGCGAGTGGAGTTATAACCGATAAAACTTTAACGGGCTTAGCGCTGAGCACTCTCGGTTATTTTAGGCGTCAACCTAAATTTTGATTGGATGTTTGGAAATGATTGCTCTCGGCTTGAATTGCTCTTTGCGGAGTTAACGGCGAGATGCCTCTGCGATCGACTTATTCCTTAGGCGAGCACTTTGCTGCAGCTAAGCCCCAGTGAGAGGTTTGCTCTTCACTCGGTGGGATTCTTTATCTTAGGCGAGCACCTGGGCTGCAGCTAAGCCCCAGTGGGAGGTTTGCTCTCCACTCGGTAGGATTTCTTTTATCTTAGGCGAGCCTTGGGCTGCAGCTAAGCCCCAGTGGGAGGTTTGCTCTCCACTCGGTAGGATTTCTTATATCTTAGGCGAGCGGGCTGCGGCTAAGCCCAGTGGGAGGTTTGCTCTCCACTCGGTAGGATTTCTTATATCTTAGGCGAGCCTTGGGCTGCGGCTAAGCCTCCAGTGGGAGGTTTGCTCTCCACTCGGTAGGATTTCTTATATCTTAAGCGAGCACTCGGCTGCGGCTAAGCCCAGTGAGAGGTTTGCTCTTCACTTGGTAGGATTTCCGTTGTATTTGTGTCGAGCTTCGAGAGAAGAGGTCATGATCGACCTGCACGCCGTCTTCCTTGCAATCGCACATCATACTTATGGTGTAGCTCGGAGGAGAGGGTCATGATCGACTGCACCTCGTTTTCCTTGCTAGTATACTTTATACTTAGGCGAGTCCTTGGACTGCGGCTAAGCCTCAGTGGAAGTCGCTTACCACTCGGTGGGATTTTAATAACTTAGGCGAGCAGGCTGCAGCTAAGCCCCAGTGGAGTCGGCTTACCACTCGGTGGGATTTTAATAACTTAGGCGAGCAGCGAGCTGCAGCTAAGCCCCAGTGGAAGTCGGCTTACCACTCGGTGGGATTTTAATAACTTAGGCGAGCAGAGCTGCAGCTAAGCCCCGGTGGAAGTCGGCTTACCACTCGATGGGATTTTAATAACATAGGCGAGCAGCTGCAGCTAAGCCCAGTGGAAGTCGGCTTCCCACTCGGTGGGATTTTAATAACTTAGGCGAGCAGCGAGCTGCAGCTAAGCCCCAGTGGAAGTCGGCTTACCACTCGGTAGGATTTATAAAAAACTTAGGCGAAAGCGGATTCGCGACTAAGCCACCTTGGGGAAAATTTTACTCGACGAAAAATAAAGTGACAAAAAATTATAAAGGAATTACGACACTATTACTTCAAAGCTCGTGAGCTACGGGGTATTTTATTACAACTCTTCGGTGAAAAACCTTAAGTGTAAAGCAGGCGGAGCAGATCCGCATTCAAGCTCGGGGCTCATCGATATTGTGTTCGACATTGTAGAGGCGATATGCCCCATTGTGGAGAACCTTTGTGACGATGAAGGGTCCTTCCGAGGAGGAGCAAGCTTATGTTGCTTGGCTGATCTACGAAGGACGGATCTCCTTCTGGAAGGCTCGACCTCTCACATTTCTGGCGTCTGGTGGCGCAAGTCTTCTTTGGTAAATGGTCGGCGGATCGAGCCATTTCCTTTGTTCTTCGGAGGTCATTGCATCTGGCGCGCTTGCTCAACTTACGCTTCATTATAAAGTTCAATTAGTGGAGCATTGTGAAGGAGATCACTCGGTAAAACTGCTACGCCCCATAGACCGGGAAGAAAGGAGTTCTCGATCGACCGATTAGGCGTGGTCCATAAACCCCAAAGCCTGAAGGAAGTTAAATCGACCCAAGCTCGGCCGCATGCTTGAGATCTCGCATCAATCGGGGCTTGGACCCTTGAGGATTAATCCATTGGCTCGTTACGCTGTCCGTTCATTGTGGATGGGCGTGAAGCATAGTCGACTCGTGTGCCTTGGGAGTTGCGAAATCCTTGAATTCTTCGAGTCAAAATTGACCCATTGTCGTGATAATCTTGTGCGGGACTCCATACGAGCGTCAACCCTCGCGAAGGAAGCAGCGATACCGACATCAAGTTTCTTGATTGGTTTAGCTTCAATCCACTTGGTGAACTTGTCATTGCTACCGGTACATCGTGAAACCGCTCCGACCTGTTCGCAAGGGACCGATCATGTCCAACCCCAAGCGCAAGCGGCGGACGAGTGGAATGGTCTTCAAGGCTGGCTTGAGCTTGTGTGACATATTGGAGTAAATTGGCATCCTTCGCACTTGTCTACTATTTCTTCGCCATCTCATTTGCTCTTGGCGGTAAAATCCAGCTCGGTATGCTTTGGCTACAATGGTCGAGAAGGCGCATAGTAGCCACAGGTCCCCAGTGGATATCATTGAGTATGATTTCGACCTTCTTACGGCGTTATGCATTTTGTCCGACTCGTCGAGTCTTTCTCTATCTCTTGCCCATTGATAACGGTAAAGGCTTTGGATCGGCGGACGATCTGCGAGCCTCTCCTTCATCCTCTGGGAGTTCCTTTCTCGAGAATGTATGTGATGTATGGAATCGTCAATCGAGTCACCACTAAAACCTCCATAACCAAGTCGACCACTTGCGGAACCTCGACCTCGATCGGTCTGCGGCACTCTTGGGTTGTGGAGCTTCCTCTATGAAGGATCTTCTTTAGCTGGCGGAGTGTGTATATGTTCCAAAAACACGCCACTCGGAATGGCTTCTCTCTTGGACCCTATCTTGGCGGATCATCTGCTGCTTGATTTTTTCAGTCGGGGATGTGATGGGTTCAACCCCTCAAACTTCTTTTCCGGCTTCCTCCTTTGCATTGCAGTATCCGGTCATAATTGGGCTTCTCACGTCCACTCCTTCATCACTTGATTGACCACTAGATCTGAATCGCCATAGACCATCGGTGACGGGACGCCGAGTGAGATGGCCATGCGCAATCCATATAAGAGGGCCTCATACTACGCCTCATTGTTGGAGGAATCAAAGTGAATCTGGAGCACATACCTAAGCTTATCTCCTCTGGGGAAATTAGAACAACCCTTGACACGAACCATTCAGCATCTTGGAGCCGTCAAAGAACATGGTCCAATGCTCGAGTGAACTTCGGTCGGTTGTTGTTGTTCAATCCACTCGGCGAGAAATCCGCTATAGCACAGGACTTAATGGCTTTCTTTGCCTCGAATTTGATATCAAGGGAAGAAGTTCAATCGCCCATTTAGCCACTCGACCGGTTGCGTCTCTATTGTGCGGGATCTACGATAAAGGGCGTCGTGGCAGCGTGATAGAATGATCGGAGAAATAATGAGCAACTTTCTTTGTGGTCATGTATATACCATACACAAGCCGATAATGAGGATATCTCTGCTTGGATGGAGTCAATACTTGGACAAATAATACACCGGCGCTGAACTTTGAAGGCCTTTCCTTCCTCTTCCGCTCGACCGTAAGCACAGGCCCGACAACTTGTGCGATTGGCTGCGATGTAAAGCAACAGAGGCTCTTTGCTGATTGGAGCAGCAAGCACCGGCTGGGTGGTGGAAGCGAGCTTTTAGCTCGGCAAAAGCTGCATCGACTTCCGGAGTCCCTCGAACTTGTCGGCCTTCTTCATCAATCGGTAAAGAGGTAATGCCTTTTCACGAGTCGTGAGATGAATCGACTTAAGCGGCCAAGCATCGATAAGCTTACGGGCGTCGTGCACTTTCGCCGCAGGCGTTTCATTAGGAGAATAGTGCCGATCTTCTACGGGTTAGCGTCGATCCCTCGTTGGAAGCGAAAACCGAGTAACTTTCCACGGGAACTCGAATGTGCACTTTGACGGATTGAGCTTGATATCGTACCTTACGAGGTTGGCAAATGTTTGGCGAGGTCGGCAAGCAGGTTGGAACCTTTTCGCGACTTAACGGCGATATCATCCATATCGCTTCCACATTCCGACTGATTTGGTGAAGACACTTCGAATCATTACGCATAAATGTGGCTCCGGCATTCTTGAGGCGAATGGCATGGTGATATAGCGAAGCACCGAATGGAGTGATGAAAGCTGTTTTATTTCATCGGGTCCATCTGAGCGGATCGATGATACCGGAATATCGTCTAAAAGACAATCTCTCACACCCAGCGGTCGAGTCAACAATTTGATCGATGCGGGGAGAAAAATGATCTTCGGGCAGGCCCGATTAATGTGCTTAAAATCAATGCACATGCGGGCGAGTTATCCTTCTTGGGGACCATGACAACATTAGCGAGCCACTCGGGTGGTAAATCTCTCGGATAAATCCTGCGTCAGCGATCGAGCCACTTCTTCACCAATAGCTTTTCTCTTACGCGGCGGACGCCGAGATGCTCTTTGGTGGTTTGCTGACTTGTCGACTCGGGCGATGCTCGGCCAGTTCCACAGGAACACGGCATGTCGGTGGCTTCCATGCAAAAATGTCCCGATTCTCACGGAGGAACTGGATGGCGCTTCTTCCTATTTGAGTCGAGTGTTGTGGATATGTGGGTCGGGGCTGCATCGGGATCGGTCGGATGAATATGGCGGCTTTGTCTCACGGACGATTTGAATCACGAGACTCGTGGCTGGCTTCTTAGATCGTAGCAAATCACTTTCGGATATCGTTTTGCATGTACTCGTCGAATTCGACCGCTGTCACTTGGGAGTCGGCAATCTTGAGCCCTACGAAAGCACTCTTACGCCTTCTTCCGATCGCGGTGGCGGTGATCACTCCCTTGGGTCTGGCATTTTCAGTTTGAGGTACCGTAGCATGGTCGAGCCATGAATGCGTGCGTGGCGAGCCTCCCAAAATGGCATGGTATGCACTCTGAAAATCCACAACCTCAAAGGTCGACTTTTCTTTGCGGAAGTGCTTGGAATCACCAAAAACCACGTCCGGGGCTATTTGGCGAGTGAGTTGGCCTTCTTCCTGGTATGACTCCGTGGAAACTCATATTCTTTGGCGCTCAATCGGGACATCGGAATGCCCATCCCTTTCAGCGTATCCGCATATAACAAATTCAGCCCACTACCACCATCCATCAGCACTTTTGTCGATCGAGTGCCTTCCGACAATTGGATCGACCACTAACGCTTGCCGCCCGGGGTGGCAATGTAGTCGGGTGATCAGGCTGGTCGAATGTGATGGGTGTCAGGACCACTTCACATAACTTGGCTTAGCTGGGCAACCATATTCACCTCCGGTTGATGACTTTCGATCGACTTTTGCTTTCCACATCGCGAAGATCATCAGTGGAGTTGACATCTTGGTATTCCTCCTCACTATCCTCTTTGTCTCGGCCTTGTCGGCTCCTTCTCCTTGTCCTTAGGCTGTTTTCCCTGGCTGCTGGATCGAGTCGACCTTTGGCAGTGGTATGCCGGGTAAATAATGTTGCCCTCTTCATCTTTCTTTGTGTGAATATGCACGGCATATCCATCCGTCATTTCCTTCTTTATCTTTTACTTTCTTGGATTCGGGACCCTTTGGGCTTCCTTGAACTTTCCACGAGTCACGGCGGGGCTTCTCCGAGCTCTTGGCTCGGCTTTCTTGCTCTGCTTCCATTGGAATTGCCCTTCTCCGGTGACTTGGCTTGTATTTACGCTTGGTCGGTCTTCTTCCTCGCCATTAGGCGTGTTGCTAACAATCTCCATCATTCGACTCGGGGTCATGTCCCGGTTCGACCAAACTTGAGACTCAATTCTCTGTTTTTGGCGCCATCCTTGAAGGCATAAGCGGCTGATGGTCGAGACACATTTTCCACAAGTATGGTGCAAGGTGATCCACCTTTGAATGTACTCTCGGAGAGTTTCATTGGTTTTCGCACACAAACTTGCAGCTCTGTCAAACCAGCTGGTAAACACAAGTCCCTTCAAAAGTCTGGCGAACACTCGGGACAAATCTTCCCAAGTGTATATTTCTTGTGTGAGGTAACTGATTCAGCCATGCTCTGTGAGAACCTTCTAACATGAGGGCAAATGCTTCATGGCCACCTCATCATTCCCACCAATCTGAACAGCCACTCGGTAATCCTCGAGCCAAGTTTGAGCTTGGATTCTCCGATGAATTCTTGACTCTGTTGCCAATCTGAAATTGGGGGGATCCTGCGGCTCTGATAGCCTGCTAAAACACTCTGGACCCGAGACATGCACTTTCGGCTGCTGGTGGGTGCATCCCTCTCAGAGTCCGCCACGATGGGCTCTGTTCGGTCGACCAAGCCTTGCGATAATGGATCGCGTCAAAGCACAGTTCCACAGGGGTCGGCCGGAACTCTTCGCCTATCTTGAATTGTCGTCTGTCATCTTGCCGCCGAGGCGTCGACCCTTCCCTCGGAGGAAAGGGCATTCGGCGCTGTCATCTCGGTCGAATCGGTCTCCGTGCTGCTCCGCGGTTGTCGCGCCCTTCTCGCGCGGGGCGTCTGGGGCTATGAGCGGCGGGCGGTGTTCGCAGCGGCGGATCGGTGTGAATCTGTTCTTGGCTGCGACACGGCTGAGTTTTGGTCGCTTTGCCGCTCGGAGTAAATCTACGATCTGCTGCAAACCTCTTCCAGCTTCCGGCGGGGCGGCTGGATGGACTCTGCTATCTGAGTTGCGGTTGCTAAATTCTGGCTGGCGTCGGTATACGAGTCGGCGGGAAGAGGCGGCGTCGGCGGCAGGAGTCGTTGCAGCAGCGCTCGTCGAGTGCTCGTGAAGATTCTCGGCGGCGCGTTCACCACATTAATGGCGTGCCTCCTCAAGGCCACGAGCCTCGTGGGTCTCTCGGCGATAGGGGTAAGTAGTGCATCCATGTTCTGCGTGAGCTCTTCTCTCTGCGAGAGTCGAGTGTCTCGGGCTGGTACTCTTCGTGCTCTTGCAGGGTCTCCTCCTCCGGCCCCCGCCCGTGGCGGCCGGGAGGACTCGAGGGCCGTCGACCATGAGGATCTCCGCCATTTGGATCACTGCTATCACACTCGGATCACGGTCTCTCTGAGCCGGTCGGCAGATCGAGCGAGCCATAGAGAGATTCGGGCTCTATAGCGCGACACAGGCGGTGGGTATCTGGCGAGCCACCGCGTGCTTCACCCACCGCTGAAGCCTCGACCGACCAGGCGCTTGCGCTGGTGGGAGAGAGGCGGGCGGTGATAGAAGAAGTCGACGATGCAGGGGTCGGCGGTTGCGCAATGAACGCCCGCGAACACATGCACGAAAGTCGTCGCCCCATGGACGGGGCGCCTCGATGTCAGAGGGGCCTCCTGGAGCCATCTTGGTCGTCGGCGACAAAAGTGAGAAACCGAGGCGGATCTCGTGCCCCTCACCCAAAACTCCAGCGATCATCATGATGAAGGTACTGGAATCTGCAACTCCTCCACAAATCACTAAAACACCTGCCCCAAGGTGGGCGCCAACTGTCGTGGTTCTAAGTCGGCGGTAGAAGTAGGGGTAGGTAAGGGAGGCGATGTCCTAGCTATGGAGCAGTTGTGAAGACAAAGGATGTCTGAGTTCGAGGCCCTTCTCGGAGGAAGTAATAGCCCTCGTCTCGGAGCCACGAGGCGGTCGAGTGGATTATGAGTATGAGTATTACAAGAATCTGAACCCTTCTATACGTGGAGGGTGGCTTATATAGAGTGCTTGGGACCCCAGCCAGCCCACATAATGGAGGATTAAAGTACATTAAGCGGGGGTTCTTGTGCGCCCTCATAAAGCGCTTTAACTATCATTAAGTCTATTCAATAGCAAACCGTTGCTGCTGCGGAGTGCCTTGACCTTACGGTGGTCGAGTGAGTCTTCATGGTGAGTGAGTCTTCCATGGTCGTGTCCTTCGATCGGTCAGTGGATTCCTCTTTGGTCATTGGAAGATGATCTCTTCTCTGAGTGCCCTTGGGTAGGGCGTTTAGGTCAGGCCTATGACCCTACCCTAGGTACATGAATCCATCACCCCACCTGCTTGCTCGGCGGTGGCGGTAAAATGATGTAGGCGGGCGGCCACCTCGAAGGCTTCTTCTTCGGTGGCATGTTGGCGATAGCGCTGATGTAGTCTTGGCGTGGAGACGGATCGGATGCTCACGACCTTGGCGCCCCTACAGCGCGCCAAAGATGTCGGTCGCGCTCCTTCTGCGACCTCGAGCACCTATGGGGCACTTGGGGCCCCTTACAGTTCGGCGAGGGAGGCGGGGTCGCCTTGAGCGAGATCGTGGTCGGCGCGCACGCGAGGAGAGGCAATCTTTACCTAGCCGGGGCTCTCCGGAGAGATAACACCCCTACTGCTGCTCTGTGTTGTTATTTGATCTAGCTCGAGTGTGCGAGCATATGGTGGTGCTGCGGGTGTCGAATGAACCGAACCCCTTCTATGTGCGCATGGGCCTCCCTTTTATAGTTAGAAGGGGGTACCCACAGGTGGCAGCGTAGGAAGAGGGGTAGAAAGCGTAAAAGCGCGAGGTTGGTACAGCAGTGCTGTGAGTGCCCTACCTAATTCGGCGGGGACAAAGGCATTAAATGCCCGTCCGGTCGCTAGCAGTCTGGGAGGGTGACCGTTAGGTGAACCTCCGGTTGCCGCGATGGCGCCCTGTCGGCTCCGTTAGCCACCTCGCTCCGCATGGCTGTGTGATGCCCGCCACGTGCCCTTGGGATGGCCTTGCGGCGACACGTCGCTGGGTCTTGTTGAGTGCAGGTGGCAGCCTTGCGCGGCAAGTGCCTTGCAGCATGACCCTTCTCTTGTTGTGCCGGCAAGCTTGCGGCCGTCCGGGGGCTGCCGGAAGCGCTTGGAAGCGCGCGGCAAGTCTTCTGGCGATGCCTCGGTAGGCCTTCGGCAAGCTCCTCTTGCGGGGCTCTTCTTCTTGGCTAATACTTTGTTCTTTGAATGGCGGTAATGAGTGGTGGAGAGCACTGGCGGGCGCCCGCAAGCCTTGCCCTGCAGTGTGTGATGTTGCCCGTGCACAAGTTCGGGGTACTAAGGTACCCCCTACTTTAGTACACCGACACTACATGGGCCCTAAGGGAGAAGAGGAGGGCCGGCCAGGGCAGGCCACGCGCCCCCTCCCCCCTAGTCCGAATAGGACAAGGAAGGGGGGGGCGGCGCCCCCCTCCTCTTTCCCCTTCCCCTTCCTTCTCCAACAAAGGCGGGAGGGAGTCCTACTCCTGTGGGAGTAGGACTCCTCGGCGCACCCTAGGGCGCACCACCTCCCCTCCCTCCTTTATATCACGGGGCAGGGGGCACCCCATGACACACAAGTTGATCTTCGTGATAGTTTTCCTTAGCCGTGTGCGGTGCCCCCGTCCACCATATTCCACCTCGGTCATATCGTTGTAGTGCTTAGGCGAAGCCCTGCGTAGGTAGAACATCATCATCATCACCACACCGTCATCCTGACGGAACTCATCCCCGACACCCTGCTGGATCGGAGTTCGGGGATCGTCATCGAGCTGAACGTGTCTTTGAACTTCGGAGGTGCCTTCGTTCGGTACTTGGATCGATGCGATCGTGAAGGCGTCTGACTACATCAACCGCGTTGTTCTAACGCTTCCGCTTTCGTTCTACTAGGGTACGTGGACAACACTCTCCCCTCTCGTTGCTATGCATCACCATGATCCTTGCGTGTGCGTAGGAAAATTTTGAAATTACTACGTTCCCCAACAGTCCGCCCCAATCATCTCCAGGGTGAGCCCAGCTGTGGTGAGGTGATGGATCCTGGTGGTGGCGATCAAGAGCTTCGTGTTGTCGGTGTCGACATCGCTCCAGTCCTCGCCATGGGTCGGCGGGCTCCGACAAACCCAGTGGAACTCCGGTGGATTCTTCTCCTTAATGCAGCACCACCGACACCGCCACTCCTCCCACCTCTCCTTGTGGGCACCCTCCGGATACGTGCCTCTCCCTTGGACCCTCGGGATCCAGGAGATGCTTCGGAGAGGCGCCCAGGCTGGGCGAGGGAGAAGTAGTGTGGAAGAGCGCCATGCTGGGAAGCACCCCAATGAAGCCCTCGCAGATGTGGGCGAAGAACGCCATGCACGCCACGATGTTTGGCGTGAGGACCAGAAGACGGAAGCTGAAGGTGCGCATGACGTTGTTGAAGAAATCAGAGAAAGGGGGGCAAAGCCCGCAGGAGAAGAGATCGACGAAGAAGGGGTATCGAAGGGGCTCTGCCGATTGTCTGAAGCGGGGCTCTACTTTGTACCCCTTTACTTGTCTGCCTTGATCGAGCAGCATACGGTCACACTTAGCGAGCGAGAACCGAGAGGCTGAAGCCACAAGATCAAAGCAACGCCAAGACAGAGACACGACGAGCAAGAGGGCAAGGTGGACTCCCCCGGCAAGACCCTTGCCGAGGCGCCCTCCGCAGCCCCGGCAAGAGCCTTGCCAGGGCAACCTGCCCAACACCAGCGGAGCACGCCACCCTTGAGCCCATGGTTTCCAACAACATCAACCACATTGGAACCAAGGCTCGGGAGCCACCTCCGTGGTGGCATGCAGATCTTTGTAAAGATCATTAACACACAAGATCAGATGAGGACCAGAAGACGGCAATCCTCGGCATGATCCCCGCTGAGGAAACCCACGAGGACTCCGGCAAGATTGTTGCCGGGGACGACCGCAGTACCGTGGCAAGACCCTTGCCGAGGACATCAGCAGGACAGCGCCGGGCCCGCGCCCGCGAAGACTCCACTGCCGTTCCCATGCAGCTGCCAGCCCAGCTAGCCAGGCGCGCACCTGCATGGCAACGTGCGGCCGCAAGACAAGCTCAGCAAGCACCTGCGTGGTGGCATGCAGATCGTCGTGAAGACGCCGCCACCGCGCCAACTCAGCAGCCTGCTGGCCTATATGGCGCTGTTCGCCTCGCTGGCCTGGACGCGTGTCAAAGCAGGCGAGGCGGCAACAAAGCGAGGGGACACCTTCGGAGGCGCATTTAATGCGTCTTGTCCCGTAATGACTAGCGATAAGGATAGCTACTGTACCCTTTCCACCTCCTGTGTGCCACTGTGATGCCTCCTTCGATTATAAAAGGAGATCCAAGGCGTACTGGAGAGGGATTCGACTCTTTTGAGCAAACCACGCACCATAGCTAGCTCAAGAACACTAAAATACACACCAAAGCAGGACTAGGGTATTACGTGATCCCCGCGGCCCAAACCTGGGTAAACGACTTTTGTGCTGGCTCTTAGACCCGCTCTTCTCACAACCCCATGCCCGTCGACCATAGTAGGGATTTCGTTGATCCCATAGGTGTCATTCTCACTGACAAAGAGCAAAGCGGCGGGCAGCATATTTGCGATATCCTGTCAATCTTTTTCAAACTGGAATTCTTCTTCGAGCAGATTTCCTGCAAAAAAGATCCGTAAGGCACATGCGGAAAAGTAGAAGTTCAAATTGTCATGTGATTTGATAGACAGTACCTTATTCCGGGAACGAGACTAGTGCATAACAAGGTTTTTCCATTCAGTCTCTTCTAAATTTAGCACAGGAGACTTCTCCGGAAATTCGTTTAAAGACTTGCCATCAAAGTGTGATTTCCTCAGGTAACACCGATACTGCTGCAATGCTTCCTTGAAAAGCACAAGCAAGCTTTGCTCGTCATGACTATCCAGATTGACCCTCGCCTACTTACAACAATGTAATGTAAATCATTGATGTGTTCAATCAGCAGAAAACAGGAAAATAATAACCATGAATAATAGCACTTACACGTAAGTTGGACAGGAAGATGTGAAAATGGTGTTTGTCTTCACTATAATCTTCCCATGATGGGAATATATGCACGTAGTCCCTAACAACATTGACAGCATTGTATTTTAAACTGGGAATAATTGGAATGGGGTTCCAATTTGCAGGAATTGGCCGTCTCTCCAGTTGGGATAGGTATTCGGCCGGTCGACTTGTTGTACTATTTACTGCAGTGGGATTTTTTTGTGGTACGGCGGGTGCTATGGCAACTGAAATCGGTATACCTTTTGCTAGAGTGCAGGTCCTGTGTGGTGGGGCTAGTGGTGTGGCCAGTGAAGTATGGGTACAGTCTGCTAGAGTCGGTCCTACGTTTTGTGTCCCTGGTTGTACATCCAATATAAGTGGGGTGTTGTCTGACTTCTCCGGCACCACCACGTTTTTCAAGGACTTTGTTGGTGCTCCTTCAGGTTCAGCAATCAACCTCTTCCTTTCTGATGCACAAGAACAACATTTGAGTAGTAAAACATGGTATCATGACAGATAGAATATGTATTGATAATGGATGGGCATGGCATCTGGACATATATGATGAGTAAACTAAGTAGATGGCAGTGCAACAAAGTAGAAGAAATGCAAGACAACATATGCAAGATACGCGCAATCAATAAAACCTTGCCAAATTAGAACAAGCACCTTGATGGGTGAACAGGACAGGTGTAGGATCGGAAGTATGTCTAGAGGGGGGGTGATTAGACTACTTGACAACTTAAAAGTTTAGCCTTTTGATTAGGACAAGTTTTTAGCAAGTTCACAATGATGACCAAGTCATGTATCACCCTACACATGCAATTCTAGAGTAGTGGCAGCGGAAAGTAAATTGCACATGTAGTAAATAAGAGGTGGAGAAGAGCAAACGCAATTTGGAGACACGGAGATTTTTCTCGTGGTTCCGATAGGTGGTGCTATCGTCAATCACGTTGATGGAGACTTCAACCCACGGAGGGTAGCAGCTGCGAGAGTCCACGGAGGCTCCACCCACGAAGGGTCCACGAAGAAGCAACCTTGTCTATGCCATCATGGCTTCGTCCACGGAGGACTAGCCTTACTCGGGGTAGATCTTCACGAAGTAGGCGATCTCCTTGCCCTTACAAACTTCTTGGTTCAACTCCACATCTTGGCGGAGGCTCCCAAGCGACACCTAACCAATCTAGGAGGCACCACCCTCCAAAAGGTAATAGATGGTGTTGGTGATGATGAACTCCTTGCTCTTGTGCTTCAAATGATAATCTCCCCAACACTCAACTCTCCTCACTGATTTGGCTGTGGTGGAAGAAAGGATTGAGTGGAAAGCAACTTGGGAAGGCTAGAAATCAAGTTTCATATGGTGGGAGTGGAGCAACTTGATCTCAACACAAGGGTAGGTAGTTTTCTTCTCGAAATGTAAGGTAGGAGTGGTAGTTCTTTCGATGGCTCTCTCCACGAATGAAGAGGAGGTGGAGGGTATTTATAGCCTCCACACAAAATCCAACCGTTACACACATTTGACCAATCTCGGTCGGACCGAAGTTGACAACTCGGTGAGACCGAAAGTTCAAATCTTGTGAGCGTTGGGATTTTCAGTGGGACCGAAAATACAATCTCGGTTAGTCCGATTCTTCCAAAGTCTAGGGTTTGCCAATCTCGGTGGGACCGACTTTCTCATCTCGGTGACACCGATTTGAGTCTGAAGGTTCTGAAGCTTGGCAACACCAATTTCGGTATGACCGAGTTTGGAATCGGAAAATCCGAAATTCTTAGGGTTTGGGTATATGGCTGAGGTGGTTCATCTCGGTGTGGTGAGTTTATGGAATCGGTGGGACCGAGATTACTTATGGGTTTATGTTGGAATGAAAGATTGCTGATAGTTTGAGAGATAAATCACTAAGCACTTTGAGCAACGGATCATCATCATAACCTCATCCCCTTTTAATAGTATTGGCTTTCCTATGGACTCAATGTGATCTTGGATCACTAAACCAAAAATAGAGTCTTGAGCTTTTGCCAATGTTTTCCTTAGCATTTTGAGGGTCCACATCATCGGTCATTGCCATACCCATATCCTTGAACTTTCGAAATATTCTCAAGAAATAATTAGTTCAATGATATATATGTTGTTATTAATTACCAAAACCACCCGGGATTAGTTGCACTTTCAATCTCCCCTTTTTGGTAATTGATGACAACATATAGATCAAAACTTCGACAAATGATATAATCAATGAATAACATCGTCGCTTTGAGAAGTATGTGATAAGCAAGAGCTCCCCTAAATTTGTGCATTATTTAAGATTTGCGTTTGAATGCAAATGCACAATCGATTAGGATCATGGGTTACTCTTCCATGTCACATACATCTTGGTGGGCGCACAAAATGATAAGAATGAATAACATGCACCCAATCACCAAGACATGAGTAAGTGATCATACAAGATATGAATAGAATATGATAAGCATTAAGCACACATTAAGCATAGTATGATCAAGCACTCATCAAGATAGAAACAAGCGTAGTATCAAACACACGAAATGTCTCGAAGAACTCAAAAGTATCTCAAGGAAAACCATAAGCGAAAGAGCAAAAACGAGCACTCTCTCTCTCGAAGTCCTATGATCTATACAATTTCTCCCCTTTGGCAACAAGTTACCAAAAGTTCGAAAGGTATAGAGCTAATCGTCACTAGGGACTCTGCTGGCGGCTCTGTCTGCGTCGATGGAGTGGAGATAGCTGCATCTGCAAAAGCTTCTGCTGAAGTCTGTGGAGCTGGAGGAGTGGACTTGGAGCTGGTCTTTGGGCCGATGGAGCTGTGGGAGGTCTTGATGTAGTAGCCACAGGGTGCATCCTTTGGAATAGCAGTGATCTGGGCTTTGTGGAGCCTTCTGCAGGGCTGCTCATAGTCATCTGGACTAGATCACCTTCCATCTCCTTCATGAGCTCTGCCTTCTCCTCTTCGCTTCCTCAATGTCGCCTCAAGCTTGTTGGCGGTGACACTGCACTTGATCGACTTGACATCGAGCATGGAACTTATCTTCAACTATCCTCTCAAGGCTCTCCACGAGGCGCACTATCTTGGCAGGCGTAGTTCAATTCTCTGAGTGGCTTCAAGTTGTTCTCCAACGCTCTTGGGCTTTCTTCTGCTTTGCTTCCTTCTCAGCTTTAGCTTGTTTGGCAGCTTCGGACTTAGCGTGTCCTTCAGCGGATGTGGGAGCATCCTCGGTCATCACAACTTCATTATCTTCATGTTAGGGCTGCGATGGCAAGTGGGGTCTATCCAACGGTAGGTGTCCGTGCCAAACTTGGCATTGATGAGCATCTGAATGTGCGGAGCAAACCCACGACCTCTTACAGTCTGCTTTGTCCTCTTGATAGTCTCTACTATCAGGTCCATCACCTTAAAGGTGTCTTCGATCTAGAATGTGCAGCATGTTGATAGAATAGCCTCTTATCATGCGGTGGTCTCGACTTGGGCATCAAAGTATGCCTCGAGAATGGTGTTAGTGGTTGGGAGACCTGCTGAAGATGATAAACTGATCCAAGCTTCCATATCTCAACATCCTATGCGGTACCTCATTGTACATGTTCTTCATAGACTCGTGATTCTTCTTTGGAATGCCATAGACATCTACATCATCATCTCTTGATCTTTGGTGCATTCAGCAGCTCTCCATTCCTCAACAGTTGAGGAGAATCTACGCCTACATCATCCATACAATTCGCCATCTGGATAGAAATGTGCGGTGGCATAGAAGCGCATGATCATTTCATCATTCCAAGCGGTCAATTTCGACCAACAAACTCAGCAACTCCACATGCGGTGAAGCTCTCATGCACATGTGGGAAGTAGTCTCTGTGCTCTTCACTTTGTCGATGTAATCCCGGTCTACATATCTGGTGTCGGCAACAATTGGTTTCTTGTCCATGAGCCTTTGTCTCATAGAAATCTTGTTGCTCTCGGTGTGGAACCTAGAGTCAACAGCTGTCCTTCTCTGGTGGCATATGGATCAACTTGCCTCCATAGCACTGAGACCTTTGTCCTTCCTTTCCTTCATATTTTCAGCTCGAGGATGAGCATCATTATGAGCGGCAATTTCATCGAGCTTGAGCAGAACATGTGCCTCTTCATCGATTCAGCGGTGGCACATTGTCCTTCTTCTTCTCTGAAGCGGTATATTTCTCACAGTTTTCTTTGGCTTGGCGGCAGGTTTGGCTTGGGCTGCCTTGGCTGGAGCTGATGGCTTAGATTTTGTGGGTGCTCCTTACGATGGCATCTCCATCAACTTTTGCTTACGAGGAGGCTGGGGTGCTTCCTCATCGAGTCATCATCAGCTTCTTCATGAACTAGCCTCTTCCTCTTGGAAGTTTTCTTGATCTTCTTTGGAGGTTTCTTCTTCCATGCTCAGCTTCTTTGCAGCTGTGGATTTCTTCTCTTTCTGGTGCCTTTCTTTGCTTGTTGCCCTTGATAGCCTTTGGCAACCACTTTCCTCTTAGGCTTGGAAGTAATCTCCTCATCTGCAACAAAGTCGAGTCTTCCTCATCGAATTCCTCTTCTTCCGGCCTGGTGGCAGTGGAGGCAATCCACTTGGAGTGCTCCTCTCTCCATCATCTGAAAAACTGCTTGCTTGGGACTTGTAGCGCCTCTGGAATCTCAGCTGGTGATTCGGACCTGTTACAGCTGTCACTTGCATCGGACATGGTGACAACTTTGTGAAAAGAATAGGTATAGGCAAGAATAGAAGAGTTATCACAAACTGCAGAGGATTTTGCAAAATAAATGAGTTCAAACATTAGTTTTAGGTTTTCACAGAATGCATTTCGGTCTGACCGAGTCTAAAAATTTGGTGAATCCGAAGTGTCTAAACCTAACCGTACACACCACTTTCGGTTGGACCGAAATGGGTTTCGGTCTAGCCGAGAGCACTAGGGTTTCACTAAATCCTCACTTCGGTCTTACCGATTTGCACAACTTCGGTTTAACCGAAAGTGCGGTCTGCAATGGCGGAGGCCAAATCGGTCGATCGAGAATGTAGAATCGGTCACACCGAGATGTGTTCGCGGAAACCTAACCCTAAAATTTTCACTCGAATTTTGTTCTATGATCTAATCTGCTGGATAGGAAGATTTCAATCTTGGCAAGAAGCTAGGCATAACCTATCGTGCATAGAATCGAGGTTGAAGCACGAGAGGATGAAACTCACCCAATCTGGTGGAGTTTCACTCTGGCAACGGTGCGGTGAGATTGACCGTTGCGGAGATGGAGACCAGCGGCGAGCGCCTGAGGCGACGGCGGAGGCGATCCGAAGACCACGGCGGCGGCAGCGAAGGGTTTGGGGCGAGGCGTTTGAAGGAATAATCAGCGCGCTGCCCTCGGGTATATATACCCTTCGGTGTCGGTGGGACCGAGTTGGAAAACTTCGGTGGGACCGAGATGGTTAGCTGCGTGCGATTACTCACTTCGATCACGCCGAAATTTACAACTTCGGTTTCACCGAGGTGAAAACCTAGATCAATCCAAGTGATTTGGTCTGTCCGATTTGAGTATATTGGTTTGACCGAAAGTACTTAGAAGGTTTTGGAATTTAAGCTTTTGACGGATCGGTGGCTCGAGTGCTCCTCACTCGATCTGTCGAAAAAGTCTTGTTCAAAGTTTGTGATATAAGCATGAATAGAGTTTGAGACAAGAAAGCATAGATAGCTAGGGGAGGAACTTAGGCATTCTTGTCCATCCATTTGGTCGAAAAGAAAAATCCAAAAGACCAAAGCAACAAATGGATGTCCTCGAATGGATAAAATCATGCATCCAACATGCTCACACAATAAGATAGCAAACAAAATATGTGTCAAACATGCACAAACAAAACACTAGCAACTAGCACACAATTTGGCGATGACTAGGTCATCTATATATGAGTATATTGACTTAGGAGTCAAATGAGAACATTTGATCATAGGTCATACTCATCGTTTAAGCACAAGTGGGGTTACCACTTTTACATAAAGCATTAATGTGTTCACATCATTTGAAGATGCTTTAGCTCATTTCTTTAGAGCAAAGCTCCCCCTTGATGTGAGAACCCCTTTTAAAGGGTCAAACTAACCTTGGGTTGTCGTTGAAGACTTCATGTAGATGTTGAAGATGTGGATGCTCAATGTTGATGAAGATCATCAAGAGTTGGGAGCAATCCTTTGGATTGGGCACTTTCAATACCTACATGGGTTAGTCCCACAAGGAACAAACAAGGATATCCATGGACATAGATTGAAGTACACAATAGATGATGTCCATGAAAGCAATGATTACCTTGTCCCTTGACTTACCAACATGAGGGTTTGTGACTCCATGAACTAGTGCAAGATGTGGAAGTTGATTGCACAAGTTCTTTGCCAAAATGAATGTGAGTGAAGTATGTTGGCGGAGTCACCCTCAAGAACTCTCTAGTTCTTCTTCTTCGGGATCCACATCATCTTGATGGGAATCCTTGGGGTAGTAGTTGAGCTTGTCGAAGTAGAACTTGAAGTTGCCTTGGGAACCCACTTGACCATGGCCTTGGGTGCTTCAATGAATGCATCAATCTCCTCTTGAAGCTTGTCCTTGCCTTTTAGCTTGTGGTCTTGTGGTGGAAGGTCATCTTGAGCTTGTTCCACATTGGAAGAAGTAGGATCATACTTCTCCTTTTGAGAAACAAACTTTGGAGTGGGATATTGACCTTCTTCCCATTCAACACCCTCGGCGTTGAACTTTCGCTCAAAACCAATTCCTTGATTCTTCCGGTGTCTTCCTTGCTTGCGAACAATTTCCTCAAAGCTCTTGCTTCCGGCAAGGCTCTTGTAGACACCTTTCTCTATAATCCCTTTCAATAGACTATTTTCTTGCTCAAGTGAAACTTGGCTTGAAACATTGTTAGTGGAATCAAGAGAATTACTAGAAGTAACAACATTTGATTTAGCATGATTATTGTTACTACTAGATGAAGAATTTTCTTATGCTTGTCATGCTTAGTTTTAATAGGTGGCAAGAAATTAGACAAGAGAAGTCGTTTGGCAAGATATGAAGAACTCTTCTTTCGAAGATCGTCATTGATAGCTTTTAGAAACTCATGTTCTTGCTCTAGATTGAGCTTCTCGAAGCGTAGCTTCTCATGAGATCTTAGGAGCTCTCTATGATCTTCTTGAGTTGTTTCATGAGCTAACTTAAGAGTGTTTAGTTCTTTAGTTAGACGCTCAATCTCCTTCATAGCATTGTCATTCGACTCTTCTCGACTATAAAGACTACTAGCATGTTCATCATTACTAAGCTCACTAGATTTATCATGTAAAAGCTCATCTTCACCAAGCAAGTCATCCTCATCACTATCAAAGTCAATAAATTCAGGGTGTGATACCTTGGGGCCTTTTGCCATGAAGCATCTTCCAATTCCCTCATTTGGTGAATCAAACAAGTCATAGGAGTTGGAGTTGGAGGACACGAGAGCAAGACCGGCAACACCTTCATCTTGACTGTATTCGGAGTTGGAGTGATAGCTTCTTTCGGAGTGATTGTCGGAGTCGGAGCCGGAAACCCATTCACCAACATGAGCTTGATGTTTTCTTCTTGTGTAGCTCCTTGATGACTTGTCTTTCCTTTCCGAATCCTTGCTTCTCCGAGAGGATCTTCGTTCATAACGATCATCTCTACTCCTCTCTTTTCGAGGCGACTCTTCTCTTGAGCTTCTTCTTCTTGGAGATTCTTCTCTTCTCTTGTGGGGAGTCGAACACTCATTTGAGTAGTGTCCGGGTCTTCCACAATTGTAGCACTTTCGATCACGACTAGAAGATCTCTTTTCATCATATGATCTAGACTTTGAGCTTCTTTCCTTGCTTCTACTCTTGTAGAATTTGTTGAAGTTCTTCACCATTAGGCTTATCTCTTCATTGGAAACTAGCTTGTCACTTGAGGTTGTGGGAGCTTCAAGCTGCAGCTTTGTAAGCACCACTTGACTTGTTGTGAAGCTCTTCCTTATCTTTAAGTGTCATCTCATGAGCAACAATTCTTCCAATGACTTGGTAGGCTTGAGATCTTTGTAGTTTGGCATCATTTGGATCAAAGTGCACACGGTGTCATACTTTCCATCCAAAGCTCGAGAATCTTCTTGATGATGAATCGATCGGTCATTTCTTCGCTTCCTAAGCCTGCCATCTCATTGGTGATGAGAGCAAGCCTAGAGTACATTTCAGCGACTCCTTCACCTTCCTTCATCTTGAACTTGTCAAGTGACCTTGAAGAACATCTAGCTTTGATTCCTTCACGGACTCGGTACCTTCGTGCATTTCGACCAAAGTATCCCAAATCTCTTTTGCATTCTCAAGGCGGCTGATCTTGTTGAACTCCTCGGGACACAAAGCATTGAAGAGAATGTCACAAGCTTGAGCATTGTTACGTAACATCCGCAACTCATCCGCTGTAGCTTCGCGATCCGGAACTTTTCCTTCCTCGAAGAACTCACCTTGCAAGCCAACACAAATAATGCCCCATCGGCGGGGTTATGTCCAAGAATATGCATTTTCATTTTGTGCTTCCAACTAGCAAAATTTGAACCATCAAAGTAAGGACCTCTCGGAAATTACCCTCACTAGGCGCCATACTCTCCTAGGTTGTGAAACCAAGCTTATGGAATCAATGCAATGAAAACCAATCCAATGGAGACCAAAGCTCGATACCACTTGTAGGATCGGAAGTATGTCTAGAGGGGGTGATTAGACTACTTGACAACTTAAAAGTTTAGCCTTTTGATTAGGACAAGTTTTTAGCAAGTTCACAATGATGACCAAGTCAAGTATCACCCTACACATGCAATTCTAGAGTAGTGGCAGCGGAAAGTAAATTGCACATGTAGTAAATAAGAGGTGGAGAAGAGCAAGCGCAATTTGGAGACACGGAGATTTTTCTCGTGGTTCCGATAGGTGGTGCTATCGTCAATCCACGTTGATGGAGACTTCAACCCACGGAGGTAGCGGCTGCGAGAGTCCACGGAGGCTCCACCCACGAAGGGTCCACGAAGAAGCAACCTTGTCTATGCCATCATGGCTTCGTCCACGGAGGACTAGCCTTACTCGGGGTAGATCTTCACGAAGTAGGCGATCTCCTTGCCCTTACAAACTTCTTGGTTCAACTCCACATCTTGACGGAGGCTCCCAAGCGACACCTAACCAATCTAGGAGGCACCACCCTCCAAAAGGTAATAGATGGTGTTGGTGATGATGAACTCCTTGCTCTTGTGCTTCAAATGATAATCTCCCCAACACTCAACTCTCCTCACTGATTTGGCTGTGGTGGAAGAAAGGATTGAGTGGAAAGCAACTTGGGAAGGCTAGAAATCAAGTTTCATATGGTGGGAGTGGAGCAACTTGATCTCAACACAAGGGTAGGTAGTTTTCTTCTCGAAATGTAAGGTAGGAGTGGTAGTTCTTTCGATGGCTCTCTCCACGAATGAAGAGGAGGTGGAGGGTATTTATAGCCTCCACACAAAATCCAACCGTTACACACATTTGACCAATCTCGGTCGGACCGAAGTTGACAACTCGGTGAGACCGAAAGTTCAAATCTTGTGAGCGTTGGGATTTTCAGTGGGACCGAAAATACAATCTCGGTTAGTCCGATTCTTCCAAAGTCTAGGGTTTGCCAATCTCGGTGGGACCGACTTTCTCATCTCGGTGACACCGATTTGAGTCTGAAGATTCTGAAGCTTGGCAACACCAATTTCGGTAAGACCGAGTTTGGAATCGGAAAATCCGAAATTCTTAGGGTTTGGGTATATGGTGAGGTGGTTCATCTCGGTGTGGTGAGTTTATGGAATCGGTGGGACCGAGATTACTTATGGGTTTATGTTGGAATGAAAGATTGCTGATAGTTTGAGAGATAAATCACTAAGCACTTTGAGCAACCAGATCATCATCATAACCTCATCCCTTTTAATAGTATTGGCTTTCCTATGGACTCAATGTGATCTTGGATCACTAAACCAAAAATAGAGTCTTGAGCTTTTGCCAATGTTTTCCTTAGCATTTTGAGGGTCCACATCATCGGTCATTGCCATACCCATATCCTTGAACTTTCTGAAATATTCTCAAGAAATAATTAGTTCAATGATATATATGTTGTTATTAATTACCAAAACCACCCGGGATTAGTTGCACTTTCAATCTCCCCTTTTGGTAATTGATGACAACATATAGATCAAAACTTCGACAAATGATATAATCAATGAATAACATAAATCGCTTTGAGAAGTATGTGATAAGCAAGAGCTCCCCTAAATTTGTGCATTATTTAAGATTTGCGTTTGAATGCAAATGCACAATCGATTAGGATCATGGGTTACTCTTCCATGTCACATACATCTTGGTGGAGCGCACAAAATGATAAGAATGAATAACATGCACCCAATCACCAAGACATGAGTAAGTGATCATACAAGATATGAATAGAATATGATAAGCATTAAGCACACATTAAGCATAGTATGATCAAGCACTCATCAAGATAGAAACAAACGTAGTATCAAACACACAAAATGTCTCGAAGAACTCAAAAGTATCTCAAGGAAAACCATAAGCGAAAGAGCAAAAACGAGCACTCTCTCTCGAAGTCCTATGATCTATACAATTTCTCCCCCTTTGGCAACAAGTTACCAAAAAGTTCGAAAGGTATAGAGCTAATCGTCACTAGGGACTCTGCTGGCGGCTCCTGTCTGCGTCGATGGAGTGGAGATAGCTGCATCTGCAAAAGCTTCTGCTGAAGTCTGTGGAGCTGGAGGAGTGGACCTTGGAGCTGGTCTTTGGGCCGATGGAGCTGTGGGAGGTGCTGATGTAGTAGCCACAGGGTGCATCCTTTGGAATAGCGGTGATCTGGGCTTTGTGGGCCTGCAGCAGGCTGCTCATAGTCATCTGGACTAGATCACCTTCCATCTCCTTCATGAGCTCTGCCTTCTCCTCTTCGCTTCCTCAATGTCGCCTCAAGCTTGTTGGCGGTGACTGCACTTGATCGACTTGACATCGAGCATGGAACTTATCTTCAACTATCCTCTCAAGGCTCTCCCGAGGCGCACTATCTTTGGCAAGCGTAGTTCAATTCTCTGAGTGGCTTCAAGAAGTTGTTCTCCAACGCTCTTGGGCTTTTTCTCTGCTTCCTTCTCAGCTTTAGCTTGTTTGGCAGCTTCGGACTTAGCGTGTCCTTCAGCGGATGTGGGAGCATCCTCGGTCATCACAACTTCATTATCTTCATGTTAGGGCTGCGGTGGCAAGTGGGGTCTATCCAACAGGTAGGTGTCCGTGCCAAACTTGGCATTGATGAGCATCTGAATGTGCGGAGCAAACCCACACGACCTCTTACAGTGCTGCTGCTGTCCTCTTGATAGTCTCTACTATCAGGTCCATCACCTTAAAAGGTGTCTTCTGATCCAGAATGTGCAGCATGTTGATAGAATAGCCTCTTATCATGCGGTGGTCTCCTGACTTGGGCATCAAAGTATGCCTCAGAATGGTGTTAGTGGTTGGGAGACCTGCCTGAAGATGATAAACTGATCCAAGCTTCCATATCTCAACATCCTTGTCTGGTACCTCATTGTACATGTTCTTCATAGACTCGTGATTCTTCTTTGGAATGCCATAGACATCTACATCATCATCTCTTGATCTTTGGTGCATTCAAGAACGCTCTCCATTCCTCAACAGTTGAGGAGAATCTACGCCTTCATCATCCATACAATTCTGCCATCTGGATAGAAATGTGCGGTGGCATAGAACTGCATGATCATTTCATCATTCCAAGCAGTCAATTTCTGACCAACAAACTCAGCAACTCCACATGCGGTGAAGCTCTCATGCACATGTGGGAAGTAGTCTCTGTGCTCTTCACTGTCGATGTAATCCCAGTCAACGTATCTGGTGTCAGCAACAATTGGTTTCTTGTCCATGAGCACTGTCTCATAGAAATCTTGTTGCTCTCTGGTGTGGAACCTAGAGTCAACAGCTGTCCTTCTCCTGGTGGCATATGGATCAACTTGCCTCCATAGCCCGAGACCTTTGTCCTTCCTTTCCTTCATATTTTCAGCTCGAGGATGAGCATCATTATGAAGCGGCAATTTCATCGAGCTTCACAAGAACATGTGCCTCTTCATCGATTCAGCGGTGGCACATTGTCCTTCTTCTTCTCTGAAGCGGTATATTTCTCACAGTTTTCTTTGGCTTGGCAGCAGGTTTGGCTTGGGCTGCCTTGGCTGGAGCTGATGGCTTAGATTTTGTGGGTGCTCCTGCCTACGATGGCATCTCCCATCAACTTTTGCTTCGAGGAGGCTGGGGTGCTTCCTCATCGAGTCATCATCGACTTCTTCATGAACTAGCCTCTTCCTCTTGGAAGTTTTCTTGATCTTCTTTGGAGGTTTCTTCTTCCATGCTCAGCTTCTTTGCAACTGTGGATTTCTTCTCTTTGCTGGTGCCTTTCTTTGCTTGTTGCCCTTGATAGCCTTTGGCAACCACTTTCCTCTTAGGCTTGGAAGTAATCTCCTCATCTGCAACAAAGTCAGAGTCTTCCTCATCAGAATTCCTCTTCTTCCTGGCCCTGGTGGCAGCTGGAGGCAATCCACTTGGAGTGCTCCTCTCTCCATCATCTGAAAAACTGCTTGCTTGGGACTTGTAGCGCCTCTGGAATCTCAGCTGGCGATTCAGACCTGTTTCGCTGTCACTTGCATCGAGACATGGTGACAACTGTGAAAAGAATAGGTATAGGCAGAATAGAAGAGTTATCACAAACTGCAGAGGATTTTGCAAAATAAATGAGTTCAAACATTAGTTTTAGGTTTTCACAGAATGCATTTCGGTCTGACCGAGTCTAAAAATTCGGTGAATCCGAAGTGTCTAAACCTAACCATACACACCACTTTCGGTTGGACGAAATGGGTTTCGGTCTAGCCGAGAGCACTAGGGTTTCACTAAATCCTCACTTCGGTCTTACCGATTTGCACAACTTCGGTTTAACCGAAAAGTGCAGTCAATGGCCAGAGGCCAAATCGGTCGATCGAGAATGTAGAATCGGTCACACCGAGATGTGTTCGGCGGAAACCTAACCCTAAAATTTTCACTCGAATTTTGTTCTATGATCTAATCTGCTGGATAGGAAGATTTCAATCTTGGCAAGAAGCTAGGCATAACCTATCGTGCATAGAATCGAGGTTGAAGCATGAGAGGATGAAACTCACCCAATCTGGTGGAGTTTCACCACTGGCGGCAACGGTGCGGTGAGATTGACCGTTGACGGCGATGGAGACCAGCGGCGGCGCCTGAGCGACAGCGGAGACGATCCGAAGACCACGGCGACGGCAGCGAAGGGTTTGGGGCGAGGCGTTTGAAGGAATAATCAGCGCTGCCCTCGGTATATATACCCTTCGGTGTCGGTGGGACCGAGTTGGAAAACTTCGGTGGGACCGAGATGGTTAGCTGCGTGCGATTACTCACTTCGATCACGCCGAATTTGTAACTTCGGTTTCACCGAGGTGAAAACCTAGATCAATCCAAGTGATTTGGTCTGTCCGATTTGAGTATATTGGTTTGACCGAAAGTACTTAGAAGGTTTTGGAATTTAAGCTTTTGACGGATCGGTGGCTCGAGTGCTCCTCACTCGGATGCGTCGAAAAAGTCTTGTTCAAAGTTTGTGATATAAGCATGAATAGAGTTTGAGACAAGAAAGCATAGATAGCTAGGGGAGGAACTTAGGCATTCTTGTCCATCCATTTGGTCAAAAGAAAAATCCAAAAGACCAAAGCAACAAATGGATGTCCTCGAATGGATAAAATCATGCATCCAACATGCTCACACAATAAGATAGCAAACAAAATATGTGTCAAACATGCACAAACAAAACACTAGCAACTAGCACACAATTTGGCGATGACTAGGTCATCTATATATGAGTATATTGACTTAGGAGTCAAATGAGAACATTTGATCATAGGTCATACTCATCGTTTAAGCACAAGTGGGGTTACCACTTTTACATAAAGCATTAATGTGTTCACATCATTTGAAGATGCTTTAGCTCATTTCTTTAGAGCAAAGCTCCCCCTTGATGTGAGAACCCCTTTTAAAGGGTCAAACTAACCTTGGGTTGTCGTTGAAGACTTCATGTAGATGTTGAAGATGTGGATGCTCAATGTTGATGAAGATCATCAAGAGTTGGGAGCAATCCTTTGGATTGGGCACTTTCAATACCTACATGGGTTAGTCCCACAAGGAACAAACAAGGATATCCATGGACATAGATTGAAGTACACAATAGATGATGTCCATGAAAGCAATGATTACCTTGTCCCTTGACTTACCAACATGAGGGTTTGTGACTCCATGAACTAGTGCAAGATGTGGAAGTTGATTGCACAAGTTCTTTGCCAAAATGAATGTGAGTGAAGTATGTTGGCGGAGTCACCCTCAAGAACTCTCTAGTTCTTCTTCTTCGGGATCCACATCATCTTGATGGGAATCCTTGGGGTAGTAGTTGAGCTTGTCAAAGTAGAACTTGAAGTTGCCTTGGGAACCCACTTGACCATGGCCTTGGGTGCTTCAATGAATGCATCAATCTCCTCTTGAAGCTTGTCCTTGCCTTTTAGCTTGTGGTCTTGTGGTGGAAGGTCATCTTGAGCTTGTTCCACATTGGAAGAAGTAGGATCATACTTCTCCTTTTGAGAAACAAACTTTGGAGTGGGATATTGACCTTCTTCCCATTCAACACCCTCGGCGTTGAACTTTCGCTCAAAACCAATTCCTTGATTCTTCGGTGTCTTCCTTGCTTGCGAACAATTTCCTCAAAGCTCTTGCTTCCGGCAAGGCTCTTGTAGACACCTTTCTCTATAATCCCTTTCAATAGACTATTTTCTTGCTCAAGTGAAACTTGGCTTGAAACATTGTTAGTGGAATCAAGAGAATTACTAGAAGTAACAACATTTGATTTAGCATGATTATTGTTACTACTAGATGAAGAATTTTTCTTATGCTTGTCATGCTTAGTTTTAATAGGTGGCAAGAAATTAGACAAGAGAAGTCGTTTGGCAAGATATGAAGAACTCTTCTTTGAAGATCGTCATTGATAGCTTTTAGAAACTCATGTTCTTGCTCTAGATTGAGCTTCTCGGCGTAGCTTCTCATGAGATCTTAGGAGCTCTCTATGATCTTCTTGAGTTGTTTCATGAGCTAACTTAAGAGTGTTTAGTTCTTTAGTTAGGCGCTCAATCTCCTTCATAGCATTGTCATTCGACTCTTCTCGACTATAAAGACTACTAGCATGTTCATCATTACTAAGCTCACTAGATTTATCATGTAAAAGCTCATCTTCACCAAGCAAGTCATCCTCATCACTATCAAAGTCAATAAATTCAGGGTGTGATACCTTGGGGCCTTTTGCCATGAAGCATCTTCCAATTCCCTCATTTGGTGAATCAAACAAGTCATAGGAGTTGGAGTTGGAGGACACGAGAGCAAGACCGCAACACCTTCATCTTGATTGTATTCGGAGTTGGAGTGATAGCTTCTTTGGAGTGATTGTCCGAGTCGAGCGGAAACCCATTCACCAACATGAGCTTGATGTTTTCTTCTTGTGTAGCTCCTTGATGACTTGTCTTTCCTTTCCGAATCCTTGCTTCTCCGAGAGGATCTTCGTTCATAACGATCATCTCTACTCCTTCTCTCTTTCGAGGCGACTCTTCTCTTGAGCTTCTTCTTCTTGGAGATTCTTCTCTTCTCTTGTGGGGAGTCGAACACTCATTTGAGTAGTGTCGGGTCTTCCACAATTGTAGCAGTTTCGATCACGACTAGAAGATCTCTTTTCATCATATGATCTAGACTTTGAGCTTCTTTCCTTGCTTCTACTCTTGTAGAATTTGTTGAAGTTCTTCACCATTAGGCTTATCTCTTCATTGGAAACTAGCTTGTCACTTGAGGTTGTGGGAGCTTCAACTGCAGCTTTGTAAGCACCACTTGACTTGTTGTGAAGCTCTTCCTTATCTTTAAGTGTCATCTCATGAGCAACAATTCTTCCAATGACTTGGTAGGCTTGAGATCCTTGTAGTTTGGCATCATTTGGATCAAAGTGCACACGGTGTCATACTTTCCATCCAAAGCTCGAGAATCTTCTTGATGATGAATCGGTCGGTCATTTCTTCGCTTCCTAAGCCTGCCATCTCATTGGTGATGAGAGCAAGCCTAGAGTACATTTCAGCGACTCCTTCACCTTCCTTCATCTTGAACTTGTCAAGTGACCTTGAAGAACATCTAGCTTTGATTCCTTCACGGACTCGGTACCTTCGTGCATTTCGACCAAAGTATCCCAAATCTCTTTTGCATTCTCAAGGCGGCTGATCTTGTTGAACTCCTCGGGACACAAAGCATTGAAGAGAATGTCACAAGCTTGAGCATTGTTACGTAACATCCGCAACTCATCCGCTGTAGCCGCGATCCGGAACTTTTCCTTCCTCGAAGAACTCACCTTGCAAGCCAACACAAATAATGCCCCATGCGGCGGGGTTATGTCCAAGAATATGCATTTTCATTTTGTGCTTCCAACTAGCAAAATTTGAACCATCAAAGTAAGGACCTCTCGGAAATTACCCTCACTAGGCGCCATACTCTCCTAGGTTGTGAAACCAAGCTTATGGAATCCAATGCAATGAAAACCAATCCAATGGAGACCAAAGCTCGATACCACTTGTAGGATCGGAAGTATGTCTAGAGGGGGTGATTAGACTACTTGACAACTTAAAAGTTTAGCCTTTTGATTAGGACAAGTTTTAGCAAGTTCACAATGATGACCAAGTCAAGTATCACCCTACACATGCAATTCTAGAGTAGTGGCAGCGGAAAGTAAATTGCACATGTAGTAAATAAGAGGTGGAGAAGAGCAAGCGCAATTTGGAGACACGGAGATTTTTCTCGTGGTTCCGATAGGTGGTGCTATCGTCAATCCACGTTGATGGAGACTTCAACCCACGGAGGGTAACGGCTGCGAGAGTCCACGGAGGGCTCCACCCACGAAGGGTCCACGAAGAAGCAACCTTGTCTATGCCATCATGGCTTCGTCCACGGAGGACTAGCCTTACTCGGGGTAGATCTTCACGAAGTAGGCGATCTCCTTGCCCTTACAAACTTCTTGGTTCAACTCCACATCTTGACGGAGGCTCCCAAGCGACACCTAACCAATCTAGGAGGCACCACCCTCCAAAAGGTAATAGATGGTGTTGGTGATGATGAACTCCTTGCTCTTGTGCTTCAAATGATAATCTCCCCAACACTCAACTCTCCTCACTGATTTGGCTGTGGTGGAAGAAAGGATTGAGTGGAAAGCAACTTGGGAAGGCTAGAAATCAAGTTTCATATGGTGGGAGTGGAGCAACTTGATCTCAACACAAGGGTAGGTAGTTTTCTTCTCGAAATGTAAGGTAGGAGTGGTAGTTCTTTCGATGGCTCTCTCCACGAATGAAGAGGAGGTGGAGGGTATTTATAGCCTCCACACAAAATCCAACCGTTACACATTTGACCAATCTCGGTCGGACCGAAGTTGACAACTCGGTGAGACCGAAAGTTCAAATCTTGTGAACGTTGGGATTTTCGGTGGGACCGAAAATACAATCTCGGTGAGTCCGATTCTTCCAAAGTCTAGGGTTTGCCAATCTCGGTGGGACCGACTTTCTCATCTCGGTGACACCGATTTGAGTACAGAAGGTTACAGAAGCTTGGCAACACCAATTTCGGTAAGACCGAGTTTGGAATCGGAAAATCCGAAATTCTTAGGGTTTGGGTATATGGTGAGGTGGTTCATCTCGGTGTGGTGAGTTTATGGAATCGGTGGGACCGAGATTACTTATGGGTTTATGTTGGAATGAAAGATTGCGATAGTTTGAGAGATAAATCACTAAGCACTTTGAGCAACAGATCATCATCATAACCTCATCCCTTTTAATAGTATTGGCTTTCCTATGGACTCAATGTGATCTTGAATCACTAAACCAAAAATAGAGTCTTGAGCTTTTGCCAATGTTTTCCTTAGCATTTTGAGGGGTCCACATCATCAGTCATTGCCATACCCATATCACTGAACTTTCTGAAATATTCTCAAGAAATAATTAGTTCAATGATATATATATGTTGTTATTAATTACCAAAACCACCCGGGGATTAGTTGCACTTTCAACAGGCCATCTGCCTTTGACTCCTCGAGGTTAGAATAGTCATTAGGATCATATTCTGAACAAGAATCAACATGTGGGGAGCGTATGAGTTTCATTGCATCCAGAATGGCACTCAATGCCTTGGTGCCAATTTTGTAAGTCATTGCAGTGTTTAGCTTCAAGAGTGGACTGCTGCTAGTGCGACACAAAGCAACTACACAGATCATAGTGTAGATATAACAGGAAAACCGTAAGCATCAGAGTAAAATCAGCAAAGTGGAACTTGCTGGAATATATGTGCTAGTATTGCCGGTATGGCTAGAAAGGCTTCAGATACCAGCTCTCTTCAACTGAAGGTGTGGTACTATTAATATCAGTGTAACTCTCAAAGGTGACACAGCTCCCCGCATTTCCTTGCTATTCTTATAGGATTCAAGTGGGCAGGCCACTACAAATCCTATTCCTATGATTACAAAATCCTACGAATCAAAGAGGCCTGAAGAGTTCAAAGTGTCCATCACAACCGACCGTATAGACCTCTACACTGCAAATGTTCCTGCTCATCTTCACTACAAGGAACATACTGTACTGCTATCATACTCCCTCCGTTCCAAAATATAAGTCTTGGTAGAGATTTCCACTATGGATCACATACATATGTATCCAGATACATTTTAGAGTGTAGATCCACTCATTTTTCTCCATATGTAGTCCATGGTGGAATCTATACAAAGACTTGTATTTAGGAACGGAGAGAGTACTTATTAAAGAAGAACGGAAGAGGAACATGGTAAAGAAGAGCAAGCAGATTTTGGATAATAAAATGTTCGTTACGCAGTGCCTACACATGATGAACCAGAAAGCATTAAGAATGCAACTCCCTGTTGTCTCTCGACCATTTCAGGCGGTTTGATGAAGATCCTACGTCTCCTAACCCTTCTTCTTCCTTGTCTCTGATTCTTCCCATACAGAACACCACACGGGCCGCCGGCCAAACCACCGGCCCCCATCGCCTGTGTTCCTCCACCACCCCTATCACCGCCCCCACCCGCGTCGAGTTTACTTCGTTCAGCAAGGCCCCACCACCGCCCCCCACAACCACCGTCCCCACCTGGGCCCCTTCATTTGCACCAGTGAACTCTAGTGAGCTCTGAAAAATCGACTGACCCAATTTTGAAATTTAGTCTACTGTGATTTAACTAGTGTGGAATATAAAAGGGGAAAACCATAAGCATTGGGAGTATAGTGTTGAGCGTGCCATGGCAGATCTGCAGGTGCAAACCGGACAAAGGCAACTTCACAACCAACGTTTACTTTCAACTAGCAAGTAAGTGATGGAAAAGAAATCAGAGTAAAGCAGTGGCAATCTATTTTCTTGCTGCGATAAATAAGTTGAGCAGATACGAAAGAGTACCGCCTCTGGTGCGGCACCGTGTATGTATCTGCTGAGAATTTGACGATGTTGCGGTAGCGACGGCTGTCGGCAGCGTGGAAATAGATCTAGGAGGGTAGATGGTGGCGGCGGTGCACGGTGGATGAGATGGTCATAGGAGCGGCGCCGACAAGGTGGACGACGGGGGGGATGAAGCGAGAGGACGGGATGCAAGGATCCTGGTCCGAAGCCATGGATGAGAGAGGTTGATCTCTTGTAATGGACGGCGGCGTCGGGGTATCAACTCCGGCATGGTTGAGGAGGACGGTGGTGGATGGGGTGGCGGACGGAGGAGGCTGGGGTGGAGAGGGTGTTTGGCGCCCACGGAGTATGAATGGGGAAAGGGAGGTAGAGAGGAAGGGGGAACCATGTCTTCAGGGCGCGCTTATCTCAAATGCGAGGAAATTTACAAAATTAGCCCCCGTTTCAAATTTCCTACATCACAGCAATATTAGTCGGTTGGGGATAGGACGGTAATCTTGCATACACCGAATATTTGCCGACGAGAGTTTGTTTTTGGTGCCCACCGTGTATGAATCGGGGAAGGAGTAGATTTCGGCCGAGGACACACTGTGTTTTGGCGCCCACCGTGTATGAATCCGGGTGAGAGGCAGTTATGTCACGTTTGAGTGAAATTACATACCTACCCCTATTAAAACCTATAGAAATCGAGCAGATAGGCTTTGTGTGGCAGGGATAGGCAGTAGTAATTTCAGTCTCGCAGATTTTGGTTTCGGGCGGTTACTGCGACTTTCCCCGCTTCGTTCAAATTTTGCAGAGTGCATGTTTACCGTGCCAACTCAATTCGAATCCCGTTTGTATTCTATTTTTTTCAGGCGGGATCCATTTTCGATTGGAATAAAATTCTATATACATCATTTTTTATATATATACTTTCAAAAGCACAACAAAGAATTCTGCTCCTTTATATGTATAATGTGATTTACAAATACAATGATCTCAAAATCATAAGGTTGAATTCAAAAAATGTAAACCAAATTATGTTCTACTAAAATGTATGGATCAGTAATATCTACATATTAAATAACATAGATGCGCGTGAATTCATATGAGTATGCATGTTGGATAGATCAATTTTGGTTCGAGTATGGATTACATGTATCATCATCTCGAATGCAAATATTTGAATCCCTTTTATGTTCACTCCTTTCACGCCCATCTCTCTCGCATGCATGCTCCTTCATGTAGCTATCACTCTCTTTTCTCCAGCTCACCCGCACACTCACTTCATGTTTCTCCTATCCTCGCAAACATGGTCTCTCGATGTCTCCCTTGAGAACTGTCACACTCTCCCTATCGTTATACATTACACGGTTTTCATTATCTCTCATGTCTCTACTGTTCTCTGGTATCACGAGGTACCTAAGCTTTCTTTTTCACCGCTACACACACAGACTCCACTCGTCTTTCACTTTGTGTTTCTCTCTATGGGATTCTCGCACACACCCTATATGTCTCTAGATATGACTCATACCGCTAAAATTAATCTCTCTCTCCTGTAGACACAACATTTGTTGCGGTCTCCTTTTCGTCTCCATCCCAGACTGACATTATTCATTTGTTTACCAATCAGACAAACTCCCCCCCCTCTCTCTCATGCACACAACTCCTGCTTCCACTCCCCTTCCCGACTACCGTCTCTCTCTCGCACACAAAACTCTCACTTTCGCACCCCTGACTCGTATTTCTCTCACAAACATTTATCGACTAGCCTCTAGATAGGTTTATACACCCGCACACTCATGCTTCCACTATCGCATACATGTCTCTCTCCCGCTCCTTGTATCTATGTAGATGTTCCTTCCCTTCTTGAGAAACGCCCTCTCGATCGTGTGCACACACACTATCGCCTCATTTTAAGCTGATACCTCTCGCACACACACTCTTTGTGTCGTTGTCACACATGCACTCCGTCCTCCTCCTCTCTCCCTCTCTCTCTCACACACATGGACTTTTTGCAACAACTAGCAAGATGCCCATGCCTTGCACGGAACATCAAGATGTATTTGTATGAGTAGTTTATCTTGTGGGAGAAAAGGATGAACGAGGGAAGGCCTTATTTGCAAATGTGGAGAGGTGTGTGGGTATCTTTTTGCAAAATTGCCATAGTTTCCTTCCTATCTATCAGATATAGACCGGACGGCCTATATTGCAGGATGGCAGGCACACGATCATCACCGACTATGCTTTTAATAAGAGTAGAGATTAAAAACAGAGTTGGTGATGATGGTGGGCCTGCCATCCTGCAATATATGCCGTTCGATTTATATCTGACGGATAGGAAGGAAACTATGGCAATTTACCCGCACTCCTCTCCACATTTGCAGATAAGGCCTTCCCTCATTCATCCTTTTCTCCCACAAGATCATGATATTCCATGCAACGCACATGCATCTTGATAGTAAGAGTAGAAATTAGATATATACCACTTCTCGAATCTTGAAACCAACAACATTCCTCCCTTATCTCATCAAAACCGCCAAAGGAATATATTTTGAGTGAAACATAACATATTTTTAGTGATATACGTATTTCAAAACTAGACTTTTTTCTATCAAATCGGTGAATATGTATTAATATACTTTGATCGTGTGGCAACACATTGGCACATTGCTAGTAGTTATTATAATTTTTTGGACACCAGACAAACGGTGGAGTACATATATGAAGAGAAGAGGCGCACGCACGCAGTCGGTCTCTCGCTGTCTTGCACACATTAGTGTTACGTAAAGGCAACATTAACAAATAAACCCTAAAACCCTAGGTGCACGATTGCTGCATTCGCGGGTACCGGGTACGTGGTGGAGTGCACCTTTGTAGGAATAGTCAGCTTGTGTGATAATTTGATCCATAGGAGTTGATGGTCGGGACCACAGGTGAACGACTTGGAGGTGGTGGCTCGCCAGTTGCCACAGATCGAGTAGCCACATTTAAAATATCATTTTTAGTGGGGTTAAGAGTTCCGATTTTTAGTGGCGCGTTATAAGTACTAAGTAGTTTTTAGAACGATTGGTATAGAGCGAAAATGGAATTCATAGTACTACGTACCTCCTTGGCGTATGGTTTTATGGGTTTATGTTGCAAGATGTTGAACCTGGTAGTTCTAGGGCAAATACTATGGTTTATATTTAGATGCTGGTTTTCTGTAATGAAAATCGGAAGGGGGAAACCCTTCTTTGATTAAAAAAACTACTACCTCTATTCTGGTTTACTAGTCCCCGTCGTATTTTGGGTCAAGGTTTGTCCATGAATTTTACTTGTAAAATGTGAATGCAAATGAGATTTTGTTATACCCAAACAAAGAAGGACTAGAGGGAGTGATTGCTCTAACACAGACGCGACCTCGCATAGCGCAAGCATTGAACCAGTGCGCCGACCAAGAGAGCCCCACTTGCTGCAGGCCTGGCTGAACACGCCTCCTCGCTACATGCAACCGGCTTCAGATTGCCCCGCCTACCTTCATTGAATCCGCGCGTGTGCCGCAACACGTCCTTCCACGAGCCGACCGGCATTTTAGAGCACAAAAAATGACCAAAATATAATTAATTACGCATGGTATTGACTTGTTGTGCTCGCACTGGTAGCAGGAATTAGTGGTTTTCTTTATTTATAAGTCTCCTCACATTTTTTTGGCTTTGAAGTGAATCATGGTTGTGGACATTATGTATGAATCTGCAGATATCTGTGAACATGAGTTTGATGTGGAAGTTGAACCTGGAATGTCAGGCTTGCGCGTGAACTATACAATGTCCAATGCTTCATCTCTTATTGTTTGGAAAGTAATTGTTGTTATTACATGACCCGAAAAAATATATTTCGTGCCACATCAGTAGATGCACGGACATCACAACAGGCATGCTGACTGGATAAACATTTGAACCTAGCTATTATGAAGGAAATTATGTATTGACAACAGTTTTAGATAGCAGGAGACGCCTAGCCTGCTCTGCCTCTGCTAGCTTATTTCTGGCTTCTTCCATCTCTTCTTTGGCTTGGGTGAAGAGAGCATCTGATTGCTCTTTTCACTTCTTCAGGAACTCAGCTACATTCTCAAGGGCTGCTAAACGCTTTCTTTCAGCCTTTAATAGAGCCACGAGGACACGAACAGCTCACGACTCCACCTGGCTTGTGTGTAATCCAGCATCATCTAGGAATTTGCACCTTGTGCCTAATCCAGCATCATTAGGGAATTGGCACCTTGTGTGTAATCTAGCCTCATTTTGGAAACATGATCTCGACGTTGACCATACTTCCCTCCTCGCAGGAAGTGCATCCTGACTTGAAGTTACTTCTTTTTTTGATCAATACTCAGAGCAACCCAGATCCATTTAGTAGAAGCCAGATAAACAGAACTCGGAGAAGTGAATTCAAAAGGAAAATATATAAAAACAGACTACAAGGTGAGAACACCCACTTCCTACATCAAGCTAAAAACAAAAGCATTAGGATGATTAAGACTCTTATTACACATCGAAGAACACGAGGCTTAAGAGAAACAGAAAGTACAACATATACACATCGAAGAACATGAGGCTAAACGAAAGTAATTGAAAGTGTGTTACTTACTAAAGCTCGTTTTACAGGTTTGGCGCAGCTCCTCTTTAACTCGCCATGCTCCTTGAAGATGTCCCCAATATCCCGTGTTTGGTCTTCATTGCTCCTCTGCATGTTCGCACTCGTGGTTTTAAAATCTCAACATGGCAAGAAAAATATACTACTAGTAATACTCGCCCATCTTGTGAGCAACATTAAAGCACTCGTCTACCATGTTAGAGCATCTAAAACAGAATCTCAACGCGCAGCGCTTTAAAAAAGCGTTTACAGTGCTGAGATCGAGAAGTAGAGATAGAGAGTAGAGACTAGAGAGTAGAGGATAGTTCTCAGCATAGATAGATAAAAATAGATAATTCAACTAGTCCTCGTCGACTCCTCCTCGGTGATGTCCTCCTCCGACGTTTGACTGTAGGCGTGAAGATACTGATCGTCGTTGGATTCCCAGGGCGACGCTGCTCCTAGCCTCATGTTGAATTGAGCGTCTGCTTTTCGCCTACGCTTGTCCTCGCGATAGGCGGCTGGCTCCGCCCTCCTCTTATCCCTCTCCACCCTCCTTTGCGCGCAGAACTCACGCTTGTTGATGATGACCTGTAGGAAGCGTTGGCGCCACAGCGCCATGGCTTCCTCACCCATCTCGGTGATGCCGAGACGGTGCTCCCTCCTCCTATTGTCGCGACGATCCTCGTCGGTGATAAGCCGCCGTAGAGGCGCGATCTCCTGTGCCCGCTCCCGCGTTGGCACGTTGGGGAAGTTCAATGTTCTATGGGGCCACCAGAGGCACCACGCCGTCGCGTCGTATGAGCGGGCGGCCTTATTAGCGGTGTTGAAATTGCCGAGGCTGAGGCGCATCCCGTTGAACCGGATCTTGGCGGAGAAGCCGCCGGAGGGGCGCGCGCGGACACCGTGGTATCCCCAAGTTTCCTGGCGACGCGGCGACATGGTGGCGCGGTGGCGGCAAGGCGAGAAAGAGCGGGGAGAGAGCAGTGGCGAGGCACAGAGCGGGAAGAGAGCAGTGGCGAGGCACAGAGCGGGTAGAGAGCGGTGGCAAGGCACAGAGCGGTGGGAGGGCGTTGGATTTTATAAACCGCGACGAACGCCGCGCGCCAAAACTAGCACATGCCCGACCACTTTATCCCGCGCACGCGATCCTTTCCCGACGTCTCTGCTATCTCTACTCTCTTCTCTACTATTATATTTATTTTATATTTAATATTTATCTCTACTTCTCTACTGTCTTCTTTTTTTGTCTATACTCTTATAAAAAACAGAGTTGGTGATGATGGTGTGCCTGTCATCCTGCAATATAGGCCGTCCGATTTATATCTGACAGATAGGAAGGAAACAATGGAAATTTTGCAAAAAGGTACCTACACCCCTCTCCAGATTTGCATATAAGGCCTTCCCTCGTTCATCCTTTTCTCCCACAAGATAAAATACTCATACAAATGCATCTTGATGCGTGCAACGCATGGGCATCTTGCTAGTTCTAAACAACTTTCCATCATTTGCCACACTACTAGTTGCAGATGAAAAACCTACCCAAGCACATCACGATACAGGAGCGACGCACAATTACAAGCTGATATTCCGTTGGACAATGGAGGCTATAACCAATTACTTTTACTGGAACAATAGCACCTAGGAAATTTGAAGGGTAGGTATGAACAAAATTGGAACTGCACATGTACTACTAAGTGCTTCAATACACACATTACCAATCAAGGAGGAGAACGATGGTCGCGGCGGCCTCTGTGAGTCATGGTCATCAACGGGAGTCACTTCATTGTCCATGTGGTGGTGCTTCTACGCTTGGCGTCGGCTTCCGGGAAGCAGATCCGAGACCGTGGAAGATGGTGCCGGGGAAGAGGCTCCGTGTACGACGACGATGGTGGACCGGCTCTAGTGTTGCGTACGAGGTCGTCGATGAGGCAAATGCGCTGTGGTGGACAAGTGCGCTGATGTAGAAGGGGAGGAGCACGAAGGCTGCGGTGCCGTGGAGAAGTCTATTTTGCGGTGGGGATAGAAAATGGGGAGTATTCAGGTGTACTACTCTGGGTGCCGGGGTGGGGTTGGCTGGGTAGGGTGAACCTGAAGTTACAAAAACAGCCCCCTACCAAGCGTCATCCGTAGGCCTGTTCCGAAGGCTATGATGGTAACTTCCCACTGCTCAAATCAGGGTCGCGGGAGATTTTCCCGCCGACCTCAAAATTTTGTGACACTGAACTCCCCGTATGGCGTGTTGGATGATTTAGCTAAGCAACTAGTGAGTAGTACTAGTAAACTCTGCATATTAGGTTTGACCAAAGTCAAACTTCCTAAAGTTTGACCAAGTTTATACAAAAATATAAACATTTACCATAACAAATATGTATGATGGGAAAGTACATTCCATAATGAATCTAATGATATTTATTTGTTATTGTATACGTTAATATTTTTTGTTATAAACTTTCTAAGAGTTTACAAAACTTGACTTTGACCAATGCTAATACGCGGACTTAAATAAAAAAACGGAGGGAGTACACATTTGTTTTCTTAGTTTGTAGTGAATTAATCATTTGTTGAAATTGTGAAATAAATATATTAGGCTACTGACTTCGAACGTAATGGTCTATACAATTCAATAGTTACAATCATTGTCGAATTCCGAGATGTATACGAGGTCTATAGTACTTCACAACATGCTCAAACTCACATAATCCCAGTCAAATGAGAATCTAAATGCATTTCATAGTTATTACTTTGTAGGATGCAACAAAACCAACCATAACTCTACATCGGCCATTATAAAAGCAACATTTTGAACATATTCCAATGTGTGAATGAAACGTGGAGAGAGAGCTTGCGAAGATGGAGCAGATAGGGCGGGAAAGATTGTATGTATGTGGACGAGAGAGTAGGAGACAAACCTAACAAGACAGAGAGAGAGAGAGAGAGAGAGAGAGAGATAGAGAGAGAAAGAGAGAGGAAGAAGTTAGGTCTATGAAAAGATGGAGACATGTAATATACGTGAGATGCGTGTGCCTCCGGATTCTGTACACGTGGAAGGAGAAGAGACAACATGTTTGATGAGAGAGCTGAAAAAACATGGACGAGACGGGAAGGATCTCGTGGGTTGAGGGACTGATAATTTTGTGGGGGCGAAAGGGATTGGTAATTTTGTGCGAGAGAGAGGGTGGGGGAGAGTCAGTCAGCCGTCGTCACATCATCCTGCTTCTAGATAGCCCCGCATTCTCTAGCGCAGTGTGGTCGTCGTCTTTGATCTCCTCGATGCCCTCTTTGAAGATTGAGGTGTTGTGCATGCTGGGTGCAGAGAAGCACAAGCGCGAGTGGTCGCCATATAATCTTGGATGGGGATGAATTGTGTGCTCGGTGGAGGGGGTGTGTGTGCGTGTGCTCTGTGTGTGTGTGTGTGTGTGTGTGTGTGTGTGTGTGTGTGTTAGATATTGAGAGAAAACAAACCTAAGGAGAGAAATGTGTGTGTATGTGATGGAAAGCTACATGCTAAACAGGGTATTCATGAAGAGATTGTGCGGGCCTTGAGGTGGGCAGGGGCGGTGTGAGGGTGTCAAAATGTACGCGTTGATGCATGTGTTACATGCGATCGTGCGAGGGATGGACAAATCGAGAGAGATGGTTGTTGTGTTACGAATACTCCTCTCTCTCTCACACACACACACACACAAGTAAAATAGAAGACCGTTCTCTCATGTATACACAACGTATCGGCATCTGTCTATATCTCACCCATGCATGATCATTTGCACATTCACACCTCTCTATGTCTCTATCACACGCACACCGTCTCCACATTGCATTTCCACCACAACACACATATGGACACATACACACGTTCTCTCTCAGTCACACACACAAAATCAGTATTAAAAAAACTAGGGCGCACCTAAAACGTCCAAATCCAAATAAACACGAACTGGAGCTAAATTCAAATATATGGAAATATTGTAGCGTCAAGAACTTTTCAAGGAAAAAAAGTTGAGTAATATTCAGGGATTGTTTTCACACACACAAAAAGGTTTGGTGGATGTCCTTTGAGCGCGACATGGTGACGCACCGTTCGATCGATCGCATGGCCGCGGTTCACGCGCTTGCACAGGATGGTGGCTGTGGTAACTAATAAAACCGATGCCTAAGTCTAATGTTTACGTTTACTAGTACATTTTTCTTTTAAGTTTGACCAGCCCTATATAAAACTAAACTAAGCTCCCATATGCGCTCTCATCAATATGCCGCCGCCGCCGTTGCGCATGCCAGCGCCCGCCTGCTCTGGCCAACAATTTCTCGCCCATCACCACCGTGTGGCCGCCATCACTGTGCCATGAAGCCGAAGGCTCGCCCGCTCACGTCGTCTGCAGTCCCTCCTCGTGATGCCGCCGCACTGCCAAGCACGCGAGTAGCTGGTGGAGCCGCGTCTATGCACGCAACGTACGAAGAGGAGGACGAGCGCGTGCTCTAGCACGCCGGCGAAGAGGAACTAGCGTTTCATTGTCGTCCCCGCCCGCGCGGAGGAGGCGCGCATGGTGGCTGTCACGGCGGAAGCCGGTCGCGTGCGCGTCGAGCCCGCAAACCGGGTGCAGACGCGGAATCTACCTTCGAGACCTTGAATGCCACGTGGATCCTGCAATCTGAAGGAGCAATTTGGGTCAGTCAACTCTTGTGAGCTATTTGATGCAACATGGATGGCTAGAAGGGCTTCTTCAACCTCCGAAATTGATGCACGGTTCATCTTCTTAGCCCACCACACGCCTAACCGCCTGCCGCCGCCGCCCCGCCCTCCCCTGAACCGCCTACCACCGCCATGCTCCCCCACCCCTGCCATCCGTTTAACCCCGGGCACGATCCATTTTTTTCAGAGAACTGCATTCCACACCCAACACTCATAAGATAGATCATGGGCACCCTGCCACCCTAATATGAATATGGGGTAGCTTTCTATAAATCTTCTCCTTCGCTCCATCGAACTTCTTTCACAAATCGAATGACCCAAATTATACTACTAGTACGAACGTATTAAGTACAGCAGGAATACGAAGATACGAGCAGTAGTACCAACTGTAAGAAGAACAGTAGTAAGACATAGTACTAGTACTACTGTACGTACTAAAGAGTTCAAATAATGAGAAAGAACATAAACATAGTTCTGCTGGGGCCTCAGCACAACACACCCTTGAAAATAAACTAAGCAACTAGTCTGCTTGACACCGCAGTAGAACCAGCATGAGCGACGGCACTACCACCTACTCGGAGTCCGAGTCCACGTCCTCGACTTCGTCCTCGTCCCTCTTCCTCTTCCTCTTCGCCGGCGCTTCTTTGCTGGAAATGGACACTGGGCTCTGCTTCTTCATCCAACCCTTGTAGATATTTAAGCAAAGGTAGGCATCCATTGCTGCGTACAGGATGTGATCTTCATCTAATGTTTTCGACTCCCATGCATGATGAAATTCGTGGTGAGGTTTCTTCAGTTTAGCGTATGAAGGATCAATCATGGCTGCTGCCAGGGTCAGCATTGAAGGGTGAGAGGAGGACACCAGGCTTGCCTTCTAGAGATCGAAGGGCTAGCCACAACGAGGCCTATCAGACCCAGGACATCCCTGTCGTTCCTAAAGTCTACATTAATGAATTTCACTCTTTCGTCCTTGAGGAAGTTCTTAAAATCCTGGCACTCAACGTCAGCATGGCATATGTGGTAGACCAAGCACACGTTATGTACGCAAACCTGGATCACGGCGGGCTTCTTCTTGTATGCCTCCTTTAGAATCTTCTCTCTTTCCAGGACTATGGTGTACTCAACATCTAGCCCAGCGACCCACTCATCCGTTGAACCGTTGAACATGCGTAGGAAGCAAGCAAGGCATGCTTTCACCGTCGCGGATCCACGTGTGTAGATGACGATGAACTCATCACCGGTGATGGCTCTAACCAGGTACTCAACGGCGACCATGGAGATTTGGGAGGCCATGAATATTGGAGGAGGGTTAGGAGAAGTTGAACCGTGTACCCTGCAAAAAAAATTGAACTGGTGTAATGTGAAAGGACGGGACGACTGGGAGCGAACTGTTGTAAGGTACAAGACGGGGACGAGTAGGGCGTGCAAACAGCGTAGGGTTGCTGGCTTGCCCGGTGGATAAACGGCTGCAAGCCCCCAAAGAGTTCTTGAGAACTATGCGGGACCCACTAGATGTCATGTCTACTAGACCCATATCATAGGCCTGACGGTATAGCTTCTGCCTGTTCGCACGCCATGCCAGCGCGTGGATGTAACTTCACTTAATTCCGTCAACCATCACGCATCCCATGACCTTCGCCTCCCTCGCGCGGTCGCACACTTTGAGACTTCGACCGGCTATAAATGAACAATTTTTTTGCCTACTCCGCATGCACGATACTCCCTCTGGTCCTTTTTACTTCCGTCAACCGTTTACAAAGTGTTTGACCAAATTTACACTAAAAATATCAATATCTACAATACTGATTATAATGAGTATAAGAACTACGTTTTATAATGAGTATAAAAATATTGATTTGACATTGTGAATGTTGATTCATTTTTCTATAAGCTTGGTCAAAGTAGAGGTATGTTGACTTCAGACAATACTTAAATGCACAGTGCAGACTAGTTCCTCCGTCCAGGTGCGTGCCATGTCCTATCTTGTCATCACAAGAAGGTTAGCTATTAGAGTACTACTACCTCCCTTCTAGTTTAAAGGGCTCGATTCAAAAATTTCACCTACTCTTAGCAAGATAGAGGCGGTGGAATAGTTTTTGTAGTCTGCAAAAGTTCTCAACTAATGTTGTCGTTCTTCACAAAAAAATGTGTTTACCAATGCATGCATGAACACTAGTTACTCTAGCCCCCCTCTCTTCTTTAATTCTTTGCCACATCAGCATGTTTGCTATTCCCGTGTGCATGATAGCTGCTAAGATACCACCATTATGGCCAGCCTTAATCATCGCATGCAATAATTTAGTGCACCTTGAAATATGAACATGTGTGGGGCGTGTATGTTTTTAATGACTTGAGACTATACCTAGCTCGGCATGCAAGATGAATTATTATGCACCGTTCCCCATACCTGCAGGAAGCCCGTTCGTCTCCAAATCTTTTCCTCTCCATGTGCGGAAACAAGCCTGCCAGACTCTCCTTCTCCCTCCGGCGGTCCGACCACCCCACCCGGTGTGGAAAAAATCTGCATGCATGACTCTCCTCCCCTGCGCTCGTCCAATTCATTGTGACTAGCAATATTTCCACCCCTTCCCTCCCCCGTAATTTACTCCAGCAAATATGCCCACGTAGCTTTTATGTTAATCACGCAACATATCTTAGGGATCTTTGCATTTAGCTGTAGGTGCATTGGGTCAGCGACATATGGGCCCAATAGAGTGCAGCCCACATGTTAGTGATGCAACTGACCTGCGATTAAGTCGATCAACTTCGATCCATATCTTACGTAGGTGTGCCATTTCTTGCTATAAATACTGCGCCTCCCATGGCATTCGGAAGAACGCTCACGTTCATCGCTATCTCCTCCCCCTCCCTCTCACGTCGACCACCATGGCATCGCCCCTCCCAAGCCCTAGGCGCTCCTCACTGCACCGCCCGGACGGTCACGCGTCGCTGTTCTATTCCTCGCCGCCACTAGTCGAGGAGGACGCGTCAGCGTTCCACTCCTCGCAGCGACGCGTCGAGGTGGACGCGTCGGCGTTCCCAATCTCGCCAGCACGCGCGTCGGACGACGTGTCAGCTCCTCGCTACGAGGAGAACGCCGCGCCGCCCGCCGAGCCCCCTAGCCTTGAGGAGCTTTGGAAAGAAATGGATGTTGCCATGTGGGAGGCTTTGCCGCCGGCAGAGCACGCCAAAATAGAGGCAGAGAAGAAGGCCAAGGAAGAGAAGCGCGCCGTGGGGCAAGCTGCCTGGCAGGTCTATGTTGCGTCTGAGAGAGTCAGGAAATTGGCTCTTTGGTAGAAGGCTCGTGCAAGGGCCGTGAGGGTGGCGGAGGACGCCCGTGCCAAAGCCCTGAGTGTACTCAGGCCCAAGCGCCTCATCTACGCTTGGCGGTACGTGGATCGGGTGCACGCTTCCAGCGAGGAGGAGTACCTGCTGGCGCCGGATAAGCACACCGGTGAGATCGCGCTCGCCCGCCGGCAAGCCGCCAATAAGCACCTCACGAGCTGCGAGGCTGAGGAAGAGGTGTTGTGTCGGCGCGCTGGGAGACGGCCGCGCACCAGGGCACTCGTGGCGCGCTGCAAGCGCTCCTGCGAGCGTCGTGGCTTTTAGTAGGAGTATAATTTAGTTTCGTAAGGTGATCTCATTAGTTTTGGGACGCAAATGATAAATCCTGAACATTCGGGAATTATTAGTGTCCTTAGTTAAGTATGTAAGAGGGAAAGTTTGGAAACCTTGTGTATCCGTATGCATTTTGTAAGTAGGTGCATATAGCACAAACTTTACTACTATATACTATCGCACTACACGTCTCTCTCTATATATGCTTGCAGACTGTGCTACTCCCTCCGTCCATGTGAATAAGTCATCTTTGGTTGTGCACCATGACTAAGAAGGAGGCAAGACTTTATACACCTAGATGGAGGGAGCACTACTATTACTTATGTACGTGCAAATGCACATTTTAACATTGCGATGCGGTTTTGGTAAAAGTAGAAAAACAACACTAGTCAAGCTTGTGAAACGGTTCAATGCAAAACAAAAGCACAAATGCTCGTTTGATTGTTTACTTTTAGCTTCCTTCTCTGTGGTTATTTCTCTGTCGTACTTTGTACGGAGTATCTCACTGGTCGGAAAGGCATGCAAATTCCCAAACCACTTCCTACACCCTGTATCGAATTTTTTTGCCTAACAAGTTGTGTCGTGCAATTGGAATTCCAACTTGAGTACTGGTACTACTAGTAGGAGTACCAAGGGCTATTTCTTTTAGGCTTCTAGATTAGTAGTAATCCCATTACTACTAGATCTGTCTTGGTTTATTGGCCCCATTGTATAAATTTAACTAATGAAATGTTTGCGCATGTCACATGCACTAACATTTTATCAATTAAATCTTTGGTCAAAATTCACCACAAATTACAATGGTGACGAATAAACGAGGACGGAGGTACTAGTAGTAGTTTAGAAGACCAAATAAATGAGTGAGGCGCCTTAATGTTACTTTCCACTATGACTAGTCTTATGGGAAAAGTTGGGGAAGAGACAGCTTATTTTTTAAGCCGCCAAAAGAACTGGCCCTACGAGTAGTAGCTAAGGATACTAGGAGTAGTAGCTCGGGATCGAGTGTGCGAGATGAACCGGAGAAAGTCAATGCAGAGAGATGAAAAGCAAAAAAGACGGAGGGATGTGATGGTTGCTTGTCCGTTTATTTTACCAGGCCACTTATTACTGGCAGTGGTTAGGTTTTGTGATATGACGGCTTTACTGCCGCGCCACGAGTAGGGTGAGACTCCCTTGCAGCGCCGCCCTCTACACTTGTACTACATCGGTTGTGCTTTATTAGTCCCCCATTGAATTTGACTGAAGATTTAACTGACAAAATGTTAGTGCATGTCAACAAAAACTATATCGTTGGATTCGTATTTGAACATAGTTTTCAATGATATAATTTTAGGTGACATCCATCCACATTTATCGTACTATATATCATGTTAGTTCAATTTTTGGTCGTACTAATCTATAGTAGTAAGGTGCCCGTGCGTTGCATGGAAGAGTGAAATGCATTGATCGGGGAGTTGTTTATTTTGACAAAGGATGTGGGGGTCATCTCATGTGTAACAGGTATCAATAGGTTTCTTCAGATATTATTTCATCAGTAGAGCTCACAAACATCCGGGTGAAATAGATAAAAAGGTATCTTTTGCAAACAAAAGCGTTCAACTGTTCAACCTGCATCCAAAACTTGTGAAGAAATAACACGTATTGTGCTTTGCAAGAAATGATCTTTAAGAATTAGTTTTTGAGTATCGATTGTTACACATGTTGGCTACAGATGACATGGCACTTTCTTATAGTCAACAGTTGGCTATACTATTAAGTATTAACCATGCCCTTATACACCTAGACGGAGGGATTAAATCAGGATGACTTGGAAGGGGCAGAGGAGATGTAAGAAATGGTTCATAGTAAGTATTTCACTAGTACTGTAGTAAAAGTTCATACAAGGAATATTCTAGACTAAACCATAAACGGATACACTTTTATTCATGCGCGATACGCCAATAGATCAAGATCATGCATGGAAGTCTCCACATGCTTAGATAGCAGATTACACTGAGCAAAGACTAATGATCAACATTTAACTTGATAATGTGTATGCCCAGGTGAACCTCCTCGGAGTCCCCGTGCACCGCGTTGGGGGGTAAATCATACCATGTGTTTTCCATGTCCACATTGGTAGGAAGGTCCCAGCTCGGCAGATTCCCAATCAGTTTGATGTAGCCAGTGTTGCCGCCCATGTAACTCGGAGGGGTAGTAATAGTGAGCACGCACCCGTACATCGGCCTCGTGTCAGTGTTAGCGTCTGTGGCCTCGCCCCTTACACACACTACAGAGATGGCACGACGGCCTACGCAGGCCTCGCCGGTGCCCACGATCAAGAGGAAGACGCTGCCATCCTCCTCCGAGACTAGCAGGCGGCGGTGATCCTCCAGCGACTCCGGGATGGTGAATGGGTAGCACGTGTCGTACATGATCTTCTCCGCCAAGGGCCAGTAGTGACCGATGCACGCATCCGTGAGGTGATGCACGATGTCCTCCGGCGAGCCCCAAAACGACATTGGGCACTCATAGCAGTAGACAAAGGGCTCCTTGGAGGTATCAACCAGGCCATCCATGAATCGGGAGTGGCTGTAGGGGATGTTGCGCTAGTTGAATATATGATCAAGTTACTACGAGATTTAAACCGAATAAGCACAAAATAAATCATGACAGCTATAACAGAGATTAAACTAATCATGTGGGCTAGCATAGTAGATGAACAGATAGAATCTACTCCCTCCATTCCTAAATATTTGTATTTTTAGAGATTTCAAATGGACTACCACATACGGATGTATATAGACATATTTTAGAGAGTAGATTCACTCATTTTGTTCCGTATGTAGTCACTTGTTGAAATCTCTAGAAAGAAAAATATTTAGGAACGGAGGAAGTAGTAGGATACAGAGTAGAAACATGAATTCTACCACGATTTCGAACAGGAAGGACAGAAACACATACGGTGCAACGGGAACAGCACCATTGGCGTTGAGGTTGTCGCCCATGTCATTAAGGAAGAGGTTGCTGAAGTCGGGGAAGAAGTCATCGTTGGTGAAGTCGTGGCTGCCAGCAGTCGCGAGAGTGCACACCCCAAATTTCAACAGCGCCCGCTGAATGGAGCGCAGGAGGGAGTGGCTGTAGGGGACATAGCGGCCACCGAATGGAGCACAGGAGTAGCACACGAAGCAGTAGATGGTGCTCCTACCTAAGTATCTATCTCTAGTCTTATCTCTATCTCTACTACTCTTCTTTGTTTTTTATGACAAATCAAATAGTATTGCGTCGTCTGCTGCATGCCCGCTGAACACGCCTCCTTGCCTCCATCATCACCAACTGAGTCTTTTATCAGAGTTGGAATAGAGAAAAAACCGAGTTGGTGATGATGGTGTGCCGTGCAATGCACGGGCATCTTGCTAATTTTTTTGCAAATAATTCCAAACACCACGTAGACACGGTCTTTGACCATTTACAACTATGTTAGTATCATTGTTAGTGGTCAGCTCAATCCTGGCGAATCCCACGTAACCGTCAGATTTCCATCCCGACGGTGACCTATTTTTATGCCATAGTATTTGACAAAACCGCCACCCTTACACACGTATTGTAACTGCGTCGCGGGCATTTGCAACTGGCATGACTCCCAGCGAACGTTTGCTGGGGACTGGAGTTAGCACCGATGGCGGGTTGTAGTCGTTCCATGCTCAGGCATTGAAGTCTGTAACTATTTTAGATTAGAATACACTACTCCTCCGGTGCAAGTAGTAGAGCGGAGTCCTACTCCACTACTACTCTACTCAAGCAAGTTTGGGCATAGTAGTAGGTACTGTAGGGAGTACCAGTACTGTGATCACTCAAGCAAGTTGTCTGACTTTGATATGACCCTATGCTGCTGGTATGCGTGTCGTAAGTCAAGCGCGTGATGTAGTCATCATCACCTGTCCACTTCCCGCAGCACATATTCGCTTCTCCATCTTTGTCCGCTCTTCCATCCCCGCTAAGGCGCCTCCCCTCTCGTCCGATACCCAAGCACTAACAATGGCAGAACCGAGCAGCGTCCACCGAAAGAGTGGCTGGAATTCGCTCTCCACAGAGGTAATCAAGCTCATTGTTTCACGTGTGGACAATCTCAGTACCATGTCACTCGCCGCGTGCTCGTCGGGGCTATACCGTTTACTCAAAGTCCTCAGGACGGAGCTTTTTAAGACAACTCCTTGCTTGCGGATGCCGCCTGATCTTCAGAAATAGCATGTCACGCAGCATAACGATTGTAGGGTGGCGAGCATCAACCCCCCTGACTGTGATCTGATCCCCGTCACCGTCAACTACATTAACGGTATGTACTGGGTCGGCATGAACACGTCTTGGATGGTGCTCATCGACGGTCACGACAGCTGGATGCTCGTGGAGGTCTACACCCGGCGATTGATCCCCCTTCCTTCGATTAACACTGCACTGCTTTGGCACCATGGCCCAGAATACTCAAAATCTTATAGTAGCCAACATGATACCAAGTTTGATTTGCTCAAGGTTGTAATCTGCCAAGTGCCCACAAGATCTGCGAATTGTAAAGACTTCAGGCTAATTGTGTTCTTCAATCGTGGTCTTGCCTATCTGACAGGTCACTGCGGTAAGTGGATAAATCTGATGTCCATCGCAGGATCATACATCCTCCATGATTCTCTGATGCCATTGAACACAAGGGCTTCATTTACGCTGTCGACTCCTTCTATGGCTGGATGTATTGCTAGCCTACTCTAGTCATCGCTACAAATGGCTGTTACAGCATTATGTTACTTTCCTATGATATCATGATGGCTTGCTTATATTACTATTAAACATTTACTGAAAAAATATTCATGCTCATAACATATTGTTCTTAAGATTGACTAAATCAAGAGCCCTTTTTTATTTGACTCCAAGTTGATATGATGTTGTAGGCCGCTGGTGTCCCTACCCTCCTAATCCCAGAACCTTTCAAAGAAAAGTGGCATGGAAGTTGCAGGTGGTTCCTGGCTCGATCAGACGATGGCGAACAATTGATGATCATTCGCACGTACCGGACGTGTTGTTTCGCGAATACAATCACAGTCACTGCAAGGTCTTTGAGCAGGATCCCAACTTCTCTGGACCTTCAGGAATTTTTTACTAGAGGCTGGTAAGTTGCCTTGGTACACACTCTCTGTTTGTCGGACTGAATTATCTGATTAACCAGGAGATAACCGACGGCAAGGATCATGATGGCAACGCGGTTTCGTTCATTAGGCAAAACTGTGTGTACACAGCGTACCATGCGTCTCTCCATGCACCATACCCTGATATGGGATGCCACGCTCTGCAGCCCAAAGTAGGAGAGAGGGTCGCAAGTATCAGACTTCGACCTGCTGGCTGGAGTTTCCCCCGTGAGGCACCCATCTGGTTCAAGCCGTCAGCCAATATCCACAGTTAATAAATAGTAACGTCTAACTGAGCCAATTAGTTAGATGCGTACACTTGGTGTAGTAGGATCTTTATTTAGCTTGATGCATACACTTGTTCTTTGTTGGTAGCCCTTTTGTAATAATGGCTGATGTTTGGTTTGGAAGAGAGAGCTGCGTCTTCACTCTTACGGCTGCCTTCTTTATACATTGCATCCCTAGCCCCTGGTTCTTTGCTACTATTTTCAATGTACAATCAGTAGTATATTTCGTCTGTTGGTTGAATAAATGTGTTGTTAGAACGACAAACACAATGTTTTGGAAGTCGTTGCACGGTTCGATCCTTTTGTGCCCCGTACTGTATGTAGCGCATACTATTTTTCATACGGAACACATTTTCCACTTGTTGATAACATGCAACCTTGATGAAGGCCCGATGAGAGCCCATAATTAACTGGAAGGGAGGCTCTCACATGAATCCGGCCCAGGTACATGCTCATGGTCCCCTAAACATAATTAAGTAAATAAATAAATAAAGCTAAATGCTCATGCACTAGTTCTTTAAGTTCATGATTTAATAGGAGGATATTATTTCTATGATAATGTCATTACATTCTGTCGATATTATTCTTCGGCAAAGATAGCGACCAGTCTTCTTTCTCCCAGCATTTTCTTCCTGCAACCAGCGGACCCATGCAAATCGTAGTCAACGTCGTAAATAGTTCTAGTCCATTTTTATTTTTCAATAAGAATGTCCAACCCAGCCCGGCACATTGTCTACAGCACTTTATCCTCCGCGTTGGTGCACTCGCCGCGGCGCCGCCGTCCGGCCCTGTCAACATAGTTTTATTTCGAAACGGTCACTGTCAACATAGTGAATCGGGAGAGGACTGTAGTTGTGAGTATGATAGTATGGACCCACCAGGTCCACTCTCGAACACAAGCAAGCGGGTTGTGCGGTCTCTCTGGCCCGTCTAACAACATGACCAGCCCAGCAGTTTTTTCTTTGGGAAAATAGGTAGCCCAGTATTCCTTTTTGAAGAATACCCAAGCTAGGCCTATTTGTTTTCTCCGACTTACTGGGCTGCAAATCTTTCAAGACAAGGAGGGATGCATTCCGGCCTGGCCAAAGAGTATGGTTAGTGTCTGTTAAAAGTAATATCAAAGGGGTTGAAAATTCCAAAAAAATTATAGCAAATGGGATATTAGTTTCTTTTTTTGTTTTTGTTCTTCACTGATATTTTATAGTATTTCATTGGATTTAACATGACATAGTACTAATTTATTTTTAAATTTGTTTCAGTATGGCTACTAATTTTTTGATTAAGAATATTTTGTTCCCCAGCAACAATTTGCGAATTTCAAAATTTTGCACATATTTAGTTAATTTTTTTAACCCTGGTACTGACCAGAAAATGGGTAGCAATTCTAAAAATGGAAAACAGGCTGCAATAAATTCCATATGGATTAGAAAATGAGTAAAAATTATAAAAATAATAGAAAATGGGCTGTACATGCCACAGATTTCGAGGCTGACTTGTTTACGCAAGGCTTTGTCAGTCAACACACGATTCTAGCAACAGCGACTGTTGGATGTCCATCCAACGGCCGACGTGCTTCTTCGATCTCTGATCTTCCTGCTCCAGCCGACTAAACTAGCATCGGCGGGACTGCCTGCTCCCTCCTCTTGTGGCCCACTGTGATACCGCGCAGGCTTCCCCGGCCCACCCTACTCCCTGGCCTGGCCGCACGCAATCAGTTGCCTCCTTATTACGCGAAAAAATTATTCCTCCCACTGACATCTGGGGCACACCGGTTGGAAGGCTGACCTGTGGGCCTACTAAATTGACACGTACGCGGGGCTTGTCAACTTAGTCAACAAACATTTCTAGCAGTAGTAACCGTTGGATTTGAATCGAATGGTCCTGCTGCTTCTTCAATCGCTGCTCTTCTTGCACCAGCCGCCCAAATCAGCGCTGGCAAGACCGCTCGCTCCTGTCTCCAGTAGCCGGTTGAGCTACCGTTGAGGCCTCACCACCCCCAACTACTCCCACCGCTAGCTAGGCCCTGCGGAGATGGCAGCCTCACACCACAGCCAAACCAGTGAACCTTCGTACTCCTCTCCACATGGGCATCCACTACCGCATCTTCCCCGGCTCCGCGTCTTCCCTGGCTCCGCGTCGTCCCCATCTTAGGCCTCGCCGTCGTCCACCGCCCTAGTGCTCTCGATGCGGCATGGTCAACGTGGTCATGGAACGACTTCCATCGGACATGGATCGTACATGGAGAGGTTGACAGCTGGGTCCACGTCCGCACACAAGGAAATGCCTCCTTATTACACGCAAAATGATGATTCCTGCAGCTGACATCTGGGACCCAGCGGAAGGGCCTCTGTATTTTGCGAAAAAACGTTCCCCCCACTGACAAGTTGGACCCACCAGCTATATCTTCGCACGCAAGGAAGTGCCTCCTTATTACGCACAAAAAAATGAATACACCCCCTGCTAGCTGGGACCCAGCATAGTGGGATGCTGACTTGTGGGCCTACTAAGTTGACGGGGACGGAGGGCTTTCTCAACTTAGTCAATATGAACGATTCTAGCTCCAGTTACCGTACGATGCTCATCCAACGGCCGTAGTGCTTCTTCAACCTCTGGTCTTCTTGCTCGAGCCGCCCAAAGCAGCACCGGTCGTGCCGCCTGCTCCTGCCTCCTATGGCTGGCTGTGTTGCGGCAAAGGCCTCACCGCCCCCTACTACTCCCACCGCTGGCCGGGCCCTGCGACGACGACATCCTCACACTGCAGCCGAACCAGTGAACCCTCATACTCCTCTTTGTGCGGGCTTCCACTGCCGCATCTTCCCCGGCTCCGCGTCGTCCCCTTCCTAGGCCTCGCCGTCGTCCACCACCATGGAGCTCTCGGCACGGCGTGGTCAACGTGGTCAAGGAACGTCTTCCATTGGAAGAGTACTGTACATGGAGATGCTGATAGCTGGGTCCATGGCGGTGGCAAGGAAGTGCCTCCTTATTACGCGCAAAATAATTATTCCTCCACCTGACAGCAGGGACCCACCGGACAGGCCACCGTATTTCGTGAAAAAAAGGTTTTCCCCCTGACAGCTAGGACCCACCAGCTAGATCTTCACACGCAAGGAAGTGCGTCCAGGCAAAAAACGATTCGCCCCCCTGACTGCTGGGACCCACCAGCTACATCTTCGCACGCAAGGAAGTGGCTGACAGTCGAGACCCACCTGGTCGAAGCATAGTAGCGTTGTCATTCTGGTCACGAATGTGTACATACATACTGGTCGATGTAGACGCGCACATGTCGTAGTAGAGGCGCGCACGTACCATGTACACATACGTACAGCGGCCAGGGTGCAAGAAAGTAAATACCGCCACGTACGTACACACAAGTGGGGTCTCAAACGCCTACTCACGCATACGTACAGCCAGGGCTCGTGTACATGGCTGGGTCAGAATGGAGAAACTGCGTCATCGTCGTGTTCATGGAGAGCCAACTGGCTGGGTCAGAATAGAATGCGTCGTCGTGTTCATCGGGAGGGATTGAACGAAACAGCCGATGGAAACGAGGCCTGGCATACCGCACAAGGGAGGAAACGGCCTTGTTGTTCGACCGGCCATAGTCGAAACGGGATCCTGTTCATCAGGAGGGGTCTAGCATACCGCAAAACGGAGGAAACGGACTTGTGTTGGACCTCCTCTGATCAAAGCGGGTCTGTTGATCGGGAGGCGTGGCGTACCTCAAAATGAAGAAGCGGACTTGTGTTGGGCGCTACGGTCGAAATGGGGTCTGTTCGCCGGGAGGGTGTGGCGTACCGCAAAGCAGGACTCCACGGGATATTGTTCATCTCCACCATCGACCTCCTCCGGCCTCCACAGACTCTGTTCATCCACCGTCGACCTCCTCCAGCCTCCACCTGCGACTGTTCATCCACGGGCTCCTGTTCATCCAGCCTCCACCGCGTGCTACTCCACCGGCTACTGTTCAACCAGCCCTCTCCACAGGCTCCTGTGCAACCACCCCTCCACGGGCTACTATTCATCCACCCCTCCACCATCTACTGTTCATCCAGCCCTCCAAGGTGTCATCCTGTTCATCCAGCCCTCCACGGGGTCCTGTTCATCCAGCCCCAACCGACTCGATCAATCGGGGTCCTGTTCATCCAGAGGCACCACGGGGGTCCTGTTCATCCAACCCCCCCCCCCCCAGCAATGATCACTGTTCATCCAGAGGCAGCATCGATCAGCTTCAGTTAGCAGCACTAGGGAAGGAATCGCTCTATTGGGTTCAGTTAACAGCCATCGATCGATCGCTCGGGTTCAGTAGGCGAACGCCTCGCTCGGGTTCAGTTATTGCCCAACGCCTCGCACCCACGCGTGTGCGTGTACGAGAGAAACATGCAAACCTCCATGCATTGCTCGGCCCCGACCACCCACCATAACCGGGAACACCCCGATATTTTCCTCGCCCTTACTTCTACCACGATTTTTTCAGTCATGGATAGCCCAAAGAATGTCATGCAGCTGCGTCTCCGGCCCGCTCAGGACGAAAAGCCCATTTTGTGTCATGATTTTTTGTCATAGAAGTAGGAGCCCACCACATCTATGATGATACCGGGTTTTGTCACAATTATCATCATAGAAGTGTCATAAGTATGACAGAAAAAAAATTGTTCGGCCCAAAATGTCACGGATGTGTCTTTTTTTTGTAGTGTTTGGATCCGGGTGGATCTACTACTTGAGCACTATATGCCTAGCTTAATGGCTTTAAAGAAAGCGCTGCCAGGAAGACAACCCGGAAGTTTGAGAGAGTCATTTATTTCTGTTGAGTGCTTTCATAAAGTTTAAAAACAAAAAAATAAAGAGGGGAACCCAAAACTTTTCAAAAAGGAAAGTGAAAGTGAGAGAGATAAGCATTGTTAAAGTGGGAGCTAGCCTTGAACTTTGTTCATGCTCACGGAAACTTTGTGAATTTTAATTACACAAACTTTTAGAAAAAATAACTATCCCCTTGTACAATTCCTTTATATTATAAAAATAATGTGCCAAGATTTGCCTTTAGGATGTTTACAATGCTTGTTGGTTTGTGCGGTGCAGGACAGAAACTTTGACTGTAGTGCACGATTTTTCATTTTTTACTGGAACGTCAAACGGTTCTGAAACTTCTTGCACTGTCTTTCTATACAACTTGTTTATGTTTCCAAAAAAAATTCAGAATTTTTGGGTTCTGTATATGGTTCTGATATCCTGTTTTCCTGTTCTTTGTTATAGCTTATTTGCATATGTTTGAATTCTTGTTGAACCCTCCTTGACGTGAGGCCATAGAATTGTGATAGCATAGAGTGGGTAATGTTTTTTGTAATTATACAATAATGTTACAGTAGTACATGATGGTATTTCTTTGCCATATTCACTAACCCCAACACTAAAAGTTCGGTTAAGTTTTGTGTGGAAGAAGTGTTCGAAGATCGAGGAGGTCTCGATGTGAGAAGAATAAGAAGAAGCAAGAGCTCAAGCTTGGGGATGCCCAAGGCACCCCAAGTAAATATTCAAAGAGACTCAAGCGTCTAAGCTTGGGGTGCCCCAGAAGGCATCCCATCTTTCTTCAACAAGTATCGGTATGTTTTCGGATTCGTTTCGTTCATGCGATATGTGCAAATCTTGGATAATCTTTTGCATTTAGTTTTCACTTTTATTTTATGCACCATGCCAGTATGAGATAGTCCATGATTGATTTATAGAATGCTCATTGCACTTCACTTAAATCTTTTGAGTATGGCTTTATAGAATGCTTCATGTGCTTTACTTATATCATTTGAAGTTTGGACTGCCTGTTTCTCTTCACATAGAAAACCGCCATCTGTAGAATGCTCTTTTGCTTCACTTATATTTGTTAGAGCGTGGGCATATATTTTGTGGAAATAATTAAACTCTCCTGCTTCACTTATATCTATTTAGAGAGATGATAGTAATTGGTCATTCACATGGTTAGTCATAAAATCCTACATAAAACATGTAGATCACTGAATATGATATGTTTGATTCCTTGCAATAGTTTTGCGATATAGAGATGATAATATGTGGGAGGTTCTAGTAAATGGTTGTGTTTAGTAAAATTATTGGTGTTAAGTTTTTTGATTCCCGAAGCTTGCACGTATGGTCTCCTAACTATGTAACCAAATTGGCGCGCATTGTATTTTGAATGTTTATCTTTGCGTGAAGGTCGGGGGCGCGCGATGGTTAACTCCTACCAACCTCCCCCTAGGAGCATGCGTAGTAGTACTTTGCTTCGAGGGCCAATAAACTTTTGCAATAAGTATATGAGTTCTTTATGACTAATGTGAGTCCATGGATTATATGCACTCTTACCTTTCCGCAATTTGCTAGCCTCTACAGTATCGTGCATTGCCCTTTCTCACCTCGAGAGTGGGTGCAAACTTCGTCGGTGCATCCAAACCCCGTGATACGATACGCTCTATCACACATAAGCCTCCTTATATCTTCCTCAAAACAGCCACCGTACCTACCTATTATGGCATTTCCATATCCATTCCCAGATATATTGCCATGCAACTTCCATCTTCATCATATACATGACTTGAGCATTTATTGCCATATTTATTTGCATGATCGTAAGATAGCTAGCACAATGTTTTCATGGCTTGTATGTTTTGATGTCATTGCTACACTAGATCATTGCACATCCTGGTACACCACCGGAGGTATCCATATAGAGTCATATCTTTGTTCTAGATATCGAGTTGTAATATTGAGTTGTAAGTAAATAAAGTGTGATGACCATCATTATTAGAGCATTGCCCCACGTGAGGAAAGGATGATGGATTCTATGATTCCTTCACAAGTTGGGATGAGTCTCCAGACTTTATGAAAAATAAAAGAGGCCAAAGAAGTCCAAATAATAAAAAAGAGGCCAAAGAAGCCCACCAAAAAATAAAAAAACGAGAAAAAATGAGAGAAAAAGAGAGAAGGGGCAATGCTACTATCCTTTTACCACACTTGTGCTTCAAAGTAGCACCATGTTCTTCATAGAGAGAGTCTCCTATGTTTTCACTTTCATATACTAGTGGGAATTTTTCATTATAGAACTTGGCTTGTATATTCCGATGATGGGCTTCCTCAAATGCCCAAGGTCTTCATGAGCAAGCAAGTTGGATGCACACCCACTTAGTTTTCAGTTTGAGCTTTCATACACTTATAGCTCTAGTGCATCCGTTGCATGGCAATCCCTACTCACTCACATTGATATCTATTGATAGGCATCTCCATATCCCATTGATACGCCTAGTCGATGTGAGACTTTCTCCCTTTTGTCTTCTCCACACAACCTCCACCATCATACTCTATTGCACCTGTAGTGCTATATCCATGGCGAGCGCTCATGTATTGCGTGAGGGTTAAAAGATGAAGCGCGTTAAGAAGTATGAACCAATTGCTTGGCTGACACCGGGATGGGCATGAGGGGTACATTGTGTTAAGAAAAGGGAGCATAAAATACTATATGATTTTGTAGGGATAACTTTCTTTAGCATTGATATTTTGAAAGACATGATGGTTTGTTGGGATGCCCGAGTATTAAATTCTTTTATGCCAAATGATAGACTATTGCTTTGAATCACTCGTGTCTTAATATTCATCCCATGATTACATTATGTGATCAAGATTATGCTAGGTAGCATTCCACATCAAAAATTATCTTTTTTATCATTTACCTACTCGAGCACGAGCATGAATTAAGCTTGGGGATGCTGATACGTCTCCGTCGTATCTATAATTTTTGATTGTTCCATGCCAATATTCTAGAACTCTTACATACTTTTGGCAACTTTTTATACTATTTTTGGGACTAACATATTGATCCAGTGCCTAGTGCCAGTTCCTATTTGTTGCATGTTTTTTGTTTCGCAGAAAATCCATATCAAACAGAGTCCAAATGGGATAAAAATGGACGGAGCATTTTTTTTGGAATATATCTGAATTTTGGGAAGTAGAATCAACGCGACACGATGCTCGAGGGGCCCACGAGTCAGGGGGCGCAATCCTAGGGGGTGGGCGCGCCCCTGACCCTTGTGGACACCCCGTAAGGTGGTTGTTGACCTTCTTTCGCCGCAAGAAAGCTAATATCCGAAGAAAAATCGTGTTCAAAGTTTCAATCCAATCGGAGTTACGGATCTCCGGGAATATAAGAAACGGTGAAAGGCCAGAATCAGGAACACAGAAACAGAGAGAGGCAGAGAGACAAATCCAATCTCGAAGGGGCTCTTGCCCCTCCCATGCCATGGAGACCAAGGACCAGAGGGAGAACCCTTCTCCCACTTAGGGAGAAAGCTAAGGAAGAAGGAGAAGGAGGGGGGTTCTCTCCCCCTCGCTCCCAGTGGCGCCGGAACGCCGCCGGGGCCATCATCATTACCGCGATCTACACCAACACCCCCGTCATCTTCATCAACATCTCCATCACCTTCCCCGGTCTATCTACAGCGGTCCACTCTCCCGCAACACGTTGTACCCTCTACTTGAACATCGTGCTTTATGCTTCATATTATTATCCAATGATGTGTTGCCATCCTATGATGTCTGAGTAGATTTTCGTTGTCCTTTCGGTAATTGGTGAATTGCTATGATTGGTTTAATTTGCTTGTGGTTATGTTGCTGTACTTTGGTGCCCATCATATGAGCGCGCGCGTGGATCACACCATAGGGTTACCTGTATATTGACAGGACTATGTATTGGAGGGCAAGAGTGACAGAAGCTTCAACCTAGCATAGAAATTGATGCATACGAGATTGAAGGGGGACCAGTATATCTTAATGCTATGGTTGGATTTTACCTTAAATTCCATAGTCAGGGATGACATGCTAGCAGTGGCCTCTCCCACATAAAACTTGATATCGGTCTAGTAAAGTAGTCAATTGCTTAGGGACATTCCGCAACTCCTACCACCACTTTCCCACACTCGTTATACTAACTTTATTGTTTCTTTATCTAAACGGCCCCTAGTTTATATTTACGTGCTCTTTATATTCTTGCAAACCTATCCAACAACACCTACAAAGCACTTCTAGTTTCATACTTGTTTTAGGTAAAGCGTACGTTAAGCGTGCGTAGAGTTGTATCGGTGGTCGATAGAACTTGAGGGAATATTTGTTCTACCTTTAGCTCCTCATTGGGTTCGACACTCTTACTTATCGAAAGAGGCTACAATGATCCCCTATACTTGTGGGTTATCAACATCCAACCGCAGTAGTGCGATCTGGATGATCCTCAATGTCAAAGATGATGGCGTGTGGGACCACTTAAGTGTTTCTTGAGCACTTGCTACTTGTTCTGCCGCATTAACTTCACGTGCCCACTCCTTGGGCTGGCGGTGAGAGGAGTGCAAGGATGCACCCCTGTCAATGCACATTGCCTCAATAACCCTTTGAAACTCCTACTCGTTGGTCTCATCATCTTCCTCTTCATTGTCATCTTCATTTTACTTTTTCTCGTGGCCTCTGGCAAGTTTCTCCTTCTACTGATCGACTTTGCCATGATGACCATTGCGGCTACCATGGCCTTCCCCGCCAGCACCAGTCTGGCCTCTCGCCTTATCACGCCTTCCATACTCAGCCTTATGCTTCTCAACCAACTATTCAACTTGCTTGCAATCTTGGAGATCATGATCCTTGGTCCTATTGATCTTGTAGTATGGCCCGTCAGATTTGCCGGTTTTCTCAGCAGCCGCTGCCGCCCGTAGTCAGCACAAGTAGCAGCCTCCTTGCCGGGAGTCTCAGTCCTTGCCCGGTGCTAAGATCACCAAAGCTCTCAATGTTCATCGCTGCTTTCCCCTTATGCTTCTTGTTGTGCTTTTTTTCATCTTCCTGGAGGTGCTAGCGGCAGCGGCGGCTTCCAAATTGACTTCGACACCAACCTCCTCCCCTGGAAGTCTTCTCCCTTTTTCAGCACGAGCGCACTTGTCCGCCAACGTGTATAGTTTGTTGACAGTATTGGACAACCAAACATTCATCTTGGCCTGCATCCTTCGATTGCACATATTCGTGTGGAATGCGGCAATCACAGCTGCAGTATGTATCTTTGGGATGTTGCGGTGCACTTGACTGAACCTTTGTAGATACTTGTGCAAACTCTCCCCTTCTTTTTGTAGAAGGGCTTGCAGGTCATTGGGTTGCCCCGGTTCTTGATGGCCAGCTGTGAAGGTGCCGACGAACTCGTTGCATAGGTTTGCCCAGGAGGAAATGGAATCCACTGGCAAGTGCATCAACCAAGACCTCACATTAGGCTTGAGAGCCAACGAGAAGTAATTGTCTTGCACTTTCTCATCCTTTCCCTAGGCACCTTGAACGACTATCATATAGATGCCCACTCTGCTGGGTTCAGTTTTCTATCATATTTCTCTGGCAGGTCAGGCTTGAAGGTGCGAGGCCATGGCCAACGGACTTGCCATGGCTCGCGAGTGAAGGCTGGACATCCTACCTCATAGGGCAGGTACCCGCCAGCACTGGAAGCGGGTTCGTCAACATCAGCTCCATTACGTATGTCTGACTAAGAGCGTGCCTCGCAACACCGCTCAATGGTTACGCAGGCGTCTTCCTTCCTCCTATCCTTCAACACTTGGCATGGATATTGTAGGAGTCGTGGGTCAGATGGGGCCATCGATGCTTCATCGGGATCATCGTCATCTTGGGGTTGCTGAGCTTGCTGTGGTTGCCCTTGTGTGGGCTGTCGCGGAGGGGACTGCACCATCGGTGCAGTTCTCTCAACTTGGCAACCAGCGAGGGCTGCCGGCTTTGCGTGCGGGCGTCTTGAAGGCTCCACATGCGGTGACTTGCTGGCTCCAGCAAACCCAATGAGACCTTGGATGGTGGCTCTCCATTCATCCGTCTTGTCTATTGCTGGGGGGGCCAGCAAGAGCTGAGCTCTGACCATCTCTTCTGATAGAGGCAAAGGTGTCCCGTCTTTCGATGAGATGGTGGTTATCGTTTTTGGTGGAGTAGACTTTGATGATCCGACTACGAATGTGCGAGGACGTCACGCCTTAGAAATTGCTAAACCAGCTTCGAGAGGTTACTGAACACGCCGGAGCACGATCAACCTGACTACGAGGGTCTGTTTCCTGCACGCAAACGAAGAACAAGCAAGAAACTGAAATTTCAATCTTCATATTGCGAATATAAGAGGAAAGCTTCATTAATGAAGGTGGGGTTATGTGACGTCTTGGTCTGGTTATTGAACACAAACGAAGTACGCGAAGTTGCAGCTATGGTGAACTTTTAATCTAAACAAAACCCAAAGTCTAACTGACACCCTAAGGGTTGTATATATGGATGAGTAGGGGGAATTTTGTGACCCCTTGTGGGAGGGGTCTGAAACCAACCCTAACTTTGCTTCCCCACACATACGGACTCTAAAAACAACCTATACTTAAGTATTTAGATATTACATGGGCCTGGCCCAAAAATAAGGGGGCACGGCACCTATTATGAACTATGGACGAAATATATGAAAGGGCATCTTGTATATTTCGCCCATGTCCTTGTATGTCATCAAAGAGGCTTCAAAGTACTAAAATCTGCCCTAGAAATGCTGTTCTTGTTCCCTTCGCGCGCGCCTTCATCTCCATGCTTATTTTTGCTCTAGTGTTCATCCCTCTTGTCCATGCTAGGCCCTTCATTAGTAATCAACACAAATGTATCCATTTAGGCAGCATCATATTCTCATGAACATTACAATTGTTACTAAGAAACAAAAGTACCTGGTAATTCAATTGGCGTGCGCGAGCTGTAGTAATTTGTCCAGTATGTATAGCAGCAGGGACTGTGGATGTAACAATGGTATTGATGTCCTCATCATCCTCCCCTTCTTGAAATGAAGTCGTCATCGACGGAAGCTCATCTTCCTCATCCAAATAAGGCTTCAAATCCGCAATGTTAAAAGTGGGACTAAACCCAAAATTTGCAGGCAACTCAAGTTTATTTGCATTATCATTTATTTTCTCTAACACCTTAAAAGGACCATCAACACGTTGCATTAGCTTTGATTAGCACAAATCAGGAAACCTATCCTTACGCAAATGTAACCAAACAAGATCTCTAGGTGAAAACATAACATGTTTTCTCTTCCCTTATCTCCAGCAAGTTTATATCTAGCATTCATACACTCAATGTTCTCCTTAGTTAACTGCATTTTTAAGATCAATTCAGCATGTTGTTTAGCATCAAAAAACCTTCTCCGAAGATGGAAGAGGCATCAAATCAATGGGTGCATGAGCTAGGAGACCATACACAATCTCAAAAGGGCACATCTTAGTTGTAGAATGCAGCGAACGATTATAAACTAATTCAATATGAGGCAAGCATTTTTCCCACAATTTCTCTTTATTCTTCAAAACAACCCTAAGCATAGTAGACAATGTTCTATTGACTACTTCAGTTTGTCCATCAGTTTCGGGATGACATGTAGTACTAAAAAGCAGTTTAGTCCCCAACTTAGCCCATAAACATTTCCAAAAGTGACTAAGAAACTTAGTATCACGATCTGAAACAATTGTATTTGCCACACCATGCAAGCGAATAATTTCACCAAAGAACAAATTAGCAAAATTAGCAGCAGCATCGCTTCTAAGACATGGTATAAAGTGTGCCATTTTGGAAAAGCTATCCACAACAACAAATATGTTATCCCTCCCTGTTGGGGATATAACCCCAGAATATGACCCTCTGTGCTCAAGCCGGGTCATAGAAGCGGTGAGTCTATAGCCCAAGGAGAACATGGGCCGTATGTGGCAATATTGAAGACCCGATGGGCGGCTCTTGAGTGGGCCGGATGATGCGGAGCATCCCGAGGTCATCCCCATGGACCTACCATCGTCTCACCAAGTGCCAAGAGGACCTATGACGCAAGCACAAGCTAGAGCTCTCGAGATCGAGGTGACTTCTTTCCTTAGTGATATCACATATGATCCACTTGACACATGGCTACTACCTAAGTCTGAAATGTTGTGCATGATTAGGTACCAAGAGGACCCTCCCGAGGATGCATGTGAAGACGGACAAGTCCCCAAGTTCACGGATGAAGAGAACCAACAGAAGGAGTCAAGAACAGCTCCCAGGACCCGGACATCCAGCCCCTGGAGGTGTCGGCTGCAGCAAAGGACCAGCGGCCAAGTCTACAGGGCCCGGACATCCGGCGGCCTGCCCGGACATCCGGCCCGATGCCCCGGATATTCGGTGATGTAGAGTAGAACCCTAGAGGCCGATCTTTCACGTTTGGAGGGAAATCCTACCAAGAACACGAAGAACACGAGGCGGGGAACAAGGGAAAAACATGAGAGAACACTGAATCAACAAGAATAAAGTCAAACATGTGCTAGATCGTCGAGACACAAAGTGATGCAAGATCCGAATCCAACAAAGGATGATACATAGGGTAACCGGTTCTTCTCCGGGAGGAGGTCTTGAAGAGGGTCTTCTCCGAAAGGAGGACTTGAATCGAACGAGGATATTCTCCGAAGAGGTGTCGGTCCCTCGCGGTGTAGTAGATCCGAATGGATAAGCAAGGTGTCAGGACCCCGACTCAATGCCACATCGATCTAGCATGTAACACTTCATATCACTTTGCGGCCTCACGCACGGTATCCCCACGGGTGTCGCCTTACCCTTTGCCCGGGACCGTTTAGCCTTTTGGCTGCGTATATGATAGTGTCGCTAGCATCCATATGATAAGGAGCCGGGCTGACATGGCTAGTCGTAAACCCAAAGTGGCACAAACTTACGAGGACAGGCATCCATGACCCGACATCGAGCGTGTCGGTCATCGGTGAGTGAATCCAGGCTGTAGCTTTGGGCTAACAGACTCGGTGAACCGGGCTGTGGCGGGCTAACAGGACTCGGTATCCATCGCGTGACATTTCCCGAAGGACGAGACACGAGAGCGAAGAAGGACACATGCCGGCCAGCCTAAGTGTTAGGAGCGATAGCAAGCTACGGGGCTCGGTGGAAACACTAGGAGACATTTCCGGTAAGAGAGGCTACTAAAGATAAACAACTAGATAGTCGGATCCACACATAGCAATACACATTACACGTACGCATAACATGCAAGTATGTGCTGTACAACATGGCATCACAGCATAACTCAACAACTCATATAGATAAGGCCCAAAGAGCCATCATAGCATTTATTGCAAACAGGGGTCACAAGACCCAACATACGAACATACAAGCAACAAGCGGAAGCATTACATGTCTGGGTACAGACATCTACAAATGAAAAAGGCTGAAGAGCCTGACTATCTACTACATCCGACCAAGATCGTAGCTGAGGTACAAGCTACTCGTCGAAGTCCACGAGAACACTAGTAAGACCGAAGTCTCATTGCAAAAACATAAATAAAGCACCATGAGTACAAAGGTACTCAGCAAGACTTACATCGAGATCCTATCATACATGCATTTGTATCAAGAGGGTAATGTGGGGTTTAGTTGCGACAAGCCAGCTTTGACTCTGTGGCTATCTGTTCTCGACTACGAGAACTTCTTTGAGGTGATATAGGCGCACAGTCCGCTAGTCACCACTCAATACACTACTATGGATTCATCCCCGTCTCCCTACGAGAAAGCCATCCGTAGTACTCACACTTCTCTTGAGCATTTTATAGTACCCACTTCAAGTTGTCTATGTACCATGTAAGCATCCAAGAAGTCCATATCCGCGGACCCGGCTATTCGAATAGATCATGTTAACCCTGCAGGGGTGTACTTCTTCACCTGCGCCTCGCCACTTACCACCATGTACACATCGTGCATCTCGGCAACCTTCAAGCGGAAGCTTTGGCGAGGAGTCGGCCACGACGACTAACCACACAAGACTCTAGCCAGGTTTATCGCCTATTAGGGTTTTATCCGCAAGGAGATCCGGCGGGGTGTCGCTCACGACCCCAAAGCGATGTGAACAGGGTTCCCAAGCCCACCTCATTGGATGGATCTCGCTTGGTACACCGTGCCACTTGTGCCTAATCATCCCAAGCCCACGGCGGGTGCCACTTGGTAGACTACTAACACTACCTACAAACACGAAACTAATTGCGACTCTGGGCAGAGATCAAGTTGGTTAATAAGTCGAGAGGGCGAGTTACGGAACCCAATGTGTGGTAATGTCGAGTCATTGGACAACATACAGAACTTCGATTGCTTAGGGCGGTTCGGTGAGACAACCCACCATGTACTCCTACATGGCCTCTCACCGCTACCTTTACCAAATCGTGTTCACACGTTCACTCTCAGCATCGCAACATAGAGCATTGTACTCCAATTCATTCCCGATGAATCAGACCTGACACAACTCTAAGCAATAGCAGGCATAGCATGGTAGGAACACAACATGGGCTCAATCAACTCCTACACATGCTGGTGGGTTTCAACTATTTACTGTGGCAATGACAGGTCATGCAGAGGAATGGGTTCAACTACCGCAGCACAAAGTAGCAGATGAATCGTTGTTGTCCTAATGCAATAGCGAGAGCAGGAGGCGAGAGAGTAGGATTTTATCGGAATGAACAAGGGGTTTGCTTGCACGATAGATCAGCAGAGTGGCTTGCTCCTCGAGGCAGTACTCTGGAACACTCTCCGGAGCGGGACCTATCGAGAAGGAGCAGTGTCGGCAATCAATAAACAATCATATGCAACAATATGATGCATGAACATGGCATGAATATGTGATGTTGTTGAGCTAATGCAACTAGTATTCTATCTAGATGAAGTCCATTTGAATCAAGGATTCAAATGCAACTCAAATAAGCTCTTTATATTGCCATTTTAGTGTTTCACTTATACAGTAGGTATAAGTTGGTTTTCATGCATGAAACTAGTACAGATGGATAGATTGCATTTTTCTGATAATTTTTCATATATAAATTATTTCAATCGAGCTACGGTTGAATTTCTATGAATTTACGAAGTTTAAATCATTTTACGAAATTTCTGTTTTAAAATAATTCCGAAAATAAATAATTGCGTCGGCATGATGTCGACATGGCGTCAGCGGGTCAACGCCAGGTCCAGGTCAAACCCGACGGTGGGACCCAGTGTCGATGTTGTGGCTAATCTTAATTAAATTAATCCTAAACTTGTTTTAATTAGCGAGGCTGGCCCCACGCGTCGATGACGCAGGTGGTCAAACCACAGTCAAGCGAGGTCAAACCCGCCCGGCGACTCGGCGCCTTGGCGAGGCCAGACTGTGGGCGGGCTGCGGGATCGTCGCTCCGGCGACCATTTGGGCGGCGGAGACCACCTACATAAAGCCAGGCTCGCGCGCATCGATGGGACACGCGGGAGACCGTGGAGTGCCGGGCTCGCCGGAGCAGAGCTCATGGCGGCGGCGGAGCTCGGGCTCGAATGGGGATGCGGCTGCGGTGCACGGCAGGGCGGGGTTGGTCGCGTTCGCCTCCTGGAGCGTGATGACCGCGGTGGCGTGCTCGGTTGCGTGTGCCGGTGGTGTGGCTGCGGTGGCGACATGGCGGCGGCGAAGACTACGGCCGTGATGGGGAGCAGGAGCTCTGGCGAAGCAGAACGGGAAAGGGAGAGAGGAGGAGGAGCAGCAGCTCACAGCGGTTCAGCGGCCGTCGAAGCGGGCTCGGGGGCTGCGGCGGCGTAAGGTCGCCGGAGATCTTCACGGCCGCGGGTTGAAGAAAGCGGCGGCGGCGGCTCCACAGGCGTCCGGCGTCTTGCGGCTTGATGGAAGGGCGAGGGGTCGTGGCGGAGCCTCTGGGCACGACGGAGGGGCGAGGGGCAGCTAAGGCCGCGGTGGCGAGTGGTGGCGGCGGCAGCGCCGAGCGCGAGAGAGGAAGAAGTCGAGGGGGAGGAGGGAGGCGAGAGAGTGGGAGAGGGAGCAGGCGGCGCGTGGCGTCGTCCGGGCGTCGAGACGAGGAGGGGAGAGGCGAGCAAGCGAGAGGTGGCGTGGCGCTGGGCTTGGCGGAGCGAGCGTCGTCGCACGCTGCAAATCCTGTCGAGGGCGAAGGCGACAGAGGAGGAGGCGGGCTGGGCGGGCTGGCCGAGCCGCCTGATCTTTGGCCAACCACAGAGCTAAGCGCCTGTAAGTTTCCCCTTTTATTTCATTTTCTATTTTTCGTAATTTGTTTTGATTTAGTTTAAAATACTAAATCATTTTATTTACTTATGCCAAATTTTTCAGGAGCTAGTTATATTATTCTAGAGCTCCTTAATAAATGACATAATTTTTGGACATATAATATATATATAACATATATATATCCAAGGCAAAATAATTACTGGATTAATTCCAAATGCCCAAAATAAATACTTATGAGCTCCTAAAAATATTGGTTTGATTTTTATCTCTGTCCAATATTTTCAGAGGGCAACATGAGCATTTTCTTGGACCTTTTTGGAGCAACTTTTATTTGGGTCATTTTAGAGATGATTCTGAGGGTTCCCCAATCCTCATTTCAACTTTAAATGAAATTTAAACATGATGCACAGATGACTAGCTAGTCTAGGTCATACCAGAACTAGGGATGTGACAACTCGCCCCCACTTGAAAGAATCTCGTCCCGAGATTAGGGTCGATGGAAAGAAAGCGGGGTACTCCAGTCGAAGACGATCTTCTCGCTCCCAAGTAGCTTCTCTCTCGGAATGATGAGACCATTGAACCTTGAGAAACTTGATGTTATGACGTCGAGTGACACGCTCTGCTTGATCAAGAATGCGAATCGGGTACTCTCGGTATGTGAGGTTATCTTGGAGATCAAGCGTTTCGTGGTCCACTCGCGGATAGGATCCGAGAAGCAGCGCTGAGTTGAGAGGCGTGGAAGACATCATGAACTCGAGAAAGATGTGGGGTAGTTCAAGCTGGTAGGCAACCTCTCCTCGTTTAGCGAGAATGAAAAGGACCAATGTAACGAGGAGCCAACTTGCCCTTGATGCGAAGCGATGGGTACCCTTCAAAGGAGTAACCGAAGGTAAGCTTTGTCGCCAACTTCATAAGTCATATCCTTATGATGGCGATCATCTTGGCTTTTGGCGAGGCTGGGCTGTTTTCAAATTCTCACGAATGATCGAACTTGCTCTTACGCCTCTGGATCATGTCGGTCCAAAGAATTGTCTTTCACGGTTTCGACCAGTTCAAGCGGTGTTCGACATCTTCGTCCATAGAGAATCTCAAAGGAGCTTTCTTGAGGCTGGATTGATAGCTATTGTTATAAGCAAACTCGGCGAAAGGAAGACATTTCTCCCAATCCATACCGAATGAGATAGCATAAGCTCTAAGCATGTCTTGAGAATTTGGTTGACCCGTTCCACGACCACTTGATTGAGGGTGGAAGCGGTCTTGAAGGAAAGATGGGTTCCCATGGCGGTTTGGAAACTCTCCCGAAATGAGAAGTGAAAAGAGCGCCACGATCTGAATTGATCTCTAGTGGAACACCATGAAGTGATACTATTAGAAATATATAAGTCGTGAGTGACTAGCGATGATACTCTCTCGAGCAGGTAGGAAGTGAGCCACTTTGGAAAGGCGATCAATGACTACGAAGATAGCATTATTCCCTTTCTTGGTCTGGGAAAGCGGTGATGAAGTCCATACCAACTTTATCCCATTTCCATTCAGGAATAGCTAAAGGCTGAAGGGTGCCAAAGAGGCCTTTGATGCTCTGCTTAACGCGGCGACAAAGCGTCACAATTAGCAACGAAGTCGGCGATTTCTCTCTTCATCCTAGTCCACGGAACCTCTGGCGAGGTCTGATACATCTTAGTACTACCGGGATGAATCGTGAGAGGGATTCATCGCCTCCTTAAGAATCAATTGTTGCATCTGTTGACTCTTGGGAACCACCAAGCGGTTTCCAAAGTAAACAACACCTCGTTCATCCATAGAGAAACAACCGGCTACTCCTTGGAGATATTTTTCTTGATTCGGGAGATTCCCGTATCATATACAGACTTCTATGATCGATCCACAATAGTAAACCGCCACCAAGGTAGAAAGGAATCCGTGAGGAGCAATGTGAAGGTTAAGCTTACGAAATTCCTCATGGAGAAGTGGTTGGCCTCTTTGCAACATGAGATTGTTGCAATAGGATTCTGACTTAGAGCATCAGCCATGACATTGGCTTTGCACAGGGTGTAGGTAATCCCTAGATCATAGTCTGAAATCAACTCCAACCAACGTCTTTGCCTAAGGTTCAAATCTGGTTGGGTGAAGATATACTTGAGACTATGGTGATCGGTGTAGATCTATAGCGTTTACCAAGGAGGTAATGTCGCCAGGTCTTGAGTGCATAGACTACGGCTGCAAGCTCTAGATCATGTGTAGGATAATTCTCCTCATGTGGATGCAATTGTCGAGATGCATAGGCAATCACATGACGATTCTGCATAAGAATGCAACCTAGTCCCTGTCGTGAGGCGTCGCAATAGATAACAAAGTCTTTAGTGAAATCCGGTGACACAAGTATGGGAGCAGAAGTCAGGCGTCTTTTCAGTTCCTGAAAACTGTACTCACATTGTGGGGACCACTCAAACTTTTTATCTTTCTTGAGAAGTTCCGTGAGGGGTTTGGCTACTTTGGAGAAGTTTTCGACAAAACGGCGACAATAGCTGGCTAGACCAAGGAAACTCTAACTTGTTTAGCGGTTTGGTGGAGTCAATCAAAACGGCCTTAACTCTCTCGGGATTGACAGCAATGCCCTTACCGGAGATTACGTGGCCCAGATAGGTCACCGGCAACCAAAATTCACACTTGGAGAACTTGGCATAAAGGCGGTGCTCCTGAGTTTTTCTAATACAAGTCTAAGATGTTCGGCATGCTCTTCCTCGTTCTTGAGTAAATAAGAATATCATCGAGGTAAACCACGACGAACTTATCTAGGTACTCCATGAAGATCGAGTTCATCAAGCGGAGAAGGTAGTGGGCGTTGGTTAGACCGAAGGACATAACGGTGTACTCGTCTTGGCCATAACAGTGACAAAAGCTGTCTTGGGGATGTCCCGTTTCGATTTTGATTTGGTGGTAGCCTAACCTCAAATCCATCTTGGAGAAGGCGAGGATCGGCGAGCTGATCATACGGATCGTTGATCCGGGAGCGGATACTTGTTCTTTATCGTGACCAAATTAACGGACGATAATCTACAACCATCCGGTCCGTACCATCCTTCTTCTTAACGAAGAGAGCACGGGCAAGCCCAAGGAGAAGAACTAGGGACGGATGAAACCCTTTTGCAAGGACTCATCAAGTTGTTTCTTAAGCTCGGCTAGTTCTAAGGGTGCCATCTTGTAAGGTCTCCTAGAGATTGGAGGCGGTTCTGGGATAAGATCTATAGCGAACTCTACATCTCTGTCGGTGGAATACTGGCAGTTCCTCTGGAAAGACATCCGGAAAGTCACGGACTACGGGATATCTTCAAGGTGCGGAAGAGGGCTGGCATTAAGAGAATAGAGTTGGCGCTTTGCAACTCTGGTGGAGCGGTGACTATCTTGCGGATGGGTGTGTAAGCTGAGCGGACTGGTGTAACAATCAATCTTGGCATGATGAGCTGTCATCCGATCCATACCCAAGATGATGTTAATATCAGAAGATTTGAGAGCTATAAGCGATGCAAGGAATACAAGTCTGTCTACAAGAATTTCGTTACCATGGCTTACACTAGAAGTTTGCCATTTGGATCGTGGGTTTGAATAAGTAGTGGGAGGGCATATCACAAAATGACATGTCGTGCAAGCGGGCATAGCCTTGAAATGAAGGAATGAGGCGCTCGATGTCGAACAGAACCGATCTGGGTGACGATTGACAAGGAGTGTACCAAGAAGCGACATCGGATCATCATGGCGTCCTTAGCTGAGGCGTGATGCACAAGTCCAAGTTCAGGGTGAGCTGACTGGCACTAATCATCTTGCGTGATGGCTTACCACGCCAGCAGACTTCTCGGGCTGGGGTGGAGCAACTCGTGCGAGTGCAAATCACGGGCAATGTGGGCTGGTTCTCCGCACTTGTAACAAATCTTGGAGGTAGAGCGTGGACCCGTATTGGCGGCGGTCCACCAATAGACTGGGTGGAGGATATGGTGAGGTGAGGAAGGCACCACATAGGATGGTCTCGGTGCATATCGGAAGGAAGGCGGAGTTTGGAACCCAAATCCGCGCCGAGATCTAGAACGGAGGAAGATCCCAAATCACGGGTGTGCTTACGAGACTCCTCGTAAGTGAGTTGAGCTGTCTCTGCATTGATAGCTTTGTTCACAAGAGCTTGGTATGTATCACAATGATGCAGGTGGAGATCACGACGCAACTTGGGGTTGAGACCCTTAGGAACCTAGCCTGCTTCTTGGCGTCCGTGGATACCTCTTCTGAAGCATAGCGAGCGAGGTTCTCAAACTCTCTACTGTAAGCATCAACAGCCATCTTACCCTGGGTGAAACTACAGAACTCCTCTCTCTTGCGATCGATGAGAGCTTCAGGGATGTGATGCTCGCGAAAAGCCTCAGTGAAATCTCTCCAGGTAGGAATCTGACCAGCTGGAAGCATAGCCTCATAGTTCTGCCACCAAAGACTAGCAGGACCCTCCAGGTGGTATGCAGCATAGGTGACCTTGTCATCTTCACTACGTTCATGAGCGCAGCTTGTGTGTGATGCTACGGAGCGGTCATACGCATCGGCGGCTCGATGGAATGATGAAAGGTAGGTGGGTGCAAGCGAATGAAATCATGAATGGTTGCGAGACCCTTTGAACCGATGTGCGGTGTTCTCCTCGTCACGTGCCAACAAGCGATTAGACTCACGCTTGTTTCTCTCCATCTCTAACATGAACTCTGTCAGCGATGGCTGGTGGGAGGATCCTCATCCCTACCATCTCCGTGGTTACGGCTATGAGCAATAGAACTTCGCTTAGCGATGACATCACGAGAAGCGAAGCGAAGGGCGGAATCGGCATCACTCTGAGCTCTGAGAATGTAGGACAAGGAAATTAGTATCTCTCGAACTCCTAGGGCAATTCCGGCAGCATAACGGCAGTAAAATGCTCAGAATGAGACATCCTGCCAAAAATGGGGTAGTAACATACTCAACATCATCACTTTAGATTCTGAGATCATACTAGACAGGCTACACCGGAAGTACTCGGCGGGGTATGACTCGATCAACCCATCCTATGGGACTACGGAGTAGTAACACGTGATCTGATAGGCGGAAGAAAGCCTAGTTCCTTAACCCCGCAGGAGAGATATGATGATTTCGGATCGAAGGCCATGAGGTATAAGGAGTAAAAAGAGCCTTACGTTCCTTCCCACAATCAATTCCCTTACATAGCTAAAGATTTTCTAGACTCAACTTGACCAGTTTGGCTTGCTAATCCTCTGAGCGATCGGGGCTCGATACCAAAGCTGTCGGGACCCGACTCAATGCCACATCGATCTAGCATGTAACACTTCATATCACTTTGCGGCCTCACGCACGGTATCCCCAGGTGTCGCCTTACCTTTGCGGGACCGTTTAGCCTTTTGGCTGCGTATATGATAGTGTCGCTAGCATCCATATGATAAGGAGCCGGGCTGACATGGCTAGTCGTAAACCCAAAGTGGCACAAACTTACAGGACAGGCATCCATGACCCGACATCGAGCGTGTCGGTCATCGGCGAGTGAATCCAGGCTGTAGCACTGGGCTAACAGACTCGGTGAACCGGGCTGTGAAGGGCTAACAGGACTCGGTATCATCATCGTGACATTTCCCGAAGGACGGACCACGAGAGCGAAGAAGGACACATGCCGGCCAGCCTAAGTGTTAGGAGCGGTAGCAAGCTACCGAGGCTCGGTGGAAACACTAGGAGACATTTCCGAAGAGAGGCTACTAAAGATAAACAACTAGATAGTCGGATCCACACATAGCAATACACATTACACGTCGCATAACATGCAAGTATGTGTTTGTACAACATGGCATCACAGCATAACTCAACAACTCATATAGATAAGGCCCAAAGAGCCATCATAGCATTTATTGCAAACAGGGGTCACAAGACCCAACATACAGAGCATACAAGCAACAAGCGGAAGCATTACATGTCTGGGTACAGACATCTACAAATGAAAAAGGCTGAAGAGCCTGACTATCTACTACATCCGACCAAGATCGTAGCTGAGGTACAAGCTACTCGTCGAAGTCCACGAGAACACTAGTAAGACCGAAGTCTCCGCTGCAAAAACATAAATAAAGCACCATGAGTACAAAGGTACTCAGCAAGACTTACATCAGATCCTATCATACATGCATTTGTATCAAGAGGGTAATGTGGGGTTTAGTTGCAGCAAGCCAGCTTTGACTCTGTGGCTATCTGTTCTCGACTACGAGAACTTCTTTGAGGTGATATAGGCGCTGCAGTCCACTAGTCACCACTCAATACACTACTATGGATTCATCCCGTCTCCCTCTGAGAAAGCCATCCGTAGTACTCACACTTCTCTTGAGCATTTTATAGTACCCACTTCAAGTTGTCTATGTACCATGTAAGCATCCAAGAAGTCCATATCCATGGACCCGGCTATTGAATAGATCATGTTAACCTGCAGGGTGTACTTCTTCACCTGCGCTCTCGCCACTTACCACCATGTACACATCGTGCATCTCGGCAACCTTCAAGCGGAAGCTTTGGCGAGGAGTCGGCCACGACGACTAACCACACAAGACTCTAGCCGGGTTTATCGCCTATTAGGGTTTTATCCGCAAGGAGATCCGGCGGGGTGTCGCTCACGGCCCCAAGCGATGTGAACAGGGTTCCCAAGCCCACCTCATTGGATGGATCTCGCTTGGTACACCGTGCCACTTGTGCCTAGTCTGTCCCAAGCCCACCGGCGGGTGCCACTTGGTAGACTACTAACACTACCTACAAACACGAAACTAATTGCGACTCTGGGCAGAGATCAAGTTGGTTAATAAGTCGAGAGGGCGAGTTTACGGAACCCAATGTGTGGTAGTGTCGAGTCATTGGACAACATACACAGAACTTCGATGCTTAGGGCGGTTCGGTGAGACAACCCACCATGTACTCCTACATGGCCTCTCACCGCTACCTTTACCAAATCGTGTTCACACGTTCACTCTCAGCATCGCAACATAGAGCATTGTACTCCAATTCATTCCCGATGAATCAGACCTGACACAACTCTAAGCAATAGCAGGCATAGCATGGTAGGAACACAACATGGGCTCAATCAACTCCTACACATGCTGGTGGGTTTCAACTATTTACTGTGGCAATGACAGGTCATGCAGAGGAATGGGTTCAACTACCGCAGCACAAAGTAGCAGATGAATCGTTGTTGTCCTAATGCAATAGCGAGAGCAGGAGGCGAGAGAGTAGGATTTTATCGGAATGAACAAGGGGTTTGCTTGCACGATAGATCAACAGAGTGGCTTGCTCCTCGAGGCAGTACTCTGGAACACTCTCCGGAGCGGGACCTATCGAGAAGGAGCAGTGTCGGCAATCAATAAACAATCATATGCAACAATATGATGCATGAACATGGCATGAATATGTGATGTTGTTGAGCTAATGCAACTAGTATTCTATCTAGATGAAGTCCATTTGAATCAAGGATTCAAATGCAACTCAAATAAGCTCTTTATATTGCCATTTTAGTGTTTCACTTATACAGTAGGTATAAGTTGGTTTTCATGCATGAAACTAGTACAGATGGATAGATTGCATTTTTCTGATAATTTTTCATATATAAATTATTTCAATCGAGCTACGGTTGAATTTCTATGAATTTTGAAGTTTAAATCATTTTACGAAATTTCTGTTTTAAAATAATTCCGAAAATAAATAATTGCGTCAACATGATGTCAACATGACGTCAGCGGGTCAACGGCCAGGTCCAGGTCAAACCCGACCGGTGGGACCCAGTGTCGATGATCGTGGCTAATCTTAATTAAATTAATCCTAAACTTGTTTTAATTAACGGGCTGGCCCCACGCGTCGATGTGACGAGGTGGTCAAACCCTGGTCAGCGGGTCAAACCCGCCGCGACTCGGCCGCGGGCGAGGGCTGGCTGCGGCGGGCTGCGGATCGTCGCTCGGCGACCATTTGGGCGGCGGAGACCACCTCATAAAGCCAGGCTCGCGCATCGATGGGACACGCGGAGACCGTGGGAGTCCGGAGCTCGCGGAGCAGAGCGCGGGCGGCGGCCGAGCTCGGGCTCGAATGGGGATGCGGCTGCGGTGCACGGCGGGGCGGGGTTGGTCGCGTTCGCCTCCGGAGGCGTGATGACCGCGGTGGCGTGCTCGGTTGCGTGTGCCGGTGGTGTGGCTGCGGTGGCGACATGGCCGGCGGCGAAGAGCTCGGCCGTGATGGGGAACGGAGCTACGGGCGAAGAACGGGAAAGGAGAGAGGGAGGAGGAGCAGCTCACAGCGGTTGCAGCGGCCGTCAAGCGGGCTCGGGACGCAGCGGCGGCGGCGTAAGGTCGCCGGAGATCTTCACGGACGCGGGTTGAAGAAGGCGGCGGCGGCGGCTCCACAGGCGTCCGGCGTCTTGCGGCTTGATGGAAGGGCGAGGGGTCGTGGCGGAGCCTCTGGGCACGACGGAGGCGCGAGGGCAGCTAAGGCGCGGTGACGGCGAGTGGTGGCGGCAGCGGCAGCAGCGTCGTAGGAGAGGAAGAAGTCGAGGGAGGAGGGAGGCGAGAGAGTGGGAGAGGAGCAGGCGGCGCGTGGCGTGGCGTCGTCCGGCGTCGAGACGAGGAGGAGGAGAGGCGAGCAAGCAGAGAGGTGGCGTGGCGTGGCGCGGAGAGCCTTGGCGTCGAACCTGCCAAATCTGTCGAGGACGAAGACGACAGAGGAGGAGGCGGGCTGGGCGGGCTGGCCAGAGCCACTGCAGATCTTTGGGCAACCACAGAGCTAAGCGCCGTAAGTTTCCTTTTTATTTTGTTTTCTATTTTACGTAATTTGTTTTGATTTAGTTTAAAATACTAAATCATTTTATTTACTTATGCCAAATTTTTCAGGAGCTAGTTATATTATTCTAGAGCTCCTTAATAAATGACATAATTTTTGGACATATAATATATATATAACATATATATATCCAAGGCAAAATAATTACTGGATTAATTCCAAATGCCCAAAATAAATACTTATGAGCTCCTAAAAATATTGGTTTGATTTTTATCTCTGTCCAATATTTTCAGAGGGCAACATGAGCATTTTCTTGGACCTTTTTGGAGCAACTTTTATTTGGGTCATTTTAGAGATGATTCTGAGGGTTCCCCAATCCTCATTTCAACTTTAAATGAAATTTAAACATGATGCACAGATGACTAGCTAGTCTAGGTCATACCAGAACTAGGGATGTGACACAAGGCTCTATCTCAAAATATGAGCTATCACAATGCTGACCCTAGAAGAGAGGTGGAGGAGTCAGATATATAGGCTAAGGGGTCGAAGGGGTACATGGGCCCCAGCCCAACACGCGCACGCAGGTGGGGTCTGGATGATCCGGGTGGGGAGCCGGATGATCTGGGATCTGTCCGGATGATCCGAGTGGTGGCCGGATGAGTTGATGACACAGGCAGTGGTGGCATTGGCCCGGATGTCCGGATGGGGGTCCGGATGTCCAGCTAGTGTCCGGATGATCCGGGTGCTCGTCCGGAAGATCCGGCATCGGGGTCCATCTTCGGGTGTCATGGGGCGAGTTATCCAGATCGTCCGGACTGGGGTCCGGATCGTCCGGGCTATGTCCGAATCGTCCGGGCCCTCGTCCGGATCGTCCGTCTAGCCAGGGACTTGGCGGTTTTCCTCTCCATCTTCACGCATGTCTTCCGCTTCCGATTCTCCTTGCTTCCTAGCTTCTCCATGGCTAACTCCTTGGTACCTGAGTATGCAAAGCATCTCCATTTGAGGTAGTAGCCATGTCTCATCTGATTCGAAAGGAAGTTGTGAGAGGAGAGATGTCACCTCGGTTTCTAGAGCTCTTGCACGTGCTCTAGTCATTGGTCCAAGTGATGTTGTAGGAGATGTAGATGCGTCCATGGGGATGATCGTGGGATGCTCCACATCATCTCCCCCCCTAGGGAAAGATCCGACCTCGGATCGAAATCTTCATCACCATGGTATGGCGAGAGGTCTTTGACGTTGAAGATGTCGCTCACGTTGTACTTGTCGCTTGGGATGTCAATATTGTAAGCCTTGTTGTTGTAGCGTACTAGCACCTTGAAGGGTCCATCGGCTCATGGTAGAACTTTGGACCTGCATTCTCTGGGGAAGCGGTCCTTGCGAAGGTGTAGCCACACAAGATCTCCAATGTTGAATCTCATGGGTTGCTTGTTGATGTTGAGCTTGGTCGCGAGTCATCGTACTTGGTGCTCGATGGTGTGCCTTGTATCTTCATGCATCTTCTTGACGTAGCTTGCTCATGAACCCGTGTCCATGTTGGTGCGCTCTTGTAGTGGAAGAGGTAGAATGTCCAATGGGGACAACATGAAGCCGTAGACGACCTCGAAAGGGGACTTGCCGGTTGTCAAATGTCTTGTGTGGTTGTAGGCGTACTCGGCGATGGGTAGGCACTCCTCCCACTCCTTGATGTTCCTCTTGATAAACATGCGAAGTAGAGTGGAAAGTGTACGGTTCGTCACCTCCGTTTGGCGCATTGAGTTTTCCAAAAGTAACTCAAGAACTTGACATCGCGGTCCGAGACGATCGTCTTGGGCACTCCATGTAGGCGCAAGATTTCCCTACAAAAGATATTGGCAATATGTGAAGCATCGTCTATCTTGTTGCATGGGATAAAATGAGCCATTTTAGAGAAGCGGTCCACAACAACAACAAACACGAAATCCTTTCCATTTTGAGTCCTAGGCAAACCAAGTACAAAATCCATGCTAATGTCTTCCCAAGGTTGATAAGGAATAGGAAGAGTCTTGTAAAGACCATGGGATTGAGCTTTAGACTTAGCTTTACAACATGTAGAGCATCGGTTGGTGAAGCGTGAGACGTCGCAAAACATCTTGGGCCAAAAGTAGTTCTTGGAAAGCGTTGCAAAAGTCTTGTCGCGTCCAAAGTGTCCCTTGAGTCCACCTCCATGAGTGTCGTGGGAGAGCTGATCCATGGACACCTATGGGACCGGCGGACCGAGCCCCTTTCGGTTCGGTGGGGGGCGGAGGTCGCGCGAAGAGCGGATCGAGGCAAAGCACACGAGCGGTTTACCCAGCTTCGGAGCTCTCCGGAGAGATAATACTCCTACTGCTGCATGTTTGAGTGTATTGAGTTCTTGCTCGGGGCGCTGAGTGCTCTGATACACCCTAGCTGCTAACGAGACCGGCGTGAGTGTTTTACGCCTTGACCCCCCTCTATGTTGCGCATGGGCCTCCTTTTATATGCTCAAGGGGTCACCGGCAGTGGCAAGCGTGAACAAGGGTAAAAATGGAAAGGTATTGCGGTTGGTACAACTACTGTATAGCGTATCATACCTAACCACGACGGCAGGGGACAAAGGCATTAAATGCCGTCTGCGTCGCCCAACAAAGGCAAAGAGGGACCGTCAGGGGCGCCACGGCTTGCCACGATGGCAATCTTGTCAGCGCCGCTTGCCACCTCGCACCGCTGGCTACTGACCTCTTGCCAGCAGCTACCGAAAGGTCGAGGCGACACGTTGGTGGATGTCTTTGGAAGCGCTGGTCTGAGTGGTAGCTTGCGCGGCAAGCACCTTGCCATGATCGTTGTCTTGTCGCTACCAAAGCTTGTCGCTCACGGGCCTCGCCGGGGCGCGTGGCGCGTCGCGGCAAGTTCCTTGAGATACCTTAGTTGGCCTTCCGGCAAGCTCCTCTTGCCGGGTCTTATCTCCTTGGCTTGAATACTTTGTTCTTGAATGGCTCCAAAGGAACCACGGAGGACCTTGGCGGTCACCGGCAAGCCTTGCCGCTGGGTCTGCGATTGCCCATGCACAAGTTCGGGATACTAGGGTACCCTACTCTAGTACACCAACAGAGCCCCGGTCTGGGCCACACAGTCTGCCGAAGCGCTGTTGGGCGTGCCCAAAACAGGCACGGGCACGCGCGGCGGCCGGGTTACGTCTTCTTACTCCGTAGCCACGCGCCCTCCCGAGAAGCGCAGCGTTGAATGCGGCGTCGTGGGAGAGATCGTGGGTGGTTTCTTTAATCAGAAAGACGGAACGTCCGCCCCCTCCCTCTTTATAAGCAGGGGAAACAGAGGAAGTTCGCCCATTTTGTCAGTTGTTATTCCAATCTCAGAAACTTCCGCCGCCCCTCCCTTTCTTCCCAAAGCTGAAAGAGAGCAGCGCTCCGCCCCCCATCGCCACCAGCACCACCAACGCCGTCGATCTCCACCACCACCTCCGCCATGGCTCCGAAAGCCGGCAAGGGGAAGGCCGTGAAGACGACCGAGGCGCAGCGGCTCGCGGCGCTGCGAAGGGAGCAGACAACCTTTCCCCCCCAAGCTCGCCGCGAAGGAGCTGAGGGAGTACTACTACCTCTTCTGGTCGACGGTGACGCGAGCGCATCCGCGCACGAAGGTACTCTCCGCCGCCGCTTCGGAACGAGCTCCGAATGGATATCCCTTCTTCGCGTTGTTCTTCTATTGCGGGCTTTGCCCGCCTTTCTCTGAATTTTTCTGCGACATTATGAACACCTACGGGTTCCACCTCCTTGACTTCACCCCCAATGCCGTTCTGACCATGGCAGTTTTCGCACATCTCTGCGAAAACTTTGTCGGAGTCCAGCCAAATGTAGCTCTTTTCTGCCACTTCTTTATGCCCCGAGTTGAGAGAGGAGAGCCTTTATCCGGCGGAATCGCCTGGATCGCGAGAGCTGGCAAGAAGGAAGCTTATCTGGAGGGAGAGCTCCGCAGCAAGTGGGAGGAATGGAGAGCAGATGGTCTTTGGATTGTCGAGGAGAACCGCAGCCATTTACCAGCGCTAAGCCCGAAGAGAGCGCGGCAGCGATTGGAGCAGCATGGCCCGGAAGATGATAGGTGAAGATTGCTGTCACCGGATCCTCGCCTCGAGCTTGCTGGGCTTCTTCAGAAGCGCCGTTAGCACAGATTTCCTTCGCCGCCGCGACGCCCCTGCGCAGGAGAGGAGGAGACCCGCTGGGAGTTGAAGTGCGGCGGACATCATGAGCTGCGCCGGGCCTCAACTTCAACTTCACCGTCACGAGGCTGGACGCGATGCTCAAGGAATTGTTCAAGCACGACCCTCAACATCCCGAATGGTTCAGGTTGCCGAAGGGTGTCGTTCCGCTGTGCAACAACTCCTCGCTCGACTGCATCCGTGCAATGATGCCGCTATGCGATTCGCATGGAATTGTCCCAACTTGGCAAGAGCCTGCAGACGACGTCGTGCAGGAGTTCTTCGACAGCTTGGTAGAAGTGGCAGTCCGCGCCGATGACCAAAAAAGCCTCACCCGCGACACCACTGATGCGGAGATGCAGCGCATCGCCACTAGGGCAGAAGAGGCGGCGGCAGCCGCTGCCGCGGGCGAGTTTGGATTCACCGTGGAGGAGGCAGAGGCAGCAGAGGTGGCAAGCCTTGCCGAGCAAGATGAGCTTGCCAGCGAGGGGGAGCTTGCCGGCGAGGGAGAGGTTGCCGGGCCTGAAGTCGAGTCGAGCGATCCCGCCGAGGGTGCGAGCGGCTCGTTGGAGACCAACTCCTCTTCCTCCTCGTCTTCAGACAGCCCGCCGCAAGCAGAGCCTCCAGCTCCACCAAGAAGGCGTCTCCGCAAGGTCGGGGACGTTGCAGGGCGGCAGAGGAGTCAACAGCCGCCGCGCCGCGCAACACGCTCCACCGTGGCAAGCACTGTTGCCGCGGGAGCGCCTCACGCCGCTGCGGCAACTGGAGCGGGGTCCTCTCGGACCGCCGCTTCTGCTCCTGCCCCTGCTCCTGCCAAGCGGTTAAGGGAACCCACTCCTCCGCCTTGTCGCGCCGTAGGTGGGCCGGACTTTGACCTCTCCGCGCTCAGCTCCGACGAGGAAGAAGAAGAGTAAGATTCTTTGATGTATTTGTAGTTCTTCAATTCTTGCTGTTTTGTCTTGTATCTGATTTGCTTTACTCCGAACTCATTCCTTTCAGGATGCTGGCCCAGAGAGCGGCGAAGAGAGCCAAGGTCCCGATGATTGTCATCGAGGACGAACCCACCGCGACAGCAGGGGGTGCGCCCGAGACCACCTTGCCGGACCCGGCAATCATTCCCCAAAGCAGCCCCCAGCGCAGCCCCCAGTGTAAGTATATGTTTACTTCCCGCTGTTAGGTGCGCATGGGTGCTCTTTCTTTGCTGATGTCTGGCTGTTGGTTTGTGTAGGAACAGAGCAGCCTCACCAGGAGCGCTCTGAAGCCGCCCCTGACAGTCTATCTGCTTCGACCACACCGCCAAGGGAGGATTCTCCGGCAAGGGAGCGTTCTCCGGCAAGGGAGAGTTCTCCGGCAAGGGACAGTACCAGCGACCCCCTGGTGGCGGAGACCGTGACGGTAGAACCCAGTACAGGTAATCCTCTTGCTTGAAAACTTCCCTTGGGTTCTTCTTCTGATTTATTTTTGGATATTTGCTTGACTTTTCTCCCTCTTCCGGCCTTCAGATCCACTTGTCACGGAGCCGATGGAGACCGAGGTTGCCGGCGAGGAGAACACGCGCGGCAATACCGACGACACCGCTGCCACCGAAGAAGCAGCCGACGCTGATGATCCCGCCGGCGAAGAGGCCGCCAAAGCTGCCGCCGCAGAAGCCGGCGAGGGGTCTAGCAATCGCACTGACGGCCCCGAGGCCGCAGGAGCGTCAGGCGCTACACCGACCGCCGATCCCCCCGCCGCTGCCGCAGCGTCAGGCTCCGAAGAGCCCCAGCCCGGCGCCTATTTGAAGGCCGGCGATGGCGTCTTCATCAAGCTCCCCTGGGCGTCAATCTCCAGGGCGCCGGTCGAAGGAGAAATCTTGGATGGAAAGGTGCTTGCCTCCGCTGGGCTGATGCTGGTTGATGCGCCGAGCAGCAGCAGCGGCGAGTCTGAGGAGGAGCAGCTGTTGCGGAAGCTGGTGTCACTCTACCGCGCTCGGCAGGCCAAGGTGGAATCCCGAGAAGCGCTTGTCGCGCAGGCGGGAGTGGACATCGAGAAGCGCGCGGAGGAGCTCCGGGGTCGCAACCAGGAAGCTCTCCGGTCCCTGGCAGAGAAGCGGGAGCAACTCGCTGAGGAGCGGAAAGCCTTCCTCCTCGAGAAGGCTGAAGTTGAAGAGCAACAACGGCTTGCCGCCGAGGAGCTGTTTGCGCGGGAGGGCGAGTTAGCGCAGCGGAAGGTCAATCTTGACAGCCATGAGGAGGAGCTTGCTGTGCGCGAGCAAACATTCGGCGGGGCTCTCAAGGAAGCAGAGGATGCTGCCGTAGCTGCCGAGGCCGCCAAGAAGGAGCTGGAGAAGAAGGTGGTGCAGCTGGAGGCCGATATCAAGGCGAGCGGCGAAGATCTTGCCGCGCTCAAGCGTGAGCGCGAGAAGGACGCCTACACTCTTGGCGAGCTGCAAGGTAGTCTCGCCGAGAAGGGCAAGGAGCTCAGCGCCGCCAAGGACTCCAACGCAGATCTTGAGTTGAAGCTGACTACTCTGACCAAGACGCTGGACGGTGCCAGGGAGCAGGAGGTGGCCTTGAAGAAGCGAGATCAAGGCCGGCGAGGCGCTTTGGCGAGTCTTCTTGCCCCCAGAACACTTTCAGGGAGAATGTGGAGCACTGGACGGAGGGTCTCGTGGATGTTGCCGCAGCCATCGATAGGGAGATGTCGCAGCTGGGGATGGAGGATTTCGGGTATCCCTCTAATGAGAACCTCCAACCCAGCGCCAAGCTCAGCTTGTTCTTCAAAGGCGTGGCGGCGGCCCTCCAGCAACTCCGGGAGAGGATCCCAAAGCAGCTGGCCGATGAGTCGCGCACGATCTGCGCGGGAGCTCTTCAAAAGGTGCTGGTGAAGGTGGCCTTCCGCAACCCAGGCCTCAACCTCACCAATGTCCTCAAGAAGCTGCCGCCGGATGCTGATCTGGAAGCGCTCAAGACCCTTGTCGCACCCATTGTGGACAAGGTGAGCGAGATCAAGAGGGTTGAGGGCGATCGCGTAGATTAGGCCGCCTGTTTTCTCCTTTTCTTGTCGCTGCTGGTCATGTCACGAGAACAATCTATTAGATCTGCGACAAGCTATCTTGTAATATAACTCTATTTTGGGTATTGATTGCTATGTTATTTCCTTTACTTGATTCCTTCCTTTGCATGTTTTTGCCCTACGCTTTTAGGGAACTTGTCGTATGAGCACCTTAGCCATGAGCGCCGAGTCTTGGACGTCAAGACTTCTTTGGCGGTGCCGCCACCGACAAAACCTTGTCATAACTAGTCGCAGCTCACTTAAGTTGTTGGCGGACTCGAAACAAAGTAAGGGCGCAACTAGCTACGAGTTGGTTCCTCCGCATAGGTTTTCCATACAAAGCACGGTCGTTCGAGGAAGATAACTTAAAAATTTAAAACTGATTGCTCAAACTTTGGCAACTTAGCTTTTACGTCGCTTTGCGTCGGTAAGTGAAACTTTCTTGAGCGATGCAGGTCCACACCATTATCTTCTCCTTTCCCCGTAGCAAACTTGTGGGCGAGGGAACCTTCCTTTCTTTGAGAAAGAGAAAGAAGAGATAATAAAGATATGGAGCCTTACGCCTCGTTATTGCTTACCGGGGGTAGGCGCTGCACAAAGTGTCAGATAACACATGCAAAAAATAGAAAGCATGAAATTGACAAGATGTGCGGAGCACATAAGCTTTACTTATGCACGGGATCTGCACCTGGCTTTGTACAAAGGATTACATGCAACAGCGGCAAGACTTGTACAAAAGGTGGTCGCCTTACGGGTAAAACTTACGAAGATGCTCAATGTTCCAGGAGTTGCTCACCGGAGTGCCATCTTGGTCTCAAAGGCGGACGGCGCCGAGCCTAGTGACTGCGTTTTACAGTAAGGGCCTTCCACTTTGGCGTCAACTTGTTGGAATTCTTGGCGGACTGAACGCGCGAAGAACAAGGTCGCCTTCCTCGAGACTTCGGCATTAACTGCGGCTATGGTAGCGGCGCAAAGCTTGCTGGTATCGAGCAGCTCGTCTGACAACTGAAGACGGTCTTCCTCAAGGAGTAGCGTCATCTTGTCGCAGCTGCTCTTGCTTAAGCTCATCATAGCGAGCACTCGAGGCGACCCGTGATATCTGAGTTCCGTGGGGAGAACTGCCTCTGCTCCATAGACTAGGCGAAAGGTGTGCGGCGGTGGCTCGATTTGGCGTCATCACGATCGACAAAAGAACCACCGGCAGCTCCTCAATCGATTCTTTCCGCACTTGCGTAGCTTTGTAGAAAGTCTGGTCTTGAGCCCGCGCAAGCACTTCAAGCATTGCCCTCTCCGCTTGACCATTGCTTCTCGGATGAGCAAGCGAAGCGAAGCGGAACATTGGCGCCAAGATCTTGGGCGTCTTGCATGAAGGTGCGGCTCGTGAATTGCGTGTCGTTGTCGGTGATGATCTGTTAGGGATCCCGGCGGCAAACAATCGACTGAAGAACTTGATGCTTGTTGTCTTGTCACCTTCCTCATCGCTTCCACTTCCGGCCACTTTGTGAACTTGTCAATTACAGCGTACAAGTACTCAAAGCCCCGACAACTTCGGGAAAGGGGCGAGGATGTTGATCCCCTGCACGAAAATGGCGGGATAAAGGGATCGTCACGGAGAGCTTGAGTGGCTGGTGTATCTGCTTGGAATGGGCGGCATGCTTCACACTTGGTTACTTGTGCAGTTGCATCCTGGAGGGCTGTCGGCCCAAAGAAACCTTGTCGGAACGCTTTGTCGGCAAGTGCTCTTGCGCCAATGTGGTGACCACGTATGCCTCCATGTATCTCTGCCAACAGCTTTTGTCCATCTTCTCGGTGAATACACTTTAATTTCACACCGTTGAGTCTTCTTCTGTACAGTGTGTTGTCGACAAACTGGTACATACTTGACTGCCGGGCTACTCTTTCCGCTTCTTCTTTCTCTTTGGGAAGTTCTCCTGTCTGAAGGAAACGGACAATCTGCTATGCCCATGCTGGAGCTCGCGGCTCGACAACAAGGACTAAAGGCACATCTGCTGCTGCGGGAACATCCGCTTCTACGGCGAGAACCTGCGGCTCGGCCGGAGCTTGACGTTCCCCGGCAAGCTTGCTGGAGCAAAACTTGTCGGGAGCGTCTGCTTCAACGAAACAAACCCTAGGGCTTGCCGGAGCAGACTGCTCCTCAGCACCCTTGGTGTTGATCTTGGGGACCTTCTTGGCGGCGGCTTCGGGGAGCTCTGCCGGAAAAAAGTCACCAGAAATCAACTTCCTCTTCTTGCTATGTCCAATTGATGGTGTTGCAGACGGTTGAGTCAGTTTGAGCACAAAGATTCCTGGTTCCACAGGTAACTTAAGTGCGGCGCACTTCGACAGGCCATCGGTAATGTCATTCTGAGCTCTTGGAACATGTTCCATCTGTAGGCCATCAAAGTGTTCTTCTAACTTCCTCACTTCATCAACGTAAGCTTCCAGCAACGGACTCTGATAATTCTTATTCACTTGGCGGACGACAAGCTGCAAGTCACCCCTGACAATGAGCTTCTTGATCCCAAGGTCTGCTGCGATCCTGAGACCGGCAAGCAAACCTTCATACTCTGTGGTATTGTTCGTTGCTTGCTCCTTAGGAAAGTGCATCTGGACTACGTACTTGAGGTGCTCTCCGGTGGGTGCAACAAGTAGCACGCCCGCACCGACGCCTTGCAGCGAAAAGGCACCATCAAAGTACATTAGCCACTCTTTGCTTGCTTCCTTGACGGGGATGCTCGTTTCTGGAATTTCTTCATCTGGTGTTGGCGTCCATTCTGCTATGAATTCTGCCAATGCTCTGCTCTGGATAGTTGAAGTGCTCTCAAACTTGAGGCCAAAGCTTGACAGTTCTAGTGCCCACTCGACAATCCTGCTGTTGCTTACGGATTCTGCAGTATCCTCTTGTTGGGAAAGCAGTGACAACTGTGATCTCATGTGCTTGGAAGTAATGGCGCAGCTTTCTCGAGGCCATGAGAAGGCTGAAAAGCAATTTCTGCACACCAGAATACCTTGACCTAGCCCCCTGCAGAAGGGAACTGACAAAGTAAACTTGGCGCTGCACCATTCTCTTCTGCATCTCGTTATGTGCCTGCGCAGATCCATCTTTGTCGGGACCAGAGTTTGTCGGTGAAGTCCCCTGCTTGTCGCTGGATGCTTCTGCCGTGGTTGCGGGCTCATCATCCGCCTCCCTCTCCGCTACTAACGCAGCACTAACCACTTGATTGGTTGCCGCTATATACAGCAGCAACTTCTCTTGTGGCTTAGGTGCGACAAGTGTTGGAGTGGAGGATAGGTATCTCTTTAAGTCCTGCAGCGCAGCCTCCGCTTCCGGAGTCCATTTCATTGGACCTGCCTTTTCAATATTTTGAAAAGCGGCAGGCACGCTTCAGCAGAACCTAGAGATAAACTGCTTGAGAGCAGCCATGCAAGCGCAAGTCTTCGTACATCCTTGGCGCGCTTTTGGTGCTTCAATCTGCTCAATGGCCTTGATCTTGTCGGGATTGGCTTCAATCCCCCCGAGATTCTGAAGAACCGAGAAGGTTGCGAAGGGACTCCAAACACACACTTCTCGGGGTTAAGCTTGAGGTTGATCTTGCGCAGATTTGCAAAGGTCTCGTCTAAATCTTGAATCAGAGTTGCCTTGTCCTTGCTCTTGACCACTATGTCATCCATGTAGGCTTCCACATTTCTGTGCATTTGTGGCTCAAAAGCGTCATGGACTACCCTCGCAAATGTTGAACCAGCATTCTTTAAACCAAAAGGCATCCGTATGAAACAGTATGTGCCACATGGAGTGATGAATGCGGTCTTCTCCTCATCCTCTTTTGCCATGAAGATTTGATGATATCCTGAGTATGCGTCAAGAAATGAAAGCAAGTCACATCCAGCCGTGGAGTCAACAATCTGGTCAATGCGCGGTAAGGGAAATGGGTCTTTGGGAACAGCTTTATTGACATCGGTAAAGTCGATACAAAGCCTCCATTTCCCGTTTGCCTTGCGCACGACTACAGGATTGGCCAACCACGTAGGATGGAGCACTCCTCTGACAAGGCCTGCTGCTTCCAATTTCTTGATTTCTTCTGCGATGAATTCTTGGCGCCCCCGCTTGTTTCGACTTTACGCTTGACGGGCGCGCGCATGAGGACAGACGGCAAGATGGTGCTCGATTACTTTCACAGGAACACGGGGATGTCGACGGTTGCCACGCAAACACGTCGGCGTTCGCCCGCAGGAAAGCAACGAGTGCGCTTTCCTATTTAGGGTCGAGAGTGGCACTGATGGTGAAGGTACCACCAGTGCCGTCCTCCTTGGCGGACACCTTCTTGGTCTCTGGCGGAGCTGCCATTGTCTTGTTACGCTTTCCGGTGGAGCTCGATGGTGCATCCTCGACGGTAGCGCAGCACTCCGAAGAGGTGCGCTTGCCGGAGTGGGCATCAGAACTCTTGCCGGACTTGGTCTTCTTCTTCCCCCCGGGAGCTTCAACGGAAAGTGACTTGCGATCCGCTGCGGCTGCTGCTTCCCGGTAGATCTTGTCGGCACAGATAAGAGCATCCTTCTTGTCGCCAGGGAAAGAGATGACACTTATCGGGCCTGGCATCTTCAGCATGTTGTATGCGTAGTGAGCGGCTGCCATGAATTTGGCGAGTGCTGGACGGCCGAGTATCCCATTGTAAGGCAATGGAAAGTTAGCAACATCAAAAGTGACCCTCTCAGTCCTGAAGTTCAACTCGCTGCCAAATGTCACCGGCAACGTGAGCTTTCCCTTCGGCCTGCTCCTTCCTGGATTGATTCCTTGGAATGTGCCGGTCTCTTCGAGCTCGCTATCAGGGATCTGGAGTTTCTGGAGTACCGCGGAGGAGATCAGGTTCAAGCTGGCCCCGCCGTCAACTAGCATCTTAGTGACCTTGAGGTTGCGGATAGTTGGTGAAACCAACATCGCCAAGCACCCGACCGCAGTTATGCGATCAGGGTGGTCCTCAATATCAAAGATGATAGGCGTGTTGGACCATTTCAGAGGCTTGCGTGACTCGACGGGTGGTTCTGCCGCATTGACTTCCCGCACCCATTGCTTGAGCTGGCGGTGTGAAGTATGCAGAGAAGCACCGCCGTCAACGCACAGGACCTCTATGGCTTTCTGGAACTCCTGCTCAAAGGTCTCATCATCATCCATATCTTCATCTTCATCGTCATCTTCATCCTTGTCGCGGCCGCGGGGAGGTCTATCTCCTTGCCGCTGCTTGGCCTTGCCGCGGCGTCCTCCTCGGCCGGGGCGCTTCTTGCCGGATCCTCCAATACCTTCTTGGGCCTTCTCCTTGTCGCATCGCTCGTACTCAGCCTTTTGCTGCTCGACAAGCTGCTCGACCTTCTTGCAGCTCTGGAGGTCATGGCCCTTGGTGCGGTGGATCTTGCAATGTTGTTTGTTGGTGCTGTCCTGCTTGTCAGCGACCGCCACAGCTTCGGCTTCCTTGGCGCCACCTCCGTTGCCGGACTGCTCAACGACAAGCACATCTTTGCCTTTCTTCTTCCTGTTGTTCCGCCACTGGTTTTTCTTTGCCGGGGCAGCATCCTCACTATCAGATCCTCCTGCTCCTGTATTCTCTCCGGGAAGTTTCCTCCCTTCCTGAACACGTGCACACTTGTCGGCCAGGGCATATAGCTCACTGACGTCTCTGATCTTGCACATCGCCATCTCCTCCCGCATCCTGCGGTTTCGCATGTTCTGATGGAACGCACTGATGACCGTGGCAGGGTGGACATCTGGGATGTTGTGCTGTACACGGCTGAATCTCTGAATGTACTTGCTAGGGCTCTCCTTCCTTCAGGCGGCAGATGAAGGTCGCTCTCTTGGCCATGAGGTTTGTGGCACTTTGTAGAAGGCGCCGACAAACTGATGGCATAGGTCTGCCCAGGAGGATATGGAGTTGTCCGGCAAGTGCATGAGCCAGGACCTGACATTTGGCTTGAGCACTAGCGGGAAGTAGTTGGCAAGGATCTTGTCGTCTCGCCCCCCGGCGGCTTGCACCGTGATGGTGTAGATGCTGAGGAACTCCGACAGATATGACTTGCCGTCGTACTTCTCTGGTACGTCTGGCTTGAAATTCTTCGTGCTAGGCCACTGGACTTGCCGCAGCTCACGAGTGAATGCAGGGCAACCTACCGCATACGGCAAGTCGCCTAGTTCCCTTGGCGCATACATGCGGACAGAGGGCCCAGCGCGCTGGTCCGATTGACGCCGCGCTTCTCTTCGGCGCTCGATGCAAGTACGAGCGTCTTCTTGCTGTCGTTCGTGAAGACCTTGGCGCTGATCGCGATGAGCTCGTGGATCTGATGATGCGGTGGAGTCGCTGTCGAGGTAGATCCGGTGAGTCGGCGATCTTGGCCTTCGAGGTGGAGAGTGCGGTGGTTGCACCCCACGGTTTTGTCGCCATCGGCTCGTGCTCGCAATCTTGCGCGGCTGCGATGTACTCGGCTGCCGTGGAGTGTCGTCGTTAAGCGGCCGATGAGACTCGAATGGTGGCCCTCCATTCGTCGATCTTGTCTGCCGTTGGAGGGTAATTGAAGCGATTGAGCTCGTGCCAAAGCTTCGCTGGAGTGGTGGGTGGCGGTGGTGAGCGGTGCGAGGCGGGATATGCCGGACTTCTAACTATGTTAGAAGGAGCGATATCCCGTCCAGCGCAATGTCTTGCTCGTGCCAGCATGTTGGCGTGCGTGCTGGTCTTGAGCACCCCGAGATCCACCAGCTCGATCTTGGTCCAACGAACGTATGGTACCGTGAGTACCATGACGCTGTCGGTCCCGCGCCTCCTGAGATGGGCACGGTGCATGTACGGACGCCGAGGTCTGCGCAGCCTTGTCCTTGGACCTGGCAGCACCGTGAGCTCCCTCGTCGACGCCCGTTCTTCCGCCGGCATCTACCCCACCACCCGTTTGCTCCGGTGGTGGTGGGATCGACGTGGACGGAGCAGCCACCTCCGAAGCCTTCTTCTTTGGCGGCATGTCGATGAAGAAGATGAAGATCTAGCTCGTGTGAACGTCGGATCAGGTTCACACAACCTCAACTTCCCCTACCTGGCGCGCCAAAGATGTCGTGGGAGAGCTGATCCACAGACACCTATGGGACTGGCGGACCGAGCCCCTTTCGGTTCGGCGGGGGGCGGAGGTCGCGCGAAGAGCGGATCGAGGCGAAGCACACGAGTGGTTTACCCAGCTTCGGAGCTCTCCGGAGAGATAATACTCCTACTGCTGCATGTTTGAGTGTATTGAGTTCTTGCTCGGGGCGTTGAGTGCTCTGATACACCCTAGCTGCTAACGAGACCGGCGTGAGTGTTTTACGCCTTGAACCCCCCCTCTAGGTTGCGCATGGGCCTCCTTTTATATGCTCAAGGGGTCACCGGCAGTGCAGCGTGAACAAGGGTAAAATGGAAAGGTGTTGTGGTTGGTACAACTACATGCGATGTATCATACCTAACCCTGACGATAGGGGACAAAGGCATTAAATGCCCGTTTGCGTCGCCCAAACAGTGCAAAGAGGGACCGTCAGGGGCGCCACGCTTGCCACGATGGCAATCTTGTCGCGTCGCTTGCCACCTCGCACCGCTGGCTACTGACCTCTTGCCACGCTGGCGCCGAAAGGTCGAGGCTGACGAGGTTGGTGGATGTCTTTGGAGCACGGTCTGAGTGGTAGCTTGCATGAAAGCGCCTTGCATGATCGTTGTCTTGTCGCGCCCGGAAGCTTGTCCCTCACCGGGCCTCGCCGGGACGCATGGCGGGTCGCGGCAAGTTCCTTGAGATACCTTAGTTGGCCTTCCCAGCAAGCTCCTCTTGCCGGGGTCTTGTCTCCTTGGCTTGAATACTTTGTTATTGAATGGCTCCAAAGGAACCACAGAGGACCTTGGCGGTCACCCGGCAAGCCTTGCCGCGGGGTGCTGCGACTGCCCGTGCACAAGTTTAGGATACTAGGGTACCCCTACTCTAGTACACCAACAATGAGCCTCTTGCAAAAGTAACAAACGAAAAGAAGACTTGGGAATGCATAGTTTGTTAGCTCTCATAAGATAACCATCTTTGATATAGCATCGTTCCCAAGAAGTATGCATCACACACTTAGCATAAGGAGTAGAAAAAGTCACATCACGCTCATACAAATCCTTGATATGATCAAATCCAACAACACTCAATTCAAGTGGGGTAAAGCAAGAATCTGAGCATGAGTAAGCAAAGATTTGAGCTCATCAAAAGTGGTAGATTGCAAAGGTCCCCAAACAAAAGGAGCATTTTTCTTACTCAAGGCGTGCAAAGGTGCGGCGATAGTGCTAAAATCTTTCACAAAGCGATGATAGAAACCCGCAAGGCCAAGAAAGCTATGCACTTGTTGCAAATTAGTGGGTTGGGGCCAAGTTTTAATTGCTTCAATTTTAGATTCATCAACATGGACACCCTTTGAGGAAACAACGAAACCCAAGAAAACAAGTTTGTCAACACCAAACGTGCACTTTTTCATGTTGGCATAGAGACGTTCCTTCCGAAGAGTTTGCAAAATAGCCCTAACATGATTTAGATGGTCTTTCATGGATTTTCTAAAAACAAGTATGTCATCGAAGTAGACCACAACAAACACTCCAACGTAAGGAAGAAGCACAAAATGCATAAGACGCATGAAAGTACCAGGACCTTCCGATAAACCCATAGAAATAACCAAGCACTCGTACAAGCCAAATTTTATTTTCAAAGCGATTTTCCATTCATCACCTTCTTGTATGCGGATTTGATAATAGCCACTTTTAAGATCAATTTTTAAGAAAATGGTGGCACTGCTAAGCTCAGCTAGCATACCATCTAGGCGAGGAATGGGATGCCTATAACGAACGGTGATAGCATTAATGGGTCTACAATCTGAGCACATGCGAAAACTACCATCTTGCTTGGGCACAAGTATAACCGGAATGGCACAAGGGCTCAAGCTTTCATGTACATGTCCATTGTCGATGAGTTGTTATACTTGCCATTGAATATCCTTAGTTTCTTCGGGGTTGACGCGGTAGGGAGCCTTGTTTGGAAGAGGTGCGCCGGGGATGAGGTCGATCCTACGTTCAATGCCATGTAGAGGAGGTAGACCCGGAGGTAGCTCATCGGGGAAAACATCTTGGAACTCCTGGAAAAGAGAAGACAACACTAAAGGTAGATCGTGAGAGGTGTTAGTTTTTGTTGCCTTGTCCTTGCACACAAGGACAAAGTGCATAACACTCGATGGGTTCTCACACACTTCTCTCATCTCACTTTTTGTGGAAAATAGGACAAAGTTTTTCTTGTCGCTCAACGTGGAGGCACTCGGTTTTGGCTTGTGGCTCTCACTCTCTTTATGGTCGGTCACTCTCTCACTCTTTTCTCCATGATGGGTGGCTTGCTTGTCGGCGATCACTTGACTAGGAGAGATAGGTCATAGCACATATTCCTTCCCTTTCATCTTGAAGCTATAGTGATGGGTACGACCGTTGTGGATGACGCCTCGGTCAAATTGCCATGGTCGACCAAGAAGGAGGTGGCAAACGGACATCAGGACGACATCACACTCCAAAGTGTCATCATATGCTCCGATTTTGAAGGAGACTTGGACCGTATGCTCAACTCATATAGTGCTGGAATCGCTTAGCCATTGGACCTTCTATGGGTGCGGGCGCTTCATCTTGACCAATTGGAGCTTGGAGCATAGTTCTTCACTTGCCAAGTTGTGACAACTACCTCCATCGATGATGACCTTGACGGACCTTCCATTGATGCCGGCTTTTGTGTGGAAGATGTGGCATCCTTGTTCTTCGTCTTGTTGATGTTGAAGAGTCAAGACTTTGGAGAAAACGAGAGCGAGGCTCGAATCCTCATCACAAAAGACTTGATCATCTTCATCTTTGTTCACGCGCCGGTGCATGGCCACTTGCTCAAGGGCTTCCATCTCCTCTTCACTCATGGAGTCATAGGTTCCGTCATCGTTGAGGATCATGGTGCGCTTATTGGTACACTGAAAGGAGTTGTGGCCTCGGCCGCCGCAAGTGAAACATTTGAAGGAGCTTGTCTTGATGGTCTCATCGGTTGGAGTAGATGGTGAAGTGTGCAGCTTGAAGTTGCTTGTAGAAGGAGGAGGACGACTTGAGGTTGTCAAAGGTTTCTTGTAACTCGATTTGTCGTTGTTGCTTATAGATGGCTTGGTTGAGGTAGAAGTTGTTGGAGTCGTTGAAGCTTGGTTGTTGGAGAAGCCGTAGGTCTTGGATGAGTACTTGGCGTACTTGAAGTCATCTTGCACTTGACGTTCCGCTTTGGTAGCTAGATGCACGAGATCAATGAGGTTGGAGTAGGGTTGGAAGTCGGCAATCTTCTTTATGGGATGATTGAGGCCATTCAAGAAACGTGCCATAGTTTGTTCCTCATCTTCCGTGACATTGGTTCTTATCATGGCTATCTTCATTTCCTTGTAGTATTCTTCAACACTCATTGTACCTTGCTTCAGTAGTTCGAGCTTTTTGAAGAGATTGCGGTTGTAGTAGGTGGGCACAAAACGGGCGCGCATGACATCTTTCATTTGAGCCCAAGTGGTGATTGGTGGTTCACCTCTTGCTTCTCGGCGCTCAAGGACTTGTTCCCCACAATATGAGCACATAGTATTGGAACTCAAGTGATGCCATAGCGATCTTCTTGTCTTCCTCATAGTTGTACAAATGAAAGATTTTGTCAACCTTCAATGCCCATGATAAGTACTCTTCGGGATCATTGCTTCCATTGAACTTGGGCATGGTGAACTTTAGCTTACCGTAGCGTTGCTCTTTATTGTGTTGGGTCGAGGGTGATGATGATGCCCTTGATGTGGAGGATTATTAACCTCATGTTGCTCTTGGTGTGGAGGATTTCCATAGTCGTCTTGCTCTTGTTGAACTTGAGGTTGTGGAGGAGCTTCTCGAGCTTGTGGAGGAGCTTGAGGAACTTGACGTTGTACTCTTGGTTGGTAGTTCCACGCTTGGATTTCTTCTCGAAGTGCTTCCTCTTGATTGCGCCTATCGCGGTTGCGTTTGGCAATTGCTCGACTTGATTCTTGAAGGGCATGTTGTGCCTCAAGAGCTTGTGCTTCACGTTCTTGTTGTTGAAGACGTTGAGCCTCGGTGTCTTGTTCATCTTGATATTGTCACGCTCGTTCTTCCTCTAGTTGACGTTGACGTTGTCATTCTTGAGCTTGTGCAAGAGGAACTTGGTTTGGTTGATGACGAAGTGCTTGCTCGTCGACTTGCTCTTGCAAGTGATTGTCGTGTAGAGAATTGCGAGATGCATGACGGTCTTGACGCACGACTCGTCGTAGAGTGTTTGATGTTAGTGTACTTGAGCCGGAGAAGGTGTCATCAGTGTTTCGACTCAAACGGCTCCGTCTTGATGATGAAGAAGTGGGAGAATGTTGGTTCACCAACAAGGCACGGATCTCGTCCATTCTTGCATCGTTCTCTTGCTTGTGAGCGTCGAGCTTGTTGTCGAAGTAGTATTTTGTTCGTTGCTCGGAGAGTCGCAAGTCGATGGCGAGATTGTCGATGCGGTCGCTCATTGCTTGCTGCTCTTGATGCAACGCTCGTTATGCACCAAAGTGGTGGCTCTTGGTGACGTATGATGACATGTCATCGTCTTGCTCGATGAAGAGTGGGTTGGTAGAAGAACTTGGCCTATCCATCATTCCAAGAAAAAATGTGAGTGGGAGAAAGAGAAGAACTTATACCAAATGTACCTTGACCGATGTTGAAGATGGATCAAAGATCACTCAAATGTAGTCAATGAAATAGCACAATTGGTACCAATTCTTGTCGGTTCTCACACCTACACAAGTAAATGCTTATGTTGGAGCTCGGTTAGGATGTTGGCACAAAATTTGATGCAATTGTTAGTTAGACTCAAAGATGTTGAAAAAGATTCGCAAATTCGCAAATGCAACAAGTGGACCAAGCAAGTAGTGGTACACGGAAACACACACGCAAATAGATAAGTGGGATTGGGCAAACCAAAAATGAGCCTAAATGCGGAGTCCGCAAAAATGCTGTTGTTGCACAATACTATAGAGTCACTGGCACGATTGCACAATAGGCAGATACGCAGCTTGTGCACAATCTACGAAGGAAAAATGCGACGACCTCGATCCCAAGTATGTTATATGTATGGTATTTTGGTGATATGACCCAAGATGATCGGGTATGACAATCTTAATGTAGTGTGATGTTATGGTTCTTGCTTATAAGCTCTTTGCTTATCTTTCTCTTTTTGCTTAAAAGCTTGTTTGGCTCTTTCACTTTTGAGTTATTTTCTCATGCAGAACTTCACGAACCAAGATAGCGATTGTGTATGCGATGACAACTTTGTGACACAAGAGATGATATCAAGATATGCACCACGATGATATGGTATGTATGCTTACGGAGATTATGATCACAAATGTGCACAAGTCACGTTGTCGGCAATACTCAGAGGCTAGTCTCGATGGGTAAGCAACGCAAAAGTAAGGCTATGGTGGTTTTCAATGCAATGGCAAGGCGTATACAAAGATGTCGTCGAGGTTACCGTCTGTAGTGATGATGAATAGTCGACGAAGATGAGCGGTGGTGATGTTGATGTTGCACCGTACCTATATAGCCGAAATACAATAGGACACGGAAAACCACAACTCAAAATCTCGAACCCAAAGTTGAATGGTGGTACTGTGGGGTATGTCGTGTGGTTGGAGTTAAGGTGGTGGTGGTCGAAGTGGGTATGCAGAGGCGTAGGTGGCGGTGGACAACACTGCAAAAATGTAGTTTCGGTGGAGGAAGCCAGATGATCCGGGCCAAGAGCCGGATGATCCGGGCGGGTCTGGATGAGCCAGACTGGGCACGGGATTTCCTCGGGATGAACTCGAAAATGGGGAGAAATTCGAAGATGTCGTGGATTTTGGATGGATTTCGGGGGTGAGATGGTGGGGAAAGCAAGATCCACGAGTTACACAACGAATCCGCGGATCAAAATCAACAAGACATCATCAGAACCAACAAATCACAAAAAAATGGGGGCTTTTTGGTGGGGATTTTTGGATTTAGGACGAAATCAACAAAGTCAAGCTAGAAAACAATGGGTAGGGGCTCCAAAAACGTGATCAACGTGGCTCATGATACCAAGATGTTGTAGAGTAGAACCCTAGAGGCCGATCTTTCACGTTTGGAGGGAAATCCTACCAAGAACACGAAGAACACGAGGATGGGAACGAGGGAAAACATGAGAGAACACTCAACCAACAAGAATAAAGTCACACATGCGCTAGATCATCGAGACACAAAGTGATACAAGGTCCGAATCCAACAAAGGACGATACATAGGGTAACCGGTTCATCTCCGGGAGGAGGTCTTGAAGAGGGTCTTCCCTGAAATGAGGTCTTGAATCCAACTAGGATCTTCTCTGAGGAGTTGTCAGTCCCTTGCGGTGGAGTAGATCCGGATGGATGAGCAAGGCTCTATCTCAAAATATGAGCTATCACAATGCTGACCCTAGAAGAGAGGTGGAGGAGTCATATATATATAGTCTAAGGGGTTGAACGGGTACATGGGCCTCAGCCCAACACGCACATGCAAGCAGGGTCCGGATGCTCCGAGTGGGGTTGCTGGATGATCCGGGCTCTGTCTGGATGATCCGGGTAGTGGCTCGAATGAGTTGATGATGCAGGCGGTGTTAGCGTTGGCCCAGATGTTCGGATGGGGGTTCGGATGTCCGGCCGGTATCCGGTTGATCCGGCTTTAGGGTCCGTCTTCGGGTGTCATGGGGAGAGTTATCCGGATCGTCCGGACCGGGGTCCGGATCGTCCGGGCTATGTCCGGATCGCCGGGACCTGGCGGTTTTCCTCTCCGTCTTCACGAATGTCTTCCGCTTTCGATTCTCCTTGCTTCCTAACTTCTCCATGGCTAACTCCCTGGTACATGAGTATGCAAAGCGTCTCTGTTTGAGGTAGTAGCCATGTCTCGTGTGATTCAAAAGGAAGTTGTGAGAGGAGAGATGTCACCTCAGTTTCAAGAGCTCTTGCACGTGCTCTAGTCATTGGTCCAAGTGGTGTTGTAGGAGATGTAGATGCGTCCATGGGGATGATCGTGGGATGCTCCGCATCATCCGGACAAGCCTTCCGGAATGCAACAGAACCAGCCGGGACATCCGGCCACGACCCCGGATATCCGGCCCCTCGTGAAGACCCGGACATCCGGACCAGCCCTATCCAGAGAGCACCATGACGGTGCCAGGCCAGCCCAGAAATCCAGCCTGACAGCTTGGACATCCGGCGTCTCGTGAACGCCCGGACATATGGCCTGATGCCCGGACATCCGGCCTCCCCTGTTTGCGTACAGTGTAAGGGCCAAGGCCCATGTACCCCTTCGCCCACCTAGACTATATATACTCCTCCGCCGCCCTGTTTCTAGGGTTAGCATTGGTTTAGCTCATATTTGATATAGAGCTTTGCTTATTCACTTGGTTACTTCTCCTCGGAGCTCATGACCTCTTCGGAGAAGATCCCCCAAGCGGATTCAAGACCCCATCACGGGAAGACCCTTCAAGAACTCCTCACGGAGAAGACCTTTTGCATCGTCCTTTGTTGACTTTGAATCATGCATCACTCTTTGTGTTTCGAGGATCTAGCATATGTATGACCGAATCTTGTTTGTTTGAGTGATTCTCTCGTCTTTTCCCTCGTGTTTCCCCTCGTGTTCTTCGTGTTCCTCATTGGGATCCACTCCTTTCGTGAAAGATCGGGCATCTAAGGTTCTACCCTACATCATCTCGGTATCATGAGCCAGGTTGATCACGATTTTAGAGCCTCCCCTCTTCATTTTCTGGCCTTGTTTTGTTGATTTTGTCCCAAATTCGAAAATTCCCCACAAAAATAGCCCCCCAAATTTTTTTGTGATTTGTTGGTGTGATGAAGTTTTGTTGGATTTGATCCGCGGATTTCGTGTGTTGCAAGTAGATCTAGCTTTTTCCCCTCTTTTCCCCAATTTCCATCCACAAAATCCCCCGAATTTTGCCCCGGATTTGACCTTTCCACGCGGAGTTTTTTGAGTTCATCCACGGATCCCGAGCCTGGACATCCGGCCCGTGACCCCCGAACATCCGGCCCACCAAGCCCGGATATTCGGCCCCTGACAGCAACATCTTCATCCACCGCCCCGTTTCCCGCCTAACTTTCACCAATTTTTGTTCTGGTGCGCACGTACACTTCCACATACCTCCATCACTTCCGCATACCACTACCGCTTTCCGACAACACTTAAGTAGCTTTCCTGCTATCAACTCCGTCAATTTTGACACATTTTGGTCTTTGAGAATTTCAGTTGTGGTTCTCGTGTCCTATTGTGTTTCGGCAATATAGGTAAGGTTCGACATCAACATCACCACCGCTCATCTTCGCCAAGGACTCATCATCGCCAACCACCATACTTGCTTTCAAACGACTACCTCGATGATAACCTCGACGACATCTTTGTCTACTCCTTGCCATTGCATTGATAACCATCATAGACCAATTTTGCGTACCTTGCCTATCGAGACTAGCCTTTGAGTATTGCCGGCAACGTGACTTGTGCACATTAGTGATCATACTTCCCATAGCATACATACCATATCATCGTGGTGCATATCTTGGTATCATCTTTTCTCACAAAGTTGTCATCGCATACACAATTGCTATCTTGGTTCGTGAAGTTTTGCATGAGAAAGTGCTCAAAAGTGAAAGAGCCAAACAAGCTTTTAAATAAAAGGGAAAGATAAGAAAAGAGCTTATAAGCAAGAACCATAGCATCATACTACATTAAGATTGTCATACTCGATCATCTTGGATCATACCATCGGAATACCATACATATAGCATACTAGGGATAGAAGTCATTGCATTTTTTCTTAGTAGGTTGTGCACAAGTTTCATATCCGCCTATTGTGCAATTGTGCTAGCGTCTCTCTAGTGTTGTGCAACAAGAGCATTTTCGTGGATTCCACATTTTGGCTCATTCCTTGGTTGCACGACCCCATTTCTCTATTCGTGCGTGTGTTTCCATGTACCATATCTTGCTATTAGTCTACTTGTTGCATTTGCAAATTTGTGAATCTTTTCCAACATTTTTGAAGCTCACTAACAATTGCATCAAATTTTGTGCCACCATCCTAACCGAGCTCCACCATAAGCTTTTACTTGTGTAGGTGTAAGAACAGACAAGAATTGGTACCAATTGTGCTATTTCCTTGTTACATATTTGAGTGATCATTGATCCATCTTCAACATCGATCAAGGTACATTTGGTGTAAGTTCTTCTCTTTCTCCCACTCACATATTTGCTTGGAATGATGGATAGGCCAAGTTCTTCTACCAACCCACTCTTCATCGAGCAAGACGATGACATGGCATCCTACGTCACCAAGAGCCACCTCTTCGGTGCACAAAGATCTTTGCATCAAGAATAAATAGCAATGAGCGACCGCATCGACAATCTCGCCACCGACTTGCAACTCTCTGAGCAACGAACAAGAGACTACTTCGACAACAATCTTGACGCACACAAACAAGAGAATGATGCAATAATGGACGAGATTTGTGCCTTGTTGGTAAACCGCCCTTCAACCACTTCGTCCTACTGTAGACGGAGCCGCTCGAGTCGACACTCCGACAACACTCGCTCCGGCTCAAGTACACTGACATCAAACACTCTATGTCGAGCCGCACGCCAAGACCGTCAAGCAACTCGCAATCCTCTACACGGAAATCATCCACAAGAGCAATTCGACAAGCAAGAACATCGTCATCGCGAAACCAAGCTACTCTTTCACAAGCACAAGAAAGGCAACGTCAACATCACCAAGAGGAAGAGCGGGCACGCCAACACCAAGACGACCAAGATGCCGAGGCTCAACATCTTCAACAACAACAACATGAAGCTCAAGCACTTGAGGCCAACATGCCCTTCGAGAGTCAAGTTGAGCCATCGCCAACCGCAACCGAGATACGTGCAATCAAGAGGAAGCACTTCGCAAAGAAATTCAAGAGCGAAACTACCAAGGAAGAGTGCATCGTCAAGTTCCTCAAGCTCCCCCACAAGCTCGACAAGCTCCTCCACAACTTCAAGTTCACCAAGAGCATGATGACTATTGAAACCCTCCATGCCAAGACCAATATGAGGTTGACAATCATCCACGTCAAGGGCATCATCATCGTCCCCGACCCCAACAAATGAAGAGCAACGCTATGGCAAGCTCAAGTTCACTATGCCCAAGTTCAATGGAAGCAATGATCCCGAAGAGTACCTTTCATGGGCATTGAAGGTCGACAAGATCTTTCGTTTGAACAGCTATGATCAAGAGAAGAAGATCGCTATGGCATCCCTTGAGTTCCAAGACTATGTGCTCATATGGTGGGAACAAGTCCTTGAGCGCCGAGAAGCAAGAGGTGAACCACCAATCACCACATGAGATGAAATGAAAGATGTCATCCGAGCACACTTTGTGCCAACATACTACAACCGCGACCTCTTCAAGGAACTCCAACTCCTCAAGCAAGGCACAAAGAGCGTTGAACAATACTACAAGGAAATGGAGATTGCCATGATAAGAGCCAATGTCACAGAAGATGATGAGAAAACTATGGCCCGTTTCATGAATGGCCTCAATCATCCCATCAAGATGATTGCGGACTTCCAACTCTACTCCAACCACATTGAGCTAGTGCATCAAGCTACCAAAGAGGAACGTCAAGTGCAAGATGACTTCAAGTATTCCAAGTACTCTTCCAAGAGCTACGGCTTCTCCAACAAGCAAGCTTCAACAACTCCAACAACTTCTACCTCAACCAAGCCATCTACAAGCAACGGCGACAAGTCAAGTTACAATAAAACTTTGACAACCTCAAGTCGTCCTTCTACTACAAGCAAATTCAAGCCATGAGCTTCATCATCTACTCCAACTGATGATACCGTCAAGACAAGTTCCATCAAGTGTTTCACATGCAGCGGCCGAGACCACAAGTCCTTTGAGTGTACCAACAAGCGCACCATGATCCTCAATGACAACGGAACCTATGACTCCATGAGTGAAGAGGAAATGGAAGCCCTTGAGCAAGTTGCCATGCACCGGCGCATGAACGAAGATGAAGATGATCAAGTCTTTTGTGATGAGGATTCGAGCCCCGCTCTCGTTGTCTCCAAGGTCTTGACTCTTCAGCATCAACAAGATGAAGACCAAAGATGTCACATCTTCCACACCAAGGCCGGCATCAATGGAAGGTCCGTTAAGGTCATCATTGATGGAGGTAGTTGCCATAAGTTGGAAAGTGAAGAACTATTCTCCAAACTCCAATTGGTCAAGATGAAGCACCCGCACCCCTACAAGGTTCAACAGCTAAGCGATTCTGGCACTATTCAAGTTGAGCATATGGTCAAAGTTTCCTTCAAGAATGGAGCATATGAAGACACTTTGGAGTGTGATGTCGTCCCAATGTCCGTTTGCCACCTCCTTCTTGGTCGACCTTGGCAATTTGACCAAGGCGTCATCCACAACAAGCATACCAATCATTATAACTTCAAGAAGAAAGGAAAGGAGTACGTGCTACGACCTATGTCTCCAAATCAAGTGATCGCCGACAGGCAAGCCACCCATCATGGAGAAAAGAGTGAGAGAACGAACCACCCAAAAGAGAGTGAGCGCCACAAGCCAAAATCGAGTGCCTCCATGATGAGGGACAAGAAAAACTTAGTTATATTTGCCACCAAAAGTGAGATGAGAGAAGTATGTGAGAACCCATCAAGTGTTATGCACTATGTCCTTGTGTGCAAGGACAAGGCACTAAAAACTAACAACTCTCACGATCTACCTTTAGTGTTGTCTTCTCTTTTGCAGGAATTCCAAGATGTTTTCCCTGACGAGCTACCTCCGGGCCTACCTCCACTACAAGGCATCGAACACCAAATCATCCTTATTCTTGAAGAACCTCTACCTAACAAGGCTCCCTACCGCGTCAACCCCAAGGAAACTAAGGAGATCCAACAGCAAGTACAACAACTCATCGACAACGGTCATGTACGTGAAAGCTTGACCCCTTGTGCCGTTACGGTAATCCTTGTTCCAAAGAAAGACGGTACTTATCACATGTGTTCCGATTGTCATCCCATCAATGCTATCACCGTTAGATATCGTTACCCTCTTCCACGCCTAGATGATATGCTTCATGAGCTTAGCGGAGCCACCATCTTCTCTAAGATTGATCTTAAGAGTGGCTACTATCAAATACGCATCCAAGAAGGTGATGAATGGAAAACTGCATTTAAGACCAAATTTGGCTTATATGAATGGCTTGTTATGCCAATGGGTTTATCCGTAGCACCCGGTACTTTTGTCTGAGTCATGCATTTTGTTCTTCGACCCTATATTGGTGTATTTGTTGTGGTCTATTTTGATGATATTCTTGTCTTTAGCAAATCCCTCAAAGATCATTTCACCCATCTTAGAGTCATGTTGCCCTTAGGAAAGAGCGCCTTTATGCTAATATGGACAAATGCCTTTTTGGTGTTGATAAGCTTGTTTTCTTGGGTTTTGTTGTGTCTTCTAAGGGTGTTCATGTAGATGAATCTAAGATCAGTGCTATTAAATATTGGCCCCAACCAACCAACTTGAAACAAGTGCGTAGTTTTCTTGGTTTAGCCAGTTTCTATCGTAGATTTGTGAAGAATTTTAGCACCATTGCTTCACCTTTGCATTCTTTGAGTAAGAAAAATGTGCCTTTTGTTTGGGGACCATCCCAAGATACCGCATTTAATGAGCTTAAGAATTTTCTTACTCATGCTCTCGTGCTTGCATTAGTCAACTTTGGCAGACCTTTTGAAATTCAGTGCGATGCTAGTGGTAATGGCATAGGAGGTGTGTTAACGCAAGAGAAGCGTCCCATAGCATATTTTAGTGAGAAACTGATGCGGAGCATCCTACGGTCTTCTCCTTGTACACCTTCATCGCACCTCAAGCCCCAAGTGGACCTACCGGACTTAAGGTGAACCCACTCCTCTTCGAGATTTACATGAATATATCCATTGGACTTGGTTGCTACCTCACCATGGAACATTGTGCATCATTAGGTACGAGGGAAACCGCCACCAAGCAGCTAGGAATTTTCCCGGAGGACAAGGAGAAGGACCCCAAGACCCAAGAGCTGACTGGAAGCGTCAAGATGAAGAAAAGGAAGCGTGCAGAAATTGCACTACCGGACAGTCCGGTCACCACAGCGGACAGTCCGATCGCACTAAAATTGCACTACCAGATAGTCCGGTCCCCGCAGCAGACAGTCCGGTGGCACACGAAAATGTGTCTGTCCTCACCGGACTGTCTAGTCCTTACCACCGTATTGTCCGGTAGGCCCAGTTTCACTACGAATTGGGCTAAAAAGCCCGTGTTACCACTGAGGCCCGTACCCTTTCGCCCCTAGACTATATATTCCGTGCTCCTCTCAGTTTTTAGGGTTAGCTAAGATTAGAACTAGACATTAGAGCTTAGCTCATGTATCTCCCCTTGTGGGTTTCCTCTTGAGGGAGAAGACTCCATGGAGTTCAACGCCTCCATTGGAGAAGATCCTTAGGGATTCAAGACCCCCCTTGAGGGAAGGATCTATCTAGATCATCAAGACCTCATCTCCTTTGGATTTGGGATGAACTTTACCTTGTAGCTTTCCCTTTGTTGCTCTTGTACTTTTGTGGATATCATTTGATTGTGAGTCTAGTGGATATGTGATTGGACTTGTTCTTGAGTGTTTTCTTCTTGTGATTTCCCCTCTTGTTCTTCATGTTCTTCACGTTCTTCGTGGATTCCCCTCCAATTCATGAAAGATCTATGCTTAGGGTCTCCACCCTACAACATCTTGGTATCATGAGCCACGTTGATCACGAATTTGGAGTCTCCCCACCGTTTTCTAGCCTTGTTTTGCTTGATTTCGTCCTAAAATCCAAAAATCCCCACCAAAAGTAGCCCCATTTTTTTGTGATTTGTTGGTTTGATGATGTTTTGTTGATTTTGATCCACGGATTCATTGTGTTTTGAGTGGATCTAGCTTCCCCACAAGTTTCCCCACCTTCCATCCATGAAATCTCCTCAATTTTGACCCCTAAATCATGCATTTCCGCCTAAAGTTTCAAGTTCGTCCTTTCCCAGCCTGCACCGGACTGTCCCCACCCCCGTAGTGGACTGTCCGCTCGCATCGGGACCAAAATAGCTTTTGGACCGAACTGTCCGCTCCACCATACCGGACTCTCCGCTCGATTCAGAAGGTTTTTGTATGAAAACCGGACTGTCCGCTACCCCGTACCGCACTGTCCGCTAGTTCAAAAACTTCTTCGGCTGACTTCTTGTTTCGGTCATATCTTCCACATCCGGAGTCTGATTTTGACTTTCTTTAGCTCGTTGAGTAGCTATTGACATCCCCCATTCATCTAGATAGGGTTCCAACATCATTTTACTCCATCAAATTTTTTGCATTTTGACATCTTTGCCTAGGCCCTCCACCATATCATCCGCAAAACCACCATAGCTTTCCGCAACCTAACCCATTTTGATCCATATGGCATCTGTGGTTGCTTGAGTGGTGACTTGAGTCTCCTAAGGTGTTTTGGCTACTTAGGGATAGTTGCTTCTTCATCAAGCACTACCACCACTTCCGTATTGTCAACTCGGGAACCACCATCGCATTCCGCTACCACCATTTGACATTTGACATTTGAGATTTTGAGTTTGCAGTTTTTCTGTTTCCTAAGGTGTTTTGGCTAATTAGGAACGGTTCTACATCGAGAACACCGCCACTCATCATTGCCACGAGGTCGTCATCGACATTGACCATTTCACCATTTTGACAACCTAACCGTAATCAAGAACGGTAACCTCTATATCATCTTGGTATCGTGGTATCCCATCATTGTACATTCATTCTTGCCATTGCTTTGTTAACCCCTAGCCATTTTGCGTCACTTGCCTATCAAGACTATCCATTTGAGTATTGCCGGCAATGTTACTTGTGCACATTAGTGATCCGCACCTTCCATTGCATAAATACCATATCATCTTGGTATACTTATCTTGGTATCAACATATCATCTCTTGTGTCACAAGATTGTTCCCGCATATACATAATTTCTATCTTGGTTTGTGCATTTCGCAAAGTGGCCAAAGGAAAAAAATAATAAGCTTTTAAGCAAAAGAGAAAGAGCAAAGAAGCTTGTAAGCAAGAGCCATAGCATCATACCACATTTCACATAAGATTGTCATATCCGATCATCCTGGATCATCTTGAGAAATAACGGGAACCATACATATATAGCATACTTGGGATAGAAAGTTGATACATTATGCATCTTATAGGTTGTGCACAAGTGTTGTATCCGCCTATTGAGCAATCGTGCTAGCGTCTCTCTTGAGTTGTGCAACATGAGCATTTTCCGTGGATTCCACATTTTGTGCTCACTCCTTGGTTGCATGACCCCATTTATCTATCCGTGTGTGCGTTTCCGTGTGCCATTCATTGCTATTGGTCTAGTTGTTTCACTTGCGAATTTGTGAATCTCTTTCAACATTATTGACTCTTGCTAACATTTTGTAGCAATTATTAGTGCCACTATCCTCACCGAGCTCCACCATAAGCTTTACTTGATAGGTGTGAGTGAACAAGTCCGGTACCAATTCCACTATTCTTTCATTTCACATTGAGTGAAACAGGATACATCCTCAACTTTGGGAAAAGGTAACTTGGTATTGTTTATCTCATTTGCTACTCACCTCTACTCGAGTCTTGTGATGGATAGGCAAGGCATTTCACCTTCGGTCTACAACAACGACGAGTTCGATGCCACGAACAACTTGAATGCCAAGATGCAAGCTCAAATGGAGGAGATCAAAGCCCTCATCAAGTCCTATAAGAGATCTTCCTCATCTTCGAGAAGACGCTCAAGAGCACATCCTTTAGAGCTACCATCTCCGAAAAGATCACCTCGGCATCGACACCATCACCACCAAGAACGTGAAGGTCAAGATCTCAACACCAACTACCGCTCAACGACTTCACCATCTCCCTTGGCATCTTCGCCAAGCAACTTCAAGGCATCTTTGCCTATGGACATACGACATCTTCGCCAACAAGCACCCCAAGACTACACTCAGGAGAAGCTCCCTAAGCTCAAGTTCGTGACTTCCACGAGCTACTACGACCTCGACACCAACCACAGGATTCCTTTCTATGGAACTCAAGAACCTGAGGAGTATCTCGAATGGGAGCGCCTAATGGACGACTACCTCAAGCTACATCAAGTTCCTCCCGAAGATCAAGTGAAGTTCGCAACAAGAAACTTCCACGACTACGCATCAACTTGAGTTGGCCCAAGACGAAGAGAGCTTTGAGGCAAGAGTTCGTGCCTCCAACCTACATGGAGCAACTTCTACGCCAATTGGAGAACACCACCCAAGGATCCAAGTCCATCGACGCGTACTTCAAGGAGATGAAGATTGCCTTGCGACGAGCCGGCGTGGACGACCCCATTTCGATGAAGTTCCACTTCATGATGGGATTGCACAATGACATCTCCAAGACTATCTTCCTCGAGAACTACAAGTCCCTCGACGACAACTACATTGGTGCTCTCAAGGCGGAACAAGAACTCATGAAGGCCAAGGCTTCTCCACCCCAAGCACACTTCGCGGCGACCAAGCTCTACGACAAGCATAGGCTAGTACCACCACGATGTCCAAGCCCGACAAGCTCCAAGACGATGCTCCCAAGTTCAACTTCATCGCCATCCCTCTTTGTGGCATTGATGATGCCGAGTCTACCTCGACTCTTTTTCAAGATGGTGCACGACAAGTACGACCACGGAGACCTTCAAGGACCAAGCTTTGGAGGCGAGCGACAAGATGGCGAGCAAGGATGATGCTTCCATCTTAGGAGGCGAGAGTGATGATGTGCCATCTTCGGCCTTCATCCATGGTGACGGCGATGAGATGATCACGCATGGGATTTTCCCTTCGGTCATGGAGGAGAGTGATGATGTGCCATCTTCGGCCTTCATCCACGGCGACGATGACGAGATGGTTGAGCATGGGATTTTCCCTTCAACCACGGAGACGTATGATGACTTGAGTGACTTTTGCCACCATATTGAGAGTGAGAGGGACTTCACCACTAGCCCCATATACGATGAGTTGCCCCAATTCCCATGTGAGGAGAGCCACAATCCCCACCACTTGAGTGAGATGAGTGACTCCACCATATGTGAGATTGAGTGCACCTACTTTGATGGAGTGAGTGAACCACCACATAGAGAGAGTGAGATAGTTCATAGGTCTTGTGAGGCCAATTTCAACACTAACGACTTGACCTCTACCTCTATTGTGTCTTCTCATTTGGTGCTAGGTCCCATTTATGATGACGCACCGATCCTCGACGACTTCGTCTTCCCTTTGGACAAGATGATGGCCATGGTGGAATATGATGCACCCCCACATGGTTCCATCAAGATGAAGATGACCACCATTTTGTCTTTCCCACCTCACTTACACCACATGAGTGGAATGACAAAGGTAACAAAGGTGACGGTGATGCGCTAGTCCCACTAGTGGACATTCTTGACATTGCTTGCTTGCATGATGTTGATCCACCTATTTCCATGATTCATGCTAGTGCGACTTGCTCATGTGATGATTTCTTGCCCATTTATGATGAGTATGATGATTCTCATGTGGAGCCTATTAGTTGTGATGCCATGTTACATAGGATTTCTAGTGACAATTCCCTTGGTCACATCATGTTTGATAATCCGCTTGACTTGTCATATGCTATGCATGAGATCGACCATATGTCTTATTTGCAATCTCTTCATAGTGACTATGCATATGCCATTAAAATAAACCCAATTTGCACATATGGCATAGATGACAAGCCCATGGTTATTGGCATTTGTTTTTCTTGTGATTATATTGATATGCTCCCTTTGCATCATTTATCTCGTATGCCATGCCATGCCCACCTAGCTTCGGATATGCATTGTTTTGGATGTTGTCCATTTTCTCCATATGATGTTTCCAATGTTGTTCATGAGGAGACCCCCATAGTTTCCTCATACATGTTAGGAGATTTTGATCCATCCCATCCATTGCATGATCCCAATAATTATGTGCACCATATGTTTCCCATGAATGAAATTGCTATTGATGTGCCACATAATTGTATGCTCAATTTGCATCCCCATCGTGTTATACATAACAACTATTCTTTCATGATGGATGACATGTTCTTATACCATGCATCAAATTTCTTTGAGCGATGCTTATCTTGTGCTAATTCACACGTGCACATACACATCATGATGGATGATGTGTACGTTTACCATGCACACAATTTCTTTGGTTTGTTTCTCTTTTGTGTAGGTACCCATGAATAGTTGTCAACCTCGCAATCCCACGAGTTGACAAAACGAGCTCTAGAGAGCAATGATGACTTGGGATCCCGTGGATTGTTTTTCCCACCGCTCCCTTCGCGCAAAGTCTTTGCGCATTTCTTCTACATGGCCCTCACTTGGCTATGGGTTATTGTCCATTACATATCATATGCCCATCTTGCCATGTTCACTTTGCATGATATGCCCATTCCTATGCCTTTGCCATGCAATTGTGACCCATGCTTTGCATTACACATGATGATTGATTCTAGTACTTGTATGTGTATTTGCAAGCTTGGTGGAGATATCTCTTGTTGTTGCCATGTTCCATTTATGACCCACCCCTATGATGATACTATGATCTTGCTTTGTGTTCGTGCTTGTGACATGTCATGTGCATTGTCTATGCCTATTATTTGCTCACATGACATGATTGCCATGATTTACTCTAGTGTGTTGCATCTTCGCTCCACTAGTTTGCATGACTTGATTGAGATGCTTGCTTATGTTGCATTACCCATGATTCATACTTTCTCATTTCATGCGGTTGATGACAACCATCTATATGCTTTGCACATGATACATATTGCTTCTTGTCATATATCTCCATATGTTGCCTCTCTCATGCTAGATGACTTGCCATGTATTGAGTGCAACAATGCTTATAGTCTTGCTCATGAGATTGCCCCCATAGCATTCTCACATATGTTTCGAGATTTTGACATATTACTTGTGAAGCATGCTTGTCTTACTTCTTTGCACCATATACCTAGTGCCATGAATATCGCCATTGTTGCATCATATTAATCATGCACTTTTGCTTCTAATGGTTATGTGCAAGAGAAGAGAACCATCATGACGGATGATGTGTTTATCTACCATGCGCATACATTCTTTGTTTTGTTGTGTGCATGTGTAGGATACTTGGACTTTGTGTCGACTTCCACTTCACGTGAGTTCACCATTCGAGCTCTTGAGAGCGAGCAAACATTCTACCATGACTCGCTTCTACACCGCATTTGCTTCCACTTCGGCATTGTGAAGAATGCACAAGGACACGCCTTCAAGGTGACATCCTTCTTGAGCTTGGATATTGTGGATCATACTTCATGTGTTGCTTGCACCATTTGCACGCATGTTCGGGATATTGCTTTCACCCATGATTACCACATTTCCATGCTTCATGATATATATATACCTTGTGTGTTGCATCCAATTCTAGGACTACTTGCTCCTATCATATGTTTGGTTGCAACAATATCACTTATTCACATATGCCATGTCCCATTGCTTGTCACATGCTTGACTTGATTGCCTCACACATGATGAACAATTGCTCTTTCTATTGTGTTGAGTGCCACACTATATTCACTACACCCTATGCACATTATGCTTGGATTGTCTTGCACTTGACCCATGTGTTTAGACACTTCATTTTATTTGGTGTTGTGAATGATTCCAATGCCTACCATAGACCTTTCTTTGAGCGCTTTGCCCATGTTTGCTATGACCTTGAGGTAGATGCTTATTCACTTGTCCAACATATTTGCATCACTGTCTCACACTTACATGCTTGTGCCCATGATATCTTTCCTTGTGCTCGATTGATATGCTTACATGCCATGTCACAATCCTTTGTCACACCATATGCTTTGCATGATGACGACACTTGTTTGGTGAATCTCCTCTTGAATGCTTGTTTTTTCCCTAACACTAACCACATTTGTTTTTCCAAGTGTTTGTTGTCTTTGCCCCTTTTGAAGGAATCATTAGATGGTGCGACATTGGAGGGTGCCCTTTCCAAGCTTGAAGATGATGGGTACTTGGTGATCGTCCACTCCCACACGGCGAAGCCATCCCTTTCCCATGGTGATTTGGTTTTCGATCTGAGGTCGGATCTTTCCCAAGGGGGAGGGGATGATACAGAGCATCCTACGGTCTTCTCCTTGTACACCTTCATAGCACCTCAAGACCCAAGTGGACCTACAGGACTTAAGGTGAACCCAGTCCTCACCATTGTCCATTGGACTTGGTTGCTACCTCACCATGGAACATTGTGCATCATTAGGTACGAGGGCAACTGCCACCAAGCAGCTAGGAAGCTTCCCGGAGGACAAGGAGAAGGACCCCAAGACCCAAGAGCTGACCTGAAGCGTCAAGATGAAGAAAACAAAGCATGCAGAAATTGCACTACTGGACAGTCTGGTCCCCACAGCGGACAGTACGGTCGCACTAAAATTGCACTACCAGACAGTCCTGTCCCCACAGCGGACAGTCCGGTGGCACACAAAAATGTGTCTGTCCTCACCGGACTGTCCGGTCCTTACCACCGGACTGTCTGGTAGGCGCAGTTTCACTACAAATTGGGCTAAAAAGCCCGTGTTACCACTGAGGCACATACCCTTTCGCCCCTAGACTATATATTCCGTGCTCTTATCAGTTTTTAGGGTTAGCTAAGATTAGAACTAGACATTAGAGCTTAGCTCATGTATCTCCCCTTGTGGGTTTCTTCTAGAGGGAGAAGACTCCATGGAGTTCAACGCCTCCATTGGAGAAGATCCTTAGGGATTCAATACCCCCTTGAGGGAAGGATCTATCTAGATAATCAAGACCTCATCTCCTTTGGATTTGGGATGAACTTTACCTTGTATCTTTCCCTTTGTTGTTCTTGTACCTTTGTGGATCTTGTGTGATTGTGAGTCTAGTGGATGTGTGATTGGACTTGTTCTTGAGTGTTTTCTTCTTGTGATTTCCCCTCTTGTTCGTCGTGTTCTTCACGTTCTTCATGGATTCCCCTCCAATTCGTGAAAGATCTACGCTTAGGGTGTCCACCCTACAACAGAAACTTTCTGAAGCGCAACTCAATTATCCCATCTATGAGAAAGAGTTATATGCTTTAGTGCGAGTTTTGCGTGAATGGGAACATTATCTTCGCCCTCATGAATTTATCATTCATACCGATCATGAAACGATAAGTATCTTAAGGGTCAAACCAAGTTGAACAAGTGTCATGCTAAATGGAGTGAATTCATTTAGTCATTTGCTTATGTCATCAAGTACATCAAAGGTAAGGAAAATGTAGTGGCGGATGCTCTTTCCCGCGTATGCATGCTTGTCACTAAACTTGAATTGAATGTCAATGGCTTTGAGCACATCAAAGACTTGTATGCACATGATCCTACTTTTGCAATTCCTTATGCCAAGTGTTTGACGCATACATCTTGGGAGCGCTATTAGATCAAGGATGATTATCTTATGAGAGCTAACAAACTTTGCATCCCCGAGTCTTCTCTTCGTTTGCTCCTTTTGCAAGAGGCTCATGGAGGCGGACTAATGGGACACTTTGGATGCGACAAGACATTCGCTATGCTCTCCAAGAACTATTTGGCCCAAGATGCTCCGCGACGTCTCACGCTTCACCAACCGATGCTCTACATGTCGCAAAGCTAAGTCAAAAGCTCCATCCCATTGTCTTTAATTCCCCTTCCTATTCCTTATCAACCTTGGGAAGACATTAGCACGGACTTTGTACTTGTTTTGCCTATAAATCAAAATGGAAAGGATTCCGTGTTTGTTGTTGTGGACCGATTCTCTAAGATGGCTCATTTTATCCCATGCAACAAGATAGACAATGCTTCACATATTGCAAATCATTTTTGTAGGGAAATCTTGCACCTCCATGGAGTGCCCAAGACGATTGTCTTGGACCGCGACGTCAAGTTCTTGAGTTACTTTTGGAAGACTCTATGCGCCAAGCTCAGAATCAAGCGTCTTGTTCTCTTTGGCATACCACCCTCAAACCGATGGCCAAACGGAGGTGACGAACCGAACACTGTCCACTCTATTACGCATGTTGATCAAGAGGAATATCAAGGACTGGGAGAAGTGCCTACCCATCACCGAGTACGCCTACAATCGCGCAAGACAATCGACTACCGGCAAGTCCCCTTTCGAGGTCGTCTATGGTTTCAATCTATTGTCCCCATTGGACATTCCTCCCCTACCACTACAAGAGCGCATCAACATGGACGCTAGTGCATGAGTGAACTACCTCAAGAAGATGCATGAAGATACAAGGCACACCATCGAGCTCCAAGTACAACGACTCACGACCAAGCTCAACATCAACAAGAAACCCATGATATTCAACATTGGAAATCTTGTGTGGCTACACCTTCGCAAGGAATGCTTCCCCAACGAACGCAAGTCCAAACTTCTACCATGAGCTGATGGACCCATCAAGGTGCTTGAATGCTACAACAACAATGCCTACAAGATCGACATCCCACGCGACAAGTACTCCGTGAGCGACATCTTCAACGTCAAAGATCTCTCCCTGTACCATGGTGATGAAAATTTCCATCCGAGTCCGGATCTTTCCCAAGGGAGGGGAGATGATGCTGAGCATTCCGTGGTCATCCCCATGGACCTACCATCGTTTCACCAAGTGCCAAGAGGACCTACAACACGAGCACGAGCTAGATCTCTCGAGACCGAGGTGACACATGTGATCCACTCGAGACATGGCTACTACCTAAGTCCGGAATGTTGTGCATGATTAGGTACCAAGAGGACCCTCCTGAGGATGCACGTGAAGATGGACAAGTCCCCAAGTTCACGGATGAAGAGAACCAACGGAAGGAGTCAAGAACAGCTCACAGGACCCGGACATCCGGCCATGACCCCAAACATCTAGCCCCTGGAGATGTCGCCTGCAGCAAAGGACCAGCGGCCAAGTCTACAGGGCCCAGACGTCCGGCGGCCTGCCCGAACATTCGGCCCGATGCCCCTGAAATCCGGCTCCCAGCCCGGATATCTGGACAAGCCTTCCTGAATGCAACAAAACCAGCCCCAGTAGTCCAGACATCTAGCCACGACCCCGGACATCCGGCCCCTCGCGACGTCCCGGACATCCGGCCCCTCGCGAAGTCCCGGACATCCGGCCCGACGCCCGGACATCCGGACCAGCCCTATCCGGAGAGCATCATGACGGCGCCAGGCCAGCCCAGATATTCGACCCGATAGCCCGGACATCTGGCGTCTCGTGAATGCCCGGACATCCGACCCGACGCGCGCATGTCCGGCCTCCCATGTCTGCGTACAGTGTAAGGACCGACGCCCATGTACCCCTTCACCCACCTAGACTATATATACTCCTCCTCTGCCCTCTTTCTAGGGTTAGCATTGGTTTAGCTCATATTTGAGATAGAGCTTTGCTCATCCACTTGGTTATTTCTCCTTGGAGCTCACGACCTCTTCAGAGAAGATCCCCCAAGCGGATTCAAGACCCCATCACGGGAAGACCCTTCAAGACCTCCTCACGGAGAAGACCTTTTGTATCGTCCGTTGTTGACTTTGAATCATGTATTCGAGGATCTAACATATGTGTGACCGAATCTTGTTGGTTTGAGTGATTCTCTCGTGTTTTCCCTTGTGTTTCCCCTCGTGTTCTTCGTGTTACTCATTAGGATCCACTCCTTTCGTGAAAGATCGGGCATCTAGGGTTCGACCCTACATCACCGGCTCTTAAGCCCAACACCGAGGATGTCGGGTCATGACCTGCAAGGCGCAAGCCGCCTTGAGCTTTCCTTACTTGGAGAGCAGGGCGGGTTAGAGATGTATCTTGTCATGAGTCTAATTAAGACCCAGACTCTTGTAAGCCCAGGGTCTCGACCTGTATATAAAGGCGAGCCCCAAGGGCAGAGAGACTAAGTTACAATTGATCGATAGCTAGGTCAAGCGAATCCACTCCTTTGTAATCGATACTCAAGCAATACAACCTAAACAAGACGTAGGCTATTACCTCGATTGTGAGGGTCCCAAACTTGGGTAAACTCGTGTCTCTCGTCCCGCTCAACCCTAATAGGATAATCACCGTAGCGATGGCCTCGCACCTAAGTCCTTTCACTAGGGCATTTGTCGTGACAAAACCATGACAGTTGGTGCCCACCGTGGGTCCAGCACACGATTGTTTCGAGTTCTTGAAGGGCTCTTTCCCAGGGATCAAGGGATACACCGTTGGCAGGATGACCAAGAGTCGCTGCGGCAAGCTCTACATCGACGAAGCTGGCTGGGGCCCCGAGGTCGACTCAATCAAGTACAGGTACCGGGTTCCCTTCGACGGAATTCATGTCTTCATCGGAAAGATCAGATCTGAGCCTGAGCCAGACACCTGCACCGACCTCATCGAGTCGGCTTGGTGCATGCAACCCACCCGGATTCAACCTGACCGGAAGTGTGTTTTCGTTGGTTTCACGCAAGGCATGGAGCTTGCGGAAAACTCTGCATCTGGAGGGAGAGAACCTCATCTACTCAGGTGATGAGTCCTCGACCGGAGAGACGAAGTCAATTTACTAGCTTCAAGACAGCGGGCTTGGGGGTTATTTTGATGGCAACGACATTCTGGACCCCTATGAGTCGCCGACCCGAGCTGCCATCTTGATGGCAGGCACGGCGCTGACTCTCAACAGCACGGTGGCTGGAGCAGTAGTAGCTACTGACCCCTCGGGCTCAGGCACAGGCTCAGCCAGCCGTCGGCTCAGGTTTTATTGGAGTTGATAAATGAGTTAACAACTTTAATGGGGACCGAGGTCATAGCAGAAACCCAAGCAGAGTGCACACGGAGATCGCAACGCTTAAGGAGCAGATGACCAAGGCCTAGGAGGATATCAATGAGGAGAATACTAGGATGGCAACGATACGGGCTCAGATTGAGGCAGAGTCAGAGCGAGTAAAGGCAGAAGCTTGGTGTTTAAGTCTGAATCAGAATGCTTCCAACGCAGTCCTTCAGAGGAGGCACCAGACCCGCCTGCCTTTGAAATATGAACCTAGGAATATGTTCAACACACTGGGAGTAGGACCAAGTACCCCACCAGTCGTACCTCGGGCTGCAGAGGCACATGGGAACAGGGCAATGTCTCAGCCGCGACAGTCAGACCCGCGCCATAGGGGCTAGACCCCACCTCAGCGTTTTGCAACACCATTGGGTCATTTTTCTAACCCAGTGGATAATATGATAGCTGCGGTTACCCGGCTCTGTGTGCTCCCTATCTCCAGTGAGTCGCATATCGTAGTAGAAGCACGGAATGACATCGGGCTTCTTCAAACAGCTATTGCCCAGCAGGAAAAGTATTCATACAATCGTGATCAGGTACACATACAACCCCCCTCCCAAGCCGTAGTTACAGTTGGCATGTTGAGTCGCCCGCAGTCTCCCGCAGTGAGCAGCGGCGTAACCCGCCCCATGATAATAACTTGCCCATTAACCCAAGGATTGATGCTCAAGCGATTGTGGATGAGGCCGGAGCCCACCGTGACGCGGTAAGGGCGGCTCACCAGGGGGTTTATTAGCAGCCTTCGGTGACCCTTCTAGCCTCGGTGGGAGCCGGGTCAAATTCCAGGATGATCGAAGAGTCGTGTTTGGTACCGGCTTTGCGTAATGGGCGTCTACCCAAGGATTTCAAGGGTCCTGGTAAGGTGCCCAATTATACAACAGATCTCCCTCCTGAGGCTTGGATTGAGAGTTATGAGTTAGCCATGGAGATGTTGGATGTCAATGATGTTGTCTGTGCCAAATATTTCACTATGATGTTGGAAGGGTCGGCTTGTACATGGTTAAAAGGCCTCCCTCCTAATTATATCAATTCATGGGCGGAGTTGAAGGCGAGTTTCATCAAAAAAATTCAAGGGACATGTAAGCAGCCTCTGATGATTGTTGATTTAGATCACTGTGTACAGTGTGAAGATGAGTCGGCCCACCATTGGGTTCCGCGGGTCTCCACTATCATTCAATCATCTAATAGCATTGCGACGAGTCAGGCAGTTCTGATTCTAGAGAAGAAGTGTCACTTTGTACCTCTCAAGCAGAAGCTTGGGCGGCTTAAGCGCACTTGCCAGGACATGGGCGACCTCATGGCTGCTCTCACTAAGTATGTAGACTCTGATAATACAAAACACCCCAGTTCTGATGATGATAAATCCAACAAGTCAAGAAGAATGGCAGTGCTAAGGGTCAGCGGCAGAATATAGCAGGCAATAATGGCAATAACCAGGGTAACGGTGGTAAGCGGAGACCTCCGATGGCGGGTCGGATCTAGTAGCTAACACCAACAGTGGGTATAAAAACCAGCGCCGTAACGGTAATGGCAAGCCATCTTTTGGTGGAGGAAAGCCTTTTTAACCTTGAGGCAATGCTTAATGACCCTTGCCCAAACATAGTGTTCCTAACAAGCCGTCCACTCATGCTTGGAAGGATTGGTACATCATAAGGGAGTTTAGGAATCACAGCCTTAACTAGCACCATGGCAATAACAATGGGCCGCCTGGCGGGTCAGGATCTGGTTCTCAGGGGTCTGGCTTTGGAGGTGGCGGCTCAAATTCTGGTTATCAGGGTCAAGGTAACCATTGTGGTCATAATCAATAGTCTAGTCAGGGCAACCATCAGCAGGGTAACTAGTCAGGATATCAGAGTAATCGTAAGCAACTTAATGGTGGCCAATATCAAGCCTTTAGTACGAACACATGCAAACGTGACCAGAAGGTTCATAAGCGAGCAGTCAATGCTATTGAGCCGGCAATACCCCAATAGTTATGATGGTTAGAGCATACAATTACATGGAGTCGAGAGGATCACCCACCCCGGGTTGATGATCCGGGTCATCTAGTGTTGGTGGTAGCCCCTCAGTTAGGCAACTATAAGTTCACGAAAGTATTTATGGATGGTGGTAGCAGCATCAACATATTATACTACGATACCTTTCGACGTATGAATCTGACAGATAAAAATCTCAAGCCATCTTCCACAGTCTTCCATGGAGTGGTGCCAGGCAAATCAATGTATCATGTGGGCAAAATTGCCCGGGAAGTAGCCTTTGGTGATGAGTATAATTACAGGGCAGAGACACTGTGGTTTGAGGTGGTCAAGATCAAGAGTCCTTATCATGCTTTGTATGGACGACCCGCTTATGCTAAGTTCATGGCTCACCCTCACTATATGTATTGACAGCTCAAGATGCCAGGACAAAAGGGGACGATCACCATTCACGGGAATCACAAACTCGCCCTGGAATGCGAGAGAGGAGATGTAGCTTATGCAGAGTCGGCTTGTGCTACTGAGGGGCTCAAGTTTTATAAGGACAATGTTGACCCGGCTAATATGACCCCTCTTAAAAAGACTACTATAGAACATGACCCTCTGTTGAAGTTCAAGTTAGCTGATGATACCAAACAAGTAGAATTTTTCCATGGCGACTCATCTCAGGACTTCACTGTGGGGGCTAATATGGACCACAAATAGGAAAGCGCGCTCATCGAGTTCATCCGTGAGAATCGGGACATCTTTGCATGGAAACCTTCTGACATGCCGGGTGTACCAAGAGAATTCGTTGAGCACCACCTTAATGTGGATCCCAAAGTTAAGCTGGTCAAGCAATTCCTCCGTCATTTCAATGAAGAGCGACGCAAAGCTATTAGAGAAGAGGTAGCCCGGCTCTTGGCGGCCGGGTTTATCGTGGAAGTTTTTCACCTTGAGTGCTTGGCTAAACCTTGAGGTAATAGTATTTATGTGTGTTGATTACGCAGATCTTAACAAGGCGTGTCCCGCTAACCCGTTTGCTCTCCCTCGCATTGACTAGATCATTGATGCTACAGCAGGTTGTGAGAGCTTATGTTTCCTGGATGCTTATTCTGGTTATCATCAGATCAAGATGGCAGTTAAAGACCAAGAGAAGATGTCCTTCATCACACCTTTTGGAGCTTTATGCTATGTTTCCATGCCTTTTGGGCTCAAGAGTGCCCAAGCGACTTACAGACATTGTCTTTAGAACTGTTTTCAGATCGGGTGCAATGTTCATGCTTACATGGACGATATTGTGGTCAAGTCAAGGAAAAAGGAGATTCTGCTTGCTGATTTGAAAGAGACCTTCGACAATCTCTGGGTCGACAAGATGATGCTTAACCCGGCCAAGTGTGTTTCTAGTGTACTTGCAGGAAAATTGCTCGGTTTTCTGGTCTTAGAACGGGGCATTGAAGCTAACCCGGAGAAGATAAAAGCCATCACTTCGCTCTCTAAGCCGATGTGTGTTAATGGCGTTCAGCGCCTGGCGGGTCACATTGTAGCTTTAAGTCGGTTTACAAGTCATCTGGGAGAGAAGGCAATTTGATGTAGGGTAGAACCCTAGATGCCCGATCTTTCACGATTGGAGGGGATCCTACGGAAAACATGAAGACCATGAGGGGAAAACAACAGGAACACGAGGGGAACACGAGGGGAACACAAGAGAAATCACTCAACCAACAAGATCCGGTCACACATATGCTAGATCCTCGAATCACAAAGAGTGATACACGATTCAACGTCAACAAAGGACGATACAAAAGGTCTTCTCCGCGAGGAGGTCTTGAAGGGTCTTCCCGTGATAGGGTCTTGATTCCTCTTGGGGGATCTTCTCCGAAGAGGTCGTGAACTCTGAGGAGAAGTAACCAAGTGGATGAGCAAAGCTCTATCTCAAATATGAGCTATCACAATGCTAACCCTAGAAAGAGGGCAGACGAGGAGTATATATAGTATAGGTGGGCGAAGGGGTTCATGGGCCGCGGCCCTTACACTTTGCGCAGACAGGGGAAGCCGGACGTCCGGGCGTCGGGCCGGATATCCGGGCGCTCACGAGACACCGGATGCCCGGGCTGTCTGGCTGGAAATCCGGGCTGGCCTGGCGCCGTCTTGATGCTCCCTGGATAGGGATGGTCCGGATGTCCGGGCGTCAGGACGGATGTCCGGGGCTTCGTGAGGGGCTGGATGTCTGGGTCGAGGCCGGATGTCCGGGCTGACGAGGTTGGTTTTGTTGCCCTCTGGATGACTTGTCCGGATGTCCGGGTCGAGCAGCCGGATTTCCGGGGTGTCAGGCCGGATGTCCGGGCCGGCCACCGTATGTCTAGGCCCTGTAGACTTGGCCGCTATTCCTTTGTTGCAGGTGTCACCTCCAGGGGCCGGATGTCCAGGGACATGGCCGGATGTCCGGGTCCTGGGAGCTGTACTTGACTCCTTCTGTTGGTTCTCTTCACCCGTGAACTTGGGGACTTGTTCGTCTTCACGTGCATCCTCGGGAGGGTCCTCTTGGTACCTAATCATGAACAACATTCCGGACTTAGGTAGTAACCATGTCTCGAGTGGATCATATGTGATATCACTAAAGAAAGAAGTCACCTCGGTCTCGAGAGCTCTAGCTCGTGCTCGTGTCATAGGTCCTCTTAGCACTTGGCGAGACGATGATGGGTCCATGGGGATGGCCGTAGGATGCTCCGCATCACATTCCTCTATATCAGATGAAGTAGAAGACAGAGCATTTTGTTTGGAGTGATTCTGCTAATGAGGCGTTGAGGCGCTCAAAAAGCAATTGTATAAGCCGCCCGTATTGGCTGCTCCTATAGACAAAGAGCATTTGCTCCTGTATGTGGCGGCGAATAATAAGGTTGTCAGCATAGCAATTGTCGTGGTGTAGCGACCCGCCTCAAATAGTCAAGTCTCTGTGCTTAAGTGTCATCCCTGGATCGGTATGCTGACACACATAGTACTCGAGGATTTATAACAGAGGTAAATCACATGTATAAAGTAACGTAAATACTATTACCTCAATCCAAATAGTGGAAGTAACAAGGTTGTGGATTCCGATCAACACCAACAACAAAGTTGAGCGTAGAAATCGTAACCCTAACATATTATTACTCGTCGTAAGAATCCTGGAACATGAGATGTTGCAGCCACAAAGGGTCAGTACATTGAATGTACTAGCAAATTCACACCATAGACCAATGATGAATATAGGCTATCACTACATGCATATATGGCTGGTGGAGGCTCTATGGTTATAATGTTTTGCACAAAGCCAATTTTCCCCTACTACAAAGGAATATATTTTATTTAACTACAAAGTTTGTTGAAAACATTGAGAATGGTAAACCCCATCTCAATCCCCATTAAAAATTAACAACCCAACAAATTAATTAAGTAAAGTGATGAGATTAACATGATAATCCAAGAACCAGATACTCAAGACCTCCATAACCGGGGACACGACTAATCATGATCAGTTTGTACACTTTGTATAGGTTTGCGCACTTTTCCCCACAAGACTCGATCTCCTCCATTGGATTTCTCGCACTACAAGGTGTTTGAGAAACGGATGACCGAGACGCAGTCTTTCAGAAGCGTTAGCACCTTACGTTGGGTAGACAGTACCACCTACATCCCCTACGTCTGCTAGTCTACCACTGTAAGAGTTCACACGACTAAATCAACTATGCTAGAGCCCATAATAGCTTGTGGATGCACACGGAAGTTTCTAGCATGAATAATCTTATGATCCCTTTGAGCCCGGGTGGCGGTCCATAGGAGAATCACACGGTCCCCGGGGATTTCCAAAAAAATACAGGCAACACTGGGTTCCCCAGGTGCCTCAATCCACCCAGATGTGAATTAAAGTTGCCACCTTAAGTTAACCATTAAATAAACACTCACATCTGTCATGGATACACTCACACAATCCACGTCTACAAGCATAGCATAGCAATATAAGAAAACATACAAGTAACTCCCAAAGGTTTGATAATAAACAGGATAATAGGTACTACCTCATCTATTTCCCAAAACCCACATATTAATCAGATCCTAACCATGGAATTGTTTAAGGATTGATATAATGCAATAAAACTGGGTAATAAAGGGATATGATCAAAGTGTGAGCTTACCTTGTACTATTGATGAAGATGATTCGCACTCATAACTCCTGATAGTTCTACTCGTCACACTCCGGTCAATCTAACGTGACCAAGCAATAGTAACCACACATAAGCAATCACTCAAAAGATTGGATAGAACGAAGAAGACAATCCGGAAAACAACAAAACCAAGCAAATAACTCTTGAAACATAAAACAATTTCTAACAGTATCAAAATTAAGTGAATTTGACCTTATCAGCAAGTTTAGGTCAAGATCCTCGATTTGCAAAAAGAATCAACTCAAACGGAGTTATAAAACTCAAGTTACGATCAAATGAAGTTCAAACACAAATCTGTTTGAACTCAAATTTTAAAACTTTCGAAAATATGTTTAAGTTGTTTTGCTGGATAGAGATCGTAACGAAGAAGTGAGCGTTGGTTTCGTCTAATTCCGACTAACGAGCAAAAAGTAGTGATCGTTTGAAGTACATGGACTAATCTGTGAAGAAAATTTATCACGAATAGGTCCCTGGCCACGAGAACATAAACTAAAATATGAACGTTCACTATTTAGGACTAAACAACGAATACTTTCACTAAGAACTACTAAACAAAAAAGCATTCATTGAATAGCTAATCTAAAAATAAAACCGGCTAAAAGGAAAACCACAGAAAACCTGAAAAGAATAAACCGGACCGGGACGGTTTATTACCGGTTCGGTGATTCGGCGGTTTTGTGACAAAACAATGGCGGCAGTTCCGTGAAGGCGTGGCGGAGGAGAGCGCGACAGCGTGAAGGCTCGGCCGGCGGGAGGCAACTCCGGTGGTCATCGGCGGCGGAGGCTTAGATGCGGTGAGATGCGGGAGAGAGAGAGAGATAGGGGTCCGGGTGGCGGCTTTATAGGGGGAGGAGTGGCCTCGGGAGGCGTGGAGAAGGGGGCAGAGGAGGCCGGCGGCGGCATGGAGGCGGCGGCGATGCCGTGGCGGCGGCGGACTCCCGAGCGGAGTCCTGCTCGGGGACGGGGAGGCAAGTGGCGTGGGCTGGGCCGTGGCCTGGCCTGGGAGCTGGGCCAGCCCAGTCGGCGGCGGAGAAGAGATTTTTCTTAAATCCCAACGAAAATAAACAAAAACATAATAAAACAAAAACAGAACCTAAGCATATAATATACCTAGAATTTCAGAAAAAGATTTTCTATGACATGAACTTTATTCTAACGTCAAATAAAATCCTCAATCATTCAAATAAAACAAAGAGTGCTCTTGATATAATAAGATCCAATAAAAATCATTTTAAAAATACCAAAATTAATTCAAATGTATTTCTGTCCAATTTTCTGATGTAGGGAATCATTTTGCCCTAATTTCCATATATTTAGTTTTGAAGAAAAATAATTTGAATAAAACCCAAATAACTCCCAATTGAAAAATAATTTCAAAAGGATTTTAGATTGGATTTCTTTTAAACTCCCAACTCATATTTCATATGTTTTGAAGAAGTCATTTTATCTTCTGTCATGAAAATCATTGAGTTGCTTAAAGTTTCTGAATTTGAAAATATTTCCAAATGAAATTCAAATCTTTTCAAAACCCTTTTCATTTATTTAAATGGAAAAAGTCATGTCATCTTCTCTCTAGAGTTTTGTGATGAAAAGAATTTGAATTCAAGGAGATCATAAATGCAAGGTGAAAGTTTGGGAAAGTCCTTTCATTCCCTCTCATTTAACTTTCAAAAGTTTCAAATTTCACTCAGCTTCACACAATCAACCAAACAATCAATCCTAACAATCTATTTAATATAACATTCCAAAATTTAGAATTTTGGGATGTTACAAACCTACCACCCTTAAAATGAATCTCGTCCTCGAGATTCAGAGAGGCTAGCAAGAAATAGGTTAGGTTTGGGGTCTTCTCAAAATCCATCGATCGTCACATGGGGTCTGGGGTGCTACCACCCTTAGAAGCATAGATATGGTTCCATCAAAACTCATATACTCCATCATTATTGTTGACAGTATCGGTCTTCTCAGATTCTCGGGAAATTCCTTCTCTGGGCTCTTCCGGTAGTGGCATAACCTTTACCGCAATTCTTCTGTCCTTTTATATTTGGTAAGGTTCTTCCAAGACTGGGTCTTCTTAGCTGATGGGTCTGGCGCCAATACTAAACAACTATCGATATCTCATGGTGGTCAGCGATTTATGGTTTCTCCTGCAGGAAATGGGTCTGGGCTTCATTCTCACTGTATATCCTATGATTTGGCAACAGCTGCCTTGTACAAGGGAAAAATACTTATACCTTTCTAAAGTTCAAACAAGGTTTTGATCGTCGTCTCTCAACTATAGGCAAGTCACTCAGATTTACCTTCCCACATAGCAAGGCGAATAATAAGAGTAAGTCGGTATGGTGATCAATCCATCCCACACCCAAATCATTACCTTGTATGTGGTTTAGCGGATCTCGCATTCTAACACTCGGTCATCCTCACAAGCATGCCAAATTTCTCTTGTCAACGAACTAAGTTCGGATAAATCCATTGATTCTGCAAGCCAACAAACATCTATCATTTCTTCACAACTCTCAGGTTTTGTGTAATCCTATAAAATCGTCGGTTGATAAAGTTGTATCTACTTCCAGGGTTTTTCCTTCAGCAAGAAAGTGCTTGCTTCTTGGCAGGTCCTGGGGCCTATGGGTTATGGCCCATCTCATCACTTGCAAACCTTGAAATCCTCCTCGGGGCAACCAATTATTATTCCAACATCCAGTTTCCTAGCATTCTTAAATCCATCCAATTGTACTTTCTCCCTTCTTTCTATTGTATCACACTAAGATGTGATTACTCAAACTCACCATGGAGTACCAACTTTATACCTCCTTTATATCCAATGATACTTCTTTCCTTCATGCTCTTGGGGTATCCAACATATCAAGATAAAACTTATACTTACGAAGTCCACTCTGTGGAACATCATTATCCTTTCCAGGGGTCAAATCTCCTCACAAGGTACCACCACCCTTAAAATGCACAAATTCATCCATAGACCAAATTTCTCATATCCACAAGAATGGTCAAAATATTTCTTCATAGAGTAACAAATCATAAAGATTCAGCGTATGAAATCAATGACACAAGAACTTTATTGATTTCCTAAATTCTTTACAATATCTCAAACTTCCATTCTATAACTCACTCCATATCCCCCAAAAAATAAAATAAAATAAATGCTTCCTACTATGCTTATTACCAATATTAAATTCTCAACTACTTAGCTCCAGCTTTCATCTTGTCGGGACATTTATTAGCATAGTGTCTTGTTTCTCTGTAGCGTAAACAAATAACTTCCGATAAGTCTTTAGGCTTCTTGGGGATGGTGTTCGCCCTTTGGGCTCTTGGCTTCCTCTTTCGACATTTATCGGCGTATTTATTCTTCCGACATTTATAGGCGTAATGACCTAAATCCTTGCACCTGTAACAGGTGATATGACTTAGATCCTTCTCTGCAGAGATTGTGTTGTTCCTGGAATCCAATCTATTTCTCTTCCTGGACTTTTCCTTTCCACTCAGGGCTTCTATTTCTTGTGGGTCATACTCTACTTCCTCTGTCGGGAATGCTACTAGATGTCCCTTCAGACAATTCTGGGAAAAGTGTCCTTCTTCTCCACACGAATAGCAAGACTTGGTGCAGGGTTTAACTGGGTCTCCTTCGGGTGTGTCCTCCACCTCTTCCTTCATCACAGGTTCTTCAAAAATCTCCATGAGGGCTCCTTCCATTGCTTCTTTCTTCTGCTGGATGGTTCTTTGTACGATGGGGTAAATGTGACACTGAGCAAGGTAGTGGGTAGTTCCTTCACACAAGAAACAAGTAATCTGCCTAGTTGGGCACTCTTCAGCTAGGTGACTTCCTTCCCAATTAGGACATTCATCCTTGTGTTCTTTATGGTTGTGTCCTATTTCTCCACAAAGCTTGCATGCACAGAGTCTCTTCATATCCATTCCATAAGGCTTCAAATTCGGGGACACAAGATGAGACTTTAGCAAAGTCAACTTAAATTGCTTCCAAGTGGTTCCTCCTTGCCATCCATTGATGTTTTGGTACATCCTCCACCAAGTAGCAGCACCTCTTTCAAAGCATTGAAGAGCATGCTGGGCCATATCCTTTCAGGCTATAGGGTTAGTCTTCATGTGATCCTCCATGTTCTGAATCCATCGGTCCGTCTCCAATTGACTCATCGGTCCAGGAAATGTGAGCTCATCTCCATTCATCATCTATTGGGTCCAAGGGTTTTGGGGTGAGATAAGAGAGATAGAGAGGGATACACACAATACAAACAATAGTTTTGAAAAGGCATTTTTATTTTGTGGCTATCGGGAAAACATCAAACAAATGACAGCTCACAATCGTCGCACCTAACCTAAGTATATAACAGGGTTTTGGTCTTCTAACGGTCAATAATTCTTCAAAGTCACCAAACTCTTCAGGTCTTGTGCATGTCTCCGATGGCTTCTTCCGATCATGCTTGTCCTTCTCAAGTTCCTCTGACAGATTTCTGTTGATGCGAAGTCTCCCATGACGTCCTTTAATATTTCTGGAGTTGTGTTCCAAACTTCTGGGTTTCAACATCCTTGACATGAACCATGGTCCTACTGTCCTTCAGTTCCTGACAAATCTTTGGTATCTCGTGGTTTTAGCTCCTCCAGCTTGGCTACTTTCATCTTCTGATTCCTGAGTTCTTCACGAATTGCCTCCTTGTCAAATATGGCTTCCTGCAAGTCCATCTTAAAATCCTTGATGTAATACTCCAGATCCTAGTGATTCACCAGCTAAGATTAAAACTGCATCCTTTGCTGATAGATGCTCCATCAACCTTCTACCATCCAATCCTTCCATGCATCTACATGCTTAACTCCGTACGGTGACAATAGTATAAGCGGCAATAACACCATGGCTAGCCGTGTCTATGCCATCTTACTGCCATGAGCTTTTATTCCATAATTGATATCTCCTGCCTTAGGGTTTTCCTTGACAAAAACTTCGAGTTCTAATGCTCCATGTTCTGGTCTTTCTCCGATACACCTTGATCTCGGGTATCAACAGCTTCCATAGTCTGACAAATTCCATAAGGGTAACCTTCCTAGGTCTTACAAATCTGGAAAATCTTCAAAGCCTTCAAATTCTCCTAGTCTTCGAAGTCTTCACCGTTGTAGTTTCCATCATTGTAATGCACGGTAAAAATCCTCTTTATTCCAAAGTAGTCTTAGTTGTCCGATATCGTGTACTCCTTGGAGTGGTCTCATCAGCCGAATCTTCATGTGGTCAAAAGGGGAAAGGGTATAGTCTAACTAAAAGGGATATTTTGAATAAGTTTAGAAGAGAAGAGAGGTAAAAGCTCTTTTTTGAAAAGGAAGTTTGTAGAGAAAATCTTTCCTATGGGCTTGCTAGTTTCTAGGGTCACGTCCTATAGTCAACATGTGCTCTAATACCATCTTGTAGCGACCTGACCTCAAACGGTCAAGTCTCTGTGCTTAAGTGTCATCCCTGGATCGGTATGCTGACACACACAGTACTCGAGGATTTATAACAGAGGTAAATCACATGTATAAAGTAATGTAAATACTATTACCTCAATCCAAATAGCGGAAGTAACAAGGTTGTGGATTCCCATCAACACCAACGGCAAAGATGAGTGTAGAAATTGTAACCCTAACGTATCACTTACTCGTCGTAAGAATCCTGCAACATGAGACGTTGCAGCCACAAAGGGTCAGTACATTGAATGTACTGGCAAATTCACACCATAGAGCAATGATGAATAAAGGCTATCACTACATGCATATATGGCTGGTGGAGGCTCTATGGTTATAATGTTTTGCGAAAAGCCAATTTTTCCCTACTACAAAGGAATATATTTTATTTAACTACAAAGTTTGTTGAAAACATTGAGAATGGTAAACCCCATGTCAATCCCGAATTAAAAATTAACAACCCAACAAATTAATTAAGTAAAGTGATGAGATCAGAATGATAATCCAAGAACCAGATACTCAAGACCTCCATAAGGGTGGACACGGCTAATCATGATCAGTTTGTACACTCTGCAGAGGTTTGCGCGCTTTTCCCCACAAGACTCGATCACCTCCGTTGGATTTCTCGCACTAGAAGGTGCTTGAGAAATGGATGACCGAGACACAATCTTTCAGAAGCGTTACCACCTTACGATGGGTAGACAGTACCACCTACATCCCCTACATCTGCTAGTCTACCACGGTAAGAGTTCACACGACTTAATCAACTATGCTAGAGCCCATAATAGCTTGTGGCTACACACGGAAGTTTCTAGCATGAATAATCTTATGATCCCTTTGAGCCTGGGTGGCGGTCCATAGGAGAATCACAAGCTACCCCGAGATTTCGAAAAAAATACAGGCAACACTAGGTTCCCCAGGTGCGTCAATCCACCCAGATGTGAATTAGAGTTGCCACCTTAAGTTAACAATGAAATAAACACTCACATCTGTCATGGATACACTCACCCAATCCACGTCTACAAGCATAGCATAGCAATATAAGCAAACGTAGAAGTAACTCCCAAAGGTTTGATAATAAACAGGACAATAGGTACTACCTCATCTATTTCCCAAAACCCACATATTAATCAGATCCTAACCATGCAATTGTTTGAGGATTGATCTAATGCAATAAAACTAGGTAATAAAGGGATATGATCAAAGTGTGAGCTTGCCTTGTACTATTGATGAAGATGATTCGCACTCATAACTCCTTATAGTTCTACTCGTCACACTCCAGTCAATCTTCGTGAGCAAGTAATAGTAACCACACATAAGCAATCACTCAAAAGATCGGATAGAACGAAGAAGACAATCCGGAAAACAACAAAACCAAGCAAATAACTCTTGCAACATAAAACAATTTCTAACAGTACAAAAACTAAGTGAATTTGGCCTTATCATAAAGTTTAGGTCAAGAGCTTCGATTTGCAAAAAGAATCGACTCAAACGGAGTTATAAAACTCAAGTTATGATCAAACGAAGTTCAAATACAAATCTGTTTGAATTCATATTTTAAAACTTTTAAAAATATGTTTAAGTTTTCTTACTGGATAGAGGAGATCGTAAAGAAGAAGTGAGCGTTGGTTTCGTCTAATTCTGACTAACGAGCAAAAAGTAGTGATCGTTTGAAGTACCGGGACTAATGTGTGAAGAAAATTTATCACGAATAGGTCCCTGGCCACGAGAACAGAAACTAAAATATGAACGTTCACTGTTTAGGACAAAACAACGAATACATTCACTAAGAACTACTAAACAAAAAGCGTTCATTGAATAGCTAATCTAAAAATAAAACCGGCTAAAAGGAAAACCGCAGAAAACCTGAAAAGAATAATACGGACCGGGACGGTTTATTACCGGTTCGGTGGTTCAGCAGTTTTGGCAACAAAACCGGCGGCGGCGATGGTTCCCGGCGAAGTGCGGCAGCGAGGCAGAGCGACGCGGCGGCGGTGGCTCGGCTTCGAGCGGGGAGGCAACTCCGGTGGTCGTCAGTGGCGGAGGCTTAGATGCGGCGAGATGCGGCAGAGAGAGAGAGAGAGGGGGGTCCGGGCGGCGGCTTTATAGGGGGAGGGGTGACCTCGGGAGGCGGGCGAAGGGGGCAGAGGAGGCCGGCGGCGGCACGGAGGCGGCGGAGATGCCGTGGCGGCGGCGGACTCCCGAGCCGAGTCCCGCTCGGGGACGAGGAGGCGAGCGGCGTGGGCTGGGCCGTGGCCTGGCCTGGGAGCTGGGTCGGCCCAGTCGGCGGTGGAGAAGAGATTTTTTTAAATCCCAACTAAATAAACAAAAATAGAACCTAGGCATATAATATACCTAAATTTTCAGAAAAATATTTTTTACGACATGAACTTTATTCTAACGTCAAATAAAATCTTCAATCATTCAAATAAAACAAAGAGTGCTACTGCTCTAATAAAATCCAATAAAAATCATTTTTAAAAATACCAAAATTAATTCAAATTTATTTCTCTCCAATTTTCTGATCTAGGGAATCATTTTACCCTAATTTCCATATATTTTATTTTTGAAGAAAAATAATTTGAATAAAACCCAAATAACTCCCAATTGAAAAACAATTTCAAAAGGATTTTAAATTGGATTTCTTTTAAACTCCCAACTCATATTTCATATGTTTTGAAGAAGTCATTTTATCTTCTCTCATGAAAATCATTGAGTTGCTTAAAGTTTCTGAATTTGAAAATATTTCCAAATGAAATTCAAATCTTTTCAAAACCCTTTTCATTTATTTAAATGGAAGAAGTCATGTCATCTTCTCTCTAGATTTTTGTGATGAAAAGAATTTGAATTCAAGGAGATCATAAATGCAAGGTGAAAGTTTGGGAAAGTCCTTTCATTCCCTCTCATTTAACTTTCAAAAGTTTTAAATTTCACTCAGCGTCACACAACCAATCATAACTATCTATTTAATATAACATTCCAAAATTTAGAATTTTGGGATGTTACACGTGGAGTGCAAGGAGGCGGGTAAAGAGGACCCAGTCCAACGGCCGGCTTACTATGTCAGTGAGGTCCTGACTGAGTCTAAGCAAAGATATCCACAATGGCAGAAGCTCTTGTGTGCGGTGTTCATGGTGAGTCGCAGGTTGAAGCATTATTTCCTTGGGCATCCTATTGCTGTGGTCAGCTCTGCTCCTTTAGGGATATAATTCAAAACAGAGAAGCCACTAGCCGGGTTGCTAAGTGGGCAATTGAGCTTCGACCACATCATTTGAAATATGTGCCCGGAACAGCTATCAAGTCTCAAGCCTTGGTGGATTTTATAAATGACTGGACAGAGTTGCAGACACCTGAGGAGAAGCCAGATAATACTTACTAGACGATACACTTTGATGGGTCTAGGCAACTAGAAGGCTCGGGGGCTGGAGTTGTTATATCTTCCCCTTGAGGTGATAAGTTTTGTTATGTTTTGAGGCTTATGTTTCCCTGTACTACAATGCAGCTGAGTATGAGGCTTTGCTCCATGGACTTCATATGGCTAAGGAGATGGATTTAAGCCGGGTCAAGTGCCTAGGCGACTCAGACCTGGTGGCTCAGCAAGTTTCAGGAACATGGGATTCTAAGGACCCACTCATGGTGGCTTGTCGACAACAGGTGACTAACATTGCTCAACACTTCAATGGTTATCAAGTTGATCACATCAACCGGTGGCTTAATGAGGCGGTTGATGCTTTGCCACGGCTAGGTTCTCAGCGAAAGCCGGTTCCTCCCAATGTGTTCCTTGACGTTCTGCATAATCCCTCTGTTAAGTTACCTTCAGAAGAAGACCTGGATGTCCCTGACCCGGAGGATAGCTTGTGGTGGCTCTACACGCTATTCCAGACTGGATAGTGTTGTATCTGGCTTATTTAACCCGAGGTGAGCTTCCAAAGCATGATCTTTTCGCACGTCAGATTATCCATCGTTTTAAGTCCATGACTATCACCAACGGCGAGTTACATAGATGCAGTGTGGCGGGTGTATTTCAACGTTGTGTTTCTCCTGAGGAGGGCCGTGAAATTTTACAAGAAATCCATGCTGGTGATTACGGTCATCAAGCCGGGTCAAGATCTCTGGTGGCCAAAGCTTTTCGTCTTAATTTTTATTGGTTGACCGATCATGCTGATGCAGAGGACATAGTTCGCAAGTGTGACAGTTGCCAGAATTTGCAAGGCAAGTGCATGCACTACTGCAGGATGCTACTAACGCGACACTACAATCAGAAACCCTTCAACAAAACTGTGTGTCATGCAATAATCACAAACTGTGGTGTAAAATAACCGTCAAGAAAGATGCAAAATGTTTGCGATGGCGGATACATCAAACACAGTTCAGAGTTTAGTTGCATGTGCGATGCGGGGCATATGGTTCAGTTCAATGAATTGTTTGTGAAGAAACAGAAGAATAGAAATGGGCAGCCAAATGAAGGTGTTGAGATATACGGCATACGGTTCACTCGGATGAACTATTTGTGATTAGGCGGAACAAAAGAAACGATTAGACAAATCAAGGTGTGTGCGATAGAGGACAAATAGTTCACTCGAATGAACTGTTTGTGTTGGGCCAAGGTAACAGAAACAGTTCAATTTAACAAGATGTTTGTGATACGCGGCAAACAAGTCTGTATCAGAAATGTGTGCAAAGACCGATAATAACACAGGCGATTGCTGCTAATAAGACGTGTGTGTTGTGCGTTGGGATTTCATACAGAACAAAAACATATATATATACACACTTATAAGGACATCATTGCATAACCAAATTAAACATGAAATTACATAGGTGGCTACTACACACATGACATTTGCACACACCAAAGTAAACTATTACATGCATAATTACATAGGTGGCTACTACACACATGACATTTCCACACACCAAAGCCAACTATATATTACAAGCATAATTAACTAGGATAAACGATCATCTGATCATCATCTACTTCTTGTGACGCTTGCCGCTACTTATCTTCTTGTGGCTCGATCTGGCCTTGTCGATTTCAGTAACGAGGCACTTCCGCATGTCAACGATCCGCATGTGCATCTCGTAGCATGTGTACACGCTCTTGACCGCGAACCTGAGGTGAGGTTCATCCAGTTGCCGCATCTAGGCCCCGTGCCAGGATACGAGACTTGTTCTCTTGGCATCCTGCTTCCTCTTTTTGTAGTAGGGGTTGATGATGGCCGAGGCGAGTTCAACCAAGGAGTCCTTCTTCGTGCTACCCCAGACCCTATAGTGCTCAAGGATTTCGACAAGGTTCTTGCAGGCCAAGCCCGTAACCCTGAGCGCTTTTACATCATCGATGGTTTCCACCATAGCGAATTTGTAGTCGGTGTTGTTGACAAACCTGGCAAAACGATCGCAAGGCTCTGTGGCCATGAAGTAGTGGTAGATGAGGACATGATGGCGCATGCACAACTGGCAACCTTCTGATCTTTTTCGGGAAGATCGGCGGTGTACTAGAGGTCGATGCCGGCCACCTTGTACTTGTCTCCAGCAAGCAACTGCTCCACGGTGTCGATGTAGTCCTCCACCAAGGTTGAGTCGATGGTGTACACCACCATGAGATCTGTCTCCCTCACGTGGGTCTAGACTTTATGCTCGCCGAACTCCATTGGAGTGCCGCTAGATATCCTCTCTGTATGTGTCGTCGTGGGTGTGCTTGTTGTGTTGTGGGGCGAGATCGCAAGGTTGAAGAGAGTAATGTGATAATGGTCGTGGGAATTAATGGGGAAGCTGGACGTACTAGAATATCCGCACGCCCTTCAATTTGCAGCGTGTAACTCCATCGTGCTGCATGTAACTGCATCATCGCGACGCGCGCGGCGCAACTGCATGCATATGGGGCCCCAACGTGATCTTGCGTAGGCCCCGATCGCTGGCAGAGTGTGCGCACAGGGACGCGAGCAAAGCACTCCGCGGTGCCTCAATGGCGAGCAACCATATATATGCATATAGCAGTTGAACACGCAAGAAAAAGTTGTCCACAAGCCGAGCGCGTGGAGGTACGCGAGCAGATTGCGATTGATGAATTCATCACTGACGGGTTACCTACTGTGGTCCGTGTGCGATGTGGTATTCTATGTCTGCAAAACATCTATGCTTTGTGTACAGAAGAACAACATATATATATATATATACTTGTAACAGGACATGATTGCAACCAAATTAAACAATCATTTCCGTTATATAACAAATACCATAAATATTGCAAGGTTCAAATTCCTGCATTACAAGGCCCAAATTCAAAGTTACAAGATTCAAGCTATTCAGACACATAAGATTCATCTTCTTCAGAATCTTTTTCATGCATTATTTCTACGAAAGTATCAGCCACCGAGAAGTCATATAGCGGCTCTATACAGTGACTTCCGAATAATCTGTCATATGAAGTTACAAACTGACATTCAGATTGTGCAGAGCCTTTTCCATTCAGCTATAGACGCATGCGCTCTTTAGCAATCGATTCACTTCTGCGCAATAAATATAGGGCAAACCTCGTATCCCCGTAGCAACCTTGCTTTCTCAACAAAGAACCTGGCGAATTTAATTTCAGGTGTGGTGCGTCAGTACTCGCTAAAAGTAATTTATGTGAGATGAAGATCAAGGCATTCAATGGGATTGTTATATTCCCCAACATTTTCTACTTTCGAGCATGCTATCTGCAAACGAAGACAACATATTAGTGCATAGCTGCAGATTTGAACACTTCGGACCTCTTTGATTTGCAGGATTTCTAAAATACAAGAAAATAGTGAAATGCCACCTTCAATCTTTCATGATAAACTTTTATCACGAAAGCATGTCGGGCGAAGGAATAAAACGTGTACAACACTAGCATCTCAAAAAATATATGTATTGGAGTCCTCCAAATTTCCTCTGGAAACCATTCTACATTTGTCATTGTAATCATGGGTAAAAGTAACAAAAAATTGAGCTCCGTTGTGGTTAAGAATTAACAGGAAAGGAGCATCACCTTGATGTATAGCTTCTCCGTGCAAGGAAAGCATCTAAGGAATCTAACAACTTCATCCAGATCGGGGCCGACAGATTGTAGTGCCAAAGATCTTCACTGTGCGCAGAGGCCGGGTCAAGCTTGCAGGAATCATTTTCTGGATGACAAGCGAACATACAGATCAACAACAATTAGATAAAATGTTTTTCAATAATATATAAGAAGGAGAAGAAGAAGACTGTTGTACCTAAATGGATAATGATCCAGTAACAAGTTCGTTGAATTCAGCACACGAACAACCCAACACTGTCAATTTTGATGCGTGAATGACCCTGATTCTTGCTGGACCTAATTTATCAAGTACATACAATCTCTTGAGGAAACGTGCATTCTCAATGACAATATTGTGAAACACCTCAACTAACAGCCTTGGGCGGCGCTAGCAATGGACATAAATTGCACGGACATTCGTCGAGGTGATGTGGAGGCTACTGAACCCATCCATCGCATGAAGATGAAGGTCCTCGAGCGCTGTACAGCCGACTAGCAGGCACTCCAAATCCTCCTTTTAGATGCTTACGGTAATGACCTCGAGGTGCTTAAGTTTAGGGAGAAGAAGATCATGCACAGCATCGATCCGGGGGAAAATGCACCGCTTGAATGTAGCGCGATGCAGCATGGGCGCGGGGTGGAGCATTGAGCGAGGAAGTGAGCAAGAACATCTAGCACGAAGGCTAATCTCCTCGAGCCGATCGAGGGCTGGGGATAGGAACCAGTAGTGCAACCTGGGTTTGGTCTTGTTGTGGGGACTGAGCCTGTCGATAGCAAGGCGTCTGACCGGCCCAGGGTGCATGGCGAGGACGTGGGATAATGCGTCCAGGCGTTGCTGTTCCCTGCTGCAGAACTCGTGGTCCACGATGATGTCCAAGGGGGTGGTGTGCCAGAGAGGATAGTGGTCCGCATGCCATATTTGATGGGGAGGTAGGATATGATGGTTACCAACATCTCGTCTGGGAGGTTGCTGATGAAGTCCATGTTCGCCAGAGGCTCTTGCGGTTCTAGCTCGAGCCACCCCCGCTTGTTGGCCGGCTCGTCCTCCATCTCAAACAGGTGGCAATCCTCAACGGCGGTGCTTGTAGATAGGAACGGAGGACTGTTCTACGTACCTTCGTGAGGTGACCGAAACAAATGTCCAAAACGAGCAATAAATGCAGCACTCGCGGTGTGCACGGCGGACTGCTCACAGTCGTCCCGTCTAATCAAACAGCTGCATGTGGTAGTAAATTGTTAGTTGAACACCCACAGTTGGACTAATACGACCATTTGTGATAATAACATGTGGCTATTTGGTAAAAAATGCCTAGGAAAATCAATGTATAAAAAGGTAAAACCCTGAATAATTTCATATGGTTAACACAGTTGCATGTTGCCTCTGTAAAATAAATCAAGGCGGGAAGATACAGCGTATGTCGTTTCGCACAGAGATCATGTGACCAAGTTCCCTCGCGGAACCATGAGGCTTCTTGATAGAAGCTCCGGTTTGTATGAAAGAAAATATGGGTCAAAGCTAGTTGAAAAGGGCAGCAATATCTAACCCCAGCTTCGAGAAGGTAGAAAAGCATGATGATTAATTATGCATCAAGTTTACACAAAATCCAAATTTAAGAGGACAATAACAACTAACTCAACCAAAGTTTTCGGCAGTCACAATCAAATGGATCGGTCAAATCCATAAAATCAAGACCCTTGACCAAAAAATCTAATGGTACATGAAGACAAGTTGTTGTAAATAGAAGCCCAGCATGTTCAGAAGCCCTTTTGTCCACCTGAAACTTCTTTTTATGTTGTTCAACGTGTGCATCCATGAGAAAGTTTTTGTTAAAAAACTTAATCCTCATGGACAATAGTACTCTTGCATTCAACAGGAAGAATGACAAAGCTAGTGTTTGCATGGTTGGATATCCTTCCAGCGTTATTGTCCTCAAACGAATGTCATGAGAACTGAGAAAATCCCGGTACTTCTTATGCCACCGATTGGTTATAACTTTTTGTCCATGTCCTTTAGCCTGAATAGACATGAAGACGAAAACAGATAATGTCTAAAAAAATAGTACAACTGAACGGTTAGTTCTAGTAAAGTATATCTATGTGCTTAATATCATTACCTCTATATAAAAATTCTCCAGACATGGAAAGCATCACAGCAAGCCGGTAATCATGTTCAGATCAAAACACCACATACTGATATGTAAGGTCTTGACAGAATCCAGCACCATTGATAGGGTACCCATGGACAAACTCTTCATTAAGCATAGAACATAATATTAGTACCAAAAGCGTACTCCAAGATTATATAAAACTTATGCGCACAAATGAAAAATGCAGCTTATGATTACAAAAGTGTTGATGATATAAAACTTACGCACACAAATGGAAAATGCAGCTTATGGTTATAAAAGTGGTGATGATAATATACAGTACCTGCATAAGTGTGGAGCCAACCACCATCTTGTAACCTTCAAACGGGTCAGGAATTACACCCAAGTTGTCTAGTTTAGGCGCAGAGACCACAATTATCTGTGAAGGTGAATAACGATAATCATGGAGCAGCCTTTGGAGTGAAGAGGCATCTTTGATGATGAGCTCCTCTCCTTTAAAGCAAATTCCAATGCTTACAAGGTGAGGCGACTTAATTTAGAGACAACAGATATGGATTTCTTTTCCAAACACAAGCAGCAAACGCTCCATGGCAGGGCTGCAAGAGTGGATGATGTTGTGCAGTGAGGTCGTCGACAGATCGACCACCACAAGCGTGAGTATTTATAGAAGTGGAAGTCGAAGGATTTGTACCAGATTGTCTGGCAGATGACACCGGGCCAGGGTGGTGGTGTGGAGAGAGGAGGAAAACCATGAGATGGACACTGGTGGTGAGGGCATAGCTACCATGCTTGGTGGACAACTATTTGCATAGTAATGGTAGAACTCAAGATGCTGGATGCTACGTCTTGAGCTTGCGTTGGTTTTCCTTGAAGAGGAAAGGGTGATGCAGCAATAGTAGCATAAGTATTTCCCTCAATTTTTGAGAATCAAGGTATCAATCCAGTAGGAGGCTCCTCAAAAGTCCCACGCACCTACACAAACAAAGAACTCGCAACCAACGCAATAAAGGGGTTGTCAATCCCTTCACGGCCACTTGCGAAAGTGAGATCCGATAGAGATAGTATGATAAGATAGATATATTTTTGGTATTTCATAATATAGATGCAAAAAGTAAAGATGCAAATAAAAGTAGATTCAAAGCTTATATGATAAAAGATAGACCCAGGGGGGCATAGATTTCACTAGTGGCTTCTCTCAAGATAGCATAAGTATTACGGTGGGTTAACAAATTACTGTCGAGCAATTGATAGAAAAGCGAATAATTATGAGATTATCTAGGCATGATCATGTATATAGGCATCACGTCCGCGACAAGTAGACCGACTCCTGCCTGCATCTACTACTATTACTCCACACATAGATCGCTATCCAGCATGCATCTAGAGTATTAAGTTCATAAGAACAGAGTAACACATTAAGAAAGATGACATGATGTAGAGGGATAAACTCAAGCAATATGATATAAACCCCATCTTTTTATCCTTGATGGCAACAATACAATACGTGCCTTGCAACACTTTCTGTCACTTGAACCCAAAGCTAAGCACTTCTCCCATGGCAAGAAATATCAATCTAGTAGGCCAAACCAAACTAATAATTCGAAGAGACTTGCAAAGATAACTCAATCATACATAAAAGAGTTCAGAGGAGATTCAAATATTTCTCATAGATAAACTTGATCATAAACCCACAATTCATCGGATCTCGACAAACACACCACAAAAAGAGTTACATCGAATAGATCTCCGCAAGAGAGGGGGAGAACATGGTATTGAGATCCAAAAAGTGAGAAGAAGCCATCTAGCTAATAACTATGGACCCGAAGGTCTGTGGTAAACTACTCACAACTCATCGGAGGGGCTATGGTGTTGATGTAGAAGCCCTCGGTGGTCGATTCCCCCTCCGGCGGAGCGCCGGAGAAGGCTCCAAGATGGTATCTCGCGGATACAGAAGGTTACGGTGGTGGAAATTGTTTTTCATTTGCTCCCTAGATGTTTTTGGGGTACGTAGGTATATATAGGAGGAAGAAGTACGTCGGTGGCCGCCTGAGGGGCCCGGGAGATAGGGGCGCGCCCTCCTATCTCCTGGCCGCCTCGATTGCTTCTTGACTTGCACTCCAAGTCCTCTGGATCACGTTCGTTCCAAAAATCACGCTCCCGAAGGTTTCATTCTGTTTGAACTCCGTTTGATATTCCTTTTCTTTGAAATACTGAAATAGGCAAAAAAACAGCAATACGGGTTGGGCCTCCGGTTAGTAGGTTAGTCCCAAAAATGATATAAATGTGTAAAGTAAAGCCCATAAACATCCAAGAGGGGTAATACAATAGCATGGAACAATCAAAAATTATAGATACGTTGGAGACGTATCAAGCATCCCCAAGCTTAATTCCTGCTTGTCCTCGAGTAGGTAAATGATAAAAACAGAATTTTTGATGTGGAATGCTACCTAGCATAATTCTCAATGTAATTTTCTTTATTGTGGCATGAATGTTCAGATCCAAATGATTCAAAATAAAAGTTCATGTTGACATAAGAAATAGTAACACTTCAAGCATACTAATCAAAGCAATCATGTCTTCTCAAAATAACATGGCTAAAGAAAGTTCATCCCTACAAAAACCATGCTTCATTTTCATCACACAAAAATGTTCCCAAATTCTACACCCCTGATGACAAGCCAAGCAATTGTTTCGTACTTAAATAATCTCAAACTTTTTCAACTTTCACGCAATACATGAGCATGAGCCATGGATATAGCACTATGGGTGGAATAGAATATGATGATGGGGATTTTGTGGAGAAGACAAAAAAGGAGAAAGTCTCACATTGACGAGGATAATCAACGGGCTATGGAGATGCCCATCAGTTGATGTCAACATGAGGATTAGGGATTGCCATGGAACGGATGCACTACAGCTCTAAATGAATGAGAGCTCAACAAAAGAAACCTAGTGGGTGTGCATCCAACTTGCTTGCTCACGAAGACCTAGGGCATTTGAGGAAGTCCATCGTAGGAATATACAAACCAAGTTCTATAATGAAAAATTCCCACTAGTATATGAAAGTGACAACATATGAGACTCACTATATGAAAAACATGGTGCTACTTTGAAGCACAATATATGAGACTCACTATATGAAGGACATGGTGCTACTTTGAAGCACAAGTGTGGAAAAAGAGATAGTAACATTGCCCCTTTTTATTTATTTTATTTTTTTCCTTTTTTTCTTTTCTTTTTTTTCTTTTTTCTTTTTTTTTCTTTGGCCTTTTTTTGCCTTTCTTTTTTTCCCTTTTTTTCTTTTTTTTTCTTTGGGACAATGCTCTAACAATGATGATCATCACACTTTTATTAATTACAACACATGAATTACAACTCGAAACTAGAACAAGATATGACTCTATATGAATGCCTCCGGCGGTGTACCGGGATGGTGCAATGAATCAAGAGTGACATGTATGAAAAATTATGCATGGTGACTTTGCCACAAATACGATGTCAACTACATGATCATGCAATGGCAATATGACAAAAGTAATGTATGTCATGATGATGAACGGAACAGTGGAAAGTTGCATGGCAATATATCTCGGAATGGCTATGGAAATGCCATAATAGGTAGGTATGGTGGCTGTTTTGAGGAAGATATAAGGAGGTTTATGTGTGATAGAGCGTGTCGTATCACGGGGTTTGGATGCACCGGCGAAGTTTGCACCAACTCTCAAGGTGAGAAAGGGCAATGCACGGTACCGAAGAGGCTAGAATTGGTGGAAAGGTAAAAGTGTGTATAATCCATGGACTCAACATTAGTCAAAAGAACTCATATACTTATTGCAAAAATTTAGAAGTCATCAAAAACCAAGCACTACGCGCATGCTCCTAGAGGGATAGATTGGTAGGAAAAGACCATCGCTCGTCCCCAACCGCCACTCATAAGGATGCACAATCCAAGTACACTTCATGTTCCAAATTTGTTACACAACTTTAACCGTACGTGCATGTTACGGGACTTGCTAACTTCAACACAAGCATTCTTCAAATTCATAATCACCCAACTAGCATGACTTTAATATCACTACCTCCATATCTCAAAACAATTATCAAGTATCAAATTGATCATAGCATCCAATTCACTTCCTATGATAGTTTTTATTATACCCAACTTGGATGCCTATCATTCTAGGACCAATTTTATAACCATAGCAAATACCATGCTGTTATAAGAGACTCTCAAAATGATATAAATGAAGCATGAGAGACTAGCAATTTCTACAAAATTAAGCCACCGCCGTGCTCTAAAAGATATAAGTGAAGCACTAGAGCAAAAACTATCTAGCTCAAAAGATATAAGTGAAGCACATAGAGTATTCTAATAAATCATAATAAAGTAGGCTTCTCCCAAAAGGTGTGTACAGCAAGGATGATTGTGGAAAACTAAAAAGCAAATACTAATATAATACACGATGCTCCAAGCAAAACACATATCATGTGGCGAATAAAAATATAGCTCCAAGTAAAGTTACCAATGAGCGAAGATTTAAAGAGGGATGCCTTCCCGGGGCATCCCCAAGCTTAGGCTTTTGGCTATTCTTGAATATCTTGGGGTGCCTTGGGCATCCCAAGCTTAGGCTCTTGCCACTCCTTATTCCATAGTCCATCAAATCTTTATCCAATACTTGAAAACTTCACAACACAAAACTCAACAGGAAATCTTATAAGCTCCGTTAGTGAAAGAAAACAAAACCACCACATAAGGTACTGTAATGAACTCATTCTTTATTTATTTTGGTGTTAAACCTACTGTATTCCAAGTTCTCTATGGTTCATACCACTTAATACTAGCCATAAATGCATCAAAATAAGCAAACAACACACGGAAAACAGAATCTGTCAAAACCAGAACAGTCTGTAGCAATATGTAACTAACGCAAAATCTGGAACTTTAAAAATCCTACAAATATAGGAAGTCCTGGACAATTTGTCTATTGATTAGAATAAAAAAGACTCAATGCAAAAGCATGTTTCTGTGATTTAACAAAACTAATTTTGTACGCACAAAGTTTCTGTTTTTCAGCAGAATCAAATTAACTATCACAAATCGACTTTGGACGAACGTAGTCGTCGGTATGTGTAGCTCTCGCGTCCGCGCTCGCGGCGGGTGAGTGCCCGCGGCGGCGCCGTCCCGATCTGCCAGCTCCGTCCTCCCCTGCACCCACCGATTCCAGATTCGAGCCCCCCTCAGCCTCCTCTCTCCCTTCCCTGCAGAAGCTTTGGCACCATGGCGCTCCTCCAGTGCTCCCGGCCTGTGTCTGCGGCGGCACCGGCGGCGGCTGTCGCCACCTCCATGCCAGGTGCCGGCTCCATGCCCCCAGCGCTGCCGCTGCCTCTCGCCGCCGATGTGCTTGCCGCGGCAGCCCTTGCCACCCGCAAGTCCGCCCCAACCGCTGGTGGCCGTTTCACCCAAGCTGGCCACCTCCCCGTCCTGCAGCAATCCTCGTCTGATGCTCGGCCCAATTTGGATCAGGAGCATGCTGCGCTGGGCCGTCTCATGCCGCCAGATGTGGAGATGGCGTTGCAGACTGTAACATCCCAAATTTCCAATTTGGAATGTTATATATTAGATCATCATAGCATCTCATATTTTATTGCATTTTGGTGACATCCTAGAAATTCTATGCAACTCAAGGACCCTCGAAGAGAGTTGGGGATTTCGTAATTTTCATATTTGAGTTTTCTCGAATTTTGAAAATAGGATCATTCGATTTTATTTATTTTATTTTCAATTATTTCTATTATAAAAAGATGAGGGAGGGAATAAAATGACTTTCCTAAACTAAAGAAATATTGAGGATTTAATAAAAAAATCAAATAAATTTTATTTTGGAGTTTTTGCTATTTTATTTGAATTTAGGAAAAATTGCATGTTTTTCAAAAACTGCATTTTAGGGCCAAGAAAATGTTCATCGCGTTCTAAATATTTTATTTGGACGATGAAAATTTATTTTGGTATTTTTAGATTTTTATTTCTTTTTCTAGAATTTTTTACGGCGAAATTGTTTTTTTAAGCGCGCTGCGCATACCGATTGGGCAAGCCACCGAGCAGTTGCCCAACCCTTGCGCCGACGCTTTCCTCTCGCGCGCCGCCGCCGCCGACTCAGACGAGGAGTCCAATCCGGACTCCACCGCCGCCGCCTTGGCCCCTCCTCCAAGCTGCCGCCCCCCTCCTTATATACCCCCCGAGCCCCAACCACCACCAACCACCGCCGCCGCCGCAATCCGTCGAGCCGCGTCGCCTCCGCTGCCAGCGCCTCGCTGCCGCCCATTGCAGCCGCGCCGCCGCCGCCCGCTGCCACCAGCGCCGCCGCCGAGCCCGCTGCCCATAAGCCGCCGCCCGCCGCCCAACCCGCCTCGCTGGAGCCCCTCGCCGGAGGTACCGCGCCGGATCTGAGCCGCCGGTTTTTATTTTAACCGTTCGGTTTTTTAGAAAAACCCTAGATTCGTTTCTTTTTTAGATCAGTTTATTTTTTTCAGTTTATTTATTTAGCAAGCGTTCGCCCGTTCGTTCGTTTTAACGAATGTTCTTCGCCATTTAGTTTCAGTTAACGAACATCCGTTCGTTAATCTGTTCGTCAGTTTTCTTTTTATCGGATTTTTTCGCGATTATTCTAATCGTGATTCTTGATCCGATTTTCGTTTTAGTTTATCTTTTCGCTCGTTTATCGGAATCAGGCTATTCAAGCGCCTAGAGTTTTGTCTTGAAACCCTCTTTCAGTTTAATCTACTCAAACAAGTTTTTGCTACTGTAAAATTTGACTTAGGTCCAGATTAGTAAACGAAGCTTGTTTCTTTCCCCGTTTGATTTTCGTTGCTTCGTTTGATTTGATTCTTTTTGCAAACCGGAGTTCTTAAGTTGGACTTTCTGGTTAGATCTCTTATTTGAGTTTTACCCGTGCATCAGATGAGTACTTATTGTATGCTTGTTTGTTTGAAATATAGTACCCGGATTGTGCTGCTTGCTACTTCGAATCCCTAGGTTTCACGAATTATCAGCAAGGCAGGTAACACTTTGATCATACCTCTTTATTACCCCGTTTTTATGCATTAGATCAATCCTCAAACAATTGCATGATTAGGATCTGATTAATATGTGGGTTTTGGGAAGTAGATGAGGAGTACCTATTACTTTTTTTATTATCAAACCCTTGGGAGTTACTTCTACGTTTGCTTATTATGCCATGCTATGCTAGTACACGTGGATTGTGGATTGGGTGAGTGTATCCATGACAGATGTGAGATTGTCAATTAATGGTTTATTTAAGGTGGCAACTTTAATACACATCTGGGTGGATTGAGGCACTTGTGTATTCCAGGTTTGCCTGTTTGTTTTGGACCGCCACCCAGGCTCTAAGGGATCATAAGATTATTCATGCTAGAAACTTCCGTGTGCAGCCAAATGCTATTATGGGCTCTAGCATAGTTGACTAAGTCGTGCGAACTCTTATAGTGGTAGACGCAGATGTAGGGGAAAGTAGGTGTATAGGTCTACCCATCGTAAGGTGCTAGCGCTTGTGAAAGACTATGTCTCGGTCATCCGTTTCTCAAACACCATGTAGTGCAAGAAAACCAACGGAGGAGATCAAGTCGCGTGGGGAAAAGTGCGCAAACCTCTGCAGAGTGTATAAACTAATCATGGTTAGTCGTGTCCTCGGTTATGGACATTTTGAGTATCTAGTACTTGGATTATCATGTGAATCTCATCATGTTACTTTAATTAATATTGTTGGGTTTGTTAAATGATGATATTTTAGTTGGGATTGAGAATGCTGTCAACCATTCTCAATGTCTAACAACCACCATGATAGTTAAATAAAAATTTATTCCTTTGCAGTAGGGAAAAAATGGCTTTATGCAAAACTGTAACCATAGAGCTTTCCACCAGCCATATATGCATGTAGAATAGCATTATTCTTTCATTACTCTCTATGTGTTACATTGCCAGCATATTCCATGTGCTGACCCGTTTCGGGCTGCAACATTCATGTTGCAGACTTTTCAGACGACGAGTAAGATGCCTTAGGATCGTGGTTCTATACTTAGTGATGCCGTTGGAGTTGATGGACTCACTTATCTTCCAAGCCTTCCATTGTTATCGTTATTAGATGGCCTTAAGCCATTTTTATTGTAATAAGTTCTCTTTGGAGACATTCGATGTAATAAGTGTGTGATTGCTACTCTGTTATAAATCCTTCAAGTACTGTGCATGTCGGCATGAGTGATCCAGGGATGACACTGATGCACAGAGATCGACTGTTTGAGGTCTGGTCGCTACACAGACGCCGCTGGCCTCGTCCAGTGCAGACCAGCTGACCCACCGGCCGCATTCTGTGTTGTGGGCTTCCGCTGCTGATGAAGATGACGACATGGATGACAGTGAGGATCTGGCCCCCAGGACTCCGCCGGCTGCTGCCAAGGCCATTGACTCCGTCTCCGCCAAGGTGTGCACGGGGCACGGGTCGGACACAAGAGGGGGTTGGCAGGAGGTGCTGCCGCAGCGAGGTCCGTGACATCCGTCATCACCGACCCTGCCATTGGCTGCTCGACCCATCCCTGCTTGGCTGTATGGCAGATGCTGCAGATGCCTTGCTCTTGGGCACCGTACGGCTGCTTGCAGAGATCCACTTCGGTGCTCCCAATGTTTGCAGAATGGTCACCTTGCACGCGAGTGCCTCAATCCTTGGCGTCCTCTCAGCTCACTGGCATGCCTTGTCATGACGCGCCTCGGCATCAAGCATCATCAAGCTCCAGCTTCCTGTGAAGGTTCGATGAAGTTCGTGCTTCCCTCCGAGACGCTTCGTCGTGGGTCCTGGGTGTCTGTCGTCTCTGGTACTGCTGGCTCGGCTACCCCGTCTGATGTGGAGCTACAGTCCACTCTGGCAGATCAGTCCAAGATGTTGCAAGGCTTGATGGCACGTGTTGAGAGTTTTCTGGAGCGGGCGGAGGCTACTCTGACCAAGCTCTCCCTCGTGCCGACTTTGTTGCCGACTGCTCCGATGCCGTGACCTCCTGTTGTTTCTCGTGTTGGTTCCGTGGGAGACAAGGGGACGGAGCTCTTCGGTTGTTTCTCCCCTCGTTCTGGGGTCAGTTCTTCGCCGGTGTTTCTCTTGCCCCTTGTGCCGGCTACTGTTGAGGATGAGGCCATCGTCGAGGTCGTCACCCCTGTGCTGCAGGTCATGCCCGAGCTTCAACAACTATGTGTGAGACCAGCTTCGCCTCCGTCTGTGGAGCATATGGAGGTCGACGCGCCAGCGACCTCGTGTGAGGGACATGATTCTCGTTTGTCATGTGAGCAACTGGGGGCGCCTGAGTCCATTGTGTCGGTGGCGCCTGAGTCCATTGTGTCAGTGGTACCTGTGGCTGATGATGGTGAGGTGGTCAGTATGTTGGCGCCTGATCCTTCAGCGCCCAGCCAACTGCTCGCCTCTGTGGATCGTGGAGGTTCTAACGTTGCGGTTAATGGCTCGCATGTGGCTGTGAGGCACGAGGCGTCTGTGCGTGACAAGGTTGATGATATTCTCTTCGAGATTGAGATTCACAGTTTGCTCAAATGTTTGGAGAGGGCTAGCCCTGGATCTAGCAAGATGATTGTGGAGGAGGCTCTCAGGAGCAAAGCAAAGAAGAGTGGCGCCATAGGAAAGGTGTTCGCAGCAGCTTGATGGTTCAGTGGATTTTGGTGATGAGCATGGTCTTTAGCGAGGTACTCTCGTTGGGGTCTTCTTTGCGATGTAAGAGTGTGAGGGTTGATGGACCTTGCGTGTTGGTTTTGGTTGTCGGGTTGATCGTGTGGTTATGGGGTTGCATGCTCTGTGAGTAGTCCACATGTAGTGAGTCTGTATCGGTTTTTGCCCGGTTTTCCTTTAATTAACCGGGCAATTCTCTTCTGCTTAATTAATCGATGAGGTAAATCTTTTGCCTCCGTTTCAAAAAAAATTAACTATCACCACAGGTTATCCTATAGGTTCTACTTGGCACAAACACTAACTAAAACATAAAAACACATCTAAACAGAAGGTAGATGCAAAATTTATTCCTAAACAGAATCAAAAACAAAAACACAAATAAAATTGGGTTGCCTCCCAACTAGCGCTATTGTTTAACGCCCCTAGCTAGGCATAAAAGCGAAGATAGATCTAAGTAGTGCCATCTATGGCACTCAACTCATAAGTAGCCCGCATGATAGATTCATAAGGTAATCTGACTTTCTTTCTTGGACAGTGCTCCATGCCTTTCCTTATTGGGAATTGGAATCTAATATTCCCTTCCTTCATATCAATAATCGCGCCAATCGTTCTAAGGAAAGGTCTACCAAGAATAATAGGGCAAGAAAGATTGCAATCTATATCAAGAATGATAAAATCTACGGACACCAAATTTCTATTTGCAACAATGAGAACATCATTGATTCTTCCCATTGGCTTTTTAATGGTGGAATCCGCAAGGTGCAAATTTAAAGAGCAATCATCAAGATCATGGAAACCTAGAATATCATATAAAGTTTTCGGAATCATGGAAACACTAGCACCCAAATCACACAAAGCATAGCACTCATGATCTTTAATTTTAATCTTTATAGTAGGTTCCCACTCATCATTAAGTTTTTTAGGTATAGAAACTTCCAAATTATGTTTTTCATCATAAGATTGCATCAAGGCATCAACGATATGTTTGGTAAAAGCTTTATTTTGACTATAAGCATGAGGAGAATTAACAACTGATTGCAACAAGGAAATACAACCTTCTAAAGAACAATAATAATAATCAAATTCCTTGAAATCCGAGATAGTGGATTTAATGCTATTTAAAGTCATGACCTCTCCAATCCCACTTTTACCAAATTTAGCATCAAGATCTAAAAAGTACGAATTATAGGGACGCCTTCTAACTAAAGTTGACTCATCTCCAGTCCCATTATTATTAAGATTCATATTGCAAAACAAAGATCTAATAGGAGATACATCAATAACTTTTAGATCTTCATCATTATTTTCACGGAACCTAGAAGAACACGCCTTCACAAAACAATCTTTCTTAGCACGCAATCTAGCGATTATTTCCTTGCACTCATCAATGGAAATTCTCATGGCTTTGAGAGACTCATTGATATCATGCTTAGGAGGAGTAGATCTAAGTTTAAGAGAATCAACATCAAGCGAAAGTCTATCAACGTTCCTAGCCAAATCATCAACTTTGAGCAATTTTTCTTCAAGCAAAGCATTAAAATTCTTTTGAGAAATCATAAATTCTTTCACACTATTATCAAAATAAGAGGGCATCTTATTGAAATTACCATAAGAATTATTGTAGGAATTTCCATAGTTATTAGAGGAATTACTAGGGAACGGTCTAGAATTAAAGTTTCCTCTATAAGCATTGTTTCCAAAACTATTCCTACCAACAAAATTCACATCCATAGATTCATTATTATTCTCAATCAAGGTAGACAAAGGCATATCATTGGGATCAAGAGGAGTATTTTTAGTAGCAAACAACTTCATAAGTTCATCCATCTTTCCACTCAAAACATTGATTTCTTCAATAGCATGCACGTCTTTACTAGAAGATCTTTTGGTGTGCCATTGAGAATAATTAGCGATAATATTATCAAGAAGTTTTGTAGCATCTCCCAACGTGATTTCCATAAACGTGCCTCCCGCGGCCGAATCTAAAATATTTATAGAAGCAAAGTTCAAACCGGAATAAATTTTTTGGACGATCATCCATAAATTCAAACCATGAGTAGGGCAATTGTGAATCATCAATTTGATTCTTTCCCAAGATTGGGCAACATGCTCATGATCAAGTTGTTTAAAGTTCATAATATCGTTCCTAAGAGTATTGATCTTAGCGGGAGGAAAATACTTAGAGATAAAGGCATCTTTGCACTTGTTCCAAGAATCAATACTATTTTTAGGCAAAGACGAAAACCAAACTTTAGCGCGATCTCTAAGTGAAAACGGAAATAACTTCAATTTAACAATATCATTATCCGTATCTTTCTTCTTTTGCATATCACACAAATCAACAAAGTTGTTTAGATGAGTAGCGGCATCTTAAGCTAGGAAAATTTGGCGAATTGATCTTTCATAACAAGATTCAGCAAAGCAGTATTGATTTCACAAGATTCAACATCATTAAGAGGAGCAATCAGAGTACTAAGGAAATCATTATTATTGGTATTCGAGAAATCACACAATTTTGTATTATCTTGCGCCATGGCAACAAGTAATCCAACACACAAGCAAACAGAAAAAGGCAAGCGAAAAAGAGAGGAGAAGATTGGGAAAGAGAGGGCAAATAAAACGACAAGTGTGAAGTGGGGGAGAGGAAAACGTGAGGCAAATGGCAAATAATGTAAATGCGAGGGAGATGAGTTTGTGATGGGTACTTGGTATGTCTTGACTTGAGCGAAGACATCCCCAGCACTGGCGCCTGAAATCCTTCTTGCTACGTCTTGAGCTTGTGTTGGTTTTCCTTGAAGAGGAAAGGGTGATGCAGCAATAGTAGCATAAGTATTTCCCTCAGTTTTCGAGAACCAAGGTATCAATCCAGTAGAAGGCTCCTCAAAAGTCCACACACCTACACAAACAAACAAAGAACTTGCAACCAACGCAATAAAGGGGTTGTCAATCCCTTCACGGCCACTTGCGGAAGTGAGATCTGATAGAGATAGTATGATAAGATAGATATATTTTTGGTATTTTATAATATAGATGCGAAAAGTAAAGATGCACATAAAAGTAGATTGAAAGCTTATATGATAAAAGATAGACCGGGGCCATAGGTTTCACTAGTGGCTTCTCTCAAGATAGCATAAGTATTACGATTGGATGAACAAATTCTTGTCGAGCAATTGATAGAAAAGCGAATAATTATGAGATTATCTAGGCATGATCATGTATATAGGCATCACGTCGCGACAAGTAGACCGACTCTGCTGCATCTACTACTATTACTCCACACATCGACCGCTATCCGGCATGCATCTAGAGTATTAAGTTCATAAGAACGAAGTAGCGAAGAAGAGAGATGACATGATGTAGAGGGATAAACTCAAGCAATATGATATAAACCCCATCTTTTTATCCTCGATCGCAACAATACAATCGTGCCTTGCAACCCATTACATCCTTTGGGTAAGGACACGCAAGATTGAACCCAAAGCTAAGCACTTCTCCCATGGCAAGAAAGATCAATCTAGTAGGCCAAACGAAACTGATAATTCGAAGAGACTTGCAAAGATAACTCAATCATACATAAAAGAATTCAGAGGAGATTCAATATTTCTCATAGATAAACTTGATCATAGACCCACAATTCATCAGATCTCGACAAACACACCGCAAAAAGAGTTACATCGAATAGATCTCCACAAGAGAGGGGGAGAACATGGTATTGAGATCCAAAAAGAGAGAAGAAGCCATCTAGCTAATAACTATGGACCCGAAGGTCTCTGGTAAACTACTGACGACTCATCGGAGGGAATATGGTGTTGATGTAGAAGCCCTCCATGGTCGACTCCCCCTCCGGCAGAGCGCCGGCGAAGGCTCTAAGATGGGATCTCGTGGATACAGAAGGTAACGGCGGTGGAAATTGTTTTTCATTTGCTCCCTGGATGTTTTCGGGGTACGTAGGTATATATAGGAAGAAGAAGTATGTCGGTGCCGCCTGAGGGGCCCGAGAGACAGGGGGCGCGCCCTGTAGGGGTGGGCACGCCCTCCTATCTCCTGGCCGCCTCCATTGCTTTTTGACTTGCATTCCAAGTCCTCTGGATCACGTTCGTTCCAAAAATCACGCACCCGAAGGATTCATTCCATTTGGACTCCGTTTGATATTCCTTTTCTTCGAAATACTGAAATAGGCAAAAAAACAGCAATACGGGCTGGGCCTCCGGTTAGTAGGTTAGTCCCAAAAATGATATAAATGTGTAAAATAAGCACATAAACATGAAAAGGGGATAATATAATACCATGGAACAATCAAAAATTATAGATACGTTGGGGACGTATCACTGGAGTTTTTTAATAGACGGGTTGTCAGCCAGGTGTCCACCATGCAGGGTATGTGCACCAGGCAGCATGCCGGGATGCATAGGCATTGAAGGGAGCCCTAGTGGGAGGAGATGATGGCTCCAAGATAGATGCAAAGGTGTCCCGTCTTTCCATGAGATGGTAGCTATCGTTTTGGTGGAAGTCGACTTTGACGATCCGACTACGAACGTGCGAGGACGTCGCGCCTTAGCAATCACTAAACCAACTCCGAGATGTTATTGACCACGCCATAGCACAATCAACCTGACCACGAAGGTCTATTTCCTGCAAGAAAACGAAGAACAAGCAAGAAACTAAGATTGCAATCTGGATATTGCAAATATAAGAGGAAAACTTTATTAATGAAGGTGGGGTTCTGTGATGCCTTGGTCTGGTTGTTGAACACAAACGACGTACGTGAAGTTGCAGCTATGACGAACTTTTAATCTAAAAAGACCCAAAGTCTAAACGACGCCCTAAGGGCTGTATATATGGAGGAAGAGGGGGGAATTTCGTGGCCCTTGGAGGAGGGGTCCTAAACCAACCCTAACTCTTGTTTCCCCACACGTACGGACTCTAAAAACAGCCTATACCTAAGTATTTTGAAATTACGTGGGCCTGGCCCAATAATAAGGTGACGTAGCACCTAGAATAGCCTCTGGACGAAATTTATGAAGTGGCATCTTGTATATTTCGTCCAAGGCTTCATGCACTCATTAGGGTGGCTTCAAAATCCTGGAATCATCACTTGTAACTCCGTTCTTGTTCCCCTTGCGCATGCCATCATCTCCATGCGTTAACTTGCTCCAATGTTCATCTTTCTTGTCCAAGCTAGGCCCTTCATTTGTAAGCAAAACAAATGTATCCAATTTAGGCAGCATCATATTCTCATGAACATTAGAATCGTTACCAAGAAACGAAAGTACCTGGTAATTTAATATGCATGTTAGCAATTGCCGCATACTATGATTATGAGATATGGCAGATGGACGTCAAAACGGCATTCCTTAACGGACATCTTAAGGAAGAGCTATATATGATGCAGCGGAAGGTTTTGTCGATCCTCGAGCGCTAACAAAGTATGCAAGCTCCGGCGATCCATTTATGGACTGGTGCAAGCATCTCGGAGTTGGAACATTCGCTTTGATGAGATGATCAAAGCGTTTGGGTTTATCTTGAGACTTATGGAGAAGCCTGCGTTTACAAGAAAGTGAGTGGGAGCTCTGTAGCATTTCTCCTATTATATGTAGATGACATACTTTTGATGGGAAATGATCTGAAACTTGGACAACATTAAGGCCTACTTGAACAAGTGTTTTTCAATGAAGGACCTTGGAGAAGCTGCTTATATATTAGGCATCAAGATCTATAGAGATAGATCGAGGCGCCTCATAGGTCTTTCACAAAGCACATACCTTGATAAGATTTTGAAGAGGTTCAAAATGGATCAGTCAAGAAGGGTTCTTGCCTATGTTACAAGGTGTGAGATTGAGCTCGGCTCGATCACGACCACGGCAAAAGATAAAGAAGAGATGAGTGTCATCCCTATGCTTCAGCCATAGGATCTATTATGTATGCCATCTTTGTGTACGGACCGATGTAAACCTTGCCGTAAGTTTGGTTGCAAGATACCAAAGTAATCCCGGCAAGGAAACTTTGGACAGCGGTCAAGAATATCTGAAGTACCGAAAAGGACAAAGGACATGTTTCTCGTTTATGGAGGAGGCGAAGAGCTCGTCGTAAAGGGTTACGTCGGCGCTAGCCCGACTCGGATCTGGATGACTCTAAGTCACAAACCGGATCGTGTATATGTTGAATGGTGGAAGCGATGGCTGGTGCGGTTGCAAGTAAGCGTCATGGCGGGATCTCGTGTGAAGTGGAGTACATGGCAGCCTCGGAGGCAGCGCATGAAGCGATTTGGGTGAAGGAGTTCATCACCGACCTAGAAGTCATACCCAATGCGTCGGGGCGATCAAACTCTTCGTGACAACACTAGAGCTATTGCCCTTGCCAAGGAGCCGGGTTTCACAAGAAGACCGGGCACATCAAGCATCGTTTCAACTCCATCCGTGAAAATGTTCAAGATGGAGACATAGAGATTTGCAAAGTGCACACGGATCTGAATGTCGCAGATCCGTTGACTAAACCTCTCTCGCGTGCAAAACATGATCAACACCAGAACTCTATGGGTGTTCGATTCATCACAATGTAACTAGATTGGTGACTCTAGTGCAAGTGGGAGACTGTTGGAAATATGCCCTAGAGGCAATAATAAAAGTATTATTATATTTCAATGTTCATGATAATTGTCTTTTGTTCATGCTATAACTGTATTATCCGGAAATCGTAATACACGTGTGAACTCTTAGACCCCAATATGTCCCTAGTGAGGCTCTAGTTGACTAACCCATTGTGATCAATAGATAGTCATGGTTTCCTGGCTATGGACATTGGATGTCGTTGATAACGGGATCACATCATTAGGAGAATGATGTGATGGACAAGACCCAATCCTAAGCATAGCATAAAAGATCGTGTAGTTCGTTTGCTAGAGCTTTGCCAATGTCAAGTATCTCTTCCTTCGACCATGAGATCGTGTAACTCCGATTACCGTAGGAGTGCCTTAGGTGTATCAAGCGTCCTGGCGTAAGCTGGGTGACTATAAAGGTGCATTACAGGTATCTCCGAAAGTATCATTGGGTTGACACGGATCGAGGCGGGATTTGTCACTCCGTATGGCGGAGAGGTATCTCTGGGCCCACTCGGTAATGCATCATCATAATGAGCTCAAGGTGACCAAGGTGTTGGCCACAGGATCATGCATTCTGATGCGAGTAAAGTGACTTGCGATGCGAGGCTGAACAAGGTATTGGGATACCGACGATCGAGTCTCGGGCAAATGCGTACCGATTGACAAAGGAATTGCATACGAGGTTTGATCGAATCCGCGACATCGTGGTTCAACCGATGAAATCATCGAGGAGCATGTAGGAGCCAACATGGGTATCAGACCCGCTATTGGTTATTGCCGAGAGTCGTCTCGGTCATGTCTGCGTGTCTCCCGAACCCGTAGGGTCTACACATAAGGTTCGGTGGCGCTAGGGTTAGTAGGAAGTCAAGTATGTGACTACCGAATGTTGTTGAGTCCGGATGAGATCGAGCGTCACGAGGAGTTTGGAATGGTCGGAGGTAAAGAATAATATATAGGAAGTGGTATTTCGGCCATCGGGAAAGTTTCCGGGTCTCCCGGTAATGTACCGGGACCACCGGAAGGGTCCCGGGGGTCCACCGGGTGGGGCCACCTATCCCGGAGGGCCCCATGGGCTGAAGTGGGAGGGGAACCAGCCCATAGTGGGCTGGTGCGCCCCCCTAGGCCCACCCCCTGCGCCTAGGGTTGAAACCCTAGAGGTGGGGGGGCGCCCCACTTGACTTGGGGGGCACTCCACCCCCCTTGGCCGCCGCCCCCCTTGGAGATTGGATCTCCAGGGACCGGCCTCCCCCCCTGGGGGCCTATATAAAGGGGGGGAGGGAAGGGGGCTGCTGTACCCATCTCCAAGGCGCAGCCCCTCCCCTCCCCAACACCTCTCCTCCTCCGTAAGCGCTTGGCGAAGCCACAGCCGAGATCTTGCTTCTCCACCATCACCACGCCATCGTCTTGCCGGTGGAGCTGTCTTCCTCAACCTCTCCTTCCTCCTTGCTGGATCAAGGCGGAGGAGGCGTCGCTCGTCCCGTGCGTGTGTTGAGCAGCGGAGGTGCTGTCCGTTCAGCACTTGGACATCGGTGATCTGAATCACGTTCGAGTACGACTCCATCATCACCTTGCAAGCTTCATACGCGATCTACAAGTGGTATGTAGATGCAATCTCTCTCCCGTTGCTCGTTGCTTAGATGAACTCATAGATGGATCTTGGTGAAGCCGTAGGAAAAATTTTAATTTTCTGCAATGTTCCCCAACACCACCCGGCATCGGCAAGCTACGGTGGCCTACCCTACGAGCTAGGTTGCTCAGCCTTTACCCGTGAGCTGCGGCAGTTCCAGTGGCCCTCCCACCACATGTTCAACCCCGACGTTGGCGAGAAGTACAACGGCAAGACTCACCCGTCGGAGTTCCTCAGCATCTACACCATCGCGATGGAAGCTGCCAGAGCCCGCGATGATAAGGTGCTTGCCAATTACTTCCCATTGGCACTTAAGCCCAATGTCATGTCATGGTTGATTAATTTGCCGACGGATTCCATTTCTTCTTGGTCGGATTTGTGTCATGTGTTAGTTGGCTCCTTCACTGGAGGCCATCAAGCTCATGGTCAGGCAAGTGATCTACATATCATCCCCAGAAGGAAGGAGAAAGCCTGTGCAAGTACATACAGAGATTCAGCCGGGTGTAGTACAACATCCCAGATGTTCATCCCACCGCCGTGATCAGCGCATTCCATCAGAATGTGCGAAACCGCAAGATGCGTGAAGAGCTGGCGATGAACAAGGTCAAGGATGTGGCCGAGCTTTATGTTGTGGCCGATATGTGCGCTCGAGCTAAAGAGGGAAGGAAGTACCCCAGCGAGGACGCTGGTGCGGAAACCGACTCCAGAGACGAAGACACCGCCGCCTCGACGAAGAAGGGCCGGCGCCGCAACAGAAAGTGCAAGGGCAAGACTGTGCTTGCCGTCGAGGGACCCGATGATACCGCGCTGCCAAGACGGCTAAGGCAAGCAACCCCGGCAAGGAAATTGCCGGGTGTGCCGCTTGCCGGGCCTTGGCGGCTGTCGACAAGCCAGGAAGCTCCTACAAGTAGTATTGCAAGATCCACCGCACCAAGGGCCACGATATCCAAAACTGCCGACAAGTTGAGCTGCTTGCTGCGAAGCAAAAAGATGAGTATGAGAGGCGGGACAAGGAGACAGGTCAGGACGGTGCCGAAGGATCCGGCAAGAAGCATGGCGGCTAAGGAGGCTGCCGCGGCAAGGATAATCAGCAAGAGAGGCCCGCTCGGGGCCGCGACAAGAAGTAGGAAGACGATGATCATGACGAGGACGACGAGTCCAGTGACCTTGAGTTTCAGAAAGCTACGGAGGCCATGTGCGTCAATGGTGGCGCCTCGCTGCACACCTCTCACGATCAACTGAAGCAGTGGGCGCGTGAGATCATAGCGGCGGAGCCATCATTCGACGCACAGAAGCCACTGAAGTGGTCCAGCATGCCTATCATCTTTGACACCGAGGACCACCTTGACCACACAACTGCGGTCGGGTGCCTGCTGTTGTTGGTTTCGCCAATGATACGCAACCTCAAGGTGACGAAGATGCTAGTTGATGGCGGGGCCAGTCTGAACTTGATCTCGCCTGTTGTGATCAAAAGGATGCAGATTCCTGATGGAGACCTCAAAGAGATGGGCACGTTTCAAGGGGTCAACCCGGGAAGGAGTCAGCCGAAGGGTAAGGTCATGCTGCCCGTGACGTTTGGAGGAGAGTTGAACTCCAGGATGGAGAGGATTGTCTTTGATGTAGCCGAGATCCCCTTGCCCTACAACGGGGTCCTCGGCCGCTCGGCGCTAGCCAAGTTCATGGCGGCGTCACATTACGCCTACAACACGCTGAAGATGCCTGGGCCGATGACCGTCATCACCATCCCCTTTGACAAGAAGGATGCGCTGATATGTGCTGACCAACTCTACTGGGAAGCAGTCGCAGCAACTGCCGCCAAGGCACTTGCTCCTGCCTCTGAAGCCCCGGGAGGGAAGAAGACCGGCAAGACCTCTCGCACCCACTCCGGCAAGCGCACCTCTCCAGAGTGTTGTGCTCCCGTTGAAGACGTGCCATAGAGCTCCACCGGCAAGAGCAAGAAATCCAGAGCTGCACCACTAGAGACCAAGAAGGTGTCCGTCAAGGAGGATGGCACGGGAGGGGCTTTCACCATAAGATCCACCCTCAATAGCAAATAGGAAGGCGCGCTCGTCACTTTCCTGTGGGCGAATGTCGATGTGTTTGCATGGCAAGCATCCGACATCCCCAGCGTTCCCAGGGAAGTGATTGAGCACCATCTTGCTGTCTATCCTCATGCGCGACCCGTCAAGCAGAAGGTCAAGAAGCAAGCTTTGGAAAGGCAGGAGTTCATAACAGAAGAGATCAGGAAGTTGGAAGCAGCAGGTTTGGTGAGGGGAGTGCTCCATCCGACATGGTTGGCCAATCCGGTGGTGGTGCGCAAGGCAAATGGGAAGTGGAGACTGTGTATTGATTACACAGATATCAATAAGGCATGTCCAAAATACCCTTTATTGTTGCCGCGCATCTACCAGATTGTTGAGTCCACGGCCGGGTGTGACCTATTGTCATTCCTTGACGCCTACTCAGGATATCACCAGATTTTCATGACCAGAGTAGATGAAGAGAAGACATCATTCATCACCCCGTGTGGTACGTATAGCTTTTTACGGATGCCTTTCGGGCTGAAGAGTGCTGGCTCAACCTTTGCAAGAGCAGTCCAAATTGGTTTTGAGCCCTAGCTACATAGAAATATGGAAGCCTATATGGATGACATAGTGGTCAATACCAAGGACAAGGCAACACTTGTGCAAGATTTGGAAGAGACATTTGCAAATTTGTGCAAGATCAACCTCAAGCTGAACCCTGAGAAGTGTGTCTTCGGCATTCCATCCGGCAAGCTTCTCGAGTTCTTTGTGTCGCGGCGTGGGATTGAGGCGAATCCTGACAAGATCAAGGCCATCGAGCTGATTGAGGTGCCTAGGCGGATCAAGGATGTGCGTCGGCTCACTGGATGCGTTGCCGCCATGAGCAGATTCATCTCTAAGTCTGGTGAGCGTGCCCTTCCCTTTTTCAAAATGTTGAAATAGGCGGGACTGATGGAGTGGACCCCAGAGGCTGAAGCAGCGCTGCAGGATTTGAAGAAATACCTCTCTTCCATGCTGATACTGGTCACGCCCAAACCACAAGAGCCCTTGCTGTTGTATCTAGCGGCAACGAATCAAGCGGTCAGCGCCGCAGTAGTGGCATAGAGGGAGGTTGACAAAGGGGCAGTGGCAATGGCAAGATTGGCGGATGGTGAGCCAGGGCTCCCCCCGGCAGGGCCTAGTCCCGGCAAGGCAAGGCCCGGCGGTCAGCCTTGGTGGGCGAGGCTGTGCAACCAAGTGAAGTGGTGCAGAAGAAGAAGATGATGCAACACCCGGTTTACTTTGTCAGCTCTTCGGCCTCCTTATGGCCTCGAGGAAGATGCATCATTACTTCCAAGCACATGAGATCACCATTGTCACTCGCCTCCCGTTGCAACAGATACTGCATAATCCGGATGCAACCGGGAGGATTGTGGAGTGGGCCTTGGAGCTGTCGAGCTTTGGTTTGAAGTTTGAAAGTACTTCCATGATCTAGAGCCGGGTCCTAGCAGAGTTCATTGCAGAGTGGACCTCGACGCCCGATGAAGAGATCCAGGAGACCACTCTCCCCGGCAAGGAAACAAGCCGCAATTGGATTATGTACTTTGACGGGGCTTTCTCGCTGCAAAGCGTCGGTGCCAGTGTGCTGCTTGTCGCACCCACCGGAGAGCACCTCAAGTATGTAATCCAAATGCACTTTGTCGACGAACAACACTCCTGAATACGAGGGATTGCTTGCCGGTCTCAGGATCGCGATAGATCTCGGGGTCAAGAAGCTCATCGTCAGGGGTGATTCACAACTTGTCGTCATGCAGGTCAACAAGGACTATCAAAGCCCGTTGATGGAAGCTTAAGTGGCTGATGTGAGGAAGCTGGAGGAGCGTTTTGACGGTATACAGGCGGAGCATGTTCCCTGAGCGGAGAACGACATCACCGACTACCTGTTGAAGCACGCTGCCCTCAAACTACCTGTGGAACCAGGTACTTTTGTGCTTCGGTTAACTCAACCATCCGTTGAACCATCAATAGAGCAGAACAAGCGGAGCAAATCAGGCCCCGGCAAGTACTTTCCAACCGAGCTTCTAGGAGCCGCTGGCGAAGATGCTGCCATGGGGCAACTAACTCCGACAAGGCGTTAAGCCCTAGCCGTAGAGACGGGCGCTCCCATGGCAGAGGGAATGCCTTTGGTCGTTGCCGTCGAGCCCCAGGCTCCGGCATGGGCACAACATGCCATTCAATTCCTCCAAACAGGGGAGCTTCCTGAGGAACAGGAAGAAGCAGAGAAAGTAGCCCGTCGGCCCGCATGAACCAGTTCGTTGACAACGTTCTGTACAGAAAAAGAGCAATCGCGTGAAATTGAAGTGCATTCCCCAGGAGGAAGGACTGGAACTGTTGGGAGAGATACATGGAGGAATATGTGGCTCCCACATAGGGTCGAGGGCCCTTGCCGGCAAGGCCTTCCGGCAAGGTTTCTTCTGGCCCACTGCCCTCCAGGATGCGACGGCACTAGTAACCAAGTGTGAAGTGTGTCAGTTCCATTCAAAGAAGCTTCATCAGCCAGCTCAAGCCCTTCAAACATTCCATCTCTCCTGGCCTTTCTCGGTTTGGGGCTCGACATACTGGGCCCCTTCCCCCACGCTGTTGGGGGCTTTGAGTACTTGTACGTTGCAATCAACAAGTTCACAAAGTGGCCGGAGGTGGAAGCAGTGTAACACCCCGGATCCGATGCGCCAGATGTCTGCCAGTTATTCGCCGTCGTTGCCATGTCATTTGCTTGCGTGTTGCACTTTGCCATGTCATCATTTGCATTTTATCATGTCATCATGTGCATTTCATTTTGCATACATGTTCGTCTCATGCATCCGAGCATTTTCCCCGTTGTCCGTTTTGCAATCCGGCACTCCTGTGTCCTCCGGCGTCTCCCTCTTCTCTCTTCTCTTGTGCGGGTACTAAACTTTCTCGGAATGGCCCGAGGTTTGCCAAGCGGCCTTGGTATAGCACCGATGAACCGCTGTCAAGTTTCGTGCCATTTGGAGCTCGTTTGGTACTCAGCAGTTAGCAAGGTAACAGAGGCCTCTTTGTTGCAGCCCAACACCCCTTTCAAAGTGGCCCAAAACCCATCTAACTCCCCTCCATGCTCTCGGTCGTTCGATCACGATCGCGTGGCCGAAAACCGCACCTCATTTGGACTCTCCTAGCTCCCTCCACCTATAAAACTAGCCCCTCCCCCGAAATTTCGGGTCCAAACCCACCAAACCCTAGCCCCGATCCTCTCCGCGCCGCCGGACACGTCCGGGCGGAGCCGGACATGTCCGCCGCCGCGCCCGGCGAATCGCCGACCGCCACGTGGCCCGGCGCCCGCGCCGCCGCCCGCCCGCCGAGCCGCTCCCGCCCGCGCCGCGCTTCAGCGCGGAGCGCGCCCGCTCCGCCGGCGGCCATCCTCCGCCGCCGCCACCGCCACCTCCGGCCGCCGGCGCCTCCGGCGCCGGATCGCCGCCCGCCACCGGCTTCGCCGCCCGCCGCTCGTCGCCCGCCGCCGGAAGCTCCGCCGTCCCGCCCCATGGCGCCTACCCCATGTGATCGCGTCCCCGCGCGCAGCCCTCCATCGCCGCCGTAGCGCCGCCGCCGCCGCCGTCGGCCATTGCCTCGCCGCTTCAGCCTTGGCCACCGCCGCCACCGCCCCTTTGTCCCATGGCGCCCCGCCGGTGTCCTCTCCCCGCGCCGGATCCGGCGAGATCCGGCCGGAGGAGACCCCCTCGCGCCAGATCCGGCCACCTCCATCGTCTCCGGCGAGATCTCCGGCCTGCCTCGAAGTCCGTGCCACCGAAGGTTGATTTTCCCCCTCTGAAATCTGCTAAGTCCCCGAATCTGTGTTATTTTCATTGCATATTCATCGCATCACATCTCCGCACCCGTGCCTCTGTTTTGGGCGTATAATATGTCAAATTGTTCGCCTCGAAGAGTACATCATTTCGTTCCATTGCATCATTTGCATTTGAGCTCATCTTGATGCCCGAAATGCTGTTGGAAGATGGCTTCAGATCGTTAGTTCCAGAATCTTATCAGCTCGAGCTCTTTTGTCATTTTTGCCATGATTTATGTGTGCACCCTATGAACTTAAGTCCTACATGTGAGTTGAACTTTGCCATGCCATCTTTCCAGGGGTGTTTGCCATGTATTTTTGTGAGTTATGTGTTGACTAGAACAAGCATGCAAAGTAGGGATGATGATGTTGCTGATTTCAGGAACTTAGTGATTTCACTAAGTCTTGTCCTGCTGTTAATTTTATGCCATATGTTCATGTTGTTACAAAGAGATCTATGCCCTTTTTGAGCATGATCAGTAAGGGTGTTTTAAACATATGGATGTGCTCTATCCATCCATGCCTTTGTTGGTATTTATGGAGTAGTCTAGCATGTCATTTTCGTGCTCTACTTTTGCTTGAAAATGTTTCCTGGCAGATTGTTTGCATGAGATTCAATTTTCACGAGGTCGTTGTAGTTGATCCGTGTATGCTATGACCTTGCTCTTGCCATTCTTAGCTTCATAATCATGCCTTCGTACTGTTGGTTGCCTTGCCATGCCATGTATTGCTCTGTAGTGAGTGCATCGAGCTCACGAACATGCCTACTCGTTAACTGTTTTTGCCATGCCCAGTTTTTCTGCTAAGTCTGAAATCTGTAATAAAACTTGCTATGTTTACATGGGTGCCATCATTTCTTAAGGTCCTTTTTGGCTTATGGTCAGTAAGGGACTATTGATATATGCTTTGAGTAGAATCATGTCATGCCTTGTTTTGCTATTATAAGTTCCTGTAGCATGTTGTTTGCTTGCTCTAAACATGCCTTCTGATGTCAATTCTGGCATGTTAGTATTTTCACTAAGTCTGTGAACCGATATTTTAGCACTTTCACCATGCTTGTTTGAACATGTTATGATGTGATTTAGCTGTAGCTCAGTGTTCCTCTTTTGTTAAGCATCTCCTGTAGTTCGCTGCCATATGCTTTGTTTTTATGTTGGGGTGCTGTAGCATAGTTTCTTGTTGCGTGCTAAGTAGCATCGGGCTGTTAAACGCATGATTTGCGTCATTCTTGTTTTGCTTGTCATTTGCAAACCGTGCATCCGATTCGGTGATCTTTATATCGATTTCACCGAAATCATCCCATCTTTCAGCGGCATACTTGGTTTGCCAAGTTGATGCCAGTTCATCATTTTCCTTCCGGAGCACACATATGCATTGCATATCACATCTCGCATAGCATGTATTGCATCATATTGCTTGTGCATTGTTCCTTGTTTGATTGTGGTTCCGTTGCTTGTGCTCTTGCTTTGGGTAGAGCCGGGAGGCGAGTACATGCACGAGGAACCTGTTGAGAACGCATCTCGAGGATCAAGCCTTGACAACCACGAGAACCTTGCGAGCAAGATGATCATACCCTCGAAATCACTACTATCTTTGCTATGCTAGTTTGCTCGCTCTTTTGCTATGCCAATGCTACGATGCCTACCATTTGCTTGTCAGCCTCCCAAACTGCCATGTCAAACCTCTAACCTTTGACACCATTCCTAGCAAACCGTTGTTTGGCTATGTTACCGCTTTGCTCAGCCCCTCTTATAGCGTTGTTAGTTGCAGGTGAAGATGAAGTTTGTTCCTCGTTGGAACATGGAGATGTTGTTCCTTGTTGGAACATGTTTACTTGTTGGGATATCACAATATCTCTTATATTATTAATGCATCTATATATTTGGTAAAGGGTGGAAGGCTCGGCCTTATGCAGTGTTTTGTTCCACTCTTGCCGTCCTAGTTTCCGTCATACGGTGTTATGTTCCCGGATTTTGCGTTCCTACTGCGGTCGGGTGATTTATGGGACCCCCGACAGTTCGCTTTGAATAAAACTTGTCCAGCAAGGCCCAACATTGCCTTTTACCATTTGCCTCACCTAGCCCTTTTTTTCCCTTGGGTTTAGGAGCCCGAGGGTCATCTTTATTTTACCCCCGGGCGGTGCTCCTCGAGTGTTGGTCCAAACTAGAGCACCGTCTTGGGACCATTCCTTAGCAACTTGGATTACGTCGGTACATGCGCTTAGCTCATCCGGTGTGCCGAGAGCGAGATATGTGCAGCTCCTATCGGGATTTGTCGGCACATCCGGCGGCTTTGCTGGTCTTGTTTTACCATTGTCGAAATGTCTTGATGTACCGGATACCGAGTCGATCGGAGTGTCTTGGGTGAAGGTCTATTCCTTCGTTGATCGCGAGAGCTTGTCATGAGCTAAGTTGGGACACCCTGCAGGGTTTAAACTTTCGAGAGCCGTGCCCGCATGGTTATGTGGCAGATGGGAATTTGTTAATGTCGGTTGTAGAAAACCGAAGTTGACCTTAATTAAAATACATCAACGCGTGTGTTACCGTGATGGTCTCTTTCCGTGAGTCCGGAAGTGAACACGATGTTGGAGTTATGCTTGGCGTAGGTTGCTATAGGATCACTTCTTGATCATACTTTTATCGACCGTGCTTTGCCTTCTCTTCTCGCTCTCACTTGCGTATGTTAGCCACCATATATGCTAGTCGCTGCTGCAGCTCCACCTCATGCCTTTACCTTACCCATAAGCTTAAATAGTCTTGATCTCGGGTGCGAGATTCTTTGAATCCTCATGGCTCACGGATACTTCCAAAACCAGTTTGCGGTGTCTATGTTACGGCGGTGGCGAACCAAGCTCAAGGAGGAGCTCGATGAAGATCTTGCCCTTTGTGTTGTTTCGTTCTAGTTGATCGATAGTGGAGCCCGGTTGGGGTCGATCGAGGTCCTTTATGCATTTGGGGTTCTTCTTTTATTTTGGTTCCGTAGTCGGACCTTGATTGTATCTGGATGATGTAATGCTTTATTCATGTAATTGTGTGAAGTGGCGATTGTAAGCCAACTATGTATATCTTTCCCTTATGTATTACATGGATTGTGCGAAGATTACCTCACTTGCGACATTGCTTTCAATGCGGTTATGCCTCTAAGTCGTGCTTCGACACGTGGGAGATATAGCCGCATCGAGGGCGTTACAAGCAGTGAGGAAGGTGACAGCGCAGTCAGCCGTCAAATTCTTCAAGGGGCTAGTCTCTCGTTTTGGTGTGCCAAACAGAGTCATCGCCAACAACAGCACGCAGTTCACAAGCCGCACTTTCATGCAATACATCGAGGACCTAGGCAGCAAGGTCTGTTTCGCTTCCGTGGCACACCCACGGAGCAACGGCCAGGCGGAGAGGGCAAATGTTGAAGTCCTGCGAGGCCTAAGGACAAAGACTTTTGACAGGCTACGCAAAAGCAGAAGGCGCTAGATTGATGAGTTGCCAGTGGTTCTTTAGTCGATCTGGACGACACCAAATCGAGCCACCGGCCAGACACCCTTTGCCCTGGTATACGGGGCAGAGGCAGTTCTCCCCACAAAACTCACATACGGGTCACCTCGAGTGCTCGCTTATGATGAGCTTGAGCAAGAGCGATTGCGGCAAGATGACGCGACGCTCCTCAAGGAAGATCGTCTTCAGGTGGCTGTGAGAGCAGCGTGCTACCAGCAAGCCCTGCGCTGCTATCATAGCTGCAAGGTTCATGCCCGAAGCTTTGAGGATGGCGACCTTGTTCTTCGGCGCGTTCAATCGGCCAAGAATTCCATCAAGTTGACGCCGAAGTGGGAAGGCCCTTATCGGGTAACACGAGTCACTAGGCCCGGCGCAGTCCGCCTGGAGACCGAAGATGTCGTTCCAGTGAGCAACTCCTAGAACATCGAGCATCTTCGCAAGTTTTACCCATAAGGCGCGGTTGTCGGGCCCCCTGGCAGACCACCTTTTGTACAAGCCTTCCCGGCAAAGCATGTAACCCTCTGTACAAAGCCAGGCGTAGACCCTGAGCATAAATAAATGAAGCGTTGGTGCCTAAGTTATAGCATGCATGCTAGGTTGAGTCTCTCCCTCGGTTGGGGTTGATAGTGCTTAGCGGTGACTAACCCCTAGCATAGAGGTCGAGTGTGCGTCTCTCTATTCATTTCCGTCCTCTTTGGTTTGCAAGGTACATGGACATTTCTGCTGAGCCGTTGGAAGAAAGGGAACGAGCCAGCGCTCCGGTTCCGGCAAGCCAAGGTTGCCAGGGGCTGAGGACACAAGGGTCCAACCACGGCAAGCCAAGGTTTCCGTGGGCTGCAGATTCAGATAAGTCTTTTATCCCCTGTTATTCATTTCTATATGGAATTGGGACGTATGAAACCTCGCTTTATTCCTAGGCCACCGTGCTCCCCCTTTTCCGGCATCCAATCCTTCGGTCGGAACTTGGTTGTAGCCGCGGTGACAAGGAAGCAAACGAAGGGCCTAACCCTACTTTCCCTCTGCCTCCACCGAAAGCGTGAGTATGGTCGAATGAACTAAGGGGGCGTCCAGGCCTGTTGCCCAGCGACAATGTTTATATTAAGAATAACAAGGATTCGTTCCTTGGTATGGGCTTCGCTCACACACAAAGAACCCGGCAAGCACCCTTTTTTGATTAATACGTCCCATATAGGTACAGTTCGTACGGAATGTAAACATGAGCAAGGGGGTTACAAGTTCTAAATTTAACTAAGGCTCGTAGGCTTACAAACTAAAAAGAGATAAGATGCCCGTAATCCCTTTCTTGTCCCTCTCCCCAGGGAATGGAACAAGATGGCGGGAGGGCAAAACAAGTGCCTAGGAGAGGTACGAGTAGCAGAAGACACCACGAGAACATCCCGGTGGCCATCCGGAAGAGGGCTGGTGATGGTGGTGCCGAGAGAAGAGCCGGAAGATGAGGCAGCGGGCCTCCAGTACGCTACGAAGGCGTTGGTGCCATCGTACTCCGACTTCACGGCCTGCCACCCGCCTTCTCCGGCCTTCCCACGCCAGCCACCCAAGGAGGTGACCCCGAGAAGTTCAAGGAGCTGGCCCCATCCCCGGAAAATTGCCCTGACAGGAGGAAGGGCCAAGTGTAGATGTTGCTGCTGCCGACGCCGCCCAGGGACGGCGGGGCCGACGCCTAGTCGGACCCATCATCCTCCCGCTTGACGCCCTCGTCATCGCTGTCGCTGTCCTCCTTGCCACTCTCGCTTGAGGAGGAGTCTTCATCATCGGAGGAGCTCTCCATTTAACACCTTAGGCGAGTTCCGAAGTGCCCGAAGACCTTGACGGAGAGCAGGCTGTCTTCATTAGTTTGAAGTGGAGAACGAGCCCCTCCGACAGGCTGTGGGTGCGAGCAAAGGCCTTCCTTCCGCAACAAAGATACATGATATGAGGGGTGGGGAAGTCAATGTCGACCCGCATGCTGCCATTCCCGCAGCCCCTCATATGCAACCTCAGGGATTGTGGCGCGTCGAGCTCCATCTCCCGAGCGAACGGAGTAGGGAGACGAATACGATGACACACTGGCCGGTGTAGCCTGATGACGAACTCACAGGGCTGGTCTCCGACGTGACCCTCCATTAGAGGAGGGGCCACTGGCTGAGGCGAGGCCGGTGCGCCGCCCCGTCCTCCTCTTCGCCGAGCGCCACGGCAGCCTCGGCCTCGCCCCCTCCCCCTTCCTCCCACGGCCGGCTCTGCCGCCACGAGGTCTTGGGAAGGAGGGGCACGCTGTCGAGTGGAGGCCCTCATCACCGCCATCAGAGCACTGGCGCGCCCTCTCGCCATAGCAATGGATGGAGAATGGAGACGAAGGGGAGACGCGAGGAGATGCTTTTCCTCCTGCTCCTGAGTCCCCTTTTTATAGTTGGGAAAGGGAGGCCGAAGGACCAGCCCTACGCCCCTGAAGAGCCCGCTCGGATCCGGCTCATAAAAGTGGCAGCAGGCGAGGCCATCGACCGCCCTCCTCGCCCAATCAAAGACGCGTGAATATCGGCCCGCGTGCCTTCCCGTATCCCGTGTGTTTGTCACCTACCCCATGTCGTGCATGCGGCGTACGTGGCGCAAGGGGCGGGCGTAGTGGGAAACATGGAACAACGGTTCCCAGGTGGAGAAAGTAAATGAGTAGCGGCCCTGCTGTCTTAAAGGGACACGCAAGCTGCCTCTTTACCATTCACCGCAAGATGACGCAGGCATGCTTCGCTCACCCCACGCACGATCCCCACGTCACGCATTCAACACAGGTCATGGGGAAGCGCAGCGGACAAAAACGTTTCTGCGGTAAAAATCCGCCCCACCTGCCCGCGCACCGTTCTGGGCCTAGCCCAACAACGCACTGCGCTTATGTGTAGCCCAGGCCCGGGGGCTCCTGTCGGTGTACAAAAGTAGGGGTTCTCTTTTGTACCCCTTTACTTGTGCACGGGCAGTCAGAGCCGCGCCCACGACCACACTTAGCAGGGCAGAGGAGGGACGCCAAAGCCACAAGACAATCAAGACAACGCCAAGACCAGGAGCACAAAGAGCAAGGGGGCGAGGTGGGCTCCCCTAGCAAGACTCTTGCCGGGACAGCCTCCACAGCCCCGACAAGGGCGTTGCCGGGGCAACTTGCCCAATGCCATCAGATCAGAGCCTGCCACCCTTGAGCCCAAGGATTCCAACGTCATCAACCACATTGGAACCAAGGCTCGGGAGGCACCTCCATGGTGGCATGCAGATCTTCGTGAAGATCATAAGCATGCAGGATCAGATGAGGACCAGAAGAGGACGACCCTCGGCAAGATCCTCATCGAGGAAATCCACGAGACCTCCTGCAAGATCCTTGCCGAGGACAACCGCGATGCCACGGCAAGACCCTCGCCAGGGCCCCGGCAAGACCCTTGCCGAGGACATCAGCTGGGCCGCGGCCAGGCCCGCACCTGTCAAGACCCCACCGCCGTTCCCACGCAGCTGCCAGCCCATCCAGCCAGGCAAGCACCTGCATGGCGACGTGCAGCCTCTAGGCCAACTCAGCAAGCACCTGTGTGGTGGCATGCAAATCTTCGTGAAGACCCTGCCACCGCACCAGCTCAGCAGCCTGCCAGCCTACATGGCGCCACACGCCTCGTTGGCCAGGGCGCGTGTCGAGGCAAGGCGAGGCGGCGACGGACGGGACGGGCCTCGCTCCCGTCCCCAATAAAGCAAGGGGACACCTAAGGGGCGCATTTAATACATTTTGTCCCGTAATGACAAGCGATAAGCTCAGCTACTGTACACTTTCCACCTCATGTGTGCCACTGTGGCATCCCCTTTTTCCTATAAATGGAGGCCCGAGGCGTACTTGAGAGGGATTCGGTTCTTTTGAGCAACTCATGCACCATAGCTAGCTCAAGAACACTCCAATATACACCAAAGCAGGACTAGGGTATTACGCATCCTCGCGGCCCGAACCTGGGTAAATGATCTTTGTGCTGGCTCTTAGACCCGCTCTTTCCACAACCCCGCGCCCGCCGACCGTAGTAGGGATTCCAATGATCCCATAGGTATCGTTCCCACCGAAAGATTATTAGCAAAAAAGTCATTTGTAGAGAACAAACAATTAATCACTAACCATAGATACCATTCAAACAATTAATACACTACACAGATCTAACGAATCTTACTCTTATTTCATTGACTGGGTGAACAAAACCAAGGGTTTCTATTCCCAACAAAGGGGGTGGGGGACTAACCGGTTTTCCGTCGGAGTCGGAGTCGTTGCTGGAGTAGCTGTTAACCTCTGGCTCCAGCTAGGGAGGCACGACGACAGCGACGAAATCAAGGTCGCGCTGCTGCCCATGCGAGACCTCGTCAGCGGCGACAGCAACCTCTATGCCCAGCTGCATGCATTGTGTGGGTGCTTCACTAGCCCCGGCGTCGCCACTCCCATCGACGGTGCGCTTCAGCAAAATCCTAATACACTTCATGCGTCATAGACAACTGTGGATAGGGTGTGCGCCCGCCTATAATGACCAACGGATCGGGCGCGCCATTAATATGGAGTAGTGGGAGCGAGGTGGGCAGCGCTCAGATAGCTGGCTCACCTCCCGGTGAGCCTATGTAGCGGACTGCTGGCACACCTACCGTCATTTCACACAGCTACTAGCATGCCCCACGGTGAGCGCATAGCGAACACGCGCATGCCTCGGTCTCCCGGTCCGCCTGCTAGCATGTGTCTCGTCAACTCACGCATGCTCGTACGGCACACGGGACGCGTGCGCGTCATGTATTATATTGATTTTAATTTTTGATGATTAAATCCGCCGCTTTATTGCTTAACCGAAGCAGGGCACTTACATTTTTTGTCTAACGCACACGCTTTGAATAAAGAGTCCATTTGCGATATTGGTTGATAATTATTTATAGTTTCCTGTATGTAAGAAGATTATATCAAAACTTGTCTCAAATTTGAAAAAAAAATATCACACTCTATTGGTGTCCATATGACACCACGATACGTTTCATGAATTTCAACTTAGTTTTGGATTTATTGGATTTTCAAATCAATATTCTCAGTGTTAGAAATTTCTTGCATGGGGACTAAACATGCACCCATGGACACGTATACATATGATTTTGCAATCCATTTTCATGCACTATCACGGGTCTCATGTAGATCAAATTTGGTTTTTGCACATTTAAATCCGTGGGAAATCAATCAATGTATAAAAAAGCGACAAATGTTATCTATTTCTTTAAAAAAAAATCAACACTAAACTACTTTGGTCGCATGTTCGCTGCAGAAAAAGTTTGACTTGCATCTTTGGGCCACATGCATGTGGTGGTCCTAGGACACTCACTCGCATGGGCCCGTAAGGTCGCCGTCTAGCACTATGACATGCGATGAGAAAGGTTAATCTGACCAACAAGGATGGTCATTTTTTTGTTTTTGTTACGTACGGTATGAGTATATATATAGTACGCGTTGAAGAGGGTGGCCAGGGGCAATACTACGCGTCATATAGGACAGTCACTCGCATGTGATGCTTCCATCCGTGGGCCCGCGAGGTTGTCCTTCATCACTTTGACCCAACAAGGAGGTTTCTTTTTGGTTTATGTTGCGGTAGGAGTATTTGTACGCGTCGAAGAGGGGAGGAGGGGGTCGGTGATGTAGGGTAGAACCCTAGATGCCCGATCTTTCACGATTGGAGGGAATCCTACGAAGAACACGAAGAACACGAGGAGAAATCACGAGGGGAAACACGAGAGAAATCACTCAACCAACAAGATTTGGTCACAAATATGCTAGATCCTCGAAACACAAAGAGATACACGATCCGAATCCAATAAGGTATGATACAAGTGGCGGTAGTTTTCTTCATGAGGAGGTCTTGAGGGGGGTCATCCCGTAAAGGGGTCTTGAAACCGCTTGGGGGATCTTCTCCGAAGAGGTCGTGAACTCCTATGGAGAAGTAACCATGTGGATGAGCAAAGCTCTCACACAAATATGAGCTAATCCTTTGCTAACCCTAACTAGGAGGAGGAGGAGGTCTATTTATAGTCTAAGTGCAAAAGGGGGCGAAATGAAAGGGTACATGGGCCTCGGGCTCGAAGCTGCGCACGCACAGGCAGCGGACGTCTGGTCCTTACCTGTTGTCCGGTGGCTCGCGAGGGCCCGGACATCCAGTAGGCTCGGATTTCCGCTAATTATGTTCTGTAACAGTGGTACCGGACGTCCAGAGTTGGCCAGCCATCCGGCCACGTCGGATTTTCGCTGAAACGGTTCGGGTGTGGAACTGTCGGTCGTCCGATGGGGGTGGACGTCCGCTCGCTGGGAAGTATTGTCGGACGTCCAGTCCTGGGTGGACGTCAGCTCGCTGTAGCTGGCGTCGGCTGGGACGTGGGTCGGCTGGGCCTTCAGGCGTCGAACGTCTGGTCCTTGTCGGACGTCCGTTGGCTGAAGCATCAAGCACCGGATGTCCGGTCTTGGTCGGACGTCCGGTGGCAGGAGCTTCTTCGGTAGCCCTTCTTCTTGTCCTTCGTACTCAGTGTCCTTGTCGTCTTGTCCATTGGATGTAGTTGTTCCATGGCCTTCCTCCAAGTACCTGATCACACATAGTGTTTCCGCTTAAGGTAGTAGTCATGTCTCATGTGTAGGGAGTGGGAGTTCGAAGAGGAGCGAGTTCACCTTATCTTCGATAGCCTTTGCTCGAGATCTTGTCATTGGTTCAGGTGGTGTCGTGGGAGATGTAGATATGCCCATGGGGATGATCGTGGGATGCTCCGCATCATCTCCCCCCATTGGGAAAGATCCGACCTCAGATCGAAAGATTCATCATCATGGTATGGCGAGAGGTCTTTGACATTGAAGATGTCGCTCACATTGTACTTGTCGCTTGGGAGGTCGATCTTGTAAGTGTTGTTGTAGCGTGCTAGCAGCGTGCTAGCACCTTGAAGGGTCCATCATCTCGGGGTAGAAGTTTGGACTTGCATTCGTTGGGGAAACGTTCTTTACGAAGGTGTAGCCACACAAGATCTCCGATGTTGAATATCATGGGTTGCTTGTTGATGTTGAGCTTGGTCACGAGTCGTTGTACTTGGCGCTCGATGGTGTGCCTTGTATCTTCATGCATCTTCTTGAGGTAGCTTGCTCGTGCACTTGCGTCCATGTTGATGCGCTCTTGTAGTGGAAGAGGAAGAATGTCCAATGGGGACAATGGATTGAAACCATAGACGACCTCGAAGGGGGACTTGCTGGTTGTGGAGTGTCTTGCACAGTTATAGGCATACTCGGCAATGGGTAGGCACTCCTCCCACTCCTTGATGTTCCTCTTGATCAACACGCATAGTAGGGTCGAGAATGTTCGGATCGTCAGCTTCGTTTGGCCGCCGGTTTGAGGATGGTATGCCGAAGAGAACAAGAGCTTGATTCTGAGCTTGGCGCATAGAGTCTTCCAAAAGTAACTCAAGAACTTGACGTCGCGGTCTGAGACAATCTTCTTTGGCACTCCACGGGGCGCAATATTTCGCTACAAAAAAGATTTGCAATATGTGAAGCATCGTCTATCTTGTTGCATGGGATAAAATGAGCCATCTTACAGAATCGGTCCACAACAACAAACATGGAATCCTTGCCATGTGGAGTTCTAGGCAAACCAAGTACAAAGTCCACGCTAATATCTTCCCAATTTTGATATGGAATAGGAAGTGGCATGTAAAGACCGTGGGATTGAGCTTTGGACTTAGCTTTGCGACATGTCGAACATCGGTTGGTGAAGCGTGAGACGTCACGGAACATCTTGGGCCAAAAATAGTTCTTGGAGAGCGTAGCGAATGTCTTGTCGCGTCCAAAGTGTCCCATTAGTCCTCCTCCATGAGATTCTTGCAAAAGTAACAAACGAAGAGAAGACTCGGGGATGCAAAGTTTGTTAGCTCTCATAAGATATTCATCCTTGATGTAATAGCGTTCCCAAGATGTATGCGTCAAACACTTGGCATAAGGAATTGCAAAAGTAGGATCATGCGCATACAAGTCTTTTATGTGCTCAAAGCCAATGACACTCAATTCAAGTTTAGTGACATGCATGCATATGCGGGAAAGAGCATCAGCCACAACATTTACCTTTGATGTACATGATGACATAAGGAAATGACTCAATGAATTCACTCCACTTAGCATGACGCTTGTTCAACTTAGTTTGACCCTTTAGGTACTTGAGCCTTTCATGATCGGTATGGATGATAAATTCATGAGGGCAAAGATAATGTTCCCATTCACGCAAAACTCGCACTAAAGCATATAGCTCTTTATCATAGATGGGATAATTGAGTTGTGCTAAAAAAGTTTCTCACTAAAATATGCGATGGGGCACTTCTCTTGCGTTAGCACACCTCCTATGCCATTACCGCTAGCATCGCAATAAATTTCAAAAGGTTTGTCAAAGTTGGGTAATGCAAGCAGGGGAGCATGAGTAAGCAAATTCTTAAGCTCATTAAATGCGGTATCTTGGGATGGTCCCCAAACAAAAGGCGCATTTTTCTTACTCAAAGAATGCAAAGGTGAAGCAATGGTGCTAAAATCCTTCACAAATCTATGATAGAAACCGGCCAAACAAAGAAAACTATGCACTTGTTGCAAGCTGGTTGGTTGGGGCCAAGTTTTAATAGCATTCATCTTAGATTCATCTACATGAACACCCTTGGAACACACAACGAAACCCAAGAAAACAAGCTTATCAACACCAAAAAGACATTTGTCCATATTAGCATAAAGGCGCTCTTTTTCTAAGAGTTTGAAACACGGTTATAAGATGGGTGACATGATCTTTGAGAGATTTGCTAAAGACAAGAATATCATCAAAATAGACCACAACAAATACACCAATATAGGGTTGCAAAACAAAATGCATGACTCTCATGAAAGTGCCGGGTGCTTTGGATAAACTCATTGGCATAACAAGCCATTCATATAAGCCAAATTTGGTCTTAAATGCGGTTCTCCATTAATCACCTTCTCGGATGTGTATTTGATAGTAGCCACTTTTAAGATCAATTTTAGAGAAAATTGCGGCTCCGCTAAGTTCATCAAGCATATCATCTACGCGTGGAATAGGGTAACGATATCTAACAGTGATAGCATTGACAGGACGACAATCGGAACACATGCAATAGGTACCATCTTTCTTGGGAACAAGGATTAACGGGATGGCACAAGGGCTCAAGCTTTTATGTACATGACCGTTGTCGATGAGTTGTTGTACTTGTCGTTGGATCTCCTTAGTTTCCTCGAGGTTGACGCAGTATGGTGCTTTGTTAGGAAGGGGGGCTTTGGGTATGAGGTCGATGCAGTCCTCGATGCCGCGTAGAGGTGGTAGTCCCAGAGGTAGCTCATCAAGGAAAATGTCTTGGAATTCTTGCAAAAGAGAAGACAACACTAATGGTAGATTGTGAGAGGTGTTAGTTTTGACCTTGCACACAAGGACATAGTGCATAACACTTGATGGGTTCTCACACACTTATCTAATCTCACTTTTGGTGGCAAATAGAACTAAGTTCTTCTTATCGATCATCGTGGAGGCACTCGATTTCAGCTTGTGGCGCTCACTCTCTTTGTAGTGGTTCACTCTCTCACTATTCTCTCCATGATGGGTGGCTTGCTTGTCGGCGATTACTTGACTTGGAGACATAGGTCGTAGCACGTACTCCTTTCCTTTCATCATCAAGCTATGGTGATTGGTATGCTCGTTCTGGATGACGCCTCGGTCAAATTTCCATGGTCGACCAAGAAGGAGGTGGCAAACAGATATCGGGATGACATCACACTCCAAAGTGTCTTCATATGCTCCTATCTTGAAGGAAACTTGTACCATATGCTCGCCTTGGATTGTGTCGGAATTGCTTAGCCATTGAACCTTGTAGGGGTGTGGGTGCTTCATCTTGACCAATTGGAGCTCAGAGCATAGTTCTTCACTTCCTAAGTTATGACAACTCCCTCCATCGATGATGACCTTGACGGACCTTCCATTGATGTCGGCCTTGGTGTGGAAGATATGGCATCTTGGGTCTTCATCTTGTTGATGTTGAAGAGTCAAGACCTTGGAGACAACGAGAGTGATGCTTGAATCCTCATCACAAAAGACTTGATCATCTTCATCTTCATTCACACGCCGGTGCATGGCCACTTGCTCAAGGGCTTCCATCTCATCTTCACTCATGGAGTCATATGTTCCGTCGTCGTTGAGGATCATGGTCCGCTTGTTGGTACACTCGAATGACTTGTGGCCTCAGCCGCCGCATGTGAAACACTTGATGGAACTTGTCTAGACGGTCTCATCGGTTGGAGACTCTTGGAGTAGATGATGAAGCTCGCAGCTTGAAGTTGCTTGTAGTAGGAGGATGACTTGAGGTTGTCGAAGTTTTCTTGTAACTTGACTTGTCGCCATTGCTTGTAGATGGCTTGGTTGAGGTAGAAGTTGTTGGAGTCGTTGAAGCTTGGTTGTTGGAGAAGTCGTAGCTCTTGGAAGCGTATTTGGCATATTTGAAGTCATCTTGCACTTGACGTTCCGCTTTGGTAGCTTGATGCACTGGCTCAATGAGGTTGGAGTAGAGTTGGAAGTCGGCAATTTTCTTGATGGGATGATTGAGGCCATTCAAGAAACGGGCCATAGTTTTCTCATCATCTTCCGTGACATTGGCTCTTATCATGGCAATCTCCATTTCCTTGTAGTATTCTTCAACGCTTTTTGTTCCTTTCTTGAGTAGTTGGAGTTTCTTGACGAGTGTAACGCCCTCGATGCGGCTATATCTCCCACGTGTCGAAGCACGACTTAGAGGCATAACCGCATTGAAAGCAATGTCGCAAGTGAGGTAATCTTCACACAACCCATGTAATACATAAGGGAAAGAGATACATAGTTGGCTTACAATCGCCACTTCACACAAATACATGAATAAAGCATTACATCATCCAGATACAATCAAGGTCCGACTACGGAACCAAAATAAAAGAAGAACCCCAAATGCGATAAAGGTCACCGATCGACCCCAAGCGGGCTCCCTCTTGATCAACTAGAACGAAACAACACAAAGGGCAAGATCTCCATCGAGCTCCTCCTTGAGCTTGGTTGCGTCACCGCTTTCGGTAACATAGGCACCGCAAACTGGTTTTGGAAGTATCTGGTGAGTCACGAGGACTCAGCAATCCCATTACCATGGGTATCAAGACTAGCAAAGCTTAATGGGAAAGGAAGGGGTAAAGTGGTGAGGTTGCAGCAGCGACTAAGCATAATATGGTGGCTAAACATACGCAAATGAGAGCGAGAAGAGAAACAAGCGGAACGGTCGTGAAGCTAGCCATGATCAAGAGGTGATCCGAACACCTACTTACGTCAAACATAACACGAAACCGTGTTCACTTCCGGACTCACGAGAAGAGACCATCACGGCTACACACTCGGTTGACGCGTTTTAATTCGGATCAAGTGTCAAGTTATCTACAACCGGACATTAACAAATTCCCATCGCCACATAACGCAGAGCACGGCTCTCGAAAGTTTAAACCTGCAGGGTGTCCCAACTTAGCCCATGACAAGCTCTCGCGATCATCGAAGGAATAGACCTTCACCCGAGACACTCCGATCAGACTCGGTATCCCGGTACATCAAGACATTTCGACAATGGTAAAACAAGACCAGCAAAACCGCCCGGCGTGCCGACATCCTGATAGTAGCAGCAGATCTCGTCTCGAGCCACGACCGGATGAGCTAAGCGTCACAGTACCGGCGTAACCCAAGTTGCCAAGGGATAGTCCCGACGGTGCTCTAGTTTGGACCAACGCTAGACAAGCATCGCCCGGGGGCTATAATAAAGATGACCCTTGGGTTAATTACTCCCAAGGGAAAAGTAGGTGGTGGTGAGGCAAATGGTAAAAGGCAATGTTGGGCCTTGCTGGACAAGTTTTATTCAAAGCGAACTGTCAAGGGGTCCCATAAATCACCCGACCGCGTAAGGGACGCAAAATCCGGGAACATAACACGGTATGACGGAAACTAGGGCGGCAAGAGTGGAACAAAACACCGTGCATAAGGCCGAGCCTTCCACCCTTTACCAAGTATATAGATGCATTAATAAAATAAGAGATATTGTGATATCCCAACCAAAATCCTGTCCACCATGGAGAAATCTTCAACTTCACCGCAACTAGCAACGCTATAAGAGGGCTGAGCAAAGCGGTAACATAGCCAAACAATGGTTTGCTAGGAATGGTGTCAAAGGTTAGGGGTTCATGGCAATTTGGGATGGCTGGACAAGCAGGTAATAGGTAGCGCAGCATAGCAAAAGAACGAGGCAACTAGCATAGCAATGATAGTAGTGAGATCCAGTAGTAGCGGTCATCTTGCACGAAATCCGCAAGGAAGAAGAACGTGTCCATGAAGAAGACAAGCGGACGTGGTCGAACGAATCCTCACAACTCCGGAACGAAACCGAAGCTAACGAGAGAAGCAAACCGGAAAGAAGCAAACAACATAGTAAACAACCATCACATAAACATGGCACGATGCGCAGACAAATATGATGCATGTCCGGTTTAATGAGGCATGGCATGGCAAAATGCAACAAACAACACTACAAATTAAGTGGAGCTCAATATGCAACGAGTTGCATATTGACGGAACACCACATCAATTATTTAGTTCACTCCCGTTTAGGTACACAACAATGTTAAATGTTGTTAAACATGGCAAGGGGTGAAGCATAACAAAACTACCTATCTAGGCAAGTTTAAATGAGGCCGGGAATAACAAACAACAAGTCCGGAAAATCCTCATGTGCATATTTTAGATTCGGTACTGTTCTGTCCTAAACCATATTTTTAAAGTTGTTAAACAGGAAAATAAAGTGGACCATGTTAATCTAGGCATAATTCTACCCCATTTACATATAAAGTTTATTAAATTCGGAGTTACGGTTAATTAGTTATGAAATAAAACATTTTAGCATGACATTTTAGCAAATTTAATCAAACAGCATTTTAAACATTTTAAACATGGATGAAAATGGCATATTATGAAACTAGATGAAAAACTAAGCATTTTACATATATAAGTTGTTTTAATCCGATGCACGGTTGTGGAGTTATTATATGCATGAACTTTGAGGGTTTTTCTGTAAATCTGTAATTCCCCGGATAATAGAGAAAATCGCAGCGCAGAAAAAAAAATGCAACAGGCCAAAACTGGCAGGCCCAAAAGTGCACAGGGCGAGGCTTAGGGGCTCCTCACCACTGGGCTCGGCCCATGTAGAGGAAGCAGGCAGGCGGGCAGTTCTTGGGCGGGCCCCGCTGGGTCCACGGCGCGACGGAGGAGAAGCTCCTCTGCTCGCTCCCGAGCTCGTTCATGGCGGCGGCGGCAACTGACCACGCCAGATCCGCCTAATCCGGGCAAGGCGGCGGCAAGGGAGGCCTGGGAACCGGTGGATCGGGCCTCTGGGCACCGGATCCAGCGGTGGAAGAGCTGCATGGCGGGCGCCCGATGGGGGCTGGCCACGGCGACTCGGCGTGGAGGCGCGACGTCCGGCGACGGAGGAAGGTGACGGGCGCTGGGTCGCAGGAGGAGGCGGCGGAGCACGGGCGAAGGCGCGGCGTCGGGCGGCGGGGCGGCGGCGACGATACTTGCGCGGAGGCGGCGCTGGAAGGAGGAGCGGCGTCGGCGGGCGGCGAGGAGCTCGGCGATCTGCCGGGCGGTCCGGCGAGGTCCCGCAAGCGGGTGCGGGCGACGGCCAACGACCGGGCGGATCAGGCCCGCCGTGGCCCGGAGCGGGCCGGAGATAGGCTCCGCGGGCCCGGCGGCGAAGTGGGCGCGGGGGAGGTGAGGTGGCGGCTCCGGATTGGTTGGGGAGGCGGCGGTGATGACGTGGCGTCACGGGATTGGTCGGAGCGACGTGTCCGGCGGACACGTCCGGCGCGGACGGACGTGTCCGGCGGCGCGAGGAGGAAGACGCTAGGGGTTGGACTGCGCGAAAATTCGGAGGGGGTCACATATATAGAGGTAGAGGGAGCTAGGAGAGTCCAAATGAGGTGCGGTTTTCGGCCACGCGATCGTGATCGAACGACCGAGAATATGGAGGGGAGTTTGGTGGGTTTTGGGCCATTTTGAAAGGGGTGTTGGGCTGCAACTCAAAGAGGCTTTCACGGTTACCCGGTTAACCGTTGGAGTATCAAACGACCTCCAAATGGCACGAAACTTGACAGGCGGTCTACCGGTGCTATACCAAGGCCGCTTGGCAAACCTCGGTCCATTCCGAGAACGTTTAACACCCGCACACGAAAAGAGGGAAGAGGGGGGCGCCGGATGACACAGGAGCGCCGGATTGCAAAACGGACAACGGGGAAAATGCTCGGATGCATGAGACGAACACGTATGCAAAATGAAATGCACATGATGACATGATATGAAATGCAGATGATGACATGGCAAATAGCAACACGCAAGCAAAAGACATGGCAACGACGGCGAATAACTGGCGGACACCTGGCGCATCGGATCCGGGGCGTTACATCTTCCTCCTCTTCTTCCTCCTCCTCCTCCTCACTCCAGAACAAATGAATAACGAGAAGTGAAAGATTAAGAGGTGCACCGGCATGAGAAAGCATTTGACACGAGGAAAGGAATATGATCAACACTGAAAGCTTGAATTAAATCCACCGAAGAAGAAACAACAATGAAGTATGATGAACTTGAAAGCTCGTGAGCAACTTCACGAGGGATCACCGGATCAGAACATTGAAAGAAAAGAATGAAGAGACTTCACATGAATAAATGGATACTTGATTAAGAAATCTGTGTCCTTGAAGAAAAAAAGGGTGGGAGGGCGGGAAAACAAAGGCAACTTGGGATGAACGAAACAAACACCATTTAGAAAAACTTAGAATTGATCTTGTGGATGGGAAAAATGATGGGATCCACTTGAAGAGAAGCACACCGGTTGGAAAGAATTGACATGACAAAATCAATGATTAAAAGGATTAGTATTCACATAGCAATATGAGAACACCGTTTAGGAAAAAGTATGGATTCAACATTTGACATTGAAGCAACTCGAATACCACAAATAAAACAAAACAAAGGATTTGGCTTGCAGAATAAGCCGGAACAAACATATGATAGAGATTTCGTCCGAATTTTTCGTGGTGGGGCCTACACGGGCTCAATCGTACAGCACCATCATGTACAAGGCAGTGCACATGACATACGAAGCGTCCCCGAGTCGGCATAGCCAAGGACTCTTTAAGACACAACGAGACCACTGTAAAACCAACCGTGAATAGGCGGACCACTAGACGTCGAACCCCAATTTCATATCATACATCCGTCGGAAAGATATCCTAAGAGCTACTTGAATTCCCACCTATGAAACTCCGAAACTTTCGGTTATGCAATCTGGTGTTGGGGATACAGGGAGCAATATATCTCACCCAAACTAACAATCCCTACATCCATTTGTATCCATCCGTCAACACATAACCAAGAAACCTTCGAAATCGTCTACCTCAACCTTGAAAAGCATCCGTTATACGAGTCATGGCAATACTCCGTACTCACCTCGATCTTTGGGTTAGCGGGTTATCTCACCAACAAGCGCATAAAAGAGATTTTCGATGTCGGTACTAAACTCGGGTATTCCGAACTGCAGCGATAAAATTATGACGACAACACCTCGAGCTCAACTCCGGGACACCGCCACAACCCCTAAATGACAGAGGCACCAAGACAATGTTGTCATCATAAAACCATCGGAACAATTCCAAAATACCCGCGTGATCCTAAAAAAAATTTTTAGTGAAATTTGAGAAGAGAAGAGTCAAAACTCTACGTCAGGATACCTCACCAGAAGGTCGAAGGGACTGGGGAGTAAAAGAATTCCTAAACTCTCCGATATATATAATCCTAAATGACTCAAAACATTTTTCTAGACACAACTCGCCACTAAAAGCGATCAAGCGGTGGGGCTCCTAAGGTGGGAAGGCTCGATTACCAACTTGTAGCGCCCTCGATGCGGCTATATCTCCCACGTGTCGAAGCACGACTTAGAGGCATAACCGCATTGAAAGCAATGTCGCAAGTGAGGTAATCTTCACACAACCCATGTAATACATAAGGAAAGAGATACATAGTTGGCTTACAATCGCCACTTCACACAAATACATGAATAAAGCATTACATCATCCAGATACAATCAAGGTCCGACTACGGAACCAAAATAAAAGAAGAACCCCAAATGCGATAAAGGTCACCGATCGACCCTAACTGGGCTCCACTCTTGATCAACTAGAGCGAAACAACACAAAGGGCAAGATCTCCATCGAGCTCCTCCTTGAGCTTGGTTGCGTCACCTTTCGGTAACATAGGCACCGCAAACTGGTTTTGGAAGTATCTGGTGAGTCACGAGGACTCAAAGCAATCCCATTACCATGGGTATCAAGACTAGCAAAGCTTAATGGGAAAGGAAGGGGTAAAGTGGTGAGGTTGCAGCAGCGACTAAGCATAATATGGTGGCTAAACATACGCAAATGAGGCGAGAAGAGAAACAAGCGGGCGGTCGTGAAGCTAGCAATGATCAAGAGGTGATCCGAACACCTACTTACGTCAAACATAACACAAAACCGTGTTCACTTCCGGACTCCACGAGAAGAGACCATCACGGCTACACACTCGGTTGACGCGTTTTAATTCAGATCAAGTGTCAAGTTATCTACAACCGACATTAATAAATTCCCATCGCCACATAACCGCAGGCACGGCTCTCGAAAGTTTAAACCTGCAGGGTGTCCCAACATAGCCCATGACAAGCTCTCGCGATCATCGGCGAATAGACCTTCACCCGAGACACTCCGATCGACTCGGTATCCGGTACATCAAGACATTTCGACAATGGTAAAACAAGACCAGCAAAACCGCCGGCGTGCCGACATCCCGATAGTAGCCAGCGTATCTCGTCTCGAGCCACGACCGGATGAGCTAAGCGTCACAGTACCGGCGTAACCCAAGTTGCCAAGGGATGGTCCCAGACGGTGCTCTAGTTTGGACCAACGCTTAGACAAGCAATCGCCCGGGGGCTATAATAAAGATGACCCTTGGGTTAATTACTCCCAAGGAAAAGTAGGTGGTGGTGAGGCAAATGGTAAAGGCAATGTTGGGCCTTCTTGGACAAGTTTTATTCAAAGCGAACCGTCAAGAGGGTCCCATAAATCACCCGACCGCGTAAGGGGCGCAAAATCCATGAACATAACACCGGTATGGCGGAAACTAGGCGGCAAGAGTGGAACAAAACACCTGCATAAGGCCGAGCCTTCCACCCTTTACCAAGTATATAGATGCATTAATAATATAAGAGATATTGTGATATCCCAACCAAAATCCTGTCCACCATGGAGAAATCTTCAACTTCACCTGCAACTAGCAACGCTATAAGAGGGGCTGAGCAAAGCGGTAACATAGCCAAACAATGGTTTGCTAGGAATGGTGTCAAAGGTTAGGGGTTCATGGCAATTTGGGATGGCTGGACAAACAGGTAATAGGTAGCGCAGCATAGCAAAAGAACGAGGCAACTAGCATAGCAATGATAGTAGTGAGATCCAGGGTAGCGGTCATCTTGCCTGAAATCCCGCAAGGAAGAAGAACGTGTCCATGAAGAAGACAAACGGACGTAGTCGAACGAATCCTCACAACTCCGAGCGAAACCGAAGCTAACGAGAGAAGCAAACCGAAAGAAGCAAACAACATAGTAAACAACCATCACATAAACATGGCAAGATGCGCGAACAAATATGATGCATGTCCGGTTTAATGAGGCATGGCATGGCAAAATGCAACAAACAACACTACAAATTAAGTGGAGCTCAATATGCAACGAGTTGCATATTGATGAACACCACATCAATTATTTAGTTCACTCCCGTTTAGGTACACAACAATGTTAAATGTTGTTAAACATGGCAAGGGTGAAGCATAACAAAACTACCTATCTAGGCAAGTTTAAATGAGGCGGGAATAACAAACAACAAGTCAGGAAAATCCTCATGTGCATATTTTAGATTCGGTACTGTTCTGTCCTAAACCATATTTTTAAAGTTGTTAAACAGGAAAATAAAGTGGACCATGTTAATCTAGGCATAATTCTACCCCATTTACATATAAAGTTTATTAAATTGAGTTACGGTTAATTAGTTATGAAATAAAACATTTTAGCATGACATTTTAGCAAATTTAATCAAACAGCATTTTAAACATTTTAAACATGGATGAAAATGGCATATTATGAAACTAGATGAAAAACTAAGCATTTTACATATATAAGTTGTTTTAATCGGATGCACGGTTGTGGAGTTATTATATGCATGAACTTTGAGGGTTTTTCTCAGAATCAGAATTCCCGGATAATAGAGAAAATCGCATGGCCTTGAAAAAAAAATGCAACAGCCAAAACTGGCAGGCCCAAAAGTGCAGTGGCGAGGCTTAGGGGCTGCTCACCACCGGGCTCGGCCCATGTAGAGGGCAGGCAGGCGGGCAGTTCTTTGGGCCGGGCCACGCTGGAGTCACTGGCGGCACGGGAGGAGCAGCTCTCGCCGCTCGCTCGAGCTCGTTCATGGCGGCGGCGGCAATCGACCACGCCGGATCCGCTGATCCGCAAGGCGGCGGCAAGGAGGCTGGGAACCGGTGGATCGGGCCTCTGGGCATCGGATCCAGCGGTGGAAGAGCTTGCAGGCGGGCGCCCGATGGGAGGCGCAGCGCCACGGCGACTCCGGCGTGGAGGCGCGACGTCCGGCGACGGAGGAAGGTGACGGGCGCGGGTCGCAGGAGGAGGCGGCGAGCACGGGCGCGGCGCGGCGCGTCGGCGGCGGGCGGCGACGTCTTGCGGCGCGCGAGGCGGCAGCAGGAAGGAGGAGCGGCGGCGGCGGGCGGCGAGGAGCTCGGCGATGCGGCCGCGCGGTCCGGCGAGGTCCCGCAAGCGGCGCCTTGACGGCAGCCGACCCGGGCGGATCGGGCCCGCCGTGGCCCGGAGCGGGCCGGAGATGGGCTCCGCGGGCCCGGCGGCGAAGTGGGCGCGGGGGAGGTGAGGTGGCGGCTCCGGATTGGTTGGGGAGGCGGCGGTGATGACGTGGCGTCACGGGATTGGTCGGAGCGACGTGTCCGCGGACACGCCCGGCGCGTGACAGACGTGTCCGTGGCCTTGAGGAAAACGCTAGGGGTTGGACCGCGCGAAAATTCGGAGGGTCACATATATATAGGTAGAGGAGCTAGGAGAGTCAAATGAGGTGCGGTTTTGCCACGCGATCGTGATCGAACGACCGAGAATATGGAGGGAGTTTGGTGGGTTTTGGGCCATTTTGAAAGGGGTGTTGGGCTGCAACTCAAAGAGGCTTTCACGGTTACCCGGTTAACCTTTGGAGTATCAAACGACCTCCAAATGGCACGAAACTTGACAGGCGGTCTACCGGTGCTATACCAAGGCCGCTTGGCAAACCTCGGTCCATTCCGAGAACGTTTAACACCCGCACAAGAAAAGAGGGAAGAGGGGGCCGGATGACACAGAGGCGCGGATTGCAAAAGCGGACAACGGGAAAATGCTCGGATGCATGAGGCGAACACGTATGCAAAATGAAATGCACATGATGACATGATATGAAATGCAGATGATGACATGGCAAATAGCAACACGCAAGCAAAAGACATGGCAACGACGGCGAATAACTGGCGGACACCTGGCGCATCGGATCCGGGGCGTTACAACGAGGTCGCGGTTGTAGTATGTTGGCACAAAGCATGCTCGCATGACATCCTTCATTTGATCCCATGTGGTGATTGGTGGTTCACCTCTTGCTTCTGGATGCTCAAGGACTTGTTCCCACCATATGAGCACATAGTCTTTGAACTCAAGGGGTGCCATAGCTATCTTCTTCTCTTCCTCATAGTTGTGCAAATGAAAGATCTTGTCGACCTTCAATGCCCATGAAAGGTACTCTTCGGGATCATTGCTTCCAATGAACTTGGGCATGGTGAATCTGAGCTTGCCGTAGCGTTACTCTTCATTGTGTTGGAGTCGAGGGTGATGATGACGCCCTTGACGTTGACGATTGTCAACCTCATATTTAATGCGGAGCATCCCTCGACTACTCGCACCGACACTCCATCACCATCGCAAGCTCCAAGTGGACCAATGACACGAGCACGTGCACGCGCCATCGAGAACGAGGTTGACACTCTCCTCTTCGAGTTTCGCTCGGTTTCACATGAGAATGGGATACTACCTCAAAGAGATACGCTATGCATTCTTAGGTACCTCAAAGATGATCGTGGGAAGGAGAAGACGGAAGTTCGAGCATCCATGGAGCAGGAGAATGAAGAAGACATCGCGAATAAGGAAAGGAGAAAGATGGCCAACCACCCTGGACTCTCCGGGTGCCCGGCCCCCCAATCTCCGGGTGCCCGGCCACCTCCAGCCCCTCCCGGGCGGTGCTCCTGTTCGGTCCGGGTGCCCGGCCACTTGGCTGGCCGGGTGCCCGACCCCTGCCCCCCAGCCACTGGGCGTCGCCCCGGGTGCCCGCGCTTGAGGCCCCGGGTGCCCAGCCACCCCTCCAGCCGGCCTCCAACGCACCCCCGGGTGCCCGGTCTCCCTACAGCCGCCCCCTGAGCAGGCCGGGTGCCCGGACCCCTTCGCTCCATCCGCGTGTTTTGGACTTTTTGGCCTTGTATCAACCTCCCTTAACTTGTTTCGTCCCTAGACTATATAAGTGCACCCCCTAGGTCATTTGGAAGGTTAGCAAAGATTAGACTAAGCATTGTGAGCCTTTGCTCCTTGTATCCCCTCCTCTTAGGAGATCAAGGCCCCACCAAGGGAAGAATCCATTGGATTATCAAGGTCTCCTCTTGGAGAAGATCATCAAGACCTCACCTAGTGGGAAGAATTTACCAAGTTCTACTGTCCTTGTATTGATCTTGTAATCTTGTGGATCTCATGTGTGCTACTCTAGTGGATGTGATATTTGGGTTTGTTTGAGAGTTTTGTTCTTGGTGTTCTTGAGTGTTTTCCTCCTTTTCCCCCTCCAACTGTGAAAAGATCCTTCCTAGGGTTTGACCCTACAGCATCTTGGTATCATGAGCAAGGTTTACTCACATCTTGGAGTCCCATCCCCCCATTTGCTAGCTTGATTTTGTTGTTTTTCGTCCAAATCCGAAAATCCCCACAAAAATAGCCCCAAAAATTTTTCTTGCAATTTGTTGGATCTTGTGAGATTTGGTTGTTTTGGTCCATGGATTTGATGTTTGGCAAGTGGATCTAGCCCCTCCCCAACAATCCCCACCCTTCCCACCATGAAATCCACCGAATTTGGCCTTTCCCCAAAGATTTCCGCCCAAATCGGCCACCATCGTGTGCCCGCACCTCTAACCACTGGGCACCCGCACCATGCCCAGCCACCCCCGGGCACCCGCACCTCTCACCCCTGGGTGCCCGCACCCTCACAAATCAGCCCACTACCAACACCATTTTGGCCATAACTTCCACCTCCCAAGCCCGTTTTTCGTGTTCTTTAGCTCGTTTAGAAGCTCTTGACATCCCCCATCCACTCATCCCACTACCACCACCATTAACCCCCATCCAAAAAATCATCACAAAAACACCCACCTTCCGCATTTGACCAATTTTGTGTTGCCATTTGCGTTTCCTAAGGTGTTTCGGCTACTTAGGAGCGTGTGACATCTTCGTCACCATCACGGAGTCGGAGTCATCTTCATCGCTAACCGTAAGAAAGGACGGTAACCTCGATGACACTTACTCCTTACCTTGCTTTTGCATTGATAGTCCGAGCCACTTTGCGTCGCGTATCCATTGAGACTAGCAAGTTGAGAATTGCTGGGCCACGCTATTGTGCACCATAGTGATCGTGTTATCATCTTAGTGCCATAAGTCTCTCCCATGCATATCATACATACTTTTCTCATATCTTACTCGGCTCGAGCATCAAGCACAGAGGAAAAAAAGAGAAGAAAAGCTTTTAAGCAAAAGAGGAGAAACAAAGAGCTTGTAAGCAATAGAGTTGAGCCATTTGCATACCTTATCATATTGGTCATCGCATATATACCATAGTTGGGATTGAAGACGGCACGGTTCTCTCATAGGTAGGTGCACAAGCGTATCTTGCCCATTTGAGCAATCGAGCTAGTGTCTCTCGAGCATTCGCACAACAAGAGCATTTTCCGTGGTTGCGCATTTTGAGCTCACTCCTTGGTTGTGCGGATCCCACCTCTCTTTCGTGCGTGTGTACCTAGTGATACCGTTGGGTTTGATATATTTGCTTTACTTGAATTTTTGTGAACCTTCTCAACCTTATCAATATCTTGACTAACATTTGCTTGAAAATTTTGCCACCATCCTAACCGAGCTACTCCATAAGCCTCTTACTTGTAGGTGTGAGAAACAAACCCGGTTCCAATTCTCCTATTGTGGCATTACATTGAGTGACACTTGTTACATCTTCAATCCTCGGAGAAGGTAACTTTGGTATTGTTCTCTCACTTTTCTACTCACCCCACTTGGTTATGATGGATAGGCCAAGCACGTCGTCGAACCCACTTTTCAAGGAGCAAGGTGATGATTCCAGATATGTCTCCAAGAACCACTTCTTCATCGCGCAACGAGCGCTTCATCAAGAAAACGTCGCATTGGGTGAACGCTTCGAACAGCTCGCCTCCGATCTTCGTCAAAACATCGATGACAAATTCAACACACAAATGGAAGAGCTCCGCAACATGATCGTTCGACGCCCGTCTTCCTCATCGGCTTCTTCAGGACGGCGCCACTCAAGTCACCATACAAGTCGGCAAACTTCGGACTACTCTTCTTATGATGAAAGTCCACCACGAGCTCGCCCTCCTCGACGTGATCATCATCAAGCTCACCAAGCTCAAGAAAATCCATTCCATGGCAATGGATTACAAGACCGAGTCCGAGCATGTGAACGGATGCGACACCAAGTCCCTCATGGAGCAATGGAGCAAGAGCAAATACCTCCACAAGTACCACCTCAAGCCCCTCAAGACGGTGATGCACTTCGACAAGCACAAGGGCAACGGGAAGCACAAGCCCTCGACCGTGAAGCTCAAGCACTTGAAGCACAACAAGCTCTACGCGAGGCCACTAGAGCCGTTGAAGTCCGCAACCACCAAGTGCGAGAACAAGAGGAAGCTCTTCGACGCGAGATACAAGACGAAGCCGCCCGACGCGAAGAATAACAAGAAAGGCACAACCAAGCACACATTCCTTGCCCTCCTCCACGACAAGAGCGACACCAAGTGGAACAAGTGCTTCAAGACCCTCCTCCACGCCAAGAGCGACATCATGAGGAACGAGCATTTGAGGACTTTCCAAGGCAAGAGCGATATCACAACCGCTATCAAGATGAAGAACTCTGCTACGGCAAGCTCAAGTTCACCATGCCAAAGTTCTCTAGAAGCAATGATCCCAAAGAATATCTCTCTTGGGCATTGAAGGTGGACAAGATTTTTCGCCTCCACAACTACGATGAAGAAAAGAAGATAGCCATGGCCTCCCTCGAGTTCCAAGACTATGTCCTCATTTGGTGGGAACAAGTGATCGAGCGATGACATACAAGAGGCGAACCAACAATCACAACTTGGGAAGCCATGAAGGAAGTCATGAGAGCCCGCTTTGTGCCTACTCACTATACTCAAGATCTTTTCAAGAAGTTGCAACTCCTCAAGCAAGGCACCAAGACGGTGGAAGAATACTACCAAGAAACGGAGATTTCCATGATACGAGCCAATGTCAAGGAAGATGACGAGCAAACAATGGCACGCTTCTTGAACGGCCTCAACCACCCAATCAAGCGGATCACCGACTTCCAACCATACTCCAACCTTCTTGAGCTAGTTCATCAAGCAACCAAGGCCGAGCGACAAGCGCAAGATGACTTCAAATACGCCAAGTACTCCTCCAAGACCTACGGCTCCTACTCTCAAGCTCCTGCGACTTTGGCACCCCCTACATCAACTCGAGCATCACCAAGAACCAGCGACAAGTCAAGTTCCAAGCAAGTGGCACCTTCCTCGACTCGTCCTCTGGCAAGCACCTACAAATCCAAGACTCTTTCATCTTCGGCGCCTCCCGATGATCCCGTCAAGACAAGTTCAATCAAGTGCTTCACATGTGGCGGCCGAGGCAACAAGTTCTTCCAATGCACCAACAAGCGAACAATGATCTTCAACGATGACGGTACATATGACTCAATGAGTGAAGAATAAATGGAAGCCATTGAGCACGTGGCCATGCACCGACGCGTGAACGAAGATGAAGATGACCAAGTCTTTTGTGACAATGACTCAAGCCCCTCTCTCGTGGTCTCCAAGGTCTTGGCGCTTAACACCACCAAGAAGAAGACCAACAGTGCCACATCTTCCACACCAAGGCCGGCATCAACGGAAGGTCCGTCAAGGTCATCATCGATGGAGGTAGTTGCCACAATTTGGCAAGTGAGGAACTATACTCCAAGCTTCAATTGGTCAAGAGGAAGCATCCGCACCCTTACAAGGTTCAATGGCTAAGTGACTCCGGACTATCCGAGTTGAGCATACGGTCCAAGTCTCCTTCAAAATTGGTGCATATGAGGACACTTTGGAGTGTGATGTGGTCCCAATAACCGTTTGTCACCTCCTTCTTGGTCGAACATGGCAATTCGACCGTGGTGTTATCCACAATGGGCGTACCAATCACTATAGCTTCAAGATGAAAGGAAGGAATATGTTCTACGACCTATGTCTCCTAGTCAAGTGATAGCCAACAAGCAAGCCACCCATCATGGAGAGAAGAGTGAGAAAGTCAGCCACCCAAACGTGAGTGAGAGCCACAAGCCAAACTTGAGCGCCTCTTCGCCTAGAGAGAAAAACCTCATACTATTTTCCACACAAAGTGAGATGAGAGAAGTGTGTGAGAACCCATCGAGTGTGATGCACTTTGTCCTTGTGTGCAAGGATGGAGAACCAAAAACTAACACCGCTCACGAGCTACCTTTGGTGTTTCAATCTCTTTTGCAGGAATTTCAAGATGTTTTCCCCGATGAGCTACCTCGGGGTCTCCCTCCTCTTCGAGGCATTGCGCATCGAATCGACCTCATCCCCGGTGCTCCTCTTCCAAACAAGGCTCCCTACCGCATCAACCCCAAAGAGACAAAGGAGATTCAACGGCAAGTACAACAACTCATCGACAACGGTCATGTACGTGAAAGCTTAAGCCCTTGTGTTGTTCTCGTTATACTTGTGCCCAAGCAAGACGGTAGTTTTCGCTTGTGTTCCGATTGTAGACCCATAAATGCTATTACCATTCGCTATAGGCATCCCATTCCTTGCTTAGATGATATGCTTGATGAACTTAGTGGAGCCAACTTTTTCTCAAAAATTGATCTTAAAAGTGGCTATTATTAAATCCGCATACAAGAGGGTGATGAATGGAAAACCGCTTTCAAAACCAAATTTGGCATATATGAATAGTTAGTCATGCCTATGGGTTTATCGGAGGCTCCCGGTACTTTCGTGCGTCTCATGCATCATGTACTTCGCCCTTATATTGGAGTCTTTGTTGTGGTTTACTTCGATGATATTCTTGTGTTTAGCAAAACCATGAAAGAGCATCTTAATCATGTTAGGGCTGTTTTGCGAACACTTCGCAAGGAAAGTCTTTATGCCAACATGAAAAAGTGCACATTTGGTGTTGACAAAGTGGTTTTCTTGGGTTTTGTTGTCTCTTCCAAGGGTGTACATATTGATGAATCTAAAATTGAAGCAATTAAAAATTGGCCCCAACCCACCAATTTGCAACAAGTGCGAAGTTTTCTTGGCCTTGCGGGTTTTTATCGTTGCTTTGTGAAAGATTTTAGCACTATTGCTTCTCCTTTGCACGCTTTGAGCAATAAGAATGCTCCTTTTGTTTGGGGACCTTTGCAATCAACCGCTTTTGATGAGCTCAAATCTTTGCTTACTCATGCTCTGATTCTTGCTTTACCCAACTTTGACTAAACTTTTGAGGTTCATTGCGATGCAAGTGGTACCGGAATTGGTGGTGTTTTGATGCAAGAAAAACGAGCTATTGCTTATTTTAGTGAAAAACTTTCCAATGCTCAACTTAACTATCCCATCTATGACAAAGAATTGTTTGCTTTAGTGCGTGTATTACATGTGTGGGAGCATTACCTTAGACCGCATGAGTTTCTCATACATACCGATCATGGAACACTTAAATACCTCAAAGGTCAAACCAAGTTGAATAAACGGCATGCTAAATGGAGTGAATTCATTGAATCTTTTCCCTATGTGATAAAGTACATTAAGGGCAAAGAAAACGTGGTGGCGGATGCCCTTTCCCGCAAATGCATGTTACTTACTCAACTTGAATTGAATGTCATAGGATTTGATCATATCAAAGATTTGTATGAGGGTACTGTGACTTTTGCTACTCCTTACGCTAAGTGTGTGACGCATACTTCTTGGGAACGATATTATATCAAAGATGGTTATCTTATGAGAGCTAACAAACTATGCATTCCCAAGTCCTCTCTTCGTTTGCTCCTTTTGCAAGAGGCTCATGGAGGTGGACTCATGGGACACTTTGGACGCGACAAGACTTTCACCACGCTCTCCAAGAACTATTATTGGCCCAAGATGTTTCACGATGTTGCCCCCTTCACCAACCGGTGCTCTACATGTTGCAAAGCTAAGTCACACTCTCAATCCCATGGTTTACATATGCCTTTACCTATCCCACATCAACCTTGGGAAGACATTAGCATGGATTTCGTGCTTGGATTACCTAGAACTCAAAATGGCAAGGATTCGGTTTTTGTTGTTGTGGACCGTTTCTCTAAAATGGCTCATTTTATCCCATGCAATAAGATAGACGATGCTTCACATGTTGCCAATCTCTTTTGTAGGGATATCTTGAGGTTGCACGGCGTGCCAAAGACAATTGTGTCGGATCGAGACGTCAAGTTCTTAAGCTACTTTTGGAAGACACTATGCGCCAAGCTCGGGATCAAGCTACTATTCTCCACGGCATATCATCCTCAAACCGATGGCCAGACGGAAGTCACCAACCGAACGCTTGCGACTCTCCTATGTGTGTTGATCAAGAAGAACATCAAGGAGTGGGAGGAGTGCCTACCCATCGCCGAGTACGCCTACAATCGTGCAAGACACTCTACAACCGGCAAGTCCCCCTTCGAGGTTGTCTACGGTTTCAACCCTTTGTCGCCATTGGACATCCTTCCTCTACCGCTTCAAGAACGAGCAAACATGGACGCAAGTGAAAGAGCCGCCTACCTCAAGAAGATGCATGAAGAAACACATTCCATGATCGAGCGCCAAGTGCAACGTCTCCGCCAAGCTCAACATCAACAAGTCTCCGATGGTGTTCCAACCGGGTGATCAAGTATGGATTCATCTCCGCAAAGACCGTTTCCCCAAGGAACGCAAGTCCAAGCTACTACCACGAGCCGACAAACCATTCAAGGTGATCGCACGCTACAACGACAACGCCTACAAGGTCGACATCCCACGCGACAAGTACAACGTTAGCGACATCTTCAACGTCAAAGACTTGGCCAGGTACCATGGTGATGAAGAACACGATCCGTGGACGGATCATCAGAAGGGGGGAAGATGATGCGGAGAATCCCTCAACTACTCACATCGACACTCCATCACCACCGCAAGCTCCAAGTGGACCAATGACACGAGCACGTGCACGCGCCATTGAGAACGAGGTTGACTCTCTCCTCTTCGAGTTTTGCTCGGTTTCACATGAGAATGGGATACTACCTCAAAGAGATACGCTATGCATTCTTAGGTACCTCAAAGATGATCGTGGGAAGGAGAAGACGGAGGTTCGAGCATCCATGGAGCAGGAGAATGAAGAAGAGGTCAAGAAGAAGGAAAGGAGAAAGATGGCCAACCACCCTGGACTCTCCGGGTGCCCGGCCCCCCAATCTCCGGGTGCCCGGCCACCTCCAGCCCCTCCCGGGCGGTGCTCCTGTTCGGTCCGGGTGCCCGGCCACTTGGGCCCTGGGTGCACGGGCCCCTGCCCGCCTCACACCGCGCCTCCCGGGTGCCGGGCCTTGGCTGGCGGGTGCTGCCCCTGCCCCAGCTGGCTGGCGTCGCCCGGTGCCGGGCTTGAGGCCCCGGGTGCCCGGCCACCCCTCCAGCCAGCCTCCAGCGCACCCCCGGGTGCCCGGCCTCCCTACAGCCGCCTCCTGAGCAGGCCGGGTGCCCGGCCCATGTTGCCCGGGTGCCCGGACCCCTTCGGTCCATCCGCGTGTTTTGGCCTTTTTGGCCTTGTATCCACCTCCCTTAACTTGTTTCGTCCCTAGACTATATAAGTGCACCCCCTAGGTCATTTGGAAGGTTAGCAAAGATTAGACTAAGCATTATGAGCCTTTGCTCCTTGTGTTGGGGAACGAAGTAATTTAAAAAAAATCCTACGCACACGCAAGATCATGGTGATGCATAGCAACGAGAGGGGAGAGTGCTGTCCACGTACCCTCGTAGACCGTAAGCGGAAGCGTTAGAACAACGCGGTCGATGTAGTCGTACGTCTTCACGATCCGAGCGATCCAAGTACCGAACGTACAACACCTCCGAGTTCAGCACATGTTCAGCTCGATGACGATCCCTGGACTCCGATCCAGTAGGGTGTCGGGGATAAGTTCCGTCAGCACGACGGCGTGGTGAAGATGATGATGTTCTACCGACGTAGGGCTTCGCCTAAGCACCGCAATGATATGATCGAGGTGGAATATGGTGGAGGGGGCACCGCACATGGCTAAGGAACGATCACGAAGATCAACTTGTGTGTCATGGGGTGCCCCCCCCCGTATATAAAGGAGCAAGGGGGAGGCCGCCTGGCCCTTAGGGCGCCAAGGAGGGGGGAGTCCTCCTCCTAGTAGGAGTAGGACTCCCCTTTCCTAGTCCAACTAGGAAGAGGGAAGGGGAAGGAAAGAGAGGGAGAGGAGAGGGAAAGAGGGCGCGCCTCCCTAGTCAGTCGGACTCCTCATCGAGAGGCGCGCCACCTCTGGGCTGCTGCCTCTCTCTCCCTCGAGCCCACTAAGGCCCAATACTTCCCGGGGTTCCGTAACCCTCTCGGCAGACTGTTTTCTCCGAAATCACCCGGAACACTTCCGGTGTCCGAATATAGTCGTCCAATATATCAATATTTATGTCTCGACCATTTCGAGACTCCTCGTCATGTCCGTGATCACATCCGGGACTCTGAACAAACTTTGGTACATCAAAACTTATAAACTCATAATAAAACTGTCATCGTAACGTTAAGCGTGCGGACCCTACGGGTTCGAGAACTATGTAGACATGACCTAGAACTGTTTCCGGTCAATAACCAATAGCGGAACCTGGATGCTCATATTGGCTCCTACATATTCTACGAAGATCTTTATCGTTCAAACTGCATAACAACATACATTGTTCCCTTTGTCATCGGTATGTTACTTGCCCGAGATTCGATCGTCGGTATCTCAATACCTAGTTCAATCTCATTACCATCAAGTCTCTTTACTCGTTACGTAATGCATCATTCTGTAACCAACTCATTGGCCACATTGCTTGCAAGGCTTATAGTGATGTGCATTACTGAGAGGGCCCAGAGATACCTCTCCGACAATCGGAGTGACAAAACATAATCTTGAAATACGCCAACTCAACATGTACCATTGGAGACACCTGTAGAGCTCCTTTATAATCACCCACTTACGTTGTGACGTTTGGTAGCACAGAAAGTGTTCCTTCAGTAAACGGGAGTTGCATAACCTCATAGTTGTAGGAACTTTGTATAAGTCATGAAGAAAGCAATAGCAACATACTAAACGATCAAATGCTAAGCTTACGGAATGGGTCAAGTAAATCACATCATTCTCCTAATGATGTGATCCTATTAATCAAATGACAACACATGTCTATGGTTAGGAAACATAACCATCTTTGATTAATGAACTGGTCAAGTAGAGGCATGCTAGTGACATTAAGTTTGTCTATGTATTCACACATGTATCATGTTTCCGGTTAATACAATTCTAGCATGAATAATAAACATTTATCATGATATGAGGAAATAAATAATAACTTTATTATTGCCTCTAGGGCATATTTCCTTCAGTCTCCCACTTGCACTAGAGTTAATAATCTAGATTGCACAGTAATGATTCTAACACCCATGGAGTCTTGGTGCTGATCATGTTTTGCTCGTGGAAGAGGCTTCGTCAACGGGTCTGCAACATTTAGATCCGTCTGTATCTTGCAAATCTCTATGTCTACCACCTGGACTTGGTCCCGGATGGAATTGAAGCGTCTCTTGATGTGCTTGGTCCTCTTGTGAAATCTGGATTCCTTTGCCAAGGCAATCGCAAGATTGTCACGAGAAGATCTTCATTGGTCCGATGCACTAGGTATGACACCTAGATCGGAAATGAACTCCTTCATCCAGACTCCTTCATTTGCTGCTTCCGAAGAAGCTATGTACTCCGCTTCGCATGTAGATCCCGCCACGACACTTTGTTTAGAACTGCACCAACTTACAGCTCCACCGTTTAATAAAAACACGTATCCGGTTTGCGATTTAGAATCGTCCGGATCAGTGTCAAAGCTTGCATCGACGTAACCATTTACAACTAGCTCTTTGTCACCTCGATAAACAAGAAACATATCCTTAGTCCTTTTCAGGTATTTCAGGATGTTCTTGACCGATGTCCAGTGATCCACTCCTGGATTACTTTGGTACCTACCTGCCAAGCTTATTGCTAAGCATACGTCAGGTCGGTACACAACATTGCATACATGATAGAGCCTATGGCTGAAGCATAGGAACATCTTTCATTTTCTCTCTATCTTCTGCTGTGGTCGGGCATTGAGTCGACTCAACTTCACACCTTGTAATCTGTGCAAGAACCCTTTCTTTGCTCGATCCATTTTGAACTTTTTCAAAACTTTATCAAGGTATGTGCTTTGTGAAAGTCCAATTAAGCGTCTTGATCTATCTCTATAGATCTTGATGCCCAATATGTAAGCAGCTTCACCGAGGTCTTTCATTGAAAAACTTTTATTCAAGTATCCCTTTATGCTATCCAGACATTCTATATCATTTCCAATTAATAATATGTCATCTACATATAATATCGTAAATGCTCTGAGCTCCCACTCACTTTCTTGTAAATCTGAGGCTTCTCCAAAAGTCATATAAAACCATATGCTTTGATCATACTATCAAAGCGTTTATTCCAACTCCGAGATGCTTGCACCAGTCCATAAATGGATCGCTGGAGTTTGCACACTTTGTTAGCACCTTTTGGATCGACAAAACCTTCTCGGTTGCATCATATACAACTCTTCTTCCGTAAATCCATTCAGAATGCGTTTTAACATCCATTTGCCAAATTTCATAATCATAAAATGCGCAATTGCTAACATGATTTGGACAGACTTAAGCATCGCTACGGGTGAGAAAGTCTCATCGTAGTCAACCCCTTGAACTTGTCGAAAACCTTTCGCAACAAGTCAAGCTTTGTAGACAGTTACATTACCATCAGCGTCAGTCTTCTTCTTGAAGATCCATTTATTCTCGATGGCTTCCCGATCATCGGGCAAGTCAATCAAAGTCCATACTTTGTTCTCATACATGGATCCCATCTCAGATTTCAAGGCCTCAAGCCATTACGCGGAATCTGGGCTCATCATCGCTTCCTCATAGTTCGTAGGTTCGCCATGGTCAAGTAACATGACTTCCAGAATAGGATTACCGTACCACTCTGGTGTGGATCTTACTCTGGTAGACCTACGAGGTTCAGTAGTAACTTGATCTGAAGTTTCATGATCAATATCATTATCTTCCTCACTGATTGGTGTAGTTGTCACAGGAACCAGTTCTTGTGATGAACTACTTTCCAACAAGGGAGCAGATACAGTTACCTCATCAAGTTCTACTTTCCTCCCACTCACTTCTTTCGAGAGAAACTCCTTCTCTAGAAAGGATCCAAATTTAGCAAGAAAATCTTGCCTTCAGATCTGTGATAGAAGGTGTACCCAATAGTCTCTTTTGTGTATCCTATGAAGACACATTTCTCCGATTTGGGTTCGAGCTTATCTGGTTGAATTTTCTTCACATAAGAATCGCAGCCCCAAACTTTAAGAAACGACAACTTTGGTTTCTTGCCAAACCACAGTTCATAAGGCGTCGTCTCAACGAATTTTGATGGTGCCTTATTTAACGTGAATGCGGCCGTCTCTAAAGCATAACCCCAAAACGATAGCGGTAAATCAGTAAGAGACATCATAGATCGTACCATATCTAATAAAGTACAATTACGACATTCGGACACACCATTTCATTGTGGTGTTCCGGGTGGCGTGAGTTGCAAAACTATTCTACATTGTTTCAAATGTAGACCAAACTCGTAACTCAAATATTCTCCTCCACGATAAGATCGTAGAAATTTTATTTTCTTATTACGATGATTTTCCACTTCACTCTGAAATTCTTTGAACTTTTCAAATGTTTCAGACTTGTGTTTCATCAAGTAGATATACCCATATCTGCTCAAATCATCTGTGAAGGTGAGAAAATAACGATACCCACCGCGAGCTTCTATATTCATTGGACCACATACATCAATATGTATGATTTCCAATAAATCAGTTGCTCGCTCCATAGTTCCGGAGAACGGCGTTTTAGTCATCTTGCCCATGAGGCACGGTTCGCAAGTACCAAGTGATTCATAATCAAGTGATTCCAAAAGTCCATCAGTATGGAGTTTCTTTATGTGCTTTACACCGATATGACCTAAACAGCAGTGCCACAAATAAGTTGCACTATCATTATCAACTCTCCATCTTTTGGCTTCAACATTATGAATATGTGTATCACTACTATCGAGATTCAATAAGAATAGACCACTCTTCAAGGGTGCATGACCATAAAAGATATTACTCATATAAATAGAAACCATTATTCTCTGATTTAAAGGAATAACCGTCTCACATCAAACAAGATCCAGATATAATGTTCATGCTCAACGCTGGCACCAAATAACAATTATTTAGGTCTAAAACTAATCCCGATGGTAGATGTAGAGGTAGTGTGCCGATCGCGATCACATCGACTTTGGAACCATTTCCCACGCGCATCGTCACATCGTCCTTAGCTAATCTTCACTTAATCTGTAGTCCCTGTTTCGAGTTGCAAATATTAGCAAGAACCGTTATCAAATACCAGTGCTATGCGAGCATTAGTAAGGTACACATCAATAACATGTATATCACATATACCTTTGTTCACTTTGACATCCTCCTTATCCGCCAAATACTTGGGGCAGTTCCGCTTCAAATGTCGATGCGCTTGCGCAAGAGAAGCACTCGATCTCGTGTTTAGGTCCAAACTTGGGTTTCTTCTCTTGAGCAGCAACTTGTTTGTTGTTCTTCTTGAAGTTCCTTCTTCTTCCCTTTGCCCTTTTCTTGAAACTGGTGGTCTTATTGACCATCAACACTTGATGCTCCTCCTTGATTTCTACCTCGCAGCCTTTAGCATTGCGAAGAGCTCGGGAATAGTCTTGTCCATCCCTTGCATATTATAGTTCATCACGAAGCTCTTGTAGCTTGGTGGCGTGATTGAAGAATTTCATCAATGACACTATCATCGGAAGATTAACTCCCGGTTGAATCAAGTGATTATTATACCTGCACATTTTGAGTATATGTTCACCGACGAACTATTCTCCTCCATCTTACAGCTATAGAACTTATTGGAGACTTCATATCTCTCAATCCGGGCATTTGCTTGAAATATTAACTTCAACTCTGGAATATCTCATATGCTCCATGACGCTCAAAACGTCGTTGAAGACCCGGTTCCAAGTCGTAAATCATGGCACATCGAACTATCGAGTAGTCATCACTTTGCTCTACCGGACATTCTTAACATCATCGTTGCATCTGCAGCAGGTTGGCACCCAGCGGTGCTTCCGGGGCGTAATTCTTACGCAAACAATGAGGATAATCCTCGAGTTACGGACCTAGTCCGTGCAATTGCTACGATCATCTTTCAACTTAGCTTTCTCAAGGAACGCATTAAAATTCAACGGAACAACAGCACGAGCCATCTATCTACAACAAACATAGACAAGCAAAATACTGTCAGGTACTAAGTTTATGATAAATTTAAGTTCAATTAATCATATTACTTAAGAACTCCCACTTAGACAGACATCTCTCTAGTCATCTAAGTGATCATGTGATCCAAATCAACTAAACCTTGTCCGATCATCACGTGAGATGGAGTAGTTTCAATGGTGAACATCACTATGTTGATCATATCTACTATATGATTCACGTTCGACCTTTCGGTCTCCGTGTTCCAAGGCCATATCTGTATATGCTAGGCTCGTCAAGTTTAACCTGAATATTTCGTGTGTGCAACTGTTTTGCACCCGTTGTATTTGAACGTAGAGCCTATCACACCCGATCATCACGTGGTGTCTCAGCACGAAGAACTTTAGCAACGGTGCATACTCAGGGAGAACACTTCTTGATAATTTAGTGAGAGATCATCTTAAAATGCTACCGTCAATCAAAGCAAAATAAGAAGCATAAAGGATAAACATCACATGCAATCAATATAAGTGATATGATATGGCCATCATCATCTTGTGCTTGTGATCTCCATCTCTGAAGCACCATCGTGATCAGCATCGTCACAGGCGTGACACCTTGATCTCTATCATAGCATCGTTGTTGTTACACCATCTATTGCTTCTACGACTATCGCTACCGCTTAGTGATAAAGTAAAGAAATTACAGGCGCTTTCATTTCATACAATAAAGCGACAACCATATGGCTCCTACCAGTTGCCGATAACTTCGGTTACAAAACATGATCATCTCATACAATAAAATATAGCATCATGTCTTGACCATATCACATCACAACATGCCCTGCAAAAACAAGTTAGACGTCCTCTACTTTGTTGTTGCAAGTTTTACGTGTCTGCTACGGGCTGAGCAAGAACCGTTCTTACCTACGCATCAAAACCACAACGATAGTTCGTCAAGTTAGTGTTGTTTTAACCTTCACAAGGACCGGGCATAGCCACACTCGGTTCAACTAAAGTGAGAGAGACAGACACCCGCCAGTTACCTTTAAGCACGAGTGCTCGTAACGGTGAAACCAGTCTCGCGTAAGTGTACGCGTAATGTCGGACCGGGCCGCTTCATCTCACAATACCGCTGAACCAAAGTCTGACATGCTGGTAAGCAGTATGACTTGTATCGCCCACAACTCACTTGTGTTCTACTCGTGCATATGACATCTACGCATAAAACCAGGCTCGGATGCCACTGTTGGGGAACGTAGTAATTTCAAAAAAATTCCTACGCACACGCAAGATCATGGTGATGCATAGCAACGAGAGGGGACAGTGTTGTCCACGTACCCTCGTAGACCGTAAGAGGAAGCGTTAGAACAACGCGGTTGATGTAGTCGTACGTCTTCACGATCCGAGCGATCCAAGTACCGAATGTACGGCACCTCCGAGTTCAGCACACGTTCAGCTCGATGACGATCCCCGGACTCCGATCCAGCAGGGTGTCGGGGATGAGTTCCGTCAGCGCGACGGCATGGTGAAGATGATGATGTTCTACCAACACAGGACTTCGCCTAAGCACCGCAACGATATGACCGAGGTGGAATATGGTGGAGGGGGCACCGCACACGGCTAAGGAACGATCACGAAGATCAACTTGTGTGTCATGGGGTGCCCCCCCCCCCCCGCCCCCCTATATAAAGGAGCAAGGGGGAGGCCGCCCGGCCCTTGGGGCACACATGAGAGGGGGAGTCCTCCTCCTAGTAGGAGTAGGACTCCCCTTTCCTAGTCCAACTAGGAAGAGGGAAGGGGGAAGGAAAGAGAGGGAGAGGGAGAGGGAAAGAGGGGCCGCGCTCCCCTCCCCTAGTCCAATTCGGACTCCTCATGGGAGGGGGCATGCCACCTCCTGGGCTGCTGCCCTCTCTCTCCCCTCATGCCCACTAAGGCCCAATACTTCCCCGGGGGGTTCCGGTAACCCCTCCGGCACTCCGGTTTTCTCCGAAATCACCCGGAACACTTCCGGTGTTCGAATATAGTCGTCCAATATATGAATATTTATGTCTCGGCCATTTAGAGACTCCTCGTCATGTTCGCGATCACATCCGGGACTCCGAACAAACTTCGGTACATCAAAACTTATAAACTCATAATAAAACTATCATTGTAACGTTAAGCGTGCGGACCCTACGGGTTCGAGAACTATGTAGACATGACCTAGAACTGTTTCTGGTCAATAACCAATAGCGGAACCTGGATGCTCATATTGGCTCCTACATATTCTACAAAGATCTTTATTGGTCAAACCGCATAACAACATACGTTGTTCCCTTTGTCATCGGTATGTTACTTGCCCGAGGTTCGATCGTCGGTATCTCAATACCTAGTTCAATCTCGTTACCGGCAAGTCCCTTTACTTGTTATGTAATGCATCATTCTGTAACCAACTCATTGGCCACATTGCTTGCAAGGCTTATAGTGATGTGCATTACCGAGAGGGCCCAGAGATACCTCTCCGACGATCGGAGTGACAAAACCTAATCTTGAAATACGCCAACTCAACATGTACCATTGGAGACACCTGAAGAGCTCCTTTATAATCACCCAGTTACGTTGGGACGTTTGGTAGCACACAAAGTGTTCCTTCGATAAACGGGAGTTGCATAATCTCATAGTTGTAGGAACTTTGTATAAGTCATGAAGAAAGCAATAGCAACATACTAAACGATCAAATGCTAAGCTTACGGAATGGGTCAAGTCAATCACATCATTCTCCTAATGATGTGATCCCGTTAATCAAATGACAACACATGTCTATGGTTAGGAAACATAACCATCTTTGATTAATGAGCTAGTCAAGTAGAGGCATACCAATGACATTAAGTTTGTCTATGTATTCACACATGTATCATGTTTCCGGTTAATACAATTCTAGCGTGAATAATAAACATTTATCATGATATGATGAAATAAATAATAACTTTATTATTGCCTCTAGGGCATATTTCCTTCACCTTGTATCCCCTCATCTTAGGAGATCAAGCCCCCACCTAGGGAAGAATCCATTGGATTATCAAGGCCTCCTCTTGGAGAAGATCATCAAGACCTCACCTAGTGGGAAGAATTTACCAAGTGCTACTCTCCTTGTATTGATCTTGTAATCTTGTGGATCTCATGTGTGCTACTCTAGTGGATGTGATATTTGGGTTTGTTTGAGAGTTTTGTTCTTGGTGTTCTTGAGTGTTTTCCTCCTTTTCCCCCTCCAAATGTGAAAAGATCCTTCCTAGGGTTTGACCCTACAACAATATTGCTCTTGGCGTGGAGGATTTCCATAGTCATCATGCTCTTGGTGAACTTGAGGTTATGGAGGAGCTTGTCGAGCTTGTGGAGGAGCTTGAGGAACTTGACGATGCACTCTTGCTTGATAGTTCCTCTCTTGGATTTCTTCACGAAGTGCTTCTTCTCGATTGCGCGTATCTCAGTTGTTGTTGGCGACTGCTCGACTTGACTCTCAAAGGGCACGTTGCACCTCAAGTGCTTGTGCTTCACGTTGTTGTTGTTGAAGACGTTGAGCCTCGGCATCTTGTTCGTCTTGGTGTTGGCCCTCTCGCTCTTCCTCTTGGTGACGTTGATGTTGCCTTTCTTGTGCTTGTTCAAGAGTAGCTTGGTTTGGGCGATAATGATGTGCTTGCTTGTTGAATTACTCTTGTGGATGATTGTCGTGTAGAGGATTGCGAGTTGCTTGACGGTCTTGGTGCGCGGCTCGACGTAGAGTGTTTGATGTCGGTGTACTTGAGCCGAAGAGGGTGTCGTCGGAGTGTCAACTTGAGTGGCTCCGTCTTGAGTAGGATGGAGTGGTAGAAGAGCAGTTTACCAAAAAGGCACGAATCTCGTCCATTCTTGCATCGTTCTCTTGTTTGTGTGTGTCGAGCTTGTTGTCGAAGTAGTCTCTTGTTCGTTGCTCGCAGAGTCGCAAGTCGGTGGCGAGATTGTCGATGCGGTCGCTCATTGCTTTTTTTTTCTTGATGCAAATCTCTTTGTGCACCAAAGAGGTGGCTCTTGGTGACATAGGATGACATGTCGTCATATTGCTCGATGAAGAGTGGGTTGGTAGAAGAACTTGGCCTATCCATCATTCCAAGCAAATATGTGAGTGGGAGAAAGAGAAGAGCTTATACCAAATGTACCTTGATCGATGTTGAAGATGGATCAATGATCACTCAAATATGTAACAAAATAGCATGATTGGTACCAATTCTTGTCGGTTCTCACACCTACACAAGTAAAAGCTTATGGTGGAGCTCGGTTAGGATGGTGGCACAAAATTTGATACAACTGTTAGTGAGCCTCGGTAATGTTGGAAAAAATTCACAAATTTGCAAATGCAACAAGTAGACCAATAGCAAGATATGGTACACGGAGAAACACACACAAATAGATAAGTGGGGTCCTGTAACCAAGGAATGAGCCAAAATGTGGAATCCATGAAAATGCTCTTGTTGCACAACACTAGAGACGCTAGCACGATTGCACAATAGGCGGATACGAAACTTGTGCACACCCTACTAAGAAAAAATGCAACGACTTCTATCCCAAGTATGCTATATGTATGGTATTCCGATGGTATGACCCAAGATGATCAAGTATGACAATCTTAATGTAGTATGATGATATGGTTCTTGCTTATAAGCTCTTTGCTTATCTTTCCCTCTTGCTTAAAAGCTTGTTGGCTCTTTCTCTTTTGAGCTCTTTTCTCATGCAAAACTTCACGAACCAAGATAGCAATTGTGTATATGCGATGACAACTTTGTGACACAAGAAATGATCTCAAGATATGCACCACAATTATATGGTATGTATGCTATGGAGTATGATCACTAATGTGCACAAGTCACATTGCCGGCAATACTCAAAGGCTAGTTGTTGGGGAACGTAGTAATTTCAAAAAATTTCCTACGCACACGCAAGATCATGGTGATGCATAGCAACGAGAGGGGAGAGTGTTGTCACGCCCTCGTGAGACCGAAGCGGAAGAGTTGACATAACGTAGAGGAAGTAGTCGACGTCCTCCCGGTCCAACCGATCCAAGCACCGTTACTTCGGCACCTCCGAAGTTCTTGACACGCAGACAGCTCGATGACGCACCCTCGATCTCCAATCCAGAGAGGCTCGAGGGGAGTTCCGTCAAGACGACGGCGTGGTGACGATCTTGATGTTCTCTGTCGCAGGCTTCGCCTAAGCACCGCTACAATATGATCGAGGTGTAATATCGTGGAGGGGGCACCGACACGGCTAAGGAACGATCAATGATCAACTTGTGTGTCCTAGGGTGCCCCCTACCCGCATATATAAAGGAGGGAGGGAGGAGGTGGCGGCCCAAGGGGGGCGCCATAGAGGAGGGGGAAACCTACTCCAAGTAGGTTTCCTCCCTTTCCTTATCTTATTTGGAGGGGAAGGAAAGAGTACTAGTATTAGGAAGTAGTACTAGTAGTAGTAATAGGAAGAGGGGAAGGAGAAAGGAAAGGGGCGGCCCCCTCCCCAGTCGGATTGGGCTTGGGGGCGCCCCCCTTGTTCCTTCTCCTTCCTCCTACATGGGCCCAATAAGGCCCATATACCTCCCGGGGTTCGGTAACCTCCCGGAGCTCCAAACTTCTCCGGAACCTTTCCGGTGTCCAAATATATCCGTCCAATATATCAATATTTATGTCTCGACCATTTCGAGACTCCTCGTCATGTCCGTGATCATATCCGGGACTCCGAACAACCTTCGGTACATCAAAATACATAAACTCATAGTATAACTGTCATCGAAACCTTAAGCGTGCGGACCCTACGGTTCAAGAACAATGTAGACATGACCGAGACATGTCTTCGGTCAATAACCAATAGCGGGACCTGGATGCCCCATATTGGTTCCTACATATTCTACGAAGATCTTTATCGGTCAAACCGCACAACAACATACGTTGTTCCCTTTGTCATCGGTATGTTACTTGCACGAGATTCGATCGTCGGTATCCAATACCTAGTTCAATCTCGTTACTGGCAAGTCTCTTTACTCGTTCCGTAATACTTCATCTCACAACTAACTCATTAGTTGAAATGCTTGCAAGGCTTAAGTGATGTGTATTACCGAGAGGGCCCAGAGATACCTCTCCGACATTCGGAGTGACAAATCCTAATCTCGAAATACGCCAAATCAACAAGTACCTTCGAGACACCAGAGAGCACCTTTATAATCACCCGATTACGCTAGACGTTTGGTAGCACACAAAGTGTTCCTCCGTAAACGGAGTTGCATAATCTCATAGTCATAGGAACATGTATAAGTCATGAAGGAAGCAATAGCAACATACTAAACGATCGTGTGCTAAGCTAACAGAATAGGTCATGTCAATCAGATCATTCAACTAATGATGTGACCTTGTTAATCAAATAACAACTACTTGTTTATGGTTAGGAAACATAACCATCTTTGATTAACAAGCTAGTCAAGTAGAGGCATACTAGTGACACTCTGTTTGTCTATATATTCACACATGTATTATGTTTCCGGTTAATACAATTCTAGCATGAATAATAAACATTTATCATGATATGAGGAAATAAATAATAACTTTATTATTGCCTCTAGGGCATATTTCCTTCAGTCTCCCACTTGCACTAGAGTCAATAATCTCGATTACACAGTAATGATTCTAACACCCATGGAGTCTTGGTGTTGATCATGCTTTGCTCGTGGAAGAGACTTAGTCAACGGGTCTGCAACATTCAGATCTGTATGTATCTTGCAAATCTCTATGTCTCCCACCTGGACTAGATCCCGGATGGAATTGAAGCGTTTCTTGATGTGCTTGGTTCTCTTGTGAAATCTGGATTCCTTCGCTAAGGCAATCGCTCCAGTATTGTCACAAAAGATTTTCATTGGACCCGATGCACTAGGTATGACACCTAGATCGGATATGAACTCCTTCATCCGCACTCCTTCATTGGTTGCTACCAAGCAGCTATGTATTCCGCTTCACATGTAGATCCCGCCACGACGCTTTGCTTTGAACTCGCAACAACCGGCAGCTCCACCGCTTAATGTAAACACGATCCGGTTTGCGATTTAGAATCGTCGGATCGGTGTCAAAGCTTGCATCAACGTAACCATTTACGATGAGCTCTTTGTCACCTCCATATCGAGAAACATATCCTTAGTCCTTTTCGTATTTCAGATGTTCTTGACCGCTGTCCGATGATCCACTCTGGATTACTTTGGTACCTCCTGCTAGACTTATAGCAAGGCACACATCAGTCCGGTACACAAGATTGCATACATGATAGAGCCTATGGCTGAAGCATAGGGAACACTTTTCATTTTCTCTCTATCTTCTGCGTTGGTCGGGCTTTGAGTCTTACTCAACTTCACACCTTGCAATCTGAGCAAGAACCCTTTCTTTGCTTGATCCATTTTAACTTCTTCAAAACTTTGTCAAGGTATGTGCTTTGTGAAAGTCCAATTAAGCGCCTTGATCTATCTCTATAGATCTTAATGCCCCATATGTAAGCAGCTTCACCGAGGTCTTTCATTGAAAAACTTTTATTCAAGTATCCCTTTATGCTATCCAGAAATTCTATATCATTTCCAATCAATAATATGTCATCCACATATAATATTAGAAATGCTACTGAGCTCCCACTCACTTTCTTGTAATCTGAGCTTCTCCAAAAGTCTCAGACAAAACCAAATGCTTTGATCACACTATCAAAACGTTTATTCCAACTCCGAGAGGCTTGCACCAGTCCATAAATGGTATTTGGAGCTTGCACACTTTGTTAGCTCCCTTTGGATCGATAAAACCTTCTGGTTGCATCATATACAACTCTTCTTCCAGAAATCCATTCAGGAATGTAGTTTTTACATCCATTTGCCAAATTTCATAATCATAAAATGCGGCAATTGCTAACATGATTTGGACAGACTTAAGCATCGCTACGGGTGAGAAGGTCTCATCGTAGTCAACCCCTTGAACTTGTCGAAAACCTTTTTGCAACAAGTCGAGCTTTGTAGACGATAACATTACCGCCGTCGGTCTTCTTCTTGAAGATCCATTTATTCTCAATTGCTTGCCGACCATCGGCAAGTCAACCAAAGTCCATACTTTGTTCTCATACATGGATCCCATCTCGATTTCATGGCTTCAAGCCATTTTATGGAATCTGGGCTCACCATTGCTTCTTCATAGTTTGTAGGTTCATCATGATCTAGTAGCATGACTTCCGAATAGGATTACCGTACCACTCAGTGCGGATCTTACTCTGCTCGACCCACGTGGTTTCAGATAACTTGATCCAAGTTCTATGATCATTATCATCAACTTCCTCACTAGTTGGTTTTGACGTCACGTAAACCGGTTCTGTGATGTATTATTTTCCAACAAGGAGTAGGTACGATTACCTCATCAAGTTCTACTTTCCTCCCACTCACTTCTTTCGAGAGAAACTCCTTCTCTAGAAAGGATCCATTCTTAGCAACGAATGTCTTGCCTTCGGATCTGTGATAGAAGGTGTACCCAACTGTCTCCTTTGGGTATCCTATGAAGACACATTTCTCGATTTGGGTTCGAGCTTATCGGGTTGAAGCTTTTTCACATAAGCATCGCAACCCCAAACTTTAAGAAACGACAACTTTGGTTTCTTGCCAAACCATAGTTCATAAGGTGTCGTCTCAACGGATTTCGACGGTGCCCTATTTAACGTGAATGTGGCTGTCTCTAGAGTATAACCCCAAAACGATAGCGGTAAATCTGAAGAGACATCATAGACCGCACCATATCAAGTAAAGTACGATTCTGACGTTCGGACACACCATTCTGTTGTGGTGTTCGGTGGCGTGAGTTGTGAAACTATTCCACATTGTTTCAAGTGTAAACCAAACTCGTAACTCAAATATTCTCCTCCACGATCGATCGTAGAAATTTTATTTTCTTGTTACGATGATTTTCAACTTCACTGAAATTCTTTGAACTTTTCAAATGTTTCAGACTTATGCTTCATTAAGTAGATATACCCATATCTCGCTTAAATCATCTGTGAAGGTGAGAAAATAACGATATCCGCCACGAGCCTCAACATTCATTGGACCACATACGCCTCAGTATGTATGATTTCCAACAAATCTGTTGCTCTCTCCATAGTACCGAGAACGGCGTTTTGGTCATCTTGCCCATGAGGCACGGTTCGCAAGTACCAAGTGATTCATAATCAAGTGATTCCAAAAGTCCATCAGTATGGAGTTTCTTCATGCGCTTTATACCGATATGACCCAAACGGCAGTGCCACAAATAAGTTGCACTATCATTATCAACTTTGCATCTTTTGGTTTCAACACTATGAATATGTGTATCACTACTATCGAGATTCATCAAAATAGACCACTCTTCAGGGTGCATGACCATAAAAGATATTACTCATATAAATAGAACAACCATTATCTCTCGATTTAAATGAATAACCGTCTCGCATCAAACAAGATCCAGATATAATGTTCATGCTCAACGCGGCACCAAATAACAATTATTTAGGTCTAATACTAATCCGAAGGTAGATGTAGAGGTAGCGTGCCGACCGCGATCACATCGACTTTGGAACCATTTCCCACGCACATCATCACCTCGTCCTTTGCCAGTGTTCGCTTAATCCGTAGTCCCTATTTCGAGTTGCAAATATTAGCAATGTAACCAATATCAAATACCCAGTGCTATCTGCGAGCTCTAGTAAGGTACACATCAATAACATGTATATCACATATACCTTTGTTCACTTTGCCATCCTTCTTATCCGCCAAATACTTGGGGCAGTTCCGCTTCAAAGGACTAGTCGCTTGAAGTAGAAGCACTCGCCAGTGCTTAGGTCCGACTTGGGTTTCTTCTCTTGAGCAAACAACTTGTTTGCCGTTCTTCTTGAAGTTCCCTTCTTCTTCCCTTTGCCCTTTTCTTGAAACTAGTGGTCTTGTTAACCATCAACACTTGATGCTCCTTCTGATTTCTACCTCCGCAGCTTTTAGCTTTGCGAAGAGCTCGGAATCGTCTTATCCATCCCTTGCATATTATAGTTCATCACGAAGCTCTTGTAGCTTGGTGGAAGTGATTGGAGAATTTCATCAATGACGCTATCATCCGGAAGAGTAACTCCCAGTTGAATCAAGTGATTACAATACCCGGACATCTTGAGTATGTGCTCACCGACGTAACTATTCTCCTCCATCTAGCAGCTATAGAACTTATTGAGACTTCATATCTCTCAATCCGGGCATTCTTACGAATATCAACTTCAACTCTGAAACATCTCATATGCTCCATGACGCTCAAAACGTCGTTGAAGTCCCGGTTCTAAGCCGTAAAGCATGGCACATTGAACTATCGAGTAGTCATCAGCTTTGCTCGCCAGACGTTCTTAACGCCGTCGGGCCAGCATCAGCGAAGCAGTTCGCACCCAGCGGTGCTTCCGGGGCGTAATTTTTCGTGCAGCAATGAGGATAATCCTCGTTACGGACCCGATCCGCGTAGTTGCTACGATCATCTTTCAACTTAGCTTTCTCAAGGAACGCATTAAAATTCAACGAAACAACAAAGACGGGCCATCTATCTACAAACAACATAAACAAGCAAGATACTATCAGTACTAAGTTCATGATAAATTTTAGTTCAATTAATCATATTACTTAAGAACTCCCACTTAGGCAGACATCTCTAGTCATCTAAGTGATCACGTGACCCAAATCAACTAAACCATAACCGATCATCACGTGAGATGGAGTAGTTTTCAATGGTGAACATCTTATGTTGATCATATCTACTATATGATTCACGCCTACCTTTCGGTCTCCGTGTTCGAGGCCATATCTGCATATGCTAGGCTCGTCAAGTATAACTCGAGTATTCTGCGTGTGCAAAACTGGCTTGCACCCGTTGTAGATGGACGAGAGCTTATCACCCGATCATCACGTGGTGTCCGGGCACGACGAACTTTGGCAACGGTGCATACTCGTGGAGAACACTACTTGATAATTTTAGTGAGAGATCATCTTAAAATGCTACCGTCAATCAAAGCAAGATAAGATGCATAAAGGATAAACATCACATGCAATCAATATAAGTGATATGATATGGCCATCATCTTGTTGTGCTTGTGATCTCCATCTCAAGCACCATCATGATCACCATCGTCACCGCGCGACACCTTGATCTCCATCGTAGCATCATTGTCGTTACGCCATCTATTGCTTCTACGACTATCGCTACCGCTTAGTGATAAAGTAAAGCAATTACGTATGCGTTGCATTTCATACAATAAAGCGACAACCATATGGCTCTCGCCATTGCCGATAACCGGTTACAAAACATGATCATCTCATACAATAAAATATAGCATCATATCTTGGCCATATCACATCACAACATGCCCTGCAAAAACAAGTTAGACGTCCTCTACTTTGTTGTTGCAAGTTTTACGTGGCTACTACGGGCTTAAGCAAGAACTAATCTCACCTACACATCAAAACCACAACGATAGTTTGTCAAGTTGATGCTGTTTTAACCTTCGCAAGGACCGGGTGTAGCCACACTCGGTTCAACTAAAGTTGGAGAAACTGACACCCGCTAGTCACCTGTGTGCAAAGCACGGCGGTAAAACCAGTCTCGCATAAGCGTGACGCGTAATGTCGGTCGGGCCGCTTCATCCAACAATACCGCCCGAACCAAAGTATGACATTTGGTAAGCAAGATGACTTATATCGCCCACAACTCACTTGTGTTCTACTCGTGCATATAACATCAAACCATAAAACCTAGGCTCGGATGCCATTGTTGGGGAACGAGTAATTTCAAAAAATTCCTACGCACACGCAAGATCATGGTGATGCATAGCAACAAGAGGGAGAGTGTTGTCTACGTACCCTCGTGAGACCGAAGCGAAGCGCTGACGCAACGTAGAGGAAGTAGTCGACGTCCTCTCGGTCCAACCGATCCAAGCACCGTTACTCGGCACCTCCGAGTTCTTGACACGCAGATCGCTCGATGACGCACCCTCGATCTCCAATCCAGAGAGGCCCGAGGGGAGTTCCGTCAAGACGACGGCGTGGTGGACGATCTTGATGTTCTCTGTCGCAGGCTTCGCCTAAGCACCGCTACAATATGATCGAGGTGTAATATCGTGGAGGGGGCACAGCACACGGCTAAGGAACGATCAATGATCAACTTGTGTGTCCTAGGGTGCCCCTACCCCGTATATAAAGGAGGGAGGGAGGAGGTGGCCGCCCAAGGGGGCCATAGAGGGGGGAAACCTACTCCAAGTAGGTTTCCTCCTTTCCTTATCTTATTTGGAGGGGAAGGAAAGAGTACTAGTATTAGGAAGTAGTACTAGTAGTAGTAATAGGAAGAGGGGAAGGAGAAAGGAAAGGGGCGGCCCCCTCCCCAGTCGGATTGGGCTTGGGGGGGCGCGCCCCCCTCCCTTGTTCCTTCTCCCTTCCTCCTACATGGGCCCAATAAGGCCCATATACCTCCCGGGGGGTTCCGGTAACCTAATATATCCGTCCAATATATCAATCTTTATGTCTCGACCATTTCGAGACTCCTCGTCATGTCCGTGATCATATCCGGGACTCCGAACAACCTTCGGTACATCAAAATACATAAACTCATAATATAACTGTCATCAAAACCTTAAGCGTGCGGACCCTACGGTTCGAGAAGAATGTAGACATGACCGAGACATGTCTTCGGTCAATAACCAATAGCGGGACCTGGATGCCCATATTGGTTCCTACATATTCTACGAAGATCTTTATCGGTCAAACCGCACAACAACATACGTTGTTCCCTTTGTCATCGGTATGTTACTTGCCCGAGATTCGATCGTCGGTATCCAATACCTAGTTCAATCTCGTTACCGGCAAGTCTCTTTACTCGTTCCGTAATACATCATCTCACAACTAACTCATTAGTTGAAATGCTTGCAAGGCTTAAGTGATGTGTATTACCGAGAGGGCCCAGAGATACCTCTCCGACATTCGGAGTGACAAATCCTAATCTCGAAATACGCCAACTCAACAAGTACCTTCGGAGACACCTGTAGAGCACCTTTATAATCACCCAGTTATGTTGTGACGTTTGGTAGCACACAAAGTGTTCCTCCGGTAAACGGGAGTTGCATAATCTCATAGTCATAGGAACATGTATAAGTCATGAAGGAAGCAATAGCAACATACTAAACGATCGTGTGCTAAGCTAACGAAATGGGTCATGTCAATCAGATCATTCAACTAATGATGTGACCTTGTTAATCAAATAACAACTCCTTGTTTATGGTTAGGAAACATAACCATCTTTGATTAACAAGCTAGTCAAGTAGAGGCATACTAGTGACACTCTGTTTGTCTATATATTCACACATGTATTATGTTTCCGGTTAATACAATTCTAGCATGAATAATAAACATTTATCATGATATGAGGAAATAAATAATAACTTTATTATTGCCTCTAGGGCATATTTCCTTCACTAGTCTCGATGGGTAAGCCTTGAAAAATTGGGATATGCAGGTTATCAATGCAATGGCAAGGAGTAGACAAAGATATCATCGAGGTTACCGTCGAGGTAGTCATTTGTAAGCAAGGACGGTTGTTGGCGATGAAGAATCCTTGGCAAAGATGAGAGGTGGTGATGTTGATGTCGAACCGTACCTATATAGCCGAAACACAATAGGACACGGTGATAGAGGCAAGGGTGTCCCGATCTTTCGATGAGATGATAACTATCAATTTGGTGGAGTCGACTTTGACGATCCGACTACAAACATGCACGATGTTGCGCCTTAGCAATCGCTAAACCAACTCCAAGAGGTTATTGACCACACCGGAGCACGATCAACCTGACCATGAAGGTCTATTCCTGCAAGTAATTGGAGAACAAGCAAGAATATGATAAATCAATCTGAATATTGTGAATATAGATGAAGTATTGATAAAAGGTGGGGATCCGAAAGCGGTCTTGGTCTGATTGCTGGACACAAACGAAGTACACGAAGTTGCAATGGCTAACTTTTAACTAAACAAATCCCAAGGAAAAAGCTACTAGATGGATCTACTTATATAGGAGCAAGCGTGCCGGCCAACGAGGTGGGAGGACGTCCCAAGGCAGCCTAAAACTAACCCTAGGTCGTACAAGGCCAATGGGCCCAAGTGGAGGTGACGTAACACCTTTGGACTTGTAGTTTGACTCGGATTCTGCTGCAGCATCCCATTGTCTCGTCCATAACTCAACTCTCCGGAGGAATTTGAAGGTGAATCTAATTGGGTTGGAAAGTACACGAAATCTATTTTCCAACAAAAAAAAGAATCACCCAATTTGGAGTCCGGATGAAAATGTTATTGACGTTTTGAGTCAGGTATGTCCGTGCAGTGTGAATCTGAGTCCAGAACGTGAGAGACTTGGACTGTATCTTCTCTTGGGCCAAAAATGACGTGAGAAAACTTTTTGAACAGCAAGTAAATATCTCTTTCTCCCTTAGCTTCATATGTGGCTTGTACAAATGTCCCATACACCTGTAATTAGACATGGCACAAAAGTTTGTGAAGTATTTTTGTCCTGGATGACATAAATAAATTATTGCATAGTTTCATTAGAAATCACCTCACAAATATACATATATGCAATATGTTTGGTCATTTCCAAGGTAGTCATGTCCTCATCATCCTCCCCTTTTTGAAAACAAAGCCGTCCTCGGTGTTTCTTAATCTGAAATGTGGCTAACAAAAGAGACAAGGTGTACATGTTGTATATGTATATGTCATCCATTTTTACTTCCCTTAATTTTTGCACATATGACACATGTATACATGAATAACTTTCATAGTTCATAAAATGTAAAGCCAACATATTATCACAAGTATTAGAAGGAATGAAAATTTGCAACTCAATTTGCACATATAAGTGAAGCTCTTATTCATTTCAAAAGATTGACAATGTTCATCATTAAACCAACCCAACATTGGTGAATAAACCTTACTTGCATCCAATTTACATGCTACAACATGCTTAAATAAGCAAACATGCAATAAGTCATTGGACACAGAATCATCACCAAGATTAGAGGTCATATCAAAATGATTAAACATCGATTCTTTTGCATCAATAGTTAATTCAATGGGTGCACTCAAAATTGTTAGTATTTCAGTTGTTTGATCACATGACGCATTCATGACAGTAACAAGATTCTCTAAAATAGGTGGTGTGCTCAAATCACCAGGTAACTCAACACATGATGCATTCAAGTTAACTAGGGATGCATCATTGTCATGTGAAGTTATATCATCAATACCTTTACTGTTACCTTGTCGCAAAGACGTAGCTGATGTAGGTACGGACATTGACAATGCACCATACTCTTGAGATGATGTCGCGCTCACAATCTAAGGTGGGGCTGCTCTAGTAGGTGCAACGGTGGAGGAACCAACCGGCGTCGATGAGCATGAACTAGAATAGTAGTTGTTGTAGTCACCCAATGCGTCCTCCTGTATCTGTCTCTCAAAGGTACAAGCGCGAACATACATACCAGTAATGCAACAAGGAATATAGTGAAATCTTCAATGGATATCATGGTTCAAACCACCAAAAAATCTATTCATTGTATCATCCTTAGATTCTTCTATGTCACAATGATGCATATAAGATTTGAACTCTTGGTAGTAAGCATGAACAGTGTTACTGCCTTGTTTTAATTATTCCAATTTGCGAAGCAATTCACGACGATAGTAAGGAGGAAAAAATTGTTGTCTCATTGCAGCTTTCAAAACTTTCCAAGTTGTGAGTTGGTTATCAATGTTTTTCTTACAATGTACACTCCACCAAACGGAAGCAAAACTAGTAAATGCTCTAGTGGTAGCTCATACTCTCTCAAGTTCAGAAAAATCAGGGTGACTGGAAACTTCTTTTAATTCAAGCTCCCAAGCTAGATAAATAGCAGGATTAAATCTACCCTCAAATGATGGTAAAGAGATAACCTGACCATATGCTTGTGTGTGTTGACCCACCTCTCGTGATGGTGAAGATGTATCCGTCGTCCAAGAACTTCTATCTTCGGACCCTGTCATGATTAGTAGAAACAAGAAACAAAATTCAAGAATAATGTTCCTATGAGCGACTAGGGTGTGGTGGTAAAGCGCTCACAGTAAAGCAAATATCGATATATTACAAGTTCTTACCAAGCAGCAGGTGGTGCCAGGCAACCAGCGGTATCAAATAACTCCAAAGATTGAGTAAAGAGATTGCCAGGGAAACGTATGTATACACAATGTAGAAATATGTGGATGTTGGAAGGCTTAAATATATGGTAGCAGAAGATTAGCAATAATCAATTCAGAGATGCAATGTTGAATAAACGCTCAACGACGTTACTGTGCTGGTCCTAGGCTAGACCGGACTAGAGACGCGAGCCTAGAACACTAATGAGGTCACGCTGTAGCACAACTAGCATCAATAAAGAATATGAAGTAGCTCCGGACAGCAAGATATAAGTGAAGATCACAATAGCAGTAAAGATAACGATGTGAAACAACAGCCAAGCAGGATATATCAACAACGATCTCTCCAACTTTCCTATGATAAAATTTGTGCCAATTTTTTGATAATTTTTTTCAAGAATTCTGACTCAAGCTTTCAAAAGCAAAAGGAATCACTCAATTCTGAGTCGATATGAGGAGTCAAAAAATTCTAAAACTGGCCTAAAAAACTGGAATAAGCTGTGTTCGCGAACTTCGGAGGGCAAAACGACCTATTTAGAAGCCAATTTTGAGATGCCAAATATTAAACTAGCTTCTGCAACTATTTAGATGCGGCTCGTCGATAGCTTTCATTTGAGTAGTCGCGGAGCCAAAACGGACTTCGTATGAGAAAGTTATGCCTATTTTACTGAACAGTGCACAAAACAGATTCCAATCCAAATTCAACTACGAGATTGAGTCTAGATAGATCCGAATTTTGTGTTTTTTCTTATCTCTTTTTTTCACACACTTTTTTTTCTTTTTCTTTCTCTATTTTTTCAACTTTTTTCTGTCTTTTTTTCTCTCTCTCTTTCCAAGACAACTGGATAAGATGCAGATTGGATCAAGCGAAGATATGAACGACCTCAACTATGATTCTGACAATGAATGATGAGTAGCATGTGGTGGAAATTGATGGATGGGATAGTGGACAGCAGAAGGGATAACGACGCAGCAGCGGTGTGACTAATGTGAACAAAACTCGAAACTCCAAACGAACTAACACTAAGATCAACAACTCGACACGACGATGCAATCGATAATTCAACTATGCAAGCAATGAAAAGAAAATTGCAAAGGCTCAGACTTGCTTGAACAAAGGATGAATAGTTCTAAAATTTTTTGTGGCTTTTTCTTGGACAATAGGTAAGAAAATAAATCTAATCTAGGGAAAACTGGAAATTCTCACCGAGCAACCTGAAAACTGATACCACTTGATAGAGGCGAGGGTGTCCCGATATTTCGAGATGATAACTATCGATTTGGTGGAGTCGACTCTGACGATCCAACTACAAACGTGCATGATGTTGCGCCTTAGCAATCGCTAAACCAACTCCGAGAGGTTATTGACCACGCCGGAGCACAATCAACCTGACCACGTAGGTTTATTCCTGCAAGTACTCGAAGAACAAGCAATAATATGATAAAGCAATTTGAATATTGTGAATATAGATGAAGTATTGATAAAAGGTGGGGATCCGAAAGCGGTATTGGTCTGGTCGTTGGACACAATGAAGTACACGAAGTTGCAATGGCTAACTTTTAACTAAACAAATCCCAAGGAAAAAGCTACTAGATGGATCTACCTATATAGGAGCAAGGGGTGCCGGCCAAGGAGGTGGGAGAATGTCTCAAGGCAGCCTAAAACTAACCCTATGTCGTACAAGGCCAATGGGCCCAAGTGGAGGTGACGTAACACCTTTGGACTTGTAGTTTGACTCGGATTCTGCTGTAGCATCAGATTGTTTTGTCCATAACTCAATGCTCCGGACGAATTTGAAGGTGAATCCAATTGGGTTGGAAATTGCACGAACTCTATTTTCCAACAAAAAAATCACCCAGTTCGGAGTTCGGATGAAAAAGTTATTGACGTTTTGAGTCAGGTATGTCTGTGCAGTCCGAATTTGAGTCCAGAACGTGAGAGACTTGGACTCTATCTTCTCTTGGGCCAAAAGTGCCATGAGAGAACTTTTTGAACAGCAAGTAAACATCTCTTTCTCCCTTATCTTCATATGTGGATTGTACAAATGTCCCATACACCCGCAATTAGACATGGCACAAAAGTTTGTGAAGTATTTTTGTCCTGGATGACATAAATAAATTATTGCATAGTTTGCATTAGAAATCACCTCACAAATATACATATATGCAATATGTTTGGTCATATCCAAGGTAGTCAGGTCCTCATCACACGGGATCCACAACTCAAATTCTCAAAGACCAAACGTGTCAAAAAATTTGGAGTTGAGAGCGGGTAAGCGATGGTGGTGCTTGCGGAAAGCGGTGGTGGTATGCGGTGGTGGAAGGTGGAGAGGTGGTGGTGGCTGAACTAAAAAAATTCAGTTTCGTCAGGAAATAGCGGACGTCCGGTGGTCGAGCGGTCGTCCCGTCCTCGGACATCCGGTATCTAGCGGACGTCCGGTGCCTGGGCGATTTCAGGCACAGGATGAACAGGTAGGGTTCGAGGTGGAGGTGGCAAAATTGGTCAAATCCGAGCAATTTTGTGGATGGAAAAGGTGGAGATGATGGGGGAAAGCTAGATCCACTCGTGGCAAAGCAAATCCATGGATCAAATCCAACAAAACTTCATCATACCAACAAATCACAAAAAAATTGGGCCTATTTTTGGTGGGGATTTTCGAAATTGGGGAAGAACACAACAAAATCAAGCTAGAAAACAAGGGGTAGGGGCTCCAAATACATGATCAACATGGCTCATGATACCAAGATGATGTAGGGTAGAACCCTAGATGCCTGATCTTTCATGATTGGAGGGAATTGATGCGGAGCATCCTTCCATCATCCCCATGGACTCTACATCAACACCTACAACACCACAAGGACCGATGACTCGAGCACGTGCAAGAGCTCTTGAAACCGAGGTGACATCACTCCTCTCACAACTCTCCTCCGATTCACATGAGACATGGTTACTACCTCAAACGGAAACTCTATGCATACTCAGGCACCAAGGAGTCGACCATGAAGAGGCTAGGAAGCAAGGAGAATCGGAAGTGGAAGACATACGTGAAGACGGAGAAGAGAAAGCAACCAGGACCAGAGAGGCCGGACAATCCCACGGAGGCCCGGACGATCCGGACAGAGCCCGGATGATCCGGACCCCGGTCCGGACGATCCGGCTAAATCGACCGAAGGCAACAGAACCTCCACGCTGAAGCCGGATCATCCGGACCCAGGCCCGGATCATCCGGATCCCGCCCAGACATCCGGACCACCACCGGACGTCCGCCCTGCGCCGTCACCAGCAGAGCACCGGACCATCCGGGCCCCCACCCGGATCATCCGGACCAGCCCGGATCATCCGGACCGTCACCCGGATCGTCCGGCCAGCGCCTGCGCGCGCGTGTTGGGCTGAGCCCATGTACCCCTTCGCCCCAGACTCTATATATAGGACCCCCTCTCCTCACTTTGAGACTTAGCATTGGATTAGCTCATATTTGTGTGTGAGAGCCTTTCCTCATCCACCGGTACTTCTCCACGGAGATCAGGACCTCCGTCTAGGAGAAGATCCATCGGATTCAAGACCCCTATAAGGGAAGATCCCCTCGTGGATTCAAGACCTCCTCCGGGAGAAGAACGGCTACCTTTGTATCTTTCCTTTGTTGATTTTGGACCATGTATCACTCGTGCTTCGATGATCTAGACCTTGTGTGATCGATCTCTTGTCGGTTGAGTGTCTCTCTCGTTCTTCCCCGTGATTTCCTCTCGTTCTTCCGCGCGTTCTTCGTGTTCCCTCCGTAGGATCCCCTCCAAACGTGAAAGATCGACTAACTAGGGTTTCACCCTACATCATATGGTATCATGAGCCACGTTGTTCACGTTTTTGGAGCCCCTACCTCGTGATTTCTAGCTTGATTTTGTTGTTTTCGTCCTAAAAACCCAAAAATCCCCACAAAAATACCCCCAAATTTTTTTGTGATTTGTTAGTTTTGATGATGTTTTGTTGTTTTTGATCCGTGGATTCGGTGTGTAACTCGTGGATCTTGTGTTTCCCCACCTTCTCCCCCTCGAAATCCACCCAAAATCCCCGAAATCGTCAAATTCCACCACATTTTCGTGTTCTTCCCGAGCCATTCCCGTGCGTGGTTGACCTGCCCGGATCATCCGGACCAAGTCCCGGATCATCCGGACTCCCCCGGATCATCCGGCTCCTGGCTCGGATCATCCAGCTTCCTCTGCCGAAACTGCAGTTCTGCAGTCCACCATCCACCTCCACCACCATCCACACATCCATACATCCTCCCCACCCTATCCACCACCATCTCCACTTACCAAACCCCAAGACTCAACCTCCGTACTACCATTCGATTTTGAGTTCGAAAATTTGAGTGAGATTTCCGTGTCCTCTTGTGTTTCGGCTATTCAGGCGCGGTGTGACATCAACAACAAACGCTCACTTGGTCGGCTACTCATCTTCGCTACGGACGGTAACATCGACGACATCTTTGTCATACCTTGCAATTGCATTGATAACCATCATATACCATCTTTTGCGTTGCTTACCCACCGAGACTAGCCATTGAGCATTGCCGGCAACTTGACTTGTGCACATTAGTTGCATACACCATATCATACATACAATCGAGGTGCATATCTCAAAATCAACTTGTGTGTCACAAAGTTGTCATCGCATACACAATTGCTATATTAGTTCGTCAAGTTTGCATAAGAAAAGAGCTCAAAAGAGAAAGAGCCACTCAAGCTTTTAAGCAAAGAGGAAAGATAAGCAAAGAGCTTATAAGCAACAAGCATAGCATCATACAACATTAAGATTGTCATATAAGATCATCTTGGATCATTGCACCGATACACCATACATATAGCATACGTGGGATAGAGATCGTTACATTTTTGCCTAGTAGGTTGTGCACAAGTCCGTATCCGCCTATTGTGCAATCGTGCTAGCGTCTCTCTAGTATTGTGCAACAAGAGCATTTTCGTGGATTCCACATTTTGGCTCACTTTTGGTTTGCACAATCCCATTTATCTATTTGCGTGTGTGTTTCCGTGTACCAATACTTGCTTGGTCTACTTGTTGCATATGCGAATTTGCGAATCTTCTTCAACATTTTTGAGTCAAGCTAACGATTGCAATCAATTTTGTGCCACCATCCTAACCAAGCTCCACCAAAAGCTTTTACTTGTGTAGGTGTGAGAATCGACAAGGATCGGTACCAATAGTGCTATTTCATTGTCCGCATTTGAGTGAACTTGATTCATCTTCAACTTCGGTCAAAGGTACATTGGTATTCATTCTTCTCCTTCTACCACTCACAATTTGCTTGAAATGATGGATAGGCCAAGTTCTTCTACAAATCCACTCTTCATCGAGCAAGACGACGACATGTCATCATACGTCACCAAGAGCCACCTCTTTGGCGCGCAACGAGCTCTCCATCAAGAGCAACAAGCATTGAGCGAACACATCGACAACCTCTCCACCGACTTGCGACTCTCCGAGAAATGTACACGAGATTACTTCGACAACAAACTCACGTGCACAAGAAAGAGAATGATGCAAGAATGGACGAGATCCGCGCCTTGTTGGTGAACCGGCGTACTTCTACCTCTTCACACTCAAGACGGAGCCACTCAAGTCGCCACTCCGACGACTCCTTCTCCGACACAAGTACACCGTCATCGAACATTCTTCGTCGAGCCGCGCGTCAAGACCGTCATGCATCTCGCAACCCGCTACACGACAAGAATCTCCAAGAGCAAGTTGATGAAGTTCCTCGTCCTCAATCGAGCCAAATGGCGTTTGCTCAAGCTCAAGAACGACAATGTCTTCGTCACCAACAAGAACAAGAACGAGCGCGCCTACACCAAAAGCAACAAGACGCCGAGGCTCAACGTCTTCAACAACAACAACGAGAAGCACAAGCTCTTGAGGCGGAACGCGCCCTTCAAGCATCAAGTCGAGCTCTCGCCAACCGCAATCGCGAAAGGCGCAATCAAGAGGAAGCACTTCGAGAAGAAATACAAGAGAGGAACTACCATCCGCATGCGCAACGTCAAGCCCCACAAGCTCCTCCACAAGCTCCACAAGCTCCTCAAGCTCATCCTCAACCTCAAGGTCAACAAGGGCAAGTTGATCATGGACTTCCTCCTCGCCAAGAGCAACATGAGGATGATTACCCCCCACGTCAAGAACGTCATCATCAACATCGACCTCAAAACAATGAAGAACATCGCTATGGCAAGCTCAAGTTCACAATGCCCAAGTTCAATGGAACCAATGATCCCGAAGAATACCTCTCATGGGCATTGAAGGTCGACAAAATCTTTCGTTTGCACAACTATGATGAAGAAAAGAAGATCGCTATGGCATCACTTGAGTTCCAAGACTATGTGCTCATATGGTGGGAACAAATACTTGAGCGCCGACAAGCAAGAGGTGAACCTCCAATCACCACTTGGGCTCAAATGAAGGATGTCATGCGAGCACGCTTTGTGCCCACCTACTACAACCGTGATCTCTTCAAGAAGCTACAACTCCTCAAGCAAGGAACAAAGAGTGTTGAAGAATACTACAAAGAGATGGAGATTGCCATGATTCGAGCCAATGTCAAGGAAGATGATGAGCAAACAATGGCACGATTCTTGAATGGACTCAACCATCCCATCAAGAAAATTGCCGACTTCCAACCCTACTCCAACCTGATTGAGCTCGTGCATCAAGCTACAAAGGCGGAACGACAAGTGCAAGATGACTTCAAGTACGCCAAGTACTCATCCAACACATACGGCCTCTCCAACAACCAAGCTTCAACAACTACTCCAACTTCGACATCAACCAAGCCTTTTCCAAGCAATGACGACAAGTCAAATTACAAGAAAACTTCTACAAGTTCAAGTCGTCCTCCTCCTACTACAAGCAACTACAAGCCGCGTGCTTCATCATCTACTCCAACCGATGAGACCGTCAAGACAAGCTCCTTCAAGTGTTTTACTTGCGGCGGTCGAGGCCACAAGTCATATGAATGCACCAACAAGCGCACCATGATACTCAACGACGATGGCACCTACGACTCAATGAGTGAAGATGAAATGGACGCTATTGAGCAAGTGGCCATGCACCGGCGCATCAACGAGGATGAAGATGATCAAGTCTTTTGTGATGAAGATACAAGCCCCGCTCTTGTTGTCTCCAAAGTCTTGACACTTCAACATCACCAAGAAGAAGACCAACGATGCCACATCTTCCACACAAAGGCCGGCACCAATGGGAGATCCGTCAAGCTCATCATCGATGGAGGTAGTTGCCACAACTTGGCAAGCGAAGAACTATGCTCCAAGCTCCAATTGGTCAAGAAGAAGCATCCGCAACCATACAAGGTTCAATGGCTAAGGACTCAAGACTATACGAGTTGAGCATACGGTCCAAGTATCCTTCAAAATAGGTGCATATGAAGACACTTTGGAGTGTGATGTGGTCCCAATGACCGCTTGCCACCTCCTCCTTGGTCGGCCATGGCAATTCGACCGTGGTGTCTACCACAATGGGCGTACAAACCACTATAGCTTCAAAATGAAAGGCAAAGAATATGTCCTACGACCCATGTCTCCTAGTCAAGTGATAGCCGACAAACAAGCCACCAACCAAAGAGAGAAGAGGAGAAAGTGAGCCACCAAAAGTGAGTGAGAGCCACAAGCCAAATTTAAGCGCCTCTTAGCCTAGAGAAAAACCTCATACTATTCGCCACCAAACATGAGATGAGAGAAGTGTGTGAGAACCCATCGAGTGTGATGCTCTTTGTCCTAGTGTGCAAGGATGGAGAACCACAAACTAACACCACTCATGAGCTACCTTTGGTGTTTCAATCTCTTTGCAGGAATTTCAAGATGTTTTCCCGATGAGCTACCTCCGGGTCTACCTCCTCTTCGAGGCATTGAGCATCGAATCGACCTCATCCCCGGAGCGCCACTTCCAAACAAAGCTCCCTACCGTGTCAATCCCGAAGAAACCAAGGAGATTCAACGGCAAGTACAACAACTCATCGACAACGGTCATGTACGTGAAAGCTTAAGCCCTTGTGCCGTACCCGTTATTCTTGTGCCTAAGCCCGATGGAAGTTTCCGCTTGTGCTCCAATTGTAGACCCATAAATGCTATCACCGTGCGCTATAGGCATCCCATTCCTCGCTTAGATGATATGCTTGATGAACTTAGTGGAGCCAACTTTTTCTCAAAAATTGATCTTAAAAGTGGCTATTATCAAATACGCATTCATGAGGGTGATGAATGGAAAACTGCTTTCAAAACAAAATTTGGCTTATATGAATAGTTGGTTATGCCTATGGGTTTATCGGAAGCTCCCGGAACTTTTGTGCGCCTCATGCATCATGTACTTCGTCCATACATTGGAATATTTGTTGTGGTTTACTTCGATGACATTCTTGTGTTTAGCAAAACCATGAAAGAGCATCTTGATCACGTTAAGCTTGTTTTGCAAACACTTCGAAAGGAAAGTCTTTATGCCAACTTGAAAAAATGCACTTTTGGAGTTGACAAAGTGGTTTTCTTGGGTTTCGTTGTCTCTTCCAAGGGTGTCCATGTTGATGAAACTAAGATCAAAGCAATTAAAACTTGGCCCCAACCCACCAATTTGCAACAAGTGCGAAGTTTCCTTGGTCTTGCAGGTTTTTATCGCCGCTTTGTGAAAAACTTTAGCACTATTGCAGCTCCTTTGCATGCTTTGAGTAAGAAGAATACTCCTTTTGTTTGGGGACCTTTGCAATCCAACGCTTTTGATGAGCTCAAGTCTTTACTTACTCATGCTCCGATTCTTGCTTTGCCCAATTTTGACAAAACTTTTGAGGTCCATTGTGATGCAAGTGGTACCGAATTGGCGGAGTTTTAATGCAAAAACGAGTCATTGCTTATTTTAGTGAAAAACTCTCCGTGCTCAACTTAACTATCCTGTATGACAAGGAATTATATGCTTTAGTCGTGTGCTACATGTTTGGGAACATTATCTTAGACCTCATGAGTTTGTCATCCATACCGATCATGAAACGCTTAAGTACTTGAAAGGTCAAACTAAATTGAACAAGCGTCATGCCAAATGGAGTGAATTTATTGAATCTTTTCCATATGTGATCAAGTACATTAAGGGCAAGGAAAATGTAGTTGCCGATGCACTTTCACGCATATGCACGCTTGTCACCCAACTTGAGTTGAATGTTATTGGCTTTGAGCACATCAAAGATTTGTATGCTAGTGAGCCATCGTTTGCACCTCATTATGCTAAATGTTTGATGCGTACATCTTGGGAACAATATTACCTCAAGGATGGTTATCTTATGAGAGCTAACAAACTATGCATACCCGAGTCTTCTCTTCATTTGCTCCTTTTGCAAGAGGCTCATGGAGGTGGACTCATGGGACATTTGGGACACGACAAGACCTTCGCCACGCTCTCCAAGAACTACTTTTGGCCCAAGATGTTTCGAGACGTTTCACGCTTCACCACCCGATGCTCAACATGCCGCAAAGCTAAGTCAAAAGCTCAATCTCATGGTCTTTACATGCCTCTTCCTATTCCTTATCAACCTTGGGAAGACATTAGCATGGACTTTGTACTTGGTTTGCCTAGAACTCAAAATGGAAAGGACTCCGTATTTGTTGTTGTGGACAGATTTTCCAAAATGGCACATTTCATTCCTTGCAACAAAGTCGACGATGCTTCACATATTGCAAATCTATTTTGTAGGGAAATCTTGCGCCTCCATGGAGTACCAAAGTCAATCGTCTCCGACCGCGACGTCAAGTTCTTGAGTTACTTTTGGAAAACTCTTTGCGCCAAGCTCGGAATCAAGCTCTTGTTCTCCTCCGCATACCATCCTCAAACCGACGGCCAAACGGAGGTGACAAACCGGACGCTCTCCACTCTACTTCGCGTGTTGATCAAGAAGAACATCAAGGAGTGGGAGGCGTGTCTACCCATCGCCGAGTACGCCTACAACCGCGCAAGACATTCGACGACCGGCAAGTCCCCCTTCGAGGTCGTCTACGGCTTCAACCCGTTGTCCCCATTGGACATTCTACCTCTACCTCTACAAGAGCGCACCAACCTCGACGCAAGTGCCCGTGCAAGCTACATCAAGACGATGCATGAAGATACAAGAAACACTATCGAGCGCCAAGTACAACGACTAGCGACCAAGCTCAACATCAACAAGCAACCCATGATCTTCAACATAGGCGATCTCGTGTGGCTACACCTTCGCAAGGAACGCTTCCCCAACGAACGCAAGTCCAAACTTCTACCTCGAGCCGATGGACCCTTCAAGGTGTTAGCACGCTACAACAACAACGCCTACAAGCTTGACCTACCAAGCGACAAGTACAACGTGAGCGACACCTTCAACGTCAAAGACATCTTGCCTTTCCATGGTGATGAAGATCTAGATCCGAGGTTGGATCCTTTCGAAGGGAGGGGATATGATGCGGAGCATCCTTCCATCATCCCCATGGACTCTACATCAACACCTACAACACCACAAGGACCGATGACTCGACCACGTGCAAGAGCTCTTGAAACCGAGGTGACATCACTCTTCTCACAACTCTCCTCCGATTCACATGAGACATGGTTACTACCTCAAACGGAAACTCTATGCATACTTAGGCACCAAGGAGTCGACCATGAAGAGGCTAGGAAGCAAGGAGAATCGGAAGCGGAAGACATACGTGAAGACGGAGAAGAGAAAGCAACCAGACAGAGAGGTCGGACGATCCGGACGGAGGTCCGGACGATCCAGACAGAGCCGGATGATCCGGACCCGGTCCGGACGATCCGCTTAAATCGATCAAGGCAACAGAACCTCCACGCTGAAGCCGGATCATCCGGACCCAGCCCGGATCATCCGGATCCCGCCTGACATCCGGACCACCAGCCGGACGTCCGCCCTGCCGTCACCAGCAGAGCACCTGACCATCCGGGCCCCACCCGATCATCCGGACCAGCCCGGATCATCCGGTCCGTCACCCGGATCGTCCGGCCCGCCTCTGCTGCAGGTTGGGCTGAGCCCATGTACCCTTCGCCCTGCACTCTATATATAGGACCCCTCTCCTCACTTTGAGACTTAGCATTGGATTAGCTCATATTTTGTGTGAGAGCCTTTGCTCATCCACGGCACTTCTCCACGGAGATCGGGACCTCCGTCTAGGAGAAGATCCATCGATTCAAGACCCTATAAGGGAAGATCCTCGTGGATTCAAGACCTCCTCCGGAGAAGAACGGCTACCTTTGTATCTTTCCTTTGTTGATTTTGGACCATGTATCACTCGTGCTTCGATGATCTAGACCTTGTGTGATCGATCTCTTGTCGGTTGAGTGTCTCTCTCGTTCTTCCCCGTGATTTCCTCTCGTTCTTCCGCGCGTTCTTCGTGTTCCCTCCGTAGGATCCCCTCCAAACGTGAAAGATCGACTAACTAGGGTTTCACCCTACATCAGGAATCCTACGAAGAACATGAAGAACACAAGGAGAAATCATGAAGGGAAACACGAGAGAAATCACTCAACCAACAAGATTTGGTCACACATATGCTAGATCCTTGAAACACAAAGAGATACATGATCCGAATCCAACAAGGGACGATACAAGTGGCGCTAGTTCTTCTCCGTGAGGAGGTCTTGAGGGGGGTCTTCCCATAAAGGGGTCTTGAATCCGCTTGGGGGATCATCTCCTAAGAGGTCGTGAACTCCAGTGGAGAAGTAACCAAGTGGATTTGCAAAGCTCTCACACAAATATGAGCTAATCCTTTGCTAACCCTAACTAGGAGGAGGGGTAGGTCTATTTATAGTCTAAGTGCAAAAGGGGGCGAAATGAAAGGGTACATGGGCCTTGGGCCCGAAGCTGTTCACACATAGGCCGCGGACTCCGGTTCTTACCGGTCGTCCGGTGGTTCGCAAGGGCCCGGATGTCCGGTAGGCTCGGACTTCTGCTAATTAGGTTCTGTAACAGTGGTACACGATGTCCGGAGTTGGCCGGTCATCCAGTCGCATCTGATTTCCGCTGAAATGGTTCGGGTGTGGAACTACTGGTGGTCCGGTGGGGGCCAAACGTCCGCTTGCTGGGAAGTGTTGTCGGGCGTCCGATCCTAGGCGGCATCTGCTCGCTGTAGCTGGCGTCGGCTGGGACATGGGTCGGCTGGGCCTTCAGGCACAGGACGTCCGGTCCTGGTTGGATGTCCGCTAGCTGAAGCGTCAAGCGTCGGACGTTCGACCCTGGTCGGACATTGTCGTGGACATACCCCGCGGTGTGACCCGACCGGAGTTATAACCCGGCTGGGACTTGGTAAACCGGCAGGTGATAAACTGGCTGACAGTTAAGACGGGTAGCTAAGACAGACAGTAAACCGGCAAGTGATAAATCGGCAGACATTCATAACCCGGCAGACAATCATAACCCGGTAGACAGTCATAAACCGGTAGATGTTAAGTCAGGTCATAAACCGGCAGATGTTAAGTTAGATCATAACCCGGCAGATGTTAAGTCAGCTGATAACCCGGCAGATGTTAAGTCAGATGATAACCCGGCGGATGATAACCCGGCAGACGTTAAGTCGTCAGAGGTTAATAAGTTCGAGACGTTAAGAAGCCCAAGATGTTAAGAAGCCCATGAAAAGAAGTCAGGATAATTTAAGTCTTAGTCCGAGATGGACTCTACATGTAACCGGCCCCTTCAACTTATATAAGGAGGGGCAGGGCACCCCAAGAGAGAGGAAAATAATCTTAAGGGTTAGACATAGCTAGGAGAGCCGGTTTACGGCGACTCCCTCGTGATGATAATGAGATCTTGCCACAAACAGCATGTAGGGTTGTTACCGGATGATGTTTCCCGGGGCCCGAAGTTGTCTAAATCCTTGTCTTCTATTGCGTCTCTTGATTCCGCTCAACCCCTCTCAAGCTACCACATAGATGCGTTGGCCTCACGACTAAGTCCTCACACTAGGACATCTGCCGTGACAATTCCACGACAGTTGGCGCCCACCGTGGGGCCTGCACACGATGGTTTTGAGTTCTTGGAGGGATTTCTCCCAGGGATCAAGAAGTTTGGTTGCGCTTGTATACCACCATAAGTCGCCGACATTGACGTTTTCTGCTACAGCCTGTTTTCGATGGCGTGTCAAGTCCGGATCCATAACTTGCCAAAGCTAGTACGGTTGAAGTCGCTGTTACAATTAGCATTGGTTCACCGTTCAACCATAAACAGTAAAGGAAAAAAGTCAAGAAAAATCAACAAAGCGCCAAGAAGGATTCGTTCCATCTCCGCAGAGTCTTAGCGCAACAATCGTAACCACCCAATCCAGTTGACTTCGGTCAAAGTAACTACAACCCGGAGAAGGACTCAGAGTCTGAAACCTCCACGATATATGCCTCTACTCCAGCTGCGGCTGCGCTTCGGGTTACCGTAAACCGTTTGCCTCTACTTCCACAGCTACAGGCCAACTCGGCTACCTCTCCTCGCCGGTTCAACCTACTGCTACTTAACCGGCCTGTGTTTCCTCCGCAGTCACGAGAGATCTTCGCTACCACCCTCTTCCATGGCTGGCCTCTAGCCACTACATCCTTCTGTGGCCTTGAGACGCGGATGCCACGGACTGGCGCCACAAGCCGTCTTGCCATGCGCCAACTCCGTCGTGGTTAAACCGTCGGCCGTCTCACCTCTATGGTGAGCCATTGTGCCGGTCTGCCTTGCCACCAAGCTGGCCTCGCCTCTCCTACTTCGAGTCGCCGCCTCGCCAAGTGGCCCCACTTCCAAACCACCGGAGCGCCCTTACTCCGCTTACACGGCCGCATCTGGAGCAGCCTCTACGACCCGGCCTCACTGCTTTAAACTAGCGCACACGACCCACCGCGTTGTTGACCCGTCGTGGTCGATCTGCCATGGCTGACCCGCCGGTCGCTGCACCTCGCTATGGCCTCGGAGCGACGCTCCCCTCGTCTTGGCCATGAACTGCCGCACCCCGTTAACGGGTCAGCCGTCGCGCCCTTCTCCATCAACGGGACTGAGCGTCCGCCAGGTCGTCCCCGCGCAACCTCGCCTCACCTTCGTCAAATCGCCGGCAACCCCATGCGCCGCTGAGCCACCATCACCGGCGCGCCGAGCCACTGCTGTGACCCGCTTTGACCTCGCTCCTCCAAACCGCCCCGGTTTAGCCTCGCCTCCAAGTTGCGAGCTACCTCAAGCTGCCACGGACGCCGTTCACCTCCGCCATGAACCAGCCTCTGCTGCTGCTGAACCGGCCTCTACTGCTACTGAATCGCTGTACCGCGCGTCTGGTGCCTCAAGTCGCCGTCTACTCCTTCGGTGTTTCCTTCCTCGACCCGCCTCGGCCTCGCACTGCCGGTTCAGTGTGGCCTTGAACTGCTGTCGCTCACCTCGGTAACGAGCCACCCCCGCCGCGGCAGTGCTCCACCGTCTGACGTGCACGCCGCTCCGACCACAAGCCAGTCCCGAGTCACCGCCGGTGCAGGCTGCCACTCCAACTCGCCATGGCAGCGGACGCACCTCGTCGACCCGTCGGAGTGACGTGAGCCGCCTCGCTCCCGGAGACCCGCTGCACGGCTTGGTTTTGCTGCTCATGGATTGCTATGTCCAGCCGGCCATGCCATCACCTCTGTTCTGGCCACGACCTGCCTCGCCTTGCTAGCGGCCCTTTGCCGTGAGTCGCCTCGCCATCTAGGCCACTATGGCCTCGTCTCCGCTGAGTACTGCTGTTTTAAGTTGGGCCAGCCTCCATCGAGCCATCCGACTCTGCTGCTTTGACCAATAGCGTTTCTCCTCGAGCTGCTGAGCCGCCCGTTTCCTTGTGAAGGGATTAGAAGGACTGGTTGGAAAGAAAGTCAAAGTGGTCACAGTGCTAAAAAAGCGTGGATGTGGGTGCTACGTCTTGAGCTTGCGTTGGTTTTCCTTGAAGAGGAAAGGGTGATGCAGCAATAGTAGCGTAAGTATTTCCCTCAGTTTTGAGAACCAAGGTATCAATCCAGTAGGAGGCTCCTCCAAAGTCCCACGCACCTACACAAACAAACAAAGAACTGACAACCAACACAATAAAGGGGTTGTCAATCCCTTCACGGCCACTTGCGAAAGTGAGATCTGATAGAGATAGTATGATAAGATAAATATATTTTTGGTATTTTATAATACATATAGGAAAAGTAAAGATGCAAATAAAAGTAGATTGAAAGCTTATATGATAAAAGATAGACCCGGAGGCCATAGGTTTCACTAGTGGCTTCTCTCGAGATAGCATATGTATTACGGTGGGTGAACAAATTACTGCCGAGCAATTGAAAGAAAAGCGAATAATTATGAGATTATCTAGGCATGATCATGTATATAGGCATCACGTCCGTGACAAGTAGACCGACTCCTTCATGCATCTACTACTATTACTCCACATATCGACCGCTATCCAGCATGCATCTAGAGTATTAAGTTCATAAAGAACAGAGTAACGCATTAACAAAGATGACATGATGTAGAGGGATAAACTCATGCAATATGATATAAACCCCATCTTTTTATCCTCTATGGCAACAATACAATACGTGCCTTGCTGCCCCTGCTGTCACTCGGAAAGGACACCGCAAGATTGAACCCAAAGCTAAGCACTTCTCCCATTGCAAGAAAGATCAATCTAGTAGGCCAAACCAAACTGATAATTCGAAGAGACTTGCAAAGATAACTTAATCACACATAAAAGAATTCAGAGGAGATTCAAATATTTCTCATAGATAAACTTGATCATAAACCCACAATTCATCGGATCTCGACAAACACACTGCAAAAAGAGTTAACTCGAATAGATCTCCAAGAAGATCGAGGAGAACATGGTATTGAGATCCAAAAGGAGAGAAGAAGCCATCTAGCTAATAACTATGGACCCGAAGGTCTATGGTAAACTACTCACAACTCATCGGAGGGGCTATGGTGTTGATGTAGAAGCCCTCCATGGTCGATTCCCCCTCCGGCGGAGCGCCGGCGAAGGCTCCAAGATGGGATCTCGCGGATACAGATTGTTACCACGGTGGAAATAGTTTTTCATGGCTTGTTCTGATGTTCTCGGGGTACGTGGGTATATATAGGAGGAAGAAGTAGGTCGGTGGATGCCCGAGGGGCCCACGAGATAGGGGGCGCGCCTTGTAGGGGTGGGCGTGCCCTCCACCCTCGTGGCCGCCTCGAGTGCTTCTTGACTTGCACTCCAAGTCCTATGGATCACGTTCGTTCCAAAAATCACGCTCCCGAAGGTTTCATTCCGTTTGGACTCCGTTTGATATTCCTTTTCTTCGAAACACTGAAATAGTCAAAAAAAACAGCAATACGGGCTGGGCCTCCGGTTAGTAGGTTAGTCCCAAAAATGATATAAATGTGTAAAATAAAGCCCATAAACATCCAAAACGGGTAATATAATAGCATGGAACAATCAAAAATTATAGATACATTGGAGGCATATGAAGCATCCCCAAGCTTAATTCCTGCTCGTCCTCAAGTAGGTAAATGATAAAAACAGAATTTTTGATGTGGAATGCTACCTAGCATATTTCTCAATGTAATTTTCTTTATCATGGCATGAATGTTCAGATCCAAATGATTCAAGATAAAAGTTTATATTGACATAAGAAATAGTAATACTTCAACCATACTAATCAAAGCAATCATGTCGTCTCAAAATAACATGGCTAAAGAAAGTTATCCCTACAAAATCATATAGTCTGGCTGTTTCTCTATCTTCATCACACAAAGTATTTAATCATGCACAACCCCGATGACAAGCCAAGCAATTGTTTCATACTTTGGTAATCTCAAACTTTTTCAACTTTCATGCAATATATGAGTGTGAACCATGGACATAGCACTATATGTGGAATAGAATGGTGGTTGTGGAGAAGACAAAAAGGAGAAGATAGTCTCACATCAACTAGGCGTATCAACGGGCTATGGAGATGCACATTAATAGATATCAATGTGAGTGAGTAGGGATTGCCATGCAACGGATGCACTAGAGCTATAAATGTATGAAAGCTCAACAAAAGAAACTAAGTGGATGTGCATCCAACTCGCTTGCTCACGAAGACCTAGGGCATTTTGAGGAAGCCCATCATTGGAATATACAAGCCAAGTTCTATAATAAAAAATTCCCACAAGTATATGAAAGTGACAACATAGGAGACTCTCTATCATGAAGATCATGGTGCTACTTTGAAGCACATGTGTGGTAAAAAGGATAGTAGCATTGTCCCTTCTCTCTTTTTCTCTCATTTTTTTTCTTTTCTCTTTTTTTTCTTCTTTTTTTTCTTTTTGGGCCTTTCTTTTTTTATTTGGCCTTTCTCTTTTTTTTCCTTTTTTTTCTTTTGTAAAGTCCGAAGTCTCATCCCGACTTGTGGGGGAATCATAGTCTCCATCAAACTTTCCTCACTGGGACAATGCTCTAATAATGAAGATCATCACACTTTTATTTACTTACAACTCAAGATTACAACTCAATACTTAGAACAAGATATGACTCTATACGAATGCCTCCGGCGGTGTACCGGGATATGCAATAAATCAAGAGCGACATGTATGAAAATTATGAAAGTGGCCTTGCCACAAATACGATGTCAACTACATGATCATGCAAAGAGCAATATGAAAATGATAATGCGTGTCATATAAATGGAATGGTAGAAAGTTGCATGGCAATATATCTCGAAATGGCTATGTAAATGCAATAATAGGTAGGTATGGTGGCTGTTTTGAGGAAGGTATATGGTGGGTGTATGGTACCGGCAAAAGTTGCGCGGTACAAGAGAGGCTAGCAATGGTGGAAGGGTGAGAGTGCATATAATCTATGGACTCAACATTAGTCAAAAGAACTCATATACTTATTGCAAAAATCTACAAGTCGTCAAAAACAAAGTACTACGAGCATGCTCCTAGAGGGATAGATTGGTAGGAAAAGATCATCGCTCGTCGCCGACCGCCACTCATAAGGAAGACAATAGACAATCAATAAATAAAATTATGCTCCAACTTCATCACAAAGCGGTTCACCATACGTGCATGCTACGGGAATCACAAACTTCAACACAAGCATTCTTTAAATTCATAATCACCCAACTAGAATGACTCTAATATCACTACCTCCATATCTCAAAACAAGCAAGTGATGGTGGTTGTCCTCTAGCACTCAGTCACGGGGTTATCGGCAAGATGCTTCGTCCATCTCTATGTGCCCGCTTGGTCAATCACTTCGACCGACAACAATAGAGGTTAGTTTGACTTATAATTAGGAGGGGATTAAATTTTGGTTCATCTTATACGGTTCGGTACATGCAACTATACTTTGCACGCATGTGTACGCATGAATCCCTCCGGCCGGTTCGAAGTGGGGGGCGAGCATGCGATGCATCATGAACCAGATCTGTGTGGGAACTGTGTGATTTTGGATGCATGCATGCGCCACATCAAAATGTTGTGCTTTTGGTATTCAAACATATATGCATGCATCACGGATGTCAATACATATGTTTGGGGTAGATAGATGAAGTGGTTGTCTTTGGACACTCTCCCTAGTTCACTTGGTTATCATCGACGACCTATATATTCTTGGGCTCACCTGGACGTCCATCACTTCGACCAACAATGCGAGAGAGGTTACTAAGGTGGATTCTTCTTCTCTTGGTTCACGTTATCATATAGTCGTACATCGATCATGGTGAGATTCGAGACCTAAGTTTGAGGGCTCGCATACACATGAATCCCTATATATATAGTATACTACATGTCATGAACCCTCGCTCCGTGTGGGGACTTTCCACTTCCAAAAGCACGCTGCCACATCAAAGTTGTGCATTGGGTACATTCAAACACCACATGACACTTCATACATATGTTTAGGCCACATGCACGCAGTGATTGTCTTCAGGCACTCCCTCGTGTGGTTATTGATGACAAGCTAGCCTATTTTGTGGGGCCGCGTGTGGAACATCAATGCATGACTTTGACCCAACAAACAAGAGAGGTTACACGACCAATCTGGTTAGTCTTCTTGGTCAATCTTACAATACGCCTTGGTGAGATTCCCCTCCCACCGACTCAAAACTGTGTGGGGGGGGGGGCACAATACTACTTCATACTAGATGAACCTCCGTGGGGTCGGGGATGTCCGGTTAATTTGCGATGCACATGTGCCACATCAAATTTGTGATTTGGTTATTTAAATATCACACCACATCATTTTCACACACACACACACGCACGCACATCAGGCCACCCGTAGGTGTGGTTCGTATGTGGTCTCACCCATCTAATGCCAGAAGAACATATCTGTGGACCCGCACACGGTCCACATTTGATCAGAAGCAAAGGGGGAGGGGAGTTGACCATGATATACTCCTTTCAGTTTTGTGTTATGGTAGGGTGAGATGTCAGACCTAACTATTTGGGGGCATGGGTTCATAGCTAGGATTCCCCTCCCGGTAACATGAAGTGTGTGTGTGTGTGTGTGTGTGTGTGTGTTTGTGGGGGGGGGTCTAGCAATAATGACATGTGCTTTGTGCGACAGGGGCCACATCAAAGTTGTGCATTGGGTATTTGAACATCAAACCACCCTTTTCACACATATATTTGGTCCACATGCAAGTGTATTCATGTTCTGACCCTTTCCCGCGTTTTTTTAGCCAAATTTATAAACAGCAGATGAGTCGGACGCAGCAACCGTCCGCGATCGGGTACGAAACAGACACGGTTCCCTAGGACTACCCGTGTGTCGTGTCCCTGCCCCCATCACCCACATGATCACAGTAGATTGGGCTCCACGAGGCTTCCCTCACCCTCTCAAAAATATCTGCTCCCTTGCAATCTCAAAAATATCTACCCGCGTATATGGTTTTTCTATTTGATAGCACACGATTAGTATGTTTGGACCGTGTGTGATGTATGTTACTCCTTCTCTGCTTCAATCAGTAGATCCAAATTTTCAGTAGCCCCGGCATTTTACTCCCGCCTGCATCCCTCGCAACCTCAAAAGTATCTACTCGGCTGGAGTGTTTTCCTATTTGATAGCACACAATTATTATGTTTTAACCGTGTGTGATGTTCATTACTCCCACCCCGCTCTGCTTCAATCCCATGACCCAAATTTTCGGTAGCCCCACTATTTTATTCCTGCCTAGTAAAATTTTCAGTACCCGCGACATTTCCTCAAACACCACCTTGGACCTCCTCCACACACACACACCCCAAATCGTTTGCTCACCCCAATTCCCTGCTCACACACATACAGACCACCCCTCGCTCGCTCCAAACCTATCTAGGTCATCGCCACCGCGCCTCCTCCATCATCAACCTTTGTCGGTCTGCCCGTGCAGTTTACCCACCGGTATACATACCCTCGCCGCCCTGAGTTTCTTAGATGATGCCTATGAAATGCCTCCTTTCCTAGAGATCCCCATCCCCACCACCCCTCCCCACTCTAAAGCATTGCAGCCTAAGCCCGACTACGCTTCTCGGGGAGCTCGAGGAGCGAATGGCCCAAAAGAGCTTTATCACGGCCTCTTCGCCCGATGTCGGTGAGGTGGCCGCTGAGGAAGCTGACGACGATGAATGGACCTGGATCAAGCCTTTCAATCAGTGGGCTAGAGTGTTCTGGCATGTCGCGGACGCCAGCTACGACATCGAGGTCGTCGACACTGCAGCTTGACGAGGGTTATGTCACAGGTTAAGTTGCCCACCCCCAACCCTTCGGGTTCGACAGCCATCGATCTCATCGATGGCCCTATCGATGGTCTCCTATGGCTCGTTATGAACAATTTGCCATCCTTCATCGCCTTGGAGCCCCTTTTGGCATTTCTGAAGGATATGTTCTGTGACGCTGGCTTGGGATCCTCAGCTGGCAAGTCAGACCTCATCGACGGCGACCACAACGAGGAGCCAATCTGTGACAAGTGAGGAAACCCATGATTTGTTTTCTCGGACCCCTTTTGTAGTGAGAACATGTCTAGTATTTATTGCTATATTTGGTTGTTTGCATTACGCCTTGTTTATTTCTATGGTTTATGGTTGTTCGGTTGTTTGTAGTTAGCATATGTCCAGTTTCAATTGCCATCTTTGGTTGTTCGTAGTATCCCTTGTTTGTTTCAGCTATGTAACACCCCGGATCCGATGCGCCAGGTGTCTGCCAGTTATTCGCCGTTGTTGCCATGTCATGTGCTTGCGTGTTGCACTTTTCCATGTCATCATATGCATTTCATATCATGTCATCATGTGCATTTCATTTTGCATACATGTTCGTCTCATGCATCTGAGCCTTTTCCCCGTTGTCCGTTTTGCAATCCGGCACTCCTATGTCCTCCGGCGTCTCCCTCTTCTCCCTTCTCTTGTGTGGGTATTAAACTTTCTCGGAATGGCCCGAGGTTTGCCAAGCGGCCTTGGTATAGCACTGGTAGACCGTGTGTCAAGTTTCGTGCCATTTGGAGGTCGTTTGATACTCCAACGGTTAACCGGGTAACCGCAAAGCCCTCTTTTGTTTCCAGCCCAACACCCCTTCCAAAGTGGCCCAAAACCCACCAAACTCCCCTCCATGCTCTCGGTCGTTCGATGACGATCGCGTGGCCGAAAACCGCTCCTCATTTGGACTCTCCTAGCTCCCTCTATGCCTACAAATACACCCCTCCCCCGAAATTCTCGCAGTCTAACCCTAGCTTCGTCCTCCTCGCGCCGCCGGACGAAATCTCCACCGCGCCGGACATGTCCGCTGCGCCCGGCCACCTCACTCCGGCGAATCAGACGCCGCCACGTCACCTTTCCTGCCGCCGCAGCCAACCGGCGTCCTCCACGTGTCCTCCCCCGCGCCCACATCGCCGCCGCCCGCCAGAGCCGCTGAGCCCACCGGCCGGGCGGACCCGAGCCGCCGCCGAGCTCGCAGAGCTTGCAGCGTCCGAGCCGCGCTGCCCAGCTCCCGATCCACGCCGCCGTTCGACCGCCGCCGCCGGCGACCTCCACGCCCAGGCCAGCGCCGCCCGCCTTCTTCTCCTCCTTTCCTCTCCTTTCCCTCTCTCTCACCAGCTCGCTCTCTCTCTCTCTCCAGGAAGCACCGCCGCGGCCATGGAGCTCCGCCCCGTCGTCGTCCGACCCTACTGCCGCCGGGAACGGATCCGGCCGCTCGAGATCCGCTGATCCGCGGTTCAGCGCCCTTTCACGCCGCCGCCTTCGCCGGAGTCGCCCTTCGCGAGCCCCTTGCCGCCGCCGTCGTCCCGCTCGGAGCGGCCTCCTCCGCTTCGACGCCCAAGACGACTTGGGGCAGAGCAGCCAAGCCCTGCCCAGCCAGCGCCTGCCTGGCCTCCTCCAAGCAATGGCCTCCTCGCCTCCCTGACCGGGCCGTGGCCAGGGTGAGCATCCCCCTCCAGCGCCCTGCTCCTGTTGGGCCTGTTCCAGTTTCGGCCCGCGTGCATTTTTTTTCCATTCTGCGATTTTTTTCTATTTATCCATTTAACTGCAGTTTTTCAGATTGGCCCCTAAACTTCATGCATTTAATAACTTCACAACCGTGCATCGGTTTAAAATAATTTATATATGTAAAATGACTAGTTTTTCATCTAGTTTCATAATATCCAACTTTCATCCATGTTTAAAATGTTAAAAATGCTGTTTGTTTAAATTTTCTCAAATGCCATGCTAAAATGATTTATTTCATAACTAAATAACCGTAACTCCGATTTTAATAAACTTTATATGTAAATGGGGTAGAATTTTGCCTAGTTTAACATGGTGCACTCATCTTGCATGTTTAACAACTTTAAAATATGGTTTAGGACAGAACAGTACCAAACCTTAAAATATGCACATGGGGAGTTTCCGGACTTGTTGGTTGTTGTTCCGGCCTCATTTAAACTTGCCTAGAGTAGGTAGTTTCGTCATGCTTCACCCCTTGCCATGTTAATCAACATTTAATATTGTTGGGTAGCTTAAACGAGAGTGAACTAAATAATGCATGTGGTGTTTTGTCAATATGCAACTCGTTGCATATTGAACTCCACTTAACTTGTAGTATTGATTGTTGCACTTTGCCATGCCATGCCATGCCTCATTAAACCGGACATGCATCATACTTGATTGTGCATCATGCCATGATTATGCGATGGTTGTTTACTATGTTGTTTGCTTCTTTCCGGGTTGCCTCTCTCGTTAGCTTCGGTTTCGTTCCGGAGTTGCGAGGATCCGTTCGACTTTGTCCGTTTGACTTCTTCATGGCCTCGTTCTTCTTCCTAGCGGGATCTCAGGCAAGATGATCATACCCTCGAAATCACTACTATCTTTGCTATGCTAATTTGCTCGCTCTTTTGCTATGCCAATGCTACGATGCCTACCATTTGCTTGTCAGTCTCCCAAAATGCCATGAACCTCTAACCTTTGACACCATTTCCTAGCAAACCGTTGTTTGGCTATGTTACCGCTTTGCTCAGCCCCTCTTATAGCGTTGCTAGCTGCAGGTGAAGTTGAAGATTTCTCCGTGGTGGACAGGGTTTATGTTGGGATATCACAATATCTCTTATATTATTAATGCATCTATATACTTGGTAAAGGGTGGAAGGCTCGGCCTTATGCCTGGTGTTTTGTTCCACTCTTGCCGCCCTAGTTTCCGTCATACCGGTGTTATGTTCCCGGATTTTGCGTCCCTAACGCGGTCGGGTGATTTATGGGACCCCCGACAGTTCGCTTTGAATAAAACTTGTCCAAAGAAGGCCCAACATTGCCTTTTACCATTTGCCTCACCACCACCTACTTTTCCCTTGGGAGTAATTAACCCAAGGGTCATCTTTATTCAGCCCCCCCGGGCCAATGCTTGTCTAAGTGTTGGTCCAAACTAGAGCGCTTTGCAGCGCCACCTCAAGGAAACTTGAGGTCTGGTTTTAGTTGTACGGACTGCTCATCCGGTTGTGGCCTGAGACGAGATACGCGCGGCTACTATCAGGATGTCGGCACACCGGGAGGCTTTGCTGGTCTTGTTTTACCATTGTCGAAATGTCTTGATGTACCGGGATACCGAGCCTGATCGGAGTGTCTTGGGTGAAGGTCTATTCCTTCGATGATCGCGAGAGCTTGTCATGGGCTAAGTTGGGACACCCCTGCAGGGTATAAACTTTCGAGAGCCGTGCCCGCGGTTATGTGGCAGATGGGAATTTGTTAATGTCCGGTTGTAGAAAACCTGAAGTTGACCTTAATTAAAATACATCAACCGTGTGTGTTACCGTGATGGTCTCTTTCCGTGAGTCCGGAAGTGAACACTGATGTTGGAGTTATGCTTGACGCAGTTGCTATAGGATCACTTCTTGATCATACTTTTGTCGACCGTGCTTTGCCTTCTCTTCTCGCTCTCATTTGCGTATGTTAGCCTCCGTATATGCTAGTCGCTTGCTGCAGCTCCACCTCATGCCTTTACCTTACCTATAAGCTTAAATAGTCTTGATCTCATGGTGTGAGATTCTTTGAGTCCTCGTGACTCACCAGATACTTCCAAAACCAGTTTGCAGGTGCCTATGTTACCGAGCAGGTGTTGCAATCAAGCTCAAGGAGGAGCTCGATGAAGATCTCGCCCTTTGTGTTGTTTCGTTCTAGGTTGATCAGTAGTGGAGCCCAGTTGGGGTCGATCGGGGTCCTTTTGTCGCATTTGGGGTTCTTCTTTTATTTTGGTTCCGTAGTCGGACCTTGATTGTATCTGGATGATGTAATGCTTTATTCATGTATTTGTGTGAAGTGGCGATTGTAAGCCAACTATGTATCTCTTTCCCTTATGTATTACATGGGTTGTGTGAAGATTACCTCACTTGCGACATTGCTTTCAATGCGGTTATGCCTCTAAGTCGTGCTTCGACACGTGGGAGATATAGCCGCATCGAGGGCGTTATAAGTTGGTAATCAGAGCCATCCCCGACCTTAGGAGCCCCCACTGCTTGATCGTTTTAGTGGCCGAGTCGTGTCTAGAAAAAATGTTTTCAGTCATTTAGGATTATATATATCGGAGAGTTTAGGAATTCTTTTTACTCCCCAGTCCCTTCGACCTTCTGGTGAGGTATCCTGACGTAGAGTTTTGACTCTTCTCTTCTCAAATTTCACTAAAAATTTTTTTAGGATCACGCTGGTATCTTGGAATCGTTCGATATTCTTATGACGAGAACATTGTTCTTGGTGCCTCGACATTTAGGGGTTGTGGCGGTGTCCGGGAGTTGAGCTCCGAGGTGTTGTCGTCATAATTTTATCGTTGCGATTCGGAATACCGAGTTTAGTGCGCCGACATCGAAAAACTCTTTTATGCAGTTGTTGGTGAGATAACCCGCTAACCCAAGATCGAGGTGAGTACGGAGTATTGCCATGACTTGTATAACGGATGCTTTTGAAGGTTGAGGTAGACGATTTCGAAGGTTTCTTGGTTATGTGTTGACGGATGGATACAAATGGATGTAGGGATTGTTAGTTTGTGTGAGATATTATTGCTCCCCTGTATCCCCAACACCGATTGCATAACCAGAAAGTTTCGGGAGTTTCATAGGTGGGAATTCAAGTAGCTCTTAGGATATCTTTCCGACGGATGTATGATATGAAATTGGGGTTCGACGTCTAGTGGTCCGCCTATTCACGGTTGGTTTTACAATGGTCTCGTTGTGTCTTAAAGAGTCCTTGGCTATGCCGACTCGGGGACACTTCGTATGTCATGTGCACTACCTTGTACATGATGGTGCTGTACGATTGAGCCCGTGTAGGTCCCACCACGAAAACTTCGGACGAAATCTCTATCATATGTTTGTTCCGGCTTATTCTGCAAGCCAATCCTTTGTTTTGTGTTAGTTGTGGTATTCGAGTTGCTTCGAAGTCAAATGTTGAATCCATACCTTTCCTAAACGGTGTTCTCATATTGCTATGTGAATACTAATCCTTTTGATCATTGATTTTGTCATGTCAACTCCTTTCCAACCGGTGTGCTTCTCTTCGAGATGATCCCATCACTCTCCCCATCAGCAAGACCAATTATCATTTCTTCTCAACGGAATTCGTTTCATCCGTTCCCAAGTTGCCTTTGTTTTCCCGCCCTCCCACCCTTTTTCTTCAAGGACACAGATTTCTTAATCAAGTATCCATTTATTCATGTGAAGTCTCTTCATTCTTTTCAATCAATGTTCTTATCCGGTGATTTCCCATGAAGATGCTCAACAGTTTCAAGTTCGTCATCCTTCATTGTTGTTTCTTCTCCGGTGGATCCAATTCAACCTTTCAGTGTTGATCATATTCATTTTTCCTCATTTCAATGTCTTCTCATACCGGTGCACATCATTATCATTCTACTTCTCGCTATTTGTTATTCCGGAGTGCTCAAGATGTCTCGAAGATTGTGTTTCCATTCTTAATCCATTCAAGCCATTTGGAGATTGTTATCTCATTCAAGTCATTTAATTCAACCGGTGCAACATCTCTTTTAAATCTTTTCAACGGTGTTCTTTTGAGTGGGCCCTAACCCACAGGTCTTTTCCTGTGATCTTACGACTCTTCTATTTTCCCAGAGCTATCCTAAATTCTTCTCCAAGTTTGACGTAAGAATGAGTTATCATCAGTCAAATGCTTTTCTCCAAGATCTTTCAAATTCTTTTCATAGTTGGCTCAACCTCTTCGCTTTTGATTCTTCCGGTGTGCCTCAATAATTCTTGGTGGTGTTTCTCGTTGTCATTCTCATCATTTGAAGACCGAAGAAGAGTTTCTCTTTAATCTTGCCCTATTCTCTTCAAGATTCATGGTGCTAGCTTGTTGCCATCCTCTCATAATTGTTTTCGATTGTGAGAATCTTTTTCACCCATCCGGAGTTTTTCATGAGTTGTTTCCATTTCTTTCCAACGAAGGCCATCATGACATAATTCTTCACTCTCAGCGTGTAGCTATTGTTCTCCAAATCTTACCAGTGAATCGTTCAAATATCCTCTAATCAGTCCATGATCTCTTCGTTCTCATGTATCTAAATTCCTTCAAGTATCCTCATTTGTTTTCAAATTCTTCCCGGTGAATTGTGCCCTTGCTACTCTCTTCTCCAATTTTTACGGTGGTTCGTTCAAGATTTCACCTCTTTCGTTATCATTTAATTCATTCGTTCTGTCCAATCCTACCGGTGGTTCGTTGAAGACCTTCTCAAGTTTTGATATATCTCTTTTAATCCTTTCTACGAGAATAAGTGGTATGCCAAATCCGTTGCTTGTCATCAATTTAAATTGTTGAAGGATAGGCATAATGTAATTCTTATTACTGTTCATCCAAGTGATTAATTTCTTCTTTCCGGAGTTGTTCATCATATCACATTCTTGGTTCGAGATGCTTCATCTTTTCTTTTCCGGAGTTCCAAGCTCTAATTATCACGGAGATCCATCTAAATCATTGCAAGAATTCACCTTGTGTTTTCAATTTCTCTTTCTTCTCTTTCCTTTTGATTTCCGGAGTTCTTCATGGAGGCTTTAAATGGTGGGTCGTCAAGGATTCTTTTCACTCTTCAATTGTTCTTCAAGATTTCTCTCGAAGTTAAGATCCGTCAAGCCATACCCTAAAATAAACATGGGGTTCAACACATGTTTTGCTTTGAGGAGCTCAAGTATTCTTCATCTTGCATTTCGAAGTGCAACTCTTTCTACCTTATCTTTTGAGATGGTGTTATGTCACTCTTGACAATTTCCTTCTTGTTTCATGATTCATATGTTGTCAAGAATGAGGTATTTTAAATCCATCAATCTCTTCGTTGGAGTTATCTTGGTAAAGATTTCACCTAAAGCCTTCTCTAAGGAATGTTGCTATTTGTGGTGCTTATCATTGATCCAAGCTTTCTCCATATCCTTCTCGGTGAAAGAGGTTGTTCATCTCTTCATTGTTCTCAACCAATCAATTGTTTCCATTACTGGCCGGTTGTCACCTCATCATTTTGAGATGTTTGCCATAAGCCCACAACAAGCTTGTGCTTTTCGTTGTTGATTTTCCAACAACTCCGTTCAATTCTTATTTGCAAGGGTGCTTTCCAAGCTCATTTGTGGCAGAAGTTGTCATTTTCTTCTCCATTCTGTTATTCCAATGGTCTATCTTGTATTCTTTCGTTACGGAGGCATTGTGATGTTGTGCTCTTCACCCATCACCTCGTTTTGTGAGGATCATGTTCTTTTCTTGCTTATCCATTTAACCGGTGTGTTGTATCATCTCTTCCATATCTTTTCATCTCATCAAGTTTTCTTCTCTTTTCTACCGGAGTGCTGTCCAAATTCTGCCATTCTTGTTCCTTGGCTATCTCATTATACCGATGTGGTCATATTCTTTTCGTTCGTGAAGCTCTTATTTCCATGTCTTTCAACCTTCAAATTCTCGTAATACTCCTTGTTCCTCTTTTCTACCGGATTGTTTGCAATCTCGTTCATCTCTGTTGTACTCTTTCTTTTAAATTGCTCAACCTTTCAAGGTTCGTGGTTTCACTCATTTCTCAAAGAAGCAACTTTGTTTTACCTCTTCCTCTTCCGCTCTTCTCCGGTGCCATTCTAGATCTCGGGACGAGATCCTCTCGTAGTGGTGGAGTGTTGTAACACCTCGGATCCGATGCGCCAGGTGTCTGCCAGTTATTCGCCGTTGTTGCCATGTCATGTGCTTGCGTGTTGCACTTTTCCATGTCATCATATGCATTTCATATCATGTCATCATGTGCATTTCATTTTGCATACATGTTCGTCTCATGCATCTGAGCCTTTTCCCCGTTGTCCGTTTTGCAATCCGCACTCCTATGTCCTCGGCGTCTCCTCTTCTCCCTTCTCTTGTGTGGGTATTAAACTTTCTCGGAATGGCCCGAGGTTTGCCAAGCTGCCTTGGTATAGCATCGTAGACCGCTTTGTCAAGTTTCGTGCCATTTGGAGGTCGTTTGATACTCCAACGGTTAACCGGTAACCGCAAAGCCCTCTTTTGTTTCCAGCCCAACACCCCTTCCAAAGTGGCCCAAAACCCACCAAACTCCCCTCCATGCTCTCGGTCGTTCGATGACGATCGCGTGGCCGAAAACCGCTCCTCATTTGGACTCTCCTAGCTCCTCTATGCCTACAAATACACCCTCCCCGAAATTCTCGCAGTCTAACCCTAACCCGTCCTCCTCGCGCCACGGACGAAATCTCCACCGCGCGGACATGTCCGCTGCGCCCGCCACTCACTCCGGCGAATCGACGCCGCCACGCCACCTTTCCTGCCGCCGCAGCCAACCGGCGTCCTCCACGTGTCCTCCCGCGCCCACACATCGCCCGGCCCTTTCCAGTTCAGCGAGCCCACCCGGCAGAGCGGACCCGAGCCGCCGCCGCCTTCGCAGGAGCGCTGCAGGTCCGAGCCGCGTTGCCCAGCTCCCGATCCACGCCGCCGTTCGACCGCGCCGCCGGCGACCTCCACGCTTGAGCAGCGCCGCCGCCTTCTTCTCCTCCTTTCCTCTCCTTTCCCTCTCTCTCACCAGCTCGCTCTCTCTCTCTCCAGAAGCACCGCGGCCATGGAGCTCCGCCCGTCGTCGTCTCGACCCTCGCCGCCGGAACGGATCCGGCGCTCGAGATCCGCTGATCCGCCGGTTCAGCGCCCTTCACGCTTCGCCGCCCGCCGCCCGAGTCGCCCTTGGCGAGCCCGCTTGGCCGCCGTCGTCCCCTTCGGAGCGGCCTCCTCCCTTCGGACGCCCAAGACGCTTGGGCCGCAGCCAGCAAGCCCGCCCAATGGCAGCCCGCCTGGCCTCCTCCAGCCCGGCCTCCTCTGCCTCCTGAGCCGGGCGTGGCCGGTGAGCATCCCCCTCCAGCGCCCTGCTCCTGTTGGGCCTGTTCCAGTTTCGGCCCGCGTGCATTTTTTTTCCATTCTGCGATTTTTTTCTATTTATCCATTTAACTGCAGTTTTCAGATTGGCCCTAAACTTCATGCATTTAATAACTTCACAACGTGCATCGGTTTAAAATAATTTATATATGTAAAATGACTAGTTTTTCATCTAGTTTCATAATATCCAACTTTCATCCATGTTTAAAATGTTAAAAATGCTGTTTGTTTAAATTTTCTCAAATGCCATGCTAAAATGATTTATTTCATAACTAAATAACCGTAACTCGATTTTAATAAACTTTATATGTAAATGGGGTAGAATTTTGCCTAGTTTAACATGGTGCACTCATCTTGCATGTTTAACAACTTTAAAATATGGTTTAGGACAGAACAGTACCAAACCTTAAAATATGCACATGGGGAGTTTAGGACTTGTTGGTTGTTGTTCGGCCTCATTTAAACTTGCCTAGAGTAGGTAGTTTCGTCATGCTTCACCCCTTGCCATGTTAATCAACATTTAATATTGTTGGGTAGCTTAAACGAGAGTGAACTAAATAATGCATGTGGTGTTTTGTCAATATGCAACTCGTTGCATATTGAACTCCACTTAACTTGTAGTATTGATTGTTGCACTTTGCCATGCCATGCCATGCCTCATTAAACCGGACATGCATCATACTTGGTTGTGCATCATGCCATGATTATGCGATGGTTGTTTACTATGTTGTTTGCTTCTTTCCGGGTTGCCTCTCTCGTTAGCTTCGGTTTCGTTCCGGAGTTGCGAGGATCCGTTCGACTTCGTCCGTTTGACTTCTTCATGGCCTCGTTCTTCTTCCTAGCGGGATCTCAGGCAAGATGATCATACCCTCGAAATCACTACTATCTTTGCTATGCTAATTTGCTCGCTCTTTTGCTATGCCAATGCTACGATGCCTACCATTTGCTTGTCAGTCTCCCAAAATGCCATGAACCTCTAACCTTTGACACCATTTCCTAGCAAACCGTTGTTTGGCTATGTTACCGCTTTGCTCAGCCCTCTTATAGCGTTGCTAGCTGCAGTGAAGTTGAAGATTTCTCCGTGGTGGGCAGGGTTTATGTTGGGATATCACAATATCTCTTATATTATTAATGCATCTATATACTTGGTAAAGGGTGGAAGGCTCGGCCTTATGCACAGTGTTTTGTTCCACTCTTGCCGCCCTAGTTTCCGTCATACCGGTGTTATGTTCCCGGATTTTGCGTCCCTAACGCGGTCGGGTGATTTATGGGACCCCCCGACGGTTCGCTTTGAATAAAACTTGTCCAAAGAAGGCCCAACATTGCCTTTTACCATTTGCCTCACCACCACCTACTTTTCCCTTGGGAGTAATTAACCCAAGGGTCATCTTTATTCAGCCCCCGGCCAATGCTTGTCTAAGTGTTGGTCCAAACTAGAGCGCTTTCGGCGCCACCTCAAGGAAACTTGAGGTCTGGTTTTAGTTGTACGGACTGCTCATCCGGTTGTGGCTCGAGACGAGATACTGCGGCTACTATCGGGATGTCGGCACACCGGGAGGCTTTGCTGGTCTTGTTTTACCATTGTCGAAATGTCTTGATGTACCGGGATACCGAGCCTGATCGGAGTGTCCTGGGTGAAGGTCTATTCCTTCGATGATCGCGAGAGCTTGTCATGGGCTAAGTTGGGACACCCCTGCAGGGTATAAACTTTCGAGAGCCGTGCCCGCGGTTATGTGGCAGATGGGAATTTGTTAATGTCCGGTTGTAGAAAACCTGAAGTTGACCTTAATTAAAATACATCAACCGTGTGTGTTACCGTGATGGTCTCTTTCCCGGAGTCCGGAAGTGAACACTGGTGTTGGAGTTATGCTTGACGCAGTTGCTATAGGATCACTTCTTGATCATACTTTTGTCGACCGTGCTTTGCCTTCTCTTCTCGCTCTCATTTGCGTATGTTAGCCTCCGTATATGCTAGTCGCTGTCTGCAGCTCCACCTCATGCCTTTACCTTACCTATAAGCTTAAATAGTCTTGATCTCATGGTGTGAGATTCTTTGAGTCCTCGTGACTCACGGATACTTCAAAACCAGTTTGCGGTGCCTATGTTAATGAAAGCGGTGTTGCAATCAAGCTCAAGGAGGAGCTCGATGAAGATCTCGCCCTTTGTGTTGTTTCGTTCTAGGTTGATCAGTAGTGGAGCCCAGTTGGGGTCGATCGGGGTCCTTTGTCGCATTTGGGGTTCTTCTTTTATTTTGGTTCCGTAGTCGGACCTTGATTGTATCTGGATGATGTAATGCTTTATTCATGTATTTGTGTGAAGTGGCGATTGTAAGCCAACTATGTATCTCTTTCCCTTATGTATTACATGGGTTGTGTGAAGATTACCTCACTTGCGACATTGCTTTCAATGCGGTTATGCCTCTAAGTCGTGCTTCGACACGTGGGAGATATAGCCGCATCGAGGGCGTTATAAGCTATTAACAGTGTGATGTTCTATATGTGCTAGTATGAACTCTGCAGTTCAATTTCATCAATACCAATTTTAACTAGGGTTAGCAATGTGATAGCTCATCTTAGTTGAGCTTTGCTCCTTACCTACTCCTCTTGAGAGAAAGAGACCACTCCCATGGAGTTCAAGACCTCCATGTGAGCATGTGAGAAGATCCTGACGGATTCAAGACCCCCTTGTGGGAAGGATCATCTAGATCATCAAGACCTCATCTCCTCTTGGATTTGGGATGAACTCTACCTTGTATCTTTTCCTTTGATTGTTCATGTACCTTGTGGATCCATGTGTTAGTGGATGTGTGATTGGACTTGTTCTTGAGTGTTCTTCTTGTGATTTCTCCTAGTTCTTCCCTGTGTTCTTCGAGGAATCCCCCTCCAATTCATGAAAGGCCGACCATTAGGGTTCCACCCTACATTAGTAGAGACCAAGATTCATGATCGGGATGTCAAGGTGACAGAGGTTCAGACCACTGTTGAGAACCTGAAGCATGAAGTAGATGAAGCCAAAGCACGACCGTCTAGTGATGATGAGGAACACCCAGGTAATGGCATTCCCACGACTACTCGGTTTCGGACTATGCCTAGATCAGTTGCAGTATCAGTCACTTCCAGAGCTACAGTTTCAGCTCCAGCTGCTGCTGCATTGGTTGCTCCCTCAGTGCCTCCTACCATCTCCACTCCTCCAGTCCAGCAGACTTCGTCCATTACATTTGCAGATGCACTTATCTCTACTCCAACATCGACGCACACCGCCGCTGCAAGTCAGAGGACTTCACCACCAGGAGCTTCCAGAGATCAAGCTTAGAGCGACGTTTAGCTCTATACTTATTTGAACTTTTTGGTACTTGTTGCCAAAGGGGGAGAATAGTATAAATCATTAGGCTTCGAGAGAGTGCTTTGCCTTTTGTTCGTTTCGTTTTTCCTTGAGAGATTCTTGCTACTTTGAGTTACTTTTGCTTGATGCATGTATGAGACTACTTTATTGTGTGCTTGATCATACAGTACTTTAATGCATTGCTTGCTTGAATATCCACTCATATGTTCTTTGTATGATCATTCACTTGTTTGTTTGGTGACGAGTGCTTACACTGTTGCGGTCATATCATTTGGAGCACTCCACCAAGATGTACGTGACATGAAACAGTAACCCATAATCCTAATCGATTGTGCATTTGCATTCAAAGGCAAATTTTTAATAATGCACAAATTTAGGGGGAGCTCTTGTTTTTCACATACTTCTCAAAGCGACGATGTATTTCATTCATTATATCATTTGTCGAAGCTTTGATATATATGTTGTCATCAATTACCAAAAAGGGAGAGATTGAAAGTGTAACTAATCCCCGGATGGTTTTGGTAATTAATAACAACATATATGTCATGGATCTAATGAGCACTGATGATAGATTTCAGAAAAGATCAATGATTGGCATGGCAAGGGCTAATGGATTTGAACCCCTCAAAATGTCAAGGGCAAGAACTGGCTAGTCCAAGAATCTACAATTTTGGTTTAGTGATCCAAGATCACATCGAGTCCCTTAGGAAAGCCAATACTAATTAAAGGGGATGAGGTATTGTTGATGAGGTTGTTGCTCAAGTTCTTAGTGATATTGCTCCAAAAACCCTCAATCACTTCCTCAAAACACATATGTCCAAAACCCTAAATCTTCATTTCGATCCCACCAATATCACCTACTCCGGACCCACCAAGATGACCATTCCATTGCCACAGCCAAAACCCTAGCAATTTGGTTTGACCAAAAAAGGATCTCGATCCCTCCGAGATGGCATTGCCAAGTTTCTGTGATGACATTGTTTCACTTTGGAATCACCGAGTTGAAACAATCAAAAATTCCGAGACTGAGTTCTACCCTAGCCATTGCACTTCGGTCGCACCGAGTTGTTCCACTTCGGTCCCACCGAAAAGCCAAATGTTCATATCTTTTACACTAATCGGTCTCGCCAGTTTTACATTTGGTCTCACCGATTTGGGTCAAAAGTGTGTAACGTTTGGATTTTGGGTGAAGGCTATTTATACCCCTCCACCCCCACCTACTCTCTAAGAGAGCCATCAGAACAAAACACAACTTCCACCATTCATTTTCTAAGAGAGAACCACCTACTCATGTGTTGAGATCAAAAGATTTCATTCCTACCATTTGAACCTTGATTTCTCGCCTCTTCAAGTTGCCCAACTCCAATCCTTCTCCTACCCAAGCCAAATCTATGAGGGTAGATTGAGTGTTGAGGAGACTATCATTTGAAGCACAATAGCAAGGAGTTCATCACCAACACAACATCTATTACCTTTTGGAGAGTGGTGTCTCCTAAATTGTTTAGGTGTCACTTGGGAGCCTCAAGATCATGTGGAGTTGAACCAAGGAGTTTGTAAGGGCAAAGAGATCGCCTGCGTTGTGAAGATCTACCTGAGTGAGGCTAGTCCTTCGTGGACAGAAGGCATGATGGAATAGACAAGGTTGCTTTTTCGTGGACCCTTCGTGGGTGGAGCCCTCCATGGACTCGCGTAGTCGTTAGCCTCCGTGGGTTGAAGTCTCCATCAACGTGGACGTATGATAGCAGCACCTATCGGAACCACGCCAAAAATCATCGTGTCTTCATTGCGTTCGAAATCTCCAATCCCTCATCTACATTCATATGCAAAGTCTTTACTTTCCGCTTCAAACTCTTAGACTTGTGTAGGGTGTATTTGACTTGTTAGAAATGCTAAAACTTGTCTGCAACTAAAATTAGGAAAAAGATAAGTTTTATTTGGTCAAGTAGTCTAATCACCCCCCCCCCCCCTCCCACGCACACACACCTCTAGACATACTTTAAATCCTACAAGGACGTATATCTACCACGTCCGTTCAATGCACGTCCCTCCGTCTGCCGCCATTAAACAGGCTCGCTGACCAACAAACCAGCTCCGGCGACCGCGCATTGACGCATCCGGACGCTTGGCCTCACCGGCCTCCACTATTTAACGGCGGGCACACCCGACTCATAGCACACCGCAACCCGTCCGCTTCGCATCTTCATCCCGTGCATCACATCCACCATGGCCGTGAGCGGGAACACTTTGTGGGAGAGCCTCTCGACGAAGCAAAAGCATGTCGGCCCGCTCTTTGGTGTCACAGCCTGTGTTAGTGCATGTCGAGTTGACGACGGGGCAATCACAGGAGCACTTAAACGCGAGTAGCGCTACAATCTGTTCATCCTCGAGCAGCAGCAGCGAGCGAGGAAGCCGTGGCGGCCATGCGCTCTACGAGGCTGCCCACACTCAAGGCCACCGCACCTTCACTTCATGGGTCTTATCCCTGTCACAGAATCATTTTATTTAACACTGCGTCGGCATTTTATTTAACACTGCGTCGGCAGGGTCTTGAACTCAAGACCTGTTGGCTCATATACCATATTGAATTCATGCTCTAGCCAACTCATCCAAAAGTCCGAACTGATCCGGACCCTTTTATAAAAATTAAAACTGGCTGAAATGTAATGAATGTGCTGCAGATGTAATTCGTCCAAATCCAGTTTAGGGTTTGGGTACACAAAAGCAATCACTTGCAATATTGGCAGCACACAGGCACTACTGCAGTGTTTAGAGTAGGGGGCCGAGTAGATATGCACCCAAACAAAGACGTAAAAACAGCACAGGAAAAAACTAGGGTAAACACATTTTAAGCCAAACAGAGTGCAGAACCATCAGCGTACAATGCAAACAAGCTCAGAACTCGTAATATGCCAGCAGACGGTACGAAGCTTAGTTGGACACAAGTATAAGTTAACATCTTACATGAGACACCAATCACAACCAGCGAGCAGAATGTGTCCTTCAGTTTAGCACGTTGATAAAAAAACGCTAGGATACAATCGAGTAGGGATTATTGAGTAGAAAGCCTTCAGTTGCTCTGAGCAGCTGTGCCAGCTTTGCCTTCCACCTCAGAGATTTCCGCAGCATCAGACTTCCCTGCGTCTTGAGGTTTCGACACTTCTCCTGATCAAGGACAACAGAAGATAGGGTATGAGGATGGTTTACAGGACTAAATTCAACATCGTAACAAGGATGAATACGGTACATCCATTGACCTAAAGGACATTTCCTCTTTCGACAAAGAAAATCGTTCAGATATTCATCATCGTACAATTTACACCCTCCATTCCAAAAAAATAAAGTGCCTTTAGTTTTTGGAGAAGTCAAACTTCTGTGTATGACCAGAAAGCAACATATCAATAATCATAATACCAAATCAGTATCATTAGATTCACCATGAAATACTTTTTCAAAGTTTATTTATTCGGTACAATATTTTATTTATTTGGTACGTATTGTTTATAATTTATATCTATACCAATATACAAATACCCAAACAGGCAGATCCAACTAATCTCGGCCATCAAACCAGGTCAATCTAATGATCTAGATTGCTCCAATGGTGAGCGCTCAACATGTTTGATCATACCAAATATCAATGTTAGTGCAAACAATATCCTACTCCCTCCGTTCCTAAATATTTCAATGCGGACCACATACGGAGCAAAATGAGAGAATCTACATTCTAAAATATGTCTATATACATCTGTATGTAGTTCATATAGAAATCTCTAAAAATACTTATATTTAGGAACGGAGGCAGTACCAAATATCCGCATGCAATAAATACACTGCCTAATATCAGCATGCATTGCGCGTGCACATTTACTAGTTTTCTATGAACTTGATCAAGCATAAAATGTAACTTCTCAAAAAATTAATACACCTTATATTTTCACTAACACAGCTGCACGACAGCAAGAGTTTGCTAACGATGGACAATTTGAGTATCTCACCATTGGTTAATCGTAATAATTACAGTGCACATTCATGAAATGCATTTCTTAACTAGTACATGATGCCAAACAAAATAAATTATTTGATTTTAAAAAAAAAAGAAAGGCAGCCCGGTGCACGTAGCTCCCGCTTTGCAGGGTCCGGGGAAGGGTCCGACCACTTTGGGTCTATAGTACGCAGCCTTTCCATACATTTCTGCAAGAGGCTGTTTCCAGGACTCGAACCCGTGACCTCATGGTCATAAGGCAACAGCTTTACCGCTGCGCCCAGGCTCCCTTCAAAATAAATTATTTGGTTTCCATGATATAAATCCACAAAAAATATGTAGTTCTGGAGAAAAATAGAGTACATATTTTAGATGAAACAGTATTCTTTAATCCAAAATCTGAATTGTCTGGTCAAAGCCATTTCACTTTCTGTTGTGGATAAGATATTAAACTATGTTGGGCATTCTATCAATATTTCATGAGTACACCAGGCATAACATATTTCCTTGACAATAACAGATCTAAGATATAACATATTATAATCAGAAACATGACAAACGTCCGAGAAAAAAACTGTACCATTTGAATGATCAGTTGCTCATTTAGTGCCAAGAAATGTACCAAGCAATTTCACATAAAAGAGCAAACAAGGGGATGATCAATTGACTTGTCGGGCAGGTTCAACTAAATATAACAACCACACCAACGAAAATGCCCTTAGCAACACAACCATCATTTGGATTTGGTGACGGAACATGTTTCTGATATTCTGTATCTAAAAACACATTAACTATAATGAGAAAATGATAACAGGCACAGGAATACCAACCTTCGTCGTCACTCTCATCCTCAAAATCATCCATCCCCATACCACCCAAACCTTCCATACCAGGCGGCATGCCCATACCACCCATACCGCCCATTCCACCCATCATACCAGCCAGACCACCCATACCACCCATGCCACCCAAACCTTCCATGCCGGGCATACCACCCATGCCGCCCATGCCGCCCAAACCTTCCATGCCAGGCATACCGCCCATGCCACCCATATTCTACAGAATGTACATGAAGAAGCGCATCACACACCAAAGCATATAAATGAACCATCAAAGGGGAAAACGTTAATAGATATACTTACCGAAAAGTCCATCCCATCAACATTAACATCAGCACCTGAAAAAACAAATGATGATTTTCAAAACGTTTTCAAGGCAAAGTAATAATGCGTAACAGATTCAGCAGTAAATAGATACAATAGTTTGTTTTCTAGCCCATGGCAAAAAAAAGGTGCCTAGCAAAACCTAGCATAATTAACACCTAGCTCTTAACATGAGCATAATTGTTCTTAACCGTGTGCTTTGGTCAGAAAAACAAAAGGCAATGGCAAAACACAATTAACACCTAGCGCCTTTTTAAACCTTGTGTCTAGCTTAAATGAAGAAAATTTAAGTCACAAAAGTTAGTTGTCTGCTAACAAGGTCTTCAGGTTTTCTCACATCTGAAGACAATGATAAATATCTTTCCTACTTAGAAGTAGGAAAGTGAAACAGTAAGATGAGAAGAAGCACCAAAATAGGTTTGTCGTACAAGTAAATTTGGATATGGTGTTTTTAGTTACATAAAGCAAGAGGGGATAACTACACCGCCATCCAATGTTACGCAGACCATGGTGCACAATTCCCTTATATTTAGGGCACTCCTTTTGTACCACTAAACTGTCCTGTTTCCAGAAGTTTTAAACTACACTCCTGGAACTAATAAGCAATAACATAAACAGTATAAACCCGTTTTCGTAGATAGCATACCATCATCATCTTCATCGACCCATTTGTCCCAATCAACTTTCACGAAGTGTGGTGCCTTCTGATCATCTGGAACAAGCTTATTCCACCATTTGGCATCGGCTTTTTCCAAAATACAGAATATGGACCTGACACCAACACTTACTTTGCTTGCCTGTTAAAGACCAAAGTGATACTGGATAAGAAAACAAACCTTTTTTGACAATTGAGGAGTCAACATATCTCAAAAAAGCACTAATAGTGTACTATATATAGTATGGAACTATGGACATTGATTACCTCGACATTCACTTTGTCATTCAAATCCAGTTTCGATTCATAGGAGTTCCCATCAGTTCCAGCAGTGGCAAAGAAAGAGAATACACCATCAGGTTCCAGCTTGACCTTGGCATCCTTTGCGTCAGGCAATTGTACTGTGATATACACCTTGTCAATCCTTTGAGCCCACCTGACTTCAGGGTGCCGACTACAGAAATATTGCCACTTGTTAAGAAATGAACATCAATAGTGATATATATATCTCCACAAAAAAACTAATTATAATAACATTTACAACTGCAACGCATACAAGGAATTTTTCATATATTGGCGCAAATGAAGTATCACAACTAAATGAACAGAACACGTATGAAGTGCAGCATTGGGCAGTTCAGCCAGACACAAATAAAAAACATAACACAACGACCCACTCCGATGACATCAACATACGTTCCTAACATAATAGCATAACAATTTTTTGTAGCTTAAGCTATGAAAATATAACAATATGATGGATGGCAATGGCAAAGAAGGTCCATGCATTCAATCAGAGAGCATTAAAATATACTCCGCTCAATGCATGCACAATACTTTTTTAATACAGCATTGAATATAAGGATTGCTAAACAAGCACTGCATATTCACTCTCCAAAAAGAAGGCCTATAAACATTCTACCAAGTCAAACAGTGTAGTGTTTGACCAAGTTTGTAGGAAAAAGTAGAAGCAACTATAATACTAAAAGTATATAAAATAAAAACATATTCTCTTTTATACTCCCTCCGTTCCTAAATATTTGTCTTTTTAGGATTTCAAATGGACTACCACATACGGATGTACATAGACAGAGTGTAGATTCACTCATTTTGCTCCGTATGTAGTCAATTGTTGATATCTCTAGAAAGACAAATATTTAGAAACGGAGGGAGTAGTGAGCAGTGACACTAATTTCATAGTGTGCTTGTTCATAGTTTTTTCTACAAACTTGGTCAAACATTGAATCATTTGACTTGACAAGAAATTTATTGGACTTATTTTTGGAGTTGGAGGGGTAGATACTTACCACTTACCAGTGACATTCTATTGTACTACTCCCTCCGTCCCAAAATTCTCGTCTTACATTTGTCTAGATACGGATGTACCTAATACTAAAACGTGACTTGATACATCCGTATTTAGACAAATCTAAGACAAGAATTTTGGGACGGAGGGAGTATATTAAAAGGTTTCAAATGCCAAATCATAAAATGATACAGTTTAAAAAGTGAACTTGTCATCATAACTCATTACCCCATTGCCATCATGCTGAAAATGCATGTAACTATCATCTACTCCCTCCGTCCGAAAAAGCTTGTCCCAAGCTTGTCCCTCAAATGGATGTATCTAGCACTAACTTGGTGCTAGATACATCCATTTGGTGGACGCAAGCTTTTTCGGATGGAGGGAGTAACATATTCAAGACTTCTAAGATTATCAAATAATACCTGCCCTTAACAGTTTACATATCCCAGAAATAAAGTTAAAATATTAATCCATGTAAAGAGAACATAATGGCACCTGCATGCATAATATGACCTTCAATTATGAAATCCTTTTACCTATAAAGCAATATTTGCATGACAATGAAAAATTCAGAACTATCAACTAACAATAAACAACAGATTAAAACAAAATCCTGATACATGGTAAATAATTGGTCGAAAATTGCATAACATCAGGTTAGACAAAACTACTAGGGATGGCATGTCCATAGATGAGACAAAACGCCATTAAGCTCCGGCGTATAGAACCGCACTGCTGCATGCTACACATTACTTAATTATGTTATATCCACAGTGGCCAGTAGGTGCTAAATTTTAAGCATTCCTTGCAGATCAGACAACGAGGTAACCAGCTCGAATTCAATCGGAAAGTGCTTGCAGAAACCCTAAGTGAAACCGAAATGTAACCAGAGCAGAATTCTTGGAATGTTGGAAGAAACATACCACGAGATCTGAACAGACAACAAACAGAACAAAAAAAATCCAATATCCCACAAGATCGAGTTCTATCTCTATCAATGACAGCAGCAGAACCAAGTAAAGCCTAAGAAACAAAATACTCGCAATACAAACAGCTCGCTCGCCAAAAACGACAGCAGAATACCAATTGAAATCTAGAAAAAAATAACAATAAACTCGGAAGAGAGCAATTAACAAGTTAGCCGCGATGGGACCATGAACTGCCGTAACAACTATATCATCTAGACTCCACGTAGTAAATCAAAGCATACGAAGGAGAACGAAACAGCTCGAATTTTTCGCAACGTGTAAACAACGAGTGAGACAGACAAATCCGAAAATACCGAAACCTAGAGACGCATAACCCAACGGTACCCGGTCGAGCCCCATCTGAGCACAAAAATCTGACTGCTTAAGTGGACCAGCTAAACCGAGGGAAGCAACAAATCCTCGCGGGAGCGCGAGACGAGGTATACCCCAGATCTAATCGCGCAGTTGGATGGTACAAAGTCGTACTTTGTATAGAATCTAAAGCCGAATTGGAACAGAAGAGAAGAGAGGAAACGCTAGATCGGATGGGGATGCTCAGTTTCTGCTCACCTCATCTTGCTAGGCACCGGCGGCGGCGGCGGCGGAGGCGGGGAGTGGGGAGAACGAGGGTTTTGAGAGGTTTTGGAATGGCAGGGTGCGAAGTGAGAAGAGACGGCGAACGAAAATAGGGTACGGCAGGTAATAAGGGTAAAGACGAGCAAATAGCAGGCCGGGTGTACCGATCTCGGAGACCGGTCGCGCGGACGTGGCCGGGCCGTGGGCCAGCAGCTCGACGCACAGGGTTGACGCTTGACTGGGCCGGCCCACCAATCAGATTCCAAAAATGAAACACGAACAAAATTTGCAAACCCCAAACAGATTCCAAAACCCGAACAATTTTCAAAAATGTTTCTGATTTTTTTATGAAAAACACGAACATTTTTTGATATCACGAACATTTTTTAGTTTTTTAAAAAATGGAAAAGAGGAACATTTTTTTTAACTAAGCACCAAAAAAATAAAACAGGAACTTTTTTTAAAATACGAACAAAATTGTATTGTACGCTTTTTTGGAAATGTGAACAAAATTTTAAACATGGCAATTTTTTTTGAATTTGCGATTATTTATTACAAAAGAATATTTTTTTGAAATTGCGTACAAAATTTGAAAACTGGAACTTTTCTGAAAACCCAAATTTTTTTTGGGACATCAAACAGTGGTGAAAAAGGAACAAAATTGAAAACAAGAACATTTTTCGAAATTGTGATTTAAAATCCCGAATATTTTTTTGAATTTAGAGAAGAAAATTTTGAAAATGAGAACAAAATTTGAACATGATCATTTTTTAAAGAACAAACATTTTTTTGAATCTTGAGAACAAATTTTGAAACAAAGAACAAATTTAGAAGAGCGGACAATTTTTTAAAGCATGAACATTTTTTTCGAATCTTGGGAACAAATTTTAAAACAGAGAACAAATTTGGAAACGCGAACAATTTCTTAAAGCACGAATATTTTTTGAATATTGAGCACAAATTTTGAGACGAAGAACAAATTTGAAATATCCTGAACAAATTTGGAAGCGCGAACATTTTTTGAAAACGTGAACAATTTTTTTTAATCTGGTACATTATATGATATTCGGATGTTTTGAACTTTTTTGTGTAACGAGAACAAATTTTGAATTTTGAGAACATTTCTTTTTAAAACTGAACCTTTTATGGAAACACAAACAAAATTTGAATATTTTTATAAAAAAGAGGAGAAAAGAAAATGAAATAACAAACCAAAGAAAGGAAACAAATAGAAAAAACAAGAAAAGAAAAGAAATAAGAAACAGAAATAACTAAAAACGAAAAGAAGAAGAAAAAGTCAAAAATTCAAAAAGAACATTTTTTAATAGCATGAACATTTTTTGAAAATTAAGAACAAATCTGAATATGTACTTAGTTTAAAAAGATGAAATAACGTTAACACGAAAACAAAAACTAAAAAAAGAAAAGAAAGAGGAAATTAGAAAAAGAAACAGAAAAGAAAAAAAAAAGAAAAAAGTAAAAAAGTAAAAAAGAAAAACCGGTTTAGGGAACCTTCTAGAAGGTTCCCAAAACCAGAAAAAACCGGCTAAGGAACTCAGGTTCCCAAAACCGGAAACACTAGAACACGTTAAATGGGCCGGCCCAAGGGTAGCGCTCGATCGCTGGCTCTGTGCGATGCGTCGACTGTTTGACGCAATGAGCGTCCAATAGGAAATTCCCACTTTTATGGCGTTCCCTATGAGAGCAACTAATTAACGAGCGCAGCGCTCCTTCGGAAGCCTTGCAACGATCAGCGTCACTTGGCGATTTGCCATGTGTCGCGCTCTGGACGCTCCCTCTGTATTTCTTTTTTTAATTTTTTCGCACGGGTTTTCGGCTTTCTAAACAGTTTTTTTCTGGTTTTTTCAATGTTTTGATTTTTCACCGGTCTTCCCTAGCTTTTCGACCAAATTTTTTTTTCGAAAAAACAAAATTTGCACAAAAAAACGTGTTTTTTTCCTTTCGCGAGAGTCACGGTTTTGTTTCTGCGAGAGGCACGGCCGTGCCTCTTGGAAAACGAAAAAAACGCGTTTTCTGTTTTTTTCTTTCGCGAGAGGCACGGTTTTGCTTCCGCAAGAGGCACGGTTGTGCTTTCGCGAGAGTCACGGTCGTGCCTCTTGGAAAGGGAAAACAAAACGCGTTTTCTGTTTTTTCTTCTTTCGCGAGAGACACGGTTGTGCTTTCGCGAGAGTCACGGCCGTGCCTCCTCGGAAACGGAAAAAAACGCGTTTTCTTTTTTTTGTTTCACGAGAGGCACAGTTTTGCTTCCGCGAGAGGCGCGGTTGTGATTTCGTCAGAGGCACGGGCATGCCTCTTTTGAAAAGGGAAAAACCCGTGCTCCCGGTTCGGTTTTTTCGTCTGTTTTTTTGTGAAAAAAAGTTCGTCAAAACCTATCAACATGGGATCTAGTTTTGAAGATCTCGACGTGAGGAATCCAACGACGAAAGCGGTTCGAGATTTGGACGCACATTTTAAGAGATAAACGTTTTGAATAAATGGATCTACAAAAAAAGGAAAACTCTCAGGCTGCGACAAGTGGCGCCCATGCAGCGCGCCACTTGTCGCAACTGGGAATTGGAATGATCTTCGCAACAGGTACTCCTTAACTAGTGATTTCGGTTCCCTATTCACGGCCGCACCGCCTGTTTGTTTGCATTTCGCAAACCGGTGCCTGTAGCGTGCCCCGAGTTGGCCCGGCCTGATAGTCTGTATTTTAGTCCGTCAAAAACAACTACGCTTGCAGTGAATCAAACCAGCGTGAGAGTTATTTCTCGTACTATGAGAGAATATAGTCTTCCCCTCGCATCGACGTTTTCTGTTTCAGCTCGTTATTGGACCGGCCCAGTTTATTCTTCGCCTCGCGACTCTCTCCTCCTTCACTTATCGTCTCGGCCGAGTTCCTCCTCCTCTTCTTCTTCTCCTGGTGCTCGTCGTCTCCTCCCGCACAGCTGCGGTGCTGGCGGCTAGTCTTCGGTGCTCGTCTTCTCCTCCCGCACGGCCGTGACGACGGCGGGTGGTCTCCGCGGCGACCGCAAGGGCTGGGGTAGTTCCTCCTCTTCTCCTTTTCTGGTTTTCTTCTGGAGGTTCGTGGTGAAGGATTGACCTCGGAGGAAAGATATGGTGCAGATTTTTGTGTACTTGTCCATGTTTGTGCTTGATTTCTCCTGGATATAAGGTGTGTAGGCGTGATCTAATCCTTGATCTGTTATTTGGTGTTTTCTGTTGTTCATTTAGGGTTTGGGATTTCGTGATCTGGTGTGTTGGCTGGTGTGGATCGACAGCTAGGTCTTCTTTGATTAGTAGGTATGGTACAAAATGAATACCATGTGTGTTGTGGATCGACTGCTAGGGTTTCATGATTTCTACAATGTGCAGGGCGTGATACTTCTTTTGTGTGCTTTTATTTGTAGGTTTTGACTGAGCAAGGGGAGAAATTTCAAGGTGTAAACAACATTTTTTGGAGGTAATAGTCCATTAGGATGGTGGCTTTTGTGTTTTTAGTTTATGTGTATTGGTTCTGCCCTCATTAGTTAGGCAACTCATTTGTGTCATTAAGAATGCTTGTTGATTTTTGATGGGTAAAAACAGGTTTCTGTGTATTGTATTTTTCTGTCATTTTGTCATTATTGTTTTCAGATGAAGATGATAGTGCTTTTGTACAATGTCTGAACTGAAAGTAGCCATGTTTGTCCAGTTATGCTTCACCATGTGTATCTTAGTTAAATTTTGGGCATCAACAAGCAGTATATTAGTTAAATATAATTGTTACTTTAATGATTATGAGGTTAACGACTCCCCAATTCTACCGCAATTTAGAGGTCGGCAAGCAGTCCTTCGTACTCCGCAGTGTTGTTGGTTGCTTCCTCCCTAAGGAAATGCATTTGAACCACGTACTTGAGGTGTTCTCCGGTGGGTGCGACAAGCAGAACTCTAGCACTGGCGCGTTGTAGCGAGAAGGCACCATCAAAGTACATGATCCAATCCTTCTCAGTTCCTCTGCCAGGGAGAGTTGATTCTCGAATCTCGTCATCTTGCGTTGGCATCCAGCAATGAATTCCGCCAAGGCTCTGCTCTGAATAGTTGATGTACTCTCAAATTTGAGTGCAAAACTCGACAGCTCCAATGCCCAGTCTACTATTCTGCCAGTTGCCTCTGGATTCCTCAAAATGCGCTGCAACGAGAAGCGAGTGACCACGGTTATCTCATGCACTTGGAAGTAGTGTCGTAGCTTTCTCGAGGCCATGAGTAGGCCAAAGAGCAGCTTCTGCACGCTCGAATACCTTTATCTAGCCTCCTGCATGAGAGAGCTAACAAGGTATACTGGCCGCTGCACCACTTTTTTCTTTGGTGTCATCTGCTGATTAATTTCACTTTCTTGCACTATTTTTTCCTCCGCCGGCATTGGGACTCGCCAGGAAGGACTCCGCCTCGTCGTGGGATGGCTTCGCTGTCGTCATTTCCTAATTGCTAGCTTCTCTCTATGCAGCTAGCGTGGCACTAACCACTTGGTTCCTTGCCGCTAAGTATAGTAGGAATGGCTCCTGTGGCCTAGGAGTGACTAGGGTTGGTGCAGAGGACATGTATTTTCAGATCTTGCAGTGCGACCTCCACTTCCGGAGTCCATTTTACTGGACCCGCCTTTTTCGATATCTGGAAAATGGCAGGGCACGCTCAGCAGGCCTTGAAATGAACCTAATCAAAGCTGCAACACAACCGGCAAGACGTCGCACATCCTTGACGGGCTTGGGCGCCTGAATCTGCTCGATAGCCTTGATCTTGTCGGGGTTTACTTCGATTCCACGCTGAGACACGAAGAACCCGAGAAGCTTGCTGGATGGAACACCAAACACGCACTTATTAGGGTTGAGCTTCATGTTGATTTTGTGCAAGTTCGCAAACGCCTCTTCCAAATCTTGAATGAGGGTTGATCCGTCCTTACGCTACTGCAGGTTGGTCCCCAATAAAAATATAGATATGGTGGAGACGTATCAACATCCCCAAGCTTAATTCATGCTCGTCCTCAAGTAGGTAAATGATAAAAACAAAATTTTTGATGTGGAATGCTGCCTAACATGTTGATCATATATTATTTTCTTTTGTAGCATGGACATTTGGGCTTTTAGATGATTCAAAGCAATAGTCTATAATTGACATGAAGACATCAATACTCAAGCATATCAACAAGCAACCATGTATTTCAAAATATCAACACTAAAGAAAGCTATCCCTAGCCCATTATGCTCAATCATTGATCCATTCATGAAACACACTCAAATATTAGCTATATCCTATGCACAAGTATGATAATAGTGTTCCCTAGTTGGAGCTTTATAAGAGAAGATGGAGACTCAAATAAAAATAAAATTGCATAAAGTAAATAGATAGGCCCTTCACAGAGGGAAGCAGAGATTTGTAGAGGTGCCAGAGCTCATAATTTAAATTGAGAGATAAAATTGTTTTGAGAGACATGCTTTTCCTGTCAACGAAAATGACCGAGAATTTCAAATACTTTCAATGTTAGATAAATCATAGGCGGTTCCCACATATAAAATAAATTTTATTCCTTTTCCCACCACTCTTTCACAATCCATGGCTAGCCATATCCACGGGTGCCTTCCATACCAACACTTTATAAGGAATTTATTATTAATAACATATAAATAAAAAAATTATTTCTGGACTGGGCATCCCTATTACGTGCCACACTCTCGTGCAATCACAAGTGAATAAACACTCATCTTGAGGATAACATATCTAGCATGGAAAATATTGGCCACCCCCTCCCGCTTCATGAGCGGTACGGGCACACAAAAAGGAAATTCATTTTGAAAATTAGATTTGGCACATATATATTTACTTGGAAGGCATGGAAATACTGCATATATGTAGGTATGGTGGACTCATTTGGAACAACTTTTGGGGTTTAAGGAGTTGGATGCACGAGCAGTATTCCCGCTTAGTACAAATGAAGGCTGGCAAATAGATTGAGAAGCGACCAACCAAGAAACAAAAACGATCATAAACGAGCATTAAACATAACTAACACTGAATAATGCACCACAAGTAAGATATCATTTCATTGCAAAACTATTGACTTTCATGCTTGCATAGGGAATCACAAACCTGAACACCAATATTCTTACTAAGCATAATTACTCACCAACATGACTCACATATTACTATCTCCATATCTCAAATTATTACAAGGAATCAAGTTTATGATATCCAATGGTCTTCATGAAAGTTTTTATTATACCCCCTTGAATATCTATCACTTTGGGACTAATTTGATATATTACCATTGCTACTTTTCAAGCTCTCAAATAAATTTAAATGAGGCACGAGAGCATAAATATTTCTTCAAAATTTTCAACTCCCAAAATAATATAAGTGAAGTATGAGAGCTTTTCTTTTAAAAAAATTAAACTACCACCGTGCTCAAAAAGATATAAGCGAAGTGCTAGAGCAAATCCTAGTTCAAAAATTTTAAGTGAAGCACATAGAGCAATTCTAACAGATCATAGCATCATTATGGCTCCCTCAAATAGGTGTGTACAGCAAGGATGATTGTGACAAACTAAAAAGCAAAACAAGAAAAGACTCGTATAATACAAGACGCTCCAAGCAAAACTCATGATATGTGACGGATAAACATATAGCTCCAATTAAGATTATCGATGGTCGTTAGAAGAAAGAGGGGATGCCTTCCGGGGCATCCCCAAGCTTAGTTGCTTGGTACTCCTTGAATATTACCTTGGGGTGCCATGGGCATTCCCAAGCTTAGGCTCTTTTCACTCGTTATTCCTTCATCCATCGTGATCTCACCCCAAACTTGAAAACTTCAATCACACAAAACTTAACAAAACCTTTGTGAGATTTGTTAGTATAATAAAGCAAATCACCACTCTAAGTACTGTTGCAAACCCATTAATATTTTACTATTGCATTGTACCTACTGTATTCTAACTTTCCCATGGCTTATACCCCCGATACAATCCATAGATTCATCAAAATAAGCACACAATGCAACGAAAACAGAATGTGTCAAAAGCAGAACAGTCAGTAGTAATCTGTACTTTAACCATACTTCTATAACTCCGATGTAACATCCCAAATTTCCAATTTGGAATGTTATACGTAGATCATCATGCATATCATATTTTTTATTGCATTGTTGGCTCGATCCAAGAAATTCTACGCAACTCAAGGACCCTCGGAGAGAGTTGGGGATTTCGTTATTTCCATATTTGGGGTTTTTTCTCAAATTTTGAAAATAGGATCATTGATTTTATTTATTTTATATTCAATTATTTCTACTACCGAAAATTCAGAGAGGGAACAAAATGACTTTCCCAAAATAAAGAAATAATGAAGATTTAATAAAAAAAATTCAAATAAGGTTTATTTTGGAGTTTTTCGTTTTATTTGAATTTAGGAAAAAATGCGTGTTTTTCAAAATTGCATTTAGGCCCCAAATAAATGTTCATCTAGTCCGTCTTGATTTTAGAAGTCGGGGAAAATTTATTTCGGGATTTTTGGAGTCTGTTTAGTATTTCTTTTTATTTTTCTACCGAGTGTAATGTTTTTTTAAAAAAAAACGTGCACCGACTCTCGTCAGCGTGCCAGCGGGACTCGCTCGGGCGCGATAAAGCGCTGGACCCAGCGCCTTAGCCTTGCCAGATCGCCCGCCAAATTTCAACCGCCGCCCTACCACGCAAAACCCTAACCCTAGCCGCTAGCCGCCGCCTTGCCGCCGCCACCGCCTGACGCCGCCGCCGCCCCGCATCCCGAGGTTCGCCGCAGCCTCGAATCGCGTGCCGCCGGTTTTCTTAAAAACCGGGCGGTTTTTCTTTACGGTTTTTTTCGGTTTTTTAGATTCGTTTTATTTTAGTTTTCGTTTTTTTTTCGGTTTAGGTTAATTAGAGGACGTTCGTCCGTTAGATCGTCTTAGCAAACGCTTTTCGTCAGATTCGTTAAATTAACGAACGTTCGCTAATCTATTCGTCGTTTTTCTTTTTCTAGGATTTTCCGCGGTTATTTTCTGATCGTGATTTCTGATCCGGTTTTCGTTTTAGTATAACTTTTCGCTCGTTTATCGGAATCAGGCGATTCAAGCACCTGGAGTTTCGTCTCGAAACCCTCTTTCCGAATAATCTACTTAAACAAGTTTTTGCTTCTGTAAAATTTGACTTAGATCCAGATTAGTAAAACGAAGCTGTTTTCTTTCGCCGTTTGACTTTCGTTGCTTTATTCGATTTGATTCTTTTTGCAAACCGGAGTTCTTAAGTTGAACATTCTGGTTGGATCTATTGTTCGAGTTTTACCTTTGCATTAGATGAGTACTTATTGTATGCTTGTTTATTTGTCTGCGATAGAATACCTTGAGTCGCTACTTTGTTACTTGAGTCTCTAGGTTTGCGGATCATCGACAAGGCAAGTAACACTTGATCATACCTTTTCTACTACCGGTTTTTATGCATTAGATCTATCCTCAAACATTGCATGAATAGGATCTAATTAAATTGTGGGATGGGAAGTAGGCGAGGTAGTACCTATCACTGTTTTATTATCAAACCTTTGGGAGTTACTTCTCGTTTGCTTATTATGCCATGCTATGCTAGTAGACGTGGATTGGGTGAGTGAATATCCATGACAGATGTGAGATTGTTAATTACTGGTTTATTTAAGGTGGCAACCTAAACACACATCTGGGTGGATTGAGGCACCTGTTTTCTAGCAGGACTTGCCTGTATTTCTTCGGACCGCCACCCAGGCTCAAAGGGATCATGAGATTATTCAAACTAGAAACTTACGTGTGTAGCCACATGCTATTATGGGCTCTAGCATAGTTGACTAAGTTGTGCGAACTCTTACGGGGTGGACTAGCAGATGTAGGGGATGTAGGTTGGTACGATCAACCCCTCATGTAAGGTGCTAGTGCTTCTGAAAGACTATGTCTCGGTCATCCGTTTCTCAAACATCAGGTAGTGCGAGAATTCAAGCGGAGGCGATCGAGTCATGTGGGGAAAGTGCGCAAACCTCTGCAGAGTGTATAAACTAATCATGGTTAGCCGTGACTCCGGTTATGGACATCTTGAGTATCTAGTACTTGATTATCATGTGAATCTCATCATGTTACTTTAATTAATATTGTTGGGTTTTAATGAGTACTTTTAATTGGGATTGAGAATGTCATCAACCATTCTCAATGTTTAACAACCACCATGATAGTTAAATAAATTATTTCCTTTGCGAAGAGGGAAAAATTGGCTTTATGCAAAAGCTGTAACCATAGAGCTTTACCACCACCAAATATGAATGTAGTATAGCCAATCTCCATTGTTATTCTCTATGTGTTACATTGCGGCATATTCCATGTCTTGACCCGTTCTCGGTACGCAACGTTTCATGTTGCGAGACTTTTCGAACGATGAGTAAGGTGCTTTTAGGTCGTGGTTCTATACTCGGTGATGCCGTTAGAGTTGATGGACTCGCTTATCTTCCAAGCCTTCATTGTTATCGTTTTAGATGGCCTTAAGCCATATTTATTTCAATAAGTTCTCTTTTGAGACATTCGATGTAATAAGTGTGTGATTGCTACTCGCTATAAATCCTCCAAATCTTGTGTGGTGTCGGCATTCTTGATCCAGGATGACATCGAGCACACTGATCGATCGTTTGAGGTCTGGTCGCTACATCCGAACATTCTGAAAATTTTGGACAACGTAGGCAATTTGTATATCAATCTGTGTAAAAATTCAAATTTTTTCGTTGCTCGAGTGATTTTTAAAAATTCTGCTACTCGACGTAAAAGTTTATGTTTTCAAACAGGATCAAGTCAACTATCACCCAAGCCATCCTAAAGGCATTACTTGGCACAAACAATTAAAACATAAAAAGCACAATAATCATAATAGAGGCATAACTGTGTATTTATTGAAAAACAGAAAAGAAACAAAAATTTAAAGGATAAATATTGGGTTGCCTCCCAACAAGCGTTATTGTTTTACGCCCCTAGCTAGGCATAATGCATAGATTCAAGCATTGCCATCTTTAGTTTTTGCTATATTTGTAAGAGTTTTCTCAAACCCGGGAGGCTCTTTACGCTTCCCAATATTCTCAGGAAATGAGACCATCTTGAGATCCAAAATATCCAGCCGCTTATTACCCAAAGTAGTCAAAGTATTCATGCGATTGAGGTTTCCACTAATATTTTTGAGAGGTTCATTAGACTTTTGTAACACAACATAATTTTTCTGTATATCACCCAATTTGTCTAATATTTGAATCCCTTCTTGAGTAAAAGTAAATCCTTTTTGTGGTGGTGGAATTCCCAATATTCCCTCTATTATTTCATAAGCAACATTAGCATCAATCTCAACAAAATTCCCTTTAGCGGCAAAATCCAAAAGTTGTCTATGATGCATGGTTAAACCTATATAAAAATTGCGGAGATTTTTTTTGCATCTCCTTTTATATTTCAAACACGGTAAGATTCCATTAACCTATACCAGGAATCTTTCAAATTTTCTTCTTATTTCTGTTTGAAGTACAGAACTTCAAAATAAGGAGGGGTAGTCATGCTAGCCATGATGACAAGATGACCAAAACAAAAAGGCAAACGGTTTTTTTTTTGCATTTTTGTAAAAAATATTTTGGAAGTGGGGGAGATGAAAAGAAGAGGCAAATGGCAAATAAAGTAATTGCAAGGAGATGAGAGTTTGTGCGTAGGTACTTGATAGATGTTGATGATGTCTCCCCGGCAACGGCGCTAGAAATTCTTCCTGATTGCTTGTATCTGCGTTGGTATTTCCCCGAAGAGGAGAGGATGATGCAGCACAACAACGGTAAGTATTTCCCTCACTTATGAAACCAAGGTTATCAATCTAGTAGGAGAACCAAGCAACACTATGTAAACAACACCTACACACAAACAACAAAAACTTGCAACCCAGCGTGTAAGAGGGGTTGTCAATCCCTCCTTAGTATTGAGATAGATTAAATTGTATGAGATTTGATAAATAGATCTAACTAAAACATAAAATAAAATAAATAAAGGAAAAATGCAGCAATGTATTTTTTGTTTAATATGATATGAAAATAGACCCAAGGGTTGTAGTTTTCATTAGAGGCTTCTCTCGAGAAAATAACATACGGTGGGTAAACAAATTACTGTTCGGCAATTGATAGAAAAGCGAATAATCATGACGATATCCAAGGCAATGATCATGTATATTGGCATCACTTCCAAGATTAGTAGACTGAAATGATTCTACATCTACTACTATTACTCCACACATCGACCGCTATCCAGCATGCATCTAGTGCATTAAGTTCATGGAAAAATGGAGTAATGCAATAAGAACGATGACATGATGTAGACGAGATATATTCATGTAGGAATAGACCCCATCTTTCTATCCTTAATAGCAACGATACATGTGTGTCATGTCTCTTTTTGTCAATGAGATTGAGCACCGCAAGATCGAACCCATCAAAAATGTCACGCCCAAGATGCGACCCTATCCTAAAGGAACTCGAAGGTCCCACCAAGGATAGAAGCGCATCTTGAAGACGCTTTTGCAAGATGGATATCATTACATCAACATTACATAATAGATGGGGATACATACATAAGGCCTACAATGCCACACGAATACAACATCATTATACAAGAGATCAACATCCGACTACGGACGATACATAAACAGAAACTCAAACAATATCCACCCTGCTAGCCCAGGCTGCCGACCTGGAACCTATCCCCTGATCGAAGAAGAAGCAGAAGAAGAACTCAACGCAAGCAAGCATCGCTCTCGTGTCATGATCATCGCATAACCTGTACCTGCAACTGTTGTTGTAGTAATCTGTGAGCCACGAGGACACAGCAATCCCATTACCATGGGTATCAAGACTAGCAAAGCTTAATGGGAAAGGAAGGGGTAAAGTGGTGAGGTTGTAGCAGCGACTAAGCAAGTATGGTGGCTAATATACGCAAATGAGAGCGAGAAGAGGAGCAAAGGAACGGTCATCAACTAGCAATGATCAAGAGGTGATCCTGAACACCTACTTACGTCAAACATAACCCAGAAACCGTGTTCACTTCCCGGACTCCGCCGAGAAGAGACCATCACCGCTACACACGCGGTTGATGCATTTTAATTTGGATCTGGTGTCAAGTTATCTACAACCGGACATTAACAAATTCCCATCGCCACATAACCGCGAGCACGGCTCGAAAGTTTAAACCCTACGGGGGTGTCCCAACAGCCCATGATAAGCTCGCGATCAACCAAGGATATTCCTTCTCCGGGAAGACCCGATCGATCTCGGAATCGGTTTACAAGACATTTCGACAATGGTAAAACAAGACCAGCAAGATCGCCCGATCTTGCCGACATCCCGATAGGAGCTGCACATATCTCGTTCTCGTGGCAACACCGGATAAGCGAAGCGTCTGGTACCAAACGAATCCAAGTTGCCAAGGAATGGTCCCATACGGTGCTCTAGTTTGGACCAACACTTAGACAAGCATTGGCGGGGGGCTATAATAAAGATGACCCTTAGGTTAATTACTCCCAAGGGAAAAGCGGTGGTGGTGAGGCAAATGGTAAAACCAAGGTTGGGCCTTCTTTGGAGGAGTTTTATTCAAAGCAAAAGCTGTCGGGGGTCCCATAAATCACCCGACCGCGTTAGGAACACAAAATCCGGGAACATAACACCGGTATGGCGGAAACTAGGGCGGCAGAGTGGAACAAAATGTTGGGGAGCGTAGTAATTTCAAAAATTTCCCACGCACACGCAAGATCATGGTGATGTATAGCAACGAGAGGGAGAGTGTTGTCCACATACCCTTGTAGACCCGGCGAAGCGATCTGGCGTAGAGGAAGTAGTCGACGTTCTCCTCGCGATCCGACCGATCCGGCGCCGTTACTCCGGCGCCCGAGTTCTTGACACACGACAGTTCGATGGCGTCCCTCGTACTCGATCCAGCCGAGTGTCGAGGAGAGTTCGTCGAAGACGACGGCGTGGTGGCGATCTTGATGTTTCACTGCGCGAGGCTTCGCCTAAGCTTTGCTGACAGTATAACCGAGGTGGAATATGGTGGAGGGGCACGCACACGGCTAAGGAGCGATCTCACGATCAACTTGTGTGTCTTAGGGTGCCTCTACCTCGTATATAAAGGAGCCAAGGGGAGGGGGCGCCGGCCAGAGAGGGAGGCGCAGGAGGAGTCCTACTCCTTCAGGGAGTAGGACTCCCTCAATCTATTCAATTAGGATTCCCTGAGGGGAAAAGAGGAGGAGGGCGGCCACCTCTCCTAGTCCTAATAGGACTAGGGGAAGGGGGGCGCAGCCCATCTAGGGCAGCCCTTCTCTTTTTCCACTAAGGCCCACTATGGCCCATTTACCTCCGGGGGTTCCAGTAACCTCCGGTACTCGCATAAATTCTGTTTTACCGGAACCATTCGAACTCCAAACATAGGCTTCCAATATATCAATCTTTATGTCTCGACCATTTGAGACTCCTCGTCATGTCCGGATCACATCAGGGACTCGAACTTCTTCGGTACATCAAAATACATAAACTCATAATAAGCATCATCGAAACCTTAAGCGTGCGGACCCTACGGTTCGAGAACAATGTAGACATGACCTAGAACTATTCACGGTCAATAACCAACAGCGGGACCTGGATGCCCATATTGGTTCCTACATATTCTCGAAGATCTTTTATCGGTCAGACCGCATAACAACATCGTTGTTCCCTTTGTCATCGGTATGTTACTTGCCCGAGATTCGATCGTCGGTATCAATACCTAGTTCAATCTCGTTACGGCAAGTCTCTTTACTCGTTCGTAATACATCATCTCACAACTAACTCATTAGTTGTGGTGCTTGCAAGGCTTAAGTGATGTGTATTACCGAGAGGGCCCAGAGATACCTCTCCGACAATCGGAGTGACAAAACCTAATCTCAAAATCGCCAACCCAACATCGCCTTTGGAGACACCTGTAGTACTCCTTTATAATCACCCGATTCGTTGTGACGTTTGGTAGCACCAAAGTGTTCCTCCGTAAGCGGAGTTGCATAATCTCATAGTTACAGGAACATGTATATGTCATGGATAAAAGCGGTAGCAACATACTAAGCGATCGTGTGCTAAGCTAAGGAATGGGTCATGTCAATCAGATCATTCTACTAATGATGTGACCTCATTAATCAAATAACAACTCCTTGTTCATGGTTAGGAAACATAACCATCTTTGATTAACAAGCTAGTCTAGTAGAGGCATACTAGTGACATGTCGTTTTGTCTATACATTCACACATGTATCATGTTTCCGGTTAATACAATTCTAGCATGAATGATAAACATTTATCATGAAATAAGGAAATAAATAATAACTTTATTATTGCCTCTAGGGCATATTTCCTTGATCTCCCACTTGCACTAGAGTCAATAATCTAGATCACATCACCATGTGATTAACATCGATAGTTCACATCATCATGTGATTAACACCCATAGTTCACATCATTATGTGACCAACACCCAAAGGGTTTACTAGATTCCGTAATCTAGTTCACATCGCTATGTGATTAACACCCAAAGAGTACTAAGGTGTGATCATGTTTTGCTTGTGAGAGAATCTTAGTCAATGGTCTTTCACATTCGGATCCGTTATGTATTTTGCAATTTTCTATGTCTACAATGCTCTTGCGGAGCTACTCTAGCTAATTGCTCCCACTTTCAATATGTATCTAGATAGAGACTTAGAGTCGTCGGATCGGTGTCAAAACTTGCATCGGCGTAACCTTTTCTGACGAACCCTTTTGTCACCTCCATAATCGAGAAATATATCCTTACTCCACTAAGGATAATTTTGACCGCTGTCGATGATCTACTCCTAGATCACTATTGTACTCCTTGCCAAACTCGGTGCAGGGGTATACAATAGATCGGTACTGACATGGCATACTTTATAGAACCTATGGCCAAGGCATAGGGAATGACTTTCATTCTCTTTCTATCTTCTGCCGTGGTCGGGTTTTGAGTCTTACTCAATTTCACACCTTGTAACACAGGCAAGAACTCTTTCTTTGATTGTTCCATTTTGAACTACTTCAAAATCTTGTCAAGGTATGTACTTCATTGAAAAAACTTATCAAGCGTCTTGATCTATCTCTATAGATCTTGATGCTCAATATGTAAGCAGCTTCACCGAGGTCTTTTGAAAAACTTCCTTTCAAACACTCCTTTATGCTTTGCGAATAATTATACATTATTTCCGATCTACAATATGTCATTCACATATACTTATCGAAATGTTTGTAGTGCTCCCACTCACTTTTCAATAAATCTGAGGCTTCACCGTAAGTGCATATAAAACTATATGCTTTGATCAACTCATCAAAGCGTATATTCCAACTCGAGATGCTTGCACCAGTCCATAGATGGATCATTGGAGCTTGCACACTTTGTTAGCTCCTTTGGATCGATCAAACCTTCGGTTGCATCATATACAACTCTTCCTCCTAAAACCCATTCAGAATGCAGTTTTACATCCATTTGCCAAATTTCATAAATTGTGGCAATTGCTAACATGATTTGGACAGACTTAAGCATCGCTACTGCTTGAGAAAAACTCATTGTAGTCAACACCTTGAACTTGTCAAAAACCTTTTGCGACAAGTCGAGCTTTGTAGATAGTAACACTACTATCGGCGTCCGTCTTCCTCTTGAAGATCCATTTATTTTCTATGGCTTGCCGATCATTGGGCAACGCCACAAAAGTCCACACTTTGTTCTCATACATGGATCTCATCTCGATTTCATGGCCTCAAGCCACTTTGCGGAATCTGGGCTCACCATCGCTTCTTCATAGTTCGTAGGTTCATCATGATCTAGTAGCATGATTTCGAACAGGATTACCGTACCACTCAGTGCGGATCTTACTCTGGTTGATCTACGAGGTTCTGCAAGTAACTTGATCGAAGTTTCATGATCAACATCATTAACTTCCTCACTACTTGGTGTAGGTGTCTCGTAAACCGGTTTACTGCGACGAACTACTTTCAAGTAAGGGAGAAGGTACTATTACCTCATCAAGTTCCACTTTCCTCCCACTCACTTCTTTCGAGAGAAACTTCTTCTCTAGAAAGGATCCATTTTCAGCAACGAAAATCTTGCTTTAGGATCTGTGATAGAAGGTGTACCCAACAATTTCCTTTGGGTATTCTATGAAGACGCACTTCTCCAATTTGGGTTTGAGCTTATCAGGATGAAACTTTTTCACATAAGCATCGCAGCCCCAAACTTTAAGAAACGACAACTTTGGTTTCTTGCTAAACCATAGTTCATAAAGTGTCGTCTCAACGAATTTAGATGGTGCCCTATTTAACGTGAATGCAATTGTCTCTAATGCATGATCCCAAAAGCGATATTGGTAAATTGGTAAGAAACATCATAGATTGTACTATATCCAATAAAGTACGGTTATGACGTTCGGACACACCATTATGATGTGGTGTTCCAGGTGGCATAAATTTGTGAAACTATTCCACATTGTTTTAATTGAAGACCAAACTCGTAACTCAAGTATTTATCTCTGCGATCAGATCGTAGAAACCTTATTTTCTTGTCACGATGATTTTTCCACTTCACTCTGAAATTCTTTGAACCTTTCAACTATTTCAGACTTATGTTTCATCAAGTAGATATACCCATATCTGCTTTAAATCAACTGTGAAGGTCAGAAAATAATGATACTTGTCGCGAGCCTTAATATTCATCGGATGACATACATCAGTATGTATGATTTCCAACAAATCTGTTGCTTTCGCTCCATTGTTAGGAGAAGCGGTGTTTTAGTCATCTTGCCCAAAAGGCACGGTTCGCAAGCATCAAGTGATTCATAATCAAGTGATTCCAAAATTCCATCAAGCATGGAGTTTCTTCTTTACACCAATATGACCTAAGCGGCGATTACCACAAATAAGTTGCACTATCATTATTAACTTTGCATCTTTTGGTTTCAATATTATGAATATGTGTATCACTACGATCGAGATCCAATGAACCATTTTCATTGGGTGTGTAACCATATAAGGTTTTATTCATGTAAGCAGAACAACAGTTTATTCTCTTACTTAAATGAATAACCGTATTGCAATAAACATGATCAAATCATATTCATGCTCAACGTAAACACTTGAATAACATTTATTTAGGTTCAACACTAATCCCGAAAGTATAGGGAGTGTGCGATGATGATCACATCAATCTTGAAACTACTCTCAACACACATCGTCACTTTACCCTTAACTAGTTTACATTTATTACGCAACTCTGTTTGAGTTACTACTCTTAGCAACCGAACCATTACCAAATACTGGGGGTTGCTATAAACACTAGTAAAGTACACATCAATAACATGTATATCAAATATACTTTTGTTTACTTTGCCATCCTTCTTATCCGCCAAATACTTGGGGTAGTTACGCTTCGATGACCAGTCCCTTTGCGGTAGAAGCACTTAGTCTCGTGCTTAGGTCAGACTTGGGCTTCTTCACTTGAGCAACAACTTGCTTGCCGTTCTTCTTGAAGTTCCTTCTATCTTTCCCTTTGCCCTTTTTTTTTGAAACTAGTGATCTTGTCAACCATCAACACTTGATGCTCTTTCTTGATTTCTACCTTCGTCGATTTCAACATCACGAAGAGCTCGGGAATCATTTTCGTCATCCCTTGCATACTATAGTTCATCACGAAGTTCTACTAACTTGGTGATGGTGACTAGAGAATTCATCAATCACTATCTTATCGGAAGATTAACTCCCACTTGATTCAAGCGATTGAAGTACCCAGACAATCTGAGCACATGCTCACTAGTTGAGCGATTCTCCTCCATCTTTTAGCTATAGAACTTGTTGAAGATTTCATATCTCTCAACTCGGGTATTTGCTTGAAATATTAACTTCATTTCCTGGAACATCTCATATGGTCCATGATGTTCAAAACATCTTTGAAGTCCCGATTCTAAGCCATAAAGCATGGTGCACAAAACTATCAAGTAGTCATCATATTGAGCTAGCCAAACGTTCATAACATCGCATACGCTCATCGCAATAGGTGCATCACCTAGCGGTGCATTAAGGACATAATTCTTACGTGCAAAGACAATGAGGATAAACCTCCGATCACGGATCGAATCCGCATCATTGCTACTAACTTTTTCAACATAATTTTCTCTAGGAACATATCAAAAACAAACATATGAAAGCAACAACGCGAGCTATTGATCTACAACATAATATGCAAAATACTATCGGTACTAAGTTCATGATAAATTTAAGTTCAATTAATCATATTACTTAAGAACTCCCACTTAGAAAGACATCTCTCTAGTCATCCAAGTGATCACGTGATCCAAATCAACTAAACCATAACCGATCATCACGTGAAATGGAGTAGTTTTCAATGGTGAACATCTTATGTTGATCATATCTACTATATGATTCACGCTCGACCTTTCGGTCTCCGTGTTCGAGGCCATATCTGCATATGCTAGGCTCGTCAAGTATAACCCGAGTATTCTGGCGTGCAAAACCGGCTTGCACCCGTTGTAGATGGACGTGAGCTTATCACACCCGATCATCACGTGGTGTGCGGGCACGACGAACTTTGGCAGCGGTGCATACCGGGAGAACACTTCTTGATAATTTAGTGAGAGATCATCTTATAATGCTATCGTCAATCAAAGCAAGATAAGATGCATAAAAGGATAAACATCACATGCAAATCAATATAAGTGATATGATATGGTCATCATCATCTTGTGCTTCATGATCTCCATCTTGTTGCACCACCATGATCACCATCGTCACCGGCGCGACACCTTGATCTCCATCGCAGCATCGTTGTCGTCTCGCCAAACTTATGCTACTACGACTATCGCTACCGCTTAGTGATAAAGTAAAGCATTACTGAGGCGATTGCATTGCATACAATAAGCGACAACCATATGGCTCCTGCCGATTGCCGATAACCGGTTACAAAACATGATCATCTCATACAATAAAATATAGCATCACGTCTTGACCATATCACATCACAACATGCCCCTGCAAAAACAAGTTAGGCGTCCTCTACTTTGTTGTTGCAAATTTTACGTGGCTGCTACGGGCTTAAGCAAGAACCGGTCTCACCTCGCATCAAAACCACAGCGATACTTCGTCAAATAGACTCGTTTTAACCTTCTCAAGGACCGGCGTAGCCACACTCAGTTCAACTAAAGTGAGAGAGCAGACACCCACCGGTCACCTTTAAGCAACGAGTGCTCGTGGCGGTGAAACCAGTCTCAGCGTAAGCGTCTGGCGTAATGTCGGTGCAGGCCGCTTCATCTCACAATACCGCTGAACCAAAGTATGACATCTTTGGTAGGTAGTATGACTTGTATCGCCCACAACTCACTTGTGTTCTACTCGTGCAAAACATCAAACCATAGAAAAACCTAGGCTCGGATGCCCTTTGTTGGGGAACGTAGTAATTTCAAAAATTTTCCCACGCACACGCAAGATCATGGTGATGTATAGCAACGAGAGGGAGAGTGTTGTCCACATACCCTTGTAGACCCAAGCGAAGCGATCTGGCGTAGAGGAAGTAGTCGACGTTCTCCTCGCGATCCGACCGATCCGGCGCCGTTACTCCGACGCCCCCGAGTTCTTGACACACGTACAGTTCGATGACGTCCCTCGTACTCCGATCCAGCCGAGTGTCGAGGGAGAGTTCCGTCAGCACGACGGCGTGGTGACGATCTTGATGTTTCACCGGCGCAGGGCTTCGCCTAAGCTTTGCGACGGTATAACCGAGGTGGAATATGGTGGAGGGGGGCACCGCACACGGCTAAGGAACGATCTCACGATCAACTTGTGTGTCTTGGGGTGCCTCTACCTCAGTATATAAAGGAGCCAAGGGGGGAGGGGGCGCCGGCCAGGAGAGGGAGGCGCAGGAGGAGTCCTACTCCTTAGGAGTAGGACTCCTCCAATCCTATTCAATTAGGATTCCTGAGGGGAAAAGAGGAGGAGGGGGCCACCTCTCCTAGTCCTAATAGGACTAGGGGAGGGGGGCGCAGCCCATCTAGGGCAGCCCTTCTCTTTTTCCACTAAGGCCCACTATGGCCCATTTACCTCCCGGGGTTCCAGTAACCTCCGGTACTCAGATAAATTCTGTTTTACTTGGAACCATTCGAACTCCAAACATAGGCTTCCAATATATCAATCTTTATGTCTCGACCATTTGAGACTCCTCGTCATGTCAGGGATCACATCCGGACTCGAACTTCTTCGGTACATCAAAATACATAAACTCATAATAACTATCATCGAAACCTTAAGCGTGCGGACCCTACGGTTCGAGAACAATGTAGACATGACCTAGAACTATTCACGGTCAATAACCAACAGCGGGACCTGGATGCCCATATTGGTTCCTACATATTCTACGAAGATCTTTTATCGGTCAGACCGCATAACAACATATGTTGTTCCCTTTGTCATCGGTATGTTACTTGCGAGATTCGATCGTCGGTATCCAATACCTAGTTCAATCTCGTTACGGCAAGTCTCTTTACTCGTTCCGTAATACATCATCTCACAACTAACTCATTAGTTGTGGTGCTTGCAAGGCTTAAGTGATGTGTATTACCGAGAGGGCCCAGAGATACCTCTCCGAGCAATCGGAGTGACAAAACCTAATCTCGAAATCGCCAACCCAACATCGCCTTTGGAGACACTGTAGTACTCCTTTATAATCACCCGATTCGTTGTGACGTTTGGTAGCACCAAAGTGTTCCTCCGTAAGCACGGAGTTGCATAATCTCATAGTTACAGGAACATGTATATGTCATGGATAAAAGCGGTAGCAACATACTAAGCGATCGTGTGCTAAGCTAAGGGAATGGGTCATGTCAATCAGATCATTCTACTAATGATGTGACCTCATTAATCAAATAACAACTCCTTGTTCATGGTTAGGAAACATAACCATCTTTGATTAACAAGCTAGTCTAGTAGAGGCATACTAGTGACATGTCGTTTTGTCTATACATTCACACATGTATCATGTTTCCGGTTAATACAATTCTAGCATGAATGATAAACATTTATCATGAAATAAGGAAATAAATAATAACTTTATTATTGCCTCTAGGGCATATTTCCTTCACAAAACACCAGGCATAAGGCCGAGCCTTCCACCCTTTACCAATATATAGATGCATTAATAATATAAAAGAGATATTGTGATATCCCAACATAACCCTGTCCACCATGGAGCAATCTTCAACTTCACCTGCAACTAGCAACGCTATAAGAGGGGCTGAGCAAAAGTGGTAACATAGCCAAGCAATGGTTTGCTAGGAATGGTGTCAAAGGTTAGAGGTTCATGGCAATTTGGGGAGGCTTGAAGAGCAAAAGATAGATAACGCAGCATAGCGATAGAACGAAGCAACTAGCATAGCAATGATAGTAGTGAGATCTAGGGTAGCGGTCATCTTGCCTGAAATCCCGCTAGGAAGAAGAACGAGTCCATGAAGAAGATGAAGCCACGAAGACGAACCAAGCGGAGACGAACGAATCCTCATGATCGCAACGAAACGGGAACTATCGAGAAGAAGCATACAACATAGTAAACACACCACACATGAACAAGACATGATGCACAACAAGCATGATGCATGACAAAGCTACATGAAGCTACTCATGGCAAGAGATTATGCAAACCAGAACAACACATCAAGGCAAGTTTAAATGAGGCCGGAAACAACATATAACAAATCCGGTAAGTCCTCATATGCAGATTTCGAAATTGGTCCAGATCTGAATAAACATTAAGTTGAAGTTGTTAAACAGCAAGTTAAAGAGCACCAAGAGGATCTACACGAAATTCTAGTCAAGTTACATATAAAGTTCATTTAATTCGGAGCTACGACCTAGAAGATATGAGCAAAACAAGATAAGCATGGCATTGATGCAAAATACGTAGAAGCATCAAGCAAACACTCCCAAACATGGATGCAACATGATAACATGAAGCTACATGCAAAACAAGCAAGTTTCATATAGAACACACTCAAAACGGAGCAACGGTTCAACACACACACACACACTATACAAGTTATAGCAACAATCTGTCCAAAACAGCAACTAGGCATATTGCAAGCATCAAAACAATATGCTACAGCACCCCAACATAATAACAAAAGGCATGAGCATGAAGTACTGGTAAAGCATAACAAAACATGAACACTGAGCTATCTCCATAAATCACTAGAACATGCTCAAAAGACATGGAAAGATTGCAAATAATAACAGTTTCAGACTTCAGTAGAAATAACATCAGGTTGCAATGTTTAGAGCTATCAAACAACATGTTACAGGAACTTAACATGGCAAACAAAGGCATGGCATGAATCTACTAAAAGCATAGATCAAAAGACCCTTACTGACCATGAGCCAAAAAGGCACAGAAAATATGATGGCACCCATGTAAACATGGCAAGTTATATAACAGATTCAAACATGGCAGGAACAACAATAAGTAGGCATGTTGGTGAGCTTGAACCACTCACTATAGAGCAATACATGAAATGGCAAGGCAACCAATAGTAAGAAGACATGTTTATGAAGCTAAGCATGCCAAGAACAAGTCCATAGGGTGCATGGATCACTAGGAAAGCACATGGCCAAAACTGAACTTCATGTTAACAGGTTGACAGCAACATCATTTAGCAAGTTTGGAGCAAGATTATAACAAGCTACATCAGGCTATAATTGCAACCAAGGGCATGATTGGATAGAGCATGACATTTATAACAAAACATCCTTAGTGAACATCTCCAGAATAATGCACGAAATGACTAGTAGAAGCATGTTAACATGGCAACAAAATATAACAGAATCTGTCTAGCAAAACAGCAACAGCAAGTACCCTCCTTAACAAGCTTGATGCACTCACTACACAAGTCACAAAAATAGATGGTTGGCACCACTGGAAAGATGACATAGCATAGATCAAAACACATGTAGACATCAACCTCATAGGATGCACACATCAATCATGGCAAAAATGACAAATGAGCAAGTTATAACAGTTTCAATGATTAATGACAACATGCACTCTTCCAACAGCATCTCGGGCATCAAGATGAACTCAAATGAAAATGATGCAATGGAATGAAATGAAGTACTCGTTGAGACGAACAATTTGACATATTACACGCACAAAACGGAGCTACATGCATGGAGATACAGCAGGACGAACATGGCACCAGAATATCAGGAGTTTCGGGGACTTGGCAGAAATTACCATCCGGATCTAGGGTTGACCGGGCACGCATCACGAGGCGGCGGCGGATCTCGCCGGAGAAGGCGGTCGGAGCAGGAGGAAGAGGCCGGGGAGGCGCGGGGCGACCGGATCCGGGCAGCGCCGTCCCGTATCTGGCCGGAGGATGGCCGCAACGGGGACGGCGGACTCGGGGTTAGGCTGGGCGGCGGAGGCGCTTCCGGCGACATGGCGGCGGCCAAGCGAAGCGAAATCGGCGGAGGAGCTCAGCGACGGGCGAAGCGGGAAGGCGAGGCGGCTGCTGCGGGGAGCTTCGAGGCGCGGATGGGCCCGCAGCTCCGCAGAATCGGGCGGCGGAGGGCGGCGGGACGCGCCGGGCGACACCGAGGGCGGCGAGAGCGGGCAGGAGGGCCCCGCATGGGCCTCATGAACCCAGCTGGGTCGGCGGGCGACTGGGACTGGCCCGGGACATGTGGCGACGGCGGGTTGGTCCGGCGGAGCGGGCGGACACGTCCTCGGCCCGGATTTTTGTCCGGCGGCGGCGGGTGGAGTTTGCTAGGGTTTGGACTGCGCGAAATCCGGAGGGGAACACATATTTATAGGTAGAGGGAGCTAGGGGAGTCCAAATGAGGAGTGGTTTTCGGCCACGCGATCGTGATCGAACGACCGAGAGCATGGAGGGGAGTTTGCTGGGTTTTGGGCCACTTTGGAAGGGGTGTTGGGCTGCAACAAAAGAGGCCTTTGCGGTTACCCGGTTAACCGTTGGAGTATCAAATGACCTCCAAATGGCACGAAACTTGACAGGCAGTCTACCGGTGCTATACCAAGGCCGCTTGGCAAACCTCGGGCCATTCCGAGAAAGTTTAACACCCACACATGAGAAGAGGCAAAAGGGGAACGCCGGAGGACATAGGAGTGCCGGATTGCAAAACGGACAACGGGGAAAATGCTCGGATGCATGAGACGAACACGTATGCTAAATGAAATGCACATGATGACATGATAGAATGCAACACGCAAACAAATGACATGGCAACGACGGCGAATAACTGGCGGACACCTGGCACAACGAATCCGGGGCGTTACAACACTCCTCCACTAACAAGAGATCTCGTCCCGAGATCTTAGGACCGAGACGGAAGGGAAAAAGGGATGAGGTGAAACAAGAACTCAAGAGAAGAAGCAAAGAACCGAGAGCACTCGAGAAGAAGAGAGGAACGATGAGAATGACGAGAATCGAAAGCTCACAGAAACAGATAGACTATGAAACCGGCTCGTTCTAACCGGAGTGGTTAGAATGAGAAAGAAACGAATAAGACTGAAAGAATTTAGGCAGCACTCTGGCTCAAGATGGAAGATATAGAACACGAGCTTGAGAGGATGGAATGATACTTGATGAAGACATGACACAAAACCTCCGGAAAGAATTGAAGGAGTTGAATGAAAAGAACGGATAAGAATATGACAACTTGTGCCACGAATGAAATTGAAAGCATCTTTAGAAGTAAGGTTAGAATGGAGTTGTTGAGAAAATCAACAACGAAAGAATAAGCTTGTTGTGGACTTATAGGTAACATCTCAAGATCATGAGGTGATAACCGGCCACAAATGGAAATGATTGGATAGCTGAGAAGAACAAAGAAATGCAAAACTCCACTTCAAAAGAATACGGACAATTAAATGCACTTCGAGATGCGAGAAGAAAAGATACTTGAACTCCACCAACAAAATCTTGATGAACTCTTGAAGAATGAATTAAATCATAAAGAACCAGCATGAAGAAATCCGGTGACAAAAGGGTGACAAGATAGAATGAAGGATGAAAGAATAGGATGAGCCTTGCGATGATTTAGATGAAGGTTCTGACGAAATGGCCGAGGAAATTTGAACTCCGGAAATGAAAAGAAGAAAACACTTGGAACTAGAATTTATTCATCAAGAACAAATTCTGAAGGAAGGGATTACTCACTTGGATGAAAATAAGAATAAGATTTATTGTATGCTTATCCTTCATCAAATTAAATTGATGACAAGCAATGGATTTGCATACTACTTATTCTTCTTGAAAAGGATTGAGAAGTGACATATCGCAAACTTGAGAAGGTCTTCAATGAACCACCGTTGGGATTGAAAAGAACGAATGAATTAATATGATAAACAAGGAAAAAAATCTTGAACGAACCACCGTAATAATTCAAAATGACTGATGAAAGAGAATGAATCACCGGGAAGAATTAGAAGACAAATATGCTTGAGGGGATTTAGATGCAAAAGAACAAAGAGAACATGAGCTGATTAAAGAACACTTGAACGAAGCACCGGAAGAATATTGAGACGAACGAAAGGGCACGGATATAGAATAATTGGAGAACGAATCTGAAAACTTAGGATGAAGAAATCTTCCGAAAAAATGGCCTCCGGATGATCGAGAGAGAAAGCAACTCCTGAAATGCTCCGGATGGATGAAAAGAATTTGCATGACTAGAAACAATTTGATAGGACAACATCGAGCTAGCACCGCGAATCTCCGGGAGAATGGGCAAGATTTAACAGAAATCTTCTTCTTTGGTCTTCAAATGATGACGAGAAACACCACCCAAATTACTGAGATACTCCGGGAGAATGAAAAAAAAACGAGGAGGTTGAGTCAACAATGAAAAAGATTTGAAATCGATCTTGGAAAGGCATCTGACTGATGAAATTCATACTTACGTCACACTTGAAAAGAATTTAGAATAACTCCGGGGAAAATTAGAAGAGTCAGGTAAGATCCTGGGAAAGACCTATGGGTTAGGGCCCACTGAAGAGAGAAAACACCGTTGAAAAGGATTGTTGAACAGATAGATGATGCACCGGAACAATTGAAATATTTGAATGAGGTGACAACCTCGAATTAATTCAAACACAGACAAATCTCCTGAGATATCTTGAACACTCCGGAAGGATAAACTGGCGAGAGGCGAACGAGCAGGGAAAAACACTAGAGTCGAGGAAAAGAATGCGATCAACACCGAAAAACTTGAATTGAGTCCAACGGAAAAAGAAAAAGAGATGAAGAATGTCGAACAAAATGAGAATTCACCGGTTGAAACAATTGAGGGAAGACTGAAGAGGCTCCACACGAATGAAATAGGTTCTCGAATAGATGCTCAGACTCCGGGAAGAAAAAGGGTGGGAGGGCGGGAAAACTAAGGCAACTTGGAAGGGGGAACCGACGAATATCTTGAAGAGAAAACACCGGTTGAAATCATTGAGGAAAGTAAACACATACTTCGCACGAGTAGAAAGCATACTCGATTATAGACTCCGGTTCTGAGAAGAAGAAGGGAGGGCGGGTGGGAAAAGAAAACAACTGAGGATTGAACTTGGCAAAGATGAAGAGGCTGGAGTCAACTTGACGAGAAATGCACCGGATGAAAAGAGCTGAGAACCAACGATCGGAAAACCAACTGCGTGATCCTAAAGAAAATTTTGAAGGGGAAGAGGAGTAATTCAAAACACCTACGTCAAGATTCCTCACCAGAGTGACAAAGGGGCTGAGGAGTAAAAAGAATTCCTACTCTCCGATATAACTAGACTCCGAAAACAGTTTTCCTTCTAGACTAAACAACGGCCAAACTACACGATCAATCAAGGGGGCTCCTAGGGTCGGTCGAGGCTCTAATACCAACTTGTCACGCCCAAGATGCGACCCTATCCTAAAGGAACTCGAAGGTCCCACCAAGGATAGAAGCGCATCTTGAAGACGCTTTTGCAAGGTGGATATCATTACATCAACATTACATAATAGATGGGGATACATACATAAGGCCTACAATGCCACACGAATACAACATCATTATACAAGAGATCAACATCCGACTATGGACGATACATAAACAGAAACTCAAACAATATCCACCCTGCTAGCCCAGGCTGCCGACCTGGAACCTATCCCCTGATCGAAGAAGAAGCAGAAGAAGAACTCAATGCAAGCAAGCATCGCTCTCGCGTCATGATCATCGCATAACCTGTACCTGCAACTGTTGTTGTAGTAATCTGTGAGCCACGAGGACTCATCAATCCCATTACCATGGGTATCAAGACTAGCAAAGCTTAATGGGAAAGGAAGGGGTAAAGTGGTGAGGTTGCAGCAGCGACTAAGCAACTATGGTGGCTAACATACGGAAATGAGAGCGAGAAGAGGAGCAAAGGAACGGTCGTCAACTAGCAATGATCAAGAGGTGATCCTGAACACCTACTTACGTCAAACATAACCCAGAAACCGTGTTCACTTCCCGGACTCCGCCGAGAAGAGACCATCACGGCTACACACGCGGTTGATGCATTTTAATTCGGATCTGGTGTCAAGTTATCTACAACCGGACATTAACAAATTCCCATCTGCCACATAACCGCAGGCACGGCTCTCGAAAGTTTAAACCTGCAGGGTGTCCCAACTTAGCCCATGATAAGCTCTCGCGATCAACAAAGGATATTCCTTCTCCGGAAGACCCGACCGATCTCGGAATCGGTTTACAAGACATTTCGACAATGGTAAAACAAGACCAGCAAGACCGCCCGATCGCCGACATCCCGATAGGAGCTGCACATATCTCGTTCTCAGGGCAACACCGGATAAGCGAAGCGTCCGGTACCGACGAATCCAAGTTGCCAAGGAATGGTCCCGCACGGTGCTCTAGTTTGGACCAACACTTAGACAAGCATTGGCCCGGGGGGGGGGGCTATAATAAAGATGACCCTTGGGTTAATTACTCCCAAGGGAAAAGCAGGTGGTGATGAGGCAAATGGTAAAACCAAGGTTGGGCCTTGCTGGAGGAGTTTTATTCAAAGCGAACTGTTAGGGGGAGGGTCCATAAATCACCCGACCGCGTTAGGAACGCAAAATCCGGGAACATAACACCGGTATGACGGAAACTAGGGCGGCAAGAGTGGAACAAAACACTAGGCATAAGGCGAGCCTTCCACCCTTTACCAATATATAGATGCATTAATAATATAAAAGAGATATTGTGATATCCCAACATAACCCTGTCCACCATGGAGCAATCTTCAACTTCACCTGCAACTAGCAACGCTATAAGAGGGGCTGAGCAAAAGCGGTAACATAGCCAAGCAATGGTTTGCTAGGAATGGTGTCAAAGGTTAGAGGTTCATGGCAATTTGGGGAGGCTTGAAGAGCAAAAGATAGGTAACGCAGCATAGCGATAGAACGAAGCAACTAGCATAGCAATGATAGTAGTGAGATCCAGGATATCGGTCATCTTTCCTGAAATCCCGCTAGGAAGAAGAACGAGTCCATGAAGAAGATGAAGCCACGAAGACGAACCAAGCGGAGACTAACGAATCCTCACGATCGCAACGAAACGGGAACTATCGAGAAGAAGCATACAACATAGTAAACACACCACACATGAACAAGACATGATGCACAACAAGCATGATGCATGACAAAGCTACATGAAGCTACTCATGGTAAGAGATGATGCAAACCAGAACAACACATCAAGGCAAGTTTAAATGAGGCCGGAAACAACATATAACAAATCCTGTAAGTCCTCATATGCAGATTTCGAAATTGGTACAGATCTGAATAAACATTAAGTTGAAGTTGTTAAATAGCAAGTTAAAGAGCACCAAGAGGATCTACATGAAATTCTAGTCAAGTTACATATAAAGTTCATTTAATTCGGAGCTACGGCCTAGAAGATATGAGCAAAACAAGATAAGCATGGCATTGATGCAAAATACATACAAGCATCAAGCAAACACTCCCAAGCATGGATGCAACATGATAACATGAAGCTACATGCAAAAACAAGCAAGTTTCATATAGAACACACTCAAAACGGAGCAACGGTTCAACACACACACACTATACAAGTTATAGCAACAATCTGTTGATGTGGACATAGTTGCATCTATAAATATTAAACGGCATATTTTTCAGGTGATTTCTAATAGCAAGTATTTAATTCTTTGTTTTAGTAATGGATACAAATATACTATACATTTAGTTATTGTGTGCAGAATTAAAGAAGAGCGTCTGAAGACGTTTATCAATATATGCATACAGGCGTGTGTGCGTATGCATGCACTGGTACTACCAAAGTGCCACGGTCATGATGCGGCCTCCAATCAACATGTCAAAATCAATCAAGATGGTGGGCCCTTGAGCATGCATAGCAACGTCCAACAAGTCCTGCGACCCTGCAATGCATGCAACGAGCAGCCAATTGGTGGGCCAGCGTGGGCCAATATTTGTTGTCGCTTGCGTGAACCTCACAAAGGAGTTGGGACGGTCCAACACGTCCGCGGTGGTCGCTGTCTGGATCGGACGCCTCTCCGTAATTAATAAATAGTCGTCATCTGTTAGGGTTTAGACTTGGGGTTTTGTTTAGAGAAGTTTAGCTATTGCTACTTTTATTTGTCTTCGCTCGTAACGGCTAGTGCGACCGTCAAGACATCTATTAGAACCCCAATTTGTGAGATTTATTCATCTAGCATATCCGCAATTTCAGATTGCTTGGCTATTATTTTCTTGCATGTTCTTCGATTTGCTTGCAGGAAAAATCCTTCGTGGATAGGTCGATCGCGCCGTTGGCTCGGTCGATAACGCCGTGGAGTTGGTTCAGCGATTGCCGTGGATATCAGTCGTGTACGGTTCTCCCTGTACGGTTGGTAGCCGGATCGTGAGGGTCAAGTCCCACCCAAAAATCGTAGTTATCCTCTCTCATCGAAAGATCGGGTCCCCAGTTCACATCATCTGTCCAAAACAGCAACTAGGCATATTGCAAGCATCAAAACAATATGCTACAGCACCCCAACATAATAACAAAAGGCATGAGCATGAAGTACTGGTAAAGCATAACAAAACATGAACACTGAGCTATCTCCATAAATCACTAGAACATGCTCAAAAGACATGGAAAGATTGCAAATAATAACAGTTTCAGACTTCAGCAGAAATAACATCAGGTTGTAATGTTTAGAGCTATCAAACAACATGTTACAGGAACTTAACATGGCAAACAAAGGCATGGCATGAATCTACTAAAAACATAGATCAAAAGACCCTTACTGACCATGAGCCAAAAAGGCACAGAAAATATGATGGCACCCATGTAAACATGGCAAGTTATATAACAGATTCAAACATGGCAGGAACAACAATAAGTAGGCATGTTGGTGAGCTTGAATCACTCACTACAGAGCAATACATGACATGGCAAGGCAACCAACAGTAAGAAGACATGTTTATGAAGCTAATCATGCCAACAACAAGTCCATAGGGTGCATGGATCACTAGGAAAGCACATGGCCAAAACTGAACTTCATGTTAACAGGTTGACAACAACATCATTTAGCAAGTTTGGAGCAAGATTACAACAAGCTACAGCAGGCTATAATTGCAACCAATGGCATGAATGGATAGAGCATGACATTTATAACAAAACATCCTTAGTGAACATCTCCAGAATAATGCACGAAATGACTAGTAGAAGCATGTTAACATGGCAACAAAATATAACAGAATCTGTCTAGCAAAACAGCAACAACAAGTACCCTCCTTAACAAGCTTGATGCACTCACTACACAAGTCACAAAAATACATGGTTGGCACCACTGGAAAGATGGCATAGCATAAATCAAAACACATGTAGACATCAACCTCATAGGATGCACACATCAATCATGGCAAAATGACAAATGAGCAAGTTATAACAGTTTCAGTAGATTAACAGCAACATGCACTCTTCCAACAGCATTTCGGGCATCAAGATGAACTCAAATGAAAATGATGCAATGGAATGAAATTAAGTACTCGTTGAGACGAACAATTTGACATATTACACGCACAAAACGGAGCTACATGCACGGAGATACAGCAGGACGAACATGGCACCAGAATATCAGGAGTTTCGGGGACGGCAGAAATTACCATCCGGATCTAGGGTTGACCGGGCACGCATCACGAGGCAGCAGCGGATCTCGCCGGAGAAGGCGGCCGGAGCAGGAGGAAGAGGCCGGGGAGGCGCGGGGCGACCGGATCCGGGCAGCGCCGGCCCGGATCTGGCCGGAGGATGGCCGCGACGGGACGGCGGACTCGGGGTCGGGGCGCTCCGGCGACATGACGGCGACGGGCGAGCGGGCGAAGTCGGCGGAGGAGTTCTCGGCGACGGGCGAAGCGGAAGGCGAAGCGGCGCGCTGGAGGGAGCTTGGCGCGGATGGCCCCGCAGCTCCGCAACCGGCGGCGGAGGGCGGCGGACGCCGGCTAGGCTAAGGAGGCGCCGGCGACGCCGAGGGGCGGCGGAGAGCGGCAGGGAGGGCCCGCGACGAGCCTCATGACTGCTGGGTCGGCGGCGAATCGGGACCGCCCGGGACACGTGGCGAGGACAGGTTGGTCCGCGGATGGCGGACACGCCCATGACCCGGATTTTTGTCCGGCGGCGGCGGGTGGAGTTTGCTAGGGTTTGGACTGCGCGAAATTCGGAGGGGATCACATATTTATAGGTAGAGGGAGCTAGGGGAGTCCAAATGAGGAGCGGTTTTCGGCCATGCGATCGTGATCGAACGACCGAGAGCATGGAGGGGAGTTTGCTGGGTTTTGGGCCACTTTGGAAGGGGTGTTGGGCTGCAACAAAAGAGGCCTTTGCGGTTACCCGGTTAACCGTTGGAGTATCAAACGACCTCCAAATGGCCCGAAACTTGACAGGCGGTCTACCGGTGCTATACCAAGGCCGCTTGGCAAACCTTGGGCCGTTCCGAGAAAGTTTAACACCCTCACATGAGAAGAGGCAAAAGGGGAACGCCGGAGGACATAGGAGTGCCGGATTGCAAAACGGACAACGGGGAAAATGCTCGGATGCATGAGACGAACACGTATGCAAAATGAAATGTACATGATGACATGATAAAATGCAACACGCAAACAAATGACATGGCAACGACGGCGAATAACTGGCGAACACCTGGCGTAACGAATCCGGGGCGTTACAAAAAATCACCTCTTCCCATGGCAAGAAAAATCAATCTAGTTGGCCAAAGCAAACCAAAATTTCGAAGAAGAAATACAAGGCTATAACAATCATGCATAAAGAGTTCAGCAAAGACTCAAATAATATTCATGGATAGAACTGATCATAAACCCGCAATTCATCGGATATCAACAATCACACCGCGAAAAGTCATTACATCAAATAGATCTCCAAGAACATCGAGGAGAACATTGTATTGAAGATCAAAAAGAGAGAAGAAGCCATTTAGCTGCTAGCTACGGACCTGTAGGTCTATGGTAAACTACTCACACATCATTATAGGGGCAACAAGGATGACGAAGAAGCCCTCTATGATCATTGCCCCCTTTGTCAAAGTGCCAAGAAAGGCCTCTAGATTGGATCTCGTGGTTCTGGAACTCGCGGCGGCGGAAACTGTATTTCCTCGACTCCCCTAGGGTTTTGGGATGTTAGAGTATTTATAGAGGTCGATGTCGGTGGAGAAGCTTCCCGTGGGCTCTAATACCCACCAGGGCCCACTAGGGGCCTCTAGTGCGCCATGGTGCCTAGTGGGCCCCACAAGCCTCCTCTCGTGCACTTCTTTGGCTCCCTAGGTGTCTTCTAGGCAGAAAAAATCTCCAAAAAGTTTCATGGCATTTGGACTTCATCTGGTATTGATATTCTACAAAGTAAAAAACAACAACTGGCATTGGGCACTATGTCAATAGGTTAGTCCCAAAAATTGATATAAAGTTGCTAGTAAATTAATATAAAACATCCAATATTGATAATATAACAGCATGAAACAATCAAAAATTATAGATACGTTAGAGACGTATCACCAGGTCCCACTCGTCATAAGTGGTCACGACCATGACCCGCCCGCCATTCGCGGCCCACATGTCCAAAGAACTAAGGCCCCACGGATCAATAACTGACTAGGTAACGGTCAACTGCATTGGCCGGACGATAAGGCTCCATTTGGGCTCTTGTGAGAATGGGATGAGTGGTGGAGGGAAAAAGTGAGGAAGTTAGATGCTATGTGCAAAATTCAGCACAACTAAGGAAGGAGGGGCATAGAAATAGAAGTCCCAATAAACAAATATTGGCGAGGAGATCTACTAGAAGGGGGCCACCATACAACCACAAGCTCAGGTGGCGCCCCTGTCTCGAGCTTTCGTTTGCCCTACCTCTGGTCCTATAAGTTCTGTTTCGTGGAGAACAAAATAGAGAAAAAGTTTCATCGCATTTTACGATATGGAGCCGCTGCCACCTCCTGTTCTTCATTGGGAGGGCTGATTGGGAGTCCGTTCGGGGCTCCGGAGAGGGGGATTCGTCGCCATCGTCATCAACAACCCTTATTCATGAACAACTCCATGATGCTCACCATCGGTACTAAGTAATTCCTTCGTAGGCTTGGTGGACTGATGGAGTTGGATGAGATTTGTCATGTAATTGAGTCAATTTGCTAGGCCTTGATCCCTAGTATCCATTATGTTCTGAGGTTGATGATGCTATGACTTTGCTATGCTTAATGCTTATTACTAGGGCCTGAGTGCCATGATTTCATGTAACAACCCAAGCGTGATGCTCCATGTTTTGTAACCTCAACCCTCTTTTCATGAGTGAATACCATGTTGGCATTAATATATTATCGTGTCATCATCATTGTCAAGCATGTGCCATTTCATTTTGTTGCTTATGATCACCTTGTGTTACTTCATGCATTGCACCCATTATGCCCATATTCTGCTTGCCTCATGTATGCTTGTGTGTGTTCTTCTTTCCTTCCCTCTCTTCTTGCTTAGCTTCATTTGATTCAACCAAGTGATCACCAAAGTCAAGCACGAACTCCTTCTTTCATCTCTTCCATTTATTTGCAAGTGGGTTATTTTGTTGCCTCAAATAAATGTCCACCATTTCTCTTTAAATCCTATACCTTTTCATTACCCTCTCTCTCAAGTTTCAGTATTTTTGAAGTTGATTTGGTTGGGTTAAAAGATGGCTCAACTTTGAATTTAGTTCAAACTTGGATTATTTTTCTACCTTTAAAAATTGCCACAACAATTTATTCAAATATTCCATAAACCAAGGATTCCGGGAATATTCTTATTTCTTCCACACCCCTCCAATCTATTGGGGTTTTACTCTCTTTAACTCTTCTTGAAGAAACTGGAAAAAAAGAAATAACAGAGGGAGAGAGAGCAGCCCAGTAGTAGCAGTGGCGGTAGCCCAGCCAGAGAGGCCCAGGAGCGCCCGTCTAGCCCACCTCCACCCCAAGCGCGCCCTCCTTCCTTTTCTCACCTAGACGCACCCGCACCCCCGCTAAGTCGCAGGCATGTAGCAAGACCGGCCCCGCCTGGCAGCATCCCGCTACAACGCCCGCATACCCACCTTTTCTTCCACCTCGCCCCCTCGCCATGGGGACCGCAAAACCATGGGCACGCGAGCTTTGCATCGTCGCCTCCGGCCTCCTATAAATCCCCTCTCCATGTCCCGGCCTCCTCCAGGGTTCCCCTCTGATGTAGGTAGAACCCTAGATGCTCAATCTTTCACGTTTGGAAGGAATCCTATCAAGAACACGAAGAACACGGGAGGGAAAATGAGGAGAACATGAGGAAATACATAAGAGAAAACACTCAACCAACAAGAATATAGTCACACATGCACTAGATCATCGATACACAAAGTGATACAAGATCCGAATCCAACAAAGGACGATACATAGGGTAATCGGTTCTTCTCCGTGAGGAGGTATTGAAGAGGGTCTTCTCCGAGAGGAGGTCTTATATCCAACGAGGATCTTCTCCGAAGAGGTGTCGGTCCCTCGCGGTGGAGTAGATCTGGATGGATGAGCAAGGCTCTATCTCAAAGTATGGGCTATCACAATGCTAAACCTAGAAGGGAGGTGGAGGAGTCATATATATAGGCTAAGGGGACAAGGGGGTACATGGGCCTCAGCCCAACACGCGCACGCAGGCGGGGTCCGGATGATCCGGGTGGGGAGCCGGATAATCCGGGCTCTGTCCAGATGATCCGGGTGATGGCCCGGATGAGTTGATGACGCACGCGGTGGCGGCGTTGGCCCGGATGTCCAGACGGGGGTCTGGATGTCTGGCTGGTGTCCGGATGATCCGGGTGCTTGTCCGGATGATCCAGCTTCGAGATCCAGCTTCGGGTGTTGTTGCGCGAGTTATTCGAATCGTCCGGGCCCTCGTCCGGCCAGCCTGGGGCTTGGCTATTTTCCTCTCCGTCTTCATGCATGTGTTCCGCTTCCGATTCTCCTTGCTTCCTAGCTTCTCCATGGCTAACTCCTTGGTATCTGTGTATGCAAAGCTTCTCCGTTTGAGGTAGTAGCCATGTCCCGTGTGATTCGAAAGGGAGTTGTGAGAGGAGTGATGTCACCTTGGTTTTGAGAGCTCTTGCACGTGCTCTTGTCATAGGTCCAAGTGGTGTTGTAGGAGATGTAGATGCGTCCATGGGGATGATCATGGGATGCTCTGCATCATCTCCCCCCCCTTGGGAGAGATCTTACCTCGGATCTAAAGCTTCATCACCATGGTATGGCGAGAGGTCTTTGACGTTGAAGATGTCGCTCACACTGTAGTTGTCGCTCAGGAGGTCAATCTTGTAAGCATTGTTGTTGTAGCGTGCTAGCACCTTGAAGGGTCCATCGGCTCGTGGTAGAAGTTTGGACTTGCGTTTGTTGGGTAAGCGATCCTTGTGAAGGTGTAGCCACACAAGATCTCCAGAATATCATGGGTTGCTTGTTGATGTTGAGCTTGGTCGCGAGTTGTTGTACTTGGTGCTCGATGGTGAGCCTTGTATCTTCATGCATCTTCTTGAGGTAGCTTGCTCGTGCACTCGCGTCCATGTTGGTGTGCTCTTGTAGTGGAAGAGGTAGAATGTCCAATGGTGACAACGGGTTGAAGCCGTAGACGACCTCGAAAGGGGACTTGCCGGTAGTCGAATGTCTTGTGCGGTTGTAGGCGTACTCACCGATGGGTAGACACTCCTCCCACTCCTTGATGTTCTTCTTGATCAACACGCGAAGTGGAGTGGAGAGTGTTTGATTCGTCACCTCCGTTTGGTCATCGGTTTTTTGGATGGTATGCCGAAGAGAACAAGAGCTTGATTCTGAGCTTGGCGCATAGAGTCTTCCAAATGTAACTCAAGAACTTTACGTCGCGGTACGAGACAATTGTCTTTGGTAATCCATGGAGGCACAAGATTTTCCTACAAAAAAGATTGGCAATATGTGAAGCATCGTCTATCTTGTTGCATGGGATAAAATGAGCCATCTTAGAGAATCGGTCCACAACAACAAACACGGAATCCTTTCCATTTTGAGTCCTAGGAAAACCAAGTACAAAGTCCATGCTAATGTCTTTCGAAGGTTGATAAGGAATAGGAAGAGGCATGTAAAGACCATGGGACTGAGCTTTTGACTTAGCTTTGCGACATGTAGAGCATCGATTGGTGAAGCACGAGACGTCGCGAAACATCTTGGGCCAAAAATAGTTCTTAGAGAGCTTGGCGAATGTCTTGTCGCGTCCAAAATGTCCCATGAGTCCGCCTCCATGAGACTCTTGCAAAAGGAGCAAACGAAGAGAAGACTCCGAAATGCAAAGTTTGTTAGCTCTCATAAGATAATCATCCTTGATGTAATATCATTCCCAAGATGTATGCGTCAAACACTTAGCATAAGGAATAGCAAAGGTAGGATCATTCACATACAAGTCTTTTATGTTCTCAAAGCCAATAACATTCAATTCAAGTTTAGTGACAAGCGTGCATATGCGGGAAAGGGCATCCGCCACTACGTTTTCCTTACCTTTGATGTATTTGATGACATAAGGAAAAGACTCTATAAATTCACTCCATTTTGCATGACACTTGTTCAACTTAGTTTGTCCTTTTAAGTACTTAAGTGTTTCATGATCGATATGAATGATAAATTCATGTGGGCAAAGATAATGTTCCCATTCACGCAAAACTTGCCCTAAAGCATATAGCTCTTTGTCATAGATGGGGTAATTGAGTTGCGCTCCGGAAAGTTTGTCGGTGTACTAAAGTAGGGGTGCTCCTTTTGTCACAGCCCCAGTTCAGGCCTTGCTTGTCTTTGCATTAGCTTCCATGCATCATGTTTAAATTTCTCTTAAATATGAAATGGGGATGACAAAACCCCCAGAAACCCCGCTTAAACCAATTAGGGTTTACTAAAACCTTTTTCAATGAACCTGAAATGCCCTTCTAAAATGTTCATCATCTTTGCCTTGGTCTAGAACCTCTGACAAAAATGGTGCACAATTTTCTAGGACACATAAGGTCACTGAATTAAATCATATGCTATTTGCAATTGGGCATTTAAATGCTATATATTATTTTAAGTGCTCAATTAATTCTGAACTTAAGTGAGGGCTGTTAGGAATAATCCAAACAGAGCCCACAATTATCTTCAGGATTTTTGAAAATGTTCTGGTATTTTTAGTAAAGCCCTAAAGACTACAGAATAATAGAAAAATAGAAACTAAAAATAGGAAAACTAGAGAGAGAGAGAGAGACAGCCTACCTGGGCCACTTACCTGGCGCCCCACAACGGCCAGTGAGAGGTCCAGCCACTCGCCCCTACGGTCATCACCGACCTCCCTTGGGAGGAGCAGCCTTGGCAGGTGGCAGCGCCCATGAAAGCACACGCTCTGCCACCTCGCTTGCTTGCTGAGCCTGGACGCCTTGGACGCCGACACGCACCCCTCTGGAACTCTCTCACTCTCTCCCGACCTCTTCCCCCTCCTCTGCTTTCTCTCCCTCTCTGCCCGAGCGGAGCTCGCCGCCGCCGTACGCCGTAGACGCAGCCTCCGTGCTCCCCTCGCCTTCCCAACGTGTCCACGAGCATCGCCACGCCTTCCTCATCCTCCCCGTCCAGCCACGCCTCGCCGGAGGCCCTGCATCGACACCAACTTCATCATCTTCGTCGCCGGCCGCCGGAGATCCCTCTCGCCGCCCCGCTCGCTCCGGTGCTTCCCCGAGCACGCCAAGGCCACCTCTGCACTCGTCGTGAGCTCCTCTACCGATCCCCCTACTACCATGTCCATTAGCTCATCGTAGCCCTCGTTTTCGTGGAGACCGAGACCTCACCGGCGCCGGACTTGTCACCGTCGTCGTTTTGGTTCACCTCCGTCCAAACTGAGCACGTCACTGCACTCAGTGCACTCCCAGGAGCCCGTAGCACCCACCAACCCCTCCTCCCATGCACCGTAGCGCCGAACCCGTCGTTGTCCGAACTCCGGCCGCCGCCTTGGAGCTCGCCGTCGTCGGCTCCGGCAACCATAGGCCCGGCCTCGACCACCACTCGCAGCTACTGCAGGGCTCTCCAACGAGCCAAGAACGGCCTCGTCCATGCCTCGTGGGCGTTTTAAAACAGCGCCGCCGTCTCGGCCCCTTGACGTCGAGCAGCCGGCAGGTTTGACCGTGACCAGGGTTTGACCCCTGTGCCCTGCTTATTTTAGTATTAGGTTTAATTAGTGTTAAGTTAACTTAGTTAATTAGATGAGCCACTGACATGTGGGCCCAGGTCCTAATTAACCAAGGTTAGTGCTAACCTAACACTAACTAACGCTGTTAGTTAGTTGTTACACCGACATGTGGGTCCCAGCCGTCAGGTTTGACCTGGGCTGGCGCCTTTGACCTGCTGACGTCACACTGACGCCAGGCTGACGCAGTAAATCCTTTTCTGGATTTATTCTTATTTAGGAAATTTCAGAAAATATCCAAAACTTCTAAAAATCATATAAAATCAACCGTAACTCCAAATGAGATAAATTATATATGAAAAATGATCAGAAAAATCCAATCTATCCGTCTGTACCATTTTCATGCATGTTAGAACAACTTATAGCTTCTGTTTAGCACAAATCATATAAATGGCACTTAAATGTCCACATATGGAGTTTGAATTTGAATCTTGAATTCAAACCAACTTCATTTAACCTGCTGCTAGTTGCATTAGCTCAAACCACAACATATTTCCATGTCATAATCATGCATCATATTGTGCATTGCATTGATTGTGCTTCCTTCTGTGTTGCCGATATTTGTCCCCTCTCGATAGACGTGATACCGACGATGAGATCGATGACACCGATGAAGAGCTATACTATCTTCAGAAGTGCTAGGCAAGCAAAACCCCCTTGTTCATTCCGATACAATCCTACTCCCTCGCTCCTGCTCTCTTTTACTGCATTAGGACAACAACGATTCATCTGTTACTTGCTGCGGTAGCTGAACCCTTTATCCTCTGCATGACTGTCATTGCCACGATAAATAGATGAAACCCACTAGCATGAGTAGGAGTTGTTTGAGCCCTGTTGTGCCTACTCATTCATGTTTGTTTGTCATGCCTGCTATTGCTTAGAGTTGAGTCAGGTCCGATTCATCGGGGATGAATCAGAGGTGTGTGAACATGTCCTACTGTGTGTGAGCTAAGTGTGTGAACACGATTTGGTAAAGGTATCGGTGAGAGGCCATGTAGGAGTACATGGTGGGTTGTCTCATTGAAGCCATCCTCAGGAACTAAGTTCTGTGTTAGTGATCCATGATTCGGCTACTACCATGCATTGGGCCTTGAAATATGACCCCGCTCGACTTCTTAATCACCCTTGTCCTCTGTCCAGGAGTTGCAAGTAGTTTCTGGTGTTTGTAGTATGCTGGAGGCCGTGCAGCTGACCAGGAGGGTGGGCTGTGATGCGGTAGGCACGTGGTACAGTGTACAGGCGCCCGCTTGGTGTCTCGGGAACCCTACACACATCGTTTGGGGCTGTGAGCAAAACTCGGCGGATCTCCTCGCGGATGGAACCCGAATAGGCGATAAACTGGACTAGAGACTTGAGTGTTTAGGTAGGTCGTGGTCTACACCCACGTCGGCTTTTCGCTTGAAGTCCGCCGAGCACATGTCGTGTGGGACGCTAAGTGGTGGAAACATGTATGAAGAAGTACACCCCGCAGGGTTAACATCATCTATTGAATAGCCGTGTCCACGATAAAGGACTTCGGGTTGCCTATAACAGTTCATAGACAAGTGAAAGTGGATACTCTAAAATACGCAAGATAAGCGTGAGTGCTATGGATGGCGTTCTCGTAGGGAGGCGGAGCGGATCCATAGTGGTGTATTGATATGGTGAATATGTGGACTCGTGTGCGCCACCTCAAAAGAGTTACTTGCGATCGTAGTTCGGGATAGCCACCGAGTTAAAGCTGGCTTGCTGCAGTTAAACCCCACCATCCCCTTTGTTGATAATGATGCATATGTAGCTAGATCTGATGTAAGTCTTGCTGGGTACATTTGTACTCACGTTTGCCTATTTTATGTTTTTGCAGAGAGACGTCAGTCTCACTAGTAGTTCCGCGTGGACTTCGACGTTTAGCTTGTTACCTCAGCTACGATCTTGTGCCCTTGATAGGATCTGGTAGATAGTCAGGCTTCTCAGCCTTTTTCATTTGTAGATGTCTGTACTCAGACATGTTAAGCTTCCGCTTGTGCTTTGACTTGTATGCTTTGAATCTTTGGGTCGTGAGACCCATGTTTGTAATATCTCGCTCCTCGGAGCCTATTGAATAAAATACTTGAGTTGTAGAGTCATGTTGTGATGCCATGTTGTATTTGCACATATCGAGCATATTGTGTGTATGTTATTGAAATGCTTGGTATGTGTGGGATCGACTATCTAGTTGTTTATCCTTAGTAGCCTCTCTTACCGGAAATGTCTCCTAGTGCTTCCATCGAGCCATGGTAGCTTGCTCTTGGTCCGAACACTTAGGCTGTCCGGCATGTGTCCTTCTTTGTTCTCGTGTACATCCTTCGGGAAATGTCACGCGATGAATCGGAGTCTGTTAGCTCGCTATGTACCGGTTCACGAGTCTGCTAGCCTAGTGCTACTGACTGGATTCACTTCACGATGACCGACACGTTCGATGTTGGGTCATGGATGCCTATCCACGTAGGTTTGTGCCACTTTGGGTTTACGACTAGCCATGTCGGCCGGGCTCCTTATCATATGGATGCTAGCGACACTATCATATCGTGTGCCAAAAGGCTAAGCGGTCCCGGCAAAGGTAAGGCGACACCGTGGGAATACCATGCGTGAGGCCGCAAAGTGATATGAGGTGTTACATGCTAGATCGATGTGGCATTGAGTCGGGTCCCGCGACTTTGGTATCGAGCCTAAGCGCTCTGAGGATTACCAAGCCAAACCTGGTGAAGTTGTGTCTAGAAATGCTTTAGTTATATAAGGGAATTGATTGTGGGATGGAACGTAAGGCTCTTTTTACTCCTTATACCTCATGGCCTTCTGATCTGAGTCATCCTCTTCTCTTCTACGGGGTTTAAGAACTAGGCTTCTCATCTATCTATCAGGATGACGTGTTACTAATCCATAGACTTATAGAATTGATGTTTAAATCTCAGTTCAATTTTTACTACTTCCTTATGTTCATAGCTGGCCTCAGAACCTTGATATTGTGATGTTGAGTGGTCATGCCACTATTTTGCAGGATGTCTCAAATCATTTTGAGCATTTACATCCGTTATGCTGTCCGAGTCATCCCAGATTTCTAAATAGTCTGATGCATTTGCAAATCCCTTCTCTCCGTTTCTAATGTCCATTTGGGCCAGATTAATCACACAAATTAGTGTGTTGAGGTACTCCGCCGCCTCGACATATATGTTGGAGCTATTATTATGAACCTAGGTGTTTTAGGGAGTCACCTAGTAATCCAGCCATGTTTTGTGTTCCCGGTGTGATGATTCTGGCCATTATTTACGAAAGCATCCTGTGATGCCATTTAGTAGTAGGTATTCTATTCCTGGGTTCTTGAACCCGAGGTTCACCCTACTTACCTCCTGTTGATAGTGTTCGTTAGTTCCTTTAGGATATTAGTAACTTTGCGATAGTCCTCGAGGTCCGTGGTATTTCCTTCTTCCAAATACTATGAACCGCTTATGGCAGAAGTTCCTCGCTGAACCGAAGGATCACAATCAGAGTACTCTTGAGGAGTTCTCCATTCATAATTGTGAATCTGCCAGTTCTACCCTTTCTGCATGGGTTATCCGGAAGAAATGTTGAGCTTCGCTCGACATACTAATCTATGCATCCACCACTCAGAAAGATATATGTTCCTTTGAGTTGTCCCTCTTTAGTTGTTTTCTGACCTCCAGCTATCAATTGATAATCAAGAGTATGTGTGCATTCGTTTATCGATGCCTATTACTCTTGTGGTTCGTCAAGCCATTCTATCCGGAATGACTTGGAGAAACAAACTCCAGTACCTCATCCATATCTAGAATTTGGTCAAAGCAGTTGTATTCCGCAGATCAAAATGCCAAACCAACTTTTGATTCTGTTCTGCCTCGGAGTATTACCCCCTTGATGTCAGGATTGTCATGAGGATTGCACCATTTCTCATGAATTCTTGACGTAGTGTTACTTCTCACTATCATTATTCATTCCTCGGTTCCGTGTTGTTGCAACCGGAGTGCTGACAAGTGAACTGTGATGTGTGAAATCGATACTCCTAGCAACCTTGTTGCTTGGTAGTTAATGGACAATAGTCTCATTCTTAGCGTGTTGGTTATTAAATCATCATCCTAAGATTGATCATGCTACCTAGTCCTTATCTCTGGTGCACTCTTCGATCAATGAGTTAGGATTATTCAGTCCTTTGCTTATTTGATCATATAATCTTGCTCTGAAAAGCAAGATTGTTCTCGAGCTTAGTAACTTATCGGTGGTTCGTGATTTTCCGGATATCTTCTCGGAAGTATTACTAGGTTGTCCCCTGACTGCTATGTTGAGCTCGTGATCAAGTTGGTCTCTTGTAAACCACCCCTTCTCCAAGAACCTGTGTTGGATACCCTGAACTGATTGGTTAAGCTAAACAACAACTTGGAGAGTTGAGAGATAAAAGCTTGTCTAACTTAGTTCACTTCCAAAGGGATATCTTTGTGTGTGTGTGTGTGTGTTGAAGAAAGATGATATCTTCATCAATTGGTCCTTGTGATCAGTTGTTGGACCTATTGTATTATCCCATCTTTGATTTGAGTATGGGCTATCGTCAAATCAAATCAGAACCAACGATGTTCATAATGTTGTCTTACTCGTGGTTGATCCCTCGAGCATACATCATTATATTTTTTTGGTCTGACCAATGCTATCCTCGTGTTCACATGATGGTGGAAGTCCAGTGATATGGAAATTCCGATGAGTTCTTTGTTGAGTCCATCGTGACATTTTGTCTCCCCCATGATTCATGTTGAACGTCAACCTAGTGTTGAAAATTTTGTAAGCAATGCCTCCGTGTTCCGTTCATGAAGCTTATGTTTGGATGGAAGAAGTGACTTCCTCGAATTCATGTGCATTTGGTGCAAGTTGCCGCCGTGAGTTCGAGACAGATTGTTTTGTTTTCTCTGGATTCATCCCAAGTCAGTCATGCATGTGCGAAGTATGCTATGGTTTGACAGGCTTGCTACCTCCATTCCACATGTATCCCCTAGTACACCAAGCCACTGATTGATTTGTTCAAGGAGAAGAAGTTCCTTCTTAAGAGCAAGACTTATGCAAGGACTTCGATATCCTCGATGATGGTTCCCCCTCTGAACTCGGTAGTGTTTAATTATAAGACTACTACATGGCCATGCTTGTTTGGGACAACGTGTTCACATGTTTGTAGCAGAACCAGCTCATGTTTTGGAGCCTGCTATCGTAGTTCATTCCTGAGATTCTCGCAACGTCATCTTGTCGATTTGTGTTGCAAACTTTCATTTTACTTTCTAGACTCGATGAGTCTGGATTATTCTAACACCATCCAGATCTGAATCTCAGGCAAATATGATGCTTGGAACGTTTTCCCAAGAATTATAATATTGGTCTCTCTGTAACTCGGTAAAGTGGATGTCGTGGCCAACACACCCAGCCGGAAGACCTATTATTGTAGTATCTTGATTGAAGAACTTGGCCACCTCCCCATAAGGACTTCGTAGGATTTACTCCCTAGCTGTGCCTTATGATTTTTGTGTTTCCGAAGTCCGACCTTTATTTGATGTTCTAGATACCAGACCATTTCAATGAATGGGATACGCTAGTACATCAAGGAGAACATTAGAAGCGGAGTGCTAAATGTCTCTCGGTCGATTATCCAGATTTCGTTCCCTTGGCCTCGCTAAGGTGAAATCTGAGAAAGGGTTGTCTTTCTATGCATCTGCATTGTCAATCACTATTCGTCAAGGTAGTAAGATGTGTTGCCAGGATCCTTGTCTCGGATATTGGTAAAACCTTGATGAATATGGAAATGCTCAAGTTCTTGAAAGCTCGCACAAGCATTAGGTGCTATCATAGTTACTAACCGGGATTGTTCTCAGTTTCCCCGGTTATGCTATAACCATTCCAATAGTGGAATCACTCTCTGCTGTTGGGTTTCTCCCCAGTTACTAGAATCATTCCCAGCATTTGTGTTTTGTTCCCAGCTTGCACCGTCATTGTGCCATCCTATATTGGGTCCCATCCATTTCCGATGATAAGCAAAATCATCCCTTGTGTTGTCTTCAACAAGGTAGTCCACATCATCCATTCTGGCCCGAGAATGTCATTCTTTCAGACTCCTTCAAATGATCGATTGTGATTTGCCTTAGGCTGGTATAAAGAGTTTCAATGATCTCTGAATCAAAGGTAATTCTTTTTGCCACTTAAGGGGATATATCTACGAGTCACCATCCCTAAGGTGTCTTGTTTTTGTATCATGGCAACTCAACTCCTCGCTGCGTTGACAATCGATTACCACCTTCTTAAGTGCGGAATTGTTCTCTACCTAGTGAACCTTCAACATCTGTTCCACTCCATCCCTTTGGGTGAATGCTTCGTATCTTAGATCGAGAGATGTTCTTACCTCTCACTCCATGAGTTGATCTTGAATACTTGACCTTCGAGGAGATCGTTTTCTGGAGAGTCTCCTTCTATCGTCATCGTGTTGGATGAAGACCTCGCAAGCAAAGACGTCAAGATCGATTGAGTCAACAGATCAACACCATCGAGAAGACAGTTGGATCATGAAGTTTGTGATACTTAGTGTCCCCTTTGTCTTCTTACCTCACGTCTTGAATCTCGGGACGAGATTCTTGTTTAGTGGGGGTGAGTTGTCACAGCCCCAGTTCAGGCCTTGCTTGTCTTTGCATTAGCTTCCATGCATCATGTTTAAATTTCTCTTAAATATGAAATGGGGATGACAAAACCCCCAGCACCCCCCCTTTAAACCAATTAGGGTTTACTAAAACCTTTTTCAATGAACCTGAAATGCCCTTCTAAAATGTTCATCATCTTTGCCTTGGTCTAGAACCTCTGACAAAAATGGTGCACAATTTTCTAGGACACATAAGGTCACTGAATTAAATCATATGCTACTTGCAATTGGGCATTTAAATGCTATATATTATTTTAAGTGCTCAATTAATTCTGAACTTAAGTGAGGGCTGTTAGGAATAATCCAAACAGAGCCCACAATTATCTTCAGGATTTTTGAAAACGTTTTGGTATTTTTAGTAAAGCCCTGAAGACTACATGAAAGTGCTAGTATCGACTAGAGGGGGTGAATAGGAGATTTTTATGGAAGTCTTCAAAACTTGGAAGTTTCGAAGACAAACAACAGAAACAACCTAATTGATATGCAGCGGAAGATAAACTACCCTGAACAAGCCATAGTCAAGCATGTCATGATGTGAAAGTACAGGACTAATAGCAGTCAGGTAGTAAGGATCAAGTTGGAAGATAGTATGAAGCCAATCAACAATAGTAGTCAAGCAATGAAGTCAAACAGATACACAGACAAGCAATGACTTCATGAAGATAAACTTAAGTAAGGTCGGAAGGGATAGAACCCGGTTGCTTGTTGAAGACACAGATTTGTTGGACCAGTTCGATTCTTTGTGACAAGCTATGACGTCCGTTAGGGAGGCTGAGATTTAACTTTCGAAGACCGTGTCTTCACCTTATTCCCTTGAGCTAAGGACAACCGGTCCTCGCCCAATCACTCTGGTAAGTCTTCAAGGAGACTTCCAAACCTTCACAGACTTCGTTCACGGCAATCCACAATGACTCTTGGATGCTCGAGCGCGACGCCTAACCAATTTGGAGGATTCACAATCCTCAAGTGTAATAAGTCTTCAGTCACACAGCGTAAAGACTTGATGATGCCTAACACTCTTTGGCTCTGGGTGTTTGGGCTTTGTCCTCGCAAGGATTTCTCTCTCTCAAATGCTTCGAGGTGGGTTGCTCTCAAACGACAAAAGCCGTGCACAAACTCTAAGCAGCCACTAATTTATGGTGTAGGGGGTGGGCTATTTATAGCCACTAGGCAACCCGACCAGATTTGTCCAAAATGACCCTGGGTCACTAATGAACTGACACGTGTTCCAACGGTTAGATTTCAAACACACGCGACAACTTTACTTGGGCTACAAGCAAAGCTGACTCATCCGGCTCTGGATAAGATTTGCTCTCATTGTCTTCGCTCGAAGACATAGGATTTGGGTTGAGCATCACTTGATCACTCGACTTAGTTCACTTGGACCCCACTTAACGAGACGGTGGTTCCTATGACTCAACAAAGAAGAAAATGAAACAATGAATCCACACAGTCTTGGGCCCAAAGTCTTCACTCAATGTCTTCTCATTTCATAGTCTTCAATATGAATATCTTCTCATACCACCATTGTCTTCAATGTCTTCATACATTTTAGGGTCATCTCCGCTAGGTAAACCGAATCAATGAGGGACACTACTGCGTTATCCCGCAATTCTCGAAACGATTAGTCCCTCAACCAACTTTGTCGTCAATACTCCAAAACCAACTAGGGGTGGCACTAGATGCACTTACAATCTCCCCCTTTTTGGTGATTGATGACAAACTGGTTGAAGTTTTCAACGGGTCTAAAGTATGTGAACTGTTAAGGATAGGAATTTGTCTTCATAAGTTGCAAGGGCTCCCCCTGAAGATGTGCATATAAGTAATTTGCTTTTGGAATGCAAATGCACATGGCAGGTTGTACTTGTGGAGATCCACTACAACTTATGAAGATAATTCATCATGCATGAAATGATATAGCAATAAGAATGACATGCATAATGAAAAATGGACGTCTACGGAATGATCTAAGTGCGGAAGTTATCATCGCACATGCGGAATTTATCATCGCAAAGCAAATAAGTAGCAGAAGTAGCAGACGACCATCAAGTTTAGGTGTTACAACTCAAAGAACCAAATGTTTCAAAATGCAAGAGTTGTAAGCACGCAGCAAAATATAATGCAACCGCCCATGTGAACCCGCTTGAAGACTATCAACTCATACGCTTCTCCCCCTTTTGTCAAGAATGACCAAAAGGTTTGAAGACATAGAGCATCTACTCGTCATCATGAGTAGGTGAAGCGGCGAGGTTGTCACCGTTGGTTGGCGGTGCGTGCGAGCTTAGTGCGATGTCGCGCGCTGTTGTAGTAGTTGGAGGTGGTGAAGTAGCGTCATCTTCATCATCGATCACTCGCATTAATGTTGCCGCGGAAGAGGAATATTGAGTCTTCAAGAGATGGAGTTCGACGCAGGTAGCAGTCCTTGGAGGAGTGGAGTCGAATGGAATCTTTCATTGAAGCCATCATCTTGAAGATCACTTCAAAGACCTTGGCGGTCAAACTCTTCCATGATCTTGGCAAGTTTCATGAGCAACAAAGGAATTCTTGGTGGCAAGGTTGCGAATCGATTGACATCCACCAAGAGGCTTTGCATTTGGCGCTTGAGCCGAAATGATGCTTATCCTGCTTCGATGAAGAGCCACAAGAAGCTCTCGGTCATTAAGAACACGAGAATGCTTAGAGGCCTTTTGCAATGGTACTTTCGGTAGCCGCTTAGGGCTACGTGAGGCGACGGGTGTTACCGGCTAGTGGATAGAATCTTGTTGCTGCATGAACACCTTCAATAGGCTGAGTGAAGCTTTGGTGCTCAATGTTCGAAGACAAAGTGGCATCTTGGCGGTCGAGTATCTGACATCGGTGACATATCAACCTCGGCAGAAATATGATGTGATTGCAAGCGGAGGGCTGATAATTGTGAGATGAGTGTCGCTGATGAGGCGCATGACCGGGAGCATAAAACTTCAGACCAAATAGGTCAGATCCGGAAGCAGCAAGTTGCCTGATGAAGAAGTCCTGAGTGTTGAAGCTGATGCCATTTAGAATATAGAAGACCAAAGTCTTCATGGCTCCTTCAAGCTTGGCCGATGATGAGTGTCCCTTGACTGGCCATAGAGTTCGCCTAATGATATGATATATGGTGCGTGGCAGATACTCAAGGTCTTCAACAAACAAATGTGTGGGATACTCAGCATCAGATGGCAAAGGCTTCATCATGCTCAGCATCTGGCTCATATTGGGTTCCGGCTTATGAAAGATGCTCTCCACAGCATTGCGGTGTAGCTGACAGTTAGGCTCATAGAGTTCTCCAGGAGTGGCTAGCCCAGTAAGCTCGATGATGTCCATAGCTTTGGCTTCGTGATGAACATTGCCAGTCATCCACTCGAGAACCCAAGTTTTGATGTCTCTGTAGTAACCCCGAATGTGCAGAGTGGCATAGAATTGAAGCAATAGCTCTTCATTCCAATGTTCCTTGTCTGTCACAAAATGGAGCAGACCAGCATCGCGAAAGCAGTCAAGTGTTTCTTCCAAGCACGGCAGTCCAGCAATAGCTTTAGTGTCAAGGCGCATATGAGGGAAAATGCGCCCTTGATCATATAGCACGCAGGAGTAATAGCTTCACTGCGGATAGCTCCAGAACCGATCTGATGAAATCCTTGGCTTGGAGTAGGGGTTCTTGGCGTATTTGTAAAGAAGGTATTGTGGCTCTTGAAGCCATTGGCATTGAATGATCCTGGCGAGTTGGCAGTACCTGGAAACCTTGGCAGCCTGGGCTTTGGCTTCTGGACCGGAGGCCGATGCTCAACATGATAGTCAAATTGGGAGCCGGAGGCAGCAGGCGGAGGTATCAGAACAGGCCATCGGACAGTGACAAGCTGATCGTGATCATATGCTTGCTCAATAGTGTGAGGCCTGGGAGGCGGAACAGGAGCAGGGGCAACATCAGAGGGTTCAGGCTGCACAATAGGTGCTTCAGGAGCAGTTGTCATATTTACGTCAGGTGCAGCCTCCTCATTGGCATCAGGTGCAGCATTCTCACTGACTTCAGGTGCAGCAGTGGCCACATTCGCCTGTGCTGATGGCCTCATTGGTTTTGTGTTACAGGCCCACACTTGCTTCAGGCACACTCGTTGGTGCAGGCTCCACATTGGCGTCTGTCGGTGTACTAAAGTAGGGGTACCTTAGTACCCCGAACTTAGGCACGGGCAGTCGCAGCGCCCCGCGGCAAGGCTTGCGAGGCGTCCGCCAAGACCCTTCGCCATTCCTATTACTACCATTCAAGAACAAAGTGTTAACTTTGAAGACAAGGCCCCGGCAAGAGGAGCTTGCCGGGAAGAACAAGGCCCTGGCAAGAGAAGCTTGCCGGGAAGAGCAAGACCCCGGCAAGAGGAGCTTGCCGGGAAGGCCAACCAAGGCGCTTCAGAAAACTTCCCACGACGCGCCGCGCGTCCCGGCAAGACCCGACGAGCGGCAAGCTCGCGGGTGCGACAAGACAGCGACCGCGGCAAGGCGCTTGCCGCGGTGAAGCCACCACTCTGCGCCCACGCTCCAGCTCACCCGACGACGTGTCACCACAGGATCATTCCTGGAGCACGTGGCGTGTAGCTGTGTAGCCTAGTGGTGCGAGGTGGCGACCGAAGGTGACTAGGAGGCCATCGTGGCAATCGGTGGTGCCCCTAACGGTCGTTTCATGCACTGTTGGAGCGACCGGACGGGCATTAAATGCTCTTGTCCCCTGCCGTCAGAGTTAGGTAGGGGGCACTGTAGATAGTAGTTGTACCAACCCGCGTTTTCACCTTTCTACCCCTCTCTCTGCGTTGCCACCTGTCAGTGACCCCTTTAGACTATAAAAAGGAGGCCCGTGCGCACGTAGAAGGGGTTCGGAGATTGGAGACAACAGCATACCCACGCTTTCGAGCAAAGAACAAATACAAACACAAAGCAGCAGTAGGAGTTTTATCTCTCCGGAGAGCTCAAGTGGGTAAAATCTCCCAGCGTGCTTCGCCTTGATCGCGCTCTGCGCGCGCCCCGCTCCTTGCGGACCGAAGGGGCCCCTGCCTCATAGGTGCTCGTGCAACCCAGCGACCACGACATCTTTGGCGCGCCAGGTAGGGGGGCGTCGAGGTCGTGCGTATCTGATCTGGCGTCTACGCGCGCTACGTCAACATCTTCATCGACATGCCACCGAAGAAGAAGGCTTCGGAGGTGTCCGCACCGTCTGCGACTGTCCTATCGCCACCGGAGCAAACGGGCGGTGGGGTGGATGCCGGCGGTGGGACTCACGTCGTCACCAGGTCCAAGGACAAGGCCCCGCAAGCTTCAGCGTCTGGATATCCACCGCACCCCTCTCAGGAGGTGCAAGATCGACAACGCCACGGTGCCCCTAGCACCGTGCTCGCGTTGGAACGAGGCCAAGCCGGCGGATCGCGAGACGTTCAAGACCAGCGTGCACGCCTGACATGCCGGCACGAGAGGTGCGATCGCCGGGCGGTCTCGCTCCTTCCAACCCAGTTGGGAGTCCAAGCATGTCCCGCACCTCGCGTTGCTCGCCACCGCCGCCCAAGACTCCAGAGGAAGCACTGGCCCGAGCTAGCTGCTTCTGGACTACCCTCCAGCGCCAGACAAGATCGACGACTGGAGGATGACCATTCAGAGCCTCGTCGGCTTCGCCAACGCCGACAAGCCCCGGCAACCGAGCACATCGAAGCCCCGGCAAGATGTTCAGGCGCAAGCCGACGCCGACAAGACCGCTGGGGGTGCCACTACTGCGCACTCCCCGCCCCGGAGGCCAAGATCGCCGACTCGCCGGGCCAACCTCGACACCGACTCCACTGCGTCGTCGGACCCGCGAGCTAACCGCGATCAACACCACGTTCTCCAAGAACGACGACACGAAGACGCTCGTACTCGCATCGAGCACAGGAGAGAAGCGCGTCGTCAATCTGACCAGCGCGCTGGGCCCAGCCCTGTCGATATGCATGCGCCCGGGAACCAGCGACTTGTCGTCTGTGATAGGTTGCCCTGCGCTCACTCGTGAGCTGCGGCAAGTCCAAATGGCTCCAAGACTAAGAACTTCGCCGACGCGTGAGAAGTACGATGGCAGGATACATCCGTCAGAGTTCCTCAACGTCTACACCATCGCGGTGCAGGCTGCCGGGGGGCGCGATGAGAAGCTCCTCGCCAACTACTTCCCGCTGGTGCTCAAGCCCAACATCAGATCTTGGCTCATGCACTTACCGGACAGCTCCATTTCTTCGTGGGCGGACTTGTGCCATCAGTTTGTCGGCGCATTCACAGGTGGCCACAAGCCCCATGGCCAGGAAAGCGATCTTCATTTGCTTGCCCAGAAGGAAGGAGAATCCCTGTGCAAGTACATACAGGAGATTCAGCCAGGTGCAGCGCAACATCGAGACGTCCACCCCGCCGCGGTTATCGGCGCGTTCCATCGAACGTCGCGAATCCGCAGGATGAGGGAGGAGATGGCAATGTGCAAGATTAGAGATGTCACGAGCTATATGCTCGCCGACAAGTGTGCGTCTTTGAAGAGGGGAGGAAACTCCCGGAGATAATGTAGGAGCGAATGATCGGCGGTGAGGACGCCCCTCGGCAAAGGGGAACCGGAGGCGGAATAATGTAAAGAGAAAGGCTAAGGATGTGCTAGTTGTTCAATGGTCCGCAACGGAGGCGGCTCCAACAAGGCCAAAGTCTGGCGACTCGGCGAGGCTGTGGTGGCCGCCGACAAGCGGTGCGGCTCAAAGAAGCAAGATCTTGCAAGATCCATCGCACCAAGGGCCATGACCTCCAAGTATGCAAGAAGGTTGAGCAGATGGCAGAGCTGCAGAAGGCTGAGTATGAGCATCGCGACAAGGAGAAGGCCCGGGAAAGTGGCGGAGGATCCGGCAAGAAGCTTCCCGCCCGGGGAGGGCGCCGCGGCAAGGCCAAGCCGCGGCAAGGAGATAGACCTCCCCGTGGCCGCGACAAGGACGAAGAAGAAGATGAGGATGATGAGATGGATGAGGATGAGACCGACGATCAAGAGTTTCAGAAGGCGACGGAGGTTTTGTGCATTGACGGCGGTGCTTCTCTGCACACCTCGCACCGTCAACTCAAACAATGGGTGCGGGAGGTGAATGCAGCAGAACCATCAGTCGAATCGGGCAAGCCCCTGAAGTGGTCCAGCACGCCCATCGTCTTTGACGTTGAGGATCACCCTGATCGCATCACTGCGGTCGGGTGCTTGCCGATGTTGTTTTCGCCAACCATCCGCAACCTCAAGGTCACAAAGATGTTGGTTGACGGTGGGGCCGGCCTAAATCTGATCTCTTCCGTGGTACTCAACAAGCTCCGGATCCCGACAATGAGCTCAAGAAACTGGTACCTTTCAAGGAATCAACCCGGAAGGAGCAAGCCAAAGGGAAGATCACACCGCCAAAGGACGTTTGGCGATGAGCTAAATTTCGAGACGAGAGAGTCACGCTCGACGTTGCTGATTTCCCATTGCCCTACAATGGGATACTCGGCAAATCGGCGCTTGCCAAGTTCATGGCAGCCTCTCATTACGCCTAACGTGCTTAAGATGCCTGGTCCGATAAGTGTCATTTCGCCCACGGTGACAAGAAAGATGCACTTATCTGCATCGACAAGATCTACTGGGAAGCAGCAGCCGCAGCAGAGCGCAAACCACTTGTCATTTGAAGCTCCGGGGAAGAAGAAGAAGACCAAGTCCGCAAGAGTAGCTCGATGCCCACTCCGGCAAGCGCACCTCTTGAGTGCTGCGCTACCGCCGAGGATGCACCATCGAGCTCCACCGCAAGTGCAAGAAGGCAAAGACAGCTTCACCAAATACCGAGTCCGCAAGAGTAGCTCGATGCCCACTCGCAAGCGCACCTCTTCGAGTCTTTGCGCTACCGTCGAGGACGCACCATCGAGCTCCACCGCAAGTAGAGCATGACTCGTTTTAGATTTTAAGTTATATTCCTTGAACGATGTGCCTTGTATGGAAAACTCAGCGCAGAAGAATCGATTCGTGGCTAAGTTGCGCCCTTACTGCTTTTCGTGTCCGCCAACACCGAAAGCGTCTGCAACTAGCCCCAACAAGGTTCCTTGTCGAGGCAAAGACCGCCAAGAAGTCTCTGATGTTCCGCTTTTCACGGTCGCGGCAAGCATGTTTATGCCCGCAAGTTCCCTAAAAGCATAAGGGTAAAAACATACAAGGGATGGAATCAAGTAAAGGAGATAACATAGCAGTTGGCGCTCGTTCAAAGAAATGCAGCCTTAGGAACGCAGAAGACGAAAAAGCTAAGTTGCCAAAGTTTGAGCACGGTCGGTTTTAAATTTTTGTGTTATCTCCTTGAAGCCATCGCGCCTTGTATGGAAAACCTGTGCTTGGAGGAATCAACTCATGGCTAAGTTAGCCCTTGATTTGTTTTCGAGTCCGCTCAACAATACAAGGCTTGTTGCAACTAGCCCGACAAGGTTTCTTGCCGGAGGCAAGATCGCCATTGGCTGCGATGTTCCAGACTCAGCAAGTGTGCTTGCCGCAAGTTCCTCAAAGCGCAGGTAAAACATACAAGGGATGGAATCAAGTAAAGGAGATAACATAACTAGCATTGCCCGTAATGAAGTTATATGACAAAGTAACTTATTACTAAGACCGACTAAGTTGTTCTCATAACTAAAATAACAATGACAAAGAAGGAGAAGAAGGGCGATCGGCACAGGCCCCGCAAGCCAAGATTGCCGGGCTGCGAGCACCAAGATTTATCATGCAAGCCGAGTTGCCGGGCTGCGATATCGATAAGTCTTTCGTCCCTCATCATGTATCCTCTTATGGACTGGGGAATGCGAAACCGCGTTTCTTCCCGGAAACTACCGTGCCTTGTATGGAAAACTCCGTGTGCAGAGGAACCGGCGTCATGGCTAAGTTAAGCCCTTGATTTGTTTCGAGTCCGCTCAACAATACAAGTCTTGTTGCAGAACTAGCCCGACAAGGTTTTGTCGGGCAGAGCACACCATTGGTGAACTCTTGATGTTCAAGACTCAAGCAAGTGTGCTTATGCCGCAAGTTCCTCAAAGCGTAGGGTAAAAGCATACAAGTGATGCAACAGAATAAAGGATATAACCCGGCAAGCATTCCCCTTTTCATTAAAAAACATCCCACATAGATACAGTCCATAGAGGATGAAAAACATGAAAGAGAAGATTACAAGTTCTTAATGCAGCTAAGGCCCGAAGGCTTACAAATTAAAAAGATAAGATGCCCGTAATCCTTTTTATGTCCCTCTCTTCAGGAGGTAGGTCAAGGAGGCGAGAAGGGCAAAAGAGGCGCCTAGGCGAGCTACGGGTGCCAGAAGACACCAAGAGAACATCCCGGGAGCCTCCGGAGGCTGGATGGTGATGGCGGCGCCGGAAGAGGGGCTCGAAGACGGGGCGGCAGGACGTCAACACGCTGTCGAGGGCACTACGCCCTCGTACTCCGACTTGACGGCCTTGCCGCCAACCCTCTTCCTCTTCTGCAGCCTCCCTACGCCAGCCGCCCAAGGAGACGACCCCGGGGAGTTCAAGGGGCCAGCGACACTGATGATGGGGTCGCGGTGACGCCACGCGGCGACGCCCGACACCTAGTCAGGCCCGTCATCCCGCCGCCCGATACCCTCGTCGTCATTGCCGCTCTCCTCCTCTCGCCACTCGCCGAGGAGGAACCTTCATTGTCGGAGGAGCTGTCCACGCAGCACTCGCCCAAATGCCGGAGTCCCCGAAGACCTTGACGGAGAGAAGGTCGCCCTCCATTAACTTAAAATGGAGGGTAAACCCCGCCGTCAAGCTGTGGATGCAAGCGAACGTCTTCCACCCACGATCAAGATACATCACATTAGGGCTGGGAATACAACATGGACTCGCGTGCGCTGATTCCTGACCCCTCATGTGCAATCTTAGTGTCTCGGGCGGGTCCAACTCCATCGCGTTTGCAAACGGAGCTGGAAGCCGGAGGCGACGGCGAGGCGCCCGGCGCAGCTTGACGAAGAACTCGCAAGGGTCGTCCCTGGTATGGACCGCCGTGGGGAGAGGAACCGCCGGCGGGGACGGAGATGGCCTGCCGCCCCGTCCGCCTCTTTCCCGAGCGCTCCGACCCCGTCCTCGACCTCGTCCACGACCTCGCCCCCTCCCTCTTCCCCTTGTGGCTGGCTCTGCCACCACAGGCGTTGGATAGGGAGAGGTGCGCTGTCTGGTGGCGACCCTCGCCGCCACCGATGAAGAACCAAGGTTCCCTTTCTCCATGGCGAATGTGAGAAAGGGGAGCAGAAGCTGAAGAAAGAGAGGAGATGGGAGAGTGTGGGCTTCTGCGCTCCCCTCTCGCCCTTCTTAAAGGAGCGAGGTGGGGGCTCGGCCGCCCCGCTCAGCCAATCAAGGCACGGGAATCGCAATGGCCCAGTTTCCCACTCCCACCGTCCGTGACCCCAAGCGCATGGGAGCCGCGTGGCGGAGATGCAGAGCTGAGGCGACGGATGAGGTGACCTCACCCCGCCCCGTGATCACAGGGGGTGGACGCCTCGAAAATCGCGCGCGCCACCCACCTCTCCCACGACGCCGCGATTGACACGTGCCGTTACGGGAGGACGCGGTGGATTCGGAGCGGATCTGGTTTGGACCCGTGCTGCGCGTGCCGTGCCTGTTTTGGGCTCGCCCAACTTCGGCACGTGTATTGCCAGAGCAGGGGGCTCTGTCGGTGTACTAAAGTAGGGGTACCTTAGTACCCCGAACTTAGGCACGGGCAGTCGCAGCGCCCCGCGGCAAGGCTTGCCGGGCGTACTCCAAGACCCTTCGCCATTCCTATTACTACCATTCAAGAACAAAGTGTTAACTTTGAAGACAAGGCCCCGGCAAGAGGAGCTTGCCGGGAAGAACAAGGCCCCGGCAAGAGAAGCTTGCCGGGAAGAGCAAGACCCCGGCAAGAGGAGCTTGCCGGGAAGGCCAACCAAGGCGCTTCAGAAAACTTGCCACGACGCGCCGCGCGTCCCGGCAAGACCCGACGAGCGGCAAGCTCGCGGGTGCGACAAGACAGCGACCGCGGCAAGGCGCTTGCCGCGGCGAAGCCACCACTCTGCGCCCATGCTCCAGCTCACCCGACGACGTGTCGCCACAGGATCATTCCTGGAGCACGTGGCGTGTAGCTGTGCAGCCTAGCGGTGTGAGGTGGCGAGCGAAGGTGACTAGGAGGCCATCGTGGCAATCGTTGGCGCCCCTAATGGTCGTTTCATGCACTGTTGGAGCGACCGGACGGGCATTAAATGCTCTTGTCCCCGCCGTCGAGTTAGGTAGGGGCATCAGAGATAGCAGTTGTACCAACCCGCGTTTTACCTTTCTACCCCTCTCTGCGTTGCCACTGCCGGTGACCCTTTAGACTATAAAAGGAGGCCCGTGCGACGAGAAGGGGTTCGGAGATTGAGACAACAGCATACTCACGCCGAGCAAAGAACAAATACAAACGCAGCGCAGAGGAGTTTTATCTCTCCGGAGAGCTCAAGCCGGGTAAAATCTCCCGCGTGCTTCGCCTCGATCGCTCTCACGGCGCCCTGCTCCTTGCTGGACTGAAGGGCCCTCGCCCCATAGGTGCTCGTGCAACCCAAATGACCACGCAGCAACATACCATGACCACGTCATTTGCTTCATTAGCATTGGTGGTGGCAGCCTCAACATCTTCAACCTCCTCTTGACGAAAGGGAGGGTCGGGCATGTGCACGCTCAGATCATGAACCGCTTCTTCTTCAATCACGGGGAGTTGGGACACGAACTTCTTCTTGAAGAGCAGGGGAGTTGGTACACGACTTCTTCTTCTTTTTCTTTGGTGATGCAGCGGAATGTCTTCAAGAAAGATGTGCTTCGGACACGGAGATGTTCACCGTTGGAGCTGGTTCAGAGAATACTTGCCGTCTGCGGTGAACGTTGCACTTCTCCTTGAGAACGCTCGGTGAGAGGGACTTGAGGCCTTTATCCTCTGCGAAGCCTGCGAAGAGCTGGCTTTAGGTTGGGAGATGGAGTTGGGTGAGCCTGAAAGTCTTCATCCTCTTCTTGCACTGGGGGTGGAGCTTGTTGTTGTTGTTGGGGAGTACTGGGGGAGTCTTCTTGTTGTGGGTGATCAGCCCACGAAGCATCCTGAGCAATTGGCGCCAATGGACGACCAATGCTGATGATTTCGCCGTTTGTACGAACAAGCGATGATACCACTTGATGTTCAATCTGAGGAAGAACTTCATCATCATTTACATTGTCATCTTGACCAATGTCTTCAGCAGCGTTGGGTTCAGCTGCTGGAGTAACTTCAGTCTCATGAGCCTCTGTGGTAGCAGGCTCATGGAAAACCATCCTTCTTTCTTGATGAACAGACACAGGGCGAACAACGGAAATGGGTTCAACGACTAAGGGCTTTGTGGAAGCATCCCTAGTCTTCTTGGTCTTGCGCTTCTTCTTGGAGGGAGCGGCATCAGAGGCTTCATCATGCTTTCTCTTCGTGGCGTCAGCCTCGGCAGCCTTTGTCTTCTTCTGTTCTGAAGCGGTTGTGGTGACCTTTGGCTTCGAGCCAGTCATGCTGCTCGGAAGATAATGTGAGGGGCTTCTTGGCTTGAAGGCTCATGCTGTTCAGCAGGGTGCTTCTTCTTCCTCTTTGCAGCCATCCCGGGTCAATGCCCGGACGACCAAGGGACTTGCGCTTTCAAATTTCATTATAGGCAAGCACACTTATCAGCCAAAAGCTTCATGCGTTCACGAGAGCCCTGAGCTTCTTGGCATTTCATCAGAAAGGCTTCTTTAAGCTCATGGAGCATGACCTTGAAGTTTCGGACGTCTTGAACACTCAGATTGGCCACATGCTTCTTGAATTGAGCCTTCTCAAAATCAATCTTGTTTTTGAGCTCAACGATGCGCTGAGCAAGAGCTAGCTCAGAAGCGATGGAGCCATTGAAGGCGACACTGAGGCCAATTGGGAGCTGTAAATCTTCAAAGCTGACGTTAGGGGTGTCGAACCACTCATCAATGAAATTGTGAATGATAGCCACATCAAATAGAGGCAGGTTGCTAAAGATTTCTACTTCCTCTTTGCTCTTGATCAGCCGCTCAAGGGCATCATCCGCAAGATCTTCATCACTTGATAGATCAATGGGTTCTTCACGCAGAATTGCAGCAGGAGTCAAAGCACGCTGATCAGATGGTCTAACAAGTTGCTTCTTCTTGTCCGTTCTCTTGGAGACACGGGACAGATCTTCAGATTGCATACTGGCTTCAGGAGGTGTAGTGGCCAGTGGCTTCGCACGTAAAGTCTTCGGCGGGGGCTTTGCAGCTGAGGTTGAAGCCTTTGACTTCTTTTGCTTCTACGGCTTTGGAGGTGGAGGAGCAGGGGCTTCATCAGAGTCAGCACCATCGTCAGAATGATCTACTCTGGCGCCTTGGACCATGATATAGGTGATGAGGCCGTCAAGGTTGGCATAGGGGCCAATGACATTGGGATTGGCTTCACGGGAGCCATCAGCACGGGGAGCAGAGGGACCTGGATTGAAGTCCAAACCCAAGGACTTCTTGTTCTCCTTGGCCGAAGCCACAACAAACTGATAGTTGCGCTTGAAGAGCGAATCTTCATGACACCATAGAAGTGAAGTGGGATCTGCGTTTGCTGGTTGTGGCCCATGGACCATGCATGGATAGAAGCCTTGTTCAATGGCTTCAGCTCGGCTCTTGGGTTGCAGCCCTCGATAGAGGATATCACCCCATGGGCTCTTGATGGCATGCTTCTCTGCATATTCCTTTGTCAGAAATCTATACTTGAACCACTCCTCAGCCCAATAGCGTCGAATCCATTGGGTTCGCGTCTTCCTCGATGATAATTTCTTCAGATCTGTCTTGTACAGTTCGCTAAGTCATCAGCAGATCTCTAGATGTGCCATACTCTATTGTCGCCACCCTTCCTTGCTGATTTCTCTATTGCCATGAACTTCAAGCTGAAAGGCTTCAGTACGTTCAAAGGCTTCAGAGGTCTGCGTTTGCTCGTCAGACAGGAACTGGCTTCAGGAGAATTTATATGGTGCTGCAAGTATTCTGCAAACGAATGCAGACTATGAGAACCAAGGGATTCTCCCATGGACATGTACCTGTGACAGCATTAGAGATGTGAGGGAAGGGGAAGAGGGCATATGCATTCTCAGAAGATTTTGAAGATAAATCAGTTTGAAGACATTGACCTCATGCTGCGAAGACATTCACTTATATAGATGAGTTGGTTCGAGATTTGTACCAATCCGTGAATAAGTACAAGTGAGGAATCAAGCTAGTAGAAATCTAAGTGAATCGACTAGGCAGTATGAGATGCAGATGGAATAGATCTAGCTTTGAATAGACAGAAACTACTTTCGGTAAATAGGATGAATCTTGAAGATCAAAAAGGTGGTAAAAATAGAGTTATAATTACTGCACGAAGAACTGCTAGATGGAGAAGAATAGGAGACCGAGCAGTTCAGCCCACCGTGCCCTAACTTGGCGACGGAGGACACCTACGGCGATGGCGGAGAGGACGATGTCCGCGGCCGGCGTGAGGACGGCGTCGGAGAAGTCGCGGCAGATAAACGCTTGTCGCCGGCGTCGCCTCGAGCTAGCGGTGGCGCTAGGGTTTTGACGGAGGTGGAGAGGTGGAAGAAGTATTTCTTTACCACAGGGGGACAAGTATTTATAAGTAGGTGAGAGAGGCAGCGCAATTACGCTGGTGCCCCTGCCGGTTCATATCTGAGGGGTACGTGGCAAGCATGCAACACACCCAGGGTTGTCCCACGTTCCCACGCCCGCCAGGCATGTCGGAGAGTTGTTCCAAGCTTCTCGGTTTTCAACAAGAAAGATAAGCCATTAAAACAGATTTTATGTTTGTCTCTCGTGCCTTCACGACTAGGACGGAGAGAAGACATTCGACAGTTTCATCGTAATGCATATGATTTGGATAGATAGAATTGAGATAGAGAGCATAGAGAGGTTAGGGTCCGATCACATTCACTTAGTGCAAAAGATCCAATCTTGAAGACATAGCTATAAGTGAATGTCAGAGGATGAGAACTACTATATATATATATATATATATATATATATATATATATATATATATATATATATATATATATATATATATATATATATATATATATATATATATATATATATATATCGTAAAGCAATCAAATCATCATAGTGCGAGAAAGTCATGAAGACAAATTGAAATCAAGACAAACCAAATGCTAAGTCATTGCAATATAACGCCTTTGAATGAAACACTTTAAACAAGAAAAGTTGGTGGTGGCGTTACCCACCGTATAGGAAGTATTAGACCCAGACACGGCGCACAATTATCGTGGCGCTCCGAAGTCAAATTCCATGTTAATGTATTCACACTCAGAGTGTAGATCTTCATTAATTGAAGATACACATTACTTTGTGTGTTGCACATCTAAGTCATCAACATGCATAAGTGTTAGGATGTGTGCCTGATCACAGGACATTAGAGGATTCCAAGATATTTAGCTCACACCGTAACTTGCAAAACCTTTTCTCATCCAAGGGCTTTGTGAAGATATCTGCCAGTTACTCATCAGTGTTGACGTGAATGATATCGATATCTTTCTTCATAACATGATCTCTGAGAAAGTGATGACGAATTTCAATGTGCTTTGTCTTCGAGTGTTGGACTGGATTGTTGGATATTTTGATGGCACTCTTGTTGTCGCAGAAGAGAGGTACATGTGTCAGGTTGATGCCATAATCCTTGAGAGTTTGCTTCATCCATAGAAGCCGAGCACAACAGATCCAAAGAAGAATGTATTCAGATTCAGCAGCTTGAGAGTGACACAGCTCGCTTCTTCAAAGACCAACAGACAAGTGATCGACCAAGAAAATGGCATGTGCCAGATGTAGACTTGCGATCCACCTTGTCACCAGCATAATCAGCATCAGAGAATCCAACCAAATCGAATATTGAGCCCTTGGGATACCATAATCCGAGTGTTCGGGTGTAAGCCAAATATCGAAGAATTCGCTTCACAGCTAAGTGATGCGATTCCTTTGGTGCCGCTTGGTACCGAGCACACATGCAAACACTAAGCATAATATCTGGCCTAGATGCACATAAATAAAGCAAAGAACCAATCATGGAGCGGTATACCTTTTGATCGAACTCTTTACCATTGTCGTCGGGACCCGATTGGTGCTTATCGGCATTGGCGTCAGATAGCCTTTGCGCCTTCCATTCCAAACTTCTTGAGACAGTCCTTGAGGTATTTCTCTTGAGATATGAAGATGCCATTCCTCTCACGACGAATTTGAAGACCAAGGAAGAACTTCAGCTCAACCATCATGGACATTTGATATTGCTCTTGCATCATGTACCCAAACTCATCACTGCATTTACGGTTGGTGCATCCAAGATTATGTCATCCACATATATTTGGCACACAAACAGTTCACCATCATATGTCTCGTGAAGAGTGGGATCGAGGATCGAGTTTGAAGCCTTTGCTCTTTAGGAAGTCTTTGATTGTATCATACCGGTAGCGAGGGGCTTGTTTGAGTCCATCTGATGCCTTGTTTAGCTTGTACACCATATCGGGATGTTTTGGATCTTCAAAGCCGGTGGTTGTGCGACATATACTTCTTCTTCAATCTTGCCATTGAGAAATGCACTCTTTACATCCATTTGATATAGCAAGATATTGTGGTGATTAGCGAGGCTAGCAAGAGATGTAATAGCTTCGAGCCTAGCAACAGGAGCAAATGTTTCATCGAAGTCAATTCCTTCCACTTGGGTGTATCCTTGTGCCACAAGACGTGCTTTGTTTCTGACGACTTGACCATGCTCATCTTGCTTGTTTCGATATATCCATTTTATTCCAATAATGTTATGCTTGTGAGGATCAGGTCGCTTGACAAGTTCCCAGACATTATTTAGCTTGAACTGTTGAAGTTCTTCTTGCATGGCTTGAATCCATTCAGGTTCCATAAAAGCTTCAACAACTTTCTTGGGTTCTGATATTGACACAAATGAAAAGTGCCCACAGAAGTTTGCTAGCTGTGTTGCTCTTGATCGAGTGAGTGGACCAGGTGCATTGATGCTGTCAATTATCCTCTCTATTTGAACTTCATTTGTGACACGGGATGAACAGACGAAGATTTTGCTCTGGCTGATCATTGTCATCATCGGGAGGATTGTCTTGATGTCCGGCATTGTCTTCAGGTTGATTTGGTGCAGAGATGATAAGTTCCTCTTCAGGCTGTGCTTCAGAGGGCATGATTTCACCAGTTCCCATCAGCTTGATTGCCTCGTTTGAAGGAGCTTCATCCAGTGTACTTGGCAGGATCTCTCTCTTGAACCATTGGTTTCATCAAATTTCACATCCACAGTTTCAACGATTTTGTAGAGAAAAAAGGTTGAAGACTCTGTAGGAGTGTGAATCTTTTCCATAGCCAAGCATGAATCCTTCGTGAGCCTTAGGTGCAAATTTTGACTTGTGATGGGGATCCTTTATCCAAAGATCTTGCTCCAAATACTCAAGTAATCGACGTTTGGCTTCTTGCCGAGAAGCAGCTCATATGATGTTTTGTTCAAGCTTATGAATGTATACATGGTTGATGATGTGACATGTCAGTATCAATAGCTTCAGCCGTAACTTTCTTGGTGTCTTGTACTCATCTAGCATTGTTCGAGCCATTTCAATGAGGGTTCTGTTCTTGCGCCAACAATGCCATTTTGTCGAGGTGTGTATGGAGTAGAGAACTCATGAGTGATTCCCATTGTATCCAGATACAGATCAAGTCCAGTGTTCTTGAATTCAGTGCCATTATCACTTCTGATGTGCTTAATCTTCACACCATAGTTGTTCATAGTTCGACGGTAAAGCGCCTCAAGACATCTTGCACTTGGCCTTGTACGTAATTATGTGAACCCATGTGTATCTTGAGTAATCATCAACAATGACGAAGCCATAGAGACAAGCAGTTGTTGTGAGGGTGGAGTAGTGCGAGGGTCCAAATAAGTCCATGTGTAACAGCTCGAAGGGTTGAGATGTTGTCATGATTGTCTTCGATGGGTGCTTTGCCCTTGTCATCTTTCCAGCTTCACAGGCACCACACAGATGATCCTTCTTGAACTTGACATCTTCGATGCCTATGACATGCTTCTTCTTGACGAGTGAGTGTAAGTTCCTCATGCTAGCATGTCCCAGCCTTCGATGCCAGAGTCAGCATTCTGAAGCTTTTGTGAGAAGACAAACGGCAAGCTGTGGACCTGCTGAGAAATCTACCATGTACAGATCATCTTTTCCATACCCTTCAAAAACTAGAGATTTATCAGATTCCATTAGTACAAGGCAACGATATTTGCCAAATATCACAACCATGTTCAAGTCACAAAGCATTGAGACAGACATTAAGTTGAAACCAAGGGATTCAACAAGCATCACTTTATCCATGTGTTGATCCTTTGAGATTGCAACTCTACCTAGACCCAATACTTTGCTTTTACCAAAGGTCAAGAAATGTGATGTGACTCTTGTTGGATGGACGTAAGGTTGAGTCCATGAGAAGACTTCGATCACCAGTCATATGATTTGTGCATCCACTGTCCATAATCCACTCCGAAGCTTTTGGTGATGTACCCTACAGTGCAGTTAGGAGGATAGGCTTCACACAAGTGTTGTGAAGCATATGCATTTGATACATATAGGGACAGTCACATCTTATGTCAAGGTTAGGACATTGTATGACTGATATGCAATTTAGATGTGAAGCACATAGAATGATATATTAACATGCGTCTTCAATAAGTTTTAGGTCCCCAGCAATAGTATCTAACGCAATTGATTGCTGGCTGGAGACCATTTTCTGCAAGAGAGAGTTAGTTCTTCTTTGCCACCCACATCTTCAGTGGGGGCTTAGAAGCAATGAGTCTAAGTGCAGCATCTGAGAATTTTGGCTTTGAAGCCCTAGAAAATAGCCTTGCAGGAGATGAATGATAGTCATATGAATAAGCAGAAAAGTTCTTAGTCCTATGAACATAACGGTTTGAAGATACACGCTCATATTCATAAGTCTGAGCATGATTTCCCTGCAAAACATTGGCGTTAGGGTGACTCATGTGAGTCCTCAGATTCGTATGAAGCCTTTGGGCCATATGAAGCCATAGGTCTGGGGTTTGTCTTCTTTCTTGGTGGTGTCATAACGACATTCACAGGAAGACTCTCAGTGTACCGCTTAGGTACCCAGATTTTCTTCATAGGTGGTCCATTCTTGCAGTTAGTACCAATGTACCTGGCAAACACTTCACCATTCTGTTTTTTGAACAACTTATAGTTTGCATCAAAGGATTCATCAATGATAATAGGATTAGCACAGGTAAAGCCAGACAAGGTAGATGGATCTACTGAAGGTCCCTTTGCAGCAACCCATGTGGTTTTGGGGTACTGCTCTGGCTTCCAGTACGAGGTGCATAACATTCCTTCGCGTGATTGAGGTGCATAACATTCCTGAACTGACTCCGGGACAGATGACAGCAGATGACGTCCTTCGCTGTGAGGTTCAGTAGAGTGTACTTGCGAATGTCATCAGCGTCTGCCATCTTGCATAGATCAGTGAGTCCAATCTCAGTGATGTCCATAGTTCGCTATCCTTGGACATGAGTAGCTTCTTCATCATGGCCTTCCATCAAGGATACTCATGACCGTCAAAGGTGGGACATGATATGTTCCTCAATCCCGCAATGATATAGTCAAACTCCTGTGGTTAAACTGAATCACACGTAACAAGGAGTACCTTGCTCTAATACCAATTGAAAGTGCTAGTATCGACTAGAGGGGGGTGAATAGGCGATTTTATGAAAGTCTTCAAAACTTGGAAGTTTCAAAGACAAACAATGTAAACAACCTAATTGATATGCATCGAAGATAAACTACCCTAACAAGCCATAGTCAAGCATGTCATGATGTGAAAGCACAGACTAATAGCAATGTAGTAAGGATCAAGTTGGAAGATAGTATGAAGCCAATCAACAATAGTAGTCAAGCAATGAAGTCAAACAGATATACGCATAAGCAATGACTTCATGAAGATAAACTTAAGTAAGGTTGGAAGGATAGAACCAGCTTGCTTGTTGAAGACACAGATTAGTTGGACCAGCCCAGATTGTTGTGACAACTGTGACGCTTGGTTAGGAGGCTGAGATTTAACTCTCAAGACCGTGTCTTCACCTTATTCCCTTGAGCTAAGAACACCCAGCCTCGCCCAATCACTCCGTAAGTCTTCAAGGAGACTTCCAAACCTTCACAGCACTTCGCTCACCGCAATCCACAATGACTCTTGGATGCTCAGAACGCGACGCCTAACCGGCCGGAGGATTCACAGCCCTCAAGTGTAATAAGTCTTCGTGTCACATAGATGTAAAGACTTCATGATGCCTAACACTCTTGGCTCGGTGTTTGGGCTTTGTCCTCGCAAGGATTTCTCTCTCTCAAATGCTTCGAGGTGGGTTGCTCTCAAACTACAAAAGCCGTGCACAAACTCGAAAGCAGCCACCAATTTATGGTGTAGGGGTGGGCTATTTATAGCCACTAGGCAACCCGACCTGATTTGTCCAAATGACCTGGTCACTAATGAACCGACACGGTTCCAATGGTCAGATTTCAAACACACGCGACAACTTTACTTGGGCTACAAGCAAAGCTGACTCATCCATCTCTGGATAAGATTTGCTCTCATTGTCTTCGCTCGAAGACATAGGATTTGGGTTGAGCATCACTTCAGTCACTCTGATTTAGTTCACTTGGACCCCACTTAATAGTACGGTGGTTCCTATGACTCAACAAAGAAGAAAATGAAACAACGAATCCACACAGTCTTCGCGCTCCAAAGTCTTTACTCAATGTCTTCTCATTTCATAGTCTTCAATATGAATATCTTCTCATACCACCATTGTCTTCAATGTCTTCATACATTTTTAGGGGTCATCTCCGGTAGGTAAACCGAATCAATGAGGGACACTACCTACGTTATCCTGCAATTCTCACAAACGCATTAGTCCCTCAACCAACTTTGTCGTCAATACTCCAAAACCAACCAGGGGTGGCACTAGATGCACTTACACTACAGAATAATAGAAAAACAGAAACTAAAAATAGGAAAACCAGAGAGAGAGAGCCTACCCAGGCCACTTACCTGGCGCCCCACCACGGACCAGCAGAGGCTGAGGGAGTCCTGGACTAGGGGGTTTCCGGACAGCCGGACTATCAATATCCGCCGGACTCCAAGACTACGAAGATACAAGATTGAAGACTCCGGAAGGTACTTTCCTTGGCATGGAAGGCAAGCTCGGCAATACGGATATGTAGATCTGCTACCATTGTAACCGACTCTGTGTAACCCTAGCCCTCTCCGGTGTCTATATAAACCGGAGGGCTTTAGTCCGTAGGACAACATACATCTCAACAATCATACCATAGGCTAGCTTCTAGGGTTTAGCCTCCTTGATCTCATGGTAGATCTACTCCTGTACTACCCATATCATCAATATTAATCAAGCAGACATAGGGTTTTATCTCCATCGAGAGGGCCCGAACTCCGGGTAAAAACATTGTGTCCTCGCCTCTTGTTACCATCCGCCTAGACGCACAGTTCGGGACCCCTACCCGAGATCCGCCGGTTTTGACACCGACATTGGTGCTTTCATTGAGAGTTCCTCTGTGTCGTCCGCCGATAGGCTTGATGGCATCTTCAACCAACAATGCTGTCCTGGTGAGACTTTTCTCCCGGACAGATCTTCAGATTCGGCGGTTTTGCATCGCGGGCCAATTCTCTTGGCCATCCGAGCAGATCGAAGCTACGCCCCGCCGTCAGTCGATTCGAAGCTTAAACTTCACAGCCAATGTCCGCGGAGACTTGATCTTCGACGGACCCGAGCCACGGCCGAGCGCGCCCAGACCGCGGACGACGGCATGATCTAGCTCGCCACCAAACAAGGCTCGTGGTCAAGATTTCGATCCGCTTCGCCATTAGCCCGCCGATCGCCCACATCAAGGGACGGTGGATAGACGCTACCGGGCTTCAACATACACGGCGATGGAGCCGAACATCGATCTTGTCCTCGCGAAACCCGTGATTCCGAGGCGCCGACTCGCCGGACCAATCTCCCGTGCCCCTACCAATCGATCCGGATTGGGCGCCGGTTATGAAATTCACCGCCGCGACATTTTCCAACACTCGCTTTTGGTGATATCCCGAATTCATCAAGCATCTCGCTATCAGAGAATCTCGCCGGACTATGGCTATGATGGTTGGGGTTCGGGCTAAGAAATTCAGATCCCACCCACAACCCACTTTGTAGCCACTGCCGATTTATCTAACCGACATGCTAGACTACGGCTCAAGACATCGACGGAGTAGACGATTTATGCCGAGACGAACAAAAATAGAGCTTATACAGACGACAGACCACCTTGTCACATGACATATATATGGTGGATACCCCAAAGGGGAGCGATAACGAGGACCAACGGGCCACGGCAGAAGATAACCTCGCCGATAAACGATCAAAGCGATGGCGAACGCCGCTTAAGTCCCGCCGACGACAACAACGCTCCTAACGAGCCCGCGATACGGCAGGGCTCACAATCGGACGCATTTAACATGCACATAAGCAACCGTCCCAACACGACGAGTCGATAACCAATCCAAGCCCAATAAGACAACGGTCCGGACGACCATATGCCGGACACGCCGGAGAGTAAGAACTTTCGAAAAGACTCACAAGACTACAAGAAGCCCGAAGAAGGAAAAACGGAAGCTCAAAACAGCGGAAGACACACTCAGAATGAGATGGAGCAAAGTGCTCAACACCGCAGATAAGTACGGCAATGGCCACCAATCAAAGAGCTACCCAAGCGCAAGTCGCTACAGATTCGACGAGGAGGCCATAGAGCCTCCACCGCCCAAAAATAAAGGGGCTGCTGGTTGATAGACGGCCGCACGACAAAGCCAAATTACGTAAAGCGGCGCCACACATAAATCCACCAACGAACTCGGAAGGGAAGATGGCCCAGCTAGGTCCATTTATGGGCCAAAGGAGAAGGCCCCAAGAAGCAAGGAAACACGTCAAGTGTCCGATGATAACGGCACACACAAATACAGGGGCGCCACACACCCGCTATGTTTCACCGATGAGGTGCTGGACCATGAATTTCCAGCAGGATTTAAACCCATCAACATAGAGGCCTACGATGGAACAATGCACTCGAGTCTGGATAGAAGATTATATACTACATATACATATGGCTGAGGAGACGATCTCCACGCCTATAAAATATTTACCACCCAAGCTCAAAGGGCCAGCTTGTCATTGGCTTAAAAGCCTCCTTAAAATATGTTGGAAGTTGGGAAGAGCTCGAGGACGCGCTTAGAGAAAATTTTCAAGGACTTATGTCCGCCTCCGGATGCAGATGATCTAAGTCATATAACTCAACAGCCCGGAGAGTCACATGAAATTTCGAACAGGTTCCTTACCAAAAGAACCAAATAGTCGATCGTCCGGGACGCCAAGCCTTAGCAGCTTTCAAGCACAATGTCCGAGACAAATGGCTCGCTAGGCACCTCGGTCAGAAAAGCCGAGGACAATGTCCGCACTAACAAGCCTCATGACCCGCTTCAGGGGAGCGAGGACAGCTGGTTAGCAAGATGCAGCACCAATGACCAAAGTACATCCGAGATAAGAGATGGAACGGAAAATCACGGCGCAGAAAAAGAGCAGCGCCGAATAAAGAGAAAAGCCCAAAGAGCACGGCAGTTAATGCCGGATTTAAAAGCTCGCGGCCCAATAATAAAACACAACCTTTAAAGGATGACAGTGACGAATTGTCCAACTTAAAGAAGATTTTGGGTCGGATATGTCAAATCCACGTAACTCCTAAGGCTCGCACATCACACCCACAGGATTGTTGGGTTTTAAACAATCCGCCGACTAAATGCCGAACACAAGGGCTCGACGCACAAGTGAAGAGGATAAACCCCACCAGCAGAGAGCATCGAAAACAAAAGACTTTCCCACAAGGGGTTAAAGCAATAAACTCACTTCATGTGATAAAGCGAAAAATAGTGCGGCACTTTCTAAAAGAGCCTCGCACGATCCAACCCAGCAGACAATAGAGATTGGACATCAAAACCAATCACTTTCGACCACCTGGACTATTCCAGAAGAGTTCGAATGCGGATGGACTCTCGATATTGAATCCCATAATAGACGGATTGCAATTTACCGGTGTCCTAATGGACGGAGGCAAGGACTTAAACCCGTCAGACTCCAAAACCGTCTCGTAGGATGGGGATAAACCCCGCCAAAATCCGACACACCGCACTTCCTTCAAAGGAGTGACGCCAGCACTCACGCCAAGTGCATGTGCTCCATATTACTAGAAGTCGTGTTCGGATCGCCGAACAATTCTCGACGAGAAAAGTTAATTTTTCACATCGTCCCATTTGAAAGTGAATATCAAGCACTCTTGCGACGCAAGGCTTTTGTCCGCTTCAACGCTATACCACATTACGCGTCTCTTACACTTAAGATGCCCGGTCCACGTGGTGTCATTTCAGTGCGAGGGTCACTTAAAGACCCCGGACTCGGATAGATAAACCGCGCCGGTAGGCTAGGGCTCCTCGCCGCATACCCCTTCACAGGATCATACAAGACAAACAACCGCGGGTTCATACAAACCCTGCTTTCATTATTTATATTTTTTATTTTACATATTTTCCGCACGAATTGTTTTTAAACTAAACATTCCTCTCTTTCTACAGATGAACAATGTGCATACCCATCCAGGATAATGGCGAACGGAGACACAGCGCAGACGCAAGAGGGACCCGCCAGAGGATTCTTTTCAGATTAAGACCCCGCGTAAACCTTTTTACTGTCTCTTGTTGTTATTCTCCTTGGTTTCTTCCTATAGCCAATGCGGAGCTCGACGCTTTGGCATCGGCTGCGCCGTAAGACCATGCCCGCATTCTAGACACTAGGGGCTTAGGCATCGTTCGCCTATTATTATAAAGACCGAACACCTTAGGGAGTGTTCGGCGCCTCGAAAGTTAGGCATTATATGCATCAGCTCAATCATGTCTTTGGTCAAATGTTGGGTTTGCCTGCCTCGTGTTTTGCTGCCTTACGCCCGTGATCATCGGCTAACACGGCACCAGGAGAACTATCGCGATTGTGCCCCGCCTGGCCGGGCGAGCACCTCAAGAGAGAAAGCCAAAACCGATCGCTATGATACAACGAGACCGGTCAACCACTCGATCGACTACCGAATGTTTAGAATTTCGCTTGACGTAGGATCTGTTTCCGTCAGCACTTACGCACTTCGATTCGGAGACGCGGGGCCACCAGGGCTATATCGTAGCCCCACCCTCGAGCTCCATCGCTAAGTGAAAGTGATAAAGCATTATAGTCCGGATTGCCTCTGTTCGCTACGCTACCACCTCCTTATAACAGACCGAGACGCCGGATTAAGTGTGAAAACGCGCTATTTTGTAAACACCCCAAAGACTTTGTGCGAGGGGCTGAAGTCAAGATCTGCATCTTTCAAAGTTATACACAAGTATACGTAAACGGCCGACAGAGAAGTTTTACTACTTGGACGACAAGTATAAAAAGCAGTTATACTATAATCATTGATTTATGTGCTAATGCGCTCAATTGAACGTTACATTCTTCGAAAGCATCGCGACTCTATTACACGAGCGCCACACATAACTTCCCGAAATAGTGCTCGGCAGGAGCCGGTTTTCATCCGAACCTCGGCAGCAATAGCGGTGGCGCCCATCTCCTGACAATGCGCCTTCACACGGGCGAGCCATCCGCGCGCCTCTATGCAGCCGACCGCTTCATCTCCTTTATAAGCGCACCGCCCCAAGGAATTGCTGTAGTAAGCCAAAATAGCTCGTCGCTTTGACCTCTCGCCGCATATGGGCCACGATGTCGGCCATGGCTAGTCCGGACAATCTATTTAGTTCGCCCATTCGCCAACCGTCCGTCAATGAAGTGGGCGATCCGGACCGTGGAATTGAGACCAATATAACTCTTCCATCTCGTGATCCCCCTGGCTCCGGAAGTGCTTAACGGCATCAGCCGCACTCGCAGCCAAGTCCATATACGGATCCTCCGAACTCCACAGCCACTCAAATTGAGCATACTTGGAATCCATAAACCGGCGACGCATCAGAAAGGGCTTGCCAGCCGCGATTTCTCTGGCCTGGCGCAGCTCCTCCTTCATAGCCCGCATTGCAGAGCGGGCATCCTTGGCTTCAGCGGTGGCCTTCTTCAGGTCTTCCCGCTCCGATAAGCGCTCCTTTTCAAGAGCCTCATTGCGGTCGGTAGCATCCTTTACTTTCATGGCTAATTGCCACCTCCGCCTCGCTAGGCAAGGCGCCTTTTTGGCTTTAACTCCTCGCCGCCTCGAGGCAGCGCACACTCCTTTGGGCTTGCTCCTTAGCTAGAGCAAGTTCGCCCAAGGCTCTCCACAGCAGCAAAGACCGCTCAGATAAACAACATATAATTTATCGAGGCGGCTTTGACCCCTTAATAAAGCAATCATGAGAACTATTTTACCTTGCGACTCGCCAAGTCGCCTGCTGACAAGCGCGATGTCCTCATCTCGCCAGTCAAGCTGCCGAGTTAATTCGGCAAAATCACTAGTCCGCTAGCCTCGGACCATCCGCCACCCGCATAGGAACGACGGAATTCATTACTTTAGATTTCGATCTCAAGACGCTGTCGCTTCCGGCAACCTACCGAGTCTCGGGGCTACTATCTATACAGGCGCATTTTTTATATGCAAAACTGTTAAACGACAAAGGGTGCGCCATTTTCAGATACCTCAAATACCGCCAAAGAAACTCATGGCGGCATTACATAATCCGCTCTCGGCGGATGAAATCCTTCCAATCACCATGCGCATTAAGGCACGATGATCTTCCAAATGGGCGCCTCTCAAGCAGATTCTTCGCCTCCCGCGGACACTACCAGTGCCGAACTCTCCGCCCTCCGACTCGGGATGCCCTCCGTGATTTACACTTCGGGCTCGCCGCCTCATCTGGCGGCGCCGCAGACGGAGGCGATCGCTTCCATCATCTCCTAAGAAGGTCCCTCGAAGATGAACTCATCTGAGAAGGCTGCAGATCCGAACTGCAATATAAATATTTCGGTTACCCATAGAAGCACAAATGAAGGTACTTCCTTACTAATTAATTTCCTCTTTCATACTCACGGCTCGTTGGAGGGCTGGTCCTTCGGCGATGATTGTGCGTCCGGATTCTCTCCAGACGCCGGACCCCCCGATGAGGATTTCTTCCCACGCTTAGGGGCTTTGGCCTCCGGATCTTCGGAGGCGGTCCTCTTATCCCTCTGAAGGGAGGGGTTCTTGGCTCCCTCCTCTTCAGTCGCCCCTTTGGGCGAAGTATTAGCTCCTCTATTTCCCCGCCCCTTTCGGGCGCAACCTCCAACATTCTCGACCAGACGGGCTCCAAGGCGGTCTCGGGAGGGGGGCCGACACCTTATCAGCCTTGATCGCGCCACCCATTCCTGTAAAGAACAAAGGGTCGAGACTAACTTTTGAAAGGCATATAAATAGAATGTCCTGACTCGAGCTATCTACCTGAGTATCCGGGCGATCGCGGCTTAGGCCTGCGTCCTCGGCCGAATCCGGACACGCCACCTGCGGTCTGAAGAACAGCTTGTACATCTCCGTGGGTGTCGCACCCATAAAATGCTGGAGAATACGAGGTCCCTCCGGATTGAACTCCCATAGACGGAGAGGACGGCATTTACAGGGTGGAAGATGCCTGATTAGCATAACCTGCATCACCTTGATCAGTCGATCTCCTCGCTTGAGGTCTCGAATCCGTCCCTGCAGTGAGGGCACGCCCCGGACGGCCCCCGTTGAGCTCCTTGGTTGACCCACGACATCGGTTGGCGTGGAGGTCCCGGCGGAATAAGGGCGGCTTTTGCTCACGCCCATTGGAGCGGTGATGTAGAACCACCTCGCTGCCACAGTCCAAGTTCCTCTTGAAGGAACCCTCGGCCACGGGCATCGACCTTTTGCTTATGGTCGCCCGCCAAGACTCCGCTGACGCCCGATCATCTTTGGCTCCACTTGAAGGTCTTCACCATAGGTCAAGTGGGGAATGACGCGGAGGAAGGCCTCGCAGACGATAATGAATGCGGAGATATGGAGGATGGACTCCGGAGCCAAGTCGTGAAAGTCCAGCCCATAGTAGAGCAGGAGCCCTCTCACGAAGGGATCCGTCGGGAAGCTTAAACCCCGACGGAGGTGGGATACGAAAACGACGTATTCACCGGGCTCGGGGGCGGGCACGGCCTGCCCTGGGGCAGGAAACCTGTGCGAAACCTCGTAGGCCAGGTACTTGGCCTCATGCAACTTCAATATGTCCTCCTCCGTGACGGAGGAGGGCATCCACCGGCCCTGGAGGTCGGAGCCGACATGGTTGAGGATCCAAGCGCCGAATCAAGCTCGGGTGTTGGAACCGGGGCGGAGGAAAGATTCGATGCGAGATTAAAGAACAAGGACAGGCCTTGGTCCTCTTATAAAGGGGAAGAAATACCAAGGGCCGTCTCCGTGACCGTTTGGGATTCCCCTTTGATAGAGGAGGCGTGGCGATGGGAACGGTTGGGTTACCCACGCACATATTGATGAGGATCCCGGAATAGAGGGGACGCGATCTCTGCTTCGACAAGACGTGCCAAGGAAACCGCTTCGCTAAACGTGCTGAGGTGGAATAGTAAAGGACAATTCAAATGAGGGCTTGGTAGCGGTGTGATGTCACGCTGCATAATACGTTAGCAGATTGAGTCAGTGTATATGTTTTATTCTCTCTACGGTGGAATGTGGAAATTATTTTTGCAGAGCCGGACACTATCCTGGTGTTCATGATCTTCTCTGGATTATTCAAGGGAGAAACCCGCCTTGCAATGCCGAACATTATGCACGCCGGACTTATCGTCATTGAAGACCGGTTCGGGGGCTATTGAGGAGTCTCGACTAGGGGTGTCCGGACAACGGACTATCAATATCCGCCGGACTCCAAGACTACGAAGATACAAGATTGAAGACTCGGCTCAGATCCGGAAGGTACTTTCCTTGGCGTGGAAGGCAAGCTCGTAATACGATATGTAGATCTCCTACCATTGTAACCGACTGTGTAACCCTAGCCCTCTCCGGTGTCTATATAAACCGGAGGGCTTTAGTCCGTAGGACAACATACATCTCAACAATCATACCATAGGCTAGCTTCTAGGGTTTAGCCTCCTTGATCTCGTGGTAGATCTACTCTTGTACTACCCATATCATCAATATTAATCAAGCAGACGTAGGGTTTTACCTCCATCGAGAGGGCCCGAACTCGGGTAAAAACATTGTGTCCCTCGTCTCTTGTTACCATCTGCCTAGACGCACAGTTCGGGACCCCCTACCCGAGATCCGCCGGTTTTGACACCGACAGAGGCCCAACTGTCACACCCTGATTTTCATGGCACAACATTTAAGTCACTAAATCATGCTAAAATGTGGATTGACAAAAACTTTTGAGCGTCTTGTCTTTGCTTTGATTGAATGTTGTCTGCTGTTTGCAAGTGCTCTAAAAATCAAACAAATCCTCCAACTCCTATACTTCATCTCCTGGATCCAAAACCTTTTCTCAATGATCATGCCATGTGTATAAAGCAATATAGAATTTTCTTACAAAAATAATTTGGCCAAAAAGTATTTTCAAAAATTAGTTTTTCAAAAACCCCTGAATTGAGGTTTGCAATCGCAAGTACTTAATTAAGGGCAGTAAAAATCTTTCTAAAATATATTTGACTCCTATTAGATATAGGATACCCGTAAACCACAAAAATATAATTTTAAAGGTTATTTTCCTATTTTATTTAAAAGCTTTTTCTTAAGTCCAGAAATAGTCATTCATAGGAAAAATTATTTTATTGCTTCAAAAATATTTGACAAAATTTAGGAAACTCAAGGACATATATTGTCCATATATAAGATTTTCAACACATGGTCATGTTCAAAATATTGGTCAAATACCTCAAAAACCCTTTCTGGATATTTCAAGATTTTGAAATATTTACAAAGGAAATATTCTCCAAATATTCCAAGGAAATTCTAGCATGTCACATATGACATATTAGATGATCTTGCCAAGTCTCATGACTTGGAGAACAAGATAACATCATCAAATACCCTCAAAACCATTTCTGTCCATTTTGAAGTTTGAGCAACTTTACATTGCCAAACATGTCCAAATATTCTCAAACCTTGTGAACATGCTCAAATGGTATAATAATGCATCTAGACCAAATGGCACAAGTTGGAGAACAAGTTAACTTGATCAAAGTTCCCCAAAACCCTTTCTGACCAGAACCAAATTTGAACAACTCTACATTTCCAAGTGTGTCCTTTTGATCTGAATTTTTGTGGACATGTTCAAATCCTCAAATGATGATACTACACCAAGTGGTGCATCAAGGATAATTGATTTGAATGACTAAATATTGGTGAAGCCATTTCTGCCAATTTCTAGGGTTTACCAAAGTTACATTGGCTACTTTGCCCAAATGAGCTCAAACTTGGTGGAACACCCTACTTCTATGTTACATTCCATCCTGTTAAGTCTCATGGAAATTAAAGTTCATTTGCTTGCCCAAACCATTATCAAACACCTTCTGGCATTTTGCAAAAATCACTATTTTGACACCTTCCACTATTCTTGGGGAGCTCAAATTTTTACCACAGCTCCTCCTAGCCCCCTTTCACCTCTAGTAGCAATGGCAAGACCACAGCTCACTTATTGGAGGGAAAAAATCTCTCTCTCCCTCTCTGGACAGCTCCTTTCTCTCTCTTTCTCACCTCCCTCCTCACTCCATTGGTTCCACAAGGCATCCAAGGCTTCCCCTGCTATCCTAATACCTCCGGCACTATCGACACGAGTGGCCGCGCCCTCCCTTTCTTAATGCCATGGCATGCCATGGGCGCCGAGCGCCATGCTCTGCACCAGGCACTATAGCCGCCCCGCCTGATGCTCCCGCCGACCTTGGGCGCCGGAACGTGTCCTCGAGGTCGCCTCGGCGTGCGTGACACGCCACGAGGCCGGGCCCTCCTCCCTCTCTCTCCTTTGAGCCCGCTGTTGCATGCCCAAGCACCGCCCGACTCGGCCACTTCACAGCCACGCGCTGGCCCGCCTCGCATCGCCCGCTCCCCTCTCACCTCCTCGCTCTGGACGAACTCCACGAGCGCCATCGACCATCCAGAGCCCTCCTCGACCACCATCGCGACTATGCATGGCACCCATGAGCTTGGCTCACGGTGCACCATGGCCTCGCCTTATAGGGCCTCCCCGTCTCTCCTCATCTCCATTCACTCTCTCCCTCCCTAGTCCTTCCGATCATCCCTCTCTCTCTCCCGCCCCCTATCCTCCTCCACAGCCAAAGGATCGCCGCCGCCGCCAAGATTCATGACATCCCGAGCTCCTCCGCGAAAAGCTGGCACATGGACGGATCGGCACGCGCTGAAGTCGTCCGGCAGGCTGGGCACCATCGCAGTGACCGGAGCCGCCGGACGGGCGCCGGTGCCCTCGGCCGTGCCTCCCCTGTCGCTCCTCTCCTCAGCGCGAGGTAGCGGACGACCACCCGCCGGTGGCAGGGGCCCGCCGTCGTGGCCGAGGCGACCGAGCCGCCCCACTGCCGGGTTAAGTGGAAACGGCTCCTAGCCGATCCGCTTGCCTCACTGGTGGCGCCTGCAGGCGCCAAGGCACCCCTTCCCTCAAGAAGTTGAGCCACTGGGCCGAGCCCAGTAGGCGCTGTTTAGCTGGGCTTCGCCCAGTGCGCGTTATAAGGTTGATTCCTTTCCTCTTCTTATTCTTTTCCAGAAATATTGTAAGGTCCATAAAATATTCATATTATCTCCAAATTTGATGATTCAAATTTCTAGTAGCTCATAAAATCATGATCTATCTCATGGTGCAACTTGCACATTTTTCCAGGAACTTTTTCTTCACAAACATTTATCAAACCTTGTTTTTCCATTTCTATGATAAACTTTAGGAAATCACAGAGAGCCCATTTTTGATCCAAATGCCATGATTCAAACTCCTAGATGTCTATAAGTTCAAAACTTAGTTTTTGAACATTTTTACTAATACTTTCTGTATCACCTCAAATAGTGGTCTATTTCTTCATGTATAGCCAACTTTGCAAATCCATAGTATATTCATTTGAACTCCAAATCCAAAGGAAACCAAATCCTAAATGCTTCTAAAATCATCCTTTGTTAAAAGGGTATCTTTGCCCATTTTCCAAAAATATATTTCTGTACACTTCTTGCAAATCCATAAACCTCTTGATTCCATCATATCAAAATGTTCAGAGATATCCACTTATCCAATCCTAATGAAACCACTTTGGTCATCCCTCATATGACCAGAGGTATCCCAGAAAAGTCCAACTCATATTTTTAGAGCACTTTTATTACTTGCCTTATTGTGTTGCTTATTATGGTTGCTTTCGATGATAGTTGACGAAGTAGACGGAATGCTCGGAGTTGGACCAGAGATATTTGAAGACCTCGAAGACTTTGTTAAACAGGCAAGCAGCCCTTTGACCATGTCTATGAAACCCTTTTTATGCATGTCGTATAGCTCTTTATTGTTGTTGCATCGGAATCATGATGAGATGGTGAACCACGTGGGTTGGTTGCCTCGGTTACTTCCTCGTTGATACTTGCATTGTGCATGGCCCTACCTTCTTATGAGGGTTATGCCGGTGGGAGTAGATAGGATGCTAAAGTAGATGCTACGCAAAAGGGATGGGTATATGCATGGCGAAGGAGACAAAGTGATTTCAAAAGTCTTTTCGAAAACCCCGTCGGGTGCCACTTATGCCCGAGGGAGATGATGAGATGGGTAACCATTTGATGACGAAGTGGTGTACCGAGGCAAGTGTGTGTGTTGTTTTCGAAAACGGATTAGATTTAAGATTCGTCGACTGTCCCAACCTTACATGCGCAACCACTCTACCCTTATATGGGAAAGGGCATTATTGATTACCTAGGCCGATACTAGCTTGGAGCCCGCATTACTAGTGACGGGGGAGAGTTGGTGCTCTCTCTGGACGGGTCGTGCTGTAGGGCGGCCATGACTGTTTTCACAGGCACCAACACACCGTTGGTACCCCGTGCTTGTGGTATATGATGAATATGGGAGCGAGGCTCCACAACTTTATGATGTGAAATGTTGGGCACGGGGGTTACTACCAATCGAGTGGACTCCATGTTAGTGTCGTCTAGGGAAAGGTAGTGATCGGGTGCTTACCCCGGGTACTTGAGGTATCGCGGGTCATGGATGACACGGAAGTTCCCCGGATCTTGTGGGTACAGTGTGCAACCTCTGCAGAGTGTAAAACTATTCGAATAGCCGTGTCCACGGTCAAGGACAGTTGGGCGGTGCTGCTTAAACTACGTCCAGAGTTTTCAACCGTGTGTGGGTGTGTGTTGATAAAACTACTTGGGTCAAGTGAAAGGACTCGACATGTTTGAGATGGGTTGGTGCCCACTCTATTTATGTTGGGTTGGTGCCCACTCTATTTATGTTGATATCTGTGACCTGTCCTCATGGTTACTTGAATTCTCTTGATGCATGTCTTACAAGTTGTTGAACATGTCATTGCACTCAAAACTAGCTTTCTGCAAAAATTTACCTATATCATGCATCATTACATCTTGAACCAAAACATGGGTTGCTTAAGTAGTACATTCAAAGTACTCATTGGCTTGCCTTGGTTATTTCATTGACCATGCATGAAAGAACAGGATATGATGAAGAATACTTCGATGATTTAACATGCGGGCTAGACGCTTCTCAAATGTAATGCCCAGAGGGTTAAGGCGATGGCATGGGTCCAAGTTATCAATGAAGATTTCGCTGCATGACGATATACTCAAGACTTGACCATAATGGTCCTACTTGTGTAAAACGGTATGTATGGATGTAAGACTCTTGTTATTCAGCTTCGTGTGTTCAAGTGAGCATTGATCTCGGGATCATCAGACACGCAGCATTCGGTGATCACGACTTATGAGTCGGGTCCCCACAGAGTGGTATCGAGCCATCCCGACTATAGGAAGCCTTAGTTAGCATGGTCGTTAGTTAGGTAAAAATATTTCCAAAACTACTACTAGTTTTCAAAACAATCTATACTTTCTTCTCTTCTCGCTTTTTCAAAAAACTAAGATATACTTTCCTCTTCCCTTCAAAACCTTTGGTCGCTAGAACCCTTATGCCCTCGACCATCGGATTCCTTGTAATCCTCGTGGATAATCTAGAAGGAAGACGCCTTGCCGACATTCACCCACATCTCCCGAACACAAGATTGGCGACATCACAACAAGACGATACCAACAGAAGATACATCCTCGAGGAATGAGGACCTGAAGACCTAGGAGATGGTGACACCCTTGACACTGCCCCAAGATGATGCAACCTTAGCCTACGATGATCAGGGCATAGGATATACAAGATTATGATATACATCGCTAATAGAGTAACCCTGTCACTACCATTGTTGTATCGGTAACCACCGGTGGATGAGAACCTAGCCATTTGGTCCGCCTCACTATAGTGAGCAGGAAAACGGTTCTCTTCATCCCCCGCTCTCGGTGACGATATTGTCAACAATGTAACCGACATGATGGACCTCCATTATATGTTGTTAATGTCATTGCATAAAGGATTATCTACTTAGCACCTTCGACACCTTAGAAGACAAAAAGGGATCGTCATGATTGAGAAGACAACAGAAGACCGAGTCAATGCTCGCTATGAGAAGCCACCTTCACCCCATCACTTCAACAGTAAGAAGTTGTTGAAGACTCTTCAAGCTTAACCGGATCGCTTTCATCAAACAACTACAAGAGACGAGCAGCACCGAGGAAAACCCGGAGATCGTGACGAGGCACAAGGCACGACTATAGAATCCGAGAACCCCTAGGGTAGGATGAGTCGTGTACCCCTATGCGCAATGAGTCCGTATGATGGTTCGAATAGAACCATGATTGTGTGTTGCTTGCTTTTATTTGTTTGTGTTTTGATATCAGTCGCCCTTTTTGCCCTAGGCAACAAGAACGCAACTATATCACCTGCCTTATTTTGTTGTTTGTGTTTGGCCCTTTTTGGCACTTGTTTGTTTGCACCTGCACTATAGAACCCCCTTTAGGCATTCCCCTCCTCTATGCTACTTTTCCCTCTCATCTCTCTCCTCAACTGAAGACAAGCAAGACAATATGCACCAAGGATTCCACCTCGGCGACCAACAAGCCCTGAAGACTTTTGCTACAACCTCCTCGACCAAGTACAACCCCGTATGTTTGCACCTCAAGACTAGAACCCATCCCTAGACCCTTCGAGACTTCATAAGATACCCCAGCTCAAATCCTTAACCATGAGCTTAACCTACGGAATTGCAAGAGAACCTGTTAAGCCTCCGTAACCTTGCTTATCACTGGGTTCATTATGGAACTAGTGGATATAGTGAATGAGCACATTATCATCCTAAAGATAGCACCAAAACTGGCGATGCCATAGGGAAGACCAGTTTGAGGATATAGGAATTAAGGACAAATGACTTGATGAGTTTATAGAAATGACTTGAGGAATTATATGAGACTATTTGGTGGGTTATAAGGCTACCATGTTGGTAGATGAACTTGGTGGGATCATGATTATAGAGTAGCATAACTTTCATTACCCCTGAGTAAATTGGATTCATAGGATAATTATGATCGCAAGCTGAAATTCTTGGAAGTATTTGGATTTAACTTAGCCATGGGATATTGATGGGAGGTAGATGATATTACTTCGGGGAAATATGTAGGGATTCTCGTTGGACAAGAGATTTGGATTTAAGTAGCTGATCCTAGTTGAGTATAGATGCTGAGTATGTTTACATGGTTCGGAGTAAATTGGATTTAGACTAATGATCTTTATCGTGATACCATGTTTCTCGGTGGAGAATAAACTAGGAGATTGGACTAATTGTCGGAGTTTATTTAGGGGGTCTATATAAGCTTAACCTTGGAGTTTACTTGACCATGATAATAGAATTGGTGGAATTGCTATAGTAGAGACAGCCATTTCAAGTATTTGGGGACTAAAGGACTTTAGAAGATCATGTGGAACACCTTAACCATTGGATTTGTAGAATTAAATGGATTATGTAGTGATTGATGGAAGTTAGTGGGCTGTTGGAGTTGATTCATAGGAAGGAAACAAGATCTTGGAGTGGCATACGACGTGTTTCCCTAGGATAGAGGTGCTTTATCTTAGACCTTGGAAGGATAGGCTGAGCACTTGGATTGTCACGTTCAAGCTTAGCAGCTTGTATGTTCTACCCATGGATTTTTAGGGGTAGACATACATATGAGTTTGGGGATTGTAGACATATATGATTTTGTTAGACCTCCTCTCGGGAGCCATGAGGATATGAATCACATGAGTGATGATTGGAGTTGACCTATACAAGAAGATTCTTTTGGTAGTATGAGGTGAAGACTAGGTAGAAGTATTGGCATCTCAGAAACTGTGCTCAAGGATGGGATGACAAACATTCACTCGCCCACTAGAATCCTTGAAACCCTTAAGCCCTACCAAGCCACAACATGGTCGAATCCTGACCTTGGGCTTTGGCTCTAGATCAATAAGACCTTGGCCAATGCTCAAAAATGACCACCACCAATGCCTCAGCCCACTTCACGTACCCCATAGATCTCATGGAGTGCTTAGACAAGGTAGTTGTCATCATCATTTGGTGACCTACCTGTCCACCCGAAGACGGAAGAAGAGCCGTTCAGCTAGTCCAAGAACATTTGAAGACCGCCATGTCAAGGAAGAAGAACTGCACCAACCACTATCGTCAAAGAAGTAAACCTCGCGTCAAGACCAAAGCGTATCTACAAAACCACTCCTCTCTAAGGAACCAAGCATTTCCATGACAAGGAGACCCACTCCAAGATTTAACATCCCCCTTCGAGATCACTTCAAGACGAAGAGTAGACGGGTACCAGCTAGAGTTACCACCTGAGCCACCTAATGTGCACAACGCTTTCCATGCATCACAACCCCGGGAGTGTTTCCAACTTCCTAACTTGCCCGATCTCTACAAGGGCATTGACCACCAAGCCATCGACCCTAGCCCAATCTAACCTACCGCGAGCTACCCATTAGCAACCTGGATCAAGAAGAGCGTCATACACGAAGCCACACCATCAAGTACTTCAAGCTCAATAGAGCACTACACGGAAGGTATAACATGAGGACTTGAAGACTACCCTGCATCCAAGTTTCAGATTCCTTTCCGCGCTTAGTCCGGGAATCTCGGGACTAGATTCTTGTAAGGGGGTAGGTCTGTCACACCCTGATTTTCATGGCACAACATTTAAGTCACTAAATCATGCTAAAATGTGGATTGACAAAAACTTTTGAGCGTTTTGTCTTTGCTTTGATTGAATGTTGTCTGCTGTTTGCAAGTGCTCTAAAAATCAAACAAATCCTCCAACTCCTATACTTCATCTCCTAGATCCAAAACCTTTTCTCAATGATCATGCCATGTGTATAAAGCAATATAGAATTTTCTTACAAAAATAATTTGGCCAAAAAGTATTTTCAAAAATTAGTTTTTCAAAAACCCCTGAATTGAGGTTTGCACTGCAAGTACTTAATTAAGGGCAGTAAAAATCTTTCTAAAAATATATTTGACTCCTATTAGATATAGGATACCCAGAAACCACAAAAATATAATTTTAAAGATTATTTTCCTATTTTATTTAAAAGCTTTTTATTAAGTCCAGAAATGGTCTTTAATAGGGAAAAATTATTTTATTGCTTCAAAAATATTTGACAAAATTTAGGGAAACTCATAGGACATATATTGTCCATATATAAGATTTTCAACACATGGTCATGTTCAAAATATTGGTCAAATACCTCAAAAACCCTTTCTGGATATTTCAAGATTTTGAAATATTTACAAAGGAAATATTCTCCAAATATTCCAAGGAAATTCTAGCATGTCACATATGACATATTAGATGATCTTGCCAAGTCTCATGACTTGGAGAACAAGATAACATCATCAAATACCCTCAAAACCATTTTTGTCCATTTTGAAGTTTGAGCAACTTTACATTGCCAAACATGTCCAAATATTCTCAAACCTTGTGAACATGCTCAAATGGTCTAATAATGCATCTAGACCAAATGGCACAAGTTGGAGAACAAGTTAACTTGATCAAAGTTCCCCAAAACCCTTTCTCGACTGTAACCAAATTTGAACAACTCTACATTGCCAAGTGTGTCCTTTTGATCTGAATTTTTGTGGACATGTTCAAATCCTCAAATGATGATACTACACCAAGTGGTGCATCAAGGAGAATTGATTTGCATGACTAAATATTGGTGAAGCCATTTCTGCCAATTTCTAGGGTTTACCAAAGTTACATTGGCTACTTTGCCCAAATGAGCTCAAACTTGGTGGAACACCCTACTTCTATGTGACATTCCATCCTGTTAAGTCTCATGGAAATTAAAGTTCATTTGCTTGCCCAAACCATTATCAAACACCTTCTGGCATTTTGCAAAAATCACTATTTTGACACCTTCCACTATTCTTGGGGAGCTCAAATTTTTACCACAGCTCCTCCTAGCCCCCTTTCACCTCTAGTAGCAATGGCAAGACCACAGCTCACTTATTGAGGGAAAAATCTCTCTCCCTATCCGACAGCTCCTTTCTCTCTCTTTCTCACCTCCTCCTCACTCCATTGGTTCCACAAGGCATCCAAGGCTTCCCCTGCTATCCTAATACCTCCCGGCACTATCGACACGAGTGGCGCGCCCTCCCCTTTCTTAATGCCATGGCATGCCATGGGCGTGTTCGAGCGCCGCCTGATGCACTGTGGCATCAGAGCCGCCCTCGCCGATGCTCCCGCCGACCTTGGGCGCCGAACGTGTCCCCGAGGCCGCCTCGGCGTGCGTGACACGCCACGATGCCGGGCCCTCCTCCTCTCTCTCCTTTGAGCCCGTTGCATGCCCAAGCACCGCCTCGACTCGGCCACTTCTCGCCACGCTGGTGGCCCGCCTGCATCGCCCGCTCCCCTCTCACCTCCTCGCTCCCGGACGAACTCCACGAGCGCCATCGACCATCCAGAGCCCTCCTCGACCACCATCGCGACTATCATGGCACCCGTGAGCTTGGCTCACGGCACCATGGCCTCGCCTTATAGGGCCTCCCTGGTCTCTCCTCATCTCCATTCACTCTCTCCCTCCCCTAGTCCTTCCGGATCATCCTCTCTCTCTCCGCGCCCCTATCCTCCTCCACAGCCAAAGGATCGCCCGCCGCCGCCAAGATTCATGACATCCCGAGCTCCTCCGCGAAAAGCTGGCACATGGACGGATCGGACGCCGCGCTGAAGTCGTCCGGTGGCCGGGCACCATCGCAGTGACCGGAGCCGCCGGACGGGCGCCGGTGCCCTCGGCCGTGCCTCCCCTGCGCTCCTCTCCCTCAGCGCGAGGTAGCGGACGACCACCCGCCGGTGGCAGGGGCCCGCCCGCCGGGTGAGGTGACCGAGCCGCCCCACTGTCGGGTTATGGAAACGGCTCCTAGCCGATCCGCTTGCCTCACTGGTGGCGCCCTCCGTGGGCGCCTTTGGCGTCACCCTTCCTCACCTGGTGAGCCACTGGGCCGAGCCCAAGAGGGCGCTGTTTAGCCGGGCTTCGCCAAAGGCGCTGCTATAAGGTTGATTCCTTTCCTCTTCTTATTCTTTTCCGTAAATATTGTAAGGTCCATAAAATATTCATATTATCTCCAAATTTGATGATTCAAATTTCTAGTAGCTCATAAAATCATGATCTATCTCATGGTGCAACTTGCACATTTTTCCAGGAACTTTTTCTTCACAAACATTTATCAAACCTTGTTTTTCCATTTCTATGATAAACTTTAGGAAATCACAGAGAGCCCATTTTTGATCCAAATGCCATGATTCAAACTGCTAGATGTCTATAAGTTCAAAACTTAGTTTTTGAACATTTTTACTAATACTTTTTGTATCACCTCAAATAGTGGTCTATTTCTTCATGTATAGCCAACTTTGCAAATCCATAGTATATTCATTTGAACTCCAAATCCAGTGAAACCAAATCCTAAATGCTTCTAAAATCATCCTTTGTGAAAAGGGTATCTTTGCCCATTTTCCAAAAATATATTTCTGTACACTTCTTGCAAATCCATAAACCTCTTGATTCCATCATATCAAAATGCTCAGAGATATCCACTTATCCAATCCTAATGAAACCACTTTGGTCATCCCTCATATGACCAGAGGTATCCCAGAAAAGTCCAACTCATATTTTTAGAGCACTTTTATTACTTGCCTTATTGTGTTGCTTATTATGGTTGCTTTCGACGATAGTTGACGAAGTAGACGGAATGCTCGGAGTTGGACCGAGATATTTGAAGACCTCAAGACTTTGTTAAACAGCAAGCAGCCCTTTGACCATGTCTATGAAACCCTTTTTATGCGTGTCGATAGCTCTTTATTGTTGTTGCATCGAATCATGATGAGATGGTGAACCACGTGGGTTGGTTGCCTCGGTTACTTCCTCGTTGATACTTGCATTGTGCATGGCCCTACCTTCTTATGAGGGTTATGCCGGTGGGAGTAGATAGGATGCTAAAGTAGATGCTACGCAAAAGGGATGGGTATATGCATGGCGAAGGAGACAAAGTGATTTCAAAAGTCTTTTTCGAAAACCCCGTCGGGTGCCACTTATGCCCGAGGGAGATGATGAGATGGGTAACCATTTGATGACGAAGTGGTGTACCGAGGCAAGTGTGTGTGTTGTTTTCGAAAACGGATTAGATTTAAGATTTGTCGACTGTCCCAACCTTACATGCATAACCACTCTACCCTTATATGGGAAAGGGCATTATTGATTACCTAGGCCGACACTAGCTTGGAGCCCATTACTAGTGACGGGGAGAGTTGGTGCTCTCTCGGGACGGGTCGTGCCAGGTAGGGCGGCCATGACTGTTTTCAAAGGGCACCAAACACACCGCTGGTACCCGTGCTTGTGGTATATGATGAATATGGGAGCGAGGCTCCACAACTTTATGATGTGAAATGTTGGGCACGGGGTTACTACTAATCGAGTGGACTCCATGTTAGTGTCGTCTAGGAAAGGTAGTGATCGGGTGCTTACCCCGGTACTTGAGGTATCACGGTCGTGGATGACACGGAAGTTCCCGGATCTTGTGGGTACAGTGTGCAACCTCTGCAGAGTGTAAAACTATTGAATAGCCGTGTCCACGGTCAAGGATAGTTAGGCAAGTCGCTTAAACTACGCCCGAGTTTTCAAGCGTGTGTGGGTGTGTGTTGATAAAACTACTTGGGTCAAGTCAAAGGACTCGACATGTTTGAGATGGGTTGGTGCCCACTCTATTTATGTTGGGTTGGTGCCCACTCTATTTATGTTGATATCTCGTAACTCTGTCCTCATGGTTACTTGAATTCTCTTGATGCATGTCTTACAAGTTGTTGAACATGTCATTGCACTCAAAACTAGCTTTCGCAAAAATTTACCTATATCATGCATCGTTACATCTTGAACCAAAACATGGGTTGCTTAAGTAGTACATTCAAAGTACTCATTGGCATGCCACTGGTTATTTCATTGACCGTGCATGAAAGAACAGGATATGATGAAGAATACTTGATGGCGAACATGCGGGCTAGACGCTTCCTACCGTAATGCCCGTAGGGTTAAGGCAGATGGCATGGGTCCAAGTTATCAACAAAGATTTCCGCTGCGACGATATACTCAAGACTTGACCATAATGGTCCTACTTGTGTAAAACGGTATGTATGGATGTAAGACTCTTGTTATTCAGCTTCTGTGTGTTCAGTGAGCATTGATCTCTGGGATCACTGTACACGTGCATTCGGTGATCACGACTTATGAGTCGGGGTCCCCACACCAGCCCACTGGCCCCTGCCAGTCATAATCGACCTCCCGCCAGGAGGACAGCACACGCGTGGCCGCTGCGCGAGCACACGCTCCGCCACCTCCTGCTTGCCGCTGAGCTTCTGGACGCCTTGGACGCCGACACGCACCCCTCTGGAACTCTCTCACTCTCTCCCGACCTCTTCCCCCTCCTCTGCTTTCTCTCCCTCTTTGCCCGAGCGGAGCTCGCCGCCGCCGTACGCCGTAGACGCAGCCTCCATGCTCCCCTCGCCTCCCCGACGTGTCGACGAGCATCGCCACGCCTCCCTCGTCCTCCCCGTCCAGCCACGCCTCGCCGGAGGCCCTGCATTGACGCCACCTTCATCATCTTCGACGCCGGCCACTGGAGATCCCTCTCGCCGCCTCGCTCGCTCCGGTGCTTCCCCGAGCACGCTAAGTCCAGCTCTGCACTCGCCGTGAGCTCCTCTACCGATCCCCCTACTCCCATGTCCATTAGCTCATCGTAGCCCTCGTTTCCGTGGAGACCGAGACCTCACCGGTGCCGGACTTGTCGCCGTCATCGTTTTGGTTCGCCTCCGTCCAAACCGAGCACGTCACTTCACTCAGTGCACTCCCAGGAGCCCGTAGCGCCCACCAGCCCCTCCTCCCATGCACCGTAGCGCCGAACCCATCGTTGTTCGAACTCTGGCCGCCGCCTTGGAGCTCGCCGTCGTCGGCTCCGGCCATCATAGGCCCGGCCTCGACCACCACTCGACGCGCGCCTGCAAGGGCTCTCCAACGAGCCCAAGAACGGCCTCGTTCGTGCCCTATGGGCGTTTTCCGAGCCGCGCCGCCGTCTCGGGCCCCGCCGGCGTCGAGCCGCCGGCAGGTTTGACTCACGACCGGGGTTTGACCCCTGTGCCCCTGCTTATTTTAGTATTAGGTTTAATTAGTGTTAAGTTAACTTAGTTAATTAGATGAGCCACTGACATGTGGGCCCAGGTCCTAATTAACCAAGGTTAGTGCTAACCTAACACTAACTAACGCTGTTAGTTAGTTGTTACACCGACATGTGGGTCCCAGCCGTCAGGTTTGACCTGGGCTGGCGGCTTTGACTCTTGACGCCTGCTCGACGCCAGTCGACGTGATAAATCCTTTTCTGGATTTATTCTTATTTAGGAAATTCCAGAAAATATCCAAAACTTTTAAAAATCATATAAAATCAACCGTAACTCCAAATGAGATAAATTATATATGAAAAATGATTAGAAAAATCCAATCTATCCATCTGTACCATTTTCATGCATGCTAGAACAACTTAGAGCTTCTGTTTAGCACAAATCATATAAATGGCATTTAAATGTCCACATATGGAGTTTGAATTTGAATCTTGAATTCAAACCAACTTCATTTAACCTGCTGCTAGTTGCATTAGCTCAAACCACAGCATATTGCCATGTCATAATCATGCATCATATTGTGCATTGCATTCATTGTGCTTCCTTCTGTGTTGCCGGTATTTGTCCCCTCTCGATAGACGTGATACCGATGATGAGATCGATGACACCGATGAAGAGCTATACTATCTTCAAAAGTGCCAGGCAAGCAAAACCCCCTTGTTCATTCCGATACAATCCTACTCCCTCGCTCCTGCTCTCTTTTACCGCATTAGGACAACAACGATTCATCTGTTACTTGCTGCGGTAGCTGAACCCCTTTATCCTCTGCATGACCTGTCATTGCCACAGTAAATAGATGAAACCCACTAGCATGAGTAGGAGTTGTTTGAGCCCTGTTGTGCCTACTCATTCATGTTTGTTTGTCATGCCTGCTATTGCTTAGAGTTGAGTCAGGTCTGATTCATCGGGGATGAATCAGAGGTGTGTGAACATGTCCTACTGTGTGTGAGCTAAGTGTGTGAACACGATTTGGTAAAGGTATCTGTGAGAGGTCATGTAGGAGTACATGGTGGGTTGTCTCATTGAAGCCGTCGTCAGGAACTGAGTTCTGTGTTTGTGATCCATGATTCAGCTACTACCATGCATTGGGCCCTGAAATATGACCCCGCTCGACTTCTTAATCACCCTTGTCCTCTGTCCGGAGTTGCAAGTAGTTTCGTGTTTGTAGTATCTTTGGAGGCCGTGCACATGCCTGACCGGAGGGGTGGGCTGTGATGCGGTAGGCACGTGGCACGGTGTACCGGCGCCTGCTTGGTGTCTTGGGAACCCCGCACACATTGTTTGGGGCTGTGGCGAAACTCCGGCGGATCTCCTCATGGATGGAACCCGAATAGGCGATAAACCTGGACTAGAGACTTGAGTGTTTAGGTAGGTCGTGGTCTACACCCACGCCGCTTTCGCTTGAAGTCCGCCGAGCACATGTCGTGGTGGGCACGCTAAGTGGTGGAAACATGTATGAAGAAGTACACCCCTGCAGGGTTAACATCATCTATTCGAATAGCCGTGTCCGCGGTAAAGGACTTTTGGGTTGCCTATAACAGTTCATAGACAAGTGAAAGTGGATACTCTAAAATACGCAAGATAAGCGTGAGTGCTATGGATGGCGTTCTCATAGGGAGACGGGAGCGGATCCATAGTGGTGTATTGATATGGTGAATATGTGGACTCATGTGCGCCACCTCAAAAGAGTTACTTGCAGTCGTAGTTCAGGATAGCCACCGAGTTAAAGCTGGCTTGCTGCAGTTAAACCCCACCATCCCCTTTGTTGACAATGATGCATATGTAGCTAGATCTGATGTAAGTCTTGCTGGGTACATTTGTACTCACGTTTGCCTATTTTATGTTTTTGCAGAGAGACGTCAGTCTCACTAGTAGTTCCGTGTGGACTTCGACGTTTAGCTTGTTACCTCAGCTACGATCTTGTGCCCTCGACAGGATCTGGTAGATAGTCAGGCTTCTCAGCCTTTTTCATTTGTAGATGTCTATACTCAGACATGTTAAGCTTCCGCTTGTGCTTTGACTTGTATGCTCTGAATGCTGGGTCGTGAGACCCATGTTTGTAATATCTCGCTCCTCGGAGCCTATTGAATAAAAATACTTGATTTGTAGAGTCATGTTGTGATGCCATGTTGTATTTGCACATATCGAGCATATTGTGTGTATGTTATTGAAATGCTTGGTATGTGTGGGATCTAACTATCTAGTTGTTTATCCTTAGTAGCCTCTCTTTAGGAAATGTCTCCTAGTGCTTCCATCGAGCCATGGTAGCTTGCTACCGCTCAGGAACACTTAGGCTGGCCGGCATGTGTCCTTCGTTCTGTGGCTGTCCTTCGGGAAATGTCGCGATGAATACCGGAGGCTGTTAGCCGCTTCTGCCCGGTTCATCGGAGTCCTGCTAGCCTAGTGCTACACTGGATTCACTCGGCGATGACCGACACGTTCGATCTTTGGGTCATGGATGCTGTCCCTATAGGTTTGTGCCACTTTGGGTTTACGACTAGCCATGTCAGCCCGGGCTCCTTATCATATGGATGCTAGCGACACTATCATATACGTGTGCCAAAAGGCGCAAACTGTCCCGGGCAAAGGTAAGGCGACACCCGTGGGAATACCGTGCCTGAGGCCCCAAAGTGATATGAGGTGTTACATGCTAGATCAATGTGGCATTGAGTCGGGGTCCTGACACCTTTGTACCCCATACTTGTGCACGGGCGGTCGGAGCCGTGCCTACGGCCACGCCTAGCAGGGCAGAGGGAGGAGCCAAAGCTACAAGATAGTCAAAGCAACGCCAAGACAGAGGCATAAAGAGCAAGAAGACGAGGTGGTTCCCCTGGCAAGGCCCTTACCGGGGCAACCTCCATGGCCCCCGCAAGGACCTTGCCGGGGCAGCTTACCCAACGCCAGCGGGGCGCGCCACCCTTGAGCCCCATGTTTTCCAACGCCACCAACCACATTGATACCAAGGCTCGGGAGGCGTCTCCTTGATGGCATGCAGATCTTTGTGAAGACAAGAAACACTCCAAATCAGATGAGGATTAGAAGATGAAGAACCTCAGCGAGATCCTCTCCAAGGAAACCCATGAGACTCCCGGCAAGATCCTTGCCGGGGACGACCACGGCGCCACGACAAGACCCTTGCCGAGGCCCCGGCAAGACCCTTGCCGAGGACATCCGCGAGGCCATAGCCAGGCCCGCACCCGCCAAGTTTCTGCTGCCGCTCCCATGCAGCTGCCATCCCACCAGCTAGGCAGGCACCTGCGTGTCGACGTGAGGTTTCCAAGCCAACTCAGTGCATGCCTACGTGGTGGCATGCAAATCTTCGTGAAGGCCCTACCACCGCGCTACCTCAGCAGCCTACCAGCCTACATGGCGCTGACCGCCTCGCTGGACCGGGTGCATGTCGAAGCAAGGCGAGGCAGCGATAAAGCAAGGGGACACATCAGATGGCACATTAAATGCGTCTTGTCCCGTAATGGCTAAGCAATAAGCTTAGCCATAGTACATCGATGCCACCTCCTGTGTGCCACTTTGGCGATCCCCTTGATTATAAAAGGAGGCCCAAGGCATCCAGGAGAAGGATTCGGACCCTGTGACAAGCTACACCCGTTGTAGCGAGCTCAAGAACTCCAAGAAGATAGATATACACATCAAAGTAGGACTAGGGTATTACGCATCCTCGCGGCCCGAACCTGGGTAAACGACCCGTGTGTGTTTGTGCTGACTGCTGATCCCGCTTTTCTCACTACCCCGCGCCCCGCAACCGTAGTAGGGATTCTTGTGATCCCATAGGTGTCATTTTCCACCGACATATTTGGCGCGCCAGGTAGGGGACGCGCACTAGTGAGAATCTAGTTTACCAGCTAGTCGAACAGCTCCACATCGCCATGGCTTCCAAGGAAGAAGGCGACCAAGCGAGCAACTCCGTCAGCAGATGCGGCAAGCGCTCGCACGAGGACAAGAAAGCTAAGTCAAGCAAAAATTCTGACTAATTCCTTTTACATAAGGTTATCTTCCTCGGAGATCCTTCCCTTGTATGAAAAACCTGCATGAAGTGGGGCCCTTCCATTATTGGCAATGCCTTTGGTCTGTTTCAAGTCCTCTCAACAGATCGAGCGGCTGCGTCGAGAACGGCAGGGTGGCCTTCCGCTACTAGCAACGCTCTCGCTCTGTCTCGAGTCCACTCGACAGTTCGAGCGGCCACGCTGAGAATTGCAAGGTGGTTCGCACGGCAGCAAGCACACCGTGCCGGCCGCTAAAGGATCCGTCCTTCAAAGCGCTACGGTTTGGGTTCACGCGCCGATGAGCCTGCCCAATTGATGTAGGGTGGACGTACAAGGAGGTGTTGAACAGGGAAATAACATGCATCAAATTTAAACACAGCAGAGTTATATTACATAAATTGTTGTTACGGTTCTAACTAAAGATATGAATTGTCTTGGTAGTGAACCTGCAGCGGCAACAAGAAAAGGGGTGCCTAATCCTGGTGATGGCCCTTGATGTCTAGTACACAACCTTCTTCTTGTAGACGTTGTTGGGCCTCCAAGTGCAGAGGTTTGTAGGACAGTAGCAAATTTCCCTCAAGTGGATGACCTAAGGTTTATCAATCCATGGGAGGCGTAGGATGAAGATAGTCTCTCTCAAACAACCCTGCAACCAAATAACAAAGAGTCTCTTGTGTCCCCAACACACCCAATACAATGGTAAATTGTATAGGTGCACTAGTTCGGCGAAGAGATGGTGATACAAGTGCAATATGGATAGTAGATATAGGTTTTTGTAATCTGAAAATATAAAAACAGCAAGGTAACTAATGATAAAAGTGAGCACAAACGGCATTGCAACGCTAGGAAACAAGGCATAGGGTTCATACTTTCACTAGTGCAAGTTCTCTCAACAATAATAACATAACTGGATCATATAACTATCCCTCAACATGCAACAAAGAGTCACTCCAAAGCCACTAATAGCGGAGAACAAACGAAGAGATTATGGTAGGGTACGAAACCACCTCAAAGTTATCCTTTCTGCTCAATCTATTCAAGAGTCCGTAGTAAAATAACACAAAGCTATTCTTTCCGTTCGATCTATCATAGAGTTCGTACTAGAATAACACCTTAAGATACAAATCAACCAAAACCCTAATGTCACCTAGATACTCCATTGTCACCTCAAGTATCCGTGGGCATGATTATACGATATGCATCACACAATCTCAGATTCATCTATTCAACCAACACAAAGTACTTCAAAGAGTGCACCAAAGTTTCTACTGGAGAGTCAAGACGAAAACGTGTGCCAACCCCTATGCATAGGTTCATGGGCGGAACCCGCAAGTTGATCACCAAAACATACATCAAGTGGATCATGTGATATCCCATTGTCACCATAGATAAGCACGACAAGACATACATCAAGTGTGACGCCTCCGATTCAATCGTACACTAATCATGCACGCAAACGTGTACGATCAAGATCAGGGACTCACGGGAAGATATCGCAACACAACTCTAAAAACATAAATAAGTCATACAAGCATCATAATACAAGCCGGGGCCTCGAGGGCTCGAATACAAGTGCTCGATCATAGGCAGTCGTGGAAGCAACAATATCTGAGTACGGACATAAGTTAAACAAGTTGCCATAAGACGGCTAGCACAAAGCGGGATCAGATCGAAGAGGCGCAGCCTCTGCTGGGACCCTCCTAACTACTCACGGTCGCGTCGCCGCCACCGCACGTAGTAGTAGGCACCTCTAGTGTAGTAGTCACCGTCGACGGTGGCATCTGACTCCTGGGCTCCAACGTCTGGTTGCGGCATCCGAGAAGAAGAGGAAAGCGGGGGGAAAGAGGGAGCAAAGCAACCGTGAGTACTCATCCGAAGTACTCGCAAGCAAGGAGCTACACTACATATGCAAGGGTATGTGTGTAAGGAGGCCATATCAGTGGACTGAACTGCAAAATGCCAGAATAAGAGGGGGATAGCTAGTCCTATCAAAGACTACGCTTCTGGCAGCCTCCGTCTTGCAGCATGTAGAAGAGAGTAGATTGAAGTCCTCCAAGTAGCATCGCATAGCATAATCCTACCCGCGATCCTCCCTCGCCGCCTGTGGAAAAGCGATCACCGGGTTGTCTGTGGAACTTGTCAGGTGTGTTTTATTAAGTATCCAGTTCTAGTTGTCATAAGGTCAAGGTACAACTCCGGTCGTCCTTTACCGAGGGACACGGCTATTCGAATAGATAAACTTCCTGCAGGGTGCACCACATAACCCAACACGCTCGATCCCATTTGGCCGGACACACTTTCCTGGGTCATGCCCGGCCTCGGAAGATCAACATGTTGCAGCCCCACCTAGGCCTAACAGAGAGGTCAGCACGCCGGTCTAACTCCTATGGAGCAGTGCAGGCCCATCGCCTGCTGCACACCTGACGTTGCGTGGCGGAAAGCGAATTAGCCCCTTAATACAAGAGCAGGCTTACGTTCCAATCTGGCGCGCGCTGCTCAGTCGCTGACGTCTAGAAGGCTTCGGCTGATACCACGACGTCGAGTGCCCATATCTTTCCCGCGTAGTTGGTTAGTGCTTATAGGCCAGTGGCCAGACTCAGATCAAATACCAAGATCTTGTTAAGCGTGTTATTATGAAGCAACCACGAACGCCGACCAGGGCCAGGCCCACCTCTCGCCTAGGTGGTCTCAACCTGCCCTGTCGCTCCGCCACAAAGATCCACACAGAGGGCCGTCAAGACAAAGGTCCTTTCAGCCCCCAATCCGTGAATCACTCGTGGGAACTCCTCGAGCTGACCCGACTTTAGTCATCATCTGTATAGTATATGTATGTATAGTATATACCCGTGATCACCTCCCGTGTGATCACGGCCCGATAGTATAGCATGGCAGACTAACAAGAATGTAGGGCCAGTAATGGTAAACTAGCATCCTATACTAGGCATTTAGGATTGCGGGTAAGGTATCAATGACTGTAGCAAAATGACAGGCTATGCAACAGAATAGGAGTAACCGAACAGTAACATGCTACACTACTCTAATGCAAGCAGTATAGAGAAGAATAGGCAATATCTGGTGATCAAAGGGGGGGCTTGCCTGGTTGCTCTGGCAATAAGGAGGGGTCGTCAACTCCGTAGTCGAAGCTGAGGGGCAGCGCGGTCTGGGTTCTACCGAAAAGAAGTAATGGAGGGGGAACATAATAAATAATGAGCAATCAAAGCATCACAAAGCGTAACAAGGCAATACGCTGTGTCCGTGTGCCCTAACACCGTAGTAGGTGATCTGGCGTGAAGGGGGAAACATCCGAGAAAGTATCCCCGGTGTTTCACGTTTTCGGTCAGATGAACCAGAGGTGAAATGTTGCAGGTTCACTATGCTAGGGATGTGTGGCGGATGAACGGGTTGCGTATCCGGATTTGTCTCGTCGTTCTGAGCAACTTTCATGTACAAAGTTTTCCCATCCGAGCTACGGTTTATTTATTATTAATTCTTAAAGTTTTTAAAACATTTTCTAAATTATTATTATTAAATTAATTCGAAATTAGTATTATTGCATCAGCATGACGTCAGCAGTCAACAGAGGTGTTGACTTGGTGGCTGACGTGTGGGTCCCGCATGTCATAGGTTGTTCACTAATTATCAGCTAACATTTTAATTAGCAGGTTGATTAGATTTAGTTAGTTAACTAAACTAAGTTAATTAATTATCCTAATTAATTAATTAATTGTTATTATTTTTATTATCATATTTTTTTAACGTTTTAGAGGGGGCGGCCCCACATGTCATTGGCCCTAGGGGCCATAGCGGGTTTGGGCGGCGGTTAACGGGGCGAGCGCCGGGTTATCGGGCGGAGCCCGACTAGGCACCCAAGCGAAGCGCTGGGCGCTCGACACGCGTCTTGGCCGTGGTCGCCGGCGGACAGCGCTTGAGGCGGCGCGGCAACCGGTGTCCGCAGCGATAGTGAGCCGCAGCCGTGCTGGCAACAAGCGATAGCGGAGAAAGGGGAACGCAGCCACGGCCGCTGAGTGAGGAGGCGGAGGCGCTTCGGCTGGCGATCTGTCGTCGGCAACGGCACGGGAGACAGAGAGGGAGGCCCGGGGCCTCACCAGCGTTGATGGGGAGAGGGAGCGGCGAGGCACGACGTGGTCCGGCGAGGAGGAGGATGGGGACGAGTAGGCGACGGAGAGGACGACGGGGAGGCAGTCCGGCGATGGTGTCCGGCGAGGTAGCAATCCGTGTGGTGCTGGCGTCGGGGTCGTGGCGGCAGTCCTCAAGCGCGGGTGCACTCGCCGAGGCATGGCCACAGCTTGGCCAGGGGGACGGGGAAGAGCAGGCGCAGGTCAGCAGCGGCGCGAGGCCGGAGGTCGCGCCGGCTGGCGGCGGCCTTCGGGCGGTGACGTCCAGCGGTCTCCTCCTCTCGATCCCGATCCAATCGGGGGAGAGGGGGTGATATTTCGGGGGGGGGAGTGTGGGGTGTGGGCTAGGTCACGTAGTGGGGGTGAGGGGGTATAGCCCAGGGGGTGGGCCGACCAGCTGGGTGCCCAGTTGGGCCAAATAGCCCAGGGGGAGGGAGTTTGCCTTTTGTTTTTATTTTTATTTTTGTTTACAGTTTTGTCTTTTCCTTTTATTTAATTTTCTTTTCTATTTTATTAAATTTTAGCTTTTATAGAATACAAAAGTTGTACCTAAAAGAGCATTAATAATTATGCCACTACCACAATTAGCTCCGCAACTAAAACAAAATAGTTTAATATTTTATCAATTTGAAAAGGGTAGTTAGTTAAATGTTTTGCTGCTGTTTTAAATATTTTAGTGCACTTAAACCTTTTATAAAATTGTGGTTTCTCCACAATAATTACCTATGCATTATTTGGCAACACCCCAACATTTTAGTTTTAATATTTGAAAATATTTTATCGAGCTTGATATTGAATTTGAATTCGAACCGGTTTCGAACTACGCAAGATTAGCAACAGTAATCGAGGTGACGTGGCATCATTAACGTGGGATTACTGTTACCTAATTATCCGGGCGTCACATCAAGTGTTCTCAAATCCTTAAAGACTCAATCCGATAAGATAACTTCAAAGGGAAAACTCAATCCATTACAAGAGATTAGAGGGGGAGAAACATCATAAGATCCAACTATAGTAGCAAAGCTCGCGATACATCAAGATCGTGCCATAGAGAGAACACGAGAGAGAGAGAGAGAGAGAGAGAGAGAGAGAGAGAGAGAGAGATCAAACACATAGCTACTGGTACATACCCTCAGCCCCGAGGGTAAACTACTCCCTCGTCGTCATGGAGAGCGCCGGGATGATGAATATGGCCACCGGTGAGGGATCCCCCCTCCGTCAGGGTGCCGGAACGGGCTCCCGAGAGGTTTTTGGTGGCTACAGAGGCTTGCGGCGGTGGAACTCCCGATCTATTGTTCGCTTTGATGTTTTTAGGGTATATGGGAATATATAGGCGAAAGAAGTCGGTCGGGGGAGCCAAGAGGGGCCCACGAGAGTGGAGGGCGCGCCCAGGGGGGTGGGCGCACCCCCCTATCTCGTGGCCTCCTCGAAGCTTCTGTGGCTTGCACTCCAAGTTCCATGGATTGCATCTGTTCCAAAAATAAGTTTCCCGAAGGTTTCATTCTGTTTGGACTCCATTTGATATTCCTTTTCTTCGAAACACTGAAATAGGCAATAAAACAGCAATATGGGCTGGGCCTCCAGTTAATAGGTTAGTCCCAAAAATAATATAGAAGTGTAGGGTAAAGCCCACAAACATTCTAAACAGATAATAAAATAGCATGAATGCTTCATAATTATAGATACGTTGGAGACGTATCAGCATCCCCAAGCTTAATTCCTGCTTGTCCTCGAGTAGGTAAATGATAAAAGAAAGAATTCATGAAGTGTGAATGCTAGTAGGTGCACAAGTTTGATCAATGATAATTTCAATCACCTTTTCTAGCATGAATATGTGTCATAACAGTAGTTCATCTCATAAAACTTCAAATCTCCCATTGAAGACATCTTGAACTTGGAGGTCATGAGAGCGGCAAATTCCTCATTGAAAGCTTTGTTAGGGGAACCAAAGATAATGTCATCAACATATAGTTGGCATACAAACAACTCCCCTTTGACCTTCTTAGTAAAAAGAGTGGGATCGATTAGCCCCACCTCAAATCCACGATCTTGTAACAACTCGGTAAGGTGGTCATACCACGCACGTGGGGCTTGTTTAAGGCCATAGAGTGCCTTATCGAGTTGATACACATGATCCGGGAAGTAGGGATCCTCGAACCCGGGGGGTTGCTTGACATAGACCAACTCATTAATAGGACCATTAAGAAAAGCACTTTTCACATCTATTTGTTGCAACTTAAAGTTGTGACGGGAAGCATAAGCAATCAACAAACGTATGGATTCAAGGCGAGCAACGGGAGCAAAGGTTTCACCGTAGTCGATACCCTCGACTTGGGAGTAGCCTTGTGCTACCAATCTTGCCTTGTTGCGAACGATGTTCCCGTGAGCATCTTGCTTGTTCTTGAAAATCCACTTGGTTCCAATGACGTTGTGGTCCCCCGAAGGCCTTGGCACCAATCTCCACACCTTGTTGTACTCGAAGTTGTTGAGTTCTTCATGCATGGCATTGAGCCAATCCGAGTCTTCGAGCGCCTCATAGACCTTTTGGGGTTCAACACAAGAGACTAACGCGTGATGTTCACAATAGTTTGCTAAGTGTCTACGAGTGCTTACCCCCTTTCTTAGACTTCCAACCACATTTTCCATGAGATGGCCTTGGGTGGTGAGCTTGGAAGCAATCTTCGCGACACGACGCTCTAATTCCTCCTCGGGTGTGGAAGGAGGCGGGTTAACTTGATTATCTTGAGCGCCGTCTTGAGCTTGTTCTTGATCTTGAGCTTGCTCATGATCTTGGACTTGCTCGCGGGGGACCTTGGGCACCATTTAGAGGTTCATCACCATCTTGAGGTTGATCTTGCCCTTGGTCTTGTTCACGAGGTTGAGGGCCTTCACTTTGTTCTTCGGAAGCGTGTGGGTCTTGGGGAGGTGATGGCTCCACTTGAGTGGAGCATTGTCCTTCTCCTTCGGCCACAAGGGGTTCCTCAATGGGTAGAATATGACCAATACCCCTTCTTCTTATGGCTTGGGGGGAATTTCATCACCTACATCACAAGTACCACTTTGCTCCACTTGGGAGCCGTTATTTTCGTCAAACTCCACGTTACACGCCTCCTCAATGAGTTCGGTGGACTTGTTGAGAACACGGTAAGCATGAGAGTTTGTAGCATAACCAACAAATATGCCCTCATGAGCTCTAGCCTCAAATTTAGACAAACGAACACCTTTCTTGAGAATGAAACACTTACAACCGAACACCCAGAAGTACTTGAGGTTGGGCTTGTTGCCGGTGAGTATCTCACAAGGAGTCTTGTTCAAGCCTTTGCGGAGATAGAGCCGATTGGATGCATGACATGCAGTGTTGATGGCTTCGGCCCAAAAGTTCTGTGGAGACTTGAACTCTGCCATCATGGTCCTTGCCGCATCCATCAACGTCCGATTCTTCCTCTCCGCTACACCATTTTGTTGAGGGGTATATGGTGCAGCATATGGATGCTTGATCCCCTCATCACTAAGAAACTCATCCAAGGTGTAGTTCTTGAACTCGGTGCCGTTGTCACTTCTTATTGTCAAGATCTTTGCATTATGTTGACATTGAGCTTCATTTGCAAAGTCGATGACGATTTGTTGAGTCTCACTCTTCCTCTTGAAGAAGTATACCCAAGTGTATCTTGAATAATCATCCACAATCACCAAGCAATACTTTCTACCTCCAAGACTATCAAAAGATGGAGGCCCAAAGAGATCCATGTGAAGGAGCTCCAAGGGTCTCTTCGAGTAGATGATGGTCGTGGGAGGTGAGCCTTCTCATGAAGCTTTCCTTCAATACAAACCTTCGCAAGCACGATCTTTGGCAAAACTAACATTTGTTAGTCCACGGAAATGGTCCCCCTTGAGAAGACTTTGCAAAGATCTCATATTGACGTGGGCCAAACGGCGATGCCAAAGCCATCCCATGTCAACTTTAGCCATTAGGCATGTCGCGGTCTTAGTGGGTCGCTCCGAAAAGTTAATCATATAGAGACCGTTCTCGACATGCCCAACAAAGGCTACTTTAAGAGTCTTGCTCCACAAGAGGGCCACGGTATCAATGTCAAAGAAAGTAGCAAAGCCCATGAGTGCAAGTTGACGAACGAAAAGCAAATTGTATGCAAGGGACTCAACATGCATGACCTTCTCGATCGTTAGATAATGAGAAATGACAACCTTGCCAAGACCCAATACCTTAGAATGTGAGGCATCACCCCACTCAACATTGGTGGGCATAGATGGAACCTTTTGCACATCCACCACCAAGTCCTTGCTTATTTGTTGCTCCACTATCGAGCAACCATGATCCCCCACCGGAAGCAAACACCTACAAGAGATCAATGCTTGGTTTTAGGTACCCATTTAGTAATGGGTCCTTTGATGTTAGTAACAAGGGTCTTAGGAACCCAAATAGACCATTCAATGTACTCATAAGGAGAACCAACGAATTTAGCATAAACATGTCCATCACTAGCACGGCACAACACATATGACGGGTTAAAGTCGCCGGCTTTGTTGGAGGAAATGCTTTTGCCCTTTTGGACGTCAACTCCCTTCACTTTTTCTTTCTTCTCCTTAGGAGCACCTTCTCCCTCTTTCACAAAAGTTTGCTTGAGAGGAGGAGGATGTTTGGTTTTGTCGTTCTTCTTCTTCTTGCTCTTGGACTTGGGTGCAAACCCAATTCCTTCCTTGGCCAGAACTTCCTTTTGATTGCTCAAAAGGTCGTTAAGGTTCTTCTCACATTGAATGCATGTCACAAGGCCTTTCTCAAGTTGATCCTTCAATTTGGCATTCTCCTCCACAAGATGCACATGCTCACAACATGGGTTAGTAGCACATGCATTATCAATTAATACCATATGAGGGAAGGTGGCCTTTTCCTTGGTTAGCTTAACTTGGAGTTGAGCATGCGAATCCTTGAGGTTAGCGTGAGCACCCTTCAAGACTTTGTGGGCCTTGTCAAGTATCTCAAACTCCTCTTTGAGTCTAGTATGATCAACCCCAAGTTTAGCCTTCTCGGAAGTTAGCACACGAGACACGACAAGAGCATGATCAAGATCTTTCTTTAACTTAGCATGGTCATCGTTGTATGACTCCTCAAAAGTCAAACGATGAACATGCTCTTCCTCAAGAGCATTAGAGAGATCCGATATCTCATCGGCATAGTCAAGACTATGACCTTCCATCTTAGAGATGGTTTCTTCGTGAGCCTCGATCATGTCATTGGCCTCACCAAGTTGTTCCAAGAGAGCAACAAAATGCTTCTTGGACTTGCCCTTGAGCTTAGTCATAAAAGACTCAAATTCATTCACTTCCTCATTAGACCCATAATGTTCATCAATGCAATCCTCCAAGGAGGGATTAGTAATGATGGTGGTTTTAATGTTGGGGGTTACCTTGTTTGAAGCTTTAGCCATGAGGCACTTGGTGGTGATGTTCTCGTTGGGTGAATCAAAGAGAGACACCCGGGGAGTAGTAGCAATGGCAACGGATGCCATGGCCATCGCTTCTCCATTTTCATCATCATCGTCATCCTCTTGGTATTCTTCTTGAACCACCAGCCCATGAGTGGGAGTCTTCTTGGCGAAGTTGTTCTTGTTGGGGAAGGACTTGGATTTGTCTTTTCAGATGAACTTGCCACCATTGTCTTCCCACTTCTCGTAAGGACAATCCGCAATGAAATGGCTCACATTTGCCACAGTTGAAGCAAGTTCTAACTCGTTGCTTTCCCTTGACGCCACTTGAGTTGTTCTTGTTGAAGTTGGGTCTTGTATTCTTCTTGCTCCAAAATTGTCTTGAAGCAAGGGCCATGTGCTCATGATAATCATACTTGGTGTCTTCGGGGTTGCTCTCCTCATCTTCCACTTCTTCCTCTTCTTCCATAATAACCTTGGCCTTCAAAGCAAGGTTGGGCTTCTTTTCCCTTTGAGAACGGAGCACCGCATTGTCGGCGGTCTTGTCCAAGATGCTCATTGCAACGAACTCATCCAACACTTCACTTGAGGTCATGGAGTGGAAGTCCGGTCTTTGACGAATGACGGAGGACATGGCCTTGTTGTAGGGCATCATGGCCTTGAGGAACTTGCGCTTGTTCCAATTGTCATCCATGTCCTTGCTTCCATGATCTCGGAGTTAGACCGCGAGTTTGGTCACTCTACGAAAGAGCTCACGAGGTTCTTCATCTTCTTTCCTTGCAAACTCATCGGCTTCATCTTGCACAACTTCATAGTTGGAGCGTTGAGTGCTAGCACTTCCTCGATAGAGAGATACAACACATTTCCATGCGTCTTTAGCCACGGAATAAGGTCGAAGATGAGGGAGATCTTCGGGAAGGATTGCATCTTGGATGATGAAGACAGCACTCTCATTGAATTGATTATCCACGGCTTCTCGAGGGGTGAATTTTCTTGGGTCATGAGGATAGAAACCTTCTTCAATGATTCTCCAAAGGTTAGTATTCACATGTTTTAAATGACGCTTGAAACGATAAACCCAAGAATCAAAATCTTCATTTTTATCATACTTAGGAGGAGGACCGGCATGATTCAAATGAGTAGAGGGAATCGGTCCTCCATAAATTGGGGGTTCCACATGGGCAAAGATGCCGGTGCCATTTTTACCACTAGACATAGGAGCTTTCTCACTAGTAGCTTCCCCCTTGTCGGGGTTAGCATCCGTCACCGTGTTGGTGGGATCACCCACTTTCACGGGCGCGGTGGAAAGTTTAAGCCCTTCTAAGAAATCCTTAAACATGTCCTTGACCTCGGTCGTCATGGAGGTTTTCAATGTGTCCAACGCCACATTGAATTCCTCACGTGAGATCGAGTTACCCCCATCTCCCGTAGATGATATCGGTTTCGCACCGGAGTGCTCTCCCACATCATCTACGACGTCAACCATACTCTTCGGACGGTAAAGTCCTTAAAAAGAGACGAGGCTCTGATACCAATTGAAAGGATCGATATGGTTGACTAGGGGGGGTGAATAGGCAACTAACAATTTTTAAGCTTTTCTTTACCAAATTAAACTTTGCAACAAAATAGGTTGTCTAGATATGCAAATATGTGAGCAACCTATATGATGCAATAACAACTAGCACATAAGCAAGCAAGGGACACAACACAAGTAGGCTTGCAAAATTAAAGGCACGAAATAACCAAGAGTGGAGCCGGTGGAGACGAGGATGTGTTACCGAAGTTCCTTCCTTTTAAGGGGAAGTACATCTCCGTTAGAGCGGTGTAGAGGCACAATGCTCCCCAAGAAGCCACTAGGGCCACCGTATTCTCCTCATGCCCTCACACAATGCGAGATGCCATGAATCCACTATTGGTGCCCTGAAGGCGGCGACCGAACCTTTACAAACAAGGTTGGGGCAATCTCCACAACAATTGGAGGCTCCCAACGAAACCACGAAGCTTCACCACAATGGAATATGGCTTCGAGGTGACATCAACCGTCTAGGGTGCTCAAACACCCAAGAGTAACAAAATCCACACTAGAAAGTATGGGGGAAGCAAATATCCTTTGGTGGAAGTGTAGATCTAGGTCTCCTCCTTCAATCCCTAGCAAATCAACAAGTTTGAGTGGCTAGAGAGAGAGATCGGGCAAGAGAGCTTGAGAGCATTAATGGTGGAGTGAGAGAGGTAAGAGGTAGGAGCGGTAGGTGGAAGAACCACCTTATATAGCAACCCTAATAAATCCAACCGTTACTGCGTTTTCTGCACTACAGCGGTACAATCGCTCCTTGTCCCAGACAAGGACTCACGATAACGGCAGAACCCTACCAGCGGTACAACCAGACCCCACGGGCGGTAGTACCGGTTATTAGAAAATAATCGGACCAACCGCCCAGCCACCGCACAACTACCGCACCGAAACAGAACGGAGTCACCCTAGAGGGCGGTACACTAGTAGGAAAAAGGCTACTAGCAGGCGGGTAAAATGGCTACTAGCAGCGCGGGTACCCGCGCTACTAATAAGGCGCTACAGCTAATAGTTAGTAGTAGCGCGGGTGAAACCCACGCTACTACTAACATTTTAGTAGTAGCGCGGGTGCAACCCGCGCTACTAGTAATCAAATAGTAGTAGCGCCTCTGGTTTTTTCCCACGCTACTACTAAAAAGTTAGTAGTAGCCTGGATGCAAACCCACGCTACTACTAACGAAGTAGTAGTAGCGCGTCCGGTGTTTTCCCACGCTACTACTAACTAATTAGGAATTAAAAAAATAAAATCCACCAATTCCATTCCATGCATACAATTCCAACTAAAACAAACACATATTTGCAACAAACCAGCAGCATTACACATCATTACTAATCCAAGATTTATAATAAACCAGCGGCATTAGAGCACATATTGTAAGAGCATACATATTGTCATGGATTTTCATGCCTTCAATTAAAACACCTACACTTTTTGAAGTCACTTACTCCCAGCTAGTGCAAACACAGTTACAAGCAAACCAAAATGCATAAAAACACCAAACAGTGGCATCCTATCTCTCCAAATAATCCGCTCCCTCTGCATCCTTGCTAGCATCTTCACGATAAGAAAATCCGCGGGGAAAAAGTCAACTTAGCTTGTACTCCCTCTGTCAACTATCCGGAGTAGATTTTATCCATTGCCCTGGCCATGTTCAAGAAACACTAAATCAACTATCCAGAGTAGATTTTCTTCCTTGCATGAACTGGTTTGCAAACAAAAATAGAACTCCGTTACTAAATATTGACTTAATGTGGAAGAAGATAAATTCTGGTACCTTTATAAAAATCTCCCTACTAATGTAGTAGCACATGAAGTAACAATCATAGGTATATCAGCATCATGGTTACAAAAGCTTTTGCGCAAAACTATAAAGTAGTAGAAGTTAGAGACGTGAACCATCAGTTTCACATAGGAAACAAAAACATATGATATTAGATGAAAGGCAGCAAGCATACTCTTTCTCAAACAAACTTGTCGTTTGTGTACATAATAGTAGCTTGGAGTGGGCACTGCTAGTGCATGGTTAGAAAATGCTCTACTGACCATGCTTTGTACCAAGCTAGATATTTATGCAGTATACAACATACTAAGCTTGTGGTTAGCTGATCCGTTGGTTTGCTGTATACCACATACTAAGCTTGCCACCTCATAGATGTTGAAAAAAAAGTCTTGACAGCAAGGAAACTTCAAATGATACTTCCATGGCATGACAAATGAATGACTTCCCTGCACAAATTGTACTGCTATAATAAGAAAATTAATGCAAGATCCATGATGTGTTCATTACCATTTGTGTCATCCTCTATATGGTACTTAAGCTATTCCTCTAAATCTGCTGAAAATTGTCTCACCCTCAAGATCTTTAATAAAAGAAATCAACATTTTTGTGATTTAAAGTTCTTTTTTATATGTGATGGTCCTAGCATTCCAAAAAAATATCAGAAATATTCTAAACATAATCTAACGAATATTACGTCTTTGACATGGCAAGTTATTATTATTAAGCATACTGAATTCACTACCGACACAGGCTGGATGCTTAAAAATATGTAACTTGAACATTTATAAATTCCTTGTCCTTATTGTACCAGAGGGCTAAACTCAGCAACCTCAAAGAGGTTAGACCATGCTGCCAATACTCAATTAACTTCGACAACACATGGTAACAAAGAATCTAATAAGACTCGTGAAATCCCTATCGCCCTGCCCATAAGAACTAATCATTCCTAATTACATGTGGACTTATGTGCCATATTTCATGAACTTGTGATTCTACTGTAAGAGATTGACTTGTTTGCGAAGTGGAAAACAGTGATAAAATAGGACATACTTCAGATGTCTTGACTTATAATCCCATAATATATATAAGCATAACTAATTGCGAGAGAGTATCTTGGGATAAATAAAGAAACTTTAATTCACGTTTTCCCTATTTGCATATAGTAGTAGCCAGATCTATAAAAATTAAACATCAACTCCTTTGTCATGTAAGCATGACGCACTTGCACAAAGAAGGTGCCGGATTGTCGAAAACCTATGACACTGTGAGACTGAACGAAGCTTCGCATTCAATACTCGCCAATTAATTTGTAGAAGAACTAATTTCCTCCGCTATTCGGCAGTAAGAAAAATTGTAAGTTGTCCGTACATAGCTCTGCAGAAAAAGGAGCCCGGAAAATCACTTAACCAATAATTCACATCTATCAATGTGTGAAACTATGGAATGCATCAATATGCATCATGCAAATATGGTAGCATACCAGCCGTGAGGAGCTTTGCATGTTTCAGAGAGAGAGAGAGAGAGAGAGAGAGAGAGAGAGAGAGAGAGAGAGAGAGAGAGAGAGAGAGAGAGAGAGAGAGAGAGAGAGAGAGAGAGAGAGAGAGAGAGAGAGAGAGAGAGAGAGAGAGAGAGAGAGAGAGAGAGAGAGAGAGAGAGAGAGAGAGAGAGAGAGAGAGAGAGAGAGAGAGAGAGAGAGGCAAGCTTTGCATATGCACCTGAATAAATTGGCAATGATTCAATGAGAGCATCAACAGATTGCATACAAAGACTGATTGTCACCGAACCCGACGGACGAGGAGTTTATTACAGATAAACAAACACAAAGTCCTATCTAATAATACAATCGGATGGACAATCTGGACTTTGCTCATGTGTTAAGAGTCTAGCACATAGGTCTACGTAAACAGCAAGCACGATCTGAACATAGGTAGAAAATTTAAGCTATCTCGGTACAGCATGTTTGTGTATAAATTGATGAAGTGCACAAATAAACTGATGACAACTCCAAGCTGGCAGATAGCCGGACGGTGGCCGAAACATTGGCCAGAGTAGAGCCGAAAATGAAGCCGTTGGGTATCACCGATCCGGCAACGAATTGCACAATGTATGTATGTAGCATGATGGAGCGATCAGGAACAACACCTACAGCCCAATCATACAACTTAGACCTGAGGCACTAATGCATCATCGATCTGCATCGCCCCTGAGGCTCAAGTGATCCCCCGATTTGGTCCCCGAATCAACCCCCAAATCCCTAGAGTTCCGTGGCGGAATACATGGGCGCCCGATGGAGCGCCATGGCGACGGCTCTTCCTACCTAGTGCCTACGCGCGGTCCGGCGGGGGGCGAGACCGGCCTCGGACGAGGGAGATCCGGGCTGGCCAGCAGGGCCGGACTCGATCCGGCTCAGTTCTTCACGCGGGAGGTCGTATGTAAGCGAGGAAATGAAGGGAAATCCGAGGAAAGATAAGGGCTTCCTTACCGGGAGGAGGACGGTTTCTCGCCGGTGCTCCGGTGGAGATGGGCGGCAAGGGTTTCCGGCAGCGAGAGGCTTCGGGGTGGCCTCTCCTGGTAAACGCCCTCTGACTCGTCCGCCGTGCGTGGGCGCTTCTCGTCGGCGGCCGCGGGCTCCTCCCCTCTTGGCTCGCTCAGCTGGTATCTGGTGCTCCTCCTCGTCCGCGCCCATCGCCGGCCGCCGGGAGGAAGGAGGAGAGAGAAGAGGCGGGCAGAGGAGGAAGGGGAAGGGAGGGGGAGGAGGAGGAGGTGGGGTGTTGCGCGCGGCCGGTGCTCACCGGAACCGGCCGACATGGGTGGGGGTGGCGGCGAGGAGATCGTGGGGAGAGGAGCCGGCCGGGGTGGGTCGGACCAACGAGATCGTGCGGAGTTCGTGAGAGAGAGTGGTGGGGTGGGAGCGGATCGGGCCGGGGCGTGGATGGTGCGGTCGTGGACACAGTTAGTAATAGCGTGGGGTCTTACCTGCGCTATAGCTACCTACTTAGTAGTAGCCCGGGTTTTATACCCCACGCTGCTACTATGGCAGGTATGATGAAGATCATTTAGTAGTAGCGCAGGTTTATACCCCTCGTTACTACTACCAGATTATTAGTAGCGCGGTTTTTATACCCCACGCTGCTACTAATTAGTAGTAGCTTCCGTTTTTAGACCGCGCTACTGGTAAACTTCTGTGTATGAGGTTTTCCCTAGTAGTGGTAGTTGGGCGGTGCGGGGCCGGTGCAACCGCTTGGCCTTGAGCGCTTGAGCGGCTAAGGTACGAGCGGAAGAACCGCTCGAACCTCCGGTAGTACCAGTTGATGAGGAACAACCGGACCAACCGGGCCACCACCACCCAGCCACCGCATCAAAACAGAAGCCTGACTGGTACATGGGCGGTGCATGGCCGGAACAACCGCCGCTGGTCTTTGCAGAGCCTGGTGGTGGTACCACCGCCCGGAGGAAGCGGTACCACCGCTCGACAAAGACAGGGAAGCGCCAAGATCCAGCGGCACAACCGCTCGGACGGGCGGTACAACCGCTGGGAAAACACAACAAAAGTTAAATCAAGAGGGAGGCACTCTCTTTCACACCAGAGGAAGACAAAAGAGGGGTGATGGAGGTGTACGTGAATGGATTCCCCTATTCTTTCCAAAGTGGATCCCCTCTTGATAGTGCGGGTTCCCTACGACCAAAGAGATAAAAAGCGTAGAGGATTCCGTCTTCAATCGTTTCCTTCGAGAGAGAACCACTATCCGTTATAAGCCTAATCATTGAGAACCTGAAACATTTAGCACAGGATTAGACCAACAAAGGGTTGTCATCATCATCCAAAACCTAAGGTAGGGAAATGCCCTTTCACTTGTTAACCTTCAATAGATCAACATCAATTCAGAGAAGCTTTGTTGAGCTTGCACATCACTCAGTGCAGAGACTTCAAGTACCACAGGAAGTCAGATCAGAGGATCACTGTGCATTGCAAGAATGAACAATGCAAGTTCTACATTGTGGCAGCTATTATAAAAGGGGAAAACACTTTTGTAATTAAGAAGATGAGGATACAACACACCTACCCTAGTTCTACTGAAACAAGCAGGGTAAGTGCCAAGTGGCTTGCAAAGCAATATGAGCCACTATTCAGATCTGATGTCAGTACTAGCATACATACACTTATTGATGGCTGCATGGAAAAGTATGGTGTGGATGTGCCCAAGGCTATGGCATATAGGGCAAAAAACCTAGCTGTTGAGGCTGTGTTGGGAGATCATAGGAAGCAATACCCAAGGCTGAGAGACTATGCTCAGACTGTGATGGATACAAACCCTAGGAGTAGAGTTGTAGTCACCACTGTAACTCCAAGAGCCACTGAAAAAATCCCACATCCAGGACCAAGATTCCATGCCATGTTTTACTGCATCAATGGAGCAAGGGAGGGATTTCTACAGGGGTGTAGACCATTCATTGGTTAATTTATTTTAGCTTGTACACTACTTTGATGTTGTTAGTTTCAATATGTTGCACATATAAATGCATTTAACATGTTATGTTTACTTCCTGTTTTAGGTATTGATGGATGTTTTATCAAGCTGACCACTGGTGCACAAATCCTTGCTGCCACTGGTAGAGATGGCAATAACAACATATACCCACTGGTATTTGGCATTGTTGGACAAGAGGACAAAGCAAACTGGTGCTAGTTTCTACACCAACTAAAGATTTGTCTTGGAGGAGAAGTTGGACAGTATGGTCCATATACTATAATGTCAGACAGACAGAAGGTATGTTTATCCACCTTGCATTGCCTGCTAAATATGTGTTTACATGTGTATTAGACAATAGTTTAGCTGTTTAAATTGTGTGCACTAGGGGCTATTGTATGCAGTGAATAGAGTTTTTCCTAATAGTCATCAAAGATTCTGCTTAAGACACATATAAGCAAACTTCCAAAATGCTGGCTTTAGGGGGGAGGACCTTAAGAAGTGCATGGATAATGCCAGTTATGCATATAATGAACACAAATTTAATAAAGCAATGGATGATCCCAAAGCTGAGAGTGTGGAAGCTTGGCAGTGGCTTAGTGCAATACCCAAGAAAACATGAGCTAGGCATGCATTTGACACAAATTGCAAGACTGACTTGGTTGTCAACAATTTGTCAGAGGTGTTTAACAAGTACATCCTAGATCATAGGGAAAAACCAATAAGAACTATGTGTGATGGCATAAAGGATAAGCAGATGGTTAGGTGGCACAGGAATAGAGAGAGTGGAAAGGAAGCTAGATGGGAGATCACACCACATTACAGTGAGAAGTTGGAGATTGAAAAGGAAAGGGCCAGGTACTGCAAACCCATTCAAGCAGGTGTTAACTTGTGGCAAGTAACTAGTGGGGAGCAAACACATGCTGTCAATTTGGAACTTGAAACTTGTGGTTGCAGAAAGTGGGACCTCAGTGGCATCCCATGTAACCATGCCATCTCAGCAATCAACAAGGCAAAAAGGTTTCCAGAGGACTTTGTAAGCAAATTTGTCAAGAAACCATATTACTTGGCAGCATATGAACCAATGATATATCCTGTCCCTGGTGAGCATGACTGGACAAAGACCCCGGGTCCAGACATAGAACCACCAGTATTTAAAGTGAAGAAAGGAAGAAAGAAAGAGAAGAGGATAAAGGGAAAATTTGAAGTTCCAAAGCCAAAGTCCACCTCAAGAATGGGGACAATAACTTGTAGCAATTGTGGTTTACTAGGGCATAAATACACAAGCTGCCTTAAACAGTTGAAACCTGAGTTGGCCTTAAGAAAGAACAAACATGTGGTAAGCCCCTTTGAACTAGTTCTTCAGTTTGATGTTTCTGTAAATTACCTTTCTCCCTTGTACATTTCTTACTTGTAGTATTATTAACTGTGTTTCCTTTGAATTGTTTTCCAAGCCTGCTGGAAGGAATTCACAAGCAAGAGGTGTTGCTCCTACAGCTCCTGCAACAACACCTAGAGCTGCTTCATCAACAGCTAGAGCTCCTGCACCAACAACTAGAGCTCCTGCACCAACACCAAGAGCTGCTCCAGCTAGAGGAAGAACTAGAAGTGCTGCTTGTAGAGGTGGTGGAAGTGGTGCTGGTAGAGGTGCTAGAAGAAGGGCTGGTGGTGGAAGAGGATCTGGAGGAGCATCTTCTAGTGTTAAATCTTCTGCTGGGAGAGGTGCTCATTCTTCAAGGCCTTTCTCTGCCCCAAGGCAGTATGGTGCCTCAACTTCTAGTGTTCCTCCACCAACTTATGGCACACACACTGGATGGATGGCCTGGTTCAATGCTAACAGAGGTGGCAGAAGGTGATGCAAACTTCTGCTGATGCTACAATGTGCACCTGCTACAATGTGGCATGTTATCTTTTGGTTTGATGTCACTCCAGTAACTTGTATTGCTGCTACAATGTGCTTTATTTTGGTTTGATGCCACTGCAACAACTATTGCTGATGATACATTGTGCTTTATTTTGCTTTGATGACACATCGGCAACTTGTGCTCATGCTACAATGATGTATTATTTAGAGTTTGATGCCACTATGTGTTTTCTTTTGGGTTTGATGCCACTAAAGCAACTTGTGCTGATGCCAATGGATATTTTGATGGTTCTATTGTGGGTAACTTGATGGTTCATGGATTGATGCCACTTGGGTGGATAAGTTGATGGTTTATGTTCATACTTTAATGGCATTGTTTTGCTATTTCGCCATGTGGATGAACCAACCTAAACCTAAGCATTAGTGTTTATGGTGGCTAGGGGTCGACGAAACCACCTTAACCTAAGCATTAGTGTTTATGGTGCCTCGGGGTCGACAGAACCACCTAAGCCTAAGCATTAGTGTCTATGGTGAATAGGGGTCGAAGGAACCACCTAAACCTAACCATTAGTGTTTATAGTGTGTCGGGGTCGACATAACCACCTAAACCTAAGCATTAGTGTCTATGGTGGATAGGGGTCGACGGAACCAGCGAAACCTAACCATTAGTGTTTACGGTGCCTCAGGGTCGACGAAACCACCTTAACCTAAGCATTAGTGTTTATGGTGGCTAGGGGTCGACGAAACCACCTTAACCTAAGCATTAGTGTTTATGGTGCCTCGGGGTCTACGAAACCACCTTAACATAAGCATTAGTGTTTATGGTGGCTAGGGGTCGACGAAACCACCTTATCCTAAGCATTAGTGTTTACGGTGCCTCAGGGTCGACGGAACCAGCTTAACCTAAGCATTAGTGTTTATGGTGGCTAGGGGTTGACGAAACCACCTTAATCTAAGCATTAGTGTTTATGGTGGCTAGGGGTCGACAAAACCACCTAAACCCAACCATTAGGGTTTATGGTGCCTCGGGGTCGACAAAACCAACTAAACATGGGCTTCCAATGCATGATATAACATAACCATCTAATATTCTAGTGCTAACATAACCATCAAATAGTCTTCCATCATCTAATATAAAGCTAGTGCATGAGAAATCATAACGGAATATCTGGTCCATCTTCCAATGCATGATATATCATCATTTCAAGTCTAGCAAACATAACACACAATACTTACTGGAGTTCAACATATTATAGGGTACACAGCAGGTCCATCACAATACATAGTGGAGTTTGAGTTTAAATGCATAGTTCATCCTTTTCTCACAAAAGGATGAAAAGCTTATCTACTACATACATACACAGACATAGTTCACAATTAGTAGAGCCATACACTACACAACCATCATGCCCAAAAGGTCAGCATTGCCCACTAGTCTCATATTCATTTTCTTCACTTCTCTAAGATGGCATGGATCCCCTTGATCTTCTCCTTCAGTTTCTCCTCTGCCTTCATCAGCTCAGCAATCTGAAGCACTAGCTGCCCCTTCTCTTCACCATGCTTTTCCTTTCCCTTAAGGAAATCAGCAACCTGAAACTTCAACTCTAGCTTATCTTGGGTGAGCTTATCCTCAGACTTTGTGAGCTCTGCATTCTTCAACTCCAAGTTCATCTTATCTTCACTAAGCAATTGCTTGCCTGTAATATGCTTCAACTTCAAGTTCTGGATGACTGTTGCTTGAGCTCTTGTCAGGTTCAGTAGCACTTCATAACTCTACTTAAGCTTCTTAGACTCTGCATATTTCTTTGCCATCTGTGCCTTCATATCAGCCGTCAGTTCACTTCTGCATTGCTGTTGATATGTAAGGTTAGACTGCAGATATCTGAAATCCACCACCCTCTCCTCCTGGAAGCTCATAAGCTCATGCACATATTGGACTAAATTGTCATAGTTGGCCTCCAGCTTGTTCTTCTCTTCTGTCAGATGGTGGATAGTGAAAGAACTTTCAAGATTATCATTCACCCTAGCACTCTTGCTATCTTCAACCATTGCCCACAGCTTCAACAATGCATTTTGCATTGTTGGGGGCCTCTGGTGATCAACCCATTCAACAAACCCACAATTCTGCCCTTCCTGCAAAAGGAGGAAAAAGATAAAAAAATAAACATGTTAGTTCAGAAGCACAGGTAAATAACCAGTGCAAAGCAATAGCACTGTACATTGGTAATAATAGCACCACTAAGCTACACTGGTAATTGAGATGTACCTACCCACTAAATAACAGCATGACAAATTACAGCACCACTCAGCTACAGATTTGAACTAGATTTTGCTAAGCAGCTACAAAACAAGAGCAATCTCAAACTGCAAACTTGGTGAACTGCCAAAGCATATGCAGCACATACTATCCATTCAACCGAATATTTCAAGCATTTAGATACATAACAGTAGGTCCATCCCAACATAAAAGTAACATTTCACTCAATATTTAGTTCCAAACAGGAGCAAAAGTAACATCAACATAATTAATAGTAGCACTGCCATTCAACTACATAAAAATGCCACAACAGCAACATAAAACCTGTAGAAGCCCCAAACTGAATATTTCACATGATAGCAAGAACAATGCCACTACAAAATAACAGTACCACTGTCATTAAACTACACAAGCTACTGCTGTTGCAAAAGTGAATATGCCCTTAATAATCAGGCCTTGTACTCATGTTCACTCATGTTCAATATGGCACTGTCAAACCAACAATAATATGACACTATCAACCTAAATATAATATCCCACTATCAGCATACAATTCATACCGGCTCTGCACATGCTAAGAACCTTCTCCCTGTGTCTGTTCCTTCAAATGCGACAAGCCTCTCAGATGCCTTGCCGTGCTTCTCACATGGCAACATTGTTTCCAGCTCAAGCCCCTGGTAATCTGGATCTTCAACGCTGAAAGGGACCTGTCGAAGCTCGTACAAACAAAATGCCCATATCAAAACCTAGCGAAATCAACCAAATCAAAAAGCCCCAAATCTGAAACCCTAACCCTAAACCTAGCTCAAGGAAAATCACCTGGTTAAGCCCGTCCGTGGATGAGGTCGAGTGCATGTACGGCAGGCTGGATGTGTCCTCACTGCTTTTGTCTTCGAAAACCATGGCGGGCGGCAGCGGTCCGGTCTGGCAATGCTGCGCGCGACGATGAGGGCGGTGAGAGAGGAGCAAGGAGGGAGGCACGAGCGAGGAGGAAGAGAGTGGAGACAAAGCACGGGCCGGTCTGGTTCGAGCCGGACCGCACCTATCGAGCGAGCGGGCGGGTGCCGATTCGCCAGCATGGCAGCTGACGCGCGGGCCTGGGCGGTCAGTTCCAGCATCAATACGTAGAAATACGAAGTTTATCCCGATTTGCAATGGTTCGACCAAAATGTGGTACTGACACGTAAAAATTTCCAAAAGTGGTACCAATTCGCCACCATCGCCCCAATTGTGGTACTATCGTGTAATTAACTTTGAGGAGGAAGAAAAGGGGAGAAGGGTGGCGCTGGCAGGTGGGGTCGCGGGTGACTAGCGTGGCAACTTACCACGGGGACGAGAGGGAGAAGCTAGGGGCTGCTACTGCTGGGCCGCGGTTGGTGGCTGGGCTGCACTGCTACATTGGGCAACTCTGCTGCTCCTGTCTTTCTATTCTATTTCTTCAACCAGAAATAAAAGAGAAAAATGCACAGAGGGATAGGAGAGTGGTGTATGAGATATGAAAATATTCTCATGACCCTGGTGTTATGTGGAATTTGATAAAACTGAGTTGGACATTTTTAGAGGTAGAAAAATAAATCAAGTTTGAATTAAATCAAACTTGCTCCATTTTTGAACCCAACCAAAACAACTCCAAGTGGATGAAATTTGACAGAGAGGTATAAGGCATGGAGTATGATCGTCATGAAATAAATGAACATTAATGCAGGCACAATCAATGCCACTTAGCATGAAAGCCAAGATTTGAAAGAAAGGAAGAAGTGATAAGGTTTGCACATGGAGAAAGGTCTTGATGAAATGATGAAGATGCAAACAACCGTAGGAGGAGGGGAATAAGGAGAGCGCACAAACAACACATCAATATGATGAATGCAAACCCACAAGATAATCATGATGAAAATATAAATGACAATAGGGATATCATATATCATATAGCAAGCAAGATGACCATATCAACAACAAGGATGGAAAAATATAATCAATAATGAGCATGACGCAAGAAGCAAAAACATGACAAGGCAGTCAACATGATCATTGCATAAACATGTAGGAATGAAATATGCAAAACAATTATGATAAGAGTATGGATAAGATGCATGATGCAAAATGAAATAAAACAAACATCACAATCATGGACATGTAACAAAGCAAGATGATCACGGCATGCAACCTAGTTTTATTGAAATGCCATATGAAACTCAGGCATTACATCCGGGTCGTCACAACTCTCCCCCACTAAAAAGAGATCTCGCCCCGAGATCTTAGGAACGATACGGAAGAGGAATAGGAAGAACAAAGTTACCTCTTGGACAAATGAGTGAAAGCAAGTGATGTCTACTACGCAACCTTCTTTGTGTAGACGTTGTTGGGCCTCCAAGTGCAGAGGTTTGTAGGACAGTAGCAATTTTCCCTCAAGTGGATGACCTAAGGTTTATCAATCCGTGGGAGGCGTAGGATGAAGATGGTCTCTCTCAAACAACCCCGCAACCAAATAACAAAGAGTCTGTTGTGTCCCCAACACACCCAATACAACGATAAATTGTATAGGTGCACTAGTTCAGCGAAGAGATGGTGATACAAGCGTAATATGGATGGTAGATATAGGTTTTTATAATCTAAAATTATAAAAACAGTCTAGGGTTCATACTTTCACTAATGAGCGAAAACAGTATTGCAATGCTAGGAAACAAGGCCTAGGGTTCATACTTTCACTAGTGCAAGTTCTCTCAACAAGGATAACATAATTAGATCATATAACAATCCTTCAACATGCAACAAAGAGTCACTCCAAAGTCACTAATAGCGAAGAACAAACGAAGAGATTATTGTAGGGTACGAAACCACCTCAAAGTTATTCTTTCCGATCAATCCATTGGGATATTCCTATAAGTGTCACAACCAGCCCTGGAGTTCGTAGTAAAATAACACCTTAAGACACACATCAACCAAAACCCTAATGTCACCTAGATACTCCATGTCACCACAAGTATCCATGGGCATGATTATATGCATCACACAATCTCAGATTCATCTATTCAACCAACACAAAGAACTTCATAGAGAGCCCCAAAGTTTTTACCGGAGAGTCAAGACGAAAACGTGTGCCAACCCCTATGCATAGATTCCCATGGTCACAGAACCCGCAAGTTGATCACTGATACGTCTCCAACGTATCTACAATTTTTGATTGTTCCATGCTATTATATTACCCCTTTTGGATGTTTATGGGCTTTATTTTACACATTTATACCATTTTTGGGACTAACCTACTAACCGGAGGCCCAGCCCATATTGCTGTTTTATTGCCTGTTTCAGTATTTCGAAGAAAAGGAATATCAAACGGAGTCCAAACGGAATGAAACCTTTGGCATCGTGATTTTTTGGAAGAATATCATCCTGGAGGCCTGGAGATCAAGTCATAAGACCCTCGAGGAGCCCAGGAGATAGGGGGGCGCGCCCCCCCTACAGGGCGCGGCCCCCTGTCTCGTGGTCCCCTCGAGCACCTCCCGACCGACTTCTTTCGCCTATATATGCCTACGTACCCTAAAACCACCAGAAATCAAGATAGATCGGGAGTTCCGCCGCCGCAAGCCTCTGTAGCCACCAAAAACCTCTCGGGAGTCCGTTCCGGCACCCTGCCAGAGGGGGAATCCATCACCGGTGGCCATCTTCATCATCCCGGCGCTCTCCATGACGAGGAGGGAGTAGTTCACCCTCGGGGCTGAGGGTATGTACCAGTAGCTATGTGTTTGATCTCTCTCTCTCGTGTTCTCTCCATGGCACGATCTTGATGTATCGCGAGCTTTGCTATTATAGTTGGATCCTATGATGTTTCTCCCCCTCTACTCTCTTGTGATGAATTGAGTTTCCCTCTTGAAGTTATCTTATCGGATTGAGTCTTTCTTTGAGAACACTTGATGTATGTATTGCCGTGTTTATCTATGGTGACAATGGGATATCACGTGCCACTTGATGTATGTTTTGGTGACCAACTTGCGAGTTCCGCCCATGAACATATGCATAAGGGTTGGCACACGTTCTTTACTCTCCGGTAGAAACTTTGGGGCACTCTTTGAAGTACTTTGTGTTGGTAGGATGAATCTGAGATTGTGTGATGCATATCGTATAATCATGCCCATGGATACTTGAGGTGACAATGGAGTATCTAGGTGACATTAGGGTTTTTGTTGATTTGTGTCTTAAGGTGTTATTCTAGTACGAACTCTTTTATAGATTAATCTGAAAGAATAGCTTTGAGGTGGTTTCATACCCTACCATAATCTCTACATTTGTTCTCCGCTATTAGTGGCTTTGGAGTGACTCTTTGTTGCATGTTGAGGGATTGTTATATGATCTATCTATGTTATTTTTGTTGAGAGAACTTGCACTAGTGAAAGTATGAACCCTAGGCCTTGTTTCCTATCATTGCAATACCGTTTACGCTCACTTTTACCATTAGTTACCTTGCTGTTTTTATATTTTCAGATTACAAAAACCTTTATCTACCATCCATATTGCACTTGTATCACCATCTCTTCGCCGAACTAGTGCACCTATACAATTTACCATTGTATTGGGTGTGTTGGGGACACAAGAGACTCTTTGTTATTTGGTTGCAGGGTTGTTTGAGAGAGACCATCTTCATCCTACGCCTCCCATGGATTGATAAACCTTAGGTCATCCACTTGAGGGAAATTTGCTACTGTCCTACAAACATGTGCACTTGCAGGCCCAACAACGTCTACAAGAAGAAGGTTGTGTAGTAGACATCAATCACCAAAACATACATCAAGTGGATCAATAGAATACCCCATTGTCACCACAGGTATCCCACGCAAGACATACATCAAGTGTTCTCAAATCCTTAAAGACTCAATCCAATAAGATAACTTCAAAGGGAAAACTTAATCCATTACAAGAGAGTAGAGGGGGAGAAACATCATAAGATCCAACTATAATAGCAAAGCTCATGATACATCAAGATCGTGCCATATCAAGAACACGAGAGAGAGAGAGAGAGAGAGAGAGAGAGAGATCAAACACATAGCTACTGGTACATACCCTCAGCCCCGAGGGTGAACTACTCATCCTCGTCACGGAGAGCGCCGGGATGATGAAGATGGCCACCGGTGATTGATCCCTCCCTCCTGTAGGGTGTCGGAATAGGGTCCCGATTGGTTTTTGGTGGCTACACCGGCTTGCGGAGGCGGAACTCCCGATCTAGGTTAGTTTCTGGAGGTTTCTGTATTTATAGGAGAGGTTGGCGTCGAGAACAAGTGAGGGGGCCCCACGGAGAGTCCACGAGGCACAGGGGCGCGCTCCAGGGAGGTGGGGGCACCCTCCACCCTTGTGGGCCCCATGGGAGTCCCCTCCGATAACTCTTCGTTCCAATATTTTTTATATTTTCCAGAAAAAAACTCTGTTGATTTTCAGCGCATTCTGAGAACTTTTATTTCTGCACAAAAACAACACCATGGTAGTTCTGCTGAAAACAGCATCAGTCTGGGTTATTTCTAACCAAATCATACCAAAAGCATGTATAAATATTATAAACATGGCATGAATACATCAAAAATTATAGATACGTTGGAGACGTATCAGCATCCCCAAGCTTAATTCCTGCTCGTCCTCGAGTAGGCAAATGATAAAAACAGATTTTTTTGATGTGGAATGCTACCTAACATATTTATCGATGTAATCTTCTTTATTGTGGCAAGAATATTCAGGTCCATAAGATTCAAAACAATAGTTTCATATTGATATAAAAAGATAATACCTCAAGCATACTAATAAAGCAATCATGTCTTCTCAAAATAACATGGCCAAAGAAAGCTATCCCTACAAAATCATATAGTCTGGATATGCTCTATCTTCATCACACAAAATATTTAAATCATGCACAACCCCGATGCCAAGCCAAGAAATTGTTTCATACTTTTGATATTCTCAAACTTTTTCAACTTCCACGCAATACATGAGCGTGACCATGGATATAACACTATGGGTGGAATAGAATGGTGGTTGTGGAGAAGACAAAACACTACTAGGAAAAGGGCTATAGATGATATGGCCACTAATGGCGCACCAGACATGTGGTGCGCCACTACTATATAGCAGTGGCGCACCATGTGTTGGTGCGCCATTAGTGTGAAAGACACTAATGGCGCACCAGACCCATGGTGCGCCACTAGTAACAATTTTTTTTCCAAAAATACTAATGGCGCACCACGGCAGAGTGCGCCATTACTAGTTTTAACTAGTAATGGGGCACCAGCCACACAGTGCGCCACTACTATATTTTTTTATTTTTTTGCAAAACTACTAATGGTGCACCACCAGCTGGTGCGCCATTAGTAACCAGGGTTACTAATGGCGCATTTGTAGGTGGTGCGCCATTAGTAACCTGGGACCAGCTAGATATTTTGGACAGCCCACATACACACTCACTTTCCCCACTTCATTCTCTCCTCCTCCTCCTCCAAGCTTGTCTCGGCTGCCTCCTCCTCCTCACCTCATTTGCACCATAGATTCATCCAAATTAAGTGGTTAAATTACCTTTTTTTGATAGTAAGTAAGGGGAAAGCTATCTTGATGTTGTAGATCTACTTTTTTTCTCCCTCCAACAACGTGCACATGCAATTTTTATGGCCTAGCTAGATCTATGTATGTTTGTGGTGTTGCATATGTTTGTGGTGTTGCATATATGTTGGTGTTTGCACGTACTGGTATCTGAAATGCGATAGTTGCCAATATTTTGCCGGAATGTTGATTCATTTCTGTTTCGGCGAGAATTTTGGCACTATGCATTCTTTTTGGTCCTATTTTTAGGCAAAGTCATGCCAAACTTTTTCTTGGTTCTAAAATATCGTTTTGCTCTACCCCGCAGGCGACCATGGTCCGCACGATGACCGAAGGCATCGTGAATAGGTTTTTGAGCTCCGTGAAGGCCGAGATGCTTCAAAAGAACGAGACGGAGATAAGATGTCCGTGTCGAAGATGCAAGTGAGGAGCCTTGTGGACCCGGATTCGTCTGGTGCGGGACCACCTGTGCTGCGTGGTTTCATGGATGGCTATCGGTGGCAAGGTGATGAAGATGATTATGAAGTCGTCCATGGGGCGGGCAAGAAATGAGGAAAGGCGACAAGACAACCCGCGAGGGCGGGCGAGAAGGCGAAGAATCTCGGGACATGATCACGAAGTAGATGCGATTACACAATCATCATGTAGAAGATGCCGGACATGATGTTGAGGAAGATGCCGGAGCAGACGAGGGGCATGATCATGAAGATGAAGATGCCAGAGAAGACGACGATGGACCATCGATGGGCTGGGTGCAGGACCCTCATATTCAAAAGCTGTTTCTCAAGCAGACGGATAACGCAAGAGCTGCCGCCCGAGAGAAAGCCAAGCTGGATCAACTGGAGATAGACGCGGTCACTCCATTGTATGAAGGATGCAGGCCGAGGATACCCGCTGAAAGTGCGCTCATGGCTCGGAGATGAAGGTAAAACACAAAATGTCCGACGCATGCTTTGACAAGAACATGTCATTACAGCACGAACGTGTTCCCAAGGGAACAAGTGCCCACCGATTCGAGGCGAAGAAAATCGTGTGTCCTCTGGGTTTACCGCGACGTGAAATACCATGTGTGCATGAACAATTGCACCATTTATCGGGATGAGCACGCGAGTCTACCATATGTCCGGTGTCTTGGCGTCACTCGATACAAGAAGAGGAAGAAAGCTCCTCAAAAGTGGTGTGATACTTTCGATCACTCCTCATCTGCAGCGGTATTTCGCGGACCCTAAGGTAGTAAAGCTCTGCGTTGGCACCGGATAGGGAGGAGAAGAAGCGAAGATGGCGCAAATGATCCGGAGATAAATAAAAAGACAAGATGTTGAGTCACCCTAAGGATGGGAGCGGTGGCAAGCGTTGAACTTGAACACCCGAATTTGGGGAGGATCCAAGGAACATCATCTTTGGGCGTGAGCACCGATGGAGTCAATCCGTTTGGCAGCAGAGAAGCACACATAGCTTTGGCATATGTTTGTGTGGATGTACAACCTTCCCCTGGTTGTGCATGAAGAGGAAGTACATTCACATGAGTATGCTAATTGAAGGGCGAAACAACCAGGGAATGACATCAATCATGCACAGGGCTCTTGAAGAGGAGCTAGACTGTTGTGGAAAACACCAGCCAATCGTGGGACGCTGCAGAGAAAGAATATTTCCCTATGAGAGCCGCACTGCTCACAACGGTGCACGACTATCTCGGTTACGGATATGTCGCGTGGCAGGTGGTCCACGGACTTTCTGGATGCGTCAGGTGCATGGATGACACAACCTATCGCCAGCTAGATAGAGATCCCGGGTCTTCGAAAACCATGTTCATGGGACATCAAAGGTGGCTTCGCGACGATGACTCATGGAGGAAACGCAAGGATCTGTTCGATGGTGAAACCGAACCCCGAAGACCCCCGCGTACGAGGAGCGGCGAGGAAATAGACGAGCTGTTGAAAAATTGGAAAGATTGCCACCGCCGGAAAGAAGCAAAAGGCGCCAGAGCCAGGAAAGAAGCGAAAGGCGCCAGAGCCGCTGCTGAAGGTATGGAAAACAAGGTCTGTTTTCTGGGACTTGCCGTACTGGAAGATCCACCGTGTGCCTCACAACCTTGATGTCATGCATATCACGAAGAACGTGTGCGAGAGTCTACTTGGTACCATGCTCAACATGCCAGAGGGGGACCAAAGATGGGTCGAAAGCAAGGGCAGACTTGAAATCAATGGGCATCAGGGAGGAGCTTCACGCTAATGATGATGATGATGAGGCGAAGCAGGACACGGAAAGTCGTCGCGAAGGCAAAAAGGCCAAGAAGACCGAAAATGACTTCCCTCCCGCGTGCTTCACTCTAAGTCAGGAGGAGATCGATCAGTTTTTTACCTGCCTCGTAGGAGTAAAACTTCCTTCTGATTCGCTGGGAAGATAAGCGAGATACCTAGACTCGTGACGAAGTTCAGCAGGATGAAGTCTCGCGTTGTCACATCTTGATGATGCGAGATACTTCTAGTTGCAATCCGTGGGATCATGGGCGCGCACGTCCGTGAAACGCGATTTAGCCTATGCAACTTTTTCGGCGTCATCTCGGAAGTCGGTTGGCGTGAGGCAACTCGAAGGCTACGAGGAAGAGATCGTGGTGATACTATGCGAGCTTGAGATGTACTTCCGCTTTGCATTCTTGACGTTATGGTGCATGTGCTGGTCCATATCGTGGAGGATATCATCCAACTCGGGCCGACGTTCCTGCACAACATGATGTCGTTCGAAAGGATGAATGGTGTCGTCAAAGGATATGTTCACAACATGTCACGTCCAGAGGGAAGCATAGCCAGGGGCTTTCTGACCGAAGAGTGCATCTCCTACTGCACGAATTATCTAGGCATCAAGAACCCCGTTGGTCTGCCCGTCAATAGGCACCTCGGTAGGCTCGCTGGATGGGGTCACCATGAGGGTCGCCGCGAAATGCATGTCGACTTCGAGGGTTGACTCGCCGACTTTGAAAGAGCAAACCTAGTCGCGCTACAACACATAGACGTGGTCGATCCTTGGGTGGTAGAGCACAAAACCTTTATTGAAAAGATGTACAATGACCAAGGTCAATAGAGGACGGACGGAGATATAATCAAAGAGCACAACTCATGTTTCACACGTGGTTCAAGCAGAAGCTTCTGTCGTACCCTTTACATGAGGATTCTTCCGCGGAAGAACAACTCATATTCGCTTTGTCACAGGGCGCCGAGCACAACCTGATGACGTATGAGGCATACGATATCAACAGCTACACATTCTACACTGAGGGAAAGGACATGAAGAGCTATGGTTATCAGAACTCCAGGGTAACGATGGAATCCTACACCGGTAACGACAAGGATAGATACCATGGAAGGATCGAGGAGATCTGGGAGCTGAGCTATGCTGGAGAGAAGGTCCCGATATTCCGTGTCAGATGGGCCAAGAGCGTCATAAAAGAAGATTGGTATTTCACCACCATGGTTATACTCAAAGCCAAATCCAAGACCGCGGGTGCAAACGTCACCGCGAAAAATGAGCCATGGGTACTGGCTTCCCAAGTGGACCAATGCTTCTTCATTACCGACCCGTCAAAGCCCAGTCGTGTTGTTGTGAGGAGAGGCAAAAGGAAGATCATCAGAATGGATGAAGTCACCAATGAGCAAGACTTCGACAAGTACGGTGACCCGAAGATGGAACATGATGACGACGATGAAGTACCAACATACACCACAAGAAGAAGCAGGACCACCCTACCTAAAGGACGTCCGTTCAAGAGAAGAACTCCATTTACGAAAAACAAGGGCAAGAAGATTGTGAATAGATAGCTAGCTAAGATCGATTGTATTTAATTGTAGCCTTCATTTCTCGATTGTATTTCATGGGCACTTTTTGAACTCATGAATACTTTTAAATTTCATGGGCACTTTTTGAATTCATGAATATTTTTTCAAATTTGATGATATTTTTTCATATTCAATATGAAAAAATATTGAATATTCATGAGGACACTCGATCTCGATCCCCCTCCATCTCGATCTCGATCCCCCTCCATCTCGATCTCGACCCCCCCGCACCCTCCCCCGCTCCACCACCGCCGCCGACCCACCGCACCCTCCCCCGCTCCACCGCCGTCGCCGACCCCCCGCACCCTCCCCGGCCCACTCCACCGCCGTCGAGCACCCCCCGCACCCTCCCCCGCTCCACCGCCGCCGATGACCCCCCGTACCCTCCCCAGTAATGTTTTACCAATTCACAAATGAATGCAACAAAAAATCCAAAAAAACCAAATTTGATTATATTCTCAAATAACAAATTTGATGATATTTTCAAATAACAAATTTGATGATATTTTTCATGTTCATACATATTTTCAAATAATAAATTTGATGATATTTTTTAAAAAATTATTACTGTTTCATATTCATATTCATTTTCTAAAAAATTATTAGATGCAACAAAAAATAATAATAATAAATTACTTATGGCGCACTGCTGGGTGGTGCGCCATTGCTATGCAAAAAAAAGTTACTTATGGCGCACCGCTGGGTGGTGCGCCATTGCTTTCTAAAAAAAGATTTCTAATGGCGCACCGCTCGGGGGTGCGCCATTGCTATCAAAAAACATACTAATGGCGCACCGCTAGGGGGTGCGCCATTAGTAATCTTCCCCCCTAGCTAATTCGCCCGATCCCTTCGTCCCTCTCCCTCGCCAGATCCACTTCCCCCCCGGTGCCCCGACCCACGACGACGCCGCCCCTACGTGCGCCGCCGCCCCTGCGCCCCCACCACTACAGCTCCTCCGCCGCCCACCGGACAGCAAGCCGCCGCAGCCCCCAACCATCCCACCGCCGGCCCGCAACCATCCCACCGCCGACGACCACATGGGGTGCAGGACGACGACTGCCGCCGACCTGCAACTGTCCCGCCGCCGTCGACCCCGACCCCGACCCCTCCGGCGACCGGCCGCGCACGGCCAGGTACCTCTCCTCCTTCCTTCTTCCTCCCTCTCCACCCTTCCTCCCCATTCCCTCCCTCCCTCCCCTCGACCGTGGCGATGCCGACATCGCTCCTGTTGGTCGTGCCGCCACCGTTAGTTTGGGACTTCAGTCTCTGCCTCTCTCGCTCGTAGCTCTCACTCTCTCCCGTCCCCCGCCGCCTCCCATCCCCTTTCCCTCGCACAGCCGGTGCCAGATTCCGGCCGCCGCATAGCACGAAGGGGCCTCTCGCACTCCTTTTCTCCATTCCTTGTGGATTCTGGCTCCATACATTCTTGTCTTGCCAACGCTGTCAGCCCGTCACCGTGTAGTGGTTCTGGTATTGCTTCGCCTTATGCTCGTCCGTTCCGGCTGATCGCTGAGCTGTCTGCCATAGCGAAGGCTTCAGCTGGCTGTTTGGTCGTTCCATCAGATCTCTTTCACTGGAGCAACTGATGACCTTGCAAAGTTCCAAAAAAGGAAGTTCTACTAGGAAGAGATTGAATTATGAGAGAAGGCGGCATCATGGGGCTGCTGCGGTTAGCATGGGTCTACCGCCTACACACTAGTGGTGTCTGCAGCTTAAGAAAACCGAGGGTGCAGCATGGCCGGTGGCACTATTGCTACTGAATAGGTTGCTAGAGCATGGTGGGTCACTTGTCATCAGTCTCTACTCTCTAGATTTAGCTGGAACAACAGTGACGAGGTGTGCCGCGATGTGGTGTTAGGGTTATAGGATCATGTAATACCCCATAATTCTGTACTTATATGTTAGTAATGGGAAACTGCTACCGACTTGGAATTTATCTAGGCTTCTAGGTGTATTTCTATGGATGCCATGGGCATACGAGTGTGATAGCATGATTAAATTTTGCATGGCTTAAACTTCACATTTTCTTCTCAGTGAATGCAACATCGGAGTTTGTCTTGTTTTGCCTATCATGCTATGGTGGTGCTAGTGTGAGACTGATAACATGGAGGATGCAATTGATGGATGGAATAGTTATTGGTTTGATGTTTACTGATTATGAAACATTAGTTGAAGTAACTTACATGTTACCAGCTTACTTCTTGACCGAAAATATATCTGTAGAGTTGCTTTTTGTCCTGTTCCTGCATTCTAGTTTGTGGCAGCCAAACTCTACTACCGTTGCTTTTCAAGTTTTCACTGATGCTATGCTGTTGTTATAACTGGTTTCATTAATGCTACGCTACGCTGTAGGTGTAATTTGCCACCTATGAAAACATATGCTCTTGCATTTATATTCCTGGTACTCATTATTTCCTTGCCTAACAGGAAGGTTTGCTTCCTGCCCTGCTCCACTAGCTGCTTCGGGGAGAGACCCATTGGCGGTAATTATGTTATCCCGCTTAAATCAATTTCTTCTGAAATGTTTCAGTGTTTTGTTGAGTGTAATTTCTTTATTAACATTTAAACTTTGCTCCTCCTCCTGCTACTACCCACTAGTTTCAACCTTGCTTGATGAGGGGCTTATATATTCTTGTTGCTGTGAATGTGGTAGTTTCCTTGCCCATCCTAGATGGTTAGCTCGTTATATTCCGTTTGCTCTGAATATTGTTATATATAACTTCTCTCATGCTAGAAGTCTTGCTTTTTATGTGTGAATCTTTTTGTTATGTGCAAATATTTAATATATGCATCCATGATAGTCATCGAGTTTTGTAGTCTGTTGTGCCTTCATTGGGGTTTCCATGGATTGAACTAATGAGATTTTTTTATAAAAGTCTATCTGCTATCGATAATGCCCTAGCTTATCTGCTATCTGTAATGCCCTAGATTTTTTTATAAAACTGTAGAATATCAGATTGAAATATTGGGGATCCTGGTTTATGAACCAGTTTCTTAGTCTGCCCTAGCTTCATTACAGTTTTTATTGATTGCAATATTGGTGAGCATTGTGCTACTGTTATGAGTACCCTCTCATTAATATTGGTGAGCATTGTGCTACTTCTTGTCTCTGATTTGTGATGCTTCTGCTGTACTACTTGCTGACTGTAAGATAACTTACGTGTGGACGAGCCTAGCACAACTAGCTATTTGCATGCTTGATAGTTCCTCTTCTGAAGATATGAGTTAACTTTCTGAACCTATGCACACAAAACCAAGTATTTCTTAGATTTCTTTGCACGAGTTAACTTACTAAACAAATGCTTATGGCATCAAGTATTAGCTAGAGTTCTTTGCTTAAGCTGTTGTCCATACAAGAATCTGGGCCATTTGGTTCAGTTTCTACCAGCAAGAACACATTGTGAGGGCCAGATGTGTAACATTTTTGTTATGAATATATGGTCTTCCAACAGTAACAACATTTGCAATCTAAAGGCCATCGGCCATAGCACACTCATGATGAAAGCTTAGGCTTTTAGGGTGCCTCGGCGTCGACAAACCCTAAATGATAAAAGCTTAGCTTTTAGGATGCCTCGTTGTCGACAAACCCTAAATGATGAGACCATGATCTATTTCCTTGACAATAACCAACTTTTTGACCAAACTTTTTTCCTATTTAGAGCGAAACATGGCCCACAACGATGAGGCCGGCGGTTCAGGCAAGCAATTCTGGGAGCTGTCCCAGGAGATGGAGGAAGAACCTCATCGCTATGAGGACGCCGCAGAAGACATCGATCCTGACTACAAAACCCCTAGTGGCGTCAGGGATGACACCACTGATGGTGCCGCCGAGGATGCCACCACTGATGATGGCAGCGCATGCATAGATGGTAGCCAACCGAAGAGGCAATGGAAGGACCGGCGCCCGAACGTGCTCGGCACCGTCAAGGAGGAATTTACTGAAGTGAACTCCGACGGGCATCCAACGGCACCCAAAGAATTAGTCAAGGGGTACTTGGTTCAGCTCGGGTGCATTCTCCGGAGCACCGTCTCGATCAACACCGAGAATCTAAGGCATAAGGACCGAGGGAATTTGCGCAGCCTCCTCTTCACGAAGCTGCACGAACGATACAAGTTCCCCACTGACTTTGCAAACACACACCTCTCAGGGAATAAAGTGAACAGTGCCGCCCTCACGAGGATGAGCACGTCCCTGTCTACTTGGAGAAGCGCGGTGAAGAAAATGATTGACAAAGGTGATAGTTATGAGAAGATCAAACCGAAATATCCTTCGATCAGCGAAGATGACTACAAGGAGTTCAAGATCAAGTGCGAGAGCAGCGCAACCGTGGAACCAAGTCAGTGGGGGAAAGAAATGCGGGAGTTGAACTTAGGGGTCCACCAACTCGGTCCCGGCGGTTACAGAGTGGCGGAGCCTATATGGGACAAGGAGGACGCGGAGCGTGCCGAGCAAGGCCTACCGCCCCGCTTCGAGAATTACCATGACAAGCAGACCAGGAACTTTGTTATGGCTCGGTACAAGGAGGACTCGGTAACAAAGGAGCTTACCACGAATCTGAAGACCAGGGCGCTTGAGCTTGTTCTGGTAAGGAATACACCCCCGCGTAATTAGCTCCATATGGTTGCATTCTAATTAATGAAGCCAAATTTCTAAATGGTTCACATTCCTTTCGCAGGAGACTGAAAGCAGTAGCGCGGGGTCGCCTCAGAGCTCCCCTGGGGCAGCACTCTAAATAGGGTGTTGAACGTAATGAAAAACAAGGATAAGCTCAGTAAGCCGTCGTCAGCTGGTCGTGTGGCCGGCAAAGGCTTGTCCACAAAATGGTCGTCAGACTATGCTGCTAGTGGGCGAAAGGAGAAAAAGACCAGCTCGGAAAGCCAGTCGCGCGAGGTTCAAGAACTCAAGGCACAAGTGGTGCGGATTCTGGAGATTGTCCAAGAGCAAGTGCAACAACAACTGGGAACGACGCTCACCGCCATGATGCCTACCTTGATTCAGGGGCTGACGACGTGGATTGCAGGCGGCCAACAAGGGCCGCCCCCAGTTCCCAGCTTCATGGCCAGCAACTCGCACAACGCGCATGCGGCACCATTGGTGTCTCCGGCGGAGGCGGTATTCGTGTCTCAGGCGCCGACACGGGCATTGGAGCTTAATGCACCCGGGTGTACGCCGGCCGGCACCTCGCCAGCAAGCGGCCCCTCCGTCAGTTGCACGCCTACCGTTGGCGGTGCCTCAACATTAGCCGAGCTCGACGGCATCACGGTAACTAAGCCTCTCGGTCGATGAATTCATCTCCTTGCCTTTGACTGGGCATCCTTGACGCCCTACATGTTTTCGCAGGGCACCGCCGACGTACCATGCACTCTCCTACACTTCGTGGGCGGCAAGTTGATCGATGTCGCCAAGGGCAGAATCGTTCAACCGGGCAACCCCGTGTTCCATGGTAATCCGATGCCACCCATTGTGTATAGGGTTGAACTGGTTCGGGTGCTGCCAGGCTGCGACGAGTTGTTACCTCGGATTCGACCCGCTGGGGCCAACGAAGATGATGTGATGACCCTCAGTGCCTGCGTAAGCTGGCCCCTGCCAGATTCGTTTGGGGGCAGGGGACACCACCCCATAGACAAGACCGCCAGTCGTGCCGGCGCCAAGCCATGGCAAGACCGCCGCAATGCTACCGGACATGCCGGACATCCCTATGGCACAGGATCCGGACATGCATATGGCATAGGATCCGGACGACGACGACAACGATGACGGTACATTTACCAACGTTGATAAGTACTTTGCCAAACATGGGTACGGTGACGAATTCTGCGGGCCTCCTTCTCAAGAACCCAACCCTGAAAAAGACGACCACGATCTAGCTAGTACCGCGGAGAAACCCAATTGCAACATGCGTCGCCTGGCGCTTAGTTCTCAGGAGACGCCTCCAGCTGCCGCCTTCACCGAGCCTCAGATAGCCGACGTGCGAAATATTATCAGCCCAACACACTCAAGAAGGCGGTCTGTGAGCAGAACTCGATCCCATTACAGCAGATGAAGAAGAAGGGACGGAAACGAAAGAATAACAAGGGCGCCAGTGCAAGCCAGCCGGCACCGAGTACGATCCTTGCTCAGGACGGGCCACCTTCACCTAAGGATATCTTGAGGAGGGTGCATGTGGCGGGTAGGGCGATGCTACCGACAAATCTGCTCAATGCTGCAACCGGTGCTATGCGGAGTCTGCATGATAGTGTTATTTCTTTGGAGAAGCGGCGTCTCTCCCAGAATGATGCGGCATACCCAGTTTTCGTGGCCAAGGTGCCAGAGGGCAAGGGCTTTGTGGATAGCACCATCGGGGGTACGATCGTCCTGCGGTTTGATGACATCTTCGCTATGTTTAACCTTCATCCGCTGCACTACACCTTCATTCAGTTGTTTTCGCTGAGTATGGAGATGCGGATCATTAGAGACAAGACCCCGGACATTGGGATAGTCGACCCCTTCTACATGTGTGCCAAGATCTTGGGCAGCGCTGGGGACCGGCAAGTCGCGAGTTCACACCTCGAAGGTGTCATTCTGGCAAACCCATATAAGGATAACTTCCTCGTGCCTTACTTTCCCGTGTAAGTCATCCCCTCACCGCCCCGTAACATATGATTTCTTAGATTTCGATTGTTCTTTTTTTTTCTAACATTCCATGTTTTGTGCAGTGACACACATTACACACTCATCCTCTTAAGCCCGAAATATTCCATGGCCACGTATTTCGACCCGGACCGTGGGTCGAAGATAGACTACACAAATATCAAGAAAGTTCTTGATGATGCTCTCCCTGGCTACACCAGATCTGGAGGCACCTTTAAGAGGCCAGCTCGTAGGTATGGCAAGCACGTGTTCACCCACAATACGATGTTCCCCTGCGTCAAGCAGCCTCCTGGCGGTCAGAAGGATGCTTACTATGCCCTCCATCACATGCGGGCATTTGTACGGGACCATAATCACCTTCTGCTACCAAATAATCTCAAAGATTGGGCCACATGCTTGTCGGCAATCCAGGACGCGGACATCAGACAAGAATTCTTTCGCATCCGGTCGGAGTTTGCGGAAATCATCCATCAAGATGTCCTTCGTACCTCGAGGAAGTTCTACCTCAGATATCAACCGTCCAACAGTGAGATAGAAACAACGCTACAAATGCAGGCTGACAACGCCTGCGATTTCATGACCATCACGAAAGACGGCGGCTTCATCCACGCTCCGGTCCCATGAGTCAAGTCGAAAGTAGTGATGCTATGTAGTTCTGAATTGTCGATTGGCTCATGTTGTAATATTAAACTTTAATGAACTTGTATGTCTCTTTGGTTTGGACAGTCGTTCAACTTATATGTAATCGATGCTATTTATTAGTAGGACCATGAATCGTGCTATTAATGTGTTGCTTTTCTCTTCCGATCCTTTTGTTGCATACTTATATATTGCTTATGTATTGTTTGTGAATTGTTACTAACGTTTTGTTTGGCTAGTGCATAGAGATGCCGTCGTATGTCGTGTACAAGGGTAAGGTTCCCGGAGTCTACGACGACTGTGAGGAGTGTCGGAGACAGGTTCACCGTTTCAGCGGTAACAGTTACAAAGGTACACCACTAGGGCGGAGGCGGAAGTTAGATACGCGTGCTATCTAGTGGGAGAGAGGAGGGAGCGTTGGAGGAACCAAATGAAGACCAGTTTCATCACGATTGTGCTCATCGTGATGACCGCAGCTCTCTTCTATGTGATGGTAGTTTAGATGATCGATATCGACTTGTAATGTGAAGACTAACTCGCTACTCATGGTTTCAAGACTTATAATGTTATAACTTTGTTCGGTATTTGAAATTCGGAGACTAATATGATGAATTGTATTCGGAGACTAATCTTCTATTGTATTCGATAAATCTACTGTTTATAAGTTGTGCTCTCTATATTATGTGCAGTAATATGTTTTGTAACATGTGCAAATATCAGAAAAGAAAAAAATAATCCCTAATTTTCATACTAATGGTGCACCACTCAGCACACTAATGGCGCACTGCAGAAAGGACACTAATGGCGCATCATCCCCTAGTGCGCCATTAGTATGCCAAAGCACATGGGTAAATATGGCCCCCTGGGAGGCATACTAATGGCGCACGGTGGGCTATACTAAGGGCGCACTGCGTGGTGCGCCATTACTATTTAATTCTAATGGCGTGGTGCTAGTGGCGCACTTGTAGTGCGCCATTAGTAGGCAAAACAGGTGCGCCACTAGCAGGCCTTTTCCTAGTAGTGAAAAGAAGGAGATAGTCTCACATCAACTAGGCGTATCAATGGGCTATGAAGATGCTCATCAATAGATATCAATGTGAGTGAGTAGGGATTGCCATGCAACAGATGCACTAGAGCTATAAGTTTATGATAGCTCAGAAAGAAACTAAGTGGGTGTGCATCCAACTTGCTTGCTCACGAAGACCTAGGGCATTTTGAGGAAGCCAATCATTGGAATATACAAGCCAAGTTCTATAATGAAAATTTCCCACTAGTATATGAAAGTGACAACATAGGAGACTCTCTATCATGAAGATCATGGTGCTACTTTGAAGCACAAGTGTGGTAAAAGGATAGTAGCATTGCCCTTTCTCTCTTTTTCTCTCATTTTTTTTGTTTTTTTGTTTTTTGGGCCTTCTCCTTTTTTTTGGCCTTTTTTTATTTTTCGTTTGGAGTCTCATCCCGACTTGTGGGGGAATCATAGTCTCCATCATCCTTTCCTCACTGGACAATGCTCTAATAATGATGATCATCACACTTTTATTTACTTACAACTCAAGAATTACAACTCGATACTTAGAACAAAATATGACTCTATATGAATGCCTTCAATGAATCAAGAGTGACATGTATGGAAGAATTATGAAAGGTGTCTTTGCCACAAATACGATGTCAACTACATGATCATGCAAAGCAATATGACAATGATGAAGCGTGTCATAATAAAAGGAACAACGGAAAGTTGCATGGCAATATATCTCGGAATGGCTATGGATATGCCATAATAGGTAGTTATGGTGGCTGTTTTGAGGAAAGTATATGGTGGGCGTATGATACCGGCGAAAGTTGCACGGTACAAGAGAGGCTAGCAATGGTGGAAGGGTTAGAGTGCGTATAATCCATGGACTCAACGTTAGTCATAAATAACTCACATACTTATTGCAAAAATCTATTAGTTATTGAAATGAAGTACTACGCGCATGCTCCTAGGGGGATAGATTGGTAGGAAAAGACCATCGCTCGTCCCCGACCGCCACTCATAAGGAAGACAATCAATAAATAAATCATGTTACGACTTCATCACATAACGGTTCACCATACGTGCATGCTACGGGAATCACAAACTTTAACACAAGTATCTCTCAAATTCAAAACTACTCTACTAGCATAACTCTAATATCACCATCTTCATATCTCAAAACAATCATAAAGAATCAAACTTCTCATAGTATTCAATGCACTTTATATGAAAGTTTTTATTATATCCCTCTTGGATGCCTATCATATAAGGACTAAATTTATAGGGATAATTAGATTTATGCCCCTAGTTGTGTCCCACTCGTCTGTTTTACCCCTAATTCCCAAAAGTCACCGGTTCTGTCCAAGTCACTTTGCTCCTCTTATGCTTTTGCCCTTTGACCGTTTGACCGTCAGTTTGAAAACTTCATAACTAATTCATACTAAATCAGAAAAATGCAAATAAGATACCAAAATGTTCAGAAAAACATGACCTATATGTGAGTGTCATTTGCATTCATGAAAAAAGTGTTGGAAAGTGCTTAACCGAGTTTTAGCTCTTTTGCTACCACCATGAATAGTAAAATCTAAAAAGTTTCAAAAATTCAAAAAAAAATTGGTGGCGTGAAAAGAATGAAAAATGTTTCAAGTGCCACCAAGTTTCATCGAGAATAACATTAAGTAGGTGCCGTGCCAAAAAAACAATCACACTCCAAAATAGATTATTTTTTGCACGACTTCCATGAATGTTATTGCATTTTTCTGATTTAGTATGAATTAGTTATGAAGTTTTCAAACTGACGGTCAAACGGTCAAAGGGCAAAAGCATAAGAGGAGCAAAGTGACTTGGACAGAACCGGTGACTTTTGGGAATTAGGGGTAAAACAGACGAGTGGAACACAACTAGGGGCATAAATCTAATTATCCCAAATTTATAACCCAAGAAAATTACCATGCTGTTCTAAAGGCTCTCAAAATAATATAAGTGAAGCATGAGAGTTCATCTATTTCTTCAAAATAAAACCACTGCCGTGCTCTAAAAAGATATAAGTGAAGCACTAGAGCAAATTACAAACTACTCCAAAAGATATGAGTGAAGATCAATGAGTAGTCGAATAATTGTGCAACTATGTGAAGACTCTCTACATTTAATAATTTCAGATCTTGTGATATTATTCAAACAACAAGCAAAATAAAATAAAATAAAATGACTCTCCAAGCAAAACACATATCATGTGGTGAATAAAAATATAGCTCCAAGTAAAGTTACTGATGAGCGAAGACGAAAGAGGGGATGCCATCTGGGGCATCCCCAACCTTAGGCTCTTGTTTGTCCTTGAATATTACCTTGGGTGCCTTGGGCATCCCCAAGCTTAGGCTCTTGCCACTCCTTATTCAATAGTCCATCAAATCCTTACCCAAAACTTGAAAACTTTACAACACAAAACTGAACAGAAAACTCGTAAGCTCCGTTAGTATAAGAAAATAAATCACCACTTTTGGTACTGTTGTGAACTCATTCTAAATTCATATTGGTGTAATATATACTATATTCCAACTTATATATGGTTCATACCCTCCGATACTACTCATAGATTCATAAAAATAAGCAAATAACACATAGAAAACAGAATCTGCCAAAAACAGAATAGTCTGTAGTAATCTGTAACTCTAGAATACTTCTGTAACTCCAAAAATTCCGAAATAAATTGGTGGATGTGAGGAATTTTTCTATTAATATTCTACAAAAATAATTAACTTAAAAGCACTCTTATGTTAAAAATGACAATTATTCTCATGAGCGCAAAGTTTCTTTTTTTACAGCAAGATCACATTAACTTTCACCCAAGTCTTCCCAAAGGTTCTACTTGGCACTTTATTGAAACAAAAGCTATAAAACATGATTACTACAGTATCTTAGTCATGTGAACACACAAAAACAGTAGGGGTAAATGTTGGGTTGTCTCCCAACAAGCGCTTTTCTTTAATGCCTTTTTAGCTAGGCATGATGATGACAATGATGCTCACATAAAAGATAAGAATTGAAACATAAAGAGAGCATCATGAAGCATATGACTAGCACATTTAAGTATAACCCACTTCCTACGACTAGGGATTTTGTGAGCAAACAACTTATGAGAACAAGAATCAACTAGCATAGGAAAGCAAAACAAGCATAACTTCAAGATTTTCAACACATAGAGAGGAAACTTGATATTATTGCAATTCCTACAAGCATATACTACTCCCTCATAATAATTTTCAGTAGCATCATGAATGAATTCAGCAATATAACTATCACATAAAGCACTGTTTTCATGATGCACAAGCATAGAAATTTTATTACTCTCCACATAAGCAAAATTCTTCTCATTCGGAATAGTGGGAGTATCATAACTAACTCGAATACTATAAATTGTTTCCACATTAAAAGAGTAATGTTTGGAAAAAGGGTAATCATAATCATGACAAGTTTTATAAATATAACCATCACTACTTTTAATAGCATAATTATCATCACAATAATCATCACAAGTAGCAACTTTGTTCTCATCATAATCAATTGAAACCTCTTCCAAGATAGTGGAATCATTACTAAATAAAGTCATGACCTCTCCAAATACACTTGTATAATTATCAAAGTACGATTCAACACCCTCCAAAATAGTGGGATCATTACTTCCTAAAGTTGACACTCTTCCAAACCCACTTTCATCAATATAATCATCATAAGTAGGAGGCATGCTATCATCATAATAAATTTGCATATCAAAACTTGGGAGACTAAAAATATGATCTTCATTAAACATAGCATCCCCAAGCTTGGGACAAACATTAGTTGTAGCAAATAAATTCTCAAACATGTCATTCTCATCAAACATAGCATCCCAAGCTTGGGCCTTTTCATATCATAAGCATAATCACTCTCATCATTAATAGTATGGATAGAACCAATAGTATAGCAATTATCATCATCACAATGAGTAATAGGAGCAGCATCATTTGGGAGGGATACCTTTTTACCTTTGCTTCTTCATCTTTTCTTTTTATTCTCCACATTATGTGTGGGTTTAGTCCTCTTTTTGGAGCTCCTTATTAATGAGATTGGTTGAATAGAAAGCTCCTCCTTGTTACCTGATTCATCATAAGAAAGAATAGGAGGATATTGGGAAATATTTTGCTTTTCAATAGTATTCTCTTGATCTTCTATTTGTTTTCTTCTCTTTATGTAATTCGCAATATATGGATTTTCAATGCAATTCACCGCACAATACATATAAATTTCCTCTAGATCAAAATCAAGAACTTTATCAAGGACAAATTCTGGAATATCATTAGTTATACGTTTCATTTCTTCATAACCCACAAGCAAACTAAGTTCATTATGATGCGCAAGGGAAATCAAGTCATTACAATTTTTGGACACGATTTGATCATGAAACAATTTGCATTGGGGATTTAAATGATCACGTTCATTGCAAAGTTCACAAGGATGGCAAAGAAATTTTAAACTTTCAGCACAAACATCTAGCCTCTCTTGCAACCATTTAGTTTCTAAATACTTATGCCTCTTGCAGAATCTATCTTCCCTATTTGGTGTGTACTTGCAAACTCTATGCACTCCACAAAAGTTGACATGCTTATAAGAGATATTTTCATCATGACTAGTGTAATCATCATTAGTACTATGGATATTCAAAGAGTTCATACTAACAACATTGCAACCATGCTCGTCATTCAAAGATTTAGTGCCAAACATTTTAATGAATTCTTCTTCTAACACCTTGGAACAATTTTCCTTTCCATCATTTTCACGAAAGACATTAAATAGATGAAGCATATGAGGCACCCTCAATTCCATTTTTTAGTTTTCTTTTATAGAAGAAACTAGTGATAAAACAAGAAACAAAAAGATTCAATTGCAAGATCTAAAGATATACCTTCAAGCACTAACATCCCCAGCAACACACCAGAAAAGAGCTTGATGTCTACTATGCAACCTTCTTCTTGTAGATGTTGTTGGGCCTCCAAGTGCAGAGGTTTGTAGGACAGTAGCAAATTTCCCTCAAGTGGATGACCTAAGGTTTATCAATCCGTGGGAGGCGTAGGATGAAGATGGTCTCTCTCAAACAACCATGCAACCAAATAACAAAGAGTCTCTTGTGTCCCCAACACAACCAATACAACGATAAATTGTATAGGTGCACTAGTTCGGCAAAGAGATGGTTATACAAGCATAATATGGATGGCAGATATAGGTTTTTGTAATTTGAAATTATAAAATAGCAAGGTAGCAAGAAACAAAAGTGAGCGAAAACAGTATTGCAATGCTAGGAAACAAGGCCTAGGGTTCATACTTTCACTAGTGCAAGTTCTCTCAACAAGGATAACGTAATTAGATCATATAACAATCCCTCAACATGCAACAAAGAGTCACTCCAAAGTCACTAATAGCAGAGAACAAACGAAGAGATTATTGTAGGGTATGAAACCACTTCAAAGTTCTTCTTTCCGATCAATCCATTGGGCTATTCCTATAAGTGTCACAAAAACACCCTAGAGTTCGTAGTAAAATAACACCTTAAGACACACATCAACCAAAAACCTAATGTCATCTAGATACTCCAATGTCACCACAAGTATCCGTGGGTATGTTTATATGATATGCATCGCACAATCTCAGATTCATCTATTCAACCAACACAAAGAACTTCATAGAGAGCCCCAAAGTTTCTACCGGAGAGTCAAGACGAAAACGTGTGCCAACCCCTATGCATAGATTCCCAAGGTCACGGGACCCGCAAGTTGATCACCAAAACATACATCAAGTGGATCAATAGAATCCCCATTGTCACCACAGGTATCCTACACAAGACATACATCAAGCATTCTCAAATTCTTAAAGACTCAATCCGATAAGATAACTTCAAAGGGAAAACTCAATCCATTACAAGAGAGTAGAGGGGGAGAAACATCATAAGATCCAACTATAATAGCAAAGCTTGCGATACATCAAGATCGTGCCATATCAAGAACACGAGAGAGAGAGAGAGAGAGAGAGAGAGAGAGAGAGAGAGATCAAACACATAGCTACTGGTACATACCCTCAGCCCTGAGGGTGAACTACTCCCTCCTCGTCATGGAGAGCACCGGGATGATGAAGATGGCCACCGGTGATGGATCCCCCCCTCTTGCAGGGTGCCGGAACAGGGTCCCGATTGGTTTTTGGTGGCTACAGAGGCTTGCGGCGGCAGAACTCCCGACCTAGGTTATTTTCTGGAGGTTTCTGTATTTGTAAGAGAGGTTGGTGTCAAGAACAAGTCACGGGGCCCCACGGAGAGTCCACGAGGCATAAGGGCGCGCCCCGAGGGGTGGGGGTGCCCTCCACCCTCGTGGGCCTCACGGGACTCCCCTCCGGTAACTCTTCGTTCCAGTATTTTTATATTTTCCAGAAAAAATTTCCATTGATTTTCTGCGCATTCCGAGAACTTTTATTTCTGCACAAAAACAACACCACGGTAGTTCTGCTAAAAACTGCGTCAGCCCGTGTTAGTTCTAACCAAATCATACCAAAAGCATGTAAAAATATTATAAACATGGCATGAATACATAAAAAATTGTAGATACGTTGGAGACGTATCAGCAAGGAACCTTGAGAGGTTAAGCAATTCAAAGGAAAGAATACAACGGATATGAGGGACGTAGAAAACACTCCACTAGAAAAGAGGAATAAGGAAGATTATGAGAACCCTGTAGTTTGAAGGATATGAAACATGAGCTTAACGAACCAAAAGAATATAAAAACACACCGATATAACGAGATAGCCAAGGATCAGGAATGAAAGAATTTGGACAACACTCCGATTGAGTGAGAATGGAAGGAATATGGACTCGAAAAGATCGAATGATGCTTGACGAGATCAACAACACCATGCCTCTGGAACAAATGAAAGAATGGAATGAAAAGAACAAAGAAGAAGATGATAACTTCTACCACAATTGAATTTGAAAGCATCCTTGAGGAGAAGGACTAAACGGAGTTGTTGAGAAAATCATCAATATAAGAATGAGCTTGTTGTGGACTTATGGAAAAACTTCTCAAAACTTGAGGTGAAATGTGACGCCCTTGATTCAACCATACACTAGTCATGCACGCAAATGTGTACGATCAAGATCAGGGACTCACGGGAAGATATCACAACACAACTCTAAAAGTAAAATAAGTTATACAAGCATCATATTACAAGCCAGGGGCCTCGAGGGCTCGAATACAAGTGCTCGAACATAAACGAGTCAGCGGAAGCAACAATATCTGAGTACAAACATAAGTTAAACAAGTTGCCATAAGATGGCTAGCACAAACTGGGATACATATCGAAAGAGGCGCAGGCCTCCTGCGTGGGATCCTCCTAAACTACTCCTGGTCGTTGTCAGCGGCCTGCATGTAGTAGTAGGCACCTCTAGTGTAGTAGGAGTCATCATCGACGGTGGCGTCTGGCTCTTGGGCTCCAACGTCTGGTTGCAGCATCCGAGAAGAAGAGGGAAAAGGGGGGGAAAGAGGGAGCAAAGCAACCGTGAGTACTCATCCAAAGTACTCACAAGCAAGGATCTACACTACATATGCATGGGTATATGTGTAAAGAGGCAATATCGGTGGAGTGAACTGCAGAATGCCAGAATAAGAGGGGGATAGCTAGTCCTATCGAAGACTACGCTTCTGGTAGCCTCCGTCTTGCAGCATGTAGAAGAGAGTAGATTGAAGTCCTCCAAGTAGCCTCGCATAGCATAATCCTACCCGGCGATCCTCCCCTCGTCGCCTTGTGGGAAAGCGATCACCAGGTTGTCTCTGGAACTTGTCTGGGTGTGTTTTATTAAGTATCCGGTTCTAGTTGTCATAAGGTAAATGTACAACTCCGGGTCATCCTTTTACCGAGGGACACGGCTATTCGAATAGATAAACTTCCCTGCAGGGGTGCACCACATTTCCCAACACGCTCGATCCCTCTGGCCGGACACACTTTCCTGGGTCATGCCCGGCCTTGGAAGATCAACACGTCGCCGCCCTACCTAGGCACAACAGAGAGGTCAACACGTGTCACGCCCAATATGCGACCCTATCCAAGAGGAACTCGAAGGTCCCACCAAGGATAGACCCGCATATTGAAACGCTTTTGCAAGGTGGATATCATTACATCAACATTACATAAATAGATGGGGATACATACAATGTCACATGAATACAACAATACAACATACAAGAACAACATCCGACTATGGATGAATCATAAATGAAACTCAAACAATATCCACCTCGCTAGCCCAGCTGCCGACCGAACCTATCCCCGATCAAGAAGCGAAGAAGAAACTCCAAAACAAGCAACATCGCTCTCGCGTCATGATCATCGCATAACTTTGTACACGCAACTGTTGTTGTAGTAATCTATGAGCCACGAGGACTCAGCAATCCCATTACCATGGGTATCAAGACTAGCAAAGCTTAATGGGAAAGGAAGGGTAAAGTGGTGAGGTTTGCAGAATGGCTAAGCAAGTATGGTGGCTAACATACACAAATAAGAGCGAGAAGAGAGCAAACGAAACGGTCGGGAAGCTAGCAATGATCAAGAGGTGATCCTGAACTCCTACTTACGTCAAACATAACCCAAAGACCGTGTTCACTTCCCGGACTCCGCCGAGAAGAGACCATCATGGCTACACACGCGGTTGATGCGTTTTATTTTGGATCAGGTGTCAAGTTATCTACAACCGGACATTAACAAATTCCCATCTGCCACATAACCGCGGGCACGGCTCTCGAAAGTTTATACCCTGCAGGGTGTCCCAACTTAGCCCATGATAAGCTCTCGCGATCAACGAAGGATATACCTTCTCCCAGGAAGACCCGATCAGTCTCGGAATCCCGGTTTACAAGACATTTCGACAATGGTAAAACAAGACCAGCAAAGCCGCCCGATGCGCCGACAATCCCGATAGGAGCTGCACATATCTCGTTCTCAGGGCAACACCGGATGAGACATCCTACGAGTAAAACCAGACCTCGAGTTTCCCCCGAGGGGGCCCCATAGTCTACTCGGTTCGGACCAGCACTTAGACAAGCACTGGCCCGGGGGGGCTAAAATAAAGATGACCCTCGAGAGAGCGACTCCCAAGGGAAAAGTAGGTGGTGGTGAGGCAAATGGTAAAACCAAGGTTGGGCCTTCTTTGGAGGAGTTTTATTCAAAGCGAATCGTCAAGGGGGTCCCATAAATCACCCGACCGCGTTAGGAACGCAAAATCCGGGAACATAACACTGGTATGACGGAAACTAGGGCGGCAAGTGTGGAACAAAACACCAGGCATAAGGCCAAGCCTTCCACCCTTTACCAAATATATAGATGCATTAATAACATAAGAGATATTGTGATATCCCAACAAAATCCTGTCCACCATGGAGCAATCTTCAACTTCACCTGCAACTAGCAACGCTATAAGAGGGGCTGAGCAAAGCGGTAACATAGCCAAACAACGGTTTGCTGGGTAGGGTGTCAAAGGTTAGAGGTTCATGGCAATTTGGGAGGCTTGAAGAACAAGTGATAGGAAGCGCAGCAAAGCGATAGAACGAAGCAACTAGCAGAGCAATGATAGTAGTGAGATCCAGGGTAGCGGTCATCTTGCCTGAAAACATGCTAGGAAGAAGACCGAGTCCATGAAGAAGACGAACGGGAGTAGTCGAATGAATCCTCACAATCATGACAATACTGGAACTAAGAAGCAACACCGGAAAGAAACAAACAACATGGTAAACACACAAGCATAAACATGGCATGATGCACAAACAAGTATGATGCATGACCGGTTTAATGAGGCATGGCATGGCATGGCAAAGTGCAACAAACGATACTACAATTTAAGTGGAGCTCAGTATGCAATGAGTTGCATATTGACGAAACACCACATTCAATTATTTAGTTCTCTCTAGTTTATGCACCCAAAATATTAAATGTTGTTAAACATGGCAAGGGGTGAAGCATAAGAAAACTACCTATTTAGGCAAGTTTAAATGAGGCCGGAACAACAAACAACAATTCCGGAAAATCCCCATGTGCATATTTTGAATTTGGTACTGTTCTGCCCTAAACCATATTTTAAGGTTGTTAAACAGGAAAATTAAGTGGACCATGTTAAACTAGGCATTTTCCACCCCATTTACATATAGAGTTTATTAAAATCGGAGCTACGGTTAATTAGTTATGAAATAAATCATTTTAACATGGCATTTGAGCAAATTTAAACAAACAGCATTTTAAACATTTTAAACATGGATGAAAGTAGCATATTATGAAACTAGACATAATTTTAAGCATTATTCATATTTAAATCATTTTAAACCGATGCACCAATTGTGAGTTATTATATGCATGTACATGAGGGGGTTTTCTGTAAAACTGGTAAATCCTGGGATAATGCTAAATTCGCAGCAACAGGAAAAAACAACACTAGGCTGAAACTGAACTGGGCTAGGGGAGCTGCTCACATCGGGCCTTGGCCCAGGTCGGTGGAGGCGTTGGGCAGCTGGGCTGCGAGCGAAGCAGAGGAGCGGCTGGGCCGGATCTGACGAAGGGGAGGTGGCCCATGCGCGTGCGGTCGAGGGGCGCGGTCAACGCGAGCGATGCTCGCTTGGCCGGATCGTGCGGTCCAGGAAGAAGAGCGAGGCGGCGCTGGGACTTGCAGTAGCGGACGTGTGCGAGGAGGAGGCACGGGGTCGCGGTTCTGGGGCGTGGAAGACCCGAGGCGTTGAAGGGCCGACAGTGGCTACTGCTCGTTGGAGGGGAAGTAGAGGGCGGAGGCGGACTTGGCGCGAGCTCCCGGTGATGGGGCATGATGCAGGGGAGACAGACAGGGTCCCGAACGGGCGGCTTCGCGGATCCGCGGGACGAACGGGCGACGGCGGAACGGGTCAGCGCGGAACGGATCTGGACGGTGGGGTCGAGCAGGAAGACGGTGGCTCAGCTCCATCCGCTCCGGTCGGTGGTGAGCTCCTGTTTAGAGAAACAGAGAGGAGAGATCGTGAGAGAGATCGAAGGGGAAGGAGAGAAAGCAGTAGGGGAAGAAGGGAAGGAGAGGTGCAGCCTGGTGGTGGTGGTTGTCGCCGGTCAGACGGATGAGAGGCCGGAAATGTGACGCGGCAGCGGCGAGCTCTCCCGATCCGCTCAGGGATCGAAGCAGGAGGAGGGGGCTCGTGCGGGAGCTGTGTGCTTGGGTTGCAGAAGCTCTCAGGGCCGTCCGATCTAAGATTTGGCGGTCCAGATGGAGTGGAAGTGGCTGTGCTGGTTGGCTGGATCTGAATGGAGGAGGGAGGAGGCAGTGGAATCCAGGGAGGGGGATCCCGAGAGGATTTTGTGGAGCGGCGGCGGGATGGGACATCTCCCTAGAAGTTAGGGTTTGCCCATAGTGGACTAGGGGTCTTTATATAGGGAAATGAAGGGGGTTTTGGATCATCCGATTAAACTCGAACGGTCGAGATAAATAGGCTAGGACAGTCCAAATAAGAAAACGGAGATGTTTTATAGATGTTAGGGGATGATCTGGATCCAACGGTAACGACAGACCGGTTCGGGTTCGGGCAAGTTTCGGACGCGCACACGAGGAGGGTTTGGTCGTCACGGTCAAGAGGGAAGCAAAAAACCGATTGGTCTGGAACGGTCAGCGCGGGCAAGGCGATCCGAGGGAAGGATATGAAGGCAAAAGGGGGAAACGACAACGACGAACGAATGCAAGTTTTTAAGAAAACGATGCCGTGCGAATGATGACATGAGACGAGATGCATAACAAGAACAAAATGCAAAACAACAGACAAAAACCCAACCACGAAGGGAATAACATATCATATCTCCGGAAAAGGCAAGAGTTGGAGTTACGAATATGGAAAGTTGTATCCGGGGCGTTACAACACTCCACCACTACGAGAGGATCTCGTCCCGAGATCTAGGATGGCACCGGAGAGAAAAGGAAGAGGAAGATAAGAGGTAAACTAAGTTGCTTCTTCGACCAATGAGTGAAACCTTGAACCTTGAGATGTTGAGCAAAATGAAAGAAAGAAAACAACGAAGATGAGCAAAATTGAAAACACTCCGTTAGAAAAGAGGAACAAGGGATACGACGAGAACCAAGAGGTTTAGTGAGAAGATAGATATTGAAATCACTCTTGTTACAATGAGATATAAAAGAAATAAGAACGAAAGAATTCGGACAGCACTCTGACTGAAAAGCGAAGGAATTGAACAAGAACTTGACAAGAAGGAATGATACTTGATGAAATCAACAACACACTGCCTTTGAAAGAATGGCACAAGGGGTAAGAAACATTTCAGACCGCACTCCGGTTGAGAAGGAAGGCAAAACCTGATAAGATGAGAGAACTCGAATGAAAACACGACACTCCGGTTAAAGGGATAAGCAAGGAAAATAACATGATCTTGACAAAACAAGATAATTGGTAGAAGAGAGCAACATCACAAAGCCTCCGGAAAGAATGCATGATAGTTAGATAGTTGGAATGAATAGAACGAAGAATGAAACCAACGTCTCCTACCATAATTGAATTTGAAAGAGCATCCCTACGAAGTAGGATTGAACGGAGTTGTTTGAAAAAAAACAACGGTAAGAATAAGCTTGTAGCGGGCTTATGGAAACATCTCAAAATTATGAGGTGAGCTTCTGCCACCAACGTAAAGAAATGATTGGATTGATATCAACAAGGAGACGAGAAACTTATTTCACCGGGAGGACAAATGAAGAACTTGGGTCATTTATAAGCACCACAATAGCAACAATCCTTAGGGAAAGCTCTAGGTGAAATATAACCCAAGATAACTCCAATGAAGAGATTGATGGATTTAAATACCTCATTCTAGACAACAAGTGAATCATGAAGCACGAGGAGAAATTGCCAAGAGGGACATAACACCATCTCAAGAGATAAGGTAGAAATAATTGCACTTCAGAATGCAAGAAGAAGAATACTTGGGCTCCTCAAAGCAAAACATGTGTTGAACACCATGTTTATTTTAGAGTGTAGCTTGACGGTTCATAACTTTAAGAGAAATCTTGAAGAACAAATCGAGAATGAAAGGAATCCTTGACGAACCACCATGTAGAGCCTCCATGAAGAACTCCGGTAATAAAAGGATGATAAAAAGAAAGAGAACTTGAAAACACAAGGTGAAGCCTTGCGATGATTTAGAAGGAGCTTCGCGACGAGATAATTGAGAGAGCTTGGAACTCCGAAAAGAAAGATGAAGCCTCTCGAACCGAGAATGTGATATGATGACCAACTCCGGAAACAAAGATGAATCACTTGTAATCAAGAATTTATTCATCATGAATAATCTCCATAAAAAGAATTGAGTCACCTCGAGGAAATAAAAAAATAAGATTTATTGTATGCTTATCCTTCATCAAATTTAATTGATGACAAGCAACGGATTTGGCATACTACTTATTCCCATTGAAAAAGGATTAAGAGAGATATAGCGTAAACTTGAGAAGGTATTGATGGAATCACCGGTGGGATTTGGAAACAACGAATGAATTGATATGATAACGAAGCAAGTGAAATCTTGAACGAACCACCGTAAGAATTGAAAATGAAAGTAGCAAAGGCACAAATCATCGGGAAGAATGGGAAAACGAATGAAGATACTTGAGGGGATTTAGATACATGAGAACAAAGAGACCATGAACTGATTAGAGGTTATTTGAACGATGCACCGGTAAGGTTTGGAGAACGATAGCTACACGCTGAGAATGAAGAATTATGACCTGATGGTCTTCGGAGGAAAGAAATGGAGACAACTCATGAAATGCTCCGGATGGTAAGAAAAGAATTGTCACAATCAAAACAATTATGAGGATAGCATGAAGCTAAAACCATGAATATTCAAGAGAATGGACCAAGATTTAAGAGAAATCCTTCTTCGGTCTTCAAATGTTGAGAATGACGAGGAGAAACACCACCATGACTTGTTGAGATACTCCGGGAGAATTAAAAGAGGAAAGGTTGAGCCAAAGATGAAAATAATTTGAAAACGACCTTGGAGAAGGCATGCGACTGATGAAAATTCATTCTTATGTCAAACTTGTAAATGAATTTGAGAATCGCTCCTGATAATTCGAAGAGTCAGGTAAGATCCTGGGAAAAGACCTGTGGGTTAGGGCCCACTAAAAGAAAAACACCGTTGGAAAGGGATGTTGAACAGATAGATGAAGCACCAGAACAATTGAAATATTTGAATGAGGTGACAACCTCAAATTAATTGGAACACAGACGAATCTCCTGAGATGTCTTGAACACTCCGGAAGGATAAACTGGTGAGAGGCAATCCACACGAATGAAATTGATGGCCGAAAGAGACTCAGACTGCGGGAAGAAAAAGGGTGGGAGGGCGGGAAAACAAAAGCAACTTGGGGACGAATGAAACGGATACCGTTGAGAAAACTTAGAATTGATCTCACAATTGTTGAAATGATCGGATCCACTTGAAGAGAAGCACGCCGGTTGGAAAGAATTGACATGACAATCTCGATGATCAAAAAGGATTAGTATTCACATAGCAATATGAGAACACCATTTAGGAAAGGTATGGATTCAACATTTGACTTCGAAGCAACTCGAATACCACAAATAAAACAAAACAAAGGATTTGGCTTGCAGAATAAGCCAAAACAAATACATATGATAGAGATTTACCTAATCCCATATCATGCATCTGTCGGAAAGATATTCTAGGGGCTACTTGAATTCCCACCTATAAACTCCCGAAACTTTCTGGTTATGCAATCTAGTGTTGGGGATACAGGGGAAGCAATATATCTCACCCAAACTAACAATCCCTACATCCAGCTGTATCCATCCGTCAACACATAACCAAGAAAACTCCGGAAATCATGTACCTCAACCTTCGAAAAGCATTCGTTATACAAGCTATGGCAATACTCCCGAACTCCCCAGTACTGGGTGACATCGAGGTTATCTCACCAACAACTGCATAAAAGAGATTTTCGATGTCGGCAAAACTCAGGTATTCCAGAACTGAAACGATAAAATTATGATGACAACACCTCGGAGATCAACTCCCCGGGACACTGCCACAACCCCTAAATGTCAGGAGGCACCAAGAACAATGTTCTCGTCATAAGAATATCGGAACGATCCCAAGATACCCGTGTGATCCTAAATTTTTTTTTGTGAAAAATTGAGGAGAGGAAAGACAAAACATCTACGTCAGGAGTCCTCACCAGAGCGACGAAGGGGGCTGAGGAGTAAAAAGAATCCTACTCTCCGATATATATAATCCTAAGACTCAAAATTGTTTTCTTCTAGACTCAACAATGGCCAACAATCAAGGGGGCTCCTAAGGTCGGTCGAGGCTCTGATACCAACTTGTCACGCCCAATATGCGACCCTATCCAAGAGGAACTCGAAGGTCCCACCAAGGGTAGACCCGCATATTGAAACGCTTTTGCAAGGTGGATATCATTACATCAACATTACATAAATAGATGGGGATACATACAATGTCACATGAATACAACAATACAACATACAAGAACAACATCCGACTACGGAGGAATCATAAACATAAACTCAAACAATATCCACCCTGCTAGCCCAGGCTGCCGACCTGGAACCTATCCCCTGATCGAAGAAGCAGAAGAAGAAACTCCAAAACAAGCAACATCACTCTCGCGTCATGATCATCGCATAACCTGTACCTGCAACTATTGTTGTAGTAATTTGTGAGCCACGAGGACTCAACAATCCCATTACCATGGGTATCAAGACTAGCAAAGCTTAATGGGAAAGGAAGGGGTAAAGTGGTGAGGTTGCAGCAGCGGCTAAGCAAGTATGGTGGCTAACATACGCAAATAAGAGCGAGAAGAGAGCAAACGGAACGGTCGGGAAGCTAGCAATGATCAAGAGGTGATCCTGAACTCCTACTTACGTCAAACATAACCCAAAGACCGTGTTCACTTCCCGGACTCCGCCGAGAAGAGACCATCACGGCTACACACGCGGTTGATGCGTTTTATTTCGGATCAGGTGTCAAGTTATCTACAACCAGACATTAACAAATTCCCATCTGCAACATAACCGCGGGCACGGCTCTCGAAAGTTTATACTCTGCAGGGGTGTCCCAACTTAGCCCATGATAAGCTCTCGCGATCAACGAAGGATATACCTTCTCCCAGGAAGACCCGATCAGTCTCGGAATCCCGGTTTACAAGACATTTCGACAATGGTAAAACAAGACCAGCAAAGCCGCCCGATGCGCCGACAATCCCGATAGGAGTTGCACATATCTCGTTCTCGTGGCAACACGGATGAGACATCCTACGAGTAAAACCAGACTCGAAGTTTCCCGAGGGCGCCTGATCTACTCGGTTCGACCAGACTTAGACAAGCACCGCCCGGGGGCTAAATAAAGATGACCTCGAGAGAGCGACTCCCAAGGGAAAAGTAGGTGGTGGTGAGGAAAATGGTAAAACCAAGGTTGGGCCTTTTTGGAGGAGTTTTATTCAAAGCGAACCGTCAAGGGGTCCCATAAATCACCCGACCGCGTTAGGAACGCAAAATCCGGGAACATAACACCGGTATGACGGAAACTAGGGCGGCAAGAGTGGAACAAAACACCAGGCATAAGGCCGAGCCTTCCACCCTTTACCAAATATATAGATGCATTAATAACATAAGAGATATTGTGATATCCCAACAAAATCCTGTCCACCATGGAGCAATCTTCAACTTCACCTGCAACTAGCAACGCTATAAGAGGGGCTGAGCAAAGCGGTAACATAGCCAAACAACGGTTTGCTGGGAAGGGTGTCAAAGGTTAGAGGTTCATGGCAATTTGGGAGGCTTGAAGAACAAGTGATAGGAAGCGCAGCAAAGCGATAGAATGAAGCAACTAGCATAGCAATGATAGTAGTGAGATCCAGGGTAGCGGTCATCTTGCCTGAAAACCCGCTAGGAAGAAGACCGAGTCCATGAAGAAGACGAACGGGAGTAGTCGACTGAATCCTCACTATCACGACAATACCGGAACTAAGAAGCAACATCGGAAAGAAACAAACAACATGGTAAACACACAAGCATAAACATGGCATGATGCACAAACAAGTATGATGCATGACCGGTTTAATGAGGCATGGCATGGCATGGCAAAGTGCAACAAACGATACTACAATTTAAGTGGAGCTCAGTATGCAATGAGTTGCATATTGACGAAACACCACATTCAATTATTTAGTTCTCTCTATTTTATGCACCCAAAATATTAAATGTTGTTAAACATGGCAAGGGGTGAAGCATAAGAAAACTACCTATTTAGGCAAGTTTAAATGAGGCCGGAACAACAAACAACAATTCCAGAAAATCCCCATGTGCATATTTTGAATTTGGTACTGTTCTGCCCTAAACCATATTTTAAGGTTGTTAAACAGGAAAATTAAGTGGACCATGTTAAACTAGGCATTTCCCACCCCATTTACATATAGAGTTTATTAAAATCGGAGCTACGGTTAATTAGTTATGAAATAAATCATTTTAACATGGCATTTGAGCAAATTTAAACAAACAGCATTTTAGACATTTTAAACATGGATGAAAGTAGCATATTATAAAACTAGACACAATTTTAAGCATTTTTCATATTTAAATCATTTTAAACCGATACACCAATTGTGAGTTATTATATGCATGTACATGAGGGGGTTTTCTGTAAAACTGGTAAATCCTGAGATAATGCTAAATTCGCAGCAACAGGAAAAAAACAACACTAGGCTGAAACTGAACTAGGCTAGGGGAGCTGCTCACATCGGGCTTTGGCCCAGGTCGGTGGAGGCGTTGGGCAGCTGGGCTGCGAGCGAAGCAGAGGAGCGGCTGGGTCGGATCTGACGAAGGGGAGGTGGCCCAGGCGCGTGCGATCGAGGGCGCGGTCAACGCGAGCGATGCTCGCTTGGCCGGATCGAGCAGGTGATTGCTTCGCTCCAGGAAGAAGAGCAAGGCGGCGCTGGGACTTGCAGCAGCGGACGTGTGCGAGGAGGAGGCACGGGGTCGCGGTTCTAGGGCATGGAAGACCCGAGGTGTTGAAGGGCCGGCAGTGGCTACTGCTCGTTGGAGGGGAAGTAGAGGGCGGAGGCGGACTTGGCGCGAGCTCCCGGCGATGGGGCGTGATGCAGGGGAGACAGACAGGGTCCCGAACGGGCGGCTTCGCGGATTCGGCGGGACGAACGGGCGACGGCGGAACGGGTCGGTGCGGAACGGATCTGGACGGTGGGGTCGAGCAGGAAGGCGGTGGCTCAGCTCCATCGGCTCCGGTCGGTGGTGAGCTCCTGTTTAGAGAAACAGAGAGGAGAGATCGTGAGAGAGATTGAAGGGGAAGGAGAGAAAGCAGTAGGGGAAGAAGGGAAGGAGAGGTGCAGCCTGGTGGTGGTGGTTGTCGCCGGCCGGACGGATGAGAGGCCGGAGACGTGACGCGGCAGTGCCGAGCTCTCCCGATCCGCTCGGGGATCGAAGCAGGAGGAGGGGGCTCGTGCGGGAGCTGTGTGCTTGGGTTGCAGAAGCTCTCAGGGCCGTCCGATCTAAAATTTGGCGGTCCAGATCAAGTGGAAGTGGCTGTGGTGGTTGGCTGGATCTGAATGGAGGAGGGAGGAGGCAGTGGAATCGAGGGAGGAGGATCCTGAGAGGATTTTGTGGAGCGGCGGCGGGATGGGACATCTCCCTAGAAGTTAGGGTTTGCCCATAGTGGACTAGGGGTCTTTATATAGGGAAATGAAGGGGGTTTTGGATCATCCGATTAAACTCGAACGGTCGAGATAAATAGGCTAGGACAGTCCAAATAAGAAAACGGAGATGTTTTATAGACGTTAGGGGATGATCTGGATCCAACGGTAACGACAAACCGGTTCGGGTTCGGGCAAGTTTCGGACGCGCACACGAGGAGGGTTTGGTCGTCACGGTCAAGAGGGAAGCAAAAACCCGATTGGTCTGGAACAGTCAGCGCGGGCAAGGCGATCCGAGGGAAGGGTATGAAGGCAAAAGGGGGAAACGACAACGACGAACGAATGCAAGTTTTTAAGAAAACGATGCTGTGCGAATGATGACATGAGACGAGATGCATAACAAGAACAAAATGCAAAACAACAGACAAAAACCCAACCACGAAGGGAATAACATATCGTATCTCCGGAAAAGGCAAGAGTTGGAGTTACGAATATGGAAAGTTGTATCCGGGGCGTTACAGCACGCCGGTCTAAATCCTATGCGTGTAGGGGTCTGGGCCCATTGCACACCTGCACGTTGCATATGCAGCCGGTGAGCAGACCTAGCAACCTCCATTACAAAGGAAGTTGCGTTACGCGGTCCAACCCGGCACGCGCCGCTTAGTCGCTGACGTCAAGAAACTTTCAGCTGATACCACGACGTCGAGTGCCCATAACTGTTCCTGCGTAGTTGGTTAGTGCGTATAGGCCAGCGGCCAGACTCAGATCAAATACCAAGATCTCGTTAAGCGTGTTATTTTGAAGTAACCGCAGACGCCGACCAGGGCCAAGCCCACCTCTCGCCTAGGTGGTCTCAACCTGCCCTGTCGCTCCGCCACAAAGTAACAGTCGGGGGCCGTCGGGAACCCAGGCCCACCTCTACCGGGTTGGAGCCACCTGTCCTTTCAGCCCCCATATCCAAATCACTTGGTGTACTCAATGAGCGTAATCTGACTTTAGTCACCATCTCAGATAGTATGTATATATGTATAGTATATACCCGTGATCACCTCCCGAGTGATCACGACCTGATAGTATAGCAAGGCAGACTGACCAGAATGTAGGGCCTCTAATGATAAACTAGCATCCTACACTAAGCATTTAGGATTGCGGGTAAGGTATCAACAACTGTAGCAACAATGACATGCTATGCAACAGAATAGGATTAACCAAACAGTAACATGCTACACTACTCTAATGCAAGCATTAGAGAGAAGAATAGGCGATATCTGGTGATCAAGGGGGAGGGTTGCCTGGTTGCTCTGGCAAGGAGGGGTCGTCACACCGTAGTCGATCGGGGCAGCAGCGGCGTCAGTCTCGTAGTCTACCGAAAAGAAGTAACGAAGTGGGAACACAATAAATAACAGAGCAATCAAAGCATCACAAAACATAACACGACAATACGTGGTGCTAGGGGTGACCTAACGCAGTACTAGGTGCTACAGGCGAAGGGGGAAAACATCTGGGAAAGTATTCCCGGTGTTTCTTGCTTTCGGACAGAAGAACTGGAGGGGAAAGGTTGCAGGTCCTCTATGCTAGGGACCCGTGATGGACGAACGGACTGCGTTTTCGGATTTGTCTCGTCGTTCTGAGCAACTTTCATGTACTATGTATTTTCATCCGAGTTACGGTTTATTTTATATTATTTTTCAAAGTTTTATCAATATTCTAATTACTAGATTTAATTTAATTCAAAAAACAATAATTACTTAATTGCTATGGACACATAGAGAACTGTACCCAGGGATGTCCTAGTGAGGCCGACAGTGGGTCTGGTCAATTGCTGACTCAGCATTGACTGTTGACTTGGTCAAATAGTGAACAATGTTTGTGGGACCCGCATGTCATTGACCGGGTTATCCCAGTCAGCGGTTTGACTGGTCAATGGGGCTAGTGGGACCCATGTGTCATAGGTACACATTTTAACATGGATTTTTAACAGTTTTAATTAAATTAGTTAACTTGCAGACCCAAAGGTCAGTGAGTGGTTAAGGTTATGGTTTAGCACTAAACAAAATTACGCCCAAACTAATACGTAACTCGTTAGCATGGGTCCACGCGTCGGTGACACACCCGACGGTTCGAACGCCAGCGGCCACAGAGCACAACGAAGGAATGCCAGCGACGTCTCCGGTGACTAACTTGACGGACGTGAGGCTCCACGCGATGCGGATGGCGCGGTGCATCTATCTATGGTGTCGGTGTGGTCGGGGATGGCCAGGAACTACGGCAACGTCGACGGCCGAGCGGCGACGCGGTCGCGCGCAGTTGGGCGAGCACGCGTGGGCGCATGCCTGGTCAACGCTAGGCGAGAAGGGGTGATGGGCAGGGCTCGCGCGTGCATTGGGCGCGGTCGGCGTGAGCACGAGGAAGGCGTGCGCGGCACTACGGCGTCTTAGAAGAGGGGAAACCATGGGAAGGGGAATTGTGGTGGTTGCTCACATGGAGCGCAGGGGCGAGCTCGAGACGTGTCGGGGAAGCGGTCGGGGAGGCCGGTGGGACCCTGCCGGCGAGGTCTGGTGGCCGGACGGGCCAACAAGCGTGAGGTAGAGCAGAAGCTTGGGGAGGCGCGGCGTGGGGACGACGGAGAAGCTGCGTGGCGGCGGCGGCAGCCCTCGGGCGCAGGCGTGCTCGCCGGGGCGGACGCGACCGAGATCCCGAGGTGCCGGCGCGGCAGTGGTGGCGGAGGCGGGCACTGATACGTCTCCAACCTATCTATAATTTTTGATTGTTCCATGCTATCATATTACCCCTTTCTCGGATGTTTATGGGCTTTATTTTACATATTTATATCATTTTGGGACTAACCTACTAACCGGAGGCCCAAATTTATATTGCTATTTTTTGCCTATTTCAAGATTTCAAGAAAAGGAATATAAAACGGAGTCCAAACGGAATGAAACCTTCGGGAGCGTGATTTTTGGAACGAACATGATCCGGAGAACTTGGAGTGCAAGTCAAGAAGCAAACAAGGCAGCCAAGAGATAGGAGGGCGCGCCCACCCCTCCTGGGCGCGCCCCTCTCTTGCTGGGCCCCACGAGCGGCCACCGACGTACTTCTTCCTCCTATATATACCCATGTAACCCAAAAACATCCAGGGAGCCACCGAAAAACAATTTCTACTGCCGTAACCTTCTGTATCCGCGAGGTCCCATCTTGGAGCCTTCGCCGGCGCTCCGCCAGAGGGGGAATCGACCATGGAGGGCTTCTACATCAACACCCTAGCCCTTCCTATGAGTTGTGAGTAGTTTACCACAGACCTTCGGGTCCATAGTTATTAGCTAGATGGCTTCTTCTCTCTTTTTTGATCTCAATACAATGTTCACCCCCTCTCTTGTGGAGATCTATTCGATGTAAACTCTTTTTGCGGTGTGTTTGTCGAGATCCGATGAATTGTGAGTTTATGATCAAGTTTATCTATGAGAAATATTTGAATCTTCTCTCAATTCTTTTATGTATGACCGAGTTATCTTTGCAAGTCTCTTCAATTATCGCTGTGGTTTGGCCTACTAGATTGATCTTTCTTGTCGGTGTCAAAACCGTGGATCTCGGTAGGGGTCCCGAACTGTGCGTCTAGGCGGATGGTAACAGGAGACAAGGGACACGATGTTCTTACCTGTGTTCGCCCTCTCGATGGACGAAACCCTACTCTCGCTTGATTGATATTGATCATATGGGTAGTACAAGAGTGGATCTACCACGAGATCAAGGAGGCTAAACCCTAGAAGCTAGCCTAGGGTATGATTGTTGTTCTGTCCTATGGACTAAAACCCTCCGGTTTATATAGACACCGGAGAGGTCTAGGGTTACACAAAGTCGGTTACAATGGTAGGAGATCTACATATCCGTATCGCCAAGCTTGCCTTCCACGCCAAGGAAAGTCCCATCTGGACACGGGACGAAGTCTTCAATCTTGTATCTTCATAGTATTGGAGTCCGGCCGATGATGATAGTTCGGCTATCCGGACACCCCCTAGTGCAGGACTCCCTCAGTAGCCCCCGAACCAGGCTTCAATGACGACGAGTCCGGCGGTATATTGTCTTCGGCGTTGCAAGGCGTGTTCTCCTCCAAATTCCATGTGCTTGCCGAATAGTGTCCGGCTTCCTCATAAATGTTGCGCTCCTTGGCTTCCACGCCCAATAATGGCCCTCTTCCACGTGTCGTATGAATGCGAAAAGCCAGGATATTTTTACGTTTTACCCCCAAGCTGCACGAATAAGCTGCCTATAAGAGAGGCAAGGATCTAGATCCAAATCACACCATCCTTCTTCCGCGAGTACTCATCGGAGCGCCTCTGAAAAAATCCACTCCATCATGGACTGTCGACGCGGCTCCTCCTCGTCTTTGCCAGCCCTCACCAGAGATTGAGGAGATGTTCACCTCAAGACAATGAAGTGGTGACGCCCAAGCGGAGGGATACCTTCCTCCGGCCTTCATGGTCCTGTTCGAGCGGACCGCCACCTACAAAGGTGGAAAGCAGCGGAGAACACCCCAATCCCTCCAAAGCAGAGCGGGTGTGCTTCGTCCCTTATCTAATAAGGGGCTCGGATTTCCATACATCCGCTTTCTCCGGGGCCTCGGAGTTCTACGGACTCGGCTTCATTACCTTACACCTGCCTCCATTTTGCACATTGCGGGTTTTGTTGCTCTTTGCGAGCTGTTCTTGGGCATCGAGCCCCATTTTGGGCTGTGGAAGAGATTGTTTTGCCTCGTACCCCGTTCTCACAAGGGGTCGATATATCAAGTGGGCGGAGCCGAAATATGGTGCATCGCCGGGACCGGATATCTATCCGGAACCCCGAAGAAGGCATCCGAAGACTGGCCTTCGGAATGGTTTTATATGGAAGATGCTCCCCTGCCGGACCTAGTTCGGATCGACCTCCGGAGTTCAAGAACGCCTCGAAGAAGCGCCGAGTTGGCGCTCATGAGCCCTCAACGGGAAGATGATAGGAGCGTCCAATATCTGATGGGCCGGATAAAGTTGCTGGCCCATTCCGGATTGACCATGATTGGAGTCATGGCCACGTGCATTAGGGGTGCAGCCACTCCAGTATAGGGGCCACCCCATGTGGGATTTCAAAGGGGAGAATGACGCCACCCGTCATGGCCGCAAGGGACCGGGATCGGCCGCCGATCTGGTGAAGATCATGTCCGGTTTGTACAAAGGGGAGAAGGAGGACTTCCTCTGCACGGGTCCATTAAATGGATTCTCCATGAATAACCCTCGGATCTGGGTAAGCGGACGTCTATCTATCCGATCCGTGCTTTCAAAGTTAAGTGTCTTACTTTATGATTTCGACGCAGGAACTGCGCCGGATGTGGAGGGCATACACAGTCCGACTCCACAACCCGAGGATCCAGGAAGATCCCTTGATCCGGCCTCCGGAGAGGATCCGGACATAGAGGTGGAGCTAATTGACGGGGTGTTCCACCAACTCAGCATGGACAATGCTCTAGTCGCCATTACGGCTTACTACCCCGGTTTATCTCCGGCTTCCCAGGTAACTATGACCGGAGTCCTGACACCATTACTTCATCCTCGCTATTTCGACCACCGATACCAATGGTGTCTCGCAGAGGTGCCTTCAAGGCGGAAGCCGAACTCGCGGCGGCCGACCGACAAGGGTCGGCCTCGCCCAAAGAAAGTAAGAGGGTGCGGTGCGAATCGAAACGTCGCCGCAACGGTATAGCACACCACTGTTTTTAAGGGAAAGATTCCTGGGAGGTATATTAATGCTCATGAATTTTCCAGGAGAAAGAGCGCCACGGATCGTGCCTGAGAGGTTGCCAACCAAGCCTCCGCCACCAGTGCTCTAACACCTGGTCCGGAGGGGAGGCGGCGCAAGGCGCGAGCCGGATGCTCCTCCAACGGAGGATGCCGACAGTGCTGTCCGCCACCAGTTCGAGGTGGAGAGCGCCATGAATCATAGGCGCCACGACAGTTCTTCGTGACGCGTGTTTCTCCTGCAGGCGTTGAATGCCTTTAATGCGGAGACGCGCACCTCCGTGCTGCTCAAGATGGTTTAACCAGAGCCACGGAGCAGTATGTGAAAGACATACGGGTAAGGAATTTTAATAGTTATATATGCCAGTAGCCCCCGAGACTTAAAGTAGTTAGAATAACTGATTTAAGGATCATTTGATATGCAAGATCTTATGGAGAAGAATACCCAATTGTACCAGGAGCTTCAAGAGTGCAAGGCCCAACTTGAGGCCGCACTAGCCGCCGCAGGAGGAGACACAGAGACCCCCTCTGGTAACACATATTTCAAAAAGATTTTATGGCGTGCGGCGTGCATATAAGTCTGACAATAATATTGCAGAGGGCGCCGGACTAGATCCGGACAAGCAACATCTGCTACGCCAGCTGAAGGCCGGCGAGAAGGTGCTTATGAGGGTGCAGCAAGAGAGGAACAAACTCCAAGATGCCAACACCCAGCTGGGCGAAGAACTAAAAAATGTTCGGGTCCAAATTGTCCGACCAGAAGGAGAATCGGCGGCTTCGTCGGCATCTACAAGAAGTGCTTGAGCAAACTCTTTTGAAAAGAAGAGTTCAGCGAGGAAGTCGATTGATAGAAATGTGTGCAGAGGTGTGCTCACAGTGTGCCTCATGGAGGAAATGCCTGGTTCAACGGGTGACCAACTTCCCGAGCTGTTGCAACTGCACGAACGTGTTCGGCAGGCGATGAGTGGCGTCGCGCAGGCCTTATGGCCGTCCGTATCCCTACCCGAGGGTCTTGGAGGGCTTGCAGAGAAGCTTCAGGGAGCACGGCGGCGCTTCCGTCTGTGGAAGATATCGGCCTGCTGTCAAGGTGCCAGGGAGGCCTGGGCCATGGTGAAGACGCAGTACATAAAGACGGATCCGAACCACATGGCCGAGGTCGGACTTGTGGGGCCCGATGGGAAGGAGATCCCTGTGAGCTTAATGTACGGCCAAGTAGAGTTGGCCGCTAAGTATTCCCAACGGGACTGTAAATTAGACAGCCTGTTAGATGGGATTGAAGAGGAGTACGATCAGTCAATTTGACGATGTATTTTAAAATGACATGTATAATGCCTTCTAGCCGGATTGTAGATCGGTTGTCTTTGCGGACCTTTTCGCTTCAACCTCGGGACCCAATAGTACGGAGTGTGTCCGAATACCCTTGCGGTTATGCAAAAACCAGGGCATGCATGGAGACCAGGCGTAGGGGTCATTAGTGCTTTATCAGACAAGTGCCCAACTAGTTATGTTATATTACATGGTTAGTAAGAAACATCTTCCAGGGAGAATAGTTTCGTTAGGGGTTCCTTTGCTCGGGAGGCATGCCCTAAAGTGCATGTCCGATCTGCTAAAAGAGCAGTAAAAGCATCTAGGGCGCATAAATAGATAGGTAAAAATCATCTTTCAAGTCACCGATCGAATATTCCCTTAAGAACGCTTAGCTTTGGCTTCACCCATCTGGTACACATCCGCCGACCGGCACTAATAATCGCAGAGGTGCTCCTTTACCTCCTAGCCGAACAATCGGGAACGAGGGGTAAGCACAGAGCCAGCAACCCAGCTTGGCCAAAACTTAAGTCATATCAATGCATATAATGGTAAATAAAAGGTACATGCGGAAGTTCGACATGTGTTGGGCATAAAGCTCAGATAAATAAGCTTCATAAAGAAGCCCCTGTATAATGAGTGCGAGTAGCATGTCAAGTGTGTGCTAACAATGCGCAGATCAGCCCTCAAAGGCTCTATGAAAAGGGAGGAGAAAAGAGAGAAACAAAAGACAATCAAGTATAAAATGTGGACGGAGGAAGGAGACGAACTCTGAGTCCGGCGCTAGGCGTAGAATCTTCGGAGGCGGGCTGCGTTCCATGGGTTCAGCTCGAGTCGGTTGTCCGATGCATTTTGCAGACGGTATGCTCCGCCGGTCAGGACTTGGTTGATGATGAATGGACCTTCCCATTTGGGCTTGAGTTTGTCCTTTTTCTTGTCCGGTAGGCGTAGAACTAGTTCGCCAACATTGTAAGTTTTGGCCCATACTTCTCGCTTTGATATCTTCGAGCTGCTGCCGATAGAATGCGGAACGAAGCCGCCACGTCGCGCCTCTTCTAGGGCGCCCAAACTGTCTTGCCGATCCAACTCGGCCTCTCTTTCCTCGTACATGCGCACGCGAGGTGAGTCATGAATTATATCGCAAGGCAAAACTGCCTCTGCGCCGTATACTATAAAAAATGGTGTGAATCCGGTAGTACGGTTTGGCGTGGTCCGCAGCCCCCAGAGTACGGAGTCGAGCTCCTCTACCTAGTGCGTGTTAGATTCCGTGAGGGACCGCACTAACCTGGGTTTGATGCCGCTCATGATTAGACCATTTGCTCGTTCGACTTGACCGTTAGTTTGAGGGTGATAGACTGAAGCGTAGTCGAGCTTGATGCCCATATTTTTGCACCAGAGTTTAACCTCGTTGGCCGTGAAGTTCGTGCCATTATCGGTGATGATGCTATGGGGGACTCCATAACGGTGTACTACCCCGGATATGAAGTCTATCACAGGTCCGGATTTGGCCATTTTAACTGGCTTGGCCTCTATCCATTTGGTGAATTTGTCCACCATGACCAATAGGTACTTTTGCTTGTGGGTTCCCCCTTTAAGAGGTCCAACCATGTCAAGCCCCCAGACCGCAAACGGCCAGGTAATGGGTATAGTTTTGAGGGCGGTGGGTGGCATGTGGCTTTGATTAGCAAAAAGCTGGCACCAGACACATTGTTGGACTAAGTCCTGAGCATCTGCCCGGGCCATCGTCCAATAAAATCCTGTACGGAAGGCCTTGCCTACAAGGGCCCGGACTGCGGTGTGGTGCCCGCCGAGTCCGGCGTGAATTTCAGCCAGCAGATTTCGCCCTTCCTCTTTGGAGATGCACCTTTGAAGGACACCGATTGTGCTTTTCTTATAAAGCTCTCCCTCATGGACCTTGCAGGCTTTAGATCGCCGTACTATGCAGTGGGCCTCATTTTGGTCTTCGGGGAGTTCCGCCTAATTAAGTAGGCTAGGAATGGTTCCGCCCATGGGGCAATGACCGCCATTATTTCATGGGTCAAGGTGTTATTTCATTGGATGAGCCACGGTTGTGTCGTAATGTTCGTGTTGGGCGGTGCGGTTGGTTCCGGATTGTTGTTTCGGACTCCTCTTCCCATACTACGGATGGCTTAAAGAGCCGCTCCAGAAGATGTTTGAGGGACGGGCGCGCTTATACCGATGTGTGCCAACACGCCGCCGCCTGGTTATTATCCCTGCTACATGGTGGAATTCGAGTCCTTGAACCGAAATGACATTTTTAAGACGGCATTACGGTAGGCTACCATTTTAGATCCTTGGCATCAAAGTCTCCATTTACTTGGGATATCGCGAGGTTTGAATCCTCATGACCTCTAGGCGTTGAATGCCCATGGGGATTGCCATCCGGAGACCATGTAGAAGGGCCTCAGATTCGCTGCATTGTTGGAGTCCGTGTACATTATTTGAAGTACGATTGGATCAGATCTCCGGTTGGGGACGCCAAGACGATGCCAGCCCCAAGCCGCCAACATTTTAGAGCCGTCAAGTGCATGATCCAATTGGAGTATGCGCCGTACTCTTTAGGGAGTTCGGCTTCAGTCCATTCAGCGATGAAGTTCGCCAAAACTTGCGACTTTATAGCTCGCCATGGTTTGTAGGTTATGTCAAATGGTAAGAGCTCGATGGCCCATTTTGCAATCCCGCCCGTCGCGTCGCGGTTGTTTATAATGTCGTTGAGAGGTACTTCGGAGGCCACTGTTATCGAACACTCTTGAAAGTAGTGTCGCAGCTTCCGGGATGCCATGAACACCGCGTACGCTATCTTTTGATAATGTGGGTACCGGGACTTGCATGGAGTTAAGACAGTGGATACGTAGTACACTGGTTTTTGAAGAGGGAATTTGTGCCCTTCTGTTTCTCGTTTGACGACGAGCACCGCGCTTACAACTTGATGTGTTGCCGCGATATATAACAACATTGGTTCACCCAAGTTGGGCGCGGCCAGGACCGGTTTTGTTGCCAATATGGCATTTATTTCTTCGAGTCCGGCCGTGGCAGCATCCGTCCATTCGAAGTGTTTGGTGTGCCTGAGGAGGCGATAGAGGGGCAATGCCTTTTCTCCTAAACGGGAGATGAAGCGGCTTAGAGCCGCCACGCATCCAGTCAATTTTTGTATTTGTTTGAGGTCTTTTGGGATATCCAACTGTGACAAAGCTCGGATCTTGGCTGGGTTTGCTTCAATTCCTCTATTGGATACAATGAAGCCCAAGAGCTTTCCGGCTAGTACGCCGAAAACGCATTTTTCTGGGTTGAGCTTAATGTCATATGCTCGGAGGTTGTCGAATGTGAGCCTCAAATCGTCTACTAGAGTTTCGACATGTTTGGTCTTGACGACCACATCATCTACGTATGCCTCCACTGTTTTGCCAATCTGGGTAGCCAGACATGTCTGAATCATGCGCTGATATGTTGCGCCGGCGTTTTTGAGTCCGAAGGGCATTGTGTTGAAGCAGAATGGTCTCAGATGGAGTAATGAATGCCGCTGCGGCTTGGTCTGCTCTCCGCCATCTTGATTTGATGGTAGCCGAGTATGCGCCGAGGAAGCACAATGAATCGTGTTCGCGGTAGCATCGATGATTTGATCGATGCGGGAAGAGGAAAGGATCCTTTGGACACGCCTTTGTTAAGGTCTTTAAAATCGACACACAGGCGCCAGGATTTGTCGTTTTTTGGTACCATTACCAGGTTTGCTAGCCAGTCCGGATGTTTGATGTCTCTAATGAATCCGGCTTCTAATAGTTTGGCTAGCTCCTCTCCCATTGCCTGTCTTTTGGGTTCGGAAAATCACCAAAGAGCCTGTTTGACTGGCTTGAATCCTTTTAGGATGTTTAGGCTGTGTTCTGCCAACCTGCGTGGGATTCCTGGCATATCTGAAGGGTGCCAGGCAAAGATGTCCCAACTTTTCCGAAGGAATTCTCATAGTGCAGCGTCTACGTCAGGGTTTAATTGTGCCCCAATGGAGGCCGTCTTTGTGGGGTCCGTTGGATGGACTTGGAATTTGACTATTTCGTCCGCTGGTTTAAAAGAGGTGGACTTGGATCTCTTATCGAGTATCACATCGCCCTGTTCACCGTGGAGCGCTTGTAAGATGAGTTCCTCTGCCGCTAGGGCTTCGGATAGTGCCTCTAGGGCTAGTGCGGCTGTCTTATTTTCGGCACGGAGTTCTATGTACGGATCACTGACAAGAGTGATGATTCCATTGGGCCCGGGCATTTTAAGCTTCATGTACCCATAATGGGGTATAGCTTGGAAAATTGTGAATGCCTCTCGCCCTAATAAAGTGTGATATCCACTACTGAACGGGGCCACTTGGAACGTGACCTCCTCGGACCTGTAGTTGTCCGGCGAGCTGAACACCACATCTAGTGTAATTTTCCCTGTGCAGCGTGCTTCCCGACTTGGGATTATTCCTCTAAAGGTTGTGCTGATTCGCTCAATGCGGCTCCAGTCTATTTCCATTTTTCGAAGGGTTTCCTCGTAGATGAGGTTTAATCCGCTGCCGCCATCCATGAGTACCTTGGTAAGACGAAAGTCGTCCACTATTGGACTGAGGACCAATGCGTCTGGTGCTCGGGCTGTTCAAAATTTAGGTTCGTCGCTGGCGTTGAACGTGATAGCCGTGTCGCTCCATGGATTTGTTGTTGCTACTTGGTATACTTTGGCGAGGCTGCGGATTGTTCGTTTTCGCATATTATTTGATGCGAAAGTCTCGAAGACTGTTAATACCGTACTGGTACTGTTGGGCTGGTTCTCCGGGGCTAGAAGCTCTTCGCCACTTTTGGCCACTGCCGTAGTATCCAACATGCTCAAGGCTATGTGTTGGAGTGGCGCCCTCAGATTATGGATTTTCCAGGTCCGCCGAGCCATCCCTCCGAAGACGGTTCCGTGCCCTTTATGGGGTTTTTGCTTTTTGGTTTTGTCCCGGTGCTCGAGCATGATGCACCCTTTTGTTTCGGACTAGGGTTGTGTTCGAGCGGATTGTCCCAAAACTTAGTTTCGGTTTTCGGTACTCTCCATCGCACAAGATTTCAGATTATGGACGCCAGTCGGCGGCGTGTAATTTCGCGGCGACTTATGGCGTTCATGATTCCCTTGTCCGTGCAATTGTTGCAGAAAATTGAAATTGCGCTTTCCTCACGGCAGTCCTTTATCCTGTCCATAACCAAGAGGAATCTGGCCCAGTAATGATGTACTGTCTCTGTGGGCTCTTTTCGGATTTGAGATAGATCGATTATGTTTGGGTGGGCGGGTGGAATTAAGTCCGGAACCCTGCCCAACTTGAGGCTCAAGGGCCGAAAAGTTTCCGAATTTGGAAGCTTGGATTGCTAGATGTCATCCAACAAATCTGGTCCACTGCCTTACTTTAGGTTCAGTACTTGATTGACGTCCGTCCCTCCGCGGGAATCCGGCATGGAGGGATCAGGAGTCCGGACATAACTGGTCTTTAATATAGAAGAAGAGTCGCCGTTGTTCCTCTACCACCGCAACTTGGTGGGTAACACCGGGAGAGTTAATCTCCTCGGATCGGTTTTAAGCCCAATCGATCGTAGTCTCAGAAGCGACTCCTGTATGCGGCGATGCGATGCAAGAGCTCGTTTACGAATGAGAGCTCCATCGGATCCAGCTGCTCGGTGAATTCCGAGTTGACGTGAAGATCGCTTTTGATGACCCGAGAGGTCATCGTCGAAGCGGCGGCCGAATAAGCGGTCATAAGAAAACCACCTAGCCGGATAGTTTGGCTGGCGGCCAAAGCTCCTTTGGCAATGGTACCGTCTTTAAAGATGGGAAGAGGCATCCTTCCTGATTGTGACGGCACAGAGGAACTCTCAATGAAAGCACCAATGTCGGTGTCAAACCGCGGATCTCGGTAGGGGTCCCGAATGTGCGCCTAGGTGGATGGTAACGGAGACAAGGGACACGATGTTTTTACCTGTGTTCGCCCTCTCGATGGAGGTAAAACCCTACTCCCGCTTGATTGATATTGATGATATGGGTAGTACAAGAGTGGATCTACCATGAGATCAAGGAGGCTAAACCCTAGAAGCTAGCCTATGGTATGATTGTTGTTCGTCGTCCTATGGACTAAAACCCTCCGGTTTATATAGACACAGGAGAGGGCTAGGGTTACACAGAGTCGGTTACAATGGTAGGAGATCTACATATCCGTATCGCCAAGCTTGCCTTCCACGCCAAGGAAAGTCCCATCTGGACACGGAACGAAGTCTTCAATCTTGTATCTTCATAGTCTTGGAGTCCGTCCGATGATGATAGTTCAGCTATCCGGACACCCCCTAGTCCAGGACTCCCTCACTTGCCATGGGAGAAGTGCTTAGCTTTGGGTTCAATCTTATGTGTCCTTACCCAAAGGATGTAAAGGGTTGCAAGGCACGATTGTATTGTTGCCATCGAGGATAAAAAGATGGGGTTTATATCATATTGCATGAGTTTATCCCTCTACATCATGTCATCTTTCTTAATGCGTTACTCTGTTCTTATGAACTTAATACTCTAGATGCATGCTGGATAGCGGTCGATGTGTGGAGTAATAGTAGTAGATGCAGGTAGGAGTCGGTCTACTTGTTGCGGACGTGATGCCTTATACATGATCATGCCTAGATAATCTCATAATTGTTCGCTTTTCTATCAATTGCTCGACAGTAATTTGTTCACCCACCGTAATACTTATGCTATCTTGAGAGAAGCCACTAGTGAAACCTATGGCCCCCGGGTCTATCTTTTATCATATAAGCTTTCAATCTACTTTTATTTTCATCTTTACTTTTTGCATCTATATTATAAAATACCAAAAATATATTTATATTATCATATTATCTCTATCAGATTTCACTTTCGCAAGTGGCCGTGAAGGGATTGCCAACCCCTTTATTGCGTTGGTTGCGAGTTCTTTGTTTGTTTGTGTAGGTGTGTGGGACTTTTGAGGAGCCTCCTACTGGATTGATACCTTGGTTCAAAAACTGAGGGAAATACTTACGCTACTATTGTTGCATCACCGTTTCCTCTTCAAGGGAAACCAACGCAAGCTCAAGAGGTAGCAAGAATGATTTCTGGCATCGTTGCCGGGGAGGTCTTCGCTCAAGTCAAGACATACCAAGTACCCATCACAAACCCATCTCCCTCGCATTTACATTATTTGCCATTTGCCTCTCGTTTTCCTCTCCCCCACTTCACCCTTGTCGTTTTATTCGCCCTCTCTTTCCCAATCTCTCTCTCTCTTTTTCGCTTGCCTTTTTCTGTTTGTTCGTGTGTTAGATTGTTTACCTTGCCATTATGGCTAGTCGTCCTATCCTTGTTATTACTCCCGAACATGAAATTCTCAATTTTAAGTAAAGGGAGGGAGAAAATTTAAAAGATGCTTCACATAGAATTTGCAATGCTCAAAATAGATCTACTAGGAAGCTTTCTACTTCCTTTCTTCTTCGCAATTTTTATGCAGGCATTACTCCTTGGAATAGATGCGTTCTTGATACAGTTGCCAGAGTGGATTTCTTGAGTAGTCATACGTTTGATGCTTATAATGCTATGTTAGATTTGTTTGGCCCACCACCTCTTTTGGTTAATGGAACGGTTTTAACTTTAGAACATGTGATGCAATGGCTTGATATTATTGAAAATAAAGTTGCTTCTGTTGAGTTGATTGAAAATTTGGATAAAAAGATTCATAATCACATTACCCAATATGGATCTAGGGTTGGAGTTACTTTGAAAAATCTTAAAGAGAAAGAACCTATAGTTAATGAAAAAATTGATCTAGATTCTGCAAGAATCGGTAAACTTGAGGATAACATTACCAACTTAGGTTCCGCATTTTCTTCCATGAAAAACACTCCAAAACCTCCTACCAAAACTGCCAAGTTTATTTATGTTCCTAAAAATAAGGGTGAATCTTCTAGTAAGGGAGACGCGGATCTCAAATCCATAAGTGTCTATCCCAATTGTCTCTCTATCGTTAAGGAACCTTTTGCTACAAACCAATTTCTTGAATTTTTGCCTACAGGTTTAATCATTGCTAAAAAGGAAAAAAAACCTAAATATCGTAAGTGCTCTATTGAGGAATTGAGTGCCAAAGATGGCACTACTTAGATCTATCTTCGCTTTTATGCCTAGCTAGGGGCGTAAAACGATAGCGCTAGTTGGGAGGCAACCCAATTTTATTTGTGTTTTTTGTTTTTGTTTCTGTTTAGTAATAAATTTTGCATCTACCTTCTGTTTAGATGTGTTTTTATCTTTTAATTAGTGTTTGTGCCAAGTAGAACCTATAGGATAACCTATGATGATAGTTGATTTGATTCTGCTAAAAAAATAAAAACTTTGCGTGCATGAAATTAGTTTTGTTAAATCACAGAAACGTGCTTTTGCGTTGATTCTTTTTTCTTCTGATCAATAGACAAATTGTCCAGGACTTCCTATTTTTCTAGGAATTTTAGAGTTCCACAAGTTTGCGTTAGTTACAGATTTCTACAGACTGTTCTGTTTTTGACAGATTCTGTTTTTCGTGTGTTGTTTGCTTATTTTGATGCATCTATGGCTAGTATTAAGTGGTATGAACCATAGAGAACTTGGAATACAGTAGGTTTAAGACCAAAATAAATAAAGAATGAGTTCATTACAGTATGTTATGTGGTGGTTTTGTTTTCTTTCACTAACGGAGCTTATAAGATTTCCTGTTGAGTTTTGTGTTGTGAAGTTTTCAAGTTTTGGGTAAAGCTTTGATGGACTATGGAATAAGGAGTGGCAAAAGCCTAAGCTTGGGGATGCCCATGGCACCCCAAGATATTAAAGAATAGCCAAAAGTCTAAGCTTGGGGATGCCCCGGGAAGGCATCCCCTCTTTCGTCTTCGTTCATTGGTAACTTTACATGGAGCTATATTTTTATTCGCCACATGATATGTGTTTTGCTTGGAGCGTCGTGTATTAATTATTATTTGCTTTTTAGTTTTCCACAATCATCCTTGATGTACACACCTTTTGGGAGAAGCCCACTTGACTGAAATTTCTTAGAATACTCTATGTGCTTCACTTATATCTTTTGAGCTAGATAGATTTTGCTCTAGTACTTCACTTATATCTTTTAGAGCACGACGGTGGCTTAATTTTGTAGAAATTGCTAGTCTATCATGCTTCACTTATATTATTTTGAGAGTCTTTTAGAACAGCATGGTATTTGCTATGGTTATAAAATTGGTCCTAGAATGGTAGGCATCCAAGTTGGGTACAATAAAAACTATCATAGAAAGTGAATTGGATGCTATGATCAACTTGATACTTGATAATCGTTTTGAGATATGGAGGTAGTGATATTAAAAGTCATGCTAGTTGGGTGATTATGAATTTAAAGAATGCTTGAGTTGAAGTTTGTGATTCCCGTAGCATGCACGTATGGTGAACTGCTTTGTGATGAAGTTGGAGCACAATTTTATTTATTAATTGTCTTCCTTATGAGTGGCAGTCGGGGATGAGCGATGGTCTTTTCCTACCAATCTACCCCCCCTAGGAGCATGCGCGTAATACTTTGTTTTTGATGACTTGTAGATTTCTGCAATAAGTATATGAGTTCTTTTGACTAATGTTGAGTCCATGGATTATATGCACTCTCACCCTTCCACCATTGCTAGCCTCTCTTGTACCGCACAACTTTCACCGGTACCATACACCCACCATATACCTTCCTCAAAACAGCCACCATACCTATCTATTATGGCATTTCCATAGCCATTCCGAGATATATTGCCATGCAACTTTCCACCGTTTCGTTTATATGACACGCATCATCATTGTCATATTGCTCTTTCCATGATCATGTAGTTGACATCGTATATGTGGCAAGGCCACCTTCATTATTTTCATACATGTCACTCTTGATTCATTGCATATCCCGGTACACCGCCGGAGGCATTCACATAGAATCATATTTTGTTCTAGTCTTGAGTTGTAAATCAATAAAAGTGTGATGATCTTCATTATTAGAGCATTGTCCCAGTGAGGAAAGGATGATGGAAACTATGATTCCCCCACAAGTCGGAGTGAGACTTCGGACTTTACAAAAAGAAAAAAAAAAGAAAAAAAGGGAAAGGCCAAAGAGAAAAAAAGAAAAAAAGAGAATAAAAGAAAAAAAATGAGAGAAAAAGAGAGAAGGGACAATGCTACTATCCTTTTACCACACTTGTGCTTCAAAGTAGCACCATGATCTTCATGATAGAGAGTCTCCTATGTTGTCACTTTCATATACTAGTGGGAATTTTTCATTATTGAACTTGGCTTGTATATTCCAATGATGGGCTCCCTCGAAATGCCCTAGGTCTTCATGAGCAAGCGAGTTGGATGCACACCCACTTAGTTTCTTTTGTTGAGCTTTCATACATTTATAGCTCTAGTGCATCCGTTGCATGGCAATCCCTACTCACTCACATTGATATCTATTAATGGGCATCTCCATAGCCCGTTGATACGCCTAGCTGATCTGAGACTATCTTCTCCTTTTTTGTCTTCTCCACAACCACCATTCTATTCCACATATAGTGCTATGTCCATGGCTCACACTCATGTATTGCTTGAAAGTTGAAAAAGTTTGAGTTACTAAAGTATGAAACAATTGCTTGGCTTGTCTTCGGGGTTGTGCATGATTAAATACTTTGTGTGATGAAGATAGAGCAACAGCCAGACAATATGATTTTGTAGGGATAACTTTCTTTAGCCATGTTATTTTGAGAAGACATGATTGCTTTGATTAGTATGCTTGAAGTATTACTATTTCTTGTGTCAATATGAACTTTTATTTTGAATCATTTGGATCTGAACATTCATGCCACAATAAAGAAAATTACATTGAGAATTATGCTAGGTAGCATTTCACATCAAAAATTCTGTTTTTATCATTTACCTACTCGAGGACGAGCAGGAATTAAGCTTGGGGATGCTTGATACATCTCCAATGTATCTATAGTTTTTGATTGTTCCATGCTATTATATTACCCCTTTTTGGATGTTTATGGGCTTTATTTTACATATTTATATCATTTTTGGGACTAACCTACTAACCGGAGGCCCAACCCGTATCGCTGTTTTTTTCTTCCTATTTCAGTATTTTGAAGAAAAGGAATATCAAATGGAGTCCAAACGGAATGAAACCTTTGGGAGCGTCATTTTTGGAACGAACGTGATCCGGAGAACTTGGAGTGCAAGTCAAGAAGCAAATGAGGCGGCCAGGAGATAGGAGGGCGCGCCCACCCCTCCTGGGTGCGCCCCTTGTCTCCTGGGCCCCGTGAGTGGCCCCCGACATACTTCTTCCTCCTATATATACCCACGTACCCCAAAAACATCCATGGAGCTAACGCAAAACAATTTCCACCGTCGTAACCTTTTGTATCCGCGAGATCCCATCTTGGAGCCATCGCCGGTGCACCGCCGGAGGGGGAATCGACCATGGAGGGCTTCTACATCAACACCATAGCCCTTCCGATGAGTTGTGAGTAGTTTACCACAGACCTTCAGGTCCATAGTTATTAGCTAGATGTCTTCTTCTCTCTTTTTGGATCTCAATACAATGTTCTCCCCCTCTCTTGTGGAGATCTATTCGATATAAACTCTTTTTGCGGTGTGTTTGTCGAGATCCGATGAATTGTGAGTTTACGATCAAGTTTATCTATGAGAAATATTTGAATCTTCTCTGAATTCTTTTATGTATGATTGAGTTATCTTTGCAAGTCTCTTCGAATTATCAGTTTGGTTTGGCCTACTAGATTGATCTTTCTTGCCATGGGAGAAGTGTTTAGCTTTGGGTTCAATCTTGCAAAGTGTCCTTACCCAAAGGATGTAAAGGGTTGCAAGGCACGATTGTATTGTTGCCATCGAGGATAAAAAGATGGGGTTTATATCATATTGCATGAGTTTATCCCTCTACATCATGTCATCTTTCTGAATGCGTTACTCTATTCTTATGAACTTAATACTCTAGATGCATGCTGGATAGCGGTCGATGTGTGGAGTAATTGTAGTAGATTGTGGAATTCCGATCCGCATGGAGCAGGGGGCCTTCGCACGTCAGCCCAGGATAACACCTGACGCACGACAGGTCCATGATACAGCATTCCAGGTACAAGAATATTCATCAAATACATGTGTATATAATTACATCAGTGCTGAATATAATCTTCTGGCAAAGCCCTAAGGCTATTTACATGACAGCGGAAGTCTATTTAAATGGCGGCGGAAGTCTTGATTTGGCAGCATAACACTCTGGCTGGGCTCCACAACTCACAGGACTGGCAAGATTACGGCCTAGCACGACAGAACAAGTCAACAAACTACAAAACTGGCATGACACGCCAGGTCAGTACATTGAATGTACTTGCAAGAAAACCAAATACATAGCATCCAAACAAGCAGAAGACAAAGCAAGAACCAAGCGTCTACAACAACCTATCTCATATCAGAAACTAAGCATGGCATAATATCAACCCAAGTCATAAATCAAACTAACATCATGGCATCTGCTAGCATGGTAACATCATGGTATATCAAATTTACTTCTAACATGGGAATAGCAAAGCATACCATATCATCTCAATCATATCCATCAAAGCATGGCATGGCATAAATAAACTACCGATCATATCAAATGCAGACATAGCATGTTAACTGTATGCAACCATCTCATGATCTACCATGGTTCTTTAAATGCACACATATAACTCATGCAATGCAACCAAACTTGTGCACTGAGTCCATCGGACTCTCTTACCAACGGTGATCACCTCACTTCCTGATCACAAACCGAGACAAACTCGTGATCCTTACGGCGATCACAACCCGACCAACAACTGGCCCGTGATCCTTACGGTGATCAAAACCCGACCAACAACTGGCCCGTGATCCTTACGGTGATCACAACCCGACCACATCTAGCCCAGCTTAATTATTTCAGGTTTAGCCTCCATTTCGACCAAGACCCGATAGTGTACCCTACTACGAACTTATGCCCATGACCGAGGACGCGGCTATCGATAGTTTAAATACACTCTGCAGAGGTAGCACACTGTACCCACACTACGGAACCCATGGCCTCGCACTTCCATTCGGGTGGACCAACGACATTCCAACGAAACCGATCTACTGTCATGCACTCTCCCGGCCACTCCGACTCACTCCCCACTGGGCTAGTCCTGGGTGGCCCCGTGTCTACCTCCAGACACCTCAACGACCACCGTCGTGGCCCGTCCCACTCTGGGACACGTGCACATAACAACAACAATGGGCTCACAAGGTTATGCTCTGCCTACCTGATCAGGGTAGCGCGCCATAACCTTCCCTAGTTGGAGGCACCGACCAGAGGCACGACAATAGACCGAATTAAGGCCGTCCCATACTGGCAAATGTGGTTGCACTTGGAAAAAGTCCGATTTTGCGGCACTATGACTCGATCCCATCAATGACGGAGTGGTTTTGTTATTAAGTCATGTTATTATCTTCTCCATCATCAATCATCATACCAGCATCTTAACATGAATGCAACAATGAGCATACTTCATACAAATGCTTTAACAAAACATCGGGCTTCTCAAGTGAACACTTACAGCATAAAGAACATGACAATACCAAGTACTAACATATCCATGGTGCATTACCATCATCATAGCATTTTATAATGATGACATGAAAATAAATTAGAGTAGTTACATGGCATCATCAGTAACAACATTCTAATTATCATGGCAAGAAGTAGCATGAAATCACAAGCATGCATAATAAACATAATAAAATAACTGCAGACGAAAACGATAAGAAACAACAGCAACTACACACACAAGGTGCAAGCAAAGTCAACATGCAAGTTCGGGGCTCATGATAAGAGGTTGGCTTGCCTGGGGGTCGACAAATACTCCGGGAAGAAGTGAGAAACGACCGCGGAAAAATTAGCCGGAAATAGTTCTCTCTCGGAGGGGGCTGTTTACGGACAAGGGCAAAGAGGTCATTTTCATAGTGTCAAACCATTGTGAAAATGATGGAAACGGAATGGGCTCGACGAGACGAAGACGTGGGCGTTGGATTCACCTCAATCGGAGTTACGAGTAAAAAGATACGGACGTTTAAAACTCAGGGACTATTCTGTAAAAATACTTCTACAAAAAGGTCCCTGGAAGTTCTAAACCGAACGCGTCTTTTCTGAAAATACGTTTTCCAATCGGGAAAACGACTTTCGGCTGGGCGCCTCCACTTAAGTGACGTGGCGTGGACTGGTCAAAAGGACAGAGGCGGGGCCGGGCTCCAGGGTCGCTGCCAGGTGGGGCCGAGGGGCCCGCCTAGCCAGGTCAACGCCCACCTGGCCGGCTTCTTCTTCCTCCCACACAGGAGCGAGCATGGCCGAGGGAGGCGTCTGCCTCGACGAAGTTGCCGGCACGGCCGGCCACCTCCCGGGGCGCGCGACCTACCGAGAAGATCAGGGCGAAGAGGCGCATCTCGGGGTGGTTCTAGCTTCCATCGAGGATCACCAGGGAGGGAGCTGCACAGCCCGCGGCGGAGAGGGCTTCGGTCGTCGTCGAGGTGGGGGCTATGGTGGCTCCGGCGACGAGGTGAGGAGCTGGGAGGGTCCGCCGGAGTTTGGGGAAGGCGCTGGTGGTGAGGAAACAGAGAGGAGGGCTCGGGGGCGACCGAATCGATGGAGGCCTGAGGCGGCGGCTATGGCGATGGTGGAGGGACCAGAGAGGCTCCGGGCGATGGGGGAGCTGCGGGAGGGTTTGCTGACTGCGAGGGGGCTCGGGAGCTGCTACTTATAGCCGCGGAGGGGCTCGAGGGAGGAACGGAGGAAGTGGCATGCGGCGGGCGACATGTCGCGCGTCGGCGACGGCGCAGTCGTCGGCAGACGCGGCCAGGGCTCACGGGAACGCACGGGAAGGCGACGAGGAGGGCGCGGACGAGCGCCAGAGGCTCACGGAGACGAGCAGAGCTCGAGGACAAGAGGAGGAAGAGGACAGAGGCGAGGAAGAAGACGATGCACATGAGCGCATAGTTCCGGTCGTTGGCACGGCTCGCCGGAGAAGAAAACGAAGGGGGAGGGAAGAGGACGCCGAGGGGTAACTGTTGGGCATTAATGGAGAGGCCAGAGACAGTCGGAGCAGCGATGCCAACGCAAACAGTGGCTAGACCACCATTTTGGCTGGCTGCACGCGTGGTCACCACTGGCATAGCGCGCTCTGGTTTTTTTTACTGCGGTCAAAACATGTCTAACGCGTAGTCCTTCGAAGATGGAGTGTTACTATGGTAAAGAGACAGGCAGAGACAAAGGGAGTAGAGTAAACCAAGCTCCACATGTTTACTGCTGCAAACTTGGCAACACTCCAGAGAGTAAACCAGAGAGGGTAAAAGGTAAGTTTGATGTTTGGCAGGCTTAGGATAGCAAGGACTACGGTCCTGGGGGTTTTGAGGTCATTAGGACAAATATTCAGCATAGTTGCTTAACAACTGCTAAAAATTTGTTCAAATAGCAAATAATGATGAAGCACTCACTAGGAGTGTTGGATAGAGCTATAACTTGGCAAATCCTCATGATTTGGTCATAAGTAGATGCTGTAAAAAGATCAGCCCAAATGGACTTGCCAAATTGGTACTTTCTTCACAAACATTACTTTGGACCAGAAACTTGATAAAATCCTAGGAAAATATTGGCTAAATAAAATTAGCCAAACTCTTGGGTAGGTGGGTTATATGGATAGGAGAGGGCTTGTAATTATTTTCAGCTACAATGGAGCAATATAAAATATACTTGCTTCACAAACTGAAAATTTGGACAGAAAATAAGAATTACTCCTGTGCTCACATAACTCAATTAAATGAGCTGCATTTGGGTGAAGACTAATGATTTGCGATACTTGAGAGTATGGAAAAGTTTCATCGCATTTGGGAACCCTATGTAGGTACTTCCTTCACAAAGTGACAATCTGGTCAGAAACTTTGGAAAATTGCACAGGGAGCTAGGATGATTGGATTGAGCTCATCTTTGGTATCCATGGGTCATTTATCATTATTAAATACCCTGCCAATTTGCAGCTCAAATGGAGTTAGTAATAAAGCACTTCCTTTGCAAAATTCCAGAGAAGGCAGAAACTTGCATTGGATCATGTGCCCAATTTTTGAACTGATGAACATGAGATAAATATGGAACTAGTGATTATATAGAAAGGACAAGCTCCACAATTTATCTGAGAATTTCCCAGCTATAAAAATAGTAGTTCCTTTAGAGAATGGGAGAAATGCAAAATTTGTATTAAATAGGAAAAGACAGTTTTCCTTATTTAATTATGGCCAATATAATTGCCAGAGCTTGGATTAGGCATAATTATCAACTCCACCAATTCACATGAATTTAGGAGATGGCTAGATATGCCTTTGGATTTTATTCCTCAGAAAGGCAAGAAAAGGAATAAATCACAATTCAAAAATATTGCATGGGACTTGGCAATATTTTGGCATATCCAAGGTTGAAAAGGATAGGAGGATCTCTAGGAATAGAAGGGATGATCAACAGATCAAGGAAAATGGTATCTCCTTTGAAATCACAAAGGGCATATTCAAATCCCAAAAATTTGGAATTAAGGTTTGAGAGGGTTTAACATGATTCAACTGAGGTCTTTCCCACTGAAAAAAGACATGAGCAAGTTTTGAAAGGTTGGAAATGACAAGAATTCTCAGAGTCATCAGCAAAACTCAGGAGAAAGATTTTGAAAATAAGTGCCAGGAAAGAATAACAGCACAAAAATTAATAACCCAATTTTAGGGCTGTTACATAGATGCAGGCAGGAGTCAGTCTACTTGTTGCGGACGTGATGCCTATATACATGATCATGCCTAGATAAGCTCATAATTATTCTCTTTTCTATCAATTGCTCGACAGTAATTTGTTCACCCACCGTAATACTTATGCTATCTTGAGAGAAGCCACTAGTGAAACCTATGGCCCCCAGGTCTATCTTTTATCATATAAGCTTTCAATCTACTTTTATTTGCATCTTTACTTTTTGCATCTATATTATAAAATACCAAAAATATATTTATCTTATCATATTATCTCTATCAGATTTCACTTTCGCAAGTGGCCGTGAAGGGATTGACAACCCCTTTATTGCGTTGGTTGCGAGTTCTTTGTTTGTTTGTGTAGGTGCGTGGGACTTTTGAGGAGCCTCCTACTGGATTGATCCTTGGTTCTCAAAAACTGAGGGAAATACTTACGCTACTATTGCTGCATCACCCTTTCCTCTTCAAGGAAAACCAATGCAAGCTCAAGACGTAGCAGGCACCGGTTGAGGCCCGACAGGGAGGCAAGATGGTCGCCGGTGAGACAGCAGGGTCGACGACGGGCGGAGCAGGAGAGAACGGAGGGAGGAGAGCCTGTGAGGGAGGGTCGGGCATGAGGCTTCTAAAATCAAGCCGGACTAGATGAACATTTATTTGGGGCCTAAATGCAATTTTGAAAAACGCGCATTTTTCCTAAATCCAAATAAAAAGGCGAAAAACTCAAAATAAATCTTATTTGATTTTTTATTAAATCTTCATTATTTCTTTATTTTGGGAAAGTCATTTTATTCCCTCTCTGAAATTTTGTAGTAGAAATAATTGAAGATAAAATAAATAAAATCAAATGATCCTATTTTCAAAATTTGAGAAAACCCAAATATGAAAATAACGAAATCCCAAACTCTCTCCGTGGGTCCTTGAGTTGCGTACAATTTCTAGGATCGAGCCAACAATGCAACAAAATATGCTATGCAATGATGATCTAAGTATAACATTCCAAATTGAAAATTTGGGATGTTACACACTAGATGCACTAACAATGGGTGGATTAAATAGAGAGATTCAGACCATTCTAGAGTATAAGGAGTATAATAATATCACTTGTTTATTCCATCTTGCTTGTAAAGCTGAACGTGAAGTGCAGGATCGACAAGCATTGCCGCGAACTAACTTTTCTACAGGTCGACCTTCATCATGGACACCGCGTGCATCTTCAACTTCCACTGCACCAGCACCTCCATCAGGTGCCACCTCCAGCCGTGATACAAGAAAGTAGGCACAACCACCACTATCTACCAAGAGCACACCTGTGGGGCCTGCATAGAGCTCTTCTTCTTCCATGGCATCAACAGGGCACACATGTGATATTATTTGTCGTCGTTTTAAGGGAAGAGGTCATTATGCGAGAGCATGCAAATCTAAGCATGTGTTGATTGCTACTAAGGATGGTGGGTATGAGTCCGCTGGTGACTATGATGAGGAGACTTTGGCTCTTATTACATGCGAAGAACATGGTGGAGATAATTCTAAACATGAGACACAATACATGGCTCCTGAAAATGCTGACAGGTACGAGTGTTTAGTTGCTCAAGGTGTTTTGAGTGTGCAGGTCACACAAGCTGAGAAAAATCAGAGGCATAATTTGTTCCATACAAAGGGAGTTGTGAAGGAACGTTCTATTCGCGTCATCATTGATGGAGGGAGCTGCAACAACTTGGCTAGCATGGAGATAGTGGAGAATTTATATCTCACCACAAGACCACATCCACATCCTTACTATGTCCAATGGTTCAATAACAGCAGCAAGGTTAAGGTAACGCGTGTTGTTCGTGTGCATTTTAGTATCTCTACATATGATGATTATGTTGATTGTGATGTGGTACCCATGCAAGCATGTTCCTTATTACTTGGTAGACCATGGCAATTTAATAAAAAAATTGTACACCATGGTAGAAACAATCAGTATACTCTTGTTCATAAGGATAAACATATTACTTTGCTTCCTATGTCACCAGATTCCATTTTGAAAGATGATATTAATAGAGCTAATAAAGCAAAACAGGAGAAAAATAAGAGTGAAAATAAGATTGTGGCAAAAGATTTTGAGCAACAAATGAAGCCTATTAATAAACCATCTAGTGTTGCTTCTGATATTAAATTGAAAAGTGCATGTTTATTTGCCACCAAATCTGATATTGATGAGCTAGATTTCAGCAAATCTGTTTGCTATGCTTTTGTGTGCAAAGAGGCATTATTTTCATTCAAGGACGTGCCTTCCTCTTTGCCTCCTGCTGTCACTAACATTTTGCAGGAGTTCACTGACGTCTTTCCACAAGACGTGCCACCGGATTACCGCCTATTCGAGGGATTGAGCATCAGATTGACTTAATTCCTGGTGCTTCACTGCCAAACCGTGCACCATACCATACCAATCCAGAGGAGACGAAGGAGATTATGCATCAAGTACAGGAGCTTCTCGACAAAGGTTATATATGTGAATCCCTTAGTCCTTGTGTTGCTCCTATTATTCTAGTGCCTAAAAAGGATGGTACATCGCGTATGTGTGTTGATTGTAGAGGCATTAGTAATATTACTATTCGTTATTGTCATCCTATTCCTAGGCTAGATGATATGCTTGATGAATTGAGTGGCTCTACAATATTCTCCAAACTTGATTTGCGTAGTGGATACCATCAAATTCGTATGAAATTGGGGGATGAATGGAAAACAACATTTAAAACTAAGTGATGCCTAACACTCTTTGGCTCTGGGTGTTTTGGGCTTTGTTCTCGCAAGGATTCTCTCTTAAAGGTTTCAGAGGTGGGTTGCTCTCAAACGACAAAAGCCATGCACTAACTCTGAGCAGCCACCAATTTATGGTGTAGGGGGTGGGCTATTTATAGCCAGAAGGCAACCCGACTTGATTTGTCCAAAATGACCCTAGGTCACTAAGGAACTGACACGTGTCCAACGATCAGATTTCAAACACACGCGACAGCTTGACTTGGGCTACAAGTAAAGCTGACTCATCCAGCTCTGGATAAGATTTGCTCTCATTGTCTTCGCTCGAAGACATAGGATTTGGTTGAGCATCACATCAGTCACTCTGACTTTGTTCACTTGGACCCCACTTAACAGTGCGGTGGTTCCTATGACTCAACAAAGAAGAAAAGGAAACTACGAAACAACTATGTCTTCGTACTCCATAGTCTTCCCGTGATGTCTTCTCATGTCATAGTATTCAATGTGAATGTCTTCACAGACCACCATTGTCTTCAATGTCTTCACACATTTTTAGGGGTCATCTCTGGTAGGTAAACCAAATCAATATGGGACTACTACCTGTGTTATCCTGCAATTCTCACAAACACATTAGTCCCTCAACCAAGTTTGTCGTCAATACTCCAAAACCAACTAGGGGTGGCACTAGATGCACTAACAATGGGTGGATTAAATAGAGAGATTCAGACCATTCTAGAGTGTAAGGAGTATAATAATATCACTTGTTTATTCCATCTTGCTTGTAAAGCTGAACGTGAAGTGCAGGATCGACAAGCATTGGCGCGAACTAACTTTTCTACAGGTCGACCTTCATCATGGACACCGCGTGCATCTTCAACTTCCACTGCACCAGCACCTCCATCAGATGCCACCTCTAGCCGTGATACAAGAAAGTAGGCACAACCACCACTATCTACCAAGAGCACACCTGCGGGGCCTGCACAGAGCTCTTATTCTTCCATGGCATCAACAGGGCACACATGTGATATTATTTGTCGTTGTTGTAAGGGAAGAGGTCATTATGCGAGAGAATGCAAATCTGAGCATGTGATGATTGCTACTAAGGATGGTGGGTATGAGTCCGCTGGTGACTATGATGAGGAGACTTTGGCTCTTATTACATGCGAAGAACTTGGTGGAGATGATTCTAAACATGAGACACAATACATGGCTCCTGAAAATGCTGACAAGTGCGAGCGTTTAGTTGCTCAAGGTGTTTTGAGTGTGCAGGTCACACAAGCTGAGAAAAATCAGAGGCATAATTTGTTCCATACAAAGGGAGTTGTGAAGGAATGTTCTATTCGCGTCATCATTGATGGAGGGAGCTGCAACAACTTGGCTAGCATGGAGATAGTGGAGAAGTTATCTCTCACCACAAGACCACATCCACATCCTTACTATGTCCAATGGTTCAATAACAGCGGCAAGGTTAAGGTAACGCGTGTTGTTCGTGTGCATTTTAGTATCTCTACATATGATGATTATGTTGATTGTGATGTGGTACCCATGCAAGCATGTTCCTTATTACTTGGTAGACCATGGCAATTTGATAAAAATTTTGTACACCATGGTAGAAACAATCAGTATAGTCTTGTTCATAAGGATAAACATATTACTTTGCTTCCTATGTCACCTGATTCCATTTTGAAAGATGATATTAATAGAGCTAATAAAGCAAAACAGGAGAAAAATAAGAGTGAAAATAAGATTGTGGCAAAAGATTTTGAGCAACAAATGAAGCCTATTAATAAACCATCTAGTGTTGCTTCTGATATTAAATTGAAAAGTGCATGTTTATTTGCCACCAAATCTGATATTGATGAGCTAGATTTTAGCAAATCTGTTTGCTATGCTTTTGTGTGCAAAGAGGCATTATTTTCATTCAAGGACGTGCCTTCCTCTTTGCCTCCTGCTGTCACTAACATTTTGCAGGAGTTCACTGACGTCTTTCCACAAGACGTGCCACCGGATTACCGCCTATTTGAGGGATTGAGCATCAGATTGACTTAATTCCTGGTGCTTCACTGCCAAACCGTGCACCATACCATACCAATCCAGAGGAGACGAAGGAGATTATGCATCAAGTTTAGGAGCTTCTCGACAAAGGTTATATATGCGAATCCCTTAGTCCTTGTGTTGCTCCTATTATTCTAGTGCCTAAAAAGGATGGTACATCGCGTATGTGTGTTGATTGTAGAGGCATTAGTAATATTACTATTCGTTATTGTCATCCTATTCCTAGGCTAGATGATATGCTTGATGAATTGAGTGGCTCTACAATATTCTCCAAACTTGATTTGCGTAGTGGATACCATCAAATTCGTATGAAATTGGGGGATGAATGGAAAACAACATTTAAAACTAAGTTTGGATTATATGAGAGGTTAGTCATGCCTTTTGGGTTAACTAATGCACCTAGTACTTTCATGAGATTAATGAATGAAGTTTTATGAGCCTTCATTGGACGATTTGTGGTAGTCTATTTTGATGATATACTGATTTATAGCAGATCTTTGGAGGAACATTTGGAACATTTATGTGCTGTCTTTGTTGCTCTACGTGATGCACATTTGTTTGGTAACCTTGGGAAGTGCACCTTTTGCGCCGACCGAGTATCTTTTCTTGGCTATGTTGTTACTCCACAAGGAATTGAAGTTGATAAAGCCAAGATTAAAGCTATTGAGAGTTGGCCGTAGCCCAGAACGGTCACACAAGTGAGGAGTTTTCTTGGCCTTGCTGGATTCTGTAGGCGTTTTGTGAGAGATTTCAGCACCATTGCTGCACCTCTCAATGATCTTACAAAGAAGGATGTGCCTTTTGTTTGGGGTACCACACAGGAAGAAGCCTTCACGATATTGAAAGATAAGTTGACACATGCTCCTTTACTCCAACTTCCTGATTTTAATAGGACTTTTGAGCTTGAATGTGATGCTAGTGGAATTGGACTTGGAGGAGTGTTATTACAAGATGGCAGACCTATTGCATACTTATGATAAAGAATTATATGCTCTTGTTCAGACTTTAGAAACATGGAAACATTATTTATGGCCCAAAGAATTTGTTATATATTCTGATCATGAATCTTTGAAACATATTAAAAGTCAAGCTAAACTAAATCGTAGACATGCTAAATGGGTTGAATTCATTGAGACTTCCCCTTATGTCATTAAACACAAGAAGGGTAAAGAAAATGTTATTGCTGATGCATTGTCTCGTCGCTATACTATGCTTTCACAACTTGACTTCAAAATATTTGGTTTGGAGACCATCAAAGATCAATATGTGCATGATGCGGATTTTAAAGATGTAATGCAGAATTGTAAAGAAGGAAGAATGTGGAACAAGTTCGTTATTAATGATGGATTTGTGTTCCGTGTTAACAAGCTATGCATTCCAGCTACCCGCGTTCATCTTTTGTCGTTGCAGGAGGTGCATGGAGGAGGATTAATGGGACACTTTGGCGCGAAGAAGACGGAGGACGTACTTGCTACACATTTCTTTTGGCCAAAGATGAGACGCAATGTTGAGCGTTTTATTGCTCGCTGCACTACATGTGAAAAAGCTAAGTCATGACTCAAGCCTCATGGATTATATATGCCTTTGCCTGTACCTAGTGTTCCTTGGGAGGATATATCTATGGACTTTGTTTTAGCTTTAACTCGAACAAAGAAGGGTAGGGATAGCATATTTGTTGTCATGGATAGATTCTCGAAAATGGCACACTTTATACCATGTCATAAAGGCAATGATGTTGTTAATGTTGCTGATTTGTTCTTTCGTGAAATTATTCGCTTGCATGGTGTGTCAAATACTATTGTTTCAGATCGTGATACTAAATTTCTTAGCCACTTTTGGAGATGTTTATGGGCTAAGTTGGGGACTAAACTGCATTTTAGTACTACTTGTCACCCCCAAACTGATGGACAAACTGAAGTTGATAATAGAACATTGTCTACTATGCTTAGGGCTGTTTTGAGGAATAATAAGAAAATGTGGGAACAATGTTTGCCTCATACTGAATTTGCTTATAATCGTTCATTGCATTCTACTACTAAGATGTGCCCTTCTGAAATTGTGTATGGTTTCCTACCTCGTGCACCTATTGATTTGTTGCCTCTTCCAACTTCGGAGAAGGTTAATTTTGATGCTAAACAATGTGCTGAATTGATCTTAAAAATGTATGAGTTAACTATGGAAAACATTGAGCTTATGAATGCTAAATATAAATTTGCTGGAGATAAGGGTAGAAAACATGTTGTGTTTGCACCTAGAGATCTTGTTTGGTTACAATTGCGTAAGGATAGATTTCCTAATTTGCGCAAATCAAAGTTAATACCACATGCTGATAGTCCTCTTAAGGTGTTGGAGAAAATAAATGATAATGCATATAAACTTGAGCTGCCTGCAGATTGTGGGGTTAGTCCCACTTTTAACATTGCGGATTTGAAGCCTTATTTTGGTGAGGAAGATGAGCTTCCATCGAGGACGACTTCATTTCAAGAACGGGAGGATGATGAGTACATCAATACCGTTGTTACACCCACAACCCGTGCTACTATACATATTGGGCCAATTACTAGAGCTCGCGCTCGCCAATTGAATTAGCAGGTACTTCCGTTTCTTGGTAATGATTCTAATGTTCATGAGAATATGATGCTGCCTAAATTGGATACATTTGTTTTGCTTACAAATGAAGGGCCTAGCTTGGAGAAGGATGAACATTGGACCAAGAACAAGCATGGAGATGATGGCATGCGCAAGGGAAATAAGAACGGAGTTTCAAGTGATGATTTCAGGACTTTGAAGCCACTGTAATGAGAGCATGAAGTCTTGGACGAAATATACAAGATGCCACTTCATAAATTTCGTCCAGAGGCTATTATAGGTGCTGCGTCACCTTATTATTGGGCAAGGCCCATGTAATTTTGAAATACATAAGTATAGGCTGTTTTTAGAGTCGGTATGTGTGGGGAAATAAGAGATAGGGTTGGTTTCAGACCCGTTCCCCAAGGGCCACGAAATTCCTCCCTCTTCCTCCATATATACGGCCTTTGGGCATCATTTAGTCTTTGGGTTTTGTTTAGATTAAAAGTTCGGCATAGCTGCAACTTCGCGTACTTCGTTTGTGTTCAACGACCAGACCAAGACGTCACAGAACCCCATCTTGATTAATAACGATTTCATCTTATATTCGCAATATCCAGATTGCAATCTCAGTTTCTTGCTTGTTGTTCATTTGCTCGCAGGAAATAGACCCTCGTGGTCAGGTTGATCGTGCTCCAGCATGGTCAATAACCTCCCAGAGTTGGTTTAGCGGTTGCTAAGGCGTGGCGTCCTCGCACGTACGTAGTCGGGTCGTCAAAGTCTACTCCTCCAAAACGATTATCACCATCTCATCGAAAGACGGGACACCTTTGCCTATATCACAAGATGACCCGCCTCCATAGACTGACGCGACAGCCTCTGAGGCCATGGATATTGAAGCTAACCCGGCGGATAATCATGACCTGCCAAGTCCTATTCCTTCTTCAACTCCTGTCAAATCAGCTGAAGAAACTCCTCAAACAATGATGACATTTATATCATTGGGGTGAGTCAAAAACACCAAAGACCTCCACCGTGCTAGCTAAGCACTCAGCCAAGTCGCCCTTGCTGGAAGGTCAAAACAAAACTTGAACTGCCAAACTGTGAGGCTCTTAGCGCGGAAGAGGTGTATGCGGGCTACTTGAGCCGCTTAACTACAAGCCGAGACATGGAGGCCAGCTTGGTACATATAATGAAGAAGAAGTATGAGGTATGCTTAATTTCTCCTGCTACCTATGCTTACATAGCCACCCAGTCTTGATCATAGGAAAAACATTTGGGTATGGTTAAGACTTGAAGAAATATATATAAGTTTCACAATATAGCCCCAAGGGCCGGGTTATCATGTAAATGATAAGCCGGTTCTTTTAAATTCGCTTGACAAGAAAGCATCACGTAGCCCCCAAGGGCCGGCTTATCTTCATGAGATGAGCCGGGTCTTTCAAATACGACTTCGTTGAAAAATTCACCTGCAACCCCCATGGGCCGGGTTATCATCATGAGATGAGCTCGGACTTCTTCAGTATAAATTGAAAAGAGTGACATACATTAGCCCCCAAGTGCCAAAGATATTGCTTGCAATGTGCTTGGGACTTAAATAGTCTTGCCATAACATCTGTGTCAAAGGCCGACTTAACCAAACCAACAAACTCATATTGTTCTCTTTGAATGACAACCCTCTATTTAACTTGTACAGGAAGCATTAAGCCTGGGCGAGTTAGATCTGGACAGCTTAAAGAAAAACTTAGAGTCTGAACAAGCGGAACGCGCCAAAACTGAATAAAGCTTGAAATCTTCTTTGAAGGACTTAGAAAAAAATGAAGGCCAACTTTGACGCTGAAAGATCTACCTTCAAAACTGAAATGGCTGCCTTATTGAAACACGCTGAAGATGCCGAAAACCAGCTTAAGCCGGTGGTTGCAGAGTTGGCCGGCTTAAACAACATGTCTCTCAAATGACTGCCGCCATCTTTCGTAAGTAAGATTTGTAATTAATTGAAATAACACCCAGCAACTTGAGAAATATGATACTAACTCACCTGGCGACTCTTGCTTTGAATGCATAATAGGTGCCAGCAGTGCTAGCCTTGGGCAAAGTGTGATGACGAAGCTGAAAGCCATCTACTCCTTAACAGAGAAACTATACGCTGGAAGCCTTCGTACACTTGTAGCTGTATCCAATGGCAAGAAGCTCCCACAACTCATAAAAGATGTGCTAGATCAATTGTCCACAATGCAGAAGCAAGTTCAAGAGTTGAAGCTTTTAGCCGCCCGTGCAGGGGAAATCACCGCGCTAAGCCAGGCAAAAGCTTATCAATCAGAGCTGGACCCAAAAGAGATGGTCGGCGGGTGTCCTGAGTATAATGATGATGGGTCTGTCTTCAGTGAAATAGACTTTGCCAAATGTGTCAAGGAAATGCGGCCTTTGGCATGTCAACTTGCACGAGAGCTGAAGCTGAAGAGGTACCAGTCGGCTTATGATAGCAGCAACATTCGAGTCAAGGCGCCTTCTTTCAATGTTGTTGATTTGACTCTTCAAAGGTGTAAGCATATCTTTGCCTGTGATATTGACCCTTCTCCTGTAATGAATGATGAAGCAATCTTTGGATCCTTAAGTGGTATCGACTGGACGACGGACAATCTTCAGATTGCAAGTGACAAAGAGCCATCACAGGATAACCCGAAAGCTTCTACTACAAGACGCCATATGATGTTAACCCGGCAGGGCATAACCCAGACGACACAGAGGCCGGCTCAACGGAGTAATCTTACTCCTTATAGACTTGTGAAAAAAAATTCGGCTCAACTTATAGCCTTGTAATAGCCTTATCTGAAAACAACTGGTTGCCTTGTCATGCCTTCGTGCATGTTTTAACTGATAATCAAACAACTTTATGATCAAACTTCTTTCCATGCCTGATCAATATATGCAACTTTGTTTTTCTTTGCACCATCTTTGAATTCAGGTGACTTCTTGATATTTTGTCATATAATCTGAAGGGGTCCATCAATTCATGTACTGGCGACTTATAGTCAAAAGCCAGGGGGTTAATAACCCAATGAGCCATGGTCATGAAAACATCTTGAGTGGATCACCTTTGCGGCTTATGGCCATGATAAGATCAATTTTGAGCAATGCTAACCCGAATCATCTTTGATCCAGGGACTTGTTGTCTGCATATAAATATGATTAAAAATATAAAAATATCTATAAAGACAGAAAATGGAGAATATAGACATTTATATCTCATTATTGATAAGTCGGCTCTTAAGGCTTGACCAGAAAAGACTGGCCTTTTAAGGCTCAAGTCTTGCTTCAAAGAAGCTTGTCTTAATAGCCTTGGTTTATCCTTGCTATCAGTAAGCTAGACCCTCACATGACTTAAAGCCGCCGGTTTAAATTTGACAAGTTTAGGGTCCGCAAAGATTGACTTGTCAAGTGTATGTTGGGTCATCTTGTTCGGAGTAGCATCAAGCATATGGGCAGGTTTAACCAATAACGTATCATTTTTGTCGGGTGAAAAGGGTTTTTAAGCTAAACCTAGTGAGTTAGAAGCCCCCTAGTGCCCTTATAATCAATTAATAAAGACTCATGCATAGAAAATATGAGATGAAATGATAGAGGCCCCGAGTTTTAGGGATGCCGGCTTTATTATGTTGATGATAAGAATATATGCATGATATGTCTATACAAAGATTGGAGCCAGTGGCTCAAGTGTTGTAAGGCTGAAGATGAGCAATAATCCAAGGCCTGTTGGTATCCTCCTCAGAAGTACGTGACTTATTGGGATCACGTATGTCAATGAGGTAATATGACCCATTGTTGAGGTTTTTGCTAACCACAAAGGGCCCCTCCCAAGGGGGTGATAACTTATGCCTGCCTGCCTGATCTTGAATCAAACGGAGCACTAAGTCGCCCTCCTGGAATGTCCGGCTTTCAACTCTGCGGCAGTGATAGCGACACAGGTATTCTTGGTAAATCGTCGAGCGAGCTGCTGCAAGGTCATGTTCTTCATCCAAGGCATCAAGAGCATTTTGACACGCCATCTCGTTGTCTATTTCAACGTAAGCTGCCACCCTGGGCGAGTCATGATGAATATCACTTGGGAGAACTGCCTCTGCACCATAAACCATGAAGAAGGGCATATAGCATGTTGATCTGTTGGGGGTGGTCCTGATACTCCAAAGAACTTAAGGAAGGTCCTCAACCCAACAACCCGGCATTTGTTCCAAAGGAACCATAAGCCGGGGCTTGATCCCTCGTATATCTCCTAGTTAGCGCGTTCTGCCTGACCATTGGACTGAGTATGAGCCATCGAGGATACATCAAGATGGATGGGCTCTCTTTGACACAACTCCTTCATAGAACCCTTACACAGATTTGTGCCATTGTCAGTGATGATACTATGAGGATAACCGAAGAGGAAGATCAGTTTTTTAACAAACTGAACTACAGTAACTGCTTCACCATTACTAACTGGCTCTGCCTCAATCCACTTGGTAAACTTGTCAACTGCCACCAAAAGGTGGGTGTTCTTGTCTTTAGACCTCTTGAACGGCCCAACCATATCAAGCCACCAGACCACAATCGGCCAAGTGATTGGTATCATCCTCACTTCCTGAGCCGGCACTTGAGCTTGCCTTGCAAATTTTTGACATCCATCACACTTGCTGACAACATCTTTTGCATCAGCATGAGCCGTCAGCCAGAAAAACCCATGACGAAAAGCTTTATCCACCAAAGATCATGACCTGGCATGATGACCACAATCGCCTGCATGAATTTCTTGTAGGATCTCACGTCCTTCTTCAGGAGGAACACAACGTTGGAACACGCCAGTCACACTACATCTGTGTAACTCGCCATTGACAATGGTCTTGGACTTGGATGGCCTTGTGACCTACCATGCCAGATTTTCATTGTATGGTAACTCGCCTTGAGTCAGGTAAGCCAGATAAGGCATCGTCTAGTCAGGGACGGCATGAAGAGCTGCCACCAACAGTCCCCCCGGGTCAGCAACAACAAGATCTTCCACTGAAGGTACTTTAATAGAGGGGTTATGTGGCGCATCAAAGAACACATTAGGGGAACCGGCTTATGTTGTGAACCGAGCCATGATAGTGCATCAACCGCCTCATTTTTTTGCTGGTCTATATGATCCAGCTGGTAACCCTTAAAGTGACCAGCAATATTATCAACTGCCTCACGATAAGCTGTCATAAGCGGGTCTTTAGAATCCCACTTTCCTGAAACTTCTTGTGCCACTAAATATGAGTTGCCCTGACATCTAACCCGGCTCAAGTTCATCTCCTTGGCCATTCAGAGTCCATGGAGCAAAGCTTCATACTCAGATGTATTGTTAGTACAAGGGAACATGAGCCTTAAGACATAACAAAATTTATCACCTCGTGGAGATTCTAGGATAACTCCAGCCCCGAGCCTTCCAACTGCCTGGACCCATCAGAGTGTATACTCCAATATGTATTGTCCGGCCTCTCCTCAGGTGCTTGTAGCTATGTCCAATCATTTATGAAATCCACCAAACTTGAGACTTGATGGTTGTTCTTGGCACATATTTCAAATGATGTGACCCAAGCTCAATTGCCCACTTAGCAACCCGGCAGGTAGCCTCTCTTTTCCGAATGATGTCACCAAGTGGAGCAGAACTGACCACTATGATTGGATGTCCAAGAAAATAATGTTTAAGTTTATGGTTGGCCATGAAAACCCCAAACACCAGCTTCTGCCAATGTGGGTATCTCTATTTGGATTCCGTGAGAACCTCACTGACATAATAAGCCGACCGCTAGACTGGATACTCTTTACCCGCCTCCTTGCGCTCTACGACAACTGCTACACTGACGACTTTATTATTAGTCGCCATGTATAGGAGCAAAGGCTCTTTGTCAATAGGACCAGCCAAGATGGGTGGCTCAGGTAACTGCTTTTTGAGCACCTCAAACGCCTCATTTGCCGATCGCTCCAGACGAAGTGATTAGTTTTCTTCATCATCTGATACAGGAGAATCACCCTCTCTCCAAGGCGGCTTATGAACCGGCTCAAGCCTGCATTACGACCCACCAGGCACTGAACGTCATTGATACATGCCAGCTTAGAAAGAGAGGTAATTGCCTCAATCTTCTCTGGGTTAGCTTCAATGCCCCGCTCTGAGACCAGGAAACCTAGCAACATGCCCCAGCTCAAGATGCGTTGACTGCTGCATCTCAGTACGATCCCGATTATAACTTCGGATATCAGCCAGGCTACCCTTGGCATTAAGCCAAGTTAGGCCAAAAGCCTAAGCTCGGGGAGTACGTATTTCTCACAGACTATACATTCATGTTCACACTATTCTAGTTGTCGGTGCTCATACTCTTTCATTGTATTATCCATGCTAGTTTAATTTCTTTTTCTAGCTTTCTTCTTGTGTGTTTGATAAAACTTAAGAAAAACCAAAAAAATTAGTTAGTTTAATTTCCATGCTTGTAGTAGTAATTAAAATGAAAACCAAAAGGATTTCTCGTTCTTCTTTTACTTGTTGGGAGCTTTCCCGTGTAAATAGTTTTATTTTATTTTCTTTTCTTTGGGGGTCGAGGGTAGAAGACCATATTGAAAATGTTTAGTGGCTCTCTTATGCACGATTGTTTATTTAACTTAGAAGCCCATATTACTTTGTCTTCTCTCTTGAGTTGAATGCCTGCAGATTCCAGCTTAGTCCAATGCACGTGCACTATTATTATTATACCCATCATTCGGTCGTGCAAAGTGAAAGGCAATAATGACGATATATGATGGACTGATTGAGACGAGAGAAGCTGGTATGAACTCGACCTCTTTGTTTTTGTAAATATGATGAGTTCATCGTTCCCGATTCAGCTTATTATGAAGTAAACATATTTGCAATGACATTTAGAGATTATAGTTGCTTGTGCCATGCATAATTAGCTATGAGTTATAATGGTTTACCTTGCATGCCAACATGCTATTAAAATGATTATGATGTGGTATGATGGGATGGTATCCTTCTTTGAATGAATTGAGTGACTCGACTTGTCACATGTTCACGCATGTAGTTGAAACAAATCAACATAGCCTTCACGATATTTATGTTCATGGTGGATTATATCCTACTCAAGCTTGTACTTAGGTATAAATTAATTTTAATGCATGTTTATGACTGTTGTCGCTCTCTCAGTTGGTCGCTTCCCAGTCTTTTGCTAGCCTTCACCTGTACTAAGCGGGAATACTGCTTGTGCATCCAAACTCCATAAACCCCAAAGTTATTCCATATGAGTCCACCATACCTTCCTATTTACGGTATCTACCTGCCGTTCCAAGTAAATTTGTATGTGCCAAACTCCAAACCTTCAAATGAAATTCTGTTTTGTATGCTCGAGCAGCTCATGTTTCAACTAGGGCTGTTTGTATCTTCCATGCTAGGTGGGTTATTCTCAAGAGGAGTGGACTCCGCTCCTCATTCACGAGAAAATAGCTGGTAACCGGGATGCCCAGTCCCATGATCAAAAAGATCAAAGAAAATCAAAATAATTAAAAAAAACTCCCCCAGGGCTGTTGCTAGTTGGAGACACTCGTTGTTTCAAGCAAGCCATGGATTGATGCTTGTTGGTGGTGGGGGAGTATAAAATTTTACCATTCTATTTGGGAACCGCCTATAATGTATGTAGCATGGAAGATATCACCATCTCATAGTTCTGAGATTAATGTTGCTATGACTTTGCTATGCTTAATGCTTGTCATTTGGGCCGGAGCGGCATGATTTCAGATCTGAAGCTATTATGTTTTCATGAATATATGTGAGTTCTTGATCGTATCTTGCAAGTCTATAGTCACCTATTATGTGTTATGATCCGACAACCCCGAAGTGACAACAATCAGGATACTTCTCGGTGATGACCGTAGTTTGAGGAGTTCATGTATTCACTATGTGTTAATGCTTTGGTCCGGTACTCTATTAAAAGGAGGCCTTAATATCCCTTAGTTTCCACTAGGACCCCGCTGCCATGGGAGGGTAGGACAAAAGATGCCATGCAAGTTCTTTTCCATAAGCACGTATGACTATATTCGGAATACATGCCTACATTACATTAATGAACTGGAGCTAGTTCTGTGTCACCCTATGTTTTAGCTATTACATGAGGAATCACATCCGACATAATTATCCATCACTGACCCAATGCCTACGAGCTTTTCACATATTGTGCTTCGCTTATTTACTTTTCCATTGCTACTGTTACAATTACTACAAAACTGCTATCTTTACTTTTGCCACTGTTACCATTACTATCATACTACTTTGCTACTAAATACTTTGCTGCAGATACTAAGTTATCCATGTGTGGTTGAATTGACAACTCAACTGCTAATACTTAAGAATATTCTTTGGCTCACCTTGTGTTGAATCAATAAATTTGGGTTGAATACTCTACCCTCGAAAGCTGTTGCCATCCCCTACACTTGTGGGTTATCAAGACTAATTTCTGGCGCCGTTGTCGGGAGCATAGCTCTATTCTTTGAGTCACTTGGGATTCATCTGTTGATCACTATGAGGAACTTGAAAGACGAAAGAACTAAGATTTTGCCTCAACTACGAGGGGAGGTAAGGAACTGCCATCTAGCTCTGCACTAGATTCTCCTTCTGTTTTGAGTAAGCTTGCGACACCTAAACATGCTACTGCTATGAACTCTGATATGTCGCATGTTATTGATGATGCCACTTCTGCTATGCATGATACTTATGATGAAACTACTTCTGTGCGTGATACTACTTTGCCATTAGGTGAATTTCTTGATGAACAACTTGCTAGGGTTAGAGAGAATGAAATTATTAATGATGAATTTATTGATGATAGTGATGATGAAGGTTCTCCCCCTGATTATGAATTGCCTGTTGTTCCTAAGGGTTATGTTATGGATGAAGAAGCTGCTAGAGCTATCTTTGCTTGCAAGGATAGATATGATCTTAAGAAGTTATTAGCTAAATGGAAGCAGCAATCTCTTAATGCTAGAATGAAACCTGACCCCGCTTTTGCTACTTTACCTATCTGTGTTACTGATAAGGATTATGAATTCTCTGTTGATCTTGAGATTATTACTTTGGTTGAATCTGATCCTTTTTATGGATATGAATCTGAAACTGTTGTGGCACATCTTACCAAGTTAAATGATATAGCCACCCTGTTTACTAATGATGAGAAGTCTCGCTATTATTATATCCTTAAGATATTTCCGTTCTCATTAAAGGGTGATGCTAAAACTTGGTTTAATTCTCTTGATCCTGGTTGTGTGCGTAGTCCCCAGGATATGATTTATTACTTCTCTGCTAAATATTTTCTTGCTCATAAGAAACAAGCTGCCTTATGGAAATATATAATTTTGTGCAAATCGAAAAGAGAGTCTCCCACAAGCTTGGGGAGGCTTCTCCGATTATAATGCTTTGCTGATCATCCTCTTAAGAAAAATGAAATACTTGATATCTTTTATAATGGACTAACCGATGCTTCCAAGGACTACTTGGATAGTTGTGCTGGTTGTGTTTTTAGGGAAAGAACAGTCGACCAAGCTGAATTACTATTGAACAATATGTTGACTAATGAAAATAACTGGACTCTTCCTGAGCCAATTCCTGAGGCAATTCCTGAGCCAATTGAGCCAACTCCTGAGCTTATTCCTAAACCAACTCGGAAGAAGAGGGGAGTTCTATTTCTCAGTCCTGAAGATATGCAAGAGGCAAAGAAATCAATGAAAGAAAAAGGTATTAAAGCTGAAGATGTTAAGAATTTACCTCCTATTGAAGAAATACATGGTCTTAATATACCGTCTGTTGAAGAAATACGTTGTCTTGATAACCCGACACAAGTAGTAAAGGTAAATTCTCTCTATAGATATGATAAAGTTGAAATTCCTTCTACTAAATTTCATAGCCCATGCTTAGATGAATTTGATGACTTTATGGCTAGACAAGAAAGTTTTATTGCTTATGTTGGTAGAGAATTAAAGAATAATGCTTTCGAGATAGGATGCTTGAGTGGTTATATGGCTAGAGTTAAAGGTGAACTTAAACTCATTAGCAAATATGCTTCTATGGTTACCACTCAAGATGAGCAAGTACTTAAAGCTCAAAGTGATTTGCTCGATGAATTAAATAATAAACATGACTTTGCTGTTAGAGTGGCTACTAGAACTGGTAGAATGACTTAGGAACCTTTGTATCCTGAAAGCCACCCTAAGAGAATCGAGCAGGATTCTCAGAGAAATAATTTAGAGGCACGTAGTTCTTCTAAAAAGAAGAAAAAGAAAAATGATAGGACTTTGCATGCTTCTAGTGAACCTGTTATAGACACACCTGAGAATCCCAATAATATTTCTATTTCTGATGCTGAAACACAATCAGGTGATGAACATGAACCTAATGTTAATGCTAATGATAATGTTCATGTTGATGCTCAACCTAGCAATAATAATGATGTAGAAATTGAACCTGCTGTTGATCTTGATAACCCACAATCAAAGAATCAACGTTATGATAAAAGAGACTTTGTTGCTAGGAAGCATGGTAGAGAAAGAGAACCATGGGTTCAGAAACCCATGCCCTTTCCTCCTAAACCATCTAAGACGAAGGATGATGAGGATTTTGAGCACTTTGCTGAAATGATTAGACCTATCTTCGTATGTATGCGCTTAACTAATATGCTTAAATTAAATCCTTATGCTAAGTATATGAAGGATATCATTACAAATAAAAGAAAGATACCAGAAGCTGAAATTTCCACCATGCTTGCTCTTTTAAGGGTGGAATACCAAAGAAACCTGGAGATCCAGGGGTACCAACTATACCATGCTCCATTAAAAGAAATTATGTTAAAACTGCTTTATGTGATCTTGGAGCCGGTGTTAGTGTTATGCCTCTCTCTTTATATCGTAGACTTGAATTGAATAGGCTGACACCTACTGAAATATCTTTGCAAATGGCTGATAAATCAACTGCTATACCTGTCGGTATTTGTGAGGATGTGCCTGTTGTGGTTGCAAATGTCACTATCTTTACAGACTTTGTTATTCTTGATATTCCTGAGGACGATAGTATGTCGATTATCCTTGGTAGACCCTTTTTGAATAGTGCAGGGGCTGCTATTGATTGCAACAAAGGCAATGCCACTTTTCATGTTAATGGTAATGAGCATACGGTACACTTTCTGAGGAAACAACCTCAAGTTCATAGCATCAATTCTATTGGAAAAATTCCAACTATCATTATTGGAGGTTTTGAATTTCCTCTTCCTACTGTCAAGAAAAAGTATGATCTTCTTATTGTTGGGGATGTTCATATCCCCGTTGAGGTAACTTAGTGTTATTCAAAATTTCTCCGGTTCCGTGTTATTCGGAATGAGTTTGTTAACAAGACTTGATCAACCTTGTTAGTGGATTCATTTTCATGATCACGAGATGGATGAAACTAGAAGGCACAACCTTTTCTACCCTCTTTTTACTTTCTGTTATTTAGAATAAATAAAGCAAAAATAGTATTATCTGTCTGTTTTCTGAATTATCCGTGCAATAAAAAAATATCCCGAAAATAAAATTGCTCCAAATGCCCTGCAAATTTAGTATGATTTTTTATGGAATATTTGAGGATTTTAGGCACTAAAAACACTGCAGGGGGGCAAGCACCTGGCCACGAGGGTGGAGGGCACGCCCACACCCCCTGGGCGCGCCCCCCTGTCTTGTGGGCCCATAGTGGCCCCCTCCACTTATTCCTGCACCCACACACTCCATCTTCTTCCCAAAAAATCCCCATCTAGCTCAAGCACGAGTTCTAGCTCATTTTGCTGCAATTTTCGATCTCCTTGCTCAAAGCTCCATTCACAAAAATGCTTTGGGAGATTGTTGCTTGGTATGTGACTCCTCCATTGGTCCAAATAGTTTTTGTTCTAGTGCTTTATTCTTTGCAAATTTTTTCTACAGAGGTGAGCCTGTTCTTGAGCTTGCATGTCAAATTTATGAGGTCCCAAGTAATTCTAATGCATGATATAGGCTCTAGGCACTTGTAGGAGTAGTTGCTACCAATCTTGTTTAGTTTTATTCACTATTATTTTGAAGTTACTAAACTTTTAGAACTTTTCAGAAAAAGAAATATGTCCAGGAGAATGTACCAAGGTGGTTCCTCAACAAAGAGAGGACCTAGGCGTGCTATGCGTGAGCAAGACGATGAACCACCAAGGGATGCTGAAGTGCGGGCTTGTGAGTGGCCATCAGAAAAGTTTATGGTCAATGCAGGAATTAAGGATGAATTTGACGCATATGTGCGTAATGCCGATCTTGAGGACTTCTTACAAGATAAGTGTCCTCAGTACCACCAATTGACTGATTCATTCGTAAGAAGGTTTAAATATACATCTTCGCGTAATTCTCAGAGTGTCATGTTTGATATTTATAATCAATCTTATACCATGGACTTAGAAGATTTTACAACTGCTGGCAAACTCCCGCAGTGGGGCAATGTTCATGAACCCCACAAATCTGAATATAAAGACTTTCTTGCTAGTATTACTGTGGGAGAATCTAGGGATATAGCACAAGCTACCATAGGGAGCATTCATTTTCCTGCTATACATTATTTTGCTCTCTTCATTGGTAGATGCATTAACGGTAAAGATGAAGCATGTCACATGTGTGTCCCTGATCTTTGTGTCTTCAAGAGTGCCGTGTTAGGTAATAAAGATTACAACTTGGGGGCAATAGTTGCACGTAGGTTGCATAATAATGGTATATCTGGAGATTTATTTGGAGGGATGTATGCAACCCGCGTTGCTAATTATCTTGGTATAGCCCCACGAGAGGAGGATATGGAGTTGCTTCCTGCTTATTTAGATTATGACGTGATGGTCAAACATCATTTTCTTTTGAGGAATGAAAAATTCCTGCAGTATTGACTAATCTTTGACAGACGTCGCGCTGTCCATGTTACTCTCCCTGCTCCTTCCCTTTTTGATTACCAGGCAAAACGAAGATATGTTGTTACCAGGGAGGAGGCAGCCGAACACGAGGGGAGAGCGGAGGCAACTCACCAACATGCCGCAGCTCAGGATGCATTGACTGCTGCATCTCAGTACGACCCCGGTTATAACTTCGGATATCAGCCAGGCTACCCTTGGCATTAAGCTAACTTAGGCCAAAAGCCTAAGCTCGGGGAGTACGTATTTCTCACCGAATATACATTCATGTTCACACACTATTCTAGTTGTCGGTGCTCATACTCTTTCATTGTATTATCCATGCTAGTTTAATTTCTTTTTCTAGATATCTTCTTGTGTGTTTGATAAAACTTAAGAAAAAACAAAAAAATTAATTAGTTTAATTTCCATGCTTGTAGTAGTAATTAAAATGAAGGGAAACCCAAAAAGTTTTCTCGTTCTTCTTTTACTTGTTGGGAGCTTTCCCATGTAAATAGTTTTATTTTATTTTCTTTTCTTTAGGGGTCGAAAGTAGAAGACCATATTGAAAATGTTTAGTGGCTCTCTTATGCATGATTGTTTATTTAACTTAGAAGCCCATATTACTTTGTCTTCTCTCTTGAGTTGAATGCCTGCAGATTCTAGCTTAGTCCAATGCACGTGCACCATTATTATTATACACATTGTTCGGTCGTGCAAAGTGAAAGGCAATAATGACGATATATGATGGACTGATTGAGATGAGAGAAGCTGGTATGAAATCGACCTCTCTTGTTTTTGTAAATATGATGAGTTCATCGTTCCTGATTCAGCTTATTATGAAGTAAACATATTTGCAATGACATTTAGAGATTATAGTTGCTTGTGCCATGCATAATTAGCTATGAGTTATAATGGTTTACCTTGCGTGCCAACATGCTATTAAAATGATTATGATGTGGTATGATGGGTTGGTATCCTCCTTTGAATGAATTGAGTGACTCGACTTGGCACATGTTCATGCATGTAGTTGAAACAAATCAACATAGCCTTCACGATATTTATGTTCATGGTGGATTATATCCTACTCATGCTTGTACTTAGGTATAAATTAATTTTAATGCATGTTTATGATTGTTGTCGCTCTCTCAGTTGGTCGCTTCCCAGTCTTTTGCTAGCCTTCACTTGTACTAAGCGGGAATACTGGTTATGCATCCAAACTCCATAAACCCCAAAGTTATTCCATATTAGTCCACCATACCTTCCTATTTACGGTATCTACCTGCCGTTCCAAGTAAATTTGTATGTGCCAAACTCCAAACCTTCAAATGAAATTCTGTTTTGTATGCTCGAGCAGCTCATGTTTCAACTAGGGCTGTCTGTATCTTCCATGCTAGGTGGGTTATTCTCAATAGGAGTGGACTCCGCTCCTCATTCACGAGAAAATGGCTGGTAACCGAGATGCCCAGTCCCATGATCAAAAAGATCAAAGCAAATCAAAATAATTAAACAAAACTCCCCCAGGGCTGTTGTTAGTTGGAGGCACTCATTGTTTCGAGCAAGCCATGGATTGATGCTTGTTGGTGGTGGGGGAGTATAAACTTTTATCATTCTGTTTGGGAACCGCCTATAATGTATGTAGCATGGAAGATATCGCCATCTCATAGTTGTTGCGTTGACAGTGAAAGCATGCCGTTGAAAATGTTATTCATCTCTATTTTAAAATCGAGCTCTGGCACCTCTACAAATCCCTGCTTCCCTCTGCGAAGGGCCTTTCTATTTACTTTTATGTTGAGTCATCACCTTCTTATTAAAAAGCACCCGCTGGAGAGCACACTGTCATTTGCATTCATTACTATTAGTTTATATTGGGTATGAGTTGACTGGATCTCTTTTACCATGAATTACAATGTTTATTCAGTCCTTGGTCTTAAAGGTGCTCTGCATTTATGTTTTGCGGTCTCAGAAAGGGCTAGCGAGATACCATCTTGTTATTCCATATTATGATTGTTTTGAGAAAGTGTTGTCATCCGAGTTTTATTATTATTGCTCGCTAGCTGATTATACCATTGATATGAGTAAATTTGAGACCTAAGTGTTACTGTGAATATGGTTAGTTTCATAATCTTTGCTGAAAACTTGAATGCTGGCTTTACATATTTGCAATAACAAGAGCAAATAGAGTTTGTAAAAGTTTTTCTTTTATCACTTTTAGTTTATCAACTGAATTGCCTGAGGACAAGCAAAGGTTTAAGCTTGGGGGAGTTGATACGTCTCCAACGTATCTACTTTTCCAAACACTTTTGCCCTTGTTTTGGACTCTAACTTGCATGATTTGAATGAAACTAACCCGGACTGACACTGTTTTCAGCAGAACTGCCATGGTGTTGTTTATTGTGCAGAAAACAAAAGTTCTTGGAATGACATGAAAATCCATGGAGATAACTTTTGGAAAATATAAAAAATACTCGTGAAAGAATGAAGGCCAGGGGGTCCACACCCTGTCCACAAGGGTGGGGGCGCGCCCTCTCCCCTGGGCGCTCCCCCTGTCTCATGGGCCCCCTGATGCTCCACCGACCTCAATTCCAACTCCATATATTCCGTTTCATAGAGAAAAAAATCAAAGAGAAAGTTTCATCGCGTTTTACGATATGGAGCCGCCGCCAAGCCCTAATCTCTCTCGGGAGGGCTGATCTGGAGTCCGTTCGGGGCTCCGGAGAGGGGGATTCGTCGCCGTCGTCATCATCAACCATCCTCCATCACCAATTTCATGATGCTCACCACTGTGCATAGGTAATTCCATCGTAGGCTTATTGGATGGTGATGGGTTGGATGAGATTTACCATGTAATTAAGTTAGTTTTGTTAGGGTTTGATCCCTAGTATCCACTATGTTCTAAGATTGATGTTGCTATGACTTTGCTATGCTTAATGCTTGTCACTAGGGCCCGAGTGCCATGATTTCAGATCTGAACCTATTATGTTTTCATGAATATATGTGAGTTCTTGATCCTATCTTGCAAGTCTATACTCACCTATTATGTGTTATGATCCGACAATCCCGAAGTGACAATAATCGGGATACTTCTCGGTGATGACCGTAGTTTGAGGAGTTCATGTATTCACTATGTGTTAATGCTTTGGTCCGGTACTCTATTAAAAGGAGGCCTTAATATCCCTTAGTTTCCACTAGGACCCCGATGCCACGGGAGGGTAGGACAAAAGATGTCATGCAAGTTCTTTTCCGTAAGCACGTATGACTATATTCAGAATACATGCCTACATTACATTGATGAACTGGAGCTAGTTCTGTGTCACCCTATGTTATAGCTATTACATGAGGAATCGCATCCGATATAATTATCCAACACCGATCCAATGCCTACAAGCTTTTCACATATTGTGCTTCACTTATTTTCTTTTCTGTTGCTACTATTACAATTACTACAAAACAACTATCTTTACTTTTGCCACTTTTACCATTACTATCATACTACTTTGCTACTAAATACTTTGCTGCAGATACTAAGTTATCCAGGTGTGGTTGAATTGACAACTCAACTGCTAATACTTAATAATATTCTTTGGCTCCCCTTGTGTCGAATCAATAAATTTGTGTTGAATACTCTACCCTCAAAAGCTGTTGCGATCCCCTACACTTGTGGGTTATCAAACAACAATTTTGACACAACGTTGGTAAGTCGCCTGGTGTTAGGACCCCGATCCTAAGTCACACCAATCGAGCATGTAACACATCATATCACTTTGCGGACTCGTGCATGGTATCCCCAGGGCTGCAGCCTTACCTAGGCCGGGACCGTTTGCGCCTTTTGGCTCACGTATATGATTGTGTCGCTAGCATCCATATGACATAGAACCCTAGCCGACATGACTAGTCGTAAACCCAAGTGAGGGAGTCCTGGATTATGGGGTCCTCAAGGAGCCGGCCCATGTGATATGGGCCAGGCCAATGGGCCGTGAAGATACAAGATAGAAGGCCTTCCCCCATGTCCGGATGGGACTCTCCTTTGCGTGGATGACAAGCTTGGCGTTCGGATGTGTAGTTTCCTTCATCTGTAAACCGACTTTGTACAACCCTAGTCCCCTCTGGTGTCTATATAAACTGGAGGGTTTAGTCCGTAGAGGCAATCACAATCATACAGGCTAGACATCTAGGGTTTAGCCATCACGATCTCGAGGTAGATCAACTCTTGTAACCCCTATACTCATCAAAGTCAATCAAGCAGGACGTACGGTATTTACCTCCATTAAGAGGGCCCGAACCTGGGTAAACATCGTGTCCCCTGCCTCCTGTTACCTTATATCCTTAGACACATAGTTCAGGACCCCCTACCCGAGATCTGCCGATTTTGACATCGACATTGGTGCTTTCATTGAGAGTTCCTCTGTGCCGTCGACAGAAGGGTTGATGGCTTGCCTTGTCATCAAGGACACTATCACTTCCGGAGGAGCCCTAGCTTTAGGGCAAACCCTCCATCTTGGCAGCTTCACCATGGGCGCTCGTTCTGCCATTAAGCCAGAGGCAGCCCAGTCTGTCACCAAAAATCATCTCCGCGTCGGCCCTGAATACTCTGACAAGCTGGATCCGGCAGATGTGTCGGCTTTAAATGAACTGCTAGATCGCATTGCCGCCCTGGGGGTTGCAGCTGACTATGATCAGATTGGGCTTAAACCCGATCAGAGAGAAATCAGATCTCTGCCGATCACGCATCAGGTCGCAATTGTGGAGGAACAAGCTGACAATAACTCTTCTCCTATGTTGAGAACGAAGTATGTTTGGATTTCCGAGCTCGGAGAGACGCGCACCCATCTTCGGGAAGACACTTCTTGTCCTCCGAACATAGAATCGGGCGTTGAGCCTAAGAACACACCAGACGCTCCGAAGCCCGGGCTTGTAACCTCGGAAATTTCTCAGAATTCGGACTTCAAAGTTGGTCAGGGTTCGAATTTAAGCCCACCCACCCAGCACAAGCAATATTCCCCAAGCAATTCCGGTCCTCCGGACATATGCGACTTAATGTACGTACGGTAGCAGCCTCAGGAAACAGTCCACCACTTTTGGGCCAGACTCCTCGTTGTTAAAAACAAGATCAAAGATTGCTGTGACGATGATGCAATCTCGATATTTTGCAACAATTGTATGGATGAGGGAATCCTTAATGCCCTCAAACGCCATCGCATACTACACTTTGCAGATTTGGCACAAATAGTACAGAAGTACTGCGAATGGAAACCGCCTGGAAAACCCAGACAACCCGCTGGGAACGGCAGGCCTTTAGGCGAAGTACTGCGCAATGGAAAGCGCCTGGAAAACCCAGACAGCCCGCTGGGAACGGCAGGCCTTTAGGCCACCTCCCGGACGGGCAAAAAGGATGTACCATCACGGAGCACCTAACCATCATCACGTGGACAAGAAAATCAAGCCCTTTACAGGGCATAGAACGGTCCTCGAGGAATGGCCTGATAAGCCCTGTCAAATTCACATGACACCGGACATCGAACCAATGCATAGCCTCTGAGCATGTTGGATACTCCGGCAAGTGGCCAAGAGCAGCGAGGGTATCCTCACCACCAACACCCCAGAGAACTATCTTTGGAGGACAACAATCTCAAAGTATTCACGGTCTACGAGATCTTTTCATCAAATAATCGACGCAAAAGGGCGCTCCTTGACCTCGCCGAAGTCTGCTAGGTGGCAGCAGTAAATCCTTGGAATGATACGGCGATCACTTTCGACGCTGATGACGAACCAAGATCCCGCTCAGTCTGGGCACCAGCCACTCTGGTCCTAAACCCAATCGTAGATGGCTTTCAGCTCACTAAAGTGCTAATGGACGGTGGCAGCGGACTGGACATCATCTACGAAGACACACTCAATAAAATGCAAATGGACAGGATTCACATTGAGCAAAGTAACACAACCTTTCAAGGTATTATCCCCAGTCGGGAAGCAAGATGCTCAGGAAAAATCAAACTCGACGTGGTATTCGGCACGCCGGCAAACTATAGGTCTGAAGAGTTACTCTTCCATGTGGCACCTTTCAACAACGGGTATCACGCCCTGCTGGGGCGAGATGCATTCACACGCTTCCAAGCCGTACCCCATTACGGGTATATGAAGCTCAAAATGCCCGGGCCCAATGGAACTATCACTATCACTAGCGATCCGGACATAGCACTTCGCGCCGAAAACAAAACTACGTCTCTGGCCCTCGAGGCTTTATCCGAGGCCCTCGCGGCAAAAGAACTAACCACCCTATGCTCCATAGTGGATAGGGACGACGTGATCCTCGGTAAGAGACCCAAATCCACTTCCTTCAAGTCAAACCAGCAAACAAAATAGTCAAATTTCAAGTCCACCCGACGGACCCCAAGAAAACAACTTCCATTGGGACACAACTCGATCTGACGGTCGACGCTGCATTATGCGCATTCCTACATGAGAATCGGGACATTTTTCCTTGCACCCTTCGGATATGCCAGGTATCCCACAAAGACTGGCCGAGCATAGTCTCAATATACTAAAAGGATACAAACCAGTCAAGCAAACTCTGCACCGGTTTTTTGAACCCAAACGACAGGCTATGGGGGAGGAGCTAGTCAAGCTACTCGAAGTCGGGTTTATCAGAGAGATCAAACATCCGGACTGGCTAGCAAACCTAGTCATGGTACCGAAGAAGGATAAATCCTGGCGCCTGTGTGTCGATTTCAAAGACCTTAATAAGGCTTGCCCTAAGGATCCCTTCCCACTACCTCGCATTGACCACATTATTGACGCGGCCGCAGGACATGATTCCCTGTGCTTCCTCGACACATATTCTGGATACCATCAAACTAAGATGAAAGAATCCGACTAAGACGCAATGGCATTCATCACTCCGTACGGGCCCTTCTGCTTCAATACTATGCCTTTCGGGCTCAAGAACGCCGGCACAACCTACCAACGCATGATTCAAACATGCCTGGAAAAGCAAATCGGAAAAGTTGTGGAGGCATATGTAGATGACGTAGTCATCAAAACCAAGCATGTCGAATCATTGGTGGATGACTTATGCCTTACATTCGACAACCTCCGAGCATATGACATACGGCTCAATTCGGAAAAATGTGTTTTCGGCGTTCCAGCCAGAAAACTGCTTGGGTTCATTTTCTCCAATAGAGGAATCGAGGCAAACCCAGCCGAAATCTGAGCCCTGTCACAGTTGGCAACACCAACGACTTCAAGCAGGTCCAAAAACTAGATGGGTGTGTGGCAGCTTTGAGCCGTTTTATCTCCAGACTAGGGGAAAAGGCGTTGCCATCACTTCGTGTGGACGGATGCTGCCACAGCCGGACTTGATAGAGGCGAGGTGTCCTGATCTTTCGATGAGATGATAACTATCGATTTGGTGGAGACGACTTTGATGATCCGACTACAAACATGCACCATGTTGCGCCTTAGCAATCGCTAAACCAACTCCGAGAGGTTATTGACCACTCCGGAGCACAATCAACCTGACCACGAAGGTCTATTCCTGCAAGCAATCGAAGAACAAGCAAGAATATAATAAAAGCAATCTAAATATTACGAGTATATATGAAGTATTGATAAAGGTGGGGATCCGTAAGCGGTCTTGGTCTGGTCGTTGGACACAAACGAAGTACACAAAGTTGCAATGGCTAACTTTTAACTAAACAAATCCCAAGGAAAAAGCTACTAGATGGATCTACTTATATAGGAGCAAGGGGTGGCGGCCAAGGAGGTGGGAGAACGTCCCAAGGCAGCCTAAAACTAATCCTAGGTCGTACAAGGCCAATGGGCCCAAGTGGAGGTGACGTAACACCTTTGGACTTGTAGTTTGACTCGGATTCTGCTGCAGTATCAGATTGTTTGGTCCATAACTCAACGCTCCGGACGAATTTTAAGGTGAAACCAATTGGTTTGGAAAGAGCAAGAAATTTACTTTCCAACAAAAAAAGAATCACCCCATTTGGAGTCCGTATGAAAAAGTTGTTGACATTTTGAGTCAGGTATGTCTGTGCAGTTCGAATCTGAGTCCAGAACGTGAGAGACTTGGACTCTATCTTCTTTTGGGCCAAAAGTGACGTGAGAGAACTTTTTGAACAGCAAATAAACATCTCTTTCTTCTTTATCTTCATATGTGGATTGTACAAATGTCCCATACACCTGCAATTAGACAAAACACAAAAGTGTGTGAAGTATTTTTGTTCTGGATAACATAAATAGATTATTGAATAGTTTGCACTAGAAATCACCTGACAAATATGCATGTATGCAATATTTTTGGTCATATCCAAGGTAGTCATGTCCTCATCATCCTCCCCTTCTTGAAAGTAAATCCGTCCTCGGCGTTGCTTAATCTGAAATGTGGCTAACAAAAGAGACAAGGTGTACATGTTGTATATGTATATGTCATCCATTTTTACTTCCCTCGATTTTTGCATATATGACACATGAATAGATGAGTAACTTGCACAGTTCATAAAATCTAAAGCCAAAAAATTAGCACAGGAAATAGAAGGCATGAAAATATTGCAACTCAGTTTGCACATATAAGTGAAGCTCTTATTCATTTCAAAAGATTGACAATGTTCATCATTAAACTATCCCAACATTGGTGAATAAACCTTACTTGCATCAAATTTACATGCTACAATATGTTTAAATAAGCAAACATGCAATAAGTCATTCAACACTGAATCATCACCAAGATTAGAGGTCATATCAAAATGATTAAACATTGATTCTTTTGCATCAACAGTTAATTCAATGGGTGCACTCAAAATTGTTGGTATTTCAGTTGTTTGATCACATGATGCATTCATGACAGTATCAAGATTCTCTAAAATAGGTGTTGTGCTCAAATCACCAGGTAACTCAACACATGATGCATTCAAGTTAACTAGGGATGCATCATTCTCATGTGAAGTTATATCATCAATACCTTTACTATTACCTTGTCGCAAAGACGTAGCTGATGTAGGTACAGACGTAGACAATGCACCATACTCTTGAGATGATGTCGCGCTCACAATCCGAGGTGGGGCTGCTCTAGTAGGTGCAACGGTGGAGGAACCAACCGGCGGTGGTGAGCATGAACTGGAATAGTAGTTGTTGTAGTCACCCAATGCATCCTCCTCAGAATCGTCTCTCAAAGGTACAAGCACGAACATACATACCAGTAATGCAATGAGGAATATCTGAAATCTTGCCTGAATCTCATGGTTCAAACCACCAAAAAATGTATTCATTGTATCATCCTCAGATTCTTCTATGTCACAATGATGCATATAAGATTTGAACTCTTGGTAGTAAGCATGAACAGTGTTATTGCCGTGTTTAAATTGTTCAAATTTGCGAAGCAATTCACGACGGTAGTAAGGAGGGAAAAATTGTTTTCTCATTACATCTTTCAAATCTTTCCAAGTTGTGGGTTGGTTATCAATGTTTTTCTTACAATGCACACTCCACCAAACAGAAGCAAAACCAGTAAATGCTCTAGCGGCAGCTCGTACTCGCTCAAGTTCAGAAAAGCCATGGTGACTAAAAACTTGTTCTACTTCAAGCTCCCAAGCTAGATAAATAGCAGGTTAAATCTACCCTCAAATGACGGTAAAGAGCTAACCTGGCCATGTGCTTGTGTGTGTTGTCCCAACTCTCGTGATGGTGAAGATGTGTTAAATCGTCCAAGAACTTCTATCTCGAAACTGTCATGATTAGTAGAAACAAGAAACAAAATTCGAGAATAATGTTCCTATGAACTACTAGGATGTGGTTGTAAAGTGCTCACAATAAAGCAAATATCAATATCTTACAAGTTCTTACCATGCGGCGGTGGTGACAGCAACCAGCGGTGTCAAGTAACTCGAAGATTGTGTAAAGCGATTGCGTGGGAACGACGTATACGGTGTAGAAATATGTGGAGCTGGGTTGGCTATATATGGTAGCAAAAAATTTAGCAATAATCAATTCAAAGATGCAATGTTGAATAAACGCTCAACGATGGTACTGTGCTGGTCCTAGGCTAGACCGGACTAGAGATGCGAGCCTGGAACACTAATGAGGTCACGGCGAGGTGTCCCGATCTTTCGATGAGATGATAACTATCGATTTGGTGGAGATGACTTTGACGATCCGACTACAAACGTGCACGATGTTGCGCCTTAGCAATCGCTAAACCAACTCCTAGAGGTTATTGACCACGCCGGAGCACAATCAACCTGACCACAAAGGTCTATTCCTGCAAGCAATCGAAGAACAAGCAAGAATATGATAAAAGCAATCTGAATATTACGAGTCTATATGAAGTATTGATAAAGGTGGGGATCCGTAAGCGGTCTTGGTCTGGTCGTTGGACACAAACGAAGTACACGAAGTTGCAATGGCTAACTTTGAACTAAACAAATCCCAAGGAAAATGCTACTAGATGGATCTACTTATATAGGAGCAAGGGGTGGCGGCCAAGGAGGTGGGAGAACGTCTCAAGGCATCCTAAAACTAACCCTAGGTCGTATAAGGCCAATGGGCCCAAGTGGAGGTGACGTAACACCTTTGGACTTGTAGTTTGACTCGGATTCTGCTACAGCATCAGATTGTTTCGTCCATAACTCAATGCCCCGGACGAATTTTAAGGTGAAACCAATTGGTTTGGAAAGAGCACGAAATCTACTTTCCAACAAAAAAATCACCCAATTCGGAGTCCGTATGAAAAAGTTGTTGACGTTTTGAGTCAAGTATGTACTGCAGATCCGAGTCCGAGTCGAACGTGAGAGACTTGGACTCTATCTTCTCTTGGGCCAAAAGTGACGTGAGAGAACTTTTTGAACAGCAAATAAACATCTCTTTTTTCTTTATCTTCATATGTGGATTGTACAAATTCCCATACACCTGCACAAAAGTGTGTGAAGTATTTTTGTTCTAGATAACATAAATAGATTATTGAATAGTTTGCACTAGAAATCACCTGACAAATATGCATGTATGCAATAATTTTGGTCATATCCAAGGTAGTCATGTCCTCATCAGGACTGGAAGAAATAAAAGCTCCGTTAGCAAGTAACCCAATCCTGGCTGCACCAAACATTGGTGAACTGATGTTGCTCTACATATCTGCAACTCACCGAGTGGTGAGTGCGGCGCTCGTCGTCGAATGAGATGAAGAGGGACATTAATTCCCACTTCAAAAACTAGTATATTACATATCAACGGTCCTTACACCATGCAAATCCCGATACCCGCATTATCAAAAGATAGCATACACGGTCTTTATGGCATCCCGCAAGCTGCGACACTACTTTCAAGAGTGCTTGATCACGATGGCTTCCGAAGTACCACTTAATGACATCATAAACAACCGGGACGCCACCGGCCAGATTGCCAAATGGGCCATTAAGCTCTTACCATTTGAAATAACTTACAAGCCATGCCGAGCTATTAAATCTCAGGTGTTGGCTGACTTCGTCGCCGAATGGACAGAGGCCGAACTCCCTAAAGAGTATGGCGCATATTCCAACAGGGTGATGCACTTCGACGGCTCTAAAATGCTAGCTGGACTGGGGGTTGGTGTCATCTTGAAATCCCCCGCCGGAGACATAGTCCACTATGTGCTCCAAATACTATATACAGACTCTAACAATACAGCCGAATACGAGGCCCTATTGCATGGTCTCCGGATGGCTGTCTCCATGGGTATACAACGCCTCGAGGTGCGCAGGGATTCAAACCTCGCAATATCCCAAATAACAAGAGAATTTGACGGAAAAGATCCGAAGATGGCGGCTTACCGCAACGCCATACTCAAAATATCAGCTCGGTTTGAGGGGCTTGAGTTTCATCACGTGGCTCAAGAGAGTAATCAAGCTGCGGACATTCTTGCCCACATGGGCGCCAAACGCGACCCCGTCCCACCTAAAACCTTTGTGGAACGGCTCTTCAAGCCATCCGTAGTGTGGCAAGATGAGAGCGACAACACCATTCCGGAGCCGATCTTGCCCCTAGATTCCGAACACAGTTCTGATATCATCGGGGGTTCGGGCACCAAAATAACACCATCGGCCCATGAAATCATGGCTGTAATTGCCCCATGGACTAATGAACCTTTCCTCGCCTACCCTTACTAGGAATGAGCTCCCTGATGATTAGACTGAGGCCCGTCGTATTGTTCGACACTCGAAGGCCTACAAAGTTCACAAAGGGGGAACTGTACAAGAAAAGTACTACCAGAGTACTTCAAAGATGTATCTCTAAAGAAGATGGATGACAACTTTTAGCTCAAATACACGCCGGTCTTGGTGGCCATCATGTTGTAGCTTAGGCCCTTGTAAGTAAGGCCTTCCGTACGGGTTTCTTTTGGCCCACGGCCCGAGCAGACGCATAGGACCTCGTACAGCGCTGCGTTGGATGCCAGCTCTTCGCTAATCAAAGCCACATGCCGTTCACTCCCTACGAACAATCCCCATTACTTGGCCTTTTGCGGTCTGGGGGCTAGACATGGTTGGACCCCTTAAAGGGGGAAGCCATAAGAAGAATATTTATTGGTTATGGTTGACAAGTTCACTAAGTGGATAGAGGCTAAACTAGTCAAAACGGCCGAAGCTGGACCGGTATAGACTTTATATCCAGTGTCGTACACCGTTATGGTGTCCCGCACAGTATTATTACTGACAAAGACTCTAACTTTACGGCTGATGAGGTGAAAACTTGGTGCGCTAATTTGGGCGCCAGGCTTGATTACGCCTCCGTATATCACCCTTAGACAAACTGTCATGTCGAATGGGCTAATGGCCTGATAATGAGCAGCATCAAATCCAGACTAGTGCGATCTCTGCAGGAATCAGACAAGCACTGGGTCGAGGAACTCGATTCCGTACTCTGGGGGCTGCATACCACGCCCAATCGCACGACTGTATATACACCTTTTTTCATGGTGTACGGCGCGGAGGCAGTTTTGCCTTGCAACATTATTCATGACTCACCTCGAGTGTGCATGTACGAAGAGACAGAGGCCGAGCTCGATCAACAGGACTATCTGGACGGCTTGGAGGAGGAGCGCGATGTCCCGAAGGCCCGTTCCACATTCTATGAACAACCAGCTCGGCGATATCAAAGCAGGGAGGTACGAGCAAAGACTTATAATGTCGGTGAACTTGTTCTACGCCTACCAGAGAATAAAAAGGATAAGCTCAAGCCCAAATGGGAGCATCCCTTCATTATATATGAAGTTCTCACTGGAGGAGCCTATCGCCTTCGCAACGCTTCGGATAATCGTTTGGAATCAGAACCATGGAACGCTGCCCGGGTCGAAGATTCTATGCCTAAGTTCGCACTTATACCTTTTTCTTCGTCCTTTCTTTTCTCCCTCTCACCTTTCTTCTTTCTTTATGTTTTTATACGACTTCTAGCCAGTGTTCGGATAAACCGCATACTTGAGGGGCATACATCATTAAATGTACACACCCCATAATACATGGGGGCTTCTTTTTCACATAAGCTTATTATCATTATTATTTTTTGAGCATCAAGCTCACCGTATATATGTGTTGTCTACTCATATACGTCTTGTCTTCGCCATTATATGCACCTTTATGACTTAAGTTTTTGCCAAGCTGGGTTGCCTAGCTCCTGTGCTTAGGCCTTACGTTCCCGTTTGTTCGGCTAGGGCATAAAGGGAGCACCTCTGCGATTGTTACATCCGGGTTATCCGGACATGTACCTCAGACGGGTGAAGCCGAAAGCTAGCATTCTTAAGGGAATAATTGGTCGGCGGACAAAAAGGCGAACTGCCCTCGCAGCGATATGAGCCCCCAAATTATAACGTGTAATGTGATTCTTAGCATTACAGCTCCAGCATGCACAAAAATGCATGCAGACCCAGGGAAAGGAACCCTTAACGAAACTATTCTCTCTGGAAGATGTTTCTTACGATCAAATGTAATATAACATAACTCCCCGAATACAATCTTGTCTTTTCAAGCAACTATGACCGGACTACCTGGTTTCCGAACATACTTTTGTGTTTACCAACGGTATAGTATCCGAAAACAGTCCAAACCTCGGGTTTCGGAGGTCGAAGCAGAAAGTCTGCCATGCTAACATGACTTCATAATCGTTTTATAATTCGGCTGGAGATAAGTTTGTTGATAAAAGTAGATCGCTACTTGGACTCATAAACTTCTTCCTCCTCTAGACCCTCTAACAAGTTGTCTAGTTTACAATCCTGTTGAGAAAACTTAGCGGCTATCTTTACTTGGTCGTACACTAAGCTAACATGAATTTATTGTCCATTTGGTCCCCGAGGTCCAACCTGGGCCATATGATTCAGATCAAGTCTGGTGTACCGCACTTTCACTATGGCCCAGGCCTCTCGAGCGCCTTCCCGACATGCTGATATCTTCCATAGCTCAAAACGGTGACGAGCTCCCTTTAAGAAATTCACGAGCTCCTCCATATTTCCTGGAGATGGACCAGATGGCCATAAAGCCTTCGCTATGTTCCTCAATGCTTTCCGAGCTCGCTCGTGCACTTTGGATAGCTCTAATAGCAGGTCGCCTTGAAATCCAAACACTTCTCCCTCGGGACGTCCGGTTAGTACACCAACAGAAACAAACTTGTAAAATTTTCAATCAGGAAACCATGTGAAAGTCGGGTTAAAGAGCGTACTGAATATGCTTCCTTTCAGCTTCCTATTCTCCTTCAAAGCATCCGATAGTTGGGCTCTTAAATGCTTCAGTTCTTCGACTTACTTGATATTTGTATCTTGTAGTTTGTTCTTCTCATGTCCGAGTCAATAACGTTCCATGATTGGCTCCTTGCTTTGCCTTTGTGCATCTAGACCGGAAATCATGTTGAGTGTGGGAATTTGTGCATGGTTTCAAGCCACACCTAAGGAAAGCCACTATGTGGCGGTCAAGCAAATCTCTCGATATTTGGCTCATACCCCAAACTTTGGCTTATGGTACCCAAGATGAGCTAACTTCAACCTTCTGGGCTATTCAGACTCGGATTGGGGGGAGACAAAGTGGATAGGAAGTCAACCTCCGGAGGGTGCCAATTTCTTGGTTGCTCGTTGGTAAGTTGGTCTTCAAAGAAGCAAAGTTGTGCGTCTCTCTCATCCATGAAGCAGAGTATGTGCCTGTCGGTAGTTGTTGTGCTCAACTTCTATGGATGAGGCAAACTTTAAAGGATTACAGTGTCATTTGTGACAAAGTGCCTCTTTGGTGTGACAATGAAAGTGCCATCAAGATCTCTCTCAACCCGGTGCAACACTTCAAGACGAAGCATATTGAGATTCAGTACCACTTCATCCGGGATCACATTAGGCGAAGGGAGATCGAGCTCAAATATGTCAACACTCATGATAACCTTGCAGATATTTTTCACGAATCCCTTGGATGAAGCAAGATTCCGCGAGTTAAGGCATGAGCTAAATATCATTGATTTGAGCAATGTGGCTTGAATCCTTGCACACCCCACCATACTCATCTTGATATCTTGTTTAGGTGTAGGCATGGACATATGAGGAGTGTTGTTCTCTCAATGAACTCTGCCTCCCCCCCCATTATGCATAAATTGATCAACTCTTTCACATTAGCAATTTTTTATGGTAGTTGTGCTTCAAAGACGAGTTTTGGTCATGGCCCAAGGATAAGTCTTCGCGGTGCCATACCAATTGACTCAAACATAGGTGGCTCCGTCCACCACCCTCTCTCCTTGAGAGGCTTTGGTATGCATTTGGTCCTCGTTGTCTTTTGCCTTCCTTTGAGCCGTGTTTGTGTTTGAGTTACCTCGTGAGTGCTTGTGTGCGTGTCCGGTTGCTTGAAGTGTGCATTGCAAAGGCCGTGTTTTCTGTTGTTGTCGAAACTTGCACTGTCATGGCTATACGGTTCTACCGTGGATAACCACGGTACTACCGCAGGAGGTGGGTAGTATTTGTGCTTGCGCAGCTGCAACCCCGGAACGGTACTACTGCTCCCAGCATGGCAGTAATTTTTTACTGCCGCTGGAAGAGTGGCACTACCGCCCTGTGTGCGGTACTTCCGCCCAGGCGGTGCTACCGCGATGACCCGCGGTACTACCGCGCTATCGAAAGCGCGTGGGGGTTAAGAGCGGGCAGGGGGAGTTCCAACTCCCCATACCCATCTATCTCTTCCCCTCACTTTGTCTCTCTCTCTCCTACCCAAGAACGGTGTTGGAAGACCTCACCGGATCTCTGTCTCCGGCCGCTCTCCTTGCATCCCGACTGGCGGGATCGATCCCCACCTTGCCCTCTTGCCATGGAACCCGGTATATCCCTTAGTCCCTCTCTCTTTTCCCCATTGTTGTGCTTCTAGGTTTTGGGAGATGCATGTGTAGTTCTTGTGATTTTTGACTAACTCTCTGTAAGAGGAGATTGTTGGAGAGTGCTAGTGCGGTAGAGATGCTATTTGTATGATGCAACAGTGTAGTTTTGATCAACGGTAGTACCGATCTACTTCTACGGATGTTCCTAGATCCGTTCTTGCCTGTTCTTGCGAGATGTTGTTCCGTACGGTACTACCTCTCCCCGTGGAGCGGTACTACCGCTTGCTCATGCGAGAACCGCCCCGTGCGTGGAAGTAAAATTTTTACTTCCACTCCAGGCGCGGTACAACCATGCCATCCCGACACTGTACTACTGCGGCTAGAGAGGATGTAAAGTTTTACGTCCGTATCCTGGCCCGGTACTACCATTGAGTTAAAAATTACTCTGTTTTGTCCTTCCAATCTCATTTTTACTTGTTTCGTTTGGTTTTAGCCTTGGTCTTTGCAATAATCTTCTCGCTCTTCTCGTGTGTTTAGGTTTGTGTGTCTTAGGTTGTGGCTCCGGTTCCAATGCAAGGCGCTCGAATCCCAGCCGTGACACAAGCTCCAAGCGGCTTCGCAACCAAGAAGTTCCTGAGGGCTCAAATGCCCCACAACACCGTGTCAATCACACAGCTAACAAGCTCAAGGAGCCATCTGTCGGCATGGTTGAAATGCCTCAAGGGGAGTTTCTGATTCAAAGAAAGCTCAACCCCTATGTCAAGCCTAGAGAAATCAGCAGGGGAAATGATCTGTTCTGGACCAAGCAGCAGAATCTCATCTACTTAGATGTGATCAAGGGCAAGAAGAACACCTATGTGCCAATTCAGTGGATTTACATGGACTATCTAAAGAAGAACCGTGGATTCTTTGGTGAGGCTCTGGACTTGGTGGAGCAATTTGGCATTGAGGACATCATCACCTTCCATCTTGACTTTGACCCAGAGTTGGTGGCTCAGTTCTTTGCTTCTGTCCACTTCCACACGGATGATAAGCGGACCATGACTTGGATGACAAATGGCAAGAGGATGTATGTTGAGTGGAAGGAGTTCATGGCTATGTTGGGCATTCGTCATGAGGAGCATGATGTGCCTGTTGGTGCCCGCCCACATGCCAACCCAGAGTCTGCAAATAAGGACAAGCTTCAACATTTTTTTGTTGAGAAGACCCTCCCCACTGGCAAAGTCCTTTGTGCTAAATCCGTTTCTTGACATCATGCATAGGATCTTCCGCAACTCACTTTTCCCTCGCATTGGCGACAAGGACAAGGTGCACTCATATCTCGTGGACATGATGCTCATGTGTGAGGACGCGCGTCGCCATCAGGCTGAGCCTCTTGATGACTCTCATATCATATGGAGTGAGCTTCAGATTGCGGTGTTCCATCGGAAGGTGCCCATCTATAGCCCCTACTTGTTCCTCTTGATCTTCAAGACTTGGGAGAAGCTCTTTCCGGATGATGAGTTCCTTGCTCCCAACTGGATTGGCCATGAGCCTATCAAGCTGCGTCGGAAGAACCAGTGGGCTAACACCACGACCCGGGCTGAGGCTGAGGCTGCACGGATGGATTTTGATGAGGATCAGTTTGAGGAGGAGGTGGCTGAGGACAGTTCTTAGGAGTACTCTACTCCATCTGCTGAGCCATCTTGGGCTAAGAAGCTCAAGGCCAAGATGAAGGCTCTGTTCTGCATGCAGGCCAAGGGACAGTACAAGGCTCATGTGAATGCCAAGATGGCTCGTTGTTGCGACAAGGCTATTATGAGGCAGGTTGGTCTTGAGGTTGAGAATGGCTCCGAGGAGAGGATCACAGATAAGGAACCATGGATCAGATAGAAGTGCCGGTGGAGTAAGTCTGAGGAGGATACTGGAGTTCTCTCTTCATCTCGTGCTGCAGAGGAGTCTGAGGAGGAGGAACATGACTGGTGATGCATTGGAGTTCTACCACCACCTGTGTCGTAGGTGTCCTCTCTGCCTTTTTTGGTGTCTTGATGCCAAAGGGGGAGAGAGAGTAGGATTTGTGAGTCTTGTGTCGAGTCTTGTGTCGCTTTGCTTTCGTTCCATTGAACCTTCGTTGCTTTGGTTTGTTGGTTTGTGGTTGTGTTCGTGTGAGACCAGGAGACTATCATATGGTGTGAGACATATGCCCTCAAGCTTATCTTATTGTCTAGTATGTTTAGTAGATTGTGAGCTTATGCTATTTCGTGCCCTTTACTTCATTCTCACTTACTTTACCTTGCCTCCATGCTTATTATCACTTATATTGTTGCAAGTTTTGCCTTGTCTATAAAATATAGGGGGAGTGTTGATCCTAGTATGTGTGCCGCACAGTCCAAAGCATATCTATAGAGTGCACACATCTAGGGGGAGCGTGTTTATATTTTATATATGTTGGGTTTGCTTATGTTCATTTTATAACCTTATGTGCAAATCCCGTATTGTCATCAACCACCAAAAAGGGGGAGATTGTAAGGGCATATTTCTCCCTATGTAGTTTTGGTGATTGATGACAATGCATTTGCGGACTAATTGTGTGCATTGAGCATTTCAGAGATCTCATGTCTAGGCACAAGACAATTCGGTGACCCTCAGAGCCTATGGAAGACTTTTGGTGGATTTGAGTCGTAGGAAAGCCGTACTATTAAGAGAGGGTCCACTTCGGAAAGGTTAGGGTGGAATCAACATGTACATGTCAGTTCCTTTGCACCAGCTTTCCTTCGCTTCATTGGAGCACCGGTCGTTTGCCCTTGTCTATGCGAAGATGAAAGCCACCAAGTGCCATAGGTTCTATGGCGTGCGGTAGTACTGCTCAAGGGAGCAGTAGTACCGCAGCTGTCCATGGTAGTACCATCAAGGGAAGGGGTAGTACCACGTCATGCCATAGTACCGCTCTGGACCGTGACCTCTAGCCCAGAATGCTAACACGCACGAAAGTAGGTGCGGAAGTAATTTTTTACTTCCGCGCCCTACGCGGTAGTACCGCTCCCTCAGAATGGTAGTACCGTGTCGGATTTTTGCACAGACCGGAACTCAGCGGAAGTGGCCACAGATGTAATTTTATTAGTCCATGCCTTCCCAGGCCAGTTGAACCCTGCCTTGCGGTATCGCAAGGGCGCGCGGTAGTACCGCTCCAGCGGTTCTATCGCTCATTACTATATGCAACAGGGCCTCGTCTGTTCTCTGCCGCGCGGGCGGTAGTACCGCATGGTCTAGCGGTAGTATCGCAAGCCCTTGCGGCAGTACGGCGTGTCTTTGGAGTAGTACCGCATGTCGCGGGTTGAACAAGTGGGTAACGGTTGGATCTTTCCATCCCCCCCCCACTATATAAAGGGGGTCTTCTTCCCCAAGTTGACTACCTCTTCCTCCCCCAAGCTCCATTGGTTCTCAAAGCTCCATTTTTGCCCGATTTCTCTCCCTAGCCAATGTTGATTTTCTAGGGATTGTTTGAGAAGGCCCCGATCTACACTTCCACCCAGAGAAATTTGATTCCCCCCACTAATACCTTGCGGATCTTGTTACTCTTGGGTGTTTGAGCACCCTAGACGGTTGAGGTCACTGCAGAGCCATATTCCATTGTGGTGAAGCTTTGTGGTGTCGTTGGGAGCCTCCAATTAAGTTGTGGAGATAGCCCCAACCTTGTTTGTAAAGGTTCGGTCACCGCCCTCAAAGGCACCAATAGTGGAATCACGACATCTTGCATTGTGTGAGGGCGTGAGGAGAATACGGTGGCCCTAGTGGCTTCTTGGGGAGCATTGTGCCTCCACACCACTCCAACGGAGACGTACTTCCTCTCAAAGGGAAGGAACTTCGGTAACACATCCTTGTCTCCACTGACTCCACTCTTGGTTATCTCTCACCTTTACTTGGCTTGCTTGTGTGCTTGTCGTTGTTGCATCATATAGGTTGTTCACCTAGTTGCACTTCTACACAACCTACTTTCATGCTAAGTTTAATTTGGTCAAGAAAAACTAAAAATAGTTAGTGGCCTATTCAACCCCCCCCCCTCTAGTCAACCATATCGATCCTTTTAGTCTTGTGTAGCTCTCTGATGACTTGTCCTTCCTTTTCGAATCCTTGCTTCTACGAGAGGGTCTTCGTTCATAACGATCATCTCTACTCCTTCTCTCTCTTGGTGGTGATTCATCTATTTTACTTCTCATTTTTGGTGAATCTTCTCTTATCTTGTAGGGAGTCATACACTCATTGGAGTAGTGTCCGGGTCTTCCACAATTGTAGCAATTGCGATCACGACTAGAAGATCTTTCGTCATTGTAGGACCTTGACTTGGAACTTCTCTCTTTGCTTCTAATCTTGTAGAACTTGTTGAAGTTATTCACCATTAAGCTCAATTCTTCATTGAAGACTTGTTTCTCACTTGATGTTATAGGAGCATCACACGAAGCTTTGTAAGCACCACTAGACTTGTTGTGGAGCTCTTCCTTATCTTTGAGTGACATCTCATGAGCAACAATTCTACCAATGACTTCTGTTGGCTTGAGATCTTTGTAATTGGGCATCATTTGGATCAAGGTGCAGACGATATCATATTTTCCATCCAAGGCTCTTAGGATCTTCTTGATGATGAATTTTTTGGTTATCTCTTCGCTTCCTAAGAAGGCAATCTCCTTTGTGATGAGAGCAAGCCTAGAGTACATTTCAGCGACTCCTTCACCATCCTTCATTTGAATTTGTCAAGTTGACTTTGAAGCACATCCAATTTGGATTATTTGACGGACTCGATACCTTCGTGCATATCAACCAAAGTATCCCAAATTTCCTTTGCATTCTCAAGGCGGCTGATTTTGTTGAATTCTTCAGGGCACAATCTGTTGAGTAGAATATCGAAAGCTTGAGCATTGTATTGCAACATCTTCAAATCTTCCGCTGATGCTTCACGATCCGGTTCTCTTTCATCCTTGAAGTATTCACCTTGCAAACAAATACGCACAATAGCCCAAATAGCGGGATTATGACCAAGAATATGCATTCCCATCTTATGCTTCCAACTAGCAAAATTAGTACGATCAAAGTAAGGACATGTACGGTGGTAATTTTCTTGGCTAGACGCCATACTCTCCTAGGTTGTGAAACCAAGGCTATGATCACCAAAGCTATGGAAATCAAGGCAAATGAAGACCAAAGCTCTAATACCACTTGTAGGGTTGAAAGTAGGTCTAGAGGGGGGCGATTAGACAACTTGACCAAATAAAAATCTAGCCTTTTCCCAATTTTAAGAGTTGGCAGATTTTAGCAACTAATACAAGTTAAACAATCAACCTACACATGCAATTCTAAGAGTGTAGCAGCGGAAAGTAAAACATTGCATATGAAGGTAAAGGGAAGGGTTTGGAGAAGGCTAACACAATGTAGACACGAAGATTTTTGGCGTGGTTCCGATAGGCGGTGCTATCGTACATCCACGTTGATGGAGACTTCAACCCATGAAGGGTAAAATTTGCGCGAGTCCACGGAGGGCTCCACCCACGAAGGGTCCACGAAGAAGCAACCTTGTCTATCCCACCATGGCCATCACCCACGAAGGACTTGACTCAATCGGGTAGATTGTCACGAAGTAGGCGATCTACTTGCCCTTACAAACTCCTTGGTTCAACTCCACAATCTTGTCGGAGGCTCCCAAGTGACACCTAACCAATCTAGGAAACACCACTCTCCAAAAGGTAATAGATGGTGTGTTGATGATGAACTCCTTGCTCTTGTGCTTCAAATGATAGTCTCCCCAACACTCAACTCTCTCCCACAGATTTGGCTATGGTGGAAAGATGATTTGAGTGGAAAGCAACTCGGGGAAGGCTAGAGATCAAGATTCTTGTGGTTGGATTGGAATGTCTTAGTCTCAACACATGAGTAGGTGGTTCTCTCTCAAAAAATGAGTAGTGGAAGTGTAGGCACGTTCTGATGGCTCTCTCACAAATGGAGATGGGGGTGGAGGGGTATATATAGCCTCCACACAAAATCCAACCATTACACACATTTGATCCAACTCGGTCAGACCGAATAGAAGAACTCAGTGAGATTGATTTAGTTCAAAATTTGAATGTTAGGAATCTCGGTGGGACCGACATGATCAACTCGGTGTGAACGATGTGCTAGGGCTAGAGCAAAACCTCATTAGTGAGACCGATTGCATGAACTCGATGAGACTGATTTCAGCAATGAGCAAACAGAGAGTTGGTTAGGTAAACTCAGTGGGACCGATCGCTCATTTCGGTGAGACCAAAATGTTGCGAAGGGAAACAGAGAGTTTGTCATGCAAACTCGGTGGGACCGTTCGCTCATTTCGGTGAGACCAAAATGTTACGAAGGGAAACAGAGAGTTTGCAATGCCATTTCAGTGAGACCGAGATCAGTATTAGTGAAACTGAATTGTCTAGGGTTTCTAGCAGTGGCTATATCAACTAAATTCGGTGGCGCCGGATAGATCAAATCGATGGGGCCGAGTTTGACTTTAAGGTTTTGGACATATGTGGAAATGAGAAAGTGGCTCAGGGTTTTGGAGCAATATCACTAAGCACTTTGAGCAAGTAGACAATTAAGCAACATATCATCCCCTTTTAATAGTATTGGCTTTCCTATGGACCCAATGTGATCTTGGATCGCTAAAATGAAAATGAAGAGTCTTGAGCTTTTGCCAATCTTTGTCCTTAGCATTTTGAGGGTCCACATCTCTAGTCCATGCCATGCCAATAATTAAACTTTCTGAAATATTTAACTTGAATGGGTGTTAGTTCAATGAGCTATATGTTGTTATGAATTACCAAAATCACCCCGGGATTAGTTGCACTTTCAAAATCCCCTTTTTGGTAATTGATGACAACATATAGATCAAAGCTTCGACAAATGATAATATGAATGAAATACATTGTAGCTTTCAGAAGTATGTGATAAGTAAGAGCTCCCCTAAATTTGTGCATTATTTAAGATTTGCTTTTGAATGCAAATGCAAAGTCGATTAGGATCATGGGTCACTCTTCCATGTCACATACATCTTGGTGGAGCGCTCAAAATGATAGATTTAGAACAATATGCACCCATCACCAAGGGTAAACATGATTGATCATACATAAATATCATAGATAGCATCATGCAAGCACACATTAAGGCATATGATGATCAAACACATGATCACAAGAGTATCTCACACACATAACACAAATATTGTAGCATGAATCAAACAAGCAAACGATCAAGGCAAATGACCAAAGTAGCAAGAGATGCAACAAAAAGGCAAAACACACACACACACACTCTCTCTCTCTCAGCCTAATGATCTATACACTTTCTCCCCCTTTGGCGACAAGTTACCAAAAAGCTTGAAAATGCATAGTGCTATGCGACAGTCTAGGCACTATCTCCGGGAGATACTAAAGTGATCTTCTGGCTGGTTGCTCTCGTGTGCATAGATGGCGTGGACAGGACTCCATCTGCAAATACTTCAGCTGACATCTGTGGAGTTGGAGTAGTTGAAACTGGAGGTGCAACTGTGGCAGTTGCTACAGGAGCTGACAATGTAGTCCTAGTGTCACTGACAACTGGCACTGCTGAAGACCTCTCTTGATACGGGGCTAACCCGGTGTAGGTCGATCTTTCACGATTGGAGTGGGATCCCTCGAAGAACACGAGGAAGAACCGGGAGAAATCATAAGGGGAAACACTCAAGAACAAGTCCAATCACACATCCACTAGACAATCAAACACACAAGATACACAAGGTACAAGAACAACAAAGTGAAAGATACAAGGTAAGGTTCTTCTCCAAGAGGAGGTCTTGATGGTATCCTAGACGATCTTCCCACGAGGGGGGTCTTGATGATATCCCGCAGGATCTTCTCCGAGGAGGTCTTGGCCTCCAATGGAGTAGTCTCTCTCTCTCAAGAGGAGAAGGTAGGAGCAAAGCTCACATAAAAATGAGCTATCACTTTTGCTAACCCTAACCAAGAGGAGGGGGAGGAGTATATATAGTCTTAGCCACGAAGGGGTAAGTGGGAAAGGGATACATCGGCCTTTGGCCCGACTCTACACGCAGGTAGGCGTCGGATGTCCGGGCTGGGGGCCAGATGTCCGGTCCCTTGTGAGACGCCGGATGTCCGGGACGGATGGCCGGATGTCCGTCCCGAAGTGGCCAAACTACTGGATAGGGGCGCTAGATTTCCGGGGGAGAGCGCCGGATGTCCGGGGGTTTCCGAGGCGCCGGATGTCCGGGCACGTAGGTCGGATGTCCGGCTGCTGATGCTTCGGCCGTCTTGTTGGTGCAGCTCCTTGGAGGCTGCACAGGCGCCGGATGTCCGACCTCTGGCTCGGATGTCCGGCCATTGTAGCTTCAGCAGCTCCGTCTTCTTCCATCGTCGCTTCCAGGCTTCCCTCGCGGATGGTGTAGTTGTTCCTTGGCGCTTGCACTCCTCCTCGACATCTGTGAAGCTCCGACAATACCTATGCATGCACATGGGAGAAGTGTCAAGTAGTATAACATCCTCGAAGGGGTCAAGTGAGCACGTGTAAAGGAGAAGATTCACCTTTGTGTATGTGAAGTAGATGTCGCACGTGTCACTCGCCAAACGGACTCTTGACATGGTGATCTCCATAGGATGCTCCGCATCATCTCCCCTCCCTTGGGAAAGATCCGTCCTCGGATTGAGAACCAAATCACCATGAGAAAGAGATGGCTTCGCCGTGTAGAAGTGGACCTTCACCAAGTACTCATGATCTTCAAGCTCGAAATGGGCACTCTCCAATGCTGCACCGTCCTTTGATTCCTTCAAAAGAAACAAGAACAACAAACACTTGGAAAAAGAAATGTGGTTAGTGTTAGTGCAAAACCAAGCATTCAAGTGGTGATTCACCGAACAAGTGTCGTCATCATGCAAAGCATATGGTTTGACAAAGGATTGTGACATGGTATGTAAGCATATCAATCGAGCACAAGCAAAGATATCATGGAGACAATCATGTAAATGTGAGGTAGAGATGCAAATATGTGTGACAAGAGTACAAGCATCTACCTCAAGATCATAGAAAACTTGCATAAAGTGCTCGACAAATGGTCGATGGTAGGCATAGGAATCATTCGCAATACCAAATAAGATGAGATGTCTAAACACATGGGTCAAGTGCAAGACAATCCAAGCATAACGTGCATAGGGTGTAGTGAATATAGTGTGGCACTCCACACAATAGAAAGAGCAATTGTTCATCATGTGTGATGCAATCAAGTGAATCATGTGACATGCAAAGAGACATGGCATATGTGAAGAAATGATATTGGTGAAACCAACCATATGATAGTAGCAAGTTGTCCAAGAATTGGATGCAAAACACAAGGTATATATGTCATGAAGCATGGAAATGTGGCAATCATGGGTGAAAGCAATATCTCGAACATGCATGTAAAAGGTGCAACCAACACATGAAGTATGATCCACAATATCCAAGCTCAACAAGGATGTCACCTTGAATGTGTGTCCTTGTGAATTCCTCACAATGCCGAAGTGGTAGGAAATGTGGTGTAGAAGCGAGTTGTGGTAGAATGTATGAGGCTCGCTCTCAAGAGCTCAAATGGTCAACTCACGTGAAGTGGAAGTCGACACGAAGTCCAAGTATCCTACACATGCACACAACAAAACAAAGAACGTATGCGCATGGTAGATAAACACATCATCCATCATGATGGTTCTTTTCTCTTGCACGTAGCCGTTAGAATCACAAGTGCATGAATAGTATGATGCAACAATGGCAATATTCATGGCACTAGGTATATGGTGCAAAGAAGTAAAACAAGCATGCTTCACAAGGAATATGTCAAAATCACCAAATATATGTGAGAACGCTATGGGGGCAACCTCATTAGGAAGACTAGAATCATTGTTGCACTCAATACATGGCAAATCATCTAGCATGAGAGAGGCAAAATATGGAGATATATGACAAGAAGCAATAACAATCATGTGCAAAGCATGTACATGGTTATCATCAACCGCATGAAATGAGCAAGTATGAATCATTGGTGATGCAACATAAGCAAGCATAATAATCAAGTCATGCAAACTAGTGGAGCGAAGATGCAACACACTAGAGTACATCATGGCAATCATATCATGTGAGCAAATAATAGGCATGGGTAATGCACATGACATATCGCAAGCACGAACACAAAGTAAGATCATAGTATCATCATAGTATTGGGACACAAAGCAAACATGGCAATAACAAGAGATATCTCCACCAAGCTTGCAAATACACATAAAAGTACTAGAATCAATCATCATGTGTAATGCAAAGCATGGGTAACAAATGCATGGCAAAGGCATACTAATGGGCATATCATGCAAAGTGAACATGGCAATATGGGCAAATGATACATAATGGACAATAAGCCATAACCATGTGATGGACATGTAGAAGAAATGCACAAAGTGTTTGCGCGAAGAGAGCAGTGGGAAAGACAATCCACGTGATCCCAAGTCATCATTGCTCTCTAGAGCTCGTTTTGTCAACTCATGGGATTGTGAGGTTGACAAGTATTCATGGGTACCTACACAAAAGAGACACGAACCAAAGAAATTCTGCGTGTGGTAAATGTACACATCATCCATCATGATGCGCACGTGCACATTAGAGTTAGCACAAGATAAGCATCGCTCAACGAAATTTGATGCATGGTATAAGAACATGTCATCCATCATGAAAGAATAGTTATTGTGTATGACATGATGGGGACACAAATTGAGAATGCAATTATATGGCACATCAATAGCATGTTTATTCACAGGGAGCATATGGTGCACACAAGTATTTGGATCATGCAATGAATGGGATGGATCAAAATCTTCGAAAATGTATGAGGAAACTATGGGGGTCTCCTCATGAGCAATATCAGAAACATCATATGGAGAAAATGGACAACATCCAAAACAATGCACATCCGAAGCTAGGTGGTCATGACATGGCATATGAGATAAATGATGCAAAGGGAGCATATCAATATCATCGCAAGAAAAACAAATGCCAATAACCAGGGGCTTGTCATCTATGCCATATGTGCAAATTGGGTTTATTTTAACGGCATATGCATAGTCACTACGATGAGATTGCAAATAAGACATATGGTGGATCTCATGCTTAGCATATGACAAGTCAAGCGGATTATCAAACATGATGTGACCTAAAGAATTGTCACAAGACATCCTATTTAACATGCCATCACAACTAATAGACTCCACATGAGAATCATTATACTCATCATAAATGGGAAAATCATCGCATGGGAAAATCATACTAGCATGAAGCATGGTACTAGGTGCATCAACATCATGCAAGCAATCAATGGTAAGAATGTCCACTAGTGGGACTAGAGCATCACCATCACCTATGTTACCTTTGTCATTCCACTCAAGTGGTGTAGGTGAGGTGGGAAAGACCAAATGGTGGTCATCTTCATCTTGATGGAACCATGTGGGGGTGCATCATATTCCACCATGGCCATCATCTTGTCCAAAGGAAGGACGAAGTCGTCGAGGATCGGTGCATCGTCATAAATGGGACCTAGCACCAAATGAGAAGACACAATAGAGGTAGAGGTCAAGTTGTTAGAAATGCAAATGGTCTCACGAGACCTATCAACTCTCACACTCTCTCTATGTGGTGGTTCACTCACCCCCTCAAAATAGGTGCACTCAAAGTGACATATGATGGAGTCACTCATCTCACTCAAGTGGTAGGGGTTGTGGCTCCCCTCACATGGGAATTGTGGCAACTCATCATATGTGGGGCTAGTGGTGAAGTCACTCTCAATCTCAATATGGTGGCACAAGTCACTCAAGTCATCATACGTCGCCGTGGTCGAAGGGACAATCCCATGCTCAACCATTTCATTGCGGTCGCCGTGGATGAAGGCCGAAGATGGCACATCATCGTTCTCCTCCATGACCGAAGGGAAAATCCCATGCTCGATCATCTCGTCATTGTCACCGTGGATGAAGGTCGAAGATGGCACATCATCACTCTCGCCTCCAAAGATGGAAGCATCATCCTTGCTCGCCACCTTGTCGTCCGCCTCCAAAAAATCTTGGTCCTTGAGGGTCTCCATAGATGTACTCATTGCTGCATCGTCTTGAAAAAGAGCCATGGTAGACTCGACATCATCAATGCCACAAAGAGGGATGGCGGTGAAGTCGAACTTGGGAGCATCGTCTTGTAGCTCATCGGGCTTGGACATCGTGGTGGTACTAGCCTCATGCTTGTCGTATAGCTTGGTCGCTGTGAAGTGTGCTTGGGGTGGAGAAGCCATGGGCTTCATGAGTTCTTGTTCGGCCTTGAGAGCACCAACATAGTAGTCATCGAGGGACTTGTAGTTCTCGAGGAAGATAGTCTTTGGAGATGTCATTGTTCAATCTTGTCGGATTACGGATTCCGCAAACCCTTCAGAGGTTCGAACTCTGGGCTGCGTGCGGAGATCTCAACCTACCCTGCCTGCCTACTCGCGATCCTCCTAAGCCTAGCGCGACGAGCTCGAAGAGATAAAGAGACACAACAGTTTATCCTGGTTCGGGCCACCTTGCGGTGTAATACCCTACTCCAGCATTTTGGTGGATTTCCTCGGTGGGCTGAGGATGAACTGGCCTCAGGAGGTGAGGTGTTCTTGAGCTCGACGGAGCTGAGGGGATGTGAACTAGATTCGATCCTCCCCCTCTGGTGGTGGCTAAGTCCTATTTATAGTGGCCTTGGTCCTCTTCCCAAATGTTGGTGGGAAGGGATCCCACAACGGTCGGATTTGAAAGGGGACAAGTAGTACAACTTATCTTGACAAAAGTAGTCTTAGCCTGCGAAAAGCCTCTGGTCGTGACACTGCGGTGGGCTCGGCAATGACCTTTGTCCTGCCGTCCTGGCGGTCTTGGTCTTGTTGCACCAGAATGGAAACCTTTGGCTGATTCCTCGGGACTCCACACCTGTGGCTTGCCTCCCTTGCACCGAAGAGGAAACCTGCGCTCTGCACCCGCTGGCGCCCGCCTGGCCTTGGTCATCATGGCTCACGTCAGGTGAGCCTTGTGAGGTAAACCTTGCATAGAACTCTCCGCCCCTCGGGAGCTACCCTGATGAGGCCGATCCCCTCGGGGGTCTTGGCGTCGTCTGCCTCGCGAGGCTTGGCCCCTCGCGAGGGTCTTGTGCTGCTGATGTTGAAGCTGGGCCGTACCAGGCCGTCGATGGAGCCACGTGGTGGGCCGCAGGCAGGTAGGGCTGAGGGCCACCGCCTGGATCTGGAACTGCTCAAGGCCGAGCTTGAAGGTAGGACCTCCGCCCTGAAGGTGAAGCTGCAGTCTGTGGAGCAGTGTGAGAGCGCTACTCAAGAAGCCCTGATTTCTTCCGAATCTACTTCGGCCTCTGCCCGAGCCAAACTATCTTCCCTTCAGCAGCAGATCAAGGACACCGCATCCCTAGCGGAGAGGACCGCGAGCGAAGCGAATCGCCGCCGGACGCTGCAGCGCAAGCACGCCTCGATGCTCTAGGGCCTCAGACTTGGAGCTAATTCCGCCTTGGGCACCATCTGTGATGAGAGCTCTCCTCATCTGCATGAGAATGACTACGCCAGCCACCTCAACTTCTTCACCGACATCGTGACCCGCCTGGAGGCTCGGGCTGCAAGGACTCGCAAGCTTGTAGCAGAGAGCAACCGGGGTCTTCTTGGGCGCGTGTTCTCACGTGTCTTCAGCCATCTCCTCAACCGCGACCCTCACTTCAACTTCGATGCTGTGCTAGCCCCCGTGCCCTTGGTTATTCAGGACAACCTGACCGGGTGGGTGGACAGCCATGTGGATGCCCTGGTAGCGGAACTTGCTGAGGACAACACGATCGTGATTGCGGCCGGAGAAGATGGCGCGGGTAGCGATGATGAGGAGGACGACCGCCACGACGCAAGCAGCGCGGATGGAGGTGATGAGGAAGGCGCACCCAACTAGGCCCATGTTTCTTTTTGCTTTGACATGTATGACAAAAACTTGAACGCATCCTCGTGAGAGCATTTTGTGAAGGGGGCCTGAGGGAGTCCTGGACTAGGGGGTGTCCGGATAGCCGGACTATCATCGTCAGCCGGACTCCAAGACTATGAAGATACACGATTGAAGACTTCGTCCCGTGTCCAAATGGGACTTTCCTTGGCGTGGAAGGCAAGCTTGGCAATACGGATATGTAGATCTCCTACCATTGTAACCGACTCTGTGTAACCCTAGCCCTCTCCGTTGTCTATATAAACCGGAGGGTTTTAGTCCGTAGGACACACAACCATTACAACAATCATACCATAGGCTAGCTTCTAGGGTTTAGCCTCCTTGATCTCGTGGTAGATCCACTCTTGTACTACCCATATCATCAATATCAATCAAGCAGGAGTAGGGTTTTACCTCCATCGAGAGGGCCCGAACCTGGGTAAAAACATCGTGTCCCTTGTCTCCTGTTACCATCCGCCTAGACGCACAATTCGGGACCCCAACCCGAGATCTGACGGTTTTGACACCGACATTGGTGCTTTCATTGAGAGTTCCTCTGTGCCGTCACCGATAGGAAGGATGCCTCTTCCCGTCTTCAAAGACTGTATCTTCGACAAAGGAGCCTTGGCCGCCGGCCAAACTATCCGGCTGGGTGGTTTTATCATGACCGCCTGTTCGGCCACTGCTTCGACGATGAGCTCTCGGGTCATCAAAAGCAATCTTCACGTCAACTCGGAATTCGCCGAGCAGCTGGATCCAATAGAGCTCTCGTCCATAAACGAGCTCTTGGATCGCATCGCCGCCCTGGGAGTCGCTACAGACTACAATCAGATTGGGCTTAAAACCGATCTGAGAAAGATTAACTCTCCCCAGGTGACCCACCACGTCGCGGTGGTAGAGGAACAATGCGGCGACTCTTCTCCTGTATTGAAAACTAGTCATGTCCGGGCTCCCGAACCCTCCATGCCGGATTCCCGCGGAGGGACGGACTTCGATCAAGCACTGAACCTAAAGTCAGGCAGCGGACCGGACTCGTTGGACAACGTCCAACAATCCAAGCTTCCAAATTCGGAAACTTCTCGGCCCTTGAGCCTCGAGATGGGTTGGATTCCGGACTCAATTCCACCCACCCATCCAGACATATGCGATCTATCTCAAATCTGGCAAGAGCCTGCTGAAACAAGACATCATTATTGGGCGATTCTCCCGGTTATGGACAGGATAAAGGACTGCCGAGAGGAAAACGCAATTTCAATTTTCTGCAATAATTGCACGGACGAGGGAATCTTGAACACCGTCAGTCGCCGTGAAATTACACGCTTCGCCGACCTGGTGTCCATAGTATGAAAGTACTGTGCGATGGAGAGTTTCCGGAAAACCGAAACTAAGTTTTGGGACAATCCGGCCCCGAATACAACCCTAGTCCGTAACAAAAGGGTGTATCACACTCAGGCACCAGGTACAAAAACCAAAAAGCAAAAACCCCATAAAGGGCACGGAATCATACTGGAGGGATGGCTCAGCGGACCCTGTAAAATTCACAGTACAGAAGGCGCCACCCCAACACATAGCCTTCGAGCATGCTGGATATTACGGTAGGTGGCCAAAAGTGGTGAGGAGCTTCTAGCCCCGGAAAACCACTCCAACAGCACCAGTACGGTATCAACAGTCTTCGAGACCTTCGCATCAAATAATATGCGAAAACGAACAATCCGCAGCATCGCCGAAGTCTACCAAGTAGCAACAACAAATCCATGGAGCGACACGGCCATCACCTTCAACGCCAGCAACGAACCTAAATTTCGAACAGCCTGAGCACCAGCCGCATTGGTCCTCAGTCCAATAGTGGACGGCTTTCGTCTTACCAAGGTACTCATGGATGGCGGCAGCGGACTAAACCTCATCTACGAGGAAACTCTTCAAAAAATGGAAATAGACTGGAGCCACATTGAGCGAAGCAGCACAACCTTCAGAGGAATAATCCCTAGCCGGGAAGTGCGCTGCACAGGAAAAATCACACTTGATGTGGTGTTCGGCTCGCCGGACAATTACAGGTCCGAAGAGGTCACGTTCCAAGTAGCCCCGTTCAGCAGCGGATATCACGCTATATTTGGACGAGAGTCATTCACAATTTTTCAAGCCATACCCCATTACGGGTACATGAAGATGCCTGGGCCCGGCGGAATAATCACTCTCGCTAGTGATCCGGACATAGCACTCCGCGCTGAAAACAAGACAGCCGCATTAGCCTTGGAGGCACTATCCGAAGCCCTAGCGGCAGAAGAACTCACTGCGCTGCGCTCTACGGTGAATAGGGATGATGTAATACTCGATAAGAGATCCAAGTCCACCTCTTTTAAACCAGCAGATGAAATAGTCAAATTCCAGGTCCATCCAACGGACCCAACAAAGACGGCCTCCATCGGGGCATAGTTGAACCCTGATGTAGACGCCGCACTGCGAGAATTCCTTCGGGAAAATTGGGACATCTTTGCTCGCACCCTTCGGATATGCCAGAATCCCACGCAGATTAGCGAACACAGCCTAAACATCCTAAAAGGATTTAAGCGATCAAACAGGCTCTTCGCGATTTTCGAACCCAAAAGATAGGCAATGGGAGAAGAGCTAGCCAAACCATCGAAGCCGGATTCATCGAGACATCAAACATCCGAGCGGCTAGCAAACCTGGTAATGGTACCAAAAAGGACAAATCCGGCGCCTATCGCCGATTTTAAAGACCTCAACAAGGCCTGCCCAAAGGATCCCTTCCCTTCCCGCATCGACCAAATAATCGATGCTCTGCAGGCACGATTCATTGTGCTTCCTTGACGATACTCGGCTACCATCAAATCAAGATGGCAGAAGCGGACCAAGCCGCAACGGCATTCATTACTCCATATGGACCATTCTGCTTTAACACGATGCCCTTCGGACTCAAAAACGCTCGCGCAACATATCAGCGCATGATTCAGACATGTCTGGCTACCCAGATCGGCAAAACAGTAGAGGCATACGTAGACGACGTAGTCGTCAAAACCAAACACGTCAAGACTCTAGTAGACGATTTGAGGCTCACATTCGACAACCTCCGAGCATATGACATTGAGCTGAATCCGGAAAAATGCATTTTCGGCGTACCAGCCGGAAAGCTCCTGGGCTTCATTGTATCTGGTAGAGGAATTGAAGCAAACCCAGCCAAGATCCGAGCTCTGTCACAGGTGGATATTCCAAAAGACCTCAAACAAATACAAAAATTGACCGGATGTGTGGCGGCTCTAAGCCGCTTTATCTCCCGTTTGGGAGAAAAGGCATTGCCCTTCTATCGCCTCCTCGGTAGCACCAACACTTCGAGTGGACGGATGCTGCCTTCGCGGACTCGAAGAAATAAAAGCCATATTGGCAACAAACCCGGTCTGGTTGCGCCTAACCCGGGCGAACCAATGTTGTTATACATCGCGCAACACATCAAGTTGTAAGCGCGGTACTCGTCGTCGAACGAGAAGCGTAGGGCATAAATTCCCTCCCAAAACCGATTGTACTACGATCCATTTGCCTTAACTCCTTGCAAGTCCGTTACCGCACTATCAAAAGATAGTGTATGCGGTGTTCATCGCATCCCGAAGCTCCGACACTACTTTCAAGAGTGTTCGATAACGATGGCCTCGAAGTGCCCTCAACGACATTATAAACAACCGCGACGCGACGGGAAGGATTGCAAAATGGGCCATTGAGCTCTTACCATTTGATATAACTTACAAACCTAGGCGAGCTATAAAGTCGCAAGTCTTGGCTGACTTTGTCGCTGAATGGACTGAAGCCGAACTCCCTAAAGAGTACGGCGCATACTCCAATTGGATTATGCACTTCAACGGCTCCAAAATGTTGGCCGGCTTGGGGGTTGGCGTCGATTGACGTCCCCAACCGGGACACGATCCAATACGTACTTCAGATAATGTACATGGACTCCAACAATGCAGCCGAATACGAGGCCCTCCTACATGGCCTCCGGATGGCAATCTCCATGGGCATCCAATGCCTAGAGGTGCGCGGGGATTCAAACCTGGCAATATCCCAAGTAAATGGTGACTTTGACGCCAAGGATCCGAAAATGGCAGCCTATCGCAACGCTGTCCTAAAAATGTCAGCTCGGTTTGAAGGACTTGAATTCCACCACGTAGCCCGGGATAATAACCAAGCAACCGACGTATTGGCACGCATCGGTGCGAAACGCGACGCTGTCCCTCCAAACATCTTCCTGGAACGGCTCTTTAAGCCATCCGTACTATGGGAAGAGGAGTCCGGAAATAACAACCCGGAAGTAGCCGCACCACCCAACACAGAACAATCTGACATAATCGGCGACTCAGCCGATGAAATAACGCCTTCAGCCCACGAAATAATGGCAGTAATTGCCCCGTGGACAGAACCATTCCTAGCCTATCTGATTAGGCAGGAGCTTCCCGAAGACCAAAACGAGGCTCGCTGCATAGTTCGGCGGTCTAAAGCCTACAAGGTCCATGAGGGGGAACTTTACAAGAAAAGCACAATCGGAGTCCTTCAAAGGTGTATCTCGGAAGAGGAAGGGCGAAACCTTCTAGCTGAAATTCATGCCGGACTAGGCGGACACCATGCCGCAGCCCGGGCCCTGGTAGGCAAGGCATTCCGTACAGGATTTTATTGGCCAACGGCCCGGGCAGATGCTCAGGACTTAGTCCAAAGATGCGTCAGTTGTCAGCTCTTTGCTAATCAGAGCCATATGCCACCCACCGCCCTCAAAACTATACCCATTACCCGCCGTTCACGGTGCAGGGGCTTGACATGGTTGGACCCCTTAAAGGGGGAACCCACAAGCAAAGGTACCTATTGGTCATGGTGGACAAATTCACCAAATGGATAGAGGCCAAGCCAGTTAAAACGGCAGAGTCCGGACCAGTGATAGACTTCATATCCGGGGTAGTACACCGCTATGGTGTCCCCATAGCATCATTACCGATAATGGCACGAACTTCACGGCCGACGAGGTTAAATTATGGTGCAAAAATATGGGCATTAAGCTCGATTACGCTTCAGTCTATCATCCTCAAACCAACGGTCAAGTGGAACGAGCAAATGGTCTAATAATGAGCGGCATCAAACCCAGACTAGTGTGGTCCCTCACGGAATCTGACCCGCACTGGGTAGAGGAGCTTGACTCCGTACTCTGGGGGTTGCGGACAACGCCCAACCGTACTACCGGATTCACACCATTTTTCATGGTATACAGCAGAGGCAGTTTTGCCCTGCGACATCATTCATGACTCACCTCGAGTGCGCATGTACGAAGAAAGAGAAGTCGAGCTGGATCGGCAGGACATCTTGGACGCATTGGAGGAAGAACGCGACGTCGCCAAGGCTCGTTCCGCATTCTATCAGCAGCAGGCTCGAAGATATCAAAGCAGAGAAGTACGGGCTAAGACTTACAATGTTGGCGAACTAGTTCTACGCCTGCCGGACAAGAAAAAGGACAAGCTCAAGCCAAAATGGGAGGGGCCCTTCATTATCGATCAAGTCCTGACCGGCGGAGCGTACCGTCTGCGAAATGCATCGGACAACCGACTCAAGCCGAACCCATGGAACGCAGCCCGCCTACGAAGATTCTACGCCTAGCGCCGGACTAAGAGTTCGTCTCCTTCCCCCGTCCAAATTTTTACACCTCAGCTGTCTTTCGTTTCTCTCTTTTCTCTCACCCTTTTCATAAAAGCCCTTAAAGGCCTACTTGCACATTGTTCGCACACACTTGATGTGCTATCCGCATTCATTATACCGGGGCTTCTTTGCGAAGCTTACTTATAAGGGCTTCATGCCAAAGACATGTGTCAAACTTCCACATGTACCTTTTATTCACCATTATATGCATCGATATGACTTAAGTTTTGGCCAAGCTGGGTTGCTGGCTCTTGTGCTTACCCCACGTTCCCGATTGTTCGGCTAGGAGGTAAAGGAGCACCTCTGCGATTATTCTTGCCGGGTCGGCCGGATGTGTACCTCGGTGGGTGAAGCCAAAGCTAGCGTTCTTAAGGGAATATTGATTCGGTGACTTGAAAGAAGATTTTTACCTATTTATTTATCTGCCCCGGATGTTTTCCTGCTCTTTTCGCAGTCGGACATGCACTTTAGGGCATGCCTCCGAGAAAGGAACCCTTAACGGAACTATTCTCCTTGGAAGATGTTTCTTACTAACCATGTAATATAACATAACTAGTTGGGCACTTGTGCGATAAAGCACTAATGACCCCTACGCTTTGGTCTCCATGCATGCCCCGGTTGTTTCTAACCGAGAAGGTATTCGGACACACTCAGGACTCTAGGGTCCCGAGGTTGAAGCGAAAAGGTCGGCAAAGACAAACGATCTACAATCCGGCTAGAAGGCATTTCACATGTCATTTCAAATACATTGTCAAATCGATTGATTGTACTCCTCCTCAATCCCGCCTAACAGGCTGTCTAATTTCTGATCCCGTTAGGAATATTTAGCGCCAACTCTACTTGGCCGTACACTAAGCTCACAGGATCTCCTTCCCATCGGGCCCCACAGTCCGACCTCGGCCATGTGGTTGGGATCCGCCTTCTTGTCTGCGTCTTCACCATGGCCCAGCCTCCTCGGCACCTTGGCGGCAGCCGATATCTTCCATAAACTGAAGCGCTGCGCGCTCACAAGCTTCTCCGCAAGCTCTCCAAGGCCCTCGGGTAGGGAGAGGGGCGGCCATAAAGCACGGACAGCGCCGCTCGCCGCTGCCGAACTTCGTTCGGCGGTTGCACCAGCTTCGGGAAGTTGATCACCCGTTGATCTGAGCATCTCCTCCGCAGGGCGACCTGTGAGCACACCTAAAGACATATTTCTGTCAATTGACTTCCTCGCCGAACTCTTCTTTTTAAAGGAGTTCGCTCAAGAACTTACTATAGATGCCACAACGAAGCCGCTGATTCTCCTTCACGGAGCCAGACAGCTCGGCCCGAACACCTTTCAGCTCCTCTCCTAGTTGGGCGTGGGAATCCTGGAGTTTGTTCCTTTCCTGCTGCACCTTCGTCAGCACCCTCTCGCCGACCTTCAGCTGGCGCAGTAGTTGTTGCTTGTCCGGATCTAGTCCGGCAACATCTGCAATATCATTGTCAGACTAACACGCACGCCGCACACCGCTTTTCTTTTTGAAATAATGTGTTACCAGGAGGGGTCTCTGTGTTTCCTCCTGCGGCAGCGAGTGCGGCCTCAAGTTGGGCCTTGCACTCTTGTAGCTCCTGAGACAATTGGGTATTCTTCTCTGTAAGATCCTGCATATCAAATGATCCTTAAATTAGTTACTCTAACTACTTTAAGTCTCGGGGGCTACTGGCATATACAACTATTAAAATCTCTTACCCGTATGTCTTTTACATACTGCTCCGCGGCTCAGGTCAAACCATCTTGAGCAGCACGGAGGTGCGCGTCCCCCGCGTTAAAGGCATTCAACGCCTCAGGGGAGAAGCACGCGTCACGAAAAACTGTCCGGTGGCGCCTATGGTTCATGGCGCTCTCCACCTCGGACCTGGTGGCGGACAGTCTGTCAGCATCCTCCGTTGGAGGAGTATCCGGCTCGCGCCTTGCGCTCGCCTCCCCCTCCAGACCAGGTGTTGGAGCCTGGCTGGCAGAGGCGTGGTTGGCCACCTCTCCGCCCGCAGTCCGGCGAGCACCCTTTCTCCTGCAAAAGTCATGAGCATTCAAACACCTCCTAGGAACTTTGTCCTAAATGATGGTCGCGAGTTATACCGTTGCGGTGACGTTTCGATTCGCACCGCACCCCTCTTCCGCCTCGGGCCGGATCCGACCCACAATGGGTCGGCCGCCCATGAGTTAACTTCCGCCTTGAAGGTACCTCCTGCGAGACACCATTGTATACGGTGGTTAGAAATGCGCAAGGACGAAATAATGGTGTCAGGACTTCGGTCACAACCACCTGGGGAGCCGGAGATAGGCCGGGGTAGTCAACCGTAATGGCGACTAGAGCATTATCCATGCTGAGTTGGTGAAACACCCCGTCAATCAGCTCCACCTTTATGTCCGGATCCTCTTCGGAGGACGGATCAAGGGATCTTTCTGGATCCTCGGGTTGTGGGGCCGGACTATGTATGCTCTCCACAGTCCGGCGCAGTTCCTGCGTCAAAACCATAAAGTAAGGTACTTAACTTTGAAAGCACGGGTCGGATAAATGAACATCCGCTTACCCAGGTCCGAGGGTTGTTCATGGAGAACCCATTCAATGGGCTCGTCTGGAGGAAGTCCTCCTTCTCCCCCTTGTACAGGCCGGACAGAATCTTCACCAGATCTTGGCCGATCCGGCCCTTGGCGGCCATGACGAGTGGCATCATTCTCCCCATTGAAATCCCACATGGGGTGGCCTCAGATTGCAGCGGCTGCACCCAAGATAATGCACGTGGCCATGACTCCAATCATGGTCAATCCGAATGGGCCGATAACCTTATCCGCCCATCAAATAATGGGCGCTCTTGTCTTCCTCCGGTTGAGGGCTCATGGCGCCAACTCAGGCGCTTCTTCAGAGGAGCATTGCTGAACTCCAGGAGGTCGATCCGAACAGGGTCCGACAGTGGAGCGTCCTCTACATAAAACCATTCTGAAGGCCAGTCTTCGGACGCCTTCTTAGGGGTTCCGGATGGATATCCAGTCCCGGCGATGCACCATATTTCGCACCGCCCACTTGATATATTGACCCCTCGTGAGAGCGGGCACGAGGCGAATAGCCTCTTCCACAGCGCAAAGTGGGGCTCGATGCCCGAGAATAGCTCGCAAAGAGCTACTAAACCCGCGATATGCGAGGATAGAGGCGGCGTGAGGTGATGGAGCCGAGTCCGTAGAACTCCGAAGCCAGCGGAGGAACGGATGTACAGAAATCAAGCCCCTTATCGATAGGGGACGAAGCATACCCGCTCCCCTTTGTTGGGACTAGGGGTGGCCTCCGCTTGCTTCCCACCTTTGTAGGTGGCCAGCCCGGCTCGAACCGGGACCATAAAGGCCGGAGGAAGGTATCCCTCCGCTTGGAGCGTCACCAGCTCGTTGTGCGGGACAGAACATCTCCTCCAATCTCCTGGCAGAGGGCTGGGAGCGCGAGAAGAGGAGTTGCGTCGTCGGTCCATGATGGAATGGATTTTTGGTCAGAAGCGCTCCGATGAGTACTCGCGGAAGGAAGATGGTGTGATTTGGATCTGGATTCTTGCCTCTCTTATAGGCAGATTGTTTGCGCAGCTAGGTGTGAAACATAAAAGATACCCTGGTGTAACACCCCGGATGCAACTTTCCATATCCGTAACTCCAACTCTTGCCTTTTCCGGAGATGCGATATGTTATTTCCCTTCGTGGTTGGGTTTTTGTCTTTCGTTTTGCATTTTGTTCATGTCATGCAACTCATCTCATAGCATCGTGCGCATTGCATCTGCATGTTTTCATAAAACTTGCACCCGTTTCTAGTTGCCGCGTCCCCCTTGCCTTCGTTGACCGTTCCGAGACCAACCGTGTTTTCGTTTCCCTCTTGTCAAACCACCTAACCTCTCTACAACCACCGACCCCCTCTTTCGTGCGTCCGAAAACTTCCCCGAACCCGACCCGAGCTTTCATTACCGATGGGTTCAAATCATCCCCAAACAACTACAAAACATCTCCGTTTCTTATTTAGACTTACCTAACCTATCTTTTCTCGGCCGTCGGATTTTGATCGGATGATCCAACTCCTCTCTTTTCCCTTATATATATAGTCTACCCCTAGTCCATTTTGGACCAATCCCTAATTTCTAGGGATCCTCCTAGCCGCCGCCGCCACTCTCTCCTGCATCTTCATCGGGATCCTCCCAGATCCATCCCCATCCCGTAGCCGCCACTCTGGTCCTCCTCGATTTGCTCGCCCGGCCAACCAGCGCCTCCACTCGATCCTTGGCCGCCTCCTGCCCGGGCGTTTCCTCCTCCCTGCCTCGCTCGAATCCAAGCTCCTCCTCGACCATGCCGACCACCTCGCCGGAGCACAGCACCCTTAGAGCCCCGAGTCCCGTGCCCTTCGCCGCCTCCCGTGCGCCTCTGCCCATGCCTAAGCACGGATGCCTCGCCGTCTCCTTGCCTTGCCCGCGTCCGCGCAACGGCAGCAACACAGCCCCGAGCCTCAGTCCGACCGTCGCCGGCGCGCCACTGCCGGAGCACCATGAGGACCCTCGTGCTCCCCTTTCTCTCTCTGCCTTCTTCCCCTTCCCCGTTCTCAACTCTCTTTCTCTCTGTCTCGTTTTGGACAGGGAACCGATGGAGGCCGCCATGGCTTTGGAGTTTCACCACCGCCCCATCACCTGGATCCGTTGCTCCGCGCCCGTCCAAGGCCTTCCTCGCCCGGATCTGCTGCCGCCCCATCTTCACCTTGCCGGAGTTGCCCCGCCGTCGCCAAGTCCCATGCCGCCGCTGCTCTGCTTCCTGTCGAGCAGAGGAGGACGGCGCCTCTGCCTCGAGCCGTTCGAGCGCATGCCGCGCTCGTTGACTGATCGCTGACCGCGCCTGGGATGCCTCCCCTTCGTCTGTTGACCAAGGCCCAGCGCGCCCCAACCGGTCTCCTCCAGCCTCGCGCCCTCTTGGGCCTCCTCCACCTATCTGGGCCATGGCCCATGGTGAGAACCCCAGCCCCTCCAGACTCGGCCCTATAGTTTTTTTTCCCTGACCTGCGAATTTATCTATTTATCCAGAAACTGCAGTTTTACAGAAAAGTCCTTCATGTTCATGCATTAACAACTCATTAACCGTGCATCGGATTAAAATGTTTTAAATATGTAAAATGCTTAGAATTTTGTGTAGAGTAATAATATGCCACTTTCATCCATGTTTAAAATGTTTAAAGTGCTGTTCAATTAAATTTGCTCAAATGCCATGTTAAAATGATTTATTTCATAACTAAATAACCGTAGCTCCATTTTTAATAAACTTTATATGTAAATGGGGTGGAAAAATGCCTAGTCTAACATGGTCCACTTTATTTTCCTGTTTAACAACTTTAAAATATGTTTCAGGGCAGAACAGTAGCAAATTCATCAATTGCATATGTGGATTTTCCGGAATTGTTGTTTGTTCTTCCGGCCTCATTTAAACTTGCCTAGTTAGGTAGTTTCATTATGCTTCACCCCTTGCCATGTTTAACAACATTTAATATTGATGAGTAGCATAACCGAGAGAGAACTAAATAATCAAATGTGGTGTTTTGTCAATATGCAACTCGTTGCATATTGAGCTCCACTTAACTTGTAGTATTGTTTGTTGCACTTTGCCATGCCATGCCTCATTAAACCGGACATGCATCATACTTGAATGTGCATCATGCCATGATTATGCTTGTGTGTTTACCATGTTGTTTGTTTCTCTCCGGTGTTGCTTCTTAGTTCCGGTAATGTTGCGATTGTGAGGATTCGTTCGACTACTCCCGTTCATCTTCTTCATGGACTCGTTCTTCTTCCTAGCGGGATTTCAGGCAAGATGACCGCTACCCTGGATCTCACTACTATCATTGCTATGCTAGTTGCTTCGATCTATCGCTATGCTGCGTTACCTATCATTTGCTCTATCAAGCCTCCCAAATTGCCATGAACCTCTAACCTTTGACACCCTTCCTAGCAAACCGTTGCTTGGCTATGTTACCGCTTTGCTCAGCCTCTCTTATAGCGTTGCTAGTTGCAGGTGAAGTTGAAGATTTCTCAATGGTGGACAGGATTATGGTTGGGATATCACAATATCTCCTATTTAATTAATGCATCTATATATTTGGTAAAGGGTGGAAGGCTCGGCCTTATGCCTGGTGTTTTTTTCCACTCTTGCCACCCTAGTTTCCGTCATACCGGTGTTATGTTCTCGGATTTTGCGTTCCTAACGCGGTCGGGTGATTTCTGGGACCCCCCTGACAGTTTGCTTTGAATTAAACTTGTCCAGCAAGGCCCAACCTAGGTTTTACCATTTGCCTCACCACTACCTATACCTTTCCCTTGGGTCGGCCAACCCGAGGGTCATCTTTATTTTAGCCCCCCCGGGCCAGTGCTTGTCTAAGTGCTGGTTCGAACCGAGTAGACTGCAGGGCCCCCTCGGGGAAACTCGAGGTCTGGTTTTACTCGTAGGATGTCTCATCCGGTGTTGCCCTGAGAACGAGATATGTGTAGCTCCTATCGGGATTGTCGGCGCATCGGACGGCTTGGCTGGTCTTGTTTTATCATTGTCGAAATGTCTTGTAAACCGGGATTCTGAGACTGATCGGGTCTTCCTGGGAGAAGGAATATCCTTCGTTGATCGCGAGCTTATCATGGGCTAAGTTGGGACACCCTGCAGGTATAAACTTTCGAGAGCCGTGCCGCGATTATGTGGCAGATGGGAATTTGTTAATGTCCAGCTTGTAGATAACTTGACACCAGATCCGAATTAAAACGCATCAACGGCGTGTGTAGCGTGATGGTCTCTTCTCGGCGGAGTCCGGGAAGTGAACACGGTCTTTGGGTTATGTTTGACGTAAGTAGGAGTTCAGGATCACCTCTTGATCATTGCTAGCTTCACGACCGTTCCTTTGCTTCTCTTCTCGCTCTCATTTGCGTATGTTAGCCACCATATCATGCTTAGTCGCTGCTGCAACCTCACCACTTTACCCCTTCCTTTCCCATTAAGCTTTGCTAGTCTTGATACCCATGGTAATGGTATTGCTGAGTCCTCGTGGCTCACAGATTACTACAACAACAGCTGCAGGTACAGGTTATGCGATGATCATGACGCGAGAGCGATGCTTGCTTGCTTGAGTTCTTCTTCTGCTTCTTCTTCGATCGGGGATAGGTTCGGTCGGTGGCTGGGCTAGCGTGGTGGATGTCGTTTGAGTTTCTGTTTGTGTTTCATCCGTAGTTCGGATGTTGATCTTATGTATGATGTATTGTTGTATTCGTGTGGCATTGTATGCCTTATGTATGTATCCCCATCTATTATGTAATGTTGATGTAATGATATCCACCTTGCAAAAGCGTTCCAATATGCGGGTCTATCCTTGGTGGGACCTTCGAGTTCCTTTTGGATAGAGTTGCATATTGGGCGTGACAAGTTGGTATCAGAGCCTCGACCGACCATAGGAGCCCCCTTGTTTGTTGGCTGTTGTTGAGTCTAGAAGAAAACTATTTTGAGTCTTAGGATTATATATATCGGAGAGTAGGATTCTTTTTACTCCTTAGCCCCCTTCGTCGCTCTGGTGAGGATTCCTGACGTAGATGTTTTGTCTTTCCTCTCCTCAAATTTCACTAAAAAAATTCGGATCACGCGGGTATCTTGGGATCGTTCCGATATCCTTATGACGAGAACATTGTTCTCGGTGCCTCCTGACATTTAGGGGTTGTGGCAGTGTCCCGGGGAGTTGAGCTCCGAGGTGTTGTCGTCATAATTTTATCGTTGCAGTTCTGGAATACTTGAGTTTTGCCGACATTGAAAATCTCTTTTATGCAGTTGTTGGTGTGATAACCTCGACGTCACCCAGTACTGGGGAGTTCGGGAGTATTGCCATAGCTTGTATAACGGATGCTTTTCGAAGGTTGAGGTACACGATTTCCGAAGGTTTCTTGGTTATTTGTTGACGGATGGATACAGCTTGGATGTAGGTATTGTTAGTTTGGGTGAGATATATTGCTTCCCTATATCCCCAACACCGCATTGCATAACCGTAAAGTTTCGAGAGTTTATAGGTGGGAATTCAAGTAGCTCCTAGAATATCTTTCCGACAGATGCATGATATGGGATTGGGTAAATCTCTATCATACGTATTTGTTCTGGCTTATTCTTCAAGCCAAATCCTTTGTTTTGTTTTATTTGTGGTATTCGGGTTGCTTCAAAGTCAAATGTTGAATCCATACCTTTCCTAAACGGTGTTCTCATATTGCTATGTGAATACTAATCCTTTTTGATCATTGAGGTTGTCATGTTAATCCTTTTCCAACCAGTGCGCTTCTCTTCGAGATGATCCCATCATTCTCCCCATCCGCAAGATCAATTCTAAGTTTTCTCAACGGTGTTTGTTTTGTTCATCCGAAGTTGTGTTTGTTTTTCCCCACCCTTCCACCCTTTTCTTCAAGGACTCATTTATTTTAATTAAGTATCCATTTATTCATGTGAAGTCACTTCACTCTTTTCAATCAATGTTCTGATTCGGTGATCCCTCGTGAAGATGCTCACGAGCTTCAAGTTCAACATCCTTCGTTTTTTTAATTCTTCTCCGGTGGATCCAATTCAAGCTTTAGTGTTGGTCATATTCCTTTCCTCGTGTCAAATGCTTTCTCATGCCTGTGCACCTCTCAATCACTCACCTCTTGCTATTCATTTGTTCCAGAGTGTTGAAGATATCTCAGAAGATTTGTGTTTCCATTCTTAATCCGTTCAAGCGATTTGGAGATTGTTACCTCATTCAAGCCATTTAATTCAACCGGTGCAATCTCCTTTTCAAGTAATCATTTCAATGGTGTTCCTTTTCAGTGGGCCCTAACCCACAGGTCTTTTTCCAGGATCTTACCTGATTCTTCAAATTATCAGGAGCGATTCTCAAATTCATTTCCAAGTTTGACGTAAGAATGAATTTTCATCAGTTAAATGCCTTCTCCAAGGTCATTTTCAAATTCTTTTCGTCTTTGGCTCAACATTTCCTCTTTTAATTCTCCCAGAGTATCTCAACAATTCATGGTGGTTCTCATCATCATTCTCAACATTTGAAGACCGAAGAAGGATTTCTCTTAAATCTTGGTCCATTCTCTTGTATATTCATGGTTCTAGCTTCATGCTATCCTCATAATTGTTTTGATTGTGACAATTCTTTTCTTACCATCCGGATCATGAGTTGTTTCCATTTCTTTCCTCTGAAGGCCATCATGTCATAATTCTTCATTCTCAGCGTGTAGCTATCGTTCTCCAAATCTTACCGGTGAATCGTTCAAATATCCTCTATTCAGTTCATGTTCTCTTTGTTCTCATGTATCTAAATCCCTTCAAGTATCTTCATTCGTTTTCAAATTCTTCTCGGTGAATTGTGCATTTGCTATGTTCATTTTCAATTCTTACGGTGGTTCGTTCAAGATTCTTTTTCTTTGATTATCATATTAATTCATTCGTTCTTTTCAATCCCATCGGTGGTTCCATCAATACCTTCTCAAGTTTGCGCTATCTCTATCCTTAATCCCTCAAGAAGAATAAGTAGTATGCCTAATCCGTTGCTTGTCATCAATTTAAATTGGTGAAGGATACACATATCGTAATTCTTATTATTGTTTCATCCAAGTGAGTAATCCCTTCCTTCGGAGTTTGTTCTTAATGAATAAATTCTAGTTCCAAGTCTTTTCATCATTTCTTTTTCGGAGTTCCAAGTTCTCTCGGTTATATCATCGTGAAGCTCCATCTAAATCATGGCAAGGCTTCACCTTGTGTTTTAAACTTCCCTTTCTCTTTATCATCCTTTTATTACCGGAGTTCTTCATGGAGGCTCTACATGGTGGTTCGTCAAGGATTCTTTTCATTCTTCACTTGTTCTTCAATATTTCTCTTGAAGTTAAGATCCGCCAAACTATACTCTAAAATTAACATGGTGTTCAACACATGTTTTGTTTTGAGGAGTTCAAGTATTCTTCATCTTGCATTCCAAAGTGCAATTCTTTCTACCTTATCTTTTGAGTTGTGATATGTCATTCTTGATAATTTCCATTCATGTTTCGTGATTCACATGTTGTCAAGAATGAGGTATTTTAAATCCATCTATCTCTTCGTTGGAGTCATCATGTGTCATGTTTCACCTAAAGCCTTCCCTATGGAATGTTGCTATTGTAGTGCTTATCAATGATCCAAGTTATCTCTCTATCCTCTCGGTGAAAGCAGTGTTCATCCCTTCGTTGATCTCAAGCAAGCAATTGTTTTCGGTGGCCGGTTGTCACCTCATAATTTTGAGATGTTTTCCATAAGCCCACAACAAGCTTATCCTTTCGTTGTTGATAATCCAATAATTCCGTTCTAACATTTCCTGTGAGCGTGCTCTTTCAAGATCAAGTTTTCCTCCGTTCATTCCATTCCATTTTTTCATTTCTTCCGGAGGCATTGTGATGTTGTGCTCTTCACCCATCACGTCATTTTGTCAAGTTCATGTTATTTTCTGGCTTATCCATTTAACCGGAGTGTTGTATCATCTCTTCAATATCTCTTCATCTCATCAAGTTTTCTTCTCTTTTCTACCGGAGTGCTGTCCAAATTCTGTCATTCTTGTTCCTTGGCTATCTCATTATACCGAGGTGGTCATATTCTTTTCGTTCGTGAAGCTCTTATTTCCATGTCTTTCAACCTTCAAGTTCTCGTAATACTGCTTGTTCCTCTTTTCTAACGGATTGTTTGCAATCTCGTTCATCTCTATTGTACTCTTTCTTTTAAATTGCTCAACCTCTCATGGTTCATGGTTTCACTCGTTCGTCAAACAAGCAACTTAGTTTTACCACTTATCTTCCTCTTCCTTTTCCCTCCGGTGCCATCCTAGATCTCGGGACGAGATCCTCTCGTAGTGGTGGAGTGTTGTAACACCCCGGATGCAACTTTCCATATCCGTAACTCCAACTCTTTCCTTTTCCGGAGATGCGATATGTTATTTCCCTTCGTGGTTGGGTTTTTGTCTTTTGTTTTGCATTTTGTTCATGTCATGCATCTCATCTCATAGCATCGTGCGCATTGCATCTGCATGTTTTCATAAAACTTGCACCCGTTTCTAGTTGCCGTGTCCCCCTTGCCTTCGTTGACCGTTCCGAGACCAACCGTGTTTTTGTTTCCCTCTTGTCAAACCACCTAACCTCTCTACAACCACCGACCCCCTCTTTCATGCGTCCGAAAACTTCCCCGAACCCGACCCGGGCTTTCATTACCGATGGGTTCAAATCATCCCCAAACATCTACAAAACATCTCCGTTTCTTATTTAGACTTTCCTAACCTATCTTTTCTCGGCCATCGGATTTTGATCGGATGATCCAACTCCTCTTTTTTCCCTTATATATATAGTCTACCCCTAGTCCATTTTGGACCAATCCCTAATTTCTAGGGATCCTCCTAGCCGCCGCCGCTACTCTCTCCTGCATCTTCATCGGGATCCTCCCAGATCCATCCCCATCCCGTAGCCGCCACTCTGTTCCTCCTCGGTTTGCTCGCCCGGCCAACCAGCGCCTCCACTCGATCCCTGGCCGCCTCCTGCCCGGGCGTTTCCTCCTCCCTGCCTCGCTCGAATCCAAAGGAGAGGAGCTCCTCCTCGACCATGCCGACCACCTCGCCGGAGCACAGCACCCTCAGAGCCCCGAGTCCCGTGCCCTTCGCCGCCTCCCGTCCTTCTCTGCTCATGCCTAAGGACGGATGCCTCGCCGTCTCCATGCCTTGCCCGCGTCCGCGCAACGGCAGCAGCACAGCCCGAGCCTCAGTCCGACCGTCGCCGGCGCGCCACTGCCGGAGCACCAGCAGGACCCTCGTGCTCCCCTTTCTCTCTCTGCCTTCTTCCCCTTCCCCGTTCTCAACTCTCTTTCTCTCTGTCTCGTTTTGGACAGGGAACCGATGGAGGCCGCCATGGCTTTGGAGTTTCACCACCGCCCCATCGCCTGGATCCGTTGCTCCGCGCCCGTCCAAGGCTTTTCTCGCCCGGATCTGCTGCCGCCCCATCTTCACCTTGCCGGAGTTGCCCCGCCGTCGCCAAGTCCCACGCCGCCGCTGCTCTGCTTCCTGTCAAGCAGAAGAGGACGACGCCTCTGCCCCGAGCCGTTCGAGTGCACGCCACGCTCGTTGACTGATCACTGACCGCGCCTGGGCTGCCTCCCCTTCGTCTGTTGACCAAGGCCCAGCGCGCCCCAACCGGTCTCCTCCAGCCTCGCGCCCTCTTGGGCCTCCTCCACCTATCTGGGCCATGGCCCATGGTGAGAACCCCAGCCCCACCAGATTCGGCCCTATAGTTTTTTTCCCTGACCTGCGAATTTATCTATTTATCCAGAAACTGCAGTTTTACAGAAAAGTCCTTCATGTTCATGCATTAACAACTGATTAACCGTGCATCGGATTAAAATGTTTTAAATATGTAAAATGCTTAGAATTTTGTGTAGAGAAATAATATGCCACTTTCATCCATGTTTAAAATGTTTAAAGTGCTGTTTGATTAAATTTGCTCAAATGCCATGTTAAAATGATTTATTTCATAACTAAATAACCGTAGCTCCAATTTTAATAAAATTTATATGTAAATGGGGTGGAAAAATGCCTAGTCTAACATGGTCCACTTTATTTTCCTGTTTAACAACTTTAAAATATGTTTTAGGGCAGAACAGTAGCAAATTCATCAATTGCATATGAGGATTTTCCAGAATTGTTGTTTGTTCTTCCGGCCTCATTTAAACTTGCCTAGTTAGGTAGTTTCATTATGCTTCACCCCTTGCCATGTTTAACAACATTTAATATTGATGAGTAGCATAACCGAGAGAGAACTAAATAATCAAATGTGGTGTTTTGTCAATATGGAACTCGTTGCATATTGAGCTCCACTTAACTTGTAGTATTGTTTGTTGCACTTTGCCATGCCATGCCTCATTAAACCGGACATGCATCATACTTGAATGTGCATCATGCCATGATTATGCTTGTGTGTTTACCATGTTGTTTGTTTCTTTCCGGTGTTGCTTCTTAGTTCCGGTAATGTTGCGATTGTGAGGATTCGTTCGACTACTCCTGTTCGTCTTCTTCATGGACTCATTCTTCTTCCTAGCGGGATTTCAGGCAAGATGACCGCTACCCTGGATCTCACTACTATCATTGCTATGCTAGTTGCTTCGTTCTATCGCTATGCTGCGTTACCTATCATTTGCTCTATCAAGCCTCCCAAATTGCCATGAACCTCTAACCTTTGACACCCTTCCTAGCAAACCGTTGCTTGGCTATGTTACCGCTTTGCTCAGCCTCTCTTATAGCGTTGCTAGTTGCAGGTGAAGTTGAAGATTTCTCCATGGTGGACAGGATTATGGTTGGGATATCACAATATCTCTTATTTAATTAATGCATCTATATATTTGGTAAAAGGGTGGAAGGCTCGGCCTTATGCAGTGTTTTGTTCCACTCTTGCCGCCTAGTTTACGTCATACCGGTGTTATGTTCCCGGATTTTGCGTTCCTAACGCGGTCGGATGATTTATGGGACCCCCGACAGTTCGCTTTGAATAAAACTTGTCCAAGAAGGCCCAACCTTGGTTTTACCATTTGCCTCACCACCACCTATACCTTTCCTTGGGTCGGCCAACCCGAGGGTCATCTTTATTTTAGCCCCCGGGCGGTGCTTGTCTAAGTGCTGGTTCGAACCGAGTAGATCGGGGGCCCTCGGGAAACTCGAGGTCTTGTTTTACTCGAGGATGTCTCATCCGTGTTGCCTCGAGAGCGAGATATGTGTAGCTCCTATCGGGATTGTCGATTGCATCGGCGGCTTTTGCTGGTCTTGTTTTATCATTGTCGAAATGTCTTGTAAACCGGATTCCGAGATCGATCGGGTCTTCTGGGAGAAGGAATATCCTTCGTTGATTGCGAGAGCTTATCATGGGCTAAGTTGGAACACCCTGCAGGGTATAAACTTTCGAGCCGTGCCCATGTTATGTGGCAGATGGGAATTTGTTAATGTCCGGTTGTAGATAACTTGACACTAGATCCGAATTAAAACGCATCAACCGCGTGTGTAGCCGTGATGGTCTCTTCTCGGCGGAGTCTGGGAAGTAAACACGGTCTTTGGGTTATGTTTGACGTAAGTAGGAGTTCAGGATCACCTCTTGATCATTGCTAGCTTGACGACCGTTCCTTTGCTTCTCTTCTCGCTCTCATTTGCGTATGTTAGCCACCATATCATGCTTAGTCGCTGCTGCAACCTCGCCACTTTACCTCTTCCTTTCCCATTAAGCTTTGCTAGTCTTGATACCCATGGTAATGGTATTGCTGAGTCCTCATGGCTCACAGATTACTACAACAACAGCAGCAGGTACAGGTTATGCGATGATCATGACGCGAGAGCGATGCTTGCTTGCTTGAGTTCTTCTTCTGCTTCTTCTTCGATCAGGGGATAGGTTCCAAGTCGGCAGCCTGGGCTAGCAGGGTGGATGTCGTTTGAGTTTCTGTTTGTGTTTCATCCGTAGTTCGGATGTTGATCTTATGTATGATGTATTGTTGTATTTGTGTGGCATTGTATGCCTTATGTATGTATCCCCATCTATTATGTAATGTTGATGTAATGATATCCACCTTGCAAAAGCGTTCCAATATGCGGGTCTATCCTTGGTGGGACCTTCGAGTTCCTTTTGGATAGGGTCGCATATTGGGCGTCACAAGTTGGTATCAGAGCCTCGACCGACCATAGGAGCCCCCTTGTTTGTTGGCTGTTGTTGAGTCTAGAAGAAAACTATTTTGAGTCTTAGGATTATATATATCGGAGAGTAGGATTCTTTTTACTCCTCAGCCCCCTTCGTCGCTCTGGTGAGGACTCCTGACGTAGATGTTTTGTCTTTCCTCTCCTCAAATTTCACTAAAAAAAATTCGGATCACGCGGGTATCTTGGGATCGTTCCGATATTCTTATGACGAGAACATTGTTCTCGGTGCCTCCTGACATTTAGGGGTTGTGGCAGTGTCCCGGGGAGTTGACCTCCGAGGTATTGTCGTCATAATTTTATCGTTGCAGTTCTGGAATACCTGAGTTTTCCGACATCGAAAATCTCTTTTATGCAGTTGTTGGTGAGATAACCTCGATGTCACCCAGTACTGGGGAGTTCGGGAGTATTGCCATAGCTTGTATAACGGATGCTTTTCGAAGGTTGAGGTACACGATTTCCGAAGGTTTCTTGGTTATGTGTTGACGGATGGATACAGCTTGGATGTAGGTATTGTTAGTTTGGGTGAGATATATTGCTTCCCTGTATCCCCAACACCGATTGCATAACCGTAAAGTTTGGGAGTTTATAGGTGGGAATTCAAGTAGCTCCTAGAATATCTTTCCGACAGATGCATGATATGGGATTGGGTAAATCTCTATCATACGTATTTGTTCTGGCTTATTCTGCAAGCCAAATCATTTGTTTTGTTTTATTTGTGGTATTCGAGTTGCTTCAAAGTCAAATGTTGAATCCATACCTTTCCTAAACGGTGTTCTCATATTGCTATGTGAATACTAATCCTTTTTTATCATTGAGGTTGTCATGTTAATCTTTTTCCAACCGGTGCGCTTCTCTTCAAGATGATCCCATCATTCTCCCCATCCGCAAGATCAATTCTAAGTTTTCTCAACGGTGTTTGTTTCGTTCATCCCAAGTTGTCTTTGTTTTTCCCCACCCTCCCACCCTTTTCTTCAAGGACTCATTTATTTTAATTAAGTATCCATTTATTCATGTGAAGTCACTTCACTCTTTTCAATCAATGTTCTGATCCGGTGATCCCTCGTGAAGATGCTCACGAGCTTCAAGTTCATCATCCTTCGTTTTTTTATTCTTCTCCGGTGGTTCCAATTCAAGCTTTCAGTGTTGGTCATATTCCTTTCCTCGTGTCAAATGCTTTCTGATGCCGGTGCACCTCTCAATCACTCACCTCTTGCTATTCATTTGTTCCAGAGTGTTGAAGATATCTCAGAAGATTTGTGTTTCCATTCTTAATCCGTTCAAGCGATTTGGAGATTGTTACCTCATTCAAGCCATTTAATTCAACCGGTGCAATCTCCTTTTCAAGTAATCATTTCAACGGTGTTCCTTTTCAGTGGGCCCTAACCCACAGGTCTTTTTCCAGGATCTTACCTGATTCTTCGAATTATCAGGAGCGATTCTCAAATTCATTTCCAAGTTTGACGTAAGAATGAATTTTCACCAGTCACATGCCTTCTCCAAGGTCATTTTCAAATTCTTTTCGTCTTTGGCTCAACCTTTCCTCTTTTAATTCTCCCGGAGTATCTCAACAATTCATGGTGGTTCTCATCATCATTCTCAACATTTGAAGACCGAAGAAGGATTTCTCTTAAATCTTGGTCCATTCTCTTGTATATTCATGGTTCTAGCTTCATGCTATCCTCATAATTGTTTTGATTGTGACAATTCTTTTCTTACCATCCGGAGCATTTCATGAGTTGTTTCCATTTCTTTCCTCCGAAGGCCATCATGTCATAATTCTTCATTCTCAGCGTGTAGCTATCGTTCTCCAAATCTTACAGGTGAATCGTTCAAATATCCTCTATTCAGTTCATGTTCTCTTTGTTCTCATGTATCTAAATCCCTTCAAGTATCTTCATTCGTTTTCAAATTCTTCTCTGTGAATTGTGCCTTTGCTATGTTCATTTTCAATTCTTACGGTGGTTCGTTCAAGATTCTTTTCTTTGATTATCATATTAATTCATTCATTCTTTTCAATCCCATCGGTGGTTCCATCAATACCTTCTCAAGTTTGCGCTATCTCTATCCTTAATCCCTCAAGAAGAATAAGTAGTATGCCAAATCCGTTGCTTTTCATCAATTTAAATTGGTGAAGGATACGCATATCGTAATTCTTATAATTGTTTCATCCAAGTGAGTAATCCCTTCCTTCGGAGTTTGTTCTTAATGAATAAATTCTAGTTCCAAGTCTTTTCATCATTTCTTTTTCGGAGTTCCAAGTTCTCTCGGTTATATCATCGCGAAGATCCATCTAAATCATGGCAAGGCTTCACCTTGTGTTTTAAACTTCCCTTTCTCTTTATCATCCTTTTATTACCGGAGTTCTTCATGGAGGCTCTACATGGTGGTTCGTCAAGGATTCTTTTCATTCTTCACTTGTTCTTCAAGATTTCTCTTGAAGTTAAGATCCGCCAAACTATACTCTAAAATTAACATGGTGTTCAACACATGTTTTGTTTTGAGGAGTTCAAGTATTCTTCATCTTGCATTCCAAAGTGCAATTCTTTCTACCTTATCTTTTTAGATGGTGATATGTCATTCTTGATAATTTCCATTCATGTTTCGTGATTCACATGTTGTCAAGAATGAGGTATTTTAAATCCATCAATCTCTTTGTTGGAGTCATCTTGTGTCATGTTTCACCTAAAGCCTTCCCTATGGAATGTTGCTATTGTGGTGCTTATCAATGATCCAAGTTATCTCTCTATCCTCTCGGTGAAATCAGTTTTCATCCCTTCGTTGATCTCAAGCAAGCAATTGTTTTCGGTGGCCGGTTGTCACCTCATAATTTTGAGATGTTTTCCATAAGCCCACAACAAGCTTATCCTTTCGTTGTTGATAATCCAACAATTCCGTTCTAACATTTCCTGTAGGCGTGCTCTTTCAAGATCAAGTTTTCCTCCGTTCATTCCATTCCATTTTTTCATTTCTTCCGGAGGCATTGTGATGTTATGCTCTTCACCCATCACGTCGTTTTGTCAAGTTCATGTTATTTTCTGGCTTATCCATTTAACCGGAGTGTTGTATCATCTCTACAATATCTCTTCATCTCATCAAGTTTTTTTCTCTTTTCTACCGGAGTGCTGTCCAAATTCTGTCATTCTTGTTCCTTGGCTATCTCATTATACCGAGGTGGTCATATTCTTTTCGTTTGTGAAGCTCTTATTTCCATGTCTTTCAACCTTCAAGTTCTCGTAATACTGCTTGTTCCTCTTTTCTAACGGATTGTTTGCAATCTCGTTCATCTCTATTGTACTCTTTCTTTTAAATTGCTCAACCTCTCATGGTTCATGGTTTCACTCGTTCGTCAAAGAAGCAACTTAGTTTTACCACTTATCTTCCTCTTCCTTTTCCCTCCGGTGCCATCCTAGATCTCGGGACGAGATCCTCTCGTAGTGGTGGAGTGTTGTAACACCCCGGATGCAACTTTCCATATCCGTAACTCCAACTCTTGCCTTTTCCAGAGATGCGATATATTATTTCCCTTCGTGGTTGGGTTTTTGTCTTTTGTTTTGCATTTTGTTCATGTCATGCATCTCATCTCATAGCATCGTGCACATTGCATCTGCATGTTTTCATAAAACTTGCACCCGTTTCTAGTTGTCGCGTCCCCCTTGCCTTCGTTGACCGTTCCGAGACCAACCGTGTTTTTGTTTCCCTCTTGTCAAACCACCTAACCTCTCTACAACCACCGACCCCCTCTTTCATGCGTCCGAAAACTTCCCCGAACCCGACCTGGGCTTTCATTACCGATGGGTTCAAATCATCCCCAAACATCTACAAAACATCTCTGTTTCTTATTTAGACTTTCCTAACCTATCTTTTCTCGGTCGTCGGATTTTGATCGGATGATCCAACTCCTCTCTTTTCCCTTATATATATAGTCTACCCCTAGTCCATTTTGGACCAATCCCTAATTTCTAGGGATCCTCCTAGCCGCCGCGGCTACTCTCTCCTGCATCTTCATCGGGATCCTCCCAGATCCATCCCCATCCCGTAGCCGCCACTCTGTTCCTCCTCGGTTTGCTCGCCCGGCCAACTAGCGCCTCCACTAGATCCCTGGCCGCCTCCTGCCCGGGCGTTTCCTCCTCCCTGCCTCGCTCGAATGCAAAGGAGAGGAGCTCCTCCTCGACCATGCCGACCACCTCGCCGGAGCACAGCACCCTCAGAGCCCCGAGTCCCGTGCCCTTCGCCGCCTCCCGTGCTTCTCTGCTCATGCCTAAGCACGGATGCCTCTCCGTCTCCATGCCTCGCCCGCGTCCGCGCAACGGCAGCAGCACAGCCCGAGCCTCAGTCCGACCATCGCCGGCGCGCCACTGCCGGAGCACCAGCAAGACCCTCGTGCTCCCCTTTCTCTCTCTGCCTTCTTCCCCTTCCCCGTTCTCAACTCTCTTTCTCTCTGTCTCGTTTTGGACAGGGAACCGATGGAGGCCGCCATGGCTTTGGAGTTTCACCACCGCCCCATCGCCTAGATCCGTTGCTCCGTGCCCGTCCAAGGCCTTCCTCGCCCGGATCTGCTGCCGCCCCATCTTCACCTTGCCGGAGTTGCCCCGCCGTCGCCAAGTCCCATGCCGCCGCTGCTCTGCTTCCTGTCGAGCACAGGAGGACGACGCCTCTGCCTCGAGCCGTTCGAGTGCACGCCGCGCTCGTTGACTGATCACTGACCGCGCCTGGGCTGCCTCGCCTTCGTTTGTTGACCAAGGCCCAGCACGCCCCAACGGGTCTCCTCCAGCCTCGCGCCCTCTTGGGCCTCCTCCACCTATCTGGGCCATGGCCCATGGTGAGAACCCCAGCCCCTCCAGATTCGGCCCTATAGTTTTTTTCCCTGACCTGCGAATTTATCTATTTATCCAGAAACTGCAGTTTTACAGAAAAGTCCTTCATGTTCATGCATTAAAAACTCATTAACCGTGCATCGGATTAAAATGTTTTAAATATGTAAAATGCTTAGAATTTTGTGTAGAGAAATAATATGCCACTTTCATCCATGTTTAAAATGTTTAAAGTGCTGTTTGATTAAATTTTCTCAAATGCCATGTTAAAATGATTTATTTCATAACTAAATAACCGTAGCTCCAATTTTAATAAACTTTATATGTAAATGGTGTGGAAAAATGCCTAGTCTAACATGGTCCACTTTATTTTCCTGTTTAACAACTTTAAAATATGTTTTAGGGCAGAACAGTAGCAAATTCATCAATTGCATATGAGGATTTTCCGGAATTGTTGTTTGTTCTTCCGGCCTCATTTAAACTTGCCTGTTAGGTAGTTTCATTATGCTTCACCCCTTGCCATGTTTAACAACATTTAATATTGATGAGTAGCATAACCGAAAGAGAACTAAATAATCAAATGTGGTGTTTTGTCAATATGCAACCCGTTGCATATTGAGCTCCACTTAACTTGTAGTATTGTTTGTTGCACTTTGCCATGCCATGCCTCATTAAACCGGACATGCATCATACTTGAATGTGCATCATGCCATGATTATGCTTGTGTGTTTACCATGTTGTTTGTTTCTTTCCGGTGTTGCTTCTTTGTTCCGGTAATGTTGCGATTGTGAGGATTCGTTCGACTACTCCCGTTCGTCTTCTTCATGGACTCGTTCTTCTTCCTAGCGGGATTTCAGGCAAGATGACCACTACCCTGGATCTCACTACTATCATTGCTATGCTAGTTGCTTTGTTCTATCGCTATGTTGCATTACCTATCATTTTCTCTATCAAGCCTCCCTAATTGCCATGAACCTCTAACCTTTGACACCCTTCCTAGCAAACCGTTGCTTGGCTATGTTACCGCTTTGCTCAGCCTCTCTTATAGCGTTGCTAGTTGCAAGTGAAGTTGAAGATTTCTCCATGGTGGACAGGATTATGGTTGGGATATCACAATATCTCTTATTTAATTAATGCATCTATATATTTGGTAAAGGGTGGAAGGCTCGGCCTTATGCCTGGTGTTTTGTTCCACTCTTGCCGCCCTAGTTTCCGTCATACCGGTGTTATGTTCCCGGATTTTGCGTTCCTAACGCGGTCGGGTGATTTATGGGACCCCCCTGACAGTTCGCTTCGAATAAAACTTGTCCAGCAAGGCCCAACCTTGGTTTTACCATTTGCCTCACCACCACCTAGACCTTTCCCTTGGGTCGGCCAACCCGAGCGTCATCTTTATTTTAGCCCCCCTGGGCCAGTGCTTGTCTAAGTGCTGGTTCGAACCGAGTAGACTCCGGGGCCCCCTCGGGGAAACTCGAGGTCTAGTTTTACTCGTAGGATGTCTCATCCGGTGTTGCCCTGAGAACGAGATATGTGTAGCTCCTATCGGGATTGTCGGCGATCGGGCGGCTTTGCTGGTCTTGTTTTATCATTGTCGAAATGTCTTGTAAACCGATTCCGAGATCGATCGGGTCTTCCGGAGAAGGAATATCCTTCGTTGATCGCGAGAGCTTATCATGGGCTAAGTTGGGACACCCTGCGCAGGTATAAACTTTCGAGAGCCATGCCCATGTTATGTGGCGATGGGAATTTGTTAATGTCCGGTTGTAGATAACTTGACACCAGATCCGAATTAAAACGCATCAATCGGCGTGTGTAGTCGTGATGGTCTCTTCTGCGGAGTCCGGAAGTGAACACGGTCTTTGGGTTATGTTTGACGTAAGTAGGAGTTCAGTATCACCTCTTGATCATTGCTAGCTTCACAACTGTTCCTTTGCTTCTCTTCTCGCTCTCATTTGCGTATGTTAGCCACCATATCATGCTTAGTCGCTGCTGCAACCTCACCACTTTACCCCTTCCTTTCCCATTAAGCTTTGCTAGTCTTGATACCCATGGTAATGGGATTGCTGAGTCCTCGTGGCTCACAGATTACTACAACAACAGTTGCAGGTACAAGTTATGCGATGATCATGACGCGAGAGCGATGCTTGCTTGCTTGAGTTCTTCTTCTGCTTCTTCTTCGATTAGGGGATAGGTTCCAGGTCGGCAGCCTAGGCTAGCAGGGTGGATGTCGTTTGAGTTTCTGTTTGTGTTTCATCCGTAGTTCGGTTGTTGATCTTATGTATGATGTATTGTTGTATTCGTGTGGCATTGTATGCCTTATGTATGTATCCCCATCTATTATGTAATGTTGATGTAATGATATCCACCTTGCAAAAGCGTTCCAATATGCGGGTCTATCCTTGGTGGGACCTTCGAGTTCCTTTTGGATAGGGTCGCATATTGGGCGTGACACCTGGTTTTCGCATTCGTGCGACGCGTGGAAGAAGGACATTATTGGGCGTGGAAGCCAAGGGGCGCAACATTTATAAAAGAGCCGGACACTATCCGGCAAGCACATGGAATTTGAAGGAGAACCCGCCTTGCAACGCCGAAGACTATATATGCGCTGGACTCGACGTCATTGAAGCCTGGTTCGGGGGCTACTGAGGGAGTCCTGGACTAGGGGGTGTCCGGATAGCCGGACTATCATCGTTAGCCGGACTCCAAGACTATGAAGATACAAGATTGAAGACTTCGTCCCGTATCCGGATGGGACTTTCCTTGGCGTGGAAGGCAAGCTTGGCAATACGGATATGTAGATCTCCTACAATTGTAACCGACTCTGTGTAACCCTAGCCCTCTCTGGTGTCTATATAAACCGGAGGGTTTTAGTCCGTAGGACACACAACCATGACAACAATCATACCATAGGCTAGCTTCTAGGGTTTAGCCTCCTTGATCTCGTGGTAGATCCACTCTTGTACTACCCATATCATCAATATCAATCAAGCAGAGTAGGGTTTTACCTCCATCGAGAGGGCCCAACACAGGTAAAACATCGTGTCCCTTGTCTCCTGTTACCATCCACCTAGACGCACAGTTCGGGACCCCCTACCTGAGATCCGCCGGTTTTGACACCGACAGGGCCCCTTATGATGTACGAAACTATGAAATGCTTTTGAAGTAGCGCCCGGAGCGCGACCCCGCAGGGCTGCGGGCTGCTAAGCGGGGTAGTTGTTTCTGACTTATCTTTGGTTCCGTGGGTCTCGAGTGAGGCCTGGTGTCGCGGCGGCGCTCCTTCCCCTGAGGCGAGCCTGCCGCGGGCTCGCGAGGTTCTAAGCCTCCAAGGGGGCTTGCTTACCTGCCCTAGATCACCTCGCGAGGAACCTACTGCCAAACCGTGGCGAGGTCGGCGCGCGTGGCGGCCACACCCTTGAGCCCCCGTGGGGAAACGATCGATGCCAGCGCGTGCACCGTACCCAACCACCGCTCGCGGGGCGCTTGAGGGCAGGGCAACAGTCATGAGCTCCAGAAAGAACCCAAGAACTTAAGGCAACAAAGCAGGACATGACGAGAAAACTACCCCCATTTTTATAAACGCACGAGAACCAAACCGCTTCAAAAAGCCAACAAACAAGTACAAAAAGGAGGCAAAAGCAAATGGCCGCGTCTGGCGCCTAAGTAGTCTTTAAGTCTTCTCACCAGGACGGAGCTAAGTGCTTCCACTGGTTGGGCATAATCATTGGGGACAGTGTTGATGGCCAGCGCGGAGCATGGTGCTTCCACTAGGACGTGGGCCGGAGCCCCCGTGAGGCCCCAGGGCGGCACTCGGGAGACTCCGGGGCGTGTACAGCCCCACTCATTATTACGTGAGAGTGTCACGAGCGGAGACCTTCATAGGCCGGAGCCTTGCTTCATGTCGCCCGACGAGGACCCCGCCGTGCTCCGCCCCCGACCACCGTTGGGTAGAATGGAAACCAGGACGAGACCAAGGGGCAAGGGGGATGTTGGCAGCATCCTCGGCGACCGTAGGCCCCCCGTCGGGGGGAAGGACTCGCCGGCGCCTTCTCCAGCGGGGAACCTACCTCCAGGCAGAGCCTTGCCTCGCGCAGCGCGAGGAAGGCCCTTCTACTAGGCTCCCCCGCGCTGCTCCCAATGTCCTTCGCGCTCCTGCGGGGGATCCGCCGTCCCGAGAATCCTGGTGGTAGCTGCACCCTGGTTCACCTACGATCCATGGTCAGCGTAAGTGTGCCCCTTTGGCATTAGCTATACCCAGAGGTTGTCCCCATTGGAGACGTTAGCTGGCCTCGGCGGTGGCTCGAAGGGGAGCTCGGCTTCGTGTATGTCCAGCGCCCAGCCTGGCATGGGGATCGGCTGTCGCCCTCTCCCAGTGCGTGCCTTGGATCCATCGCGACGGGGACGTAGGCTTTCGGGCTGGCCGCACCAGAAACACCGCCCGGCTGCCTCACGTCCCCGTCCCCTTCAGTCGTCCTCCGGTCCTGCCGTCCAGGGGCCGGCGCTCCAGCGCAGCCCCTGGCGATGTCGCCCGAAGCAGCCCCATGCTGAGGCGGTACGTTCGGAGGGGTGCGGGCTGCTCTGTCAAGCTGGCCGGTGTCGAGGGGCTCTTCGGGGGCCCAGGGAGGGGGCGCGCGGTTGTGTCGGGGACGGGTGCGCGCCCCTACCATCGCCTGCAACGTGGGCAGGGTGCAGAATGGCACTGCACCCCTGGATGCCGCATCCAATAGCTCGGTGACCCGTTTAGCAGCCTGCACCTCAGGAGCTCTCGCACCACGATGACCGCATCCCGCATGTTTGCCTATTTCCTGCGCGTGTGCGGTGCGGTTGCTGCAGCGTAGTCTGCAGATCGCGCGGCAGCGCGGTTGCGGCGTGGCGCCAGTGGGCTCGGCTGCGCCTCGCGCCCCGGCGGCCGGCCACCCTAGGCGGAGTGCAGGCCGCAAGCAGGACGGAGTGGAGATCCTCCTCGTCGGCAGGCGCCGTTGTGGAGGCCCAAACCACCCAGTGCTCGACATGCGCCCTCAGGGCATCGGCCATGGAGGTGTCGGAGTGGCAGTGGATCGATCGACAGAAGAGAAGACCCGACGCACCCCTACCTGGCGCGCCAAATGTCGGATTACGGGTTCCGCAAACCCTTGAGAGGTTCGAACTCTGGGGTGTGTGCGGATATCTCAACCTACCCAGCCTACCTACTCGCAATCCTCCTAAGCCTAGCGCGACGAGCTCGAAGAGACAAAGAGACACAGTAGTTTATCTTGGTTCGGGCCACCTTGTGGTGTAATACCCTACTCCAGCGTTTTGGTGGATTGCCTCGGTGGGCTGAGGATGAACTAGTACAGTGGATGAACTGGCCTCAGGAGGTGAGGTGTTCTTGAGCTCGAGGGAGCTGAGGGGATGTGAACTAGATCCGATCCTCCCCCTCAGGTGGTGGCTAAGTCCTATTTATAGTGGCCTTGGTCCTCTTCCCAAATGTTGGCGGGAAGGGCCCACAGCGGCCGGATTTGAAAGAAGACAAGCAATACAGCTTATCTTGACAAAAGTAGTCTTCGCCTGCGAAAAGCCTCTGGTCGTGACGCTGCGGTGGGCTCGGCGATGACCTCCGTCCTGCCATCCTGGCGGTCTTGGTCTTGTTGCACCAGAATGGAAACCTTTGGCTGATTCCTTGGGACTCCACGCCTGTGGCTTGCCTCCCTTGCACCGAAGAGGAAACCTGCGCTTTGTGCCCGCTGGCGCCCGCCTAGCCTTGGTCGTCATGGCTCACATCAGCTGAGCCTCGTGAGGTAAACCTTGCATAGAACTCCCCGCCCCTTGGGAGCCAGCCTGAAGAGGCCGATCCCCTCAGGGGTCTTGGCGTCGTCCACCTTGCGAGGCTTGGCCCCTCGCGAGGGTCTTGTGCTGTTGTTGTTGAAGCTGGGTCGTACCAGGCCGTCGATGGAGCCACGTGGTGGGCCGCAGGCAGGCAGGGCTTGATACCCCCATATCCAGAACGCCAACAAATCCCATCATGAAGTGGAACTTCATCGAAATAGGGTCGTCCACGCTAGCTCGTCGCACGGCAATCTTCATCTCCTTGAAGTACTTGTTGATGGACTTGGATCCTTGGATGGTGTTCTCCAATTGGCATCAAAGTTGTTCCATGTAGGTTGGAGGCACAAACTCTCGCCGCAAAGCTCTCTTCGTCTTGAGACAACTCATGTCGTACCTCTCCGAAGGTGTGTGAAGCCACCATGTCGAGACGTAGTCGTGGAAGTTTCTTGTGGCGCATTTCACTTGATATTCGGAAGGGACTTGATGTAGCTTGAGGTAGTCGTCCATCAAGCGCTCCCACTCAAGATACTCCTCGAGTTCTTGAGTCCCATAGAAAGGAATCGCGTGGTCGATATCGAGGTCGTAGTAGCTCGAGGAAATCATGGACTTGAGCTTGGGGAGCTTATCTTGAGTGTAGTCTTGGGGTGCTTGTTGGCAAAGATGCCGTATGTCCGTAGGCGAAGATGCCAAGGGAGATGGTGAAGTCGTTGAGCGGTAGTTGGTGTTGAGTTCCTGAGCTTCACGTTCTTGTTGGTGGTGGTGTCGATGCCGATGTGATCTTGCTGTAGATGGTAGCTCGGAAGGATGTACTCTTGAGCGTCTTCTCGAAGATGAGGAAGACCTCTTGTAGGACTTGATGAGGGCTTTAACCTCCTCCATTTGAGCTTGCATCTTGGCGTCGAAGTTGTTGTTCGTGGCATCGAACTCGTCGTTGTTGTAGACCGAAGGTGAAATGCCTTGCCTATCCATCACAAGACTCGAGTAGAGGTGAGTAGGAAATGAGATAAACAATACCAAGTGACCTTTTTCCAAAGTTGAGGATGTATCCCGTTTCTCTCAATGTGAAATGAAAGAATAGTGGAATTGGTACCGGACTTGTTCACTCACACTTATCAAGTAAAGCTTATGGTTGAGCTCAGTGAGGATAGTGGCACAAGAAAATTGATGCAAAATGTTAGCAAGAGTCAATAATGTTGAAAGAGATTCACAAATTCACAAGTGAAACAAGTAGACCAATAGCAAAGAATGGCACATGGAAACACACACACACGGATAGATAAATGGGGTCGTGCAACCAAGGAATGAGCACAAAATGTGGAGTCCATGGAAAACGCTCGTGTTGCACAACTCTAGACAGACGCTAGCACGATTGCTCAAAAGGCAGATACGACACTTGTGCACAACCTATAAGATGCAAAATGGATAAACTTTCTATCCCAAGTATGCCATGTATCTATGTTCCGGTGCTTTGGCACAAGATGATCCAAGATGATCGGATATGATACCATATGATATATTGTGATGTTATGGCTATTGCATACAAGCTCTTTGCTCACTCTTTTTTTCTTTGCTTAAAAGCTTATTCTTTTTTTGTATGGCCACTTTGCACAAACCAAGATAGCAATTGTATATATGCGAGAACAATCTTGTGACACAAGAGATGATATGATGATACCAATATGATATGGTATGTATGCAATATAAGGGGCAGATCGATGATCACTAATGTGCACAAGTAACGTTGCCGACAATACTCAAATGGCTAGTCTCGATAGGCAAGTGACGCAAAATGGGCTAGGGGTTATCAATGCAATTGCAAGGGTAATATACAATGGTGTCGTCGAGGTTACCATCATTGGCGATGATGCGAGGCGGTGTTGCCGATGTCGACCCATTCCTAGTTAGCTGAACACCCTAGGAAACAGAAAAACCACAACTAAAAATCCCAAGGACAAAAGTAAAATAGTGGTAGCGGAAAAGCGGTGGTGGTTTGCACTCGGCAATGTGGAAGTGGAGTGATGGGCTATACACGTGTCGGAGTTGAAGTTGCCGTCCCTAAGTAGCCGAAACACCTTAGGAGACACAAACCACAACTCAAATAACAATTGGGTTAAGTTGGGGTGGTGGAAGGGTATGGTGGGCAAGGTTATGCAGAAGTGGTGGAGGTGGTTGATGAAGAAGCAACCGTCCCTAAGTAGCCGAAACACCTTAGGAGACTCGAATCATTACTCAAGCAACCACTAATGCTATGGGGAACGAAATGGGTTAGGTTGCGGAAGTCGGTGGTGGTAATGCGGATGATATGGTGGAGGGCCTAGGCAAACTTGTCAATTTTTTGAAATTTTGATGGAGTCAAATGGTGTTGAAACCTATCTATATGTATGGGGGATGTCAATAGCTTCTCAAGGAGCTAAAGAACATGAAAATCGGACTCCGGATGTGAAAGTTATGGTCAAAACGGTGAAATGGGAAAGGCTAAAATGCCACGGGTCGGACATCCGGGAGTTTGGGCCGGATGTCCGGGGGCTGATGTCCAGAACCGTGCAGATTTTGGGCTCCAGGAGCAGGATGTCCGGCTTGGGGCCCGGATGTCCGGCTCAGTGGCCCGGATGTCCGGCCTTTGGCCCGGACGTCCGGCCCGACGATTCCAGATCGGGATTTCGACTTCGAAACTCGATTTGGGGGCGCAAATTGATGATTTCGGGGGCAAAATTGGAGAGATTTCGTGGATGGAAAGTGAGGAAAGTTGGGGACATGCTACATCCACTTAAAACCAAACAAATCCATGGATCAAAATCAACAAAACATCATCAAACCAACAAATCACAAAAAAAATTGGGGCTATTTTTGTTGGGGATTTTCAAAATTTAGGACAAAATCAAGCAGAAGAAGTCTAGAATATAGTGGGAGGGACTCCAAATTCGTGATAAACGTGGCTCATGATACCATATGATACGGGGCTAACCCGGTGTAGGCCGATCTTTCACGATTGGAGTGGGATCCCTCGAAGAACACGAGGAAGAACGGGGATAAATCACAAGGGGAAACACTCAAGAACAAGTCCAATCACACATCCCCTAGACAATCAAACACACAAGATCCACAAGGTACATGAACAACAAAGGGAAAGATACAAGGTAAGGTTCTTCTCCAAGAGGAGGTCTTGATGGTATCCTAGACGGATCTTCCGACAAGGAGGGTCTTGATGATATCTCGCAGGATCTTCTCCAAGGAGATCTTGGCCTCCAGTGGAGTAGTCTATGGTGGAAAAATGATTTGAGTGGAAAGCAACTTGGGGAAGGCTAGATATCAAGATTCTTGTGGTTGGATTGGAATGTCTTGGTCTCAACACATGAGTAGGTGGTTCTCTCTCAGAAAATGAGTAGTGGAAGTGTAGACACATTTTGATGGCTCTCTCACAAATGGAGATGGGGTGGAGGGGTATAGACAGCCTGCACACAAAATCCAACCATTACACACATTTAACCCAACTCGGTCAGACCGAATAGAAGAACTCGCTGAGACCAACTCAGTTCAAAATGTGAACGTTAGGGATCTCGATGGGACCGACATGATCAACTCAGTGTGACCGATGTGCTAGGGCTAGGGCAAAAAACCTCATCTCGGTGAGACCGATTGCATGAACTCGGTGAGACCGATTTCAGCAATGAGCAAACAGAGAGTTGGTCAAGAAAACTCGATGGGGCCGATCACTCATTTCGGTGAGACCAAAATTTTATGAAGGGAAATATAAAGTTTGTCATGCAAACTCGATGGGACTGATCACTCATTTCAGTGAGACCGAAATGTTACGAAGAGAAACAAAGAGTTTGCAATGCCATCTCGATGAGACCGAGATTCGTATCGGTGAGACCGAATTGTCTAGGGTTTCTGGCAGTGGCTATGTCAACTGAACTCGATGGCGCCGGATAGATCAAATCGGTGGTGCTGAGTTTGACTTTGGGTTTTGGACATATGTGGAAATGAGAAAGTGGCTGATGGTCACTAAGCACTTTGAGCAAGTAGACAATTAAGCAACACCTCATCCCCTTTTAATTGTATTGGCTTTCCTATGGAATCAATGTGATCTTGGATCACTAAAATGAAAATGAAGAGTCTTGAGCTTTTGCCAATCTTTGTCCTTTGCATTTTGAGGGGTCCACATCTCTAGTCCATGCCATGCCAATCATTGAACTTTCTGAAATATTTAACTTGAATGGATGTTAATTCAGTGAGCTATATGTTGTTATGAATTACCAAAACCACCCGGGGATTAGTTGCACTTTCAATCACCCCCTTTTTGGTAATTGATGACAACATATAGATCAATGCTTCAACAAATGGTAATATGAATGAAATACATCATCGCTTTGAGAAGTATGTGATAAGCAAGAGCTCCCCCAAAATTTGTGCATTATTTAAAATTTGCTTTTGAATGCAAATGCACAATTGATTGGCATCATGGGTCACTCTTCCATGTCACATACATCTTGGTGGAGGGCTCAAAATGATAGAATTATAACAAAATTCACTCATCACCAAGGGTAAACATGATCGATCATACACAAATATTGTAGATAGCATCATGCAAGCACACATTAAGGCATAGTATGATCAAACACATGATCACAAGAGTGTCTCACACACATAACACAAATATTGTAGCATGAATCAAACAAGCAAACGATCAAAGCAAACGACCAAAGTAGCAAGAGAGGCAACAAAAAGGCAAAATGCTCTCTCCCTCTCTCTCTCTCAGCCTAATGATCTATACAATTTCTCCCCCTTTGGCAACAAGTTGCCAAAAAGCTTGAAAATGCATAGTGCTATCCGACACTCTAGGCACGATCTTCGGGAGCTCCTGAAGTGGTCTTCTGGCTGGTTGCTCCAGTGTGCGTAGATGGCGTGGAGAGGAGTTCGTCTGCAAATACTTCAGTTGACGTTTGTGGAGCTGGAGGAGTTGAAACTGTAGGTGCAACAATGGTAGTTGTTGCAGGTGCTGAGAGTGTAATCCTAGTGTCACTGACAACTGGCACTGCTGAAGACCTTTGTTCCCTTGGCACTCGCTGAAAAGTGTCTGTGGTAGGTCTGTCATTCATGTCCTCAATCTCTTCTTCCTCTTCTTTCCTCAAGCAGCCTCTTCTTCTCGTGGTTCAAGGGTGAACCCCATAGTTTCCTGAGTGGAGGCTCTGGCTTTAGACATAGGCTTCCTCTTGGCAGGAGCTTTCTTCTGCATTCTAGGCTTTGCGGCAGCAGTAGCAGCATACTCTCTCTTGAGTACCTTTTTCTTTGAGGCCACCTCCTCATCAACAACAAAGTCCTCATCTTCAGATTTTTAAGTTCTCCCTTCCTTTGCCTAGTAGCAGCCTAGGCAAGTTGCTTGGAATGATTCTGCTACATTCATCATAACAGCTGTTAGAGGGACTAGTGCCCTCACTGAGATTCACTTGCTCATCAGATCTGTTCTCGCTGTCACTGCCCTCTGACATCTCCGAAACTGGCCCTGTGAATAGATAGGTATGGGTAGAGTGGATGAGCATCACAAAGCACAACTATTTTGCAATAAAAATTTTGAGACAAAAACTTAACTTTAGTTTTCTGCAGAAAGCATTTCTCATAGAGGTGGGGTGTCCCAATCTTTCGATGAGATGATAAATATCGACTCCATGGAGTCGACTTTGATGATCCGACTACAAACATGCACGACGTTGCGCCTTAGCAATCACCAAACCAACTCTGAGAGGTTAATGACCACGCCGGAGCACAATCAACCTAACCATGAAGGTCTATTCCTGTAAGCAATCGAAGAACATGCAAGAATATCATAAAGCAATCTGACTATTGCGAATATGGATGAAGTATTGATAATGGCGGGGATCCGAAAGCGGTCTTGGTCTGGTCGTTGGACACAAATGAAGTACACGAAGTTGCATTGGCTAACTTTTAACTAAACAAATCCCAAAGTCTAAACGATGCCCTAAGGGCTGTATATATGGAGGAAGAGGGGTGAATTTCGTGACCCTTGGAAGAGGGGTCCGAAAACAACCCTATCTCTTGTTTCCCCGCACATACGAACTCTAAAAATAGCCTATACTTATGTACTTCGAAATTACGTGGGCCTGGCCCAATAATAAGATGACGCAACACCTATAATAGCCTCTGGATGAAATTTGTGAAGTGGCATCTTGTATATTTCGTCCAAGCCTTCATGCACTCATTACGGTGGCTTCATAGTCCTGAAATCATCACTTGAAACACCGTTCTTGTTCCCCTTGCGCATGCCATCATCTCCATGCTTCTTCTTGCTCCAATGTTCATCCTTCTCTAAGCTAGGCCCTTCATTTCTAAGCAAAACAATATCCAATTTAGGCAGCATCGTATTCTCATGAACACTAGAATCACTACCAAGAAACGAAAGTACCTGGTGATTTAATTGGCGTCTGCGAGCTCTACTAATTGGTCCAGTATGTATAGCAGCAGGGGCTGTGGGTGTAACAATGGTATTGATGTCCTCATCATCCTCCCCTTCTTGAAATGAAGTCGTCCTCGACGGAAGCTCATCATCCTCACCCAAATAAGACTTTAAATCTGCAATGTTAAAAGTGGGAATAACCCCAAAATCTGCAGGCAGCTCAAGATTACATGCATTATCATTTATTTTCTCTAACACCTTAAAACGACCATCAGCATGTGGCATTAGCTTTGATTTGCGCAAATCAGGAAATCTATCCTTACGCAAATGTAACCAAACAAGATCTCAAGGTGCAAACACAACATGTTTTCTACCTTATCTCCAGCAAGTTTATATTTAGCATTCATACGCTCAATGTTTTCCGTAGTTAACTCATGCATTTTAAAACTCAATTTTGCACATTGTTTAGCATCAAAATTAACCTTCTCCGAAGATGGAAGAGTCAACAAATCAATGGATGCACGAGGAAAGATTATAAACAAATTCAATATGAGGAAAGCATTCTTCCCACATTTTCTTATTATTCTTCAAAACAGCCCTAAGCATAGTAGACAATATTCTATTGACTACTTTAGTTTGTCCATCAGCTTGGGGTGACAAGTAGTACTAAAAAGCAGTTTAGTCTCCAACTTAGCCCATAAACATCTCCAAAAATGGCTAAGAAATTTAGTATCATGATCTGAAACAATAGTATTTTGCACACAATGCAAGCGAATAATTCACAAAAGAACAAATCAGCAACATTAACAGCATCATCGCCTTTACAACATGGTATAAACTGTGCCATTTTCGAGAATATATCCACGACAACAAATATGCTATCCCTCCCTGATGTCTACTACACAACTTTCTTCTTGTAGACGTTGTTGGGCCTCCAAGTGCAGAGGTTTGTAGGACAGTAGCAAATTTCCCTCAAGTGGATGACCTAAGGTTTATCAATCCGTGGGAGGCGTAGGATGAAGATGGTCTCTCTCAAGCAACCGTGCAACCAAATAACAAAGAGTCTCTTGTGTCCCCAACACACCAAATACAATGGCAAATTGTATAGGTGCACTAGTTCAGTGAAGAGATGGTGATACAAGTGCAATATGGATGGTAGATATAGGTTTTTGTAATCTGAAAATATAAAAACAGCAAGGTAACTAATGATAAATGTGAGCGTAAACGGTATTGCAATGCTAGGAAACAAGGCCTAGGGTTCATACTTTCAATAGTGCAAGTTCTCTCGACAATAATAACATAAATGGATCATAGAACTATCCCTCAACATGCAACAAAGAGTCACTCCAAAGTCACTAATAGCGGAGAACAAACGAAGAGATTATTGTAGGGTATGAAACCACCTCAAAGTTATCCTTTCTGATCGATCTATTCAAGAGTCCGTAGTAAAATAACACGAAGCTATTCTTTCTACTAGAATAACACCTTAAGACACAACTCAACCAAAACCCTAATGTCACCTATATACTCCAATGTCACCTCAAGTATCCGTGGGTATGATTATACGATATGCATTACACAATCTCAGATTCATCTATTCAACCAACACAAAGAACTTCAAAGAGTGCCCCAAAGTTTCTACCGGAGAGTCAAGACGAAAACATGTGCCAACCCCTATGCATAAGTTCACAAGGTCATTGAACCCGCAAGTTGATCACCAAAACATACATCAAGTAGATCACGTGATATCCCATTGTCACCACAGATAAGCGCATGCAAGACATACATCAAGTGTTCACAAATCCTTAAAGACTCAATCCGATAAGATAACTTCAAAGGGAAAACTCAATCCATTACAAGAGAGTAGAGGGGGAGAAACATCATAGGATCCAACTATAATAGCAAAGCTCGTGATACATCAAGATCGTGCCAAATCAAGAACACGAGAGAGAGAGAGAGAGAGAGAGAGAGATCAAACACATAGCTACTGGTACATACCGTCAGCCCCGAGGGTGAACTACTCCCTCTTCATCATGGAGAACGCCGGGATGATGAAGATGGCCACCAGTGAGGGATCCCCCCTCTGGCATGGTGCCGGAACAGGGTCCTGATTGTTTTTTATGGCTACAGAGGCTTCCGGCGGCGGAACTCCTGATCTATTGCACTCCTCGGTGTTTTTGGGGTATATGGATATATATAGGCGAAAGAAGTCGGTCAGGGGAGCCACAAGGGCCCCACGAGGGTGGGGGCGCACCCAGGGGGTAGGGTGCGCCCTGGACCCTCGTGGCCACCTCGAAGCTTCCCTGACGTCTACTCCAAGTCTCCTAGATTGCTTCCATTCCAAAAATAACTCTCCTGAAGGTTTCATTCCGTTTGGACTCCGTTTGATATTACCTTTCTTCGAGACACTGAAATAGGAAAAGACACAGCAATTCGGGCTGGGCCTCCGGTTAGTAGGTTAGTCCCAAAAATGATATAAAAGTGTAAAGTAAAGACCATAAACATCCAAAACAGGTAATATAATAGCATGGAACAATAAAAAGTTATAAATACGTTGGAGACGTATCAAGCATCCCCAAGCTTAATTCCTGCTCGTCCTCGAGTAGGTAAATGATAAAAACAGAATTATTGATGTGGATTGCTACCTAGCATAATTCTCAATGTAATTTTCTTTATGGTGGCATGAATGTTCAAATCCAAATGATTCAAGATAAAAGTTCATATTAACATAAAATAGTAATACTTCAAGCATACTAACAAGTAATCATGTCTTATCAAAATAGCATGGCCAAAGAAAGCTTATCCCTACAAAATCATATAGTTAGGCTATGCTTCATTTTCGTCACACAAAATACTCCCATCATGCACAACCCCGGTTTCAGCCAAGCAATTGGTTCAGACTTTTTAACGTGCTTCAGCTTTTTTCAACTCTCACGCAATATGTGAGTGTAAGCCATGGATATAGCACTATGGGTGGAATAGAATATGATGATGGAGGTTGTGTGGAGAAGAAAAAAAGGAGAAAGTCTCACATTGACAAGGCTAATCAACGGGCTATGGAGATGCCCATCAATTGATGTCAACATGTATAAATGTATGAAAGCTCAACAAAAGAAACTAAGTGGGTGTGCATCCAACTTGCTTGCTCACGAAGACCTAGGGCATTTTGAGGAAGCCCATTATCGGAATATACAAGCCAAGTTCTATAATGAAAAATTCCCACTAGTATATGAAAGTGACAAAATAAGAGACTCTCTATCATGAAGATCATGGTGCTACTTTGAAGCACAAGTGTGGAAAAGGATAGTAACATTGTCCTCCCCCCCCCCTTTTTGGTACTTACTTTTTTTATTTGGCCTTTCTCTTTTTTTAAGGGACAATGCTCTAATAATGATCATCACCACACTTCTATTGATTTACAACTCATGGATTACAACTCGATACTAGAACAAAAATATGACTCTATATGAATGCCTCCGGCGGTGTACCGGGATGTGCAATGAATCAAGAGTGACATGTATGAAAAATTATGCATGGTGGCTTTGCCACAAATACGATGTCAACTACATGATCATGCAAGGCAATATGACAATGACAAAGACGAAAACGTGTGCCAACCCCTATGCATAAGTTCATTGAACCCGCAAGTTGATCACCAAAACATACATCAAGTAGATCACGTGAATATCCCATTGTCACCACAGATAAGAACGGCAAGACATACATCAAGTGTTCTAAAATCCTTAAAGACTCAATCCGACATGACAACTTCAAGGGGAAAACTCAATTCATCACAAGAGAGTATAGGGGGAGAAACATCGTAAGATCCAACTATAATAGCAAAGCTTGCGATACATCAAGATCGTACCACCTCAAGAACACGAGAGAGAGAGAGAGAGAGATCAAACACATAGCTACTGGTACATACTGATGAAGTCATGTACCTAGGGTAGGGTCATGAACCTGTCCAAGGTACCCTCCCCAAGGAAATCTTTAGAAGAATCTGCCTTCCAGTCGACCTAGAGGGACTCCACTCGACGGACTCGAAGACACTCGATCATGAAGACTCACTCGACCACCAGGAGTTCAAGAGCCACTCTGTATCCAAACGGTCTGTAATTAAGTAGTCTTTATGGTCATGATGACACTTTATGTAAGGCGTTATCGAACGCAGGCCTTAATGTACTTTAAACCCTCCGCTCGTGGATTGGCCGGGTCAGGCATCCTCTATATAAGCCACCCTCCTTTGGCGAAGGGTTCGCACCCTGTAACTCATACGCATATAATCCAGTCGACCGCCTCCGGGCTCCGAGACCTAGGGCTGTTACTTCCTCGAGAAGGGCTGAACTCGTAAATCCCTTGCGTATACAACTACTCCATAGCTAGGATCTTGCCTCTCCATACCTACCCCTATTCTCTTCATGGGTCTTAGTACCACGACAGTTGGCGCCCACCGTGGGGCAGGTGTCTTAGCGACTTATTGAAGAAGTTGCAATTGTTCCGATCGCCTTCATCATGGTTTCTGGCGGAGTTCTGGTCGAGGGCCCCGAGATCCGTCTCGGCGCGCTCACGTTCATCGCCGACGACTCCGCTTGGCTCCCGGAGGCTCCACTCGACATCGACGCGCTTCCCGTCCGTGGGGCGACGCACTTTCGCGCATGTGTCCGCGGTGTCCTGCTACGGCAACCGTCGGCTCTGTATCGGTTGACTCCTGTGTCGTCCTCCCTCCCTGTCTCCCGCCAGCGCAAGCGCTCTGGTCGGTCAAGGCTTCAGCGGTGGGTGAGACATGAAGTGGCTTGCCAATCGGCCATCACCCAAGTCACGGTGATCGAGCCCGACGAATCTCTCTACTGTTCGATCATCGACCGCTCAGAGAGCGCATCCGAAAAGCGACAAAGATGATCCGATGGTGAAGGTCCTGATGGTCAATGGGCCTCGTAGTCCTCCTGGCTTCCCTCGCACCGACGGAGCGGATGGCGGAGGCGACCCCGCTCAGGTCCACGAGGAGTATCAACCCGATCCACTCACTTCTCTGCAAAGGGAAGATCTTCGCCGCCGAAATATGGATGCTCTGCATACTCCCATCACAGGAGAAACCCCCGAGGCTCGCGCCTTGGAGGATGCATGTTTGGCCAACTTGGCTGAGCGCACTCGACTGGAGAACCTCCAGCGAGCACTCAACGAGCGCGCGCGGCAACGAGTACCAGACTCTAGTCGACTCAACTCTTTCCGCTGCAGCCCGTATAGCGGAGTCGATTCGGCTCTCTCAGTCAGAGGCTGGCAGAGGCTTGATGCAGATCAGAGATTTGCTCCGAGCAGCAAGAGATCAGAATTCAGCTGTATCACAGTCACGCAATAGGATTCACAGTCGATCCGTCGCTGCGAATACAGTCCAGTCGGCTCATAGCCCAAGATCGCCTCCGCGGCATGAGGGATGACGTGATCAGTATGATGACCGATTCGATCGTGATGATCAGCGTCGAGTGCCCACTCCTCCCCCAAGGGGTGGGTCTTACGCCCCACGACAGCAAGATGATAGACGCCAAAGACACTTTGTTGGGCGAAGAGCTCAGTCGACCCGTGGAACCAGGCTTTGACGCGAGATCCATTATCGTGCAAGGTTTGGTCGAGCGAAATAGAGCTCATCGAGAAGGCCACGACAGAGATGTGCCCACCAGCAGCCGAGTTCATGTTTGGGACAGAGTGTTTCAAAGTGAGCCATCGAGCAGCGGTGATCCTCCCAACTTCAGGTTGGCGGTGGGTGAGTAAGTTCATTGGTGAGTCCAAGCCCGATACTTGGCTTGAGGACTACCGAGTGGCTATACAGATTGGCGGTGGCAATGATGAGGTGGCTATGAAACACCTACCACTCATGTTGGAGGGTTCGGCCAGGGCCTGGTTGAATCAGTTGGCTCCTAGCAGCATTTACACTTGGGAAGATCTTGCCAGAGTGTTCATCAGGACATTTGAGGGAACTTGCAAGCGACCAGCAGGATTGACAGAGCTGCAGGTTGCGTGCAAAAGTCAAATGAGACCCTGAGAGATTACATCCAAAGATGGGTCACATTGCATCATATGGTGGAGAACGTATCTGATCATCAAGCAGTCTGTGCCTTCAAGGAAGGCGTTAAGAACAGAGAGTTGAGTTTGAAGTTTGGTCGGACCGGAGATATGACCACGAGTCGAATGATGGAGATTGCCACCAACACGCCAATGGTGAAGAAGAGGATCGACTACGAGTGGCAAGTACAAGCCGAGTCGTCGAAAAAGGAAACTCCAATCGAAGCGAAGCGGAAAGCCGAGCCACTGCTCTGGAGAAGCCTCGCCGTGACTCGGGCAAGTTCAAAGGAAGCCCAAAGGATCTGGAACCCCAAGAAGGTGAAGGACAAGGAAGGAAGCAGCGTGATGGATTTGCCATGCCACATCCACGCGAAGAAAGACGAAGAGGGTCACTTCATTTACCCAAAACATACCACTCGCCAGTGCCGGCTCTTAATCCAGCAGTTTCAAGGGAAACAGCCCAAGGATAAGGAGAAGGAGTCGGACAAGGTGAGGACAAAGAGGACGATGATGAAGGGTACCCCATGTCAATTCCACCACGATGATTTTTTACGATGTGGAGAGCAAAAGTCGATTGAAAGTTATCAACCGTGAGGTGAATATGGTCGCTCTGGCGACACCCAGCTATTTGAAATGGTCTCAGACCGCCATTACATTCGACCAGTATGATCATCCGACACACATATCCACCCCTGGGAGGCAAGCTTTGGTGGTCGATCCAGTCGTCGAAGGCACTCGATCGACTAAGGTTACGATGGATGGTGGCGATGGGCTGAATATATTGTATGCGGAGACGTGAAGGAATGGGCATTCCGATGTCGTGCTCGATTCGGCAACATGAGTTTCCATGGAGTCATTCCTGGAAAGAAGGCTGAGTCACTCGGCCAAATAGCTCTTGATGTGGTTTTCGGCGATTCGAAGCATTTCCGCAAAGAAAAGCTAACATTTGAAGTCGTGGATTTCTAGAGTGCTTATCATGCTATTTTGGGCAGGCCAACTTATGCACGGTTCATGGCTCGACCATGTTACGTATACCTCAAATTGAAGATGCCTGGTCCCAAGGGTGTGATCACCATCACTGGCAATCGGAAAAAGGTAGAAGAGTGCTTTCAGAAGGGCTCAAAGATTGCCGATGCTCAGATAACAGTGGTGGAGCTGCAAGAATATCAGAAAAATGCGAGACTGAGTGATTTATTGCGGGCAAAGAAGCCCGCCACTGAGTCAGCGTTCTAGTCGGTGAGACGAAGCCCGTCCACATTCACCCAACCGACCCCAGTGCTGCTCCGACTCATATCTCCACGTCACTCGACTCTAAATAGGAAGAAGCGTTCATCCAGTTCCTCCGTGAGAACTGGGACATCTTCGCATGGAAGCCTGCTGACATGCCGGGTGTTCCCAGGGAGCTCGCTGAGCATCGTTTATGAGTCGACCCAAAGGCAAAACCTGTCAAAGAACATCTTCGACGGTCCGCCGTCCAGAAGAGAAAGGCCATTGGTGAGGAGGTGGCTCGGCTCCTGGCAGCAGAGTTTATCCGAGAGATTTACCACTCTGAGTGGCTCGCCAATGTTGTCATGGTTCCCAAGAAGGACAAGTCACTTCGCATGTGCATTAATATCAAACATATCAATCGGGCCTACCCGAAAGATCATTTTCCTCTCCCTCAACCAAATTGTCGACTCGACTGCGGGATGTGAGAGATTGTCTTTTTTAGAAGCCTATTCAGGGTACCATCAGATCCGTCTGTATGGACCCGACGAGATTAAAACAGCTTTCATCACTCCATTCGGGTGCTTCTGCTATGTCACCATGCCATTCAGACTCAAGAATGCCGGAGCCACGTTTATGAGGATGATTCAGAAGTGTTTACTCACTCAAATCAGTCGAAACGTGGAAGCATACATGGATGATATTGTGGTCAAATCTTTGAAGGGTTACGACTGTTGGTGACCTCATTGAAACATTTGTCAATCTCAGGAGGTATGATATCAAGCTCAATCCATCAAAGTGCACATTCGGAGTTCCTGGTGGAAAGTTACTCGGTTTTCTCGTTTCCAAATGAGGAATCGACGCTAACCCAGAAAAAGTTGGCACTATACTGCGAATGAAACGCCCTGTGCGTGTGCACGATGTCTAGAAGCTTACTGGATGCTTGGCCGCGTTAAGTCGATTCATCTCTCGCCTCGGTGTAAAGGCACTGCCTCTTTACCGACTGATGAAGAAGTCAGACAAGTTCGAGTGGACTCCAGAAGCTGATGTAGTATTTGCCGAGCTAAAAGCTCTGGTCTCCACCCAGCCGGTGCTTGCTGCTCCAATCAGCAAAGAGCCTCTGTTGCTTTACATTGCAGCCCATTGGACAAGTCGTCAAGATAAAGATTTACGGTCGGCGGGAAGAAGAAGGAAAGCCTTCAAAGTTCAGCGCCCAATATATTATCTTTCAAGTGTTGACCCCATCGAAGCAAAGATACCCTCATTATCAGAAGCTCGTGTATGGGATCTACATGACCACGAAGAAGGTTGCTCATTATTTCTTTGATCATTCCATTACGATCGTCGTGACGCCCATCGTCGAGATTACTCGCACTGTGAGAGATGCAACCGGTCGAGTGGCGAAATGGGCGATTGAACTCCTTCCCTTGATATCAAGTTTAGGCAAAGAAAGCCATTAAGTCCCAAGCGAGAGCAGATTTCCTTGCTGAGTGGATTGAACAACAACAGCCGACTCAAGTTCACTCGAACCTTTGGACCATGTTCTTTGATGGCTCTAAGATGTTAAATGGTTCGGTCTTTGGGGTAGTATTGATTCCCCGAGGAGATAAGCTCGGATATGTGCTTCAGATCCACTTTGATTCCTCAATAATGAAGCGAATCTGAGGCACTTTTGTATGGGTTGCGCATGGCCATTTCACTTTCGGCGTCCGTCGCCTTATAGTTTATAGCGACTCAGATTTGGTGGTCAATCGGTGATGAAGGAGTGGGACGTTAGAAGCCCGACCATGATTGGATCTTGCAATGCAAAGGAGAAAGCTTGAAAAGAAATTTGAAGGTTAGAGCTCCATCATATACCCCGACTGAAGAATCAAGCGGCTGATGATTTGGCGAAGATAGGTTCCAAGAGAGAAGCCATTCCCAGTGATGTGTTCTTGGAGCATATCCATACTCCATCAGTTAAAGAAGATCCTTTTACCGAAGAAGCTCCGCAGCCTAAAAGTGTCACAGATCTGACTGAAGTTGAAGTTCCAGCAGTGGTCGACCTAATCATGGAAGCGTTAGTGATCACTCCCGATTGGACAGTGCCGTACATCGTGTATATCTTAAGGAAAGAGCTCCCAGAGGATGAAGAAGAGGCTCGACGGATCGTTCACGATCTAAGGCCTTTACCGTGATAAGGGACGGTTATACAGAGAAAGCGTGGTCGAGTTGGTGAAATGTATAATGCGGAAGAAGATCGGATAATCCTTGGCGATATCCACTCGGGGACTGTGGCCATCATCGTCCTCTCGGACCATTGTGGCTAAAGCATACCGGCGGGATTTTCTTGGCAAGAGTGAGCGAAATGGCAAAGGAGATAGTCGACAAGTGTGAAGGATGTCAATTTTACTCCAACATGTCACACAAGCCGCCTTAGCCTTGAAGACCATTCCACTCGTCGGCCTTTATTTGTATGGGGATTGGATATGGTTGGACCATCGAGAATAGGCGAAGCGGTTTCACCCATGTCTTTGGTAGCGATCGACAAGTTCACCAAGTGGATTGAGGCTAAACCCATCAAGAATCTTGATGCCGCCTTCTTTGTCGACTTCATCGGGGAGTTGATATTCAGATATGGAGTTCCACAGCATCATCAGCGACAATGGGTCAAACTTCGATTCCGAGGAATTCAGGACCTTCTGCACATCTCAGGGCACACGAGTCGACTATGCTTCAGTCGCTCACCCTCAGTCGAATGGACAGGCGGAACGAGCAAATGGCTTAATTCTCAAAGGGTTGAAACCCCGATTGATGCACGATCTCAAGCACGCAGCTGGTGCATGGTCGACGAACTTCTGTCAGTACTTTGGGGATTAAGGACCACACTTAACCGATCGACTGGGAGAACTCTGTTCTTCTTGGTCTCTGAGTGAAGCGATCTTGCCAGTGACTGCTTCACAACACACCCCGAGTCGAACTCTACACCGAAGATGAAGCAGAGCAAGCCCGGCAGGACGCAGTTGACCTTCTAGAAGAAGAAAGGGAGATGGCCTTGATCTGATCGACCATTTATCAGCAGGACTTGCGTCGCTTCCACGCCAAAAACATGAAGAGTCGAGCCTTCCAGGAAGGAGAGTTGGTTCTCCGAGTGGATCAGCAGAAGCCACACAAGCTTGCTCCTACTTGGGAAGGTCCCTTCATCGTCACCAAGGTTCTCCACAATGGAGCATACCGCCTTTACAATGTCGAGCACCAGATTGACGAGCCCTGAGCTTGGAACGCGGAGCTGCTCCGCCCCTTCTACACTTAAGTATGCACTCGGATGAGATGTAATAAAAGTACTTCTGTAGTTCATTTTTCAAAGACAATAGTGTTATAATTTTCCCAGTAATTCTTGTTACTTTTGTTCACATAAAGGTCCCCCAGTGGGTGGCTTAGCTGCGAATCCGTTTCGCCTAAGTTTGTAAAAAAAATCCTTGCCGAGTGGTGAGCCAGCCTCCCACTCGGGGGCTTAGCTGCGAATCCGTTTCGCCTAAGTTTAGCAAAATCCTACCGAGTGGTGAGCCAGCCTCCCACTCGGGGGCTTAGATGCAGTCCAAGTACTCGCCTAAGTTTAACAAAATCCTACCGAGTGGTGAGCCAGCCTCCCACTCGGGGGCTTAGCTGCAGTCCAAGTACTCGCCTAAGTTTAAACAAAATCCTGCCGAGTGGCGAGCCAGACTCCCACTCGGGGGGCTTAGCTGCAGCATAGTGCTCGCCTAAGTACAAATACAACATGCGCTCCGCAAGGAGGACGAGGCGCAGGTCGACTGCTACCCTCTCCTTCCGAGCTACGCCACAAATACAACGGCGCGCTCCGCAGGAGGACGAGGCGCTTGGTCATTGCTACCCTCTCCTTCGAGCTCGCCACAAATACAACGTGCGCTCCATAAGGAGGAGGAGGCGCTTGGTCATTGCTATCCTCTCCTTCGAGCTCGCCACAAATACAACATGTGCTCGGCAAGGAGGGCGAGGCGCAGGTCATTGCTACCCTCTCCTTCGAGCTCGCCACAAATACAACGTCGACCGCAAGGAGGACGAGTGCAGGTCATTGTTACCTTTTTCTTTAGAGGTATGCCACAAAATCCTACCAGTGGAGAACGGACCTCCCACTCGGGGCTTAGCTGCAGCCAGTGCTCGCCTAAGTTTTGAAAATCCTCTTGAGTGGAGAGCAGACCTCCCACTCGGGGGCTTAGCTGCAACCCAGTGCTCGCCTAGGTTTTTTGAAAATCCTACCGAGTGAAGAGCAGACCTCTCACTCGGAGGCTTAGCTGCAGCCCAGTGCTCGCCTAAGTTTTAGAAAATCCTACCGAGTGTAGAGCAAACCTCCCACTCGGGGGCTTAGCTGCAGCCCAGTGCTCGCCTAAGTTTTTGAAAACCCTACTGAGTGAAGAGCAGACCTCTCACTCGGAGGCTTAGATGCAGCCCAGTGCTCGCCTAAGTTTTAGAAAATCCTACCGAGTGTAGAGCAGACCTCCCACTCGGGGGCTTAGCTGCAGCCCAGTGCTCGCCTAAGTTTTTGAAAATCCTACCGAGTGGAGAGCAAGCTTACCACTCGGGGGCTTAGCTGCGGCCCAGCGCCGGCCTAAGAATGACGAGGTACAAGTCGATTGCAATCTATGCTTCATCCTTACCTGCAAAAGAGCATTTCAAACGCCAGCATATAGACCGAGTGAAAGACAATGTTCGTTCGAAGGCAGATGCAAACATATTCAACGTCAAATCCAAGTTCAGATAATGTCTTACGGAACCAGAAGTGCTCAGGCACTAAGCCTGTTAAAGTTTATCGGTTACAAAAACCACTCGGCATACCGAGGCAAATTTAAAGCATCAAGCATAGAAGTTTTTTACCCCTCCTGTGGAGGGCTAGAAGGCGCAATGAACTCGTCCAGGTCAATTCCATCTGCGATCCGAGTGGCAGCAGTGATGAAGGTCTCCATGAAGGATCGGAAGTCATGCTTCTTGGTATTGGCCACCTTGAGAGCCGCCAGCTTGTCCTCTCGCGTGTCCTTGCAGTGAACACGGACCAGAGATAGAGCAACGTCAGCACCGCACCTGGCAAAAGACTCCTTCCATTCTTGCACTCGACTTGGAACTTCGTTCAGTCGAGTCATCAGAGACTCAAGGTCATTCTAAAGTGTTTCTCCTGGCCAGAGTGTTGTGTCGATGCGTGACGTCCCAACCTTCAACCTTGCAAGATAGTCGACAACAGCAGCAACGCGAGACTCGAGTCGGAGCATGTTCATGGCGGCTTCATCCTTCACAAGAGAGTTGATGGGATCTAGGCTCGTCTCCAGTCGACTAGTCTCCTCCTCAAAGTTCTGGCAGAACTCTGTAGACACAACCCCAAAGTTAAGGCAGCAGTTTGGTGGTAAGACCATAATTAAAAAGCCTGTCGGATACAAAGGGTTACCTTCAAGCATGAGGAATAGCTTCTTACCGAGTCCTCCCAGATAAGCCTCCAGATCATTCTTCTTTCCCACCAATTTGCTGGCCTTGTCACTCAAGGCAATCTTGTCATTCTTCAGTCGACTGACCTCCTTGTTGGCCGCATCAAGAGCAGCTTGCAGATTGGTATTCTCCTCTTCAAGCTTGCTGATTGAAGCCAGCTTTTCTTCTGCGAGCTTGGTCTTCTCTGAAGCTGCTTTCTGCGCCTCAGAGAGGTCAAGATCCTTCTTCTTCAGAGAATCCTCAGTTTATCTGTTAAATCACGGTAAGATCAGACTCGGGAATGGACAAGAAACAAAGGCAGTCGTCAAGATTCTCACCAAACATACCTTTTGCCTCCTCCTTCGCCTTTGTGAAGTTCTCCTGGACAAGCTTCAGATCAAGTTCGAGCTGGATATGCTTGTTCTCCGACTCAGTATAACGAGCTGCAAGCTCGCAAGATTTCTGCGAAGAACCAATCGACAGACGTCAAAGATAGGTCACTTCCAAGTGGCTGAGAAAAAAATCGTAGTATTTCTAAGACTACAGCCGAATCTAAACATTCAACTCTAGTCTCGGGGACTACACCCAGTGGGTGCACTTAGCGTGCCCCCACTAGTTCTATCAGCTAGAGTCGATCAGTCGACCAAAAAAGGCAGAAAGGCGAACCACCAACAGTTAGCCACAGTTTCAAAAAAAAGAAGGTGTTCTTCAGACCGTAGTCGACTGCCAGCAGTCGACCACAGTCTCGGGGACTACACCTAGTGGGTGCACTCAGCGTGCCCCCACCGGTTTTATGATTCCATTCGACCAGATCGAGTAAAGAAAGTAATGAGAAAAATCTCAAGACATAAAGACTATGGTCGATTGCCCCAGATCCACCATAGCCTTGGGGACTACACCGATGGGTGCACTCGCGTGCCCCACCAATCCAGAATTTCAATCGACACACCCGGTGGGTGTCTGACGAATACTAAGATTTTGAGAAAGAAAAGTTTTCAGGTATCATATCCTAACAGAACAGCGGTGATTGATTAACCTGAACATTGCTCTGAAGGGTTGAACTGGCGTCATAAGCCGCTTGACTGGCGTCTCGGATCGCCTTCACTTGCTCCCTCATGACCCCCGCCTGGCGTATGGCTTCTTTAGCAGTGCTTGCTTGGTCTTTTGGGACGTGGTGGGTCGAGAAAAGTGAAGGCTGATCAGCACTCGACGACGAAGGGCAAGCACTCGTCAGCAGCACCGCAAAGGATACGGTAGGCCGAGTGACGTTGTCCCCCTCCGCAACCAACGTCTCAGGTGCCGATACGAGCTGAGCTGTCTTGCCAGCAGACGCCCTCCTATTCCTCCTCTGCCTCAGTGGTTCCTCGTCATCATCATCAGGAAGATCAATGATGATATTAGATGGAGCTGCGAAAAGAGTCAAAGTTAAAATGAAGATCCTACCAAGCTAAAACGAAACTACAAAGGTCATACCAGGTTGGAAGTGACAGCATCCTCCATTTCTTGATCTTGAGTCTGGTCGAGGTATCGAAGTAGCGAAGACTGCAGTTTGAAATCAGTCGGTCGACTCACGAATCGACCAGAATAAATCCATGAGAAACAAGAAGACACAAGTTCGTCATTACCCGAAATAGTGGGAATCACCATCTTCATCTTGGCAAGGCCTTCGTCGGCTTTGACGGCGCCATTCGAGATTGCTTGGCGCTTTCTCGGTCGGCGCGGAGAGGTCGTCCGAGGGCGCAGTCGATAGACAACAGCGCAACCCCTTGCCGCTTTCGATTGCAGGTCATGGGCAAGCTTGGATCTTCTTTCGAGCGGGGGCGCGAGTTCCTCCTCCTCTTCCTCCTCCTCTTCCTCATCGGAGCCAAGACATCTTCATCACCCTCGCCGCCATCCGATTCCCTCCTCTTGACTTTCACCTCCACTTCCTTCCTCCTCCTCGATGCAGGCTTGCACCCGTTGGGCATTGAATACAACTCGGTAGTGATCCGAAGACAACAAAACAAGACAAAAGTCAATCGGTGATTTGCAGCAAAGCAGAATGAAGCGAAACATGATTACGATCGGAGATAAGTGGCCATACCTTGTCTGGTTCATAAGACTGGTCGAGTGGCGGGATCCTCCTAGCTCCACGAGGGTTATCTTTGTTCCCTGTGATGGCAGTTATCCACCTCTCCAGTGTGGCGTCGTCGACCTCCTCTGGGTGGACCCGAGTAGTGTCTTCGGTACCAGAGTACAACCACATCGGGTGGCCTCGGTATTGGAGTGGTTGAATGCGCCGTCGAAGGAAAACCTCTAGAAGATCCATGCCAGTGACCCCATCGCGAATAAGCTGGACTACACGCTCCATCAACATTTTAACCTGAGCCTTCTCCTCCGGAAGCACCTTCAGAGAGGATGGCTTGTTCACTCGGTCCATGGATAACGGAGGGAGGCCAGTCGACTGCCCTGGCGTCGACTCGTCTTGGCTGTAGAACCAGGTCGACTGCCACCCCCTAACTGACTCGGGAAGGGTCATGGCTGGAAAGGCACTCTTACTCCTCATCTGGACCCCAAGACCCCCACACATCTGGATTACTTGGGTCCTCTCGTCATTCGGACTAGCCTTTTTCACCGTCTGAGAACGACAAGTGAATATGTGTTTGAAGAGGCCCCAGTGCGGCCGACAACCCAAGAAGTTTTCGCACAAAGACACGAAAGCGGCGAGATAGGCAATGGAGTTGGGTGTGAAGTGATGAAGTTGTGCCCCAAATAAATTCAGAAACCCCCGAAAGAAAAGATTCGGCGGCAGAGAAAACCCGCGATAGATATGGGTGGCTAAGAGCAAACACTCAACCTCCTGAGGCTGAGGCTGCCACTCCGTCCCCGGAAGCCTTGCTGACCCGTGGGAGATCAGCCCTTCATTGGCCAGGTCGTCGAGATCCTTCGGGTGATGGTCGGCGGATCCACTTGGATCAACCTTGCGGCGAGCTGGACCGCGACGAGATCCGCCCGGTGGTCGCTCTCTTCTTCGCCTTCGCCGTCGCCTTCTTCGCCCGCTCCAAAGCCGCCATCTTCTCCTTCACCATTGTCACCGACGACGCAGCGAACGCGGAGCAGCGCACCTTGGCGGTGGCGGCGCAGAGATGAATCTGAAGGCGGGGAGGGAAAATGGGGCGCCTTGTTCAAAAACCTCGCCGGTGCCTTATATGGAGTCGCTACCGAGTGGGTGATGGTAGGCTGAGCAATCTGTCAAATCCATGCGATCATGCGAGCGATACGTGGCGAAAAAAGCGACACGCAATCGAGGCGTCTCGCCTTATCCCATCCGAGTCTGTGGCCTTCTACGCCCGCGCTTCCGAAGTCGGATCCCACTAAATCGCTAACAAAGCAGAGCAACTTGTTGGATGGAAGATCTCCTAAGATTCGCCGCCGAAATCTCCAAGTTCATCAAGTTCACTCGTGAGATATAAAGAATGGATCAAAGGCGATTGAAAGAAGTTGACACCATCACTAAAAGTCATTGATCCAGAGTAAGACACATTCACAGCACCAAAAAACAGGTCGAAAATATTATCAACTCCTTCCTCACTCAAACCTCGATCCATTCGGGGGCTAATGATGAAGTCATGTACCTAGGGTAGGGTCATGAACCTCCAAGGTACCCTCCCCAGGACATCTTTAGAAGAAAGCGCCTTCCGATCGACCTAGAGGACTCCACTCGGCGGACTCGAAGACACTCGACCATGAAGACTCACTCAACCACCGGAGTTCAAGAGCCACTCTGTATCAAGCGTCTGTAATTAAGTAGTCTTTATGGTCATGATGACTACTATGTAAGGCGTTATCGATGCGCCAGCCTTAATGTACTTTAAACCCTCCGCTTCGTGGGTGGTCAGTCAGGCATCCTCTATATAAGCCACCCCTCCTTTGGCGGAAGGGTTCGCACCCAGTAACTCATACGCATATAATCCAGTCGACCACCTTCGGGCTCCGAGACGTAGGGATGTTACTTCCTCCGAGAAGGGCCTGAACTCGTAAATCCCTTGCGTATACAACTACTCCATAGCTAGGATCTTGCCTCTCCATACCTACCCCCTATTCTACTGTCAGTCTTAGTACCACGACACATACCCTCAGCCCCAAGGGTGAACTACTCCCTCCTCGTCATGGAGAGCGCCGGGATGATGAAGATGGCCACCGGTGAGGGATCCCCCCTCAAGCAGGTCTTGAACAGGCTCCGAGAGGTTTTGGTGGCTCTGAGAGGCTTGCAATGGCGGAACTCCCGAGCTATTGTGCTCCCCGATGTTTTTGGGGTATATGGGCATATATAGGCGAAAGAAGTCAGTCAGGGGAGCCACAAGGGGCCCACGAGGGTGGGGGCGCGCCTCCCTACCTCGTGGCTTCCTCGTTGCTTCCCTTACGTGCACTCCAAGTCTCCCGGATTGCTTCCGTTCCAAAAATAACTCTCCTGAAGGTTTCATTCCGTTTGGACTCTGTTTGATATTCCTTTTCTTCGAAACACTGAAATAGGCAAGAAAACAGCAATTTGGGTTGGGCCTCCGGTTAATAGGTTAGTCCCAAAAATAATATAAAGGTGCTTAGTAAAGCCCATAAACATCAGAAATAGATAATATAATAGCATGAATGCTTCATAAATTATAGATATGTTGGAGACGTATCAGCGATGACTAGGTCATCTATATATGAGTATATTGACTTAGGAGTCAAAGGAGAACATTTGATCATAGGTCATACTTATTGTTTAAGCACAAGTGGGATTACCACTTTTACATAAAGTATTGTTGTGTTCACATCATTAGAGTTGCTTTAGCTCAACTCTTAGAGCAAAGCTCCCCCCAGATGTGATATCCCCCCTTAGAGGGATGAACTAACCTTGGGTTTTGTCGATGATAACTTCATGTACATGTTGAAGATGTGGATGCTCAATGTTGATGTATATCATCTGGAGCAATTCGTTGGAGTGAGTTGCACTTTCAATACCTACATGGGTTAGTCCCACAAGGAACATACAAGGATATCCATAGACATAGAGTGAAATACACATATGATGATGTCCATGAAAGAATTAGGTTACTTTGTCCCTTGTCTTACCAACAAGAGGGTTTGTGACTCCATGAACTGGTGCAAGATATGAAAGTTGCTTGCACTTGTTCTTGCCAAAATGAATATGAGTGAAGTATGTTGGCAGAGTCACCCTCAACAACTCTCTAGTTCTTCTTCTTTGGGATCCACATCAACTTGATGGGATTCCTTGGAGTTGTTGTCGTACTTGATGAAGTAGAACTTGATGTAGTCTTGGGAACCCACTTGACCAAGGCCTTAGTAGCTTCTTCAAATGAATCAATCTCTTCTTGAAGCTTGTCCTTGCCTTTTAGCTTGTGGTCTTGTGGTGGAAGATCATCTTGAGCGTGTGTTCCTTTGAAAGAAGTGGGGTCGTACTTCTCTTGTTGAGGAAAAACTTCATCTTGGGTATTGATCTTATTCCCACTCAACTCCTTTGGCATTGAACTTACGTTCAAAACCAACACCTTGATTTTTCCAGTGCCTTCCTTGCTTGCGTACAATTTCCTCAAATTGCTTACTTCCGGCAAGGCTCTTGTAAACACCTTTCTCTATAATTCCCTTCAATAAGCTATTTTCTTGCTCAAGTGTAACTTGTCTAAGAGAATTATTAGTGGAATCAAGAGAACTACTAGAAGCAACAATATTGGATTTAGCATGATTATTGTTACTACTAGAAGAAGAATCTTTCTTGCTCTTGTTGCTAGATTTTACTTGTGTCATGTAAGTAGACAAGAGTAAATGCTTGGCAATGTAAGAAGAACTTTTCTTATGAAGGTCATCATTGATTGCTTTAAAGAACCCATGCTCTTGCTCTAAATTGAGCTTCTCAAAGCGTAGCATCTCATGAGTTTTTTAAAAGCTCTCGATGATCCTCTAAGGTAGTTTCATGAGCTAACTTAAGAGTGTTTAGTTCCTAGTTAGATGCTCAATCTCCTTCTTATCATTGTCATTCATTTCATCTTGATTAGCATGATTAATAGCAATTTCATCATAGTTTTCATCACTAGTATTGTCAACAAGTAAATCATCATCACCTAGCAAATCATCTTGATCACTATTGAAATCAACATACTCGGGGTGTGATACCTTAGGGCCTTTAGCCATGAAGCATCTTCCAATTCCATCATTTGGTGAGTCAAATATGTCGTAGGAGTTGGATGACATAAGTGCAAGACTGGCAACACCTTCATCTTGAGTATATTCGGAGTCGGAGTGATAGCTTCTCTCGGAGTTGTTGCTAGAGTTAGAACCGGATACCCATTCACCAACATGAGCTTGATGTCTTCGTCTTTGTAAGGGCATATTTCTCCCTATGGTTTTGGAGATTTATGACAATGCATTTGCAGAATAATCATGTGCATTGAGCATTTTAGAGATCTCATGTCTAGGCAAAAGATGATTCGGTACCCCTCGGAGCCTATCGAAGACGATGGTTTTCTATGTTTCCTTTCGGTGGATTTGAGTCGTAGGAAAGTCGTACCATTAAGAGGGGTTCCACTTTGGAAAGGTTAGGGTGGAATCAACACGTACACATCTATTCCTTTGCACCACCTTTCCTTCGCTTCATTGGAGCACCGGTCGTTTACCCTTGTCTATGCGAAGATGAAGGCATCCAAGTGCTATAAGTTCTGTGGCATGCGGTAGTACCGCTCAAGGGAGCAGTAGTACCGCAGCTGTTCATGGTAGTACCGCCAAGGGAAGCAGTAGTACCGTGTCATGCAGTAGTACCGCTCCTCCAGAGCGGTAGTACCGTGACCTCTAGCCCAGAACACTAGCACACACGAAAGTAGGTGTGGAAGTAATGTTTTACTTCCGTGACCTCAATGCTCCATTTTCACCCGATCTCTCCCCTAGCCAATCAAACTTGTTGATTTTCTAGGGATTGGTTGAGAAGGCCCCGATCTACACTTCCACCAAGAGAAATTTGATTCGCCCCAACAATCCCTTATGGATCTTGTTACTCTTGGGTGTTTGAGCACCCTAGACGGTTGAGGTCACCGTGGAGCCATATTCCATTGTGGTGAAGCTTCGTGGTGTCATTGGGAGCCTCCAATTAAGTTGTGGAGATAGCCCCAACCTTGTTTGTAAAGGTTCGGTCGCCTCCTTCGAGGGCATCAATAGTGGAATCACGACATCTTGCATTGTGTGAGGGCGTGAGGAGAATACGGTGGCCCTAGTGGCTTCTTGTGGAGCATTGTGCCTCCACGCCGCTCTAATGGAGACGTACTTACTCTCAAAGGGAAGGAACTTCGGTAACACATCCTTGTCTCCACCGAGTCCACTCTTGGTTATCTCTCACCTTTACTTGTGCAAGATTATATTGTGTTGTATCCTTTGCTTGCTTGTGTGCTTGTTGTTGTTGCATCATATAGGTTATTCACCTAATTGCACTTCTAGACAACCTACTTTGATGCTAAGTTTAATTTGGTCAAGAAAAGCTAAAAAATTGTTAGTTGCCTATTCACCACCCCCCCCCCCAGTCAACCCTATTGATCCTTTTAATTGGTATCAGAGCCTCGTCTCTTTATTATGGACTTTGCCATCCGAAGAGTATGGTTGGCACCACGGACGAGGTGGAGGATCACCCCGGTGCTAATCCCACTTTGTCCACGACTGATGGGGGATCCTCGGTCTCTTGTGAGGAGTTCAATGTGGCTATGGACACATTGAAAACCTCCATGATGGCCGAGGTTAGAGGCATGTTTAAGGAGTTTCCTGATGGGTTTAAATTATCCACTGAACCATTGGAAGTGGTTGAACCCGCTAACAAGGTGACGGATGCTAACTCCAAAAAGGGGGAAGCTAGTAGTGAGCAAGCTCCTATGCCTAGTGGTAGAAGTGGGAGTGGCATCTTTGCCCATGTTGAACCTCCACTTACTTATGGAGGACTGGTTCCCTCCACTCATATGAATCATGTTGGTCCTCCTCCTAAGCTTGTGAAAAATGAGGATTTTGCTTCTTGGGTGTATCGCTTTAAACGTCATTTAAATCATAGTTCTACTAATCTTTGGAGAATTATTGAGCAAGATTTCTACCCGCACGACCCAAGCAACTTCACTTCTAGAGAAGTCGCGAACCATCAATTCAACGAGTCCGCTCTCTTCATTCTCCAAGAAGCAATTCCTCCTAAAGATATTGCACACCTCCGACCTTTCACCATGGCCAAGGAAGCATGGCAACATGTTGTTTCCATTTACAAGAGAAGCGCAAGCATTCAACGCTCCAACTTTGAAGTGGTACAAGATGAAGCTGATGAGTTTGCTATGAATGAAGATGAAGAACCTCGTGAGATTTACGGAGATTAACCACTCTCGCGGTCTCACTCCGAGATCATGTGAGCAGGGATACGAATGACAATTGGATCAAGCGCAAGTTTCTCAAGGCCATGATGCCCTACCACAAGGCCATGTCATCCATCATCCTTCAAAGGCCGAACTTTCACGCCTTGTCCTCAAGTGAAGTGTTGGATGAGTTTGTTGCTATGAGGATCTTGGACAAGACCGCCGACAATGCGGTGTTGCGTTCTCAATGATCAAAGAAGCCCAACCTTGCTTTGAAGGCCAACGCTAGTGTGGAAGAAGAGAGTGAAGAGGAAGAAGAGGAATGTTGCCCCGAAGATACCAAGTATGCTTATCATGAGCACATGGCTCTTGCATCACGACAATTTTGGAGCAAGAAGAACATAAGGCCCAACTTCAACAAGAACAACTCAAGTGGCACCAAGGGCAAGCAATGTGTGAGGACATGCTATAATTGTGGCAATGTGAGCCACTTTGTTGCGGAATGCCCGTACAAGAAGAGGGAAGACAATGGGGGCAAGCTTATCCGAAAAGACAAGGCCAAGTCCATCCCCAACAAGAGCAACTTCACCAATAAGACTCCTCCCAAGGGGTTGGTGGCACAAGAAGAGTACAATGAGGATGAAGATGATGATGAAGGTGGTGATACGGTTGCCATGGCCTCAGTTGCCATTGCAACAACTCCATGGGTGTGCCTCTTCGACTCATCCAACGAGAACATCACCGCCAAGTGCCTCATAGATAAAGCCACCAACAAGGTAACCTCCAACATCAAAACCACCATCACTACTAATCCTTCCTTGACGGATTGCATTGATGAAAGTGAGGGGTCGAAGGAGTAAGAAAATGAATTTGAGTCTTTTATGAATAAGCTCAAGGTTAAATCCAAGAAGCACTTTGTTGCTCCCTTGGAACAACTTGGTGAAGCTAATGACATGATCGAGGCTCACGAAGAAACCATCTCTAAGATGGAAGAGGATAGTCGTGACTATGCCGATGAGATATGGGATCTCTCTAATGTGCTTGAGGAAGAGCGTGGTCATCATTTGGCTCTTGAGGAGTCACACAACGATGATCATGCTAAATTAAAGAAAGATCTTGATCATGCTCTTCTTGTATCTCGTGTGCTCAATTCCGAGAAGGCTAAACTTGGGGTTGACCATGCTAGACTCAAGGAGGAGTTTGACATACTTGACAAGGATCACAAGACCTTGAAGAGTGCTCATGCAAGCCTCAAAGAGTCTCATGATAAACTCCAAGTGAAGCTAACCAAGGAGTAAGCCAAATTTGGTCTTCAATGTGGATTTCCTTTTATCACCTTCTTGGATGCGTATTTGATAGAAGCCACTCTTAAGATCAATCTTAGAGAAGATGGTGGCTCCGCCAAGCTCAGCAAGCATATCATCTAGGCGTGGAATAGGGTAACGATATCTAACGATGATAGCGTTGATGGGACGGCAATCGGAACACATCCGATAAGTGCCATCTTTCTTAGGAACAAGGATTACCGGTACAGCACAAGAGCTCAAACTTTCACGCACATGACCGTTGTCGATGTGTTGTTGTACTTGCCGTTGGATCTCCTTAGTTTCCTCGGGGTTGGCACGGTATGGAGCCTTGTTAGGTAGAGGGGCTCCGGGGATGAGGTCGATTTGGTGTTCGATGCCTCGTAGTGGAGGTATACCCGGAGGTAGCTCATCGGGGAAAACATCTTGGAATTCCTGCAAAAGAGAAGATAACACTAAAGGTAGATCGTGAGAGGTGTTAGTTTTTGGTGCCTCGTCCTTGCACAAAAGGACATAGTGCATAACACTTGATGGGTTCTCACACACTTCTCTCATCTCACTTTTGGTGGCAAATAGGACTAAGTTTTTATTGTCGCTCATCATGGAGGCACTCGATTTTGGCTTGTGGCGCTCACTCTCTTTGGGGTGGGTCGCTCTCTCAATCTTTTCTCCAGGATGGGTGTCTTTCTTGTCGGCGATCACTTGACTTGGAGACAGCACATGCTCCTTTCCTTTCATCTTGAAGCTATAGTGATTGGTACACCCATTGTGGATGACGCCTTGGTCAAATTGCCATCATCAGCCAAGAAGGAGGTGGCAAACGGACATAGGAACAACATCACACTCCAAAGTTTCTTCATATGCTCCTATCTTGAAAGAAACTTGCACAGTATGCTCGACTTGGATAGTGCCGGGGTCGCTTAGCCATTGGACCTTGTAGGGGTGCGGGTGCTTCATCTTGACCAATTGGAGCTTGGAGCATAGTTGTTTACTTGCCATGTTATGACAACTAACTCCATCGATGATGACCTTGACGGACCTTCCATTGATGTCGGCCTTGGTGTGGAAGATATGGCATCATTAGTCTTCATCTTGTTGATGTTGAAGAGTCAAGACCTTGGAGACAACGAGAGTGGGGCTCGAATCCTCATCGCAAAATACTTGATCATCTTCATCTTCATTCATGCGCCGGTGCATGGCCACTTGCTCAAGGGCTTCCATCTCCTCTTCACTCATGGATTCATAGGTTCCGTCGTCGTTGAGGGTCATGGTGCGCTTGTTGGTACACTCAAAGGACTTGTGGCCTCGGCCGCCGCATGTGAAACACTTGATGGAACTTGTCTTGATGGTCTCATCGGTTGGAGTAGATGATGAAGCTCTCAGCTTGAAGTTGCTTGTAGTAGGAGGACGACTTGAGGTTGTCGAAGTTTTCTTGTAATTCGACTTGTCGCTGTTGCTTGTAGATGGTTTGTTTGAGGTAGAAGGTGTTGGAGTCGTTGAAGCTTGGTTGTTGGAGAAGCCATACCTCTTGGAAGAGTACTTGGCGTACTTGAAGTCATCTTGCACTTGACATTCCGCTTTGGTAGCTTGATGCACTAGCTCAATGAGGTTGGAGTAGGGTTGGAAGTCGGCAATCTTCTTGATGGGATGATTGAGGCCATTCAAGAAACGGGCCATAGTTTGCTCATCATCTTTCGTGACATTGGCTCTTATCATGGCAATCTCCATTTCCTTGTAGTATTCTTCAACGCTCTTTGTTCCTTGCTTGAGGAGTTGGAGTTTCTTAAAGAGGTCGCGGTTGTAGTATGTTGGCACAAAGTGTGCTCGCATGACATCTTTCATTTCATCCCATGTGGTGATTGGTGGTTCACCTCTTGCTTTTCGGCGCTCAAGGACTTGTTCCCGCCATATGAGCACATAGTCTTGGAACTCAAGGGATGCCATGGCGATCTTCTTCTCTTCCTCATAGTTGTGCAAGCGAAAGATCTTGTCGACCTTCAATGCCCATGAAAGGTACTCTTCAGGATCATTGCTTCCATTGAACTTGGGCATGGTGAACTTGAGCTTGCCTTAGCGTTGCTCTTCATTGTGTTGGGGTCGGGGATGATGATGATGAACTTAATGTGAATGATTGTCAACCTCATATTGCTCTTGGCGTGGAGGATTTCCATAGTCATCATGCTCTTGGTGAACTTGAGGTTGTGGTGGAGCTTGTCGAGCTTGTGGAGGAGCTTGAGGAACTTGACGATGCACTCTTGCTTGATAGTTCCTCTCTTGAATTTCTTCGTGAAGTGCTTCCTCTTGATTGCGCATATCTCGATTGCGGTTGGCGACAAGTCGCCTTGACTCTCAAAGGGCACGTTGCGCCTCAAGTGCTTGTGCTTCACGTTGTTGTTGTTGAAGACGTTGAGCCTCGGCATCTTGTTCGTCTTGTTGTTGGCTCGCTCGCTCTTCCTCTTGGTGACGTTGACGTCGCCTTTCTTGTGCTTGTGCAAGAGTAGCTTGGTTTTGGCGATGACGATGTGCTTGCTCGTTGAATTGCTCTTGTGGGCAACTTATACTTATCCACAAATCCCCTTGATATGTATAAATGCGATGCACCAGTATCAAAAAGAACGATTGCGGTAAATGACTTAACCAAAAACTTACCTATAACTGCATCTGGCTGCTCTTCAACCTCCTCCACGCTAATGTGGTTCACTTGTCCCTTGTTGAAAGGGTTGGGATTATTCCTAGAGCTTCCATTGCCATTTCCATTCCCATTCTTTGCTTCAGAACATTTGGTGGTGTAATGTCCATTCTTCACGCACTTAAAACAAGTAATGTGACTTAGATCCTTCTTGGCGGGCGTTGTGGGGTTGGAACGGTTCTGGCTGCTGCTTCCTCCATTCCCATTCCCATTCCTGGGGCCACTATGGTTATGCGAACTTCTTCCATTGGAATTATGGCCTCCATGGTTATGGTGAATGTGCCCCGCCGAATTTGGGGTAAAACGAGGTCTCTGCTGAGCTCCTGAATTGTACTTCCCTTGTCCATACTTCCTCTTGCGGCTCTCTATCTGCCGCTGCTTCCCTTCAATCATAAGAGCTCTATCTACTAACTCCTGGTAGTTGTTGAATGTTGCTACCATTAACCGCATGCTCAACTCATCATTTAGTCTGTAACGCCCCGGATGCAACTTTCCATATTCGTAACTCCAACTCTTGCCTTTTTCGGAGATGTGATATGTTATTTCCTTCGTGGTTGGGTTTTTGTCTTCGTTTTGCTTTTTTTTCATGTCATGCATTCATCATTGCATCATTTGCATTTCATCATGTCATCATGCAACCCTTTTAAAAACTCAACTAAATAAATCGGGTGGATCCTCGGTCCATTTAAATTGAGGGATATTCACAATGGTGATTTCTCTTTATAACATATCCTCCCATATTAGGGAGCTATTATTAAATATTCCATTAATTTGGAATTCACCATAACACAATTGCAAAATATCCCAATGCCTTTGTTATCATAATTCTTGGTCTCTAACTTTGCCATATATCATTTCATCATTTTTCCAAGCTCCACCAAAAATCTGAACATTTTTGGACACTTCTAAAACCTAGTCCTTGTTCAAAAAATTTGAATTAAATTCAAACGACTTTGAATTTAATTATTGCAATCTTGCCACTCTATTTTTCTTGAGTCAAGCTCATTTTTATGAGTCCAAGAAAATTGTCCTTGTTCTCAAGTTCTTTCCCTAACCCTCTCTTCTTTTCTTCTCTCTAATTCTTTTCTGCCAAAGGAAAGGAGAGAGAGATAGCCCAGCCGGCCCCCTAGGCCCACCAACCCTCCTGAAGCCCAGCCGCACCGATAACCCTAGCCCGATCAATTCCCCTCTCGCTCCCTGCCCGATCCCTCCAAAGACTTGAGAGTCCGATCCCCATCTCCCTCCACTCGATGCCTTCTCTCCCTCTCGATCTCCCACGCGCGCCGTCCTCCTTCCTCTTCTACACCGGTGCCGTCCATCCCCGTAGCCCGCTGCATCGCCCGAAGCCGCCCTACATCTCGCCTCCTCCGTCTGCTTCCCCTGCTTCGAGCAGTAGCTCGGGAACGAGCAACCCCGCCGGCCTGCCAGGCCACCGGGGCTCCCTCCACGTCGAGCAGCCCAACAGTTGAGCCCTGCGCCTCCCCCGCCTTGGATCCGGTCATCCCCGTGCCTAGTCCCTCTGCTACTCCTCTGCTTCGCGCCTGCAGTCGTCGTCCTCCACGCTCGCAGGAGCGCCAATGCCACCAGGACGCCGTCCCGCGCCCAAGCTCCTCCGCCTTCCTTCGTGCCTCCATGCGGTTTCTCTCGCCGTACCTCTCCGAGCAGGACCCGCCTCCCCTGCTGCGCGCCAAGGCCGACGCCGACCACGTCGTCCTTCGCCGCCCTGCTGCCGCTGCAGTCCATCCGCGCTTCTTCTGCGTGTCTGTGACCTTCTATCGTCGTCCCCATCGACCCGAGCGCGCCCCATACGTGGCCTCAGCCTCGAACTGTTGTCACGGTGCCTACCCGAACAGGAGCAATTTTGGATCGCCAAGTCCCCTTCGGTTTCATCAAGACCCTCATGTACGACTACAACCGATGATGCATCAAGTACCTCTAGCGAAGACCCGAACATCTACGAACGTGTACCACTACCGTCGCCGTGTACCACTGCGCCCAAGTTCCACTACAAGATGTACCACTACCGTTGCCGAAGACCGTCAAGTGTACAACTACCACCGCCGTTGATTCGACAAGACAACGTGTACCACTACTTCCACTACGGCCCGTGTACCACTACTTCCTTCGTCGTACTCGACCCGCTCCGAAAGGCACGCTTCGAAGGTATAACCGCTAAGACGACGCTCGTGAACGAATGCATGTGTGTTGCATGAGATGCTCGTGTTTGCACCGTGTCCGAGAGAGGTCTTTGCACGTTCCATCTCGTTTGCCATGCCGCCGTCCCGTGGGAACCCGGAATCCGGGATCACCCCACCATCCTTGCATGACACGCTCACGCCCACTTCCTTTTGCACCGGTATCTCCGTGAGCTACCGAAACCGATATGTTGTCGTGGCATCATTTTTGGTTTCGTTGCCGTGGCACCCGTTTTGTTCCGCCATGGTGACCAAATGCTTCATAACATGCTCATGTCAACATTTTCATAAAATTGCTTAAAACTTGCATATGTCATCCGCATCATGATAACAACAATTAAAATGTTTAAAATTGTTGTTCCATTAAATTGCTAAATAACATGGGGATTTTCCGAAATTGTTGTTTGTGTTCCGGCCTCATTTAAACTTGCCTAGATAGTAGTTTAATTGTGCTTCACCTCATGCCATGTTTAACAACATTTAACATTGTTTGGTAGCTTAAACGAGATTAAACTAAATAATTGCATGTGGTGTTTCGTTGATATGCAACTCGTTGCATATTGAGCCCCATTTAACTTGAAGTATTGTTTGTTGCACTTTGCCATGCCATGCCTCATTAAACCGGACATGCATCATACTTGGTTGTGCATCATGCCATGATTATGCGATGGTTGTTTACTATGTTGTTTGCTTCTTTCCGGTTTGCTTCTCTCGTTAGCTTCGGTTTCGTTCCAGAGTTGTGAGGATTCGTTCGACTACTCCCGTTCGTCTTCTTCATGGACTCGTTCTTCTTCCTAGCGGGATTTCAGGCAACATGACCGCTACCCTGGATCTCACTACTATCATTGCTATGCTAGTTGCTTCGTTCTATCGCTTTGCTGCGCTACCTACCATTTGTTCTTCAAGCCTCCCAAATTGCCATGAACCTCTAACCTTTGACACCATTCCTAGCAAACCATTGATTGGCTATGTTACCGCTTTGCTCAGCCCCTCTTATAGCGTTGCTAGTTGCAGGTGAAGTTGAAGATTGCGCCATGGTGGACAAGGTTATGTTGGGATATCACAATATCTCTTATATTATTAATGCATCTATATACTTGGTAAAGGGTGGAAGGCTCGGCCTTATGCCTGGTGTTTTGGTCCACTCTTGCCGCCCTAGTTTCCGTCATACCGGTGTTATGTTCCTGGATTTTGCGTTCCTAACGCGGTCGGGTGATTTATGGGACCCCCTTGACAGTTCGCTTTGAATAAGACTCCTCCAGCAAGGCCCAACATTGGTTTTACCATTTGCCTCACCTATTACCTTTTTCCCTTGGGAGTCGCGCATCCCAAGGGTCATCTTTATTTTAGCCCCCCCGGGGCCAATGCTTGTCTAAGTGTTGGTCCAAACTAGAGCCACTTGCAGCGCCACCTCGGGAAACTTGAGGGCTGGTTCTAGTTATGCGTATTGCTCATCCGGTCGTGGCACGAGGCGAGATCTGTGCGGCTACTATCGGGATGTCGGCGCGCCGGAGGTCTTGCTGGTCTTGTTTTATTCTTGTCGAAATGTCTTGTAGCAGGATTCCGAGGCGATCGGGTCTTCCGGGAGAAGGAATATCCTTCGTTGATCGCGAGAGCTTATCATGGGCTAAGTTGGGACACCCTGCAGGTATAAACTTTCGACGGCCGTGCTGGTTATGTGGCAGATGGGAATTTGTTAATGTTGGTTGTAGATAACTTGACACAGATCCGAAATAAAACGCATCAACGCGTGTGTAGCCGTGATGGTCTCTTTTCGCGGAGTCCGGAAGTGAACACGGTTTCGGGTTATGTTTGGCGTAAGTAGGAGTTCGAGGTCACCTCTTGATCATTGCTAGCTTCACGACCGTTCCGTTTGCTCTCTTCTCGCTCTTATTTGCGTATGTTAGCCACCATATATGCTTAGCATTGCTTGCAACCTCACCACTTTACCCCTTCCTTTCCCATTAAGCTTTGCTAGTCTTGATACCCATGGTAATGGGATTCTTTGAGTCCTCGTGGCTCCTGATTACTACAACAATAGTTGCAGTACAGTTATCACGATGATCTTGGCGCAAGAGCGATGTTTGCATGTTTTGGAGTTCTTCTTCCGCTTCTTCTTTGATCGGGGATAGGCTCGGTCGGCAGACTGGGCTAGCGTGGTGGATATTGTTTGAGTTTACATTTATGATTCATCCGTAGTCGGATGTTGTTCTTGTATGTTGTATTGTTGTATTCATGTGACATTGTATGTATTGGATGTATCCCCACTATTATGTAATGTTGATGTAATGATATCCACCTTGCAAAAGCGTCTTCAAGATGCGCTTCTATCCTTGGTGGGACCTTCGAGTTCCTTTGGGATAGGGTCGCATCTTGGGCGTGACAAGTTGGTATCAGAGCCTTGACCGACCATAGGAGCCCCCTTGTTTGTTGGCCGTTGTTGAGTCTAGAAAAAAACTATTTTGAGTCTTAGGATTATATATATTGGAGAGTAGGAATTCTTTTTACTCCTCCCTTAAATCGCTCTGGTGAGGACTCGGCGTAGATGTTTTGTCCTTCCTCTCCTCAAATTTCACTAATTTTTTTTAGGATCACGCGGGTATCTTGGGATCGTTCGATATTCTTATAGCGAGAACATTGTTCTTGGTGCCTCCTGACATTTAGGGGTTGTGGCAGTGTCCCGGGGAGTTGAGCTCCGAGGTGTTGTCGTCATAATTTTATCGTTGCAGTTCTAGAATACCTGAGTTTTGCCGACATCGAAAATCTCTTTTATGCAGTTGTTGGTGAGATAACCTCGACGTCACCCAGTACTGGGGAGTTCGGGAGTATTGCCATAACTCGTATAACGGATGCTTTTCGAAGGTTGAGGTACATGATTTCCGAAGGTTTTCTTGGTTATGTGTTGACGGATGGATCTGACTTGGATGTAGGGATTGTTAGTTTTGGGTGAGATATATATTGCTTCCTGTATCGCCAACACCAGATTGCATAACGAGAAAGTTTGGGAGTTTATAGGTGGGAATTCAAGTAGCTCCTAGAATATCTTTCCGACGGATGCATGATATGGGATTGGGTAAATCTCTATCATATGTATTTGTTCCGGCTTATTCTGCAAGCCAAATCCTTTGTTTTGTTTTATTTGTGGTATTCGAGTTGCTTCGAAGTCAAATGTTGAATCCATACCTTTCCTAAACGGTGTTCTCATATTGCTATGTGAATACTAATCCTTTTTGATCATCGAGATTGTCATGTCAATTTTTTTCCAACCGGTGTGCTTCTCCTCAAGTGGATCCGATCATTTTCAACATCCGCAAGATCAACTCTAAGTTTTCTCAATGGTATCCATTCCATCTTCCTCAAGTTGCCTTTGTTTTCTCGCCCTCCCACCCTTTTTCTTCAAGGTCTCAGATTTCTTAATCATGTATCCTTTTATTTGTGAGAAGTCTCTTCATTCTTTTCTTTCAATGTTCTTATCCGGTGATTTCCCATGAAGATGCTCAACAGTTTCAAGTTCATCATCCTTCATTGTTGTTTCTTCTCCGGTGGATCCAATTCAAGCTTTGGATATTCATCATATTCCTTTCCTCGTTTCTAATGCTTTCTCATGCCGATGCACCTCTTAATCATTCACCTCTTCCTATTCACTTGTTCTGGAGTGCTGAAGATATCTCACAAGACTTGTGTTTCCATTCTCAATCCGTTCAAGATATCTTGAGATTGTTAACTCATTCAAGCCATTTAATTCTACCGGTGCAATCTTTATTTCAAGCAATTGTTCAACGGTGTTCTCTTTTAAGTGGGCCCTAACCCACAGGTCTTTTCCCAGAATCTTACCTGACTCTTCTAATTATTCCGGAGTTAGTCTTAAACTCTTTTCAAGTGTGACATAAGAATGGATTCCATCAGTCACATGCCTTCTTCAAGATTGTTTTCAAATTATTTTCATTGTTGGATCAACCTCTTTGTTTTTTTCTTTCTCCCGGAGTATCTCAACAATTCATGGTGGTGTTTATCGTCGTCATTCTCGGATTTTGAAGACCGAAGAAGAGTTCCTCTTAAATCCTTACCCGTTCTTCCAAAGATGCGTAGTTCAAGCTTGATGCCATCCTCTCATAATTGTTTTCGATTGTGAGAATTCTTTTCACCCATCCGGAGCATTTCATGAGTTGTTTCCATTTCTTTCCTCTGAAGGCCATCATGGTGTCGTGGTGGGAACACGAGCACCTATGGGGCAGGGGCCCCTTCTCGGTCCGGCAGGGAGCGGAGGGCGCACGAAGAGCAGATCGAGGTCGAGTGCGTGAGGGATTTTACCCAGCTTCGGAGCTCTCCGGAGAGATAAAACTCCTACTGCTGCTTTGTGTTTGTATTTGTTCTTGCTCGAAAGCGTGGGTATGTTGTGGTCTCGAATGAGCCGAACCCCTTCTACATGCGCATGGGCCTCCTTTTTATAGTCTAAAGGGTCACCGGCAGTGCAACGCAGAGAGAGGGTAAAACGTAAAAGCGGGTTGGTACAACTGCTGTCAGCAGTGTCCCTACCTAACTTTCGACGGCGGGGACAAGGGCATTTAATGCCCGTCCGGTCGCCCTAACAAAGGCAGAAGCGACCGTAGAGGCGCCACCGATCGCCACGATGGCCTCCTAGTCATCTTCACTTGCCACTCGCACCGCTTAGTGCTGCAAACCGCCCGCCACGTGCACCGGGAGCGATCTGCGGCGACTGCGTCGTCGGATGCGTTGGAGCATGGGCGCAGAGTGGTAACCGCGCTGCAAGCGCCTTGCATGATCGCCGACTTGTCGCACCCGCAAGCTTGTTGCTCGCCGGGTCTTGCCGGGACGCGCGGTGCGTCGCGGCAAGTCTCTTGACATGCCTTTGTTGGCCTTCCCAACAAGCTCCTCTTGCCGGGGTCTTGTTCTTCCCGGCAAGCTCCTCTTGCCGGGGTCTTGTCCTTCCCGCAAGCTCCTCTTCTTGAGGGCCTTGTCTTGGAGTTAACACTTTGTTCTTGAATGGCGGTAAATGGGAATGACGAAGGATCTTGGCGGACGTCCGGCAAGCCTTGCATGGGCGCTGCTGTTGCCGTGCACAAGTTCGGGTACTAAAGTACCCCTACTTTAGTACACCGACAGAGCCCGGGCTGGGCCGCATACAGTCTTGCGCTGTTGGGCCAGGCCCAAAAGCAGGCACGCGAACGCGCGGCTGGTCCAAACCAAATCCCTCCGTATCCACCGCGTCCTCTCCTAACAAAGCCGCGTCAATCGCGGCGTCGTGGGAGGCGTGGGTGGCGTCTTGCGATTCGGCGTCCACCCCCGTGATCACGGGCGGGCGAGGTCGCCTCATCCGTCGCCTCGATTCTGCGTCCCGCCACGCAGCTCCCATGCGCTTGGGGTGCGTGGGCGGTGGAAGTGGGAAGCTGGGCCGTCGCGGCGAAGGCGGTGGGTGGCCCCACTCCTGCTCTTCCTTTGCCTTGATTCGCTGGCGGGCGGCCGAGCCCCACCTCGCTCTTAAAAGAGCGGAAGGGGAGCGCAGGTTCCCGACTCTCTCATCTCCTCCTTTCTTGACTTCTACTCCCTTTTCTCTCGTTCGCCATGGAGAAAGGGACCCTGCCCTTCATCGGTGGCGGCGAGGTTGCCGCCAGACAGCGCACCCTTCCTATCGCATGCGTGGTGGCGAGCCAGCCATAAGGGGAAGAGGGAGGCGAGGTCGTGGGCGAGGTCGAGGCTTCGGGAAGAGGCGGGACGGGCGGTGCGCCATCTCCGCCTCGCCGGTGGTTCCTCTCCCAGGGCGGTCCATCGAGGGCGACCCTTGCGAGTTCTTCGTCGAGCTGCGCCGGGCGCCTCGTCGTCGCCTCGGCTTCCAGCTCCGTTCTGGCGCGATGGAGTTGGACCCGCCGAGACGCTGAGGCGCACATGAGGGGCTGTTGGATCAGTGATGCGAGTCGCGTTGTATTCCCAGCCCCTAATGTGATGTATCTTGATCGTGGGTGGAAGGCGTTCACCGTATCCACAACACGATGGCGGGGTTTACCCTCCATTTTAAGTTAATGGAGGCGATCTCCTCTCCGTGAAGGTCTTGGGGACTTCGGCACTCGGGCGAAGTGCTGCGTGGACAGCTCCCCGACAGTAAGACTCCCCTCGCGAGAGTGAGCGAGGAGGAGAGCGACACGGCGACAAGGGTAGCGGGCGGCGGGATGGCGGGCTCGACTAGGCGTCGAGGCGTCGCCAGGCGTCCGGGCGACCCCATCATTCGTGTCGCCGGCTCCTTGAACTCCCGGGTCGTCTCCTTGGGGTAATTTGGCGTGAGGGAGGCTGTGGAAGGGAAGAGGGCTGGCGGCAAGGCCGTCAAGTCGAATCACGAGGCGTAGTGCCCTCGGCAACAGTCCGACGCCCTGCCGCCCGTCTTGAGCCCGCTTCCGGCTGCCATCACCGTCCAGCCTTGACGGCCCCGGATGTTCTCTTGGTGTCTTCGCACTGTAGCTCGCCTAAGCGCCCCTTTGCCTTTTCGCCTCCTTGACCTACCTCCAAGAGAGGGACAGAAAGGGATTCTGAGCATCTTATCTTTTTAATTTGTAAGCCTTTAGGCCTTAGCTGCATTTAAAACTTGTAATCCTCTCTTTCATGTTTTTCATCCTCTATGGACTGTATCTGAGTGGGATGTTTTTTAATGAAAAGGGGATGCTTGCCGGGTTATTTGTCTCGCGGGTCAAACCCACGCCAAGGAGCAAATCCTTGGTATCCCTCGGACAGACATTTCATCTCCCGGCAATAGGCCCTGCCGCCTTCCCACGTCACTCGACCTTTCTCACGCCTTTGACGGAGGCGGGAACGAGGTGGGTGCGGCCTCCTCGTTTCATCCCTTTGCTGCCGCGACTACGACCAAACTTGGCCCCGGGAACGAGCCTCAGGGCCTAGAGTTGAGGGAGCACGGCAGTTTTTCGGGAAGAAACGCGGTTTCGCATCCCCCAGTCCATAAGAGGATGCATGATGAGGGACGAAAGACTTATTTGATATCGCAGCCCCCGGCAACTCTGGCTTGCCGTGGATGAATCTTGGTACTCGCAGCCCCCGGCAACACTGGCTTGCCGGGGCCCAGGTGCCGGCGCGCCCTTCTTTTCTTTCCTTGTCATTTGTATTTAGTCGTCTGCCGTAATAAGTTGCTTTTGTAATATAACTTTTATCTGCTATGTTACCTCCTTTATTTGATTCCATTCCTTGTATGTTTTTACCCTTACGCTTTTAGGGAACTTGCCGGTGCAAACACGCTTGCCGCGAGCGCTGAGTGCGGAACATCAGCAGCCTGCTGGCGGTGTTGCCTCCGGCAAGAAACCTTGTCGGGGCTAATTGCAGCACACTTCATTGTTGAGCGGACTCGAAACAAATTGAGGGCGCAACTTAGCCACGAGTCGATTCCTCCGCGCACAGGTTTTCCATACAAGGCACGGTCATTCAAGGAGTGTAACTTAAAAATTTGAAACTGACTGTGCTCAAACTTTGGCCACTTAGCTTTTCTGTCGTTTGTGTCCCGGCAAGGCTGTACTTCTTTGATGCGCAAATGCTGCTGCGGGAACATCCGCTTCTACGGCAAGAATCTGGGATCCCGCCGGAGCGTGATGCTCCCCGGCAAGCGTGTCGGGAAACAGCTTGTCGGGAGCCTCTGCTTCAACGAAACAAGCCCTAGGGCTTGTCGGAGCAGACTACTCCTCAGCAATTTATGTGTTGATCCTGGGGACCTTCTTGGCGGCGGCTTCGGGAAGCTCTGCCGGAAATTAGTCGCCAGTAACCAACTTTCTCTTCTTGCTCTGTCCAGATTCATCCTTGTCGGGACCAGAGCTTGACGGAGAAGCCCCCTGCTTGTCGCTGGACTCGCTTGCCACGGCTGCTGGCTCATCATCTGCCTCCTTCTCCGCTACTAACGCAGCACTAACCACTTGGTTGGTTGCCGCTAGATATCTGACAACTTCTCTTGTGGCTTAGGTGCGACAAATCTTGAGTGGAGGATAGGTATCTCTTCAAGTCTCAGAGCGCAGCCTCCGCTTCGAGTCCATTTCATTGGACCTGCCTTTTTCAAAATTTTGAAAAAGCGGCAAGCGCTTCAGCAGACTTAGAGATGAACCTATCGAGAGCAAAGCAACACAGCCGCAAGCCTTCGCACATCCTTGACGCGCTTGGGGCTTGACCGCTCGATGGCCTTGATCTTGTCGGGTTGGCTTCAATCCCCTCTCGGGACACAAAGAACCCGAGAAGCTTGCCGAAGGAACCCAAACACGCACTTCTCGGGGTTCAACTTGAGATTGACCTTGCGCAAATTTGCAAAAGTTTCCTCCAAATCTTGAACCAAAGTTTCTCTGTCTTTGCTCTTGACCACTATGTCATCCATGTATGCTTCTACATTTCTGTGCAGCTGTGGCTCAAAAGCATGACTGGCTGCTCTTGCAAACGTTGAACCAGCATTCTTTAGTCCAAAAGGCATTCGTACAAAGCAGTACGTGCCACATGGAGTAATGAATGCGGTTTTCTCTTCATCCTCTTCTGCCATGAAAATCTGGTGGTATCCTGAGTATGCATCAAGGAATGAAAGCAGATCACATCCTGCCGTGGAGTCGACAATCTGGTCAATGCGCGGCAAGGGAAATGGATCTTTGGGACAAGCTTTATTAACATCCGTGAAGTCAATACAAAGCCTCCACTTCCCGTTCGCCTTGCGCACGACTACTGGATTGGATAACCACGTTGGATGGAGTACTCCTCGGACGAGGCCCGCTGCTTCCAACTTCTTGATTTCTTCTGCAATGAACTCTTGGCGTTCCACCGCTTGCTTCGACTCTCGCTTGGCGGGCGCGCGCGATGAGGACAGACGGCAAGGTGGTGCTCAATTACTTTCACAGGAACAGGGGATGTCGGATGGTTGCCATGCAAACACATCGACATTCGCCGCAGAGAAACAACGGCGTCTTTCCTATTTAGGGTCAAGCGTGCAAGCGATGGTGAAGGTACCACCGGCCGTCCTCCTTGGCGCCACTTTCTTGGTCTCTGGTGAAGCTATCTTTGCCTTCTTGCACTTGCGGTGGAGCTCGATGGTGCGTCCTCGGCGGTGGCGCAGCACTCGAAGAGGTGCGCTTGCGGAGTGGGCATCGAGCTACTCTTGCGGACTTGGTCTTCTTCTTCTTTCCCCGGAGCTTCAGCGGCAAATGGTTTGCGCTCTGCTGTGGCTGCTTTGCTTCCCGGTAGATCTTGTCGGATGCAGATAAGTGCATCCTTCTTGTTGCACGGGACGAAATGACACTTATCGGACCGAGCATCTTGAGCACATTGTAGGCATAGTGAGAGGCTGCCATGAACTTGGTAAGCGCTGGACGGCCGAGTATCCCATTGTAGGGCAATGGGAAATCAACAACGTCAAATGTGACTCTCTCGTCACGAAATTCAGCTCGCTGCCAAGCGTCATTTGGCGGTGTGATCTTCCCCTTGACTTGCTCCTTCCGGGTTGATTCCTTGAAAGGTACCGGTTTCTTGAGCTCATTGTCGGGGATCTGGAGCTTGTTGAGCACCATGGAAGAGATCAGATTTAGGCCAGCCCGCCGTCAACCAACATCTTTGTGACCTTGAGGTTGCGGATGGTCGGCGAAACCAACATCGGCAAGCACCGACCGCAGTGATCGATCGGGTGATCCTCAACATCAAAGACGATGGGCGTCTTGGACCACTTGAGGGCTTGCGCGATTTGACTGATGGTTCTGCTGCATTTACCTCCCGCACCCACTGCTTGAGTTGGCGGTGCGAGGTGTGCAGAGAAGCACCGCCGTCAACGCACAAAACCTCCGTCGCCTTCTGAAACTCTTGGTCGTTGGTCTCATCCTCATCCATCTCATCATCCTCATCTTCGTCTTCGTCCTTGTCGCGGCCACGGGGAGGTCTGTCTCCTTGCCGCTGCTTGGCCTTGCCGCGGCGACCTCCCCGGACGGGACGCTTCTTGTCGGATTCTCCGCCACCTCCCTGGGCCTTCTCCTTGTCGCGACGCTCATATTCAGCTTTCTGTAGCTCTGCCATCTGCTCAACCTTCTTGCATGCTTGGAGGTCGTGGCCCTTGGTGCGATGGATCTTGCAGTACTGCTTGCCGGAACCGTCCTGCTTGTCGGCGGCCACCACAGCCTCGCCGGAGTCGCCAGATTTGGCCTTCTCGGCGCCGCCTCCGTTGCCAGACTGCTCGACGACTAGCACATCCTTAGCCTTCCTCTTTCTATTATTCCGCCTCCGGTTCTTCTTTGCCGGAGGGGCATCCTCACTTGTCCGATCATACGCTCCTGCGTTCTCTCCGGGAGTCTCTCCCTCTTCAACCGTGCACACTTGTCGGCGGGCGTGAGAGCTCACGACATCTCTAATCTTGCACATCGCCATCTCCTCCCTCATCCTGCGATTCGCACGTTACGACGGAGCGCGCCGATAACCTTGGCGGGGTGGGCGTCTCAGGATGTTGCGCCGCACTGGCTGAATCTCTGTATGTACTTGCGAGGGTTCTCCTTCCTTACGGGCAAGCAAGTGAAGATCGCTCTCCGCCATGGGGTTTGTGGCACTTTGTGAAGGCGCCGACAAAGTGATGACCGCAGTCTGCCCACGAAGAGATGGAGTTGTCCGGCAAGTGCATGAGCCAAGATCGGCGTTGGGCTTAAGCACCGGGAAGTAGTTGGCGAGATCTTCTCGTCGCGTCCCGGCAGCTTGCACCGCTATGGTGTAGATTTGAGGAACTCCGATGGATGGATCACGCCATCGTACTTCTCGAACGCGTCGGCTTGAAGTTCTTGGTTCGGGCCTTTGGACTGCCGCAGCTCACGGGTGAGCGCAGGGCAACCTATCGCGACGGCATGTCGCCTGGTTCCCCTGGCGCATGCATATCGACAGTGGGCCTAGCGCGCTGGTCAGACTGACGTCGCGCTTCTCTCCGGCGCTCGATGCGAGTGCGAGCGTCTTCGTGTCGTCGTTCTTGGAGAACTTGGCGTTGATCACGGCGAGCTCGCGGGTCCGACGATGCAGTGGAGTCGGTGTCGATGTTGGCCCGGCGAGTCGGTGATCTTGGTCTTCGGGGCGGGGAGTGCGCGGTAGTGGCACCCCCAGCGGTCTTGTCGGTGTCGGCTTGCACCTGAGCGTCTTGCCGGGGCTTCGATGTGCTCGGTTGCTGGGGCTTGTCAGTGTTGGCGAAGCCGGCGAGGCTCTGAATGGTAATCCTCCAGTCGTCGATCTTGTTTGGCGCTGGAGGGTAATCTAGAAGCAGCTGGGCTCGGGCCAGCGCTTCCTCTAGAGTCTTAGGCGGTGGTGGCGAGCACGCGAGGAGCGAGATATGCTCAGACTTCGCGGTGTTAGAAGGAGCAACATCTCGTCTAGGCGATCGATCAAGGCTTCGTACCAACATCTTGACGCGCTTGTTGGCCTTGGCGTCCCGCGATCCACCAGCTCGGCCTTGCTCCAACGTGAGTACGGTGCTAGGAGCACCATGGCGTTGTTGATCCTGCACCCCCTGGGAGGGGTGCGGCATGTGTACAGACGCAGAAGCTTGCGGGGCCTTGTCCTTGGACCTGGTGACGACGTGAGTCCCACCGTCGGCGCCCGCTCCTCCGCCGACGTCTGCCCCACCGCCCGTTTGCTCCGGCGGCGGTAGAATCGACGTAGACGGAGCGGCCACCTCCGAAGTCTTCTTCTTCGGTGGCATGTCGATGAAGATGTTGATGTAGCGCGCGCGGAGACCGGATCAGATTCGCACAACCTCGACGCACCCCTACCTGGCGCGCCAAAGATGTCATGGTGGGAACACGAGCACCTATGGGGCAGGGGGGCCTTCTCGGTCCGGCAGGGAGCGGAGGGCGCACGAAGAGCAGATCGAGGTCGAGCGCGCGAGGGATTTTACCCAGCTTCGAAGCTCTCCGGAGAGATAAAACTCCTACTGCTGCTTTGTGTTTGTATTTGTTCTTGCTCGAAAGCGTGGGTATGCTGTGGTCTCGAATGAGCCAAACCCCTTCTACGTGCGCATGGGCCTCCTTTTTATAGTCTAAAGGGTCACCGACAGTGGCAACGCAGAGAGGGTAAAAGCGAAAAAGCGGGTTGGTACAACTGCTGTCAGCAGTGTCCCTACCTAACTCGACGGCGGGGACAAGGGCATTTAATGCCCGTCCGGTCGCCCTAACAAAGGCAGAAGCGACCATTAGGCGCCACCCGATCGCCACGATGGCCTCCTAGTCATCTTCACTTGCCACCTCGCACCGCTTAGTCAAGACGGCCGCCCGCCACGTGCACCAGGAGCGATCCTGCGGCGACACGTCGTCGGATGCGCTGGAGCATGGGCGCAGAGTGGTGGCTTTGCCGCGTCAAGCACCTTGCCGCGGTCGCTGACTTGTCGCACCCGCAAGCTTGTTGCTCGCCGGGTCTTGCCGGGACGCGCGGTGCGTCGCGGCAAGTCTCTTGACATGCCTTTGTTGGCCTTCCCGGCAAGCTCCTCTTGCCGGGGTCTTGTTCTTCCCGGCAAGCTCCTCTTGCCGGGGTCTTGTCCTTCCCGGCAAGCTCCTCTTGCCGGGGCCTTGTCTTCGGAGTTAACACTTTGTTCTTGAATGGCAGTAAATGGGAATGACGAAGGATCTTGGCGGACGTCCGGCAAGCCTTGTCGCGGGGCGCTGCGACTGCCCGTGCACAAGTTCGGGCTACTAAAGTACCCCTACTTTAGTACACCGACACATGTCATAATTCTTCATTCTCAGCGTGTAGCTATCGTTCTCCAAATCTTACCGGTGCATCGTTCAAATATCCTCTAATCAGTTCATGTTCTCTTCATTCTCATGTATCTAAATCCCCTCAAGTATCTTCATTCGTTTTCAAACTCTTTCCCGTGAATGGTGCCTTTGCTACGTTCATTTTCAATTCCTATGGTGGTTCGTTCAAGATTTCACTTCCTTCGTTATCATATCAATTCATTCGTTGTTTCCAAATCCCACCGGTGGTTCCATCAATATCTCCTCAAGTTGTGCTATATCTCTCTTAATCCTTTCTACGGGAATAAGTAGTATGCCAAATCCATTGCTTGTCATCAATTTAATTTGATGAATGATAAGCATACAATAAATCTTATTCTTATTTCCTTGAGGTGATTCAATTCTTTTCTTCCGGAGATTATTCACGATGAATAAATTCTTGTTTACAAGTGATTCATCTTTCTTTCCGGAGTTGGTCATCATATCACATTCTCGGTTCGAGATGCTTCATCTTTTCTTTTCCGGAGTTCCAAGTTTTCCGCATTATCTCGTCGCGAAGCTCCATCTAAATCATTGCAGGGCTTTGCCTTGTGTTTTTCAACTTCTCTTTCTTTTTATCATCCTTTTATTACCAGAGTTCTTCATTGAGGCTCTACATGGTGGTTCATCAAGGATTCTCTTCATTCTTCAATTGTTCTTCAAGATTTCTCTCGAAGTTATGACCCGCCAAGCTACACTCTAAAATAAACATGATGCTCAACACATGTTTTGTTTTGAGGCATTCAAATATTCTTCTTCTTACATTTCAAAGTGCAATTCGTTCTACCTAATCTTTTGAGGCGGTGTTATGTCATTCTTGATAATTTTCCTTCGTGTTTCATGATTCAAAAGTTTTCAAGACTGACATATTTAAATCCATCATTTTATGTTTGTTCAAGAGATCTTTTCAACCAATCAATCTTTTCTTGGAGTTATATTGGGTTATTTATCACCTACAGCCTTCCCTAAGGAATGTAGCTATTTGTGGTGCCTATCAATGATCCAAGTTCTCCAATTATCCTCTTGTTGAAAGAAGTTTCTCTTATCTTCATTGATCTCAACCAATCAATTGTTTCTGTTAGTGGCCGGTTGTCACCTCTTCATTTTGAGATGTTTGCCATAAGCCCACAACAAGCTTATTCGTTTTATTGTGTGTTTTCCAACAACTCTGCTCGATTCTTCTTTGCAAGGATGATTTCCAAGTTCACTTGTGGCAAAAGTTGTCATTTTCTTCTCCGTCCCTTTATCCCAACGGTCTAACTTCTATTCTTTTGTTGCGGAGGCATTGTGATGTTGTGCTCCTCACCCATCACCTCGTTTTGTGAGGATCATGTTCTTTTCTTGCTTATCCATTTAACCGGAGTGTTGTATCATCTCTTCAATATCTTTTCATCTCATCAAGTTTTCCTTCCCTTTTCAACCGGAGTGTTGTCCGAATTTGATCTTCCTTGTTCCTTGTTTATCTTGTTTCAACCAGAGTGGTTCCAATTCTTTCTTGTCCATTGTACTTGTCATTCATAACTTTTCAACCTCTCAAGGTTCGTGGTTTCACTCGTTCGTCAAAGAAGCAACTTAGTTTACCTCTTATCTTCCTCTTCCTTTTTCCTCCGGTGCGATCCTAGATCTCGGGACGAGATCCTCTCGTAGTGGTGGAGTGTTGTAACGCCCCGGATGCAACTTTCCATATCCGTAACTCCAACTCTTGCCTTTTCCGGAGATGTGATATGTTATTTCCTTCGTGGTTGGGTTTTTGTCTTCGTTTTGCTTTTTGTTCATGTCATGCATTCATCATTGCATCATTTGCATTGCATCATGTCATCATGCAACCCTTTTAAAAACTCAACTAAATAAATAGGGTGGATCCTCGGTCCATTTAAATTGAGGGATATTCACAATAGTGATTTCTCTTTATAACATATCCTCCCATATTAGGGAGCTATTATTAAATATTCCATTAATTTGGAATTCACCATAACACAATTGCAAAATATCCCAGTGCCTTTGTTATCATAATTCTTGGTCTCTAACTTTGCCATATATCATTTCATCATTTTTCCAAGCTCCACCAAAAATCTGAACATTTTTGGACACTTCTAAAACCTAGTCCTTGTTCAAACCATTTGAATTAAATTCAAACGACTTTGAATTTAATTATTGCAATCTTACCACTCTATTTTTCTTGGGTCAAGCTCATTTTTATGAGTCCAGGAAAATTGTCCTTGTGCTCAAGTTCTTTCCCTAACCCTCTCTTCTTTTCTTCTCTCTAATTCTTTTCTGCTAAAGGAAAGGAGAGAGAGATAGCCCAGCCGGCCCCCTAGGCCCACCAACCCTCCTGAATCCCAGCCGCACCGATAACCCTAGCCCGATCGAATTCCCCTCTCGCTCCCCTGCCCGATCCCTCCAGCGCCGCCAGGAGCCCGATCCCCATCTCCCTCCACTCGATGCCTCCTCTCCCTCTCGATCTCCCACGCGCGCCGTCCTCCTTCCTCTTCTGCACCGGCGCCGTCCATCCCCGTAGCCCGCTGCGTCGCCCGAAGCCGCCCTGCATCTCGCCTCCTCCGTCTGCTTCCCCTGCTTCGAGCAGCAGCTCGGGAATGAGGAACCCCGCCGGCCTGCCAGGCCACAGGGGCTACCTCCATCGTCGAGCAACCCAACAGTTGAGCCCTGCGCCTCCCCCGCCTTGGATCCGGTCATCCCCGCGCCTAGTCCCTCTGCTACTCCTCTGCTTCGCGCCTGCAGTCGTCGTCCTCCACGCTCACAGGAGCGCCAATGCCACTAGGACGCCGTCCCGCGCCCAAGCTCCTCCGCCTTCCTTCGCGCCTCCATGCGGTTTCTCTCGCCGTACCTCTCTGAGCAGGAGCCGCCTCCCCTGCTGCGCGCCAAGGCCGACGCCGACCACGTCGTCCTTCGCCGCCCTGCAGCCGCTGCAGTCCATCTGTGCTTCTTCTGCGTGTCTGTGACCTTCTATCGTCGTCCTCATACGTGGCCTCAGCCTCGAGCTGTTGTCACGGTGCCTACCCGAATAGGAGCAATTTTGGATCGCCAAGTCCTCTTCGGTTTCATCAAGACCCTCATGTACGACTACAGCCGATGATGCGTCAAGTACCTCTAGCGAAGACCCGATCGTCTACGAACGTGTACCACTACCGTCGCCGTGTACCACTGCGCCCAAGTTCCACTACAAGATGTACCACTACCGTTGCCGAAGACCGTCAAGTGTACAACTACCACCGCCGTTGATTCGACAAGACAAAGTGTACCACTACTTCCACTACGGCCCGTGTACCACTACTTCCTTCGTCGTACTCGACCCGCTCCGAAAGGCACGCTTCGAAGGTATAACCGCTAAGACGACGCCCGTGAACGAATGCATGTGTGTTGCATGAGATGCTCGTGTTTGCACCGTGTCCGAGAGAGGTCTTTGCACGTTCCATCTCGTTTGCCATGCCGCCGTCCCGTGGGAACCCGGAATCCGGGATCACCCCACCATCCTTGCATGACACGCTCACGCCCACTTCCTTTTGCACCGGTATCTCCGTGAGCTACCGAAACCGATATGTTGCCGTGGCATCATTTTCGGTTTCGTTGCCGTGGCACCCGTTTCGTTCCGCCATGGTGACCAAATGCTTCATAACATGCTCATGTCAACATTTTCATAAAATTGCTTAAAACTTGCATATGTCATCCGCATCATGATTACAACAATTAAAATGTTTAAAATTGTTGTTGCATTAAATTGCTAAATAACATGGGGATTTTCCAGAATTGTTGTTTGTGTTCCGGCCTCATTTAAACTTGCATAGATAGATAGTTTAATTGTGCTTCACCTCATGCCATGTTCAACAACATTTAACATTGTTTGGTAGCTTAAACGAGATTAAACTAAATAATTGCATGTGGTGTTTCGTTGATATGCAACTCGTTGCATATTGAGCCCCATTTAACTTGAAGTATTGTTTGTTGCACTTTGCCATGCCATGCCTCATTAAACCGGACATGCATCATACTTAGTTGTGCATCATGCCATGATTATGCGATGGTTGTTTACTATGTTGTTTGCTTCTTTCCGGTTTGCTTCTCTCGTTAGCTTCGGTTTCGTTCCGGAGTTATGAGGATTCGTTCGACTACTCCCATTCGTCTTCTTCATGGACTCGTTCTTCTCCTAGCGGGATTTCAGGCAAGATGACCACTACCCTGGATCTCACTACTATCATTACTATGCTAGTTGCTTCGTTCTATCGCTTTGCTGCGCTACCTACCATTTGTTCTTCAAGCCTCCCAAATTGCCATGAACCTCTAACCTTTGACACCATTCCTAGCAAACCATTGATTGGCTATGTTACCGCTTTGCTCAGCCCCTCTTATAGCATTGCTAGTTGCAGGTGAAGTTGAAGATTGCTCCATGGTGGACAGGGTTATGTTGGGATATCACAATATCTCTTATATTATTAATGCATCTATATACTTGGTAAAGGGTGGAAGGCTCGGCCTTATGCACAGTGTTTTGGTCCCTCTTGCCACCCTAGTTTCCGTCATACCGGTGTTATGTTCCCGGATTTTGCGTTCCTAACGCGGTCGGGTGATTTATGGGACCCCCTTGACAGTTCGCTTTGAATAAGACTCCTCCAGCAAGGCCCAACATTGGTTTTACCATTTGCCTCACCTATTACCTTTTTCCCTTGGGAGTCGCGCATCCCAAGGGTCATCTTTATTTTAGCCCCCCCGGGCCAATGCTTGTCTAAGTGTTGGTCCAAACTAGAGCCACTTGCAGCGCCACCTCGGGGAAACTTAAGGGCTGGTTCTAGTTATACGCATCTTGCTCATCCGGTCGTGGCTCGAGACGAGATCTGCGCTACTATCGGGATGTCGGCACGCCGGAGGTCTTGCTGGTCTTGTTTTATTACTATCGAAATGTCTTGTAGCCGGGATTCCGAGACTGATCGGGTCTTCCCGGGGAGAAGGAATATCCTTCGTTGATCGCGAGAGCTTATCATGGGCTAAGTTGAGACACCCCTGCAGGGTATAAACTTTCAAGAGCCGTGCCCGCGGTTATGTGGCAGATGGGAATTTGTTAATGTCCGGTTGTAGATAACTTGACACCAGATCCGAAATAAAACGCATCAACCGCGTGTGTAGCCGTGATGGTCTCTTTTCGGCGGAGTCCGGGAAGTGAACACGGTTTCTGGGTTATGTTTGACGTAAGTAGGAGTTCAGGATCACCTCTTGATCATTGCTAGCTTCACGACCGTTCTGTTTGCTCTCTTCTCGCTCTTATTTGCGTATGTTAGCCACCATATATGCTTAGCCGCTGCTGCAACCTCACCACTTTACCCCTTCCTTTCCCATTAAGCTTTGCTAGTCTTGATACCCATGGTAATGGGATTGCTGAGTCCTCGTGGCTCACTGATTACTACAACAACAGATTGCGTGTACAAGTTATGCGATGATCTTGACGCGAGAGCGATGTTTGCTTATTTTGGAGTTCTTCTTGACTTCTTCTTCGATCGGGGATAGGCTCTGTGTCGATGTACTGGGCTAGGTGGTGGATATTGTTTGAGTTTCATTTATGATTCATCCGTAGTCGGATGTTGTTCTTGTATGTTGTATTGTTGTATTCATGTGACATTGTATGTATTGGATGTATCCCTACTATTATGTAATGTTGATGTAATGATATCCACCTTGCAAAAGCGTCTTCAAGATGCGCTTCTATCCTTGGTGGACCTTCGAGTTCCTTTAGGATAGGGTCGCATCTTGGGCGTGACACAGTCCTTCCAGAAACTTCTCCTGCTTAGCAGCATCAGTTGCTATGTCATCAGGGGCATAGCATGCTAACTTACTAAACTCATCCACATACTGGCCCACTGTGCGTCCTCCTTGGCGCAAGTTGCGAAACTCGCGCTTCTTCATGTTCATAGCTCTTTGAAACATGGGCAAGTCTGAAAGCTCTCTTAAACCGATCCCATGTAACAATGTCAATGGGGTAAGTGGCTATGAAATTCTCCCACCATGATGCTGCGGGTCCATCAAGCTGATGTGTGGTAACTCCACATCTGTGCATCCTGCAGTGATCAGCTCCCTTCCAATCTTGCGGAGCCAATCATCTGCAACAATCAGCTCGGTGCTACTAGAGAACACCGGCGGATTTAGCCTTAGGAAACGGGCTAAGTGATCAACAGGTGGTGGTGGTGGTGGTGGGTTGTTGTTGTTGTTGTTGTTGTTGTTGTTGCCTTGGTTCTAATTCTGAACTAGTAGCTGCATCAAGGTATTCTGCTGCTGGATCAACTGAGTGAGCTCCGGTGGGAAAGCAAATCCTTTGTCACGTCTCGGAGGCATCTGATGGGTTTAGAAAAGATGAGAAAACAGAATAGAATGAGGTCTAAAGGGAAAACACTACCCATATGCACATGAGACAAACACATTCATATCACACCAATCAATTCAAACAAGGGCCTACAATCGATCTAGCTACCGTTACAAAAGTGCTCGGACTATTACTATATACATGGGGGAATTCTACTAATAATATGGTGGTCGACTAGAAGTTTTGATCGGTGGAAGACTCCATGATATCCGCTCCAGCTTCGTATTCGTAGTCATCATCGCTATCGTCGGGGATAGAATCGGTGTCGTCGATGATGATGTAGTCCTCCAAACGAATGTCCTTGGAATGGTCGTCATCTCCTCCTGGCGCGGGGTCTCCCATAAATACTCCTAGCTTCCTCGTCAGGTCGTCATTCTTCTCCACTAGTATCATCATTTCCTCCTCATACCCGTCGCGTGTAGACTTGAGTTCCTCTTCTAGCTCCATAATCCTGGTCATCACCTTCTTCAAATCTATCATGCTTGCGCACATCTGGTTCTCCTGGCGACGAATGTGCTAGTTTAACTCCTGGATGAAAGCTGCAATGGACTTGTCCCTCCTGGTGCTGATCATCTCCCATTGCTCATCTTGGCGCCCACATATCTGATAGATAGTGTCCTTAAGATCCTTGTGATAAACTTCTCCGATGCGTCCCATGGAGATGTGGGCTGCCATGCTCTTTCCTAGACTCCAGGTTGGTGCATCAAAGGAAAACTCTATGGGCTTAGTAACTGGCATGAATGTCCTTCCTGGAACTTGAACTCGAATCGTCCAACGCTCCTCTTCTGGTAAAGTGGCGATGTAGGTCCCGGTGAAGCTTGGTATCATGATGTTCAAGTACCTAGTGACTTTCTTCAAGTGTCACCCAAAAGGTGTGTCTTCATCCGGTTGTGTAAACTTGTTCCTTGAGTCCACCATCCTATAGAGTGGAAAAGGGAGAGGAGTCAGAAATGAGTAGAGAAGAGTGACCTATGGTTTAACTTAGTGGTCGTGTCCTACAGTTAGCGTGTGCTCTAATACCATCTTGTAGCGACCAAACCTAAAACAGTCTAGTCTCTGTGCATCGGTGTCATCCCTAGATCAGTAATGCTGACATGCACAGTACTTGAGGATTTATAACAGAGTTTCAATCACACACTTATTACATCGAATGTCTCAAAAGAGAACTTATTACAATAATATGGCTTAAGGCCATCTAAATAAGATAACAACGGAAGGCTTGGAAGATAAAGTGAGTCCATTAACTCCAACGGCATAGCTGAGTGAACGACAACGACCTATCGCACCTTACTCTTCGTCTGAAAAGTCCGCAACATGATATGTTGCAGCCCGAAACAGGTCAGCACATGGAATATGCTGGCAAGGTAACACAAAGGAGCAATGCACAGAATAATTGCTATCACTACATGCATATATGGCTGGTGGAAGCTCTATGGTTAATGGATTTGCATAAAGCCACTATTTCCCTACAACAAAGGAATGAATTTTATTTAACTATCATGGTGGTTGTTAAACATTGAGAAGGTTTGTAACGCCCCGGACACACCCGCCGGTGGTCGTTACTCCTGGCGAGATCTAGACTGGCCCCACAGATTAATACTAGTCTTTTTCTGCAAGACTTTGTCCTCACTGCGCGCACCGGAGCAACTTCGATTCGGTCACCCATCCTCAAACTACTCCAAGCCGAGCACGCTTAACTTTGGAGTTCGTAGAATGGGATCCCTAAAAGAAGGAATTCCTTATTTTTATGAGTAGTCTATCATCCCTAATAAGCGAGGCTATTACATACACCCCCACTCAGAGGAACCGACGTCCTCGTCGGGCCACAGAACGCTCCTCTTGGCACAACCGTCTCGTGCATCCATCCCGTACATGTGCCATGCCGTGTGCCACGACGGGTCACAAACGTCATGAACAACATGATCACAAGACTGTCCGAACCATCCGTAACCGCGAGGGTCGGCTCGATACCAACTTGTAACGCCTGCACACACCCGCCGGTGGTCGCACTCTGGCGGGATCTAGACTGGCCCCACAGATCAATACTAATCTTTTTTGCAAGACTTTGTCCTCACTCGTGCGCACTCCGGAGCAACTAACTTTCGGCCGGTCACCCATCTGAAACTACTCCAAGCCGAGCACGCTTAACTTTGGAGTTCGTAGAATGGGATCCCGTAAAAGAAGGAATTCCTTATTTTTATGAGTAGTCTATCATCCCTAATAAGCCAGGCTATTACAAGGTTCCTCCAACTCAATCCCAATTAAACAGTAACAATTAACCCAACAAATTAATTTAGAGTGATGAGATCAACATGATAATCCAAGAACCAGATACTCAAGATGTCCATAACCGCGGACACAGCTAACCATGATTAGTTTGTACACTCTGCAGAGGTTTGCGCACTTTTCCCCACAAGACTCGATCTCCTCCGTTAGATTTCTCGCACTACATGGTGTTTGAGAAACGGATGACCGAGACACGGTCTTTTAAAAACATTAACTGTTTACTCTGGATGGACAGTTACACCTATTTTCCCCTACATCTGCTAGCCCACCACTGAAAGAGGTCATGCAACCTACTCAACTATGCTAGAGTCCATAATAGCTTGTGGCTGCACATGGAAGTTTCTAGCATGAATAATATTATGATCCCTTTGAGCCTGGGTGGTGAACCGTAGGATGATCACACGGGTGCTCTGGGATATCCTAGGACAACACTGGATTCTCCAAGTGCCCGCAACCAATCCACCCAGATGTGTATTTAAGTAGTCACCTTAAGTTAACCTTTAATTAACAATTCTCACATCTGTCATGGATACACTCAACCAACCCACGTCTACGAGCATAGCATAGCAATCTAAGCATAACGTAGAAGTAACTCCCAAAGGTTTGATAATAAAAAGGCAACAGGTTCTACCTCATCATCTACTTCCCAAACCCACATGTTAATCAGATCCTAACCATGCAATGTTTGAGGATTGGAACTAATGCGTAAAAACTGGGTAGTAAAGGGATATGATCAAAGTGTTACTTGCCTTGCTAACGATCTGCAAACCTAGAGACTCGTAGTAGCATGCTTCGCACTCCGGGAATTCTACCGCGAACAAACAATAGCATACGTAAGCACTCCAGCATAGATGCATGGGTAAAACTCAAATAAGAAGATCCAATCTGAAAGTTCAACTGAAGAGCTTCGATTTGCAAAAAGAATCAACTCAAACGGAGCAACGAAACTCAAGATATGAACAAAACAAGATCGTTTACCAATCTGGACTAAAGTCAAATTTTACAGTACCAAAATCATGTTCAAGTTGGTTAACTAGAAAGAGGGCTTCGAGACGAAGATTTAGATGCTGGTTTCATCTAATTTGGATAAACGAGTAAAAAGTTATACTAGATTGAAGATCAGGGGCAGAATCGCGATAAAAAAATAATCGCAGATAAATCCCTGAAAAAAACAAAACGAACAGACTAACGAACGAACATTCGCTGTCTGAACCTAACCAGCGAACAACGTTCATTAAAACGAACGAACGGACGAACGTCCACTAAATAAGTAAACCGACGAAAACCAAACCGATCTAACTAAAAAAACAGATCTAGGATTTTTTTAAAAACGGCGGTTTTACCGAAAAAAACCACGGCGATCGACGGCGGCGGCTCCCGACAGGATTCCGGCGGGGCGGGGCGTCGGCGGTGGCGTGGCGGTGGGCGTGGCAGCAAGGCGGGTGGCGGCGGCGGCGGTGGTGGCAAGCGGCGATGTGGGCGCAAGGGTGGTATTTAAGGGGTGGCGGTGCTTGGAGGGACCCGGCCTCGGGAGGCATGCTCCTCCTGGACTCGGGAGTGGTGGCGTTGCTCGGGACTCCGGTCCCGAGCCAGAGCGAGAGGCGGCGGCGCGCTGTGGGCCGGCTGGGCCGCTAGCCCAGTTTGGTCTCCGAACAATTTTCTTTTGAAAATAATTTTACCCGAACGGAAAAATCCTAATAAATTATGAAAAAATTCTAAAGATGCCAAAAACAATTTTCACCGTCTAAATAAAATATTTAGAACAAAGTGAACATTTTTCTGGCCTAAAAATGCAATTTTGATAAAATGCATATTTTTCTAATTCAAATAAAATAGCAATAAAATCCGAATAAAACCATTTATTTGATTTTAACATTTTTGCTCCAATATTTCTTTTATTTTGGAGAAGTCATTTTATCTCCTCTCTTTTATTTTTATTTTGGAAATATTTTGGAGAGAAAAAATAATTAAAATCAAAATGATCCTCTTTTCAATATTTGAGAAAATTCAAATATGAAAGTAAACGAAATCCTCAACTCTCTCCGTGGGTCCTTGTGTTGCTTAGAATTTCTAGAATCAAATCAAAATGCAATTAAAATATGATATGCATATGATGGCCTATGTATAACATTCCAAATTGAAAATTTGGGATGTTACAGTCTTGGTGTTGGCGCGCTCGCTCTTCCTCTTGGTGACGTTGGCGTTGCCTTTCTTGTGCTTGTGCAAGAGTAGCTTGATTTTGGCGATGACGATGTGCTTGCTCGTCGAATTGCTCTTGTGGATGATTGCCACGTAGAGGATTGTGAGTTGCTTGACGGTCTTTGCGCGCGGCTCGACGTAGAGTGTTCGATGTAGTCTCGAGTGGGTATCGTCAGAGTGTCGACTCGAGTGGCTCCGTCTTGAGTAGGACGGAGTGGTAGAAGAGAGGTTTACCAACAATGCACGAATCTCATCCATTCTTGTGTCGTTCTCTTGTTTCTGTGCGTCGAGCTTGTTGTCGAAGTAGTCTCTTGTTCGTTGCTCGGAGAGTCGCAAGTCGGTGGCGAGATTGTCGATGCGGTCGCTCATTGCTTGTTGTTCTTGATGCACATGCAATTCTAAGAGTGTAGCACCGGAAAGTAAAACATTGCATATGAAGGTAAATGGAAGGGTTTGGAGAAGGCAAACGCAATGTAGACACGGAGATTTTTGGCATGGTTCCAATAGGTGGTGCTATCGTACATCCACATTGATGGAGACTTCAACCCATGAAGGATAAGGGTTGCGCGAGTCCACGGAGGGCTCCACCCACTAAGGGTCCACGAAGAAGCAACCTTGTCTATCCCACCATGGCCATCGCCTATTAAGGACTTGCCTCACTAGAGTAGATCTTCACAAAGTAGGCGATCTCCTTGCCCTTACAAACTCCTTGGTTCAACTCCACAATCTTGTCCGAGGCTCCCAAGTGACACCTAACCAATCTAGGAGACACCTCTATCCAAAAGGTAATAGATGGCGTGTGGATGATGAACTCCTTGCTCTTGTGCTTCAAATGATAGTCTCCCCAACACTCAACTCTCTCTCACAGATTTGGCTATGGTGGAAAGATGATTTGAGTGGAAAGCAACTTGGGGAAGGCTAGATATCAAGATTCTTGTGGTTGGATTGGAATGTCTTGGTCTCAACACATGAGTAGGTGGTTCTCTCCCAGAAAATGAGTAGTGGAAGTGTAGACACATTCTGATGGCTCTCTCACAAATGGAGATGGGGGTGGAGGGGTATATATAGCCTCCACACAAAATCCAACTGTTACACAAATTTGACCCAACTCGGTCAGACCGAATAGAAGAACTCTATGAGACCGACTCAATTCAAAATGTGAACGTTAGGGATCTCGGTGGGATCGACATGATCAACTCGGTGTGACCGATGTGCTAGGGCTAGGGCAAAAACCTCATCTCGGTGAGACCAATTTCAGCAATGAGCAAACAGAGAGTTGGTCAGGCAAACTCGATGGGACCGATCGCTCATTTTGGTGAGACCAAAATGTTATGAAGGGAAATAGAGAGTTTGTCATGCAAACTCGATGGGACTGATCGCTCATTTCAGTGAGACCGAAATGATACGAAGAGAAACAAAGAGTTTGCAATGCCATCTCGGTGAGACCGAGATTCGTATCGGCGGGACCGAATTGTCTAGGGTTTCTAGTAGTGGCTATGTCAACTGAACTCAGTGGCGCCGGATAGATCAAATCGGTGGGGCCGAGTTTGACTTTGGGTTTTGGACATATGTGGAAATGAGAAAGTGGCTGAGGGTTTTGGAGCAATATCACTAAGCACTTTGAGCAAGTAGACCATTAAACAACAACTCATCCCCTTTTAATAGTATTGGCTTTCCTATGGACTCAATGTGATCTTGGATCACTAAAATGAAAATGAAGAGTCTTGAGCTTTTGACAATCTTTGTCCTTAGCATTTGGGGGGGTCCACATCTCTAGTCCATGCCATGCTAATCATTGAACTTTCTCAAATATTTAACTTGAATGGATGTTAGTTCAATGAGCTATATGTTGTTATGAATTATGAAAACCACCCGGGGATTAGTTGCACTTTCAGCCGACATGAAATCATCATCATCATCGGTCGAGCTATTACAGACCATGATGAATATAAAATTTGCAAATGACAACAGAAAACATGATTTTAAGGCAATTCTCTAGAACTATAAAAAATAACTATTTCGAAACCCTGCCAACCCCACCCTCCCCTCATATTGAAAAAATTCAAGATGGCCATGGAAAGAATGTATTAAAACACAATATCTAACAACATAACAAAAATGGCAAATACTACCAAAGATGATAGGATGGCAATAGTAAGCAAATCACATACATGACGACAAGACAAATTTACACTGAACAAAGTACTGAGTATATGGCAACGTGGCAAACAAGAAAATATCAAATCACACATGTTAAATGAGATGGCAAATTTGCATTGAACAAAGTACTAGATATGTGACAACATGGCAAAACTAATGTAACCAATCACAAACAAGACGTTGTGACAAATTGGAACTGAGCAAATTTCTACATACATGAGAGCATCGCAACGAAGTAAACAAATCACACTTAAGGGCATTCTAAATCCAATATACCTAAGAGAGTCATCTCCACTAACTTGTTTATCTCAACATGCCACCTCACCACACAACTTTGAATGTGATAACGCCCACCCCAACATCAAATCATACATGGGAAAATACCCATCACAATATTCAACAAGGCATGGGAAAATGTTTTCAATTCAATTTTCCTACTTATATTCAATAAATATTGTCACAACTATACATAATCAAATATAATGACATGGCAAATTTGAAGTGAACAAAGCTATCAGGGTCGGTCCTGAGATTTTATGGGCCTGAGGCGAAAATAAAATCCATGGCCTTTAATATAAACGTCAAAATAACATTCAACACATATCAATGTTTGTAGATATAACTTTTTAGGCAAAAAAGTGCATCAAAATTAGTATGCATATAAAATAATATATACATGTTACCCTAACAAAAATTAACATTCCGAGATGCAAAATCACTAATGATACATAGTAAATATCAATCGCATCCAACAATTTTTTCTGAATGCATACTCTCTAGATGGCATGATAATAGTAAAATTGAAAAGCACCATTAGTTTTGGAAATTAGCACAAGGCTACGAAGATATTATTAAAAAATCGCCATCAAATATTATGACAAAAATTGCTAGGGCATACCTTCTCTGTAATCCGCCTCTGGCCCTAGTTTGGTGGGGGGTGGGGTGGCGATGAATTATCACTTGCACGGTGGAGCTAGCGACTGATTGCTTGTAATCCGTGTTGGTATTTCCCCGAAGAGGAGATGATGATGCAACACAGCAAAGGTAATTATTCCCCTCAGTTATGAAACCAAGGTTATCAATCCAGTAGGAGAACCAAGCAACACTATGTAAACAACACCTTCACACAAACAACAAATACTTGCAACCCAACGCGTAAGAGGGGTTGTCAATCCCTCCACGGTATTAAGATATATTAAATTGTATAGGTTTTGGTAAATAGATCTAACTAAAACACAAAATAAAATAAATAAATAAAAATCACAGCAAGGTATGTTTGGTTTAATATGATAGGAAAATATACCCCGGGGCCATACTTTTCACTAGAGGCTTATCTCAAGAAAATAGCATACGATGGGTGTCGGTGTCAAAACCGGCGGATCTCGGGTAGGGGGTCCCGAACTGTGCGTCTAGGCGGATGGTAACAGGAGACAAGGGACACGATGTTTTTACCTGTGTTCGAGCCCTCTCGGTGGAGGTAAAGCCCTACTCCTGCTTGATTAATATTGATGATATGGGTAGTACAAGAGTAGATCTACCACGAGATCAAAGAGGCTAAACCCTAGAAGCTAGCCTATGGTATGATTGTTGTTCGTCCTACGGACTAAAACCCTCCGGTTTATATAGACACCGGAGAGGGCTAGGGTTACACAGAGTCGGTTACAATGGTAGGAGATCTACATATCCGTATCGCCAAGCTTGCCTTCCACGCCAAGGAAAGTCCCATCCGGGCACGGGACGAAGTCTTCAATATTGTATCTTCATAGTCTTGGAGTCCGGCCAAAGATGATAGTTCGGCTTCAATGATCTCGTGCATATTAGCCCCTGAACCAGGCTTCAATGACGATGAGTCCGGCGCGCATATTGTCTTCAGCATTGCAAGGCGGGTTCCTCCTTCGAATACTTCATAGAAGATTTTGAACACAAGGATAGTGTCCGGCTCTGCAAAATAAGTTCCACATACCACCGTAGAGAGAATAATATTTACACAAGCTCAATCTGCTGACGTATCCCGTGGCATGACGTCACACCACGGCCGAGCCTTTATTCAATCGCTTTTACTGCTCCACCTCGGTAGCGTTTAGCGGCGGTTTCCTTGGCACGCCTTGTCAAAGCGTAGATCGTGTCCCCTTATTCCGGATTCTCATCAATACGCGTGGGTAACCCAACCACGCCATTGATTATGGTGCTTGGGAGATAAGCGAGTTTTACCAGGCTGGTGGGGACGCATAGTTTCGTCCGTCCATATAAGGGGATAGGATCCAATTTTTACCACGCCTTCTTCCTCCTTTGCTTATCCATTTCTCACAAGACTCGAGCTCCGGCGCCCAAGTCTCGCACATCTCACCTCAACCTTCCCAGCCATGTCCGGAGCGGAGGCAAGTGGATGGCCTCCTTCGTCACGGAGGGCACATCAAAGTTGAGGAAAGCGGATACCTGACAACGATATTGCACACCGGCTTCCAGACGAGGGGTAGCTCGTCCCCACCCCAGTGCCCCATGAGAGGGTGGTGTTCCTTCCCATTTCCTCCATGGACTGGGCTTCCCACTCCACCCATTTGTCCGGGACTCATGTTCTACTACTACTGGATTTCCATGATCCGCCCCAATTTCATCCTCAACATCTCAGCGTTTATCGTTGTGTGCGAGGCCTTCCTCCGCATCAAGCCCCACTTCGGCTTATGGCTGAAGACCTTCAATGTCAAGACGAAGGTAGTGGGCGGCCAGCAGGCGGAGTGCGGAGGCGCCATGGTGGGCAAGATGCCCAACGTCATATGGCTCGAGGGCTCCTTCGTGGAAACCATCAAAGGGTGGCAATCGAGGTGGTTCTACATCAAAGAGCCGCGTGACCCTAAATGGGCAGCGGCCCCCGAATTCAGATCTGGCATCCCCACCCGGCTCACCTCCTGGAAAGAGAAGGGCCTGACATGGGGTGACTTGGAAGAGCTGACCGGACTCCAAACCTGCCTCCAAGACCTTGTGAACAAGAAGACCAAGCTCGTCAACGTGGTCCAGGTCATGCTCGTCCGTCGGATCCTCCCGTGCCAACAACGGGCCTTCAACTTGTGGGAGTTTGATCCGGCATAGCACCAAACCTTGAGCAGGCTCTTCGACACTACGTACGAAGATGCCTGGAAGGTGCTGTTCAAGGGCGCCGAGGCTCCCGCATCTGCTACCGAAGATCGCGGATTCAGCTCGCAGCGTCAAGCCGGCGAGGTAAGCTGTTTCACCCTTTACAGGACACTTATTTTCCATAGTTTGACTCTATGCGGGATCTAAACTCCCTTACCTTTGACAGTCTTGGCAGAAGAAGTCCGGGCAGGTTAACTGTCCGGCTCCCTTGGCAGAAGATCCAGCGGACGCCCGATTAACGAGGCTGCTGGCTCCGGCGCCTTACGTGGTGCCGGAGAAGAAGGCCACGGGAACCCGAAAGAGTTCCTGGCATCAGGTGTTATCGGACTCATCGTCCGATGACTCCGAGGCGGACTCCTCCTGTGAAGACGAGGAGGAGAAAAAGGAGGCTTCTCCCCCAACGGGGGGAGAGAAGAAAAGGAAGGCCTCCCCAGCTAGGGAGGCCGGAGGGTCCAAGAAGGGAAGGACCCTTCCTCCGGACTGTTCTACCAACGCCGACAACGGCGAAGAGGAGTGGCCCTCGAGGGCCAAGCTCCTGGCGAGATCGTAAGTCTCCGGATTCCATAATAACTCATGATTTTTCTTTTGTCGCGTAGTGTCTTTTAATGCCGAATACAACCATGTAGCCCGCCCAAGGACGAGCTCCCTGCTTCGCCGAGCGGCTCCCTGGATTCGTCAGATGTGAATAGTACTTCACTTCCGACCGCCTCCTCCCCCCGTGACACAAACGATGTCGCGGTGGAGTCCCAAAAGGGGCCCAGCCGGGAGGAGGAGGTCCCGGAGGTGCCGCAAGGCAACCTCCCGGACTTTGTGCACGAGGGAAATCAATCCCCAAAGGGTTCTGAGTTTGGCACTGGGCCGGACTCCGCGCCAGAACCTTTAGTGGTTCCGGAGTCCGGCGGGCGGCCCCTTCGTAAGAAGGGCAAGACTGCGACGCCGGTGACCTCTGTACAACCGGAGGCGCCGGATAATTTGCTGGAGGCGCTCAACGGCGCCTCCATCGACGAGGAGCACCGCACTATTATGAGTGCGGTGATTTAGAAAGTTCGGTCCGCCAAGAGCGGGCGGACTGAAGCCTGTACCAGCCTTCTAACAGGCTTTGAGGTATGTAATTAAGATATGTAAAATAGTACCGCATAGACAGTAGCCCCTGATGCTAAGTTCAGTGTTCGGAAAGAAAAGCCGAACTGAGGATCTAAAAAGTGTTGGGGAACGTAGTAATTTCAAAAAATTTCCTACGCACACGCAAGATCATGGTGATGCATAGCAACGAGAGGGGAGAGTGTTGTCTACGCACCCTCGAGACGAAGCGAAGCGATTACAACGTAGAGGAAGTAGTCGACGTTCTCCTCGCGATCCAACCGATCCAGCGCCGTTACTCCGCGCCTCCGAAGTTCTTGACACACGACAGCTCGGTGACGCTCCTCGGCTCCGATCCAGCAAAGCTCCGGGAGAGAGAGTTCCACAAGACGACGGCGCAGGACGATCTTGATGTTCTATCGACGCAGGCTTCGCCTAAGCACCGCCACGATATGACCGAGGTGGAATATGGTGGAGGGGGCACCGACACGCCAAGGAACGATCTCAAGGATCAACTTGTGTCTTCTAGGGTGCCCCCGCCCCGTGATATAAAGGAGCAAGGGGAGGGCCGGCCGGCCTAGGAGGCGCGCCAAGGGGGGAGTCCTCCTCCTAGTGGGAGTAGGACTCCCTTTCCTAGTCCAACTAGGAAGGAGGAAGGGGAAGGAAGGAGAGAGAGGGAGAGGGAAAGGGCGCGCCCCTCCTTGTCCTATTCGGACTCCCTGTGGGGCGCGCCACCTCCTGGTGCGACCCTCTCTCTCCCTCTTGGCCCAATAAGGCCCATTACTTCCGGGAGGGTCCGGTAACCCTCCCAAGACCGGTTTTCTCCGAAACTTCCGAACCTTTCCGTGTCCGAATATAGCCGTCCAATATATCAATCTTTATGTCTCGACCATTTCGAGACTCCTCGTCATGTCCGTGATCACATCCGGGACTCCAAACTCCTTCGGTACATCAAAATACACAAACTCATAATATAACCGTCATCGAAACCTTAAGTGTGCGGACCCTACGGTTCGAGAACAATGTAGACATGACCGAGACACGTCTCTGGTCAATAACCAATAGCGGGACCTGGATGCCCATATTGGCTCCTACATATTCTACGAAGATCTTTATCGGTCAGACCGCATAACAACATCGTTGTTCCTTTGTCATCGGTATGTTACTTGCCCGAGATTCGATCGTCGGCATCCAATACCTAGTTCAATCTCGTTACGGCAAGTCTCTTTACTCGTTCCGTAATACATCATCTTGCAACTAACTCATTAGTTGTAATGCTTGCAAGGCTTAAGTGATGTGTATTACCGAGAGGGCCAGAGATACCTCTCCGACAATCGGAGTGACAAATCCTAATCTCAAATACGCCAACCCAACATCTACCTTTGGAGACACTGTAGTACTCCTTTATAATCACCCGATTCGTTGTGACGTTTGGTAGTACCCAAAGTGTTCCTCCGGCAAACGGGAGTTGCATAATCTCATAGTTATAGGAACATGTATAAGTCATGGATAAAAGCAATAGCAACATACTAAACGATCGGGTGCTAAGCTAATGGAATGGGTCATGTCAATCAGATCATTCAACTAATGATGTGATCCCGTTAATCAAATAACAACTCTTTGTCCATGGTTAGGAAACATAACCATCTTTGATTAACAAGCTAGTCAAGTAGAGGCATACTAGTGACACTCTGTTTGTCTATATATTCACACATGTATTATGTTTCCGGTTAATACAATTCTAGCATGAATAATAAACATTTATCATGATATAAGGAAATAAATAATAACTTTATTATTGCCTCTAGGGCATACTTCCTTCAGTCTCCCACTTGCACTAGAGTCAATAATCTAGATCACATCAACATGTGATTCACATCGATAGTTCACATCATCATGTGATTAACACCCATAGTTCACATCGCCATGTGACCAACATCCAAAGGGTTTACTAGATTCACTAATCTAGTTCACATCGCTATGTGATTAACACCCAAAGAGTACTTAGGTGTGATCATGTTTTGCTTGTGAGAGAATCTTAGTCAACGGGTCTTTCACATTCAAATCCGTTATGTATTTTGCAATTTTTTTATGTCTACAATGCTCTGCACGGAGCTACTCTAGCTAATTGCTCCCACTTTCAATATGTATCTAGATCGAGACTTAGAGTCATCCAGATAGGTGTCAAAAGTTGCATCGACGTAACCCTTTACGACGAACCTTTTGTCACTTCCATAATCGAGAAATATATCCTTATTCCACTAAGGATAATTTTGACCGCTGTCCAATGATCTACTCCTAGATCACTATTGTACTCCCTTGCCAAACTCAGTGCAGGGTATACAACAGATCTGGTACACAGCATGGCATACTTTATAGAACCTATGGCCAAGGCATAGGGAATGACTTTTATTCTCTTTCTATCTTCTGCCGTGGTCGGGTTTTGAGTCTTACTCAATTTCACACCTTGTAGCACAGGCAAGAACTCTTTCTTTGACTGTTCCATTTTGAACTACTTCAAAATCTTGTCAAGGTATGTACTCATTGAAAAAACTTATCAAGCGTCTTGATCTATCTCTATAGATCTTGATGCTCAATATGTAAGCAGCTTCACCAAGTCTTTCTTTGAAAAACTCCTTTTAAACACTCCTTTATGCTTTGCGAATAATTCCACATTATTTCCGATCTACAATATGTCATTCACATATACTTATCGAAATGCTTTGTAGTGCTCCCACTCACTTTCTAGTAAATCTGAGGCTTCATCGCAAGTCTCAGATAAACTATATGCTTTGATCAAACTTATCAAAGCGTATATTCCAACTCCGAGATGCTTGCACCAGTCCATAGATGCACATTTTGTTAACACCTTTAGGATCGACAAAACCTCTTGGTTGCATCACATACAACTCTTCTTTAATAACTCCATTAAGGAATGCAGTTTTGTTTATCCATTTGCCGATTTCATAAGATGCGGCAATTGCTAACATGATTCGGACAGACTTTTAAGCATCGATACGAGTGAGAAAATCTCATTGTATTCAACATCTTGAACTTTGTCAAAAAACTTTTTCGACAAGTCTAGCTTTGTAGATAGTAACACTACTATCGTCGTCCGTCTTCCTCTTGAAGATCCATTTATTTTCTATGGCTTGCCGATCATCGGCAACTCCACCAAAGTCCACACTTTGTTCTCATACATGGATCTCATCTCGATTTCATGGCCCCAAGCCATTTCGCGGAATCTGGGCTCATCATCGCTTCCTCATAGTTCGTAGGTTCATCATGGTCTAGTTACATGACTTCGAGCAGGATTACCGTACCACTCAGTGCGGATCTCACTGCTTTTACCTACGAGATTCGGTAGTAACTTGATCTGAAGTTACATGATCATCATCATTAGCTTCCTCACTAATTGGTGTATTAGTCACAGGAACAGATTTCTGTGATGAACTACTTTCCAATAAGGGAGAAGGTACAATTACCTCATCAAGTTCTACTTTCTTCCCATTCACTTCTTTCGAGAGAAACTCCTTCTCTAGAAAGGATCCATTTATTAGCAACAAATGTTTTTGCCTTCGGATCTGTGATAGAAGGTGTACCCAACAATTTCCTTTGGGTATTCTATGAAGACGCATTTTTCCGATTTGGGTTTGAGCTTATCAGGATGAAACTTTTTCACATAAGCATCGCAGCCCCAAACTTTAAGAAACGACAACTTTGGTTTCTTGCTAAACCACAGTTCATATAGTGTCGTCTCAACGGATTTAGATGGTGCCCTATTTAACGTGAATGCAGCTGTCTCTAATGCATGATCCCAAAACGATATTGGTAAATCGGTAAGAAACATCATAGATTGTACTATATCCAATAAAGTACGGTTATGACGTTCGGACACACCATTATGATGTGGTGTTCGGTGGCATGAATTTGTGAAACTATTCCACATTGTTTTAATTGAAGACCAAACTCAGAACTCAAATATTTGTCTCCGCGATCGATCGTAGAAACCTTATTTTCTTGTCACGATGATTTTTCCACTTCACTCTGAAATTCTTTGAACCTTTCAAGTATTTCAGACTTTATGTTTCATCAAGTAGATATACCCATATCTGCTCAAATCATCTGTGAAGGTCAGAAAATAATGATACCCGCCACGAGCCTTAACACTCATTGGATCGCATACATCAAGATGTATTATTTCCAATAAGTTAGTTGCTCGCCCATTATTCCGAGAACGGAGTCTTAGTCATCTTGCCCATGAGGCATGGTTCGCAAGCATCAAGTGATTCATAATCAAGTGATTCCAAAATCCCATCGGCATGGAGTTTCTTCATGCGCTTTACACCAATATGACCTAAACGGCAAAGTGCCACAAATAAGTTGCACTATCATTATTAACTTTGCATCTTTTGGTTTCAATATTATGAATATGTGTATCACTACGATCGAGATCCAATGAACCATTTTCATTGGGTGTGTAACCATATAAGGTTTTATTCATGTAAATGAACAACAGTTTATTCTCTTACTTAAATGAATAACCGTATTGCAATAAACACAATCAAATCATATTCATGCTCAACGCAAACACCAAATAACATTTATTTAGGTTCAACACTAATCCCGAAAGTATAGGGAGTGTGCGATGATGATCATATCAATCTTGAAACAACTTTCAACATACATCGTCACTTCATCTTTAACTAGTTTCTGTTTATTCTGCAACTCCCGTTTTCGAGTTACTACTCTTAGCAACTGAACCAGTACCAAATACCGAGGGGTTGCTATAAACACTAGTAAAGTTCACATCAATAACATGTATATCAAATATACCTTTGTTTACTTTGCCGCCCTTCTTATCCGCCAAATACTTGGGGTAGTTCTGCTTCCAGTAACCAGTCCCTTTGCAGTAGAAGCACTTAGTCTCGTGCTTAGGTCCGACTTGGGCTTCTTCACTTGAGCAGCAACTTGCTTGCCGTTCTTCTTGAAGTTCCCTTCTATCCCTTTGCCCTTTTCTTGAAACTAGTGGTCTTGTTAACCATCAACACTTGATGTTCTTTCTTGATTTCTACCTTCGTCGATTTCAACATCACGAAGAGCTCGGGAATCGTTTTCGTCATCCCTTGCATACTATAGTTCATTACGAAGTTCTACTAACTTGGTGATGGTGACTAGAGAATTCTGTCAATCACTATCTTATCTGGAAGATTAACTCCCACTTGATTCAAGCGATTGTTGTACCCAGACAATCTGAGCACATGCTCACTAGTTGAGCGATTCTCCTCCATCTTTTAGCTTATAGAACTTGTTGAGGACTTCATATCTCTCAACTCGGGTATTTGCTTGAAATATTAACTTCAACTCCTGGAACATCTCATATGGTCCATGATGTTCAAAACATCTTTGAAGTCCCGATTCTAAGCCATAAAGCATGGTGCACAAAACTATCAAGTAGTCATCATATTGAGCTAGTCAAACGCTCATAACGCCTCGATCCGCTCCCGCAATAGGTCTGCTCACCTAGCGTGCATTAAGGACATAATTCTTCTATGCAGCAATGAGGATAAACCTCAGATCGCGAATCCAATCCGCATCATTGCTACTAACATTTTTAAACACAATTTTCTCTAGGAACATATCAAAATAAACATATGAAAGCAACAACGCGAGCTATTGATCTACAACATAATTTGCAAAATACTACCAGGACTAAGTTCATGATAAATTTAAGTTCAATTAATCATATTACTTAAGAACTCCCACTTAGACAGACATCTCTCTAGTCATCTAAGTGATCACGTGATCCAAATCAACTAAACCATAACCGATCATCACGTGAGATGGAGTAGTTTTCAATGGTGAACATCACTATGTTGATCATATCTACTATATGATTCACGCCGACCTTTCGGTCTCCGTGTTCCGAGGCCATATCGCATATGCTAGGCTCGTCAAGTTTAACTCGAGTATTCTGCGTGTGCAAAACTGGCTTGCACCCGTTGTAGATGGACGAGAGCTTATCACACCCGATCATCACGTGGTGTGCGGGCACGACGAACTTTGGCAACGGTGCATACTCGGGAGAACACTTCTTGATAATTTTAGTGAGAGATCATCTTAAAATGCTACCGTCAATCAAAGCAAGATAAGATGCATAAAGGATAAACATAACATGCAATCAATATAAGTGATATGATATGGCCATCATCATCTTGTGCTTGTGATTCCATCTTCAAGCACCGTCGTGATCACCATCGCCACCGCGCGCGACACCTTGACTCCATCGTAGCATCGTTGTCGTTTACGCCATCTATTGCTTCTACGACTATCGCTACCGCTTAGTGATAAAGTAAAGCAATTATGTGGTGTTTGCATTTCATACAATAAAGCGACAACCATATGGCTCTGCCGATTGCCGATAATTTCGTTACAAAACATGATCATTTCATACAATAAAATATAGCATCACGTCTTGACCATATCACATCACAACACGCCCTGCAAAAACAAGTTAGACGTCCTCTACTTTGTTGTTGCAAATTTTACGTGGCTGCTACGGACTTAGCAAGAACCGTTCTTACCTACGCATCAAAACCACAACGATAGTTTGTCAAATAGACTCCGTTTTAACCTTCACAAGGACCGGGCGTAGCCACACTCGGTTCAACTAAAGTGAGAGAGACAGACACCCGCCAGCCACCTTTAAGCACGAGTGCTCGTAACGGTGAAACCAGTCTCGCGTAAGCGTACGCGTAATGTCGGTCCGGGCCGCTTCATCTCACAATACCGCTGAACCAAAGTATGACATGCTAGTAGGCAGTATGACTTGTATCGTCCACAACTCACTTGTGTTCTACTCGTGCAAAACATCAAACCATAAAACCTAGGCTCGGATGCCATTGTTGGGGAACGAGTAATTTCAAAAAATTCCTACGCACACGCAAGATCATGGTGATGCATAGCAACGAGAGGGAGAGTGTTGTCTACATACCCTCGTAGACCAAGCGAAGCGATTACAACGTAGAGGAAGTAGTCGACGTTCTCCTCGCGATCCAACCGATCCCAGCATTACACTCGGCGCCCGAAGTTCTTGACACACGACAGCTCGGTGACGCTCCTCGGCTCCGATCGGCAGAAAGCTCGGGAGAGAGAGTTTCACAAGACGACGTGCAGGACGATCTTGATGTTCTATCGACGCAGGCTTCGCCTAAGCACCGCCACGATATGACCGAGGTGGAATATGGTGGAGGGGGCACCGACACGGCCAAGGAACGATCTCAAGGATCAACTTGTGTCTTCTAGGGTGCCCCCGCCCCTATATATAAAGGAGCAAGGGAGGGCGGCCGCCTAGGAGGCGCGCCAAGGGGGGAGTCCTCCTCCTAGTGGGAGTAGGACTCCCTTTCCTAGTCCAACTAGGAAGGAGGAAGGGGAAGGAAGGAGAGGAGAGGGAGAGGAAAGGGGGCGCCCCCTCCTTGTCCTATTCGGACTCCCAGGGGGCGCGCCACCTCCCGGTGCGCCCTCTCTCTCCCTCTTGGCCCAATAAGGCCCATTACTTCCCGGGGTTCCAGAATCCTCCCAAGATCTGTTTTCTCCGAAACTTCCGGAACCTTTCCTGTCCGAATATAGCCGCCCAATATATCAATCTTTATGTCTCAACCATTTCGAGACTCCTCGTCATGTCCGTGATCACATCCGGACTCGAACTCCTTGGTACATCAAAATACACAAACTCATAATATAACCATCATCGAAACCTTAAGTGTGCGGACCCTACGGTTCGAGAACAATGTAGACATGACCGAGACACGCCTCTCGGTCAATAACCAATAGCGGGACCTGGATGCCCATATTGGCTCCTACATATTCTACGTAAGATCTTTATCGGTCGACCGCATAACAACATACGTTGTTCCTTTGTCATCGGTATGTTACTTGCCCGAGATTCGATCGTCGGTATCCAATACCTAGTTCAATCTCGTTACGCAAGTCTCTTTACTCGCTCCATAATACATCATCTTGCAACTAACTCATTAGTTGTAATGCTTGCAAGGCTTAAGTGATGTGTATTACCGAGAGGGCCCAGAGATACCTCTCCGACAATCGGAGTGACAAATCCTAATCTCGAAATACGCCAACCCAACATCTACCTTTGGAGACACCTGTAGTACTCCTTTATAATCACCCAATTACATTGTGACGCTTGGTAGTACCCAAAGTGTTCCTCCGCAAACGGAGTTGCATAATCTCATAGTTATAGGAACATGTATAAGTCATGAATAAAAGCAATAGCAACATACTAAACGATCGGGTGCTAAGCTAATGGAATGGGTCATGTCAATCAGATCATTCAACTAATGATGTGATCCCGTTAATCAAATAACAACTCCTTGTCCATGGTTAGGAAACATAACCATCTTTGATTAACAAGCTAGTCAAGTAGAGGCATACTAGTGACACTGCTTGTCTATATATTCACACATGTATTATGTTTCGGTTAATACAATTCTAGCATGAATAATAAACATTTATCATGATATAAGGAAATAAATAATAACTTTATTATTGCCTCTAGGGCATATTTCCTTCAAAAAGATATACGCAGGAGTCTACCATAAGCATGTCAATATGGGAATGCAGGCTGCGCTGCTGACCTCTGCCGCACTGACTGTGGAGGTCAATGCGTTGAAGCAGAGCCTCGAGCGGTCCGAGAACGAGCTCGGCCGTGCCAAGAAGCAGCTCGAGGACAAGGAAGGTAAGTAATACCTTATTAAAGTAATGCCTTATAGAAAGGATTGGTTGCAAAAAATGACAGGAATAACGTCAATATTGCAGGGGCCACGAACGAGGTGGCGACCCTGAAGGAAGCGGTGTCCAAGGCCGAAAGCGATGCGGCCTCGGAATGCACCGAGTGAGAGAAACAGGAGGCGCGGGTGGCGGAGGTGCGGCAAGAGCTCCAGGCTCTCGTGGAAAAACACGAGAGTTTGGAGCGTGACTCGAAGACTCGAGAGTCCGAGCTTGCCTCGGCTCTTGAGAGTGCCAAAGCCGCTAAGGCCGAAGCCCAAAAAGCCCTCCAGGAAGTTGAGGCAATAAAGAAGATAGCGGCGGGTAAGGCATTCTTCATGCAAAGCAAGCATGTAAAAGTGAATTATCTCATTACTTACCCAATTGAGCTCTCTAGGAGCGTTCGCAGATCTGCCTCAGGTGTGTGCGATGCTGCCGCGTTCTACCGAGCCGAGGAGGGGAGCTCGACGGAAAAGGTGTTCTGGTCTCAATATGCTGAGGCCGGACATCCGGTGCCCCTGAGCGACCAGCTGAAGCAGCTGGTCGAGCTCCACAAGGTGGCCGAATAGGCCATGAAGGGCCTCATAGTTCGGCTATGGCCTAAAGAAGCCATGCCTGGGAGCTACTTCGGCCTGGTGCGGCGGCTGGTGGACGCCTGTCCGTGGATTGAAGTCATCAAGCATTCCGTCTGCATTGAAGGTGCACGTCGGGCCCTTGCCCGCACTAAAGTGCACTGGGGCAAGATGGACGCTGAGAAGTTTGTGACGGACGCGCCACCGCCGGGCAAGGAGTATCGCACGCCCGAGATGTACTATAAGGGTGTCCTGAAGGGTGTCCGCCTTATAGCGGGTGAATGCTCCAAAGATGTAATTTTTGAGTAAACTCACATTTGTTATCTTGTGCGCTGAAAACTTTGCTCATATGCGCTAAGCAACGCTTGTTAATTTAAAATATTACCTTCTGTGCGGCCGTTTACCAAATTTGAGAGATGGCAATTCGTTGTCTTCAGCCCCCATGCCACGAGTCTTTGGGGTGTTGGGATAAACTTGGGCGCCTTGTTCCCATTTTGGGTCCTTCGAGGAGGCGCCAACACAATGAACAAAGCAACCGGACTTATAATGCTTGAACACTCCCACTTAGCCATAGAATTCTATAATTTTAAATTTGGTGAAGCCCCTAGTGTTCGAAGACCAATTGGGCGCTATCCACGCTGGGCGGACAAAGCCGGCTCCTTGCTCTAAGCGGCATAAGTCTTTAGGGACTCGAAAAAACCTGCAAACAATGACGGCTCTCCCTATCATGACGGTCAGTTTTAGCTTTCACCGAGGTGCTCAACCCAGCTCAACTGGGGCACAATCGATGGTTCTCCCAGTGCTACCTTAGCCGATATAACGGAACGTAAGGTACCAAAACATGGGAGCCGGCAAACCCAACTTTTGACCCAAGACATGATTCGAGCCGATGCATATAATGCTATAAGTTCGGGTGGCGACTTGTGAAAGTGTTCGGACTTATCACACCATATTTTGGGGAACTTAAGCCCTGGTGTATTTGACCGCACTAAAGCGCACGGGTGCAAAAGATGTCATAAGTGAACATGTATAGATAAAAAGGGAATGCAATAATAGGCAAAAAGCGATGCATTGTCTTCAAAAAATACTGCGATGAAAGCAGAACGATACAAATAGTGCGATGAGCAAGGAATGGGACTATTTAACATGCCCCCCTCTAGGGGTAGGCTGCGGGATGGTATGTAAAACAGGTATACTGCTCATAATAGAGAACACCTGGACACTCGACGTAGCTTTTCTGCTTCCCTGGCTGTTGCATCGTGAGTTCGGCAATTCTACTGCCGGACAGGACTTCTGAAGAGTGGAGTCCTGCGAATAAGAGAAAAGAAGAATGACACAATTGGGAGCCCCTGGTGCGGTTGAGCCGCTCTCCGGGCATGCCGTGGCTGTGCCCCTACCCCTATGCCCATGGTATCTCCAGAGCATAGTTATGTACGCGCTAGTAGTCTTGGTCTCGCGATTTCGCGAGGGTGGGGTTAGCCGCATTGCTACTGGCGTGCTCGGAACGTGCAAAGCGGTCTTGTTGTAGGTTACTCCGGCGATTTTGATGGTGTCCGCCGCTAATGTACCGGACTCGAGAATTGCCTTAAGAGGCTGCTTTGTACTTCCGCCGCGAGAGCAGCCAGATGCTCCTCCGCTCGGGAGAGCGTTCGTGTTTCCGCTGACCGTAATGACTCCTCGAGGGCTGGCATCTTGAGCTTGAGGTATGCATAGTGCGGCACCGCATTGAACTTTGCAATGCGGTTCATCCGAGCAAAGGCATGATAGCCGCCATGAACGGGACTATGTCAAGATTAACTCCTCACTTCGAAGTTATCCGGGATCCAAGACCACTTCAAGTGTAATCGAGCCTGCATAGCTTGGTCTCTACACCTGTATGATGCCTTTGAAGGTCGTCTTTGTGGGTTTAACTTGAGGGTCTATGCCCATCTTGCACATCGTATCCCGATAAAGCAGGTTCAGTTGCTACCGCCGCCCATCGGGACTTTAGTGAGGTGAAATCCATCGATGATTGGGTCTAGAACCAATGCAATAATCCGCCATGGCAGATGCTAGTGGGTGGTCCTTCGATCAAAAGTGATCGGGCAGAGGACCACGGATTGAACTTTGGGGCGATCGCTCCATCGCATATACGCCCTCGAGTGCACGCTCCGCTCCCTTTTGGGTATGTGGGTTGCGTATATCATGTTCACCGTCCGCACTTGTGGGGAAAACCCTTCATCCTCTATTGTTCGGGCGGTCGGGTCTCCTCCTCGTCGCCGCTATGCAGCCCTTGTCATTGTTTTCGCAGATTAACTTGCTCGCTGCTTGAACACCCAACAATCCCTGTTGGTGTGATTGGCTGGCTTTTCGGGGGGGGCGTGTATCTGGCACAAGCGATCGAGTATTTAGTCCAAATTGGACGGGCCCGGGGTATTTCTTTTGAATGCCTTTTTCCGCTGACCGGGTTTAGAGCCTCTGAATCCGGCATTGACTGCCGAATCCTCAGTATTGTTGCCATTAATGCAGCGCTTGTACTTGTTGCGACGCGACCTGCCGTTGGTGTCCTTGGTATCCGAATTACTAGTGCTCTTGGTCATGTTGTTACTACGAGCTAGCCAGCTATCCTCTCCTGCGCAGAAGCGGGTCATGAGTGTTGTGAGGGCTGCCATCGATTTTGGATTTTCCTGTCCTAGGTGCCGGGCCAGCCACTCGTCGCGGATGTTGTGTTTGAAGGCTGCAAGGGCCTCTGCATCCGGACAATCGATGATTTGATTTTTCTTGGTTAGGAACCGTGTCCAGAATTGTCTGGCCGATTCTTCTGGTTGCTGAATTATGTGGCTTAGGTCATCGGCGCTCGGTGGTCGCACATAAGTGCCCGGAAGTTGTCGAGGAATGTGGCTTCCGTGTCTTCCCAACAACCGATTGACTCACCGGCAAGCTGTTAATCCAATGCCGCTGTTGGTCCTTTAAGCTTGAGTGGGAGGTATTTGATGTCGTGTAGATCATCACCGCGGGCCATGTGGATATGGAGGAGATAGTCCTCGATCCAGACTGCCGTATCTGTTGTGCCATCGTATGATTCAATGTTTACGGGTTTGAAACCCTCGGGGATTTGATGATCCATTACTTCATCTGTGAAGCATAGTGGGTGTGTGGCGCCTCTGTATTGGGCTATATCACGACGCAGCTCAAACGAGCTTTGTCTGCTGTGTTCGGCCCGACCGGAATAGCTGTATCCGGCGTGACAGTTATCATCACGTATCGTGGGGTGCCCACGCGATCCGTAGATCGATCTTGTTTGCCTTGCCTTGTCCTCCAACATATCTCGCAAGTCTGGCGCGTTCCCCCGTGGGTTTGTACTTTTCGAGCGACGCCGGGGTGCGGCTTGAGTGTAGGGCCGAGAGGCCTCTCTGTCGCGGCCACGAGGTGGCTGGTCGACCGTATTATGCGCTGGTGATGTAGGTTTAGGTGCTTCCTCCTCTAATCGGGTAGCAGCCTGCGTTTTGGGTAGCTCTTGAGGGCGTCGAGTTCATACTCTTCGCCGCAAGGACTTCACCATCCGTCGGCTAGCAAGTCTTGGTCACTCTAAGCTATTGCTGCTTTTTCTTGAGGCTGCTTGCCGTGGCTATAAGCATGCGTTTGAAACGCTCTTGTTCGACGGGATCCTCAGGCACGACAAATTAAGCTGTCGCCGAGGCTTGCCTCATCTTCGGAGGGAGGCATATAATTATCGCCCTCTACCTCTCTGCTCGCCGCTCTCTCATGAGGGCTGGCTTTCCATCCTCATGCGCTGAATCCCGCCGAGGGGTTGTCTTCGACCGTGTCGGTGTTATTGTCTCCGGTGCGGAATCTCCATTTTTGCTGTGGCAGGATTTAGAGCGGCGCCGCTGACACCGGCGCTTAGGTTGTTTCTTGGAGGGGTCGTCCTCCGTTGTTCCATCACCATTCCCATCCTTTGGGATGTCCACCATGTATATGCCGTATGACGAGGTGGCCTTCTAGTGCCCTGTAGGCGCTGGGTCTTGGTCGTCTCCTGCATCGTCGTCCATACCGTCGATGTCTTGAGTCGAAGTCTAGCATGTCGGTTAAGTCATCGATTAGCTACTGAAGTGGGTGGTGGGTGGGCTTTGAATTTCTTTGTCGTCTGTGATCCCAACCTTCCCGACCATAATCCGGCCAGGGCTCTCCTGATAAAGAGAGAGACTTTAGTGAATTCAGGATGTCGCCAAAGGGCGAGTGCTGAAAGATGTCCGCAGCGGTGAACTCCATGATCGGTGCCCAATCAGATTTGTTTGGCAGGGGCGCGGAAGGTTCGGAGTCCGGAGAGGAGTCTGGCACCTTGGAGTCACGAGCTTTGTAAAGGACCGGGTTGGTATCCGGCTCTATCGCCGTAGAGGTAGCAGCCCCCGAGGCGGTGTCCAGCCACTCATCCTCGATCGGCGTGAGCCACTCCGAACTAAGGGTCGAGCGACACTTCATGCGGCCTCCAAGGCACTATCCGATGCAGAGCTAGATCATGCCCATCGTGATAGTGCGGCGGCGCTGGTCAGGCTCGAATCCGTCAAGATCAAGTCTCCGCGGATGTCACCGTAGTTCAAACTCCCAAATCGACACGATGGCGGGGCATAGCTTTTGATTCGCTCGGATGGCCAAGTGAATTGGCCCGCAGCAAAGCCGCCGAATCGTAAGATCTGTCCGGGAGAAAAGTCTCACCTGGACCGCGTCGTTGTTGATGATCGAAGGAGCCATCGGGCCTAAAGGCGATGACACGAGGAACTCTCAATGAAAGCACCAATGTCGGTGTCAAAACCGCGGATCTCGGTAGGGGTCCCGAACTGTGCGTCTAGGCGGATGGTAACAGGAGACAAGGGACACGATGTTTTTACCTGTGTTCGGGCCCTCTCGGTGGAGGTAAAACCCTACTCTGCTTGATTGATATTGATGATATGGGTAGTACAAGAGTAGATCTACCACGAGATCAAAGAGGCTAAACCCTAGAAGCTAGCCTATGGTATGATTGTTGTTAGCCCCACGGACTAAAACCCTCCGGTTTATATAGACAGGAGAGGGCTAGGGTTACACAGTCGGTTACAATGGTAGGAGATCTACACATCCAGATCGCCAAGCTTGCCTTCCACACCAAGGAAAGTCCCATCCGGACACGGGACGAAGTCTTCAATCTTGTATCTTCATAGTCTTGGAGTCCGATCAAGATGATAGTTCGCTATCCAGGACACCCCTAGTCCAGACTCCTCAGGGCAAACAAATTCTTTGTTGGGCAATTGATAGAAAAGTAAATAATTATGATGATATCCAAGGCAATGATCATGTATATAGGCATCATGTCCAAGATTAGTAGATCGACTCCTGCCTGCATCTACTACTATTACTCCACACATCGACCGCTATCTAGCATGCATCTAGTGTATTAAGTTCATGGAAAAACGGAGTAATGCAATAATAACGATTACATGATGTAGACAAGATAAACTCATGTATGAATAAACCCCATCTTGTCACCCTTAATAGAAACAATACATGCGTGTCATGTCTCTTTCTGTCGCTGAGATTGAGCATCGCAAGATCGAACCCATCACAATGGACCTCTTCCCATGGCAAGAAAAATCAATCTAGTTGGCCAAACCAAACAAAAATTTCAAAGAACAAATACGAGGCTATAACAATCATGCATAAAAGAGTTCAACATAGATAAAATAATATTCATGGATAGAACTGACCATAAACTCACAATTCATCGGAACCTAGCAAACACACTGTAAAAAAGAGTTATATCAAATAGATCAGCAAGAACATTGAAGAGAACATTGTATTGAAGATCAAAAAGAGAGAAGAAGTCATCTAGCTATTAGCTACGACCCCGTAGGTGTGTGGTAAACTACTCACGCATCATCGGAGGGGCAACAAGGATGATGAAGAACCCCTCCGTGATCGTTGCCCCCTCTGGCAGAGTGCCGGAAAAGGCCTCTATATTGGATCTCATGGTTCTGGAACTTGCGGTGGCAAAAATTGTATTTCCTCGACTCCCGTAGGGTTTTGGAATTTTAGAGTATTTATAGAGGAAAGGGTGCCCGTGGGCTCCACTACCCACCAGGGTGCGCCTGGGCCCCTGGCACGCTCTGGTGCCTAGTAGGCCCCACGGGTCTCCTCCCGTGTGCTCCTTTGGCTCTCTGGGTGTCTTCTGGGCAGAAAAAATCTTTAAAAAGTTTCATCACGTTTGGACTTCGTTTGGCATTGATATTTTGCAAAGTAAAAGACAAGAAAAAAATAACTTGCACTGGGCACTATGTCAATAGATTAGTCCAAAAAAGATATAAAGTTGCTAGTATATGTATATAAAACATCCAACATTGATAATATAACAGCATGGAACAATAAAAAATTATAGATACATTGGAGACGTATCAGCGACCCGATCGAGAAACTAGAGATTAGAGAGTAGAAACAATCAGACAAATCGGGACAAGTATAGAATCAGAAACGTAAAGTAGCTGCTCGCTGGGACGAAGAAAGACGAACATGCAAACATACCTACCCGACGACGCTGGTGTTGAATTGAGGATGCGGCCCTAAAAAAAAGGAATTGAGGATGTGGCGATGCCTCTTGGTGTTTTTAGGGCAAGGCGATTCGTCATGGTGTGTACACTCCAGCATCTCTCTACCAGCCAACATGAGCCTGGGCCTCGTTCTAGATTTTTGTTTTTAATACGCACGGGCCTTTAGAATTAGAATTAAGAGTAGTATAAGTACATGTACGTATCTGGGATAGTTTTGGGGCCCGGGGCGGCTGCCCCGCTCGCCCTGCCCCAGGACCGGGCCTGAAAGCTACTACATTCATTACGACATGACAACAAATTAAACAATCCATTAAATAAATCACATCTGAAAAGGACATATAAATTTTTGGATTGAACAAACAAGTACATATATGACAACATGACAAAATATCACATCCAAAATGACTATGTCAAAAATTGCAATGAAAGCAAACACAAAATCATGGCAACGCAGGTGTAACAGACAACACAGACTTGAAAATGACAAAAGTAACCAAGCTGCATAATGGGGCATGGCAAGAATTGCAAACACCCACACCCTAGACATGGCAAAAATTCTACATGGACACAAGCAAAAGGAGGAGCACGACAAATTTGAGAGGAAATTGCCCCCAATAAAGAAAAACTTATCGTAGCCGCCAAATGCCCCATGTGATGATCTTTCGACCTACGCCGCGACACTTGCCACTGCAACACCGAAAAATCGCAGATGAGCTGTTGTGTCCTTCCTCGCCGCGGTGACTGCATGCAACCACATCGAAACCCCACCCCTCATCACCATCATGTGCCGGCATCACCCAACCGCAACGAACTACGACGAAAAAAAAAGTGACACCCGACATTTTTTTCTTTATTGGGGGCGTAAGTAGTCTTTTCACATTTTTGTTTGGTACATATACATGAGTGGGGCCTGCGAGGCAGGTTTTACTTTCACAAGCCGGACCGGGATTGTGCGGGTGGACAGAACAAGCCGGCACATGTCCGGTTTTTAAAGCCCGGGATGATTAGCGTGGCCGGACCTCTTCCTCTTCGTCTCGCGTACTCGCCAGCGTCAAACCCGACGGTGGAAGGAAACCTCTCCTCGTCGACCACCGACGGCCTCCGTGTCTCCTCCAGCCGGAGCACGTAGCTACGCTAGCCCATCTTTTCTCTCCTGCTCGTCTCCCTCCTCCTCGCCCAATCTGCCGGAACATGGCGTTGAGCGGAGGAGATCCGTCCGGATTCGTCGGTAAGCCCTATCTTTGCTTTGGTAGCTCCAATTCGTCCCCGTGCTTCCCTCGCTGGGAGTGATTGAGGACGAATTTACACTCCTGTTTGTCTGGAGCCTTCTTCTGCTCCAGACCTCGCGGTGCTACGAGGGTGTTGGTTGTAACCCTAAACCGGAGCGCGTAATTGTGGCTTGTTTACCGAGAATTAGCACGTTTGGGGTACGCACCTACCGCTGCAAGGGTGGAATTCCTCCAATAACAATTTGGTTGTGCTGTGCTGTCTGCACGGTGCCCCGTGCAGGGCTCCGGAGATTAGTGCTTTTTTGCCAGCTGCGGATATAGCAAATGAGCGACATGTTATAGGATGTATTAGCTCGACAATCGCCCCTACTCGTTGCTTACAGATTATGTGTGGTAAAGGCTCATAAGTACTTTTTAAGCCTGCCTGAAATTTGAGTTAGCTGGTTCACTGAATTAATTAGTTTTGCTACTGATACACTGAGCATCACAAAGCTATTTTACAGTCACATGGGTGTCTTGAGCAAAGGACATGGGTGTGACCAATGGTAAATAATTTGATAAGAGGTTGCTGGTAATTGCTTCAGAAGTACAAGCACTCTTTTTTTGCATGTGTCTTAGGTTTGCAGTTTTTTCCTCTCAATTCCTTAAGCAATCTGTCTCATGTGAAATACCTGTGAATCAAAGAGTGCTTTAACATGTTGGTCGGACAATTCTCTGGCTTATATGATGCAAGTTCAGTATGTACCATGGCAAAACTTTCTGGAAATTCCCCTTTTCAGCTTATGTGTGCATGCACCTTCCTTTTTGTAGATTGCACAATTCTGCTGCAATCAGAAATTGTAGTCGATAATAGCCCCTCCAAGAGTGTAAATACCAAAGAGCAGGTAATGTGCCTGTACAGTTTATTTTCTCCCCTTCTGTGCAAACATTGAAATATTACCAATAGTTGATTTTTGTTGCATCAGATTATTTCTATTACAGCTGAGAAAACAAGTGCTACTGATGCGCGTGGCTCTACCTCCTTAAAGTCACCAAAAGGTGCACATGAGAAGGCTAATTTTTTGGGAAAAGGTGGAGAACAGCCTTATGTCTACCATCCCAATGTGAATGTACCACAGCCACAGACAGTCTATTCTGGAGGTTAGGTTGCTATTATTTTCTGTGTACTAATAATGCTGATACTTATACATATTCTAAGCATCATTTGCACATTGCAGAGGGCAAAATACATACCCAGAACACTAAGGCCCTGCTTGGAATGGGTGTAAATTCCTACACCTGTATTTATTCTACAGATGTAAATTACCGGTCATAGCTAATTTCCCGCCTGGAAACAAAACCACCAGTCCGGGCGTGTATCCTAAACCGTCCGAATACGATTGAAAACGCTAATCCAAGCGGGCATAAAGGGTCAAGTTTGCATTGTTGCCCACTATATTTGTTTTTTACTATTCATACAATTGATTTTTTGCTTCACTGGTCTTCTTTGTTCACCACTACCTCTGTAACTAAATATAAGATGTCTCATATTTAGTTACAGAGGTAGTAATATGAAGTGCTATTGAAGTGTTATATCTTGATTCTTACGAGGTTAGATGGTAGATTATTTGGTATATCCTTTTCATGGAATGCTTTTTTAATTTGAATATTATTTGGATCATCTGTAGGATACATCAATCCTTCAGGGCAATGGGAAGAGTATCCCTATTATGTGAGTATGGAAGGACTCCATTCTGCGTCACCTGTAAGTAGCTGGCTGTTGAACTTGTTTTACTTTCTTACTTATGTTCCCAAGTGTTTTTGCTGATGTAATTATACAATGTTAACTAGTCAATCATGCTATCTCCTGGGTATGCGAACAACCCCCAAATGATGTATGGAGCTTATTCTCCTGTTTCAACTGTTGGAGAGGGCCAGTCCTATTCCCCTATGCACTTCCCCTTCTCAAGTCCTTACTATCAGCCACCGGCTTCTCTTAGTATGGGATACTCAAATTCTAGTACTGGAATGTCTCAAGGAGACCCTATGCTTCAGCAAGAGTACTTCCTTCCTGATGGTCTTCTCTATTCACCCACAACAGTGTACCACCAACCATTTGAGTCATACAACAGAGGTTAGTTCTGTACCTTTCAGTCTCCGGTATTATTCCAGGCAAAAGTATATTGATTGGAAGCAATATGTGTTGTTGTGATAGATTGGTCAGAGCCATTTCAAACTAATTGTGAGTTTCTTCCGCAGCGGCAACACAACCAAGCAGTGCTCCGGGATTATTTGGGCAAGGGAATGCACCATTGGTTTCTGGAATGGTATGTTGTCATGCAATTTGGACTGTTTGCACAAGCTTCCCTGGACACGTTCAGTTCAGTAAAAATGGAGCAGTTATTATTGGACCTCAACTTTGGTTATTTGTTAAGCTTACTGTGCCCTGAAATGTCCAGTACTGACTATGCATGTTATTTGCAGCAGCATGGATCAATGTATAATTCTGGATCCTACAAGGCACGCCAACAAGCTAGTAAATATGGAGGCACTACTCCTAATTGGGGTTCTGCTGGTCGTAGATTTAATAATTTCGACTACAACTCCAGTCAACAAAGGGGGAGCATGCCATTCAATATCCAGAATGGTGCATTTGAGTTTCTGAATGAGCAAAACCGTGGCCCACGTGCTGCAAAACCAAAGAAACAAGACAGAGACAATTCTTTAGTAGATGACAAAAGCGAGAAAACCACTCAACTTATTGACAGTGAACTGTACAATTGTCCTGATTTTACCACGGAGTACAAGGATGCGATTTTTTTTGTAATTAAATCATACACGGAGGACCATGTACATAGGAGCATTAAGTACAATGTTTGGGCCAGCACAGCTAGTGGCAATAGAAAGCTGGATTCAGCTTATCGTGAGGCCAAACAGAAAGAAGACCATTGCCGTGTTTTCTTGTTCTTCTCGGTAAGACTAGCCCCTTTATTTTTATAGTTTATATGTTTGTGTTGATGTAAAGATGAGGCTGAGAATGATGCATTGGATCTATGTACCCCCTACCTCTATAAACTAATATAAGACGTTTTAGATAGTGATCTGAAACATCTTATATTAGTTTACAGAGGGAGTACATGGTTTGTGTCTTTAGAGATGTGAAATTTATTCTGATTCATAACTGCTTATAGGTTAATGGCAGTGGTCAGTTCTGTGGTGTTGCTGAGATGATTGGACCTGTTGACTTCGACAGAAGTGTTGATTACTGGCAGCAAGACAAGTGGAGTGGCCAGTTTCCTGTGAAGTGGCACATTATTAAGGATGTCCCAAACACCCTACTCCGGCACATCACTCTTGAGAATAATGACAACAAACCTGTAACAAATAGCAGAGACACCCAGGAGGTAATAACAATCGAGTTTTTATGGGGAATACTTGAAAAGGAGAGGATATGTTAACCAAATGAACAACTCATGCAGGTAAAGCTAGAGTATGGTCTCCAGATGCTAAGCATATTCAAGAATCATGAGGCCGAGACAAGCATTGTGGAGGACTTCGACTTCTATGAGCAACGGGAGAAAGCCTTGAAGGAAAATAGACGTCAGCAGCAGCCTGGCAGCGCAGAGTCCCTGAAGCCAACAGACGCTAAGGCTGTAGGGAACTCTGTTACTCATATCGCGGACTCATTTTCTCGGAGTGTCCAGCTGAAAGAAATTGAGAAAAGTGATAACAAACTGACAGCTGATGGTGCCATCTCAGTGAATGATGCACAGACAGCTACCGTCAAGGCCGAAGAAAGCAACACAAACAAAACTAAAGGTCCTGTGGAGGAGAGCAGTTGATTTATCTCCTGCCATTTACTAGTTTGGAGCAGCAGTTGGATCCATATGATTTGATGCTCGTCTGCAGTTGAGAAGGGAAAAAGATGCCGATTCGAGTCAGTCGTAGGCTGCTGCTGCTTCAGTTGTGAACATCATAGTCCTTGTTTCGCCTCCACTTAGGTTATAGTTTCAATATCATAGTTCCAAAATTCTTGTTCGTGGATCCTTGCTTCCGTGTTCTTTCTTGTTTTCTTCTCTTTGTTTTTACTTGTGTTGTGTCCTGAATGCTGTTCAGTTTTAGTGGCCTTCTCATCTCCTTTTGGTTTACCCGTCTGTCATAAATGCTGTCGAGTTTGTGGTACCTGCATCGTGTTGTGAAATGTTCCCTTTCTACTAGTGTTTTAGCCGTAAGAAGGGACAGATTTATGCATCAATAACATTCCATAATCTACAGCTTTGTGATAGTTTCATCTCTATGCCTCTTATCTTTTCTCATTCTCATTACGTTATAATCTTGTTGTGCCCGCTTCCTAATATTCGTTGAAATTTTTGTGTTGCTGCTTGAGCCGTACGAGATGAGATTTTCATACACGGCCGTACTAAAATATACTTGCACGTGCCTTGTCTCAATAGACAAATATGACATCGAATATATCTTGAGATAACTAAATATAAAAATTTCATCAAAAAAAGCTATGTTAGCCACATCCAAATTCTGTTCTAATTCTTGAAACCTCATTTGAAACCTCAACAAATTAAAGTACTTTATCCATATTCAGGAGTAACAAAATAATTCAATTCTGTGTATCATGAATACAAAATCATAACTACGAGACAACACCATATTGTATCTACAAAAATAATTCCAAGTGAAAACGTGCTTTAATAAAGGGGATTTCTATCGGGTCAAAGACATTGATTGTTACTTCACCCGGTGCTGACACGTGGGACCATTGAAATGCTGACAGGTGGGAGTGGCTAGTGGACGGCTGGGTCATTTGTCTAAAAAGGGGGACTAAATCTCTCTCTCTCTCTCTCTCTCTCTCTCTCTCTCTCTCTCCACATCCCCCGCACCCGAGCAACCCACCTCTACCCCCCTCCACACCCGTAGCCGCCGTCGCCGATGATGACACCGTTGGAGATGTTTTGTGCCGGTGATGCTATCTTACTAGAAAGGGCAACGATCTACGGCGGCCAAATTTCAATCATTGGGCCGCACCGCTGCCGTTGATCTGAAAGCGAGTGGGCCGTTGATCCGGCCAACAAGTTCGCCCTATCGTCTTCTACTCGCACCACGGCGCCGCGCCTCCTACCGCCTCATTGCTCCAAGCGTTCTTGCCCCCTCCTCTCCTCCCCGCCCGGCCGTCCTCGTCTCGTGTTTCGCCACGGCCGCCAGAACCGCCACCATCGCCGCCGCAAAGAACATTGTAATCGCTAGCCGCTTCGCCGTTGTTTTGACCCGCAACAGCCCCACCTCGCTGTCAAGCTTTTGTTGAGACGGTTGTAGCTCGGTTGTAATGATCAAGTCGCCAAGCATGCTCGCGCCGCCATCCTCGTGTGCACCTTGCAAACAAAAATCGAGCATCGGGAAGATGCCCAGTCTACAACCAACGACCAAAAAGCTACAACTAGTGATAGAAAAAGCTTCAACCGCTACGAAAAAGCTTCAACCAAGATATCTGATCGAGCCATGGATGACCAAGAAAAGTTACAACCGTAATGAAAAAGCTTCATCTAGCGATTTAAAAAGCTTCATCCGACTATAAAAAAGTTTCAACCGTGGAATCAAAGCCATGGACGAAAAAACGAAAAGTTGCAACCGGCGGTTACAAAAGTTACAACCGCATTGAAAAAGCTTCAAACTTCTTATCTCAGTGCGACCCGCGATGACGATGACGCCGTTTTTGTTGCAACCGTAGTAGATTTTTGCTACCACCGGCGAGTGAATTTGTTACAACCGGTTCCGGCAAAATTTCGCCATGGGTGTAGTCTCGCCATGGCTAGTTGCAGCCCAGCGGGGCGGGTCCGGACGAGGTAGGCAGAGTCCGATGCATGCGGATCCGCGGATCCGGTCGAGGGCGCGATCGGCCGATTCTCATGACGGCGGCGCCCCTGGGAGGCCTCCGACGTGGGCGATGGGTTGACCATGGCAACGGGGAGAGAGAAGAGAGAGATGATCAAGAGGAAGAAGAGAAAAGGCAGGAGGGAGAAGACGCACATGGGCGGGCCCTTCAATCCTACGTGTCGCTAGGCGAAGTCAAGATTTATTCTTGGCGTGGCGCGACCGATCAAGCTTCGCCGCGCGCCGCCAAACGATTCCCCTACTAGAAAAGTGCAAGGAGATCCGCTCCTGGTTTCCAAGCACCAAAACTCTGGTGCAACACACGTTGCAATTGTTGATAGATGCGAGGATGGATGAGATCGAGTGGATAATTCCAGATCGATTCAAGGGGGTGACTTGAATCGAGGTTTTCGTCTGGGCGATGCGTGAGCCAATGGAGTCACCGGATCCTCGGTAGCGAGCTCGCTGGTATTCATATCGATCTCGACGCGGTCCGCCGGATCCATAGGTCAAAAAAGAGCTCGCTGGTATTCCAGGGGTGATCTACGTGCAGCCTCCCCCTGATATGTCTCTAGACATAATTATGCCTGATAATGTAGAGGAGTTTCCGAGGACCGTCGAAAGTCCTGGTGATACGGGGCTAACCCGGTGTAGGCCGATCTTTCTCGATTGGAGCGGGATCCCTCGAGGAACACGATGAACACGGGGAAGAACGGGGAGAAATCACAAGGGGAAACACTCAAGAACAAGTCCAATCACACATCCACTAGACAACCAAACACACACGATCCACAAGGGTACATGAACAACAAAAGGAAAGATACAAGGTAGAGTTCATCTCCAAGAGGAGGTCTTGATGGTATCCTAGACGGATCTTCCCGCGAGGGGATTGATGAAGCTATGTACCTAGGGTAGGGTCATGGACCTGTCCAAACTACCCTCCCCAAGGACATCTCTAGAAGAAACGACCCGTCAATCGACTCAGAAGTATTCCACTCGACGGACTCGAAGACGCTCGACCATGAAGCCAACCACTCGACAGCCAGGAGATCTAAAGTCACTCTGCATACAAACGGCCGGTCATTAAGTAGCTTTTATGGTCATCATAGCACTTTATTTGTATGCTATCAAGAACGCCGATCTTAATGTACCTTAAACCCTACATAACTGAGGGCCGGAGGGGTCTAGCAAACTCTATATAAGCCACCCCCTCCTCAGTGTAAATGGTTCGCACCCCTGTAACTCATACACGCATAATCCAGTCGACCGCCTCCGGTCTCCGAGACGTAGGGCTGTTACTTCCTTCGAGAAGGGCCTGAAGTCGTAAATCTCTTGCGTACACAACTACTCCATAGTTAGGATCTTGCCTCTCCATTCCTACCCCCCTACACTACTTTCAGACTTAGAACCACGACAGTTGGCGCCCACCTTGGGGCAGGTGTCTTAGCGACTTATTGGAGAAGTTGCGATTTTTTCCGATCTCCTTAACCATGGTTTCAGGTGGAGTTTTGGTTGAGGGCCGCGAGATCTGTCTCGGCGCGCTCACGTTCATCGCCGATGACTCCGCTTGGCTTCAGGAGGCTCCGCTCGACATCGACGCCTCCTGTCCGCGGGCGACGACTTTCGGCGTTCCATGGCCTTCTCATGCGGCAACAGCCGACCCAGTATCGGTCGACCCCTATGTCGTCCTCCCTTCCTGTTTCCCGCCGGCGCAAGCCCTCCGGTCGGTCGAGGCTTCAGCGGTGGGTGAGGCACGCGGTGGCTCGCCAGTCGGCTACCCCCCAAGTCATGGCGATTGAGCCCGACGAATCTCTCTATGGCCTGTTCGACTGCCGATTGGTCCGCAGAGATCTGATCCGAAAAGCGACAAAGAATGATCCAACGGGCGGAGGTTCTGATGGTCGATGGACCACGCAGTCCTCCCGGCTTTCCCCGCGCCGACGGAGGCGACGACGGAGGCAATCCATCGCAGGTCCACGAAGAGTATCTCCCCGAGCCCCTCACCTCACTGCAGAGGGAAGAACTTTGCCTCCGGAACATGGATGCGCTGCACACTCCTATCGTTGGAGAAACCCCCGTGGCTCGTGCCTTAGAGGACGCGTGCTTGGCCAACTTGGCTAAGCGCACTCGACTAGAGAACCTCCAGCGAGCACTCAACGAGCGTGAGCGACAACGGGTTCCAGAATCTAGTCGACGCCAACTCTTTCCACCACCGACTCAGGTATATCGAACTCCAATTCAGAATCTAGCAGCTGCAACCCGTATAGCAGAGTCGATTCAGCCTTCCCAGTCAGAGGCTGGCAGAGGCTTGTTACAGATCAGAGCATTACTCCAGGCGGCAGGAGATCAAAATTTAGGTGTATCACAGTCACGGAATAGGATCCACAGCAGATCCGTCGCGAATATATCCGATCGGTCCAGAGCCCAAGATCGCCTCGAGGCGTGAGGGACGTGGGGACCGCATGATCAAGACAGAACTGTGAGCAAGATGATCACCGACTTGATCGCGATGATCGACGCCGAGTGCCCACGCCCCCGAGGAGTGGATCGACGCGCCCGACAAAGAGATTTACGACGCCTCACGGTGTTGGGCGAAGGATTCCACGATCCTGTGGAACTGTGCTTTGATGCGAGACCCATTCTCGTTCAAGGTTTGGTCGACAGGAACAGAGCTCACCGAGAAGGTCATGACAGAGATGTGCCCACCAGCAGCAAAGTACACGTCTCGGGGCCAGAGTGCTTCAGTAGAGCCATCAGGGCTGCTGTGATTCCTCCCAACTTCAGGTTGGCGACTGGAGTCAGTAAGTTCACCGGTGAGTCCAAGCCTGATACTTGGCTTGAAGACTACTGAGTGGCTGTTCAGATTGGTGGTGACAACAATGAGGTGGCCATGAAACACCTGCCTCTTATGTTCGAGGGCTCGGCCAGAGCATGGTTGAATCAGTTAGCACCCAGCAGCATTTACACTTGGGAAGATCTTGCCCGAGTGTTTGTCAGAACATTTGAAGGAACTTGCAAGCGACCAGTAAGGTTGACAGAGCTGCAATCTTGTGTGCAGAAGTCAAATGAAACTTTGAGGGATTACATCCAGAGATGGATCACGTTGCATCACACGGTAGAGAATGTATCCGATCACCAGGCAGTCTGTGCCTTCAAGGAAGGCATTAAGTACAAAGAGCTAAACCTGAAATTCGGTCGAACCGGAGACATGTCTCTGAGTCGAATGATGGAGATTGCCACCAAGTATGCCAATGGTGAAGAAGAGGATCAGCTCCGGAGTGGCAAGCACAAGTCACCACCCACTTAAACCGGAGGAGGGAACTCGGTCGGAAGGAAGCGAAAGCCGAGCAGTTGTTCTGGAGAAGCCTTGGCCGTGACTCAAGGAAAGTTTAAAGGGAAGCCCAAAGAGCCTTGGAACCCTAAGAAAGTGAAAGATCAAGACGGAAATGATGTATTGGATATGCCATGCCACATTCACACAAAGAAAGATGAAGAGGGTAAACTCATTTACCCGAAACATACCACTCGACAGTGTCGGCTCTTGATCCAGCAATTCCAGGAGAAACAACCCAAAGATAAGGAAAAGGAGTTGGACAAAGTTGAAGACAAAGAAGATAGTGGTGATGGATATCCCCAGGTCAATTCCACCCTGGTGATTTTTGCTGATGTTGAAAGCAAAAATCGATTGAAAATTATCAACCGAGAAGTGAATATGGTTGCTCCGGCGACACCCAGTTATCTGAAATGGTCTCAGACTTCCATCACATTTGACCAGTCCGATCATCTGACACACATAGCCACCCCTGGGAGGCAAGATTTAGTGGTCGACCCAGTCGTCGAAGGCACTCGACTGACTAAAGTTTTGATGGATGGTGGCAGTGGACTGAATATATTGTATGCAGAGACGTTGAAAGGGATGGGCATTCCGATGTCCAAACTCAAGACAAAGAACATGAGTTTCCATGGAGTCATTCTCGAAAGAAGGCCGAGTCACTCGCCGATTGTTTTGATGTGGTTTTCGGTGATTCCAAGAATTACCGCAAAGAGAAGTTAACGTTTGAAGTTGTGGATTTCCAGAGTGCTTATCACGCTATTTTGGTAGGCCGTTTCATGGCTCGACCATGTTATCTGTACCTCAAATTGAAGATGCCTGGTCCCAAAGGTGTGATCACTATTACTGGCAATCGGAAGAAGGCAGAAGAGTGCTTTCAGAAAGGCTCAAAGATCACCGATGCTCGGATGGCAGTGGTAGAGCTGCAGGAATACCAGAAAACTACAAACCCGAGTGATTTGTTGCGAGCCAAGAAGCCCGCTACGGAATCAACGTTTCAGTCGTCCGGTGAGACAAAGCCGATTCACATTCACCCGACCGACCCCAGTGCTGCTCCGACTCATATCTCTACAACACTCGACTCCAAATAGGAAGAAGCGCTCATCCAGTTCCTCCGTGATAACTGGGACGTCTTCGCATGGAAGCCTTCTGACATGCCGGGTGTTCCCAGGGGGCTGGCTGAGCACCGTCTACGAGTCGACTCAAAATTGAAACCTGTCAAGGAACATCTTCGACGGTCCGCCGTCCAGAAGAGAAAGGCCATTGGCGAGGAGGTGGCTCAGCTCTTAGCAGCGGAGTTTATCCGAGAGATTTACCACTCTGAGTGGCTTGCCAATGTTGTCATGGTCCCCAGGAAGGACAAGTCACTTCGCATGTGCATTGACTTCAAACATATCAATCGGGCCTGCCCGAAAGATCATTTTCCTCTCCCCCGCATCGACCAAATAGTCGACTCGACTGCGGGATGTGAGCGCTTGTCTTTTTTAGACGCCTATTCCGGTTACCATCAGATTCGTCTGTATGGACCCGATGAGATCAAAACAACTTTCATCACTCCATTCGGGTGCTTCTGTTATGTCACCATGCCATTCAGCCTCAAGAATGACGGAGCCACCTTCATGAGGATGATTCAGAAGTGTTTGCTCACTCAAATCAGTCGGAATGTGGAAGCATACATGGATGATATTGTGGTCAAGTCACGGAAAGGTTCCGACCTACTGACTGACCTTGCTCAGACATTTGCCAACCTCAGGAGGTATGATATCAAGCTTAATCCATCAAAGTGCACATTCAGAGTTCCTGGTGGAAAGTTACTCGGTTTTCTCGTTTCCAAACGAGGAATCAACGCCAATCCAGAAAAAGTTGGTACTATACTCCGAATGAAACGTCCTGTGCGTGTGCATGATGTCCAGAAGCTTACTGGTTGCTTGGCCGCTTTAAGTGGATTCATCTCTCGTCTCGGTGAAAAGGCATTGCCTCTTTACCGACTCATGAAGAAGTCAGACAAGTTCGAGTGGACTCGAAGTCGATGCAGCGCTTGCAGAGCTAAAAGCCCCGCTTCCACCCGGTGGTGCTTGCTACCCGACAAGAAAGAGCCTTGGCTGCTTTACATTGCAACCACAAGTCGTCAAGATAAAGATTTACGGTCGGCGGGAAGAAGAAGGAAAAGCCTTTAAAGTTCAAATACCAAAGATATTATGTTTCAAGTTTTGACCCCATCAAAGCAAAGATACCCTCATTATCGAAGCTTGTATATGGGATTTATATGACCACGAAGAAGGTTGCTCATTACTTCTCGACCATTCCATTACAATCATCACGACGCCCCATTGTCGAGATTCTGCACAATGAGATGCAATCGGTCGAGTGGCAAATGGGCGATTGAACTCCTTCCCTAGATATCAAGTTTGAGGCAAAGAAAGCCATCAAGTCCCAAGCAACAAAGAGATTTCATCGCCGAGTGGATTGAACAAAGAATCGCCGACTCAAGTTCACTCTTGAGCACCGGACCATGTTCTTTGATGGATCTAAGATGCTGAATGGTTCCGGTGTTGGGGTAGTGTTGGTTTCCCCCCGAGGAGATAAGCTCAGATATGTGCTCCAGATTCACTTTGATTCCTCCAATAACGAAGCAGAATACGAAGCACTTTTGTATGGGTTGTGTATGGCCATTTCACTCGGCGTCTGTCGCCTCATGGTCTATGGCGACTCAGATTTGGTGGTTAACCAAGTGATGAAGGAGTGGGACGTCAGAAGTCCGGCCATGACTAGTTATTGCAATGAAGTGAGAAAGCTAGAGAAGAAATTCGAGGAGCTTCATCATATACCCCGACTGAAAAACCAAGCGGCTGATGATTTGGCAAAAATAGGTTCCAAGAGAGAAGCCATTCCCAGTAATGTGTTTTTGGAACACATCCACACACCATCAGTCTAAGAGGATCCTTCCACCGAAGAAGCCCCGCAGCCAAAAAGTGCCACGGACCCGACTGAAGTTGAAGTTCCAGCTGTGGTCGACCTGATCATGGAAGTTTTGGTCATCACTCCCGACTGGATAGTGCCGTACATCGCGTATATCCTAAAGAAAGAGCTCCCAGAGAATGAAGAAGAGGCTCGACAGATCGTCCGTCGATCCAAGGCCTTTACTGTGATAAAGGGACAGTTGTACAGGGAAAGCGTGACTGGAGTCAGTCAGAAATGTATAACACCAGAAGAAGGTCAGATAATACTCGACGATATCCACTCGAGGACCCGTGGTCATCATGCGTCCTCTCGGACCATTGTGGCTAAAGCATACCGAGCAGGGTTTTACTGGCCAAGAGCAAATGAAATGGCGAAGGAGATAGTCGACAAGTGTGAAGGATGTCAGTTCTATTCCAATATGTCACACAAACCCACCTCAGCCTTGAAGACCATTCCACTCGTCTGGCCCTTCGCTCCTTGGGGATTGGATATGGTTGGACCATTGAGAACTGGCAGGAGCGGCTTCACCCATGTACTGGTGGCAGTCGACAAGTTCACTAAGTGGATCGAAGCTAAGCCTATCAAGAACCTTGATACCTGCACTGCTACCAGCTTCCTCAGAGAGTTGATATTTAGATATGGAGTTCCGCACAGCATCATCACTAATAATGGGTCAAACTTTGATTCCAACAAATTCAGAGCCTTTTGCGCTTTTCAAGGCACGCGAGTTGACTACGCTTCCGTCGCTCACCCCCAGTCGAATGGACAAGCAGAAAGAGCAAACGGCCTAATTCTCAAAGGACTGAAACCCCGGTTGATGCGTGATCTCAAACACGCAGCAGGCGCGTGGGTCGACGAACTTCCATCAGTTCTTTGGGGATTGAGGACTACTCCTAATCGGTCAACTAGGCAAACTCCATTCTTTCTGGTCTATGGAGCTGAAGCAGTTCTGCCAAGTGACCTGCTTCACAATGCACCCCGAGTCGAGCTCTATTCTGAAGATGAAGCAGAACAAGCCCGGCAGGACACAGTCGACCTTCTGGAAGAAGAAAGAGAGATGGCCATGATCCGATCAACTATCTATCAACAGGACTTGCATCGATTCCATGCTAGAAACGTGAAGAGTCGAGCCTTCCAAGAAGGAGACTTGGTCCTCCGAGTGGATCAACAGAAACCACACAAGCTCGCTCCTACTTGGGAAGGCCCCTTCATCGTCACCAAAGTTCTCCACAATGGAGCATACCGTCTTTACAATGTCGATCGCCAGATTGATGAGCCACGAGCTTGGAATGCGGAGCTGCTCCGCCCCTTTTATACTTAAGTACTCACTCGGATGAGATGTAATAAAAAGTACCTTTATAGTTTGTTTATCAAAGACAAGAGTGTTATAATTTTCCCAGTGATTGTTGTTGCTTTTGTTTACATGAGAAATCCCCCAGTGGGTGGCTTAGCTGCGAATCCGTTTTGCCTAAGTTTGTAAAAAAAAATCCTACCGAGTGACGAGCAAGCCTCTCACTCAGGGGCTTAGCTGCGAATCCGTTTCGCCTAAGTATTTTAAAATCCTACCGAGTGGAAAGCAACCCTCCCACTCGGGGGCTTAGCTGCATCCAAGACTGCCTAAGTATTTAAAATCCTACCGAGTGGAGAGCAACCCTCCCACTTGGGGGCTTAGCTGTAGTCCAAGACTACCAAGTATTTTAAAATCCTACCGAGTGGAGAGCAACCCTCCCACTCGGGGGCTTAGCTGAAGTCCAAGACTCGCCTAAGTATTTAAAATCCCACCGAGTGAAGAGCAACCTCTCACTCGGGGCTTAGCTGCAGTCCAAGACTTGCCTAAGTATTTAAAATCCCACCGAGTGGAGAGAAACCTCCCACTCGGGGCTTAGCTGAAGTCCAAGACTCGCCAAGTATTTTGAATCCCACCGAGTGGAGAGCAACCTCCCACTCGGGGCTTAGCTGCAGTCCAAGACTCGCCTAAGTATTTAAAATCCCACCGAGTGAAGAGCAACCTCTCACTCGGGGCTTAGCTGCATCAAAGACGCCTAAGTATTTTAAAATCCCACCGAGTGGAGAGCAACCTCCCACTGGGGGCTTAGCTGCAGTCCAAGACTACTAAGTATTTTAAAATCCTACCGAGTGGAGAGAAACCCTCCCACTCGGAGGCTTAGCTGCAGTCCAGTACTCGCCTAAGTATTTGAAATTCCTACCGAGTGACGAGCAAGCCTCTCACTCGAGGGCTTAGCTGCGAATCCGTTTCGCCTAAGTATTTTAAAATCCTACCGAGTGAAGAGCAACCCTCTCACTCGGGGGCTTAGCTGCAGTCCAGTACTCGCCTAAGTATTTAAAAATCCTACCGAGTGGAGAGCAACCCTCCCACCCGGGGGCTTAGCTGCAGTCCAGTACTCGCCTAAGTATTTGAAATTCCTACCGAGTGACGAGCAAGCCTCTCACTTAGGGGCTTAGCTGCGAATCCGTTTCGCCTAAGTATTTTAAAATCCTACCGAGTGGAAAGCAACCCTCCCACTCGGGGGCTTAGCTGCAGTCCAGTACTCGTCTAAGTATTTAAAAATCCTACCGAGTGGAGAGCAACCCTCCCACTTGGGGGCTTAGCTGTAGTCCAGTACTCGCCCAAGTATTTTAAAATCCTACCGAGTGGAGAGCAACCCTCCCACTCGGGGGCTTAGCTGAAGTCCAGTACTCGCCTAACTATTTAAAAATCCTACCGAGTGGAGAGCAACCCTCCCACCCGGGGGCTTAGCTGCAGTCCAGTACTCGCCTAAGTATTTTAAAATCCTACCGAGTGGAGAGCAACTCTCCCACTCGGAGGCTTAGCTGCAGTCCAGTACTCGCCTAAGTATTTGAAAATCCTACCGAGTGGAGAGCAACCCTCCCACTCGGGGGCTTAGCTGGAATCCAGTACTCGCCTAAGTATTTGATCCATTCCGATCCGCAAGGACGACGAGGTGCAGGTCGACTGCTACCTTCTCCTTCGGAGCTGCACCACAAATACAACGTGCGCTCTATTCCGATCCGCAAGGACGACGAGGTGCAGGTCGACCGCTACCTTCTCCTTCAGAGCTACGCCACAAATACAACGGGCGCTCCATCCCAATCCGCAAGGATGCAGGTCGACTGCAATCTGTGCTCCATCCCTACCTGCAAGAACGATGAAGTGCATGTCGACTGGATCTGCCACCTCAGGGCTGCGTCTCAAACACTAAAGTATATTCCGAGTGAAGAGCAAAGTTCACTCGAAGGCAAATGTAGGCATATTCAACGATAAGCCAAGTTCAGATAACATCCTGCGGATTCAGAAGTACTCAGGCGTCAAGCATGTAAAAGTTTATCGATTACAAAACCACTCGGCATTCCGAGGCAAATTTAAAGCGAAGCATAGAAGTTTTTCTTACTCCTCAGGTGGAGGACTGGAGGGCGCGACAAACTGGTCCAAGTCAATTCCATCAGTGATCCGAGTGGCAGCAGCAATGAAGGTCTCCATGAAATATTGGAAGTCGTGCTTCTTCAGATATAACTCGATGGACGCCACTTGTCCTCTCGCAAGATCCTTGCAAAGTGAACACGAACCAGGATGAGCAACGCCAAGACCGCACCGCGTAAGACTTCTTCCATTCTTGCACTCGACCTGGAACTTCATTCAGCCGAGTCATTAGAGACTCGAGGTCTTTTGAAGCGTCGCTCCTGGCCAGAGTGTTGTGTCAATTCGCGACGCCGCAACCTTCAGTCGAGCAAGGTAGTCAACCACACCAGCAACATGAGACTCTAGTCGGAGCACGTTCATAGCAGTTTCATCCTTCACAGGAGAGTTAATGGGGTCCAAGTTTGTCTCCACTCGACTGGTCTCCTCCTCGAAGTTTTGGCAGAATTCTTTAAACACAATTCAAAGATAAACCAGCAGTTCTACGATGAGTCGACGATAACAAGTCAGTCGGGTAGAAGAGATTACCCTCAAGCATGATGAATAACTTCTTGGCGAGCCCTCCCAGATAAGCCTCCAGATCGTTCTTCTTCCCCACCAGTTCACTAGCCTTGTCATTCAGAGCTATCTTATCATTCTTCAGATGGCGGACCTCCTTGTTGGCCGCGTCGAGAGTAGCTTTCAGATTGGCGTTCTCCTCTTGAAGTTTACCGACTGAAGCCAGTTTTTCTTCCGCAAGCTTCGTTTTGTCCAAAGCCGCCTTATGCGCCTCGGCAAGGTCATGGTCCTTCTTCTTCAGAGCCTCCTTCACTTTATCTGCAAAATGATAATGAGATCAGAATCAAGGATGGGCAGAAAGATAAAGACAGTCGTCAAGTTCTCACCAGCCATACCTTTTGCTTCATCTTTCGCCTTCTGAAAGTTCTCCTGAGCAAGCTTCAAGTCAAGGTTGAGCTGGATCTGTTTGTTTTCCAATTCAGTATAGCGAGCCACAAGCTCACAGGATTTCTGCGAAGGGTCAGTCGACAGACATCAAAGATAGGTTGCTTCCGAGTGACTAAGAGAAAAATCGTAACATTTCTAAGACTATAGCCGAATCAAAATATTCAGTAGTAGTCTCGGGGACTACACCCAGTGGGTGCACTCAGCGTGCCCCCACTGGTTCTACCGACTTGGTCCGATTAGTCGACCGAAAAGGACAAAGAGGTTATGATCCTAAACCATAGCTAACTGCCGGCAGTCAGCCACGGTCTCATCATGATCTACCAAAAAAAACACACACAGGTTCTTCAGACCTTAGTCGACTGCCAGCAGTCGACCATGGTCTCTGGGACCACACCCAGTGGGTGCACTCAGCATGCCCCCACTGGATCCAAGATTCCATTCGACATGGTCCGACCAGACTGAGTGAAGAAGTTAGAGTGAAGAAACTCATAATACAAAGACTACAGTCGACTGCCAGCAGTCCACCATAGTCTCGGGGACTACACCCAATGGGTGCACTCAGCGTGCCCCCACCAATCCAAAAATTCAATCGACACACCCAGCGGGTGTACAGATACAAAGATCTTCGGAAAGAAAGTTTTCAGATAGCATATCCTAACAGAACAAGCGGTGACCAACTAACCTGGACGTTGCTCTAAAGGGCCGAGCTAGCATCATAGGCCGCTTGGTTGGCTTCCCGGACCGCCTTCACCTGCTCCATCATGATCCCCGCCTGGCGTATAGCCTCCTTAGCAGCACCCACTTGGTCCTCTGGGACGTGGTGTGTGGCAAAAAGGGAGGGCGGATCAGCAGTCGACGACAAAGGCCGAACACTCGTCAGCGGCACAACGAAGGACACGGAAGTCCGAGTGATATTGCCACCCTCTTGAACCAATGTCTCAGGCACTGATGCAATTTGAGTAGTCTTGCCAGCCGGCACTTTTCTATTCCTCCTCGGCCTCAACGCTGCCTCATCGTCATCATCAGGGAGATCAATGACATGAGGAGGAGCTACAGGAAAAATCCAAAGTTAAAATCGAGAATCCAATCGACCAAAAGTGAAATTACAGAGATCGTACCAAGGTTGGAGGTGGCAGCGTCTTCCATTTCCCGGTCTTCGTTCTTGGCGGAGGTCTCGGAGGTAGCAGCACTGCAGATTTCAGAAACCAGTCGATTAGTCAATGAGTCGACCAAGAGTCTTTTCATGCTAAACAAGAAAACACAAGTTCTTTTGTTACCCGGAAATGGTGGGAATGGTCATTCTCATCTTGGGTAAGGCCTTCGGTGGCTTTGATAACGCTGCGCGTGGATGCTTCGGCGCTTTTTCAGTCGGCGTCGGAGAAGCCATCCGAGGCGTTTGACGATCGCCTAACGGCGCGATCGCTTGCACACTTCGCTCATGGGTCGTGGGTGAGCTTGGATTGCCTCTCCATGCGAGGAGGATCGACTTCCTCCTCCTCCTCTTCACTGGAGCCGTCGTCATCCTCTTCCCCCTCACCATCAGATTGCCACTCCTCCTCACTTTCACCTCCACTCACCTCTCCCTCCTCGGCCTGTTCTTGCGCCCCGTCGCGAACAAGCTGAAGCACTCGACAAACCAACACTTTTACTTGTGCCTTCTCTTCTGGTGTCACTTTCAGAGAAGAAGGTTTTTCTGCTCGGTTCAGGGAGAAAGGGGGAAGACCCGTCGCCTGTCCTGGAGTCGGCTGGTCTTTGCAGTAGAACCATGTCGACTGCCACCCGCGGACTGAGTCAGGAAGAGTCATACCTAGAAAACAACTTTTGCTTCTCATCTGGATCCCAAGACCCCCGCACATCTGAATCACTTGCGTCTTATCATCACTCGACTTGGCATTCTTAACCGACTGAGAACGACAAGTGAAAATGTGCTTGAAGAGGCCCCAATGAGGACGGCAACCCAAGAAATTCTCGCACAAAGACACGAAGGCAGCAAGGTACACGATGGAATTCGGAGTAAAGTGGTGGAGTTGCGCTCCGAAAAAGTTCAAGAAACTCCGAAAAAAAGGATGAGGGGGCAGGGAGAAGCCGCGGTCGACGTGAGTGGCGACAAGGACACACTCACCCTCGAGAGGCTGCGGCTCGATCTCGTTCCCTGAGAGGCACGCAGATTCGTGAGGAATGAATCCCCCCTCGGCCAGGTCATCAATGTCCTCCTGACGAATCGCCGAGGGCATCCAGTCGCCCTGGATCCAGCCCCGCGGCAAGGCAGACCTCGAGGAAGATCCGCCCTGACCGGACTTCTTCGCTTCGCTTGCGCGTCGCCTTCTTCAAGGCTCGGGGCGCCGTCTTCTCCTTCACCATCGCCGCAGACGAAGCTCGAACAGACCGACGACACCGGGATGAGAGCAGAGGTGGCGGAGGAATTCGAGAAGAAAGGAGGAAAATGAAGGTGCACTGTTGAAAAGCCCCGGGCCAGCGGCTTATATGGAGTTGCTTCCGAGTGACTGACCTGTAGGCCCAGACGATCCTGTAAAATCCTGCAATAGTCGCGCGCGCGATACATGGCGAAAAAGGTGGCGCGGAGATCGAGGCATCTCCGCCCTATCCCATCCGATTACTGCTGCTTCCTCCGCCCCGCGTGCTTCCCAAAATTCGAATCCCGTGAAATCCGCGAGCAGCAGAACAACTCGTCAGACGGAGGATCTCCTCCACACCGTCACTCCGAGCTTTTCAAGTAAAGAAATTCACTCGACCAAAACCAAGAATGGATAAAGGCGACCGAAAAAGAAGTTGGTGTCGTTACTTAAGTTCATGGATCCAGAATAAGATACGCTCATAGTACGAAAAATGGGTCGGAAGAGTTCTCAACTCCTTTCCCACTCAAACATCGATCCATTCGGGGGCTAATGATGAAGCTATGTACCTAGGGTAGGGTCATGGACCTGTCCAAATGTAACACCCCTAGTGTCATGCTACAGTAACCCTCTGTGATTAAGCTAATCATTTACCCAAACAGTGCTTAATCACCTTTGTCCAATATCCCATTTGAAATTCCAGTCAATTCAAATTCAAGTGAAGTTTAAAGTTGATCAAAAGTTGCCGGAAAAATGTTCATCATCTGTCAAAAATTCCATAACAATTATTTGTTAAGGAACACAACATCACTTTGGTGCAAAGATGAACATTAGCAATTATAACAGCACCAATTCAGCATTTTTAAATGCTATCGTATTTTTGAAAAATACCAAATGAATTCTTCTGGTCCCAAAATAATTGTGGCACTGTCTATGATCACCAGGGATTTAATGGGACACCTCCCAAATTTTTTGCTAAGTGAAATAGCTGGCCAAATAATTCCCTTTCACTCTCTGTAAATAGAAAACAAAAAGGAAATAGAAAAGGGCCTAGCTACTACTGTGCACTTGTAGCCCATTGCTGCAGTGCACAGCCCAGCCCACTCCTCCTCCCATGGTCGCCCCTTCCCTGCTCACCCGACCGAGCGCGCCATGCCTGTCGCCGCCTCGACCGCCTCGCCACCCGCTGCTCGCGCCGAGGGATAAGGCCGATCCTCCCGGCCTCGTCGGCCCCCACTCCCACTTGCGCTCTCCTCCCCAGATCCACCTTTCCCTCTCCCTCACGCTCACTCCTCCCGAGCGCCACCGCCACTGCATCGGTTGATCCATGGCCACCGCTGTCCCGGCCCTCTCCGACGAGTCCCCGAGCGCCATCGTGCTCAGCGACGCCTTCCTCGACCACCGGACCAAGCCAGAGCCCCCCCACAAAGAAGCGCGGGCGACCTCTTCTTCCTCCTCTGCTCCGATTTAACGCCGGCCGAATTGCCACCTCGTGCCGCCCGAGCCCATCGAGCACACCCACAGCGCCCAAAGGAGCTCCTCCTCCTATCCCTCTCTCCCGTGTTCTTCCCGCGCCATGGCAGCCTCGCCATCGCCCGAACCTAGCTCCGCCAAGATAGCTCGCCGTCGACGTAGTAGCTGCTGTCGAGCTCGCCTAAGCTTCGCGATCGTGCTCAAGACGCGTAGGGCTTCGTAGCGCTAGCTAGCTCGCTCCGCCGTGCCGAGTATAGCCGGATCCGCTCGTGCCCGAACTCCGGCGCCGCCTCCGCCATTTGCTGTCGCCGGCACCGGCCTTTTCCGGCCGGGCCACCACCGCAGTTCGACGCGCGCTGCTCCACTCGTTCGAACGCGCCTTAGCGCGCACGAAATGGTCGCCTGTTGGCAAAATCCGACGAGGCCTGAGGCCCTCCGCCGCATTTTGGCGTCGCCGGCGTCGAGCCGCCGGCCACCGCCGACGTGGCTGGCTGGGGCCACCCCAGAGCCAATCGCTAGTGGGCCCGTGGGTCCCGGTGACTGGTTGACCTACCGGCTGGCGATGTGGCAGCCCGTGTCCCTGACATGCGGGCCCCACCGCCTAGTTAGTTAACTAAGACGTTTAGTAAATAAAAACTAATTAGTTAACTAAATGAGGCACTGGCAAGGGGGGCCCACCCTCTAATTAACCCTTTGTTAGTCTAAATTAACCTTTGTTAAAGTCACAGAGATCGACATCCGGGTCCCACTGGACCCTGTGTCGCTTTTTGACCTGGTCACGAAGTCTGCTGATCACGACATCATCCCCACGCAATGCTGACATCATAATTCCTTTTCTGTTAATTTTAATAATTCTAGAAAATGTTTAAAACTTTGAAAATCATATCTTTTAATCCGTAAATCGGATGAAAATATTTTCTACATGAAAGTTGCTCGTAACGACGAGACGAATCCGCACGCAGCCTGTCGTCCGCCACGCCCCTAGCATAGAGAACCTGCAACATTTCACCTCCGGCTCATTTGTAGAAAACACGAAACAGGGATACTTTCCGTATGTTTCCTTCACCGCAGATCACTCATACTGCGCTAGAACACGTCTAGCTCGCTTGTTGACTGTTATGCACTTGCTTGCTATGTATTTACTGTTTCTCCCCTCTTCTCTCCGGTAGCCCTCGTGGCGATCGCCGATGCCCCTGTGGGCGACTACGCCACCGACGACCCCTCCTTGTGCGAGCAACCAGCAAGCCCCCTTGATCACCAGATATCGCCTATTCTCCTCTATCTCGCTTGCATTAGAGTAGTGTAGCATGTTACCGCTTTCGCTGATCCTATTCTCGATGCATAGCCCGACATTGTTGCTACATCTGCTGATACCTTACCGCAATCCTAAATGCTTACTATAGGATGCTAGTTTATCATCATTGGGCCTACATCCTTGTCACCGCCTTGCTATACTATCGGGCCGTGATCACTTGGGAGGTGATCACGGTATATACTATACATACATACATACTATCTGAGATGGTGACTAAAGTCGGGTCACTCATTGAGTACCCGCAAGTGATTACGATGAGAAATTTGAAAGGACAGTGGCTCCATCCGGTAGAGGTGGGCCCGGGTTCCCACGGCCCCGATTGTTACTTTGTGGTGGAGCGACAGGCAGGTTGAGACCACCTAGGAGACAGTGGGCTGGCCTGTTCGGCGTTCGCGGATACTTAACACGCTTAACGAGATCTTGGTATTTGATCCGAGTCGGCCATTTGGTCTATACGCACTAACCATCTACGTGGGAGTAGTTATGGGTATCCCGCCGTGGTATCACCGAAGCCTTCTTGACGTCGATGACGACGAGCGGCGCGGCCGGATTGGAACGTAAGCCTGCTCTTGTATTAAGGGGCTAGATTACGCTTCCGGCCGCCCGCAACGTCTTGGTGTGCAATGGGCGATGGGTCGGATCCTGGCTGCGATAGGATTTAGACTGGCGGGCTGACCTCTCTGTTGTGCCTAGGTGGGGCTGCGACGTGTTGATCTTCCGAGGCCGGGCATGACCCAGGAAAGTGTGTCCGGCCAAATGGGATCAAGCGTGTTGGGTTATGTGGTGCACCCCTGCAGGGAAGTTAATCTATTGAATAGCCGTGTCCCTCGGTAAAGGACGACCGGAGTTGTACCTCGACCTTATGACAACTAGAACCGGATACTTAATAAAACACACCCTTCCAAGTTCCACAGACAACCCGTGATCGCTCTCTAACAGGCGACGAGGAGAGGATCGCGGGTAGGATTATGCTATGCGATGCTACTTGGAGATGCTACTTGGAGATGCTACTTGGCGATGCTACTTGGAGGACTTGATCTACTCTCTTCTACATCTTTGCAAGACGGAGGCTGCGAGCGTAGTCTTCGACAGATTAGCTATCCCCTCTTATTCTCGTGATTCTGCAGATTCGGTCCATCGATATGGCCCTTTACACATATATCCATGCATATGTAGTGTAGCTCCTTGCTTAAGTAGTACTTTGGATGAGTACTCACGGTTGCTTTTCTCCTCTTTTCCCCCTTTCCTTCTACGGTTGTCGCAACAGGATCGGAGTCCAGAGCCGATGCCACCGCTGACGCATTTACTCCTACTACATCGAGGTGCCTACTACTACGTCTTTGCACCTTTCGACGGCCAGAGTAGTTAGGAGGATCGAGCGAGAGGCCTGCGCCTCTTCGATCTCAGATCCCAATTTGTGCTAGCCTTCTTAAGGCATACTTGTTTAACTTATGTCGTACTCAGATATTGTTGCTTCCGCTGACTCGTCTATGATCGAGCACTTGTATTCGAGCCCTCGAGGCCCCCGGCTTGTATTATGATGCTTGTATGACTTATTTATGTTTTAGAGTTGTGTTGTGATATCTTTCCGTGAGTCTCGATCTTGATCGCATACATTTGCGTGCATGATTAGTGTACGATTGAATCGGGGCGTCACAAGTTGGTATCGAGCCGATCGCTGTAGAATCCCCTTCCAACTCCTTGGCGAAGTTGAGTCTAGTCGATGAAACTGTTTTTAACATAACATGGCTGTGCGGCCCATGGGCCCACGTCGCCATTGGGTTGTATTAGGATCTTTTATTCCTCGACCTATACTCTGGGACTCTGATCTCTCCTCTATTTGGGTTAAATGAATTTTGCTAATTCTAACATTAGGATCTCGTTATCACTTTCACCCGAGAGCCCTTATTATCGATGATCGTCTCACGCACTGTAAGACCTCAAGATACTCTCCATTGTTAACCCGAGAACTTGTGTTCATCGCGTTTGCAATTCCCCTTCCACCGCAAACCCTTATGGATAACTACTTGCAGTTGTTATTCTTACATTCATCCCCAGTTGGTCTTGTTATTACAAGATACCCTAAAAAACTCGTCGTTGTTTTCGATAATCCTTTGAGCTTACTGCCTTGCTGTTCTTTGTCACCTGAATACCCCTACGGTTAATTCTCGCACTTATCGAGTATCCGCTCATCCCCCAGTTGATCATGTGTTACACAAAAGTCTTCGAAATACCATTCGGTATTCCGAAAATCCTCAGCAACCTATTGCTCTGGAATTTCTTGTTTGCTTTCATTATGATTAATCCCTTAAGTATGGTAGTCATATTGGCACCCTTTGTCACCATCATTTTTGAGTCCGTTGAGTCAATACGTTGTGAATGTTCACAATCATCACGAGTCCTAGGATTATCTTTCCGACTCGACGCCATTTTGAACATGAGTTGCTTCCCACCAAACTATTTGTCGCCGATTGTGCCTCTGGTATATTCAATTGATCCACCCTTGATCGAGTGTCTCGCTTTAATCCTTGTTTTGGAAATCATAATTCCTTTGCATTTAAGCCTTGAATTATTCGGATGATTCCATAACCTGTTGCATTTGCATTTCTTCCTCTTCTGGTAGAGTATCGATACTCACATCAGATCCTTTGTGGACCATCAAGTCCTTTGTTGGATTGTTATCCGACAGTGTCCTTCACATTTGATCACTTTGTGAGTTCTTCCCCTGATACATAATGCCTTTGTTAAGTTGTATCCTCTGCTTGGCCAACCATGCTCTGCTTTCGGGCTTGTGTTATTTACTCTTGAAACTTGTGGTATATGTTTCTAAGAAGCCCCTATGGGTTGAACATATGCCTTCTATAAACCGTGTGAACCCGAAAGTTTTCACGAGCCATACTCTTCTGGTGTTTCGCCAGATAAAATTTCAACACTGCAACTTCATCGAACGCGAGAAGTGAATGAAAGGTTATGCATTGCAGAAGTGGGAGTCGACCTTGAACTTTGTGTTCATGCCCATGGACACGATGTAGATCCTATCATGGAAGCTTCTTGTAACTATTTCCTTGATATAATATCCTTTGGTATCGGTGAATTGATCCTTTGCAATCGTGGTTCCGACCATGTTCTCCTTTAAATACCATTTCCTATGCAAGTTTAAGCACTTGTCTTCTATAGAGCAATACCCCAGTACAACCTCTACCTTGATCTGTCATCGAGTATTACCCCCCTGGTATCTCGAGATTATCATGGAAGTGCATAACTTCTTATGAGTTCTTCATCAAGTGCTACATTCCATGGATTCCAATTTTTCACGGGTTCTAAGTTATTAGTCACTCGAGAACACCGATAAGTGAATCGATTCCGCACTCGATCGATAACTCTAAGTAATTTTCGTTGCTTATGAGTTTAATAATCCTTGAAGTCATTCCTAGCCCGATCGGCTATATCATTATCGTCTAACTTTTTAATTGTGCTATCTGGTCTTTCTTTCCGAAGCACAATTTTTGACGTTGAGCTAAGCTTACGCCGACTTTCCTCATCATATCATTTCGCCTTTGAACCACAAACTTGATTTCGAGTTTGTGTCGCACTTTGGTTCCCATAACCTTTCGCTGCATCATTATTTGACTTGATGTCATCGCCAATCGATTACATCTTCACGAAATCTCTCGACAAATGTGTCGTGGTCGCCATCAACATCCCGAGCTCTTCCAAGATATATATCGAATTCTTGATAAGGAATACCATCCTCGCCTCAATGGATTGTGTTATCGCGACCACTTTATTGCTTCCGATCAACACAAACTTATTCATGTTTTGTGTTATACCTTGGGATCCTTACTATCCGACTTATGTTGTGTTCTCGCCTTGAAGTATTATCGTCTTTTCTATCAAGAATGTCATGAGGATTGCTCCACCTCTTAAGAATTCTTGAAATAGTGATACTTCTCCCATCACCTTCTTTCTTGGTCCCGTGTTGTTTCTAACCGAAATACCGACAATTGAACTACGATGTGTGAATTCAAAAGTCCTAGCAACCCTATTGCTTTGAAGTGAATGGTCAATAACTCCATTCTAAGTCTTTTGGTTATTGAATCGCCATTCTAACGTTGATCATGCTACCTAAGCCCATATTTCGGGTGCACCTTTCAACCAATATTTAATTGTGTATGTTTTCATCGAGCATACATCATTATATCGTTTGATCTGACAAGTGTTGCCACCTTGTTCACATCATTGTGGAAATCCATCTTTGTTAATCTCGATGAATAGTCACGAGTCCATCACCAGACTCCTCGCCTTCTCCTTGGTTTAATGTTGAACTCTTGTTCCGAATTCTTCCATAGTTCATTCTCCGAGAATCTTACAATGTCATCTCGTCAATTTGTGTTGCACATTTTCTTCTCGACATCCCGAGTTTGAGGTATCCTAACACCGATCGATCTGAATCTCGGTCGATATGAAGGTTGGAACATTTTCCAAGAGTTATAACACTTTGGTCCTTTATAACCCGGTAAGGTGATGGCATGCCCAAGACACCGGCCGGATGACCTCTTGTTATAGTTTCCTTATTAGCAAGGTTATCCATTCTTCCATGAGGAAATTGTAAGACTTATTCTACAAGTTGTTCCCGATGGATCCTTCCAGATCCAAAGTCAGTCCTTTGCTTGAAGACCATGTCAATACTATCTCAAGCGTGTCCGTGGTACTCCGCTTTTCAACAAGGACATTTGAAGCCCAATGCTAAATGTTTAGTGCTCAATTATCCAAACACATTTGTATGGATAATGTCATGAAAATTTCTCTCCCTCACCTAGAGGCTTTTCTACCTTATATCCCGTCAAGGATATCAATCTCTACTTTTCCTTGGTAAGGATATACCCTTGAAATATGTGTTTAGACACATTTTCCTTTCCATTGTTCTGTTTAAACACGATAATCACTTTTCCTTTCCATTGGTTTGTTTGACCTCTCTTGTGATCTATATAATCTAAGCAGTAATGATTCATCGCTATGTAAACACCTCGGTGCGCAATTCCGTCAAGAAACCTGTTATTATTGTTGATGACATTTCGTAACCACCGATGGGCGGGAACCTTGCCTATTGGTCCGCCTCGCTCAACGAAAGCGGAAAATGTTTCTCTTCGTCCCTCGCCCTTGGTATCGATGTTGTTGCCGACATAACGGACAGACTACCCTCGACACGCCTTGCTATCATGGCCATGCAAGATGTCGGCCCTTTTCTACTTTCAACCACATGGTGGGCCCATAACCCACAGCCCACAGGATCGAAACCTGACTCCTGTACATCCTTGATTCTGAAGTATCCTTTTTACTCGACTTCGTATGTAATTCATGAGCCACCTTCCTAGTGATCTGTTCTAGTATCAGACGCAATAATTTTTTTGTTGTTGTTGCTCTGAACCCCTTTCACCTTTTGATTAGGCATCGAATGATTGCCTGCCTGCTAAAACTTCTCATGGTACCCTCATACTTTGCTCTCGATGTTTTATTTAAGTTCAACTCGAGAGATACTTCCGCCTCATTCCCCGATTTGTTCACGGATATTTAACCCTATAAGGGTCGGTTCTCCGGTTACTCTTTACTTTCTACTTAAATCTCGGGGACGAGATTTCTTGTAGTGGAGGAGATTTGTAACACCCTAGTGTCATGCTACAAGAACCCTCTGTGATTAAGCTAATCATTTACCCAAACAGTGCTTAATCACCTTTGTCCAATATCCCATTTGAAATTCCAGTCAATTCAAATTCAAGTGAAGTTTAAAGTTGATCAAAAGTTGCCGGAAAAATGTTCATCATCTGTCAAAAATTCCATAACAATTATTTGTTAAGGAACACAACATCACTTTGGTGCAAAGATGAACATTAGCAATTATAACAGCACCAATTCAGCATTTTTAAATGCTATCGTATTTTTGAAAAATACCAAATGAATTCTTCTGGTCCCAAAATAATTGTGGCAATCGTCTATGATCACTGTGGATTTAATGGGACACCTCCCAAATTTTTGCTAAGTGAAATAGCTGGCCAAATAATTCCCTTTCACTCTCTCAGAATAGAAAACAAAAGGAAATAGAAAAGGGCCTAGCTACCACTGCACTTGTAGCCCATTGCTGCAGTGCACAGCCCAGCCCACTCCTCCCGCATGGTCGTCCCTTCCCTGCTCACCCGACCGAGGCGCGCCTGCCTGTGGTCGCCGCCCGACCGCCTCGCCACCACGCTGCTCGCGCCAAGGATAAGGCCGATCCTCCCGGCCTCGTCGGCTCCCCACTCCCACTTGCGCCTCTCCTCCCCAGATCCACCTTTCCCTCTCCTCACGCTCCTCCTCCCGAGCGCCACCGCCACTGCAGGCCGGTTGATCCCATGCCACCGCTGTCCCCTGCCCTCTCCGACGAGTCCCCGAGCGCCATCGTGCCCAGCCGACGCCTTCCTCGACCACCGGACCAAGCCAGAGCCCCCCAAAGCAAGCGCGGCGACCTCTTCTTCCTCCTCTGCTCCGACGAACGCCGGCCGACCCGCCACCTCGCGCTGCCCGAGCCCACCGAGCACACCCCACAGCGCCCAAAGGAGCTCCTCCTCCCTATCCCTCTCTCCCGTGCTTTTCCTCGCGCCATGGCAGCCTCGCCATCGCCGCCCAACCTAGCTCCGCGCATAGATAGCTCGGCGCCGACGCTAGAAGTCGCTGCTGCTCGCCTAAGCTTCATGATCGCGTTTCAAGACGCAGTAGGGCTTCAGTAGCGCTTAGCTAGCTTCGCCCGCCGCGCCGAGTATAGCCGGATCCGCTTCGTTCAACTCCGCGCCGCCTCCGCTGTTTGCTGTCAGGACCCCAACTCAATGCCACATCGATCTAGCATGTAACACCTCATATCACTTTGCGGCCTCACGCACGGTATTCCCACGGTGTCGCCTTACCTTTGCCGGGACCGTTTGCGCCTTTTGGCACACGATATGATAGTGTCGCTAGCATCCATATGATAAGGAGCCCGGCTGACATGGCTAGTCATAAACCCAAAGTGGCACAAACTTACAGGACAGCATCCATGACCCAAAGATCGAACGTGTCGGTCATCACGAAAGTGAATCCGGTGTGTAAAGACTGGGCTAGCAGGACTCCGGTATTCATCGTGACATTTCCCGAAGGGACAGATACAGAACGAAGAAGGACACATGCCGCCAGCCTAAGTGTTCCGGAGCAGAGCAAGCTACCATGGCTCGGTGGAAACACTAGGAGACATTTCCGTAAGAGAGGCTACTAAGGATAAACAACTAGATAGTCGATCCCACACATACCAAGCATTTCAATAACATACACACAATATGCTCGATATGTGCAAATACAACATGGCATCACAACATGACTCTACGACTCAAGTATTTATTCATTAGGCCCGAGGAGCGAGATATTATAAACATAGGTCTCACGACCCAACATTCAGAGCATACAAATCAAAGCACAAGCGAAGCTTAACATGTCCGAATACTGAGACATCTACAAATGAAAAAGGCTTATAAGCCCGACTATCTACGAGATCTGCCGAGGGCACAAGATCGTAGCTGAGGTAACAAGCTAAACGTCAAGTCCACGTGGAACTACTAGCGAGACCAAGTCTCTCTGCAAAAAACATAAAATAGGCAAACGTGAGTACAAATGTACCCAGCAAGACTTACATCAGAACTAACTACATATGCATCATTATCAATAAAGGGATGGTGGGGTTTAACTGCAGCAAGCCAGCTTTGACTCGGTGGCTATCCTAAACTACGACTGCAAGTAACTCTTGAGGTGGCGCACACGAGTCCACATGTTCACCATATCAATACACCACTGTGGATCCGCTCCGTCTCCCTACGAGAACGCCATCCATAGCACTCACACTTATCTTGCGTATTTTAGAGTATCCACTTTCACTTGTCTATGAACTGTTATAGGCAACCCAGAAGTCCTTTACCGCGGACACGGCTATTCGAATAGATCATATTAACCCTGCAGGGTGTACTTCTTCATACATGTTTCCACCACTTAGCGTCGCACACGACATGTGCTCGGCAGACTTCAGCTTAAAGCCGACGTGGGTGTAGACCACGACCTACCTAGACAATCAAGTCTCTAGTCCAGTTTATCGCCTATTTGGGTTCCATCTATGAGGAGTTCCGGCCAAGTTTCGCCACAGCCCCAAACGATGTGAACAGGGTTCCCGAGATACCAAACGGGCATCCCGTACACCGTGCCACGTACCTACCGATCACAGCCCACCCCTTTACGGGCGCTGTCCACGGCCTCCAAGAGGCTACAAACACCGAAACTACTTGCAACTCCCGGACAGAGGACTAGGGTGAATAAGAAGTCGAGCGGGGTCATATTTCAGGGCCCAATGCATGGCAGTAGCTGAATCATGGATCACAAACACAGAACTCAGTTCCTAAGGACGGCTTCAATGAGACAACCCACCATGTACTCCTACATGGCCTCTCACCGATACCTTTACCAAATCGTGTTCACACACTTAGCTCACACACAGTAGGACATGTTCACACACCTCCGATTCATTCCCGATGAATCAACCCTGACACAACTCTAAGCAATAGCGGGCATGACAGACAAGCATGAATGAGTAGGCACATCAGGGCTCAAACAACTCCTACTCATGCTAGTGGGTTTCATCTATTTCTTGTGGAATGACAGTCATGCAGAGGATAAAGGGTTCAACTACCATGACATGTAACAATTGTATCGTTGTTGTCCTAATGCAGTAAAATAGAGCAGAAGCGAGAGAGTGGGATTGTATCGGAATGAACAAGGGGGTTTTGCTTGCCTGGCACTTCTGAAGATAATATAGTTCTTCATCGGTGTCATCGAATTCATCGTCGAAACCACGTCTATCGAGAGGGGACAAATACCGGCAATAAAGAAGGAAACACAATCAATGCTATGCACAATATGATGCATGATCATGACATGGCAAAATGAGTGTGTTGGGCTAATGCAACTAGAACCAAATGGGTTTGGGTTAGTTTGAACCCAAGGTTCAAGTTCAAATTGAAATTATGAATTAATATAGTGCATTATCATGTTTTGATATAAACAGCAGGTTTAAGTTGCTTAAACATGCATGAAACCAGTGCAGATGGATAGATTGGATTTTTCTGATCATTTTTCATATATAACTTGTTTGATTTGGAGCTACGGTTGAATTTCTATGAATTTTAGAAGTTTTAGCTATTTTCTGGAATTTCCCTGATTATTTAGAAAATAAACTAAATTCCAGAAATGGAATATTACGTCAGCATGGCGTCATCCTGAGCTCAGCAGAGTCAACAGGGCTGCCCCGGGTCAAACCTGACCAGTGGGGTCCACTGGTCAGTGAGCCAAGGCTGGTTAGTGTGGTCGATGTGTGGGCCGGTCAATAGACGCACAACAGTCAACTCGACGTGTGGGGCCGGTCAGCGGGTGACGTGGCAAGATCAAGCTAATGGGTGGGTTCCAACTTGTTAAATTAATACTAAGTATTTTGTTAGCCGGTTAATTAACCCTGTGGGACCCACTGTCAGTGACACGGGCGTGTGATTAGTGCTTACTTAACCCGCGCCACGTCAGCGAACGGCGTTCAGCCGCCGGTGACCACATCCCGTGGCGGTGGCTCGCCGGCGTTGCTCGGGACGGCGCTACAGAGCATCGTTTTGCTCGTGGTTTGCGGCTACAGAGAGCTGGGAGACTCGCGCATCTAGTGGTGGTGGCGGCAGCAGCTGGGATGGCCGGAGTTGACGGCGGCGAGCATTTCCGCGGCGGCCGGAGCTCGGGTTCGGTCGTGCGCGAGGCTGTGGCTTGCTAGCAAGCGAGAGGAGTAGCACCAGAGCATTGGGGAAGCTCCAGGAGCTCGCGCACATGCTTGGTTTGGTCCGGGAGGACTGCGTGGCTGGCACGGGCGGCAATGGCGGACGGCGGCGCGGCCAAGGTGGGGAAGCTAGCTAGGGGAGGGGAACGATGGGGATTTCAGGGGGAAAATGGAGAGTGGCTCACGTAGGGACTAGCAGAGTCGACGATGAGGTCGGGGAAGTGCTGGAGCCCGCGAATCGACTGCGAGGTCATCGGCGGCCGGAGGTTGAAGATGAGGCCGGGGATGACGCGGTGGCTCCCGTGGTCGCTCAAGTCTGTGTGTAGCTCCACGGCGTCGTGGTGGGGATCCTCGCCGTGCTGGTTGGGCGGGTGGTGGCCTATAGCCACGGCTACGGCGACGGCGTGCTCTCGGGGCTCATAGGGAAGAGAGGGGAAGAGAGAGCCAGAGGAGGGGGAGCGGTCCAGAGGGAGAGGGGAGAACGAGGGGAGGCTCTGGGTGTCTCCGTGGCACGGTTGGAAGCGCCGAGATGCCTTGAGGTGGCAAGCAGGAGCTGGCGCGGCTCGGCTGTGCGCCGGGCACGCAGCTGCTTCTCCTCCTGGCAGGAGGGGGAAGACAGTGCTGCCCCTGGTGGCTGGGCCTGCAGCTGGGCTGCTGCTACAGGTAAGTCTCTCTCTTTCTTTTATTTTAGTTTTTTCTATTTCTGTTATTTTGTTTTGGTTTAGTTTGGAAACTAAACCATTTTAAAACTTTCTCAGAATTTTTATGTGAGCTCAAAGAGCTAGTCCAAGGTCACATGCAAACTTACAAAATATTTGAACATTATTTCTTATATAGCGAAATAATTCCAACCAAATATATTATTGATTTAAATCAAAGACCCAAAATAAATTATTTTCGTGACTCTGAAAATATTGGTTTGAATTTTACCTTACGCCAATATTTTCACAGAATAACAGAACATTTTCTTGACTCATTTGATGAGTTTTTTTAAATGTTGGTTATTTTTAGAGGTTTTGTGAGGCTTTTGAAAATTCCTCAATTCAAGTTTCATTTGAATTTCAACATGATGACATGAATGCAATGCCACTAGTTAGAAACAAACTCTAGGGCTGTGACATTTGTCGTCAGCTGCACCGCCTTTTCCGCCGGGCCACCTGCATGAGCTCGACGTTGCACCTCATTGCTCGAACGCTACTTTAGCTGAAATGGTCGCCTGTCATGAATCCGACGAGGCCCGAGGCCCTCCGCCGCATTTTGGCGTCGCCGGCGTCGAGCCGCCGGCCACCGCCGACGTGGCTGGCCTGGGGCCACCCCAGAGCCACTGCTAGTGGGCCCCGCGGGTCCCAGCTGACTGGGTTGACCCAGTCAACTGCTGATGTGGCAGCCCCGTGTCCCTGACATGCGGGCCCCACCGCCTAGTTAGTTAACTAAGACGTTTAGTAAATAAAAACTAATTAGTTAACTAAATGAGGCACTGGCAAGGGGGGCCCACCCTCTAATTAACCCTTTGTTAGTCTAAATTAACACTGTTAAAGTCACAGAGACTGACATCTGGGTCCCACTGGACCCACAGGTCAGTTTTGTTGGGGAACGTTGCAGAAAATTAAAATTTTTCCTACGGCTTCACCAAGATCCATCTATGAGTTCATCTAAGCAACGAGTAACGGGAGAGAGATAGCATCTACATACCACTTGTAGATCGCGTGCGGAAGCTTGCAAGGTGATGATGGAGTCGTACTCGAACGTGATTCAGATCACCGATGCCAAGTCTTTGAACGGACAGCACCTCCGCGCTCAACACACGTGACGGGACGAGCGATGTCTCCTCCTTCTTGATCCAGCAAGGGGAAGGAGAGGTTGAGGAAGACAGCTCCACCGGCAAAGACGACGGCGTGGTGATGGTGGAGAAGCAAGATACTCGGCTGTGGCTTCGCCGAGCTCTTACGGAGGAGGAGATGTGTTGGGAGGGAGGGCTGCGCCTTGGGAGTTGGTACAGCAGCCCCCTCCCTCCCCCTTTATATAGGCCCCTGGTGGGTGGCCCCCGAGATCCAATCTCCTGGGGGCGGCGGCCAAGGGGTGGAGTGCCCCCCTGCCGGTGGGCGCCCACCCCTAGGGTTTCAACCCTAGGCGCAGGGGTGGACCCTAGGGGCGCACCAGCCCCTTGTGGGCTGGTTCCTTCCCTTTCAGCCCATGGGGCCCTCCGGATAGGTGGCCCCACCGGTGGACCCGGGACCCTTCCGGTGGTCCGTGCTTTACCGAAACCCCAAACTTTCCCGATGGCGAAACACCACTTCCTATATATTATTCTTTACCTCCGGACCCTTCCGAACTCCTCGTGACGTCCGGATCTCATCCGGACTCGAACAACATTCGGTGGTCACATACTTGACTTCCTACTAACCCTAGCGCCACCGAACCTTAGTGTGTAGACCCTACGGGTTCGGGAGACACGCAGACATGACCGAGACGACTCTCGGGCAATAACCAACAGCAGGATCTGGATATCCATGTTGGCTCCTACATGCTCCTCGATGATTTCATCGGTTGAACCACGATGTCGAGGATTCGATCAAACCTCGTATGCAATTCCCTTTGTCAATCGATGTACGTTACTTGCCCGAGACTCGATCGTCGGTATCCCAATACCTTGTTCGGCCTCGTTATCGCAAGTCACTTTACTCGCATCGCAATGCATGATCCCGTGGCCAACACCTTGGTCACATTGAGCTCATTATGATGATGCATTACCGAGTGGGCCCAGAGATACCTCTCCGTCATACGGAGTGACAAATCCCAGTCTCGATCCGTGTCAACCCAACAGATACTTTCGGAGATACCGTAATGCACCTTTATAGTCACCCGCCACGTTGTGACGTTTGATACACCCAAGGCACTCCTACGGTAACCGGAGTTACACGATCTCATGGTCGAAGGAAGAGATACTTGACATTGGCAAAGCTTCTAGCAAACGAACTATACGATCTTTTATGCTATGCTTATGATTGGGTCTTGTCCATCACATCATTCTCCTAATGATGTGATCCCGTTATCAACGACATCTAATGTCCATAGTCAGGAAACCATGACTATCTATTGATCACAACGAGCTAGTCAACTAGAGGCTCACTAGGGACTCATTGGGTCTAAGTGTTCACACGTGTATTACGATTTCCGGATAATACAGTTATAGCATGAACAAATGACAATTATCATGAACATTGAAATATAATAATCCTTTTATTATTGCCTCTAGGGCATATTTCCAACAGTCTCCCACTTGCACTAGAGTCACCAATCTAGTTACATTGTGATGAATCGAACACCCATAGAGTTCTGGTGTTGATCATGTTTTGCACGCGAGAGAGGTTTAGTCAACGGATCTGCGACATTCAGATCCGTGTGCACTTTGCAAATCTCTATGTCTCCATCTTGAACATTTTCATGGATGGAGTTGAAACGACGCTTGATGTGCCTAGTCTTCTTGTGAAACCTGGGCTCCTTGGCAAGGGCAATAGCCCCAGTGTTGTCACAGAAGAGTTTGATCGGCCCCGACGCATTGGGTATGACTCCTAGGTCGGTGATGAACTCCTTCACCCAAATCGCTTCATGCGCTGCCTCCGAGGCTGCCATGTACTCCGCTTCACACGTAGATCCCGCCACGACGCTTCGCTTGCGGTTGCACCAGCCATCGCTCCACCATTCAACATATACACGATCCGGTTTGTGACTTAGAGTCATCAGATTCGAGTCGAAGCTAGCGCCGACGTAACCCTTACGACGAGCTCTTCGTCTCCTCCATAAACGAAACATGTCCTTTGTCCTTTTCGGTACTTCAGATATTCTTGACCGCTGTCCGGTGTTCCTTGCGGGATTACTTTGGTATCTTGCAACCAAACTTACGGCAAGGTTTACATCGGTCCAGTACACAACATGGCATACATAATAGATCCTATGGCTGAAGCATAGGGATGACACTCATCTCTTCTTTATCTTTTGTCGTGGTCGTGATCGAGTGAGCTCAATCTCACACCTTGTAACATAGGCAAGAACCCTTCTTGGACTGATCCATTTTGAACCTCTTCAAAATCTTATCAAGGTATGTGCTTTGTGAAAGACCTATGAGGCGCCTCGATCTATCTCTATAGATCTTGATCCCTAATATATAAGCAGCTTCTCCAAGGTCCTTCATTGAAAAACACTTGTTCAAGTAGGCCTTAATGCTGTCCAGAGTTTCGTATCATTTCCCATCAAGAGTATGTCATCTACATATAATAGGAGAAATGCTACTGAGCTCCCACTCACTTTCTTGTAAACGCAGGCTTCTCCATAAGTCTCAAGATAAACCCAAACGCTTTGATCATCTCATCAAAGCGAATGTTCCAACTCCGAGATGCTTGCACTAGTCCATAAATGGATCATTGGAGCTTGCATACTTTGTTAGCGTTCGAGGATCGACAAAACCTTCGGCTGCATCATATACAGCTCTTCCTTAAGATGTCCATTAAGGAATGCCGTTTTGACGTCCATCGCCATATCTCATAATCATAGTATGCGGCAATTGCTAACATGATTCGGACGGACTTAAGCTTCGCCACGGAGAGAATGTCTCGTCGTAGTCAATCCCTTGAACTTGTCGATAACCCTTAGCGACAAGTCGAGCTTTATAGATGGTAACATTACCATCCGCGTCCGTCTTCTTCTTAAAAATCCATTTATTTTCTATCGCTCGCCGATCATCGGCAAGTCTGTCAAAGTCCATACTTTGTTTTCATACATGGATTCTATCTTGGATTTCATGGCCTCAAGCCATTTGTTGGAATCGGGCCCGCCATTGCTTCTTCATAGTTCAAGGTTCATTGTTGTCTAGCAACATGATTTCCATGACAGGTTGCCGCACCACTCAGTGCGGAATGTGTCCTCGTGGACCTTGAAGTTCAAGAGTAACTTGATCCAAGTACCTTGATCATCATCAACGTTTTCCTCTTGGTTGGTGTGGGCATCACAGAACGGTTTCTCGCGCCGCACCACTTTCCCGCTCAAGAGGTAGTACTTCATCGAGTTCTACTTTCCTCCCACTTACTTCTTTCGAGAGAAACTCTTTTTCCAGAAAGCATCCGTTCTTGGCAACAAAGATCTTGCCTTCGGATCTAAGTAGAAGGTATACCCGACAGTTTCCTTAGGGTATCCTATGAATACGCATTTTTCCGACTTGGGTTCGAGCTTTTTAGGTTGAAGTTTCTTGACATAAGCATCGCATCCCCAAACTTTTAGAAACGATAGCTTAGGTTTCTTCCCAAACCATAATTCATACGGTGTCGTCTCAACGGATTTAGACAGTGCCCTATTTAAAGTGAATGTAGCTGTCTCTAGAGCGTATCCCCAAAATGATAGCGGTAAATCGGTAAGAGACATCATAGACCGCACCATATCCAATAGAGTGCGATTCGACGCTCGGACACACCGTTTATTTGAGGTGTTCCAGCGGCGTGAGTTGTGAAACGATTCCACATTTCCTTAAGTGTGTGCCAAATTCGTGACTTAAATATTCTCCTCCATGATCGATCGTAGGAACTTTATCTTTCGGTCACGTTGATTCTCCACCTCACTCTGAAATTCCTTGAACTTTTCAAAGGTCTCAGACTTGTGTTTCATTAAGTAGACATACCCATATCTACTTAAGTCATCGGAGAGTGAGAACATAACGATATCCTCCACGAGCCTCAACGCCATTGGACCGCACACATCAAGATGTATGATTTCCAACAAGTTGGTTGCTCGCTCCATTGTTCGGAGAACGGAGTCTTGGTCATTTTGCCTAAGAGGCATGGTTCGCATGTGTCAAACAATTCATAATCAAGAGACTCCAAAAGTCCATCAAGATGGAGCTTCTTCATGCGCTTGACACCAATGTGACCAAGGCGGCGATTGCCACAAGTATGTGGGACTATCGTTATCAACTTTACATCTTTTCGCATCCACACTATGAACATGTGTAATATTACGCCGAGATTCATCAAGAATAAACCATTGACCATCGGAGCATGACCATAAAACATATCTCTCATATAAATCGAACAACCATTATTCTCAGACTTAAATGAGTAGCCATCTCAGATCAAACGAGATCCGGATACAATGTTCATGCTCAAACATGGCACTAAATAACAATTATTGAGGTTCAAAACTAATCCCAGAGGTAAATGTAGAGGCAGCGTGTCGACGGCGATCACATCGACACGAACCATTCCCGACGCAAGATCGTCACCTCGCCCTTCGCCGGTCTCCGTTTATTCCGCAGCTCTGCTGTGAGTTACATATGTGAGCAACGGCACCGTATCAAATACCGGGGAGTTACTACGAGTAATTGGTAAGGTACACATCAATTACATGTATATCAAATATACCTTTGGTGTTGCCGGCCTTCTTATCCGCTAAGTATTTGGGGCAGTTCCGCTTCAATGCCCCTTCCCTTGCAATAAAAGCACTCGGTCTCGTGCTTGGGTCCATTCTTTGACTTCTTCCGCAACAAGCTTACGGGCGCGGCAACATCTTTGCCGTCCTTCTTGAAGTTCTTCTTACCCTTGCCCTTCTTGAACTTAGTGGTCTTATTAACCATCAACACTTGATGTTCCTTTTTGATTTCAGCCTCTGCTGACTTGAAGATCGAGAACACTTCAGAATGGTCTTTACCATCCCCGCATGTTGTAGTTCATCACAAAGCTCTTGTAGCTTGGTGGGAGCGATGGAGGATTCTGTCAATGACCGCCTCATCCGGGAGGTTAATGTTCAACTGGGTCATACGTCGTGCAACCCGGACATCTTGAGGATGTGTTCACCGTGTAACTGTTCTCCTCCATCTTACAAGCTGTAGAACTTGTCGGAGACATCATATCTCTCGACCGGGCATGAGCTTGGAAAACTAGTTTCAGCTCTTGAACATCTCATATGCTCCGTGATGCTCAAAACGCTTTTGGAGCCCGGTTCTAAGTTGTAGAGCATGCCGCACCGAACGAGGGAGTAATCATCAAGACGAGTTTGCCAAGCGCTCATAACGCCTTGGTTCTTCGACGGAGCGGCACCTAGCGGTCCTTCTAGGACATATTGCTTCTGGCAGCTATGAGGATGATCTCGTGTTAGGACCCGATCCGTATAGTTGCTGCCATCATCTTTCAGCTTGGTTTTCTAGGAACGCGTTGAAGTTCATGTTGACATTAGCGTTGGCCATTGATCTACAAGACATATTTGCAAAGGTTTTAGACTAAGTTCATGATAATAAAGTTCTTAATCAAAATTATGAACTCCCACTTAGATTAGACATCCCTCTAGTCATCTAAGTGTTACACGATCCGAGTCGACTAGCCCGTGTCCGATCATCACGTGAGACGGACTAGTCATCATCGGTGAACATCTTCATGTTGATCGTATCTTCCATACGACTCGTGTTCGACCTTTCGGTCTCCGTGTTCCGAGGCCATGTCTGCACATGCTAGGCTCGTCAAGTTAACCCTAAGTGTTTTATTTGTGTAAAACTGTCTTACACCCGTTGTATGTGAACGTAAGAATCCATCACACCCGATCATCACGTGGTGCTTAGAAGCGATTTAACTGTAGCAACGGTGCACGTTAGGGAGAAAACTTCTTGAAATTTTATAAGGGATCATCTTATTTACTACCGTCGTCCTAAGTAAACAAGATGCATAAACATAATAAACATCACATGCAATTATATAGTTGTGACATGATATGGCCAATATCATCAAGCTCCATTGATCTCCATCTTCGGGCTCCATGATCATCTTGTCACCGCTTGACACCATGATCTCCATCATCATGATCTCCATCATCGTGTCTTCATGAAGTTGTCACGCTAACGACTACTTCTACTTCTATGACTAACGCGTTTAGTAATGAAGTAAAGTAGTTTACATGGCGTTCTTCAATGACACGCAGGTCATACAAAAAATAAAGACAACTCCTATGGCTCCTGCGGTTGTCATACTCATCGACATGCAAGTCGTGAATCCTATTACAAGAACATGATCTCATACATCACAATTCATCATTCATCACAACTTCCGCCATATCACATCACATGATCAATCGCTGCAAAAACAAGTTAGACGTCCTCTAATTGTTGTTGCATCTTTACGTGGCTGCGATTGGGTTCTAGCAAGAACGTTTTCTTACCTACGAATCACCACAACGTGATTTTGTCAACTTCTATTTACCCTTCATAAGGGCCTTGTTCATCGAATCCGCTCCAACTAAAGTGGAGAGACAGACACCCGCCACCACCTTATGCAACTAGTGCATGTCATCGGTGGAACCGGTCTCACGTAAGCGCGTGTAAGGTTGGTCCGGGCCGCTTCATCCCACAATACCGTTGAGCAAGAAAAGACTAGTAGAGGCAAGTAAGATGACAAGATCAACGCCCACAACAAATTGTGTTCTACTCGTGCATTAGAGAACTACGATAGACCTAGCTCATGATGCCCTTTGTTGGGGAACGTTGCAGAAAATTAAAATTTTTCCTATGGCTTCACCAAGATCCATCTATGAGTTCATCTAAGCAACGAGTAACGGGAGAGAGATAGCATCTACATACCACTTGTAGATCACGTGCGGAAGCTTGCAAGGTGATGATGGAGTCGTACTCGAACGTGATTCAGATCACCGATGCCAAGTGTCTGAGCGGACAGCACCTCCGCGTTCAACACACGTGCGGGACGAGCGACGTCTCCTCCTTCTTGATCCAGCAAGGGGAAGGAGAGGTTGAGGAAGACAGCTCCACCGGCAAGACGACGGCGTGGTGATGGTGGAGAAGCAAGACTCGGCTGTGGCTTCGCCGAGCTCTTACGGAGGAGGAGATGTGTTGGGAGGGAGGGCTGCGCCTTGGGAGTTGGTACAGCAGCCCCTCCCTCCCCCTTTATATAGGCCCCCAGAAGTGGCGCCCCGAGATCCAATCTCCGTGGGGGGGGCCAAGGGGTGGAGTGCCCCCAAGCCGGTGGGCGCCCCACCCCTAGGGTTTCAACCCTAGGCGCAGGGGTGGACCCTGGGGCGCACCAGCCCTTGTGGGCTGGTTCCTTCCCTTTCAGCCCATGGGGCCCTCCGGATAGGTGGCCCCACCGGTGGACCGGGACCCTTCCGGTGGTCCCAGATTTTACCGAAACCCCAAACTTTCCCGATGGTCAAACACCACTTCCTATATATTATTCTTTACCTCCGGACCCTTCCGGAACTCCTCGTGACGTCCGGGATCTCATCCGGGACTCCGAACAACATTCGGTGGTCACATACTTGACTTCCTACTAACCCTAGCGTCACCGAACCTTAAGTGTGTAGACCCTACGGGTTCGGGAGACACGCAGACATGACCGAGACGACTCTCGGGCAATAACCAACAGCGGGGTCTGGATATCCATGTTGGCTCCACATGCTCCTCGATGATTTCATCGGTTGAACCACGATGTCGAGGATTCGATCAAACCCTGTATGCAATTCCCTTTGTCAATCGGTACGTTACTTGCCCGAGACTCGATCGTCGGTATCCCAATACCTTGTTCAGTCTCGTTACCGGCAAGTCACTTTACTCGTACCGCAATGCATGATCCCGTGGCCAACACCTTGGTCACATTGAGCTCATTATGATGATGCATTACCGAGTGGGCCCAGAGATACCTCTCCGTCATACGGAGTGACAAATCGATCTCGATCCGTGTCAACCCAACAGATACTTTCGGAGATACCCGTAATGCACCTTTATAGTCACCCGAGCCACGTTGTGACGTTTGATACACCCAAGGCACTCCTACGGTAACCAGGAGTTACACGATCTCATGGTCGAAGGAAGAGATACTTGACATTGGCAAAGCTTCTAGCAAACGAACTATACGATCTTTTATGCTATGCTTATGATTGGGTCTTGTCCATCACATCATTCTCCTAATGATGTGATCCCGTTATCAACGACATCTAATGTCCATAGTCAGGAAACCATGACTATCTATTGATCACAACGAGCTAGTCAACTAGAGGCTCACTAGGGACTCATTGGGTCTAAGTGTTCACACGTGTATTACGATTTCCGGATAATACAGTTATAGCATGAACAAATGACAATTATCATGAACATTGAAATATAATAATCCTTTTATTATTGCCTCTAGGGCATATTTCCAACAAGTTTTGACCTGGTCAGCGAGTCTGTTGACTGCTGACATCATGCCCACGCAATGCTGACATCATAATTCCTTTTCTGTTAATTTTAATAATTCTAGAAAATGTTTAAAACTTTGAAAAATCATATCTTTTAATCCGTAACTCGGATGAAAATATTTTCTACATGAAAGTTGCTCAGAACGACGAGACGAATCCGGATACGCAGCCCGTTCGTCCGCCACGCGTCCCTAGCATAGAGAACCTGCAACATTTCACCTCCGGTTCATTTGTGCGAAAACACGAAACACCGGGGATACTTTCCCGGATGTTTCCCCCCTTCACCGGTATCACCTCATACCGCGTTAGAACACGTCTAGCTCTGCTTGTTGACCTGTTATGCACTTGCTTGCTATGTATTTACTGTTTCTCCCCCTCTTCTCTCCGGTAGCCCCCGTGACGATGCTGATGCCCCTGTGGACGACTACGTCACCGACGACCCCTCCTTGTCTGAGCAACCAGGCAAGCCCCCTTGATCACCGGATATCGCCTATTCTCCTCTATCTGCTTGCATTAGAGTAGTGTAGCATATTACCGCTTTCCGTTGATCCTATTCTGATGCATAGCCTGACATTGTTGCTACATCTGTTGATACCTTACCTGCAATCCTAAATGCTTACAATAGGATGCTAGTTTATCATCATTGGCCCTACATCCTTGTCAGTCTGCCTTGCTATACTATCGGGCCGTGATCACTTGGGAGGTGATCACGGGTATATACTATACATACATACATACTATACAGATGGTGACTAAAGTCGGGTCACTCATTGAGTACCCGCAAGTGATTACGATGATTTGAAAGACGGTGGCTCCATCCCGGTAGAGGTGGGCTGGGTTCCCGACGGCCCCGATTGTTACTTTTGTGGCGGAGCGGCAGGCAGGTTGAGACCACCTAGGAGGCAGGTGGGCTGGCCTGATCGGCGTTCAGCGGATACTTAACACGCTTAACGAGATCTTGGTATTTGATCCGAGTCGGCCATTTGGTCTATACGCACTAACCATCTACGTGGGAGTAGTTATGGGTATCCCGACGTCGTGGTATCACCGAAGCCTTCTTGACGTCGACGAGCGGGCTGCGCCGGATTGGAACGTAAGCTGCTCTTGTATTAAGGGGCTAGTTACGCTTCCGGCCGCCCTCGAACGTCTTGGTGTGCAATGGGCGATGGGTCGGACGCGCAAGCACATAGGATTTAGACCGGCGGGCTGACCTCTCTGTTGTGCCTAGGTGGGGCTGCGACGTGTTGATCTTCCGAGGCCGGGCATGACCCAGGAAAGTGTGTCCGGCCAAATGGGATCAAGCGTGTTGGGTTATGTGGTGCACCCCTGCAGGTAAGTTAATCTATTCGAATAGCCGTGTCCCTCGGTAAAAGGACGACCCGGAGTTGTACCTCGACCTTATGACAACTAGAACCGGATACTTAATAAAACACACCCTTCCAAGTTCCACAGACAACCCGGTGATCGCTCTCTAACAGGGCGACGAGGAGAGGATCGCCGGGTAGGATTATGCTATGCGATGCTACTTGGAGATGCTACTTGGAGATGCTACTTGGCGATGCTACTTGGAGGACTTCAGTCTACTCTCTTCTACATGCTGCAAGACGGAGGCTGCGAGCGTAGTCTTGACTGTGATTAGCTATCCCCCTTATTCTCGATTCTGCATTCAGTCCGATATGGCCCTTTACACATATATCCATGCATATGTAGTGTAGCTCCTTGCTTTGAGTACTTTGGATGAGTACTCACGGTTGCTTTTCTCCCTCTTTTCCCCCTTTCCTTCTACGGTTGTCGCAACCAGATGCCGAATCCAGAGCCGATGCCACCGCTGACGGCGACTCCTACTAATGGAGGTGCCTACTACTACGTGCTGCCTGCTACGATGGCCAGGAGTAGTTAGGAGGATCCCAGGCAGGAGGCCTGCGCCTCTTTCGATCTGTATCCCAATTTGTGCTAGCCTTCTTAAGGCATACTTGTTTAACTTATGTCTGTACTCAGATATTGTTGCTTCCGCTGACTCGTCTATGATCGAGCACTTGTATTCGAGCCCTCGAGGCCCCTGGCTTGTATTATGATGCTTGTATGACTTATTTATGTTTTAGAGTTGTGTTGTGATATCTTCCCGTGAGTCCCTGATCTTGATCGTACACATTTGCGTGCATGATTAGTGTACGATTGAATCGGGGGCGTCACACCAAACTACCCTCCCCAAGGACATCTCTAGAAGAAACCACCCGTCAATCGACTCAGAAGTATTCCACTCGACGGACTCGAAGACACTCGACCATGAAGCCAACCACTCGACAGCCAGGAGATCTAAAGTCACTCTGCATAAAAACAGTCGGTCATTAAGTAGCTTTTATGGTCATCATAGCACTTTATTTGTGGCATTATTAGTAACCCCTGATCTTAATGTACCTTAAACCCTACATAACTGAGGGCCGGAGGGGTCTGGCGAACTCTATATAAGCCACCCCCTCCTCAGTGTAAAGGGTTCGCACCCTTGTAACTCATACACACATAATCCAGTCGACCGCCTCCGGGCTCCGAGACGTAGGGCTGTTACTTCCTCTGAGAAGGGCATGAACTCGTAAATCTCTTGCGTACACAACTACTCCATAGCTAGGATCTTGCCTCTCCATTCCTACCCCTACACTACTGTCAGACTTAGAACCACGACAGGGATCTTGATGATATCCCGCAGGATCTTCTCACATGGAGGTCTTGAAGTCCATGGGAGTGGTAGTCTCTCTCTCTCTCAAGAGTAGAGGTAGGAGCAAAGCTCACCTAAGAATGAGCTATCATATTTGCTTACCCTAGATAGAGGAAGGGAATGGAGTATATATAGGCTAGTCCACGAAGGGGTAAGTGAGGAGGGGATACATGGGATGTGCGGGCTGGGGGCCGGATGTCCGGGGCTTCGGGACGAGCCGGATGTCCGAGGTCTCGGCCAGATGTCTGGGCTGAAGTGGCCAAACTTCGGGTGCGTTCTGTCATTGATGCCGGATTTCTGGGGGAGAGGCCGTATGTCCGGGGTCGCGCCGGATGTCCAGCCGCTGATGTCATTGGTCGTCGGTTGGGGCAGCTCCTGCGCGGCTGCCCAGGCGCCGGATGTTTGGCCTTTGACCCGGATGTCCGGCCACTGTAGCTTCAGCAGCTCCGTCTTCTTCTGTCTTCGCTTCCAGGCTTCCCTCGCGGATGGTGTAGTTGTTCCTTGGCATTTTCACTCCTCCTCGACATCCGTGAAGCTCCGACTATACCTATGCATGCACACAGGAGAAGTGTTAAGTAGTATACCATCCTCAAAGGGGTCAAGTGAGCACGTGTAAAGGAGATGATTCACCTTTGTGTATGTGAATTAGATGCCGCACGTGTCACTCACTGAACAGACTCTTGACATGATTATGTCCATAGGATGCTCCGCATCATCTCCCCTCCCTTGGGAAAGATCCGACCTCGGATCGAAAACCAAATCACCAACGGAAAGAGATGGCTTCGCCGTGTAGAAGTGGACGTTCACCAAGTACTCGTCATCTTCAAGCTCGAAATGGGCACTCTCCAATGTCGCACCGTCTTGTGATTCCTTCAAATGAAACAAGAACAACAAACACTTGGAAAAACAAATGTGGTTAGCGTTAATGCAAAACCAAGCATTCGAGAGGTGATTCACCAAACAAGTGTCATCATCATGCAAAGCATATGGTGTGACAAAGGATTGTGACATGGTATGTAAGCATATTAATCGAGCACAAGCAAAGATATCTTGGGGACAACCATGTAAATGTGAGGTAGTGATGCAAATATGTATAACAAGAGAACAAGCATCTACCTAAGATCATAGCAAACATGCATAAAGCGCTCGACAAATGGTCGATGGTAGGCATAGGAATCATTCACAACATCAAATAAGATGAGATGTCTAAACACATGGGTCAAGTGCAAGACAATTCAAGCATAACGTGTATATGGTGTAGTGAATATAGTGTGGCACTCAACACAATAGAAAGAGCAATTGTTCATCATGCATGAGGAAATCAAGTGAATCATGTGACAAGTAAAGGGACATGACAAATGTGAAGAAATGATATTGGTGCAACCAACCATATGATAGTAGCAAGTAGTCCAAGAATTGGATGCAACACACAAGGTATATATGTCATGAAGCATGGAAATGTGGCAATCATGGGTGAAAGCAATATCTCAAACATACGTGCAAATGGTGCAAGCAACACATGAAGTATTATCCACAATACCCAAGCTCAAGAAGGATGTCACCTTGAAAGCGTGTCCTTGTGCATTCTTCACAATTGCGAAGTGGTAGGAAATGTGGTGAAGAAGCGAGTCGTGGAAGAATGTATGAGGCTCGCTCTCAAGAGCTCGAATGGTCAACTCACGTGAAGTGGAAGTCGACCCAAAGTCCAAGTATCCTACACATGCACACAACAAAACAAAGAGCGTATGCGCATGGTAGATAAACACATCATCCATCATGATGGTTCCCTTCTCTTGCACACAACCATTAGAAGCACAAGTGCATGAATAATATGGTGCAACAATGGCTATATTCATGGCACTAGGTATATGGTGCAAAGAGGTAAGACAAGCATGCTTCACAAGGAATATGTCAAATCTCCAATCATATGTGAGAATGCTATGGGGGTAATCTCATGAGCAAGACTAATAGCATGGTTGCACTCAATACATGGCAAATCTAGCATGAGGGAGGCAACATATGGAGATATATGACAAGAAGCAATATCAATCATGTCGTGCAAAGCATATAGATGGTTGTCATCAACCGCATGAAATGAGCAAGTATGATTCATTGGTGATGCAACATGGGTAAGCATAGAGATCAAGTTGTGCAAACTAGTGGTGCGAAGATGCAACACACTAGAAGAAATCATGGCAATCATGTCATGTGAGCAAATAATAGATATAGGCAATGCACATGACATATCGTAAGCACGAAGGCAAGTCATGGCCAAAGTATCATCATAGGAATGGGACACGAAGCAAGCATGGCAATAACAAGCAATATGTCCACCAAGCTTGCAAATACACATACAAGTAGTAGAATCAATCATCATGTGTAATGCAAAGCATGGGTCACAAATGCATGGGAAAGGCATAGGAATGAGCATATCATGCAAAGTGAATATGGCAAGATGGGCAAATGATACATAATGGACAATAAGCCATAACCATGTGAGGGACATGTAGAAGAAATGCACGAAGTGTTTGCGCGAAGAGAGCGGTGGGAAAGACAATCCACGTGATCCCAAGTCATCATTGCTCTCTAGAGCTCGTTTTGTCAACTCATGGGATTGTGAGGTTGACAAGTATTCATGGGTACCTACACAAAAGAGACACAAACCAAAGAAATTGTGTGTGTGGTAAATAAACACATCACCCATCATGATGTGTATGTGCACATGTGAGTTAGCACAAGATAGGCATCGCTCAAAGAAATTTGATGCATGGTATAAGAACATGTCATCCATCATGAAAGAATAGTTATTATGTATGACACGATGGGGACACAAATTGAGAATGCAAGTATATGGCACATCAATAGCATGTTTGTTCATGGGGAGCATATGGTGCACACAAGTATTGGGATCATGCAATGAATGGAATGGATCAAATTCTCTTAACATGTATGAGGAAACTATGGGGGTCTCCTCATGATCAATATCAGAAACATCATATGGTGAAAATGGACCACATGCAAAACAATGCATATCCGAAGCTAGGTTGTCATGGCATGGCATATGAGCTAAATGATGCAAAGGTAGCATATCAATATCATCACAAGAAAGACAAATGCCAATAACCATGGGCTTGTCATCTGTGCCATATGTGCAAATTGGGTTTATTTTAATGGCATATGCATAGTCACTATGAAGAGATTGCAAATAAGACATATGGTGGATCTCATGCATAGCATATGATAAGTCAAGCGGATTATCAAACATGATGTGACCTAAAGAATTGTTACAAGAAATCCTATGTAACATGGCATCACAACTAATAGACTCCACATGAGAATCATCATACTCATCATAAATGGGGAAATCATCGCATGGGGAAATCATACTAGCATGAAGCATGGTACTAGGTGTATCAACATCATGCAAGCAGTCAATGTCAAGAATGTCCACTAGTGGGACTAGAGCATCACCATCACCTTTGTTACCTTTGTCATTCCACTCAAGTGGTGTAGGTGAGGTGGGAAAGACCAAATGGTGGTCATCTGCATCTTGATGGAACCATGTGGGGGGGGGGGTGCATCATATTCCACCATGGCCATCGTCTTGTCCAAAGGGAGGAAGAAGTCAACGAGGATCGGTGCGTCATCACAAATGCGACCTAGCACCAAATGAGAAGACACAATAGAGGTAGATGTCAAGTTGGTAGAAATGCAAATGGCCTCACGAGACCTATCAACTATCACACTCTCTCTTTGTGGTGGTTCACTCACTCCCTCAAAGTAGGTGCACTCAATCTCACGTATGGTGGAGTCACTCATCTCACTCAAGTGGTAGGGGTTGTGGCTCTCCTCTCATGGAAAGTGGGGAAACTCATCATATATGGGGCTAGTGGTGAAGTCACTCTCACTCTCAATATGGTGGAAAGTCACTCAAGTCATCATACGTCACCGTGGTCGAAGGGAAAATCCCATGCTCAACCATCTCGTCACCGTCGTCGTGGATGAAGGCCGAAGATGGCACATCGCTCTTCTCCATGACCGAAGGGAAAATCCCATGCTCGATCATCTCGTCATCGTCACTGTGGATGAAGGCCAAAGATGGCACATCATCACTCTCGCCTCCAAGGATGGAAGCATCATCCTTGCTCGCCACCTTGTCACTCGCCTCCAATGCTTGGTCCTTGAGGGTATCCATAGTCGTACTTGTCACTGCACCATCTTGAAAAAGAGTCGAAGTAGACTCGGCATCATCAATGCCACAAAGAGGGATGGTGGTGAACTTGTACTTGGGAGCATCATCTTGGAGCTCGTCGGGCTTGGACATCATGGTGGTACTAGCCTGATGCTTGTCATCTTGGAGCTTGGTCTTCGAGAAATGTGCTTGGGGTGGAGAAGCCTTGGCCTTCATGAGTTCTAGTTCCGCCTTGAGAGCACCAATGTAGTTGTCCTCGAGGGACTTGTAGTTCTCAAGGAAGATAGTCTTGGAGATGTCGTTGTTCAGTCCCATCATGAAGTGGAACTCCCATCTTGAAGTGTAACTTCATCGAAATGGGGTCGTCCACGCCGGCTCGTCGCAAGGCAATCTTCATCTCCTTGAAGTACTTCCCGATGGACTTGGATCCTTGGATGGTGTTCTCCTATTGGCGTAGAAGTTGTTCCGTGTAGGTTGGAGGCACGAACTCTTGCCGCATAGCTCTCTTCGTCTTGGACCAACTCATGTCATAGCTCTCCGAAGGTGTGTGAAGCCACCATGTCGAGGTGTAGTCGTGGAAGTTTCTTGTGGCGCACTTCACTTGATCTTCGGAAGGGAGTTGATGTAGCTTGAGGTAGTCATCCATCAAGCGCTCCCACTCGAGATACTCCTCGGGTTCTTGAGTCCCATAGAAAGGAATCTCATTGTCGGTGTCAAGGTCATAATAGCTCGTGGAAGTTGTGGACTTGAGCTTGGGGAGCTTCTCTTGAGCGTAGTCTTGAGGTGCTTGTTGGAGAAGATGCTGTATGTCCGTAGGCGAAGATGCCTTGAAGTCGCTTGGCGAAGATGCCAAGGGATATAGTGAAGTCATTGAGCGGTTGTTGGTGTTGAGCTCTGGACCTTCACGTTCTTGTTGGTTATGGTGTCGATGCCGATGTGATCTTGCTGGAGATGGTAGCTCGAAAGCACGTGCACTTGAGCGTCTTCTCGAAGATGAGGGAGATCGCTTGTAGGACTTGATGAGGGCTTTGATCTCCTCCATTTGAGCTTGCATCTTTGCGTCGGAGTTGTTTTTCGTGGCATCGAACTCATCGTTGTTATAGACCAAAGGTGAAATGCCTTGCCTATCCATCACAAGACTCGAGTAGAGGTGAGTAGGAAATGAGATAAACAATACCAAGTTACTTTTTCCCAAATTTGAGGATGTATCCCGTTTCACTCAATGTGAAATGAAAGAATAGTGGAATTGGTACCGGACTTGTTCACTCACACCTATCAAGTAAAGCTTATGGAGTAGCTTGGTGAGGATAGTGGCACAAAAAATTTGATGCAAAATGTTAGCAAGAGTCAATAATGTTGAAAGAGATTCACAAATTTGCAAGTGAAACAAGTAGACCAATAGCAAAGAATGGCACACGGAAACACACACACGGATAGATAAATGGGGCTGTGCAACCAAGGAATGAGCACAAAATGTGGAGTCCACGGAAAACGCTTGTGTTGCACATTCAAGAGAGACGCTAGCACAGTTTCTCAATAGGCAGATACGACACTTGTGCACAACCTATAAGATGCAAAATGCATAAACTTTTTATCCCAAGTATGCTATGTATGTATGGTCCCCGGTGTTTCTCACAAGATGATCCAAGATGATCGGATATGGAAATCTTATATGCAATGTGGTTTGATGCTATGGCACTTGCTTACAAGCTTCTTTGCTCTCTCTTTTGCTTAATAGCTTATTCTTTTTTTATGGACACTTTGCACAAACCAAGATAGCAATTGTATATATGCGGGAGCAGTCTTGTGACACAAGAGATACTATGATGATACTAATATGATATGGTATGTATGCAATGGAAGGTATGGATCACTAATGTGCACAAGTAACGTTGCCGACAATACTCAAAGTCTAGTCTCGATAGGCAAGTGACGCAAAATGGGCTAGAGGTTATCAATGCAATTGCAAGGGGAATATACAATGGTGTCGTCGAGGTTACCATCCTTGGCGATGATGAGAGGTGGTGTTTCCGATGTTGACCCGTTCCTAGTTAGCCGAAACACCCTAGGAAACGGAAGAACCACAACTCAAAATCTCAAGGACAAAATTCAAATGGTGGTAGCAGAAAGCGGTGGTGGTTTTGCACTTGGCAATGCAAAAGTGGAATGACGGGCTATACACGTGTCGGAGTTGAAGTTGCCGTCCCTAAGTAGCTTAAACACCTTAGGAGACACAAGCCACAACTCAAACAAGCTCAAACAACATCGGGTTAAGTTGGGGTGGCGGAAGTGTATGATGGGCAAGGTTATGCGGAAATGATGGTGGTGGTTAATGAGGAAGCGACCGTCCCTAAGTAGCCGAAACACCTTAGGAGACTCGAATCACTACTCAAGCAACCACTAATGCTATGGCAAGCAAAAAGGGTTAGGGTGCGGAAGTCGGTGGTGGTGTAGCGGATGATGTGGTGGAAGCCCTAGGCAGAGATGCCAAAATTGCCAAAATTTGATGGAGTTTGTAACACCCCGGTGTAATGATGCTACATAACCCTTGGGGTTAAGCTAATCATTTTGCTAAACAAGTGTTTGGTCATCATTGTCTTCTATCTCTTTCATTATTCTAGTTGAATTCAAATTCAAATTCTAAGTGAAATTCAAAATTTCTCAAACATGAAAACTAAAATGTTCATCATGTGGCAAATATTCTTGACAATATTGGTGGTGAACCAACATTTTTGCAAAGTGCCTAAATGGCCTAAAATAGCTATAACAGAAAGTTGTTAAAAGAAAAAGCAAAAGTTAAAAAAAGAAGAAGAGAAAGAGCACATGCCACTTTGCACTGGGCCAAGTGCACAGTGCCTGGCCCGAGCCTCAGCCCACTCCAGCTGGTCCGGCCCAGCCCCTCCCTGGGTCGCCTTCTCCCCCTGCTCCCCCAACCAGGGTCGCAATAGGGGCGAGCCCCGCCGGACCACCTCGTCCGCCTCGCCGGGAGAGGATAAGGGCGACGCCTCAGGCGCCTCTCCCACTCACCTCACCACTTGCCCTGCCCTGCCTCTCCCTCTCCCCACCAATTTCCTCCTCGCCTCCCCCTCGATTCCCCGTCCACCTCCGAGCATAGTCGCCGCTGCCCTCCGTCGTTGTCGCGGCCACCGGCGGCCCCGCGCCCGCTGATCCTATCGGTGAGCTCTGCCAGGGTCGACTCCTTCGACTGGTGGCCTCAGCTGGAGCTCGGAGGTGCTGCAGCATAGGATCCCCTTCGTCCCCATCTCTGGCTGCCGTCGATCTTCTTCATCTCCGAAGCCGCCCCTACAGCTCCTAAACCGCCACCGAGCCTCCTTGTGCTCCGCGGTGAGCTCTCCTTCCTCCCCGCTCTCTTCTCCTTTCCCCCGTGGCCCCTAGCCCCTCGTTCGTTAATCCCCCGAATGCGCCGCTGCCCGTGCTCGTCGCCAGCGTGCCTCCGGTGACCAAATGGTCACGGATGTGCGCCCAACAGCTTCATCGCACCGTGTAGAACTTTCCCAGCCTCTTCTTTTGCTCCGTAGCACGCTGCTCTGCCGAATCCGTCTTCCACACGTACGCGTCGCCGCCTCCGCCGCTCGCCGGTGTCGTTCCGGTCATCCCCGAGCCCAACCCGTAGCTCCATGCGACGCGCGACATCGCTAGCTTTCGAACGGGAGTAGCCACACCCATTTTGGGCCACCGTGGTGAAATCCTGAGGCTCGCCGGCGCCCTCCGCCACGTTTTGGCTCGCCGGAGCCAACTCCGGCACCGACATCCGACTTGGTCGACACAGGGCCACCCTGTGGTCATCGCTAACGGCCCCATGGGCCCCGATTGATGGGTTAACTCGGTCCAATCTTGATTGAGCAACCTAGTGGCACTGACATGTGGGCCCCACCGCGTAATTAAACTAATTAAAATGATTTTATAAATGAACTTAATTAGTTAGTTTAATGGGTCACTGACATGTGGGGCCCAACTGTTAATTAACTCCGTTTAATTAGAATAAACCTTTGTCTGCCCCTCTGTCTACGACAAGTGGGACCCACTGGTCAGTTTGGCCTGGTCAGCCGTCGTGTTGATTGCTGACGTCATAGTGATGTCATGCTGGCATAGTAATTCTTTTCTGATAATTTATTTAATTCTAGAAAATTTTTAAATCTTTAGAAATTCATAGAAAATAAATCGTAGCTCGGATGAAAATGTTTTCTACATGAAAGTTGCTTAGAAAAACGTGACAAATCTGGATACGTGGTTCGTTTACCTGCCAGATACCTCTAACTATCTGAACATGGAACATTCCCCCTCCGGTCAGCTGTCTGACATAGGTCCAGAACCAGGAAAACATTCCCGGTTGAATTCCCCCTTCACCGTTATCGTGTAGCCATACGTTAGGTCACACCCGGCACAGCATATTGCCACGTTATGATTTATGATGCTATGTTTGCTTTATATTTACTGTTTCTCCCCCCTCTTCTCTCCGGTAGACCCCGAGACCGATGCTGCCCCTGTGATCGACTACATCGACGACGACCCCTCCTTGCCAGAGCAACTAGGCAAGCCCCCCCCTTTGATCATCCCGATATCGCCCATTCCATTCTCTCATGCTTGCATTAGATTTTGCTATTGTTATTGTTTTCTCCTATTCTGATGCATAGCCTGCTTTTGTAACCTGCTTATTGTTACCTTACCTTCTTATCCTAAACTGCTTAGTATAGGTTGGTTAGTGATCCATCAGTGACCCCCACCTTGTCCTTGTTACCCCTGCTTCATCATCGAAGACCCGATCAACGGGATCAAAGACCAGGCCCCGGCACCGCACATCACTTTCCCCTTAGTTGCTCGACACTACTGGGTTACTATCGAGTGCCGAGGGTGAGACATCTATAGCACTTCTGATGTTAACCCTGTAGCATAGCTATTCGGTCGTGGTCATCGAGGGTGATTCCGCCTTAACCACTTCTGATACGACTCTGTTGTGCAACCCCTCAAGTGTGAACCTCGGGGGTGATTCCTCTTACGTTCACCTTGATGATTACATCGAGTGGAATTCACCGTGGGTGATTCCTCGGGTTTTCGCCTTGATGTTTAGACACACAGTTACTATGATTACTTGGACTTTACCACTATTACTTGGAAAGGCGGGTCGACCCTGAGGGGTACTGTCGGTGTCAAAACCAGCGGATCTCGGGCAGGGGGTCCCGATCTGTGTGTCTAAGGCTAATGGTAATAGGAGGCAAGGGACACGATGTTTTACCCAAGTTCGGGCCCTCTCGATGGAGGTAAAACCCTACTTCCTACTTGATTCATCTTGATGATATGAGTATTACAAGAGTTGATCTATCACGAGATCGTAGAGGCTAAACCCTAGAAGCTAGCCTATGATGATTATGATTGTGTCTCTAAGGATTAAACCCTCCGGTTTATATAGAAACCGGAGGGGGCTAGGGTTCACACAGAGTCGGGTTACAAAGAAGGAAATCTATTATCCGGATCGCCAAGCTTGTCTTCCACGCAAAGGAGAGTCCCATCCGGACACGGGACGAAGTCTAGAGTCTTGTATCTTCACGCTCCAATAGTCCGGACAAAGTGTATAGTCCGGATGTCCGGATACCCCCTAATCCAGGACTCCCTCAGTAGCCCCTGAACCAGGCTTCAATGACGATGAGTCCGGCGCGCAGTTTGTCTTCGGCATTGCAAGGCGGGTTCCATCTCCGAATACTCCAAAGTAATTATCGAACACTTAAATCATGTCCGGATATGCAAGACGATCTTCACATGCCTTTATGGGGAGAACGATATTCCACAAATACAACCTGCTGACATTTTCAGATAGCATGACATAACATCATGGTGGAGACATTATTGAACCGTCTCTCCATAGCCAACCACCGCACACATTGCCAGGCGGGTTTCCGGGCACATCTCGTCAAAGCAGAGATCATGCCCCCCTTATCGCGGGGCTTTCATTAATACGAGCACGAGCAGCCCAATCGCACCGCCAATCGCGGTGAGTGGGGAACGAGCGGGTTCCAATAGGCAAGTGGGGAGGCACAAAAGCTTTAATCACCTCTATAAAGAGATAAGGTCTCTTCCTCTACACCCACGCCTTTCCCTTCGCTCGTCCATTCCCCTTTGCTCAAGCCCTATCGCCCAAGCACTCGTCTTCTCCACGGAAGAGAGGCTCTTCGAAGATGTTCGGATCCGGAGCAGGAGGCAAATGGATGGCCTCTACCGTCCGGGAGAAGGATATCAAAAGGCTCCGAGAGGCCGGGTACCTAGCCAAGAAAATCGGCCACCGTCTTCCGCCGGCTGGACAGATCGTCCCTACTCTGGATGTCAGGTCCCCGACTCAATGCCACATCAATCTAGCATGTAACACCTCATATCACTTTGCAGCCTCACGCACGGTATTCCCACGGGTGTTGCCTTACCTTTGCCCGGGACCGTTTGCGCCTTTTGGCACACGTATTTGATAGTGTCGCTAGCATCCATATGATAAGGAGCCCGGGCTGACATGGCTAGTCGTAAACCCAAAGTGGCACAAACTTACACGGACATGCATCCATGACCCAGCATCGAACATGTCGGTCATCAGCGAGTGAACCCAAGCTGTAGCACTGGGCTAGCAGGACTCCGGTGAACCGGGCTGTAGCGGGCTAACAGGACTCCGGTATTCATCGCGTGACATTTCCCGAAGGACGATACAGAACGAAGAAGGACACATGCCGCCAGCCTAAGTGTTAGGAGCAGTAGCAAGCTACCATGGCTCGATGGAAGCACTAGGAGACATTTCCGAAGAGAGGCTACTAAGGATAAACAACTAGATAGTCAGATCCCACACATACCAAGCATTTCAATAACATACACACAATATGCTCGATATGTGCAAATACAACATGGCATCACAACATGACTCTACAACTCAAGTATTTATTCAATAGGCTCCGAGGAGCGAGATATTACAAACATGGGTCTCACGACCCAACATTCAGAGCATACAAGTCAAAGCACATGCGGAAGCTTAACATGTCTGAGTACAGACATCTACAAAAGGAAAAGGCTGAGAAGCCTGACTATCTACCAGATCCTGCCGAGGGCACAAGATCGTAGCTGAGGTAACAAGCTAAACATCGAAGTCCACGCGGAACTACTAGTGAGACGGAAATCTCTGCAAAAATGTGAAATAGGCAAACGTGAGTACAAATGTACCCAGCAAGACTTACATCAGAACTATCTACATATGCATCATTATCAACAAAGGGGGTGGTGGAGTTTAACTGCAGCAAGCCAGCTTTGACTTTGTGGCTATCCTGAACTACGACTGCAAGTAACTCTTTTGAGGTGGCGCACACGAGTCCACATATTCACCATATCAATACACCACTATGGATCCGCTCCCGTCTCCCTACGGGAACGCCATCCATAGCACTCATGCTTATCTTGCGTATTTTAGAGTATCCACTTTCACTTGTCTATGAACTGTACAGGCAACCCAGAAGTCCTTTGCCGCGGACACGGCTATTAGAATAGATGATGTTAACCCTGCAGGGGTGTACTTCTTCACACACGCTCTCGCCACTTACCACCATGTACACGTCATGTATCTCGGCAACCTTCAAGCGGAAGCCTGGCGAGGGAGTCGGCCACGACCTGACTAACCATACAAGTCTCTCGTCCAGGTTTATCGCCTATTCGGGTTCCATCCGCAAGGAGATCCGGCCGGGGTGTCGCTCACGACCCAAAACGATGTGTGCAGGGTTCCCAAGTCCACCATCCGGGTGCCACTTGGTACACCGGGCCACTGTGCCTAGTCTGTCCCAAGCCCACCTGTACCGGGTGCCACTTGGTAGACTACTAACACTACCTACAAACACCAGAAACTAGTTGCAACTCCTGGACAGAGATCAGGTTGATTAATAAGTCGAGAGGGGCACTTAAGCATTCCAATGCGTGGTAGTAGCTGTTCATGGATCACAAACATAGAACTCAGTTCCTGAGGATGGCTTCAATGAGACAAACCACCATGTACTCCTACATGGCCTCTCACCGCTACCTTTACCAAATCGTGTTCACACACTTAGCTCTCAACAGTAGGACATGTTCACACACCTCCAATTCATCCCGATGAATCGGACGACTCAACTCTAAGCAATAGCAGGCATGACAAACAAGCATGAATGAGTAGGCACATCGGGGCTCAAACAACTCCTACTCATGCTAGTGGGTTTCATCTATTCTTGTGGCAATGACAGGTCATGCAAAGGATAAAGGGGTTTAACTACCACAGCAAGTAGCAGATGTATTGTTGTTGTCCTAATGCAGTAAAAGAGAGCAGGAGTGAGAGAGTGGGATTGTATCGGAATGAACAAGGGGGTTTTGCTTGCCTGGCACTTCTGAAGATAGTATAGTTCTTCATCGGTGTCATCGAACTCATCATCGGAACACGTCTATCGAGAGGGAACAACACCGGCAAACAAGGAAGAAACACAATCAATGCAATGCACAATATGATGCATGATCATGACATGGCAATATGCTGGGATCTGAGCTAATGCATCTAGCAGTAGGTTAAATGAAGTTGGTTTGAATACAAGATTCAAATTCAAACTCCTATGTGGATGTTTAAATGCCATTAATATGATTTGTGCTAAACAGCAGCTATAAGTTGTTCCAACATGCATGAAAATGGTACGGATGGATAGATTGCATTTTTCTGATCATTTTTCATATATAATTTATTTCATTTGGAGTTACGGTTAAATTTCTATGATTTTTAGAAGTTTAGGACATTTTCTGGAATTTCCTAAAAAGAATAAATCCAGAAAATTGCATTACTGTGTCAGCACTGCATCATGCTGACCTTAGCAGGTCAACAGACCCGGTCCAGGTCAAACCTGACCGGTGGGGTCCATGGGTCAGTGACACGGTTAACTAACAAAGTTAATTAAAATTAAACTAGACCTAATCTAGATTAGTTAAGGCCTGGGCCCACATGTCAGTGGCACTTGCTCTAATTAGTGATTAAGTTAAAACTATTAGGGCACTGGGCCCACTAGTCAGTGACTATAGATTGGTTAGCTGGATGTGATTAGCACTAATCTCGCGGCCACGTCGGCACGCCGGAGTTTGGCCGGCGGCAACCAACGGGACGGCGGAGACGCGTCGGGTTCACGCTACAGGGCACCGTTTAGGGCGCGGTTGGGTTCTACGGCGAGCTGGATGGGTGCCGCATCCAGTGGTGCAAGCGGTTGGGTGCGGGGAGGCAGGGAACATCGGCGACGACGACAACCGCGGTGGCCGGAGTTCAGACCTCAGCGAGAATGGTGTTGCAGCGCACGACAGGAACAACGGGTGGGTGCTATGGACTCCTGACGGCGTGCTGAGCATGTTGTAGTGCTCGGTTGCGGTCATAGCTAGCTCTGGCCGCAGTGGCGATGAGGCCTGACGGCGGCGAGCTTCGGAGCTCAAGGGGACGGCAACTACAGGATGCTAGGGACGACGGGGTAAAGGGGAATCGGGTCAGCGGCTCACCGCGGAGCTGCAGGGATGGTTAGCGGGCTCGGGGACGTCCGGTAGCTCTCGAATCGACGACGAGGATCCACGGCGGCCGACGATGGAAACGGCAATGCTGGTGATGTTGTGGCGCGTCCGTAGTTCCATGGCTTGGTGGAGAGGATGAGGAAGACGTCCCGGAGCTCTTGGACAGGTCTGGGGAGCAAGGGGGTGGCTGTGGCCGCGGTAAACGGCGTCGGCGGCGATGAGCTCGCTCTGTTGCGCTCGTGTTCTTGCGGGAGAGAGGGGGAAATGGGCGGGGGTGAGAGGGTTTGGCACGCGGCGTGCGTGGCGTCGTCCGGGGTCCAGAGGGAAGCGGCAAGCAGGAGGTGGCCGGGGCGCGTGCGTGCGTGCATCGGCCACACGCACGTCCTCCTGGCAGAGAAGGAAGACGACAGGGAGGGAGGCGGTGGTGGGCTGGGCCGGCCAGCTCTGATCTTTGGGCCACTGGCGCTAGGTGGGCTGCGCCGAGTAAGCTCTGAGTAAATTCTCCTCTCTTACATTTTCTGTTTTTCTATTTTGTTTCTCTATTTTGGTTTAGTAATAATGCTAAACCATTTCGTAAAATCCTGGAAATAATTATGGGTGCTTTCTGAATTATTCCAGTGACCCTCAACAATTTCCAACATTTTTGGAGCATCTAAAATATATATAGCATTTAAATCGCTCCAATCCAAATATGTTTGAATTAATTCAAAGCCCAAATATGTCCTGAAAAAATGTAAACCATCTTTGGTAGATGCTTCCACCTCCATCCATAAATGTTGAACATTTTTAAAGGGCATTTTGAGTTCATTGAAGATTATTTTAGGTTGAACCTATTTGATTTGATGTGGGTGCTAGGGTTTGAACAATCCCCATTTCAGGTTTAAATGAAATTTAAACATGATGCAGCAACCAAGCTAGTCCAAGTGCATAGCAAGGCTAGGGACGTGACAACTCGCCCCCACTAAACAAGAATCTCGACCCGAGATTCAAGACGTGAGGTAAGAAGACAGAGGGGGCACAAAGCTAGCACAATCTTCATGATCCAATTGCCCTTCTCGAAGATGTTGATTCATTTCTCCAATTGATCTTGACGTCTTTGTTTTCGAGACCTTCATCAAACACGAGGACAGAGACAACTCTACAATGATGGATCATCTTAATGATCACAAGATCAACTTACGGAACGAGACGTAGAAACATCTCTCGAGCTGAGACACGAAGCACACGTCTAAAGGAATGGAGTGGAACAGATGACGAGGGTTCACTAGGTAGACAACAATTCCACACCTAAGAGGGTGGTGAACGGTTGTCAACATAGCGAGAATTTGAGTTGCCATGATACCATAGCGAGACACCTCAGAGAAGGTGACTCGTGGAACCATTACCTTAAGTGGCAAAAAGAATTAGTTTTGATTCAGAGAGCATTGAAACTCTTCATAACAGCCTGAGGCAATTCAAAATTGATTGTCTGAAGGAATTTGAAAGAATGTCATACCCAGTTTGGAACAGAAATTATGGTTATCGAACAACTCGGCAAAAGGAAGGCACATTCAGATTGATACTGAGGATATAACCTAGTGTCTGAGCGTGCTCTCAAGAATTTGAGCATTTCCATACCCATCAAGGTATTACTAACATCCATGCCGAGGATTCTAGCGACACATCATACTACCATGATGAATAGTGATGGACGATGCAGATGCAAAGGAAGATAACACCTTCTCAGATTTCACCTTAGCAAGGCCAAGAAAACGAAATCTGGATGATCGACCGAGAGACATTTGGCACTCTGCTTCTAATGTTCTCCTTGATGTGCTAGCGTAACCCATTCATAGATATGGTTCGATATCTAGAACATCAAGTAAAAGGTCAGACTTCGGGAGCACAATAATCCATAAGGAACAACTACTGGAATAAGTTCTACGAGATCCTTATGGGGAGGTGGCCAACTTCCTCAAACAAGATACTACAATAATAGGTCTTCCGGTTGGGTGTGTTGGCCACGACATCCATTTTACCGGGTTACAGAGAGACCAATATTGTAGTTCTTGGGAGATGTTCCAACCATCATATCAGCCTGAGATTCAGATCTGGTTGGTGTCAGGATATTCCAGACTCATCAAGTCTAGAAGGAAAAATGATAGTTTGCAGCACAAATCGACGAGATAACGTTGCGAGATTCTCGGGAGATGAACTACGATAGCAAGCCCCAAAACATGAGCTGGTTCTGCTACAACATGTGGACATGTTGTCCGAGACAAGCATGACCACATAGTAGTCTTATAATAAAACGCTACCGAGTTCAGAAGGGAAACCATCATCGAGGATACCGAAGTCCTTGCATAAGTCTTGCTCTTAAGAAGGAACTTCTTCTCCTTGAACAAATCAGTCAGTGGCTTGGTGTGCTACGGAATACATATGGAATGGAGGTAATTAATATACCAAACCATAGTATACTTTGCACATGTGTGACTAATTTGGGATGATTCCAGGGGAAACAAAACAAACCTTTCTCAAATTCATGGCGGCAACTTACACCTAATGCACGTGAACTTGGAGAAAGTCACTTCTTTCTCCAAACATATACCTCATGAGCGGAACACGACGGCAATGTTTACAAAGTTTCCAACACTAGCTCAATGTTCAAGATGAATCATGGAGGAGACAAAATGCTGCTGATGGGCTCAATAGCAACTCATCAGAATTTCCATATCACTGGACTTCCACCATCATGTGAACACGGTGATAGCATTGGTCAGACCAAAAAATGTAATGGTGTATGCTCGAGGAATCAACAACGAGTAAGACAACATTACAAACATCGTTGGTTCTGATTTGATTTGAGAATAGCCCACACTCAAATCAAAGTTTCGATAAGACAATAGATCCAACAATTGACCACGAGGATCAACCAATGAAGATAACATCTTTCTTCAATACACATACAAGATATCCCTTAGAATGAACTAAGTCGGACAAGCTTTCATCTTCCAACTCTCCAAGTTGTTGTTTAGCTTAACCAACTAGCTCAGGGGTATCCAACACAGATTCTTGGAGAAGGGGGTGGTTTATATGAAACCAACTTGATCACGAGCTCAACATAACAGTCAGGTGACGACCTGGTGATACTTCCGAGAAGATATTCAGAAAATCACGAACCACCGATATGTTACTAAGCTCAAGAACAATCTTGCTTTTCAGGGCAAGACGATATGATCAAATGAGCGAGGACTTAACAAAATCCCAACTCATCAATCGAGGAGTGCACCAGGAAAGTGGACTAGGTAGCACAATCAACCTTAGGGTGATGATTCAATAATCAACTCGCTAAGGATGAGGTTATTGTCCATTTAACTACCAAGCAACGGAGTTGCTAGGAGTATTGATTTCACACACCATGATTCACTTGTCGGCATTCTGGTTACAATAACACGGAAACCGAGGAATGAACAATGATGGCAAGAGGTATCACTGCATCAAGAATTCATAAGAGATAGTGCAATTCTCATGACCATCCTGACGTAAAGAGGGTAACACTTCAGAGTAGAATGGATCAAAAGCTTGATTGTATTTTGATCTGCGGAGTACAACTGCTTTGACCCAATCCTGGATATGGATGAGGTACTGGAGTTTGTTTCTCCTAGTCATTCCGAATAGAATGGCGTGACGGACCACAAGAGTAATAGGCATCGATGAAGGAATGCACGCATACACCTGACTATCAATTGACAGATGAGGGTCAGAAGACAACTAAAGAGGGACAACTCGAAAGAACATACGATTTTCTGAGTTGTGGATGCATGGACTAGCATGTCAAACGAGTTCAACATATTTCTTCCAGATAACCCATGCAGAAAGGTTAAACTGGCAGATTCACAATGTAGAATGGAGAACTCATCAAGAGCACTCTTATTGTGATCTTTCAGTTTAGCAGAGAACTTCTGCCATAAGAAGCTCATGGTTTTTGGAAGAAGGAAATACCGCGGACCTTGAGGACTATCGCAAGGGTTACTAATAACCTAAAGGAACGAGCAAACACTAACAACATGAGGTAAGTAGGGTGAATCTCGGGTTCAAAACCCAAGGAGTAGAATACCTACTACTAAGTGGCATCACGTGATGCTTTCGAGAATAAAGGCCAGAATCATCACACTAGGAACACAAAATCATGGCTAGCTTACTAGGTGGTATTCTAAGACACCTAGGGTCATAATACTAGCTCCAACATATATGCAGAGGCAATGAAGTACCTCAACACACTAGTTGGTGTGGTTAATCTGGCCAAAGGAACATCGAAACGGTAAGAAGGGATTTGCAAATGCATCAGACTATTTAGAAACCTGGGATGACTCGGACATCATAACGGCTGTAAATGCTCAAAAGAATTTAGACATGCTACAAAAATGGTGGCATCGCCACTCAGAAGCACAATATCAAGGTTTCGAGATCAACAATTAACATACGGAAGTAGTAGGAACTTAACTGAGGCTTGAAACCAACAATCCTATAAGTCTACGGATTAGTAACACGTGATCCTGATAGAAAGAAGAGAATGCCTAGTTCTTAACCCCGTAGAGAAGAAGAGGGTGACTCAGATCAGAAGGACATAAGATAAAGGAGTAAAAAGAGACTTATGTTCCATCCCACAATCAATTCCCTTATATAACTAAAGAATTTCTAGACTCAACTTCGACCAGTTTGGCTTGGTAATCCTATAGGCAGTCAAGCTCTGACACCAAAGCTGTCAGGACCCCGACTCAATGCCACATCGATCTAGCATGTAACACCTCATATCACTTTGCGGCCTCACGCACGGTATTCCCACAGGTGTCGCCTTACCTTTGCCCGGGACCGTTTGCGTCTTCTGGCACACGTATATGATAGTGTCGCTAGCATCCATATGATAAGGAGCCCGGGCTGACATGGCTAGTCGTAAACCCAAAGTGGCACAAACTTACAGGGACAGACATCCATGACCCAGCATCGAACATGTCGGTCATCACGAGTGAACCAGTGTGTAGCTTTGGGCTAGCAGGACTCGGTGAACCGGGCAGAAGCGGGCTAACAGGACTCTGGTATTCATCGCGTGACATTTCCCGAAGGACAGATACAGGAATGAAGAAGGACACATGCCGCCAGCCTAAGTGTTAGGAGCAAGTAGCAAGCTACCATGGCTCGATTGAAAGCACTAGGAGACATTTCCGGTAAGAGAGGCTACTAAGGATAAACAACTAGATAGTCGGATCCCACACATACCAAGCATTTCAATAACATACACACAATATGCTCGATATGTGCAAATACAACATGGCATCACAACATGACTCTACAACTCAAGTATTTATTCAATAGGCTCGAGGAGCGAGATATTACAAACATGGGTCTCACGACCCAACATTGAAGCATACAAGTCAAAGCACATGCGGAAGCTTAACATGTCGAGTGAGACATCTACAAAAGGAAAAGGTGAGAAGCGACTATCTACGAGATCTGCCGAGGGCACAAGATCGTAGCTGAGGTAACAAGCTAAACATCAAGTCCACAGCGGAACTACTAGTGAGACGGAAATCTCTGCAAAAATGTGAAATAGGCAAACGTGAGTACAAATGTACCCAGCAAGACTTACATCAGAACTATCTACATATGCATCATTATCAACAAAGGGGGTGGTGGAGTTTAACTGCAGCAAGCCAGCTTTGACTTTGTGGCTATCCTGAACTACGACTGCAAGTAACTCTTTTGAGGTGGCGCACACGAGTCCACATATTCACCATATCAACACACCACTATGGATCCGCTCCCGTCTCCCTACGGGAACGCCATCCATAGCACTCACGCTTATCTTGCGTATTTTAGAGTATTCACTTTCACTTGTCTATGAACTGTACAGGCAACCCAGAAGTCCTTTATCGCGGACACGGCTATTCGAATAGATGATGTTAACCCTGCAGGGGTGTACTTCTTCACACACGCTCTCGCCACTTACCGCCATGTACACGTCATGTATCTCGGCAACCTTCAAGTGGAAGCCTGGCGAGGGAGTCGGCCACGACCTGACTAACCATACAAGTCTCTCGTCCAGGTTTATCGCCTATTCGGGTTCCATCCGCAAGGAGATCCGGCCGGGGTGTCGCTCACGGCCCCAAACGATGTGCAGGGTTCCCAAGTCCACCATCCGGTGCCACTTGGTACAAGACCCTTGTGCCTAGTCTGTCCCAAGCCCACATGCAGGGTGCCACTTGGTAGACTACTAACACTACCTACAAACACCGTAAACTAGTTGCAACTCCTGGACAGAGATCAGGTGGATTAATAAGTCGAGAGGGGCACTTAAGCATTCCAATGCGTGGTAGTAGCTGTTCATGGATCACAAACACAGAACTCAGTTCCTGAGGACGGCTTCAATGAGACAACCCACCATGTACTCCTACATTTACCAAATCCTGTTCACACACTTAGCTCTCAACAGTAGGACATGTTCACACACCTCCAATTCATCCCCGATGAATTAGACCTGACTCAACTCTAAGCAATAGCAGGCATGACAAACAAGCATGAATGAGTAGGCACATCAGGGCTCAAACAACTCCTACTCATGCTAGTGGGTTTCATCTATTTACTGTGGCAATGACAGGTCATGCAAAGGATAAAGGGGTTTAACTACCACAGCAAGTAGCAGATGTATTGTTGTTGTCCTAATGCAGTAAAAGAGAGCAGGAGCGAGAGAGTGGGATTGTATCGGAATGAACAAGGGGTTTTTGCTTGCCTGGCACTTCTGAATATAGTATAGTTCTTCATCGGTGTCATCGAACTCATCATCGGAACACGTCTATCGAGAGGGAACAACACCGGCAAACAAGGAAGAAACACAATCAATGCAATGCACAATATGATGCATGATCATGACATGGCAATATGCTGGGATTTGAGCTAATGCATCTAGCAGTAGGTTAAATGAAGTTGGTTTGAATACAAGATTCAAATTCAAACTCCTATGTGGATGTTTAAATGCCATTAATACGATTTGTGCTAAACAGCAGCTATAAGTTGTTCCAACATGCATGAAAATGGTACAGATGGATAGATTGCATTTTTCTGATCATTTTTCATATATAATTTATTTCATTTGGAGTTACGGTTGAATTTCTATGATTTTTAGAAGTTTAGGACATTTTCTGGAATTTCCTAAAAAGAATAAATCCAGAAAATTGCATTACTGCGTCAGCACTGCGTCATGCTGACCTCAGCAGGTCAACAGACCCGGTCCACGTCAAACCTGACCGGTGGGGTCCACGGGTCAGTGACACGGTTAACTAACAAAGTTAATTAAAATAAAACTAGACCTAATCTAGATTAGTTAAGGCCTGGGCCCACATGTCAGTGGCACTTGCTCTAATTAGTGATTAAGTTAAAACTATTAGAGCACTGGGCCCACTAGTCAGTGACTATAGATTGGTTAGCTGGATGTGATTAGCACTAATCTCGCGGCCACGTTGGCACGCCGGAGTTTGGCCGGCGGCAACCAATGGGACGGCGGAGACGCGTCGGGTTCACGCTACAGGGCACCGTTTAGGGCGCGGTTTGGTTCTACGACGAGCTGGATGGGTGCCGCATCCAGTGGTGCAAGCGGTTGGGTGCGGGGAGGCAGGGAACATCGGCGACGACGACAACCGCGGTGGCCGGAGTTTGGACCTCAGCGAGAACGGTGTTGCAGCGCACGACAGGAACAACGGGTGGGTGCTATGGACTCCTGACGGCGTGCTGAGCATGTTGTAGTGCTCGGTTGCGGTCATAGCTAGCTCTGGCCGCGGTGGCGATGAGGCCTGACGGCGGCGAGCTTCGGAGCTCAAGGGGACGGCAACTACAGGATGCTAGGGACGACGGGGTAAAGGGGAATCGGGTCAGTGGCTCACCGCGGAGCTGCAGGGATGGTTAGCGGGCTCGGGGACGTCCGGTAGCTCCCGAATCGACGACGAGGATCCACGGCGGCTGGCGATGGAAACGGCGATGCTGGTGACGTTGTGGCACGTCCGTAGTTCCATGGCTTGGTAGAGAGGATGAGGAAGACGTCCCGGAGCTCTTGGACAGGTCAGGGGAGCAAGGGGGTGGCTGTGGCCGCGGTAAACGGCGTCGGCGGCGATGAGCTCGCTCGGTTGCGCTCGTGTTCTTGCAGGAGAGAGGGGGAAATGGGCGGGGGTGAGAGGGTTTGGCACGCGACGTGCGTGGCGTCGTCCGGGGTCCAGAGGGAAGCGGCAAGCAGGAGGTGGCAGGCGCGTGCGCGCAAGGCGTGCTGGCCACACCGCTGGCGATCCTCTGGCAGAGGAGGAAGACGACATGAAGGGAGGCGGTGGTGGGCTGGGCCGGCCAGCTACTGTGCTGGGCCAGCAGGGCGCTAGGTGGGCTGCTCCACGTAAGCTACAGGTAAATTCTCCTCTCTTCTTTTTTTTGTTTTTCTATTTTGTTTCTCTGTTATGGTTTAGTAATAATGCTAAACCATTTTATAAAATCCTGGAAATAATTATGGGTGCTTTCTGAATTATTCCAGTGACCCTCAACAATTTCCAACATTTTTGGAGCATCTAAAATATATATAGCATTTAAATAGCTCCAATCCAAATATGTTTGAATTAATTCAAAGCCCAAATATGTCCTGAAAAAATGTAAACCATCTTTGGTAGATGCTTCCACCTCCATCCATAAACGTTGAACATTTTTAAAGGGCATTTTGAGTTCATTGAAGATTATTTTAGGTTGAACCTATTTGATTTGATGTGGGTGCTAGGGTTTGAACAATCCCCATTTCAGGTTTAAATGAAATTTAAACATGATGCAGCAACCAAGCTAGTCCAAGTGCATAGCAAGGCTAGGGACGTGACACCGGAGCCCCATGAGAGGGTCGTGTTTCTTCCTCGTTTTATCCACGGGCTCGGGTTTCCCCTTCACCCATAGATTTGCGGCATCATGTATTATTACTGGATTGATTTTCATGATTTGTCCCCCAATTCTTTCCTTAACATCTCGGCGTTCATCATCGAGTGTGAGGCTTTTATCCATATTTCGCCCCACTTCGGCTTGTGGCTGAAGATCTTCAACGTGAAGCCCAAGGTGGTGAATGGCGAGCACGCCGAATGCGGCGGCGCCATGGTGAGCAAGATGCCCAAGGTCTTATGGCCGACGGGTGCCTTCAATGATTCCATCAAGGAGTGGCAACAGCAGTGGTTCTATATCACCGAACCGCGCGGTAAAAAGTGGGCCGCTGCTCCTGAATTCAGATCCGGAGCCCTACTGCGGCTCAAGTTCTGGCCCGAGAAGGGCCTGAACTGGTCCTCATCCGACGAGCTGTCAGTGCTCCAAACGCGCCAGAGCGTGGTCGACAAGGATGGTAAACTCGTCAACGTAGTCCAGGTGATGTTAGTTTGCTTGGTTCTCCCTTGCCAGCGTCGAGCCTGCAATTTGTGGGAATACGACCCAGCCGAGCACCAGACCCTTCGGGAGCTCTATGGCTCCTCCCACAAGGACATCTGGAAGGTGCTCTTCAAGTCCGGCAAACCATGGCCGGGCTCCGCTGAGGATCGCGGGTATCAACTATCCCGCTCTGCAAGTCCGGTAAGTCATTGCTGTGCTATGTCCATCCATGTTTTAGCTGGCATGTCCCAAGGGAGACGATTTTATCATGCTTTCTACAATAATCCCAGGAATGGACGAAAAAGGTGGAGCGGATACACTATCCTGCCCCGCTGTCGGAAGAACCGGCCGGACCTCTTCTGACAAAGATACTGGTCCCAGCACCTTACGAGGCGCCGAAGAAAGAGGCCTCCAAGAAGGTTAAGAAGACCCGGAGTGGCCTCCGTTGTGGCGATGCTTCAGACGCAAAATCCGAAGAATCTAGTGACCATCCCTCCTCCGAAGACGAAGAGGAGGAGGAAGAAGACGAGTCCCCCGCAGGGGGAGGGAAGAAAAGGACGGCTTCCTCATCCCTGGAGGCCGAATCGCCAAAGAGGGGGAAAGGTTCCCTCCTCGAGGCGTCCACCACGGCCGATAGCAGCCCGGAGGGATCGTGGCCCAACCTGGTAAAGTCATAAGTATACGAAATCCGAACACGCCTACGTGCCCGAAGTCATTAGGATGTAGTAGTTTAACTGTCGCTATACTTCATGCAGCCCGACGAGGCGCCACGCCGGACCGTCCTCATCGGAGGATTCGCTGAGCTCAGATGCCATGGAGAGCGAGACACCCACAGAGGCCCCTTCCCCGAAGCCTAGGCGCGACACCGATGTGTCGTCTCAGCAGGACCCGGACCAGTGGGGCATATCTCTGGGGCCGGATACACGGGAGCAGCGGCTCCCATGCGTGTCAACGGCGGGGGCGGTCTTAGGTTCGGCACGCAGCCGGACACGGTCCTGGAGACCTTTAAAGTTCCAGGATCGGGCGAGCAACCACCTTTGACGGGGGAGGCTCGCCCACTCCGCCAGCAACCTCTGTCCAAGCAGAGTTGCCGGGCGGCCTATCGACAGCGCTAAAGAGCGCGTCCATCGTCGATGAACATCATGCCCTCATGGGTGCGGTGATTGAAAAGATTCAGTCCGCTGAGAGCGGACTGAATGAATCCTGCATTAGCCTTATAAAAGGCTTTGAGGTATGTTTTTAGAAACCTTTGGGAGATTGTCATACCATGAGTAGTAGCCCCTGATGCACTGTGCGATGAAAGAGAGAGAAAGCCGGATAGGGGATCAAATTTCCGCTTTGCAGGAGACTCAATTAATGACGGGTATCCCTTTGTTTGAAAACATGCATCTGCAGAAACGACCACGTCTCATAATGCGGAGGTGTCCGGACTAAGCAGAGTCTGGAACGGGCCGAAGCGGAACTTGGCCGCGTGAAGAAGCAGTTGGAGGACAATCAAGGTATGTCGAAACCTTTTGCTAAGTTGAGCACGAATTAGAAGTTGTGCCTGATGAAAATATTTGTATTGTTTTCTCTAGGAGCGAGTGTCGAAATTGAGGCACTGAAGAAGGCTGTGGCCGAAGCCGACAAGAAGGCCGCCGCCGAGCAGGCTCTTCGTGAGAAGCACGAGGCCAGGGTCATTGAAGCTCAGGAGAGCTCCAGGAGGCCGTGAAGAAAAGCGAGACCTTGGAGCAGAGTCTAGCAGGGAAAGAATCCAAACTCGCCCAAGCTCTCCCAGCCGCAGATGATGCTCGGGAAGAAGCCTGAGGTGCTCTGAAGTACATTCAGGAGGCATGGGAGGTTGCGGTTGGTAAGGCCTTTTGTACTCAAGGCCGTTTTTACATAGTAATGGGAGGAATTCTAGGCGACAAGCTGAATTCTTGTTTCTCCAGGGGCGTTTGCGGACCTGCCACACAGCATATCAGATGCTGCCCAATTCTACCAGACTGAGGAGAAGAAGTCTGCGGAGAAGCATTTCTGGTCGTAGTATTTGGCACCGAATTATCCGGTGCCCTTTATCGATCAACTAAACCAGCTGGTCGAACTGCACCAGGCGGCCGAACTAGCCATGAAGGACTTGGTTGTCCGGCTATGGCCCGCGGAGCCAAATCCAAGCCGTTACTTCGGACTCGTGAAGCGGATTGTTGGTGCTTGCCCTCGGCTCGATGTCATTAAGCGATCGGTCTGCATAGAGGGTGCACGCATGGCGTTTGCCCGTGCGAAGGTGCACCGGGGGAAGCTTGATGCTGAGAAGCTGATGACTGAGGGACCACCAGAGGGTAAGGAGCATCGCAAGCCCGAGTTATACTATGAAGGTGTCCTAAAAGGAGCCCGCCTTGTGCCGGATCAGTGTACCAAAGACACTATATTTCCCTGAAGGCAGTCATGTCGTCCTTTATAATGCGGGATAATGGCACTGTTATTATTTATTGCCTGTTTATATGAACATTTGTTCTTCCTGTGCGGCTGTTTAATGTATATAAATCCTGAGAGTTGGCCAGTCGTCGGCTTCTGCCCCCACGTAAAAAGTACGGGGGTGTTCGGGACATACCTGAACACTCTTTATCCCATTGTTGAATCCTTTTAAGGAGGTGTTCCTCACCACGAACCAGGCAATCAGACTATAGGGCTTTATCACTCTCACTTAGCCATAGGAATTCGAGTATGGTAGGCGCAACCCCTAGTATTCGAAAGACCGTACTAGGGGCTCTAACGGCGCCTGATCAGAAAACCGATCTGTCACACTCTGCATTGATTATGGCATTGTGCCGAATGAATCTTTAAAGATTTTACAACCTCTTGAATAGCTGACCAGCTCTCGCCGTATCATGACACTCCGTTTTCGGCTTTCTCTAGGTGCTCGTCCGAAAGAACCGGGACACAATCGTAGTTCTCCCAGTGCTACCTTAGCCGATAGAGCGGAACGTAAGGTACCAAAGCATGTGAGTCGGGCAAACCCAACTAATGACCCAAGACATGATTCGGAGCTGATGCACATAGTGCTATAAGTTCGGGGTGCCGAGCGACCAAAAAGGTGGCCGGACTTTATTGCCATATAATGAGTACTATGAAGCCCCTGGCATAGTGGGGCATAACGCGATGTACAAGTGCCATTTATGACCAAAAAGGCGTCAATGGGGAATGACGACTGGTAAGTGTTTTTAAGTCTATGCATTGTAGTAGAGTGATATGTCTATGCATATGAGTACGGTTTATGCTTATGAAAAGAGGTGTTTTGGCGGAACCAGTCGTGGCCGGACTGGAGGAGACTGTGTGTGGATCCGAAGTGTATCCGGACTGTCTCCTTGGGGGGGGGGGTTTACTTATGTGTTCCCACCTTGTGCGTCCGAGCTGACTCCACGCCGCCAGTCTTGTTCTGCGCAAAAGTCAGTCTGCAAAGACAAATGCTTAAAGGCAGTTGCATGTTATATTGTGGTTGAACCGCGGGTGCCTGATTGGCGCCTGGCTGAACCAGGCTATCGTGCCATAAGTTAACTCGTACTCCTCAGTTGGTGTCCGGGTAGTTGGCTGCCGAATCAAAATTTGATAAATGGGCACGACTCGCTATTCTAGTGGCGGTATGATTTCCACTCTGAGGGTGGTGTTCGGCCTTGCCCATAATTGTGACTATGTCACGCGGGATTGGCCTGATGTTGTACCCCGTGGTTCGTCCCAATAGTATGTGGTAGTTACTGTATAAGGGGACAATGCCGAAGACTTATTCTTCGGCATGGTATTTGTTTGGTGATCCGAAGACAACCACTAGTGTGGTGGGCCTGTAAAACTTGGCCTTTGCACCTGGCATCTTTTTAGAAGATGTTATTGATAGTTTTATGCCTGTGGGGGCTCGTTTGAGATGGAACCCACAAACTAATGGTGAGTGCAATTAAATTGCTATGGTTGATGTTGTCCGGACGGTCGGTGTAATCGGAGATGATCGACCATATTTTTGTACTGTGGAGGATTTTCCTTTGACCTCGCCATGTTTGATTGGTCTTTCGTTGTTTGAAACCTCCTTTCATTGTTTCTGGCGCACGACCGGCCATTTTTTTTTGAGGATCCGGCATTCTCTGTTGGTATGCTCGGCCGCCCTTCTAGGGGTACCATGAATTTCACATGGTTGATCGAGTATGCTGCTCGAGCCGGATGGGCTTGGGCTGTTCTTTTTCCGCTGACCGGACTGGGGGCCGCTGAATTCGGCACCAACTTCCTTGACTTGATGCTTATGGCAATTGCGTCGAGGTTTGTCGATGCTGCCTCGCGTTTCCTGCGTATTGTCCCGGACCATGCTATATTGGCGTCGGGGTGTGGGCTTTAGGTTCTCCTTCTTAGGTTGAGGTAGCGAATTGCGTCTTGTGTACCCTTTGGCGGGGGGGTCGAGTCCGTATTCCTCGGTGGCCAGGACCTTGGTCTATCTGTTTGTGAGCAAATCTTGGTCAGATTTGAGCTGCTGTTGCTTCTTTTGTAGGCTTTTCGCCGTGGCCATAAGCCGTCGCTTAAAGTGAACTTGTTCCACGGGATCCTCAGGCACGCCGAATTCATCGTCGCTGAGGCTCACCTCGTCTTCGGAGGGGGGCATGTAGTTTTCCCTCTCCAAGTATCCGTCCGTCGCCTGTCCGGCCTGCTCAAAGGAAGGCTGATCGGGGTTGTATTCATCTTCGGCACCATCTGGATTGTTTTTGACTGCTGTGTCTGTATTGTTGTGGCGGGGCTTGGGGCGGCGCTGATGACGTTCATACTTTGCCTTCTTCCTTGAGGGGTTATCCTCCATTGCCTCATCGCCATTGGTTTCTTTCGGAGTGTCCACCATATATATATCATATGAGGATGTGGCTGTCCAGCACCCCACAGGCGGTGGTTCCTGTTCTTCTCCTACATCGTCGTCCACACCGTCAATGTCTTCAGAGTCGAAGTCAAGCACGTCGGTCAAATCATCGATTGTGGCAATGAAGTGGGTGGTGGGTGGGCAACGAAATCCCTCGTCGCCTGCTTCCCACTTGAGCCAGGCATAATTCGGCCAAGAGTCTCCTGACAAAGAGAGAGACTTTAATGAGTTTAGCATGTCGCCAAAGGGCGAGTGCTAGAAAGATGTTATAGCGGTGAACTCCATCGCCGAGCCCAACCAGATTGGCGGGCTCGAAGCACGCAGACTAGAACTGCGGCGGACACGAGTCCGGGTCCGTGTCTGAGCTTCCTTGGGGTGAAGTCGTGTTCGGTTCTACCGCCGATGAGTGTGCGGCCTCCGGGGCGGGGTCCATCCACCTGTCCTCGGACGACGCAATCTGCCCCGGATTTAGGTCTGGAGCTCCTGCAGGTGCGATATCCCGAGTATTGTCCAACAGTAGGTCTAAGCCGTGCTCATCGTGACTGTTCGGCGCTCCTGGCGCAGGACCGAATCCGTTGAAGATCAAGTCTCCGCGGATATCGGCCGTGTAGTTCTAGTTTCGAACGACACGATGGCGAGGGCGTGGCTGTCGATCTGTTCGAATGGCCTGCGAATTGGCCGCGGTCGCAACCGCCGAACATGAAGATCTGTCCGGGGAGAAAAGTCTCACCCTAGACAGTGTTGTTGTTGATGATTGAAGGAGCCATCAAGCCTTGCAGCGACAACACAGAGGAACTCTCAATGAAAGCACCAATGTCGGTGTCAAAACCGGTGGATCTCGGGTAGGGGTCCGATCTGTGTGTCTAAGGCTAATGGTAACAGGAGGCAAGGGACACGATGTTTGACCCAGGTTTGGGCCCTCTCGATGGAGGTAAAACCCTACTTCCTGCTTGATTGATCTTGATGATATGAGTATTACAAGAGTTGATCTACCACGAGATCGTAGAGGCTAAACCCTAGAAGCTAGCCTATGATGATTATGATTGTGTCTCTAAGGATTAAACCCTGCAGTTTATATAGACACCGGAGGGGGCTAGGGTTTACACAGAGTCGGTTACAAAGAAGGAAATCTATTATCCGGATCGCCAAGCTTGTCTTTCACGCAAAGGAGAGTCCCATCCGGACACGGGACGAAGTCTTGAGTCTTGTATCTTCACGCTCCAATAGTCCGGACAAAGTGTATAGTCCAGATGTCCGGATATCCCCTAATACAGGACTCCCTCAGGTACCCGCGAGTGATGTGGAGATGGGTTGACCTGGAGGATGCCCGCGAGATAATTACGAGGCATGGCCGGGCATTCCTAGCCCTTGCCGCAAGTCCTCAAGGCGGGCAGCGGGTCACATCTTCGTGAGTCTCGCTTGTTACCCGCGTTCAGTAATCCACTATGATTTGGATATTTGATCCGAGGGCCTCGGCCCGATAGCACTAACCATCACGTGGGCATAGTATGGGCGTTCTGCGTCGTATACATCAGCCGAAGCTTAATAGATGTCAGCGACTGAGCAGCGCACGCTGGGTTAGACTGCGTAAGCACCTGCCTTTTTGAAGGAGGCAGCTAGGTCTGCTCACCGGCCGCGTACGCAACATGCAGGAGTTCCCGGGGCGATGGACGATGACCCCTGGGGGCATAGGTTTAGTTCGGCGTGCTGGCCTCTCTATTAAGCCTAGGTCGGGTTGCGGCGTATTGTTTGTCCGAGGCCAGGCATGACCCAGGAAAGTGTGTCCGGCCGGAGTTAATCGAGCATGGTGGATAAGTTGGTGCACCCCTGCAGGGAAGAAAACATCTATCGATAGCCTTTCCTAAGATAACGGACACTTGGAGTTGTATCCCGATTGATACAACTAGAACTGGATACTTGTGATGAGAATTGGATTGTGATGAGAAATGGATAGTACAGTTCTGGGATTTCTTTCTCGCAGGGAGTCGAGAAAGGATCTCTGGCCGAGGTTGATAAGACTACTACTACTTTACTTTATGCTACTCTACTCCCTCCTGTTTGCTGCAAGATGGTGGTTTCCAGAAGATGCTAGTCTTCGATAGGACTAGGCCTTCTCTCTATTCTAGCATTTCTACAGCCCAGTCCACATATACAGCCTTTCTTTGATAATGTTGCATATGTAGTGTAGATCCTTGCTTGCGAGTACTTTGGATGAGTACTCACGGTTGCTTTGCTCCCCTTTTTCCACCTCTTTCCATTCTTCCCGGATGCTGCAACCAGATGGTGGAGCCCAGGATCCAGACGCCACCTTTGACGAGGACTGCTACTATGCTGAGGGTGCCTACTACTACGTGGAGGCCGCCGCCGACCAGGAGTAGTTAGGAGGCTCCCAGGCAGGAGGCCTTGCCTTTTCGATCGCTGTTGCTTTTGTGCTAGCCTTCTTAAGGCAAACTTGTCTAACTCATGTCTGTACTCAGATATTGTTGCTTTCGCTGACTCTTGTGTATTCGAGCTTATGTATTCGAGCCCTCGAGGCCCCTGGCTTGTAATATAAAGCTTGTATTATTTTAATTTGTGTCTAGAATTGTGTTGTGATATCTTCCCGTGAGTCCTTGATCTTGATCGTACACATTTGTGTGTATGATTAGTGTACGATTGAATCGAGGGCGTCACAAGTTGGTATCAGAGCCGACTGCCTGTAGGTAGCCCCCTTTCCAACTCCTTGGCCGAAGTTGAGTCTAGTCACTAGAAAAGTTTTACTAACATGGCTGTGTGTCTTATGGGCCCACGTCGCCATTGGGTGGTATTAGGATCTTTTACTCCTTGTCTATACTCTGGGACTCTAAACTCTCTTCTACTTGGGTTAAACAAATTTACTAGCTCTAACATTAGGATCCTGTGACCACATTCACCCCAAAGTTGGATAAGCCACAGTTACTCCTTAGAATAGCATCTTGAATAGTGCACGCACTGTCGTGTTGACTACTAAGTGATATCCATCGTACCTCTTTCATTATGCCTGTTTCATCATGAATGATCCTTTGTGTTTGCAAATGCTCGATACTAAACTACCCCTGTTACATAGCAGGATGGTTAGACCTGCTGGTCGTGGTCGTGGTGGCAACGATCCACCACCGCCTGAATTCTTTGCTGGAATGATTCAACAGTTTGAGCTGAACCGCCAGTTCATGGAAGGAATGATGGCTCAGTTTCCTCATCCGAATATGAAGCAACAGCCAGCCCTAGTTACTCCGCAGGACTTCATGCGCCTCAACCCAACTATCTATCGTAGCTCAACTCAACCCCTTGATGCTGATGACTGGCTCTTCGATATCACGTATGAAATGGAGTATGCTAGTGTGGCCCCTGCTAGCAATGTCACATTTGCAACATTCTTTCTGAAGGGTCCCGCTGCTCAATGGTGGGACAGCCACAGGCGTACCCTACCTACTAGAACGGTCATCACTTGGCCTGATTTCCAAGCTGCCTTTCATGCCCGCTTCATTCCTCAGGGAATCATGGACAGGAAGAAGCGAGATTTCTGCAACCTCACCCAAGGCAACAAGTCTGTAGATGCTTATCAGTGGGAATTCTTGGACTTGTCCCGTTATGCTGAAGAAGACATTGCTACTGATGCTCATAAGCAGGAAAAGTTTCGTGATGGACTTCAACCTGATATCAAGCTAGCACTGCTCGTTCATGACTTTGCCGACTTCGCCACCTTGGTGAACAAGGCTATTCAGGTTGAGACTGGTCTACAGGAACATCAGGCGTAGCCGTGACGCTGGCCCATCTTTGGGCCCGTCAGTGCAGAAGCGTTGGATATGGATTCCCCGCAGCATGTATCGTCCAACTGCACCTGCACCAAGACAATCCTATGCTGCACCTTGTCTGCCTCCTCCTCTGGAGTGGCAGCCTCTTCGAGCTGTACCACCCCTAGCTCCTGCTCCCAATCCCAATGATGGTCTGTGTTTCAAGTGTGGCCTTCCAGGTCACCGTTCTAGGAACTGCCCTCAGAATCAAAATCAGTTGACTTTGCCTTCTAGTGCTCGTGGTAACAATCAACCCCACAACAACAATGCCCGACCTTATGGTTGTGGGCAGGCTAACAACATTGATCTGAATGAAGCTCAAGACCAGCCTGCTACTGTGATGGGTACTCTCCTTGTTAATTCGGTACCAGCTTCAGTTTTATTCGATTCAAGGGCATCACATTCATTCATGTCAGAAAAGTTTGCATACACACATGACATTCGATGCGAGCCCATGAACACTTCGATAGTGGTACGCACCCCTGCGGGCCGATGTCAAACTACCATGACGGGTCGCGATGATCCCGTTGAGATTGAAGGGTTGGAATTCCTTGTTTCTCCCATTATTCTGGAGTCTTCCAATATTGACCTCATTCTGGGAATGGAATGGTTTAAAGCACATACTACCTCTATCATTTACGCCACCAAGGTCGTTCACCTCCTACATCCTTCCGATGAGATAGTAAGCTACCATGCTCAGATTTTTCAAAACACCGAAGCACGACTTTATGTCTTGAACGCGTTGACCGCGGCTCCTCTTGAGGGAATTGAAAAGATTCCAGTCATTCACGACTTCCAAGACATCTTTCTAGAAGAACTTCCAGGAATACCCCCTGCTCGGGCTGTCGAGTTCATCATCAACTTGAAACCAGGCACCGTTCCTTTCGCCAAACGACCCTACAAGATGCCGCCTCATGAGCTCCTTGAAATTAAGGAGGAAATCAACAAATCTCTTCGCAAGGGTTTCATTCGTCCAAGTTCCTCTGCTTGGGGAGCACCTTCTCTCTTTGTGAATAAGAAGGATGGAGCAAATCGTTTGGTCCAAGACTACCGTCCTTTCAACCAAGCTACAATTCAGAACAAATATCCCCTTCCTCGGATCAATGATCTGTATGATCAACTGGCTGGTTCATCAATATTATCTAAACTCGACTTGAGGTTGGGTTACCACAAGATCCGTGTTTGTGAAGACGATATTCCAAAGACCGCATTCGTCACTCGTTATGGTTCTTACGAGTACACCGTCATGTCATTTGGTTTAACCAATGCTCCAGCTACATTGTCTCGTCTGATGAACTACATATTCATGGATTACCTCAACAAGTTCGTCATAGTCTATCTGGATGATATTCTGGTATATTTGAAGAATAAAGAAGAACATGCTGAACATCTTCGTCTTGTTCTGGAAAAGCTTCGAGAGCATCAGCTTTATGCCAAGTATTCCAAGTGCGAATTCTGGCTTCCTGAAGTAACCTACCTTGGGCATGTCATCTCCAAGGATGGTATTGCCGTCAACCCAGAGCGAGTTCAGGCTATTCTTGACTGGACCCCTCCGAAGACTATCAAGCAAGTCAGAAGCTTTCTCGGACTTGCTAGTTATTGCCGCCATTTCACCGAGAACTTCTCCAAGATTGCCAAACCACTGACTAATCTGCTTCACAAAGGCGTTAAGTTCGATTGGACAGACAAATGTCAGGAAAGTTTCCAGGCACTCAAGGACAAGCTGACTTCTGCCCCAGTGCTTCCTCCCCCTGATTCTCGCAAGGACTTGGTCATCTATTGCGACGCTTCACGACAAGTATTAGGTTGTGTCCTAATGCAAGAGTGCAGGGTGATTGCTTATGCCTCCCGTCAAGTGCATCCTCACGAAGAGAACTACCCAGTTCACGACCTCGAGCTTGTTGCAGTTATCTTTGCACTGAAGCTATGGCGACAGTACCTTCTCGGCAATCGTTGCGAGATCTTCACCGATCATCAGAGTCTGAAGTACCTGTTTACCTAGCCAGATCTGAACCTCCGTCAGCAGCGATGGATGGAAGCTATTGCTGACTACAACTGTGGTATATCTTATACACCTGGCAAGGCTAATGTAATGGCCGATGCCCTGAGCCGCAAGTCTTATTGCAATAATCACATGGTTCATAAAGCTCAACCCCGCCTTTATGAAGAACTTTGCAAGCTGAACCTTCAACTAGTTCCACAGGGTTCTCTGAATAACCTTGTCTTGGAACCAACTCTTCTGAAAGCAATTAAGTCTGCTCAAGCCAAAGATGCTCATGTTGATCTGATGAAAAAGGATCTTGCCTTAGAGAAATCTAGAGATTTCTCGCTTGCTGAAGATGGGACCTTATACTTCAGAGATCGTATTGTAGTACCCCAGTTCGAGCTTATGACAGAGAAGGTGATGAAAGAAGCGCATGACACCCCTCTCTCTATTCATCCAGGAAGTACCATGATGTATCTAGACATCCGTCAAAAGTACTGGTGGTCTAAGATGAAGCAAGACATTGCTCGATATATTGGAGAATGTGACATTTGTCGTTGCATCAAAGCAGAACATCAGAAACCGACTGGACTTCTACAACCGCTTCCGATTCCTGAATGGAAGTGGGATAAGATTCAGATGGACTTTGTCACTGGCCTTCCCAAGTCTCAGAAAGGTGACGATGCTATCTTTGTCGTCATCGACCAATTCTCGAAGGTTGCTCACTTTCTGCCAGTCAAGGAGACAATCACTGCTAGTCAATTAGCAAACTTGTATATCTCCAGAATTGTGTCACTCCACGGCATTCCGAAGGAGATCAGTTCAGACCGCGAAAGTATTTTCACTTCAAAGTTCTGGGATAGTTTCCAAGAGGCAATGGGAACTCATATTACCTGGAGCACTGTTTATCATCCCCAATCCCAAGGCCAAGTCGAGCGAGTCAATCAAATTCTTGAAGACATGCTTCAGCCTTGTGTTATTTCTTTCGGCAAGAAATGGGAAGAATCTCTCCCATATGCGGAGTTCTCTTATAACAACAGCTATCAAGCCAGCTTGAAGATGGCACCCTTAGAGGTGCTCTATGGACGTATGTGCCGAACCCCTCTGAATTGGTCAGAAACTGGGGAACGGACACTCATTGGTCCGGATATTATTCAACAAGCTGAAGAGCAGGTTCGCATTATCTAGGATAATCTCAAGGCGTCCCAGCCCCGCCAGAAGAGAAACTATGACCGGAAACACTGGGTTCAACTTATCAACCTGGTGATCAAGCTTATCTGCGTGTCACTCCTTTGAGAGGCACTCATCGGTTCAGAGTCAAGGGCAAGCTAGCTCCATGCTACATTGGTCCCTTCCGCATTCTCGCCCGTCGAGGACTGGTGAATTGGAGTTGCCACCTCAGTTCTATCACGTCCATGACGTATTCCATGTGTCGCAACTTCGTCGATGTTTCAAGAATCCGAAACGTGAAGTGGATCCGGAATTGATTGAAGTTCAAAATGATCTCACTTATAAAGAGCATCCGATCCACATTCTTGAAGAAGCTGAACGTCAAACCCGCCAGAAGGTTACCAAGTTCCTCAAAGTGCAATGGTCGAATCATACTAAAGATGAAGCCACTTGGGAACGCGAAGATAACCTCCGGGTTGAATACCCCGACCTGTTCCCTTCTACCTTTTAATTCTCGGGACGAGAATTTCTTTTAGAGGAGGAGAGTTGTAACACCCCGGTGTAATGATGCTACAGTAACCCTTGGGGTTAAGCTAATCATTTTGCTAAACAAGTGTTTGGTCATCATTGTCTTCTATCTCTTTCATTATTCCAGTTGAATTCAAATTCAAATTCTAAGTGAAATTCAAAATTTCTCAAACATGGAAACTAAAATGTTCATCATGTGGCAAATATTCTTTTGACAATATTGGTGGTGAACCAACATTTTTGCAAAGTGGCCTAAAATAGCTATAACAGAAAGTTGTTAAAAGAAAAAGCAAAAGTTAAAAAAAAGAAGAAGAGAAAGAGCACATGCCACTGTGGACTGGGCCAAGTGCACAATGCCTGGCCCGAACCTCGGCCCACTCCAGCTGGTCCGGCCCAGCCCCTCCCCGGATCGCCTTCTCCCCCTGTTCCCCCCGACCGGGGTCGCAACAGGGGCGAGCCCCGCCGGATCACCTCGCCGGCCTCGCTGGGAGAGAATAAGGGCGACGCCTCGGGCGCCTCTCCCACTCACCGCACCACTTGCCCCGCTCTGCCTCTCCCTCTCCCCACCAGTTTCCTCCTCGCCTCCCCCTCGATTCCCCGTCCACCTCCGAGCGCAGTCGCCGCTGCCCTCCATCGTTGTCGCGGCCACCGGCGGCCCCGCGCCCGCTGACCTTGTCTGTGAGCTCCGCCGGGGTCGACTCCTTCGACTGGTGGCCTCAGCTGGAGCTCGGAGGCGCAGCAGCATCGGATCCCCTTCGTCCCCATCTCTGGCTACCGTCGATCTTCTTCGTCTTCGGCGCCGCCCCTGCAGCTCCTAAACTACCACCGAGCCTCCTTGTGCTCCGCAGTGAGCTCTCCTTCCTCCCCGCTCTCTTCTCCTCGCCCCCGTGGCCCCTAGCCCCTCGCTCGTTGAGCGCCCGAACGCGCCGCCTGTGCTTGTCGCCGGCGTGCCTCCGGTGACCAAATGGTCACGGATGTGCGCCCAACAGCTTCACCGCACCGCGTAGAACCTGCCCAGCCTCTTCTTTTGCTCCGTAGCACGCTGCTCCGCTGAATCCGTCTTCCACCCATATGTGTCGCCGCCTCCGCCGCTCGCCGGCGTCGTTCCGGTTATCCCCAAGCCCAACCCGTAGCTTCATGAGACGCGCGACGTCGCTAGCTTTCGAACGGGAGTAGCCACACCCGTTTTGGGCCACCGTGGCGAAATCCCGAGGCTCGCCGGTGCCCTCCGCTACATTTTGGCTCGCCGGAGCCAACTCCGGCGCCGGCATCCGACGTGGCCGACACAGGGCCACCCCGAGTCCTCGCCAGCAGGCCCACAGGCCCCAATTATTGGGTTGACTCGGTCGGCTGCCGACTGGCAGCCAGTGGCACTGACATGCGGGCCCCACTGCGTAATTAAACTAATTAAAATGATTTTATAAATGAACTTATTAGTTAGTTTAATGTGTCACTGACATGTGGGGCCCAACTGTTAATTAACTCTATTTAATTAAAATAAACCTTTATGCCTTTACATCTGTGACAAATGGGACCTTTGGACAGTTTGGCACAGTCGGCCGTCTGTTGATTGCGGCGTCATAGTGATGTCATGCTGACATAGTAATTCTTTTTGATAATTTATTTAATTCCAGAAAATGTTTAAATCTTTATAAATTCATAGAAAATAAACCGTAGCTCGGATGAAAAATGTTTTCTACTTGAAAGTTGCTCAGAAAAACGTGATGAATCCGGATACGTGGTTCGTTTACCTGTCAGATACCTCTAACTATCTGAACATGGAACATTCCCCCTCACAGTCATTTATCGACCTGAGTCGTAACCGGAAAACATTCGGTTGAATTTCTTCACCTTTATCGTGTAGCCATACGTCAGGTCACAACCGGCACAACATATTGCCACATTATGCTTTGTGATGCTATGTTTGCTTTATATTTACTGTTTCTTCCCCCTCATCTCTCCGGTAGACCCCGAGACCGATGCTGCCCCTGTGATCGACTACGTCAACGACGACCCCTCCTTGCCAGAGCAACCAGGCAAGCCCCCCTTTGATCATCCCAATATCGCCCATTCCATTCTCTCATGCTTGCATTAGATTTTGCTATTGTTATTGTTTTCTCCTATTCTGATGCATAGCCTGCTTTTGTAACATGCTTGTTGTTACCTTACCTGCTTATCCTAAACTGCTTAGTATAGGTTGGTTAGTGATCTATCAGTGACCCCCACCTTGTCCTTGTTGCCCCTGCTTCATCATCGAAGACCCGATCAACGGGATCGAAGACCAGCCCCGACACCGCACATCACTTTCCCTTAGTTGCTCGACCTTTCGCTTTGGGTTACTATCGAGTGCCGAGGGTGAGACCTCTACAACACTTCTGATGTTAACCCTGTAGTGTAGCTATTCGGTCGTGGTCATCGAGGGTGATTCCGCCTTAACCACTTTCGAAGGACTCTGCCGTGCAACCCCTCAAGTGTGAACCTCGGGGGTGATTCCTCTTACGTTCACCTTGATGATTACATCGAGTGGAATTCATCGGGGATGATTCCTCGGGTTTTCCCCTTGATGTTTAGACACACAGTTACTATGATTACTTGGACTTTAGCACTGTTACTTGGAAAGGCGGGTCGACCCTGAGTGGTACCCGCGAGTGATGTGGAGACGAGTTGTCCAGGAGTACACATTTGTGTGTATGATTGAATCGAGGGCGTCACAGAGTCAAATGATGTTGGTGGTATTTTTGTGGGAAGGGGGATGCAAGAGCTTTAAAATGAGCTAAAGAACGTCAAAATCGGAGTTCGGGTGAATTAGTTATGGACAAAACAAAAATCAACCGAAGTTGATATCTACAGGTTGCGGACGTCCAGAAATGGACAGATGTCCGGTGGGCTTGGAAATCCGTAAAATCTGATCTGTAATGGGATGCCGGACGTTCGGTAATGTCCGAATGTCCGGTGCTTAGAGAGGCTCTGGACGTCCGTAAATGTCCGGACTTCCGGTGAGTCTCGGGTAACTCGGGATCGAGATCGGGGACGCGATTTTGGGCTGAAAAAGTGGATTTCGTGGTCAAAATTCACGGGATTTGACGGATGGAAGATGGGGAAACTTGGGGAGATTCAAGATCCACTTGAAACCAAGCAAATCCACGGATGAAATCAAGAAAACATCATCAAACCAACAAATCACAAAAAAATTTGGGGCTATTTTTGGTGGGGATTTTTGAAATGGGGAAGAACACAACAAAATCAAGCTAGAAAAGGAGGGGTAGGGGCTTTAAATACGTGATCAATGTGGCTCATGATACCATATGATACAGGGCTAACCCGGTGTAGGCCGATCTTTCACTATTCGAGTGGGATCCCTCGAAGAACACGATGAACACAGGGAAGAACGGGGAGAAATCACAAGGGAAAACACTCAAGAACAAGTCCAATCATACATCCACTAGACAATCAAACACACAAGATCCACAAGAGTACATGAACAACAAAAGGAAAGATACAAGGTAGAGTTCATCTCCAAGAGGAGGTCTTGATGGTATCCTAGACGGATCTTTCCGCGAGGGGGTCTTGATGATATCCCGCGGGATCTTCTCACATGGAGGTCTTGAACTCCATGGGAGTGGTAGTCTCTCTCTATCAAGAGTAGAGGTAGGAGCAAAGCTCACCTAAGAATGAGCTATCATATTTGCTTACCCTAGCTAGAGGAAGGGAATGGAGTATATATAGGCTAGTCCACGAAGGGGTAAGTGAGGAGGGGATACATGGGCCTTTGGCCCGGCTGTGCACGCGCAGGTGCCGAATGTTCGGGCTGCGGGCCAGATGTCCGGGGCTTCGGGATGAGCCGGATGTCCGATGTCTCGGTCGGATGTCCTGGCTGAAGTGGCCAAACTTCGGGTGCGTTCGGTCGTCGATGCCGGATTTCCGGCGGAGAGGCCGGATGTCCGGGTGTTGGCGAGGCGCCGGATGTCCGGGGTCACACCGGATGTCCGGCCGCTGATGTCGTTGGTCGTCGGTTGGGGCAGCTCCTGCGCGGCTGCCTAGGCGCCGGATGTCCGGACTTTGGCCCAGATGTCCGGCCGCTATAGCTTCAGCAGCTCCGTCTTCTTCCGTCTTCGCCTCCAGGCTTTCCTCGCGGATGGTGTAGTAGTTCCTTGGCGTTTGCACTCCTCCTCGACATCCGTGAAGCTCCAACAATACCTATGCATGCACACGGGAGAAGTGTCAAGTAGTATACCATCCTTGAAGGGGTCAAGTGAGCATGTGTAAAGGAGATGATTCACCTTTGTGTATGTGAAGTAGATGTCACACGTGTCACTCGCTGAACGGATGCTTGACATGGCGATGTCCATAGGATGCTCCGCATCACCTGCACTCGACGAAGAGACAATGGTGGAGGAGGATGAGGATGAGGACGAGGATTGGTTGGCCGCCGCCGAGCAGATAGTGCAGGAGGATGAGTACATAGAGGAGGATAGGTTGCCGTTCATCGTATAGCCTGTGACGGAAGCCAGTGGCATTTTAGGGGTTCTCACGTACAAAGCGAAGTCGAAGCATAGGTGGTTGTTCATATTTGTGTACTTGCAATTGTCATATAATGGAATCTCCTTTGTTTACCGATGATTGTTGCAATGGTGTGGATTCGATATGTGGATGCTACCTCATGTACTGAAGTTTGTTTTCTTTACCATCGATTGTTCTAGTGTTGTGGATCCGAGATGTGGAAGCTACGTCATGTACTGAAGTTTGTTTTGTTTATCATCGACTGTTCCAATGTTGTGGATTCGAGATGTGGAAGCTTACCTCATGTACTGAAATTCATAATGTGCAAGCTAAAATTATAGCAAGAACACTCTGAAATTTCTCACACTTTTTTCACAAAAAGTCATCGTGGGTACTAGGAAAAGGAAGAAATATCTTTTTAACCAAACTTGCATACTTTTTTTGGAATTACTGATCACAATGGTAAAACCCTTGCCAGTGCAAACAATGGACATGTTATCATGTACGATGCTATGGAGATTCCCATGGGCATGGTTATGTGAGATAGACCATTTTTTAAGTTTGTGGTATTGCTAGTGTATCATTTTCCCACAAGCTAGCACACATAAAAGGCCCCCATGCAAAATGATTTCATTTTTTGAGGCTTTTCTCGTTTTCAATTATTTCTTTCAGATTATTGTCAAAATTGCATGGATGACTAATCATATGAAGTGCTTGGGAATATGACCTTTCTTTGTGGCTACTGCCAACATTTCTAATGTGCAAGCTAGAAATTATTTCCAAAATTTATAGGGCCAAACTAGAGTACACTTGTAGTTCAAATTTGAATACTTGACGTAAATTGCTAGAAATTCAATAAATCAATGATATGAAACTTTGGCAGTTGGAACCCATGTGGTCTACTTTATGTGAAAATTTAAAGGGCACAATTTACAATCTTATTTGTGACACTTAGAAAAAAGTCATCTTGGGCACAAAAATAACTTTTAATTTGTGGTATTGCGAGTTTATCATTTTCCCACAAGCTAGTGCACATAAAAGGTCCCCATGCAAAATAATTTCAATTTTTGAGGCTTTTTACATTTTTATTTCTTCCAGATTGTTGCCAAAATTGCATGGATTACTAATCATATAAAGTGTTTTGGAATTTGACCTTTCTTTGTGGCTAGTTCCTACATTCCTAATGTGCAAGCTGGAAATTATTTTCCAGATTTTATACGACTAAACTAGAGCACACTTGTAGTTCAAATTTGAATTACTTGATGTAAATCGCTAGAAAATCAATAAATCAATGAAATATAGCAAAACACTCTAAAATCCATAAAAGTTTGGCAGTTGGAATCCCCATGTGGTCTACTTTAGGTGAAAATTGAATGGGCACAATTTACAATCTTATTTGTGGCGCTTGCTTCACAAAAGAAGTCGTCTGGGGCACTAGAAAAATGAAAAAAATAACTTCTAATTTGTGGTATTGCGAGTTATCATTTTCCCACAAGCTACTGCATATAAACGGCCCCCCATGCAAAATGATTTCAATTTTGAGGCTTTTTCATTTTCTATAATTTCTTTGAAATTGTTGCGAAAATTGCATGGATGACTAATCATATAAACTGGTTGGGAATTTGACCTTTCTTTGTGGCTACTACCTACATTCCTAATATGCAAGCTAGAAATCATTTTCTAGATTTTATAGAACTAACTAGAGCACACTTGTAGTTCAAATTTGAATTACTTGATGTAAATCGCTAGAAATTCCATAAATCAATGAAATATAGAAAAGTACTATGAAATTCATGACAATTTGGCAATTGGAATCCCATGTGGTCTACTTTAGGTGAAAACTGAGAGGGCACATTTTACAACCTTATTTCTGACATTGCTTCACACAAAAGTCATCTTGGACACCCATTTTATGATTTGTACACATATTCAAACAAAATTCATACAAATCATGATTCATTCTAAGTTCATGCAAACAACTCAAAATACACTCTAATTTTGGCATACGAGATTCATACAAATCATAATTTATTCGAATAAAACGACAACCTCTGTGTGTCCCTATTCTCAAATTGAAATCTAATCTTCTTTCTCAACCTGCAAGCGACACGCGGTAATGACAGCCATGAAGCTAAGGCCATCCCAAAAGGCAATCGCCCAACGATGTTTCTGCGTGGTAGCGTGTTGGGGACATCGAAGTGCTGGATCCAAGCAGCGTGGTCCTTGATACGTCTCCAATGTATCTACTTTTCCGAACACTTTTGCTGTTGTTTTGGACTGTAATTTGTACGATTTGAATGAAACTAACCCGTACTGACGCTGTTTTCAGCAGAACTACCATGGTGTTTGCAAAAACAAAAAGTTCTTGGAATTGGACAAAATTTTACGGAGAATTATTTTGGAATATATAAAAAAATACTAGGGAAAAGAGTTGCCAAAGGGGGCCACCACAGAGCCACAAGCTAAGGGGCGCCCCTAGGGTGCGCCACCTGTGCTTGTGGGCCCCATGAGGCTCCTTTGCCCTACTGATATGTCCATTTGCATCATGTTTTACTACCGTTATTTATAATTTTTTTTTCATTATTTCACTTTATGATGCAATTATAATGCCTTTTCTCTCTTATTGTGCAAGATCTATATCAAGAGGGAGATTGCCGGCAGTTGGAATTCTGGAACTAAAGAGGCACAACACAGATAGTTATTATCCAGGGCTCCAAATGACCTGCAACTTTACTGAGATTTTTTATTGAATATATAAAAATACTGGAACGAAGAACTACCGGAGGGGGCCGCTCCTGCTGTCCACAAGACAACATGGCGTGCCCTGATGTCTTGTGGGGCCCACGGATGCCCTCCAGTGCCCTGCTTCTTCTATATGAAACCATTTGTCCTATAAAAAAAATAGAAGAATACTTTTGGGATGAAGTGCGGCCATCTCGAGATGCAACCTGGGTAGGAGCACCTTTCCTCTCTGGTGGAGCGATTCCGCCGGGGATACTTTCCTTCAGGAGGGGGAAATCGAAGCCATCGACATCACAATGTTCCTCTCATCATGGGAGGATTCATCTCCATAAACATCTTCACCAGCAACATCTCATCTCAAACCCTAGTTCATCTCTTCTATTCAATCTATGCCTCAAAACCTCATATTGGTACCTGTGGGTTGCTAGTAGTGTTCAGTACATCTTGTAGTTGATGCCAATTGGTTTATTTGGTGGAAGATTATATGTTTGGATCCTTAATCATATAGAATACTCCTATGATCTTGAACATGAATATGATTTGTGAGTAGTTCCGTTTGTTCTTGAGGACATGGGAGAAGTCTTGTTATAAGTAATCATGTGAAGTTGGTATTTGTACAATATTTTGATGATGTGTATGTTATTCTTCCTCTAGTGGTGTCGTGTGAACATCGACTACATGACACTTCACCATGTAAGGCATTGGGGAGTAATAAGTAGATGATGGGTTACGAGTGTGACAGAAGCTTAAACCCTAGTTTATGCGTTATTCCATAAGGGGCTGATTTGGATCCATATGTTTCATACTAGATTTATCTTAATTCTTGTATAATAGTTGCGGACGCTTGCGAGAGTGGGTAATCATAAGTGGGTTGCTTGTTCAAGTAAGAAAAACACCCTAGCACCGGTCCACCCACATATCAAATTATGAAAGTAGTGAACGCGAATCAACTAAACATGATGAACGTGACTAGACGAGAATTTCCATGTGTCCTCGAGAACGCTTTGCTCATTATAAGAAGTACTTTTGGCTTGTCCTTTGCTATAAAAAGGATTGGGCCACGTGGTTGCACTTCTGTTACTATTGTTACTTGTTACTTGTTATGAATTGCCTTGCTACATAACTATTTTTTATCACTATCTACAACACTCGCAAACAATATCTTGCTGAAAACTCCTTATCATTTCCTTTTGCTCCTCGTTCGTTCAACACTCTTACTTATAGAAAGGACTATGATTGATCACCTATACTTGTTGGTCATCAAGACTCTTTTCTGGCGCTGTTACCAGGGAGTGAGCCGCCTTTGGTAAGAGAACGGTTTTATTACATGCAGAAATTTATCGTCACTTGTCACTATGGAACGTAATCCTTTGAGGGGCTTCGTCAGGGTATCTTCACCTCGACCGGAAGTGGTAAGAGCTGCTCCTCATACCGAAGCTACTGAAAATATTTACTATGAAATTCCTTCGAGTAGTATGGTGAAACTGCTTGCTAATACATATATGGGAGATGGAACAATACATCCTGATGTGCACTTAATCTATAGATGAAATTTGTGGATTGCTTAAGCTTGCAAGTTTTTCAAAGGATGTATTTAAGAAGAAAATATTCTGATGCGGAGCATCCTTTGGTCATCCCCATGGACCTACCATCGCCTCAACAAGTACCAAAAGGGCTAATGCCACAAGCATGAGCTAGAGCTCTCGAGACCGAGGTGACATCTCTCCTTAGTGATATTCCATATGATCCACTCAAGACATAGCTACTACCTAAGTCCGGAATTTTGGGCATGATCAGGTACCAAGAATGCCCTCTCGAAGATGCACATGAAGACAGACAAGTCCCCAAGTTCACGGATGAAGAGAACCAATGGAAGAGGTCGAGAACAGCTCCCAGGACCCGGACATCCGGACATGACCCTAGACATCCGGGCCCTGGAGATGTCGCCAGCAGCAATGAGCCAGCGGCCAAGTCTACAGGGCCCGGACATGTGGAGGCCAGTCCGGACATCTGGCGGCCAGCCCGGACATCCGTCCCTGGCCAGGAAATCCAGCTCCCAGCTCGGACATCTGGACAGGCCTATCTAGAGAGCAAGAGGACCAGTGCGAGCTGCCCGGACACCCGGTTTCTGGCCCGGACATCTGGCCGTTCCCAAGCCGCCGGACATCTGGACACCCGCCCAAACATCCGGACTTCGCACATCCAGAGAACCCCAGACCAGACTCCAACAGCCCGGACATCCGACCCGAAGCCTAGGCATCCGGCGCCTCATGAAGCCTCGGACATCCGGCCCCACCGGTTTGCGCACAGTGAAAGGGCCATGGCCCATGTACCCCTTCGCTCACCTAGACTATATATACTCCTCCTCCTCCCTCTTTCTAGGGTTAGCAAAAGATAAGCTCATTTCAGAGATAGACCTTTGCTCATCCACTTGGTTAATTCTCCATTGGAGTTCACGGCCTCTTCGGAGAAGATCCCCCAAGCGGATTCAAGACCCCATCACGGGAAGACCCCTCAAGACCTCCTCACGGAGAAGAAACCACAACTTGTATCGTCCTTTGTTGGATTTGGATCGTGTATCTCTTTGTGTTTCGAGAATCTAGCACATGTGTAATCAAATCTTATTGGTTTGAGTGTTTTCTCTCATGTTTCCCCTCGTGTTTTCCCTCGTGTTCTTCATAGGATCCCCTCCAATCGTGAAAGATTGGGCATCTAGGGTTCTACTCTACATCATCTTGTTATCATGAGCCTTGGTTGATCACGAATTTGGAGCCCCTACCCTTATTTCCTAGCCTTGTTTTGTTGATTTTGTCCCAAATTCGAAAATCCCTACAAAAATAGCCCTCCCATTTTTTTTTGTGATTAGTTGGTGTGATGAAGATTTGTCAGATTTGATCTGCGGATTTCGTGTGTAGCAGGTAGATCTAGCTTTCCCCCATCTTTTTTACCCTTTCCATCAACAAAATCCCCCGAATTTTGCCCTGAATTTACCTTCTCCCAATGAGTTCATTGAGTTCGTCCATGGATCCAGAGCCCGGACATCCGGCGCGTGACCCCCGTACATCCGGCCACCCCGGACATCCGGCCACAATCCCCGGACATCCAGCCCCTGACAGCATCACTTCCTTCCATCGCTCCATTTACCACCTAACTCTCGCCAATTTTGACCGGGCATACCACCATCACTTCTGCATACCACCACCGCTGTCCGCAACCACCATTGCTTACACGTTTCACACTCCGACAAATTTTGACATATTTTGTCCCTTGAGAATTGGAGTTGCGGTTTCCATTTCCTAACGTGTTTCGGCTACTTAGGGACGGTTCAACGACATCACTGCCGCTCATCTTCGTCATCGACATCGACCACTTCACAATTTTGACACCCTCAACCGTAAGCAAGGACGGTAACATCGACAATTGTGTACTCCTTGCCATTGCTTTGATAAACCAATAGACCATTTTACGTACCTTACCCATCGAGACTAGCCATTTGAGTATTGCCGGCAACGTCACTTGTGCACATTACTGATCATAGCTCCATTGCATACATACCAGATCATCTTGATATATATCTCGGTATCATTTCTTCTGTCACAAGGTTGTCATAGCATATACACAATTGCTAGCTTGGTTCGTGAAGTTTTGCATAAGTGGCCATCAAAAGAGCTCAAAAGAGAAAGAGCCAAACAAGCTTTTAAGCAAAAGAGGAAGATAAGCAAAGAGCTTTTAAGCAAGAACCATAGCATCATACAACATTAAGATTGTCATACTCGATCATCTTGGACCATATCATAAGAATACCATACATATAGCATACTTGGGATAAAAGTCGTTGCATTTTTGCTTAATAGGTTATGCACAAGTTTCGTATCCGCCTATTGTGCAATCGTGCTAGCGTCTCTCTAGTGTTGTGAAACAAGAGCATTTTCCGTGGATCCCACATTTTGAGCTCATTTTTGGTTTCATGACCCCATTTGTCTATTTGCGTGCGTGTTCCCGTGTGCCACATATTACTATCGGTCTACTTGTTGCATTTGCAAATTTGCGAATCTTTTTCAACATCATTGAGTCTTACTAACATTTGCATCTAATTTTGTGCCACCATACTCACCAAGCTGCACCCAAAGGCTTTATTTGTGTAGGTGTGAGAACCAACAAGAATTGGTACCAGTGCTATTTCCTTGTTCCACATTTGAGTGATCATTGATCCATCTTCAACAACGGTCAAGGTACATTTGGTGTAAGTTTTTCTCTTTCTCCCACTCACATATTTGCTTGAAATGATGGATATGCCAAGTTCTTCTACCAACCCACTCTTCATCGAGCAAGACGATGACATGACCTCCTACGCCACCTAGAGTCACCTCTTTGGTGCACAACGAGCTTTGCATCAAGAACAACAAGCAATGAGCGACCGCATCGACAATCTCGCCACCGACTTGTGACTCTCTGAACAACGTATAGGAGACTACTTCGACAACAAGCTCGACGAACACAAACAAGAGAATGATGCAAGAATGGACGAGATTTGTGCCTTGTTGGTCAACCGCTCTTCTACCACTTCGTCCTACTCAAGACGGAACCGCTCGAGTCGACACTCCGATGACATCATCTCCTACTCAAGTACAACGACCTCGAACACTCTACGTCGAGCCACGCTCCAAGACCGTCAAGCAAACCGCAATCCTCTACATGGAACCGATTCTCAAGAGCAATTTCTAGCGCAAGAACATCGACATTGTAAAAATCAAGCTACCTTCGCTCAAGCACAAGAAAGGCAATGTCTACGCCAACAAGAGGAAGAGCGCCGCACGCCAACACCAAGACGAGCAAGACACCAAAGCTGCCCGTCTACAACATCAACATCATGAAGCCCAAGCACTTGAGGCGCAACGTGCCCTCCACGACGCAAGCCACGCCATCGCCGACCGCATCCGACATACGCACGAACAAGAAGAAGCACTTCACGAAAAAGTTCAAGAGAGGAACTATCAAGCTCAATTGCACCGGCAAGTTCCCCAAGCTCCAACACAAGCTCGACAAGACAATGGGAATCCTCCCTGCCAAGAGCAACATAAGGTTGATAATCCTCCATGCCAAGAGCAACATGAGGTTGACAATCCTCTACGCCAAGAGCAACATGAGGTTGACAATCCTCCATGTCAAGGGCATCATCATCACCCTCAAGCCCAACACAATGAAGAGCAATGCTACGGCAAGCTAAAGTTCACCATGCCCAAGTTCACCGGAAGCAACGATCCCAAAGAATACCTATCATGGGCATTGAAGGTCGACATGATCTTTCATTTGCACAACTATGAGGAAGAGAAGAAGATCACCATGGCATCCCTTGAATTCCAAGACTATGTACACATTTGGTGGGAACAAGTCCTTGAGCGCCGAGAGGTAAGAGGCGAGCTACCCATCACGACATGGGATCAAATGAAGGATGTCATGCGAGCACGTTTTGTCCCAACCTACTACAACTGCGACCTCTTCAAGAAAATCCAACTCCTCAAGCAAGGAACAGAGAGCGTTGAGAGTACTACAAAGAAATGGGGATAGCCATGATAAGAGCCAATTTCACGGAAGATGATGAGCAAATAATGGCACACTTCTTGAATGGACTCAATCACCCTATCAAGAAGATTGGCGACTTCAAACCTTACTCCAACCTCATCGAGCTAGTGCACCAAGCCACCAAAGCGGAACGTCAAGTGCAAGATGACTTCAAGTACGCCAAGTACTCTTCCAAGAACTACAACTTCTCCTACAACAACTCCTATCCTACCTCAACAAAAGCTTCACCAAGAAACGACGACAAGTCAAATTACAAGAAGACATCGACAACTTCAAGTCGTCCTCCTACTACAAGAAACTTCAAGCCACCAACTTCATCATATACAACTCCAACCGATGAGACCATGAAGACAAGTTCCATCAAATGCTTCACATGCGGCGACCGAGGCCACAAGTCCTTCGAGTGCACCAACAAGCGCACTATGATCCTCAACGATGATGGAACCTATGACTCTATGAGTGAAGAGGAAATGGAAGCCCTTGAGCAAGTGGCCATGCACCGACAAGTGAATGAAGATGAAGAGGATCAAGTCTTTTGTGATGAAGATTTGAGCCCTGCTCTCGTCATCTCCAAGGTTTTGACTCTTCAACATCAACTAGACGAAGACCAAAGATGTCATATCTTCCACACCAAGGCCGGCATCAATGGAAGGTCAGTGAAGGTCATCATCGATGGAGGGAGTTTGATACAGGGCTAACCCGATGTAGGCCGATCATTCACGATTGGAATGGGATCCCTCGAAGAACACGAAGAACACGGGGAAGAACGGGGAGAAATCACAAGGGGAAACACTCAAGAATAAGTCCAATCACACATCCACTAGACAATCAAACACACAAGATCCACAAGGTACATGAACAACAAAGGGAAATATACAAGATAAGGTTCATCTCCAAGATGAGGTCTTGATGGTATCCTAGACTGATCTTCCCGTGATGGGGTCTTGATGATCACATGGAGGCCTTGAACTCCGTGGGAGTGGTAGTCTCTCTCTCTCTCTCTCTCAAGAGTAGAGGTAGGAGCAAAACTCACCTAAGAATGAGCTATCATATTTTCTAACCCTAGCTAGAGGAAGGGGATGGAGTATATATAGGCTAGTCCATGAAGGGTAAGTGAGGAGGGGATACATGGGCCTTTGGCCAGGCTGTGCACGCGCAGGTGCCAGATGTCCGGGCTGGGGGCCGAATGTCCGGGGCTTCGGGACAAGCCGGATGTCCGGTGTCTCGGCCGGATGTCCGGGCTGAAGTGGCCAAACTTCTGGTGCGTTCTGTCGCCGATGCACTGGCCGCTGAAACTTGTCCAGTCGTTCGTTGGTGCAGCTGTTGGGCGGCTGCACAAGCGCCGGATGTCGGGCCTATGGCCCAGATGTCTGGCCGCTGTAGCTTCAGCAGCTCCGTCTTCTTCCGTCGTCTCTTCCAGGCTTCCCTCGCGGATGGTGTAGTTGTTCCTTGGTGCTTGCACTCCTTGTCATCGTCCGTGAAGCTCTGACAATACCTATGCAGGCACACGAGTGGAGTGTCAAGTAGTATACCATCCTTGAAGGGGTCAAGTGAACACGTGTAAGGGAGATGATTCACCTTTGTGTATGTGAAGTAGATGCCGCACATGTCACTCACCGAACGGACTCTTGACATGGTGATGTCCATAGGATGCTCCGCATCATCTGCCCTCCTTGGGAAAGATTCGACCTCGGATAGAAAACCAAAATCACCATGGGAAAGAGATGGCTTCGCTCTGTAGAAGTGGACATTCACCAAGTACTTGTCATCTTGAAGCTCGAAATGGGCACTCTCGAATGTCGTACCGTTTTGTGATTCCTTCTAAAGAAGCAAGAACAACAAAAACTTGGAAAAACAAATGTGGTTAGCATTAGTGCAAAACCAAGCATTCAAGTAGTGGTTCACCAAACAAGTGTTGTCATCAAGCATAGCATATGGTTTGACAAGGGATTATGTCATGACATGTAAGCATATTAACTGAGCACAAGCAAAGATATCATGGGGACAAGCATCTACATGTGAGGTAGAGATGCTAATATGTTTGACAAGAGGACAAGCATCTACCTCAAGAGCATAGCAAACATGCATAAAGCGCTTGACAAATTGTCGATGGTAGGCATAGGAATCATTCACAACACCAAATAAGATGAGATGTCTAAACACATGGGTCAAGTGCAAGACAATCCAAGCATAATGTGCATAGGGTGTAGTGAATATATTGTGGCACTCAACACAATAGAAAGAGAAATTGTTCATCATGTGTGAGGCAATCAAGTGAATCATGTGACAAGCAAAGGGACATGGCATATGTGAAGAAACGATATTGGTACAACCAACCATATGATAGTAGCAAGTAGTCCAAGCATTGGATACAACACACAAGGTATATATGTCGTGAAGCATGGAAATGTGGTAATCATGGGTGAAAGCAATATCTCGAACATGCGTGCAAATGGTGCAAGCAACACATGAAGTATGATCCACAATATCCAAGCTCAAGAAGGATGTCACCTTGAAAGCGTGTCCATGTGCATTCTTCACAATGCCGAAGTGGCAGGAAGTATGGTGTAGAAGCGAGTCGTGGTGGAGTGTATGAGGCTCACTCTCAAGAGCTCGAATGGTCAACTCACGTGAAGTGGAAGTCGACATGAACTCCAAGTATCCTACACATGCACATAACAAAACAAAGAACGTATGCGCATGGTAGATAAACAGATCATCCATCATGATTGTTCTCTTCTTTTGAACATAACCATTAGAGGAACAAGTGCATGAAGAATATGATACAACAATGGCTATATTCATGGCACTAGGCATATGGTGCAAAGAAGGAAGGCAAGCATGCTTCACAAGAATTATGTCAAAATCTCCAAATATATGCGAGAATGCTATGTGGGCAATCTCATTAGGAAGACTAAAAGCATTGTTGCACTCAATACATGTCAAATCATCTAGCATGAGAGAAGCAACATATGGAGATATGTGACAAGAAGCAATAACAATCATGTGCAAAGCATGTAGATGGTTGTCATCAACCGCATGAAATGAGCAAGTATGAGTCATTGGCATAGTAATCAAGTCGTGCAAACTAGTGGAGCAAAGATGCAACACACTAGAAGAAATCATGGCAATCATGTCATGTGAGCAAATAATAAATATAGGCAATGCACATGACATATCGCAAGCACGAAGGCAAGTCATGGCCAAAGTATCATCATGGGAATGGGACACAAAGCAAGCATGACAATAACAAGAGATATCTCCACCAAGATTGCAAATACACATAAAAGTACTAGAATCAATCATCATGTGTAATGCAAAGCATGGGTCACAAATGCATGGCAAAGGCATAGTAATGGGCATATCATGCAAATTGAACATGGCAATGTGGGCAAATGATACATAATGGACAATAAGCCATAACCATCTGAGGGACATGTAGAAGAAATGCACGAAGTGTTTGCGCGAAGAGAGCGGTGGGAAAGACAATCCACATGATACCAAGTCATCATTGCTCTCTAGAGCTTGTTTTGTCAACTCATGGGTTTGGAAGGTTGACAAGTATTCATGGGTACCTACACAAAAAGAGACACAAACCAAAGAAATTGTGCGTGTGGTAAATGTACATTAGAGTAAGCACAAGATAAGCATCGCTCAAAGAAATTTGATGCATGGTATAAGAACATGTCATCCATGATGAAAGAATAGTTATTATGTATAAGACAATGGGGACACAAATTGAGAATGCAAGTATATGGCACATGAATAGCATGTTTGTTCGTGGGGAGCATATGGTGCACACAAGTGTTTGGATCATGCAATGAATGGGATGGATCAAATTCTCCTAACATCTATGAGGAAACTATGGGGGTCTCCTCATGAGCAATATCAGAAACATCATATGGAGAAAATGGACAATGTCCAAAACAATGCATATCCGAACTAGGTTGTCATGGCATGGCATATGAGATAAATGAAGTAAAGGTAGCATATCAATATCATCACAAGAAAAACAAATGCCAATAACCATGGGCTTGTCATCTATGCCATATGTGCAAATTGGGTTTATTTTAATGGCATATGCATAGTCACTACGATGAGATTGCAAATAAGACATATGGTTGATCTCATACAGAGCATATGACAAGTCAATCGGATTATCAAACATGATGTGACCTAAAGAATTGTCACAAGAAATCCTATGTAACATGGCATCACAACTAAGAGACTCCACATAAGAATCATCATACTCATTATAAATGGGAAAATCATCGCATGGGGTAATCATACTAGCATGAATCATGGTACTAGGTGGATCAACATCATGCAAGCAATCAATGTCAAGAATGCCCACTAGTGGGACTAGAGCATCATCGTCACCTATGTTACCTTTGTCATTCCACTCAAGTGGTGTAGGTGAGGTGGGAAAGACCAAATGGTGGTTTATCTTCATCTTGATGGAACCATGTGTGGGGTGCATCATATTCCACCATGGCCATCATCGTGTCCAAAGGGGGGACGAAGTTGTCGAGGATCGGCGCGTCATCATAAATGGGACCTAGCATCAAACGAGAAGACACAATAGAGGTAGAGGTCAAGTTGTTAGAAATGCAAATGGCCTCACGAGACCTATCAACTATCACACTCTCTCTATGTGGTGGTTCACTCACTCCCTCAAAGTAGGTTCACTTAATCTCACGTATGGTGGAGTCACTCATCTCACTCAAGTGGTGGGGGTTGTGGCTCTTCTCACATGGGAATTGGAGCAACATATAATATATGGGGCTAGTGGTGAAGTTACTCTCACTCTCAATATGGTGGCACAAGTCACTCAAGTCATCATACGTCGCCATGGTCGAAGGAAGAATCCCATGCTCAATCATCTCATCGTCGTCGCCGTGGATGAAGGCCGAAGATGGCACTTGATTGTTCTCCTCCATGACGGAAGGTAAAATCCCATGCTCGATCATCTCATCATCGTCGCCGTGGATGAAGGCCGAAGATGGCACATCATCACTCTCGCCTCCAAAGATGGAAGAATCATCCTTGCTCGCCACCTTGCCGCTCGCCTCCAAAGCTTGGTCCTTGAGGGTCCCCGTAGTCGTACTCGTCGCCGCACCGTCTTGAAAAAGAGTCACGGTAGACTCGGCATCATCAATGCCACAAAGAGGTATGGAGGTGAAGTCGAAATTGGGAGCATCTTCTTGGAGCTCGTCGGGCTTGGACATCGTAGTGGTACTAGCCTCATGCTTGTCGTAGAGCTTGGTCGCCGTGAAGTGTGCTTGGGGTGGAGAAGCCTTGGCCCTCATGAGTTCTTGTTCCGCCTTGAGAGCACCAATGTAGTAGTCATCAAGTGACTTGTAGTTCTCGAGGAAGATAGTCTTGGAGATGTCGTTGTTCAATCCCATCATGAAGTGGAGCTTTATCGAAATGGGGTCGTCCACGCCGGCTCATCGCAAGGCAATCGTCATCTCCATGAACTACTTGTCGATGGACTTGGATCCTTGGATGGTGTTCTCCAATTGGCATCGAAGTTGTTCCGTGTAGGTTGGAGGCACGAACTCTTGCCGCAAAACTCTCTTCATCTTGGGCCCACTCATGTCGTAGCTCTCCGAAGGTGTGTGAAGCCACCATGTTGAGGCGTAGTCATGGAAGTTTCTTGTGGCGCACTTCACTTGATCTCCGGAATGGACTCGATGTAGCTTGAGGTAGTCGTCCATCAAGAGCTCCCACTCGAGATACTCCTCGGGTTCTTGAGTCCCATAGAAAGGAATCTCATTGTCGGTGTCGAGGTCGTAGTAGCTCGTGGAAGTTGCGGACTTGAGCTTGGGGAGCTTCTCTTGAGCATAGTCTTGGGGTGCTTGTTGGCGAAGATGTCGTATGTCCGTAGGCGAAGATGCCTTGAAGTCGCTTGGCGAAGATGCCAAAGGAGATGGTGAAGTTGTTGAGCGGTTGTTGGTGTTGAGATCTTGACCTTCACGTTCTTGTTGGTGATGGTGTCGATGCCGATGTGATCTTGCCAGAGATGGTAGCTCAAAAGCATGTGATCTTGAGCGTCTTCTCTAAGATGAGGAAGATCGCCTGTAGGACTTCATGAGGGCTTTGATCTCCTCCATTTGAGCTTGCATCTTGGCGTCAGAGTTGTTTTTCGTGGCATCGAACTCGTCGTCGTTGTAGACCGAAGGTTAAATGCCTTGCCTATCCATGACAAGACTCGAGTAGAGGTGAGTAGGAAATGAGATAAACAATACCAAGTTACTTTTTCCCAAAGTTGAGGATGTATCCCGTTTCACTCAATGTGAAGTGAAAGAATAGTGGAATTGGTACCGGACTTGTTCACTCACACCTATCAAGTAAAGCTTATGGTGGAGCTCGGTGAGGATAGTGGCACAAAAAATTTGATGCAAAATGTTAGCAAGAGTCAATAATGTTGAAAGGGATTCACAAATTTGCAAGTGAAATAAGTAGACCAATAGCAAAGAATGGCACATGGAAACGCACACACGGATAGATAAATGGGGTCGTGCAACCAAGGAATGAGCACAAAATGTGTAATCCACGGAAAACGCTCGTGTTGCACAACTCAAAGAGAAACGCTAGCACGATTGCTCAATAGGCGGATACGACACTTGTGCACAACCTATAAGATGCAAAATGGATAAACTTCTATCCCAAGTATGCTATGCATGTATGGTTCTCGGTGTTCTAGCACAAGATGATGCAAGATGATCAGATATGATACCATATGATATATTGTGATGCTATGGCTATTGCTTACAAGCTTCTTTGCTCTCTTTCTTTTGCTTAAAAGCTTTATTCTTTTTTTTTCTATATGGCCACTTTTGCACAATGCACAAACCAAGATAGAAATTGTGTATATGCGGGAACAATCTTGTGACACAAGAGATGATATGCAACCAAGATGATACCAATATGATATGGTATGTATGTAATGGAAGGTGTAGACCAATGATCACTAATGTGCACAAGTAACATTGCCGGCAATACTCAATGACTAGTCTCGATAGGCAAGTGACGCAAAACGGGCTAGGGGTTAACAATGCAATTGCAAGGGAAATATACAATGGTGTCGTCAAGGTTACCGTCCTTCTGTACGATGAAGACCTCGTGGCGATGATGAGTGGCGTTGTCCTCAATGTCCACCCATTCCTAGTTATCCTAAACACCCTAGGAAACGGAAAAACCGCAAACTCAAAATCTCCAAAGGAAAATGTCAAATGGTGGTAGCGAAAAAGCGATGATGGTTTGCACTTGGCAATGCGGAATTGGAATGATGGGCTATACATGTGTCGGAGTTGAAGTTGCCATCCCTAAGTAGCCTAAACACCTTAGGAGACACAAGCCACAACTCAAACAAGCTAAAACAAAATTGGCTTAAGTTGGGGAGGTGAATGTGTATGGTGGGCAAGGTTATGCGGAAGTGGTGGTGGTGGTTGATGAAGAAGCAACCGTCCCTAAGTAGCCGAAACACCTTCAGAGACTCGAATCACTACTCAAGCAACCACTAATGCTATGGGGAACGAAATGGGTTAGGTTGCAGAAGGCTATGGTGGTTATGCGGATGATATGGAGAAAGGTCTAGGCAAACTTGCCAAATTTTCGAAATTTTGATGGATTCAAATGGTGTTGAAACCTATCTAGATGGATGGGGGACGTCAATAGCTACTCAACGAGCTAAAGAACACGAAAATTGGACTCCGGATGTGAAAGTTGTGGGCAAATTCGTGAAACACGGGAGGCTGAAAACCGAGGGGTCGGACATCCGGGGGTGAGGGCCGGATGTCCGGGTGCTGATGTCCAGAACCGTGTGGATTTTGTGCTCCAGGAGTCGGATGTCTGGCTTGGGGCCCGTATGTTCGGCCCGACAATTCCAAATCGGGATTTGGACTTCGAAACTCGATTTGGGGGCGGAAATTGATGATTTCGGGGGCAAAATTGAGGAGATTTCGTGGATGGAAGGTGGGGAAACTTGAAGAAATGCTAGATCCACTTGAAACCAAGCAAATCAATTGATCGAAATCAACAAAACATCATCAGACCAACAAATCACAAAAAAATGGGACTATTTTTGGTGGGGATTTTCAAATTTAGGACGAAATCAAGCAAAAGAAGGCTAGAAAACGGTGGCTACTCCAAATACGTGATAAATGTGGCTCTGATACCATATGAAACGGGGCTAACCCGGTGTAGGCCGATCTTTCATGATTGGAGTGGGATCCCTCGAAGAACACAGGGAAGAACGGGGAGAAATCACAAGGGGAAACACTCAAGAACAAGTTCAATCACATATCCACTAGACAATCAAACACACAAGATCCACAAGGTAAATGAACAACAAAGGGAAAGATACAAGATACGGTTCATCTCCAAGAGGAGGTCTGGATGGTATCCTAGACAGATCTTCCCGTGATGGGGTCTTGATGATATCCCGCAGGATCTTCTCACATGGAGGCCTTGAACCCCATGGGAGTGGTAGTCTCTCTCTATCTCAAGAGTAGAGGTAGGAGCAAAACTCACCTAAGAATGAGCTATCATATTTGCTAACCTTAGCTAGAGGAATGGGATGGAGTATATATAGGCTAGTCCACGAAGGGGTAAGTGAGGAGGGGATACATGGGACTTTGGCCCGGCTGTGCACGCGTAGGTGCCAGATGTCCGGGCTGGGGGCCGGATGTCCAGGGCTTCGGGACGAGCCGGATGTCCGGTGTCTCGACCGGATGTCCGGGTTGAAGTGGCAAAACTTTTGGTGCATTCTGTCGTCGATGCTGGATTTTTGAGGGAGAGGCCGGATGTCTGGGTGTTGGCGAGGCACCAGATGTCCGGGGTCACGCAGGATGTCCGGCCGCTGAAACTTGTCTGGTTGTTCATTGGTGCAGCTGTTGGGCGGCTGCACAGGCGCTGGATGTCCGGCCTATGGCCCAGATGTCTGGCCGCTGTAGCTTCAGCAGCTCCGTCTTCTTCCGTCGTCTCTTCCAGGCTTACCTCGCGGATGGTGTCATTGTTCCTTGGCGCTTGCACTCCTCCTCGTCGTCCGTGAAGCTCCGACAATACCTATGCAGGCACACGAGTGGAGTGTCAAGTAGTATACCATCCTAAAAGGGGTCAAGTGAACATGTGTAAAGGAGATGATTCACCTTTTTGTATGTGAAGTAGATGTCACACATGTCACTCGCCGAACGGACTCTTGACATGGTGATGTCCATAGGATGCTCCGCGTCAGAGTTGTCATAACTTGGCGAGCGAAGAGCTATGCTCCAAGCTCCAATTGGTCAAGATGAAGCACGCACACCTACGAGGTCCAATGGCTAAGCGACTCCGACACTATCCAAGTCGAGCATATGGTGCAAGTTTCCTTCAAGATAGGAGCATATGAAGACACGTTGGAATGTGATGTTGTTTTCATGTCCGTTTGCCACCTCCTTCTTGGACGACCATAGCAATCTGACCGAGGCGTCATCCACAACGGGAGAACCAATCACTATAGCTTCAAGATGGAGGGAAAGGAGTACGTGCTACGACCTATGTCTCCAAGTCAAGTGATCGCCAACAAGCAAGCCACCCATCCTGGAGAGAATAGTGAGAAAGCGAGCCACCACAAAGAGAGTGAGCGCCACAAGCCAAAATTGAGTGCCTCCATGATGAGCAACAAGAAAAACTTAGTTCTATTTGCCACCAAAAGTGAGATGAGAGAAGTGTGTGAGAACCCATTAAGTGTTATGCACTATGTCCTTTTGTGCAAGGACAAGGCACCTACAACTAACACCTCACACAATCTACCTTTAGTGTTGTCTTCTCTTTTGTAGGAATTCCAAGACGTTTTCCCCGATGAGCTACCTCTAGGACCACCACCTCTATGAGGCATCGATAATAGTGAGAAAGCGAGCCACCACAAAGAGAGTGAGCGCCACAAGCCAAAATTGAGTGCCTCCACGATGAGCGACAAGAAAATCTTAGTTCTATTTGCCACCAAAAGTGAGATGAGAGAAGCGTGTGAGAACCCATTAAGTGTTACGCACTATGTCCTTTTGTGCAAGGACAAGGCACCTACAACTAACACCTCACACAATCTACCTTTAGTGTTATCTTCTCTTTTGCAGGAATTCCAAGACGTTTTCCCCGATGAGCTACCTCCGGGACTACCACCTCTACGAGGCATCGAACAGCACATCGACCTCATACCCGGGCCCCCCTTCCTAACAAGGCACCCTACCACGTCAACCCCAAGGAAACCAAGGAGATCCAACGGCAAGTACAACAACTCATTGACAATGGTCACGTGCGAGCAAGCTTGAGCCCATGTGCCATACCGATAATCCTTGTTCCTAAAAAATATGGCACCTATTGCATGTGTTCCGATTGTCGTCCCATCAATGCTATCACCAGTAGATATCGTTACCCCATTCCATGCTTAGACGATATGCTAGATGAGCTTAGCGGAGCCGCGGTTTTCTCTTAGATTTATCTTAAAAGTGGCTATTACCAAATCCACATACAAGAAGGTGATGAATGAAAAACCGCATTTAAGACATAATTTGGCTTATATGAATGGCTTGTTATGCCAATGGGTTTATCTGAAGCACCCAATACTTTCATCCGACTCATGCATTTTGTTCTTAGGCCATACATTGGTGTATTTGTTGTGGTCTATTTCGATGATATTCTTGTCTTTAGCAAATCCCTCAAAGATCATGTCACCCATCTTAGGACCGTGTTGCAAACCCTTAGGAAAGAGCCCCTTTATGCTAAAATGTACAAATGCCTTTTTGGTGTTGATAAGCTTGTTTTCTTGGGTTTCGTTGTGTCTTCTAAGGGCGTGCATGTAGATGAATCTAAGATCAATGCTATTAAAACTTGGCCCCAACCCACAAACTTGCAACAAGTGTGTACTTTTCTTGGCATGGCCAGATTTTATCGTAGATTTGTGAAGGATTTTAGCACCACTGCTTTACCTTTGCATGCTTTGAGTAAGAAAAACGCGCCTTTTGTTTGGGGACCATCCCAAGACACCGCATTTAATGAGCTTAAGAATTTTCTTACACATGCTCCTTTGATTGCATTACCCAACTTTGATAAACCTTTTGAGATACATTGCGATGCTAGCGGTTATGGCATAGGTGGTGTGTTAATGCAAGAGAATTGCCCCATAGCTTAGTTTAGTGAAAAACTCTTCGGAGCGCAACTCAATTACCCCATCTATGACAAAGATCTATATGCTTTAGTTTGAGTATTGCATGTTTGGGAGCATTACCTCCGTTCTCATGACTTCATTCTCCACACCGATCATGAAACACTTAAGCATCTTAAGGGTCAAATTAAGCTAAACAAGCGTAATGCTAAGTGGAGTGAATTCATCGAGTCATTTCCTTATGTCATCAAGTATATAAAAGGTTAGGAAAATGTTGTGGCGGATGCGCTTTCCCGTAGATGCCTGCTTGTTACCCAACTTGAATTGAATGTCATTGGTTTTGAGCACATAAAAGGCTTGTATGCGAATGATCCTACTTTTGCTATTCCTTATGCCAAGTGTTTGACACATGCATCTTGGGAACGATACTACCTCAAAGATGATTATCTTATGAGAGCTAACAAACTACGTATCCCCGACTCTTCTCTTCGTTTGCTACTTTTGCAAGAGGCTCATGGAGGTGGACTAATGGGACACTTTGGACGTGAGAAGACATTCGCCACGCTCTCCAAGAACTATATTTGGCCCAAGATGTTCCGCGACGTCTCATGCTTCACCAACCGATGCTCTACATGTTGCAAAGCTAAGTCAAAAGCTCAATCCCATGGTCTTTACATGCCCCTTCCAATTCCATAGCACCCATGGGACGATATTAGCATGGATTTTGTGCTTGGTTTTCCTAGAACTAGAAATGGCAAAGATTCTGTGTTTGTTGTTGTGGACCGATTCTCTATGATCGCTCATTTCATCCCATGCAACAAGATAGACGATGCTTCACATATTGCAAATCTTTTTTGTAGGGAAATCTTGCGACTGCATGGAGTGCCCAAGACGATTGTCTCGGACCACGACATCAAGTTCTTGAGTTACTTTTGGAAGACTCCATGCGCCAAGCTCGGAATCAAGCTCTTGTTCTCTTTGTCATACCATCCTCAAACGGACGGCCAAAAGGAAGTGATGAACCAAACACTCTCCACTCTACTACGCGTGTCGATCAAGAGGAACATCAAGGAGCGGGAGGAGTGTCTACCCATCGCCGAGTACGCCTAAAACCTAGCAAGACATTCAACTACCGGCAAGTCCCCCTTCGAGGGCATATACGGTTTTAACCCATTGTCCCCATTGGACATTCTCCCTCTACCACTACAAGAGCGCATCAACATGGATGCGAGTGCACGAGTGAGATACCTCAAGAAAATGCATGAAGATACAAGGCACACCATCGAGTGCCAAGCACAACGACTCGCGACCAAGCTCAACATCAACAAGCAACCCATCATATTTGACGTTGGAGATCTCGTGTGGCTACACCTTTGCAAGGAACGCTTCCCCAATGAATGCAAGTCCAAGCTTCTTCGTCGAGCCGACGGACCCTTCAAGGTGCTAGCACGCTACAACAACAATGCATACAAGATCAATCTCCCACGCGACAAGTACAACATGAGCAACATCTACAACATCAAGGATCTCTCTCCCTACCATGGTGATGAGGCTTTCGATCTGAGGTCGGATCTTTCCCGGGGGGGGGGGATGATGCGGCGCATCCTTTGGTCATCCCCATGGACGTACTATCGCCTCAACAAGTAACAAAAGGACCGATGCCATGACCTAGAGCTAGAGCTCTCGACACCGAGGTGACATCTCTCCTTAGTTTTTAGAGAAAAGGCCATAGCCCGACTTTATAAATAAAGCCACACAGCAGCGTCACAGACCCGAACATAAACATAACCAACAAGCGAAACCTCACGGATTCACCGAACAGAAAGTTTGGGACCATCAAACGAAAGTAAGGGTACATGCAACCTGCCATACTCGGCGTGCAGGCCGGAAGGGAGAGGACTAGAACCAAACGACGAGAACAGCGACACCATGATTAGACGACGTGATCCAGCCCGGAAATGTGGGATGCCGAAGCCCAAATTTTGGCGATGAGCACATCCAGGGCATCCCGATCTTCATCCTTAGTCCATAATCTCCACTGCTGCAATAGTATACATGATTTGAAAAGAACGTCAGCAGGCTTAGATGGGAAGATATGCTCAATAGTAAATTTGTTCCTAATAGTCCAAAGAGCCCAGCATAAGGCACCCAGGCCGACCCAGAACACCCTCTTGGTAACCCCAACCAAAACTTTGGCTAGGGTTCTAAGCTCGGAGAATGAGGAATGGTTCCAAGAAACCTGAAGCCAAGATCTGACACAACTCCAAACCAACTTGGCCAGCATGTTCCATATGATCCACTCGATACATGGCTACTACCTAAGTCTAGAATGTTGTACATGATCAGGTACCAAGAAGGCCCTCTCGAAGATGCACGTGAAGGGATACAAGTCCCCAAGTTCACGGATGAAGAGAACCAACGGAAGAAGTCGAGAACAGCTCCCAGGACCCAGACATCCGTACATGACCCGGACATCCGGCCCCTAGAGGTGTCGCCAGCAACAACGAGCCATCAACCAAGTCTACAGGGCCCGGACATCCGGCCCCGTCCCGGAAATCTGGCTCCCAGCCCGGAATCCGGGCAGGCCTATCCAGAGACCAAGAGGACCAGCGCTAGTTGCACAGACATCCGATTTCTGGCCCGAACATCCGGCCGTTCCCGAGCCGCCGGACATCCGGACACCCGAACTTCGCCCATCTAGAGAGTCCCAGACCGGACTCCTACAACCCGGACATCCAGCCCGAAGCCCGGAATCTGGCGCCTCAGGAAGCCCCGTACATTCGTCCGGACAACCGGACATCTGACCCCGCCTGTCTGCGCACTATGAAAGAGCCGTGGCCCATGTACCCCTTCTCCCACCTAGACTATATATACTCCTCCTCCTCCCTCTTTCTAGGGTCAGAAAATGATAAGCTCATTTGAGAGATAGAGCTTTGCTCATCCACTTGGTTACTTCTCCATTGGAGTCCACGACCTCTTCAGAGAAGATCCCCCAACCAGATTCAAGACCCCATCACGGGAAGATCCTTCAAGACCTCCTCATGGAGAAGAACTACCACCACTTGTATCGTCCTTTGTTGGATTTGGATCGTGTATCTCTTCGTGTTTCGAGAATCTAGCACATGTGTAATCGAATCTTGTTGGTTTGAGTGTTTTCTCTCGTGTTTCCCCTCATGTTTTCCCTCGTGTTCTTCATAGGATCACCTCCAATCATGAAAGGTCGGGCATGTAGGGTTCTACCCGACATCATATTACCTTTAGCTTTGAGGGGAAAGGCATTATGTTGGTATAGGCTATTGGATGACACTGGAACATGGATCTGGAACCGATTGGAGCTGGAATTCCACCAGAAATTTTATCCTATGTATTTGGTTCATCGTGATCAGAATTTTGTATATAATTTTTGGCCTCGTGAAGGAGAAAGTATCGCTCAAGCTAAGGGGAGGATTAAATACATGATGCACACATGCCCCAATCATGACTCCTCAATAAAAATGATTACACAAAACTCTTGTGCTCGGCTTTCTCATGATGATAAAATAATGCTTGACACTTCTTCTACTGGTTCCTTCATGAAGAAAACTATTGGACTCAAATGGGATCTTATTGAAAGAATGAAATGCAACTTTGAAGATTGGGAAATCGACAAAGGGAACGAGTCATGTATAAATCTTGATTATGATTGTGTCAAGTCTTTTACAGACACATATGTTTTTCATAAGCTTAGTGCAAATTATGGACTTGACTATGAGATAGTAGATACTTTTTGTGAATCATTTGCTACTCACTTTGATCTTCCTAAGGAGAAGTGGTTTAAATTTCACCCACCTATTGAAGAAATTTGTGAGGAACCTGTTATAGCTAAAACTAAAATGATCGCTTATAATGCTAATCCAGTTGTACCCACTACTTATATTGAAAAACCCCATTTCCCTGTTTGGATTAAGGAACATGCTAAAGCTACAACTGTGGTTCATAAGAGTAATGTTAAAGCACCTAAACAATCATGGTTTTGTCACGGTAGATATCATCGTGAAAGGACTAAGTCTGGAGGCCATCGCAACTAGGTGGTCGATTGAATAGGGTTGATCGGGAACGAAGGACAAAAGTTTACCTAGGTTTGGCCCCTCACGGTGGAGGTAAAGACCTACTTCCTGCTTGATTGATATTGCTGGATATCTCAATTACAAGGATGCAGATTATCTAAGCTAGCTCTCGAGATATTGCAACTTAGTCTTTTCGTCCTAGGGGCTTACCTTTATATAACATGTAGTGTCCCTACGTTTACAATAGATTCTGGGTCGAAGTGCCAACCTGTATCGTACTCTAACTCCTACTCATCTTGCTTCCAAAGCTAGGGTAAATCTTATATATGGGCCTTCTCCATAAGACGTCTGTCTTGATTCCTTGCGAGCCGGCCTAAAACCGGGTCATCTCATGGGCCTTCAGCCCTTTCTTGTCGTGCCGCTATGACCCAGGAAACGGTATGATCCATAGTGCCTTTGGGACTTTGCTGGGTCATATCCTAAGCCGGGTCTTGGTCGTGGAGAATATCCGCAACATTAGCCCCTACTTTAACTTGAATTTATCCATGTTAAACTTATCATAAAAATAAGACAAGGAAACAAAAAAGTGAGGGATTAAATTTCCGGGTCTATTTCTTGAGCCGACTTCTTCTCATCCCTTTGACCTTTGCCATTTCTATTCTTGAGAAATGTCTGGCCGGGTCAGTTCATTTGCTGGTCGCGCGACTCGCTCCACACTTAGTATTTCTGTACTACCTCATACCGTGACATCACCTCACTGTCTTCTCGAAATTCATGCATGACATCACAACAGATCTTTTGGGTGGATATGTTTTGTCCTGTCATGGGTGAGAATCGAGGAGTCTTTTTAGCCATAATTGATTGCACCCCTTGGGTTTTTGCACTTGTCATTTTGGGTCCTCCCCTCTTTATAAATAGAACGGCGTGTCCCATGGATTCACTTTTACCCTCTCTGCTCCTTGCCCTTCTTCTTCCATGTGCTCCGAACGCCGCCGCGCCCCCCAAGCTCGTCGACCTCGAAGACCACAACCACAATATCACAGAGCTTGAAGCCTGCAGGATTTCCCTTGCAGATCTATGTGTGTCCCATTCCATCTTTGTAATCTTCATCGTAGTTCTTGCTAGTTTGCCAGCGCTCTTCGATTGACACAATGGTGGATCTAGGTTTCGTATGAACTTGCATCCAATAAGCCCTTTAAGTACCTCCGCGAACTAGTTACACACCCTATAGATCTTTTATTTCGCCTTGATGAACTGCACTGCCAATTCATGCCTAGCCATATCAAACTAGGCTACCTTTTTTCCTTTCTCTTATAGTCATTTCTCAGATCCATGCTGATATTCAAATCTGTACAACAGTTGAGTAGTTGTTTGTGATTGACATAAGACGGAATTTTCTTCATAAATTTGACCGGGTCGTAAACCATAATGATATATATTCTTGGTTATACTCTTTTCTGGGTCATAAGAATCCTCAACCACTAGACATTTACACAACCCCGAACAGATGGTTGTTACGACCTGGAAAAATCCAATGTTGTACTTGTTATTTATCAAACTATGAACTGCACTTATTCTACTTTTGCCGGCTCGAATTATCACTAGCTCATAATTGCATAGTAATCCATAGATCATGCATTGTAGAGTTTTTCTTACCTTTAATAATCATAACCTGGGCACTTTACCGGCTTAAGAAATTGACTCATAACTATCATGACCCGGAACGCTTCCATAATTTTGCCGGCTTATACTTGTTTTTTCATATCTTGTAGTTGAACCTTCACTACAACTGAACCAATGGCTCCTAAACCAACAAGGCAGTGAACTAGATAAAATCAACCATGTCTGCGCTTAGATTGCAAACTTTAGTGGACTCTAGGTTGCTTCCAGCCCAAGGTGAAATAGAATGGCGCGCACCCGATGAAAAAAATCCACCCTCAGCTGGGTCAAAACGAGATCATCATTTTTGGTGACCATCTGGAAAGAGGCTTCCCTCCTCCCAGCTCAAAATTCTTTCGCAATGTGCTCCATCATTTTGGCATCAAGCCTCAAGACCTTGGTCCCAACTCAATTTTGAATTTGTGACAGTTTCAAGTGTTCTGTGAGGTATACCTCGAGACCGAGCCAACCATCAGCTTTTTCCAGGAATTTTTCTATCTTAATCATCAAACAGATACCCAACATAGAACTTGGAGGGGTCACTATCTAAAGCAGTAAAAACTCAGCCTTCCCTAGAGTCAAGCTGGCAAGCCATCCTAAAGTATGGCACAAGACCTGGTTTTACTGCAAAGATACTTCTCTAGTATAGTAACGCTAGTTGCCAGGTTATGTGTTCAACGAGCTTGACGCTTCAAGCATATTTCTGGGCTTTGCTTCCCAAGCAGAAAGGGAAAAATTGAAGCCCTTATATTCAAATATCAACACTTCAATGGCTCATGGCCTCACTGGAATTGATCTGACAGGGTGTTGGATAAGCTGGTGAATCCAACCCCTCAGCCTGAGGGGCCGACTCATGCATACACCACACACGAGCTAGAAGATGCATTGCGCTTCAGTCCGATCAATTTGACAGCCGTCGAGGTCTCAAAGTCTATGACGCAGACCATCCCAAGGTCATCCCCATGGACCTAGCACTGTCTCATCAAGTGCCAAGTCGACCCATGACACGTGCATGTGCAAGAGCTCTCGAGACCGAGGTGACATCACTCCTCTCGCAACTCCCTTTCAAATAACAAGAGACATGGCTACTACCTCAAGCGGAAACACTTTGCATACTCATGTACAAAGGAACGAGCCATGGAGAAGCTAAGGAGCATGTATGATCAAAGGAGAGAAGCAATCATGAAGACGGAAAAGAAAAAGGCCAAGTCAGGACCTCGGACAATCCGGACCGCCGTCTGGATGATCCGGCCACAACCCAGAAGATCTGGACCCCGGCCCAGATGATTTGGCTACCGTGCCTGAAGACTACAACAACCTCCTCGATGAAGTCGAATCATTCGGACCCCAGCCTGGATCATTCGGATGGACCCGAATGTCCGGACCAGGACCCGGACAATTGAAGCCCCCGCAGCCTCTATGACGCACCCGGATGGTCGCCCGGATCATCAAAACTCCCAAATCCCGGATCATCCAACCACCATCCGGATCATTCGGACCCTGGCTGCGTGCATGACTCGGGCCGAGGCCCATGTACCCCTTCGCCACCTAGTTTATATATACTCCAACTCCGCCCATTAGGGTTAGCATTGTGATAGCTCATCTTGGAGATAGAGCTTTGCTCATCCACTTACCCCCTACTCCTTTGGAGACCACCTCCTCAAGGAGAAGAACCCCATGTAGATTCAAGATCTCCTCACGGAGAAGATCCCCCTAGTGGATTCAAGACCTCTTTCCACACGGATTGAGATGAACTAGCTACCATGTATCCTCCCTTGTTAGCCTTGGATCTTGTGTTCCCCTTTGTGTATGTGAATTTAGCCCATGTGTGACCAGATCTCGTTGATTTGAGTTTTCCCTCTCTTTGTGTTCTTTGGGAATTCCCCTCGAAATCAAGAAAGCTTGGCCAGTTCCACCCTACATCCTCTTGGTATCATGAGCCATGGTTGATCACGAATTTGGAGTCCCTACCCCCACTTCCTAGCCTAATTTTGTGTGTTTTTGTCCAATTTAGGAAATCTCCCCAAAAATAGCCATACCATTTTTTTGTGATTTGTTGGTCTGATGATGTTTTCTTGAATTTGATCCATGGACTCGTTGTGTTGCAAGTGGATCTACGTATTCCCCACTATCTCCACAACGAAATCCACCCAAAATCCCCGAATTTTTCTTTTTCCATCACCATTTTCATGTTCATCCCGAGCCATAGCCCGATCGAGTTGACCTGCCCAGATCATCCGGCCGCTGACCCGAATCATTCGGACGAGCCCGGATCAGCCGGACTGAGGCCCGAACCATCCGACTTCCTCTGACCAAACTGTATTTTCTTCCGAAACTTTTAGCCACCGCCATATTTTCGCATACCCAATTCCGACCACCGCCATTCCATTTCTACACCCACTTTGACATATTTTTGTCATACCACCGCTTTCCGTTACCACCATTTGACATTTTTTGAGAATTTGAGTTGCGTTTTCTGTTTCCTAACGTGTTTCAGCTACTTAGGGACGGTTTGACACCGACATCACCGCCACTCATCTTTGCCACGGACTCGACATCGACAACACCCATTTAACCCTTTGTGACATCATCAACCATAAGCAAGGGCGGTAACCTCGATGACACCCACATATATTCTCCCTTGCCATTGCATTGTTAACCCTGAGCCATTTTGCGTCACTTTGCTAGTGAGACTAGCAATTTGAGTATTGTTGGGCAACGTCACTTGTGCACATTAGTGATCATCGATCCGCACATTCCATCGCGTATATCATCTTGGTAAAAGTGCATATATCATTGTATCATCTCTTGTGTTATCATTTGTTCTCGCATATACATCATTGCTACCTCGGTTCGAAAATACTGCAAACATGGCCAAATAAAGATATCAGAAGAGCTTTTAAGCAAAAGATAAAACAAAGAAGCTTGTAACCAAGAGCCATAGCATCATCAGATCGCATATCATATTGCCATATTTGATCATCTTGGATCATCATGAGAGAATCTCCGGGAGCCATACATACATAGCATACTTGGGATAGAAGTCATTATGTTTGTCTCTTATGGGTTGTGCACAATTCTCGTATCCGCCTATTGAGCAATCATGCTAGCGCCTCTCTAGTGTTGTGCAACAAGAGCATTTTCTGTGGATTCCACATTTTGAGCTCATTCCTTGGTTGCATGACCACATTTATCTATCGGTGTGTGTTTTCGTGTGCCACATATTGCTATTGGTCTAGTTGTTACACCTGCGAATTTGTAAATCTCTTTCAACATTATTGAATCTTGCTAACAATTGCATAAATTTTGTGACACCATCCTCACCAAGATACTGCAAAAAGCTTTACGTGTGTAGGTGTGAGAATCGACAAGATCCGGTACCAATTGTGCTACTTCCATAATACTACATTGGGTGATCTTTGATCCATCTTCGACATCAGATAAGGTATATTTGGTCTAGTTCTTTCCTTTCTTCCACTCACATATTTGCTTGATATGATGGATAGGCCAAGTACTTTTACCAACCCACTCTTCATCAAACAAGACAAGGAGCCGAACAACTACGTCACCAAGGATCAATTATTCGGTGTGCATAAAGCTTTGCACCAAGTGAATGAAGCATTGGGCGACTGCATCGATCACCTCGCCACTCACTTGAGGCAATCCAAAGCATGAACAAGAGACTACTTCGACACATCAATGGCAACTCTAAGGAGGACATTCGAGTCATGATGGCCACATGCTCATCTACAACCTCCTCATGATCAAGACAACGACACTCAAGCCGACACTCTTCAGATACACCTTTGGGTTCAAGTCACTCAAGACCTCGTTCACATCATAGTCAAGATGATAGAGGCAAAGGTGTCCCATCTTTCGATGAGATGGTGGCTATAGTTTTGGTGGAAGTCGACTTTGACGATCCGACTACGAACGTGCGAGGACGCCGCGCCTTAGCAATCGCTAAACCAACTTCGAGAGGTAATTGACCACGCCGGAGCACGATCAATGTAGTGACCAGACCTCAAATAGTCTAGTCTCTGTGCATCAGCGTCATCCCTGGATCGGTAATGCTGACACGCACAGTACTTGAGGATTTATAGTAGAGTTTCAATCACACACTTATTACATTGAATGCCTCAAAAGAGAACTTATTACAATAATATGGCTTAAGGCCATCTAAAAGATAACAGCAGAAGGCTTGGAAGATAAAGTGAGTCCATCAACTCTAATGGCATAGCTGAGTGAATGACAATGACCTATGGCACCTTACTCGTCGTCTAAAAAGTAGCCCAAAATGGGTCAACACATGGAATATGCTGGCAATGTAACACAAGAGAGTAATGAACAGAATAAATACTATCACTACATGCATATATGGCTGGTGGAAAGCTCTATGGTTACTGTTTTGCATAAAGCCAATTTTTCCCTACATCAAAGGAATAAATTTTATTTAACTATCATGGTGGTTGTTAAACATTGAGAAGGTTCCTCCAACTCAATCCCAATTAAACAGTGTCAATTAAACCAACAAATTAATTTAGAGTGATGAGATCAACATGATAATCCAAGAACCAGATTCAAGATGTCCATAACCGGGGACACGGCTAACCATGATTAGTTTGTTCACTCTGCAGAGGTTTGCACACTTTTCCCCACAAGACTCGATCTCCTCCGTTGGATTTCTAGCACTACATGGTGTTTGAGAAACGGATGACCGAGATACAGACTTTCAGAAACATTAATTCTTTACTCTGGGTGGACAGTTACACCTACTTTCCTCTACATCTGCTAGCCCACCACTGAAAGAGGTCATGTAACCTACTCAACTATGCTAGATCCCATAATAGCTTGTGGCTGCACACGGAAGTTTCTAGCATGAATAATCTTATGATCCCTTTGAGCCTGGGTGGCATTCCATAGGGTGATCACATGGGTACTCCGGGATATCCTTGGACAACGCTGGATTCTACAGGTGCCCTGACAACCACTGGGTACTCCAGGGTGCCTCAACCAATCCACCCAGATGCGTGTTTAAGTAGCCACCTTAAGTTAACCATTAATTAACAATACTCACGTCTGTCATGGATACACTCACCCAATCCACGTCTACTAGCATAGCATAGCAATATAAGCATAACGTAGAAGTAACTCCCAAAGGTTTGATAATAAACGGGCAATATGTTCTGCCTCATCATCTACTTCCCATACCCACATGTTATTCAGATCCTAACCATGCAATGTTTGAGGATTGAACTAATGCATAAAAACTGGGTAATGAAAGGGATATGATCAAAGTGTTACTTGCCTTGATGATGATCCACAAAACCTAGAGACTCGTAGTAGCACGCTTCGCACTCTGGGAATTCTATCACAAACAAACAAAAGCATACATAAGCACTCAAACTAGAAGCATGGGTAAAACTCAAAAAAAAAGATCTAATCAGAAAGTTCAACTGAAGAACTCCGGTTAGCAAAAAGAATCAAATCAAACGGAGCAACGGAACTCAAACTACAGAAGAAACAAGAATCATTTACTAATCTAGACTAAAGTCAAATTTTATAGTACCAAAATCATGTTCAAGTTGGTTAAACAGAAAGAGGGCTTCGAGATGAAGATCTAGGTGCTTGTTTCATCTAATTTGGATAAAGGAGCGAAAAGATATACTAGAACGAAGATCAGGGCAGAAATCGCGATCGAAAATAATCGCGGGAAAACCGTGGAAAAAATAAAAACGAGATGAACAGGCTAACAAACGAACATTCACTGTCTGCGACTAACCGACGAACAGCGTTCGTTAAAACGAACGTCCGCTAACTAACTAAACCAAAAAAACCGAACCGATCTAATTAAAAAACCTAGATCTAGGGTTTCTAAAAAACGAACGGTTTTTGAAAAATAAAACCAAAATGGCGGCGGCGGCGGTTTCTACCTCCGGCGAGGCTCTGGCGGGGCGGCGGGGCTCCGAGGGGTGGTGTGGGTCGATGGCGGGGCGGCGGGGGGCGACGGCGGCGAGGCGGAGGTGAAACTGCGTGGTGGTGACGACACTTGGCGGCATCGACGGCGGCGGGATGCGGTGGCGGAGCGCGCTGGCAGCGGTGGCTTGGGTGGCGGGGTGGCGGAGAAGGCGGTGGGGCGGGCTGCTTTAAAGGGGGTGTCATGGTCGCTGGGGGCACGAGCACCTATGGGGCAGGGGGCCCCTTCTGGTCCGGCAAGGGAGCGGAGGGCCGCGCGCAGAGCAGATCGAGGCGAAGGCACGCGGGGGATTTTTACCCAGCTTCGGAGCTCTCCGGAGAGATAAAACTCCTACTGCTGCTTTGTGTTTGTATTTGTTCTTGCTCAAAAGCGTGGGTATGCTGTGGTCTCGAATGAGTCGAGGCTGGACGAACCGAACCCCTTCTCGTCGCACGGGCCTCCTTTTATAGTCTAAAGGGTCACCGGCAGTGTGGCAACGCAGAGAGAGGGTAGAAAGGTAAAACGCGGGTTGGTACAACTGCTATCTCTGATGCCCCTACCTAACTCGGCGGGGGACAAGAGCATTTAATGCCCGTCCGGTCGCTCCAACGGTCTGAGAAGCGACCGTTAGGGCGCCACCGATCGCCACGATGGCCTCCTAGTCACCTTTGCTCGCCACCTCGCACCGCTAGGCTGCTGGCTACGCCCGTGCACCGGAATGATCTGTGGCGTCGTCGTCGGGTGAGCTGGGCGTGGGCGCAGTGGTGGCCGCGCGGCAAGCGCCTTGCGCGGTCGCTATCTTGTCGCACCCGCAAGCTTGCCGCTCGTCGGGTCTTGCGGGATCTTGCGGTAGCGTCGTGGCAAGTCTTCTGAAGTGCCTTGGTTGGCCTTCCCGGCAATCTCCTCTTGCCGGGGTCTTGTCCTTCCCGGCAGGCTTCTCTTGCCGGGGCCTTGTTCTTCCCGGCAAGCTCCTCTTGCCAGAGCCTTGTCCATCCCGGCAAGCTCCTCTTGCCGGGGCCTTGTCTACTTTGTTCTTGAATGGTAGTAATAGGAATGACGAAGGGTCTTGGCGGACGCCCGACAAGCCTTGCCGCGGGGCGCTGCAACTGCCCGTGCCCAAGTTCGGGGTACTAAGGTACCCCTACTTTAGTACACCGACAGGAGCCCCCGGGCCTGGGCCATACACGGTGCCGAGCGCTGTTGGGCCAGGCCCAAATCAGGGCACGGGCATGCACGGCCTAGGTCCAAACCAGATCCACTTCTAACCCACCGCGTCCTCTCGTAACGGCACGCATCAATCGCGGCGTCGTGGGAGACGTGGGTGGCGTGCGTGATTTTCGAGGTGCCCACCCCCCGTGATCATGGGGCGAGGCGAGGTCACCTCATCCGTCGCCTCGGCTCTGCACCCCCGCCACACGGCTCCCATGCGCTTGGGGTCACGGACGGTGGGAGTGGGAAACTGAGCCGTCGCAAGCGGAGGCAGTGGGTAGGCCCCGATTCTCTGCTCTTCTTGCGCCCTGATTGGCTGAGCGGGGCGGCCGAGCCCCCACCTTGCTCCTTAAAAAGAGCGGAAGGGGGAGCGCAGAAGCCCGCACTCTCTCATCTCCTCCTTTCTTCAGCTTCTGTTCCCCTTCCTCTCATTTGCCATGGAGGGAGGGAACCCTGGTCCTTCTTCGGTGGCGGCGAGGGTCGCCGCCAGGCAGCGCCCCTCCTATCCGCGCTCGTGGTGGCGAGCCAGCCACAAGGGAAGAGGGAGGGGCGAGTCGTGGGCAGGTCGGCGCTCGAGGAAGAGGCGGGTGTGGCGGCGCACCATCTCCGCCTCCGCGGCGGTTCCCCTTCCTTGGCGGTCCCACGAGGGCGACCCTTGCGAGTTCTTCGTCAAGCTGCGCCGGGCGCCTCGTCGTCGCCTCCGGCTTCCAGCTCCGTTCGCGAGCGCGATGGAATCGGATCCGCCCGAGACGCTGAGATTACACATGAGGGGCTGCGGAATCAGTGGCACGCGAGTCCGCGTCATATTCCCAGCCCCTAATGTGATGTATCTTGACCGTGGGTGGAAGACGTTCGCCCGTATCCACAGCTTGACGGCGGGGTTTACCCTCCATTTTAAGTTAATGGAGGGCGACCTCCTCTCCGTCAAGGTCTTCGGGGACTCCGGCACTCGGGTGAAGTGCTGCGTGGACAGCTCCTCCGACAGCGAAGATTCCCCCTCGAGCGAGAGTGACGAGGAGGGGAGCGACAGCGACGACGAGGGTAGCGGGCGGCGGGATGACGGGCCCGACTAGGCGTCGTGCGTCGCTTCGTGCGTCCCCGGCGACCCCATCATCCGTGTCGCCGGCTCCTTGAACTCCCCGGGGTCGTCTCCTTGGGCGGCTGGCGTAGGGAGGCTGCGGAAGGGGAAGAGGGCTGGCGGCAAGGCCGTCAAGTCGGAGTACGAGGGCGTAGCACCCTCGACAGCATGCTGATGTCCTGCCGCCCCATCTTCGAGCCCCTCTTCCGGCGCCGCCATCACCATCCAGCCTCCGGACAGCCCCCGGGATGTTCTCTTGGTGTCTTCTAGCACCCGTAGCTCGCCTAGGCTCCCCTTTTGCCCTTTTCGCCTCCTTGCCCTACCTCCTGAAGAGAGGGACAGGAAAAGGATTACGGGCATCTTATCTTTTTAATTTGTAAGCCTTCGGGCCTTAGCTGCATCTAAAACTTGTAATCCTCTCTTTCATGTTTTTCATCCTCTATGGATTGTATCTGTGTGGGATGTTTTTTAATGAAAAGGGGGCGCTTGCCGGGTCTTTTGTCTTGCGGGTTGAACCCACGTCCAGGGGCTAATCCTTGGTATCCCTCGGACAGACATTTCATCTCCCGGCAACAGGCCCTGCCGCCTCCCCGTCCCATCCCTTGTATGTTTTTACCCCACGCTTTTAGGGAACTTGCCGGTGCTAACACGCTTGCTGAGTGCGGAACATCAGCAGCCCGCTGGCGGTGTTGCCTCCGGCAAGAAACCTCGTCGGGGCTAATTGCAGCACGCTTGTATTGTTGAGCGGACTCGAAACAAATCAAGGGCGCAACTTAGCCACGAGCCGGTTCCTCCGCGCACAGGTTTTCCATACAAGGCACGGCAGTTTTCGGGAAGAAATGCGGCTTCGCATTCCCCAGTCCATAAGAGGATGCATGATGAGGGATGAAAGACTTATCTGATATCGCAGCCCCCGGCAACTCTGGCTTGCCGCGGATGAATCTTGGTGCTCACAGCCCGGCAACAACGGCTTGCGGGGCCAGTCTTGGCGCGCCTTCTTCTCCTTCCTTGTCATTTGTTATTTTAGTTATGAGAACAACTTAGTCAGTGCCGTAACAAGTTACTTTGGTAATATAACTTCATTCTGGGCAACGCTTGCTATGTTATATCCTTTACTCGGTTCCCTCCCTTGTATGTTTTTACCCTACGCTTTGAGGAACTTGCGGTATAAACACACTTCTTTGAGTCGCGGAACATCGGCAGCCAGCTGGCGGTGCTGCCTCGACAAAACCTTGTCGGGGCTAGTTCTGGCACTTGTATTGTTGAGCGGACTCGAAAACAAATCAAGGCGCAACTTAACCATGAGTTGATTCCTCCGCGCACAGATTTTCCATACAAGGCACGGTCGTTCAAGGAGTATAACTTAAAAATTTAAAAGTCGATCGTGCTCAAACTTTGGCAACTTAGCTTTTCTGTCTTCTGCGTTCCGGCAAGGTTATGCTTCTTTGAATGACACCTAGTCCACATCGCTATCGAGCTCCGACAACGAGGACTAAAGGCGTACATACTGCTGCGGGAACATCCGCTTCTACGGCAAGAATCTGGGATCCTGCCGGAGCGTGATGCTCCCCGGCAAGCGTGTCGGGACACAGCTTGTCGGGAGCATCTACTTCAATGAAACAAACCCTGGGGCTTGTCGAAGCAGACCGCTCCTCAGCACTTTCTGTGTTGATCCTGGGGACCTTCTTGGCGGCGGCTTCGGGGAGCTCTGCCGGAAAGTAGTCGCCAGTAACCAACTTTCTCTTCTTGTGGCCGCGCAGATCCATCCTTGCCGGAACCAGAGCTTGTCGGAGAAGCCCCCTGGTTGTCGCTGGACTCGCTTGCCGCGGCTACTGGCTCGTCATCTGCCTCCCTCTCCGCTACTAACGCAGCACTAACCACTTGATTAGTTGCCGCTAGATGTAGCAGCAACTTCTCTTGTGGCTTAGGTGCGACAAGTGTTGGAGTCGAGGATAGGTATCTCTTCAGGTCCTGCAGCGCAGCCTCCGCTTCCGGAGTCCATTTCATTGGACCTGCTTTTTTCAAAATTTTGAAAAATGGCAGGGCGCGCTCAGCAGACTTAGAAATGAACCTACTGAGAGCAGTAACGCAGCCGACAAGCCTTCGCACATCCTTGACGCACTTCGGAGCTTCAATCTGCTCGATGGCCTTGATCTTGTCGGAATTGGCTTCAATCCCCCTCTGGGACACAAAGAACCCGAGAAGCTTGCCGGAAAGGACTCCAAACACGCACTTCTCGGGATTCAACTTGAGGTTAACCTTGCGCAGATTTGCAAAAGTCTCGTCCAAATCTTGGATCAGGGTCTCTTTGTCCTTGCTCTTGACCACTATGTCATCCATGTAAGCTTCTACATTTCTGTGCATCTGTGGCTCAAAAGCATGGCTGACTACTCTTGCAAATGTCAAACCAGCATTCTTTAGTCCAAAGGGCATCCGTATAAAACAGTACGTGCCACATGGAGTAATGAATGCGGTTTTCTCTTCATCCTCTTCTGCCATGAAGATCTGATGGTATCCTGAGTATGCATCAAGGAATGAAAGCAGATCACATCCTGCCGTGGAGTCGACAATCTGGTCAATGCGCGACAAGGTAAATGGATCCTTGGGACAAGCTTTATTAACATCAGTGAAGTCAATACAAAGCCTCCACTTCCCGTTCGCCTTGCGCACGACTACTGGATTGGCTAACCACGTTGGATGGAGTACTCCTCGGACAAGGCCCGCTGCTTCCAACTTCCTGATCTCCTCTGCAATGAACTCTTAATGCTCCATTGCTTGTTTCCTGACTCTCTGCTTGACGGGCCGCGCGTGAGGGCAGACGGCAAGGTGGTGCTCGATTACTTTCCTGGGAACACCGGGGATGTCAGATGGTTGCCATGCAAACACATTGACATTCGCCCGCAGGAAAGCAACGAGCGCGCTTTCTTATTTAGGATCAAGCGTTGCACTGATGGTGAAGGTACCACCAGTGCCGTCCTCCTTGGCGGCCACTTTCTTGGTATTTGGTGAAGCTGTCTTTGCCTTCTTACACTTGCCGGTGGAGCTCGATGGTGCGTCCTCGACGGTAGCGCAGCACTCCGAAGAGGTGCGCTTGCCGGAGTGGGCATCAGAGCTACTCTTGCCGGACTTGGTCTTCTTCTTCTTCCCCCCGGGAGCTTCAGCGGCAAGTGGTTTGCGCTCTGCTGCGGCTGCTGCTTCCCGGTAGATCTTGTCGGTACAGATAAGTGCATCTTTCTTGTCGCCGTGGACAGAAATGACACTTATCGGACCAGGCATCTTGAGCACGTTGTAAGCATAATGAGAGGCTTCCATGAACTTGGCAAGCGCTGGACGGCCGAGTATCCCATTGTAGGGCAATGGGAAATCAGCAACGTCGAACGTGACTCTCTCTGTCCTGAAATTCAGCTCGCTGCCAAACGTCACTCGCAGTGTGATCTTCCCCTTTGGCTTGCTCCTTCCCGGGTTGATTCCTTGAAAGGTACCAGTTTCTTCGAGCTCGCTGTCGGGGATCTGGAGCTTGTTGAGCACCGCAGAAGAGATCAGATTTAGGCCGGCCCCGCCGTCAACCAACATCTTTGTGACCTTGAGGTTGCGGATGGTTGGCGAAACCAACATCGGCAAGCACCCGACCGTAGTGATGCGATCGGGGTGATCCTCAACGTCAAAGGCGATGGGCGTCTTGGACCACCGGGGCTTGCGCGATTCGTGATGGTTCTGCTGCATTCACCTCCGCACCTTGTTTGAGTTGCGGTGCGAGGTGTGCTGAGAAGCACCGCCGTCAACGCACAAAACCTCCGTCGCATATACGAAACTCTTGGTCGTCGGTCTCATCCTCATCCATCTCATCATCCTCATCTTCTTCTTCGTCCTTGTCGCGGCCACGGGGAGGTCTATCTCCTTGCCGCTGCTTGGGCTTGCCGTGGCGCCCTCCCCGGGCGGGTAGTTTCTTGCCGGATCCTCCGCCACCTTCCCAGGCCTTCTCCTTGTCGCGACGCTCATATTCAGCCTTCTGTAGCTCTGCCATCTGCTCAACCTTCTTGCATGCTTGGAGGTCATGGCCCTTGGTGCGATGGATCTTGCAGTACTGCTTGCCGGAGCCGTCCTTCTTGTCGGCGGCCACCACAGCCTCGCCGGAGTCGCCAGCTTTGGCCTTGTCGGAGCCGCCTCCGTTGCTAGACTGCTCAACAACTAGCACATCCTTAGCCTTTCTCTTTCTGTTTATTCCGCCTCCGGTTCCTCTTTGCCGGAGGGGCATCCTCACTGTCAGATCCTTCTGCTCCTACATTCTCTCCGGGGAGTTTCCTCCCCTCTTCAGCACGTGCACACTTGTCGGCCAGAGCATACAACTCGCTGACATCTCTGATCTTGCAGATTGCCATCTCCTCCCTCATCCTGCGGTTCGCGCGTTCGATGGAAGCAGCGATAACCGCGCGGGGTGGGCGCTCGGGATGTTGCGCTGCACCTGGCTGAATCTCTGTATGTCCTTGCGCAGGGATTCTCCTTCCTTCTGGGCAAGGAAATGAAGATCGCTTTCCTGGCCATGGGGCTTGTGGCCACCTGTGAATGCGCCGACAAACTGATGGCACAAGTCCGCCCACGAAGAAATGGAGCTATCCGGCAAGTGCATGAGCCAAGATCTGACGTTGGGCTTGAGCACCAGCGGGAAGTAGTTGGCGAGGATCTTCTCATCGCGTCCCCCGGCAGCCTGCACCGCGATGGTGTAGACGCGAGGAACTCGGCGGATGTATCCTGCCATCGTACTTCTCGCATGCGTCGCTTGAAGTTCTTGGTCTGGGGCCTTTGGACTTGCCGCAGCTCACGAGTGAGCAGGGCAACCTACGCGACGGCAAGTCGCTGGTTCCCCTGGCGCATGCATATCGACAGTGGGCCCAGCGCGCTGGTCAGATTGACGCCGCGCTTCTCTTCTGCGCTCGATGCGAGTACGAGCATCTTCGTGTCGTCGTTCTTGGAGAACGTGGCGTTGATCGCGGTGAGCTCGCGGGTCCGACGACGCGGTGGAGTCGGTGTCGAGGTTGGCCCGGCGAGTCGGCGATCTTGGCCTTCGGGGCGGGGAGTGCGCGGTAGTGGCACCCCCAGCGGTCTTGTCGGCGTCGGCTTGCGCTGGCGTCTTGCCGTGGCCCGATGTGCTTTCGGTTGCCGGGGCTTGTCGGCGTTGGCGGCCGACGAGGCTCTGAATGGTCATCCTCCAATCGTCGATCTTGTTTGGCGCTGGAGGGTAATCTAGAAGCAGCTGAGCTCGGGACAGTGCTTCCTCTAGAGTCTTGGGCGGCGGTGGCGAGTGACGCAAGGTGCGGGACATGCTCGGACTCCCAACTGGGTTGGAAGGAGCAGTACCCCGTCAGGGCGACCGCACCTCACTCGTGCCAGCATGCTGGCGTGCACGCTGGTCTTGAACGTCTCGCGATCCACCGGCTTGGCCTCGTTCCAACACGAGCACGGTGCTAGGGGCACCATGGCGTTGTCGATCTTGCACCTCCTGAGAGGGGTGCGGTGGATATCCAGACGCTGAAGCTTGCGGGGCCTTGTCCTTGGACCTGGTGATGACGTGAGTCCCACCTCCGGCGCCCGCTCCTCGCGGCGTCCACCCCACCGCCCGCTTGCTCTGGTGGCGATAGGACGATCGCGAGACGGGCGGCTACTTCAAGCCTTCTTCTTCGGTGGCATGTCGATGAAGATGTTGATGTAGCAGCGTGAGACGCCGGATCGAATCGCGACGACCTCGGCGCCCCTACCGCGCGCCGAAGATGTCATGGTCGGCTGGGGCACGAGCACCTATGGGGCAGGGGGCCCTTCGGTCGGCAAGGAGCGGAGGGTCGCAGCAGAGAGCGATCGAGGCGAAGGCACGCGGGGATTTTACCCAGCCGGAGCTCTCCGGAGAGATAAAACTCCCACCGCTGCTTTGTGTTTGTATTTGTTCTTGCTCGAAAGCGTGGGTATCTTTGTGGTCTCGAATGAGTCGGGCTGGACGAACCGAACCCCTTCTCGCGCACGGGCCTCCTTTTATAGTCTAAAGGGTCACCGACAGTGGCAACGCAGAGAGGGTAGAAAGGTAAAAGCGGGTTGGTACAAGCTGCTATCTCTGATGCCCCCTACGTAACTCGACGGCGGGGACAAGAGCATTTAATGCCCGTCCGGTCGCTCCAACAAAGGCAGAAGCGACCGTTAGGGCGCCACCGATCGCCACGATGGCCTCCTAGTCACCTTTGCTCGCCACCTCGCACCGCTAGGCTGCACAGCTACACGCCACGTGCACCAGGAATGATCCTGTGGCGACACGTCGTCGGGTGAGCTGGAGCGTGGGCACAGAGTGGTGTCTTTGCCGCGGCAAGCGCCTTGCCGCGGTCACTATCTTGTCGCACCCGCAAGCTTGCCGCTCGTCGGGTCTTGCCGGGACGCGCGGCGCGTCGTGGCAAGTCTTCTGAAGTGCCTTGGTTGGCCTTCCCGGCAAGCTCCTCTTGCCGGGGTCTTGTCCTTCCCGGCAGGCTTCTCTTGCCGGGGCCTTGTTCTTCCCAGCAAGCTCCTCTTGCCGGAGCCTTGTCCATCCCTGCAAGCTCCTCTTGCCGGGGCCTTGTCTACTTTGTTCTTGAATGGTAGTAATAGGAATGACGAAGGGTCTTGGCGGACGCTTGCAAGCCTTTGCTGGAGGCCAGAATCGCCCGTGCCCAAGTTCGGGGTACTAAGGTACCCCTACTTTAGTACACCGACAGGGGGGGGGTCGGGGTGGTCCGACTTGGGGGAGGGGGCGGCCCGCGGCGTGCGACGGGCGGACTCCGGCGAGTCCGTCTCGCGTACGAGAGGGCGAGTCGGCGGCGCTAGGCGGGCCAGCCTGGTCGGCTGGGCTTCGGCCCAGTCAGGCGGGATACCTTTTTTAAGTAATTCCACCGAATAGAAAAAATCCTAATAAATATTTTTTTTAAATGCCAAAAACAATTTTCACCGTCTAAATAGAATATTTGAACCAAGTGAACACTTTTCTGGCCTAAGAATGCAATTTTGAAAACATGCATATTTTTCTAATTCAAATAAAGTAGCGATAAACTCGAAAATAAAATAATTAATTGATTTTAACATTTTTCCTCGAATATTTCTTTTATTTTGGAGAAGTCATTTTATCCCCTCTCTTTTATTTGATATTGGAAATATTTGGAGAGAAAATGATTAAAACCAAAATGATCCTCTGTTCAATATTTGAGAAAATTCAAATATGAAATAAACGAAATCCCCAACTCTCTCCGTAGGTACTTGAGTTGCTTAGAATTTCGAGGATCAACCAAAATGCAATAAAATATGATATGCGTATTATGACCTATGTATAACATTCCAAATTGATAATTTGGAATGTTACAAACCTACCCCCCTTAAGATGAATCTCGCCCTCGAGATTCGGGTTGGCTAGAAAATAGGTGTGGTTGGTCCTTCCGTAGGTCTTCCTCTTGTTCCCAGGTGGCTTCATCCTTGGTATGGTGGCTCCACTGAACTTTGCAAAACTTGATAACCTTATTGCGTGGGACTCGGCTAGCAAACTTGAGAATCTTCACTGGTTTCTCCTCATAAGTCAAATCCCTATCCAGCTGAATCGCTTCTAGTGGCACTGTATCTCTCAGAGGAATATCGGCCATCTCTGCGTGGCACTTCTTCAACTGGGAAACATGAAACACATCGTGAACTCCTGACAATCCTTTTGACAATTCCAGCTTGTAAGCAACTTCTCCCATACGGTCCAAAACTTTGTATGGTCCCACAAAACATGGTGTTAACTTTCCCTTAACTCCAAAACACTTAACTCCTCAAAGTGGGGACACACGAAGGTATACTTTGTCTCTGACTTCATAGACAGTCTCCTTGCGTTTAGAATCCGCATAACTCTTCAGTCTGGACTGGGCTACCTTGAGTCTGTCGCGAATCAAGTCAACCTTCTCTTCAGACTCCATAATCAAATCTGGTCCAAACAACTGACGGTCTCCAACTTCATCCAACAACAACGGTGTCCTGCACCTCCTTCTGTACAAAGATTCAAAAGGACCATCTTCAAACTGGCTTGGTAACTGTTGTTATAAGAGAACTCTGCATACGGCAAGTTGTCATCCCAACTAGATCCATAATCTAGCGCACAAGATCTCAACATGTCTGCTAGAATCTGATTGACTCTCGTGGTCTGTCCATCTGTCTATGGATGGAAGGCCGTACTGAACTCTAGCCTGGTACCCAAAGTCTCATGCAACTGATTCCAGAACTTTGAGGTAAACTGGTTTCCTCTATCTGATACAATGGTCCTCGGAACTCCATGCAGACATACGATCCTGGTCATGTATATCTTTGCCAACTTAGCACTTGTATAAGTGGTCTTCACTGGGATGAAATGAGCTACCTTCGTCAATCAATCGACTACAACCCATATCGAGTCATAGCCTGAACTAGTCCTGGGCAATCCCGTGATAAAATCCATGCCTAGCTTGTCCCACTTCCATTCGAGTATCGACAATGGCTGTAGCAATCCTGCTAGCTTCTGATGCTCTGCCTTCACTCTCTTACATACATCACATACTGCTACATACTCCGCAATATCCTTCTTTATTCCTGTCCACCAGAAACTTTCCTTCAAATCCATATACATCTTAGTGTTTCCTGGGTGAATTGAATACGGTGAATCATGGGCCTCCTTCAGAATCAACTTCCTGATCTCAGGGTCATTAGGCACATATACGCGGTCCTCAAACAATAAAGTATCATGCTCATCCTCACGAAATCCTTTGGCCTTTCCTTTGCTCATCCTTTCCTTTATCTCGGCAATATCCTTGTCAGTCTTCTAGGCTTCTCTGTTCTTATCCATCAAAGTGGAATGAATTTCCAATGCTGCTACATAACCTCTCAGAACTATTTCCAAACATAGCTCGTGAAGATCCTCTGCTAACTCCTTGGGTAATCCTCCGGTCATGAGCGTATTAACATAACTCTTGCGATTCAATGCATCGGCTACTACATTAGCCTTTCCGGGATGATAGTGCAACTTCATATCATAATCCTTAATGAGTTCCAACCATCTCATTTGCCTGAGATTCAACTCCTTCTGCGTGAAGATATACTTCAAACTCTTATGATCCATGTATACCTCACAATGGCTTCCGATGAGAAAATGTCTCCATGTCTTCAACGTATGCACTATAACTGCTAACTCCAAATCATGTGTAGCATAATTTTGCTCATGAGGTTTAAGCTGTCGTGAGGCATATGAAACAACTCTTCCTTCCTGCATAAGCACTGCTCCAAGTCCTCGACGAGAAGCGTCATAATACAGTTGATAATCCTTTCGTTGATCTGGAAGAATCAACACTGGAGCTGTAACCAAACGTTTCTTCAACTCCTAAAAGCTGGCTTCACACTCCTCAGTCCATTTGAACTTGGTGTCTTTCTTCAACAACTTTGTCATGGGCTTTGCAATCCAGGAGAAATTCTCAATGAACCTCCGGTAATATCCTGCGAGTCCTAGAAAACTCTGGATCTCTCCAACTGATGTTGGTGCCACCCATTTAGTCACAGAAACTACCTTGGTGGGGTCTACTGCTATTCCTTCTCCGGATATAACATGTCCGAGGAATCCAACTTCCTTCAACCAAAACTCACACTTGCTGAACTTGGCATATAACTGGTGTTCCCTGAGCTTCTCGAGAACCAAACGCAAATGTTCCTTATGCTCCTCTTCATTCTTCGAGTAAACCAATATATCATCAATGAACACCACGACAAACTTATCCAAAAACTCCATAAACACCTTGTTCACCATGTTCATGAAATAGGCAGGCGCGTTAGTCAGGCCAAATGACATAACAATATACTCATATAGCTCGTACCTTGTGGTAAAAGAGGTCTTAGGTATATCCTGCTCTCGAATATTCAGCTGATGATATCCTGATCGCAGATCGATCTTGGAAAATACTTTAGCTCCTTGCAATTGGTCAAACAAATCATTGATCATCGGCAGTGGGTACTTGTTCTTGATCGCCACCTCATTCAACGCACATAATCAACAACCATCCTTAATGATCCATCCTTCTTCTCCACTAGAAGTACTGGGGCTCCCCAAGGTGACGAACTTGGTCGACTGTAACCTTTATCCAGTAACTCCTCAATCTGCTTCTTAATTTCCTCCAAATCATTTGCGGGCATCCGATACGATCTCTTAGATATGGGCCCTGTGCCTGGCAAAAGCTCAATCAAAAACTCAATGTCTCTATCCAGTGGCATGCCTGGCAACTCTTCCGGAAATACGTCAGGATAATCCTTCACCATTGGTACTTCCTCCTATACAACTCCTGATAAGGAATTCACTTGAGTCCTCTTTGGCACATGCCAAGATACATACTTGATCCTTATTCTTCTGGGGTGGTGAGCATAATCGACTTACTAGCGCAAGCGATGTTTCCTCCATACATCGATAGCCAATCCATACCCAAAATCACATCCAATCCTTGCGACTCCAAAATTATCAGATCCGAGGGGAAAACATGCCTACCTATGGTCAATGGCATCTGAAAACATCCTTGGCTGGCCATATGCTCCACTCCTGGCGAGCTTACTAACATAGGTGTCCTAAGGACTTTGGTGGGAAACTTATACTTATCCACAAATCCCCTTGATATGTATGAATGCAATGCACCAGTATCAAAAAGAACGATTGCAGTAAATGACTTAACCAAAAACTTACCTATAACTGCATCTGGCTGCTCTTCAACGTCCTCCACGCTAACGTGGTTCACTTGTCCCCTGTTGAAAGGGTTAGGCTTCTTCCCAGAGCTTCCATTGCCATTTCCATTCTTTTCTTCAGAACACTCCGTGGCGTAATGTCCATTCTTCCCGCACTTGAAACAAGTAATGTGACTTAGATCCTTCTTGGCGGGCGTTCTTTGGGTTGGAGCAGTTCGGCGTTGCTTCCTCCATTCCCATTCCCATTCTTGGGGCCACTATGGTTATGCGTACTTCCTCCATTGGAATTATGGCCTCCATGGTTATGGTGAATGTGTCCTCCCGAGCTCGGGGTAAAACAAGGCCTCTGCCGAGCTCCTGAATGGTACCTCCCACGTCCGTACTTCCTCTTGCGGCTATCTATCTGTTGCTGCTTCCCTTCAATCATAAGAGCTCTGTCTACCAACTCCTGGTAGTTGTTGAATGTTGCCACCATCAACCGCATGCTCAGCTCATCATTCAGTCCTTCTAGAAACTTCTCCTGCTTAGCAGCATCTGTAGCTACGTCGTCAGGGGCATAACATGCTAACTTGCTAAACTCATCCACACACTGGCCCACTGTGCGCCCTCCTTGGTGCAAGTTGCGAAACTCGCGCTTCTTCATGTTCATGGCTCCTGCTGAAACATGGGAAGTGCGGAAATCCTGTTGAAACTGGTCCCATGTAACAATGTCAATGGGGTAAGTGGCTGTGAAATTCTCCCACCATGATGCTGCGGGTCCATCAAGCTGATGTGCGGCAAAGTGCATTCTCTCCGCATCTGTGCATCCTGCAGCGGTCAGCTCCCTTCCAATCTTAAGAGCCAATCATCTGCAACAATCGGCTTGGTGCTACTAGAGAACACCGACGGATTCAGCCTTAGGAAACGGGCTAAGTGATCAACATGTGGTGGTCGTGGTGGGTTGTTGTTGTTGTTGTTGTTGTTGTTGTTGTTGTTGTTGTTGTTGTTGTTGTTGTTGTTGTTGCCTTGATTCTGATTCTGGACTACCAGCTGCATCAGGGTATTCTGCTGCTGGATCAACCGAGTGAGCTCTAGTGGGAAAGCAAATCCATTGTCACGTCTCGGAGGCATCTGATGGGTTTAGAAAAGGTGAGAAAACAGAATAGAATGAGGCCTAAAGGGAAAACACTACCCATATGCACATGAGACAAACACAATCATATCACTTCAATCAATTCACACAAGGGCTTACATTCGATCTAACTATCGTTATAAAAGTACTCAGACTATTCTATATACATGGGGGAATACTACTACTGATATGGTGGTCGACTAGAAGCTTTGATCAGTGGAAGACTCCATGATATCTGCTCCAGCTTCAGCAACATAGTCATCATCGCTATCGTCGGGATCAGAATCGGTGTCGTCGATGATGATGTAGTCCTCCGAACGAATGTCCTTGGAATGGTCGTCATCTCCTCCTGGCGCGGGGTCTCCCATGAATACTCCTAGCTTCCTTGTCAGGTCGTCATTCTTCTCCACTAGTATCGTCATTTCCTCATATCCATCACGTGTAGACTTGAGTTCTTCCTCCAGCTCCGAAATCCTGGTCATTGCCTTCTTCAGATCTATCATGCCTGCGCACATCTGGTTCTCCTGGCGACGAATGTGCTAGTTTAACTCCTGGATGAAAGCTGTAATGGACCTGTCCCTCCTAGTGCTGATCATCTCCCATTGCTCATATCGTTGCCCACATATCTGGTAGATAGTGTCCTTAATATCCTTATGGTAAACTTCTCCAATGCGTCCCATGGCGATGTGGGCTGCCAGGCTCTTTCCTAGACTCCAGGTTGGTGCATCAAAGGAAAACTCTATGGGCTTAGTGACTGGTATGAATGTCCTTCCTGGAACTGGAACTCGAATCATCCAACGCTCCTCTTCTGGTAAAGTGGCGATGTAGGTCCCGGTAAAGCTTGGTATTCCAATGTTCAGGTACCTAGTAACTTCCTTCAAGTGTCGTCCAAAAGGAGTGTCTTCATCCGGTTGTGTCAACTTGTTCCTTGAATCCGCCATCCTATAGAGTGGAAAAGGGAAAGGAGTCAGAAATGAGTAGAGAAGAGTGACCTATGGTTTTAGCTTAGTGGTCGCTTCCTACAGTCAATGTGTGCTCCAATACCATCTTGTAGCGACCAGACCTCAAACAGTCTAGTCTTTGTGCATCAGTGTCATCCCTGGATCGGTAATGCTGACACGCATAGTACTTGAGGATTTATAATAGAGTTTCAATCACACACTTACTACATCGAATGCCTCAAAATAGAACTTATTACAATAATATGGCTTAAGGCCATATAAAAGATAACAACGGAAGGCTTGGAAGATAAAGTGAGTCCATCAACTCCAACGGCATAGCTGAGTGAATGACAACAACCTATGGCACCTTACTAGTCTTCTGAAAAGTCTGCAACATGATATGTTATAGCCCGAAACGGGTCAACATATGGAATATGCTGGCAATGTAACACACGAGAGTAATGAACAGAATAAATAATATCACTACATGCATATATGGCTGGTGGAAAGCTCTATGGTTACTATTTTGCATAAAACCAATTTTTCCCTACATCAAAGGAATAAATTTTATTTAACTATCATGGTGGTTGTTAAACATTGAGAAGGTTCCTCCAACTCAATCCCAATTAAATAGTATCAATTAACCCAACAAATTAATTTAGAGTGATGAGGTCAACGTGATAATCCAAGAACCAGATACTCAAGATGTCCATAACCGTGGACATGGCTAACCATGATTAGTTTGTTCACTCTATAGAGGTTTGTGCACTTTTCCCCACAAGAATCGATCTCCTCTGTTGGATTTCTCGCACTACATGGTGTTTGAGAAACGGATGACCGAGACACAGTCTTTCAGAAACATTAACTCTTTACTATGGGTGGACGGTTACACCTACTTTCCCCTACATCTGCTAGCCCACCACTAAAAGAGGTCATGCAACCTACTCAACTATACTAGAGCCCATAAGAGCTTGTGGCTGCACACGGAGTTTCTAGCATGAATAAGCTTATGATCCCTTTGAGCCTGGGTGGCATTCCATAGGGTGATCACACGGGTACTCCAGGATATCCTTGGACAACACTGGATTCTCCAGGTGCCCTGACAACCACTGGGTACTCCAGGGTGCCTCAACCAATCCACCCAGATGTGTATTTAAGTAGCCACTTTAAGTTAACCATTAATTAACAATACTCACATCTGTCATGGATACACTCACCCAATCCACGTATACTAGCACATCATAGCAATATAAGCATAACGTAGAAGTAACTCCCAAAGGTTTGATAATAAAAGGGCAATAGGTTCTACCTCATCATCTACTTCCCATACCCACATGTTATTCAGATCCTAACCATGCAATGTTTGTGGATTGAACTAATGCATAAAAACTAGGTAATAAAAGGGATATGATCAAAGTTTTACTTGCCTTGCTGATGATCCGCAAAACCTAGAGACTCGTAGTAGCACGCTTCGCACTTCGGGAATTCTATCGCAAACAAACAAAAGCATATATAAGCACTCAAACTAGAAGCACGGGTAAAACTCAAATAAAAAAGATCTAACCAGAAAGTTCAAATTAAGAACTCCGGTTTGCAAAAAGAATCAAATCAAACGGAGTAACGAAACTCAAACTACGGAAGAAACAAGAATTGTTTACTAATCTGGACTAAAGTCAAATTTATAGTACCAAAATCATGTTCAAGTTGGTTAAACAGAAAGAGGGCTTCAAGACGAAGATGTAGGTGCTTGTTTCATCTAATTTGGATAAACGAGCGAAAAGATATACTAGAACAAAGATCAGGGTAGAAATCGCGATCAAAAATAATCGCAGAAAAACCCTGGAAAAAATAAAAATGAGACGAACAGGCTAACAAACGAACGTTCGCTATCTGCGAATAACCGACGAACAGCGTTCATTAAAACGAACGTACGGACGAACATCCGCTAACTAACTAAACCGAAAAAACCAAACCGATCTAATTAAAAAAATTGGATCTAGGGTTTCTAAAAAACCGAACGGTTTTTAAAAAAAAAACAAAATGGCGGCGACAGCGGTTTCTACCTCCGGTGAGGCTCCTGCGGGGCGGCGGGGCTCTGGGTGGTGGCGCGGGTCAATGGCGGGGCGGCGAGGCGGCGCGGCGGTCTTTGGCGGATTTACAATGAGGCGGCAACTGTCTTGTGGCGGCGGCGACACTTGGCAGCGTCGGCGGCAATGAGATCTTGATGGCGAAGCCTGGTGGCGGTGGAGGGAGTCTTGGATTCGGGGGTCCTCGGACAGTCAGACTATATGCTTATGCCGGACTGTTGGACTATGAAGATACAAGATTGAAGACTTCGTCCCGTGTCCGGGTGGGACTCTCCTTTGCATGGAAGGCAAGGTTGGAAATTCGGATATGTAGATTCCCTTCTCTGTAACCGACTCTGTGTAACCCTGGCCCTCTCCGGTGTCTATATAAACCGAAGGGTTTAGTGCGTAGGACTACAACAATCATAATCATAGGCTAGCTTCTAGGGTTTAGCCTCTACGATCTCGTGGTAGATCAACTCTTGTAATACTCATATCATCAAGATCAATCAAGCAGGAAGTAGGGTATTACCTCCATAGAGAGGGCTCGAACCTAGGTAAACATCATGTCCCCCACCTCCTATTACCATTAGCCTTAGACGCACAGTTCGGGACCCCCTACCCGAGATCCACCGGTTTTGGTGCTTTCATTGAGAGTTCCACTATGTCGTCACCATAAGACTTGATGGCCCCTTCGATCATCTACAACGATTCGGTCCAGGATGAGGTTTTCCTCCTTGGACAGATCTTCGTATTCGGTGGTGGCCGCCTTCTTGGGCAACTTCGCAGCCATCTGGAGCAGATCGGTAGCTACGCCCCTGGCCGTCAGGTCAGGTTTGGAAGCCTGAATTACACTGCCGACATCCACGGAGCCTTGATCTTCGATGGATTCGAGCCCGTGACAGGTGCACCCTACAGTCGCGATGAGCATGACCTAGATCTGCCGTCGGACGGTGTTCAGGAGATCACACCTGCAGCTACCCTGGCTTTAAATCCTGTGCAGATCGTGCCATCCGAGGACGGGAGGATGGACCCCGCGTCGGAGGCCGCACACTCAGCAGTGATAGAGCCGAACACAGATTTCACTTCTAAGGAGGTCTGTGTCATCGGACCCTTGGACTCGTCTCCAGCCATAGGCTCCGAGCCGCGTGCATCCGTGCCCATCGGATCTAACTGGGCACCAATCATGGAGTTTAGCTCCGCGGATATCTTTCAGCACTCGCCCTTGGGCAACGTGCTAGACTCATTAAAATCTCTCTCCCTTTCAGGAGACTCTTGGCCTAACTATGTCCGGCTTGAGTGGGAAGCAGACGATGAAGGAATTCGTTACCCACCCACCACCCATTTAATAGCCACTGTCGATGACTTAACCGACATGCTTGATTTGGACTCTGAAGACATCGACGGTATAAACGACGATGCCGGAGAAGAACAGGAACCACTGCTCACAGGGCGCTGGACGACCACATCATCATACGACATATATATGGTGGACACACCTGATACGTCTCCGTCGTATCTATAATTTTTGATTGTTCCATGCCAATATTATTCAACTTTCATATACTTTTGGCAACTTTTTATATTATTTTTGGGACTAACATATTGATCCGATTGCCGAGTGCAGTTCACATGCATTGCATGTTTTATGTTTCAGAAACCCCATATCAAACGGAGTCCAAACGGGATAAAAACGGACAGAGAATTATTTTGGAATATTTGTTATTTTTGGGAAGTAAAATCAACGCGAGATGGTGTCCGAGGTGGCCATGAGACAGGGGCCCACGGCCACTCTAGGTGGGCGCGCCCCCCACCCTCCTAGGCCCCTCGTAAGGTGGTTGATGCCCTTCTTTGGCCGCAAGAAAGCTAATTTTTGGAAAAAGATCTGGGCGAAGGTTTCAATCCAATCGAGATTCTGGTCTCCGGATATAAAAAAAGCGATGCGAGGCGAGAATCCGGGAGCGAAGCAGAGAGATAGATCCAATCTCGGAGGGGCTCTCGCCCCTCCCACGCCATGGGAGCCAAGGACCAGAGGGGAAACCCTTCTCCCATCTAGGGAGAAGGTCAAGGAAGAAGAAGAAGAAGGAAGGCCCTCTCCCCCTTGCTTCCGGTGGCACCGGAACGCCGCCGGGGGCCATCATCATCACCGTGATCTACACCAACACCTCCATCATCTTCACCAACATCTCCATCACCTTCCCCCATCTATATTTAGCGGTCCACTCTCCCACATCCTGTTGTACCCTCTACTTGAACATGGTGCTTTATGCTTCATATTATTATCCAATGATGGGTTGCCATCCTATGATGTCTGAGTAGATTTCCATTGTCCTATCGGTGATTGATGAATTGCTATGATTGGTTTGAGTTGCATGTTTTATTATTGGTGCTGTCCTATGGTGCTCTCCGTGTCGCGCAAGCGTGAGGGATCCCCGCTGTAGGGTTTGCAGTATGTTTATGATTTGCTTATGGTGGGTGGCGTGAGTGACAGAAGCACAGACCCGAGTAAGTAGGTTGTTTGCGTATGGGATAAAGAGGACTTGATACTTTAATGCTATGGTTGGGGTTTACCTTAATGATATTTAGTAGTTGCGGATGCTTGCTAGAGTTCCAATCATATGTGCATATGATCCAAGAAGATAAAGTATGTTAGCTTATGCCTCTCCCTTAAGTAGATTTGCAATAGTGATTACCGGTCTAGTAAAGTAGTCAATTGCTTAGGGACAATTCCACAACTCCTACCACCACTTTTCCACACTCGCTATATTTACTTTATTTCTTATTTATCTAAACAGCCCCTAGTTTATATTTACGTGCTCTTTATTATCTTGCAAACCTATCCTACAACACATACAAAGTACTTCTAGTTTCATACTTGTTCTAGGTAAAGTGAACGTCAAGCGTGCATAGAGTTGTATCGGTGGTCGACAGAACTTGAGGAAATATTTGTTCCACCTTTAGCTCCTCGTTGGGTTCAACACTCTTACTTATCGGAAGAGGCTACAATTGATCCCGTATACTTGCGGGTTATCAAGACCTTTTTCTGGCGCCGTTGCCGGGGAGTCATAGCGTGGGGTGAATACTCTCGTGTGTGCTTGTTTGCTTTATCACTAAGTAATTTTTATTTGCTGTTCTAAGTTGTTCTTTATCTTTAGTTATGGATATGGAACACGAAATACCAAAAAAATTAGGTGTACTTGCTACTCATGGAGATGGGGAACCTCCTAAAACCCTCGATGCTCGTTATGTGAAAGAAATTATGTACTACTTTGATAATCCTGAGAAAACCCCATTCAATTATGTTATGGGAGACACGTTGGATCAACGTGAATACTTTAGGGATTATCGCTTGACACCAAAAGGGAAACTGTTATGGGATCAAATTAATATGTTGTGTTGGTATGCTCGGGATCTATGCTTGAGACATGATTCTACTTGTTGCTCTAGGATGAAGGCTCCACACCTTCCCTTTTCTTGCGAATTTAATGATGATAAAACCTTAGCTTCTTATGTTAATGGTATATATGATTACTATGATGTGGAACAAATAGAAGAATTTGTTGCTTTTATGGGTCCTTATGAGATTGAATCTATGTTTAAAGAGTTTGAAGATTTTGATGATTCAGATTATAGACCAGAATTTTTTTCTATACTTAGATATTGCTATGAAAATTATGAATACAATTACAATATTGATGCATTTATTGAGAAAGTCTCCGCTGTCCAAGAAGAGATTAATATGTTACAGGAGTCTACGGAAGAAGAAATTGATGAAACTATGAGCTCATTGGATGAAAAAGATGATGAGGAGAGCGAAGAACAAAAGGAGGAAGAGCGGATTAGCTACCCGTGCCCACCTTCTAATGAGAGTAACTCTTCAACTCATACATTGTTTAATTCCCCTTCGTGCTTACCGAAGGATGATTGCTATGATCCCGTTGATTCTCTTCAAATATCCCTTTTTGATGATGCTTGCTATGCTTGTGGCCAAGATGCCAATATGAATTATGCTTATGGAGGTGAACTTGCTATAGTTCCTTATGTTAAACATGAAACTGTTGCTATTGCACCCATGCATGATAGTCCTATTATGTTTTTGAATTCTCCCGACTACACTATATCGGAGAAGTTTGTGCTTATTAAGGATTATATTGATGGGTTGCCTTTTACCATTACACATGATGATTTTGATAGATATAATATGCATGTGCTTGCTGCTCCTACTTGCAATTATTATGAGAGAGGAACTATATGCCCACCTCTCTATGTTTCCAATATGATAAATTGCAAGGAACTATTTATACTATGCACTGGCCTTTACTTTGTGTGCATGAATTGTTCTTTTATGACATGCCGATGCATAGGAAGAGAGTTAGACTTCGTTGTTGCATGATATATGTTACTTTGTGCTCACTACTAAATCACAAATCATTGTTAATTAAAATTGGCTTTGATATACCTTGGGATCCGGGTGGATTCATTACTTGAGCACTATATGCCTAGTTTAATGGCTTTAAAGAAAGCGCTGCCAGGGAGACAACCCGAAAGTTTTAGAGAGTCATTTATTTCTGTTGTGTGCTTTCATATAGTCTAAAAACAAAAAAAAAGATGGGAACCCAAAACTTTTCAAAAAGGAAAGTGAAAGTGAGAGAGACAAGCATTGTTGAAGTGGGAGAGCTCCTTGAACTTTGTTCATGCTCACGGAAACTTTGTGAATCTTAATTACAGAAACTTTTCATCAAAAATAATTATCCCCTTGTACAATTCCATTGTATTATAAAAATAATGTGCTAAGGTTTGCCTTTAGATTGCTTACAATTCTTGTTGGTTTGTACGGTGCAGGACAGAAACTTTGGCTGTAGTGCGCAATTTTACATTTTTAACTGGAACGTCAAAAGGTTCTGATTCTTTTTGCACTGTCTATCTGCACAACTTTTTTATTTTTCCTAATTTTGGTAGAATTTTTGGGGTAACAGAAGTACGGTGAATGTTCAGATTGCTACAGACTGTTCTGTTTTTGACAGATTCTGTTTTTGATGCATAGTTTGCTTGTTTTGATGAAACTATCAATTTCTATCAGTGGATTAAGCCATGAAAAAGTTGTATTACAGTAGCTATAATGCAAAAACAAAATATTAATTGGTTTGCAATAGTACCTAGAGTAGTGATTTGCTTTATTATACTAACGGATCTTACCGAGTTTTCTGTTGAAGTTTTGTGTGGATGAAGTGTTTGATCCAGGAGGTCTCGATATGAGAAAAAGGAAGAGAGGCAAGATCTCAATATTGGGGATGCCCAAGGAACCCCAAGTAAATATTCAAGGAGACTCAAGTGTCTAAGCTTGGGGATGCCCCGGAAGGCATCCCCTCTTTCTTCAACAAGTATCGGTATGTTTTCGTATTCGTTTTGTTCATGCGATATGTGCAAGTCTTGGAGCGTCTTTTGCATTTAGTTTTTACTTTTCTTTTATGCACCATTCTGGTATGATATAGTCCTTGGTTGATTTATAGAATGCTCTTTGCACTTCACTTATATCTTTTGAGTATGGCTTTATAGAATGCTTCATGTGCTTCACTTATATTATTTGAAGTTTGGATTGCCTGTTTCTCTTCACATTGAAAACCGCCATTTGTAGAATGCTCTTTTGCTTCACTTATAATTGTTAGAGCATTGGCATATATTTTGTAGAAATAATTAAACTCTCTTGCTTCACTTATATCTATTTGAGAGATGACAGGAATTGGTCATTCACATGGTTAGTCGTAAAATCCTACATAAACTTGTAGATCGCTGAATATGATATGTTTGATTCCTTGCAATAGTTTTGCGATATAGTGATGATAATATGTGGGAGGTACTAGTAGATGGTTGTGTTCAGTAAGGATGTTGATGTTAAGGTTTGTGATTCCCGAAGCATGCACCTATGGTCTACTAACTATGTAACCAAATTGGCGCGCATTTTATTTTGATTGTTTATCATTGTGTGAAGGTCGAGGGCACGCGTTGGTTAACTCCTACCAACCTCCCCCCTAGGAGCATGCGTGTAGTACTTTGTTTCAAGGGCTAATAAATTGTTGCAATAAGTATGTGAGTTCTTTTTGACTAATGTTGAGTCCATGGATTATACGCACTCTCACCCTTCCATCATTGCTAGCCTCTTCGGTATCGTGCATTGCCCTTTCTCACCTCGAGAGTCGGTGCAAACTTCGCCGGTGCAACCAAACCCCGTGATACGATACACTCTATCACACATAGGCCTCCTTATATCTTCCTCAAAACAGCCACCATACCTACCTATCTTGGCATTTCCATAGCCATTCCGAGATATATTGCCATGCAACTTCCATCATCATCATATACATGACTCGAGCATTCATTGTTATATTGCTTTGCATGATCGTAAGATAGCTAGCATGATGTTTTCATGGCTTGTCTGTTTTTTGATGTCATTGCTATGCTAGATCATTGCACATACCAGTACACCGCCGGAAGCCTTCATATAGAGTCATATCTTTGTTCTAGTATCGAGTGGTAATATTGAGTTGTAAGTAAATAAAAGTGTGATGATCATCATTATAGAGCATTGCCCCATGAAAAAAAGAAAAGAAAAAAGAGAGGCCAAAGAAGCCTAAATAAAAAAAGGCGGCCAAAGAAGCCCGCCCAAAAAAAGAAAAAAAAGAAAAAGAAAAAAAAGAAAAAGAAAAGGGGCAATGTTACTGTCCTTTTACCACACTTGTGCTTCAGAGTAGCACCATGTTATTCATATAGAGAGTCTCCTATGTTGTCACTTTCATATACTAGTGGGAATTTTCATTATAGAACTTGGCTTGTATATTCCATCGATGGGCTTCCTCAAATGTCCTAGGTCTTCATGAGCAAGCAAGTTGGATGCACACCCACTTAGTTTCTTTTGTTGAGCTTTCATACACTTATAGCTCTTAGTGCATCCGTTGCATGGCAATCCCTACTCCTCGCATTGATTAGCCGTTGATTAGCCGCATTGTGCACTCAATATTGCTGCATGGTAGGTGGAGCCGGATGAAGGATGTCCAACATGTCGGCGAAACGAAGTTGAATTGTTTCTGGCATTGCTATCAATCCTTCAGGATTTGTTTATATGTACGCATAATTTTGATGGAATTGTACTGTGATGCTATGAAGGTTTCAACTCTGGTTCCCGCAGGAAAAAAAAGGTTTCAACTTAGATTCATGTGTCTTTCCTCGAGATTATCTCGTTACAACATTCCATCAAATACAAATGAAACTACCATGGCTAATGCATCTCAATGGTTCGCAGATCAGCGCCAATATTCACATCACAACTAAAGACAAAGTTGTGAGAAGGTGTACAAATAAAGAAAAAAAATATAATTGATCGATGATGTTCGTAGGCATGGCTCCATTTCCTTGGCACAGTGTTCATTGCTTGGCAGCTAGTTTCACTCAGCTCTGTAGCCAAAGAAGAGGTGTATGAAGGACACCACAATCCGATCATTTTGTGCAGCTCCACTAAAATTGGGCGGACCATCCCTGTTTGCAAAGATATCCAGTCAGTGTGATTACAATAATAGTGGAACTAGATGATGAAACATAACACACATAAATAGAAGCCGATCACCTCTACGATCTCTCTTTAGGACTAACTTCTTGTCGGAGAAGATTAGGCACAGAGTTGGATGAGGAGGATAGCAAAACCAATCTCCCTTTCCGCAGTCCCACGAAATGTAAAACGTTGCCCGTGTGACATTTTGGCGGAACTGCACAAAACACTCTTGAGAAAAGTGATTTGTGCAGTTCACCAAAAATCGCATAATAGCAACGAGGTGAAAATGGATAGCCCTGTTTGCAAAAGGAGGTCGAAGGAAACAATTATTGCCCAATAACACGAGTTGAAGACACATCGCCGACAAAAAGAAGCATGTTCCATGTAAAAGGGAAAGATAGCACATGGTGGTTTATCAAAAATGGTTTGAGGACGAGATTGCAAGATGGAAAATACGCCGGCCGAGATCGATTTAAGCAAACAACTAAAGAAGATCCACATGCAGCAACGTGGGAAGATGGGCAGTGGAGCAAGGCAGGAGGAAGCTGTACCGAGGGTCGTCGGGATGTTACTAGGAGGCGCGCGGCGGGATCTGCCCATATCTGCGGTAGCGAGCAAGTGGCGAAGGCCCTACAGCGCGGAGCTTGGTCAGAGAGAACGGCGGGTACCGCAGATCGGGACGAGCTGCCTCAACACCGTCGAACGGAGAGACGATGCACATCCTTCCTTTCCGCCAGCGGACGGGATGCGGCCGGATCATTGACCAACGCTGAGAGAGAGAGGCCACGGCGGCCTTGTGTGAGATTGTGTGACGAGACTCACGAGAGACAAACCCATTTTTCCATTTTCTCCACGGCAATCGTTTTATATTCTGGGCGTGGCACCCGACCCTCCTTCGTGTAAACAACCGCTACACACGTCAAATTATCACGTGGGCTGCCTTTTCGTACAGAAACGAACTCCACCGTGTACCCGCGCGGGTGTGGCCGGGAACGAGACGTGAGTACGTGCGTCCTGCGTGCACTTCTTCTTTAGGTGCAGGTACGTACGTGGGTGGGTGTGAGAGACATGGTTTGCGCGAAACAGAGGCAATGTGTTGACGATATCACAATCAGAAAAACGTAACATATGCAATGTGTGTGAAGCGGAGTCATGGGCGTGAGATATCGATAGAATTGAAAACAGGGATGAAGTGTGTGGCTGCGCGATCGATAATGAGTGCCATCAATTTGTGTTTGCCCGTCAAAGATACAGGCGGCTGGCCTCTTTGGAATTTGAGAGGGCAGAGGCGCAGTTCTTCTCTGTGGCATGGATACCTACCTACAACGTTCGACTATCGGTGAAGGAGAGAGACCTAGCTATGTATTGAGGGAGATCGACCGACATCCATGGATATGTGTAGCAGAGGAATAAGGTTGGGAAAAAGACAAAGGTAGAGCGTCGGAGGGTTGGTGGTGGAGTGGCGTCTCACAAATGGTGGGAGAGGCCTGCTAGACAAACGGAGGGTATGAGTGCAATATCAATAAGAGAGGGCGGGGGATGCATGTTTGTCTGTCTATGCACGTGCGTGTGAGAGACGGGTCGGGAGGTATTCAAGGATGATGAGGGGAGAAGATATGGTTGTGGTAAGCATGCGTAACTACATAGGAAGATCAACCGTCGTGTGTCCGAGAAAAGGAGAGACATAACTAGCGAGGTAAGTGTATCGGTGCTTGGTGAAAACGAATTATAGTCGACACGGATATATGTAGGGAGGTCAGTTCATATACTGCGCTTTGCATGTGTTAGAAGCAAATAAGGTCCGGAGAGGCAGACAGGGGGAGAGAGTGTGGCTAGGAGGTGGTGCGAGAGGCCTACCATGTCGAGGGGGGGAAGGAGTGTGTGAGCATGTGACTAATGAAAAGAGGGGCGGGAGTGTGCACCTGCGTGGAATCGTATTGGACATATGGGGGCATGGACGGTGAGAAGAGAAGATGGGAAGTATATATGTGTTTGTTGTAGGCACACTTGGCTAGAGAGGTATATCGACCGGTGTGTGCCAGAAAGAAGGAGCCGGGGGCCTACACACACACTGGTGGGCGACCTAAAGAGAAATAATGAACATCTTGCGATGGAGGGGACGCTAAGGGTGTGTGAGGGGGGCGGGTGTGTGCATGCACGATAGAAAGTTAGCTCTAGCTAGCTGCAAATAGAAGAGGATCGTGAAGGTGTAAAAGACGAACAAAGATCATAATTCATTATAAAAAGGTGGATACGAATACTTGAAGAAGATATCATAATGTACAACATTGATTATAATTTGGGCTAATGTGTGGCTTTTGCAACTCAGATCTAAATACTTGTCATAATGTAGGGGGCGGGGCACTATACTTTGTGTGATAAACACGGTGTACGTATGGAACATGGTTTAGATTATGAATATATAGTTAGTACATCAAATGTGCTATTATTTGGAATCAACATCAAGTGTATTGAAAAAATAGAATTCGTGTTCATGTAGTACACATAGTTCATATCTATCTCTATAGTAATCATGTGGTGTGTTATTAAGGTAATACACGAATGATGGTTGAAGTTGGCAACAATCATGATTGTAGATTCTTATTGAAATAGAGAAACGAATTCGAATTTAGTTCGAATTGCAGCGGTAGTATAGACATTTGGAATGCACTAAAATGTTGGTATGAGTAGGTTACATGCATTATATAGCAAAGCGAAAAAATTAATCAGACATAACATGGATTCATACTCCCTCCTTCCATCTATATAGGGCATAATGAGATTTTTAAGACCGCCTTTGACTATTGACAAGACTAATAGTACATGAAATGCACAATGTGAAAATTATATCATTGAAAGAACCTTTCACAGACGAAGTTAACGGTGTGCTTTGTGTAAGTTGCATGTCATATATCATTGCTCTAATATTTGGTCAAAGTTAGCATCGAAAAATGCATTAGGCCCTATATAGATGGAAGGAGGGAGTAGCTTTGAATAGCATTTGTATAGTAAAACGGGGCAAGACTCTCTCTTTGTGTGCTGTGAATAGTTTTATTTTTTCGTTTTCTTTTTGGTTGAGGGAAGTGCGAATTGATTTGCTACGTACAAGTACAATATTACTACACATTAGGCTTGTCCCTAAAATTCAACCTGCGTCTTGTTATATCCCGAAAATTCAGATATCATGCTCCCAAAACTGGCGCCTTCACAACCCGCGCCTTGCTATCCCGAAATTACAACGCGCGCGACAACTCCCTCCAGCTGCCAAATCCCGACACGCGAAATCCCCCTTCTAACCCTGAGCCGAAAGGGCCGCTAGTTCAAATCGGTGGGGGTACTTTTGTAACACACCCTACATTTTGGACAAGCGCGTCCCTAAGTCATGCTTCACCCCCTCCCATCGCCCCCTTTTCGCCATTCGAAATCCCAGGCCGCCATAACCTCTCCGCTCCAGCCGCGAAACCCCACCCTCCTCCGTCCGCCATGTCACCGCTGCCCAGCCGGAGCCTCTTCCCCGACGACGTCGTCGACCGCAACAGCTCGACGTCCCTCGTCCACCTCCCCGGATGGGGATCCGTCGTCCATCTCGCCATCCCGCCGGTTCAGCCACCCCGTCCTCCACCTCCAAGGAGCTGCTCCGACGATCGCCTCGTCTATCGCGGCTGCTCCATCCCCACAGCGCCGCCTTAACCTGCTCCACCGGAACCGCAACATCCTCACCGACTCCTCGGACGAAGCCGAGGCCTACTCGGCACCACCAAAGAGGTTGTACACTCATCGCATCGCACCTTCTCCTTAACTCGACCTCCCGGCACCGACGGTGCTCCATCCCGCACCCCATGGGCGGCTACCTTGAAGCTGGCGCCCCTGGCGACATCTCCACGGGCGGCTCTCCCCAGGCGAGGCCCTTCGGCGGCGGCGTCCATACGAGCAGATGTCTGCTGCTACTCCGGCTCTCGCTTCGCTTCCTTCGCTGCTGCTTTCTGCTCTGCTGCTCCGCTCTCCCTCGTCGCTCGCTTCGCCCAGTGCTGCTGCTGCTCTCCCCCTCGCTCGTGCTACTGCTCTACTCCGATTAAGCCACACTTCAGTCGACTGAATTGATTTTTGGGTCAGTTGATTTTCAGGGGTTGTGGGGGGGGGGGGGGGTCGTCGGAGTTAAGGAAGAACCACCCGCAGCGGGGACGGGGGCTCGCCGGAGAGGTACCCCAATATCTATCTTAGGGTTTAGGGTGGGGGGCCTAGAGGGCTGGCCGGGGCGGCGGTGGCGAGTTGTTTCGGGGCAGCGAGGCGGCGCTAGGGCCGGCAGTTCGGCCGATGGTGGCAAGCGGCTCAGGGGCGTGCAGGTTGAAGATGAACTGCAGGCCCTCCCTAAACTACATGTCAAGTGTCTCTCTACAACCATTGCGTTCAGTTTCGACAGTAGCATTCAGATTCCACAGTTAATTTCAGTTTCGACAGTTAAGTTTAGAGTCAACAGTTTTTACCTCATCGGTTGTAGTCAGGTGGTTTTTTGTGATGTTAATTTTACATCCATTTTTCATCGTCTATTGGAGATGCTATTAGAATCCCACTTGAGATTGACGATGTACATCTTGTCTTGCTTCAGCCTTGGCGTCTTCTGGCTCACGGAGCTGCTCCAACGACAGAATGATCCATCACTGTGAGCAGTGCCACAGGCGCGTCTCTGATTCCTCAGATCTTCCTCCATACTTCCGACAGCCACCTCTGCCTCAACTGCTTCAGCGACCAACCCAATGATGCCGAGGTCGACACGGCTATGGCAAAGAGGTTGTACAGTTGTTGCGTCACTTATTACTATACATTCACGTCGATCCATTAGGGCTATTTTGGTTCAACGGAAAAACATAGCAATAGGGAATTTTCCAATGGCACTCTACTATTCAATTATTCATGCATTTTGTTGAAAGGAATGAAGCAAAACATCCACCTGGACCTACTTTTCAAAATCCTATGCATGAAAACAAGACCAAGTGCATTAGTGCCATAATAACATTCTAACTGTACACACTTTCATATGGTTTCTCTTTATTTTGGCCATGTTTCTTTGCATTCCTCTGCTCTTCCAATTCCTGTAAACTAAACACCCAAGTTGATAGAAATCCTGTGTTTACAAATGCTCTATTTACCATGTGCATTTTCCTATCCGATTCCGGTGTTTTTCCTATCCCTGCATTTTAAGAATCATGCAAGCCAAATGAGCCCTTACAGAATTACTTCAGTTACAGGTACGTGTCGAAGGGAACTTTGTGTGGTTTGTCCTGCTCCTGCCGCAACGTCGTCCACCTCACCTGAGCTGCTCCATCGACAGAAGCATCCACCAAACAAGACATCACGACTCCTGACCGTCTTTCGCCGCCTCAGATCTCCTTCCCTGCTGCCGGCACGCCCCCCAACGGCATCAGCATCATCGACTCAGCAGATGAACCTGAGGAGTACATGGGTCCACAAGAGAGGTCGCACTCTTTTGTTTCTGCTTATGTTATGCATTGCTTAAACTTACCTGCTACTTTATCGTCCTGTTCAGCTCTTGGACTCCCAACTCAAGTCCAAATTCATGTTCAAACTTGAGTTCTAAATTAGTTGTGGGGCACATATCGAGGCAGCAATGAATAGTATGTCTGTCTAATATTTTGTTCACCTAGGGTATGCCTATGTTGTTCATCTTGGGTGGGAAACAAATAGTAAAGCAATCATCATCTATCTTTTTATTAATTTAAAGCAATCATCAGCCTGCTATCATTATTTTTGGATCCATCCACTGGTTGTTACCATCACTCTAAATTTCTCCATGCTCTCCTTACATAATCTCACCATATTTTTTCGTATGCATGTCAGATATTGTACACAATCATGCTGAACATGTAGAGAAAAAGAGAAGAGCTTTCTTGTGGCAATACAATGTCATGCAGACATCGCTCCATGGTGGGTTCAATGGCAAACCCTCCCCACCCCTCTCCAGTTTGTCTGAGAGGAAGATATACATTCAAGCGGATTCAGACGCCACTGACCACTCCTATTTACCCCCAAGGTGTTTGCTCTACCTTGGCATGGTGATGTTAGTCATATCATGCATATGTTGCCTTGCAGTGCCTACTTTTGACATCATATATATCATCTGCTTAGTTTAGACATGTTTTGTAATGCCACCTGTTTAGTTTCTATATTATATGGGAATTATCCAGTCTCATGTCTTTTAGCCAGCCATAATATATGTGAAATGTGCAATGCCATCCTGTTTAACCAGGCATCATATATTTGAATGATATCTTGCCCATCCTTTTCTTCATTACATTTCCATTTGTCGACAATGTTTGTACATTAAACTACTCTTCCTGTGAATCAGCCATTTGTGTGGGAGATGGAAAAATCTGGAGTGAAAACAAGGCCTTCAGAGCAGACAGTGCTACCTGTTGAAGCAGATCTCTTGTTGGGTCCCGATAGCTCCTCAGAGATGGATTCAGAGACAGATGACCAGTCCTATTCCCCTACTGAGGTGTATGCTCTAACTTGGCACGGTTATACTGCTCATATCATGCGTACGGTGTCTTGCATTGCATAGTTTAGACATCATATACACAATATTCAACACCATGTTCTTAGTTCAGACATCATATCGAATGCCCTCTGTTTAGCATATAAATCACATATGTGAATTAAATGATGCAATCCTAATTACTTAGATAACATGTAGGTGAATTATGTCATGCGATCCTGTTTTGTTATTCATCATATCTTTGAATTATGTTATGCTATGCTATCCAGTTTAGATAGACATCATATATGTGAAATTATGTCATGCTATCCATTTTAGTTAAACAATATACATGTCAACTATTTCATGCCCTCTTTTTTCCACACTATCTATTGCATCTATCTCTCATACAATGTCTGTACATTCAACTATGTTTCCTGTTTATCAGCCATTTGAATTGGAGCGGGTGATGCCAGTATCTAGCGGAATGAAAACACGGTCTTCAAATAAAACACCGCTACCTATTGGTGGAGATAGCACCCCGATTGTACATGCACAAGAACTAGCCCTACCACACATAACCCAAACCTCGCAGATTGTACCCCTACTGCGATGGACAGAGAACCAGCTTCACCCAATCTAACCCTAACCCCATCCGATAGTAACCCAGTTCCTGTTGACACAGCACCATCTCCACCACAGAGCTCCCAAACAAGAGCAGTTAGTAAGGCAGCTCCAATGCCCAAAGGGCCAGTACTATCACGGCAAACCCCAGCTCCACCAGTTAGTACGCCTATTCCCGTGGAGGAAGCACAACCAGCCAGTCGTAATTTAGCATCTATCGCATTTGATGCTGGTAAATCGGATGTGCATATCTTCCCATCTTGGAAATATTATACTGAAGATGAAGGAAAATACCAGTTGCAGGTGTTTGTCCACGAGTTATGTGTAAGTAATGTTATTCATGGCAATTACTTTGCTTCGTCCCATACATCCTACCTCCATGATGGTTATAATATAGCAAATTTCCCCATTTTTCTCTATAGAGAAGTACCGATTTGGAAACTCAGGATGAAGTAACCTGTGCTAATACCTCTGCTATCTTCAAGAATGCTTGGTGGCGATATCGAATTACACAAGAAAGCGTACTTCACCGGCAAAGAAACTCATCAAATTCCCTTACGTTCTCCTGAGACACATTTACTGGACGATGCTGGGAACGCCTTGTTCTGTACTGGTCCCGAACCAAGAATGTGGTAAGGTCTACGATCTCATTTTCTATTTTTAAGTATTATATTCTTGCGTCTTACTGTACTCTGTGCATGTAGAACAAGTGCCTAAACCTGAAGAACAACTGTTCTAATTTAAGATTCCATTACTATCATAGTTCAAAAAAGTGCTAGGCGTTAATTGTGTGTTTTTCCACCGCCTTGCACTTTACTGACCAAAGCGCATGCTTATGCGCAGTTATGCACAGATTAAGCGTAGTTATGCGCAATGCGTTTTGACAACGCCTAGAGCCTAGGCGCGCTTAAGCGCCGCTTAGGCGTGCCTTTTTAACTATGATTGCTTTGCTCTTGTCATTGTATTTACTCATACAAACTTATTTTTAAATTGATGGATCAATCGAAACTCCAATGGCACGGCGGTATGTTCACGCATGTTTCTTTAACAGGTTTGCTCTTATCAATAGCTCTTGATTTCAATTTCAATTGTGTATACAGATTGACTTTCATATCATGCACATTACTAGCATCTGTGAGCCAATAGTGTTGTTGTACATGTAGACCCGTGGTACCCATCTGAAATCTTGTTGTGCCGTGTAGTTCCCACGCTTTGTATTCTTTCACTGCTGCTTTGTCTTGAACTGATATGATTTGAACCGTGTCTCTATCTTGATTTGGCAAGACAATGCAATGACCATACGACATAGATATATGTTTGTTTGATGCTTTTATTATGTACTAGTACTTGGCAATAGAAGACTTGGTATTTAATCCGGTCCACCTTACTAATGAACTGGTTCACTGAAATGAGTTTCATATACTAGTACATGCTAAACTTGTTATGTGTCTGCTTGTTTCTTTTTTTAGAATGCTGACAGAATATTGGGGAAGAGTGCCTTAAGCAATGGTGAAGGAAGTAATGCAGATAAGGTTCAGGATAGTGACACATCCTTGTTGGTCTCCAACAAAGCTGATAAAATAGCTAAGGAAGAGTATCTTGAAGAATGCGAGACAACCCCAAAGTCCTGTCTTGGTTTAGTGTTCGAGTTACTAGCCACTACCTCTTGCACAAGCTATTCAAACTCACTGTCTGAATCAGTTCGATTTCTTGAGTCTCAACTACAAGCTGAAAGACATCGATCAGCTGTGCTACGACAAGAAGCGGAAGGACTGCGGAAGTCCCTGGAGCATTCAGATGCATACTTTCTGGTGCAATAGCAAGCGTTGGAGGATTTTAGCGCCAAACAGGACAAGGCTAATCAGCTTGCTAAGCTTATTGCCAGCATGGTGGATACCTAGGATAACGTTTCTTGAGCTCTTCTGAAGTTGTTTCAGTTATGCTCTTGTTTTGCTGCCGCGTTTATTTGCACTGGTGGCCAATTTTGATGGCCAAGTGTAGGTAATATGTTGCTTTGTTCCCTATAATTGCACTGGTGGCGAACTTGATGCCTAGTGGATGTAATATGTGTAATAGCGGTAATGGGCTATCCTTAATTGCTTGCTTATTTATTTCCTTATTGTCTTGTTTAGTTGTTTGCTTGTAGTCATTGCAGTTCTTTTTCTGTGTTTTTCTAGTGGCCACAATAGCCTATTTTTGGTAACTAGGCCAAAATAATCATGGCAACACACAGACTGTTGTAACCATGGGCCTCCTGCAGGCCGTATGATCCATGGGCCTTCGTTTGGCCGTAGGAGCATTGGCCTTCTATACGGGCCGTAGGATCCATCGGCCCTCTATACGGGCCTTAGGGATCAATGGGCCTTCTATACGGGCCTTAGGGATCAATGGGCCTTCTATGGGCCGTAGGGTCCATGGGCCTTCTACGGGCCGTACTATCCATGGGCGTCATACGGGCCGTAGGATCCATGGGCCTTCTACGGGGCGTATCATAATTTCTCCAATCATGGGCCCTATATTCATGGACCATAACGGGCCGTTAATAGGTCGTATTTGATAACTCTATGAAAACAGCCAACGGGTTTTTTTTGACATGAAAACGGCCCAACGTATTAACGGACCGCAAACGGACCTACTGTAACGACGGTCTGAATTTGGCTCACAAGAAGAAAATGACAGTAACGGGCCGTATGTAACCGAATGCTACAAATGAGCCCAAGAATCAATGGGCCCTGAGAAGGCCGAAAGATAACTTGGGCTGGAAACGGCCCAATGGAATAATGGACCGTTAATGGGTATAAAGTGATACACTGTTCATTATGGGCCAGTTTCACCACGGGCCGTTAATGGGCCAAGAGTTACAAAGGTTCTCATATGGGCCGAAAGAAGTCATGGGCCACACACGGGCCTGAATTTAAAACAGGCTGAATCATATTGGACGGCCCAGATGACGCTACTGGGCCTAATTCAGATTGGGCGTAACGGGCCCTGGGTTAGCGGGCTATAAATGGGCTATATGCGAACAGGCCATTAACAGGCTTTTTGTGGGCCGGCCCGCCACCTTTTGACCAAGTCAAATGGGCCGGCCTTTTCACAGGAATGGGCCTTTGTTGGGCCGTGCCACGTGTCACCGTATCGTAGGCGCCTTCGGTCCAATGAGCGGGTGACATCTGTCCCAACGGTGAGCCGACACGTGTTTCCTCCAGCTAATGATGATTTTACACGTTGAAAATCCCCATTGGTCGGGGCTGTTAACGGGTTATCGGATCCAAAACCCGACCCGATAGCTTAACGGCGTTCCGTTACGGTGGATGCCACGTGTCGGTCACCCTTGACGAAAGCAAATCTGTGACGCAGGATTTATCGTCATGGAAGTGGACACTTCCGTGATGATAATTTTGGTAATGTCATGGAACACTTCTCGACAAAGACGGTATGACTATCTTGATTACATCATAAATTTGTCATGGATGTACATGCATGACAAAAAACGCGACCTACTGTGACAAACACGTATTATCACGGAAGTGTATTTTTTTTGTAGTGCTCCTTTGCGTGGAAGGCAAGCTTGGCAATTCGGATATGTAGATTCCCTTCTCTGTAACCGACTCTGTGTAACCTTGGCCCCCTCCGGTGTCTATATAAACCAGAGGGTTTAGTCCGTAGGACGACAAAATCATAATCATAGGCTAGCTTCTAGGGTTTAGCCTCTACGATCTCGTGGTAGATCAACTCTTGTAATACTCATATCATCAAGATCAATCAAGTAGGAAGTAGGGTATTACCTCCATAGAGAGGGCCCGAACCTGGGAAAACATCGTGTCCCCCGCCTCATGTTACCATTAGCCTTAGACGCACAGTTCGGGACCCCCTACCCGAGATCCGCCGGTTTTGACACCGACAACGGCGGTTTGGGTGGCGGGGTAGCGGAGAAGGTGGCGGGGCGGGCGGATTTAAAGGCGTTGGGGTGGTCTGACTTGAGGGAGGGGCGGCCGGCGGCGTGCGACGGGCGGAGTCCGACGAGTCCATCTCGCGCACGGGAGGGCGAGGCGGCGGCGCTAGGCGGGCCGGCCTGCTCGGCTGCGCTTCCGCCCAGTCGGGCGGGAAACTTTTTTTTTTAAATAATTCCGCCGAACAGAAAAAAATCCTAATAAATATAAAAGAATTCTAAAAATGCCAAAAACAATTTTCACCATCCAAATAGAATATTTAGAACAAAGTGAACACTTTTCTAGCCTAAGAATGCACTTTTGAAAACAAGCATATTTTTCTGATTCAAATAAAATAGCGATAAACTCCAAAATAAAATACTTAATTGATTTTAACATTTTCCTCCAATATTTGTTTTATTTTGGAGAAGTCATTTTATCCCCTCTCTTTTATTTGATATTGGAAATATTTGGAGAGAAAATGATTAAAACCAAAATGATCCTCTTTTCAATATTTGAGAAAATTCAAATATGAAATAAACGAAATCCCCAAGTCTCTCCGTAGGTCCTTGAGTTGCTTAGAACTTCGAGGATCAACCAAAATGCAATAAAATATGATATGCATATGATGACCTATGTATAACATTCCAAATTGAAAATTTGGGATGTTACAATCAACCTGACCATGAAGGTTTATTTCCTGCAAGCGAACGAAGAACAAGCAAGAAACTAAGATTGCAATCTGGATATTGCGAATAACAGAGGAAAGCTTTATTAATGAAGGTGGGGTTCTGTGACGTCTTGGTCTGGTCGTTGAACACAAACGAAGTACACGAAGTTGCATCTATGGCGAACTTTTAATCTAAACAAAACCCAAAGTCTAAACTACGCCCTAAGGGTTGTATATATGGAGGAAGAGGGGGGAATTTCGTGGCTCTTGAGGGAGGGGTCCGAAACCAACCCTAACTCTTGTTTCCCCACAGATACGGGCTCTAAAAATAGCCTATAATCAAGTATTTTGAAATTACATGGGCCTGGACCAATAATAAAGTGACGCAGCACCTAGAATAGCCCGTGGACGAAAATTATGAAGTAGCATCTTGTATATTTTGTCCAGGGCTTCATGCACTAATTATGGTGGCTTCAACGTCCTGAAATCAACACTTGTAACTCCGTTCTTGTTCCCCTTGCGCACGCCATCATCTCCATGCTTGTTCTTTCTCCAATGTTCATCCTTCTCCAAGATAGGCCATTCATTTGTAAGCAGAACAAATGTATCCAATTTAGGCAACATCATATTCTCATGAACATTAGAATCATTACCAAGAAACGAAAGTACCCGGTAATTTATTTGGCGTGCGCAACCTATAGTAATTGGTCCAATATGTATAGCAGCAGGGGCTGTGGGTGTTACAATGGTATTGATGTCCTCATCATCCTTCCCATCTTGAAATGAAGTCGTCCTCGATGGAAGTTCATCTTCCTCTCCCAAATAAGGCTTCAAATCTACAATGTTAATAGTGGGACTATCCCCAAAATCTGCAGACAGCTCAAGTTTATATGCATTATCATTTATTTTCTCTAACACCTTAAAAGGTCCGTCAGCACGTGGCATTAGCTTTGATTTGCGCAAATCAGGAAATCTATCCTTATGCAAATGTAACCAAACAAGACCTCCAAGTGCAAACACAACATGTTTTCTACCCTTATCTCCAGCAATTCTATATTTAGCATTCATACGCTCTATGTTTTCCTTAGTTAACTCATGCATTTTAAAATCAATTCAGCATGTTGTTTTGCATTAAAATTAACCTTCTCCGAAGATGGAAGAGACAACTAATCAAGAGATGCATGAGGTAGGAAACCATACACAACTTCAAAAGGGCACATCTTAGTAGTAGAATGCAATGAACGATTATAAGCAAATTAAATATGAGGCAAGCATTCCTCCCACATTTTCTTATTGTTCTTCAAAACAGCCCTAAGCATAGTAGACAATGTTCTATTGACTACTTCAGTTTGTCCATCAGTTTGGGGGTGACAAGTAGTACTAAAAAGTAGTTTAGTCCACAACTTAGCCCATAAACATCTCCAAAAGTGGCTCAGAAATTTAGTATCACGATCTGAAACAATAGTATTTGGCACACCATGCAAGCAAATAATTTCACGAAAGAACAAATCAGCAACATTAACAGCTTCATCGCTTTTATGACATGGTATAAAGTGTGCCATTTTCGAGAATCTATCCACGACAACAAATATGCTATCCCTCCCCTTATTTGTTCGAGGTAAACCTAAAACAAAGTCCATAGATATATCCTCCCAAGGAGCACTAGGTACAGGCAAAGGCATATATAAACCATGAGGATTGAGTCGTGACTTAGCTTTTTGACATGTAGTGCAGCGAGCAATAAAATGCTCAACATCCCGTCTCATCTTTGGCCAAAAGAAATGTGTAGCAAGTACGTCCTCCATATTCTTCACGCCAAAGTGTCCCATTAATCCTCCTCCATGCACCTCCTGCAACAATAACAGACGAACGGAGCTAGCTGGAATGCATAGCTTGTTAGCACGAAACACAAATTCATCATTAACGAGGAACTTGTTCCACATTCTTCCTTCTTTAGAATTCTACATTACATCTTTAAAATCAGCATCATGCACATATTGATCTTTGATGGTCTCCAAACCAAATATTTTGAAGTCAAGTTGTGAAAGCATAGTATAGCGACGAGACAGTGCATCAGCAATAACATTTTCTTTACCCTTCTTGTGTTTAATGACATAAGGGAAAGTCTCAATGAATTCAACCCATTTAGCATGTCTACGATTCAGTTTAGCTTGAATTTTAATATGTTTCAAAGATTCATGATCAGAATGTATAACAAATTCTTTGGGCCATAAATAATGTTGCCATGTTTCAAAAGTCCGAACAAGAGCATATAATTCTTTATCATAAGTAGAATAATTTAGACTAGGCCTACTCAATTTTTCAGAAAAGTACGCAATAGGTTTGCCATCTTGTAATAACACACCTCCTAATCCAATTCCACTAGCATCACATTCAAGCTCAAAAGTCTTATTAAAATCAGGAAGTTGGAGTAAAGGAGCATGTGTAAACTTATCTTTCAATACCATGAAGGCTTCTTCCTGTGCGGTACCCCAAACAAAAGGCACATATTTCTTCGTAAGCTCATTGAGAGGTGCAGCAATGGTGCTGAAATCTCTCACAAAACGCCTATAGAATCCAGCGAGGCCAAGAAAACTCCTCACTTGTGTGACCGTTTTGGGCTGTGGCCAACTCTCAATATCTTCAATATTGGCTTTATCAACTTTAGTTCCCTATGGAGTAACAGCATAGCCAAGAAAAGATACTCGGTCGATGCAAAAGGTGCACTTCCCAAGGTTACCAAACAAACGTGCATCACGTAGAGCAATAAAAACAGCACGTAAATGTTCCAAATGTTCCTCCAAAGATCTGCTATATATCAATATGTCATCAAAGTAAACTACCACAAATCGTCCAATGAAAGCATGTAAAACTTCATTCATTAATCTCATGAAATTACTAGGTGCATTAGTTAACCCAAAAGGCATGACTAACCACTCATATAATCCAAACTTAGTTTTAAATGCTATTTTCCATTCATCTCCCAATTTGATACGAATTTGATGGTATCCACTATGCAAATCAACTTTGGAGAATATTTTAGAGCCACTCAATTCATCAAGCATATCATCTAGCCTTGGAATAGGATGACGATAACGAATAGTAATATTATTAATGCCTCTACAATCAATGCACATATGCAAAGTACCATCCTTTTTCGGCACTAAAATGATAGGAATAGCATAAGGACTGAGGGATTCGCGTAAATAACCTTTGTCGAGCAGCTCCTGTACTTGACGCATAATCTCCTTCGTCTCCTCTGGATTGGTATGGTGGTGCACGGTTGGGTAATGATGCACTGGAAATTAAGTCAATTTGATGCCCAATCCCTCGAATGGGAGGTAATCCCGGTGGCACGTCTTGTGGAAAGACGTCAGCGAACTCCTGCAGAATGTTGTGACAGCAGGAGGCAAAGAGGAAGGCACGTCCTCGAATGAAAATAATGCCTCTTTGCACACAAAAGCATAGCAAACAGATTTGCTGAAATCTAGCTCATCAGTATCAGATTTGGTGGCAAGTAAACATGCACTTTTCAATTTAATTTCAGAAACAACACTAGATGGTTTATTATTAGGCTTCATTTGTTGCTCAAATTCTTTTGCCACAATATGATTTTCACTCTTATGTTTCTCCTGTTTTGCTTTATTAGCTCTATTAATATCATCTTTAAAAATGGAATCATGAGTCATAGGAAGCAAAGTAATATTTTTATCTTTATGAACAAGAGTATACTGATTGTTTCTACCATGGTGTATAGAATTTTTATCAAATTGCATGGTCTACCAAGTAATAAGGAACATGCTTGCATAGGTACCACATCACAATCAACATAATCAGCATATGTAGAGATACTAAAATGCACACGAACAGTAAGTGTTACCTTAACCTTGACGCTGTTGTTGAACCATTGGATGTAGTAAGGATGTGGATGTGGTCTTGTGGTGATAGATAGCTTCTCCACCATCTTCATGCTAGCCAAGTTGTTGCAGCTCCCTGCATCTATGATGACGCGAACAGAACGTTCCTTCACAACTCCCTTTGTATGGAACAAATTATGCCTCTGATTTTGCTCAGCTTGTGTAACCTGCACACTCAAAACATGTTGAGCAACTAAACATTCATACCTGTCAGTGTCTTCAGGAGCCATGTATTGCGTCTCTTGATCAGAATCATCTCCATCGTGTTCTTCACTTGTAATAAGAGCTAAAGTCTCCTCATCATAGTCACTAGCGGACTCATACCCACCATCCTTAGTAACAATCATCACACGCTGAGATTTGCATTCTCTCGCATAATGACCTCTTCCCTTACAACGATGACAAATAATATCACTTGTGTGCCCTGTTGATGCCATGGAAGAAGAAGAGCTTTGTGCAGGCCCGACAGGTGCGCTCTTGGCAGATAGTGGTGGTTGTGCCTGCTTTCTTGTATCACAGCTGGAGGTGGCACTTGATGGTAGTGCTGGTGCAGTGGAAGTAGAAGCTGCACGCGGTGTCCATGATGAAGGTCGACCTGCAGAAAAGTTAGTTCGCACCAATGCTTGTCGATCCTGCACTTCACGTTCAGCTTTACAAGCAAGATGGAATAAACGAGTGATATTAGTATACTCCTTATACTCTAGAATGGTCTGAATCTCTCTATTTAATCCACCCATAAAACGTGCAAGCATAGCTTCATTCTCCTCAACAATACCACATCTAATCATGCCAGTTTGGAATTCCTGATAATATTCTTCTACAGACTTTTTCCCTTGTCTCAAACGCTGCAGTTTTTGAAGTAATTCACGTTGATAATATGGTGGAACCAACAAGTACGCATAGCAGTTTTCAAAGAAGCCCAAGTAGCTGGAATAGGATATAATCTACAATGTTCAAACCACCATACACATGCAAAACTAGTGAAAGCACAAACAGCAGTAGGAACACGTATCTCCTCAGGATATTGTAAACATGTAAAATGTCGTTCAATTTCTAACTACCAAGTAAGATATATATCAGGAACATATGTACCCTCAAATGGTGGAATATTCAATTTTAGTTTAGGAAAATGGACATGATCTCGTATCTCAGGTGGTGGTGCAGCCCTACCGTTGCGATGATATGCATGAGGATGACCTGGTGGTGGTGGTGCTGGTGGTTGCACATAGTTCTGATTTTGATCAACCTCATCCTTGTACTGGTCCTCCACCTCTGCAATAGCAGCATGAGCTACAGAAGCATCAACAGTAGGTATAGTGGCACCAGAATTTTGACCAGGCTCAAGGGGAACGCGCGCTGCTCGTCCCACTTGATTTGGAAGGCGATGTTGTTGTTGTTGTTGTTGTTGTTGTTGTTGTTGTTGTTGTTGTTGTTGTTGTTGTTGTTGTTGTTGTTGTTGCTGCTGCTGCTGTAGAGGTGCTATAGGCGCAGCGGGCGATGGTTGTGGAAGACGCGTGAGCAATTCATTAAACTTGTTATCGAGCTTTGTTTCGAACACCTTCTCAATGCCATCTATCTTCTCCATGGCCTCTTCAAATCTGTTTAGCACATCTTCCACCTGTCCACTCATCATTTGCTAAAACTTATCATGAAGCTCCTTGTTCGTCAAGTTCTCCCAGTCAATCTCCTCGGCTTGTGATCCTGCCATGGTTAGCAGCAATAGAAACACACAAGAATATGATACTACAAACTACTAACATGTGGTGGTGGTGGGTGTCACAAATACGTCAAGCAAATCTTAAATTCGTACCAGTTCTTACCCAGCAGCAGGCGGTGATCGGCAACTGTTGTAGTCAAAACTCTCAAAGCTTGGATAGAGCGATTACTAGGGAGAGTCGAATGCACGACGTAGATGTATGTGGAGCTAGGAAGGCTTATAATATGGTAGCAAAAAGGGTCAGCAATAATCAATTCAGAGATGCAAAGTTGAATAAACGCTCAACGATGGTACTGTGCTGGTCCTAGGCTAGACCATGTTAGAGACGCGAGCCTAGAACACTAACAAATTCACGGCGCTGCACATAAACAAGGGAGGAGCACGCTCTGAATTTTTTTCCTTTTTTTCACTTTTTTGCACTTTTCCCCTCTTTTTTTTTGCTCGGCAACAATTTTTTTTCGAAAAAGTCTACAAATGGTCTGAAAACTGCCTAGCCAGAATTTCCCAGACTTAGTTTTTTTTAAACTGGAACTAATTTTCTACTGTGGGTAGCACGAAAGCTCGGGAGTTCTACTTTGTCATGGCTCGAAGTATGGCGTGATCCCGAAATCCAAAACAGAGTAACAAAAAACTAGACTCGGACTAGGACTGGTGGCAGAGATGAATCTGGTGGAACTCGGACTGGTGGCGGATATATGTTGCAGGTGGACTCGGATTGGCGTGATGGCGGCGGATATGTGGTGGCGTATATGGACTCGGATTGGCGGTGAATATGTGGTGGTGGTATATGGCAGCAGCGATGAAGTTGGTGCGGTGGTGGTATATGGCAGCAGCAATGATGATGATGCAGTGGTGATATATGGCAGCGGTGACGTGACAACCTGTGAACAGAACTCGAAACTCTAAAGGACTAGACACTAAGACCAGCAACTTGACACGATGATGCAACTGCAAATTCAACAAAGCAAATACAGAAAAGATTATGCAAAGGCTCAGATTGGTTCGGATAGGATGAACTAACCCTAAATTGTTTTTGGCTTTTTCGTGGACTATAGGTATGAAGAAACAGACTCGATCTAAACTACAAAAACTGTAAAATCTCACCGAGCAACCTGAAAATCTAAAACCACTTGATAGAGGCAAAGGTGTCCCGTCTTTCAATGAGATGGTGGCTATCGTTTTGGTGGAAGTCGACTTTGACGATCCAACTACGAACGTGCGAGGACGTCGTGCCTTAGCAATCGCTAAACCAACTCTGAGAGGTTATTGACCACGCCGGAGCACGATCAACCTGACCACAAAGGTCTATTTCCTACAAGCAAACGAAGAACAAGCAAGAGACTAAGATTGCAATCTGGATATTGCGAATAACAGAGGGAAGCTTTATTAATGAAGGTGGGGTTCTGTGACGTCTTGGTCTGGTCGTTGAACACAAACGAAGTACGCGAAGCTGCAGCTATGGCGAATTTTTAATCTAAACAAAACCCAAAGTCTAAATGGCGCCCTAAGGGCTGTATATATGGAGGAAGAGGGGGGAATTTCGTGGCCCTTGAGGAAGGGTCCAAAACCAATCCTAACTCTCGTTTCTCCACACATACGAACTCTAAAAACAGCCTATAATCAAGTATTTCGAAATTACATGGGCCTGGCCCAATAATGAGATGACACAACACCTAGAATTGCCTGTAGACAAAAATTATGAAGTAGCATCTTGTATATTTTGTCCAAGGCTTCATGCACTCATTATGGTGGCTTCAACATCCTGAAATCAACACTTGTAACTCCGTTCTTGCTCCCCTTGCGCATGCCATCATCTCCATGCTTGTTCTTGCTCCAATGTTCATCCTTCTCCAAGATAGGGCCTTCATTTGTAAGCAAAACAAATGTATCCAATTCAGGCAGCATCATATTCTCATGAACATTAGAATCATTACCAAGAAACGAAAGTACCTGGTAATTTATTTGGCGTGCGCGAGCTCTAGTAATTAGTCAAGTATGTATAGCAACAGGGGTTGTGGGTGTAACAATGGTATTGATGTCCTCATCACAAGACCATGAGGACCATCAAGCTCCACAAAACCCATTTCATAGCAATGGTTTACAAGACCATCTCCGGGAACGTGCGCGACATCGTCGTCAAGCTAATGATCCTACGGTCCAAGATCAAGCTCTAATACGCCAATATCACCTAGTAAACCAAGATGGCAATGCCATTTGACAAAAGCAACAACGTCGTGACGAACAATCCCTTGAAGCCCAACGTGCTCTAAACGAAGCAACACAAGACATCCATGCACGCAACCGGGAACAAGAAGAGGCTATCTGACAAGAGCGACAAGAAGAAGCCGCACACTACAAGGAGCGCCAAGAAACGAGGAACCATGCGAGAATCCCACACCCTCAATGTCAAGCTAATCAAGCGGAGCACGTACAACAAGCGGCCGACAACCCTCCGTAATGACAAGAGCGTCATCATCATCACCCCCAACACAATGAAGAGCAACGCTACGGTAAGCTAAAGTTCACCATGCCTAAGTTCTCCAGAAGCAATGATCCCGGAGATTATCTTTCATGGGCATTGAAGGTCGACAAGAGCCTTCATTTACACAACTATGACGAAGAAAAGAAGATTACCATGTCATCACTTGAGTTCCAAGACTATGTCCTCATCTGGTGGGAGCAAGTCACTGAGCGGCGAGAAGCAAAAGGTGACCCACACCCATCACAACGAGGAATCAAATGAAGGATGTCATGCGAGCGCGCATTGTACCCACGTACTATAGTCGCGACCTATTCAAGAAATTGCAACTCCTCAAGAAAGGCACAAAGTCGGTTGAAGAGTATTACAAGGAAATGGAGATCGCCATGATTCGAGCCAATGTCATGGAAGATGAGGAACAAACCATGGCACGATTCTTAATGGACTCAACCACCCTATCAAGAAGATTGTAGATTTCCAACCGTACTCGACCCTCCTCGAGCTAGTGCAGCAAGCTACCAAGGCGGAGCGACAATTGCAAGATGATTACAAGTACGCCAAGTACTCTTCTAAGACCTATGGTTCATACAATCAAGCTTCAATGACTATGACGCCTTCTACCTCGACGAAAGCTACACCAAGCAACGGCGACAAGTCAAGTTACAAGAAAACTTCGACATCTTCAAGTCGTCCTCCTGCTACAAGCAACTTCAAGCCGAGAACTACATCATCATCTACGCCACCAGATGAGACCATCAAGAAGAGTTCCATCAAATGATTCACATGTCAAGGCCGAGGCCAACAGACATTTGAGTGCCCCACCCGGTGTACCATGATCGCCAACGATGATGGCACATATGACTCCATGAGTGAGGAAGAGATGGAAGCGCTTGAGCACATGTCAATGCACCGGCAAGTGAATGAAGATCAAGTCTTTAGCGACAATGACTCAAGCCCCACTCTTGTTGTCCCCAAGGTCTTGACACTTCAACACCAACAAAAGGAAGACCAACTGTAACATCCCAAAATTCTAAATTTTGGAATGTTATATTAAATAGATAGTTTTGTTTGATTGTTTGATTGCTTGAGTGAAATTGAGTGAAATTCGAAACTTTTGAAAGTTAAATGAGAGGGAATAAAAGGACTTTCCCAACTTTCATTTTTCTGATCTTCTTGAATTCAAATTCTTTTCAAATACAAAACACCTAGAGAGAAGATGACATGACTTCTTCCATTTTAATAAATGAAAAGGGTAGTTGAAAATATTTGAATTTCATTTGGAAATATTTCGATTCATAAACTTCATGCAACTCAATGATTTTCACGAGCGAAGATAAAATGACTTCTTCAAAACATATGAAATATGAGTTGGGAGTTTCAAAGAATTAAATTCAAAGTTCTTTTGAGTTTATTTTCAATTTGGAGTTATTTGAGTTTTATTCAAATTATTTTTCTCCAAAAATAAAATATATAGAAAATAGGGTAACATGATTCCCTACATCAGAAAATTGGAGAGGAATAAATTTGAATTCATTTTGGTATTTTTAAAATAATTTTTATTGGATTTTTTTTGACCGTGAACTGTGGGGTAAAACCCCCACAGCATTTCAAAACTTTATTAAAGGCAGGCAACAGTTACAACAACACGATTACAAGAGGTAACGAAAAAGAAGAAGAAAAACAAAAAAACAAAGAGCAAAATTAGGGGGGCAAGAAGGAAATCCACTTGAGTAACTCATCCTTGTACCCAGACTTGATTCTATGTTGCATCATAGTTATGTCATGCCTGAAGGCTCCTCTCCATTTGTTAAAACTTGCCCTTTCACCTCTGAACACTTTTGCATTCCTGATGATCCAAATATTCCAGCAGGCAATAAATACTACTTCAGTGAAAAAGGGCTTATCAAAGCTTCTCCTTGCCTGGATGACAAGGTCAGACATTGAGGTGCCAGACGACCAATCAATCTGCAAATAATTCCAAACTCTGACACTGAAATTGCAGTTGAAGAAGAGATTGTCTCTGGTTTCTCGCACATGCAGGGGGCATAGCCTGCAAGAAATAGCATCATCCAGGTGCCAGTGTCTTCTATCAACCATATCCTTGGTGTTAAGTCTGTCCATGGTGAGCATCCATGCAAAAACCTTGATCTTGATAGTGCAAGAGGATTTTCAGATCCAGCACAGCAGGTGGTTGAAAGTTTCAGTCTGGAAAACATGATTATAGAACAGCTTAGGTTTGTAACCCTTGGTAGAACCCTGCCATAACCATACATCCTTGCTAGTGCCATCTCTGGTATGGGAGGTCATCATATTCCTTATCAAGTTCAACTCATCAAAAGCTTGGGCAGACAAAGGTAGATGAAAGTGATGGTATAAATCAACTGAATTGAAGATGTCATAGTAAATCCAGGATCCTTGGCAAAAGAGAATAGTCTAGGGAATCTAGGCGCAAGGTAGAAACTTGAGCCAAGATTCCAGTTATCGGACCAAAAAGAGCGGTGTCCCTGCATTGACTTGCACCAGGAGCAGTCCTAAAATTACGCAAAACCTTGCAAATATCCTTCCACCAAAAGGAGCCACAAGCAGTTGTTCCCTGGGGTATGCCATCATGATAATATGAGTCCCAAATTAAGGACACCCAAGGTAGATCTTTCCTGTTGAGAAAATTACTAGCATGCTTGAGGAGCAAAGCCACATTTTGAACACCCAGGTTCAAAATACCAAGACCACCCTTACTTTTTGGTCTGCAAATCAAATCCCAAGCAGCAAGAGATGGAGCAGGCTCATCCCTATTCTTTCTCCACAAACAGTGCCTCTGAATCCTTTCAAGCTGCTTTAGGATTCCAGCAGGCACAGCCAGGCTGCCCATAAAGAAGATTGGCATGGAAGACAAAGCAAAGTTTAGGAACTGCAATCTCTCACCTTGATTTAGGGATCATGAACTGGCAGTCATTCTCCTCTCCATACAGTCCACCAGAGGCATAAAGTCAACCATCTTAGGCCTTGTAGTACCCACAGGCAAACCAAGGTAAGTAAAAGGCATCTTTCCAATTTGACATCCAAAAGCAGAAGCCAGCTCAGTCATGACTGCATTTTCAACATTTATAGGAATGATAAAGGATTTATGATAGTTAACATCAAGACCTGTGGACTGAGAGAACACCAACAGCATCTCCTTCAGAGCTAGAAGTTGTTGCCTGTCTGCAGGGAGGAGGATCAAGGTATCATCAGCATATTGAATGATAGGGTAGTCTTGATCATGGCAAGGTATATGTAGCTTCAGGATTCCCTTTCTGAACATGTCATTAATAATAGTTTGCAGGAGATCAGCAGCAATCACAAATAAAAGAGGAGAAACTGGGTCCCCCTGTCTAACTCCTTTTTTGCAAACAAACTTCCTCCCAGGCACACCATTTAGAAGGACAGAAGAGGTACCAGTGGCAGGGAGCTGCTTCATCCATAAAATCCACTTTTCATTAAAGCCTTTGTGTTTGAGAATTTGGAAGATAGCTTCATGCTCAACAGAGTCAAAAGCCTTCTCAAAATCCAATTTGAGGATGACAATGGGCCTCTTAGACTGATGGCATTGATGCAGATACTCAAAGGTCGAACCAATGCAGTCCTGAATTGTTCTGCTTTTAATGAAACCATATTGTAGAGCAGGAGCACTGTTTGAATTATTTGAATTTTTTTAGATTTTATTTAAAGCTATAATAATGTTCACGTTGTAGGAAATTTTTTTCTGAAAATTTTGATATATTATGTGCCTATATAATATTTTGTTTCTATTTTGTTTTCATTTTTGGTTTATGTTAAAAAAAATGTTCCCTCCCCGACTGGGCCGGCCCAGTTAGCCAGCCAGGTCGCGGCCCAGCCCTCGTCGCGCCGCCACCGCCTCGGCGTCCGTGCCCCAGCCGGACACCGCCGCCGCCTTGCCCTGCCCCTTCCCCACGCGCCTCCCTCCCCCTTATAAAGGCGCCGCCCGAGCCCTCTCTGCTCTCGCCGCCGCATCTCGCGCCGCCCAGCAGATCCCACCGCCATCACAGATCACCGTGCCGTCGCCGCATCTCGCCGTCGCCTGTCGCCGCATCTGTTGCCGCGCCGCCGCTGCCGCTTCTGTCCATCACCGCGCCGCTGCCCCGGCCAGAACCGAGCCGCCGCCGACGCCCCGCTTGAGACTTGTTTAAATCAAAATTTGTGATGAAAATCCGAGTTGACACCTTTGACCCGCCCTTGACATATATAGTGTAGTTGTATTTCAGATGTAGCCCCCAAGGGCCGGTCATTCTGTAAGAATGAACCGGGAATTCTGTAAATCTGTACTAGGAATTTGAACACTTGGTAGCCCCTAAGGGCCGGCTCATCGTCATGTGATGGATCGGGTCTTCTAGTAGATTTGGGATTTTAAAATGAAAATGCATTAGCCCCCAAATGCCATGCTGAGTGCTTGCAGCTTCATGGGACTTGATATAACATAGGACAAAAACTAACTTATGTAGCCTCCAAGTGTCGGGTCGAACGCCTGTGGTGACTCGAGATGATGTGACGGCGGCCCGATCTTTCGGTGAGAGTGGGGATAAATATCGATTTGGTGGACCTTGACGATCCGACTATACAGTACCCGACGATACGCCTCAACAATCGCTAAACCAATCTCCGATGGTTATTCACCTTGTCGTAGGCACGATCAACCTGAACAATGAGGTTTGAGTTCCTGCAAGCAACCGAAGAACCGACAAGAACAAGATGAATTGCAACTGAAATTGCAGATAATAAACTGAGCACACGAACTAGATGAAAAGTTGGGGTTCCACTGTGGATCTGACAAGGCGGTAGTCCTACATGTCTCGTAGATGCGAATTCTAGCGATGGCTAGACAATACAATAAAACCCGAGTCTTAACCATAACCTACTTTTTTATTAAAAAACGATGTGCGCCTGAGTCGATTCGCTGTGCCACGGTCGCCTTGCCATACCAAGACCGGACACTTCAAGCATGCATCGGTTGACTTGATGATGTGTACGCACGTTGTGGTGTAGCGCACCAAAAAGTACACGTTAGTCCTCTTGCTCCATTGAACCAAAACAAAATTGTCTGGCACCTGTAGCTTTGCCTTCTTGCATGCATGCATGATGGATGGGATTGAAGGTTCGGTGGTTGAGGGCATGCATGTCTTTGATAGTGAAGCATGCACACATAAGTGCCTGGAGCATGCATGGGTGCACCAAGTCATCTGTAGTATATGGATGTGTGTACTCACAAACATGTATCTGTACATATACACTAACCGTATCTTGACACATGGTTTGGATGAATCTCCAACAATTCTGCATGAAATAAATAGAGATGTAGTATTTTTGTCTTTACTAACAAAATAATATATTTTATAGTTACTACTATAATTCACCTGTAAAATATCAATGCGTGCAATACTTTTGATTGTATTTGAGGGATCCATGTCCACATCATCCTCCCTTTCTTGAAAACAATGCCATCCTCTGCGTTGCTTACTCTGAAAAGTGCCTAAACAACTAGAGAAAGTGTATGCATGATATAAGTATATGTCATCTATTTTAACTCCTCTAGCATATCTTGTGAGATTAAAAGTCAAGGAACCATCACAAAAAATATACAGGTAGATTGAACTGCAACTTAGTTTGCACATATGTATATTCATATCATGTAAATTGCAATACATATCATTAAACCATCCCAACATTGATGAATAATATTGAATTATTTCCAAATTGCTTGCAACAACATATTTGAATAAGTAGGCATGCAACGAGCTATTTGGAATATATCTAGGACCAATATTGGAGGTCATATAAAAATGATTAAGCATTGGATAACTGTTATTCTGCTCAAAACTAACGAGATCATCACATGTGATGCACATCCCATGCACCAAAAATTCATTGGCTACACAGTCATTCCAAATCAAGTTAAAAGTAAGATTAGGCGCATAAACACTTGTCATAGAACTCAGATATATGATTTCAACTATTTTATTTTTCGCATGTGATAAACGCATGGGCAGATCCATCAAAATAGAATACAAAGAATTGACATGAGAAATTTTAGCTAACACTTCATCATGTTTAACCAACTGTATGTGATCTAAACTAGATTTAAATATCAAATCACATGGTGCATTTTCCTTGGCCTTTAATTTGGTGGCTACACTCAAATCATGAAATATTTTAGTCGTTTGATCACACGGTAAACTCAAATCAGCAACATAATCATCTAAAACAAGTGATGTGATCAAACTATTGGCCATTCCATTTATCTCAACATATGGTGTATTTAAACCAACAAGCCATTCATCAATTTTATTTGGAGTAACAAAATCAGTACCTTTATTTTTACCTTGTGGTTCTGGCTCATATGAAGTAGGTACGGTCGGTGGCGACGCTTCATAAGCTCCAAGAGGCACAATCATAGTTGGCAGTGCAGCGAAGGAATTAACCTTCTTTGACGGGAATTCCACCGCACAATTGTTCATTGTGTATACGCGTCTTCTTAATTTCCGTTCAACTTTACAAGCAAGACGAAACAAATGGTTGACAGAATACAGTTCTTCTTGCAATATTATGTCTTGTATATCATGGTTTAAACCTCTCCAAAATCTATTTATAAAATCTTCTTCTCATTCTTCTAATCCATAACGTAACAAAGCAATACACAAATTATCATAATATTCTTCAACGGTGCTATGTCCTTGTGCGAAACATTGCAATTTTCTAAGAAGATCACTAGCATGGTATGAAGGAACAAATCGGTTTCGCATAACATGTTTTAAAGCTTTCCAAGTAGTAGGTCTACTATAAATATTGTCCCTACAATAATTTCTCCACCAAACTGAAGCAAAACCGAAAAAGCTTTTAGTGACATCATTTATTTTCTTATGCTCTGAAAAATCATGGCTACTAAATATTTCTTCTACCTCAATTTCCCAATCAATATATGAGTCAGGGTCATATTTACCCTCGAAAATTGGCAAAGAGGTAACCTGATGATGTGTGTTTCTACCATTATGTAGATCCTGTGACGGTCGTTGTACCTTCTGTGGTGGGTAAGAGCGATCTGTATCAAAATGTGGCAATGCATCTCCCATAATAGATGCAACCCAACCGTTGACCGTTCTAGAATCTGCCATGGTTAGTACCACAGAAAAACAAAATCACAAGTATAATGTTCCTATGGTACTACTTGGAGGTGGTGGGAAAAATTCTCTCAACACTCTAGCAATTACCAAGCTCTTACCGTGCTGCAGTGGTGGTCGGCCATTGGCGATGTCAATAGTTATTAAAAGATTAATATAGCGATTACCAAGTGACCGAACAGGATACAATATAGGTAGTGGAGCTTGGTGATGGTTTCCTCAACTCACAATATCAGTGGCACAATTAAGCAAAAAGTATTGCAAGCTGAATAATTGCTCAAACTCCTAACTAGTGTTGGCAGTCGACTAGTAAGAGAAAACAATCTAAGCCTAGATACACACAAGGGAGTGGAAACCGATGAAAATACGATAGCTCTAAGTATCTAGATATAAGTGAGGTATAAACGCCGTGTATAAGAAAGCTCAAAAGCAGATGATAAATGACGCGATGATGAACACTTTAGCAGCAAAAGAATATCCGGAAAAGAAATAATCAACCCGAAACAGATGCTAGCCGGCCTGAACTTTGCAATTTTTTCTTTTCTTTTGCCTTTACTTTTTTTTCTCTTTTTATTTTATTTTTTTGTTCAATTTTCCATTTTTTTCTCCTTTTTTTCTTTTGAATCAAGTCGGTTACTAGCAGATTAGACGTACCAAAAGTAGGGCTAATAACACAAAGAAAAAAAGTGATGTATGAGTGCAACGGGAGCTAGCTAGGAAGCAAGACAAGAAAAGCTAGCTAGATATGAAGGCAGGGACGTGATTTGTATTGTTCAATATCGGCCAATGGAGAAGTTTGGGTGCACTGGTGTGTGGTTACCGGCACTGTTCGGTGGGCACGTGCAAAGGCGAGGCCCACGCGGCAAGGCAGACACAGACCGACCGATGTCTGAGATTCAGCGTGGTACGAGATGTTTGAAGTTGGCTAAAAGAAAACTGTGTAAGAATCCCAAACGGAAAGATATCTGCTGATATTGTGATTTTCTATTGAGCGGCCCAAAAGTAGGTAGCAAGGAATCCAAACGTGTCCTCAGTACTTTTTTTCGAAACTAACAAATGCTATCTTTTCTCTCTGTCAAAAAGATTAGAAACAGACCAACTCAATCCTCTCAGCAAATAAAGCAAACGCGGTCAAAATCATCAAAGACGGACACATTATTCTCTCCCTTTTTTTTAATACTTATGTCAGATTGAGTACAAATATGCAGCAGAAATTATGAGGTGGACAAAACCAAGATCAATCTAGTAGACAATTTTCTCTCGAACTAATCTGAACCAACACTAATTCTAGGATGAATGCAACCAAAGATTCAACAAAGCAAATACTAGATGCAAAAATTGCTAAAGGCTAAAAAGATAGGTGTAATGATCTAATCTAATGTTTTTGGCTTTTTGTGGATTACAGGATAGAAAATAAACTAATCTAATAATACTGTAAATCTCTCACCGATGAGCCTGAAAACTGATACCACTTGATGTGACGGCGACCCAATCTTTCAGTGGGGATAAATAACGATTTGGTGGATTTTGACCTTGACGATCCGGCTATACCGTACCCGATGATACGCCTCAACAATCGCTAAACCAATCTCCGATGGATATTGACCTTGCCGTAGGCACAATCAACCTGAACAACGGGGTTCGAGTTCCCGCAAGCAACCGAAGAACCGGCAAGAACAAGATGAATTGCAACTGAAATTGCAGATAATAAACTGAGCACACGAACTAGATGAAAAGTTGGGGTTCCACTGTGGAACTGACAAAGCGGTAGTCCTACACGTCTCGTAGATGCGAATTGTAGCGATGGCTAGACAATACAATAAAACCCGAGTCTTAACCCTAACCTACTTTTTTATTAAAGAATGATGTGCGCCTGAGTCGGTTCGCTGTGCCACGGTCGCCTTGCCATACCAAGACTGGACACTTCAAGCATGCATCGGTTGACTTGATGACGTGTAAGCACGTTGTGGTGTAGCGCACCAAAAAGTACACGTTACTCCTCTTGCTCCATTGAACCAAAACAAAATTGTCTGACCCCTGTAGCGCTGCCTTCTTGCATGCATGCATGATGGATGGGATTCAAGGTTCGGTGGTTGAGGGCATGCATGCCTTTGATAATGAAGCATGCACACATAAGTGCCTGGAGCATGCATGGCTGCACCAAGTCATCTGTAGTATATGGATGTGTGTACACACAAACATGTATCTATACATATACACTAACCGTATCTTGGCACATGGTTTGAATAAAACTCCAACAATTCTGCATGAAATAAATAGAGATATAGTAATTTTATCTTTATTAACAAAATAATATATTTTGTAATTACTACTAGAATTCGCTTGTAAAATATTAATGCGTGCAATACTTTTGATCGTATCTGAGGGATCCATGTCCACATTACGAGACTTCACAATTTTTCAATAATGTAGCCCCCAAGTGCTGAGTCGATCACCCGTGGTGACTCAGGACTTTAGAATTTTTCAATAACATAGCCCCCAAGTGCTGGGTCGAACGCCTGCGGCGACTCGGGACTACCAAAAACTTGTCTGACTTCGAACCTGATGTGTAGGATATGTTGAACCAGGTCGAGTCACAAGCGGCCAACTTCCAAAAAGAGATGAAAAAGGAAAGGAAGCTGCGAGAAAAGGCAAAAAACCTATCTGCGAATTTCCAAAAATCCCTGCTTACTATGATTGACACCTTGGAGAAGACCAAGGCTGCATTTGAAGAGGAAAAAGCCAACTTATTGAAGCGTGTTGAGGAGACCAAGTCAAAACTCGAGCCGGTGACTCAAGAGCTGGCAACTTTGAAGGGAAAATCAAAGACATGTGCATGGCCATCTTTGGTAAGTCTGAAATCCTACAAGTCGCCAAATATTTATGGCTCTATATACTGGCCGGGTATTGATATGTGCTTATGTGTATCAACAAGCAAAAGAAACCATAACTTGGTTGAGCTTCCTCTGGTGAAATTGAAGGTTGTCTACAAGTTCCTGGAGCAGCTATATGTAGGTGGTGCTTACTGCATCATGGCAGTCAAGAATACGAAGGCGCCACCACACTCTATCATGGACATGCTAAAGGAGCTTTCCACTATCCCTTGGTGGATCCAAGAATTGAAAAGGGCGGCTTGTTCTCAAGGGGCCATGTACTCACTTGCATGTGCCAAGGCTTACTTGCCTGAGATGGATCCGGCTCTAATAGACGATGGGTTCCCGGAATTCAACGCGGATACCACCCCCTTTACTGACAAGGACTATCTGTGTTCTGTGAAGGAGACCCGGGTGTCGGTGCAACAAACATGGGTGTTTGTCGTCCTGACTTATGCATAGGCACACTGCAATTCTTACATCAAGTGCCAAGTGTCATATACCACTAAACTAGAGAAGCTGCTCTTCGTGAGATCAAGGAGAGCATTAAGGAGACCAAGCATTGGAACAAGACACAAATTTCATAACAGGAGTAACCAACTCCGACAAGAACGAGCTGGCAAGCCAAGACCCGGCAAGCCTCTTGGGCATGGTCTCCCTGCCAACACCAGCGCTCCGCCTCTCTGACCAGTTGGTTGCTGATTACTGAGGTGTCGAGCCCGCACGTGTTTAGGTGGACATAACCCATGCGTGTCAGCTTGCTGTGTGTGTGTGGGAGGGGGGGGGGGTAAATCACCTTTATCTACACCCGCCCTGATGGCATGTCATGCTAATAGAAGGTAGCTAAATAAGCGGCATGGCAGCCTTGCTGGGATTCAACCTCCACATGACACCTAGCAGCGCATTTAATGCGTTTTGTCCTAACTAGCAGAGTTAGGTATGATATCACTGTTTTAGTCTAATCACCCCTGTAATGACCTTTTTGCCACGGTGGTGACCCCTTGAGATATAAAAGGAGGGCCATGGCAACATTAGTAGGTTTTCAAATCTTTGCAACCCTCACACATAGGTATTCGTGTAGCTGCTCTCTTTCCACCACTTGCCGGGGGAGAGCGCTCTGTGCATTTGTGCTCAAACACCACCAATATAGCCAAAGGCAGGAGTTGGGGTTTACACCTTCGGGCGGCCCGAACCTGGGTAAAATCATGTGCTCCTCGTTGTGTTTGCACTTTGCGTCGATCGCCACCCCTTGCCGAACCAGCAAAGGGGCTGCACTACCCCATAGATCATCGGCTCCACGCCGACATCTTTGGCTCGCCAGGTAGGGGGCTATGCATTGGCGTAAATCTAAGCAGCGAGTGGCGCATTGGCTATGTGAAGTTCTGTGTCTTCTTCAGCACCTATGGCACCCAAGAAGAAGGGCTCCATGACGATGAAACCATCCTCTTCCAGACTCCCCACCACATTTGTCTGTGGATGGCGCAGGCGGCATCACTCCGGCGGGCGGTGTGGAAGCCACCGGGGGGGGTGGCCAGTAGGTGTTGTCGTTGTGCCCGCGGCGGTGGGAGCGGACAATAGGAATGCCGGAACTAGTCAGCTCCTACGACCCTCTAGCGGCAACCACAACAATGGTGTGGGCGGTGCGGGCGTGCAACTCCAACTTCCGCCGTGCCACGGCGAGTGCAGCCACCAGAGCAACACTGGCCGGTCTGGTGCAAGTCGAGATCCTCCCGCTGCACCAATCCCAGCAGTCGTGGGGGAGATGACAACAAGACACATACCACACCCGTCGTGAGATGGACGTGACAAGACGCCGAGCGGTGCTGTTGTGCCTCCACAACAGCGCCCACATGGCAAGTCGCTGGTTGATCAAGCTCAAGATCTCCATGTGCCACTCCCACTGTGCCAGCCCACTATTGCCCTCATGATTTGGCAACAAGACTGCAACACTACTCCTTCAGGCTCCGCCAGGTGTTGAGTGACGTCGTGTTTCTCATGCTCTGACATGCCCCAGACGGTGATGGAGGCGATGGCCCGGGCGCAGATGGTGCTGGATTTCCCTCGAGTGGCTGAGAAGATGGACGAGTGTAGGGCTAATGATGTCTACTATGCAACTTTATTCTTGTAGACTCGTGTTGGGCCTCCAAGCGCAGAGTTTTATAGGACAGTAGCAATTTTCCCTCAAGTGGATGACCTAAGGTTTATCAATCCGTGGGAGGCGTAGGATGAAGATGGTCTATCTCAAAAAACCCTGCAACCAAATAACAAAGAGTCTCTTGTGTCCCCAACACACGAAATACAATGGTAAATTGTATAGGTGCACTAGTTCGGCGAAGAGATGGTGATACAAGTGTAGTAAAGATAGTAAATATTGATTTTTGTAATAGGAACAATAAAAAATGTCAAGGTAGCAAGTAACAAAAGTGAGCAAAATGGTATTGCAATGCTTGAAAGTGAGGCCTAGGGTTCGTACTTTCGCTAGTGCAATCTCTCAACAATGCTAATATAATTGGATCATATAACCATCCCTCAACATTCGATGAAGAATCACTCCAAAGTTCTTACCTAGCAGAGAACATAAGAAATTGTTTGTGGGGTACAAAACCACCTCAAAGTTATCCTTTCCAATCGATCAATAGAGCTATCCCTATAAGTGTCACAAATAACCCAATAGTTCATACTAAAATAACACCATATGATACAGGTCAACCAAGTCTGATGTCACCTAGAAACTCCAATGTCACCATGAGCATCAATGAGTTGATTATAGGATATGCATCAAACAATATCAGATTCATAATACTCAATCAAACATAAAGAACCTCAAATAGTGCCCCAAGATTTCTACCGGAGAAACAAGTATGAAAACATGCATCAACCCCTATGCATAGATTACCCCAACATCACCTCGGGAATCCGCGAGTTGAGTGCCAAAACATATATCAAGTGAATCGATATGACACCCCATTGTCATGACGGGTATTCATAGTAATACATACGTCAATTGCTCTCAAATCCATAAAAGTATTCAATCCGATAAGAATGAAATCTTAAAGGGAATACTCAATTCATCACAATAAGATAGAGAGGGGAAAACACCATATGATCCAACTATGTTAACAAAGCTCATGATACATCAAGATCGTGCCAACTCAAGAACACGAGAGCGAGAGATTAAACACATAGCTACTGGTACGAACCCTCAGCCCCGATGGTGGACTACTCCCTCCTCATCATGGTGGCCGCCGGGATGATGAAGATGGCCACCGGTGATGAATTGCCCCTCTGGTAGGGTGCCAAAACAAGGTCTAGATTGGTTTTTCATGGATACAGAGGCTTATGGTGGCGGAACTTCTAATATAAGGTTATTTCTAGATGATATATATATATATATATATATATATATATATATATATATATATATATATATATATGATTTTTAGCATTGGAATCACGCGAAGATGGGCCACGAGGGCCTCACTAGATACCAGGGTGAGCCCGGAGCCTTTGGCATGCCCTGGTGCCTAGTGGGGACCTCGTGGCTCTTCTGGCCCTCCCACGAAGCTTCTAGTGCCTCTTTTCTTCCAAAAAAAATTGCCAAAAAGTTTTGCTGCATTTGGAGAACATTGATTTTGCACCACAAATAAGACCACGGTAGTTCTGCTGAAAACAGCGTGAGTCCATGTTAGGTTCATTTAAATCATATAAAATTGCACCCAAACCATATAAAATTGTTGTAAAGATGGCATGAAAACTTCATAAATTATAGATACTTTGGAGACGTATCAGCATCCCCAAGCTTAATTCCTACTCGTCCTCGAGTAGGTAAATGATAAAAGAAATAGTTTATGAAGTGTGAATGCTAGCATAGTGCATAAGTTTGATCACTGATAATTTCAATCACTTTTCCTAGCATCATAACATCAACTCTTTCTTATAAAACTCATCATGATAAAGTAGCAATTGGAAATGGAATTTTTGATGTGGAATGCTACCTATCATATTCATCATATATTCTTTTCTTTTGTAGCATGGGCATTTGGACTTGAATGATTCAAAGTAATAGTCTATAATTTGACATGAGGACATCAATACTCAAGCATATCAACAAGCAACCATGTATTTCAAAATATAAACACTAAAGAAAGCTATCCCTAGCCCATTATGCTCATTCATTGATCCATTCATGAAACACACTCAGATATTAACTATGCCCAATGCACAAGTATAATAATAGTGTTCCCGAGTTGGTGCTTTATAAGAGAAGATGGAGACTCAATAAAAATAAAAATTGAATAAAGTAAATAGATAGGACCTTCGCAGAGGGAAGCAGAGATTTGTAGATGTGCCAGAGCTCAAAGCTTAAATTGAGAGATAATTTTTTGACAGGCATGCTTTTCCTGTCAACGAAAACGACCGAGCATTCCCAATATCTTCGATGCTAGGTAAATCATAGGTGGTTCCAAAACATAAAATAAAGTTTGTTCTTTTTTCCACCATTCTTTCATAATCCATGGCTAGCCGTATCCACGGGTGCCTTCCATACCAACACTTTCCAAGGAATTTATTATTCAACAAAATAAAGTATTTTTTTCATTTCGGGACTGGGCATCCCTATTACCGACCACTCTCATGCAATGACAAGTGAATAAACACTCATCTTGAGAATAACATACCTACCATGGAAAATATTGGCCGCCCCCCTGCTGCTTCGTGAACAGTGAGGGCACACAAAAGGAAATTTATTATGAAAATTAGAGTTGGCACATACAAATTTACTTGGAACGACATGGAAATACCGCATATAGGTAGATATGGTGCACTCATTTGGCACAACTTGGTTTAGGATTTTGGATGAACACGCAGTATTCTCGCTTAGTATAAGGAAAGGCTAGCAAATAGATTGAGAAGCAACCAACCAAGAAACAAAAACGATCATAAACGAGCATTAAACATAAGTAACACTGAATAATGCACCACAAGTAGGGTTTAACTTCAATACATAACTATTAACTTTCATGCTTGCATAGGGAATCGCAAACCTTAATACAAATATTATTACTAAAGCGCAATTACTCACCAACATGACTCACATATTATTATCTCCATATCGCAAAACTATTGCAAGGAATCAAACTTATCTTATCCAATGATCTATATGAAAGTTTTGCTAAATCTTAAAAACTTCATCCACACAAAACTCAACAAGAACTCGTGAGATAAGTTAGTATAAATAAATACAATAACCTTATCAGTCTCTACTGTAGCAAATCAATAAAATATTATGTAACATTGCATACTAAATGCCTCTTTAATGCTCATATCCTCAAATAGAATCATTAAACAAGCAAACATGTGCAAACATAACAACAATCTTTCTAAACAGGACAGTCTGTAAAGAATGCAAGAAGATTCATACTTCCCTAACTCCAAATTTTTTGAAAAATTACCACAATGTAGAAAACTTATTTTATATTATTGTGTAATAATTCCAAGGTTGTATCATGTTCTTACTTTCCAAAATAGTTCAGACAATGATAGAAAACTTTCTGTTTTAAACAACAACATGTAGACTTGCAAAATAAGCATGGTAAAGGCTATACTTGACATTTTTATTGAAATGAAAGATGCAAACATTATTCTAAATAGCAGAAAGAAAATACAAATAAAATAAAATTATGATCCAAGCAAACACCTATCATGTGACGAATAAAATATAGCTCCAAGTGAGGTTACCGATAATGTTGAAGAGGAAAGAGGGGATGCCTTCCTGGGCATCCCCAAGCTTAGTTGCTTGGGCTTTCCTTGGATATTACCTTGGGGTGCCTTGGGCATCCCCAATCTTAGGGTCTTGTCACTACTTATTCTCCTCAAAGCCATTAAGCTAGGCATAAAGGCTCAAGTAATTGATCCACCCGGATCCGAAGGTATATCAAAGCCAATTTTAATTAACAATGATTTATAATTTAGTATTGAGCACGAAGCAACATATATCACATAACAACAAAGTCTAACTCTCTTCCTATGCATCGACATGTCATAAAAGAACAATTCATCCACACAAAGTAAATGCCAATACATAACATAAGCAGTTTCTTGCAATTTTATCATATTGGAAACATAGAGAGGCGGAGATGTAGTTCATCTCTCGTAATAATTGCGAGTAGGATCAGCAAGCACATGCATATTATATTCATCAAAATCATCATGTGTGACGATAAAACGCAACCCATCAATATAATCCTTAATAAGTGCAAATTTCTTCAATATATGTAGTTGGGAGAATTCAAAAAGATAATAGGACTATCATGTGTGGGTGCAATAGCAACAATTTCATTCTATATCAAGTTCAACTCCATAAGCATAATTCATATTGGAATCATGGCCACAAGCATAGAAAGCATCAGGTTCATCAAAAATGGATATTTCAAAAGAATCAACAAGATCATAGCGGTCATCACCACCTAACCATCAAAGCGATCCACACAATGCTCCCACCTCCGTCCTCTCTCCCACCTCTCTCCCTCACCCAGCAATGGAATTAGCTATGTGCTACAATCATGGAGGGCCTTCTTCATTGGGATTTCAACCCTGGCCTTGCGGTTGCAGAACAGGTGCGTCGTCATTTTCGAGAAATGGTCCATTTATCCCCCTCTCATAATACCATGGAATTCTTCCTGGTTATCTCTTTCTCATCAGCTTCATTTCCCCTCTCTAAGGAATCTATGGGTATTGCTTTGCAATGTTGTATTGGTGGTCATCCAAAAGGTTTTAAAGTTACAAAGATAAGTGAGAGATCATTTTGTTTTTCGGTCGCGAGCAACAAAGTGGGTCATTTCATTCATAGTCTCAAGGATAGAATCTGGCCGGACTTCATTGGCCATTTTCATTTGTTCAATGGTCGTTTCAATGGGTTTAAGCATTTTGATTCTTAGTGGCATGCAGATGAAGTTTTGGATACAATTGCTGCATGTAGTCCGGTTGCAGTCCGGGTTAACACGTCCTTCCTTGTGAAGAATGCTACACAAGATTTAGCTTCTATCATAGAACTTTGTAATTTTGGTTTGATTTCTCTGGACTCCATGGAATTTCATAACAAAAACAATGATGAAGCTTCTTGTTCGTCTTTGAGTTCTTAGGCCATGCAAGATCTGACACCCATCACGGCCTCCCAGCTGGGTTACCGGGGTATCCAGGCATTCAATGCTCCTCTCCTAATCTAGGGACACAGACGGATTTGATTGAGCATTCAATTGTGATTGGCAATTTCCATTTTCCGTTTAATGCCCATTATCTGACAGCTCCACAATGCTTCCTAACGTCAGCCTTAAGGTACACGCCTGATCACCATTCCTGGCCACCTTCGCTATCCAAATCTCGACAAAATGATATGTCACGCGTGGGATATGGTCAATTGGAAATCTTTGATCTTGCCAAATACCAGGGGACTGTTTGTGCTAAATGCCTCTAGTGGGGTCATCACAAAACTAATTGTCAAGCACGGATTATCTACCTAAATTGCTCTGCTCTGGGACACAAATGCTTTAATTACCCTTCCCTCTTGAGGTCTCCAGAGCTGGGTAAGTTCATTATGACCATAGATTCCCAGTGTCTCGTCACATCTCCTGCAGATAGGTATCAAATCAACACTTCCAAATAAATGAAAATACTTGCCCCTCCAACCGGACGGACGGCCAGCCATCCTGAACCGCCTGATGCACGGCACACATTCACTATAGAGACCTAGTGAAATCTTGTTGGAGTCATAGATGGGCCCAACAGTGGCAATGGAAACCAAAATCACACCCAACCTTCCTTGACGCCTTGCATTCGCCGCTCTCGCTTTCCCAGAGTGCATAGCTCGTTCGTCAAGCTCCAGTCCCAGCCACCACACCGCCCCTCCCCCACCAAAAACACCACAATGGCCAACTATCTGTTGAATCCTTTCCCTTTCCTCCCCACAGGCTGGTCTATTGAACCAGGGCCACCGGATCGGAAGGTTAGAGCTGGCGTGGTGGTCAAGCCAATCCCCCTGCTCAACAGCAGCTTCCTCGCCATTGCCGAGGCAAGCCGATTTGTGCCTCTACATCTCCGGGAAGGGCTTTGAGAGACCATCGAGGGATTGCTGCTTGAGGATGGACTACACACGACTGAAGCCTCGGACCATCCACTGGGTATTGGTATGTTTGCGTTCGCCAGCTCTTTCGTTCGTGACACTGCCGTGAACACAACCTTCCAGTTACATGATGAAGATATGGTGATCCCTTTTGTGTGCCATAAAGCTGGTTTGAACATGAGGGAAACCACCTAAGGACCTCAAGATGGCTAATGTACATTGGATTTCCAGATGACTATCAAACTGAATTTTATCTTTGGTGTTTGATTGATGATTACAGTAGACTTGTCTCTTGGAACAAGCCAAATCTGGATCGTAGGGTGGTTCTAATTAAGGTACAAGTCATTCACATGCACCTGATTCCCAAGAGTATTGTGGTTCGTCAGCTGTGGAGATCGGGACTGTTGGACTGTATCTGTGAATATCCTCAAAGGCGCAGATTGGAATGCTCATGATCCTGAGGTACCGACTATGGATGAAGAGCCACTGCCGACCAATGGCATCCCTCACCCCATGTTTGGTGAGGGCCTTACTACTGAGCAGGTCTACCAGCAACAGCTCTAGAACTAGCTCATTCATAACAAAGTTGGCAATGATCCGGCTCCCCAAAATGCTGAGCAGCAGGATGAACACCAGCATGCTCAATGGGACGCATGGCCTGAATCTCCTATTCCTCAGATGCCTGCTGCGCTGGTCAATTTCCAAGCCTGACTGGCAGCACAAGGTCTTCGGGTGCAGGATGGCATTTTACCTGAACACAATTTAACTACCAGTCTGAATTCGGCTGGAATGACTCGAGCTCTACAACCAGCACTCATGGATCTTCCATCTCTGGGCAAAATGATTAGTTAAGCACAGTTCTTCTGGTTCCCCCCATTGGGCGCAACATCATCTCTGTGGATGTTGCTATCTCGGTTATCTCAATGTAAGTGAGTATTTCTGTGGAAGGAAATGATCTTGCTAATGTTCTTGTCAGTGAGTTTGTGCCTAGGAACATTTTTACTACTCATCTCTCCAAGACAATCATGAATATTGTAGCTGCTTATGGTCCCTGGAGCATTGGATATGGTATGCCCCTATCTCAGCACAAGTGGCTACGCCTGTTATTAGTTTTGAGATCACAAGGGATACTGATGTTGTTGTGGTTTAGTTCTCTCCTCGAATCCTTGATCTCCCACCTGCATGTCCTTCAATTACTATTACTGAACTCACTAATGAGGCTCCTGGGGAAGGTGAGATACTTGATGAGAGGTTGGAATCTTTCAATCCTCCTAGGGTGGCTGATGATCACAACCTTGCTTCCTCTGCTGCTGAGCCCAATGCTCTGGAGTTGGCTCTTGCGCCAACTGCCACTTCAAACGATGGGCTGACCTCTGCTTTGCTGGGCCAAACTGCATCCTCTTTTGATTTGGGCTTGGCCCAAGTGCTTATTGAAGCCGTTGGGTCTCCTTCTGCTCGGGGTCGCCGCTCCAAAGCCCAAGTCCCCATTTTGACAATTGAAGTCCGGCGCAGCACCCGATCGACTAGATATGATGGTTTCAGAGTTCCACTGATTTCAGATACATGCTCCATCGCCTCCAAAGTTAAAACAAGAACGACCCCTCGGTTGTTCAGAGCTCCTTTTCTGTGGGAATGGGCACAACCAACAGGACTCCACCGCCTCCAACTCTCATCCCCACCATGAAGGACATTGTTATAAATCGGTGTGCAATTCCCCCACAAGATCTGACAGCGGCTGCCCTACTGTCAACCCCCATTGAAGATACTCAGGCTGAAGCTACTCCAACTACCAATGCTGGCTTGGAGGAGAGTTTGTCTTCTTCAGCATAATCTCGCCTGGTCACATGCCCCTTTTGTGTAGCTGGAACATCCTATGTTGGAATGTTTTGGTCTTAATTCAGACAAAAAACAATTAGCTCTATCCAATGCGATCTCTGTTAGTGGTTGTTCTATCATTTGTCTTCAAGAAACGAAAAAACCATTTATCGATCTTTCTTTTACTAAAAAATGCCGCCCTAAGTGATTTGATAAATTTTCTTATGTTCCCTCGAGGGGTTCTTCTGGTGGTATTCTCACTGTTTGGAATAACTCCATCTTCTTGGGTGATGTAATCATTTGTGAGGATTTTGTTCTCCGCATTCATTTCAGTAGCACCCTCTCGACACAAACTTGGACCTATTCAACATATATGGCCCTTGCACTGGCATTGAACATGACAACTTCACGAATCTGCTCTATGATCTTGATATACAACCTAATGAGGATTGTCTGCTTCTTGGGGATTTCAATTATATTCGTGGTCCAGAGAATTGTAACGAACTAGGTGGCGACTATAATGACATGTTCACATTCGATGACATCAACCACAAACATAATCTAATTGAATTGCCAATTAAAGGGAGATCATATACCTGGAGTAATATGCAACAAGACCCGCTTCTAGAATAGCTTGACTGGTTTTTGACCTTGCTCAGCTGGACGTTTACATACACCCATACCCTAGTGAAACCTTTGTGTAAACCGGTCTCTGATCATACCCGTGTGTGGTTAGCATTGAAACCAAAATGCCCCAGGCTAAACTATTTCAATTTGAATCATACTGGCTTCTCCACCCCAGATTTATGCAACTAGTGTAAAGGACCGGGGACAAACCGGTCCGATCCGCCAATGCCGCAGCAGTTCTATGTTAACAAATTCAAAGCTCTGCGGCAAGAGCTAAAAGCTTGGAGCAAAACCATTTCTTGGCTGATCGTGGCAATTGAAAACTCCAACAAAACTCTGGCTAATGTCGGCGAATCGAAAAACCACAGACCTCTTACGATCCCTGAGAACAACTTTCGTAGGATCTTAAAAAATCATCTAATGAGGTTGATGGATTACCACAGACAATACTGGAAAAAATGTTGCTCTATGTGATAACCCACAAGTATAGGGGATCACAACAGTTTTTGAGGGTAGAGTATTCAATCCAAATTTATTGATTTGAAACAAGGGGAGACAAAGATATTCTCAAGTATTAGCAGTTGAGTTGTCAATTCAACCACACCTGGATAACTTAGTATCTGCAGCAAAGTATTTAGTAGCAAAGTAGTATGGAAGTAACGGTAACGGTAGCAAAAGTAATAGTAGCAGTTTTGTAGTAATTGTAACAGTAGCAACGGTAAAGTAACTAAGCAAAACATAATATGTGAAAAGCTTGTAGGCATTGGATCAGTGATGGATAATTATGTCGGATGCGATTTCTCATGTAATAGTTATAACATAGGGTGACACAGAACTAGCTCCAGTTCATCAATGTAATATAGGCATGTATTCTGAATATAGTCATACGTGCTTAGGGAAAAGAACTTGCATGACATCTTTTGTCCTACCCTCCCGTGGTAGCGGGGTCCTAGTGGAAACTAAGGGATATTAAGGCCTCCTTTTAATAGAGTACCGGACTAAAGCATTAACATATAGTGAATACATGAACTCCTCAAACTACGGTCATCACCGAGAAGTATCCCGATTATTGTCACTTCGGGGTTGTCGGATCATAACACATAACAGGTGACTATAGACTTGCAAGATAGGATCAAGAACTCACATATATTGATGAAAACATAATAGGTTCAGATCTAAAATCATGGCACTTGGGCCCTAGTGACAAGCATTAAGCATAGCAAAGTCATAGCAACATCAATCTCAGAACACAGTGGATACTAGGGATCAAACCCTAACAAAACTAACTTGATTACATGGTAAATCTCATCCAACCCATCACCGTCCAGCAAGCATATTATGGAATTACTCACGCACGGCGGTGAGCATCATGAAATTGGTGATGGAGGATGGTTGATGATGACGACAGCGACGAATCCCCCTCTCCGGAGCCCCGAACGGACTCCAGATCAGCCCTCCCGAGAGAGATTAGGGCTTGGCGGCGGCTCCGTATCATAAAACGCGATGAAACTTTCTCTCTGATTTTTTTCTCCATGAAAGCAAATATATGGAGTTGGAGTTGAGGTCGGTGGACGTCCAGGGGGCCCACGAGGCAGGGGGCGCGCCCTAGGGGAGGGGCGCGCCCCCACCCTTGTGGACAGGGTGTGGGCCCCCTAATGCTGATTCTTTCGCCAGTATTTTTTATTTATTCTAAAAAGTTGCTCCGTGGATTTTCAGGTCATTTCGAGAACTTTTATTTCTGCACAAAAATAACACCATGGAAGTTTTGCTGAAAACAACGTCAGTCTGGGTTAGTTCCATTCAAATCATGCAAGTTAGAGTCCAAAACAAGGGCAAAAGTGTTTGGAAAAGTAGATACGACGGAGACGTATCAACTCCCCAAGCTTAAACCTTTGCTTGTCCTCAAGCAATTCAGTTGACAAACTAAAAGTGATAAAGAAAAACTTTTACAAACTCTGTTTTCTCTTGTTGTTGTAAGTATGTAAAACCAACATTCAAGTTTTCAGCAAAGATTATGAACTAACCATATTCATAATAACACTTAGGTCTCATGTTTACTCATATCAATGGCATAATCAAGTAGCGAGCAATAATAATAAAACTCGGATGACAACACTTTCTCAAAACAATCATAATATGATAGAACAAGATGGTATCTCGCTAGTCCTTTTTGAGACCGCAAAACATAAATGCAGAGCACCTTTAAAGATCAAAGACTGACTAAACATTGTAATTCATGGTAAAAGAGATCCAGTCATAGTCATACCCAATACATACTAATAGTAATGCATGCAAATGACAGCGGTGCTCTCCCGCGGGTGATTTTTAATAAGAGGGTGATGACTCAACATAAAAGTAAATGGACAGGCCCTTCGTAGAGGGAAGCAGGGATTTGTAGAGGTGCCAGAGCTCGATTTTGAAATAGAGATAAATAACATTTTGAGCGGTATACTTTCACTGTCAACATAACAACTAAGAGATCTTGATATCTTCCATGCTACACACATTATAGGCGGTTCCCAAACAGAATGGTAAAGTTTATACTCCCCCACCACCAACAAGCATCAATCCATGGCTTGCCCGAAACAACGGGTGCCTCCAACTAACAACAATCATGGGGGAGTTTTGTTTAATTATTTTGATTTGATTTGAGCATGGGACTGGGACTCCCGGTGACCAGCCATTTTCTCGTGAATGAGGAGCGGAGTCCACTCTTGTTGAGAATAACCCGCCCAACATGGAAGATACATGCAGCCCTAGTTGATACATGAGCTGCTCGAGCATACAAAATATAATTTCATTTGAAGGTTTGGAGTTTGGCACATACAAATTTACTTGGAACGGCAGGTAGATACCTCATATAGGAAGGTATGGTGGACTCATATGGGATAACTTTGGGGTTTATGGAGTTTGGATGCACAAGCAGTATTCCCTCTTAGTACAGGTGAAGGCTAGCAAGAGACTGGGAAGCGACAAACTGAGAGAGCGACAACATTCATGAACATGTATTAAAATTAATCAACACAGAGTGCAAGCATGAGTAGGATATAATCCACCATGAACATAAATATCGTGAAGGCTAAGTTGATTTTGTTTCAACTACATCCGTGAACATGTGCAAAGTCAAGTCACTCGAATCATTCAATGGAGGATATCACCATATCATACCACATCACAACCATTTTAATAGCATGTTGGCACGCAAGGTAAACCATTATAAGCTCCTAGCTAATTAAGCATGGCATAAGCAACTATAATCTCTAATTGTCATTGCAAACATGTTTATTCATAATAGGTTGAATCAGGAACGATGAACTAATCATATTTACAAAAACAAGAGAGGTCGAGTTGATATCAGCTTCTCTCATCTCAATCAGTCCATCATATATCGTCATTATTGCCTTTCACTTGCATGACCGAACGATGTGGATAATAATAATAGTGCACGTGCATTGCACTAAGGTGGAATCTGCAAGCATTCAATTCAAGGGAGAAGACAAGGTAATATGGGCTCTTAGTTAAATCAACAAGCATGCATAAGAGAGCCACTTAACATTTTCATTAAGGTCTTCTCCTCTCGACCCCCAAAGGAAGGAAAATAAAATAAAACTATTTACATGGGAAAGCTCCCAACAAGCAAAAGACGAACGAGAAATCTTTTTGGGTTTTCTTTTAATTACTACTACAAGCACAGAAAGTAAGCTAACTAATTTTTTGGGTTTTTCTTAAAGTTTGTTCAAGCACACAAGAAGAAAGCTAGAAAAAGAAATTAAGCTAGCATGGATAGTACAATGAAAAAGTATGAGCACTGACAACTAGAATGAGTGTGTGAACATGAATGTAATGTCGGTAAGAAATACGTACTCCCCCAAGCTTAGGCTTTTGGCCTAAGTTGGTCTATGCCCATGGATCGCGGCTACTCTCCCCGGTGTACTAAGGAGTGTCATCGTACTGCCACTGGCTGGCGATCTCCTTCGGATCCCACTGATAACAGGATGGTCGATAAGGGTCCATTGGTGGTTCCGGCTCAGGCTCTAGAGCTGATGTCTAGCCACAAAGCGCGTAGACGGCCTCCGGCAAGACGAGATAAGGGCTTGCAGTTAAATCAAACAAAGACGGAGCAGGCAAGATAATAGTCTCACTGTGTTTCTTATGAAATCTCAAATTATATAGAAGCATCTTATCATCATTTTTAACAATAGACTCATGTGCTACCATGCTCTTATAATCTAGAAACGTAGGGGGCAACAAATTTTCCTCTTTCTCAAAATGCCTAATAGGTATCCTGAAATGTTTAGCAAAGCGTGCAACATAGATACCTCCACAGATGGGACCCTTTGTACGGTTCAGGCTTAATCGTTTAGCAATAATAGCACCCATACTAACAGAGTTATCATGAAATAAAGCATGGAACAAACTAATAATATCAGGAACACTAAGGTTTCCACAGTTTCCGTGACCAATTAAGCATCGACTAGCAAATATTGCAAAGTAGCATAAAACAGGGAAATGTATGCTAGTAATTCTTGCATTGGAAACCTTCCTCGTTTCCCCTACAGTAATAGTATCAATAAATCCATCCACATCTTTACGATGTGGTTCCTCTAAGCTGCCCCCGAAAGGTATCTTGCAAACTGTGCAAAATTCATATAGTGACAACTCCCTAGCCACATCATATAAATGAAACTCTATTGAAGGAGGTGATTTCTTAGGATAATAGTAGAAATTTTGAACGAAAGTATTGGTGATAAGATTTTGATCTGGTCATGGAGGAAGTCAGTGAGGCCCGCATTATCAGCCAACGAATAAAAATCATCATAAATCCCGGCTGCTCTCAAGAAATCATCACAGGTCCATTCACACGGCTGCACTTCCGCCACACGAGGGAGATTATACTTGGGCTTTTCACTCTCCTTAGCTTGTTTATCCTTAGAGCCCTGGCTAGAAGAGCCCCTCAAGAAAAATCTCTTCATCTTTTTTTGAAAATTTCTGAAATTTTTAGTAACTCAAAATAAAAGTGAACCAAACTCAATAAAATTGATAGCAACTACTCCCACAAGTGCCTAGAGCCTATATCATGCATTAGAATTACTTGGTACCATATAAATTTGACATGCAAGCTCAAGAACAGGGTTACCTAGGCAGCAAAAATTTGCAATGAATAAAGCACTAGAACAAAAACTAATTGGACCATTGGAGGAGTCACATACCAAGGAACAATCCCCTAAAGCAGTTTTGTGAATGGAGCTTTGAGAAAGGAGATCGAAAATAGCAGCAAAATGAGCTAGAACTCGTGCTTGAGCTGGATGGTGATTTTTTTTGGGAGGAAGGAGTGTGTGGGTGCAGGAATAAGTGGAGGGGCCACCGTGGGTCCACAGGCGGGGGCACGACGTGGACCCTCGTGGCCAGGTGCTTGCTCCCCCTGCTGTGTTCTCAGTGCCAGATATTCTCAAATATTCCAAAAAAAATCATATTAAATTAGCAGGGCATTTGGAGAACTTCTATTTTCGGGGTATTTTTTATTGCATGGATAATTCTGAAAACAGACAGAAAATACTATTTTTGCTTTATTTATTCTAAATAATAGAAAGTAGAAAGAGGGTACAGAAGGTTGTGCCTTCTTACTTGATTCATCTCATGCTCATCAAATGGAATCCACTAACAAGGTTGATCAAGTCTTGTTAACAAACTCATTCTGAATAACATGGAACCGGAGAAATTTCGAATGACACTAGGTTACCTCAATGGGGATATGCACATCCCCAATAATAAGAATATCATATTTCTTCTTGACGGTAGGAAGAGGAAATTCAAAACCTCCAATAATAATAGTTGGAATTTTTCCAATAGAATTGATATTGTGAACTTGAGGTTGTTTCCTCGGAAAGTGTACCGTATGCTCATTACCATTAACATGAAAAGTGACATTGCCTTTGTTGCAATCAATAACAGTCCCTACAGTATTCAAAAAGGGTCTACCAAGGATAATCGACATACTATCGTCCTCGGGAATATCAAGAATAACAATGTCCGTTAAGATAGTGACATTTGCAACCACAACAGGCACATCCTCACAAATACCGACAGGTATAGCAGTTGATTTATCAGCCATTTGTAAAGATATTTCAGTAGGTGTCAACTTATTCAATTCAAGTCTACGATATAAAGAGAGAGGCATAACACTAACACCGGCTCCAAGATCACATAAAGCAGTTTTAATATAGTTTCAGCAAGGTATAGTTGGTACTCCCGGATCTCCAAATTTCTTAGGTATTCCACCCTTAAAAAGTATAATTAGCAAGCATGGTGGAAATTTCAACTTCCGGTATCTTTCTTTTATTTGTAATAATGTCCTTCATGTATTTAGCATAAGGATTCACTTTAAGCATATCAGTTAAGCGCATATGTAAGAAGATAGGTCTAATCATTTCAGCAAAGCGCTCAAAATCCTCATCATCCTTTTTCTTGGATGGCTTAGGAGGAAAAGGCATGGGTTTCTGAACCCATGTTTCTCTTTCTTTACCGTGCTTCCTAGCAACAAAGTCTCTTTTATCATAACATTGATTCTTTGATTGTGGGTTATCAAGATCAACAGCAGGTTCAATCTCTACATCATTATTATTGCTAGGTTGAGCATCAACATGAACATTATCATTAACATTATCACTAGGTTCATGTTCATCACCAAATTGTGTTTCAGCGTCAGAAATAGAAATATCATTGGGATTCTCAGGTGTGTCTACAACAGGTTCACTCGAAGCATGCGAAGTCCTATCATTTTTATTTTTCTTCTTTCTAGAAGGACTAGGTGCATCTATATTATTTCTCTGAGAATCTTGCTCAATTCTCTTAGGGTGGCCTTCAGGATACAAAGGTTCCTAAGTCATTTTACCAGTTCTAGTAGCCACTCTAACATCAAAATCATGTTTATTATTCAATTCATCAAGCAAATCACTTTGAACTTTAAGTACTTGTTCTGCTTGAGTGGTAGCCATAGAAGCATATTTACTAATGAGTTTAAGTTCACCTTTAACTCTAGCCATATAATCACCCAAGCGTCCAATCATGTAGGAATTACTCTTTAATTCTCTACCAACATAAGCATTGAAGTTTTCTTGTCTAGCCATAAAGTCATCATATTCACCCAAACATTGGCTAGGAAACGTAGTAGACGGGATTTCAACTTTATCATATCTATAGAGAGAATTTACCTTTACTACCTGTGTCGGGTTATCAAGACCATGTTGTCGGTGTACTAAAGTAGGGGTACCTTAGTACCCCGAACTTGTGCACGGGCAGTCGCAGCACCCCGCGGCAAGGCTTGTCGGGCGCCCGCCAAGACCCTCCGTCATTCTTATTCTACTGCCATTCAAGAACAAAGTGTTAGTTGAGAAGACAAAGCCCCGGAAAAAGGAGCTTGCCGGGAAGAACGAGGCCCCGGCAAGAGAAGCTTGCCGGGAAGAGCAAGACCCCGGCAAGAGGAGCTTGCCGGGAAGGACAGCCAAGGCACTTGCATGGCGTAACCACCACTCTGCGCCTGCGCTCCAGCTCACCCGGTGACGTGTCGCCGCAGGATCACTCCCGGTGCACGTGGCGGGTGGTTGTGCAGCCTAGCGGTACGAGGTGGCGAGCGAATCTGACAAGGAGGCCATCGTGGCGATCGGTGGCACCCCTAACGGTCGTTTCCTTGCACTGTTGGAGCGACCAGACGGGCATTAAATGCTCTTGTCCCCTGCCGTCAGTGTTAGGTAGGGGACATCAGAGATAGCATGTACCAACCCGTTTTACCTTTCTACCCCTCTTTCTACACTGCCACCTGTCGGTGACCCCCTTTGGACTATAAAAGGGAGGCCCATGCGCACGTAGAAGGGGTTCGGTTCCGCAGTTAGGATATTTGACACCACATCATACTCACGCTCTCAGATAAGAGCAAATACAAACACAAAGCAGCAGTAGGAGTTTTATCTCTCCGGAGAGCTCCGAAGATGGGTAAAATCCCCCGCGTGTATTTGCCTCAATCTGCTCTACGTGCGCGCCCCGCTCCCTTGCCGGACCAGAAGGGGCCCCCCTGCCCCATAGGTGCTCGTCTCCCATGACATCTTTGGCGCGCCAGGTAGGGGAGCGTCGAGGTCGTGCGTATCTGATTTGGTGTCTACACGCGCCACATCAACATCTTCGTCAACATGCCACCGAAGAAGAAGGCTTCGAGGTAGCCGCCCGCTCGCGATCGTCCTATCGCCACCGGAGCAAACGGGCGATGGGGCGGACGCCGCCGAGGAGCGGGCGCCGCGGTAGGACTCACGCCGTCACCAGGTCCAAAGACAAGGCCCGCAAGCTTCGCGCTCGATATCCACCGCGCCTCTCAGAGGTGCAAGATCGACAACGCCACGGTGCCCCTAGCACCGTGCTCGCGATGGAACAAGGCCAAGCCGGCGAATCGCGAGACGTTCAAGACCAGCGTGCGCGCCAGCACGCGGGCACGAGTGAGGTGCGGTCGCCCGGACGGGGTACTGCTCCTTCCAACCCAGTTGGGAGTCCGAGCATGTCCCGCACCTCGCATCGCCGCCACCGCCGCCCAAGACTCAGAGAAGAAGATCGCCCGAGCTCACCGTTGACTATCCTCGGCGCCGCACAAAATCGACGACTGGAGGATGACCATTCAGAGCCTCGTCGGCTTCGCCAACGCTGACAAGCCCCGGCAAACGAGTACATCGAAGCCCCAGCAAGGCGCTCAGGCGCAAGCCGACGCCGACAAGACCGCTGGGGGTGCCACTACCACGCACTCCCCGCCCCGAAGGCCAAGATCGCCGACTCGCCGGGCCAACCTCGACACCGACTCCACCGCGTCGTCGGACCCGCGAGCTCGCCGCGATCAACGCCACGTTATTCAAGAACGACGACACGAAGACGCCCGAACTCGCATCGAGCGTCGGAGAGAAGCGCGACGTAAATCTGACCAGCGCGCTGGGCCCACTGTCGATATGCATGCGCCGGGGGAACCAGGCAACTTGCCGTACGCGGTAGGTTGCCCTGCGTTCACTCGTGAGCTGTGGCAAGTCCAGGGCCCAGACCAAGAACTTCAAGCCGACGCGTTCGAGAAGTACGATGGCAGGATACATCCGCCGAGTTCTCAACGCGTCTACACCATCGCGTGCAAAGCTGCCGGGCGCGACGAGAAGATCCTCGCCAACTACTTCCCGTTGGTACTCAAGCCCAACGTCAGATCTTGGCTCATGCACTTGCCGGACAGCTCCATCTCTTCGTGGGCGGACCTGTGCCATCAGTTTGTCGGCGCCTTCACAGGTGGTCACAAACCCCATGGCCAGGAAAGCAATCTTCATTTGCTTGCCCAGAAGGAAGGAGAGCCCCTGCGCAAGTACATACAGAGATTCAGCCAAGTGCAGCGCAACATCCCAGACGTCCACCCTGTCGCGGTTATCAACGCGTTCCATCAGAACGTGCGTAACCGCAAGATGAGGGAGGAGATGGCGATGTGCAAGATCAGAGATGTCAGCGAGCTATATGCTCTGGCCGACAAGTGTGCACAGGCTGAGGAGGGGAGGAAAATCCCCAGAGAGACTACAGGAGCAGAAGGATCTGATAGTGAGGAGGATGCCCCTCCGGCAAGGAGGAACCGGAGGCGGAATAACAGAAAGAGAAAGGCTAAGGATGTGGTAGTTGTTGAGCAGTCCGGCAACGGAGGCGGTTCCGACAAGGCCAACGCTGGCAACTCCGGCGAGGCTGTGGTGGCCGCCGACAAGCAGGACGGCTCCGGAAAGCAGTATTGCAAGATCCATCGCACCAAGGGCCATGACCTCCAAGCATGCAAGAAGGTTGAGCAGATGGCGGAGCTACAGAAAGCTGAGTACGAGCGCCGTGACAAGGAGAAGGCCCAGAAAGGTGGCGGAGGATCCGGCAAGAAGCTTCCCGCCCAGGGAGGGCGCCGCGGCAAGGCCAAGCAGCGGCAAGGAGATAGACAAGGACGAAGAAGAAGATGAGGGTGATGAGATGGATGAGGATGAGACCGATGACTAAGAGTTTTAAAAGGCGACGGAGGTTTTGTGCGTTGACGGCGGTGCTTCTCTGCACACCTCGCATCGCCAACTCAAACAATGGGTGCGGGAGGTGAATGCAGCAGAACCATCGGTCGAATCGCGCAAGCCCTCAAGTGGTCCAAAGACGCCCGCCGTCTTTGACGCTGAGGATCACCCCGATCGCATCACTGCAGTCGGGTGCTTCCCGATGTTGGTTTCGCCAACCATCCGCAACCTCAAGGTCACAAAGATGTTGGTTGACGGCGGGGCCGGCCTGAATCTCATCTCCTTCGCAGTGCTCAACAAGCTCCAGATCCCCGACAGCGAGCTCGAAGAAACTGGTACCTTTCAAGGAATCAATCCGGGAAGGAGCAAGCCAAAGGGGAAGATCACACTGCCAGTGACATTCGGCAGCGAGCTGAATTTTAGAACAGAGAGAGTCACATTCGATGTTGCTGATTTCCCATTGCCATACAATGGGATACTCGGCCGTCCAGCGCTTGCCAAGTTCATGGCAGCCTCTCATTATTCTTACAACGTGCTCAAGATGCCTGGTCCAATAAGTGTCATTTCTGTCCACGGCGGCAAGAAATATGCACTTATCTATACCGACAAGATCTACCGGGAAGCAGCAGCTGCAGCAGAGCGTAACCCACTTGCCGCTGAAGCTCCCGGGGGGAAGAAGAAGAAGACCAAGTCCGGCCAGAGTAGCTCTGATGCCCACTCCAGCAAGCACACCTCTTCGGAGTGCTGCGCTGCCGTCGAGGACGCACCATCGAGCTCCACCGGCAAGTGCAAGAAGGCAAAGACAGTTTCACCAAAGACTAAGTCCGGCAAGAGCAGCTCTGGCGCCCACTCCAGCAAGCGCACCTTTCCGGAGTGCTGCGCTGCCGTCGAGGACGTGCCATCGAGCCCCACCGGCAAGTAGAGCAAAGAGAGCAGTCAGTTTCAAACTTTTGGGTTATATCCCTTGAAAGACCATGCCTTGTATGGAAAACCTGCGCGTGGAGGAATCGAATCGCGGCTAAGTTGCGCCCTTGATTTGTTTCGAGTCCGCTCAACAATGAAAGCGCGCTGCAACTAGCCCGATGAGATTTCTTGCCGGAGGCAACACCGCCAGCAGGCTGCTGATGTTCCGCACTCAGCAAGTGTGTTCGCACCGGCAAGTTGCCTAAAAGCGTAAGGATAAAAGCATACAAGGGATGGAGTCAAGTAAAGGATATAACATAGCATTGCCCAAGATAAAGTTACATCACAAAAGTAACTTATTGTGGCACTGACTGAGTTGTTCTCATAACTAAAATAACAACTACGAGGAAGGAGCAGAAGGGCGCACCGGCACCTGGGCCCGGGCAAACCAGCGTTGCTGGGGGCTGAAAGTACCAAGATTCCTCCGCGGCAAGACGGGGTCGCCGGGGGCTACGATGCCAGCGGCAAGAACAAAGAAGGGAGCGCCGACACCTGGGTCCCGGCGAGCCAGTGTTGTTGGGGGCTGCGAACAACAAGATTCATCCTCGGCAAGCCATAGTTACCGGGGGCTGCGATATCAGATAAGTTTTTCATCCCTCATCATGCATCCTCTTATGGACTGGGGAATGCAAAACCGCGTTTCTTCCCGGAAACTGCCGTGCCTTGTATGGAAGACCTGTGCGCGGAGGGACCGGCGTCGTGGCTAAGTTGCGCCCTTGATTCGTTTCGAGTCCGCTCAACGATACAAGTGCGCTGCAACTAGCCCCGGCAAGGTTTCTTGCCGGGAGCAGCACCGCCAATGGTTGCCGATGTTCCAAGACTCAGCAAGTGTGCTTGCGCCGGCAAGGTCTCTCGAAGCGTAGGGGAAGATCATACAAGGGATGCAACAGAACAAAGGATGTAACCCGGCAAGCATTCCCCTTTTTCATTAAAAAACATCCCACATAGATACAGTCCATAGAGGATGAAAAACATGAAAGAGAGGATTACAAGTTTCTAATGCAGCTAAGGCCCGAAGGCATACAAATTAAAAAGATAAGATGCCCGTAATCCTTCTTATGTCCCTCTCTTCAGGAGGTAGGGCAAGGAGGCGAGAAGGGCAAAAGGGGCGCCTAGGCGAGCTACGGGTGCCAGAAGACACCAAGAGAACACCCCGGGGGCTGTCCGGAGGCTGGATGGTGATGGCGGCGCCGGAAAAGGGGCTCGAAGACGGGCGGCAGGACGTCGGCCTGTTGCCGAGGGCACTACGCCTCAGATTCGACTTGACGGCCTTGCCGCCAACCCTCTTCCTCTTCCGCAGCCTCCCTACGCCAGCCGCCCAAGGAGACGACCCCGGGGAGTTCAAGGGGCCGGCGACCCGGATGATGGGGTCGTCGGGGACGCACGAAGCGACGCCCGACGCCTAGTCGGACCCGTCATCCCGCCGCCCGCTACCCTCGTCGTCGCTGTCGCTCCCCTCCTCATCACTCTCGCTCGAGGAGGAACCTTCGCTGTCGGAGGAGCTGTCCACGCAGCACCTCGATCGAATGCCGGAGTCCCCGAAGACCTTGACGGAGAGGAGGTCGCCCTCCATTAACTTAAAATGGAGGGTAAACCCCGCCGTCAAGCTGTGGATGCGAGCGAACGTCTTCCACCCACGATCAAGATACATCACATTAGGGGCTGGGGATACAACGTGGACTCGCGTACCGCTGATCCCACAGCCCCTCATGTGCAATCTCAGCGTGTCGGGCGGATCCGGTTCCATCGCGCTCGCAAACGGAGCTGGAAGCCGAAGGCGACGACGAGGCGCCCGACGCAGCTGGACGAAGAACTCACAAGGGTCATCCCCCGTGTGGACCGCCGCGAGAAGAGGAACCGCCGGCGGAGGCGGGGATGGTGCGCCGCCGCGCCCGCCTCTTCCTCGAGCGCCTCGACCCCGTCCTCGACCTCGCCCCCTCCCTCTTCCCCTTGTGACTGGCTCCGCCACCACAGGCGTGGGATAGGGAGGGGCGCGCTGCCTAGCGGCGACCCGCGCCACCACCAAAGAAGGACCAGGGTTCCCTCCCTCCATAGCAGATGAGAGGGAGAGGAACAGAAGCTGAAGAATGGAAGAGATGGGGGTGTGCGGGCTTCTGCGCTCCCCTTCCGCTCCTTTTAAGGAGCGAGGTGGGGGCTCGGCCGCCCCGCTCAGCCAATCAGGGCACGAGAAGAGCAGGGGGTGGGGGCCGTTCCGCTGTCCCCGCTCGTGACGGCCCAGTTTTCCACCTCCACCGCCCACGACCCCGAGCGCAGGGGAGTCGCGTGGCGAAGATGCAGAGCCGAGGCGACGGATGAGGTGACCTCGCCCCGCCCCGTGATCACGGGGGATGGACGCCTCGAAAATCGCGCACGCCGCCCACGCCTCCCGCGACGCCGCGATTGACGCGTGCCGTTACGGGAGGACGCGGTGGATACGGAGTGGATCTGGTTTTGACCCAGGCCGCGCATGCTCGTGCACTGTTTTGGGCCTGGCCCAACAGCGCTCGGCACCGTGTATGGACCAGCCCGGGGGCTCCTGTCGGTGTACTAAAGTAGGGGTACCTTAGTACCCTGAACTTGTGCACGGGCAGTCGCAGCACCCCGCGGCAAGGCTTGCCGGGCGCCCGCCAAGACCCTCCGTCATTCTTATTCTACTGCCATTCAAGAACAAAGTGTTAGTTGAGAAGACAAAGCCCCGGCAAAAGGAGCTTGCCGGGAAGAACGAGGCCCCGGCAAGAGAAGCTTGCTGGGAAGAGAAAGACCCCGGCAAGAGGAGCTTGCCGGGAAGGACAGCCAAGGCACTTGCCGCGGCAGAGCCACCACTCTGCGCCTGCGCTCCAGCTCACCCGGCGACGTGTCGCCGCAGGATCACTCCCGGTGCACGTGGCGGGTGGTTGTGTAGCCTAGCGGTGCGAGGTGGCGAGCGGAGCTGACAAGGAGGCCATCGTGGCGATCGGTGTCACCCCTAACGGTCGTTTCCTTGCACTGTTGGAGCGACCAGACGGGCATTAAATGCTCCTGTCCCCTGCCGTCAGAGTTAGGTAGGGGACACTGTAGATAGCAGTGTACCAACCCACGTTTTTACCTTTCTACCCCTCTTTCTACGCTGCCACCTGTCGGTGACCCCCTTTGGACTATAAAAGGGAGGCCCATGCACACGTAGAAGGGGTTCGGTTCCGCAGTTGGGAAATTCGACACCACATCATACTCACGCTCTCAGATAAGAGCAAATACAAACACAAAGCAGCAGTAGGAGTTTTATCTCTCCGGAGAGCTCCGAAGCTGGGTAAAATCCCCCGCGTGTATTCGCCTCAATCTGCTCTGCGTGCGCGCCCCACTCCCTTGCCGGACCAGAAGGGGCCCCCCTACCCCATAGGTGCTCGTCTCCCATGACACATGTATTTCTTCAATAGGTGGCATATTAAGACCATGTATTTCTTCAACAAGAGGTCAATTTTTAACATCTTCGGCTTTAATACCTTTTTCTTTCATAGATTTCTTTGCCTCTTACATATCTTTAGGACTGAGAAATAAAACACCTCTTAGGGGGAGAACCTTCATCATCACTATCTTCAATAATATCAGTTTCAAGAATTTCATTCTCTCTAACCCTAGCAAGTTGTTTATCAAGATATTCACCTAATGGTACAGTAGTATCAAGCACAAAAGTAGTTTCATCATAAGTATCATGCATAGTAGAGGTGGCATCATCAATAACATGCGACATATCAGAATTAATAGCAGAAGCAGGTTTAGGTGTCGCAAGCTTACTCATAACAGAAGGAGAGCTAGCTGGCAGTTCCTTACCTCCCCTCGTAGTCGAGGGATAAATCTTAGTTCTTTTGTCTTTCAAGTTCCTCATAGTGACCAGCAGATATAAATCCCAAGTGACTCAAAGAATAGAGCTATGCTCCCCGCAACGACGCCAGAAAATAGTCTTGATAACCCACAAGTATAGGGGACCACAATAGTTTTCGAGGGTAGAGTATTCAACCCAAATTTATTGATTCGACACAAGGGAAGCCAAAGAATATTCTCAGGTATTAGCAGATGAGTTGTCAATTCAACCACACCTGGATAACTTAGTATCTGCAACAAAGTATTTAGTAGCAAAGTAGAATGCAAGTAACGGTAACGGTAGCAAAAGTAATAGTAGAAGTTTTGTAGTAATTGTAACAGTAGCAACGGTAAAGTAACTAAGCAAAGCACAATATGTGAAAAGCTCGTAGGCATTGGATCAGTGATGGATAATTATGTCGGATGCGATTCCTCATGTAATAGTTATAACATAGGGTGACACAGAACTAGCTCCAGTTCATCAATGTAATGTAGGCATGTATTCTGAATATAGTCATACGTGCTTATGGAAAAGAAGTTGCATAACATCTTTTGTCCTACCCTCCCGTGGCAGCGGGGTCCTAGTGGAAAATAAGGGATATTAAGGCCTCCTTTTAATAGAGTACCGGACCAAAGCATTAACACGTAGTGAATACATGAACTCCTCAAACTACAGTCATCACCGAGAAGTATCCCGATTATTGTCACTTCGGGGTTGTCGGATCATAACACATAATAGGTGACTATAGACTTGCAAGATAGGATCATGAACTCACATATATTCATGAAAACATAATAGGTTCAGATCTGAAATCATGGCACTCGGGACCTAGACAAGCATTAAGCATAGCAAAGTCATAGCAACATCAATCTTAGAACATAGTGGATACAAGGGATCAAACCCTAACAAAACTAACTTGATTACATGGTAAATCTCATCCAACCCATCACCGTCCAGCAAGCCTACGATGGAATTACTCATGCACGATGGTGAGCATCATGAAATTGGTGATAGAGGATGGTTGATGATGATGACAGCGACGAATCCCCCTCTCCGGAGCCCCGAACAGACTCCAGATTAGCCCTCCCGAGAGAGATTAGGGCTTGGCGGTGGCTCCGTATCGTAAAACGCAATGAAACTTTCTCTTTGATTTTTTTCTCCGCGAAAGTACATATATGGAGTTGGAGTTGAGGTCAGTGGACGTCCAGGGGGCCCATGAGGCAGGGGCGCACCCTAGGGGAGGGGGCGCCCCCACCCTCATGTACAGGGTGTGGGCCCCCTGACGCTGATTCTTTCGCTAGTATTTTTTATTTATTCTGAAAAGTTGCTCCGTGGATTCTCAGGTCATTCCGAGAACTTTTATTTCTGCAAAAAAATAACACCATGGCAGTTCTGTTGAAAACAGCGTCAGTCCGGGTTAGTTCCATTCAAATCATGCAAGTTAGAGTCCAAAACAAGGGCAAAAGTGTTTGGAAAAGTAGATACGATGGAGACGTATCACTATCCGCTGGGTCAAGTTCAGAGCCGAAAACACAAAAAAATTCCAAGCTGTTGCCTCGGAGAGATACCGAAAAAATAACATCACAAATCTCCAAACCCGTGATGGACTGTTTGTGGATCATCACACACGCAAGGAAGCCCTATTATTTGAAGCCTACATGGAGAGACTGGGTACCTCCAATCGTACTGACATGAAATTTGACCTATCAACCCTTATTTGTTCCAATGTGAACCTCGATCACCTCACCATGCCCTTCACCTTTGAAGAAATTGATAGGGTTGTACAGGAGAGGCTTGCTGATCGTGCACCTGGCCCGGGCGGTTTCAGTGGTCTTTTCTTCAAAGCTTGCTGGCTGATCATTAAAACGGACTTCTACTCCCTGTATGCACAATTCTATGTCGACAACCTTAACCTCCAGAGCATTAATGATGGGCTCATCACCCTCATACCAAAGAATGGATCACCGACAACGGTCAATGACTATTGGCCGATCACCTTGCTTAATTGTTTCCTCAAGCTCATCACCAAGCTTCTTGCAAATCGGCTATAAAAATTAATCCTCAAAATTATTCATCACAATCAGTATGGATTCATCTGTGGTAGATCGATCCAAGATTGCCTTGCTTGGTCATTCCATTATATACACCAATTTCAAGTGTCTAAAAGGAAGATTGTCTTACTAAAATTGGATTTTGCCAAAGCCTTTGATACCATAGGACATGAACCTACGATCACCATTACGAAACATATGGGCTTTAATGACAAGCTGCTATCTTGGATCAAATGCATATTCTCGTCCGGAAGGTCATTAATACTCGTAAATGGGGTACCGGGATGTTAATTTCAGTGCCGTTGGGGTGTTCGCCAGGTTGACCCCTTTCTCCTCTAATCTTTGTTCTCGCGGCCGACCTCCTACTATCAGATATAAATGATGCCTATAGGAAGGACTAATATAGTTGCCCTTCCCTAGTAATGGGCACATGGACTATCCAATTATTCAATGTGCGGACGACACACTTTTACTCATGCCCGCATGCACGCAACAAGCCACAATCATCAAAGGGATCCTCACGGATTACACGCAATCAATTGGGCTCAAGATAAACTCCCACAAGTCAACACTCATCCCCATCAATTTGGATGTCTGGCTCACTACCAGCATGGCTGCAATCTATGGATGCTCAGTTGGATCATGTCGTTTACATACCTAGGTGTTCCGATGGGCACATCACATCCTTCGATCCAAGATCTCATGCCCCTTGTCAGCTTGGTGGAACGTAGCTTAACATCCACACTTTCCCTCATGTCCTACGCCGGGAAGCTGACCCTGCTTAACTCTAGGGTCACCTCCTTGTTGATCTATGCAATGCGAACCCTCAAGTTTCCTCCAAAACTAATTGATATGTTGGATAAGATTAGAATACATTGGCATGTGGATCAAAAAGGCGGATCAAGGGGAGAATCGTAATTCCTTGGCGGCGTGGGACATGTTCTGTAAGCCCAAGAATAAGGGCGGTCTTGGAGTTATAAGCCTCTGTGTACAAAACGAGGTCCTGCTCATTAAGTTCTTGCACAAGTTCTACAATAAAATGGATACACCGTGGGTGCAACTCATCGCGGACACATACTACAACCGCAAAATCCCTCATGCTATCGATCCGGCCGGGTCCTTCTGGTGGTGGGACATGCTCAATCTCACCCTAACATATAGAGGGATCTCACGTGTCAACATTGTCTGTGGCACCATGGCATTCTTTTGGAAAGATATATGGTCCCACGAGCCTCTCCATGATTCTCACCCACAAGCTTTTTCATTTATTTCCAATGAAGATGTTTCGGTCAAAGATTCTTGCGGATCATGTCACTTGGAGAAGCTTTTCATCTCCCACTCTCACTGCAGGCCCATGCAGAAATATGTGACATACATACCGTATCTACCACATTTCAGCACATGGCTGCCACCTCAGATGTGAGGCACTATATATGTGGGAAAATTGTCTTCAATTCAACGGATTATTATCAATTCTACTTCCGGGAGGTCCAAACGTATCAAGTTTTTACATGGCTTTGGAAATCGAAATGCGCAACAAAAATTAAGGTTTTTGGCTAGCTTCTCTTCAATGACAATCTGAACACTCCAGATATGCTCAAAAGGAGACATTATAACATTGGAGATGATCATGACTGCCTCCTTTGCGGGCTCAAAATCGAGGAAACAGTAGACCATATGATATTCACATGCTCATTTAGCCGCCAATGTTGGGCGAGGCTCGGCCTTGATTGGGAGCCTTTCTCTAATTGCTTTCATGCCATACAAGATAAGAAGAACAACCAAACCTCGCAAATGATATTGGAGAAATTCCTTGTTGCAGCCTGAAGCCTTTGAAGGAAATAAATAACAAATATTTCAGAGCGATTGACCCCACCCTGCAGTCTTGGCTTGATAGATTCACAAGAGACTTCGAACTGCTTCATCACAGAGTTAAAGAGGTGCATAGGCCTCTCGTGCTTGCTTTTGTAAACTCCCTAAACTAGTATGGTTTTCTCCTCTCTAGACCCCCTCACCTATCCCAAAGGGTCAGGTGCTTCTTTTGTCTTTTTTCTCTCCCATGTAATATGTAACCTGTACATTTCCCTATTTCTTAATATACACACATAGTAGGAGCCTTTCCTATTGTTCATGGTCAAAAAAATCATAGCAATCATCATCAATTCATCGTTGGTAAGCACGAAGGTAAATTAAACAATGTACGCATTAAAGAGTTAATCTCATTGGAAGGTGGTGCGGGTTGCTAATCCGCTCTTCCTCCTTTTGTTCGTCACTCTCCTCCTCATCATTTTCATCTAATGAGCTCACAATTTCAGCAATTTCTTCTTCCAAATTTTCCTGCAAAATATTAGTCTCTTCTTGGACACGGGAGGCGTCCTCGATATATGCTTTAACATAAGCATTAGAAGCATAGATTTCATCAATATTGAAGCATGGCAAAGTTTTCAGAGTTGTGAAGTGTAGCATCATACTTTTCAATCAAAGAAGCAATTTCATAAGCACCCTTAAAAGCAAATTCTTCAAAAATTTTCAATATCATCGTAACTATAAACACCTTTAGCATAAGAAGATACGATTCCATTATCACTAAACTCACATTGGTAGGGAAGGTGTTTCTTAGGGTCTTCAGAACAACAAGTAAAATCATGTATTTCACATAAATTCCAAGCATAAAAATGCATAATATTAATATGATGCCATAAAAGTTTCCCTTTTTGAGATAAGTGGTGTTGCAAAAAAATAAGCATGCCCATTTAATGATTTTCCATCAACTAAGCTAGTTGGGTTTTCAGCACGAGCATGGAGGGATTGAAGATGATCCAAGTAAAAAGCTTTAGCAGTATGATAGGTTTTGGGTGGTTCTTCAACCATTGGTTTAGGAGAACAACTTCTTTTGGTATTTTGTGTTTCCTACCCATAACTAAAGATAGAAAACAGGAGCACAAAATAAAATCTACTTAGTGATAAATCAAACAAGCACAAACGAGGATATTCACCCAATGTTATTGCTCCCCGGCAACGACGCCAGAAAAAGTTCTTGACAACCCACAAGTATTGGGGATCAATAGTAGCTTTTTTGATAAAGAAGAGTGTCGCACCCAACGAGGAGATAAAGGTAGGATTTATATTCCCTTCAAGTTATATCGACCACCGGTACAACCCCATGCACACTTAACATTCGCTTACTAAGAACAAGTATGAAACTATTTTGTAGGTGATAGGATAGGTTTGGAAGAATAAAACTAGAAGTTGCGAGATAATAAAAGTTAGTTGTTTAGTAGAAAGCTTTTTGTAACACAAGAGAAGGATTTTGTCCCTAGGCGATTGAAATTAGACCGGTAATCATTAGCACAATTTCATATGATGGAGAGGCATGAGCTAACATACTTTTCGTACTTGGATCATATGCAGTTATGATTGGAACTCTGGCAAACATCTGCAACTACTAAAGATCACTAAGGTAAAACCCAACCATAGCATTAAGTATCAAGTCCTCTTTACTCCCGTACGCAACAACTCCCTTACTCGAGCATGTGTTTTAGTCAATCACGCCACCCACTATAAGCGCATCATGAATGTATTAGAACACCCTATAGCGGGAATCCCTCACGCTTGCGCGACACGGAGGGCACCATAGGGCAGCACCAAAATGAAACATACAACTCAAACCAATCATGATCATTAATCAACCAATATGACAAAATGAATCTACTCAAACATCATAGGATGGCCATACATCTTTGGATAATAATATATAGCATTAAGCACCATGTTTAAGTAGAGACTACATCAGGGAGAACATGTGTTACACCGCTGGATAGAGGGTGAGAGAGTTGGTGATGATGGTGGAAAAGTTTTTGGTGTAGATCACCATCATGTTGATTGCCCCGGTGGTGTTCCGGCACAACCGAGAGAGAGGGGGAGAGAGCCCCCCTCCTTCTTCTTTGTTATCCTCCCTAGATGGGAGGAGATTTTACCCTGTAGTCCATGATCGCCATGGCGGCAGAGGGGCAAGAGACCCTCCGAGATTAGATCTCCCTCTTCGTTCTCTTCTGTTTCATGTTCTTGTTTTCTAGTCGAAAACCGTTTCTTAAATATCCGGAGATAGGTAACTCTAATTGGGCTGAGATTTTAACACTATTTTTTTCCGAATATTATCTTTCTCACGGCGAAAGAAGAGGGGCAACCGACTTACAAGGTGCTCACAAGCCACCAGGGCATGGCTACCCCCTGGGCATGCCCTGGTGCCTTGTGGCCACCTCGTCCACCATCTTGCATTGATTATTCCTCTCGAAAATCACATATATTCCATAATAAATCTCCGTAAATTTTTATCGCGTTTGGACTTCATTTGATATGGATATTTTGTGAAACAAAATACATGCAACAAATAGGAACTGGCACTGGGCACTGGATCAATATGTTAGTCCCAAAGATAATATAAAATGTTGTCAAAAACATTTAAAAGTTGTAGAATATTGGCATGAAACAATAAAAAATTATAGATACGATGGAGACGTATCAACTACCACACTTACTACTTTGTTATTTAGTAATATACAGGAGCATCGACTCTTTGTTGTGAGGAGCTACAAGTATAGGTGGTTCTGACAGCTTTTTCTTAAGGAGCTCAAAAGCTTTGTCTACTTCATCACCCCAGAGAGAAGTTTTTGATTTCTTGAGCAACTGGTATAGAGGGATAGCCTTCTTCCCAAGCAAGCCTATAAACCGGCTCAAAGGTTCCACACGATTCGCCAGTTTCCGAATGGCATTGATGTTGGCTGGCTTGGCTAGGGTGGTGATGGCTTTGACTTTATCTGGGTTGGCATCGATTCCCCTCTTAGACACCAGAAAACCCAGTAGTTTGCTTGCAGGACACCGAACACACACTTGGCCGGGTTAAGCTTCATCTAATAAACTCGAAGATTGTTGAAAGTCTCTTTAAGGTCGTCCAATAAGGTCTCTCTCTTCTGAGATTTTACCAGGATGTCATCAACATAAGCATGGACATTATGGCCTATCTGTTTATGAAAACAGTTCTGGACACAGCGCTGGTAAGGTGCACCTACACTTTTAAGTCGACACGACATGGAGGTATAGCAAAAAGCTCCAAGATGAAAGCTATTTTCTCTTGGTCTTTTTCCACCATCCTGATCTGGTGATAGCTAGAATAGGCATCCAGGAAACACAAGCACTCACAAAAAGCAGTGGAGTCAATGATCTGATCAATGCGAGGAAGTGCAAACAGATCGTTCGGACAAGCCCTATTTAGGTCTGTGTAATCGACACAGAACCACGAAGTACCATTTTTCTTGAAAACAAGTACTTGGTTAGCCAACAATTCGGGGTGAAAAACTTCAACAATGAACCCAGCAGCTAAGAGCCGAGCCACTTCTTCGCCAATGGCCTTGTATCTTTCCTTGCTGAAACGACGAAGGTATTGTCGAGCAGGTTTCATCTTGGGATTAACATTTAGATGGTGCTCAGCTAGTTCTCTCGGTACATCTAGCATGTCAGAAGGTTTCCATGCAATGATGTCCCAATTCTCATGGATGAAGTCGATGAGCGCGTTTTCCTATTTAGGATCCATATTCGCCCCTATGGTGAATTGCTGAGATGAGTTGCCAGGGGTAAAATCAACTTGCTTAATATCCTTAGCCGGCTTGAATTTGAGCAGGGGATCAGACTCAATAGTGTTTTTTAAGAGATGTCATATCTGCTAGGCCAACATTGTCTTTGTAAAATTTCAACTCCTCGGCTACACATGCCGCCTCGGCATACACTGCATCTCCTTCCTCGCATTCTAGAGCAATTTTCTAGTCCCCATTGACTGTGATAGTCCCTTCAGGTCCTCGCATCTTGACTTCCAATTGATATAACAAGGTCCTGCCATGAACCGAGCATAAGCTGGACATCCAAACAACATGTGGTATGGACTTTTAATTTTGACCACCTCAAGCATTAGGAACTCGGATCTGTAGTTGTTCTCAATGGCAAAAGCTACTTAAAACTTAATCTTCCCAATAGGGTATGCCGACTTCCCAGGAACAATCCCATGAAACACCGTGGAAGAAGGTTTGAGCTGTTTCTCGGGGAGATTCATCCGCTTGAAAGAATCATAATAGAGTATGTTGATACTACTCCAACCATCCATGAGTACCTTAGTGAGTGATACGTCTCCTACATATCTATAATTTTTGATTGTTCCATGCTATTATAGTAGCAATCTTGGTTGTTTTATATTCAATATATCGTGTTTTAGGACTAACCTGTTTACCTAGGGCCAGGTGCCAGTTGCTATTTTTGCCTGTTTTTGGTTTTCCAGGAAATCAATACCAAATGAAGTCCAAACACTATGAAACTGTTTGATGATTTTTTTTGGACAAGGGAGATCCTGGAAGCTTTGGGAGGTGACAAGAAGGTAAACAAGGAGGCGCCAAGGCAACATGGTGCGCTCAGGGGGGTAGGCAAACCTCATGGCTCCGTCTGACCTGATTCCACCTCTATAAATTCTCTAAAATCAGGAAACCAATAGAGAGCCGCCCAAAATACTTTTTTCCGCTGCAAGCTTCTGTTCTTCCGTGATCCCACCTGGAGGCCTTTTCCAGTACTCTGCCAGAGGGGGAATCGATCATGCAGGGCTTCTACATCAACCTTTCTACGCTTCCGATGATTTATGAGTAGTTTACCACAGACCTACGGGTCCATAGCTAGTAGCTAGATCACTTCTCTCTCTTTGATCTTCACTACAATGTTCTCCTTGATGTTCTTGGAGATCTATTCAATGTAATCTTCTTTTGCGGTGTGATTGTTGGGATCTGATGAATTGTGGGTTTATGATCAAATTATTCTTGAGAAATATTTGAGTATTTTCTGAATTCTTTTATGCATGATTATTATAGCTTTGTATTTCTCTCTGATCTATCCATTTGGTTTGGCCAACTAGATTGATTTATCTTGCAATGAGAGAGGTGCTTTGTAATGGGTTCAATCTTGCGGTGATCTATATCACAGTGACAAAAGGGGACAAGACACATACTTTTATTGTTGCCATTAAGGGGAAAACAACGAGGTTTATTCATATTGATTGGGTTTACTTTGTCAACATCATCTCATCTTCCTTAAGGCATCACTCAGTGTTTCATAAACTTAATACTCTAGATGCATGTTGGATAGCGGTTGATTGGTGGAGTAATAGTAGTAGATGCAGGCAGGAGTCGGTCTACTTGTCTCAGATGTGAAGCCTAAATACATGATCATTGCCTTGAGTATCATCATAACTATGCGCTTTTCTATCAATTGCCCAACAGTAATTTGTTTACCCACCTTATGCCTTTCGCTCGAGAGAGAAGCCTCTAGTGAAAACTATGGCCCCCGGGTCTACTTTTATCATATATTAAATCCAAAAATACATTGCTGCAATTTATTTACCATTATTTTATTTGTGTTTTATTTATCTATCTAACCTTGTTATATTTGATCTTTGCAAATAACCGCCAAGGGGATTGGCAACACCTTGATCGTGTTGGGTGCAAGTATTTGCTCTTTTGTGTGTAGGTGTTGTTAACGAGGTTGCACGTGGTTCTCCTACTGGATTGATAACCTTGGTTCTTAACTGAGGGAAATACTTATCTCTACTATACTGCATCATCTTGTCCTCTCGGAGGAAATCCCAACGCAGCTCACAAGTAGCTGGAAGAATTTCTCGCGCCGTTGTCGGGGAGACATCACCAAAGCTAATCAAGTACCTTCGCATAACTATCATCTACTTGCTCTTACTTTCATTTGCCATTTGCCTCCCATTTTCATCTCCCCAACTTCTAAAATAGTTTTATGAAAAACACAAAAATATTTTCGTTTGCTTGTTTGCTTGCTTTGTCGCTATGTCTCAAGAAAAAATAAAGTTGTCTTTTCCAATACTACTAATAATGATTTTATTAGTACTACAATTGCTCCTCCCGCCACTAGTGCAGAGTCGTGTGATATTAATGCTGCTTTGTAAATCTTGTTATGAAAGAACAATTTTCAGGTAGTCCTAATGAAGATGCTACATCCTATCCTAATAATTTCATTGAATTGTGTGATATCCAAAATAAAAAAGATGTGGATAATGATATTACCAAATTGAAGTTATTTCCGTTCTCACTACGAGAGCATGCTAAAACTCGGTTTTCATCCTTGCGATGAAATAGTATTGATTCTTGGGATAAGTGTCAGGATGCTTTTATTGCCAAGTATTTTCCTCCCGCAAAATTTTTTCTATTAGAAATCAAATCATGAATTTTATGCAACTTGAGCATGAACATATTGCACAATGTTGGGATAGAATGAAATTAATTATAAGAAATTGCCCTACTTATGGTTTAAGCTTATGGATGATCATACAAAAAATTTATGTGGGATTGAACTTTGTTTCTAGAAATATTTTAGATTCTGCCGCGGGGGGTACCTTTATGGAGATCATACTAGGAGAGGCTACAAAACTCTGTGATAATATTATGGCAAATTATTCACAATGGCAAAGTGAAAGAACTCCAACTAGTAAAAAGGTGAAATTTGTTGAATAAATTAACATTTGAGTGATAAAATGGATGCGCTTAGGAAAATGGTTGCTAGTAAGAGTGCTCATGTTGATCCTAATGATGTGCCATTGTACTTTGGTTGAGCAAAATAATGATTCCGTTGATGTGAATTTTTCTCTCGAAATAATTTCAATAGTATTGCTTGTAGGGGTAATTTTAATCCTAGGCCGTTTCCTAGAAATTCCTCCAATAATTATGGCAATTCCAATGGTAATTCATATAATAATAATAATAATAATAATAATAATAATAATAGGATGGCCTCTGATCTTGAAAGTAATATTAAAATATTTATTAATTCTCAAAAGATTTTAATCCTATGATAGAGGAAAAAGTGAATAGATTTGATGATATGGCTAGGAACATGGATATAGTTGCTCATGATGTGGAAAATCTAAAATCTAAAATTTAGCCACCCATGCTTGATATTAGTGAGTCCATTAAAGCTATCTACGTGTCCATCAATGAAAGTGAAGAAAGAACTGCTAGGTTGAGAGCTAAGCGAGAATTCCTAGAAAAACTGATTTCGCCGGGTTTTTATCGTAATCATGAAGAAGATATTAAAATGATTGGTGCTTTACCCATTTAATCTTTATTTAGTAATACAAAAATATGAAAAAGGTACCAAAGATGAGTCAACTTTAGCTAGAAGGCATCCCAATTGTTCGGAGGGTGATAATCTTAATGATTTTTTTTTAAAAGTGGGTTTGGAGAGGTCAAAACTTTAACCAGTGATGTGCCCACTACTTTGGATTTCAAGGATTCTAATTATGACAGTTGTTCTTTAATTGAATGTATTTCCTCATTGCAATCCATGATAAATTAACCCAATGCTTATGAACAAATAAAGCTTTTACTAAACATATTGTAGAAGCTATGATAAAAGCTTTAGAAAAAAAGCTAGAATTTGAGGTCTCAATACCTAGGAAATTATATGATGAATGGGAACCTAATGCTTTATGTGATTAAGGTGCTAGTGTTTCCACTATACCAAAATCTTTATGTGATGTGCTAGGCCTTCATGATTTGGATGAATGTTCCCTTAATTTGCACTCAGCGGATTCTACTATTAATAAACCTTTGGGTAGAATAAATGATGTGCTTATTCTTTCAAATAGAAATTATGTACCCTTTGATTTCATTGTGCTTGGTACTGATTGCAATCCGTCTTGTCCTATAATACTTGGTAAGCCTTTCCTGCGTACCTTAAGTGTTATTATTAATATGAAAGAAGGTAATATAAGATTCCAATTTCCATTAAAGAAAGGAATATAGCAATTCCCAAGAAATAAAATTAAGCCTCCATATGAAGCTATTCCGAGGACCACCTATGGAATTAACTTGAAGGATGACAACACTTGAAACTATGCATTACGTAGGGGCGTAAAACAATAGCGCTTGTTGGGAGGCAACACAATAGTTATCTTTATTTTTCCTTTTTATTTTCTTTGTTTGAGTGTGCACACAATTATGCTACTGTTATGGTTGTTTTTTTGTGTTTAAATTAGTGTTTGTGCCAAGTAAAGCCTTTGGGATGATTTGGTTCTAGTTGATTTGATTCCCATAGCAGAATTGTTTAAATTCAATGGAACATAATAAAATTCTAATTTTTTACACGTGATTGATATACAAATTTCCCACGTTTTACTAATTTTTTCTGATTTTTGGATTTACATAAGTATTGTATTTCTCTAGATTGTTACAGTCAGTTCTGTTTTTGGTGGATTCTGTTTTCGTTGCATAGTTTGCTTGTTTTAATGAATCTATGGATTATATCGGGGGGGGGGGGTATAAGTCATGGAGAAGTTAGAATATAGTAGGTATTTTGCAATAATAAAATATGAATGAGTTTACAACAGTACCTAAAGTTGATGGTTTGCTTTTTATACTAACGGATCTCACGAGTTTTCTGCTGAGTTTTGTGTGCTGAAGTTCTCTAGTTTTAAGTGAGATCGCGATGGATGAAGGAATGAGGAGTAGCAAGACCCTAAGCATGGGGATGACCAAGGAACCTCAAGGTAATATTCAAGGATACCCAAGACTTTGAGCGTGGGGATACCCCAGATGGCATCCCCTCACACTAGGTTATATCCTCAGTGTCAATTGGAATGTGCCATCCATTTGCCGAATTGTTTTATAACTCTACCGGCATATCCAAACTGAGTATACCATTTCTTCGAACTCCTTCAAATGACCGTTTGTGAATTGCCTTAGCCTAGTACGAAGAGTTTCAATAATCTCTATATCAAAAGTAATTCTTTTTATCACTTAAGGGAATAATTCCATGAGTCACCTCCCCTAAGGTGCCTGTTATGGAATCATGGAGATTTATCTCCTCGCTACTTTAACACTCAGTCACCATCTTACTTGAGCATCAAGTTGTGGCTTACCAAATTGAACCTTCATCATCTATTCCTCTCCATCCCTTGCCATATGTGTTTTGTGTCTAAGTTCGAGAATTTCAATGTCTCATTCCATGAGTTGATCGTGAGTTGTTTGATCTTCATGAAGATCGATTCCTGTAGCCTTTCCATTCCTTTTCGTCGTCTTGTGGATGTAGTTCCCGAAGCAAAGAAGTCAAGATCAATATGATGCAACGAATCACATCTTTGAGAAATGCAATCTGGATCGTGAAGATTGTGTTAGTTTTGTGTCCCCTCTTTCTTCTTACCTCATGTCTTGAATCTCGGGATGAGATTCGTGGTTAGTGGGGTGAGTTGTCATAGCCCTAGATTAATGCTTGTAATTAGTGGCATCAGTGAGCATCATGCATCACATTTAAATTCAAAGAAACTTAAATTAAGGAAAACTTCAAGCCTTAGAAATTATTTAATAAAGGGTAAGGGACCCCAAAATTAGATTCATGATTCCACATATTCCTTCTTTAATGTTTGCAAATTTTGGCAAGGGTTTTAAGCCCAACCAAAAATTATGATCGTTTTAAGGAATATTTTGGGCTTTGATTAGTTCACTAAGTATTTGAATTGGAGCAAATAAATGACTATAAAAATATTCATAGCTCCAACAATTCTGAAACTTTACATGGGTCTTTGGAATAGTCCATATTGCGTCCACAAATAATTTCAGAAGCAACAAAAAAATGTTGTGGTATTTTCACTAAATAAGAAGCAGAGCGAGAGAGAGATAGATAGACTAAAGTGGCCCAGCACTGTGTAGCTCATCTGGCCCACAGTGCCAGTCATCGCCTACCTCGCGCCAGAAGGACGCGAGGCGCATGGTGGCCACACGTCGGCCACCTCCTCCCTGCCTGGTTGCCTCCTCGACGTGTTGGGCCTCCCTAGGCATTGCCACACACCCATGGCTCCTCCTAGAACTCTCCCCATCCTCATCCTCTCATCCTCCTCTCTCCCCACTGTCCCACGGATGAGCGTCATCATGAACCACTGTGCCCACCGTCATTGCCTCGCCTCCATAAGTTTTCCAAGAACTCCATCTCGCTGCCACACACCTCTGCGCTGAATCCCACGAGCCCGAACGCCCTGTGAAGCCGCCATCGTCCTCGTCTTCCTCACTAGAGATCGCTGCAATTGATGCATCACCGTCCGACCTCCCCCTAGCTCGCTGACGTACTTATCGTCTTTGCCGTGAACCCCTAGCTCTTTCCCCTCCCTCCTCATGCTCGAGTTCGCCCCCTAATCATGCTAACCACCATGGCCGAAGCGCACCTCCACCCGAGCTCGTCGTCAACATCATTCATGTGACCATTTGGTCATGCGCCAGCATCCATTGAAATCGCACGCATCCATAGAGACGCGTAGACCTGTTCTTTTGCCAATTTGCGAGCTGCAACCGCTAACCCGCGCTAGCCCGAGCTCTAGACGCTACTGTTGATGCCACCACCGTTGCTACCGTCCCCCTCCGGCCTCCCGAGACCACTATTGGACGTGCCGCGACTCCAGCTTCCCAAAGAGCCCACCCGCGCATCGAATGATGCCCTGTGGTGCAATCCCGAGCTTCTTTGTTGCCTCTGGCCTCACCGGCGATTAGCCGCTGGCCTAATTTGGGATAATTAGCACTAATGGCCACCCCTGCATCTGTGACATATGGGCTCGGCCGCTGATAGTATTTAGATTAGGTTTAAATCAACGCTAGTTAATCCTGCTAACTAAGTGGGTCACTGACCTATGGGCCCCACTGGCCAGGTTTGACCTGGACGATTAGTTGACCTGCTCAAGTCACAGTGACGTGTAGTTGACGTAGTAAAGGTTTTGTGGAATTGGATAAATAAGAAATTGATTTATTATTTTTAGAAAATGTCCTATACTTCTAAAAATCAAAGAAATTCAACCATAACTCCAAATGAAATAATTCATATATATCAAAAATTATCAAAAATATATGAAGAATCTGTTTATGGCATTTTCACGCATGTCTGAACAACCTAAAGTTGATGTAAAAGACAATTTGAGTAAATGGCAATAGAAATGCATTATGTGGAGTTTGAATCTCAATCTTATGGTCAAATCAACTCCACTGGTCCCATCTGGCCTACTCCTCGACGATGCTCTGTCCAGCTAGGCTACATGGCCGGTGGGTAGGGACAAATCTCCCCGGATGCTCCTCCCTCTAGCGCCGCCCCTCATTGTCATTGCCTTCAGCAGCTGCTCCGTTATGGTCCGTCCAACGCACTACTCCTGCGGTCACCGCACATCTACGGTTGACGCCCCATGCCGGCAGAAGGCACCTCGTTCCCCCTCCCCTCCTCCCAGGCCGTAGCCTTGAGGTGTTATTGAAGGATGAGCTCATCCAACAAGGTGATGATCTCCTGTGATTTTTTTGCCAAATTTTCATTTTGATCCGCTATACGATGAATTGTTATGAGTTGTTGTTGCTGCTGCTATATGATGCATAGCTATGAGCTGCTCATGCTGCTGCTATATGATGCATTGCTACGAGCTGCTACTGCTGCTGCTATATGATGAATTGCTATGAGCAACTACTGCTATATGATGAATTGCTATAAGCTACTCCTACTGCTATATGATGTGTTGCTATAAGTTTCTCCTGCTGCTGCTATATGATGAATTGCTATGAGCTACTCCTGCTGCTGCTATATGATGAATTGCTATGAGCTGCTCCTGGTGCTGCTATATGATGAATTACTATGACCTGCTGCTGTCCTATGATGAATTGCCAGCCGTTGCTGTTGCTGTATGATGAGTTGCTATTATCTGCTACTACTGCTGCTATATGATGCTTTCAGGTGGTGCTACTATATGATAATAACCAGCCACTTGGACCATCGAATTTTGATAACTAATGGTTCTTCATTTAAATTTAGGCAATGCATTCTTCATTTAAATTAGGAAATGGGCTCTCTATGGAAGACATTGACCAAAGTAGATTGTGCCAAGTAGATGGTATCTTTGTATTTGCATTTTGAACAAATATTGATGGTCAGTTTTCCTATCATATTAATTACTGCACTGGGTTCAGTTTGTGATGTTTGCAAGTCAAATTAATTTTCATATGGGCGGCAAAATGACAACATATAATGCAATCTAGACTTTTCACTGATCATACCACAAATAAGCTGAAAACGCAGGCAATGAAAAGAACCGGTTGGATTATTATTTGGAGTTTATATTCAAAGTTGCTTATTTTCTTAGGATAACTCGAAATGACTGACATACAAATAACATGTCCTGATGATTGCCGAGTTTTTTGTTGATTCTTCCGAATCTGACCCTACCAAATTCTTCCTGCATTTGAGTTCATTTGTTTTACAATCCTATCTAGTTAGGGTCTACTTAGTTAGGATCATAAAACAAATGGGGGTCAAAGATTCTAGGGGAAGCTAGAGAGGGGCAAATTCTGGGAGAATCTTGCAAAAGAACTGGGCCTGAGTGACCTGCCATAGCACGCTGTATATGCTCACCGCTGCCTCTCCTTTTTTGTGATGTTCCATGAAATTGCCACATACATCTTGTACTAAGAAATCTTGTACTTTTTCATTGCGGCAGCCCATCTCCAAGTTGATATGGCTAATTTGAGTTATCTTTACATGATAATACATTGCATATCCCTTGCACATATTTAGACCACCAATTAACGATTATGTGCGTAGCATAAACTAGCCATGACTCTGTGTACTGGACTAGCATGCACTATAAGGGAGCCTAATGTAGTGCACTGGAATTCCTACATGCCACCTATGATTTTGTGTAATGTACTACCTTTGTTCCTAAATATATGTCTTTGTAGAGATTCTAGTATGGACCACATAAAGATGTATATAGATGCATTTTCAAGTGTAGATTCACTCATTTTGATCTGTATGTAGTCTATAGCGGAATCTCTAGAAAGACTTAAGGCCTCCTTGATTCGTAGGATTTTGAAAACATAGGAACATGAAAAGTATAGGATTGGAGTGGCATGTGCTACGTCTCGAGCTTGCGTTGGTTTTCCCCGAAGAGGAGAGGATGATGCAGCACAGTAGCGTAAGTATTTCCCTCAGTTTTTGAGAACCAAGGTATCAATCCAGTAGGAGGTCACCCGCAAGTCCCTCGTACCTGCACAACACGATAGCAACACACAACCAATGCTTAGGGGTTGTCAATCCCTTCACGGTCACTTACGAGAGTGAGATCTGATAGAGATAATATTTTTGGTATTTTTGATAGAAAGATGCAAAGTAAAAAGTAAAGGCAAAGTAAAAACAAAGCAAGTAAATAAAGTGATATAGATTGATATGATGAGAATAGACCCGGGGGCCATAGGTTTCACTAGTGGCTTCTCTCAAGAGCATAAGTATTCTACGGTGGGTGAACAAATTACTGTTGAGCAATTGACGGAATTGAGCATAGTTATGAGGTTATCTAGGTATGATCATGAATATAGGCATCACGTCCGTGACAAGTAGATCGAAACGATTCTGCATCTACTACTATTACTCCACTCATCGACCGCTATCCAGCATGCATCTAGAATATTAAGTTAAAAACAGAGTAACGCCTTAAGCAAGATGACATGATGTAGAGGAATAAATTCATGCAATATGATAAATACCCCATCTTGTTATCCTCGATGGCAACTATATAATACGTGCCTTGCAACTCTTTCTGTCACTGAGTAAGGACACCGCAAGATTGAACCCAAAGCCATGCACTTCTCCCATTGCAAGAACTACCAATCTAGTTGGCCAAACCAAATGGATAATTCGAAGAGACTTGCAAAGATAACTCAATCATACATAAAAGAATTCAGAGAAGAATCAAATATTTTCCATAGATAAGTTGGATCATAAACCCACAATTCATCGGTCTCAACAAACACACCGCAAAAAGAAGATTACATCGAATAGATCTCCACGAGAGAGGGGGAGAACATTGTATTGAGATCCAAAAACAGAGAAGAAGCCATCTAGCTACTAGCTATGGACCCGAAGGTCTGAAGTAAACTACTCACACTTCATCGGAGGGGCTATGGTCATGATGTGGAAGCCCTCCGTGGTGGATGCCCTCTCCGGCGGAGCTCCGGAACAGGCCCCAAGATGGGATCTCGTGGATACAAAAGGTTGCGGTGGTGGAATTAGGTTTTTGGCTCCTATTCTGATCATACGGGGATACGTAGGTATATATAGGAGGAAGGAGTACGTCGGTGGGGCTCCGAGGGGCCCACGAGGTGGGGGGCACGCCCTCCACCCTCGTGACCTCCTCGGAAGCTTCTTGGCGTAGGGTCCAAGTCTCCTGGATCACGTTCGGTGAGAAAATCACATTCCCGAAGGTTTCGTTCCGTTTGGACTCCGTTTGATATTCCGTTTCTTCGAAATACTAAAATAGGCAAAAAACAACAATTCTGAGCTGGGCCTCCGGTTAATAGGTTAGTCCCAAAAATAATATAGAAGTGGAAAATAAAGCCCAATATAGTCCAAAACAGTAGATAAAGTAGCATGGAGCAATCAAAAATTATAGATACTTTGGAGACGATCAAGCATCCCCAAGCTTAATTCCTGCTCATCCTCGAGTAGGTAAATGATAAAAAGAATTTTGATGCGGAGGATACTTTGGCATAATTTCAATGTAAATCTTCTTAATCATGGCATGAATATTCAGATCCGAAAGATTCAAGATAAAAGTTCATATTGACATAAAAATAATAATACTTCAAGCATACTAATCAAACAATTATGTCATCTCAAAATAACATGGCCAAAGAAAGTTCGTCCCTACAAAATCATATAGTTAGGCTATGCTTCATTTTCGTCACACAAAGATGTTCCCAACTTCTATACCCCCGATGACAAGCCAAGCAATTGTTTCATACTCAAATAATCTCAAACTCTTTCAACCTTCACGCAATATATGAGCGTGAGCCATGGATATAGCACTATGGGTGGAATAGAATATGATGATGGGGATTGTATGGAGAAGACAAAAAAGGAGAAAGTCTCATATTGACGAGGATAATCAACGGGCTATGGAGATGCCCATCAATTGATGTCAACACGAGGAGTAGGGATTGCCATGCAACGGATGCACTCGAGCTATGAATGCTCAACAAAAGAAAACTAGTGGGTGTGCATCCAACTCGCTTGCTCACGAAGACCTAGGGAATTTTGAGGAAGCCCATCATTGGAATATACAAGCCAAGTTCTATAATGAAAAATTCCCACTAGTATAAACAAGACAATTTATGAGACTCACTATATGAAAAACATGGTGCTACTTTGAAGCACAAATATATGAGACTCACTACATGAAGAACAAGGTGCTATTTTGAAGCACGAGTGTGGTAAAAGGATAGTAACATTGCCCCTTCTCTCTTTTTCTCTCATTTTTTTATTTTCCTTTTTTTATTGGCCTTTCTCTTTTTTTTTTATTTCGTCCGGAGTCTCATCTTGACTTGTGGGGGAATCATAGTCTCCATCATCCTTTTCCTCACTAGGGCAATGCTCTAATAATGATGATCATCACACTTCTATTGATTACAACATAAGGATTACAACTCGAAACTAGAACAAGATATGACTCTATATGAATGCCTCCGATGGTGTACCAGCATGGTGCAATGAATCAAGAGTGACATGTATGGAAAATAATGCATGGTCGCTTTGCCACAAATACGATGTCAACTACAAGATCATGCAATGGCAATATGACAAAAGTAATGTATGTCACGATGATGATGGTGGAAGTTGCATGGCAATATATCTCGGAATGGCTATGAAAATGCCATGATAGGTAGGTATGGTGGCTGTTTTGAGGAAGATAAAAGGAGGTTTATGTGTGATAGAGCGATCGTATCACGGGTTTGATGCACCGCGAAGTTTGCACCAACTCTCAAGGTGAGAAAGGGCAATGCACTGCATCAAGAGGCTAGCAATGGCGGAAAGGTGAGAGTGCGTATAATCCATGGACTCGACATTAGTTAAAAGAACTCATATACTTATTGCAAAAATTTAGAAGTCATCAAAAATTCAAATACTACGTGCATGCTCCTAGGGGGATAGATTGGTAGGAAAAGACCATCGCTCGTCCTCGACCGCCACTCATAAGGATGCACAAGCCAGGTACACTTCATGTTTCAAATTTGTTACACAACTTTAACCATACGTGCATGCTATGGGATTTGCTAACTTCAACACAAGTATTTCTCAAATTCACAACTATTCAAATAGCACGACTTTGATATTATCACCTCCATATCTCAAAACAATTATCAAGCATCAAACTTAATTTAATTCACTCAAAAAAGAAAGTTTCACAAATCTTGAATACCAAGTATATTAACATTAAGCAAATTACCATGCTATTAGCGACTCTCAAAATAATCTAAGTGAAGCAGGAGAGATCAAGTTTCTTTAAAACAAATCCACCACCGTGCTCTAAAAGATCTAAGTGAAGCACTAGAGCAAAAGTTATCAAGCTCAAAAGATATAAGTGAAGCACATAGAGCAAAGCTATCAAGCTCAAAAGGTATAAGTGAAGCACATAGAGTATTCTAACAAATTCCAAATCATGTATGACTCTCTCAAAAGGTGTGTACAGCAAGGATGATTGTGGTAAACTAATAAGCAAAGACACAAATAATACAAGATGCTCCAAGCAAAACACATATCATGTTGGTGAATAAAAATATAGCTCCAAGTAAATTACCGATGGAAGTGGACGAAAGAGGGGATGCCTTCCGGGGCATCCCCAAGCTTTGAATTTTTGGTGTCCTTGGATTACCTTGGGGGTTCCATGGGCATCTCCAAGCTTAGGCTCTTGCCACTCCTTGTTCCATAATCCATCAAAAGAATTCACCCAAAACATGAAAACTTCACAACACAAAACTTAACAGAAATCTCGTGAGCTCCGTTAGAGAAAGAAAACAAAAGACTAGTTCAAGGTACTGTAATTAACTCATTCTTTATTTATATTGGTGTTAAACCTACTGTATTCCAACTTCTCTATGGTTTATAAACTAATTTACTAGCCATAGATTCATCAAAATAAGCAAACAACACACGAAAAACAGAATCTGTCAAAAACAGAACAGTCTGTAGTAATATGTAACTAACCTAAACTTCTGGAACTCTAAACATTCTACAAAACTAGGAAGTCCTGGAAAATTTGTTTATCGATCAGCAACAAAAAGAATCAACGCAAAAGCACGTTCCTGTCATTTATCATAACTAAATTCATGCGCGCAAAGTTTCTGTTTTTCAGCAGAATCAAATCAACTATCATCGTAGGTTATCCTATAGGTCTTACTTGGTACAAACACTAATTAAAACATAAAACCACATCCAAACAGAAGGTATATAGATTATTTAATCCTAAACAGAACCAAAAACAAAAAGCACAAAATAAAATTGGGTTACCTCCCAACAAGCGCTATCGTTTAACGCCCCTAGCTAGGCATAAAAGCAAGGATAGATCTAGGTATTGTCATCTTTGGTAGGCAATCCATAAGTGGCTCTCATGATAGATTCATATGGTAATTTTATTTTATTTCTAGGGAAGTGTTCCATACCCTTTTTTAAGGGAAATTGGAATCTAATATTCCCTTCCTTCATATCAATAATTGCACCAACCGTTCTAAGGAAAGGTCTACCAAGAATAATAGGACATGAAGGATTGCAATCTATATCAAGAACGATAAAATCTACAGGCACATAATTCCTATTTGCAACAATAAGGACATCATTAATTCTTCCCATAGGCTTTTTAATAGTGGAATCCGCAAGATGCAAGTTTAGAGAGCAATCATCAAAATCACGGAAATCTAGCAAATCACATAATGTTTTGGAAATAGTAGAGACACTAGCACCCAAATCACATAAAGCATGAAACTCAAAATCCTTAATTTTAATTTTAATAGTAGGTTCCCACTCATCATAGAGTTTTCTAGGGATAGAAACTTTCAACTCAAGCTTTTCTTCATAGGATTGCATCAAGGCATCAACAATGTGTTCGGTAAAGGCCTTATTTTGACTATAAGCATGAGGAGAATTTAACACGAATTGCAACAAGGAAATACAATCAATCAAAGAGCAATTTTCATAATTAAATTCCTTGAGATCCAAAATAGTAGGTTTAGCAACATCGCGGTTTCTATTTATTTCAATCCTACTTTCATCAATTTCATCATCAAGATCTAGAAACTCAGAATTCTTAGAACGCCTTCTAGGTAAGGGAAGATCATATTCAGATTCATCAAGGTTCATATTGCAAAACAAAGATTTAATGGGGGACGCATCAATAACTTTTAGATCTTCATCTTGATTTTCATAGGGATTAGAAGAACACACTTTAATAAAGGCATCTTTGGAAGCACGCATCCTAGCGGTTCTTTCTTTGCACTCGTCAATGGAAATTCTCATAGCTTTGAGAGACTCATTGATATCATGCTTAGGAGGAATAGATCTAAGCTTTAAAGAATCAATTTCAAGAGAAATTCTATCAATGTTCCTAGCCAAATCATCAACTTTAAGCAATTTCTCTTCAAGCAAAGCATTAAAATTCTTTTGTGAATTCATAAACTCTTTAACACTACTCTCAAAATCAGAGGGCATCTTATTAAAATTTACATAAGAGTTGTTGTAGGAATTTCCATAATTGTTAGAAGGATTGCTAGGAAAAGGCCTAGGATTAAAATTCCCTCTATAAGCGTTCTTACCAAAACTATTCCTACCAACAAAATTCACATCCATAGATTCATTATTATTTTCAAGCAAAGTAGATAAAGGCATATCATTAGGATCAAGAGGAGTATTTTTAGGAGCAAACATCTTCATAAGTTCATCCATCTTTTCACTCAAAACATTGATTTCTTCTATTGCATGCACTTTTTTACTAGAAGATCTTTTGGTGTGCCATTGAGAATAATTAGCCATAATATTGTCAAGCAATTTGGTAGCATCCCCTAACGTAATTTCCATAAAGGTGCCTCCCGCGGCCGAATCTAAAAGATTTCTAGAAGCAAAATTCAATCCGGCATAAAAATTTTGTATGATCATCCATAAATTCAAACCATGAGTAGGGCAATTGCAAAGCATTAATTTCATTCTTTCCCAAGATTGGGCAACATGCTCATGATCAAGTTGTTTAAAATTCATGATATCATTCCTAAGAGTGATAATCTTAGCGGGAGGAAAATACTTAGAGCTAAAAGCATCTTTGCACTTGTTCCAAGAATCAATACTATTTTTAGGCAAAGATGAAAACCAAACTTTAGCACGATCTCTAAGTGAAAACGGAAATAACTTCAATTTGACAATGTTGTTATCCGTATCTTTTTTCTTTTGCATATCACACAAATCAACAAAATTGTTTAGATGTGTAGCGGCATCGTCACTAGGAAGGCCGGCGAATTGATCTTTCATAACAAGATTCAGTAAAGCGGTATTGATTTTACAAGACTCGTCATTATTAAGAGGAGAAATCGGAGTACTAAGGAAATCATTATTATTCGTATTCGAGAAATCACACAATTTGGTATTATCTTGTGCCATGGCAACAAGCAATCCAACACACAAGCAAACAGAAAGGCAAAGGGAAAAAGGCAAACGGGAAAGAGAGGTGGATATTGGGAAAGAGAGGGCGAATAAAAAGGCAAGGGTGAAGTGGGGGAGAGGAAAACGAGAGGCAAATGGCAAATAATGTAATGCGAGAGATAGGGATTGCGATGGGTACTTGGTATGTTGACTTTTGCGTAAGCCTCCCCGGCAACGACGCCAGAAATTCTTCTTGCTACGTCTCGAGCTTGCGTTGGTTTTCCCCGAAGAGGAGAGGATGATGCAGACAAGAAGCGTAAGTATTTACCTCGGTTTTGAGAACCAAGGTATCAATCCAAGAGGAGGTCACGCGCAAGTCCATCGTACCGCACCACACGATAGCAACTCGCAACCAACGCTTAGGGGTTGTCAATCCTTCACGGTCACTTACTTAGAGTGAGATCGATAGAGATAATATTTTTGGTATTTTTGATAGAAAGATGCAAAGTAAAAAGTAAAGGCAAAGTAAAAACAAAGCAAGTAAATAAATTGATATAGATTGATATGATGAGAATAGACCCGGGGGCCATAGGTTTCACTAGTGGCTTCTCTCAAGAGCATAAGTATTCTACGGTGGGTGAACAAATTATGTTGAGCAATTGATGAATTGAGCATAGTTATGAGGTTATCTAGGTATGATCATGTATATAGGCATCACGTCCGTGACAAGTAGATCAAAACGATTCTCAGATCTACTACTATTACTCCACTCATCGGCCGCTATCCAGCGTTGCATCTAGAGTATTAAGTTAAAACAGAGTAATGCCTTAAGCAAGATGACATGATGTAGAGGAATAAATTCATGCAATATGATAAATACCCCATCTTGTTATCCTCGATGGCAACAATACAATACGTGCCTTGCAACTCTTTCTGTCACTGAGTAAGGACACCGCAAGATTGAACCCAAAACCATGCACTTCTCCCATTGCAAGAACTACCAATCTAGTTGGCCAAACCAAACAGATAATTCAAAGAGACTTGCAAAGATAACTCAATCATACATAAAAGAATTCAAAGAAGAATCAAATATTTTCCATATATAAGTTGGATCATAAACCCACAATTCATCGGTCTCAACAAACACACCGCAAAAACAAGATTACATCGAATAGATCTCCACGAGAGAGGGGGAGAACATTGTATTGAGATCCAAAAAGAGAGAAGAAGCCATCTAGCTACTAGCTATGGACCCGAAGGTCTGAATTAAACTACTCACAGTTCATCGGAGGGGCTATGGTGATGATGTAGAAGCCCTCCGTGGTGGATGCCCTCTCCGGCGGAGCTACAGAACAGGCCCCAAGATGGTATCTCGTGGATACAGAAGGTTGCGGCGGTGGAATTAGGTTTTTGGCTCCTATTCTGATCATACGGGGATATGTAGGTATATATAGGAGGAAGGAGTACATCGGTGGGGCTCCGGGGGGCCCACGAGGTAGGGGGCGCGCCCAGGGGGCGTGCCCTCCACCCTCGTGACCTCCTCGGAAGCTTCTTGGCGTAGGGTCCAAGTCTCATGGATCACTGTCAGTGAGAAAATCACGTTCCCGAAGGTTTCATTCCGTTTGGACTCCGTTTGATATTCCGTTTCTTCGAAATACTAAAATAGGCAAAAAACAGCAATTCTGGGCTGGGCCTCCGGTTAATAGGTTAGTCCCAAAAATAATATAAAAGTGGAAAATAAAGCCCAATATAGTCCAAAACAGTAGATAAAGTAGCATGGAGCAATCAAAAATTATAGATACGTTGGAGACGTATCAGCATGCCCACTTGAATCCTATAGGATTAGCAATGAGTGTTTGATGGCACAGGAAAAACAAAGGAATTGTAAAAGGAGGTTGTAGTGGATGTTAGATTTCCTATGATATGTAGTACAAAAGATTCCATGCAAAAATTTCCGATGGGATTCAATCTTATGAATCAAAGGACCAAAATAGGAAAAATATCCTAAGGATTTCAATCCTCCAAAAATCCTATAAAATACCTTTGAATCAAAGGAGCCCTTATATTTAGGAACAGAGGGAGTATCATGTATGACATCTACATCTCTAATTTAGCAGCCAGTAGTGGAAACCATTGTCTGCACAAAGGGATTACTGGTCAAAAATCCTAGCAAAGCACGCTGGGAAGCACACAACAATACAAGAGAGAGACACACTTACAAGGTCATAGCAATGCCTCAGTCCAGGATCTTGGTTAGCCAAGCTGTTAAATCCTGAAGAAACATCGTCCTTGTAGATTTTGCTAGCTGCATAACATGTAACATCGACCTGTTAGTATATTTGAAGTACATCTGGCAGGTGAGGCTGGACGGGTTTAAAGGTGACAAGTACCTAGGCCGCGGTGGGTGCTCGGCATCTTGATAGATGGTGGGAATGAGGTTAGAAATGTAAGGGTGATGACGCTGCGCTGGCTATCGGGGTCCGGTAAGGAGATCTAGAACCGTGGAGTAGGGTGTTTGTGGAGCGGCTCCGGTAGGGTGGACTACGGTGTGGGCGAAGCGGATCTGTGGCCGTGGATGAGGGCATCCGTGAAGCTGCTCCAGTGGTTGGGTTCAGGATGGTGTTGACGATGCGGATCTGCGGCCATGGATGGGGCGTCAGAAGCTGCTCCGGTAGGTTGGACGAGGGTGCGACGAATCGGATCTAAGGCCGTGGGCTTGTGAGTTGGCAAAGCGGCCCCAGTAGTGTAGAGAATGGTATGGGCGAAGCTACTCCGGTAGGGTTGAGGATGGTGTCGGCGAAGTGGCTCCGGTAGTGTTGAGGAAGGTGTTGTCGGTGTCAAAACCGGCAGATCTCGGGTAGGGGGTCCCAAGCTGTGTGTCATGGATCGATGGGTAACAGGAGACAAGGGACACGATGTTTACCCAGGTTCGGGCCCTCTCTATCGATGTAATACCCTACTTCCTGCTTGATTGATCTTGATGAATATAGGGTTACAAGAGTTGATCTACCTCGAGATCATATGTTGTGGTCTAAACCCTAGAGGTATGGTGAGTAATGTCATAATGATCTACCCCCTCTATCAACTAGCCTAGCCTCGGTTTATATAATGTACCGGGGGCCTAGGATAACAAGAGTCCTAGCCAAATACACTGGTGGGGAGGAGTACTTGTCTTGATCACCAAGTCTTGTGGAATCTTCCTCGTGTATGCATCAGTTGTCTGAACTGGCCCATGAGTATTCGACCATGGGGGTCCTCGGCCCAATTTAACTGATCGGGAGACGACGTGGTGAGTACACCAAGTAAACGGGGTATTTGAATTTGTGTGTCACAAACAAAGTTTTGAGAAGGAAGTTTTCCACAAACAACTTTTTGCCGAAAAAGTATAATGCTTGGTCGCACCGAACAAAATTTAAAACTTAAAGTTTTTTGAGCACGAAAGCGACTTAGCTGGTTAATGTGCTCGATGTGACGTTGGCCGAGCTTGTAGCGGCTCAAGGTCCCAACCCCCAAACTGGTCTTGACGTACCCAAGAGAAGAGCTCGGCTTGACAAAGTGATAGCACGATAGTGCCGAAGTGTCGAGGAGACAGAGTAGTTCGACAGCGTGACAATGAAGCCTCCACGTCAGTCGACGTGTCGAAATAGGTCGGCATGGTGGACGCCAGTTTGATGAAGCGACAACGCCATAATGGCGACACAGGGTATCACACCATGGTGATGGTGGAATTTGATTGATGGAGGCGAGAGGACGACTCAGCACACAGAGGTGACTGCGTGACGCAGAAAAAATTAATTATCTGCACACATAAAATTGTGCAAGGCAGAAGTAATAATAAAAAAGAAGGTTGCATGATTAATAATTTCTGCAAAGTGAGTAATAAAAGAAATATGCCCCATGCGCCGAACACCCGACGAGGTAGGACCCTCTTGATGATACCGAAGTCTTCGAGGCAACCGAACATGTTGGTATGGCAATTCGATCAACAAGGTGATCATGCGAGCCGATTTATGCCAATTGGGACGACACCATTCGCTTGCCGAAGTGACCGCGTGACGCAGTCGAACTCGATCACCTACACACATAAAATAGTGCGGTCCAAAAAGAATAATATATATATAATCATTGCATAATTGCTTTTCGCAAAAATAATTTATTTAAAGAGATGTGGCCTGGCGCCGAAGTCAATGTCGATGCAAGGCATCGGCGTGATGCGGTGACGGCGCGGCAAAGCCTGAATCCACAGGCCGGTCTGAGTTCCGGATGCGGCGTTCGCCAAACTATGCACAAAAACTGACTGAAGCACCACATGACCGTAGTTTATGCGGCCGCCACTTGATAGACCTATGTACAGATGATGGAACAAGCCAGAGCAATAATTTTTCAGAAAAATAAACCCAAGCAAGAAAAAGTTACTAAGATTAATAGCACCTGGTTTATCTGTTTTAGCAATCTGAAAAAAGGTTATTCCCAAAATTGGAACTTGATCCACACACCCATTGCCTGGTGAGCGATGGAGCGGCGGCATGGCGATGCAGGCAAAGGTTGGCTTGCCGAGGCAAAGTCCCCGGTCCAGCTAATGTGATGAAGTTGGTCGGTTGACGACGCCGAAGTCTCCGGAGTAGGTCGATGAAGGGATGGCGAAGCCCCCGGTCCAGACGAGGAGACGGAGCAGGTCGGTAAGGAGATGTTGCAGCTGCCATGTCAGCTGAGGTGTTGAAGTAGTTCGGCATGATGGACATCGGCTCGATGAAGCAATGGTTCGGCCATGCAGACGCATATCGTAACTTGTGACGTGGTTAATGCTGGCTTGATGAAGTGACCATGCGGTGATGCCGGTGTGCCCATTCTGTGTAATCCGTGGGGCGGCGATGTTGGTGATGATTTGTCCTTCGCGATGCTAAACTCTTGTTCGGCTTGCCGAGATGATGATCCGAAGAAGTTGAGCTCGGCTCAACAAAGCGACGACGTGTCTAGCGCAGGTCGGCAGCTGTAGAGCAACGTTGTCGGGCTGGTTTGACACCGGTGCGTCGGTGAGGATCATATTGGAAAAGAGTTTGAAATTAGTGGGATGTGTTTGGGAACAAAACACAATACCCCATACAAAACTTCCTTCAAAAAGGATGTCCGAAATCCCGTTCATAAAAAATATGAACTCAGGTCGGATTCGTTTTTGCGCAGAAAACAGGTCTTAAAAGTGATGCGCTAACCGGAAGGTTCCCGCAGTTTGGACGGTCGGATCGAGCTGGAATTTTGAGGGGTGGTAGATATGGGAATTCCGCAGCAGATGAACGGTTGGATCTTCCAAAGGACCTCCGAGCTGGGCTCTAAAGACCACGCCCTAAATTCGTCCAGATTCCGGTCCAGATTTGACAGGGCTTCGGTATATCGTAGATTGCCAGAGATTCCTCCATCGGAACTCGACAAAATTTTCTAGGATTGTTGTAGACTCAATTCCGCACAATCCCATCGAAGCAATCGTTAAAACGACACTCGAGGAGGCAGTGGCGGCGGATACAAGTTCGCTGTCTAGAAAAATAGCACGGCCGCCCGAGGGCAATGTTGACGTTGAGCCCCCGAGCTCCATGGATGATTCCTTCATGATCATGATAGAGATCAGAGTTGATGTTGATGAAAGCCCCCGTTCAAACATAACGATCGGAGACGGAGCACGGTCCTTGGTCGGGCCAAGGTGACCAGTCGAGCCGGCGACGAAGATGCCGGCGTCGCAGTTGATCTGCGGGCGAGTCATTGATCCTTTGTTGATCACAGAGCAGAACTCTCAATGAAAGCACCATTGCCGGTGTCAAAACTGGCAGATCTCTGGTAGGGGGTCCCAAGCTGTGTGTCATGGATCGATGGGTAACAGGAGACAAGGGACACGATGTTTACCCAGGTTCGGGCCCTCTCTATCAAGGTAATACCCTACTTCTTGCTTGATTGATCTTGATGAATATAGGGTTATAAGAGTTGATCTACCTCGAGATCATATGTTGTGGTCTAAACCCTAGAGGTATGGTGAGTAATATCATAATGATCTACCCCCTCTATCAACTAGCCTAGCCTCGGTTTATATAATGTACCGGAGGCCTAGGATAACAAGAGTCCTAGCCGAATACGTCGGTGGGGAGGAGTCCTTGTCTTGATCACCAAGTCTTGTGGAATCTTCCTCGTGTATGCATCAGCTGTCCAAACTGGCCCATGAGTATCCGGCCATGGGGGTCATCGGCCCAATTTAACTGATCGGGAGACGACATGGTGAGTACTCCCTAGTCCAAGACACCGTCAGGTGTCGACGAAGAGGGCAGAGGCCGTCAACGGGGGCATCGGTGAGGCGGCTCCGGGGGTGTGGACGAAGCGTCTCCGGTGGGGAGTATGAAGGAGCCGCTGCAGATGTGCTGCGGTTGATGAGAGTACCAGCGAAGTAGCTTCGGCGCCATGGACAAGGCCGGCACTGAATGGGCTATGGTACAGTGGTGGATGAGCAGTCTACTTGTTTCTAGGGCAGGTGGGAGGGTAGATGCTACCGTAGAAGCAGATCCGACTAGGTGGACGCCGCTGGGAGTGAATGGGCTCTGGTATGCCGGTGGATGAGTAGCCTAGGGTTTCGAGAGGGGAGGGGTAGAAAGGCCAATGAAGTACGGACGACGTGATGTAAGATGCTCTGGTGATGTGGAGTAGTCATTTTTGTGGGAGGGGGAGAGGAAATGGGGGTGTCGTGTGGTGGGGGGAACCAGAAGTTACCAAAGCAGCCCCGACCTATTATGTAAACGAGGGCTGTATCGTAACTATTGTTCTCTGTGCAGCAAGGACAAAAGGGGAATTTCACATGCTAAAGACTAGGTGGCAGAAATTTTAGAAGGAGGCGGGAGATTTTGCCACCCGCGGGATCATTCGTATCCAGTTTCAACTAATTTTGACAGTGTTAGCGGGAAGGTCATGCGAGACTATGTACACGGGGCACACGTCAGCAGTTAATAACTAGTACGAAGTCCACCCGAGAAAAAAAGACAATAACTCGGGATGATGCACCGATAACTTGGACGTTCACACGGGTGCCGCCAACCGTACGGGTGTAGAGGCGCGTTCACAAGAAAATGGATCAAACGGTCGGCCTATGTATTTCTCCGGTAAATATATAATTTAGTGCCATTGATTATTTATTTTAAACATAATGCATTGATGTGTTAATTTTAATATAGAGGCACAAAAAGAAATGGATATTGTAGTCCCACAGAAGAAATGGATAATGTAGTCCGCTGCTTAAAAGTGTTACCTCATATGATTATATGGCCTCCATTTCATAAATTGCATACCCGTTGAATTCATATGTGAATATCACATATATTACTTCATAATAGAACCTTAAATCGTCCAAGACTAATGAATTTGAATGCAAAACTAAAAATGGTGCATGTACATGATAACTACAGTTGTTGTTTGAAGAAATATCAATGTAACTTTGGTATGCACAATTGAAAATTACTATTTGGAAACAATATGCGATATGTGAGTGTCCAATATTTATAGCGTTGAATCTATATTGTATCTTTGGCCATGATACTAAGTAGATATTGATTTATGTTCAAGCTATGCACGTCCATGATCGCTAGATAGTGATACGTGAATGAATTGTGCAATCTCTCACACGCATACACATCTCATTTCTCCGTGTGCATTAGAATCACACACATGCACACTTTGTGTATTTCTCTCCCTTCGTTAAGGTTATAATTCGTCTTTCTACCCCGTCCTACAAGTCTCTCACACAAAATTACACACGCTCTCTTTGTCGAACACGTCCACCCCTTTAATTCTGCCTACCCACTGCCACTAATGTCTCAAAAGTATAACTATGTCTCGCACACATATGCGTAAGGTTAACTCGAGTCCCAGAACCATATGAATACATACAATGGGATTCCAGCAGAGCACCTTTTGTTTTGAGATTTCTCTCTCTCTCTCTCTCTCTCTCACACACACACACACACACACACACACGACATTGTTTCTCTATTCATTTTTATCCAGGACTTGCATGCACACCGCTTGTTTATCTCCATGATGCTTTAAGTATGCCTCGCACACATGCTATCTACCTATCCCTTAATATAGATAGGTATCACACAAACCCCTTCTCCGTATACCTAAGTGTCACTACCCCCCCCCCTCCCGCACACACCCAGCCACCCACACACTTCCGGACACCAAAGGAGTAGGGTGACACCTCAATCTAGATATTGGTCTATCTACTGGTTTCTCTCTCAAACACACACACACACACACATACACACACACTTCCCAACACAAAGGAGTATGGTGACACCTCGATCTTGATACTAATCTATCTAGTAGCTTCTCTCTCTCTCTCTCTCTCACACACACACACACACACACACACTCGCTTGTCGGGCCTATGTGCCTACCACGCGCACACTCTCGATACATCTTTCTCTCCCTCCCCCCCACCCCCCAACAATGACAGCTGAAGGGTGACAACTCGATCTTGATCTTAATTGATCAAATGGCTTCTCTCTCTCTCTCTCTCTCTCACACACACACACACACACACACACACACGCACGCGTGCTAGTTGTGTCTCTGTGCCTCGCTCACACACACTCGATACGTCTTGCTCTCCATTGCACCCTCGATATGTAGACTTCTCGCACGCGCACAGCTATAGTGACGATGATGCTGAACCAAGTGTGCCTTGTTTTTTCCGGCCTCATGTGACAATTTTCACCTTGTTTTTTGTTAATTAAGAAGGCAACCTTTTCTTTTTTGCTACTAGTGAATTTGAGATGATTCGGGGCATACATAAAATATATCACTTCAACCCAATTATCGCAGTAACTATTTTAAAAGAAACTAGCAAGATGCCCGTGCGTTGCACGGAACATCAAGATGCATTTGTAAGAGTAGTCTATCTTGTGAGAGAAAATGATGAACGACGGAAGGCCTTATTTGCAAATGTGGAGAGGGGTGTGGGTATCTTTTCGCAAAATTGCCATAGTTTCCTTCCTACCCGTCAGATATAGATCGGACGATCTATATTGCAGGACGGTAGGCACACCATCATCACCAACTCTATTTTTATAAGAGTATACTAGCAAGATGCCCATGCGTTGCACGGAACATCAAGATGCATTTGTACGAGTAGTTTATCTTGTGAGAGAAAACGATGAACGAGGGAAGGCCTTATTTGCAAATGTGGAGAGGGTTGTGGGTATCTTTTTGCAAAATTGCCATAGTTTCCTTCCTATCTGTCAGATATAAATCGAACGGCTAATATTGCAGGATGGCAGGCACACCATCATCACCAACTCTATTTTTTATAAGGGTAGAGATAGATATAGACAGATATAGATATAGATATCTCTACTCCTATAAAGGACTCAGTTAGTGATGATGTTGTGTCTGCCATCCGCCATTTCTGACCATTAGATCCGCATCTAATGGCTGCGATGTAAGTTGTGGCCTTTTTGCAGCAATTCCCACTTCTCTGCTCCAGTTTACACAAAACCCCTTAGTATCTTGAAACCAACCACATTCCTCCCTTACCTCATCAGAACAGCCCAAAGAGTATATTTGGAATGAAACATAAGATACTTTTAGTGATATGTATATCAAAACTAAACTACTTACTTTCAAATTTATGAATATGCATTATTCTACTTTGGATCCGTTGCAACGGACGGGCACATTGCTATAGAGATATATCTCTTGCATTGTCCATAATGAACATCTAGTGTACTGGTCTGGGCTGGATGCTCACAACGCGATGACCCGAGTTCAAATTCTGTCCTAAACTTTAGTTTGTTATATTTTTTTAATATATATTTCTTTCGCTACTATACTGACAGTGGAACCCACATAGTACTTAGAATACAAGATTAAGGATGGATTTGTTTCTTTTTAACTTTCTGTATGAATTTGTAGCCAGCCTGCAAGTCATGTGCATTGTACTGCCAGTGGAACCCATAGAGTACTTAGAATACAAGATTAAGGATGCAATTAACTTTTTATAGAGCTAGAATCATACACGCAATTAACTCAAATGGATTGGATGTGACTCTATTATTCTCCAATGGCAACCGGCAAATTTCCTCCCGCTTCCTTCCGCGGAGGATGACATCCAATGCTAGCGGCATACATTTTCACAACTCTAACCAACCAGAGGAAATTTGTGCAAACACAGACTGATTACATATAAGCATGAAGGAATTCGTATAAAAAAGCCGGATCTTCATATAAACATGCCGGATTTCATTACATTTATATGAACTAAGAGGTGCTAATCTAGCTCTCATGGTATAATTAATACCTAATCCAAATGGCCGCCCGCAAATCTCTTTGTCTTCCTCATGTCAGGCAGACACTTGCGGGGTCGACGACGGTCCTCGGAAGAGATGAAGCAGCAAATAAACCACCTATATACATAGTCGTCGCCTCGGCGGTGACCTTCATGGGACCCAAGCGGCGACGGCCTACCGTGTTCTACTTCTCCTAGATGATGACGGCGGGCACGGAGATGCTGGCCATCAACTCATCGCTCTTCGTGCACCCAGCTTCTGTCTTTGCCCTGCATGGCGCTGCCGCAGGTACGAGAGGCTCACCCACAGAAACAGGAGGCGCGGCCGCAAACACTGGTGGCGTGGTACGACGCGGCAGCGACGACGCCCGTGCCACCGTGCTCGCCGCCATGCGTGTGTGGAGCAAGTCGCCACTACTCATCTAGCTGAGCTGGAGCGGCGATTTGCTAAACCATGCACCAGCTTGGGGCGGCAACTAGCTCCATCAGGCCAGGCGAGGTAGGCGAAGCACCGAGCGGCCTCGCTCGTATCCGAAGGGCTCGGCGGGCCACCCAGCCGGGTAGTATGTCGAAGAATGGCTCCTCGGAAGCCATTGGAAGACTGGAGAAAATGGTGAAGGAGGAGATGGGGGAGCGGCAGAGGTGTGTGAGTCTTGCCTGCTATCTGGCCTCGTTCAAATAGAGGGCGGAAGGGAGGAGCTCTGCCAACGTCTGGCCTCTTTTAAACTAAGGGCGGAAGGGAGGAGCTCTGCCAACGTTGCGTTTAATTCCGGCCCGCTCATGAACGAACGTGTGGTCGGAGTAGGTTTGTTGGTTTGCATGTGGGTTTCACGGAGGAGTTTGATGGAGGCGAGGAGGCGTGTTCAGCCGGTTGTGCAACGGGCGGTGTAGTACTATTCGATTTGTCAACTACTAGTAAACTAGGACAATTCTTGATACAGCTTTAATGTAGACAAGGGAGAGGGTAGTGGTTCCCGAAATGTTGAATGACAAATGATGCATCCTCCTTCAATTAGGATGTTGAATTTACGAGGGAAGTAATGGGAGGAGGATGGGGAAAAAGGCAGCATGATGTGAATGCAACAGAGTTTGCACTCATATAAATGTGCCCCTCCATTCCAATGCATCTACCACATCGTACGCACCTAAGCACCTACAATAAGCGCAAAAGTGCTCACTCTAGACCCATGGCAGCAATGCATGCTAGCGGCCAATGGCTGTGCCAGATGGTCCACGACGCCAGCCTGTGGCATGGCACCGAGGATTGTCTCCACATGGTCTTGGTGACCAGCTTGTTCATGGCCATCGTCAACGCCAGCTACAACTCTCAGTTGGACCAAATGATGGTTGCCATCATCAATAAGTTCACTGTCGTCAAGAAGCTCATGGACGACATTGTCGTACTCCTCTAGCCCGCATGCCCGAGCTCCTCATTGCCTGCCATACTAATCGGCCTCCATGGCGAGAACCTCTTTCAAACACTGGTGACCCTGCGACTGCCCACCGACGCAACAAAGACAATGTTGGGCACACATCCTTTCCTACTCGTCCTCCTCCGGATCATCAGCTGCATTGACAATGTTGGTGCCAACGCCAGAGTGCCGCAACAGGTGCCTGCCTAAGCCATGTAGCACGCTCCGGCGCCAGCGAGTACCACCTCCGCCACGCCAACATTGGAGTCTGGGCCATGCACATGCATCTGCTCCCGTAGTATTTTACCCGCATATTTGACTGCAGTACCACACCGATCTTGTACGAGACCATGGAGCTTGTGGCCAAGAAAAGTCTCTGCCCGACAGATGCATGTCGAGGTGCTTGTCTGTTGTGATGTGCCACAAGACATTTACTAGCTCGCGCTTTGGATGAGCGGCAGGGTGCTACTCCCGATCGTAACTGGTGCAATGGCAATGGCGGTCGGATGGGAGCTCAGGTGGGAGCCAGTGATCTACCCTGGGCACATAGCTCGACTTGGGCTCGAGATTCCGACTGCTTGCACCATCCCAAGGATGCACCACTTATAGGTGTGTGCCCATGGGCGGGAGCAACCTGCTCAATGGATACCAGTTTGCGAACGTGATGTACTCAACGTAGTTGAGCCAGTGAGCCTGGATGCGTTCCTGCCGTCGTATGTTGACGCGTGGCTCAACGACGTGCGACCACGTGCCAGCGTAGGTTGGCTACGGGGAAGCGGCATCGGTGTGGTTTGAGATACCCAGCGGGCCATTGTCGTGGCGGCGTTCGCGACTCACTCGTTCATGATGAACCGACCGGTGGTGGCCTGGCTGTGGCGAGGGTGCCATAGCTTGACGTCGGGGTGTTACGAGGCGTAGATGGCCACACCGACGGGTACTACCTATATTACAGAAGTACTCCAACTGAGGAGTGATCCCGGGATGAAATGTGTCACGGTCGCTTGATTAAAATTGGATGGTGCGGGAGTACGAATCAGAGCACAGGAGTAGAGCAGGCAAGCCGTGTGCAATCGGGTGTGGCTGTGGTAGAAACTTTATGGTCACCACGGTTCATTTGGCCTGCATGTCATGCACACAAAGGCAGAGGAGCAGTGGGGCCAAGAGGGGTGAGGCGCACATCAGGGGATGTGGTGCCGTGGGTTGGAGCGGCATCATGGAAATCGCGTGTGGCAGTGGTAGAAACAGTGATGGTCGCTGTGGTTCAACTTCCATGGACAAGCTGTCATGTCTGCTGACACATGCATTGCATAGTGCTCACTGCGAGGAGCAGTAGTAGAGAAAACTTGTTCCAAAGACATGCACACCAGTGAAATAAATTAGATCCATGGGCACTAGCACCCCGGAGGCCTTCCCTCGTTCATCCTTTTCTCCCACAAGATAAACTACTCATACAAATGCATCTTGATGTTCCGTGCAACGCATAGGCATCTTGCTAGTAAGAACCAAATCTCGAGTTTGGCACAAACTCGTGCAGCGGTAGCACCACAAGGCTTGGCACGGGAGTTACATTTCCCTCTCGGGACCCACGGGACTAAGCTTCAGCGCCTTAGGTTAGTCATAGTGGGAGTTACTTAGCTAGTAACATAGCACACTTCAAGAAAATTTTGCTTATGTGGCAAGTAGTGAATGAAAGGTAGTAACATAATATGTTACTGTAACATAGCGCTTCCCAAGAAAACATGAGTCTATAAGCTAATAAATGAAGTCATATATGATACTACTATTATGTTACTTTGCATTATGAAGGTAGTAACTTAGACTAGTGTCATATGCGTGACACTAGTCTAAGTTACTCCCCACAATGACTAGCCTTACTACACCCGCCTTTGAGTCAATAATATGTGGACCCGATAGGTGGCTGGTCCACATGTCATTCTCCCGAGAGGGATGAGCTGTAGGTCGGGGGATGTGTGGTGTCATGGGTTCGAGCGGCGTCGTGGGAATCGTGTGTGGCTGTGGTAGAAACTTGATGCTCGCCGCATTTCAGCTGGCCCACATTTCATGCTCACAAAGTTAGAGGGGTTGTGCGGCTGCGAGGGGTGAGGCGCATGTCAGGGGATGTGGGGCCATGGGTTGGAGCAGCGTTGTGGGAATCGCGAGTGGCAGTGGATGAAACATGATGGTCGCCTTAGTTCAACTTCCATGGAAAAGCTTTCATGTCAACTCACACATGCATTGTATACCAATCACTGGAAGGAGTAGTAGAGAAAGCTAGGCGGATAAATAGTTCCTTATAGTCAAGCGGACCTACGCTACTACTTGTTCTAGAGACATGCACACCATCGAAATAGTTCGTCTATATCAATATACATAGAGAGGAAATATATTTTTTACAGGAGAGGAAATAGTTCATCCATCCATAATGCCCTGCTGTTGGTGCAGCTTCTTCTTCTTCTTCTTCTTCTTCTTCTTCTTCTTCTTCTTCTTCTTCTTCTTCTTCTTCTTCTTCTTCTCATTTTCTGTGGGAGACGACTTCGCTACAAGCTCTTTGGACCTTGCAACTATCTCGAAACTCACACGGGCATCGAGGGCAGCATATTTTATCCGCTCGTATGTCAAGGGATAATTCTCTTATCCAGATGACCTTAATACCAGCGTCTCATCACCCTTCTGAAGATTTGTTCCAAGCACCAAATTTGCTATGTCGAATAGGGATGGTGTCTGTTTATCACAATCTTCTACAGGAATTTTGATTTTGGTTTGTAGGTCAGCGATGCTTTTCAAATCAAGGTTGTATGGTGCCAGCTTCAGTTTTTCCCCTTCGATGGTTGCCCCACAGAAGTATATGTCCTCCCGAGAGAAGAAACCGTGGAGCCCACATGGTATGGAGGGCGCGTGTATGATGTGGTACACCAAAACATCATCTTCGAGGCACAGCTGATGGATGGCGACGCGTTGGATCTTCCTAGTGGCACGCTCTGTGTACTCTGCATCGAGACCGATGACCTTCATCTCTACCTTTTGGAGGGAGTTGGATACATTGTTGATCCACTTCCAAACAACCCTTGGGTGGTCGGTGATGGTGGCAACTATGCTCAACGAGCCTTCAACGAGGCCATGTTGGACGCTAAAAACCTACATCTGGATCTCTTTCACCATTTGGAACGCTGGACCAGAGGGCTATGGTTTGGAGAATTAGGATTAGATGGCTAGTCTAACTGAAGAAGATGATTATTTAAAGGGGCTTCGGAATTACTCCAGGAGTATGTGAAGAGGTTAAAATAATGTAAATGCAATGGGGTTTGGATGCAAATGAAGATGAAGGAGAGGTGAAAAAGCCGAGGAAAATCGGTTCCCGATGGAGAAGTAAATGGGAGAATTGACCTGCAGGCAGTTGATTAGACGGCTAGGTAGACTAAACAAAAGGCTATGAGGGTAGACTGAGGAGTGGTACATGTCCATGTACGTGCCCATCCTTCTAGCGCTACATGTGCCACTTGCTAGTTGAGGTCACTCTTTCGAATCACCGTGGCGAGACATTTTAGGATTCCTTTTAATTTCTGCACCCCTCCTGACAGATGGGACCTATGCAAACAGATATAAAAAAATGAGTCCTAGCTGGTTCGGATGGATATTGGCGCGTGCATGGGAGACACAACATTCTCTAGTTAAGGAATATGTTGTTATCCTGAAAAAAGAAAAATTCCTTCTTCGCACTTCTGCATGCACGATAATTTGGTTTTGCTCGCAATATGGATGATACCTGGATGATGAAGTGAACTCAGAGGCATGCTAGCATGGGAGACCTATTTCCGCTATACAGTACTACTCTGTATGTCCCTACTAGTAGTAGTACAACTATGGTACACTTGATGGTCAAAATATTATTCACCCGGTCCTCGCACTGAAGTGACAAGACCATGTGCCCGAGGTGACACTAGTCCAAGCGGCGTGTTCGGGTTACCAAAGTCAGCCTCACCTTATGCACTGTACAGTCATTATCATGCTGCTGTATAGCATGCCTCGCCTCGTCTCCCTCTCCCATAGTGCCACTCCATCTCCATCTCCGTCTCGCCGAAGATCCTGAGGTCACTCTTCATCATCTCACTGTGCCCCCGTGTACCCTCGCCTCGCTCGCATTCCCCAGTCCACTATTCCCTCGCTAGCCGCTCCAGCACCGAGAGCCTTCTCCCCTATAGATCAAGCCCCCCAAAATCCCACCTTCCAAACTCCATCATGGTCGAACATGAACCGCGTAGAATCCATATGAGCCACAATTGGAGCAATCACCCAGTGACATCCTCGACCTCTGTTGTTCGTGTATGGATATGTTGAACGTTGTGTGGCTAGCTGCATGCTCGAGGGACATGCACAGGGCCATCGTTGAAGCGAGGCCTAAGCTTTTCAAGACACCTGCTTGCTGCTATCTGGTCTTGTGAGATTTGCTCACCATGATACGGAGGCGTACATGATGCCCCTTGACTTCAATCCGACCTCCATTAGCTGACACTTCTTTGTAGGCATGTAGTGGGTCGCCATACGTCATTTCCCTCGACTTCGATTCGATCGCCATTGTCCGAAACTTCTTGGCAGGTATGTACTAGGTCGGCATGAACTCCCACTGGATGGCTGCCGTCAGAGAAGACGAGAAAAAGTTGGTGCTCATGAACTTCCAGACCTCCCATGAGATTATCCTTCCTCTGTTGGATTATATAGGGTTTTACCGTCACGGTCCAAGTCATCTAGATTACCATGTCAGTTGGACGGACCTTGTTTTGCAGAAGATTGTAATCTGCCAAGTGCCCACATGATATGCGGATTACGCAGACTTCAAGATAATTGCCTTGTTCAACCATGCACTCACCTATCCTTACACTGATGCCTTCTTTAGCTAGAGACAACTCAGCTCATAGTGGATCATCAAAGCTGATACACACTTATGTGATGCTATTGAACACAATGGCATCATCTACGCGATCGACAAAGCAGATGGCACCACGTATTGCTGGGATGGCACATGTAAGTTGTTTTTGTCTGATGTTAATGATAACGCCATGACACTGTTTGAACTTTTTTTGATGATTGGTATATCCCTGTTTGAGCATAATTTGAGTAGAACTATGGCAAAGTATTAGAGACGTCGTAAATCAGCTATATTTGGAATGAGTGAATTCATGTGATTGTGACCATGTCATTATAGCCAATTTGTACCCCTGAATAATCAAATGGGTAGGAAGATATGGATATTCTCCATACTTTATAGTAATCTATATACTACTAAATATGAGTGTGTATCAATAGCCATGTTAGTTTCCTCATTATCATTATGTACAAACATGCATCACACTATTGGTTTCATCTAACCATATGATGTCCACTATGCAACCTTCTCCTTGTAGACGTTGTTGGGCCTCCAGGTGTAGAGGTTTGTAGGACAGTAGCAAATTTCCCTCAAGTGGATGACCTAAGGTTTATCAATCCGTGGGAGGGTAGGATGAAGATGGTCTCTCTCAAACAACCCTGCAACCAAATAACAAAGAGTCTCTTGTGTCCCCAACACACACAATACAATGGTAAATTTTATAGGTGCACTATCCGGCGAATAGATGGTGATACGAGTGCAATATTGATGGTAGGTATAGGTTTTTATAATCTGAAAATATAAAAACAGCAAGGTAGCAAGCGATAAAAGTGAGCGTAAATGGTATTGCAATGGTAGGAAACAAGGCCTAGGGTTCATACTTTCACTTGTGCAAGTTCTCTCAACAATAATAACATAACTGGATCATGTAACTATCCCTCAACATGCAACAAAGAGTCACTCCAAAGTCACTAATAGCGGAGAACAAACGAAGAGATTATTGTAGGGTACGAAACCACCTCAAAGTTATCCTTTCTGATCGATCTATTCAAGAGTCTGTAATAAAATAAGATGAAGCTATTCTTTCCGTTTGATCTATCCTAGAGTTCGTACTAGAATAACACCTTAAGAGACAAATCAACCAAAACCCTAATGTCACCTAGATACTCCAATGTCACCTCAAGTATCCGTGGGCATGATTATACGATATGCATCACACAATCTCTGATTCATCTATTCAACCAACACAAAGTACTTCAAAGAGTGCCCCAAAGTTTCTACCGGAGAGTCAAGACGAAAACGTGTGCCAACCCCTATGCATAAGTTCATTGAACCCGCAAGTTGATCACCAAAACATACATCAAGTAGATCACGTGAATATCCCATTGTCACCATAGATAAGCATGGCAAGACATACATCAAGTGTTCTCAAATCCTTAAAGACTAAATTCGACAAGACAACTTCAAGGGGAAAGCTCAATTCATCACAAGAGAGTAGAGGGGGAGAAACATCATAAGATCCAACTATAAGCTCGCGATACATCAAGATCGTATCACCTCAAGAACACGAGAGAGAGAGAGAGAGAGAGAGAGAGATCAAACACATAGCTACTGGTACGTACCCTCAGCCCTGAGGGTGAACTACTACCTCCTCGTCATGGAGAGCGTCGGGATGATGAAGATGGCCACCGGTGAGGGATCCCCCTCCGGCAGGGTGCCGGAACAGGGTCTCGAGAGGTTTTTGGTGGCTACAGAGGCTTGCGGCGGCGGAACTCCCGATCTATTGTGCCCCTGGATGTTTTCGGGGTATATGGATATATATAGGTGAAAGAAGTTAGTCAGGGGAGCCACAAGGGGCCCATGAGGGTGGGGTCGCGCCCAGGGGGGTAGGGCGTGCCCTGGACCCTCGTGGCCACCTTGAAGCGTCCCTGGCGTCTACTCCAAGTCTCCTGGATTGCTTCTATTCCAAAAATAACTCTCCCAAAGGTTCCTTTTCTTCGAAACACTGAAATAAGCAAGAAAACATCAATTTGGGCTAGGCCTCCGGTTAATAGGTTAGTTCCAAAAATAATATAAAAGTGTATAGTAAAGCCCATTATCATCCAAAATAGGTAATATAATAGCATGGAACAATCAAAAATTATAGATACGTTGGAGACGTATCAAGCATCCCCAAGCTTAATTCCTGCTCGTCCTCGAGTAGGTAAATGATAAAAACAGAATTTTTGATGTTGAATGCTACCTAGCATATTTCTCAATGTAATTTTCTTTATTGTGGCATGAATGTTCAGATCCAAAAGATTCAAGATAAAAGTTCATATTGACATAAAACTAGTAACACTTCAAGCATACTAACAAGTAATCATGTCTTATTAAATAACATAGCCAAAGAAAGCTTATCCCTACAAAATCATATAGTTAGGCTATGCTTCATTTTTGTGACACAAAATACTCCCATCATGCACAAACCCGGTTTCAGCCAAGCAATTGGTTCATAATTTTTAACGCGCTTCAGCTTTTTCAACTCTCATGCAATACATGAGCGTAAATCAACGGGCTATGATGATGGAGGTTGTGTGGAGAAGATAAAAAAGGAGAAACTCTCACATTGATGAGGCTAATCAACAGGCTATGGAGATGCCCATTAATTGATGTCAACATGAGGAGTAGGGATTGCCATGCAACGGATGCACTAGAGCTATAAATGTATGAAAGCTCAACAAAAGAAACTAAGTGGGTGTGCATCCAACTTGCTTGCTCACGAAGACCTAGGGCATTTTGAGGAAGCCCATCATTGGAATATACAAGCCAAGTTCTATAATGAAAAATTCCCACTAGTATATGAAAGTGACTACATAAGAGACTCTCTATCATAAATATCATGGTGCTACTTTGAAGCACAAGTGTGGAAAAGGATAGTAACATTGTCCCCTTTTTCGGGGCTTCCTTTTTTATTTGCCCTTTCTCTTTTTTTTATTTGGCCTTTCTCTTTTTTCGCCTTTCTTTTCAAGGGACAATGCTCTAATAATGATGATCATCACACTTACAACCCATGGATTACAACTTGATACTAGAACAAAATATGACTCTATATGAATGCCTCCGGCGGTGTACCGAGATGGGCAGTGAATCAAGAGTGACATGTATGAAAAGTTATGCATGGTGGCTTTGCCAAAAATACGATGTCAACTACATGATCATGCAAGGCAATATGACAATGATGAAACGTGTCATAATAAATGAAACGGTGGAAAGTTGCATGGCAATATATCTCGGAATGGCTATGGAAATGCCATAATAGGTAGGTATGGTGGCTGTTTTGAGGAAGATATAAGGAGGTTTATGTGTGATAGAGCGTATCATATCACGGGGTTTGGATGCACCGGCCAAGTTTGCACCAACTCTCAAGGTGATAAAGGGCAATGCGCGATACCGTAGAGGCTAGCAATGATGGAAGGGTAAGAGTGCATATAATCCATGGACTCACATTAGTCATAAAGAACTCATATACTTATTGCAAAATTTTATTAACCCTCGAAGCAAAGTACTACTATGCATGCTCCTAGGGGAAGGGTTGGTAGGAGTTAACCATCGCACGATTCCGACCTCCACTCATAAGGAAGACAATCAAAAGAGCACCCCATGCTACAAATTTGTTACACAATTTTTACCATACGTGCATGCTACGGGACTTGCCAACTTCAACACAAGCATTTCTCAATTTCATAATTACCCAACTATCATGACTCTAACATTACCACCTTTATATCTTAAAACATAGCATTTCTCAATTTCATAATTACCCAACTATCATGACTCTAACATTACCACCTTTATATCTTAAAACAATTATCAAGCATCAAATTGATCATAGTTTTCAATTCACTTTCTATGATAGTTTTTTATTATACCCAACTTGGATGCCCATCATTCTAGGACCAATTTTATAACCATAGCAAATACCATGATGTTCTAAAAGACTCTCAAAATAATACAAGTGAAGCATGAGAGATCAATAATTTCTACAAAATAAAACCACCATCGTGCTCTAAAAAGGTATAAGTGAAGCACTAGAGCAAGATTGCCTAGCTCAAAAGATATAAGTGAAGCACATGGAGTATTCTAATAAATTCTGAATCATGTGTGTCTCTCTCAAAAGGTGTGTACAGCAAGGCTGATTGTGGTACACTAAAAAGAAAATAAAAAGCAAAGACTCATATCATACAAGACGCTCCAAGCAAAACACATATCATGTGGTGAATAAAAATATAGCTCCAAGTAAAGTTACCGATAGATGAAGACAAAAGAGAGGATGCCTTCCGGGGCATCCCCAAGCTTAGGCTTTTGGTTGTCCTTGAATATTACCTTGGGGTGCCTTGGGCATCCCCAAGCTTAGGCTCTTTCCACTCCTTATTCCATAGTCCATCGAATCTTTACCCAAAACTTGAAAACTTCACAACACAAAACTCAACAGAAAACTCGTAAGCTCTGTTAGTATAAGAAAATAAAACCACCACTTGGAGTACTGTAATGAACTCATTATAAATTTGTATTGGTGTAATGTCTACTGTATTCAAACTTATCTATGGTTCATACCCTCCGATACTACTCATAGATTCATCAAAATAAGCAAACAACCAATGAAAACAGAATCTGTCAAAAACATTACAGTCTGTAGTAATCTGTATCATTCGAATACTTCTGTAACTCCAAAAATTCTGAAATAAATTGGTGGACGTGAGTAATTTGTCTGTTAATCATATGCAAAAAGAATAAACCTAAAAGCACTGTCCAGTATAAAATGGCAGCTAATCTCGTGAGCGCAAAAGTTTCTGTTTTTTACAGCAAGATCGCATAGACTTCACCCAAGTCTTCCCAAAGGTCATGCTTGGCACAAACACTAATTAAAACATAAAACCACATCTAAAAAGAGGCTAGATGAATTATTTATTACTAAACAGAAACAAAAAGCAAAGAACAAAAATAAAATTGGGTTGCCTCCCAACAAGCGCTAACGTTTAACGCCCCTAGCTAGGCATGATGATTTCCATGATGCTCACATAAAAGATAAGAATTGAAACATAATCATAGCAACATGAAGAATATTGCTAACACATTTAAGTCTAACCCACTTCGTATGAATTGGGATTTTGTGAGCAAACAACTTATGGGAACAATAATCAACTAGCATAGGAAGGCAAAACAAGCATAACTTCAAAACTCTAAGCACATAGAGAGGAAACTTGATATTATTGCAATTCCTACAAGCATATATTCCTCCCTCATAATAATTTTCAGTAGCATCATGAATGAATTCAACAATATAACCATCACCTAAAGCATTACTTTCATGATCTACAAGCATAGAAATTTTATTACTCTCGACATAAGCAAAATTCTTCTCATTCGGAATAGTGAGAGTATCATAAGAGACTCGAATACTATAAATCATTTCCACATTAAAAGAGTAATGTTCAGAAAAAGGGTAATCATAATCATGGCAAGCTTTATAAATACAATCATTACTACTTTTTATAGCATAAGTGTCATCACAATAATCATCATAAGTAGCAACTTTGTTCTCATCATAATCAATTGAAACCTCTTCCAAGATCGTGGAATCATTACTAAATAAAGTCATGACCTCTCCAAATCCACTTTTATATTTATCACAATAAGATTCAACATCCTCCAAAATAGTGGGATCATTACTTCCTAAAGTTGACACTCTTCCAAACCCACTTTCATCAATATAATCATCATAAGTAGGAGGCATGCTATCATCATAATAAATTTGCTCATCAAAACTAGGGAGGCTAAAAATATCATCTTCATTAAACATAGCATCCCCAAGCTTGGGACAAACATTAATTACAGCAAATATATTCTCAAACATGTCATTCTCACCAAACATAGCATCCCCAATCTTGGGCCTTTTCATATCATAAGCATAATCACTCTCATCATTAATAGTATGAATAGCACCAATAGTATAGCAATTATCATCATCACAATGAGTAATAGGAGCAACATCATTTGGAAGGGGTACCTTTTTACCCTTGCTTCTCCGTCTTTTCTTTTTCTTCTTGACATCATGTGTGGGATTAACCCTCTTTTTAGAACTCCTTATTAGTGAGATTGGTTGGATAGAAGGCTCCTCCTCATTACCTGATTCATCATAAGAAATAATAGTAGGATATTGGGAAGTCTCTTCTCTTTCATTAGTATTCTCTTCATCTTCTATTTGCTTTCTTTTCTTTATGTAATTGGCAATATAAGGATTTTCAATGCAATTCACCGCACAATACATAAAAATTTCTTCTAGATCAAAATCAAGAACTTTATCAAGGACAAATTCTGGCATATCCTTAGTTAAACGTTTCATTTCTTCATAACCCATAAGCAAACTAAGTTCATTATGATGTGCAAGAGAAATCAAGTCATCACAACTTTTGGACATGATACGATCATGAAACAATTTGCATTGGGGATTTAAATGCTCACGTTCATTGCAAAGTTCACAAGGATGGCAAAGAAATTTTAAATTTTCAGCACAAGCATCTAGCCTTTCTTGCAACCATTTAGTTTCTAATACTTATGCCTCTTGCAAAATCTATCTTCTCTATTTGGTGTGTACTTGCAAACTCTATGCACTCCACAAAAATTGACATGCTTATAAGAGACATTTTCATCATGACTAGTGCAATCATCATTAGTACCATGGATATTCAAAGAGTTCATACTAACAACATTGCAATCATGCTCATCATTCAAAGATTTAGTGCAAAACATTTTATAGACTTCTTCTTCTAGCACTTGAGCACAATTTCCCTTTCCATCATTCTAACAAAAGATATTAAAAAGATGAAGCGTATGAGGCAAACTCAATTCCATTTTTTTGTAGTTTTCTTTTATAGACTAAACTAGTGATAAAACAAGAAATAGAAAGATTTGATTGCAAGATCTAAAGATATACCTTCAAGCACTCACCTCCCCGGCAACGGCGCCAGAAAAGAGCTTGATGTCTACTACGCAACCTTCTCCTTGTAGACGTTGTTGGGCCTCCAAGTGCAGAGGTTTGTAGGACAGTAGCAAATTTCCCTCAAGTGGATGACCTAAGGTTTATCAATCCATGGGAGGCGTAGGATGAAGTTGGTCTCTCTCAAACAGTCCTGCAACCAAATAACGAAGAGTCTCTTGTGTCCCCAACACACCCAATACAATGGTAAATTTGCCGGGGAGAAACTGATATCCATTGACACCTATGGGGCCAGCGGACCGAGCCCCTTTCGGTTCGGCGGGGGGCGGAGATCGCGCGAAGAGCAGATCGAGGCGAAGCACACGAGCGATTTACCCAGCTTTGGAGCTCTCCGGAGAGATAATACTCCTACTGCTGCATGTCTGATTGTATTGAGTTCTTGCTCGGGAGCGCTGGGTGCTACAGTACACACTAGATGCTAACGAGACCGAGCGTGAGTGTTTTCTGGCTTCCAACCCCCCTCTACGTCGCGCATGGGCCTCCTTTTATATGCTCAAGGGGTCACCGACAGGTGGCAACGTAGACAAGGGCAAAAATGAAAAGTGTTGCGGTTGGTACAACTACCTGTATAGTGTATCATACCTAACCCTGACGGCAGGGGACAAAGGCATTAAATGCCCGTCTGTGTCGCCCAAATAGTGCAAAAAGGGACCGTCAGGCGCGCCACCGCTTGCCACGATGGCAATCTTGTCAGTGTCGCTTGCCACCTCCACCGCTGGCTGCACAGCCTCTTGCCACGCGCGCCTGGAAAGGTCCCAGGGCGACACGTTGGTGGATGTGCTGGAGCGTGGGTACAGATTGGTAGCTTGCCGCGGCAAGTGCCTTGCCGCGGTCGTTGTCTTGCCGCGCTTGGAAGCTTGTCGCTCATCGGGCCTTGCCGGGACGTGTGGCGCGTCGCGGCAAGTTCCTTGAGATGCCTTGGTTGGCCTTCCCGGCAAGCTCCTCTTGCTGGGGCCTTGTCTCCTTGGCTTGAACACTTTGTTTTTGAATGGCTCCAAAGGAACCACGGAGGACCTTGGCGGTCACCCGGCAAGCCTTGCCGCGGGGTGCTGCAACTGCCCGTGCACAAGTTCGGGATACTAGGGTACCCATACTCTAGTACACCGACAAAATTGTATAGGTGCACTAGTTCGGCAAAGAGATGGTGATACGTGTGCAATATGGATGGTAGATATAGGTTTTTATAATCTGAAAATATAAAAACAGCAAGCTAGCAAGCGATAAAAGTGAGCGTAAATGGTATTGCAATGGTAGGAAACAATGCCTAGGGTTCATACTTTCACTAGTGCAAGTTCTCTCAACAATAATAACATAACTGGAGCATATAACTATCCCTCAACATGCAACAAAGAGTCACTCCAAAGTCACTAATAGCGGGGAACAAATGAAGAGATTATTATAGGGTACGAAACCACCTCAAAGTTATCCTTTTTGATCGATCTATTCAAGAGTCCGTAGTAAAATAACATGAAGCTATTCTTTCCGTTCGATCTGTCCTAGAGTTCTTACTAGAATAACACCTTAAGAGACAAATCAACCAAAACCCTAATGCACCTAGATACTCCAATGTCACCTCAAGTATCCGTGGTCATGATTATACGATATGCAGCACACAATCCCAGATTCATCTATTCAACCAATACAAAGTACTTCAAAGAGTGCCCCAAAGTTTCTACCGGAGAGTCAAGACGAAAACGTGTGCCAACCCCTATGCATAAGTTCATTGAACCCACAAGTTGATCACCAAAACATACATCAAGTAGATCACGTGAATATCCCATTGTCACCACAGATAAGCACGGCAAGACATACATAAAGTGTTCTCAAATCCATAAAGACTCAATCCGACAAGACAACTTCAAGGGGAAAACTCAATTCATCACAAGAGAGTAGAGGGGGAGAAACATCATAAGATCCAACTATAATAGCAAAGCTCGCGATACATCAAGATCGTATCACCTCAAGAACACGAGAGAGAGAGAGAGAGAGATCAAACACATAGCTACTGGTACATACCCTCAGCCCCGAGGGTGAACTACTCCCTCCTCGTCATGGAGAGCGCCGATGAAGATGGCCACCGATGAGGGATCCCCCCTCCGGCAGGGTGCTAGAATAGGGTCCCGAGAGGTTTTTGGTGGCTACAGAGGCTTGCGGCGGCGGAACTAACGATCTATTATGCCCCTTGATGTTTTCGGGGTATATGGACATATATAGGTGAAAGAAGTCGGTTAGGGGAGCCACGAGGGGCCCACGAGGGTGGGGGGCGCCCAGGGGGTAGGGCACGCCCTGGACCCTCGTGGCCACCTCGAAGCTTCCCAGACGTCTACTCCAAGTCTCCTGGATTTCTTCCGTTCCAAAAATAACTCTCCCGAAGGTTTCATTCTGTTTGGACTCCGTTTGATATTCCTTTTCTTCGAAACACTGAAATAGGCAAGAAAACAACAATTTGGGTTGGGCCTCCGATTAATAGGTTAGTCCCAAAAATAATATAAAAGTGTACAGTAAAGCCCATTATCATCCAAAACAGGTAATATAATAGCATGGAACAATCAAAAATTATAGATACATTGGAGACGTATCACCATACATTAGGGAAGTAAATGTGCATATGGAGAACTCTATATTTGGAAGTACTGAAATCATGTAATGCTTACCATGTGTACATGCGTATAGTCATCCTTCAGCAATCAATGGCTAGAATAATATCCTCACAAAAAATTTGCCCGCAGAACATGAGTATATAATAATGCATGGTCTGTTAGTTTCCTTGAAGAATTTTTTTGTGAGAGAACATGATTACATAACATGCATGACATGGTAGTTCCCTGTGAAGAATCGATTGCGAGATAATATGAGTATAACCATGCATGGCACTTCTATATATTTGAACTTAGTATACATTTCCCTGTATTTTCTTCTCAGTTCCAACAGGGACATATCAATGTTGTTTCTTGCATTATCCCTCTCATACTCTAAACAATGTTGATCTTACATTAACAATGCATGTCCTTCTTGATATGATGTAGTGCCCCTATAGTTACTGCCCTTTGTAATCACACCACCTTTGCCAAAAATAGGGAAGCACAATTGGTCCCTCACTCGATAAGACGATGGCAAAAGACTGATGATCATTCACATACATGAGCCGGAAAAGTTATATTGCAAAAACCAAACTATGTACAAGCACCGTGAAATACGTGAGTATCTGGACATTAATTGTTACATCTATGAGCAGGATACTAGCTTGTTGGGGCCTTCAGGATTTTTGAGTTGGAGGCGGGTAAACAGCCTTGGTTAACACTCTCTGTTTCTCGGACTCAATTATCCGATTAACCAGGAGATCACCGTTGGCAAGGACTTTGATGGCAGAGAGGCTCTATTTGCTATGGAAAATTGTGTCTACACGGTGAGCCCTAGGACTTCAGGAGCAAACTCCCCTGATTGTCAATGATACAACCTGCAGCCAAAAGAAGGTGAGAATGACAAAGGCATCTGGATTAACTTTGATCCTTGGATGTCTCAAGTCCGACAAGGCAGTGATGTGGTTCAAGCCTTCAGGTTGATAGGTAATTGGGTTGTTGCGTCGAAAGGGTGGAGTACTGGTGTCTCTAGATCACTGGTGGCTGAAGCGGGGCTGCAAATTATGATGGTGTTGGATCATCCCTCTTCGAATGACTTGTTGTCTTTGCTGCTTGTTCTGGATGGATAGTTCTCTCTTTTGTTATGGATATTCCTTGTCATTTGGTCATCCTCGTCTATATCACTCTTACTATGTAATAGTTGCCTCTATTTAGAATGTCATTCTCATCTGGATCACGAGAATCTGAGCGCTGCAGATGGGTGCATTTTGGTGGTGTAGCAAGACTTCTTATAAAGTATCATGTCTTGATGTTTTTGTCACTAGTAGTCACTAGTCAGTATTTGAATGTTGTATATATTGTTGTTTTGAGCTGTTTATTGTCTTGAACTGCTGGTGGGCTAAATGAGGGCATCACCATTCTCCAGAGTTTATAGTATATCTCCTTTTTTCAAGTTTTAATTTGAGATCAGTGTCTTTTCGATGGTGTACACTTGTTTGGGCCAGTGAGGTGTCGTTGAATATGGGCCGAGTAGTAACACAATGCCAAATAGGTCAATTATGACGCTCAGGTCAGGCTCTCATAAAAATAAATAAAAAGGACTCTTAGGCCAACATGTGGGCGCCATCGGTGTTTTCGTGCGCTTGTGCGTCGTGAGCATTTTGGCGCATGTTTGAAATTCATGTTACCTTTTCATCCCCAATCTCTCGCCCCTCCCCCACCTCTGGAATCTCGATTCCTACTCCAGTTCCCCCAAATCCCTCAGTTGTACTCCGTATACTCAAGCGCACTATCATGTTGCCGGTCAAGGCGGATCTCTGAGCTGTAGATCCTGAGGTTGGACCTGCCTTCGGGAGCAGCGTGTTGTCGCTCAAAAGTGGCATGGCGGCGCTTGATGACCAGTTTGCCGGCAAAGTGCTGATGGTAACCATCAACAGCGACCGGCCTCCCGTCTCGCTGGACGACCTTGTCAAAGCTCTTGGCATTGCGCATAGCATCCAAATAAATGTCTTGCTCGTCGAAGTCTCTCCGCCACCAGTTGATTTCTTCATTAGGTTCCAGAAAATTTTTGACTGTAATCGTGTGTTCGAATCTTTCCGGTTTCTGCGATGGCGCGCTGGTGAGATTTGATAGGTGGCACCCAGGATGTGGGCTCGGTGCCCTCTAAGCTTGAGTTTTTAACAAAGTTTACCTTCCATGGCTTGCCTCGGCGTGCTTGGAACAGCGAGTCCATGAATGAGCTTATCAATGACCTTGGAGGTGAGCTCGTAAGTATGTTTGTTCCTCTAGACAGCTAGGCTCTAACGGTTATGGCATGGATGAAGAAGCCGTCCAACATACCGAAGGTGGTTGGCGTTGAGATACCGGTGCAGGAACCAGGGTTGTACTATTCGTCGCCACTAAGGCCGCTGCAGACCACGTTAAGCATGTACCTGTATCGAGTGTTCGTGCATGTCGAAGAAGTGGTCAATCGATCAATCAAAGTCCTCCCGCCGCCATTGGTGTCAGGGTCCGTCAACGATGTCCACTACAGGAGTCAACATCAGACTTTCCCCGTGTTGCTCGGAACGATGGATGGCACAGGGCCTACTCCATCGTGCGGTGGAGGCCACTGCTTCTTTGGTAGAAGAGGCATGGCTGGCTGCCTGGATGTGCTCTAATTTGAGGTAACAACTGAATCTTCTCAGATACTAGTTAAATCCAAGCTATCGGTGTGAAGCACTGATGCGCCGGTACATTTGATTATGACCTGTTCTATTTTTGTACCTGAACTTTTTTTAGGAAGGGTTGTACCTCAACTTATTGTGCTAGTAGAACTTATTGTGTTGTCTGTCTGTTTTCCTTGCACAACATTCAAGATATTTCCCCATCATTGATAAAGATGATGAACCGTTATGTACGAGTTCGTTGGTTTCAACATAGCCCCGCCGGTAGTGATCCACTGCTTCCACCCTGATTGTGCCACCTGCGTGAAATTTTTGTATGCAAGTTCAGTGTACTATGATGTTCGATATGATTGTGTCAACTATATAAGTTTTTACTGAGCATCGGCATTGCATATGGCTGAAAGATGTATTTACGAGCATCGACCAATGGCTCTCTCTCTCTCTCACACACACACACACACACAAGTGGGACCCGTTGAATTATTTCTTCGCTCGTGACAACATTTAATTAGGTTCCACTGTACTCTAACTTTTTTTTCTTAAGTTATTAATTGAGCTCCGTGACTAAAAAGTTGTACAAAAGCCTTGTTTGGGCCTTTCCTGCGTCATTGAATGTGGGCCAAGTAGCCATGTAAAGTTATACTGTACTACACATGCCTCTTTTTTGAACATCAGCAATGCAACTGGGCTGACAGTTGTACACAATATCCTAAAATAAGCGTAGCCTAGCCTATGTTTCTTTTAATAAAGTGCACAACCCAGTTCATTTTTTCTATAATAAGATTACAAGCCAAACTTATTTTTTTTAATAATATTCATATCTCAATATTATTTTTATACGAAATGCTCAGTCCAGACCATCATTATTTTTTCACCCATCCCAGATAATGGGTCCATTTCTACTAAAATCAAATGGCTTGTAAATTATCAGAAATGATAAATACGTTGCATGTACGCAATATTATTTTTGACCCAGCTCAGTAAATCAGTGTATTCGAATAAATAATCAAATGCACTGTAAATTATCATAAATAGTAAATTGGCTTTTATTATTTTTACCCAGACCAAGAAATAGATTATTTTTTGAGTCAAAGCCCAGGAAATAGATGTATTGGCAAACAAAATTAAATGAGCTGTAAAACCTAAATAAATGGGATGCATTCCGCCACAGCTTTCGAACCTGACTTTTTGGCCCACTAGACAAAGCCGGCGCAAGGTGTTGTCCATTTAGTGAACAAAACGATTAAATTGTCTAAAACAAAAGGTCAACAAATTATTTGGACATCTGTAGTCGTCGGATTGACATCCAACGGTGATCCTGCATCTTCAATCTCTGAACTAGTTGCTCTTGCTCTAGCCGCCAGAACCATCGCCGGCTGGAGCACCTGCATTTGCCTCCCGTGGCCGGCTATGCTGCCGCACAGGCCTTACCGCGCCACCCTACTCCCAACGGTGGCCAGGTTATACCTGTACTCACCCACACCTATTGTTATTCTTCGGCGAAGGCAGCCTCACCCGGCAGCCGAACCAGTCCCTTGTACTCCCCTTCGCCAGGGACTCCAGTGCCCCTTGTTCTATGACTCCAGATCGTTCCCATCTTAGTACGTGCAGGAACGCCTTCCATCAGAAGAGGACTGTATGTGGAGAGGCTGACAACTGGGTCCACGACAGCAGCAAGGAAGTGCCTCCTTAGTACGTGCAAAATAATGATTCCTCCACCTGATAGCAGGACCTACCAGAAGGGACTCGAAAAAACGTTTCCCCACTGACAGCTAGGACCCCCCAGCTACATCTTCGTACGCAAGGAAGTGTGTCCATATTACAGGCAAAAAATGATTCTTTCCCCTGACAGCTGGGACCCACCAGCTATATCTTCGCATGGAAGGAAGTGCCTCCTTATCCTCCCTGACTACTAGGACCCATCGGGTCGAACCATATGTCGGGTTGTCTGTTTGGTCGGGAACATGTATGTACATACTGGTGGATCAGTCTCTCCGCAAAACCGTGTCATAGTAGAGGCATGTACGTAGCATGTCACGTAGTCCCGTCTATATATATCGTGTACATGTACGTACAACTATGCTGCAAAAAAATAAATACGGCTACATACGTACATAAGGGCGGGGTCTCGAAAGTGTACTCGTGCATACATATGGCAATGGCTCGTGTACATGGAGAGGCAACGGACGGCAGTGATGTTGTCCTATTCATCGGCAGCTAACCGGCTGGGTCGGAATGGAGGAAACAGCATCGTCTTCATAGAGAACCAAGTGACTGGGTCGGAACACGTCATGTTCATTGGGAGCAAAGCCACTGGGTCAGAACACGTCCTATTCTTCCGGAGCAAACCGGCTTGGACGGAACAGTCAAAACAAGGTCTGGCGTACCGGAGAACAGAGGAAACGGGCCTTCTGTTCGACCGCGTATGGTCGAAACAGGGTCCTATTCATCGGGAAGGGTCTGGCGTACCGCAAAACGGTGGAAACGGACTTCTGTCGTCGAAACGGGGTCTCGTTGATCGGGAGGGGTGTGGCGTACTGCAAAACAGAGGAAACGGACTGCTCTTCGACCGCCTACGGTCGAAAGGGGGTCCTTTTCATTGGGAGGGCTGTGACGTACCGCAAAACAGGACTCCATGGGCTACTGTTCATCCACCATCGACTTCCTTTAGCCTCTACCTGCTACTGTTCATCCACCATCTCTAGCCTCAACCAAACACTGTTCATCCAAGGGCTACTGTTCTTCCAGCCTCCACCGCCTTTAGTTCAACCAGCCTCCACGGGGTCCTGTTCATCCACCCCCCAACCGGCTGGGGTGTGTGGCGGCCTCCTTGGGGTCATGTTCATCCAGCGGCAACCGCGTACTATATACCACGGGGTCCTGTTCATCTAGCGGCAACCGCCTACACACGGCGGGGTCCTGTTCATCCAACCCCCACCGGGAACTGTTCATCCATAGCCAACCCAACCGGGTCAACTCACACCATGTCTCGACTCGTTCTACATATCGCGCGCACGGGTGCAACGGGCACTCTTCATCCAGAGGCAGCCCAACCGGCTACTAGCTACGTCTCGCATGGGGGTTTGATCTGCTTCAGCAAGCATGCAGCAGCATTGATCGATCGGGTTCAGTAACAGCGAAGGAGTCTCGGTCGGTTTTAGTACGTAGCTGCAGGAGATCACTCAGGTTCGGTTATAGCAACACGGGTTGCACCACGCACGCGTACGAGAGAAATGTGCAAACCACAATACATCGCTCAGCCTCGACCACCCATCATAACCGGGAACTCCCTGATATTTTCCTCGCCCTCACTTCTACCATGATTTTCTCCGTCATCGACGGCCCAATGAATGTCATGCAGGTGCGTCTTTGACCTGCCCAGGACAAAAAGCCCATTTTCTGTCATGATTTTTTGTCATCGAAGCAGGAGCCCACCACATCTATGATGATACCGGGTTTTGTCATAATTATCATCATAGAAGGGGCATAAGCATGACAGAAAAAAATTCCGTTCATGCCAAAATGTCACGGAAGTGTCTTTTTTGTAGTGCTCATAGCAACGCAAGTCATCGATCGGTGCGGTGTTGAGCCCCCACGAGACTAAGTGGATGTTATTAGGCACGTGGCAGCCACTTCCGAAGGAAATGACCTCCAAATGACACCCATCCAGGGACGTGTCATGCAGGCAGGCATGAAGGTGGCCGAACGGCCCGGCAAGGCTTGCCGGGCTACACTATGATGTGACATTTAGCAGTGCATTTAATGCACTTTATCCTGTCTGAAGAGTTAGGTACGATAGTATTGTTCGCTATCTAATCAGTACACAAGATTTGCCATTGTGGTGACCCCTTGATCTATAAAAGGAGGACCGTGGCAACCTTAGAAAGGATCCGGACCCTTGTACTCTCGTACGCGTGTAGCTGCTCTCGCCCCGAGGCAACCCTGCCGAGCTAGATCACTGCATCTTCGCCATGGTCCCCTCGTCAATCCACCAAAGCAGGATTAGGGTTTTATGCCTCGCGGCGGCCCGAACCTGGGTAAAACTTCCCGTGTGATCGATGTCATGCTGCTCTGCACCCTCCGCTCTTTGTGCAATGTGCTCTTCCCCCCTGCCGAACCACAAAGGGGTTGATGGCCCCATAGGTGGCCGTGTTTTCCCATGACATCTTTGGTGCGCCAGGTAGGGGGAAGCGCTTGTGCCAACCCGAGAGTGTACGCAACGCGTCATCTTCATCATTGTTTTCTTCATCACCGGCTTCATCATCCCTGACACCCAAGAAAAGGCGGGGAATGGTGGGAACAGAGAGGGGGAGAGATATCGCTCCCGTGCTTACCCTATCCAATACCCATCGCCTCCCTCCGCCGCGGCTGCGGCGGCGGCGGCTGGAACCAGGAATGATGGCAGCATGACAACCCCAAACGGTTTAGGAAGCATGGTCACCATCCGAGCCCCGTTCGAAAAAAGGAGCAAGGTGTAAGGGTATAAGGTTTCTCTCTCCGCCACTCTCACTTGTCGATAATCGAGCTACTCTGGGTTTTAGCATCATCAACGTTGATGAGCCCGCGCGATACTTGGTTCAGCATTTAACCTGCTTTGGGAATCCTGAGTGGAGCGTCGGTGCGAATCCATTGATCGACGTCCCGGCAAGTACGCTCCGGCAAGGCGTCCGTGTTGGCGTGACTTTTATGACGGCCGCCGTCAGATTGTTTAAAAAGTGTGAAGAGGAGGAGAGAGAAACCGGTCATGCCACGTCCTGCCGCCCGCAAGATACATATGATTCTTGTCGATACCTGCCGGGAGTCGAAGGGCAACACGTGCGGCTCCATAGCATGCGAACGCGACAAGCGGCCGCGGCTGAAAGGAGTGGAAGGAAGCAATGATAAGAGTTAAGTCCACACAATTGGTTCTCCATTATAGACCTAGAATTTGCATTTGCTTATCCCTTGGATACCAAGTTGTTCGTATGAGGAAATCTTTTGTCTGTGCCCTCGTTCTGTTCCGAGCCTGCTCACAGAATGGGTGGCAACATCAAAACTACCAAGGAAAAACCTGCCGGGACGTACCCTCGCCAAGATAACTGCTAAGGGATTCGCTCGTGAAGCGACCGGCCCTTCCTTTTTCATGTGCCTTCAGCTTTTCGACCAGCTCATTGAAGAAGAGCCCTAGCTTGACGCTAGGGACCTCATGTCTGTTGGCCGAGAAGACTGGCCCTTCCATGCCCATTGCTGTGGTTTGGACAGTGGGACGCTCGGCGATGTCGACCAAGCTCTTGATCCAAAGGTCGACCTGCTCGGAGTGGTTCACCAGCTTGTCCTCCGCCTCCTTCTGAAGAAACTTTGAGGTGTCCAGATCCTTTGTCAGCTGCTTCTCATGAGCCCCGCTGGATTCTATCGAGCTCTCCAAGGTGCCAACCCTGGCCTTCATGTCTTCAATGGTGCCCTTGGTAGTCTCAAGGTCTTGGCTCTTGGAGCAGAAATGCGATTGCGCCTCTTTCAGAAGGATCTCTGCTTTCCGCACCGCCTCCATGAGGGTCAGGGTGTCTTTTGCACTACTTGCAAGCTCCTCTATAAGTCTGGCCACCTGCTGGTCGAGATCAACCTTGGCGGTAGATGCAGCGGCAAGGGCATCGGCAAGCTCCGTTAGTTGGGTGGTAAAATCAGCAGAGAGAGCATTCAGGGCGCCCTTGTGCTTGTCCTCCTGCTCCTTGGTGCACTGCTATATGACGGCTCCAGATTATCGTCCTTGGCACGGAGGGTGGCCTCGAGCTTCTCCTCCTGAAAAGAGATGTGCTGCTCCTTGGCGTCCAGAAGCGCCTTGCACTCCGCCGGGCGAGCCTCCCGAGCAATAACATTCTCCCTAGCGATCGAAATTGTCTCCTGCTGCCTCATGAGGACCTTGAACTGCTTGCCGTGCCACTCGCACAGCTCGTTACCTTTGTCCCTCAGCTTCTAGTCCACCTTGTTGGCGGACTTGCGCTGCTCCTTAAGCACCTGCCATTTTTGGCTGTGCCGATCCTGCATCTCCTTAATACCTGCCGCCATGGACTCTAGGAAAGACAAGTCCATCGCGACTATGGTGGAGTCATCTGCCACTTCGACCCCCTGGTACAAGGACGCTAGGATGCGTTGCAGCTCTCCATCAAGTTCCGCGCTCGTCGCCGCTAACAAATCGGGAGCTCCAAGCCCAGGCTGCGCAAGCACCACGACAGTTGACTCAAAGCTGGTGGCAGGGCCCCTGCCGAGGTGCCAAATGAGGGAACGGGGTCCATAGTTTGAAGGGGGATTTTCTCTTCAAGTAATACCACCGACCCTGACGTGCTATCGGGGGTTTTCTCTGATTCTTTCATATGGTCTTGGATACCCCCGACGGCGTGTTCCTGCCCTTCCGCGACAGCAATCTTGGCGGCTTCCTCCGTGGCATCCTTCCCTATGATGGCCACCTCTCCACCAGTTCAAGATCTTCAATCAGAGGTGTTGCAGGCAGAGTCAACAATCAATGATAAGGGTGCAGAGTTATTAGCAAGCCAGGAGCATGGAGCGAGATGGTAAGAGCAGCAGAACGCAAAATAGTAAATGGATTACCCGGAGATGCCTGCCGTGGAGGAGCTTGATGACCCACAAGTGTAGGGGATCTATTGTAGTACTTTCGATAAGTAAGAGTGTCGAACCCAATGAGGAGCAGAAGGAAATGATAAGCGGTTTTCAGTAAGGTTTTCTCTGCAAGCACTGAAATTGTAGGTAATAGATAGTTTTGTGATAAGATAAATAGTAATGAGTAACAAGTAAATAAAGTAAATAAAGTGCAGCAAGGTGGCCCAATCCTTTATGTAGCAAAGGATAAGCCTGGACAAATTCTAATAATGAATAAGGAGCTCCCGAGGACACATTGGGAATTATTGTCAAGCTAGTTTTCATCACGTTCATAAGATTCACATTCGGTACTTTGAAAATTTGATATGTGGGTGGACCGGTACTTGGGTACTGCCCTAACTTGGACAAGCATCCCACTTATGATTAACCCCTATTGCAAGCATCCGCAACTACAAAAAGGAGTATTAAGGTAAACCTAACCACAGCATTAAGCATATGGATCCATATCAACCCCTAACGAAGCAACGCATACACTAGGGTTTAAGCTTATGTCACTCTAGCAACCTCATCTACTTATTACTTCCCCATGCCTTCCTCTAGGCCCAAATAATGGTGAAGTGTCATGTAGTCGACATTCACATAACACCACTAGAGGAAAATACAACATACATCTCATCAAAATATCGAACCAATACCAAATTCACATGACTACTAATAGCAAGACTTCACCCATGTCCTCAGGAACAAATGTAACTACTCACAAAGCATATTCATGTTCATAATCAGAGGAGTAATAATATGCATAAAGGATCTGAACATATGATCTTCCACCAAGTAAACCAATTAGCATCAACTACAAGGAGTAATCAACACTACTAGCAACCCAAAGGTACCAATTTGTGGTTTTGATACAAGATTGGATACAAGAGATGAACTAGGGTTTTGACAGGAGATGGTGCTGGTGAAGATGTTGATGGAGATTGACCCCCTCTCGATGAGAGGATCGTTGGTGATGACGTTGGTGATGATTTCCCCCTCCCGGAGGGAAGTGTTCCCGGCAAAACAGCTCTGCCAGAGCCCTAGATTGATTCCGCCAAGGTTCCGCCTCGTGGCGGCGGAGTTTCGTCCCATAAGCTTGCCCACGATTTTTTCCAGGGTAAAAGTGATTATATAGCAGAAGATGGACGCCGGAGGCCCACCAGGAGGCGCTGGAGATAGGAGGGTGCACCCTATAGGGGGGGCACGCCCCCTGTCTCCTGGACAGGGTGTGGGCCCCCTGGCCTATTTCTTTCGCTCATAAATTCTTAATAAATCCAGAAAGTTATTTCGTGGAGTCTCAGGACTTTTGGAGCTGTGCAGAATAGGTTTCCAGCATTTGCTCCTTTTCCAGCCAGAATTCCAGCTGCCGGCATTCCCCCTCTTCATGGTAAACCTTGTAAAATAAGAGAGAATAGCCATAAGTATTGAGATATAATGTGTAATAATAGCCCATAATGCAATAAATATTGATATAAAAGCATGATGCAAAATTGACGTATCAACTCCCCCAAGCTTAGACCTCGCTTGTCCTCAAGCAGAAGCCGAAATCGAAAAATATGTCCACATGTTTAGAGATAGAGGTGTCGCTAAAAATAAAATACGGACATGAGGGCATCATGATCATTCTGATAACAGCAACATATATAGATTTTGTCATATGATTTCCTATGCTCAAGTAATAAGCAATTCACATTGTCAAGTATGGTTCAAAAACTTCATTGGGAACTAACAAACTATAGTCTCAGTCATTGAAGCAATTGCAATTTATCGTAACATCAGAAAGAGTCAATAATAGAGCTTTTCAACAAGCTCACATACTCAACTATCTCGTAGTCTCCTATAATTGCTAACACTCAAGCAATACTTGTGGTTATAGAGTTTCAGCCGGACACTGAGAAAGATAGGGGCCTATTGAATTGCTTCCCAACGTATTCACCTTTAGGTGATGTCAACAATAATAGCCTATGCCAACTTACATCCAATTGGATATATATATCATGATCTTTCAAACACGAGGAGCTTGCCAAGGGATAAAATAAAAAGGGAAAGGTGAGGATCAACTTGACTCAAGCATAAAGTAAAAACATGAAGTAAAAGGTAGGCCCTTCGCAGAGGGAAGCAGAGGTTGTCATGCGCGTTTAGGGTTGATGCACAAAATCTTAATGCAAAAGAACATCACTTTATATTGCCCCTTGTATGTGGACCTTTATTATGCAATCCGTCGCTTTTATTACTTCCACAACAAGTTCGTACAAAACTTATTTTCTCTGCACTAATAAGTCATACATATTTAGAGAGCAATTTTTAGCTTGCACCGATGACAACTTACTTGAAGGATCTTACTCAATTCATAGGAAGGTATGGTGGACTCTCATGGCAAAACTGGGTTTAAGGATATTTGGAAGCACAAGTAGTATCTCTACTTGGTGCAAGGAATTTGGCTAGCATGAGGGGGAAAGGCAAGCTCAACATGTTTGAAAGGTCAATGACAATATACTTTAACTGAGATGTCGGAAAACATAAACCATTACGTTGTCTTTCTTGTCCAACATCAACTCTTTTAGCATGTCATACTTAATGAGTGCTTCACAATCATAAAAGATGTCCAAGATAATATATTTATATGTGAACCCCTCTTTCCTTATAACTTCCTATTAATTGCAACGATGACCAAGGCTACGTTCATCAACTCTCAACAATTTTTATGCCTCATACTTTCTATGTGTGAAGTTATCACTATCCATAAGATCAATATGAACTCTTTTATTCTTTCTACTTTCTCAAGATCATAGCAACAAAGCAAAGCCCTTGACTCAACACTAATCTTTATTATAGATAGCACACGGACTCGATTACATAAAGAGGTCACACAGCAAAACTCGAAACTACTTGATATCAAAACTTCAAACTACTAGATCAAGATACTACTAAAAGGATCGAACTAAATAAAGCGGTAAAGATAGGAGTGTGATGGTGATACGATACCGGGGCACCTCCCCCAAGCTTGGCAGTTGCCAAGGGGAGTGCCCATACCCATGTGATTATTTCCTCGAAAGTGGTGATGGTGGAGTTGTTGATGATGTAGGCTTGTCGTCCGTCTTCCAAGGCATAGGCTCTCCATCATAGAAGGATGGTCGAGTCTCCGGGATCCTTAAATCTGCAGCCAAACTCATCCTCTTAAATCTATATTCATACTCACAGTTCTGGATTTGCAGGTCATAGATCTGGGCTTGGAGGTCCTCGATTTTCTCTTGAAGCTTGAAGATGGTCTCCCCAATGACTTTGGCATCTAGCTTGTGGTTGTTGGTGAACTCTGTGATCATCATCTGGTTGGCGTTGAGTCCATGCTCCACCATCCCTTGACACTTGAAAACTTCTTGCTCCACGGCTTCGAGCTTTGTCTCCACGATCCCAGTACGCCTTGGTCCCCCCACATCGCGGATGTGCAGCACCCCCTCACGCAGCTCAATGGTTTGAGGGTGTTGCAGCACCTCCGCGAGATAGGGGTTGATAGCCCTCTCGAAAAACTTGTCCTTGGGAGTGCTTGGAGACGCCATGATGCTCTAGATCTGAAACATAAACAGCTCAAAACGAAAACAGAGGATATTTGCGTGATACCGTGGTCAAAACCTTCGGGAGTATATATAATGAAGTTTTACCGACCAAAATACGTAACATACAAGAAAACGGAGTCCGGGAGGCACACGAGGTGCCCACGAGAAAGGGGGGCGCGCCCTACAGGGGGGCGCGCCCTCCACTCTCATGGGATCCTCGTGTCCCTTTCGGACTACTTCTTTCTTCCTAAAATTCTTAAATAATCCAAAACTGATAAAAATTGCCATTAGAGTTGTTTTGGAGTCGGTTTACTTACTGTACCACATACATATGCCTTTTCGAAGTCTGGAACGTTCTGAAAAGTGTTCCTTATGTATTCCTCAGGGGTTATGGTTTCAATAATATTAGTTTCAACATTGATAGGATTACCTGAAATATAGTGTTGAATTCTTTGACCGTTTACCACCCTCGGATTTGTGCCTTCGAAGTTGTTGATTTTTATAGCACCAAAACGATAGACGTCCTCAATAACGTAGGGACCTTCCCATTTTGAGAGAAGTTTTCCTGCAAAAAAATCTTAAACGAGAGTTGAATAATAACACATAATCTCCTACGTTAAACTCACGCTTTTGTATCCTATTATCATAGCGTTTGACTTTTTCTTTGAAAAGCTTGGCATTCTCATAGACTTGGGTTCTCCATTCATCTAGTGAGCTAATATCAAACAACCTCTTCTCACCGGCAAGTTCGAAGTCATAATTGAGCTCTTTGATAGCACAATATGCCTTATGTTTAAGTTCAAGAGGTAAATGACATGCTTTTCCATAAACCATCTTATAAGGAGACATACCCATAGGATTTTTGTATGCAGTTCTATAGGCCCATAATGCATCATCAAGTTTTTTGGACTAATTCTTTCTAGATCTATCCACAGTCTTTTGCAAAATTAATTTGAGCTCTCTATTGCTCAACTCTACTTGACCACTAGACTGCGGATGATAAGGAGATGCTATTCTATGATTGACATCATACTTAGCAAGCATCTTACGGAAAGCACCATGAATAAAATGTGAACCACCATCAGTCATAAGATATCTAGGGACTCCAAACCTCAGAAAAATAACTTCTTTAAGCATTTTAATTGAAGTGTTATGATCAGCACTACTAGTTGGAATAGCTTCTACCCACTTAGTAATGTAATCAATAGCAACTAAAATATGTGTATAACCATTAGAGGCAGGAAAAGGCCCCGTATAATCAAATCCCCAAACATCAAACGGTTCAATAACAAGAGAATAATTCATAGGCATTTCTTGACGTCTACTAATGTTACCTATTCTTTGACATTCATCACAAGATAAGACAAACTTACGAGCATCCTTGAAGAGAGTAGGCCAATAAAAACTAGATTGTAGTACCTTGCGTGCAGTTCTATCTCCAGTGTGGTGTCCTCCATAAGATTCAGAGTGACACTTACGTAGAATCTGTTCCTGTTCATGCTCAGCCACACAACGTCTGATAACACCATCTACTCCTTCTTTATAAAGATGTGGATCATCCCGTAGTAATGTCTTAAATCATAAAAGAACTTTTTCTTTTGCTGGTATGTGAAACTAGGCGGTATATATTTAGCAACAATGTAATTAGCATAATCAGCATACCAAGGAGCGATACAAGAAGCATTGACGACCGCTAATTGTTCATCGTGAAAGCTATCATTAATAGGTAGTGGGTCATCAAGAACATTCTCTAACCTAGACAAGTTATCGCAGAACGGGTTCTCGGCTCCCTTTCTATCAATAATATGCAAATCAAATTCTTGGAGCAAGAGAACCCATCTAATGAGTCTAGGCTTAGCATCTTTCTTTTCCATAAGATATTTAATAGCAGCATGATCAGTGTGAATAGTAACTGAGGGAGTCCTGGACTAGGGGGTGTCCGGATAGCCGGACTATCATCGTCCGCTGGACTCCAAGACTATGAAGATACAAGATTGAAGACTTCATCCCGTGTCCAGATGGGACTTTCCTTGGCGTGGAAGGCAAGCTTGGCGATACGGATATGTAGATCTCCTACCATTGTAACCGACTCTGTGTAACCCTAGCCCTCTCTGGTGTCTATATAAACCGGAGGGTTTTAGTCCGTAGGACACACAACCATTACAACAATCATACCATTGGCTAGCTTCTAGGGTTTAGCCTCCTTGATCTCATGGTAGATCCACTCTTGTACTACCCATATCATCAATATCAATCAAGCAGGAGTAGGGTTTTACCTCCATCGAGAGGGCCCAATCCTGGGTAAAAACATCGTGTCCCTTGTCTCCTGTTACCATCCGCCTAGACGCACAGTTCGGGACCCCCTACCCGAGATCCGCCGGTTTTGACACCGACAGTAACTTTGGAATCAACAATATAAGGTCTAAACTTATCACATGCAAACACAACTGCTATGAACTCTTTTTCAGTAGTAGCATAATTTCTTTGGGCAGTATCAAGAGTCTTACTAGCATACTGGATAACATTCAATTTCTTATCGACTCTTTGCCCTAAAACAGCACCTACAGCATAATCACTAGCATCGCACATAATTTCAAAAGGTAAATTCCAATCAGGCGGTTGAACAATAGGTGCAGTGATCAAAGCTTTCTTAAGTGTTTCAAATGCTTCTACACAATCATCATCAAAGACAAAAGGAATATCTTTTTGCAATAAATTAGTCAGAGGCCTAGAGATTTTAGAAAAGTTCTTAATGAACCTCCTGTAAAAACCGGCATGACCAAGAAAACTTCTTATACCTTTTATGTCCTTGGGACATGGCATCTTTTCAATAGCATCAACTTTGGCTTTATCAACTTCAATACCTCTCTCAGAGATCTTGTGCCCCAAGACAATGCCTTCATTAACCATAAAGTGACACTTTTCCCAATTCAGGACGAGACTAGTGTCTTCGCATCTCTGCAAAACTCGACCAAGGTTGCTCAAACAATCATCAAAAGAGGATCCATAGACTGAGAAGTCATCCATGAATACCTCACAAATCTTTTCACAAAAATCAGATAATACAGCCATCATGCATCTTTGAAAGGTAGCAGGTGCATTACATAAACCAAAAGGCATACGTCTATAAGCAAAAGTACCAAAAGGGCAAGTAAAAGTAGTTTTAGATTGATCCTTCGCTGATACAGGTATCTGAGAGAAACCAGAATAACCATCTAGAAAGCAAAAATGTGTGTGTTTGGATAGCCTTTCTAGCATTTGATCAATAAAAGGTAAAGGGTAATGATCTTTCTTAGTAGCTTTATTTAACTTATGGAAATCAATTACCATCCTATAACCTATAATAATTCTTTGCGGGATTCATCTTTATCATTAGGAACAATGGTAATACCTCCCTTTTTAGGGACACAATGGACAGGGCTTACCCATTCACTATCAGCAACGGGATAAATAATACCTGCCTCAAGGAGCTTTAGTATCTCCTTTCTTACCACGTCCTTCATCTTGGGGTTTAATCGTCTTTGAGGATCTCTAACTGGTTTGGCATCTTTCTCCACTGAAATTTTGTGTTGACATAATGTGGAACTTGTCACAGCCCTAGCTTTGGCCTTGCTTGTCATTGCATCATCATCTTGCATCATGTTTAAATTTCTCAGAAACTTGAAATGGGGGTGTTCAAACCCTAGGACCAAATGAAATGCAACTAGGATCAAAATAAAAATATTTTCAATGAACCTGAAATACCCTTCTAAAATGTCCATCATTTTTGTCTAGGGTTAGAACCTCTGCAAAATTGGTTCACATTTTTCCAGGACAACATTAGGTCACTGATTTAAATCATACCTTATTTGCATTTGGGCATTTAAATTTAATATATTATATTAAATGTCCAAATATTCATGAACTGAAATTCTGGTTATTGGAAATAATCCAAATAGTGGCCACAAGCAGTCTCATGATTTTTGGAAGTGCATAGGTATTATTCATAAAGCCCTTAAAATTTACAGAATAATAGAAAACTGAGATAAATAGAAAAAGGAGAGAGAGAAAGGATCTAGCCACTTACCTGGCGCAGCCCACCTGGCAGCCCACTAGCCGGCCCAGCACTGTGCTGGCCCGTGCCAGTCACCGCCTACCTCTGCCAATAGGCAGAGGAGGGACACGTCGCACCCGCCCGAGCTCGCCACGCCACCACCCTGCTCGTCTGCAACACCTGGTCACCGCTTCGACGCCGCGAACGCCTCCCCGGTCCATCCGACACCTCACTCTCCCCCCCTCCCGCTCTCTCCCTCGCTTCCTCAACGCCATGGCCGACGCAGCCGCGTCCGCGCCGACGAGCACCACCGCGGCCATCGTCCACCCCCTCACCTCTTTGACGCGGCCCGAGCTCCACCGTGCCTCCCTCGTACTCCACGACGGCTCACGCGACCGGAAGAGCCCCGAAGCGCCACCCCGACGCTTTTACCCTCCTCGGCCGCCGGAGATCGGCCTCGCCGCCCTGCTCAGCTCCGGCCTTCCCCGAGCCCGCTGAGCATCTCGTCGCGCCCTCCGTGAGCTCCTGCTCCTGCTTCCCCTCTCCGTTTTTCCCCTCATGCACCATAGCGACTGCACCGCGCTCACCCGCACACGGCGCCGCAAACCTTGTCGCCGGCGCTACTCCGGCCACTCCCCGGCCACGCCACCACCACGGTTGGATGCGGACGAGCGTCCGCATCCCGTAGCTGTGCTCCGAGCGCCAAACGGCGCTCCGTACGCAAAACCCGCACCACCCCGCCGCGTCTGGCCTCGCCGGCGGCTAAACGCCGGCGAGTTTGACCCCAATTGACCATGTTTGACCCCGTGTGGGCCGAGGTTGACTTTCCCCCATGAGCCCATGACAGGTGGGGCCGGCCTGTTAATTAGGTTAGGATTAGTGTTAACTGAATATTAGTTAGACTAATGACCTGACACGTGGGACCCACAGGTTAGAGTTGACCTAGACCGTGCCTTTGACCTGATTACGTCACCCTGACGTCATGCTAACGCAATAATTATTTACTGGAATTATTCTTATTCAGGAAATTTCAGAAAATAATGCAAACTTCTAAAAATCATATAAAATCAACCGTAACTCAGAATGGAATAAATTATATATGAAAAATGATCAGAAAAATGTGAGGAATCTGGTTATGGCATTGTCATGCATGTTTGAACAACTTAAAGCTGCTGTATACAACAATTTGAATTAATGGCACTTGAAATGTCATATATGGAGTTTGAATTTGAATCTTAGGTTCAAACCAACTCCATTTAACTTGTTGCTAGTTGCATTAGGCCAAATCACATCATATTGCCATGTCGTAATCATGCATCATAATTGTTGCATTGCATTGATTGTGTTCTTCCTTGTTTGCTGGTGTTTGTCCCCTCTCGATAGACGTGGTTCCGACGATGTGATCGATGACACGGATGAAGAGCTATATTATCTTCGGAAGTGCCAGGCAAGCAAAACCCCCTTGTTCATTCCGATACAATCCCACTCTTGCGCTCCTGCTCTCTTTTACTGCATTAGGACAACAACGATTCATCTATTGCTTGCCGTGGTAGCTGAACCCCTTTATCCTTTGCATGACCTGTCATTCCACAGTAAATAGATGAAACCCACTAGCATGAGTAGGAGTTGTTTGAGCCCTGATGTGCCTACACATTCATGCTTTTTTGTCATGCCTGCTATTGCTTAGAGTTGTGTCAGGTCTGATTCATCGGGGATGAATTGGAGGTCTGTGAACATGTCCTACTGTTGAGAGCAAAGTGCGTGAACACGATTTGGTAAAGGTAGCGGTGAGAGGCCATGTAGCAATACATGGTGGGTTGTCTCATTGAAACCGTCCTGAGGAACTGAGTTCTGTGTTTGTGATCCATGAAACAGATACTACCATGCATTGGGCCTGAAACCAATGGACCCTCCCGGCTTCTTAATCAGCCTTGTCCTCTGTCTAGGAGTTGCAAGTAGTTTCTGGTGTTTGTAGTATCTTTGGAGGCCGTGCGCAAAGACCGGACCGGAGGGGTGGGCTGTGATCACGGTAGGCACGTTGCACGTGTACGGGCACCCGTTTGGTGTCTCGGGAACCCTGCACACATCGTTTGGGGCTGTGAGCGAAACTCGGCGGATCTCCTCACGGATGGAACCCGAATAGGCGATAAACTGGACTAGAGACTTGAGTGTTTAGGTAGGTCGTGGCCGACACCCTCGTTGGGCTTCCGCTGAAGGTTGCCGAGTACATGTCGTGTAAATGGCGGTAAGTGGTGAGCGTGTGTGAAGAAGTACACCTGCAGGTTAACATCATCTATTGAATAGCCGTGTCCGCGTAAAGGACTTCGGGTTTCTGTGCAGTTCATAGACAAGTGAAAGTGGATACTCTAAAATCGCAAGATAAGCGTGAGTGCTATGGATGGCGTTCTCGTAGGGAGACGGGAGCGGATCCATAGTGGTGTATTGATATGGTGAATATGTGGACTCGTGTGTGCCACCTCAAAAGAGTTACTTGCAGTCGTAGTTTAGGATAGCCACTGAGTCAAAGCTGGCTTGCTGCAGTTGAACTACACCATCCCCTTTGTTGATAATGATGCATATGTAGTTAGTTCTGATGTAAGTCTTGCTGGGTACATTTGTACTCACGTTTTCCTATTTTATGTTTTGCAGAGAGACCTCGGTCTCGCTAGTAGTTCCGTGTGGACTTCGACGTTTAGCTTGATACCTCAGCTACGATCTTGTGCCCTCGGCAGGATCTGGTAGATAGTCAGGCTTCTTGCTCCTCGGAGCCTAATGAATAAAATACTTGAGTTGTAGAGTCATGTTGGGATACCATGTTGTATTTGCACATATCGAGCATATTGTGTGTATGATATTGAAATGCTTGGTATGTGTGGGATCTGACTATCTAGTTGTTTATCCTTAGTAGCCTCTCTTACCGGGAAATGTCTCCTAGTGCTTCCATCGAGCCATGGTAGCTTGCTCTGCTCCGAACACTTAGGCTGGCGGCATGTGTCCTTCTTCGATCTGTATCATCCCTTTGGGGAAATGTCACGCGATGAATACCGAGTCTGTTAGCCGCCACAGCCCGGTTCACGAGTCTGCTAGCCCAGTGCTCTGACTGGATTCACTTTCGATGACCGACACGTTCGATGATGGGTCATGGATGCTGTCCTGTAAGTTTGTGCCACTTTGGGTTTACGACTAGCCATGTCAGCCGGGCTCCTTATCATATGGATGCTTGCAACACTATCATATCGTGTGCCAAAAGGCAAAGCGGTCCGGGCAAAGGTAAGGCGACACCCGTGGGAATACCGTGCGTGAGGCCGCAAAGTGATATGAGGTGTTACATGCTAGATTGATGTGGCATTGAGTCGGGGTCCTGACAGCTTTGGTATCAGAGCCTGACTGCCTGTAGGATTACCAAGCCAAACTGGTTGAAGTTGAGTCTAGAAATGCTTTAGTTATATGTAGGGGAATTGATTGTGGGATGGAACGTAAGGCTCTTTTTACTCCTGATACATCATGGCCTTCTGATCTGAGTCATCCTCTTCTCTTCTACGGGGATTAAGAACTAGGCCTTCTCATCTATCTATTAGGATGACGTGTTACTAATCCATAGACTTATAGGATTGTTGGTTTCAAGCCCCAGTTCAGTTCCTACTACTTCCGTGTGTTGTTAGTTGATCTCAGAACCTTGTTATTGTGATGTTGAGTGGTCATGCCACTATTTTGCAGGATGTCTCAAATCATTTTGAGCATTTATAGCCGTTATGCTGTCCGAGTCATCCCAGGTTTCTAAACAATCTGATGCACTTGCAAATCCTTTTCCTCTGGTTTTTATGTTCCTTTGGGCCAGGTTAATCACACTAATTGCTGAGTTGAGGTATTCTATTGCCTCGACATATATGTTGGAATTATTATTATGACCCTAGGTGTCCTAGGGGATCTTCTAGTAATCTAGCCATGATTTGTGCCCCAGTGTGATGATTCAGGCCTTTATTCTCAAAAACATCCCGTGATGCCATTTAGTAGTAGGTATTCTACTCCTGGGTTCTTGACCCAAGATTCACTCTACTTACCTCGTGTTGATAGTGTTGCTAGTTCCTTTAGGTTATTAGTAACTTTTGCATTAGTCCTCGAGGTACGTGGTATTTCCTTCTTCCAAATACTATGAACCGCTTATGGCAGAAGTTCCTCGCTGAACCGAAGGATCACAATCAGAGTACTCTTGAGGAGTTCTCCATTCATAATTGTGACTCTGCCAGTCCTACCTTCTTTGCATGGGTTATCTGGAAGAAAAATGTTGAACTTGGTTCGACATACTAATTTGTGCATCCACAGCTCAGAAAATCATATGTACTTTTGGGTTGTCTCTCTTTAGTTGTGTCCTGACCCTCGTCTATCAATTGATAGTCAAGAGTAGGCATGCATTCGTTTATCGATGCCTATTACTCTTGTGGTCCGTCAAGCCATTCTGTTCGAAATGACTAGGAGAAACAAACTCCAGCACCTCATCCATTTCTTGGACTGGTCAAAGTAGTTGTATTCCGCAGATCAAAAAGCCAATCCAGCTTTTGTTCTGTTCTACCTCGGAGTATTACCCCCTTTATGTCAGGATTGTCATAGGAATTGCAGCATCTCTCATGAATTCTTGACATAGTGATACTCTCTCCATCATTATTCATTTCTCGGTTCCCGTGTTGTTGCAACCGGAATGTCGACAAGTGAATCGTGATGTGTGAAATCAATACTCCTAGCAACCTTGTTGCTTGGTAGCTAAAGGACAATAATTTCATTCTTAGCGTATTGGTTCTTGAATCATCATTCTAAGATAGATTGTGCTACCTAGTCCTTATTTTCGGTGCACCTTTCGATCAATGAGTTAGGGCTATGCCAATCCCTTGCTTATTTGATCATATTGTCTTGCCCTGAAAAGCAAGATTGTTCTCGAGCTTAGTAAAATACCGGTGGTTCGTGATTTTCTGAATATCTTCTCGGAAGTATCACCAGGTTCTCTCCTGACTACTATGTTGAGCTCGTGATCAAGTTGGTTCTCTTATAAACCACCCCTTCTCCAAGAATCTATGTTGGTTATCCCTGAACTAGTTGGATACGCTAAACAACAACTTGGAGAGTTGGAAGATGAAAGCTTTGGCTGACTTAGTTCATTCCAAAGGGATATCTCTTTGTATATGTGTGTTGAAGAAAGATGATATCTTCATCGATTGATCTCCGTGACCAATTGCTGGACCTATTGTCTTGCCAAAACTTTGATTTGAGTGTGGGCTATTCTCAAATCAAATCAGAACCAATGATGTTCGTAATGTTTTCTTACTCGTGGTTGATCCCTCGAGTATACACCATTATATCTTTTGGTCTGACCAATGCTATCACCTTGCTCACATAATCGTGGTATTCCATCCATATGGAAACCTGGATGAATTGTTGTTGAGCCCATCGACAACATTTTGTCTCCCCCATGATTCGTGTTAAACATTAAGCTAGTTTTGGAACTTTGTAAGCATTGCCTTCATGCTCCGCCCATGAGGTGTACGTTTGGATGAAAGGAGTGACTTCCTCCAATTCACGTGCATTTGATGAAAGTTGCCGCCGTGAATTTGAGAAAGCTTGTTTTGCTTCCTTCAGAACCATCCCAAGTCAGTCATGCAAATGTGCAAAGTATTCTATGGTTTGAAGACTTGCAACCTTCAGCCCATATGTATTTCCTAGCACACCAAGCCACTGATTGATTTGTTCAAGGATAATAAGTTCTATGTGCTAGTCCTGAAGGTACCAGACGGATTTGTACAAGATTCCGTTATCCTTGATGATGGTTCCCAACCAGAACTCGATAGTGTTTTATTATAAGACTACTATGTGGCCATTCTTGTCGTGGACAACATGCTCACATGTATGTAGCAGAACCAGCTCATGTTTTGGAGCTTGCCATCGTAGTTCATCTCCTGAGAATCTCGCAACGTCATATCGTCAATTTGTGTTGCAAACTTTAATTTTTCTTTCTAGACTTGATGAGTCTGGATTATCCTGACACCAACCAGATTTGAATCTCAGGCAGATATGATGGTTGGAACATTTCTCAAGAACTATGATATAGGTTCCAGTGAAGTGGACGCACCTAGCTGGAAGCACTATTGTTGTAGTATCTTGATTAAGCCGTTTGGTCACCTCCCATGACGATCTCGCTTGACTTATTCTAGAAGTTGATCCTTATGGATTTTGTGCTCCCGAAGTCCGACCTTTACTTGATGGCCATGTCGATACTTTTAAGCATGATCGTGGTAGCTAGAACATCAAGGAGAACATTAGAAGCGGAGTGCTAAATGTCTCTCGGTCGATCATCCAGATCTCGTTTCCTTGGCCTCGCTAAGGGGAAGTCTAAGGAGGTGTTATCTTCCTTTTTATCCGCATCATCCATCACTATTCATCATGGTAGTATGAGGTGTTGCCAGGATCCTCGGCACGGATGTTGGTAAAACCCTGATGAATTTGGAAATGCTCAAGTTCTTGAAGGCATGCTCGGGCACTAGGTTACATCCTCGGTGTCAATTGGAAGGTGCCTCCCATTCGCCGAATTGCCCTATAACCGTAATTTCCTTTCCAAACTGAGTATGCAACTTCTTCGAATTCCTTCAAACGATCGTTTGTGAATTGCCATTAGCCTGGTATGAAGAGCTTCAATAATCCTTTTCGATAGAGTTTCTTTCTATCGTCGTCGTGTTAGATGAAGATCTCGCGAGCAAAGATGTCAAGATCAATTTGGAGCAATAAATCAGTATCAACGATGAGGGCACTTGGATCATGAAGATCGTGCTAGCTTTGTATCCCCTCTGTCTTCTTACCTCATGTCTTGAATCTCGGGATGAGATTCTTGTTTAGTGGGGGTGAGTTGTCACAGCCCTAGCTTTGGCCTTGCTTGTCATTGCATCATCATCTTGCATCATGTTTAAATTTCTCAGAAACTTGAAATGCAGGTGTTCAAACCCTAGCACCAAATGAAATGCAACTAGGATCAGAATAAAAATATTTTCAATGAACCTGAAATACCCTTCTAAAATGTCCATCATTTTTGTCCTGGGTTAGAACCTCTGGCAAAATTGGTTCACATTTTTCCAGGACAATATTAGGTCACTGAATTAAATCATACCTTATTTGCATTTGGGAATTTAAATTTAATATATTATATTAAATGTCCAAATATTCATGAACTGAAATTCTGGTTATTGGAATAATCCAAATAGTGGCCACAAGAAGTCTCATGATTTTTGGAAGTGCATAGGTATTATTCATAAAGCCCTTAAAATTTACAGAATAATAGAAAACTGAGATAATTAGAAAAAGGAGAGAGAGAAAGGATCCAACCACTTACCTGGCGCAGCCCACCTGGCAGCCCTTGGCCGCCCGGCCTTGTGGCTGCCCGTGCGATCATCGCCTACCTCTGCCAATAGGCAGAGGAGGGACACGGCGCACGCGCCCGAGCTCGCCACGCCACCACCCTGCTCATCTGCATCACCTGGTCACCGCTTCGACGCCGCGAACGCCTCCCCGGTGTCGCCCCGGTCCATCCGACACCTCACTCTCCCCCCGCTCTCTCCCTCGCTTCCTCAACGCCATGGCCGACGCAGCCGCGTCCGCGCCGACGAGCACCACCGCGGCCATCGTCCACCCCCTCACCTCTTTGACGCGGCCCGAGCTCCGCCGTGCCTCCCTCGTACTCCACGACGGCTCACGCGACCGGAAGAGCCCCGAAGCACCACCCCGACGCTTTTCCCCTCCTCGGCCGTCGGAGATCAGCCTCGCCGCCCCGCTCAGCTCCGACCTTCCCCGAGCCCGCTGAGCATCTCGTCGCGCCCTCCGTGAGCTCCTGCTCCTGCTTCCCCTCTCCGTTTTTCCCCTCGTGCACCATAGCGACTGCACCGCGCTCACTCGCACACGCCACCTCAAACCTCATCGCCGGCGCTACTCCGGCCACTCCCCGGCCGCGCCACCACCACGGTTGGATGCGGACGAGCGTCCGCATCCCGTAGCTGTGCTCCGAGCGCCAAACGGCGCTCCGTAGTCAAAACCCGCACCACCCCGCCGCGTCTGGCCTCGCCGGCGGCTCAACGCCGGCGAGTTTGACCCCATTTGACCACGTTTGACCCCGTGTGGGCCCAGGTTGACTTTCCCCCATGAGTCCATGACAGGTGGGCCGGCCTGTTAATTAGGTTAGGATTAGTGTTAACTGAATATTAGTTAGACTAATGACCTGACACGCGGGACCCACAGGTTAGAGTTGACCTGGACCGTGCCTTTGACCTGATTACGTCACCCTGACGTCATGTTGACGCAATAATTATTTACTGGAATTATTCTTATTCAGGAAATTTCAAAAAATAATGCAAACTTCTAAAAATCATATAAAATCAACCGTAACTCAGAATGGAATAAATTATATATGAAAAATGATTAGAAAAATGTGAGGAATCTGGTTATGGCATTGTCATGCATGTTTGAACAACTTAAAGCTGCTGTATACAACAATTTGAATTAATGGCACTTGGAATGTCATATATGGAGTTTGAATTTGAATCTTAGGTTCAAACCAACTCCATTTAACTTGTTGCTAGTTGCATTAGGCCAAATCACATCATATTGCCATGTCATAATCATGCATCATAATTGTTGCATTGCATTGATTGTGTTCTTCCTTGTTTGCCGGTGTTTGTCCCCTCTCGATAGATGTGGTTCCGACGATGTGATCGATGACACGGATGAAGAGCTATATTATCTTCGGAAGTGCCAGGCTAGCAAAACCCCCTTGTTCATTCCGATACAATCCTACTCTCTCGCTCCTGCTCTCTTTTACTGCATTAGGACAACAACGATTCATCTATTACTTGATGCGGTAGCTGAACCCCTTTATCCTTTGCATGACCTGTCATTCCACAGTAAATAGATGAAACCCACTAGCATGAGTAGGAGTTGTTTGAGCCCTGATGTGCCTACTCATTCATGCTTGTTTGTCATGCCTGCTATTGCTTAGAGTTGTGTCAGGTCTGATTCATCGGGGATGAATTGGAGGTGTGTGAACATGTCCTACTGTTGAGAGCAAAGTGTGTGAACACGATTTGGTAAAGGTAGCGGTGAGAGGCCATGTAGGAGTACACGGTGGGTTGTCTCATTGAAACCGTCCTCAGGAACTGAGTTCTGTGTTTGTGATCCATGAAACAGATACTACCACGCATTGGGCCCAAAACCAATGGACCCTCCCGGCTTCTTAATCACCCTTGTCCTCTGTCCAGGAGTTGCAAGTAGTTTCTGGTGTTTGTAGTATCTTTGGTGGCCGTCTTGCGCTGGACCGGAGGGGTCTTATTTGTGATCTGGTAAACACGTGTACGTGTACCGAGCGCCGTTTGGTGTCTCGGGAACCCTGCACACATTGTTTGGGGCTGTGAGCGAAACTCTGGCCGGATCTCCTCGCGGATGGAACCGAATAGGCGAATAAACCTGGACTAGAGACTTGAGTGTTTAGGTAGGTCGTGGCCGACACCCTCGTTGGGCTTCCGCTTGAAGGTTGCCGAGTACATGTCGTGTAAACGGCGGTAAGTGGTGAGAGCGTGTGTGAAGAAGTACACCCCTGCAGGGTTAACATCATCTATTCGAATAGCCGTGTCCACGGTAAAGGACTTCTGGGTTGCCTATATAGTTCATAGACAAGTGAAAGTGGATACTCTAAAATACGCAAGATAAGCGTGAGTGCTATGGATGGCGTTCTCGTAGGGAGACGGGAGCGGATCCATAGTGGTGTATTGATATGGTGAATATCTGGACTCATGTGCGCCACCTCAAAAGAGTTACTTGCAGTCGTAGTTTAGGATAGCCACTGAGTCAAAGCTGGCTTGCTGCAGTTGAACTCCACCACCCCCTTTGTTGATAATGATGCATATGTAGTTAGTTCTGATGTAAGTCTTGTTGGGTACATTTGTACTCACGTTTGCCTATTTTATGTTTTACAAAGAGACCTCGGTCTCGCTAGTAGTTCCGCGTGGACTTCGACGTTTAGCTTGATACCTCAGCTACGATCTTGTGCCCTCGGCAGGATCTGGTAGATAGTCAGGCTTCTTAGCCTTTTTCATTTGTAGATGTCTGTACTCAGACATGTTAAGCTTCCGCTTGTGCTTTGACTTGTATGCTTTGAGTGTTGGGTCATGCGACCCATGTTTGTAATATCTCGCTCCTCGGAGCCTAATGAATAGAATACTTGAGTTGTAGAGTCATGTTGTGATGCCATGTTGTATTTGCACATATCGAGCATATTGTGTGTATGATATTGAAATGTTTGGTATGTGTGGGATCTGACTATCTAGTTGTTTATCCTTAGTAGCCTCTCTTACCGGGAAATGTCTCCTAGTGCTTCCACTGAGCCATGGTAGCTTGCTACTGCTCCGGAACACTTAGGCTCGCCGGCATGTGTCCTTCTTCGATCTCGTGTTTGTCCCATTGGGGAAATGTCACGCGATGAATACCGGAGTCCTGTTAGCCGCTTCTGCCCGGTTCACGGAGTCTGCTAGCCCAAAGTGCTACTGACTGGATTCACTCGCCGATGACCGACACGTTTGATGTTGGGTCATGGATGCTGTCCTGTAAGTTTGTGCCACTTTGGGTTTACGACTAGCCATGTCAGCCCGGGCTCCTTATCATATGGATGCTAGCGACACTATCATATACGTGTGCCAAAAGGCGCAAACGGTCCCGGGCAAAGGTAAGGCGACACCCGTGGGAATACCGTGCGTGAGGCCGCAAAGTGATATGAGGTGTTACATGCTAGATCGATGTGGCATTGAGTTGGGGTCCTGACAGAACTAATGCCCTTAAGATCATCCAGAGTATATCCAGTAGCAGCTCGGTGCTTCTTCAGAGTTTTCAATAATCTTTCTTCTTGTTTCTCTGAAAGGTTAGCACTAATAATAACATGATATATTTCTTTTTCATCAAGATAAGCATACTTAAGATTATCAGGTAATGGTTTGAGTTCAAACACGGGATCACCCTTGGGTGGAGGGGGATCCCCAAGAATTTCAACGGGAAGGTTATGTTTCAGCATAGGTTCCTGTTTAAGGAACACTTCATCTATTTCTTCCCTTTCCTTCATAAACATATCATTTTCATGGTCTAGCAAATATTGTTCTAACGGATCAGTTGGAAGAACAACAATGGAAGCAAGACCAATAATTTCATCCTTACTAGGTGGTTCCCTTTCACGAGGTTGTCTACTAAACTTAGCAAAATTAAACTCATGAGACATACCATCTATGCCAATAGTAACAATATTCTTTTCACAATTAATCTTAGCACTAGCGGTATTCAAGAAGGGTCTACCAAAAATAATGGGACAAAAATCATCTTGTGGGGAACCAAGAACAAGAAAATCAGCAGGGCATTTAACCTTCCCACACAAAACTTCAACATCTCTAACAATCCCAATAGGTTTAATGGTGTCCCTATTAGCAAGCTTAATAGTAACATCAATGTCTTCTAATTCAACGGGTGCAATGTCGTGCATAATTTCTTTATAAAGATCATAAGGTATAGCACTAGCACTAGCACCCATATCACATAAACCATGATAACAATGATCTCCTATTTTAACAGAAATAGCAGGCATGCCTACAACAGGTCTACGTGTCTTAGTATCAGGTCTAGCAATATTAGCAGTCTCACCCAAGAAAGAAATAACATGCCCATCTAAGTCCTCATCTAAGAGATCTTTACTCATAGCAATACTAGGTTCAACATTAATTTGCTCAGGAGGTGTATAAGTCCTAGTATTACTCTTACGAACAACAGTCGAAGCTTTAGCATGATCTTTTATCCTAACGGGAAAAGGAGGTTTTTCAACATAAGCAGTAGGAACAATAGGATCACTATAGGTAATAATCTTTTCTTCGACTGTAATAGGTGCAACTACTTTCACTTCAACAGGAGGATTATATTTAAACCACTTCTCTCTAGGGAGATCAACGTGAGTAGCAAAAGATTCACAGAAAGTAGCTACTATCTTAGAGTCAAGTCCATACTTAGCGCTAAATCCACGGAAAGCATCGGTATCCTTAAAAGATTTAACACAATCAAACTTAGGTGTCATACCTGACTCCTTACCATCGTCGGAACCCCAATCTTCAGAGTTGCGTTTAATTCTTTCCAATAAGTCCCATTTAAAATCAATAGTCTTCAGCATATAAGAACCAGCACAAGAAGTATCGAGCAGGTTGCGATTATCAAGAGAAAGCCGAGCATAAAAATTCTGAATAATCATTTCCCGAGAGAGCTCATGATTGGGGCCTGAATATAACATTGACTTAAGCCTCCCCCAAGCTTGAGCGATGCTTTCTCCTTCGTGAGGCCAGAAATTATATATGTAATTACGATCACGATGAACAAGATGCATAGGATAGAACTTCTGGTGAAATTCCAACTTCAATCGCTTATAATTCCAAGATCCCGTATCATCACATAGCCTCTACCATGTCAATGCATATCCCTTCAAAGATAAAGGGAAGACCTTCCTTTTAACAACATCATCAGGAATACCTGCAAGCTTAAATAATCCACAAACTTCATCCACAAAGATAAGGTGTAAATCCGGATGCAATGTTCCATCTCCTGCAAATGGATTAGCTAGCAGTTTTTCTATCATACCCGAAGGAATCTCAAATTGAATATTTTCATAAAGTACAGTAGGTTGAGGAGCAACTCTTTGCTCTTCTGGTTGGGGTGAAGATACCCCAAACAAGCCCCTCAAAGGATTAGTTTCCATTGTGACAAGTAACAGAAAATTTCAGCACACTATATAAATGTTTCCTTACCAAGTTCCACTCAGCAAAAGCGCCACACTCCCCGGCAATGGCGCCAGAAAAGAGTCTTGATGACCCACAAGTGTAGGGGATCTATCGTAGTCCTTTCGATAAGTAATAGTGGCGAACCCAACGAGGAGCAGAAGGAAATGATAAGCGGTTTTTAGTAAGGTTTTCTCTGCAAGCACTGAAATTGTAGTTAATAGATAGTTTTGTGATAAGATAAATAGTAACGAGTAACAAGTAAATAAAGTAAATAAAGTGCAGCAAGGTGGCCCGATCCTTTATGTAGCAAAGGATAAGCCTGGACAAATTCTAATGATGAAGAAGGAGCTCCCGAGGACACATTGGGAATTATCGTCAAGCTAGTTTTCATCACGTTCATAAGATTCGCGTTCGGTACTTTGATAATTTGATATGTGGGTGGACCAATACTTGGGTACTGCCCTAGCTTGGACAAGCATCCCACTTATGAGTAACCCCTATTGCAAGCATCTGCAACTACAAAAAGGAGTAATAAGGTAAACCTAACCATAGCATTAAGCCTATGGATCCATATCAGCCCCTAACGAAGCAACGCATAAACTAGGGTTTAAGCTTCTGTCACTCTAGCAACCCATCATCTACTTATTACTTCCCCATGCCTTCCTCTAGGCCCAAATAATAGTGAAGTGTCATCTAGTCGACGTTCACATAACACCACTAGTGGAAAAGACAACATACATCTCATCAAAATATCGAACGAATACCAAATTCACATGACTACTAATAGAAAGACTTCACCCATGTCCTCAGGAACAAACGTAACTACTCACAAAGGATATTCATGTTCATAATCAGAGTAATGATATGCATAAAGGATCTGAACATATGATCTTCCACCAAGTAAACCAATTAGCATCAACTACAAGGAGTAATCAACACTACTAGCAACCAAGAGGTACCAATTTGTGGTTTTGATACAAGATTGGATACAAGAGATGAACTACGGTTTTGAGAGGAGATGGTGCTGGTGAAGATGTTGATGGAGATTGACCCCCTCCCGATGAGAGGATCATTGGTGATGATGTTGGTGATGATTTCCCCCTCCCGGAGGGAAGTGTCCCCGGCAGAACAGCTCTGCCAAAGCCCTAAATTGATTCCGCCAAGGTTCCACCTCGTGGCGGCGGAGTTTCGTCCCGCAAGCTTGCCCACAATTTTTTCCAGGGTAAAAGTGATGATATAGCAGAAGATGGACGCCGGAGGCCCACCAGGGAGGCCAGGAGATAGGAGGGTGCGCCCTATAGGGGGGGACGCCCCCTGTCTCCTGGACAAGGTGTGGGCCCCCTGGCCTATTTCTTTCGCTCATAAATTCTTAATAAATCCAAAAGGTTGTTTCATGGAGTCTCAGGACTTTTGGAGCTGTGCAGAATAGGTTTCCAACGTTTGCTCCTTTTCCAGCCAGAATTCCAGCTGCCGGCATTCCCCCTCTTCATGGTAAACCTTGTAAAATAAGATAGAATAGCCATAAGTATTGAGATATAATGTGTAATAACAGCCCATAATGCAATAAATATTGATATAAAAGCATGATGCAAAATGGACGTATCAGAGCTTCAGTTTCCCTAGCAACGTTAGTTGCTGGGCCAAGATCACCATCTCCTCCCTCGGCCAGCCTGAGCCGCTTTGTACGATGGATGAGGGTCTCGCCTTCTTCGTCCTCCTCCCTGGCAAAGGCAGCAAGCAAAGATCAGTCAACGAGCAAGATAACATGCGGAAATTGGAGCAAAGAAAGGGGAGCATTCTCTCTTACTTTTCATCAATGAGCATGGAACTTAGCTTGAACTCTATGGGCGGTGAGGGCACCCTGCTTCCCTTCTGCGATGGAGGAACGAAGCTTGACAGCAACTTCGAGCCTTGCTAAGGCGCAGGGGACTCCTACGAGGACGAGCTATGTGAGGAGCTCGAGCCGGACTAGGAGCTAGAGTCTAAATCCCGTGGCTTCCAATTGCTTGGCGGGAGGGGTCCTAGCCCCGGAAAGGCAAGAGGATAGCCAGCACATCGCATCTGTCTTGCTGCCCTTGGAGGTAGTCTTCTTCACCTTCTTGGCGGCAGGTGCAGGATCGGGAACCACTAATCCCCGGCTAGCCACCCTCCTGCGAGGGCGCTGGTCCAAGACTAGATCGGGGGCTTGAGGTTCTGCCGCGAGCCACTCCTTCTCGGGCTGCTCCGCCTCCTCAACCCCCTCTTCCTCCTGGGCCTCCCCTGCCACGGCATATAAAGCCTTAATCCTGGCAGGCTCATCCTCGGCGGGCTCGCCCCCGGCCTTTCACCATAGTGGACGAGAACCGCTAAGGGAAAGGAACGAGTGAAATGTGTGAAGGAGCACCCTGTCTCGCGTCCTTTTTTATAGGTGAGTGGGGCAGGGGGCTAGCTCCTTTCCATGGAGGTAGCCGCCCCGCTCCTCCAGTCCGGCTCCTCCTCGCCAACAACGGCCCATGAAATAAAGGCCGACCCCCTGAGCCAATCTGTGGCGTATGGGTTTCTTCCATGGTGCGCATTCCCGTGCCCTTCACATCCCACCAACCCGACGCAATGCATGAAGTACACGTGGCAGAAACGCCGGAAGGAGGGAAGATAGTGGGATGACAGTTACCGCCCCGTGAGCATGAGATGTGGGTAACCCATGGACCGTGGCTCATTATCTCCCCACAGCGTCTCGCACGACACATGGGAAATCCGGAAACTGACTCAATCTCAGATTAATGAAGAAGCAAAAAAGACCTCAAAGAACATACTACCTCAGCCTCCTCGCCTATGTACTTGACAGGGCCTACCCCGACATTCAGCTGCGTGTTTTGGTCAGGCCCAGGGGCTCCTGTCGGTGCAACAAACACCAAGTGTGTTGCCCGAACTATACACAGGCTCAAGAGCAAGCTTACAACATCCAAAACCAGACCAAGCAGAAGTGATAGCTCTTTGAGGAAATGAAGAGCAGATCAAGAAGACCAAGTCAAACTAAAGGAGCAAGATACCACTAAGGAAAAACCTCCCTTGCCGGGTAGGTGAGCCTGGCGAGGTTGAGGTTACCCCGAAGACAAGTCTCAAAACTGCCCCTGCAAGCTTGACGGGGATGCTGAGGGAGGACTACAATGCCAAGCCCCCCCGCTCCGCCTCACAGCAATGCAAGTCATCGATCAGTGTGGTGTCGAGCCCCCAAGCGACTAAGTGGTTGTTATTTGGCATGTGGCAGCCACTTTCGAAGGAAATCACCTCCAAATGACACCCGTCTAGGGACGTGTCACGCAGGCAAGCGAGAAGGTGGCCGAACGGCCCGGCAAGGCTTGCCGGGCTGCGCTATGATGTGACATTAAGTGGCGCATTTAATGCACCTTGTCCTGTGTGCAGAGTTAGGTATGATAGCACCGTTCTCTATCTAATCAGTACGCAATGACTACTTTGCCATTGTGGTGACCCCTTGATCTATAAAAGAAGGGCCGTAGCAACCTTAGAAAGGATTCGGACCCTTGTACTCTCGTAAGCACGTGGCTGCTCTCGTCCTGAGGCAACACTGCCGGGCTAGAGCGTTATGTCTCCACCATGGTCCACTCATCAATCGATCAAATCAGGAGTAGGGTTTTATGCCTCGCAGCAGCCCAAACCTGGGTAAAACTGCCTATGTGATCGCTATCGTGCTACTCTATACCCTCCGCTCTTTGTGTAATGTGCTCTTCCCCCTGCCGAACCACAAAGGGTCTGAGGGCGCCATAGGTGGTCATGTTTTCCCACGACACTAAGTGGGTAGAAGCTATTCCAACTAGTAGTGTTGATCATAATACTTGTATTAAAATGCTTAAAGAAGTTATTTTCCCGAGGTTTGGAGTCCCTAGATATTTAATGACTGATGGTGGTTCACATTTTTTTCATGGTGCATTTCGTAAACTCGTTGCTAAATATGATGTCAACCATAGAATTGCATCATCTTATCAGCCTCAATATGGTGGTCAAGTTGAATTGAGCAATAGAGAAATATAATTAATTCTACAAAAGATTGTCAACAGATCTAGAAATAATTGGTCTAAAAAAATAGATGATGCATTGTGGGCATACAAAACTGCTTATAAGAATCCTATGGGTATGTCCCCTTATAAAATGGTCTATGGAAAAGTATGTCATTTACCTTTTGGGTTAGAACATAAAGCATATTAGGCAATTAAAGAACTTAACTATGATTTCAAACTTGTCGGTGAAAAGACATTATTTGACATTACTTGTCTAGATGAATGGAGGACACATGCTTATCAAAATGCAAGGAAGGGGGATTTCGTGGCCCCTTGGAGGAGAGGTCCGAAACCAACCCTAACTCTGTTTTCCCCGCACATACGGACTCTAAAAACAGCCTATACTTTAGTATTTCAAAATTACATGGGTCTGGCCCAATAATAACGTGAAGTAACACCTATAATATCCTCTGGATGAAATTTATTAAGTGGCATCTTCTATATTTCGTCCAAGGCTTTGTGCACTATTTATGGTGGCTTCCAAGTCCTGAAATCATCACTTGTAACTCCATTCTTGCTGCCCTTGCGCATGCCATCATCTCCATGCTTGATCTTGCTCCAATGTTCATCCTTCTTGTCCAATCTAGGTCCTTCATTTGTAAGAAAGACAAATGTATACAATTTAGGTAGCATCACAATCACATGAAAATTAGAATCATAACCAAGAAACGGAAGTACCTGGTAACTAAATTGACGTGCGCGAGCTCTAGTAATTGGTCTAGTATGTATAGAAGCATGCGCTGTGGGTGTAACAATATTATTGATGTCCTCATCATCCTCCCCTTCTTGAAGTGAAGTCGTCCTCGACGGAAGCTCATCTTCCTCACCCAAATAAGGCTTCAAATCTGCAATGTTAAAAGTGGGACTAACCCCAAAATCTACAGGCAGCTCAAGTTTATATGCATTATCATTTATTTTCTCTAACACCTTAAAAGGACCATCAGCACGTGGCATTAGCTTTGATTTGCGCAAATCAGGAAATCTATCCTGACGTAAATGTAACCAAACAAGACCTCCGGGTGCAAACACAACATGTTCTCTACCCTTATCTCCAGTAAGTTTATATTTAGCATTCATACGCTCAATGTTTTCCTTAGTTAACTCATGCATTTTTTAAATCAATCCAGCACGTTATTTAGCATCAAAATTAACCTTCTCCGAAGATGGAAGAGGCAACAAATCAATAGGTGCACGAGGTAGGAAACCATACACGATTTCAAAAGGGCACATCTTAGTACTAGAATGCAATGAACGATTATAAGAAAATTCAATATGAGGCATCCATTCCTCCCACATTTTCTTATTATTCTTCAAAACAGCTATAAGCATAGTAGACAATGTTCTATTGACTACTTTAGTTTGTCCATCAGTTTGGGGGTGACAAGTAGTACTAAAAAGCAGTTTAGTCCCCAACTTAGCCCATAAACATCTCCAAAAGTGGCTAAGAAATTTAGTATCACGATATGAAACAATAGTATTTGGCACACCATGCAAGCAAATAATTTCACGAAAGAACAAATCAGCAACATTAACAACATTATCGCTTTTATGACATGGTATAAAGTGTGTCTTTTTCGAGAATTTATCCACGACAACAAATATGCTATCCCTCCCCTTATTTGTTTGAGGTAACCTAAAACAAAGTCCATAGATATATCCTCCCAAGGAACACTAGGTACAGGCAAAGGCATATATAGTCGTGACTTAGCTTTTGACATGTAGTGCAGCGAGCAATAAAACGCTCAACATCCCGTCTCATCTTTGGCCAAAAGAAATGTGTAGCAAGTGCGTCCTCCGTCTTCTTCACGCCAAAGTGTCCCATTAATCCTCCTCCGTGCGCCTCCTTCAACAACAAAAGACGAGCGGAGCTAGCTGGAATGCATAGCTTGTTAGCACGGAACACAAATCCATCATTAACGACGAACTTGTTCCACATTCCTCCTTCTTTACAATTCTGCATTACATCTTTAAAATTAGCATGATGCACATATTGTTCTTTGATGGTCTCCAAACCAAATATTTTGAATACAAGTTATGAAAGCATAGTATAGCGACGAGACAAAGCATCAGCAATAACATTTTCTTTACCCTTCTTGTGTTTTATGACATAAGGGAAAGTCTCAATGAATTCAACCCATTTAGCATGTCTACGATTCAGTTTAGCTTGACTTTTAGTATGTTTCAAAGATTCATGATCAGAATATATAACAAATTCTTTGGGCCATAAATAATATTGCCATGTTTCTAAAGTCCGAACAAGAGCATATAATTCTTTATCATAAGTAGAATAATTCCGACTAGGCCCACTCAATTTTTCAGAAAAGTATGCAACAGGTTTGCCATCTTGTAATAACACACCTCCTAATCCAATTCCACTAGCATCACATTCAAGCTCAAAAGTCTTATTAAAATCAAGAAGTTGGAGTCAAGGAGCATGTGTCAACTTATCTTTCAATGCCGTGAAGGCTTCTTCCTGTGTGGTACCCCAAATAAAAGGCACATCTTTCTTTGTAAGCTCATAGAGAGGTGCAACAATGGTGCTAAAATATCTCACAAAACGCCTATAGAATCCAGCGAGGCCAAGAAAACTCCTCACTTGTGTGACCGTTTTGGGCTGCGGCCAACTCTCAGTAGCTTCAATCTTGGCTTTATCAACTTCAATTCCCTGTGGAGTAACAACATAGCCAAGAAAAGATACTCGGTCGGTGCAAAAGGTGCACTTCCCAAGGTTACCAAACAAACGGGCATCACGTAAAGCAATAAAAATAGCATGTAAATGTTCCAAATGTTCCTCCAAATATCTGCTATAAATCAGTATATCATCAAAATAGACTACCACAAATAGTCCAATGAAAGCACGTAAAACTTTGTTCATTAATCTCATGAAAGTACTAGGTGCATTACTTAACCCAAAAGGCATGACTAACCACTCATATAATCCAAACTTAGTTTTAAATGTTGTTTTCCATTCATCCCCCAATTTCATATGAATTTGATGGTATCCACTACGCAAATCAACTTTGAATATTGCAGAGCCACTCAATTCATCAGGCATATCATCTAGCCTAGGAATAGGATGACGATAATGAATAGTAATATTATTAATGCCTCTACAATCAACACACATATGCGATGTACCATCCTTTTTCGGCACTAGAATAATAGGAACAGCACAAGGACTAAGGGATTCGCGTATATAACCTTTGTCGAGAAGTTCCTGTACTTGACGCATAATCTCCTTCGTCTCCTCTTGATTGGTACGGTATGGCGCACGGTTTGGCACTGAAGCACCGGGAATTAACTCAATCTGATGCTCAATCCCTCGAATAGGCGGTAATCCCGGTGACACGTCTTGTGGAAAGACATTAGCGAACTCCTGCAAAATGTTAGTGACAGCAGGAAGCAAAGAGGAAGGCGCGTCCTCGAATGAAAATAATGCCTCTTTATACACAAAAGCATAGCAAACAGATTTGCTGAAATCTAGCTCATCAATATCAGATTTAATGGCAAATAAACATGCGCTTTTCAATTTAATTTCAGAAGCAACACTAGATGGTTTATTATTAGGCTTCATTTGTTGCTCAAAATCTTTTGCCACAATCTGATTTTCACTCTTATTTTCTCCTATTTTGCTTTATTAGCTCCATTAATATCATCTTTCAAAATCGAATCGGGAGACATAGGAAGCAAAGTAATATGTTTATCCTTATGAACAAGAGTATAGTGATTGTTTCTACCATAGTGTACAGAATTTTTATCAAATTGCCATGGTCTACCAGGTAATAAGGAACATGCTTGCATGGGTATTGTCGGTGTCAAAACCGGCGGATCTCGGGTAGGGGGTCCCGAACTGTGCGTCTAGGCGGAGGTTAACAGGAGACAAGGGACACGATGTTTTTACCCAGGTTCGGGCCCTCTCGATGGAGGTAAAACCCTACTCCTGCTTGATTGATATTGATGATATGGGTAGTACAAGAGTGGATCTACCACGAGATCAAGGAGGCTAAACCCTAGAAGCTAGCCTATGGTATGATTGTTGTAATGGTTTTGTTGTCCTACGGACTAAAACCCTCCGGTTTATATAGACACCGGAGAGGGCTAGGGTTACACAGAGTCGGTTACAATGGTAGGAGATCTACATATCCGTATCGCCAAGCTTGCCTTCCACGCCAAGGAAAGTCCCATCCGGACACGGGACGGAGTCTTCAATCTTGTATCTTCATAGTCTTGGAGTCCGGCTGACAATGATAGTTCGGCTGTCCGGACACCCCCTAGTCTAGGACTCCCTCAGTAGCCCCTGAACCAGGCTTCAATGACGATGAGTCCGGCACGCATATTGTTCGGCATTGCAAGGAGGGTTCCCCCTCTGAATAATTCATAGAAGATTGTGAACGCTAGGATAGTGTCCGGCTCTGCAAAATAATTTCCACATTCCACCGTATAGAGAATAATATGTACACAAGTTCAATCTGCTGACGTATTTTTGGCATGACGTCGCGCCACTACCAAGCCCTTACTTGAATCGTTTTTTATTATACCACCTCAGCGCGTTTAGCGAAGTGGTTTCCTTGGCACGTCTTGTCGAAGCAGAGATCGTGTTCCCCTTATTCCGGGATTCCCATCAATACGGATGTGGGTAACCCAACCGCGCCATTGATGGTGGCGCTTGGGAGATAAGTTAGTTTTACCAGGCCGGTGGGGACGCATAGTCTTCGTCCGCCTATATATAAGGGGATAAGGATCCACCTTTTCACCTACGCCTTCTTCCTCCTTTGCTTATCCATCTCCGCGCACTCGAGCTCCAGCGCCCAAGTCCGCACATCTCGCCTCAACCTCCTCCAGTCATGTCCGGAGCGGGAGGCAAGTGGTTGGCCTCCTCCGTCACGGAGGAGCACATCGCAAAGCTGCGCGGCCCCAGATACCTTTCCAGCGACATCGCGCACCGGTTGCCCGACGAGGGGCAGCTCATCCCCATCCCCATGCCCCATGAGAGGGTCGTATTCCTTCCCCACTTCCTCCGCGGACTAGGCTTCCCACTTCATCCCTTCGTCCGGGGGCTCATGTTCTACTACGGCCTGGACTTCCACGATCTGGCGCCAAACTTCATCCTCAACATCTCGGCATTTATCGTCGTGTGCGAGGCCTTTCTCTACATCCAGCCCCACTTCGGCTTGTGGCTCAAGACCTTCAACGTCAAGCCGAAGGTAGTGAAGGGCGTCCAAGCGGAGTGCGGGGGCGCCATGGTGGACAAGATGCCCAACGTCCTCTGGCTCGAGGGCGCCTTGGTGGAAACCATCAAAGGGTGGCAATCGGGGTGGTTCTATATCACCGAGCCGCGGGACCCTAAATGGGCAGCGGCCCCCGAGTTTAGATCTGGTGCCCCTACGCAGATCACCTGTTGGAAAAAGAAGGGCTTGCTATGGGGCAGTTCGGAGGAGCTGACAGACTCGATCTGTCTCTGACCACTCGGTGAACAAGAAGCTTACGCTCGTCAATGTGATCCAGGTCATGCTCGTCCGCCGGATTCTCCCCTGCCAACAACGGGCCTTCAATTTGTGGGAGTTTAATCCGGCACAGCACCAGGCCTTGAGTGGGATCTTCGACACGACGTACGAAGCTGCCTGGAGGGTGTGTTCAAGGGCGGAGAAGCCCCCGCATCCGCGACGGAAGACCGCGGATTCAGCACCAAGCGCCCGGTCGGCGAGGTAAGCTTTGTTATCCTCTATGGGACATTTATTTTCTTTCATAGTTTGACTCTATGTGGGATTTAAAACTCCCAATGTCTTTGACAGGACTGGCAGAGGACGTCTGGACAGGTGGACTGTCCGGCTCCCCTTCCCGAAGACCCAGTGGACGCCCGTTTACCGGGGCTGCTGGTCCCGGCACTTTATGTGGTGCCGGAGAAGAAGGCCAAGAAGAAGGCCACGGGAACCCGAAGAAGTTCCCGGCGCCAGTGATATCGGACTCATCGTCCGATGGCTCCGAGGCGGACTCCTCCCCCGAAGACGAGGAGGAGAAAGAGGACTCTCTCCCAGAGGAGGGAGAGAGGAAGAAGAAGGCTTCCCCAACGGGGGAGGCCGAAGGGTCCAAGAGGGGAAGGACCCATCCTCCGGACAGTTCCGCCAACGCCAACGTTGGCGACAAAGAGTGGCCCTCAAGGGCCAGGCCTCCGGCAAGATCGTAAGTATCCGGATTCATGAATGATTTATAATTTATCTTTTATGTCACATAGTGTCCTTCTAATGTCACGTACTACTGCAGTCCAGCCGATGATGATCTTCCCGCTTCATCGAGCGGGTCCTTGGCTCCGTCGGATGTGGATTCCATTCCGACTGCCTCCACCCCTCGCGACGCTGAGGACGCCGAGTTGGGATCCCAGGAAGGGACCCATCAGGAGGAGGCTCCGGAGGTGCCGCAAGGTAGCCTCCCGGACTTTGCGCCGGACTCTGTGCTGGAACCCGCAGTGGTTCCGGAGTCCGGCAGGCGGCCCCTTCGTAAGAAGGGCAAGACCGTGACACCGGCAGCCTCCGTCCAACCGGAGGCGCCGGACAACTTGTTGGAGGCGCTTAACGGTGCTTCCATTGAGGAAGAACACCGCACTATCATGAGTGCGGTGATTCAGAAAGTTCAACTCGCCAAGAGCGGGCTGACCGAAGCCTACAGCAGCCTTCTAACAGGCTTTGAGGTAAGAAGTTTTAAAATATGTAATGTAATACCACATAGACAGTAGCCCCTGATGCTCGGTTCGGTGTTCGAAAAGAAAAACCGGACTGAGGATCTAAAAAGATATACGCAGGAGTGCTAAGAATTATGTCAATATGGGTTTAGAGGCTGCGCTGCTGACCTCTGCCGCACTAACTGCGGAGGTCGGTGATTTGAAGCAGGACCTCGAGCGGTCCGAGCAAGAGCTCGGCCTTGCCAAGAAGCAGCTCGAGGACAAAGAAGGTGAGTAACAACACCTTTAAATTTGTACCTTACAGAAAAGGATTTTGGTTGCAATGGAAATAACAAGGATAACGTGGGTACTGCAGGGGCCACGAATGAGGTGGCGACCACGAAGGAGGCCGTGTCATGTGGCCGAACACAATCTTGACCGGAATGAGCGGAGCGAGAGAAGCAGGAGGCGCGGGTGGCGGAGGTGCGGCAAGAGCTCCAGGCTCTCATGGAAAAGCATGAGAATTTGGAGCGCGACTCGAAGACTCGAGAGTCCGAGCTTGCCTCGGCTCTTGAAAGTGCCAAAGCCGCTAAGGCCGAGGCCCGTAAGGCCCTCTAGGAGATTTAGGATGTGAAGAAAATAGCGGCGGGTAAGGCATTTTTCATGCAAAGCAAGCATGTTAATGTAAACTACCTGACACTTACCCGAATTCGGAGCTCTCTAGGGGCGTTTGCAGATCTGCCTCGCAGCGTGTCCGATGCCGCCGCATTCTACCGAGCCGAGGAGGGGAGGTCAATGGAGAAGGTCTTATGGTCTCGATGCTGCCGAGGCGGACATCCGTGCCCCTAGCGACCGGTGAAGCAGCTGGTCGAGCTCCACAACGAGGCGAGCAGGCCATGAAGGGCCTCATAGTCCGTTGTGGCTGGAGAGGCCATGCACAGGAGCTACTTCGGCCTCGTCGGCGGCTGGTGGATCGTGCCTGGGTGGAGGTCATCAAGCGCTCCACTTTGCATTGAAGGTGCTCGTCGGGCCCTTGCCCGCAAAGGTGCACTAGGGCAGGCTGGATGTGGAGAGGCTTATCAGCGATCGCCGCCCGGTGGGCAAGGAGTATCGTATGCCCGAGATGTACTATAAGACTGTCTGAAGGGTGCCCGCAAGATTGCGGATGAGTGCCCCGAGATGTAGTTATTGAGTAAACTCGCAATGTGTTATCACGTGCGCTGAAAACTTTGTTCATATCGCTAAGCAACGCTTATTGATTTAAAATATTACCTTCATGCGGCCGTTTATTAAATCGAGAGATGGCAAGTCGTCGGCTTCACCCCCATGCCACAAAGTTGGGGTGTTCGGGATAAACTTGAGCACTCTTGTTCCCATTTTTGGGTCCATCTAGGAGGCGCCAACACAACGAACAAGGCAACCGGACTTATAATGCTTGAACACTCTCACTTAGCCATAGAATTCTATAATTTTAAATTTTGGCCAAGCCCCTAGTATTCGGAAGACCGAGTTCGGGGCGCTATCCACGCCTGGGCCGGACACATCCGGTTCCTTGCTCGAAGCGGCATAAGTCTTTAGGGACTCGAAAAGACCTCTCGAACAGCAACCAGTCTCTCGCCTTATCATGACAGATCGGTTTAGCTTTCTCACCGAGGCGCCGCCTAGCTCAACCGGGCGCAATCACGGTGGTTCTCCCGTGCTACCTTAGCCGTGAACGAACGTAAGGTACCAAAACATGGGAGCCGCAAACCCAACTATTGACCCAAGACATGATTCGAGCCGATGCATATAATGCTATAAGTTCGGGTGCCGCACTTGTGAAAGTGTTCGGACTTATCACACCATAATGCGGGAAACATAAGCCCCTGGTGTATTCGGCCGCATCAATTGTACGGTGCAAGATGTCAAGAATAAACATATATGTAAAAAGGAAATGCAATTATGAGCAAAAAGTGATGCATTGTTTATTCAAGAAATTCTGCCATGAGTGCAGAATGATACAAATAGTGCGGTAAGCAAGGGCTAGATTATTAGAAGTGTCTCCCTCCAGGGGTAGGCTGCGGAATGGTGTATTTAACAAATTTAATACTTGTAATGGAGACCACCTGAGTGTTCATCGTAGCCTTTGTCCCTCCCTAGCTGTTGCATCGTGAGTTTGGCAGATCTACTGCCGGACAGGGCCTCTGGTGAGCGGAGTCCTGTGGAAAAATAAAAAAAGAAAAAAGAGTGACACACTTGGGAGCCCCTGGTGTGGTTAAGCCGCACTCTGGGCCTGTCATGGTCGTGCCCCTCCCCCTATGCCCATGGTATCTCTAGGGCGTAATGATGTACGCGAAGAGCTGGTCTTGCAATCATGCAATGGCTGGGGTTGGGGCCGCATTGCTACGCGTGCTCGGAAAGTGCTAGGTGGTCTTGATTGATGTTACTCCGGGCGCATTTGGCTATGTCCGGTCGTTTAACAGCCGGACTCGAAAATTGCCTTAAAAGGCTGCTCTGTACTTCTGCCGCGAGAGCCGCTGTGTGTTCCTCCGTTCTGAGGGAGCGTTCAGTATTTCCGTTGACCGTGATGACTCCATGAGGGCCTGGCATCTTGAGCTTGAGGTATGCATAATGCGGTACCGCGTTGAATTTTGCAAACGCGGTTCGTCCGAGCAGAGCGTGATAGCCACTACGAACGGGACTATGTCGAAGATTAACTCCTCGCCGGAAATTATCCGGGATCCGAAGACCACTTCAGTGTGGTCGAGCTCGCACAATTGGCCTCAACACTGGTATGACGCCTTTAAAGGTCGTTTTGTAGGTTGAATCCTTGAGGGTCTATGCCCATCTTGCGACCGTGTGTCTGGTAAAGCGAGGTTCAGTTGCTTGCCGCCATCCATCAGGACTCGGTGAGGTGAAATCCATCGACGATTGGGTCTAAAACCAATGCGGCGAATCCACCATGACGGATACTGGTAGGGTGGTCCCTTCGATCGAAAGTGATCGGGCAAGGGAACCATGGGCTGAACTTTGGGGCGACTGGCTCCATCGCATATACGTCCCTAAGTGCACGCTTCCGCTCTCTTTTGGGTATATGGGTTGCGTATATCATGTTTACTGTCCGCACTTGTGGGGGAAACCCTTCATCCTCTCTTGTTCGGGCGGCCGGGTCTCTTCCTCGTCGTCATTGTGCAGCCCCTTGTCATTGTTTTCGCAATTAACTTGCTCGCTGCTTGAATACCCAACAATCTCTGTTGGTGTGATTAGCTGGCTTTTCGGGTGTGCCATGTATCTGGCAAGAGGGGTCGAGTATTCGGTCCAAATTGGACGGACCCGGGGTAGTTCTTTTGAATGGCTTCTTCCGCTGACCGGGTTTAGAGCCTCTGAATCCGGCGTTGACTGTCATATCCTCATTGCTATCACCGTTAATGCGGCGTTTGTTTTTGTTTCGACGCGACCTGCCATTGTGGTCCTTAGTATCCGGACCGCCAACATTTTTGCTGAGGTTGTTGCTACGAGCTAGCCAGCTGTCCTCTCCCGCACAGAAGCGGGTCATGAGTGATGTGAGGGCTGCCATGGATTTTGGCTTTTCCTGTCCTAGGTGCCGGGCCAGCCACTCGTCGTGGATGTTATGTTTGAAGGCTGTGAGGGCCTCTGCATCCGGACAGTCGACGATTTGGTTTTTCTTTGTTAAGAACCGTGTCCAGAACTGTCCGGTCGATTCGTCTGGCTGCATAATTATGTGTCTTAGGTCATCGGCGTCTAGTGGTTGCACATATGTGCCCTGGAAGTTGTCGAGGAATGCGGCTTCCAGGTCCTCCCAACACCCAATTTACTCTGCGGGCAAGCTATTAAGCCAATGCCGAGCTGGTCCTTTAAGCTTGAGTGGGAGATACTTGATGGCGTGGAGATCGTCGCCGCGTGCCATATGGATGTGAAGGAGATAATCTTCGATCCAAACCGCGGGGTCTGTTGTGCCATCGTAGGATTCAATGTTCACGGGGTTAAACCCTTCAGGGATTTGATGATCCATTACTTCGTCAGTGAAGCATAGTGGGTGTGCGGCGCCTCTGTATTAAGCAATATTACGACGTAGCTCAAGGGAGTGTTGCATGCTGTGTTCGGCCCGGCCGGAGTTGCTGTATCCGGCGCGATGGTAGTCGTCGTGGGTCGTGGGGCACCCACGTGATCCGTAGATAGATCTGGATCGTCTTGCCTTGTCCTCCAATATGTCCGGCGCATTCCCTCGTGGCTTCATACTTTTTGAGCGATGCCGGGGTACGGTCCTGATGGAGGGCCTAGATGCCTCTCTGTCGCGGCCACGGGGTGGTCGATCTGCCGTATTGTCCGCTGGTGATGAAGGTTTGTATGCTTCCTCCTCTAGTCGGGGGAGCAACTTGCATTTTGGGTAACTTTTGGAGGCGCGTTCGAGTTCATACTCTTCGGCCGCGAGGACCTCGGTCCATCTGTCGGCCAGCAGGTCTTGATCAGCTTGAAGCTGTTGCTTCTTTTTCTTTAGGCTATTTGCCGTGGCGATAAGCATGCGTTTAAAACGCTCTTGTTCGACGGGATCCTCTGGCACGACGAATTCGTCGTCGTTGAGGCTTGCCTCGTCTCTGGAGGGAGGCATGTAGTTTTCATCCTCCTCGTCTGCCACTCTTTTTCGAGGGCTGGCTTCCCCGTCCTCCTGTGCTGAATTATCCTAGAGGGGGTTGTCTTCGGCACTCTCTGGGGTGTTATTATCTCTGGTGCCGGAATCTCCATTCTTACTGTGGCGGGATTTAGAGCGGCGCCCCTGACGTCGGCGCTTGGGCTGTTTCTTAGAAGAATCTGCCTCCGCTGCTTCTTCGCCGTCCCCATCCTTTGGGGTGTCCACCATGTATATGTCGTATGACGAGGTGGTCTTCCGATGCCAGAGGCGCTGGTTCTTGATCGTCTCCGGCATCGCCGTCCATACCGTCGATGTCTTCGAGTCGTAGTCTAGCATGTCGGTTAGATAAATCGGCGGTGGCTACAAAGTGGGTGGTGGGTGGGCTTTAAATTTCTTCGTCGTCCGCATCCCAACCATCTCGACCGCAGATCCGCCAGGTTCTCGATAATGAGAGATGCTTTAGTGAATTTAGGATGTCGCCAAAGGGTGAGTGCTGAAAGATGTCCGCGGCTGTGAATTCCATGATCGGCGCCCAATCGGATTCGATTGGTAGGGGCGCAGGAGGTCCGGAGTCCGGCAAGGAGTCCGGCGTCTCGAAGTCACGAGCCTTATAAGGGACAAGATCAGTGTTCGGCTCCATCGCCGTAGGAGTTGCAGCTCCCGAGGCGGTGTCCAGCCACCTGTCCTCGATCTGCGCGGTCTGCTATGAACTATGGGTCGGAGCGGACTCGTGTGCGGCCTCCAGGGCGCTATCCGGCGGCAGAGCTAAATCATGCCCATCGTGACAGCGCAGCACGCTCGGCTGTGGCTCGAATCCATCGAAGATCAAGTCTCCGCGGATGTCGGCTGTGAAGTTTAGGCTTCCAAACCCGACACGATGGCGGGCGTAGCTTCGATCCGCTCCGGATGGCCAAGCGAATTGGCCCTTGATCGCGGCCGCCGAACACGAAGGTCTGTCCGGGGAGGAAAGTCTCACCCTGGATGGCATCGTTATTGATTGAAGAAGCCATCAAGCCTATCGGTGACGACACAGAGGAACTCTCAATGAAAGCACCAATGTCGGTGTCAAAACCGGCGGATCTTGGGTAGGGGTCCCGAATCGTGCGTCTAGGCGGATGGTAACAGGAGACAAGGGACACGATGTTTTTACCTGTGTTGGGCCCTCTCGATGGAGGTAAAACCCTACTCCTTCTTGATTGATATTGATGATATGGGTAGTACAAGAGTGGATCTACCACGAGATCAAGGAGGCTAAACCTAGAAGCTAGCCTATGGTATGATTGTTGTAATGGTTGTGTTGTCCTCACGGACTAAAACCCTCCGGTTTATATATACACGGAGAGGGCTAGGGTTTACAGTCGGTTACAATGGTAGGAGATCTACATATCCGTATCGCCAAGCTTGCCTTCCACGCCAAGGAAAGTCCCATCTGGACACGGGACGGAGTCTTCAATCTTGTATCTTCATAGTCTTGGAGTCTGGCTGACGATGATAGTCCGGCTGTCCGGACACCCCCTAGTCCAGGACTCCCTCAGGTACCACATCATAATCAACATAATCAGTATATGTAGAGATACTAAAATGCACACGAACAACACATGCTACCTTAACCTTGTCGCTGTTATTGAACCATTGGATATAGTAAGGATGTGGATGTGGTCTTGTGGTGAGAGATAACTTCTCCACCATATCCATGCTAGCCAAGTTGTTGCAGCTCCCTCCATCAATTATGACGTGAACAGAACGTTCCTTCACAACTCCCTTTGTATGGAACAAATTATGCCTCTGATTTTGCTTAGCTTGTGTGACCTGCACACTCAAAACACATTGAGCAACTAAACATTCATACCTGTCAGCATCTTCAGGAGCCATGTAGTTTGTCTCATGTTCTGAATCATCTCCACCATGTTCTTCACGTGTAATAAGAGCCAAAGTCTCTCATCATAGTCACTAGCGGACTCATACCCACCATCCTCAGTAGAAATCATCACATGCTGAGATTTACATTCTCTCGCATAATGACCTCTTCCCTTACAACGACGACAAATAATATCACTTGTGTGCCCTCTTGATGCCATGGAAGAAGAAGAGCTCTGTGCAGGCCCGGCAGGTGCGCTCTTGGTAGATAATGGTGGTTGTGCCTGCTTTCTTGCATCACGGATGGAGGTGGCACCTGATGGAGGTGCTGGTGCAGTGGAAGGTCGACCTGCAGAAAAGTTAGTACGCGCCAATGCTTGTCGATCCTGCACTTCACGTTCAGCTTTACAAGCAAGATGGAATAAACGAGTGATATTAGTATACTCCTTATACTCTAGAATGTTCTGAATCTCTCTATTTAATCCACCCATAAAACATGCAAGCATAGCATCATTTTCCTCAACAATACCACATTTAATCATGCCAGTTTGTAATTCCTGATAATATTCTTCTACAGAATTTCTCCCTTGTCTCAAACGCTGCAGTTTTTGAAGTAATTCACGTTGATAATATGGTGGAACCCAACGAGTACGCATAGCAGTTTTCAAAGCAGCCCAAGTAGCTGGAATAGGATATAATCTACAATGTTCAGACTGCCATACACATGCAAAACTAGTGAAAGCACAAACAGTAGCAGCAACTCATCTCTCCTCGGGATATTGTAAACATGTAAAACATTGTTCAGTTTCTAACTCCCAAGTAAGATATACATAAGGAATGTATCTACCCTCAAACGATGGAATATTCAATTTTAGTTTAGGAATATGGTCTTGATCTCGTACCTGAGGTGGTGGTGCAGGCCTACCATTGCAAATATATACCTGAGGTCGACTCTTTGGTAGTGGTTTGGTGGTCGCATCGTAGTTTCGATTTTGATCAACCTCATCTTCATAATAGTCCTCCACCTCTGCAGTAGCAGCATGAGCTACAGAAGTATCAACAGCAGTAGCAGCGGCACCAGAATTTTGTCCTGTCTCAAGAGGGATACGCTGTGCTCACCCTACTATATCGAGGCGTGAAGCTGGTGGTGGTAGACGTTTGAGTAATTCATCGAACTTGGCGTCCAACTTGGTGTCAGTTGTCTTCTTAATGTCATCCATCTTCTCCATCGCCTTTCCAAAGCTGGCCATCACATCTTCCACCTGTTGACCCAACATTTGATGAAACTTATCATGAAGCTCCTTGTTCGTCATGTTCTCCCAATCAATCTCGTCGGCTTGTTGTAAGTGCATCTAGTGCCCCTTAGTGATTTTGGTGTATTGAAGACTTATAGGTTAAGGGATTGATGCGTTTGTGAGTGTACATAGGTCTATAAGTCTATGAGGAGTTTGATATTTACAAAGAAAGTCGACCCCTAAAAATGAATTTCTTCGACTGAAGACTTTGATATTCTGAAGACTTTCTGAAGACTTTGAAAGTAAAGAAAATGGTGTGACCTTGAAGACTTGATATTCACTTGAGGAACATGGAGCGTGAAGACTTTTATTTTCGTAGTTTCATTTTCTCTTTCTTGAGTCATAGGAAACACCGTACTATTAAAGGGGTCGAGGAAATACTAAGGAAAAATTTCCATGTGATGCTCAACTCAAAATCCTACACCTATCAATCCCTTCGAGTGAAGCCATTGGAAATCTCATACTGATTCGGTCAATTTCTTGATGTGAGACGCAGCTCTTACAGTCATCGATGACTTTCTCTCGATCGAGGAGTTAGGAATTCGCCAGTGCGAATTGCCTACACAGTGAGGAACATGATAGCCTTGAGGAATTTGAGAGTCAAATTTCCGACCGTTGCTGTGCTGCGCGCCGGCTGTCCCAAAATATCTTATCCACCTAACGGTCATATCATTGAAGGGCTTTTATGTCTTATCATGTCGGGCTACTCCCTAGGCTATAAATAGCCGCCCCCTACAACCACTAGTTGGTTGGCTGCTCCGAGAGAACTTGACACTTGTCATCTGAGAGCAACCCATCCTCCGAGGACTTTGAGCGAAAATCATCTAGTGAGGAAAATCCCAAAACCAAACCCCCACAAACCCAAAGTGATTGAGCATCACTGAAGAAATTGATCCCGCGTGGATCCGACGCTTGTTACCTTTGAAGACTGTGCTTCTTCCAGACGGTTAGGCGTCAAGGTCTAGAGCATCCAAGAGGAATTGTGGATTGCCAAGTGACCAAGTCTGTGAAGGTTTGGAAGTCACCTAAAGACTTAACACGAGTGATTGGACGAGGCCTGTGTGGTCTTAGTTCAAGGAGAATACGGTGAGGACTGGGTGTCCTGAGTTGCGGCTCGAGAGGCGGGTGTCCGGATGCGTGTCCTCGAGTTTAAATACTCGGCCGCTCAACCAGACGTATAACCGAGACAGCAGTTGGAACTGGTTTACCAAATCATTGTCTTCACCAACTAACTGGTTCTATTCCCTCAACCCTTCCATTTCCTCATTCTTTGTATTGAATGTTGTTCATATCGTGCGTGAAGACTTTGATGAAGACTTTCTCAAATTCCTCGTTCAATTTCTTGATCTGTTTGTCTTCATCTTGTTATCTGTGTTTACGCTTTACGTACTCTGTGCTAGTCTTCATTTCATCATGATGACCATGCTTGTATCTGTTATGCTTACTTCGAGTACTTATTCCGTTGCTAGTAGTTCTTGATGAAGGAATTTCCTCACCGCAAATTCCTCGATGAAGAATTCATAAAATCGCCTATTCACCCCCTCTAGTCGATATAACGCACTTTCAATTGGTATCGAGCAAGGTACTCCTTGTTACGTGTGATTTTAGTTTAACCTTTGGAGTTTCAGTTATGTCGACCGCAGTATGATCAAGGTCTCGGCTGGGTGTCCTACCTTTGATGGGACGGACTACCCCTCTATGGAAGAACAAGATGCGAATGCATCTTGAGGCAATTGATAACGATCTCTGGTATGTTGTGGAAAATGGTGTTCCCTCTGTCTCACCCTCACTAAACGCTGCCGATGTGAAGAGATTCAAGCAACTCGATTCTCAAGCGAAGAATATCATATGTGGCCATCTGAGTAAAGGACAGTATGGAAGAGTGAGTGCTTTGGAAACTGCTAAGCTTATCTGGGATAGGCTGTCCAAAGTGAATGAAGGAGTCTCAACTCAGCGTGACTCTTGAGTTAATGTTCTTCGGAATCTCTTCAACCGCTTCAAAAGACTCGACAATGAAAATGTCCAACAAACCTTTGATCGCCTCACTGACATTTCAAATGAGCTTCAAGCCCTCGATGCCACTGACATCACTGATCATTAAGTGGTGAAGAAACTGTTGAGATCGCTTGATTCCTCATTTGACACTCTGGGACTGATGATACAAGAACGTGCTGATTACAAGTCTCTTGATCCTGCCGATATCCTCGAAAGGCTAAATACTCACGAGTTCCAACTTGCTGAAAAGAGAGATCTCTATGGTTCAAACTATGGCAAACCACGTGCCCTGAAGGCCAAGGCTATGTCTGACTCTGAATGTGAGGATTCTAGTAGTAGCCTTGGTGATTCTGAAGAATTGAGCCAGGAGCTAGCACTGCTCGTGAAGAAATTCCAGAAGTTCTCAAGACGTGGTCGCTTTGGAAAATCCTCAAGAGGCAGCGATTCCTCATCCAGTGACTATAAGAGAAGGCTGTGCCACAAATGCAAGAAACCTGGTCACTATATCCAAGATTGTCCTCAGTGGGAAAAGGAAATGAAGAAGAAGAAATACAAGGATTACAGTTCTGATGATGCAAAGAAGAAGAAGAAGAAATCGTCAAAATCTTCGTCATCAAAATCCTCGAAGTCTTCATCTCACAAGAAGAGCAGCTCCAAGAAGGCTCGGGCATTCATTGGCAAGGAAATGGACTCTGAAGCTGAATCTGAGGAAAATGATGAAGAGGAGGCATCTGAAGAATCTGAATCTGGTGTGGCGAGTCTGGCCTTCGCTACTACTTTCGTCAGCAAGTCCATCTTCAACACTGAAGAAACTGACTCAACCGACAAGCCTGATGAAGATAATGATGACTATGCTCCCACCTATTGCTTCATGGCAAAAGGTGCAAAGGTACTCAAATACAACTCCTCTGAATCTAGTGAAAATGAATCTGATGAGGATCTCAAGCCCAGCTACTCTAAACTTGCTAAGATTTTTGTGAAACAACAAAGGGCTTTTGAGAAGGTTCAAAACATGCTAGACAAAAGTGATGATATGTTGGGTGAAGAAATGGATCGCACTAAAGCCCTGACTGAAAATCTTCAGAGACTTCAGTCTAGGTTTGATAACCTTCAAAGTCATCATAACACTCTCTTATCTGATAATGAGAAACTTTCTTATGAATTTCTTCAAGAAAAGAAAGATCATGAGAAGCTTTCCTCTGAATCTCTTCAAAGGAAGGAAGATCTTGAAAAGCTAAGAGTGTGTTATGAAGATCTTCAGAAGGAGCGCGATTCATTACTAACTCAGCAAATCAGCGTTTCTCAGGAAGAATTTGTTCCTCCATGCTTAAAGTGCATTGAACGTGAATCTGCTAATTCTTCACCTGAATGTTCAAATGCTTCAACTATTACAAATTCTTCACCTGCCTCTGCTATCACTAATTCCTCATCTGAGGACATTGCTAGTATCACTAACAATGCAGGTTGAAGGAATTGTACATGACGAGCATGTACAAAAGCCTCAAAGGGCATCGACTCTTTGTGATGTGCTTAAAAGCAGATCCTCAATGAAACCCTAGGAAAGAGGGTATTGCCTTTGAGAGGAAACTCAATGCTTGATGGAACATATTGGAAGCCCGAGCGGTACCCCAAAACCTCATGGGTTGTCGCAAAGCGACCTCCAGTTGATCCATCTAACTTATCTGGCTTTACATGTGAATCTCCTCATTCTTCTGATGAGTCATTTGACTCCAACTATAAACTGTTCAAAAATCAGAATGGGGAAGTATTTGCTAGATATGTTGGCACTAACTGCAGGAACGGTTCCCCTATGAAGAAAATCTAGGTTCCAAAGAAGTGCCTTGAAAGTCTTCAGGTGAATGTCCTCATGACACCACCAGTGAAGAACAGGAACCCCAGATCAAATTCTTCATATGGATCCAAGTCCTCATACGGACCAAATTCCTCACATGGATCAAAATCCTCAAAAGGATCAAAGTCCTCATATGATTATCATCGTGCTAACAACTCTATCTCGCAGGGTAGAGATAAGGGCTATGAATATGTGCATTATTCTTCAAACCATTATGTTCATATGTCCTCGAAGAATTTCTCTACTTATTCATATGCTTACCCTAACCCCTCTTATGTGAAACGAAATGGTTTGGCATCTTTGCCACCATTCTCATATGGTGCTCGCAGAGTGATGAATTCTTTGCCGCCCCTCCAGATGTGGGTGGTGAAGAAAAAGAACTAATCTCTTCTGCAGGGTCAGGTCTCCAGACGTGCTTTAATGTCTGAAGAATTTGATGGGGACCTGACGAAAATGCCTAAAAGGACGCAGGCGAATCATGATGAAATGAACTTTCATTTCACACGTCCTCATACCGCTATATCTGTTTACTGCTTGATGAAATTCATCTGATGAACTTGATATCATGTTCTTCACTGATGAAGCATATGAGATTGTAAGCTACACTAATTCATCTACAGGATGATCAACCCAAAACCACTGAATGGGTCCTCGATAGTGGATGTACAAATCACATGACTGGTGACAAGAATCTATTGATGGACGCTCCCTTATCACCGTCACCTCTGAAGCATATCATCTTTGGTGACAAAGGCAAAAGTCAGGTATTGGGTCTTGGTAAGGTTGCAATCTCTAAGGATAAACACATGGACAAAGTCATGCTTGTTGAGTCCTTAGGATACAACCTCATGTCAGTCTCAATGCTTTGTGATCTTGATATGGTTGTTGTCTTTGGCAAGTATCGCTGTGTTGTGATTATGGAAGCTGACAATTCCAAAGTCTTCGAAGGCTTTAGGAGAGGAGATTTGTATATTGTTGATTTCTCTACAGGACCACAACCAGCCGTGTGCCTACTTGCAAAAGCTTCAGAAGGCTGGCTATGGCATCGACGACTTGGTCACGCAGGCATGAGGAATTTGAACACGCTTGCGAAGAAGAAGCATGTCATTGGCATTGAGAATGTCAAATTCCTCAAGGATCACTTGTGCGGAGACTGTGAAGCTGGAAAAATGACCAAGGCCAAGCATCCAGCAAAGACTATCATGACCACTACTCGACCATTTGAATTGCTTCACATGGACCTCTTCGGACCTAATCATTACTCAGCAGTCACTAATGATGCATCTCTATATGGTTTTGTCATTGTTGATGATTATTCTCGATATACATGGGTACACATTGTTACTTATAAACATGAAGTGCAGGAAGTCTTCAAACGATTTTCCTCGAGGGCTTCAACCAACTTTGGTGTGAAGATCAAGCACATCAGAAGTGACAATGGAACTGAGTTCAAGAATTCCGGTCTTGATGCCTATCTTGATGAACTTGGTATTACTCATGAGTTATCTGCTCCTTATACTCAGCAAAATGGCGTCGTGGAGCACAAGAACAGAACTCTTGTTGAGATGGCTCGCACTATGCTTGATGAATACAAAACGCCTCAGCGTTTTTGGATTGATGCAATTGATACTGCGTGCCACATCATCAACAGAGTATATCTTCACAAATTCTACAAGAAAACAGCCTATGAACTCCTCACCGACAAGAAACCCAATGTGAGTTATTTCAAAGTCTTCGGTGCTAAATGTTGGATTAGAGATCCTCACCACAACTCTAAATTTGCACCGAAAGCACATGAAGGGTTTATGCTTGGTTACGAAAGGACTCGACACCCTCTGAGTCTTCAACATTGTTCTCGCACAAGATTGTTGACATTGTAGATGTGCGGTTCGATGAAACTAATGGCTCGCAAAGAGAGCACCTACCTTCGTGTTAGATGAACCAGCACCGAGGATTCTATCAAGTTCAAGGCAACCGAGGATGTCATTCCTACTAAAGAATCTCATCAAGAATTCATTCCTGCTCATGAAGAACGCCGAGTGATGCACCAAGAACATGATGAGGAAAATGGTGTCAAGAAAATGCTGATCAAAATCCTCAAAGACAACCAGCTCATCCTCGCATTGCAAAAGAAGTGCAAGTGGAGAAGATCATCGATGACATTAGCGCACCAGGTCCTCTCACACGCTCAAAAGCTTCACATTTATCTAACTTTTGTGGGCACTATGCTTTTGTCTCTATCACAGAGCCCACTAAGGTAGATGAAGCATTTCGAGCGGAGTGGATCTGAGCTATGCAAGAAGAATTACATCGATTCGAGCTTAACAATGTCAGGAATTGGTCAATCGCCTGATCCTCGCAAGCATAATATCATTGGCACAAAGTGGATCTACCGCAACAAGCAAGATGAAAATGGCCTTGTGGTGAGGAATAAGGCACGACTAGTAGCTCAAGGCTACACAGGTTGAAGGAATTGATTTCGCTGAAACTTTTGCACTGTTGCTAGACTTGAGGCTATTCGCATATTACTTGCCTATGCTAACCATCATGATATCATCTTATATCAAATGGATGTGAAAAGTGCATTCCTCAATGGTAAGCTTGAGGAAGAAGTATATGTTGCTCAACTCCTGTGTTTTAAAGATCCAAAGAATCTCGACAAAGTCTTCAAACTCAATAAGGCCCTCTATGGCTCAAGCAAGCCCTCGGCGTGGTATGATACATTGAAGGAATTCTTCGTGAAGAATGGCTTCACACCGTTCATTCGACCCTACTCTCTTTACTAAATCTTATGATGGTGAACTGTTTGTGTGCCAAATATATGTTGATGATATTATCTTTGGTTGTCTCGACCAACGTTATAGTGATGAATTTGCCTATATGATGAGTGAAGAATATCAAATGTCTATGATGGGAGAGTTGAAATTCTTCTTAGGTCTTCAAATTAAATCGGCAAGCAATGGCATATTCATATCTCAGAGAAATACCTCAAAGATGTCTTGAGGAAATTCGCTTGCAAGATTGCAAAGCGTCAAATTCCTATGCTCACAAATGGCCATCTATGCAATCGATGAAAATGGTATTGACTTGATCACAAGGTATACCGCCCATGATTGGTTCTTTATTGTACTTATGTGCATCTAGGCCAGATATAATGCTTAGTGTTTGCATGTGTGCCCGATTTCAAGCTGCACCAAGGAATCACACCATAAGGCTGTGAAGCATATTCTTTGATATCTAGCTCACACACCAACACTAGGATTATGGTACCCCAAGGGCTCTGCTTTTGATCTCGTTGGATATTTCGACTCGACTATCTTTGGTGATCGTGTGGACCGCAAGTCAACATCCGCACTTGTCATTTCCTCGGACGATCTTTGGTCCATTGGTCCTCGAAGAAACAGAGCTGCGTATCTTTATCTCATCGCAAGCTGAATACATTGCTGCTGGCTCATCTGTGCTCAAGCGCTTTGGATGAAGCAAACCTCAAGGACTATGGCGTCAACGTGAAGAATGTGCCTCTCCTCTGCGACAATGAGAGTGCCATCAAAATTGCTCACAACCCAGTTCAGACTCAAGACAAAGCACATTCAGATTCGTCATCATTTTCTTCGTGATCATGTGTTGAAGGGCTTACATCTCCATCGAGCATGTGAAGATCAAGAACAGCTAGCTGATATCTTCACTAAGCCCTTGGATGAGAATAGATTTAGCAAGTTGCGGTGTGAGCTAAATATCTTAGAGTCTTCGAATGTTCTTTGAAAAGGACACACATCCTAACACTTATGCAAAATTGATGACTTAGATGTGCAACACATGAAGAAACGTTTTTCTTCAATCAATGAAGAATAACACTCTAAGTGTGAAGAAATTAATGAAGAATTTGATTCTCAGAACCCGACGACAATTGTACGCGGCGTCTGAAATCATTATTCTTATACGGTGGGTCACGCCACCACAAAAAGTTGAAAATCTTCAATTTGAGTTTTTCCTCATTTTTGAAATTCTTCAGTTTTTCAAATTCTTCAACTTTGCAAAATCTTCACTAGTTCCATCGTTTTTCTTCATTGGCTATATACATATATATGAGTTTATGTCCTCTATAGCATTCACTTATGGCTATTTCTTCAAGTTGCGTTTTCTGCTAAGTGAATGTGATCGGACCCTTCCCCCACTATGCTATACTCAACCCAATCTATTCACAAATTCTTCATGTGTGTTCTATTTGAAACTCGTTCGAAGTCTTCACTGTGTCCTTGTCAGCTGAAGAAATTGCGAACGAAACCTTTAAAATGAATCTTATCCAGATTTTCGGTTTTACCGCTCAAACCGTTCCGCATCCCACGATGCATTATTTTATTCACCCACGATCTTACACGATCTTATCTGCACAGTACGTGGGTGACACATGTCACGTGAAGGAGAAAGGGCAGGGGCATGTTCGTCCCAAAATCTTCGGGCGAACAGTTTTTCACTGTGGCTATAAATACCCCTCTCCCCTTCCTCACTTCATTTACTCCGCTCGACCGCTGTCTCTCGCTAGAGCTCCTCAAACCCTAGCGCCGCCGCTACTCCATCGTCGCCGATGAGGAAGAGCTTTGTTGTCTCGACCTCGTCGCCGTCAGATTTCAGCGCGATTATGAAATCTTCACTCCGCCGCCGCCGTAGCTATTTCCCTCTGCCAAGTTAGGGCGTGGGAGATCGAACCGAACGAACTTCACATCTGTTCATCTCAGTTTGTCGTGTTCTTCATTTCAGGTAATTAAAAGTTACTTTTATTACTCACTTTGATTCTCAAACTTTCCTGAAAATCTTCAAAGGTGTTTTATTCTTCAAATCTTCACACATATGAACACCTCACACACTGTATGCTCTTGATCCATTTCTCTAAGCAATCATTTTCTTTAAGATTCCTCAATTGTGTGGATTTTCGATCTATACAACTCTGGAACCTAAGACAAAGAGCGCTTAGTAAAATTCCTCAAGGCTCAACTAGTCAAATTCCTCAAAACTTGTCTTTTCGAAAAACCTTCTGAGAACGCATATGACCTCTCCAAATTCCTCGCACCTACACTGCTCACAGTACTCATGTCCATTGCTGAATCACTAGGTTCTCATCAACTTAACTCATTTGCAGCTGCCTCTCGAAGAAAAATTGCATACTTCTTCAGAGTGTTCAATTGTTCAAATTCCTCATCTGAAGAATATGGCTGAAGGAAAGAGAACGCAGAAAGGAGGAAAGAGGCATGAGGTCATGACTGCTTTCGAGATCCTTGATGAACTCTATAAGGACTATTGCACACCTGATGAAGCCAAGTTTGGCAAAGAGAACAAAAATCAACGTAAAGTGCGCATTCAGAGGATTGAACGGAGATGGGCACGAGAATGGAGGGAATATTGATATGTTACTCCAAAGTACATGAAGAAATTCGCCTTAAATCCTCCATGCCCAAGAGCTCCATTGGCACCTGGCCAATTAGTTGATCCCACCAGCATCAAGCATGGTGAGGACTTTCCTGAAGAATGGGCTAAGCGCCAAGCTAAACTGGCAAGACAAGCCAAGGAGGCAGTGAGGAAATTCAATGAGGATTCTGCTGCTGCTGCTGCTACTGAGGCCTTGGTCAAACCAAGGAAATCATTGCCAAAGAAGCCTGCTCGCAAGCCAAGTGCTTCACCGACAGCGCCCTCACGGCCCAGTTCCTCAGCTATGCCCTCACGGCAAATTCCTCAGACCGCTACTGCTCCATCAAAGTCCTCAACTCCTGTGCATCTCGCTACATGCCAAAGGACTACTGGTTTTTCAATTGCTTCGTGTCTCGGCAAGTTCCTCACCGCACTAATGTCCTCATCAGTCCCACACTTGTTGAAGACTAAAGCAACAGCTGGACACGGTCCTCGGCCAAGTCCAAGGAAGAAACAGGTTGCATTCCACGTGCCCTCTGATGATGAAGCTTCTGATGAAGAACTTGCAGAAATCATTAGAGACAGACAAGTGAAGGCCGCTAGAGCCAAAGGCACATCTGTGCCACTACTTTTGGATCCAAAGAAGATACTTGATTACATTGATCTATGGCACAAGGATCCAAACACTCCAATGCCCGATCTGCCTCTGACGCCTGGTCAAAGTCACATGATGACCCATTTCATCACTCAAGAGAAATGGAAATTTGAGAAGGCAAGAGAAATAAAGAGAGCTCAATACAGGAAGGAGAAGCTCCTGAAGAAGAATGTTGTCAAAATGACACCTGAGGAACTTCTCCAGGCTCAATCTGAAATCCAAGCCCTCAGCAAAGACTTCGATGCATACAATGTTGATTGGCAAGGAGCCAAAGTGAGATTAAATCAACTCGACGAAGAAAATGACAACTATTGCAGCCCCATCGCAACAAGAAAATCCACAGTGCTGCAGACTCGCTCAGCTTCTTTGAAGAACATGCCAAGACCACTGATGACTTTCAACCTGGCGATGAAAATACAAGTTCCAGTACCGATGACTCCATTCCACCACCGAAGAAATTGCCGTGGCATCCACTAGTGGTGCGCAGAAATCGAAGAAATCAGGCAACCGTGCATCGGCCATACCAAGAAAATCAACCAGATTCCTCAGCTCCTCCCGCGCCTACACCAACTCCAATTCTTCCTTCTGCCTATGAAGTGAAGAAGACCAAGGCTGCAAAGCGAGCTGCAGTGAAGAAAAGGAAGGCATCAGCTATGTCAAATTCTTCGGCGGCGAAGAAAATGAAGCCAATGACCAGCTCTCTTGAAAATCCTATTGATGCCATTCCGATTTCCTCCATGTCATCAAAGGAAATTGTTCCTTATGGAGAAGACTACAAGATCCCAAGCGGATCTGATGAAGAAAATCATTCACTGCTACGTCAGAGCAGCTTGATGAAGAAATTGAAGTGGAAGCATTCCCTTCAACGCCAGTCGTTTCCTCACCTATGCCTCAGTTCACAGCTGAAGAGGCTGGTGTTGAGGAAATTGAAAATGAAGATGAAGATGAAGATGTGGATATTGGATGCACTACACCAGTGATGAATGATGACTTTTGGGAAAGTCAGCATCCCAATACTCCTCCATTCACACCGATCCAACAGATTCCTCAGTCCCCGGCAACCACAGTTCAGATGGGCTCTGAAGAAACTCATCCCACTCCTTCTATTCATGAAGAAATTCTAGCCGCTAGTGCTGAAGAACCTGCTGTTGCTGATCCTCAAGTTGCACAAGAAGAGGAACCAGAAATTCCTCAGCCTGAAGAACCTGAGCTCGCGATTCCTAAGGTTGTGCTACAAATCACTGACACTCCTCTGCCCAAGACGAAGAATCCGTTCTCAAGCAAGCAAAAATTCAAGGCTGAAGACTTCTTTTCTGAGCATGTGTTCTTCACTGATTATAATCCATATGACTCTGCTCGCATAAGGAAGAGGCATTTCTGGACTGCTAGTCAAGCCAACTTCTATTCCTCAGTGCTATTTGACAAGGACAAAATCTTCGATCATGAACATATTCCTCGTGTAGATATGGAATCTCTGCCATGCTTCGAGCCAGTCCTCAGTGTTATTCAAGATGCAGGACTACTGAACTTCTGCATTGATATCTGTGATTGGAATGAAGAACTCATTCTTCAATTCTATGCCACACTGCATATCACCGGAGATGCTAAAGATGTCAATTCATGGGTGTTGGATTGGATGACTGAAAATACTCATTATAAGGCACCAGCAACTGAATTGCTTCGTGTCCTTCCTCTTGATCCTCCCCATGACAGTGCACGTTGCATCTACAATGACCCTGAACTGACGAATCATTATATGCAAGTGCTCATGAAGCCTTTGAAGCCTGGGCAGGCCCCACGAACCAAATTCCTCGTCAAGGAATTGCTCTATGTGCCTCGGACTGTCTATCGCATTCTGACGAAGACAATGAGTCCTATCAAAGGCGACGACTCAAATGATGAAGATGTCATTGGCATCATAAAGAACATGCTTTTCAACATCATTCATGGCGTTCCCGTCAACTTCCATGATTTCTTCATGAGGACTCTGGCAAACGTTGCTATGTCACCATTCAAGCTGAAGCCCTACGCGCATTGGATTATGAGATTCATAAGGGCAAGATCTTCACTGAATTACAAGCCTGACACTCTGAACCATGGTAGCTACTTGCCTCCCATTGAAGTCCTCAAGCGACCAGTTTCATCATCTGATGATAAAGGCAAGGCAACTGTTGTGATCGATGAAGGCACTCGTCCATTGGATGGTCAATTTCGTCTGCGCTACATCTTATTCTACCAATGATGACTCGCCACACATGACCCGCCCCAAATACCTCAAAGAAAGCAAAATCCTCAAGCCACAAGACCTGTGGTGATGATCGATCGTGAGTTACTCCTCAATCTTCATCAGAAGGTTGACGGCAATCACAAATGGGTGAAGCGTCAGTTTGGTGCACTTCTTCACAATATGACTTCAACACACAATGCAGTGAAGAAAAACCACTACTACCTTCATGAAACCCTCAACCGCACTGGCTATCATCACTCATGCCTATAGCTATTTGAAGAACTCAAGACTATGGGTCTCAAGGAAGAATTTGGTGGTGCGCACCTCCTCCAAGAAATTCAAGAGGGTCAAAGTTCCTGATCTGGTGGCCAGCTCTTATTCTTCATCGCGCGACACTGATGAGTATGAAGATTTGGACGACACTGCGGCAGGCCCTGCTACAACAAACAACCCCGACAACGCTGGCGCTCCTCCATCAACTTAAAATTCTTCAGGGGCGTTAGTCCTTAGTTTTGATCCTTTTCATCATTTGATGACAAAGGGGGAGAAATCTGAGTTAGTCTTCAAGCGGGTCTATACTAAGGGCGTTTTTTTTTCTTAAGTTACAACTCTCGTTCTTCCGAAACTCTTATTGGATCGAGTTGTAAGCTTAAAACCGATGGTGCCTCGATACTTTTGAACGGTGCTCTGATGCTTTTGATGCACTGAGCTCTGATACTTTTGATGTACTATTCTGCATGCTTATTCCTCGTTAATATTATTGCACGCATGCTGAATTACATCAGGCACCATATTTCATCATGCATTTCAAATTCTTCATATTATATATCAAATGCGTGTATGAATTACAAGATATAGGGGGAGATCTCCATGATTCAATTCTTCAAATGTGCATTGCCTCAAAAGCAAATTCCTCACTATGCACATATTTAGGGGGAGTTCTTCTATATCTTGCAATCAAATTCCTCAATATCAGTATTTACACTTCATATGTTTATCCCCATTGAAAATTTAACCTATGTTGTCATCAATCACCAAAAAGGGGGAGATTGTAAGTGCATCTAGTGCCCCTTAGTGATTTTGGTGTATTGAAGACTTATAGGTTAAGGGACTGATGCATTTGTGAGTGTACACAGGTCTATAAGTCTATGAGGAGTATGATATTTATAGAGAAAGTTGACCCCTAAAAATGAAGTTCTTCAACTGAAGACTTTGATATTCTGAAGACTTTGAAAGTGAAGAAAATGGTGTGACCTTGAAGACTTGATATTCACTTGAGGAACATGGAGCGTGAAGACTTTTGTTTTCGTAGTTTCATTTTCTCTTTCTTGAGTCATAGGAAACACCGTACTGTTAAAGGGGGTCGAGGAAATACTAAGGAAAAATTTCCATGTGATGCTCAACTCAAAATCCTACACCTATCAATCCCTTCGAGTGAAGCCATTGGAAATCTCATACAGTTCGGTCAATTTCTTCAGTGATAGAGACGCAGCTCTTACGGTCATCGATGACTTTGTTCGATCGAGGAGTTAGGAATTCACCAAAGTGTGAATTGCCTACACAATGAGGAACATGATAGCCTTGAGGAATTTGAGAGTCAAATTTCCATTATTCTTTGTCTTCTTGGCCACCTGTCCCAAAATATCTTATCCACCTAACGGTCATATCATTGAAGGGCATTTATGTCTTATCATGTCGGGCTGCTCCCTAGGCTATAAATAGCTGCCCCCTAGAACCACTAGTTGGTTGGCTGCTCCAAGAGAACTTGACACTTGTCATCTGAGAGCAACCCTTCCTCCGAGGACTTTGAGCGAAAATCATCAAGTGAGGAAAATCCCAAAACCAAACCCCCACAAACCCAAAGTGATTGAGCATCACTGAAGAAATTGATCCCGCATGGATCCGACGCTTGTTACCTTTGAAGACTGTGCTTCTTCCAGACATTTAGGCGTCAAGGTCTAGAGCATCCAAGAGGAATTGTGGATTGCCGAGTGACCAAGTCTGTGAAGGTTTGGAAGTCACCTGAAGACTTACCATGAGTGATTGGATGAGGCCTGCGTGGTCTTAGTTCAAGGAGAATACGGTGAGGACTGGGTGTCCTGAGTTATGCTCGAGATCGGGTGTCCGGGACTGCGTGTCCTCGAGTTTAAATACTCAGCTGCTCCAACCAAACGTACAACTGAGACAGCAGTTGGAACTGGTTTACAAAATCATTGTCTTCACCAACTAACTGGTTCTATTCCCTCAACCCTTCCATTTCCTCATTACTGTATTGAATGTTGTTCATATCGTGCGTGAAGACTTTGATCAAGACTTTCTCAAATTCCTCGTTCAATTTCTTGATCGTTTGTCTTCATCTTGTTATCCTGTGTTTACGCTTTCTGTACTCTGTGCTAGTCTTCATTTCATCATGATGACCATGCTTGTATCCTGTTATGCTTACTTCTGAGTACTTATTCCGTTGCTAGTAGTTCTTCAGTAAGGAATTTCCTCACCGGCAAATTCCTCAGTGAAGAATTCATAAAAATCGCCTATTCACCCCCCTCTAGTCGATATAACGCACTTTCACTTGTGGTCCTGCCATAGTTAGCAGCAATAGAAACAGACAGGAATATGATCCTACAGACTACTGGAAAATGGTGGTGGTGGCCTGGTGGGGTGCCACAAATCCATCAAGCAAATCTCAAATTCTTACTAGTTCTTACCCAGTAGTAGGTGGTGATCGGCAACCGTTGTAGTCAAAACTCTCAAAGCTTGGATAGAGCGATTACCAGGGAGAGTCAAATGCACAACGTAGATGTATGTGGAGCTGGGAAGGCTTATAATATGGTAGCAAAAAGGGTCAGCAATAATTAATTCAGAGATGCAAAGTTGAATAAACGCTCAACGATGGTATCGTGCTGGTCCTAGGCTAGACCGTGCTAGAGACGCGAGCCTAGAACACTAACAAAATCACAGGGGGGCACGTAATCAAGGGAGGAGCACACTCTGAATTTTTTTCCTTTTTTGCACTTTTTTCCTCTTTTTCTTACTCCGCAACAATTTTTTTCGAAGAAGTCTACAAATGGTCTAAAAACTGCCTTGCCAGAATTTTCCAGACTTCGTTTTTTTAACTGTAACTATTTTTTTACTACGGGTGGCACGGAAGTTGGGGAGTCCGACTTGGTCACGACTCAGAGTATGCCACGATCTGGAAATCGAAAACAAAGGAACAAATAGTGGACTCGGACTAGGACTGGTGGCAGAGATGAATCTGGTGGAACTTGGGCAGGTGATGATGGTATACGATAGGCGGTGGAGCACGGACTGGTGGGAAATCTGTGTGGAGGTGGATTCAGTTTATCGTGATGGCGGTGAATATGTGGTATATGGCAGCGGTGATGATGATGGTGCTATATGGCAGCGGTGATGACGATGCTGGTATATGGCAGCGGTGGTGATGATGGTGGTATATGGCAACTGTGATGACGATGGTTGTATATGGTAGCGGTGATGACGATGGTGCGGCGGCGGCGTGACAACTTGTGAACAGAACTCGAAACTCTAAAGGACTAGACACTAAGACTAGCAACTCGACACGATGATGCAACCGCAAATTCAACAAAGCAAAAACTCTAAAAAAGATTATGCAAAGGCTCAGATTGGTTCGGATAGGATGAACTAACCCTAATTTTTTGGCTTTTTCGTGGACTAAAGGTATGAAGAACAGACTCGATCTAAACACGAAAAACTATAAAATCTCACCGAGCAACCTGGAAATCTGATACCACTTGATAGAGGTGGGGTGTCCCGATCTTTCGATGAGATGATAACTATCGATTTGGTAGACTTTGACGATCCAACTACAAAAGTGCACGACGTTGCACCTTAGCAATCGCTAAACCAATCTCCTGAGGTTACTGACTATGCCGGAAGCACGATCAGCCTGATCACGAAGGTCTATTCCTGCATGCAATCAAAGAACAAGCAAGAATATGATAAAGCAATCTGAATATTGCGAATATATATGAAGTGTTGATAAAAGTGGGGTTTCATAAGTGGTCTTGGTCTGGTCATTGGACACAAACGAAGTACACAAAGTTGTAGCGATGGCTAACTTTTAACTAAGTAAAACCCAAAGTCTAAACGACGCCCTAAGGGTTGTACATATGGAGGAAGATGGGGGAAATTTCGTGGCCCTTGGGAAGGGGTCCGAAACCAACCCTATCTCTTGTTTCCCCACACATACGGACTCTAAAAACAGCCTATACTCAAGTATTTCGAAACTACATGGGCCTGGCCCAACAATAAGGTGACGCAGCACCTAGAATAGCCTCTGGACGAAATTTATGAAGTAGCATCTTGTATATTTTGTCCAAGGCTTCATGCACTCATTATGGTGGCTTCAACGTCCTGAAATCATCTTGTAACTCCGTTCTTGTTCCCCTTGCGCATGCCATCATCTCCATGCTTGTTCTTGCTCCAATGTTCATCCTTCTCCAAGCTAGGACCTTCATTTGTAAGCAAAACAAATGTATCCAATTTAGGCAGCATCATATTCTCATGAACATTAGAAACATTACCAAGAAACGAAAGTAGTTGGTAATTTAATTGGCGTGGGCGAGCTCTAGTAATTGGTCCAGTATGTATAGCAGCAGAGGCTGTGGGTGTAACAATGGTACTGATGTCCTCATCAATGGGTACCTACACAAAAGAGACACAAACCCAAGTGTGTGCATGGTAAGTGTACACATCATCCATCATGTGTATGTGATAGTGAGAGTTAGCACAAGATAAGCAATGCTTAAAGAAATTTGAAGCACGATAGAGAAACATGCCATCCATCATGAAAGAATAGTTATCATGTATGGCACGATGGGGACACAAATTAGAGCAAGTATTTGGCACAACAATAGCATTTTTATTCATGGGATGCATATGGTGCACACAATCATGGGAATCATGCAAATCATAGGATGTATCAAAGTCACCTAATATGTATGAGGAAACTATGGGGGTCTCCTCATGAGCAATATCGGAATCACCATATGGAGAGTATTGAAAACATGGCAAACAATGCATGTCTGAAGCTAGGTTTTCATGGCATGGCATGTGATATAAATGATGCAAAGGAAGCATATCATTATCATCACAAGAAAAACAAATGCCAATAACCATGGGATTGTCATCTATGCCATATTGCAAATTGGGTTAATTTTAATGGCATATGCATAGTCACTATGATGGGATTGCAAGTAAGACATATGATTGATCTCATGCATAGCATATGACTAGTCAAGCGGATTATCAAACATGATGTGACCAAGAGAATTATCACAAGAAATCCTATGCAACATGGCATCAGAACTAATAGACTCCACATGACAATCATCAAACTCATCATAAATGGGTAAATCATTGCATGGGGAAATCATGCTAACATGAAGCATGGTAATAGGTGGATCAACATCATGCAAGCAATCAATGTCAAGAATGTGCACTAGTGGGACTAGAGCATCACCTTCACCTATGTTACCTTTCTCATTACACTCATGTGGTGTAGGTGAGGTGGAAAAGAACAAATCATGGTCAACGTCATCATCGTGAGGGAACCATCCGGGGGGTTCATCATAGTCCACTGTGGCCATCGTCATGTCCAAAGGGAGGACGAAGTCGTCGAGGATCGGTGCGTCATCATATATGGGACCTAGTACCAAATGAGAAGACACAATAGAGGTAGAGGGTAAGTCGTTAGAAATCGAAATGGCCTCACATGCCCTATCAACTACCTCACTCTCCCTATGTGGCGGTGGCTCACTCACTCCCTCATGGTAGGTGCACTCAATGTCACATATGGTGGAGTCACTCAAATCACTCAAGTGGTTGTGGTGGTGGCTCTCCTCGCATGGGAATTAGGGCAACTTGTCATATATGGGGATAGTGGTGAAGTCACTCTCACTCTCAATATGGTGGCAAAAGTCACTCAAGTCATCATACGTCGCCGTGGTCGAAGGGAAAATCCCATGCTCAACCATCTCGTAGTCGTCGTCGTGGATGAAGGCCTAAGATGGCACATCATCACTCTCGTCGTGAATGAAGGTCGAATTTGGCACATCATCACTCTCGTCGTGGATGAATGCCGAAGATGGCACGTCATCACTTTTGTCATGGATGAAGGCCGAAGATGGCATGCCATCACTCTCGCCATCTTGTAGCATGGTCATTGCAAAGTGAGCTCAGGGTCGAGTAGACTTGGCCTTTTTGAGTTCTTGCTCAGCCTTGAGAGCACCAATGTATAGGTCGTCGAGGGACTCGTAGTTGTTGTTGAAGATAGTCTTGACAATGTTGTTGGTCAATCCCATCATGAAGTAGAACTTCATCCAAATGGGTTCGTCCACACCGGCTCGTCGCAGGCTTCCTTCATGCTCTTGAAGTACTCGTCGAGGGACTTCAATCCTTGTATGGTGTTCTCCAATTGGTGTTGAAGATGTTCCGTGTAGGTTGGAGGCACGAACTCTCACCGCAAAGCTCTCTTCGTCTTGGGCCAACTCATGTTGTAGCGCTTTGAAGGTGTGTGAAGCCACCATGCTGATGCGTATTCATGGAAGTTACTTGTGGTGCACTTCACTTGATCTTCGGGAGGAACTTGATGTAGCTTGAGGTAGTCGTCCATTAGGCGCTCCCACTCGAGATACTCCTCGGGTTCTTGAGTCCAATAGAATGAAATCGCATGGTCGGTGTCAAGGTCGTAGGAGCTCGAGGGAGTAGTGGACTTGAGCTCGTGGAGTAGGCGAAGATGATGTACGTCCAAAGGTGAAGATGCCTTGTAGTCACTTTGTGAAGATGCCATCGTAGTCGAAGAAGCCGTAGTCTTGGGGTTGATGTTGCGGCTCTGTATAGCCCATGTACACGGGGTTATCGGAGGCCGTGTGCATGGGGGTCGAGGGCCTGTGTGCACGGGGTTGGCAGAGAAGCCAACATGCTCTGGGAAGGCTGCTCTTTCGTTCTTTTGGTACGCCCTTGATGCCCTTGAGCTTCGTGGTCTTGTTGGTGTTGATGCTTGTGTGTACTTACCGGAGATGGTAGCTCGGGATTCGTTGCACTTGGGCATCTTCTCGAAGATGAGGAAGACCTCTTACGGTTCTTGATTAGGGCCTTGAGCTCCTCCATGTGCTTGTCCATCTTGGCGTCGATGAAGTTCTTCATAGCATCGATTTCATCGTCATATTTGCCTATCCATCACAAGACTCGAGCAAAGGTGAGTAGGAAATGAGATAAACTATACCAAGCTACCTTTTCCCAAAGTTGAGGATGTATCTTGTATCACTCAATGTGAAATGAGAGAATAGTGGAATTGGTACCGGACTTGTTCACAAACACCTACACAGTTAAGCTTATCGAGTGGCTTGGTTAGGACAAGTGGCACAAATTTCATGCAAATTAAAGTCCAAGATATTGTAAATGTTGAGATAAATACAAAGTACTCAAAATGCAAAGCAAGTGATCACAAATATAGAGGGCAATAAAGAATCACACACGGTGGGATAATGGGGCTTGTGCAATGATACGTCTCCAATGTATCTATAGTTTTTGATGTATTGATGCCATGTTTATAATATTTTTACATGATTTTGGTGTGATTTGGTTAGAACTAACCCAGACTGACATTGTTTTCAGCAGAACTACCATGTTGTTGTTTATGTGCAGAAATAAAAGTTCTCGGAATGCGCTGAAAATCAACGGAGATTTTTTTGGAAAATATAAAAAATACCGGAACGAAGAGTTACCGGAGGGGAGTCCCGTGGGCCCTACGAGGGTGGAGGGCACGCCCCCTGGCTCGTGGACTCCCTGTGGGGCCCCCTGACTTGTTCTCGACACCAACCTCTCCTATAAATACAGAAACTCCCGAAAAGAACCCTAGATCGGGAGTTTCGCGGTCGCAAGCCTCTGTAGCCACCAAAAACCAATCGGGACCCTGTTTCGGCACCCTGCCCGAGGGGGATCCATCACCAGTGGCCATCTTCATCATACCGGCGCTCTCCATAACAAGGAGGCAGTAGTTCACCCTCGGGCTAAGGGTATGTACCAGTAGCTATGTGCTTGATCTCTCTCTCTCTCTCTCGTGTTCTTGATATGGCACGATCTTGATGTACCGCGAGCTTTTTCTATTATAGTTGGATCTTATGATGTTTCTCCCCCTCTACTCTCTTGTAATGGATTAAGTTTTCCCTTTGAAGTTATCTTATCGGATTGGATCTTTAAGGATTTGAGAACACTTCATGTATGTCTTGCGTGGGATACCCGTGGTGACAATAGGGTATTATATTGATCCACTTGATGTATGTTTTGGTGATCAACTTGCGGGTTCTGTGACCTTGGGAATCTATGCATAGGGGTTGGCACACGTTTTCGTCTTGACTCTCCGGTAGAAACATTGGGGCACTCTTTGAAGTTCTTTGTGTTGGTTGAATAGATGAATCTGAGATTGTGTGATGCATATCGTATATAAAACCCACGGATACTTGAGGTGACATTGGAGTATCTAGGTGAAATTAGGGTTTTGGTTGATTTATGTCTTAAGGTGTTATTTTACTATGAACTCTAGGGCTGTTTGTGATACTTACAGGAATAGCCCAATGGATTGATCGGAAAGAATAACTTTGAGGTGGTTTCGTACCCTACAATAATCTCTTCGTTTGTTCTCCGTTATTAGTGACTTTGGAGTGACTCTTTGTTGCACGTTAGGGATTGTTATATGATCCAATTATGTTATTATTGTTGAGAGAACTTGCACCAGTGAAAGTATGAACCATAGGCCTTGTTTCGAAGCATTGCAATACCATTTTCGCTCACTTTTGTTACTTGCTACCTTGCTGTTTTTATATTTTCAGATTACAAAAACCTATATCTACCATCCATATTGCACTTGTATCACCAACTGTTCGTCGAACTAGTGCACATATACAATTTACCATTGTATTGGGTGTGTTGGGGACACAAGAGACTCTTTGTTATTTGGTTGCAGGGTTGTTTGAGAGAGACCATCTTCATCCTATGCCTCCCACGGATTGACAAACCTTAGGTCATCCACTTGAGGAAAATTTGCTACTGTCCTACAAACCTCTGCACTTGTAGGCCCAACAACGTCTACAAGAAGAAGGTTGCGTAGTAGACATCAAGCTCTTTTCTGGCGCCGTTGCCGGGGAGGTTAGTGCTTGAAGGTATATCTTTAGATCTTGCAATTGAATTTTTTAGTTTCTTGTTTTATCACAAGTTTAGTCTATAAAAGAAAACTACAAAAAATGGAATTGAGGGTGCCACATATGCTTCATCTTTTTAATGTCTTTCATGAAAATAAGGATTTCGATAATTGTGCCAAAGTGTTAGAAGAAGAATGCATTAAAATGTTTGGCACTAAATATTTCAATGATGAGCATGATTGCAATGTTGTTAGTATGAATTCCTTGAATATCCATGATGCTATTGATATGCAAAGCTACAAGCTTGGGGATGATATGTTTTATGAAGATGATATTTTTAGTCCCCCAAGTTTTGATGAGCAAATTTATTTTGATGATAGCATGCCTCCTATTTATGATTATTATATTGGTGAAAGTGGATTTGGAGAGGTCGTGACTTTATTTAGTGATGAATCCACTATTTCGAAAGAGGTTCCAATTGTTTATGAGAACAAAGTTGTTGTCTATGATGATTATTGTGATGACATGTATACTATAAACAATAATGATAACCATGAAACTTGTCATTGTGATTTTAATTTTCAATTGGATTATGCCTCACTTTATAGTTATTTTGTTGAGTTTGCTCCCACTACTATGAATGAGAAGGATTTTGCTTGTGTGGAGAGTAGTAAAATTTCTATGCTTATGGCTCATGAAAAAATGCTTTATGTGATAGTTATATTGTTGAATTCATTCATGATGCTACTGAAAATTATTATGAGGGAGGAGTATATGCTTGTAGGAATTGCAACAATATGAAGTTTCCTCTCTATGTTCTAAAAATCTTGAAGTTATACTTGTTTTGCCTTCCTATGCTAGTTGATTCTTGCTCCCATAAATTGTTTTCTCACAAAATCCCTATGCATAGGAAGTGGGTTAGACTTAAATGTGCTTGCGACATATGCTTCATAATGCTCTCATTATGTTTCAATTCTTATCTTTTATGTGAGCATCATTGAAATCATCATGCCTAGGTAAAAAGGCATTAAAGAAAAACGCTTGTTGGGAGACAACCCAATATTTACCCTTACTGTTTTTGTGTGTTCACGTGATTATGCTACCATAGTAATCATGTTTTATATCTTTTGTTTCAATAAAGTGCCAAGTTAGACCTTTAGAATAGCTTGCGGTGATAGTTGTGTTGATCCTGCTGAAAATCAGAAACTTTTGCGCTCAGTAAATAATTCCAGAATCTTATTGAAACGTGATTTTGACCTGATTATTTTTGCTATGGATTTTTGCACAAATTTCTCAGGCTAATCTAATTTTGTTAGAATTTTTGGAGTTACAGAAGTATTCGGGAGTTACAGATTACTACAAACTGTTCTGTTTTTGGTAGATTCTGTTTTCTATGTGTTGTTTGCCTATTTTGATGAATCTATGAGTAGTATCGAAGGGTATGAACTATAGAGAAGTTGGAATACAGTAGATATTACACCAATATGAATTTAGAATGAGTTCACGACAGTACCAAAAGTGGTGATTTATTTTTCTTATACTAACGGAGCATATGAGATTTTCTGTTGAGTTTTGTGTTGTAAAGTTTTCAAGTTTTCGGTAAAGATTTGATGGACTATGGAATAAGGAGTGGCAAGATCCTAAGATTGGGAATGCCCAAGGCACCCCAAGGTAATATTCAAGGACAACCAAGAGCCTAAGCTTGGGGATGCCCCGGATGGCATCCCCTCTTTCGTCTTCGTTCATCGGTAACTTTACTTTGAGCTATATTTTTATTCACCACATGATATGTGTTTTGCTTGGAGCGTCATGTCATTTTATTTTGTTTTGCTTGCTGTTTGAATAATATCCCAAGATCTGAAGTTCTTAAATGTTAGAGAGTCTTCACATAGTTACATAATTATTCAACTACTCATTGATCTTCACTTATATCTTTTGGAGTATTTTTCATTTGCTCTAGTGCTTCACTTATATCCTTTTAGAGCACGGTGGTAGTTTTATTTTGAAGAAATTGATGAACTCTCATGCTTCACTTATATTATTTTGAGAGTTTTAAATAGCATGGTAATTTGCTTTGGTTATGGTTTTAGTCATAATATGATGGGCATCCAAGGGGGATATAATAAAAACTTTCATATAATGTGCATTGAATATTATGATAAGTTTGATTATTTATGAAGATGGTGATATTAGACTCATGCTAGTGAGTAGTTGTGAATTTGAGGAAGGAGAGGAGTATATATAGTCCTAGGCAAAGAGAGGGATAAGTGGGGGCGAAATGGTAATACAAGGGCAAAGCCCGCAGCACCACACAGGGGGGCCGTGTGCACGGGGTAAGTGGAGCCCGTGCGCACGGGGTATCCAGAGACCTGACGCATGAGCCCGTGTGCATGAGGTCCGTGAGGCCCGTGGACATGGGGGTCCCGTGGGCACGGTACACGCCCGTGCACACGGGGTATTCAGGAACGCCAGCCTGGCAGACCCGTGGGCACGGGGTCGGAGGGGCCCGTGCGCATGGGGTCGGCTGGGAGCTGTTGCCTTCTTCTTGGCACTTCCTTCTCCGCTTCAAGGCTTCCCTCTTGGATGGTGTAGATGTTATCTTCTTCTTGGACTCCTTCTCAATGAATGTGTAGCTCCGCTCACACCTATGTATGCACACGAGAGAGGGCTCAAGTAGTATACCATCCTCGAAAGGCACAAGTGGACACGTGTAAAGGAGATGATTCACCTTTGTATGTATGAAGTAGATGTCGCACGTGTAACTTGCCAAATGGACTCTTGACATGGTGATGTCCATAGGATGCTCTGCATCACCCTAGGTTGTACAAGGCTCATGGGCCCAAGTGGAAGTAATGCAACATCTTTAGACTTGTAGTTTGACTCGGATTCTGCTGCAGCGTTAGATTGTTTTGTCGATAACTAAACGCTCCAGACGAATTTTAAGGTGAATCCTATTGGGTTGGCGAGATCATGAAATCAACATTCCAACAAAAAAAGGATCACCCAATTCGGTGTCCATATGAAAGTGTTCTTGGCGTTTTGAGTCAGGTATGTCTCTGCAGTCCGAATCTGAATCCAGAACGTGAGAGACTTCGACTCTATCTTCTCTTTGCCAGTAGTGACGTAAGAGGACTTTTTGAACAACACCTAAACTTCTCTTTTTCACTTATCTTCATACGTGGATCGTAGAAATGTCCCATACACCTGCAATTAGACATGGCACAAAAGTTTGTGAAGTATTTTTCTCTTTGATGACATAAATAAATTATTGCATAGTTTGCATTAGAAATCACCTCACAAATATACATGTATGCAATATTTTTGGTATTATCCAAGGTAGTCATGTCCTCATCACATGGTATATCACCCATCTTGCTACCACCCTCACGTATTTACCAGCTGATGCATTATTCTTGCATCATAAAGTACGTAACAGTTCATCCTCACTCTGTTTATGCACTCGAGAAATTATAGGTCATTCTGAATGGTGGAAGATGGCTCGTCAATGCGATCAACTTACCTTGAAAGTTGTATTCACGGTCTGCCCCGCGATGTTGTATCCATAAAACGACCACAATTTTGCCATAAAAACTCCATTGGAACTCCATGACCCGCCAAAACAATCACAAGCAAAAGTTGTATGCGTCCATAACCCACTCGCAGGCTTCGACAACATTTCGGTGGCAACATCCGGGTTGTAAAATTGAGTTCCGGGTGATTTTATGCTTGAAGTATACTCTGCCACCCTCTACCACCTTTCCGTGAGCTCACCTACAGACTAATAAATGGATAATAAAATATAGAACAATGCACCATCCTTCCATTACAAATTAGAAAGTCTATAGGTTCAGTCACGACACAAGAAGGAGGCTCCTCGTTGCATCAAAACCCAAGAATTAATATGTTACATGGTCTATCACCCATCCCGCTACCACCCTCACGTTTTCACCAGCAGATGCAATATTCTTGGATCATAAAGTACGTAACAGATCATCCTCACTCTGTTTATGCACTCGAAAAATTATAGGTCATTCCGAATGGTGCAATATGGCTCGTCTGTGCGATCAACTTACCTTGAAAGTCCTATTCATGGCCTGTCCCACGATGTTGTATCCATAAAACAGCCACAATATTGCCATAAAAACCTCATTAGAGCTCCATGACCCGCCAAAATAATCACAACCAAAAGTGGTATGCGCCTGTAACCCACTCGAGGGCTTCGACAACAGTACGGAGGCAATGTCCGACTTGTAAATTTGAGTTCCGGACGATTTTATGCTTGAAGTATACTCTGCCACCCTCTACTACCCTTCCGTGATCTCACCTACGGAGTGATATATGGACAATAACATATAGAACAATGCACCATCCTTCCCTTACAAACTAGAAAGACTACAGGTTCAGTCACGACACAAGGAGGAGGCTCCTTGTTGCATCGAAACCCAAGAATGCCTACGTTACATGGTCTATCACCCATCCCACTACCACCCTCACGTTTTCGGATGGATTATTGTTAGATCATAAAGTACGTAACAGTTCATACTCACTCTATTTATGCACTCGAAAAATTATAGGTCATTTCGAGTGGCGCAAGATGGCTCGTCGGTGCGATCAACTTACCTTGAAAGTCGTATTCACGGTCTGTCCCACGATGTTGTATCCATAAACAGCCACAATATAACAATAAAAACTCCATTAGAGCTCCATGACCCGCCAAAATAATCACAACCAAAAGTTGTACGCACCTGTAACCCACTTGCGGGCTTCGACAACATTTTGGAGGCAATATCCGGCTTGTAAAATTGACTTTCGGATGATTTTATGCTTGAAGTACACTCTGCCAGCCTCTACCACCATTCCATGAGCTCACCTATGGAGTGATATATGGACAATAACATATAGAACAATGCGCCATCCTTCTGTTACAAACTACAAAGACTACATGTTCAGTTACGACACAAGGAGGAGGATCCTTGTTGCACCGAAACCCAAGAATTCATACGTTACATGATATATCAACCATCCCGCTACCACCCTCGTGTTTTCATCAGCGGATGCATCATTCTTGGATCATAAAGTATGTAACAGTTCATCCTTAGTTTGTTTATGCACTCGAAAAATTAATGGTCATTCCGAATGGTGCAAGATGGCTCATCGGTGCGATCGACTTACCTTGAAAGTTGTATTCACGGTTTGTCCCACGATGTTGTATCCACAAAACAGCCACAATTTTGCCATAAAAACTCCATTAGAGCTCCATGACCCACCAAAACAATCACAATCAAAAGTTGTATGCGCCCGTAACCCACTTGCGGGGTTCGACAACATTTCGGAGGCAAGACCCGCCTTGTAAAATTGAGTTCCGGACGATTTTATGTTGAAGTATGCTCTGCCACCCTCTACCACCCTTCCATGAGCTCACCTACAAACTGATATATGGACAATAACATATAGAATAATGCACCATCCTTCCATTAGAAACTATAAATACTACAACTTACGTCACAACACAAGGAGGAGGCTCTTTGTTGCATCGGAACCCAAGAATTCATGCTTTACATGGTCTATCAGCCATCTCGCTACCACCCTCATGTTTTCACCTGCATATGTATTACTCTTGTATCACTTCGTTTATGCACTCAAAAAATTATAGGTCATTCTGAATGCTGCAAGATGGCTCGTCAGTGTGATCAACTTACCTTGAAAGTTGTATTGACGGTCTGTCTCGCGATATTGTATCCATTAAACAGCCACAATTTTGCCATAAAACTCCATTGGAGCTCCATGACCTACTAAAATAATCACAACCAAAAGTTGTATCCGCTCGTAACCCACTCACAGGTTTCGATAACATTTCGGAGGCAAGATCCAGCTTGTAAAATTGAGTTCCGGTTATGTTGAAGTATACTCTGCCACCCTCTACCACACTTCCGTTAGCTCGCCTACAGACTAATATATGGACAATAACATATAGAACAATGCACCATCCTTCCATTACAAAAGAGAAAGACTAGAGCTCCATTCACGAGACAAGGAGGAGGCTCTTCGTGGCATCGGAACCTAAGAATTCATGCTTTACATGGTCTATCACCCATCCCGCTACCACCCTCACGTTTTCACCCGCCGATGCATTATTCTTGGATCAGGAAGTACGTAACAGTTCATCCTCACTTCATTTATGCACTGGAAAAATTATTGGTCATTCCGAATGCTGCAAGATGGCTTGTCAGAGCGATCAACTTACCTTGAAAGTTGTATTCACGGTCTGTCACGGGATGTTGTATCCATAAAACGGCCACAATTTTGCCATAAAACTCCATTGGAGCTCCATGACCCACCAAAACTTTCAGAACCAAAAGATGTATGCGCCCCTGACCCACTCATGGGCTTCAATAACACTTAGGAGGCAAGATCCAGCTCAAAAACCTGAGTTCCGGACGACTTTATGCTTGAAGTATACTCTGACACCTAGTACCGGCCTTCCATGAGCTCACCTACGGACTGATATATGGATAATAACATATAGAACAATGCACCATCCCCTGATTACAATCTAGAAAGACTACAGGTTTAGTCACGACACCAGGAGGACGCTCTTCGTTGCATCGAAACCCAACAATTCATGTTTTCACTAGCGGATGCATTATTCTTGTATCAAAAAGTACGTAATTGTTCATCCTGACTCCATTTATGCACTCAAAAAATTATAGGTCATTTCGAATGGTGCAAGATGGCTCGTTCGTGCGACCAACTTACCTTGAAAGTTGTATTCACGGTCTGTCCCGCGGTGTTGTATCCATAAAACGGCCACAGTTTTTCCATAAAAACTCCATTGGAGCTCCAGCTTGTAAAATTGAGTTCCGGACAATTTTATGCTTGAAGTATACTCTGCCACCCTCTACCACACTCTGTGAGCTCACCTACAGACTAATATATGGACAATAACATATAGAACAATGCACCATCCTTCCATTACAAACTAGAAAGACTACAGCTTCATTCACGACACAAGGAGGAGGCTCTTCGTTGCATCAGAACCGAAGAATTCATGCTTTACATGGTCTATCACCCATCCAGCTACCACCCTCACGTTTTCACCAGCGGATGCATTATTCTTGGATCAAAAAGTATGTAACTATTTATCCTCACTCCATTTATGCACTCGAAAAAATATAGGTCATTCTGATTGGTGGAAGATGGCTCGTCGGTGCGACCAACTTACCTTGAAAGTTGTATTCATGGTCTGTCCCGCGATGTTGTATCCATAAAATGGCCACAATTTTGCCATAAAAACTCCATTGGAGCTTCATGACCCGCCAAAACAATCAGAACCAAAAGTTGTATGCTCCCGTAACCCATTCGCGGGCTTCGACAACATTTCGGAGGCAAGATCTAGCTTGTAAAATTGTGTTCCGGACGATTTTATGCTTGAAGTATACTCAGCCACTCTCTACCACCCTTCCGTGAGCTCACCTACGGACTGATATATGGAAGATAACATATAGAATTTTGCACCATCCTTCTATTACAAACTAGAATGACTACAGGTTCAGTCAAAACACAAGGAGGAGGCTCTTCGTTGCATCAAAACCTAAGAATTCATGCTTTACATAGTCTATCATCCATCCCGCTACCACCCTCACGTTTTCACCTGCGGATGCATTATTCTTAGATCATAAAGCACGTAACAGTTCATCCTTACTTCGTTTCTACACTCGAAAAAAATATAGTTTATTCTGAATGGTGCAAGATGGCTCGTCGGTGCGATCAACTTACCTTCAAATTTGTATTCACGGTTTGTCGCGCGATGTTGTATCCATAAAGCAGCCAATATTTTGCAATAAAAACTCCAATGGAGCTCCATGACGCACCAAAACAAGCACAAACAAAAGTTGTATGCGTGCGTAACCGAATCGCGGGCTTCGACAACATTTTGGAGGCAAGATCCGGCTTATAAAATGGAATTCAGACAATTTTATGCTTGAAGTATACTATGCCACCCTCTAACACCTTTCCGAGCTCACCTACAGACTGATATATGGACAATAGCATAGAGAACAATGCACCATCGTTCCATTACAAACTAGAAAGTCCATAGGTTCAGTCATGACACAAGAAGCAGGCTCCTCGTTGCATCAAAACCCAAGAATTCATACGTTACATGGTCTATCACCCATCCCGCTACCACCCTCACATTTTCACTAGCAGATGCATTATTCTTGGATAATAAATTATGTAACAGTTCATCCTCACTCTATTTATGCACTCGAAAAATTATAGGTCATTCTGAATGGTGCAAGATGGCTCGTCGGTGTGATAAACTTACATTGAAAGTAGTATTCACGGTCTGTCCCACGATGTTGTATCCATAAAATAGCCACAATACTACCTTAAAAACTACATTAGAGCTCCATGACCCGCCAAAACAATCACAACCAAAATATGTATGCGTGCCTAACCCACTCGCGGGCTTCGACAACATTATGGAGGCAATATCCGGCTCGTAAAATTGACTTTCGGTGGATTTTATGCTTGAAGTATACACTGCCACCCTCTACCACCCTTCCGTGAGCTCACCTACGGAGTGATATATGGACAATAACATATAGAACAATGCACCATCCTTCCATTACATACTATAAAGACTACAGGTTCGGTCACGACACAAGGAAGAGGCTCCTTATTGCATCGAAACCCAAGAATTCATACGTTACATGATCTATCAACCATCCCGCTACCAACCTCACGTTTTCACTAGCAGATGCATTATTCTTGGATCATAAAGTACGTAACAGTTCATCCTCACTCTGTTTATGCACTCGAAAAATTATAGGTCAGAATGGTGCAAGATGGCTCGTCAGTGCGATCAACTTTCCTTGAAAGTCGTATTCATGGTCTGTCCCACGATGTTGTATCCATAAAACATCCACAATATTGTCATAAAAACTCAACTAGAGCTCCATGACCCGCCAAAAAAATCACAATAAAAAGTTGTATGTGCCCGTAACCCACTTGCGAGGTTCGACAACATTTCGGAGGCAAGATCCGCCTTGTAAAATTGAGTTCCTAACGATTTTATGCTTGAAGTATACTCTGCCACCCTCTACCACCCTTCTGTGAGCTCACCTACGGAGTGATATATGGACAATAACATATAAAACAATGCACCATCCTTCGATTACAAACTAGAAAGACTACAGCTTCATACACGACACAAGGAGGAGGCTCTTTGTTGCTTCGGAAGCCAAGAATTCATGCTTAACATGGTCTATCACCCATCCCGCTACCACCCTCACGTTTTCACCAGCGGATGCATTATTCTTGGATCATAAGTACGTAATAGTTCATCCTCACTCTATTTATGCACTCGAAAAATTATAGGTCATTCCGAATGGTGCAAGATGGCTCGTTGGTGCGATCAACTTACCTTGAAAGTTGTATTCACGGTCTGTCCCACGATGCTGTATCCATAAAACAGCCACAATATTGCTATAAAAACTCAATTAGAGCTCAATGACCAACCAAAACAATCACAATCAAAAGTTGTCTGCGCCCGTAGCCCACTTGCGGGCTTGGACAACATTTCGGAGGCAAGATCCGGCTTGTAAAGTTGAATTCCGAATGAGTTTATGCTTGACGTATACTGTGCCACCCTCTACCACCCTTCCATGAGCTCACCTACGGAGTGATATATGGACAATAAAATATAGAACAATGCACCATCTTTCCATTACAAACTAGAAAGACTACAACTTCATTCACGACACAAGGAGGAGGCTCTTCGTTGCTTCGGAACCCAAGAATTCATGCTTTACATGGTCTATCACCCATCCCGCTACCATCCTCGCGTTTTCACCAGCGGATGCATTATTCTTGGATCAAAAAGTATGTAACAGTTAATCCTCACTCCGTTTATGCACTCGAAAAATTATAGGTCATTCTGAATAGTGCAAGATGGCTCGTCGGTGCGATGAACTTACCTTGAAAGTTGTATTCACGGTCTGTCCCGCAATGTTGTATCTATAAAATGACCACAATATTGCCATAAAAACTCCATTAGAGCTCCATGACCCGCAAAAACAATCACAACCAAAAGTTTTATGCGCCCGTAACCCACCCGTAGGCTTCGACCATATTTCGGAGGCAAGATCCGACTTGTAAAATTGAGTTCCGGACGATTTTATGCTTGAAGTATATTCTGCCACCCTCTACCACCCTTTTGTGAGCTCACCTACGGACTGATATATGGACAATAACATATAGAACAATGCATCATCCTTCCATTACAAACTAGAAAGACTACACCTTCAGTCATGAGACAAGGAGGAGGCTCTTTGTTGCATCCGAACCCAAGAATTCATGCTTTACATGGTCTATCACCCATCCCGCTACCACCCTCACATTTTCACCTGCGGATGCATTACTCTTGTTTCATACAGTAGGTAACAGTTCATCCTCACTTCATTTATGCACTCGGATAATTATAGGTCATTCGAATGGTGCAAGATGGCTCGTCGGTGCGATTAACTTACCTTGAATGTTGTATTCACGGTCTGTCCCGCGAAGTTGTATCCATAAAACGACCACAATTTTGCCATAAAACTCCACTGGAGCTCCATGACCCACCAAAACATTCACAACCAAAAGTTGTATGCGCCCATGACCCACTCGCAGGCTTCAATAACATTTTGGAGGCAAGATCCGGCCTAAAAAATTGAGTTCCGGATGATTTTATGCTTGAAGTATACTCTCCCACCCTATACCACCCTTCTGTGAGCTCACGTATAGACTGCTAGATGGACAATAAATATAGAACAATGCACCATCCTTTGATTACAAACTAGAAAGGCTACAGGTTCAGTCACGACACAAGGAGGACGCTCTTCGTTGCATCAAACCCCTAGAATTCATGCTTTACATGGTCTATCACCCACCGCGCTACCACCCTCACGTTTTCACCAGCAGATGCATTATTTTTGGATAAAAAAGTACGTAACTGTTCATCCTCACTCCGTTTATGCACTCGGAAAATTATAGCTCATTCCGAATGGTAAAAGATGGCCCGTCGGTGTGACCAACTTACCTTGAAAGTTGTATTCACGGTCTGTACCGCGATGGTGTATACATAAAACGGCCACAATTTTGCCATAAAAACTCCATTAGAGCTCCATGACCCACCAAAACAATCACAACCAGAAGTTGTATGCACCCGTAACCCACTCGCGGGCTTCGACCACATTTCGAAGGCAAGACCCAGCTTGTAAAATTGGTTTCTAGACGATTTTATGCTTGAAGTATATTCTGCCACCCTCTACCACCCTTGCATGAGCTCACCTTCGGATTTATATATGGAAAATAACATATAGAATTTTGCCCCCTCCTTCCATTTCAAACTAGAAATACTACAGGTTCAGTCAAGACACAAGGAGGAGGCTCTTTGTTGCATCGGAACACAAGAATTCATGCTTTACATGGTTTATCACCCATCCCGCTACCACCCTCACGTTTTCACCAGCGGATGCATTATTCTTGGATCATAAAGCACTTGACAATTCATCCTCACTTCGTTTCTGCACTCGAAAAATTATAGGTTATTCCGAATGGTGCAAGATGGCTCGTCAGTGCGATCAACTTACCTTGAAAGTTGTATTCATGGTCTGTCACTTGATGTTGTATCCATAAAATGGCCAAAATTTTGCCATAAAACTCCAATGGAGCTCCATGACCCGCCAAAACAATCACAAGCAAAAGTTGTATGCGTTTGTAACCGAATCGCGGGCTTCGACAACATTTCGGAGGCAATATTCGGCTTGTAAAATTGAGTTCCGGACGATTTTATGCTTGAAGTATACTCTGCCACCCTCTACCACCCTTCCGTGAGCACACCTACGGAGTGATATATGGACAATAACATATATAACAATGCACCATCCTTCGATTACAAACTAGAAAGACTACAGCTTAATACACGACACAAGGAGGAGGCTCCTTATTGCTTCGGAAACCAAGAATTCATGCTTTACATGGTCTATCACCCATCCCGCTACCACCCTCATGTTTTCACCAGCGGATGCATTATTCTTGGATCATAAGTAAATAATATTTCTCCTCACTCTATTTATGCACTCGAAAAATTATAGGTCATTCCGAATGGTGCAAGATGGCTCGTCGATGCGATCAACTTACCTTGAAAGTTGTATTCACGGTCTGTCCCACGATGTTGTATCCATAAAACAGCCACAATATTGCCATAAAAACTCCATTAGAGCTCAATGAACCACCAAAACAATCACAATCAAAATTTGTCTGCGCCCGTAGCAAACTTGCGGGCTTGGACAACATTTCGGAGGCAAGAGCCGGCTTGTAAGATTGAATTCCGAATGAGTCTATGCTTGAAGTATACTCTGCCACCCTCTACCACCCTTCCATGAGCTCACCTACGGAGTGATATATGGACAATAACATATAGAACAATGCACCATCCTTCCATTACAAACTAGAAAGACTACAACTTCATTCACGACACAAGGAGGAGGCTCTTCGTTGCTTTGGAACCCAAGAATTCATGCTTTACTTGGTCTATCACCCATCCCACTACCATCATCGCATTTTCACCAGCGGATGCATTATTCTTGGATCATAAAGTGTGTAATAGTTCATCCTCACTCTGTTTATGCACTTGAAAAATTATAGGTCATTCTGAATAGTGCAAGATGGCTCGTCGGTGCGATCAACTTACCTTGAAAGTTGTATTCACCGTCTGTCCTGCAATGTTGTATCTATAAAACGACCACAATATTGCCGTAAAAACTCCATTAGAGCTCCATGACCCACAAAAACAATCACAACCAAAAAATTTATGCGCCCGCAACCAACCTGTGGGCTTCGACAACATTTCGGAGGCAAGATCCGGCTTGTAAAATTGAGTTCCTGACGATTTTATGCTTGAAGTATATTGTGCCACCCTCTACCACCCTTCTGTGAGCTCACCTACGGACTGATATATGGACAATAACATATAGAACAATGCACCATCCTTCCATTACAAACTAGAAAAACTACACCTTCAGTCATGACACAAGGAGGAGGCTCTTTGTTGCATCGGAACCCAAGAATTCATGCTTTACATGGTCTATCACCCATCCCGCTACCACCCTCACATTTTCACCTACGGATGCATTACTCTTGTTTCATAATGTACGTAACAGTTCATCCTCGCCCATCCCGCTACCACCCTCGAAACCCAACAATTCATGTTTTCACCAGCGGATGCATTATTCTTGTATCAAAAAGTATGTAATTGTTCATCCTGACTCCGTTTATGCACTCGAAAAATTATAGGTCATTCCGAATGGTGCAAGATGGCTCGTCAGTGCGATCAACTTAGCTTGAATGTTGTATTCACGGTCTGTCCCGCGATGTTGTATCCATAAAACGACCACAGTTTTGCCATAAAACTCCACTGGAGCTCCATGACCCACCAAAAAATTCACAACCAAAAGTTGTATGCGCCCATGACCCACTCGCGACCTTCGATAACATTTCAGAGGCAAGATTCGGCCTAAAAAATTGAGTTCCGGATGATTTTATGCTTGAAGTATACTCTGCCACCCTGTACCACCCTTCTGTGAGCTCACCTATAGACTACTAGATGGACAATAAATATAGAACAATGCACCATCCTTTGATTACAAACTAGAAAGGCTACAGGTTCAATCACGACACAAGGAGGACGCTCTTCGTTGCATCAAAACCCAAGAATTCATGCTTTACATGGTCTATCACCCACCGCGCTACCACCCTCACATTTTCACCAGCAGATGCATTATTTTTGGATAAAAAAGTACGTAACTGTTCATCCTCACTCCGTTTATGCACTCGGAAAATTATAGGTCATTCCGAATGGTGCAAGATGGCCCGTCGGTGTGACCAACTTACCTTGAAAGTTGTATTCACGGTCTGTACCGCGATGGTGTATACATAAAACGGCCACAATTTTGCCATAAAAACTCCATTAGAGCTCCATGACCCGCCAAAACAATCACAACCAAAACTTGTATGCACCCGTAACCCACTCGCGGGCTTTGACCACATTTCGAAGGCAAGACCCAGCTTGTAAAATTGGTTTCTAGACGATTTTATGCTTGAAGTATATTCTGCCACCCTCTACCACCCTTCCGTGAGCTCACCTTCGGATTTATATATGGAAAATAACATATAGAATTTTGCCCCCTCCTTCCATTTCAAACTAGAAATACTACAGGTTCAGTCAAGACACAAGGAGGAGGCTCTTTGTTGCATCGGAACACAAGAATTCATGCTTTACATGGTTTATCACCCATCCCGCTACCACCCTCACGTTTTCACCAGCGGATGCATTATTCTTGGATCATAAAGCACTTGACAATTCATCCTCACTTCGTTTCTGCACTCGAAAAATTATAGGTTATTCCGAATGGTGCAAGATGGCTTGTCAGTGCGATCAACTTACCTTGAAAGTTGTATTCATGGTCTGTCACTCGATGTTGTATCCATAAAATGGCCAAAAATTTGCCATAAAACTCCAATGGAGCTCCATGACCCACCAAAACAATCACAAGCAAAAGTTCTATGCGTTTGTAACCGAATCGTGGGCTTCGACAACATTTCGGAGGCAATATTCGTCTTGTAAAATTGAGTTCCGGACGATTTTATGCTTGAAGTATACTCTGCCACCCTCTACCACCCTTCCGTGAGCACACCTACGGAGTGATATATGGACAATAACATATATAACAATGCACCATCCTTCGATTACAAACTAGAAAGACTACAGCTTAATACACGACACAAGGAGGAGGCTCCTTGTTGCTTCGGAAACCAAGAATTCATGGTTTACATGGTCTATCACCCATCCCGCTACCACCCTCACGTTTTCACCAGCGGATGCATTATTCTTGGATCATAAGTACATAATATTTCTCCTCACTCTATTTATGCACTCGAAAAATTATAGGTCATTCCGAATGGTGCAAGATGGCTCGTCGATGCGATCAACTTACCTTGAAAGTTGTATTCACGGTCTGTCCCACGATGTTGTATCCATAAAACAGCCACAATATTGCCATAAAAACTCCATTAGAGCTCAATGAACCACCAAAACAATCACAATCAAAATTTGTCTGCGCCCGTAGCAAACTTGCGGGCTTGGACAACATTTTGGAGGCAAGAGCCGGCTTGTAAAATTGAATTCCGAATGAGTCTATGCTTGAAGTATACTCTGCCATCCTCTACCACCCTTCTATGAGCTCACCTACGGAGTGATATATGGACAATAACATATAGAACAATGCACCATCCTTCCATTACAAACTAGAAAGACTACAACTTCATTCACGACACAAGGAGGAGGCTCTTTGTTGCTTCGGAACCCAAGAATTCATGCTTTACTTGGTCTATCACCCATCCCACTACCATCATCGCGTTTTCACCAGCGGATGCATTATTCTGGGATCATAAAGTGTGTAATAGTTCATCCTCACTCCGTTTATGCACTTGAAAAATTATAGGTCATTCTGAATAGTGCAAGATGGCTCGTCGGTGCGATCAACTTACCTTGAAAGTTGTATTCACCGTCTGTCCTGCAATGTTGTATCTATAAAACAACCACAATATTGCCGTAAAAACTCCATTAGAGCTCCATGACCCACAAAAGCAATCACAACCAAAAAAATTATGCGCCCGCAACCCACCTGCGGGCTTCGACAACATTTCGGAGGCAAGATCCGGCTTGTAAAATTGAGTTCCTGACGATTTTATGCTTGAAGTATATTCTGCCACCCTCTACCACCCTTCTGTGAGCTCACCTACGGACTGATATATGGACAATAACATATAGAACAATGCACCATCCTTCCATTACAAACTAGAAAAACTACACCTTCAGTCATGACACAAGGAGGAGGCTCTTTGTTGCATCGGAACCCAAGAATTCATGCTTTACATGGTCTATCACCCATCCCGCTACCACCCTCACATTTTCACCTACGGATGCATTACTATTGTTTCATAATGTACGTAACAGTTCATCCTCACCCATCCCGCTACCACCCTCGAAACCCAACAATTCATGTTTTCACCAGCGGATGCATTATTCTTGTATCAAAAAGTATGTAACTGTTCATCCTGACTCCGTTTATGCACTCGAAAAATTATAGGTCATTCCGAATGGTGCAAGATGGCTCGTCAGTGCGATCAACTTACCTTGAATGTTGTATTCACGGTCTGTCCCGTGATGTTGTATCCATAAAACGACCACAGTTTTGCCATAAAACTCCACTGGAGCTCCATGACCCACCAAAAACTTCACAACCAAAAGTTGTATGCGCCCATGACCCACTCGCGACCTTCGATAACATTTCAGAGGCAAGATTCGGCCTAAAAAATTGAGTTCCGGATGATTTTATGCTTCAAGTATACTCTGCCACCCTGTACCACCCTTCTGTGAGCTCACCTATAGACTGCTAGATGGACAATAAATATAGAACAATGCACCATCCTTTGATTACAAACTAGAAATGCTACAGGTTCAATCACGACACAAGGAGGACGCTCTTCGTTGCATCAAAACCCAAGAATTCATGCTTTACATGGTCTATCACCCATCCCGCTACCACCCTCACGTTTTCACCAGCAGATGCATTATTTTAGGATAAAAAAGTGTGTAACTGTTCATCCTCACTCCGTTTATGCACTCAAAAAATTATAGGTCATTCCAAATGGTGCAAGATGGCCCGTCGGTGCGATGGTGTATACATAAAACGGCCACAATTTTGCCATAAAAACTCCATTAGAGCTCCATGACCCGCCAAAACAATCACAACCAAAAGTTGTATGCACATGTAACCCACTCGCGGGCTTCGACAACATTTCGAAGGCAAGACCCAGCTTGTAAAATTTATTTCCGGATGATTTTATGCTTGAAGTATACTCTGCCACCCTCTACCACCCTTCCGTGAGCTCACCTTCGGATTTATATATGGAAAATAACATATAGAATTTTGCCCCCTCCTTCCATTTCAAACTAGAAATACTGTAGGTCCAGTCAAGACACAAGGAGGAGGCTCTTTGTTGATCGGAACACAAGAATTCATGCTTTACATGGTTTATCACCCATCCCGCTACCACCCTCACGTTTTCACCAGCGAATGCATTATTCTTGGATCATAAAGCACTTAACAATTCATCCTCACTTCGTTTCTGCACTCAAAAAATTATAGGTTATTCCGAATGGTGCAAGATGGCCCGTCGGTGCGATCAACTTAAGTTGTATTCACGTTCTATCCCGCGATGTTGTATCCATAAAATGGCCAAAATTTTGCCATAAAAACTCCAATGGAGCTCCATGACCCACCAAAACAATCACAAACAAAAGTTGTATGCGTTTGTAACCGACTCGCGGGCTTCGACAACATTTTGGAGGCAATATCCGGCTTGTAAAATTGAGTTCCGGACGATTTTATGCTTGAAGTATACTCTGCCACCCTCTAGCACCTTTCCACGTGCTTACCTTCATACTGATATATGGACAATAACATATAGAACAATGTACCATCCATCCATTACAAACTAGAAAGTCTACAGGTTTAGGCACGACACAAGAAGGAGGCTCGTCTTGCATCAATCCCAAGAATTCATACGTTACATGGTCTATCACCCATCCCGCTATCACGCTCACATTTTCACCAGCGGATGCATTATTCTTGGATCATATTACGTAACAGTTCATCCTCACTCTGTTTATGCACTCGAAAAAATATAGGTCATTCTGGATGGTGCAAGATGGCTCGTCGGTACGATCAACTTACATTCAAAGTTGTATTCACAGTCTGTCCCACGATGTTGTATCCATAAAATAGCCGCAATATTGCCATAAAACTCCATTAGAGCTCCAGGACCCGCCAAAATTATCACATACAAAAGTTGTATGCACCCGTAACCCACTCGCGGGCTTCGACATCACTTTGGAGGCAATATCCAGCTTGTAAAATTGACTTCCGGACGATTTTATGGACGATTTAATGCTTGAAGTATTCTCTACCACCCTTCTGTGAGCAAACCCACGGAGTGATATATGGCCAATAAAATATAGAACAATGCACATCCTTCCATTACAAACTAGAAAGACTACAGGTTCACTCACGAAACAATGAGGAGGCTCCTTGTTGCATCGAAACCCAAGAATTCATACTTTACACGATCTATCACCCATCCCGCTACCACCCTCACATTTTCACCAGCAGATGCGTTATTCTTGGATCATAAAGTATGTAATAATTCATCCTCACTCTCTTTATGCACTCAAAAAATTATAGGTCATTCCGAATGGTGCAAGGTGGCTTGTCGGTGCGATCAACTTACCTTGAAAGTTGTATTCACGGTCTTTCCCACGATGTTGTATCCATAAAACAGCCACAATATTGCCATAAAAACTCCATTAGATCTCCATGACCCGCCAAAAAAATCACAATCAAAAGTTGTCTGCGCCCGTAGCCCACTTGCGGGCTTCGACAACATTTCGGAGGCAAGATCTGGCTTGTAAAAATGAGTTCTGGACGATTTTATGCTTGAAGTATACTTTTCCACCCTCTACCACCCTTCGATGAGCTCACCTATGGAGTGATATATGGACAATAACATATAGAACAATGCACCATCCTTCTATTACAAACTACAAAGACTACAACTTCATTCACGACACAAGGAGGAGGCTCTTTGTTGCTTCGAAACCCAAGAATTCATGCTTTACATGGTCTACCACCCATCCCGCTACCATCCTCACGTTTTCACCAGCGGATGCATTATTCTTTGATCATAAAGTATGTAATAGTTCATCCTCACTCTGTTTATGCACTCCAAAAATTATAGGTCATTCTTAATGGTGCAAGATGGCTCGTCGGTGCGATCAACTTACCTTGAAAGTTGTATTCACGGTCTGTCCCGCGATGTTGTATCAATAAAACGACCACAATATTATCATAAAAACTCCTTTAGAGCTCCATGACCCGCCAAAACAATCACAACCAAAAGTTGTATGCCCCCGTAACCCACTCGCGGGTTCGACAACATTTTGGAGGCAAGATCCAGCTTGTAAAATTGAGTTCCGGATGTTTTTATGCTTGAAGTATACTCTACCACCCTCATGTTTTCACCAACAAATGCATTATTCTTGGATCATAAAGCACTTAACAATTCATCCTCACTTCGTTTCTGCACTCAAAAAATTATAGGTTATTCCGAATGGTGCAAGATGGCACGTCGGTGCGATCAACTTACCTTGAAAGTTGTTTTCACGGTCTGTCCCGTGATGTTGTATCCATAAAACAGCCATAATTTTGCCATAAAAACTCCAACGGAGCTCCATGACCCACCAAAACAATCACAAACAAAAATTTGTTTGCGTCTGTAACCGACTCGCGGGCTTCGACAACATTTCGAAGGCAAGATCCGGCTTGTAAAATAGAGTTCGGACGATTTTATGCTTGAAGTATACTCTGCCACCCTCTACGACCTTTCCGTGAGCTCACCTAGAGACTGATATATGGACAATAACATATAGAACAATGCACCATTCTTCCATTACAAACTAGAAAGTCTGCAGGTTCAGTCACGACAGAAGGAGGCTCCTCATTGCATCAAAACCCAAGAATACATACGTTACATGGTCTATCACCCATCCCGCTACCACCCTCATGTTTTCACCAGCGGATGCATTATTCTTGGATCATAAATTACGTAACGGATCATCCTCACTCTATTTATGCACTCGAAAAATTATAGGTCATTCCGAATGGTGCAAGAAGGCTCGTCAGTGCGATCAACTTACCTTGAAAGTTGTATTCACTGTCTGTCCACTACGTTCTATCCATAAAACAGCCAGAATATTGCCATAAAAACTCCATTAGAGCTCCATGACCCGCCAACACAATCACAATAAAAAGGTGTATGCGCCCGTAACCCACTTGCGGGCTTTGACAACATTTCGGAGGCAAGATCCGACTTGTAAAATTGAGTTCCGGACGATTTTATGCTTGAAGTATACTCTGCCATGCTCTACCACCCTTTCGTGAGCTCACCTACGGAGTAATGTATGGACAATAACATATAGAACAATGCACCATCCTTCCGTTACAAACTAGAAAGACTACAGCTTCATTCACGACAAAAGGAGGAGGCTCTTCGTTGCATCGAAACCCAAGAATTCATGCTTTACATGGTCTATCACCCATCCCACTACCACCCTTATGTTTTCACCAGTAGATGCATTATTCTTCGATCAAAAATTACATAACTGTTCCACCTCACTCCGTTTATGCACTCGAAAAATTATAGGTCATTTCGAATGGTGCAAGATGGCTCGTCGGTGCAACTAACTTACCTTGAAAGTTGTATTCATGGTCTGTCCCGCGATGTTGTATCCATAAAACGGCCACAATTTTTCATAAAAACTCCAGTGGGGCTCCAACTTGTAAAATTGAGTTCCGGATGATTTTATGATTGAAGTATACTCTGCCACCCTCTACCACACTTCTGTGAGCTCACCTACAGTCTTATATATGGACAATAACATATAGAACAATGCACCATGCTTCCATTACAAGCTAGCAATACTACAGCTTCATTCACGACACAAGGAGAAGGCTCTTCGTTGCATCGGAACCCAAGAATTCATGCTTTACATGGTCTATCACCCATCCCGCTACCACCCTCGTGTTTTGACCTGCCGATGCATTATTCTTGGATCATAAAGTACACAACAGTTCATCCTCACTTCATTTATGCACTCGAAAAATTATAGGTCATTCCGAATGGTGCAAGATGGCTCGTCGGTGCGATCAACTTACTTTGAAAGTTGTATTCACGGTCTGTCCCGCGATGTTGGATCCATAAAACGGCCACAATTTTGCCATAAAACTCTATTGGAGCTCCAGGAGCCGCCAAAACATTGACAACCGAAGGTTGTATGCGCCCGTGACCCACTCGCGGGCTTCGATAACATTTCGGAGGCAAGATCCGGCTTAAAAAATTGAGTTCCGGATGATTTTATGCTTGAAGTATACTCTGCCACCCTGTACCACCCTTCCATGAGCTCACCTACGGACTGATATATGGACAATAACATATAGAACAATGAACCATCCTACGATTACAAACAAGAGAGACTACAGGTTTAGTCACGACACAAGGAGGACTCTCTTCGTTGCATCGAAAACTAAGCATTCATGCTTTACATGGTCTATCACCCATCCTGCTACCACCCTCACGTTTTCACAAGCGGATGCATTATTCTTGGATCATAATGTACGTAACTATTCATGCTCACTCCGTTTATGCACTCGAAAAAATATAGGTCATTCCTAATGGTGCAAGATGGCTCGTCGGTGCGACCAACTTACCTTGAAACTTGTATTCACGGTCTGTCCTGCGATGTTGTATCCATAAAACGACCACAATTTTGCCATAAAAGCTCCATTGGAGCTCCATGACCCGCCAAAACAATCAGAACAAAAAGTTGTACACGCTCGTAACCCACTCGCGGGCTTCGACAACATTTCGGAAGCAAGATCCAGCTTGTAAAATTGAGTTCTGAATGATTTTATGCTTGGAGTATACTCTGCCACCCTCTACCACCCTTCCGTGAGCTCGCCTACGGACTAATATATGGAAGATAACATATAGAATTTTGCACCATCCTTCCATTACAAACTAGAAAGACTACAGGTTCAGTCAAAACACAAGGAGGAGGCTCTTCGTTGCATCGGAACCCAAGAATTCATGCTTTACATGGTCTATCACCCATCCCGCTACCACGCTCAAGTTTTCAACAGCGGATGCTTTATTCTTAGATCATAAAGCACGTAATAGTTCATCCTTACTTCGAAAAATTGTAGGTTATTTCGAATGGTGCAAGATGGCTCGTCGATGCGATCAACTTACCTTGAAAGTTGTATTCACGGTTTGTCCCGCGATTAAAACAGCCAAAATTTTGCCATAAAAACTCCAATGGAGCTCCATGACCCACCAAAACAATCTAAAACAAAAGTTGTATGTGTCCGTAACCGACTTACGGGTTTCGACAACATTTCGGAAGCAAGATCCGGCTTGTAAAATTAAGTTCCGGTTGATTTTATGCTTGAAGTATACTCTGCCACCATCTACCACCTTTCCGGGAGCTCACCTACAAACTGATATATGGACAATAACATATAGAACAATGCACCATCCTTGCATTACAAACTAGAAAGTCAACAGGTTCAGTCACGACACAAGAAGGAGGCTTCTCATTGCATCAAAACCCAAGAATTCATACGTTACATGGTCTATCACCCATCCCGCTACCACCCTCACATTTTCACCATCAGATGCATTATTCTTGGATCCTCACACTGTTTATGCACCCGAAAAATTATAGGTCATTACGAATGGTGCAAGATGGCTCGTCGGTGCGATCAACTTACCTTGAAGGTTGTATTCACGGTCTGTCCCACGATGTTGTATCCATAAAACATCCACAATATTGCCATAAAAACTCCATTAGAGCTCCATGACCCACCAAAACAATCACAACCAAAAGTTGTATGCGCCCGTAACCCACTCGCGGGCTTTGACAACATTATGGAGGCAATATTCGGCTTGTAAAATTGACTTCCGGACGATTTTATGCTTGAAGTATACTATGCCACCCTCTACCACCCTTCTGTGAGCTCACCTACGGAGTGATATATGGACAATAACATATAGAACAATGCACCATCCTTCCATTACATACTAGAAAGACTACAGGTTCAGTCACGACACAAGGTGGAGGCTCCTTGCTGCATCGAACCCCAAGATTTCATACGTTACATGATCTATCAGCCATCCCACTACCACCCTCACATTTTCACCAGCGGATGCATTATTCTTGGATCATAAAGTACGTAACAGTTCATCCTCACTCTGTTTATGCACTCAAAAAATTATAGGTCATTCCGAATGGTGCAAGATGGCTCTTCGGTGCGATCAACTTACCTTGAAAGTTGTATTCACGGTCTGTCCCACGATGTTGTGTCCGTAGAACAGCCACAATATTGACATAAAAACTCAATTAGACCTCCATGACCTACCAAAACAATCACAATCAAAAGCTGTATGCGCCTGTAACCCACTTGCGAGGTTCGTCAACATTTCGGAGGCAAGATCCGCCTTGTAAAATTGAGTTCCGGATGATTTTATGCTTGAAGTATACTCTGCCTCCCTCTACCACCCTTCCGTGAGCTCACCTACGGAGTGATATATGGGCAATAACATATAGAACAATGCATCATCCTTCCATTACAAACTAGAAAGACTACAACTTCATACACCACACAGGGAGGAGGCTCTTGTTGCTTTGGAAGCCAAGAATTCATGCTTTACACGGTCTATCACCCATCCCTCTACCACCCTCAATTTTTCACCAGCGGATGCATTATTCTTGGATCATAAAGTATGTAACAGTTCATCCTCACTCCGTTTATGCACTCAAAAAATTATCGGTCATTCCGAATGGTGCAAGATGGCTCGTCGGTGCGATCAACTTACGTTGAAAGTTGTATTCACGGTCTGTCCCGCGATATTGTATCTATGAAATGACCACAATATTGCCATAAAAACTCAATTTGAGCTCCATGACCCGCCAAAACAATCACAACCAAAAGTTGTATGCGCCTGTAACCCACTCGCGGGCTTTGACAACATTTCAGAGGCAAGATCCGGCTTGTAAAATTGAGTTCCGGCCGATTTTATGCTTGAAGTATACTCCGCCACCCTCTACCCCCCTTCCGTGAGCTCATCTATGGACTGATATATGGACAATAACATATAGAACAATGCACCATCCTTCCATTACGAACTATAAAGACTACACCTTCAGTCACGACACAAGTAGGTGGCTCTTCATTGCATCGGAACCCAAGAATTCATGCTTTACATGGTCTATCACCCATCCTGCTACCACCCTCACGTTTTCACCTGTGGATGCATTATTCTTCGATCATAAAGTACATAATAGTTTGATGTCGAGCATCCCACGATCATCCCCATGGACACATCTACATCTCCTACAACACCACTTGGACCAATGACAAGAGCACGTGCAAGAGCTCTCGAAACCGAGGCGACATCACTGCTCTCACAACTCCCGTTCAAATCACACGAGACATGGCTACTACCTCAAACGGAGACGCTTTGCATACTCAAGTAACAAGGAGTTTGCCATGGAGAAGCTAAGAAGCAAGGAGAATCGGAAGCGGAAGACATGCGTGAAGACGGAGAAAAAATCAGCCAAGTCCCAGGCTGGCCGGATGATCTAGACGAGGTCCCGGACAATCCGGACCTCGGTCCAGACAATCCGGATAACGCTCCCAATGACACGCGAAGCTGGACCCCGAAGCCGGACCATCCGGACGAGCACCCGGATCATCCGGACCCCCTCCAGACATCCAGACCATCGCCGCCACCGCCTGCCCCTTCGACTCATTCGGGCCATCACCCGGATCATCCGGCTCCCCACCCGGATCATCCGAACCCCTCCTGCGTGTTTGTGTTGGGCCGAGGCCCGTGTACCCCTTTGTCCCCTTAGCCTATATGTATGACTCCTCCACCTTTCTTCTAGGGTTATCACTGTGATAGCTCATACTTTGAGATAGAGCCTTGCTCATCCATCTGTATCTACTCCACCGCGAGGGACTGACACCTCTTCGGAGAAGATCCACTTGGATTCAAGACCTCCTCTCGGAGAAGACCCTCATCAAGACCTCCTCACAGAAAAAAACCGGTTAGTTGAGTGTTTTCTCTTGTGTTCCCCTCATTTTCCCCCTCGTGTTCTTCGTGTTCTTGGTAGGATTCCTTCCAAACATGAAAGATCGGGCGTCTGGGGTTCTACCCTACATCATCTTGGTATCATGAGCCACATTGATCATGTTTTTGGAGCCCCTACCCTTTGTTTTCTAGCTTGATTTTGTTGTTTTTCGTATTAATCCAAAAATCCCCACCAAAAATAGCCCCAAATTATTATTTCTTGATTTGTTGGTTTTGATGATGTTTTATTGATTTTGATCCATGGATTCATTGTGTTGCAAGTGGATCTTGCGTTTCCCCGCTATCTCACCCTCGAAATCCATCCAAAATCCACGAAATCTTCGAATTTCTCCCTGTTTTTGAGTTCATCCCGAGCCATTCCCATGCGCAGTTGACCTGCTCAGATCATTCGGACCTTGGCCCGGATCATTCGGAAATTGACCCGGATCATCCGGCTCCTGACCCGGATCATCCGGCTACCTTTGCCGAAACTGCATTTTCTGCAGTTTTTGTCCACCGCCACTTACGCCTCCGCATACCCACTTCGACCACCACAACCTTAACTCCGCCAACCCCACGACATACCCCACCGTTCCACCATTCGACCTTGGGTCCAAGAATTTGAGTTGTGGTTTCCATGTCCTATTGTGTTTCGGCTATATAGGTACGGCGCGACATCAACATCACCACCGCTCATCTTCGCAAAGTACTGATCATCCCTAAGGACGGTAACCTCGACAACATGTTTGTTTACGCCTTGCCATTGCATTGATAACCACCATAGCCTTACTTTTGCGTTGCTTACCCATCGAGACTAGCCTTTGAGTATTGCCGGCAACGTGACTTGTGCGCATCAGTGATCATACTTCCCATGGCATACATACCATATCATCGTGGTGCATATCTTGATATCATCTCTTGTGTCACAAAGTTGTCATCGCATACACAATTGCTATCTTGGTTCGTGAAGTTTTGCATGAGAAAAGAGCTCAAAAGTCAAAGACCCAAACAAGCTTTTAAGCAAAAAGGGAAAGATAAGCAAAGAGCTTATAAGCAAGAACCATAGCATCATACTAAAATAAGATTGTCATATCCGATCATCTTGGATCATACCACCGAAATACCATAAATATAGCATACTTGGGATAGAAGTCGTTTCATTTTTGCTTAGTAGGTTGTGCACAAGTTTCGTATCCGCCTATTGTGCAATCGTGCTAGCGTCTCTCTGGTGTTGTGCAACAAGAGCATTTTCGTGGATTCCACATTTTGGCTCATTTTTGGTTTGCACAACCCCACTTATCTATTTGCATGTGTGTTTCCGTGTACCGCTACTTGCTTGGTCTACTTGTTGCATTTGCGAATTTGCGATTTTTTCAACATCTTTGAGTCTAACTAACAATTGCATCAAATTTTGTGCCACCATCCTAACCGAGCTCCACCATAAGCTTTTACTTGTGTAGGTGTGAGAACCGACAAGAATTGGTATCAATTGTGCTATTTCATTGTCCACATTTGAGTGATCATTGATGCATCTTCAACATCGGTCAAGGTACATTTGGTATAAGTTCTTCTCTTTCTCCCACTCACATTTTTGCTTGGAATGATGGATAGGCCAAGTTCTTCTACCAATCTACTCTTCAATGAGCAAGACGGGCATGTCATCCTATGTCACCAAGAGCCACCTCTTTGGTGCACAACAAGCTTTGCATCAAGAACAACAAGCAATGAGCGGCCGCATCGACAATCTCGCCACCAACTTGCGACTCTCCGAGCAACGAGCAAGAGACTACTTCGACAACAAGCTCAACGCTCACACACAAGAGAACGATGCAAGAATGGACGAGATCCGTGCCTTGTTGGTGAACCGCCATTCTTCCACTTCTTCATACTCAAGACGCAGCCGCTCAAGTCGACACAACGATGACACCCTCTCCGGATCAAGTACACCAACATCAAACACTCTATGTCGAGTCGCGCGTCAAGACCGTCAAGCATCCCGTAATCCACTACACGGCAATCATCCACAAGAGCAAGTCGACGAGCAAGCACATTGTCATCGTCAACACCAAGCTCCTCTTGCACAAGCTCAAGAACGACAACGTCAACGTCACCAAGAGGAAGAGCGAGCGCGACAATATCAAGACAAACAAGACGCCGAGTCTCAACGTCTTCAACAACGACAACGTGAGGAACAAGCTCTTGAGGCGCAACGTGCCCTTCAAGAATCAAGTCGAGCCATTGCCAACCGCAACCGATATAGGCGCAATCAAGAGGAAGCACTTCGCGAAGAAATTCAAGAGCGGAACTACCAACCAAGAGTGCATCGTCAAGTTCCTCAAGCTCCTCCACAACCTCAAGTTGAATAAGAGCAAGATGACTATGGAAATCCTCCATGCCAAGAACAACATGAGGTTGATTATCCTCCACGTCAAGGGCGTAATCATCACCCTCGTCCCCAACATAATGAAGAGGAACGCTATGGCAAGCTCAAGTTCACCATGCCCAAGTTCAATGGAAGCAATGATCCCGAAGAGTACCTATCATGGGCATTGAAGGTCGACAAAATCTTTCAATTGCACAACTATGAGGAAGAGAAAAAGATCGCTATGGCATCACTTGAGTTCCAAGACTATGTGCTCATATGGTGGGAACACGTCCTTAAGCGTCGAGAAGCAAGAGGTGAACCACCAATCACCACTTGGGCTCAAATGAAAGATGTCATGCGAGCACGCTTTGTGCCCACCTACTACAACCGCGATCTCTTCAAGAAGCTCCAACTCCTCAACCAAGGAACAAAGAGTGTTGAAGAATACTACAAGGAAATGGAGATAGCCATGATAAGAGCCAATGTAATGGAAGATGATGAGCAAACTATGGCCCATTTCTTGAATGGCCTCAATCACCCCATCAAGAAGATTGCCGACTTCCAACCCTACTCCAACCTCATTGAGCTCGTGCATCAAGCTACCAAAGCGGAATGTCAAGTGCAAGATGACTTCAAGTACGCCAAGTCCTCGTCCAAGACCTACGGCTTCTCCAACACCCAAGCTTCAACGACTCCAACAACTTCTACCTCAACCAAGCCATCTACAAGCAACGGCGACAAGTCAAATTACAAGAAAACTTTGACAACCTCAAGTCGTCCTAGTACTAAAAGCAACTTCAAGCCGCGCGCTTCATCATCTACTCCAACCGATGCGACCATCAAGACAAGCTCCATCAAGTGTTTCACTTGCGGTGGCCGAGGCCACAAGTCCTTTGAGTGTACCAACAAGCAGACCATGATCCTCAACAACGATGAAACCTATGAGTCCATGAGTGAAGAGGAGATGGAAGCCCTTGAGCAAGTGGCCATGCACCGGCGCGTGAACGAAGATGAAGATGATCCAATCTTTTGTGATGAGGATTCGAGCCCCACTCTCGTTGTCTCCGAAGTCTTGACTCTTCAACATCAACAAGACGAAGACCAAAGATGCCACATCTTTCACAAAAAGGTCGGCATCAATGGAAGCTCCGTAAAGGTCATCATCGATGGAGGTAGTTGTCACAACTTGGCAAGTGAAGAACTATGCTCCAAGCTCCAATTGGTCAAAATGAAGCACCCGCATCCCTACAAGGTCCAATGGCTAAGCGATTCCGGCACTATACAGGTTGAGCATACGGTCAAAGTCTCCTTCAAAATTGGAGCATATGAAGACACTTTGGAGTGTGATGTCGTCCCAATGTCCGTTTGCCGCCTCCTTCTTGGTCGACCATGGCAATTTGACCGCGGCGTCATCCACAATGGGCGTACCAATCATTATAGCTTCAAGATGAAAGAAAGGAGTATGTGCTACAACCTATGTCTCCAGGTCAAGTGATCGAGCCACCCATCATGGAGAAAAGAGTGAGAGAGTGATCCACAAAAAGAGAGTGAGCACCACCAGACAAAATCAAGTGCCTCCACGATGAGCGACAAGAAAAACTTAGTCCTATTTGCCACCAAAAGTGAGATGAGAGAAGTGTGTGAGAACCCATCACATGTTATGCACTATGTCCTTGTGTGCAAGGACGAGGCACCAAAAACTAACACCTCTCACGATCTACCTTTAGTGTTGTTTTCTCTTTTGCAGGAATTCCAATATGTTTTCCCCGAGGAGCTACCTCCGGGTCTACCTCCACTACGAGGCATTGAGCACCGAATCGACCTCATCCCCGGAGCATCTCTACCTAACAAAGCTCCCTACCGCGTCAACCCCGAGGAAACTAAGGAGATCCAATGGCAAGTGCAACAACTAATCGACAATAGTCAAGTACGTGAAAGTTTGAGCCCTTGTGCCATTTCCGATCATACTTGTTCCAAAGAAAAACAGTACTTATCGCATGGTTTCCGATTGTCGTCCCATCAATGCTATCACCGTTAGATATCATTATCCTATTCCACGCTTAGATGATATGCTTGATGAGCTTAGCGGAGCCGCCATTTTCTCTAAGATTAATCTTAAGAGTGGCTATTTTCAGATACGCATCCAAGAAGGTGATGAATGGAAAACCACATTTAAGACCAAATTTGGCTTATATGAATGGCTAGTCATGCCAATGGGTTTATCCGAAGCACCCAGTACTTTCATGTGAGTCATGCACTTTCTCCTTCGTCCCTATGTTGGTGTATTTGTTGTGGTCTATTTTGATGATATCCTTTTCTTTAGCAAATCTCTCAAAGATCATGTCACCCATCTTAGAACCGTGTTGCAAACCCTTAGGAAAGAGCGCCTTTATGCTAATACGGACAAATGCCTTTTTGGTGTTGATAAGCTTGTTTTCTTGGGTTTTGTTGTGTCTTCTAAGGGTGTTCATGTAGATGAATCTAAGATTAATGATATTAAAACTTGGCCCCAACCAACCAACTTGCAACAAGTGCGTAGTTTTCTTGGTCTAGCCGGTTTCTATCATCGCTTTGTGAAGGATTTTAGCACCATTGCTTCTCCTTTACATTCTTTGAGTAAGAAAATGCGCCATTTGTTTGGGGACCATCCCAAGATACCGCATTTAATGAGCTTAAGAATTTGCTTACTCATGCTCCCGTGCTTGCATTACCCAACTTTGACAAACCCTTTAAGATTCATTGTGATGCTAGTCGTCATGGCATAGGAGGTGTGTTAACGTAAGAGAAGCGCCCCATAGCATATTTTAGTGAAAAACTTTCCGAAGCGCAAATCAATTACCCCATCTATGACAAAGAACTATATGCTTTAGTGCGAGTTTTGCATGAATGGGAACATTATCTTCACCCTCATGAATTTATCATTCATACCGATCATGAAACGCTTAAGTACTTAAAAGGACAAACTAAGTTGAACAAGCGTCATGCAAAACGGAGTTAATTTATAGAGTCTTTTCCTTATGTCATCAAGTATATCAAGGGCAAGGAAAACATAGTGGCGGATGCCCTTTCCTGCATATGCACGCTTGTCACTAAACTTGAATTGAATGTCATTGGCTTTGAGCACATAAAAGACTTGTATGCACATGATCCTACATTTGCTATTCCTTATGCTAAGTGTTTGATGCACACATCTTGGGGACGATATTACATCAAGCATTATTATCTTATGAGAGCTAACAAACTTTGCATTCCTGAGTCTTCTATTCGTTTGCTCCTTTTGCAAGAGGCTCATGGAGGCGGTTTCTTTTATGTGTTCTTCCGGTGTCATAGCTTGGATAATATTGCTCTCAGCATTAATGGGCGTACCTGAGATACAATGTTTTATTCATTGCCCATTAACAACCTTCGGGTTAGTACATTCGGCATTATTTCTTTTGTGTGGCACCCCGGCTCAGAGAAAACCGGAACGCCTCGTATTCCAGCCCAGAGATCAAGGAGAAGTCTTCTGGAATACGGCACTGCTTAGCATAGAACAAACCAGCTCTTTCTTACAATCTATTTGGGTACAATGATTACATCGGCACAGTGACACTACGCCATCCTCAGTTGCTCTATGCAAGCAGCAGAACAACTCGAAGCAGCGGAATAACTCTAGCAGCGGAACAATGACGACGGTGGTGAACTCCACTCCGCAGGGACTCTGGCTGGAACGCTTATCCTAGCTCGCACGAACGGAAACCACGACAAGCAAGCAATCAAATCCGGCATGACCTGCAAACTGGCATGACACGCCAGGTCAGTACATTGAATGTACTTGCAAGCTCACAAATAACCAGAAGCATTCAAGACAAACAACAACATGGCAATTACAGGTTAAATAGGAATTATCATCAGACCATCAGAACAATATAACATGAACATGATACGGCTAACACAACATGAACATATTAATCCAACAATACTAACATGCAACATGATGACACTATCATGCACTACTTATTCTGCTCGGGTTACCTCGTAACCAACACATGCATCACTTACCAACCTCGTACATCACACGATCATCTCAGGATCAAATCAAGCTTGGTATAAACAATACTGTAGTAATCAGTAAATGACCACAAGGAGCTTGACCTTTTCCCACGACTCTCGTACAACATCACGAATATACAACAACTCGGTATCCTCGATACCATTGTGATCCTTGCGGCGATCACCACCCGACCAACACTTGTTCCGTGATCCTTACGGCGGTCACAACCCGACCACTACATGGCCCGTGATCCTTACGGCGATCACAACCAACTTATCTCACTATTATTAAGCACATTATTCTTATTACTGTTGACTCATGGTGTGACCGACTTTTAACCTAGGCCCTTATCCGTGGGCGCGGCTATCGATAGATTTAATATACACTCTGCAGAGGTTAGTACACTGTACCCACACTATGAAACCCATGGCCTCGCACTCCCATTCGGGTGAACCAATGGCATTCTGACAAAACCGTCCTACTGCCATGACACTCTCCCGGCCACTCCGACTCGCTCCCCTCTGGGCTGTCATGGGTGGCCCTGTGTCTACCAAAAGACACAATGACCACCGTCGTGGCCGAAACATAAACGATCCTACATGGGGATCCGCCGGCTATAACAACTACGGGCACACAAGGCTTATGTCCGCCTACCTGATCAGGGTAGCGCGCGCCCATAACCTTCCCTCATTGGAGGCACCGGCGAGAGGCACAACAATAGACCCAGTTAGGACCGTCCCATACCGGTAAGCGTGGTTGCACTGGTTAGCATCGATTCAGCGGCACCATGACTCAGCCAACAGTTGTTCAAGTTCAATTTAATCCGGTTAAACTTGAATGCAAATATGCTGAGCCATGATAAAATATATGAACATGATATCAACATAACCATGAGGGTATCACATAACAATCCACCATATCAACAATAAATCATATCCACTGAGCATGGCATACTGACTAGCATGACCATCACCAACATCAACATGTACTACTAGCAAGCATAAACATATGAAAGGTAATACTAGCAGGTAGAACATGATAACAGAGTACAAGACAACATAACACAAAGGTGAACATGCAAATCTGAACATCACCGGAACAACGATAACCATCTTTTCAACAAGCAAACATTTATTAAATATTCAACTTGAAAACCATGGCTACTGCATGACTATCATGCAAGTGGGTATTGTGGCTTGCCTGGAGATGAAGAAAGCACCGAGGAGAAGTGTCAGAAACTCGCGGAACGAATCGCCGGAAAACGTACTCTCTCGGAGGGGGCTGAATAAGGGCAAGGGCATAAAGGTCATTTCCATAGTGTCAAACCATAGTGAAAGCATGAACAACAGAACGGGCTTGACGAAAAGAAGAAGTGAGCGTTGGTTTCACCTGATTTGGAGCTACGGATAAAAAGTTATGGACGCTTTTCTGCCAGGGACCTATGTGTAATGAAAATCTTTTCAACCAGGGGCGTGAACAGAAAAAGTGAAAGCGTATTTTGGGGATTAAGTCTCCACTTACGCTGACGTGGCGACGACCGGTCAAAAGGGGCAGAGGCGGGGCCGGCTTCAGGGTGGCTGACGAGGGGTCCAGCGAGGATGGGGCCCGCTGGCCGGTGGCAGTCAACGCCTGTCTTCTTCCTCCGTGCTCGCTCTGGAGCGGAACAGAGGAGGCGGGCGGCCGTGGCGAGGGGAGGGCGGCCCGCTCCAGCGAGCTCCGGCCCGGCCGAGGGCACCGGCGGGACTGCAGGCAGCGCCGCACCCGTTCGGAGGAAGGGTCGCCGGGAGGCTGGGACGGCGGCGGTCGGCGCCATGAGGAGGACAGAAGGCGGTTCGGTGGTGGTGGAGTTCGTCGGAGGAGGGTGCCCCGGCGAGGGCTGAGAAGTCGGGGCGGCTCGTGGGGACGAGGGGGAGGCTCTGGTGGCGACGGGAGGGAGAGAGGAGCACCGGACGGCCGGACGGGCGGGTGGCCGAACGGTGGAGGCGGCGGCCGTGCGCAGGGAGGCGCGGCCAGTGGCACTCCGGGGTCGAACGAGTGGGGTGGGGAGGACCGCGGGAATGAGGGGGCTCGGGTGGACTGCTCGGGAGGAGGAGGGGAGCACTGTGGTGGTCGGAACCGAGACCAACTCCGGTGAAGTCACGGTGATCCGAGGAGGAAACGGTGAGGGGGAGCTGCTCTGGTGGACTAGGAGGGACGAGGAGGGGCTTGGGAGCTGCGGAGAAGGTCGGGGCATGCTTATATAACCGAGGGGAGGCTTCTGGAGCTCATGGGCGAGCTCCCGACTAGGCATTAATGGAGGGCAGTGGCTGGGCATGGCACGGGCATGGACCTAGCGACGCATTCATGGCGAACCACGACGAGCCATCAACGTAGGGAGATGCAGGGCATCACGGGGCATCTACTAGACATGGATGGAGGTCGAGACGACGAGGGAGACGACGGGCACGGGGCTGGGAAGAAGCCAGAGCACGAAATTTGCCTGACATCAGCGTGATGACCACCGGCACTGGAGCAAATGGCTAGTTTTGGCGTGGCCGACCATGTCTAGTGGAATAACCTTAGTGACCTAAGTATAGATGAGGGAATAAATCATTCCAGGGGCAAAGAAGTGATTTGCACTTAGCTCCAAAGTAAACCAGCAGCCAAGCGTTTGTGCTTTGCAGTGGGGACACCAGCTAGGTAACTCAGTAACCAGCTTGTCTGGGAGGTTTATCTATTGAAGGACTATGATCCTGGAGGTTTTGAGGGTAAATGGACCAAGATTTACTGCAGTTGCTTTACAACCGCATATTTGGTCCAGAAATGAAGATCATGATGGTGCACTCACATGGAGTGTCCACTTGAGCTCAAATTGGGCAAAGCTTGATCATTTGGTCATATGAAGATGTTGTATTCTCCAACCTTGAACTCACGCTTTTGAATTATTTTATCATGCCATCTTTTAACTTTTTCTTTAAATAACTTGGCATTTTCATAAGCTTGGGTTCTCCACTCATCTAATGAGCTAATATCAAATAACCTCTTCTCACCAGCAAGTTTGAAATCATAGTTGAGTTCTTTAATTGCCCAATATAATTTATGTTCTAACTCAAGAGGCAAATGACATGCTTTTCCATAATCCATTTTATAAGGAGACATACCCATAGGATTTTTATATGCGTTCTATAGGCCCAAAGCGCATCATCTGATTTCTTAGACCAATTCTTCTAGGACCTATTGACAGTCTTTTGTAAAATTAATTTTATTTCTCTATTGCTAAGTTCAACCTGGCCACTATACTCAGGATGATAGGATGATGCAATTCTATGGTTAACATCATACTTGGCAAGCATTTTACGGAAAGCGCCATGAATGAAGTGTGAACCAACATCAGTCATTGAATATCCAGGGACTCCGAACCTTGAGAAAATAACTTCTTTAAGCACTTTAATAGAGGTGTTGTGATCAGCACTACTAGTTGGAATGGCTTCTACCCACTTAGTAACATAATCAACGGCAACCAAAATATGAGTATACCCATTAGAGGAAGGAAAAGTTCCCATGTAATCAAATCCCCAAACATCAAATGGTTCAACAACAAGTGAATAATTCATAGGCATTTCTTGACGCTTACCGATATTACCTATTCTTTAACATTCATCACAAGATAAGACAAACTTACGAGCATCCTTGAAGAGAGTAGGCCAATAAAATCCAGATTGCAATACCTTGTGAGCAGTTCTGTCTCCCACATGTTGTCCTCCATAAGCTTCGCAGTGACATTTCCGTAGTATTTGTCCCTGTTCATGCTCAGGTACACAACGTCTAATAATACCATATACTCCTTCTTTATAAAGATATGGGTCATCATAAGTAATGTCTTAAATCATAGAAGAATTGTTTTTCTTTTGTTGGTATGTAAAGCTAGGGGGTGTATTTAGCAACAATATAATTAGTGTAGTCAGCATACCAAGGTGTACTATTAGAAACATTTATTGCAGCTAATTGCTCATCAGGAAAACTATCATTAATAGGTAGTGGGTCATCAAGAATAGTTTCTAGCCTAGACAAGTTATCAGCCACGGAGTTCTCGACTCATATTCTATCAGTGATATGCAAATCAAATTTTCATAGCAAGAGAACCCATCGAATAAGCCTAGGCTTGGCATCTTTCTTTTCCATAATATACTTTATTGCATCATGATCAGTGTGAACAATTACTTTTGAATCTACAATATAGGATCTAAATTTATCACAAGCAAACACCACCACTAGAAATTCCTTTTCAGTAGTAGCATAATTTCTGTGTGCACTGTCTAGAGTTTTACTTGCTAGTGGATAACATTCAGTTTCTTATCAACTCTTTGTCCTAGAACAACACCAACAACATAATCACTAGAATCACACATAATTTCAAAAGGCAAGTTCCAATCAGTTGGTTGAACAGTAGGTGCACAAATTAAGGCTTTCTTTAGTGTTTCGAAGGCTTCTAAACAATCATCATAAAAAACAAAAGGAATATCCTTTTGCAAAAGATTTTTAAGAGGCCTAGAAATTTTAGAAAAGTCTTTGATAAATCTCCTATAGAAACCAGCATGACCAAGGAAACTACGAATACCTTTGATATCTTTAGGACATGGCATTTTCTTAATTGCATCAACCTTAGCTTTGTCCACCTCAATATCTCTTTCAGAAATTTTATGGCCCAAAACAATACCTTCATTAACCATAAGACAAGATTCGTTTGCTCACATCTCTGCCAAACTCGATCAAGATTGCTTAAACAATCATCAAAAGACTTCCCATAAACAGAAAAGTCATCCATGAAAACCTCAACAATCTTTCAAGAAAGTTAGAGAATATAGCAGTCATACATCTTTGAAAGGTCGCAGGTGCATTGCATAAACCAAAAGGCATACGTCTATAAGCATAAGTTCCAAAAGGACAAGTAAAAGTGGTATTTTCTTGATCAGGATGAGAAATAGGAATTTGCGAAAAACCAGAATATCCATCAAGGAAGCAAAAATGTGTGTGCTTAAATAATCTTTCTAGCATGTGATCAATAAAAGGCAGAGGGTAATGGTCTTTTCTAGTTGCTTTGTTTAATTTTCTAAAATCAATTACCATTCTATAGCCTATAACAATTCTTTGTGGAATAAGTTCATTCTTATCATTAGGAACAACAGTAATACCTCCTTTCTTAGGAACACAATGGACAGGACTTACCCATCTACTATCAGCTATAGGATAGACTATACCTGCTTCTAGAAATTTTAATATTTATGTCCTTGCCACTTCTTTCATCTTCGAATTCAACCGATGTTGGTGATCAACAACGGGTTTAGCATTAGGTTCCCTATTAATCTTGTGCCGACATAGAGTGGGGCTGGTGCCCTAAAGATCATCAAGAGTATATCCAATAGCAGCTCGGTGCTTCCTTAGAACTTTCAGTAATCTTTCTTCTTCATGTTCTGAAAGGTTAGTGATACGTCTCCAACGTATCTATAATTTTTGATTGTTCCATCTATTATATTACCCCTTTTGGATGTTTATGGGCTTTATTTTACACATTTATATCATTTTTGGGACTAACCTACTAACCGGAGGCCCAGCCCGTATTGCTGTTTTTTTGCCTATTTCAGTATTTCGAAGAAAAGGAATATCAAACGGAGGCCAAACGGAATGAAACCTTTGGGAGCGTGATTTTTGGAACGAACGTGATCCAGAGGATTTGGAGTGCAAGTCAAGAAGCAATCGAGGCAGCTAGGAGATAGGAGGGCGCGCCCACCCCTACAGGGCACGCCTCCTGTCTCCTGGGCCCCTCAGGCGGCCACCGACGTACTTCTTCCTCCTATATATACCTATGTACCCCGAAAACATCTAGGGAGCCAACGAAAAATAATTTCCACTGTCGTAACCTTCTGTATCCGCGAGATCCCATCTTGGAGCCTTCGTCGGCGCTCCGCCGAAGGGAGAATCGACCATGGATGGCTTCTACATCAACACCATAGCCCCTCCGATGAGTTGTGAGTAGTTTACCACAGACCTTCGGGTCCATAGTTATTAGCTAGATGGCTTCTTCTCTCTTTTTGGATCTCAATACCATGTTCTCGCCCTCTCTTGTGGAGATCTATTCGATGTAACTCTTTTTGCGGTGTGTTTGTCGAGATCCGATGAATTGTGCGTTTATGATCAAGTTCATCTATGAGAAATATTTGAATCTCCTATGAATTCTTTTATGTATGATTGAGTTATCTTTGTAAGTCTCTTCGACTTATCAGTTTGGTTTGGCCTACTAGATTGATCTTTCTTGCCATGGGAGAAGTGCTTAGCTTTGGGTTCAATCTTGCGGTGTCCTTACCTAGTGACATCAGGGGTTGCAAGGCACGTATTGTATTGTTGCCATCGAGGATAAAAAGATGGGGTTTATATCATATTGCTTGAGTTTATCCCTCTACATCATGTCATCTTTCTTAATGCGTTACTCTGTTCTTATGAACTTAATACTCTAGATGCATACTGGATAGCGGTCGATGTGTGGAGTAATAGTAGTAGATGCAGGCAGGAGTCGGTCTACTTGTCACGGACGTGATGCCTATATACATGATCATGCCTAGATAATCTCATAATTATTCGCTTTTCTATCAATTGCTCGACAGTAATTTGTTCACCAACCGTAATACTTATTCTATCTTGAGAGAAGCCACTAGTGAAACCTATGGCCCCCGGGTCTATCTTTTATCATATAAGCTTTCAATCTACTTTTATTTGCATCTTTACTTTTCCTACCTATATTATAAAGTACCAAAAATATATTTATCTTATCATACTATCTCTATCAGATCTCACTTTCGCAAGTGGCCATGAAGGGATTGACAACCCCTTTATTGCGTTGGTTGTGAGTTCTTTGTTTGTTTGTGTAGGTGCGTGGGACTTTTGAGGAGCCTCCTACTTGATTGATACCTTGGTTCTAAAAAACTGAGGGAAATACTTACGCTACTATTGCTGCATCACCCTTTCCTCTTCAAGGAAAACCAACGCAAGCTCAAGACGTAGCAAGAAGGATTTCTGGCGCCGTTGCCGGGGAGGTCTTCGCTCAAGTCAGGACATACCAAGTACCCATCACAAACTCATCTCCCTCGCATTTACATTATTTGCCATTTGCCTCTCGTTTTCCTCTCCCCCACTTCACCCTTGCCATTTTATTTGCCCTCACTTTCCCAATCTTCTCTTCCCCTCTCTCGCCCGCTTGCCTTTTTCTGTTTGCTTGTGTGTTGGATTACTTGTTGCCATGGTGCATGATAATACCAAATTGTGGGATTTCTCGAATACCAATAATAATTATTTCCTTAGTACTCCGATTGCTCCTCTTAATGATGTTGAGTCTTGTGAAATCAATACTGCTTTGCTGAATCTTGTTATGAAAGATCAATTCGCCGGCCTTCCTAGCGAAGATGCCGCTACTCATCTAAACAACTTTGTTGATTTGTGTGATATGCAAAAGAAGAAAGATACGGATAATGATATTGTTAAATTGAAGTTATTTCCATTTTCACTTAGAGATCGTGCTAAAGTTTGGTTTTCGTCTTTGCCTAAAAATAGTATTGATTCTTGGAACAAGTGCAAAGATGCCTTTATCTCTAAGTATTTTCCTCCCGCTAAGATCATTACTCTTAGGAATGATATTATGAATTTTAAACAACTTGATCATGAGCATGTTGCCCAATCTTGGGAAAGAATGAAATTTATGATTCGCAATTGCCCCTACTCATGGTTTGAATTTATGGATGATCATACAAAACTTTTATGCCGATTTGAACTTTGCTTCTAGAAATCTTTTAGATTCGGCCGCGGGAGGCACGTTTATGGAAATCACGTTAGGATATGCTACAAAACTTCTTGATAATATTATGGCTAATTATTCTCAATGGCACACCGAAAGATCTTCTAGTAAAAAGTGCATGCTATAGAAGAAATCAATGTTTTGAGTGGAAAGATGGATGAACTTATGAAGTTGTTTGCTACTAAAAATACTCCTCTTGATCCCAATGATATGCCTTTGTCTACCTTGATTGAGAATAATAATCAATCTATGGATGTGAATTTTGTTGGTAGGAATAGTTTTGGAAAGAATGCTTATAGAGGAAACTTTAATTCTAGACCGTTCCCTAGTAATTCCTCTAATAATTATGGAAATTCCTACAACAATTCTTATGGTAATTTCAATAATATGCCCTCTGATTTTGAGAATAGTGTGAAAGAATTTATGATTTCTCAAAAGAATTTTAATGCTTTGCTTGAAGAAAAATTGCTCAAAGTTGATGATTTGGCTAGGAACATTGATAGACTTTCGCTTGAAGTTGATTCTCTTAAACTTAGATCTACATCTCCTAATCATGATATCAATGAGTCTCTCAAAGCCATGAGAATTTCCATTGATGAGTGCAAGGAAAGAACCGCTAGATTGCGTGCTAAGAAAGATTGTTTTGTAAAGGCGTGTTCTTCTAGTTTCCGTGAAAATAATGATGAAGATCTTAAAGTTATTGATGTGTCTCCTATTAGATCTTTGTTTTGCAATATGAATCTTGATAATAATGGCATTGGAGATGAGTCAACTTTAGTTAGAAGGCGTCCCAATAATTCAGAGTTTTTAGATCTTGATGCTAAATTTGGTAAAAGTGAGATTGGAGAGGTCATGACTTTAAATAGCATTAAACCCACTATCTCGGATTTCAAGGAATTTGATTATGATAATTGTTCTTTAGAAGGTTGTATTTCCTGGTTGCAATCCGTTGTTAATTCTCCTCATGCTTATAGTCAAAATAAAGCTTTTACCAAAAATATCGTTAATGCCTTAAATGCAATCTTGTGATGAAAAACTTAATTTGGAAGTTTCTATACCTAGAAAACTTAATGATGAGTGGGAACCTACTATAAAGATTAAAATTAAAGATCATGAGTGTTTTGCTTTGTGTGATTTGGGTGCTAGTGTTTCCACAATTCCGAAAACTTTATGTGATATTCTAGGTTTCACGATCTTGATGATTGCTCTTTAAATTTGCACCTTGCGGATTCCACCATTAAAAAGCCAATGGGAAGGATCAATGATGTTCTCATTGTCGCAAATAGAAATTTGGTGCCCGTAGATTTTATCATTCTTGATATAGATTGCAATCTTTCTTGCCCTATTATTCTTGGTAGACCTCTCCTTAGAACGATTGGCGCGATTATTGATATGAAGGAAGGGAATATTAGATTCCAATTTCCATTAAGGAAAGGCATGGAGCACTTTTCAAGAAATAAAGTCAAATTACCTTATGAATCTATCATGCGGGCTACTTATGAATTGAGTGCCAAAGATGGCACTACTTAGATCTATCTTCGCTTTTATGCCTAGCTAGGGGCGTTAAACGATAGCGCTAGTTGGGAGGCAATCCAATTTTATTTGTGTTTTTTGTTTTTGCTTCTGTTTAGGAATAAATTTTGCATCTACCTTCTGTTTAGATGTGTTTTTATGTTTAATTAGTGTTTGTGCCAAGTAGAACCTATAGGATAACCTATGGTGATACTTAATTTGATTCTGCTGAAAAACAAAAACTTTGCGCGCACGAAATTAGTTTTGTTAAATCACAGAAATGTGATTTTTCGTTGATTATTTCTGCTACTGATCAATTAACAAATTTCCCAGAACTTCCTATTTTTGTAGGATTTTTAAAGTTCCAGAAGTTTGCGTTAGTTACAGATTGCTACAGACTGTTCTGTTTTTAACAGATTCTGTTTTCCGTGTGTTGTTTGCTTATTTTGATGCATCTATGGCTAGTATTAAGTGGTATGAACCATATAGAACTTGGAATACAGTAGGTTTAACACCCAAATAAATAAAGAATGATTTCATAGTACCTTATGTGGTGGTTTTGTTTTCTTTCACTAATGGAGCTTATAAGATTTCCTGTTGAGTTTTGTGTTGTGAAGTTTTCAAGTTTTGGGTAAAAATTTGATGGACTATGGAATAAGGAGTGGCAAAAGCCTAAGCTTGTGGATGCTCATGGCACCCCAAGATATTCAAGAATATCCAAAAGCCTAAGCTTGGGGATGCCCCGGGAAGGCATCCCCTCTTTCGTCTTTGTTCATTGGTAACTTTACTTGGAGCTATATTTTTATTCGCCACATGATATGTGTTATGCTTGGAGCGTCGTGTATTATATTAGTATTTGCTTTTTAGTTTTCCACAATCATCCTTGCTGTACACACCTTTTGGGAGAAGCCTACTTGATTAGAATTTATTAGAATACTCTATGTGTTTCACTTATATCTTTTGAGCTAGATAGTTTTTTGCTCTAGTGCTTCACTTATATCTTTTAGAGCACGGCGGTGGCTTAATTTTGTAGAAATTGCTAGTCTCTCATGCTTCACTTATATTATTTTGAGAGTCTCTTAGAAGAGCATGGTATTTGCTATGATTATAAAATTGGTCCTAGAATGGTAGGCATCCAAGTTGGGTATAATAAAATCTATCATAGGAAGTGAATTGGATGCTATGATCAATTTGATACTTGAGAATTGTTTTGAGATATGGAGGTAGTGATATTAAAGTCATGCTAGTTGGCTGATTATGAATTTAAAGAATTCTTGTGTTGAAGTTAGCAAGTCCCGTAGCATGCACGTATGGTTAAAGTTGTGTAACAAATTTGAAACATGAAGTGTACTTGGATTGTGCATCCTTATGAGTGGCGGTCGGGGACGAGCGATGGTCTTTTCCTACCAATCTATCTCTCTAGGAGCATGCGCGTAGTGCTTGGTTTTTGATGACTTCTAAATTCTTGCAATAAGTATATGATTTCTTTTGACACCTTTCCACCATTGCTAGCCTCTTTCGGTACTATGCATTGCCCTTTCTCACCTTGAGAGTTGGTGCAAACTTCGTCGGTGCATCCAAACCCCGTGATACGATACGCTCTATCACACATAAACCTCCTCATATCTTCCTCAAAACAGCCACCATACCTACCAATTATGGCATTTCCATAGCCATTCCGAGATATATTGCCATGCAACTTTCCACCGTTCCGTTCATCATCATGACATACATTACTTTTGTCATATTGCCATTGCATGATCATGTAGTTGACATCGTATTTGTGGCAAAGCCACCATGCATAATTTTTCATACATGTCACTCTTGATTCATTGCACCATCCCGGTACACCGCCAGAGGCATTCATATAGAGTCATATCTTGTTCTAGTTTCGAGCTGTAATTCATGTGTTGTAATCAATAAAAGTGTGATGATCATCATTATTAGAGCATTGTCCCAAAGAAAAAAAAGAAAAAAAAAGGGGAAAAGGAAAGGCAAAAAATAAAAAAAAGAAAGGCCAAAGAAAAAAAGAAAAAGAAAAAGAAGAAGAAGAAAAAAAGAAAAGAAAAAAAAGAAAACAAATAAAATGGGGCAATGTTACTATCTCTTTTTCCACACTTGTGCTTCAAAGTAGCACCATGTCCTTCATATAGTGAGTCTCATATATTGTGCTTCAAAGTAGCACCATGTTTTTCATATAGTGAGTCTCATATGTTGTCACTTTCATATACTAGTGGGAATTTTTCATTATAGAACTTGGCTTGTATATTCCTACGATGGGCTTCCTCAAATGCCCTAGGTCTTTGTGAGCAAGCAAGTTGGATGCACACCCACTAGTTTTCTTTTGTTGAGCTTTCATTCATTTATTGCTCTAGTGCATCCGTTGCATGGAAATCCCTACTCCTCATGTTGACATCAATTGATGGGCATCTCCATAGCCCGTTGAATATCCTCGTCAATGTGAGACTTTCTCCTTTTTTGTCTTCTCCACACAATCCCCATCATCATATTCTATTCCACCCATAGTGCTATATACATGGCTCATGCTCATGTATTGCGTGAAAGTTGAAAAAGTTTGAGATTATTTAAGTTCGAAACAATTGCTTGGCTTGTCATCGGGGGTGTAGAATTTGGGAACATTTTTGTGTGACGAAAATGAAGCATAGCCTAACTATATGATTTTGTAGGGATGAACTTTCTTTAGCCAAGTTATTTTGAGAAGACATGATTGCTTTGATTAGTATGCTTGAAGTGTTACTATTTCTTATGTCAATATGAACTTTTATTTTGAATCATTTGGATATGAACATTCATGCCACAACAAAGAAAATTACATTGAGAATTATGCTAGGTAGCATTCCACATCAAAAATTCTGTTTTTATCATTTACCTACTCGATGACAAGCAGGAATTAAGCTTGGGAATGCTTGATACGTATCCAACGTATCTATGATTTTTTATTGTTCCATGCTATTATATTACCCCTTTTGGATGTTTATGGGCTTTATTTTACACATTTATATCATTTTTGGGATTAACCTACTAACCGGAGGCCCGGCCCGTATTGCTGTTTTTTTTTTGCCTATTTCAGTATTTCGAAGAAAAGGAATATCAAACGGAGTCCAAACGGAATGAAACCTTCGGGAGCGTGATTTTTGGAACGAACTTGATCCAGAGGACTTGGAGTGCAAGTCAAGAAGCAATCGAGGTGGGCAGGAGATAGGAGGGCGCGCCCCCTGTCTCCTGGGCCCCTCGGGCAGCCACCGATGTACTTATTCCTCCGATATATACCTACGTACCCCGAAAACATCCAGGGAGCCAACAAAAAACAATTTCCACCGCCGTAACCTTCTGTATCCGCGAGATCCCATCTTGGAGCCTTTGCCGGCACTCCGTCGGAGCGGGAATCGACCATGGAGGGCTTCTACATCAACACCATAGCCCCTCCGATGAGTTGTGAGTAGTTTACCACAGACCTTCGGGTCCATAGTTATTAGCTAGATGGCTTCTTCTCTCTTTTTGGATCTCAATACCATGTTCTCCCCCTCTCTTGTGCAGATCAATTCGATGAAACTCTTTTTGCGGTGTGTTTGTCGAGATCCGATGAATTGTGGGTTTATGATCAAGTTTATTTATGAGAAATATTTGAATCTCCTCTGAATTCTTTTATGTATGATTGATTTATCTTTGCAAGTCTCTTTGAATTATCAGTTTGGTTTGGCCTACTAGATTGATCTTTCTTGCCAAGGGAGAAGTGCTTAGCTTTGGGTTCAATCTTGCGGTGTCCTTACCCAGCGACAGCAGGGGTTGCAAGGCACGTATTGTATTGTTGCCATCGAGGATAAAAAGATGGGGTTTATATCATATTGCTTGAGTTTATCCCTCTACATCATGTCATCTTTCTTAATGCGTTACTCTGTTCTTATGAACTTAATACTCTAGATGCATCTTTGGATAGCGATCGATGTGTGGAGTAATAGTAGTAGATGCAGGCAGGAGTCGGTCTACTTGTCACAGACATGATGCCTATCTACATGATCATGCCTAGATAATCTCATAATTATTCGCTTTTCTATCAATTGCTCGACAGTAATTTGTTCACCCACCATAATACTTATGCTATCTTGAGAGAAGCCTCTAGCGAAACCTATGGCCCCCGGGTCTATCTTTTATCATATAAGCTTTCAATCTACTTTTATTTGCATCTTTACTTTTCCTATCTATATTATAAACTACCAAAAATATATTTATCTTATCATACTATCTCTATCAGATCTCACTTTCGCAAGTGGCCGCGAAGGGATTGACAACCCCTTTATTGTGTTGGTTGCAAGTTCTTTGTTTGTTTGTGTAGGTGGGTGGGACTTTTGAGGAGCCTCCTACTGGATTGATACCTTGGTTCTCAAAAACTGAGGGAAATACTTACACTACTATTGCTGCATCACCCTTTCCTCTTCAAGGAAAACCAACGCAAGCTCAAGACGTAGCAGTTAGCACTAATAATAACAGGATATATCCTTTTCTCATCAAGATAAGCATATTTCAAAGTGTCTGGCAATTGTTCTAATTCAAACACAGGATCACCTTTAGGTGGAGAGGACCTCTTAGAGTTTCAATAGGCAAATTTTGCTTAAGCAGGGGTTGTTGTTCGAACAAGATTCTATCTATTTCATTTCTTTCGTGCATATGCAAATCGTTTCATGGTCTAGCAGATATTGTTCTAGAGGATCAGTAGGAGGTACAACAATAGAGGCAAGACCAATAATTTCATCCTTACTAGGTAATTCTTTCTTATGATGCTTTCTACTGAACTTGGAAAAATTAAACTCATGACATTCATCACCAAAACTAACACTGATAGTTTGTTTCTCACAATCTATAGCATTAAAGGTGTTCAAAAAGGGTCTACCAAAGATAATGGGACAAAAGTCGTCCCGTGGGGGACAAAGAACAAGAAAATCAGTAGGGTATTTTATTTTCCCACACACGACTTCAACATCTCTAACAATCCCAAGTGCTGTGACGGTGTCTCTATTAGCAAGTTTAACAGTAACATATATGTCTTCTATCTCAGCGGGTGATATGTCATTCACAATTTCTTGATATAAAGTAAAAGGAATGGCACTCACACTAGCACCTATGTCACATAAACCATGATAACAGTGATCTCCTATCTTAACTGAGACAACACGCATGCCAACAACAGGTCTATGTTTATCTTTTTCATCGGGTTTGGCAATTCTAGCAGCTTCATCAGAAGTAAATAACATGCCCATCTATGTTTTCAACCAGGAGATCCTTAACCATAGCAACACTAGGTTCTACCTTAATTTGTTCAGCTAGTTTAGGTGTTCTAATATAACTTTAATTGACCACAGTTGAGACCTTAGCATGTTCCTTCATCCTAACAGGGAAAGGTGGTTTCTCGATGTAAGCAGTAGGAACAACTAGATCAACATTGTAAATGATAGTTTCTTCTTTAGCAACTACTGGTTCTTTAATTTCTTATTTAATAGGTGGGTGATATTTAAACCACTTCTTCTTAGGGAGATCAACATGAGTAGCAAAAGATTCACAAAAGGAGGCTACCACCTCAGAGTCTAGTCCATATTTAGTGCTAAACTTTTGAAAAGCATCGATATTCATAAAAGATTTAACACAATCAAACTTAAGCTTAATACTTGACTATTTACCTTTGTCGAGTTTCCAATCTTGAAAGTTGCATTTAATTCTTTCTAAAAGATCCCACCAGAATTCAATAGTCTTCTTCATAAAGGAACCAGTACGAGAAGTATCAAGCATGGATCGATCATTATGAGAAAGCCGAGCATAAAAATTTTGAATAATAATTTCTCTTGAGAGCTCATGATTGGGGCATGAATATAACATTGACTTAATCCTCCCCCAAGCTAGAGCAATACTTTCTCCTTCACGAGGCCAAAAATTATATATATAATTCTGATCACGATGAACTAGATGCATAGGATAAATGTTTTGGTGAAATTCCAATTTCAGTCGATTCCAATTCCAAGATCCAATATCATCGCATAGCCTATACCATGTCCATGATTTTCCCTTCATAGATAAAGGCAAAACCATCTTCTTAGCTTCATCCCCGAGTAAACCTGCAAGCTTAAATAATCCACAAATTTCTTCCACATATATCAAGTGCATATCAGGATGTTCGGTTCCATCTCCTGCATAAGGATTAGCTAGTAGTTGTTCTATCATACCCAGAGGAATTTCATATTCAGTATTTTCAGTAGGTGCAGTGGGTTGAGGGGCAACTAATTGTGGTTCCGATCGATGTGAAGATACCCGGAACAAACCCCTCAAAGGATTGTTCTCCATAGTAACAAGTGACAATAAATTTCAGCATGTAATAATATTTTTTCCTTACCAATTTCCACTTACCAAGAGCGCTTCGCTCCCCGGCAACGGCACAAGAAAAGAGCCTTGATGACCCACAAGTATAGGGGATCAATCATAGTCCTTTCAATAAGTAAGAGTGTCGAACCCAGCGAGGAGCAAAAGGAAATGACAAGCGGTTTTCAGCAAGGTAATGTCTGCAAGCACCGAAATTATAAGTAACGAGTAGTTTGATAGCAAGATAATTTGTAACGAGCAAGTAAAAGTAATGGTATCAAAAGTGCAACAAGGTAGCCCAATCCTTTTGAGGCAAAGGACAGGCCAAAACGGTCTCTTATGATAAGCAAAGTGTTCTTGAGGGCACATGGGAATTTCATCTAGTCACTTTCATCATGTTGGTTTGATTTGTGTTCGCTACTTTGATAATTTGATATTTGGGTGGACCGGTGCTTAGGTGTTGTTCTTACTTGAACAAACCTCCTACTTATGATTAACCCCCTCGCATGCATCCGCAACTACGAGAGAAGTATTAAGAATAAATCTAACCATATCATTAAACTTTTGGATCCAAATCAGCCCCTTACGAAATAGCTCATAAACAAGGGTTTAATCTTCTGTCACTCTTGCAACCCTTCATCTAATAACTACTCCACAATGCATTCCCTTAGGCCCAAGTATGGTGAAGTGTCATGTAGTCGACGTTCACATGACACCACTAAGGGAATCACAACATACATACCATCAAAATATCGAACACATATAAAATTAACATGATTACTTGCAACAAGATTTCTACCGTGACCTCAGGAACAAAAGTAACTACTCACAAATGGTAATCATGCTCAATATCAGAGGGATATTAAATAGCATAATGGATTTGACATATAATTCCACCAAATAAACCATATAGTAATCAACTACAAGATGTAATCAACACTACTAGTCACCCACAAGCACCAATGTATAGTTCTGGTACAAAGATTGAACACAAGAGATGAACTAGGGTTTGAGAGGAGATGGTGTTATTGAATATGTTTATGGATATTGCCCTCCCCAAGATGGGAGAGTTGTTGGTGATGATGATGACGATGATTTGCCCCGCCGGGATGGAAGTTCCCCGGCGGAATCGCTCCACCGGAGGGCAAAAGTGCTCCTGCCCAAGTTCCACCTCGAGACGGAGGCACGACATCCCAAAAGTCATCTCCTCATTTTTTCTAGGTCAAGATGACTTATATACCAGAAGATGGGCACTAGAGGTGGGCTGGGCTGAGTACAACCCACCAGGGCGCGCCTGGGGGGCCTGGCACGCCCTGGTGTCTTGTGCTCACCAGGTGGCCCCCTCCAGTAGTTATTTGCTCCATTATTTCTTTTTTGTTCCACAAAAATTCCTTGTGAAGTTTCAAATCATTTGGAGTTGTGCAGAATAGGTAGCCTGACTAGCCTTTTCAGGTTCAGATTCCAGCTGCCGGAATTCTCCCTCTTTGTCTGAACCTTGCATATTATGAGAAAAAGGCATTAGAATTACTCCAAAAATCATTATTATGCGTAAAAATATTATAAATAATAGTAGGTAAACAAGATTCCAAATGGACGTATCAGGGCTCGGTCGGCTTCAGTAAGCAACAACAACAATCGATCGCTTGGGTTCAGTTAGCAGCACCAGCGAAGGAATCGCTCAAGTTCAGTTAGAAGCGAAGGAACCGACTGGGTTCAGTTAGCAGCGAAGGGATCGATCAACTTTATTACGTAGCGGGATCAATCGATCACTTGGGTTCAGTAAGCATACGACTCGCTTGGGTTCAGTTCGCGAGTGCCTCGCACACACGCGCGTACGAGAGAGAAGCGCAAACCACACTGGATTGGTCGGCCCCGACCATCCATCATAACCGGCAACTCCCCGAAATTTTCCTCGTCCTCACTTCCAACACAATTTTTACATCATGGACGGCCTAAAGAATGTCATGCAGGTGCGTATCCGGCCTGCCCAAGATGAAAAACCCATTTTCTATCATGATTTTTGTCATAGAAGTAGGAGCCCACTACATCTATGATTGTACGTGTTTTTGTCACAATTATCGTCATAAAAGTGTGATAACAATGACAAAAAAAGTTTTTGTTTGGGCCATAATGTCACGGATGTGTCTTTTTTTTGTAGTGTAGGTATGTGATACGGTAAGTAAACCGACTCCAAAAGTTCCATCAAAATAATTTTTGTCCAGTTTGGAATATTAGAAAAAATATAAAAATAAGAAACAACCGAGGGGACCCACGAGTAGGTCACAAGGTAGTAGAGTGCAGCCCCCCTGGGGTGCGCTAATGTAGGGCGGAACCCTATTGGGTCGATCTTTCATGTTTGGAGAGGATCCTACGGGGAACACGAAGAACATGCGGAAGAACACGAGGGGAAAACAAAAGAAACACTCAACCGACACGAATTTGATCACACAAGTGCTAGATCATCGAGGCACAAAGTAACACGAGATCCAAAGTCAACATGGGACAATACAAGAGTAACCATTCTTCTCCGTGAGGAGGTCTTGATTGTCTTCTCCGGATGGAGGCCTTGAATCCGGATGGATCTTCTCTGAATAGGTGCGGTCCCTCACGAGGAGTAGATTCGGTACGGATGAGCAACGCTCTATCTCAAATGAGCTAAACCAATGCTAACCCTAGACAACACGAGGGGAAGGTCTATTTATAGTCTAAGCCTTCGAAGGGGTAAGAGAGGGGCGAAACGAGTACATGGGCCTCGGCCGGATCTGACACACAGTGCGCGGCGGTAATCTGGGACCCTCGGGCGGTAGTACCGCTTCTAGAGCTTCAGCGGTAGTACCACTTTGATGGGGCGGTAGTACCGCTCTAGAGCCGATCGATCATAGGAGTTTGTCGGGTTCGGCGGAAGAAGGGCGGATGTAGGGCGGTAGTGCCGCTTGGCTGGGGTCAGCGGCAGTACCGCTTGACGTGGGTGGTAGTACCGCCCGTTCCAGGCTGGGAAGCTTCTCCTCTTGCTCTCGACATCCATCTTGTATCGTAGCTTCTTCTAGGTTGGTTCCTTGGTACCTAAGCACATAAAGCATTTCCGTTTGAGGTAGTAACCATGTCTCAAGTGGGTCAATGGGAAGTTCAACAAGGAGAGAGTGAACCTCGGATTGAATGGCACGTGCTCGAGCTCTTGTCATGGGTCCACTTGGAGCTTGTGTAGTCGAAGTAGTGTCCATGGGGATGATCGTAGGATGCTCCGCATCATCTCCCCTCCCTTGGGAAAGATTCGACCTCGGATCGAAATCCTCATCACCATGGTACGGGGAGAGATCTTGGATGTTGAAGATGTCGCTCATGGAGTATTTGTCACGTGGGAGTTCGATCTTGTAAGTGTTGTTGTTGTAGCGTGCTAGCACCTTGAATGGTCCATCGGGTTGAGGTAGAAGTTTGGACTTGCGTTCGTTGGGGAAGCGGTCCTTGCGAAGGTGTAGCCACACGAGATCGCCAATGTATAAGATCATGGGTTCCTTGTTGGCGTTGAGCTTGGTCGCTAGTCGTTGTACTTGGCGCTCGATGGCGTGCCTTGTATCTTCGTGCATCTTCTTGAGATAGCTTGCATGTGCACTCGCATCCATGTTGGTGCGCTCTTGTAGTGGTAGCGGTAGAAAGTCCAATGGGGACAATGGGTTGAAGCCGTAGACGACCTCGAAGGGGGGCTTGCCGGTAGTCGAATGTCTTGCACGGTTGTAGGCGTACTTGGCAATGGGTAGACACGCCTCCCACTCCTTGATGTTCTTCTTGATCAACACGCGAAGTAGAGTGGAGAGCGTACGGTTCGTCACCTCCGTTTGGCCGTCGGTTTGAGGATGGTATGCCGACGAGAACAAGAGCTTGATTCTGAGCTTGGCGCATAGCGTCAACTCAAGAACTTGACGTCGCGGTCCGAGACGATTGTCTTTGGAACTCCATGGAGGCACAAGATTTCCCTACAAAAGAGATTGGCGACATGTGAAACATCGTCTATCTTGTTGCAAGGAATGAAATGTGCCATCTTAGAAAATCGGTCCACAACAACAAACACGAAATCCTTTCCATTTTGAGTTCTAGGCAAACCAAGTACAAAATCCATGCTAATGTCTTCCCAAGGTTGATAAGGAATAGGAAGAGGCATGTAAAGACCATGGGATTGAGCTTTAGACTTAGCTTTGCGACATGTAGAGCATAGGTTGGTGAAGCGTGAGACGTCACACGAAATATCTTGGGCCAAAAGTAGTTCTTGGAGAGCATGGCGAATGTCTTGTCGCGACGAAAGTGTCCCATGAGTCCGCCTCCATGAGCCTCTTGCAAAAGGAGCAAACGAAGAGAAGACTCGGGAATGCAAAGTTTGTTAGCTCTCATAAGAAAATCATCTTTGATGTAATATTGTTCCCAAGATGTATGCGTCAAACACTTAGCATAAGGAGTAGCAAAAGATGAATCATTAGCATACAAGTCTTTTATGTGCTCAAAGCCAATAACATTCAACTCAAGTTTAGTGACAAGCATGCATATGCGTGAAAGTGCATCCGCAACTACATTTTCCTTACCCATAATGTACTTGATCACATAGAGGAAAGATTCAATAAATTCACTCTATTTGGCATGACGCTTGTTCAACTTAGTTTGACCTTTTAAGTACTTAAGCGTCTCATGATCGGTATGGATGACAAACTCATGAGGTCTAAGATAATGCTCCCAAACATGTAGCACACGCACTAAAGCATACAATTATTTGTCATAGATGGGATAGTTAAGTTGAGCACCAGATAGTTTTTCACTACAATATGCAATGGCTCATTTTTCTTGCATCAAAACTCCGCCAATTCCGGTACCACTTGCATCACAATGAACCTCAAAAGTTTTGTCAAAGTTGGGCAAAGCAAGAATCGGAGCATGAGTAAGCACGGACTTAAGCTCATCAAAAGCAGTAGATTGCAAAGATCCCCAAACAAAAGGAGCATTCTTCTTACTCAAGGCATGCAAAGGAGCGGCAATAGTGCTAAAGTCTTTCACGAAGCGACGATAAAAAACCGCAAGGCCAAGAAAGCTACGCACTTGTTGCAAATTGGTGGGTTGGGGCCAAGTTTGAATTGCTTCTATTTTAGATTCGTCAACATGGACACCCTTGGAAGAGACAACGAAACCCAAGAAAACAAGTTTGTCAACACCAAACGTGCACTGCTTCATGTTGGCATAAAGGCGTTCCTTGCGAAGAGTTTGCAAAACAGCCCTAACATGCTTTAGATGCTCTTTCATCGATTTACTAAACACAAGAATATCATCAAAGTAAACCACAACAAACACTCCAATATAAGGTCGAAGCACAAAATGCATAAGACGCATGAAAGTACTGGGAGCTTCCGATAAACCCATAGGCATAACCAACCACTTGTACAAGCCAAATTTGGTTTTGAAAGCGGTTTTCCATTCATCACCTTCTTGTATGCGGATTTGATAATAGCCACTTTTAAGATCAATTTTTGAGAAAAAGGCGGCACCGCTAAGTTCATCAAGCATATCATCTAGGCGATTAGTTGTTGTACTTGCCGTTGGATCTCCTTAGTTTCTTCGGGGTTGATGCGGTATGGAGCTTTGTTTGGTAGGGGCGCTCCGGGGATGAGGTCGATTCGATGCTTAATGCCTCGTAGAGGAGGTAGACCCGGAGGTAGCTCATCGGGGAAAACATCTTGGAATTCCTGCAAAAGAGATTGAAACACTAAAGGTAGCTCGTGAGAGGTGTTAGTTTTTGGGTCCCCATCCTTGCACACAAGGACAAAGTGCATAACACTCGATGGGTTCTCACACACTTCTCTCATCTCACTTTTGGTGGCAAATAGGACTAGGTTTTTCTCTCTAGGCGGAGGGGCGCTCAAGTTTGGCTTGTGGCTCTCACTCACTTTTTGGTGGATCACTTTCTCACTCTTCTCTCCTCAATGGGTGGCTTGCTTGACGGCTATCACTTGACTAGGAGACATAGGTCGTAGCACATACTCCTTCCCTTTCATCTTGAAGCTATAGTGATTGGTACGCCCGTCGTGGATGACACCACGGTCGAACTGCCATGGTCGACCAAGAAGGAGGTGGCAAACGGACATCGGGACGACATCACACTCCAAAGTGTCCTCATATGCACCAATTTTGAAGGAGACTTGGACCGTATGCTCAACTCATATAGTGTCGGAGTCACTTAGCCATTGAACCTTGTATGGGTGTGGGTGCTTCATCTTGAGCAATTGAAGCTTGGAGCATAGTTATTCACTTGCCAAGTTGTGGCAACTACCTCCATCAATGATGACCTTGACGGACCTTCCATTGATGCTGGCCTTTGTGTGGAAGATGTGGCATCTTTGGTCTTCTTCCTGTTGATGTTGAAGAGTCAAGACTTTGGAGACAACGAGAGCGGGGCTCGAATCCTCATCACAAAAAACTTGATCATCTTCATCCTTGTTCACGCGCCGGTGCATTGCCACTTGCTCAAGGGCTTCCATCTCCTCGTCACTCATGGAGTCATAGGCTCCATCATCGTTGAGGATCATGGTGCGCTTGTTTTTGCATTCATAGGACTTGTGGCCTTGGCCTCCGCAAGTGAAACACTTGAAGGAGCTTGTCTTGACGTTCTCATCGGTCGGAGTAGATGAAGAAGCGCGCGGCTTGAAGTTGCTTGTAGTAGGAGGAAGACGACTTGAGCTTGTCGAAGTTTTCTTGTAACTTGACTTGTCGTCATTGCTTGTAGATGGCTTGGTTGAGGTAGAAGTTGGAGGAGTCGTTGAAGCTTGGTTGTTGGAGAAGCCATAGTTCTTGGATGAGACTTGGCGTACTTGAAGTCATCTTGCACTTGGCGTTCCGCCTTGGTAGCTTGATGCACGAGCTCAATGAGGTTGGAGTAGGGTTGGAAGTCGGCAATCTTCTTGATGGGATGATTGAGTCCATTCAAGAAACGTGCCATAGTTTGCTCATCATCTTCCATGACATTGGCTCGAATCATGGCTATCTCCATTTCCTTGTAGTATTCTTCAACACTCTTTGTTCCTTGCTTGAGGAGTTGGAGCTTCTTGAAGAGATCGCGGTTGTAGTACGTTGGCACAAAACATGCTCGCATGACATCCTTCATTTGAGCCCAAGTGGTGATTGGAGGTTCACCTCTTGCTTCTCGGCGCTCAAGGACTTGTTCCCACCATATGAGCACATAGTCTTGGAACTCAAGTGATGCCATAGCGATCTTCTTCTCTTCCTCATAGTTGTGCAAACGAAAGATCTTGTCGACCTTCAATGCCCATGATAGGTACTCTTCGGGATCATTGCTTCCGTTGAACTTGGGCATGGTGAATTTTAGCTTGTCGTACCGTAGCTCTTCATTGTGTTGTTGGTGATGGTGATAATGACGCCCTTGATGTGGAGGATAATCATCCTCATGTTGCTCTTGGCGTGGAGGAAGTCCATGATCAACTTGCTCTTGTTGAACTTGAGGTTGTGGAGGAGCTTGACGAGCTTGTGGAGGAGCTTGAGGAACTTGACGTTGCACTCGCGGTTGGTAGTTCCGCTGTTGGATTTCTTCTCGAAGTGCTTCCTCTTGATTGCGCCGATTTTGGTTGCGGTTGGCAATGGCTCAACTTGATTCTTGAAGGGCACGTTGCGCCTCAAGAGCTTGTGCTTCACGTTGTTGTTGTTGAAGACGTTGAGCCTCGGCGTCTTGTTCCTCTTGGTGTAGACGCGCTCGTTCTTACTCTTGGCGATGTTGACGTTGTCGTTCTTGAGCTTGAGCAAACGCAACTTGATGTGGTGGAGGACGAAGTTCTTGCTCGTTGACTTGCTCTTGTGAATGCTTGTCATGTAGCGGATTGTGAGATGCATGACGGTCTTGACGCGCGGCTCGTCGAAGAGTGTTTGATGTCGGTGTACTTGAGCCGGAGAAGGTGTCGTCGAAGTGTTGACCTGAGCGGCTTCGTCTTGAGTATGAAGAAGTAGAAGGAGGACGGTTCACCAACAAGGTGCGGATCTCGTCCATCCTTGCATCATTCTCTTGCTTGTGAGCGTCGAGCTTGTTGTCAAAGTAGTCCTTGGTACGTTGCTCGGAGAGTCGCAAGTCGGTGGCGAGGTTGTCGATGCGGTCGGTCATAGCTTGTTGCTCTTGATGCAACGCTCATTGTGCACCGAAGAGGTGGCTCTTGGTGACGAATGATGACATGTCATCGTCTTGATCGATGAAAAGTGGGTTGGTAGAAGTGCTTGGCCTATCCATCATTCCAAGCAAAATGTGAGTTGGAGAAGGAGAAGAACTTATACCAAATGTACCTAGACCAATGTTGACGATGAATCAAGTTCACTCAAATGCGGACAATGAAATAGCACTATTGGTACCAATTCTTGTCGGTTCTCACACCTACATAGGTAAAAGCTTATGGTGGAGCTTGGTTAGGATGGAGGCACAAAATTTGATGCAATTGTTAGTTTGACTCAAAGATGTTGAAAAAGATTCGCAAATTCACAAATGCAACAAGTAGACCAAGCAAGTAGTGGTACACGGAAACACACACGCAAGTAGATAAGTGGGATTGTGTAAACCAAAAATGAGCCAAAATGTGGAATCCACGAAAATGCTCTTGTTGCACAATACAAGAGAGACGCTAGCACGATTGCACAATAGGCGGATAGGGAACTTGTGCACAACCTACTAGGCAAAAATGCAACGATCCCTATCCCAAGTATGCTATATGTATGGTATTTTGGTGATATGATCCAAGTGAAGGAAATATGCCCTAGAGGCAATAATAAAGTTATTATTTATTTCCTTATTTCATGATAAATGTTTATTATTCATGCTAGAATTGTATTAACCAGAAACATAATACATGTGTGAATACATAGACAAACATAGTGTCACTAGTATGCCTCTACTCGGCTAGCTCATTAATCAAAGATGGTTATGTTTCCTAGCCATAGACATGTGTTGTCATTCGATTAACGAGATCACATCATTAGGAGAATGATGTGATTGACTTGACCCATTCCGTTAGCTTAGCACTTGATCGTTTAGTATGTTGCTATTGCTTTCTTCATGACTTATACATGTTCCCATGACTATGAGATTATGCAATTCCCGTTTACCGGAGGAACACTTTGTGTGCTACCAAACGTCACAACGTAACTGGGTGATTATAAAGGAGCTCTACAGGTGTCTCCAAAGGTAAATGTTGGGTTGGCGTATTTCGAGATTAGATTTGTCACTCTGATTGTCGGAGAGGTATCTTTGGGCCCTCTAGGTAATGCACATCACTATAAGCCTTGCAAGCAATGTAACTAATGAGTTAGTTATGGAATGATGCACTACGTAACGAGTAAAGATACTTGCCGGTAATGAGATTGAACTAGGTATTGGATACCGAGATCGAATCTCGGGCAAGTAACATACCGATGACAAAGGGAACAATGTATGTTGCTATGCGGTTTGAACAATAAAGATCTTCGTAGAATATGTAGGAGCCAATATGAACATCCAGGTTCCACTATTGGTTATTGACCGGAAACAGTTCTAGGTCATGTCTACATAGTTCTCGAACCCGTAGGGTCCGCACGCTTAACGTTACGATGACAGTTTTATTATGAGTTTATAAGTTTTGATGTACCGAAGTTTGTTCGGAGTACCGAATGTGATCACGGACATGACGAGGAGTCTCGAAATGGTCGAGACATAAAGATTGATATATTGGATGACTATATTCGGACCTTCGGAAGTGTTAGGGTGATTCGGAGAAAACCGGAGTCTTGGGAGGTTACGGACCCCAGGAGAAGTAATGGGCCTAAGTGGGCTGAGGGGAGAGAGAGGCGGCAGCCCAGAGGTGCCCCCTTGAGGAGTCCGGGTGGACTAGGGGGAGGCGCGGCCCCCCCCCTCTCCTTTCACTCTCTTTCCTTCCCCCTTCCTCCTTCCTAGTGGGACTAGGAAAGGGGAGTCCTACTCCCACTAGGAGGACTTCCCCCTCCTTGGCGCGCCCCCTAGGGCCGGCCTGCCTCCCCCCTTCCTCATTTATATAAGGGGGCAGGGGGCACCCTAGAGACACACAAGTTGATCTATGGATTGTTCCTTAGCCGTGTGCGGTGCCCCCCTCCACCATATTCCACCTCGGTCATATTGTCGCGGAGTTTAGGCGAAGCCCTGCGCCGGTAGAGCATCATCATCGTCACCACACCGTCGTGCTGACGGAACTCATCCCCGACACCCTGCTGGATCGGAGTCCGGGGAACGTCATCGAGCTGAACGTGTGCAGAACACGGAGGTGCCGTATGTTCGGTGCTTGGATTGGTCGGATCGTGAAGACGTACGACTACATCAACCGCGTTGTCATAACGCTTCCGCTTTTGGTCTACGAGGGTACGTGGACACACTCTCCCCTCTCGTTGCTATGCATCACCATGATCTTGCGTGTGCATAGGAATTTTTTTTGAAATTACTACGTTCCCCAACAGTGGTATCAGAGCCTAGGTTTTATGCGATGATGTTATATGCACGAGTAGAACACAAGTGAGTTGTGGGTGATACAAGTCATACTGCTTACCAGCATGTCATACTTTGGTTCGGCGGTATTGTTGGATGAAGCAGCCCGGACGGACATTAGGCGTACGCTTATGCGAGACTGGTTCTACCGACGTGCTTTGCACACAGGTGGCTGGCGGGTGTCAGTTTCTCCAACTTTAGTTGAACCGAGTGTGGCCACACCCGGTCCTTGCGAAGGTTAAAACAGCACTAACTTGACGAACTATCATTGTGGTTTTGATGCATAGATAAGAACGATTCTTGCTCAGCCCGTAGCAGCCATGTAAAACTTGCAACAACAAAGTAGAGGATGTCTAACTTGTTTTTGCAGGGCATGTTGTGATGTGATATTGTCAAGACGTGAAGCTATATTTTTATTGTATGAGATGATCATGTTTTGTAACCGAAGTTATCGGCAACTGGCAGGAGCCATATGGTTGTCGCTTTATTGTATGAAATGCAAACGCCCTGTAATTGCTTTACTTTATCACTAAGCGGTAGCGATAGTCGTAGAAGCAATAGACAGCGTAAACGACAACGATGCTACGATGGAGATCAAGGTGTCGTGCCGGTGACGATGGTGTTCATGACGATGCTTTGGAGATGGAGATCACAAGTACAAGATGATGATGGCCATATCATATCACTTATATTGATTGCATGTGATGTTTATCTTTTATGCATCTTATCTTGCTTTGATTGACGGTAGCATTTTAAGATGATCTCTCACTAATTATCAAGAAGTGTTCTCCCTGAGTATGCACCGTTGCCAAAGTTCGTCGTGCCCAGACACCACGTGATGATCGGGTGTGATAAGCTCTCGTCCATCTACAACGGGTGCAAGCCGTTTTGCACACGCGAATACTCGGGTTAAACTTGACGAGCCTAGCATATAACGAGATATGGCCTCGGAACACGGAGACCGAAGGTCGAGCGTGAATCATATAGTAGATATGATCAACATAGTGATGTTCACCATTGAAACTACTCCATCTCACATGAAGATCGGACATGGTTTAGTTGATTTGGATCACGTGATCACTTAGATGACTAGAGAGATGTCTGTCTAAGTGGGAGTTCTTAAGTAATATGATTAATTGAACTTTAATTTATCATGAACTTAGTCCTGGTAGTATTTTGCAAATTATGTTATAGATCAATAGCTCGCATTGTTGCTTTCATATGTTTATTTTGATATGTTCCTAGAGAAAATTGTGTTGAAAGATGTTAGTAGCAATGATGTGGATTGGATCCATGATCTGAGGTTTATCCTCATTGCTGCACAGAAGAATTATGTCCTTGATGCACCACTAGGTGACAAACCTATTGCAGGAGCAGATGCAGACGTTATGAACGTTTGGCTAGCTCAATATGATGACTACTTGATAGTTTAGTGCACCCTTCTTAACGACTTAGAATTGGGACTTCAAAGATGTTTTGAACGTCATGGACCATATGAGATGTTCCAGGAATTGAAGTTAATATTTCAAGCAAATACCCGAGTTGAGATATATGAAGTCTCCAACAAGTTCTATAGCTAAAAGATGGAGGAGAATCGCTCAACTAGTGAGCATGTGCTCAGATTATGCAGGTACTTCAATCGCTTGAATCAAGTGGGAGTTAATCTTCCAGATAAGATAGTGATTGATGAATTCTCTAGTCACCATCACTAAGTTACTAGAACTTCGTGATGAACTATAGTATGCAAGGGATGACGAAAACGTTTTCCGAGCTCTTCGTGACGTTGAAATCGGCGAAGGTAGAAATCAAGAAAGAGCATCAAGTGTTGATGATTGACAAGACCACTAGTTTCAAGAAAAGGGCAAAGGAAAGAAAGGAACTTCAAGTAGAATGACAAACAAGTTGTCACTCCGTGAAGAAGACCAAAGCTGGACCAAAACCACAAACCGAGTGCTTACTTCGCAAAGGAAATGGTCCTTTGAAGCGGAAATGCCCTAAATATTTGGTGGATAAGAAGGATGGCAAAGTGAACAAGGGTATATTTGATATACAGGTGTTTGATGTGTGCCTTACTAGTGTTTATAGTAGCCCCTGAGTATTTGATACTTGTTCGGTTGCTAAGATTAGTAACTCGAAACAGGAGTTACATAATAAACAAAGACTAGTTGAGGGGAAGTGACGATGAGTGTTGGAAATAGTTCCAAGATTGATATGATCATCATCAGACACTCCCTATATTTTCAAGATTTGTGTTAAACCTAAATAAATGTTATTTAGCGTTTGCGTTGAGCATGAATATGATTTGATCATGTTTATTGCGATACGGTTATTCATTTGAAGTTAAAGAATAATTGTTATTCTGTTTACATGAATAAGACCTTCGATGGTTATACACCGAATGAAAATAGTTTGTTGAATCTCGATCGTAGTGATACACATATTCATAATATTGATGCCAAAAGATGCAAAGTTAATAATGATAGTGCAACTTATTTGTGGCACTGCCGTTTGGGTCATATCGATGTAAAGCGCATGAAGAAACTCCATAAAGATGGATTTTGGAATCACTTGGTTATGAATCATTTGATGCTTGCGAACCGTGCCTTTTGGGCAAGATGACTAAAACTCCGTTCTCGGAACAATGGAACAAACTCTTGACTTATTGGAAATAATACATACCGATGTATGCGATCCAATGAGTATTGATGCTCATGGCAAGTATCGTTATTTTCGACCTTCACAAGATGATTTGAGCAGATATGGGTATATCTACTTGATGAAACATAAGTATGAAATAGTTGAAAGGTTCAAAGAATTTGAGTGAAGTGGAAAAATCATCGTAACAAGAAAATAAAGTTTCGCGATCGATCGCGAGGCGAATATTTGAGTTCTGAGTTTGGTCTTCAATTAAAATAATGTGGAATAGTTTCACAGCTCACGCCACCTGGAACACCACAACGTTATGGTGTGTCCGAACATCGTAACCACACTTTATTGGATATGGTGGATCTATGATGTCTCTTACTGATTTACCACTATTATTTTGGGGTTATGCATTAGAGACAACTACATTCACGTTAAAAGGGCACCATCTAAATCCGTTGAGACGACACTGTATGAACTATGGTTTAGCAGTAAACCTAAGCTGTCATTTCTTAAAATTTGGAGTTGCGATGCTTATATGAAAAAGGTTTTCAACCTGATAAGCTCGAACCAAAATCGAAGAAGTGCATCTTCATAGAATACCCAAAGGAAACTGTTGGGTACACATTCTATCACAGATCCGAAGGCAAAAACATTCGTTGCTAAGAATGGATCCTTTCTAGAGAAGGAGTTTCTCTTGAAAGAAGTCAGTGGGAGGAAAGTAGAACTTGATAAGGTAACTATACCTTATCCTAAATTGGAAAATAGTTCATCACTGAAATCAGTTCCAGTGATTCCTACACCAATTGTGAGGAAGCTAATGATGATGATCATGAAACTTCTGATCAAGTTACTCTGAACCTCATAGGTCTTCGGTATGGTCCGCACAGTGGTATGGTAATCCTATTCGGAAATCATGTTACTAGACCATGATGAACCTATGAACTATGAGGAAGCGATGATGAGCCCAGATTCCGCAAAATGGTTTGAGGCCATGAAATCTGAGATGGTATCCATGTATATGAGAACAAAGTGTGGACTTTGGTGGACTTGCCCCATGATCGGCAAGCCATAGAAAATAAATGGATCTTCAAGAGGAAGACGGACGCTGATAGTAGTGTTACTATCTACAAAGCTAGACTTGTCGAAAAAGGTTTTTGACAGAGTTCAAGGTGTTGAATACAATGAGATTTTCTCACTCGTATCGATGCTTAAAAGTCTATCCGAATCATGTTAGCAATTGCCACATTTTATGAAATTTGGCAAATGGATGTCAAAACTACATTTCTTAATGGATTTATTAAAGAAGAGTTGTATATGATACAACCAGAAGGTTTTGTCAATCCTAAAGATGCTAACAAAATGTGCAAGCTCCAGCGATCCATCTATGGACTGGTGCAAGCATCTCAGAGTTGGAATATACGCTTTGATAAGTTTATCAAAGCATATAGTTTTATATAGACTTGCGGTGAAGCCTGTATTTACAAGAAAGTGGGTGGGAGCACTACAACATTTCTGATAAGTATATGTGAATGACATATTGTTGATCGGAAATAATGTAGAATTATTCTGCAAAGCATAAAGGAGTGTTTGAAAGGAGTTTTTTCAAAGAAAGACCTCGACAAAGCTACTTACATATTGAGAATCAAGATCTATTGAGATAGATCAAGACATTTGATAAGATTTTCAATGAGTACATACCTTGACAAGATTTTGAAGTAGTTCAAAATTGAACAGTCAAAGAAAGAGTTCTTGCCTGTGTTGCAAAGGTATGAAATTGAGTAAGACTCAAATCCCGACCACAGCAGAAAATAGAAAAGAGAATGAAAGTCATTCCCTATGCCTCAGTCATAGGTTCTATAAAGTATGCTATGCTATGTACCAGACCTATTGTATACCTTGTTCTGTATTTGGTAAGGGAATACAATAGTGATCTAGGAGTAGATCACTGGACATTGGCCAAGAATATCCTTAGTAAGGACTAAGGAAATATTTCTCGATTATGGAGGTGATAAAAGAGCCCATCGTAAAGAGTTACATCGGTGCAAGCTTTTACACCAATCCAGATGACTCTAAGTCTCAATCTGGATATATATTGAAAGTGGGAGCAATTAGCTAGAGTAGCTCTGTGCAGGGCATTGTAGAAATTGAATATTTGCAAAATACATACGGCTCTGAATGTGACAGACCCGTTGACTAAACTTCTCTCATGAGCAAAACATGATCATACCTTAGTACTCTTTGGGTGTTAATCACATAGCGATGTGTACTAGATTATTGACTCTAGTAAACCCTTTGGGTGTTGGTCACATGAAGATGTGAACTATGGGTGTTAATCATATACGGATATGAATATTGGTATTAAATCACATGGCGATGTGAACTAGATTATTGACTCTAGTGCAAGTGGGAGACTGAAAAAAATATGCCCTAGAGGCAATAATAAAGTTATTATTTATTTCCTTATTTCATGATAAATGTTTATTATTCATGCTAGAATTGTATTAACCAGAAACATAATACATGTGTGAATACATAGACAAACATAGTGTCACTAGTATGCCTCTACTTGACTAGATCATTAATCAAAGATGGTTATGTTTCCTAGCCATAGACATGTGTTGTCATTTGATTAATGAGATCACATCATTAGGAGAATGATGTGATTGACTTGACCCATTCCGTTAGCTTAGCACTTGATCGTTTAGTATGTTGCTATTGCTTTCTTCATGACTTATACATGTTCCTATGACTATGAGATTATGCAACTCCCGTTTATTGGAGGAACACTTTGTGTGCTACCAAACGTCACAACGTAACTAGGTGATTATAAAGGAGCTCTACAGGTGTCTCCGAAGGTAAATGTTGGGTTGGCGTATTTGAGATTAGGATTTGTCACTCGATTGTCGGAGAGGTATCTCGGGCCCTCTCGGTAATGCACATCACTATAAGCCTTGCAAGCAATGTAACTAATGAGTTAGTTACGGAATGATGCATTACGTAACGAGTAAAGAGACTTGGCGTTAATGAGATTGAACTAGGTATTGGATACCGACGATCGAATCTCGGGCAAGTAACATACCAACGACAAAGGGAACAATGTATGTTGTTATGCGGTTTGATCGATCAAGATCTTTGTAGAATATGTAGGAGCCAATATGAACATCCAGGTTCCACTATTGGTTATTGACCGGAAACAGTTCTAGGTCATGTCTACATAGTTCTCGAACTGTAGGGTCCATGCGCTTAACGTTACGATGGCAGTTTTATTATGAGTTTATAAGTTTTGATGTACCAAAGTTTGTTGAGTCCGGATGTGATCACGGACATGACGAGGAGTCTCAAAATGGTCGAGATATAAAGACTGATATATTGGGCGACTATATTCGGACAGGAAGTGTTCGGGTGATTTGGAGAAAACAGTCTTGGGGCGTTACGGAACCCCCGGGAGAAGTAATGGGCCTAAGTGGGCACGAGGGAGAGAGAGGCAGCAGCCCGGAGGTGGCGCCCCCTTGAGGAGTCGGGTGGACTAGGGGAGGCGCGGCCCCCTTTCCTCTCCCTCTCCTCTCTTTCCTTCCCCTTCCTCCTTCCTAGTGGGACTAGGAAGGGAGTCCTACTCCCACTAGGAGGAGGACTTCCCCCTCCTTGGCGTGCCCCCTAGGGCCGGCCGGCCTCCCCCCTTGCTCCTTTATATACGGGGGCAGGGGAGCACCCTAGAAACACACAAGTTGATCTACGGATCTTTCCTTAGCCGTGTGCGGTGCCCCCCTCCACCATATTACACCTCGGTCATATCGTCGCGGAGTTTAGGCGAAGCCCTGCGCCGGTAGAGCATCATCATCGTCACCACACCGTCGTCTTGTGGAACTCATCCCGACACCTGCTGGATCGAGTCAGGGAGCGTCATCGAGCTGAATGTGCGAGAACACGGAGGTGCCGTGACGTTCGGTGCTTGGATCGGTCGGATCGTGAAGACGTACGACTACATCAACCGCGTTGTCATAACGCTTCTGCTTTCGGTCTACGAGGGTACGTGGACACACTCTCCCCTCTCGTTGCTATGCATCACCATGATCTTGCGTGTGAGTAGGAATTTTTTTTGAAATTACTATGTTCCCCAACACCAAGATGATCGGATATGACAATCTTAATGTAGAATGATGCTATGGTTCTTGCTTATAAGCTCTTTGCTTATCTTTCTCTTTTGCTTAAAAGCTTTGTTGGCTCTTTCACTTTTGAGCTCTTTGCTCATGCAAAACTTCACGAACCAAGATAGCAATTGTGTATGCGATGACAACTTTGTGACACAAGAGAGGATACCAAGATATGCACCACTATGGTATGGTATGTATGCTATGGAGTATGATCACTAATGTGCACAAGTCATGTTGCCGGCAATACTCAATGGCTAGTCTCGATGGGTAAGCAACGCAAAAGTAAGGCCATGAGGTTATCAATGCAATTTCAAGGTATGACAAAGATGTTGAAGAAGTTACTGTCCTTTGGCGATGATGAGTCCTTGTCGAAGATGAGCGGTGGTGATGGTGACGTTGAACCGTACCTATATAGCTGAAACACAATAGGACACGGGAACCCAAAACCTCAAAGACCAAAACGTGTCAAAATCGTCATAGGAGGTTGTTGGGGAACGTAGTAATTTCAAAAAAATTCCTATGCACACGCAAGATCATGGTGATGGCATAGCAACGAGAGGGGAGAGTGTTGTCCACGTACCCTCGTAGACCGTAAGCGGAAGCGTTAGCACAACGCGGTTGATGTAGTCGTCGTCTTCACGATCCGACCGATCCAAGCACCGAACGTCGGCACCTCCGAAGTTCAGCACACGTTCAGCTCGATGGCGATCTCGGGCTCCGATCCAAAGCAAAGCTCCGGAGATGAGTTCCGTCGACGACGGCGAGGTGATGATGATGATGTTCTACGGCGCGAGGCTTCGCCTAAACTCATGACGATATGACCGAGGTGGAATATGGTGGAGGGGGAACCGCACACGGCTAAGGAACGATCCGTAGATCAACTTTGTGTCTATGGGGTGCCCCCGCCCGTATATAAAGGATCAAGGGGAGGCGGCCGCCCTTGGGGGCGCTTAAGGAGGAGAATCCTCCTCCTAGTAGGAGTAGGACTCCTCCTTTCCTACTCCTACTAGGAGGGAAGGACGGGGAGAGAGGGGAAGGAAAGAAGGGGTGCCGCCTCCTAGTCAGTCGCACCAGAGGAGAGAGGCGCGCGCCCACCCCTGGCCGCCTCTCTCTTCCACCAAGGCCCATGTGGCCCATTAACTCTCCGGGGGTTCGGTAACCCCTCGGCACTCTGGTTTTCTCCAAATCACCGGAACACTTCCGGTGTCGAATATAGTCGTCCAATATATCAATCTTTATGTCTCGACCATTTCGAGACTCCTCGTCATGTCCATGATCACATCCGGACTTGAACAAACTTCGTACATCAAAACTTATAAACTCATAATAAAACCATCATCGTAACATTAAGCGTGCGGACCCTACGGGTTCGAGAACTATGTAGACATGACCTAGAACTATTATCGGTCAATAACCAATAGCGGAACCTAGATGCCCATATTGGTTCCTACATATTCTACGAAGATCTTTATCGGTCAAACCGCATAACAACATACGTTGTTCCCTTTGTCATCGGTATGTTACTTGCCCGAGATTCGATCGTCGGTATCCAATACCTAGTTCAATCTCGTTACTGGCAAGTCTCTTTACTCGTTATGTAATGCATCATCCCGTAACCAACTCATTGGTCACATTGCTTGCAAGGCTTATAGTGATGTGCATTACCGAGAGGGCCCAGAGTTACCTCTCCGACAATCGGAGTGACAAAACCTAATCTCGAAATACGCCAACTCAACATGTACCTTCGGAGACACCTGTAGTACTCCTTTATAATCACCCAGTTACGTTGTGACGTTTGGTAGTACCCAAAGTGTTCCTCCGGTAAACGGGAGTTGCATAATTCTCATAGTTACAGGAACTTGTATAAGTCATGAAGAAAGCAATAGCACTAAACGATCAAGTGCTAGGCTAACGGAATGGGTCATGTCAATCACATCATTCTCCTAATGATGTGATCCCATTAATCAAATGACAACACATGTCTATGGTTAGGAAACATAACCATCTTTGATTAATGAGCTAGTCAAGTAGAGGCATACTAGTGACTATATGTTTGTCTATGTATTCACACATGTATCATGTTTCCGGTTAATACAATTCTAGCATGAATAATAAACATTTATCATGATATGAGGAAATAAATAATAACTTTATTATTGCCTCTAGGGCATATTTCCTTGATCTCCCACTTGCACTAGAGTCAATAATCTAGATTACATAGTAATGATTCTAACACCCATGGAGTCTTGGTGCTGATCATGTTTTGCTCGTGAGAGAGGCTTAGTCAACGGGTCCGCAACATTCAGATCCGTATGTATCTTGCAAATCTCTATGTCTCCCACTTGGACTTGGTTCGAATGGAATTGAAGCGTCTCTTGATGTGCTTGGTCCTCTTGTGAAATCTAGATTCCTTTGCCAAGGCAATCGCACCATATTATGTCACGAAGATCTTCATTGGTCCCGATGCACTAGGTATGACACCTAGATCGAAAATGAACTCCTTCATCCAGACCCTTCATTTCTTTGCTTGAAGCAGCTATGTACTCCGCTTCACATGTAGATCTCGCCACGACGCTTTGTTAAGAACTACACCAACTTACAGCTCCACCGTTTAATAAAAACACGTATCCGATTTGCGATTTAGAATCGTCCGGATCGATGTCAAAGCTTACATCGGCGTAACCATTTACGACTAGCTCTTTGTCACCTCCATATCGAGAAACATATCCTTAGTCCTTTTCGTATTTCGGGATGTTCTTGATCGCTGTCGATAATCCACTCTGGATTACTTTGGTACCTCCCGCCAAGCTTATTGCTAAGCATACGTTAGGTCTGTACACTGACATTGCATACATGATAGAGCCTATGGCTGAAGCATAGGAACATCTTTCATTTCTCTCTATCTTCTGCTGTGGTGGGGCATTGAGTTTGACTCAACTTCACACCTTGAAGCACGGGCAATAACCCTTTCTTTGCTCGATCCATTTTGAACTTTTCAAAATTTTATCAAGGTATGTGCTTTGTGAAAGTCCTATCAAGCGTCTTGATCTATCTCTATAGATCTTGATGCCCAATATGTAAGCAGCTTCACCGAGGTCTTTCATTGAAAACTTTTATTCAAGTATCCCTTTATGCTATCCGAAATTCTATATCATTTCCAATTAATAATATGTCATCTACATATAATATCGAAATGCTACAGAGCTCCCACTCACTTTCTTGTAAATACAAGGCTTCTCCAAAAGTCTCATATAAAACCATATGCTTTGATCACACTATCAAAATGTTTATTCCAACTCCGAGATGCTTGCACCAGTCCATAAATGGATTCTTGGAGCTTGCACACTTTGTCAACACCTTTTGGATCAACAAAACCTTCGGCTGCATCATATACAACTCTTCTTCGTAAATCCATTCAAGAATGCAGTTTTGACATCCATTTGCCAAATTTCATAATCATGAAATGCAGCAATAGCTAACATGATTCGACAGACTTAAGCATCGCTACGGGTGAGAAAGTCTCATCGTAATCAACTCCTTGAACTTGTCGAAAACCTTTCGCAACAAGTCGAGCTTTCTAGACAGATTACATTACCATCGCGTCGGTCTTCTTCTTAAAGATCCATTTATTCTCAATGGCTTGCCGATCATCGGCAAGTCAACCAAAGTCCATACTTTGTTTTCATACATGGATCCCATCTCGATTTCATGGTCTCTAGCCATTTTGCGGAATCTGGGCTCATCATCGCTTCCTCATAGTTCGTAGGTTCATCATGGTCAAGTAACATGACTTCCGAATAGGATTACCGTACCACTCGGTGTGGATCTTACTCGTAGACCCACGAGGTTGAGAGAAACTTGATCTGAAGTTTCATGATCAATATCATCAGCTTCCTCACTAATTGGTGTAGTTGTCACAGAACCGGTTCTTGTGATGAACTACTTTCCAATAAGGGAGTAGATCTGATTATCTCATCAAGTTCTACTTTCCTCGCACTCACTTCTTTCGAGAGAAACTCCTTCTCTAGAAAGGATCCGATTTAGCAACGAAAATCTTGCCCTCGGATCTGTGATAGAAGGTGTACCCAATAGTTTCTTTTGGGTATCCTATGAAGACACATTTCTCGATTTGGGTTCGAGCTCATCTGGTTGAAGTTTCTTCACATAAGCATCGCAGCCCCAAACTTTAAGAAACGACAACTTTGGTTTCTTGCCAAACCACAGTTCATAAGGCGTCGTCTTAGCGGATTTTGATGGTGCCATATTTAACGTGAATGCGGCCGTCTCTAAAGCATAACCCCAAAAGCGATAGTGGTAAATCGAGAAGAGACATCATAGATCGCACCATATCTAGTAAAGTACGACACGATGTTCGGACACACCATTTCGTTGTGGTGTTCCGGTGGCGTGAGTTGCTAAACTATTCGCATTGTTTCAAGTGTAGACCAAACTCGTAACTCAAATATTCTCCTCCACGATCGATCGTAGAAACTTTATTTTCTTGTTACGATGATTTTCCACTTCACTCGAAATTCTTTGAACTTTTCAAATGTTTCGAGACTTGTGTTTCATTAAGTAGATATACCCATATCTACTCAAATCATCTGTGAAGGTGAGAAAATAACGATACCCGCCATGAGCCTCAACATTCATTGGACCACAAACATCGGTATGTATGATTTCCAACAAATCGGTTGCTCGCTCCATAGTTAGGAGAACGGCGTTTTAGTCATCTTGCCCATGAGGCACGGTTCGCAAGTACCAAGTGATTCATAATCAAGTGATTCCAAAAGCCCATCGGTATGGAGTTTCTTCATGCGCTTTATCGATATGACCTAAGCGGCGATTGCCACAAATAAGTTGCACTATTGTTATCAACTCTGCATCTTTTGGTTTCAACACTATGAATATGTGTATCACTACTATCGAGATTCAATAAAATAGACCATTCTTCAAGGGTGCATGACCATAAAAGATATTACTCATATAAATAGAACAACCATTATTCTCGATTTAAATGAATAACCGTCTCGCATCAAACAAGATCCAGATATAATGTTCATGCTCAACGCGGCACCAAATAACAATTATTTAGGTCTAAAACTAATCCCGATGGTAGATGTAGAGGTAGCGTCTTGACCGCGATCACATCGAGTTTGGAACCATTTCCCACGCAGATCGTCACCTCGTCCTTAGCCAATCTTCGCAATCCGTAGTCCTGTTTGAGTTGCAAATATTAGCAATCGAACCGAGATCGAATACCAGTGCTCTGCGAGCATTAGTAAGGTACACATCAATAACATGTATATCACATATACCGTGTTCACTTTGCCATCCTTCTTATCCGCCAAATACTTGGGGCGTTTCGCTTCCGATGTCTAGTCGCTTGCGGTAGAAGCACTCGGGCCAGGATTAGGTCCAGACTTGGGTTTCTTCTCTTGAGCAACAACTTGTTTGCCGTTCTTTTTGAAGTTCCCCTTCTTCTTCTCTTTGCCCTTTTTCTTGAAACTGGTGGTCTTGTTAACCATCAACACTTGATGCTCCTTCTTGATTTCTACCTCCGCGGCTTTTAGCATTGCGAAGAGCTCGGGAATAGTCTTGTTCATCCCTTGCATATTATAGTTCATCACGAAGCTCTTGTAGCTTGGTGGCAGTGATTGAAGAATTACATCAATGACACTATCATCGGGAAGATTAACTCCCAGTTGAATCAAGTGATTATTATACCCGACATTTTGAGTATGTGTTCCTTGTGTAACTATTCTCCTCCATCTTGCAACTATAGAACTTATTGGAGACTTCATATCTCTCAATCCGGGCATTTGCTTGAAATATTAACTTCAACTCCTAGAACATCTCATATGCTCCATGACGTTCAAAACAGCGTTGAAGACCGGTTCTAAGCCGTAAAGCATGGCACATCGAACTATCGAGTAGTCATCGGCTTTGCTCGCCAGACGTTCTTAACGTCATCGGTTCATCGGCGGTTCGGCACCCACCGGTGCTTCGGGGCGTAACTTTTTCGTGCATCAATGAGGATAATCCTCGAGTTACGGACCCCATCCGTGTAATTGCTACCATCATCTTTCAACTTTGCTTTCTCAAGGAACGCATTAAAATTCAACGGAACAACAAAGACGAGCCATCTATCTACAAACAAACATAGACAAGCAAAATACTATCAGGTACTAAGTTCATGATAAATTTAAGTTCAATTAATCATATTACTTAAGAACTCCCACTTAGACAGACATCTCTCTAGTCATCTAAGTGATCACGTGATCCAAGTCAACTAAACCATGTCCGATCATCACGTGAGATGGAGTAGTTTCAATGGTGAACATCACTATGTTGATCATATCTACTATATGACTCACGCTCGACCTTTCAGTCTTCGTGTTCCGAGGCCATATCTGTATATGCTAGGCTCGTCAAGTATGACCTGAGTATTCCGCGTGTGCAACTGTTTTGCACCCGTTGTATTTGAACGTAGAGCCTATCACACCCGATCATCACGTGGTGTCTTAGCATGAAGAACTTTCGCAATGGTGCATACTCAGGGAGAACACTTCTTGATTATTAGTGAGAGATCATCTTAAAATGCTACCATCAATCAAAGCAAGATAAGATGCATAAAGGATAAACATCACATGCAATCAATATAAGTGATATGATATGGCCATCATCATCTTGTGCTTGTGATCTCCATCTTCGAAGCACCGTCGTGATCACCATCGTCACCGACGCGACACCTTGATCTCCATCGTAGCATCGTTGTTGTTACGCCATCTATTGCTTCTACGACTATCGCTACCGCTTAGTGATAAAGTAAAGCAATTATGTATGCGTTGCATTTCATACAATAAGCGACAACCATATGGCTCCTGCCGATTGCCGATAACCGGTTACAAAACATGATCATCTCATACAATAAAATATAGCATCACGTCTTGACCATATCACATCACAACATGCCTGCAAAAACAAGTTAGGCGCCTCTACTTTGTTGTTGCAAATTTTACGTGGCTGCTACGGGCTTTAGCAAGAACCGTTCTTACCTACGCATCAAAACCACAACGATAGTTCGTCAAGTTGGTGTTGTTTTAACCTTCGCAAGGACCGGCGTAGCCACACTCGATTCAGCTAAAGTGAGAGAGACAGACACCCGCCAGACCACCTTTAAGCACGAGTGCTCGTAGCAGTGAAACCAGTCTCGCGTAAGCGTCTGGCGTAATGTCGGTCCGGCCACTTCATCTCACAATACCGCCGAACCAAATTATGACATTTGGTAAGCGGTATGACTTGTATCGCCCACAACTCACTTGTGTTCTACTCGTGCATATAACATCAACGCATAAAACCTAGGCTCGGATGCCCTTTGTTGGGGAACGTAGTAATTTCAAAAATCCCTATGCACACGCAAGATCATGGTGATGGCATAGCAATGAGAGGAGAGTGTTGTCCACGCACCCTCGTGAGACCGTAAGCGAAGCGTTAGCACAACGCGGTTGATGTAGTCGACGTCTTCACGATCCGACCGATCCAAGCACCGAACGTCACGGCACCTCCGAGTTCAGACACGTTCAGCTCCATGGCGATCTCGGGCTCCGATCCAAAGCAAAGCTCGGAGATGAGTTCGTCACAAGACGACGGCGTGGTAGCGATGATGATGTTCTACGGTGCAGGCTTCGCCTAAACTCGCGACGATATGACCGAGGTGGAATATGGTGGAGGGGGCACCAGACACGGCTAAGGAACGATCCGTAGATCAACTTGTGTCTATGGGGTGCCCCCGCCCGTATATAAAGGAGCAAGGGGAGGCGGCCGGCCCTTGGGGCGCGCTAAGGAGGAGGAAGCCTCCTCCTAGTAGGAGTAGGACTCCTCCTTTCCTACTCCTACTAGGAGGGGAAGGAAGGGTGAGAGGGGGGAAGGAAAGAAGGGGCGCCCCCTCCTAGTCAATTCGAACGGAGGGGAGAGGCATGCCCACCTTGGCCGCCCCTCTCTCTTCCCACCAAGGCCCATGTGGCCCATTAACTCTCCCGGGGGGTTTCGGTAACCCCTCCAGCACTTCGGTTTTCTCCGAAATCACCCGAAACACTTCCGGTGTCCGAATATAGCCGTCCAATATATCAATCTTTATGTCTCGACCATTTCGAGACTCCTCGTCATGTCCATGATCACATCCGGGACTCGAACAAACTTGGTACATCAAAACTTATAAACTCATAATAAAAGCATCATCGTAACGTTAAGCGTGCGGACCCTACGGGTTCGAGAACTATGTAGACATGACCTAGAACTATTCTCGGTCAATAACCAATAGCGGAACACGGATGCCCATATTGGTTCCTACATATTCTCGAAGATCTTTATCGGTCAAACCGCATAACAACATACATTGTTCCTTTGTCATCGGTATGTTACTTGCGAGATTCGATCGTCGGTATCCAATACCTAGTTCAATCTCGTTCGGCAAGTCTCTTTACTCATTACGTAATGCATCATCCCGTAACCAACTCATTGGTCACATTGCTTGCAAGGCTTATAGTGATGTGCATTACCGAGAGGGCCCAGAGATACCTCTCCGACAATCGGAGTGACAAAACCTAATCTCAAATCGCCAACTCAACATGTACCTTCGGAGACACTGTAGTACTCCTTTATAATCACCCGATTACGTTGTGACGTTTGGTAGTACCAAAGTGTTCCTCCGTAGCGGAGTTGCATAATTCTTATAGTTACGAGGAACTTGTATAAGTCATGAAGAAAGCAATAGCACTAAGCGATCAAGTGCTAGGCTAACGGAATGGGTCATGTCAATCACATCATTCTCCTAATGATGTGATCCCATTAATCAAATGACAACACATGTCTATGGTTAGGAAACATAACCATCTTTGATTAATGAGCTAGTCAAGTAGAGGCATACTAGTGACTATATGTTTGTCTATGTATTCACACATGTATCATGTTTCCGGTTAATACAATTCTAGCATGAATAATAAACATTTATCATGATATGAGGAAATAAATAATAACTTTATTATTGCCTCTATGGCATATTTCCTTCAGAGGTAATGGTGAGCGGTGGTAGTGTTTGCTGAAAGTGGTGGTGGTATGCGGAAATATGCGTGGGCACTGGGGTAAAAATTTGGCGAAACTAGGTGGAAAAGGGGGGGTGCGCGGACGGAGCTGTAGCTGCCAGGGGTGGAGCGGTAGTGCCACTTGGGAGGGCGGTAGTACCGCTTGTGACGCTCAGCGGTAGTACCGCTTGGGGGGTGGTAGTACCGCTCGTGTCGGAAAAAATTCGCAAATTGAAAATCGGGGCGATTTTGGGGCGGAAAAGGATGATTTCGGGAGCAAAATTGATGGATTTCACGGATAGAAAGAGGTGAAACTTGGGGAGAGGCTAGATCCACTCGAAACCAAGCAAATCCACGGGTCAAAATCAACAAAACATCATCAAAACCAACAAATCACAAAAAAAATTGGGGGCTATTTTTGGTGGGGATTTTCGGATTTAGGAAGAAAACAACAAAATCAAGCTAGAAAACACGGGGTAGGGGCTCCAAAAACGTGATCAATGTGGCTCATGATACCAAGATGATGTAGGGAGGAACCCTATGGGGTCGATCTTTCATGTTTGGAGAGGATCCTACAGGGAATACGAAGAACGTGCGGAAGAACACAAGGGAAAACATGAGGGGAAAACAAAAGAAACACTCAACCGACACGAATTTGATCACACAAGTGCTAGATCATCGAGGCACAAAGTAACACGAGATCCAAAGTCAACAAGGGACGACACAAGAGTAACCGTTCTTCTCCGTGAGGAGGTCTTGATTGTCTTCTCTGGATGGAGGCCTTGAATCCGGATGGATATCTCCGAAGAGGTGCGGTCCCTCACGAGGAGTAGATCCGGTACGGATGAGCAACGCTCTATCTCAAATGAGCTAAACCAATGCTAACCCTAGAAAGGACGAGGGGAAGGTCTATTTATAGTCTAAGCCTTCGAAGGGGTAAGAGAGGGGCGAAACAAGTACATGGACCTCGGCCCGGATACGCTGCACGCAGACAGGGTGGTAGTACCGGACCCTCGGGCGGTAGTACCGCTTGTAGAGCTTCAACGGTAGTACCGCTTTGATGGGGCGGTAGTATCGCTCTGGAGCCGATATCACAGGAGTTTGTCGGGTTCGCGGAAGAAGGGCGGATGTAGGGCGGTAGTGCCGCTTGGCTGGGGTCAGCGGCTGTACCGCTTGACGTGGGCGGTAGTACCGCCCGTTCCAGGCTGGGTAGCTTCTCCTCTTGCTCTCGACGTCCATCTTGTACCGTAGCTTCTTCTAGGTTGGTTCCTTGGTACCTAATCACACAAAGCATTTCCGTTTGAGGTAGTAGCCATGTCTCAAGTGGGTCAAAGGGAAGTTCAACAAGGAGAGAGTTAACCTCGGATTGAATGGCACGTGCTCGAGCTCTTGTCATGGGTCCACTTGGAGCTTGTGTAGTCGAAGTAGTGTCCATGGGGATGATCGTAGGATGCTTCGCATCACGCGCCCTGGTGCCTTGTGGGCCCCTCGTGTGCCCTCCCGACTCCGTTTTCTTCTAGAATACTTGTTTTGCAAGATAAAAAATCTTTATATATACTCCCGGATGTTTTGATCATCGTATTGCAAGATTCTCCTCTATTCTTTTTTGTGATATTTTTCTGACAGATCTATATCATCATGGCTCTACCAAGTTTGTCCAAGGATAAGTTCTATGAGAAGGTCATCAACCCCTACCTACCAGAGTTGATGAAACACCCTCAAGCCATTGTGATGCGTGAGGGGGTGTTTCACATCTGGGATGTTCAAGGGCCCAAGAATACCGGAAGCGCGGAAGCCAGGCTTGAAGCAGTGGAGCAGGGGATCTTCAAGTGCCCAGGGATGGTGGAGTGTGGACTTAATGCCAACCACTCCATGATCATGCAATTTACCTGTGAGCATAAGGTGGACATCAAGGAGATTTGAGACACCATCTTCAAGCTCAATGGTCGAATTGACTATCTTCAGGCCCAAGTCTATGATCTCCAAAATCAAAATTTTGAGTATGAAGCCAAATTTAAAGGTATGACTCTTGCTGCAAGTTTCAGTACCCCGGAGACTCGTTCATCCTTTTATGATTGAGAACCTATGCCCTATAAGACGAAGGACAAGCCCACCACATCACCACCACCAACACTGAAGTAAGAAATCTGAGTACACGGGTATGGGCACCATCCTAAGCTTGTGCCAAGCTTGAGGGAGGTGCCTCGGTATTGTATCACCATCACTTTTATTATGTTTACCTATCTTTTAGTAATGAGTTTACATAAAGAAAAGTATACTTGATAGTTTTGTGGAAGTTAACAAATATGGTATTGGTCAATGATGCAATTCATGAAAGATTAATAAGGGAAGGAAAAGATTCACATATAAATATGCTATCTTGGAAATCATTTATGACTGTGATCCCCCATTAAATATCTTATGTCAATTAGTTGACGTCAGACAAGGAAGACAACGTAATGAGTTATGTTTTCTTTTATTCACATAGAAGTTATATTGTCATGGATCCTCCAACATGTGGTGCTTGCTAAATATATTTGCTAGCCAAAAATCCGCACCAAGTAGAGGTACTACCAGTGCATAAAAAACACTTAGACCCAGTTTCGTGCCATGAGGGTCCACTATATCTACCTATGGATTAAATAAGATCCTTCAAGTAAGTTGTCATCGGTGCATAAAGCAATAAAAATTGCTCCTAAATATATATGATATTTTATTATAAGTGAAAATAAGCTTTGTATGATCTTGTGATGGTAAAAAAAAGCGACGGACCTGCATAATAAAAGTTGCTATCACAAGGGGCAATATAAAGTGATGTTCATTTGCATTAAGAGCTTGCACATCCAAAAAGTAAAAATCGCATGACAGCCTCCGCTTCCCTCTACGAAGGGCCTATCTTTTACTTTTATGTATTTATTTTCTATGTAAGAGTCAATAGTGTTCTTCTGTATTCCTTTTTAATTTTTCTCTTTGCAAGCATCATGTGGAGGGGAAAGATCTAGACATATATATCCAGTTGGATATGAGTAATCATGAGTTATTATTATTGACATTACCCTTGAGGTAAATAAGTTGGGAGGTGAAACTATAAGCCCCTATCTTTCTTTGGGTCTGACTGAAACTTTTGCTCCATATATATGTCGTAAGTGTCAGCGATCATAGAAGACTAAATGGTAGTTGAGTCTGTGGACTTACTTAACAAAAAGCTCTTACATGAGACCCTTCCTAAGAATATGATGAATTATAATTGCTTCATTGACTAAGAACATAGCTTGTTGGTTTTCAAGAAAGTTTATGCTCTATACTTCGTTATTGTGATGAATTATTACTTGATCATGAGAAGTTTTATGATGATATATTACTGCTACAACAATGATCATGATGCTACTATGTCCGTATTTGGTTTTTATCGATACCTATTTCTCTAAACATGTGGTCATGATTATCGATTTCAGCTTTCGCTTGAGGACAAGCGAGGTCTAAGCTTATGGGAGTTGATACAACCATTTTGTGTCATGTGTTTCCTACTGATGCTTACAATGTTTTTGATCATTATAATACTTTGTCATGCAATTCTAATGCCTTTCCTCTCTTAATTTGCAAGATTTACATGAAGTGGGAGATTGCCGACAGTTGAAATTCTAGACCTCGAAAAGCTACGTCAGATATACCTATTCTGTAGAACTCCAAATGAGCTGAAATTTCACGGAGAATTTTTATGGAATATATAAAAAAATACTGGAGCAAAAGAAGTACCAGAGGGGACCCACCAGCTGCCCACAAGGCAGCAAGGCGCGCTCTAGTGCCTTGTGGGGCCACTGGTAGGCCTCCAGCCCCCATCTTCTGTCCTGTGAAGGGTTTTGACCTAGAAAAAATAAAGAAGGGAATTTCTAGGCAAAGCGTCGCTGTCTCGATACGGAACCTCGGCAGTAGCACTTTAGCTCTCTGGTGGAGCGATCCGCCGGGGACACGTCCCTCTAGGAGGGGTAAATCGAAGCCATCGACATCACCAACAACCCTCTCATCGTGGGAGGACCAATCTTCATCAACATCTTCACCAACACCATCTCATCTCAAACCCTAGTTCATCTCTTGTATCCAATCTTTGTCCCAAAACCTCAGATTGGTACCTGTGGGTTGCTAGTAGTGTTGATTACATCTCGTAGTTGATGCTAGATGGTTTATTTTGTGGAAGATTATATGTTCAGATCCTTGATGATATTCAATACCCCTCTGATCTTGAACATGAACATGATTTAAGAGGAGTTACTTTTGCTCTTGAAGACATGGTAAAAGTCTTGTTATAAGTAATCATGTGAATTTGGTATTCGTTTGATATTTTGATGTTATGTATGTTGTTGCTTCCTTTAGTGGTGTCATGTGAACGTCGACTACATGAGACTTCACCATACTTGGGCCTAAGGGAAGACATTATGAGTAGTAATTAGATGATGGGTTGCTAGAGTGACTGTAGCTTAAACCCTAGTTTATGCGCTATTCCGTAAGGGGCTGATTTGAATCCATATGTTTCATGCTATGGTTAGATTTATCTTAATTTTCTTTCGTAGTTGCGGATGCTTGCGAGAGGCGATAATTATAAGTGGGAGGCTTATTCAAGTAAAAACAACACCCAAGCACCAGTCGACCCACATATCAAATTATCAAAGTAGCAAACATGAAGCAAACAAACATGATGAAAGTAACTTGACGATAATCCTCATGTGTCCTCGAGAACGCTTTGCTATTAGAAACTGTTCCGACTTGTCCTTTGCTATAAAAAGGATTGGACCACCTTGTTGCACCTTTGTTACAATTGCTGCTTATTGCTCGTTACAAATTGCCTTGCTATCAAACTATCAGTTACCGATAATTTCAGTGCTTACAAAGAATACCTTGTTGAAAAACGCTTGTCATTTCCTTCTGCTCCTCGCTGGGTTCGACACTCTTACGTATCGAAAGGACTATGGTTGATCCCCTATACTTGTGGGTCATCAAATACTCGCCAGTTCTTTTTTTCTCCCACGACGTATCACGTGCAACTTTACGTGTGGCGGGTGAGGAATAATGTATGCTACTGATGATACTTTAGCAATGGCTAGCGTTTTATTCCACCCGCCACTGGACTTTTTTCGAAATATCTATGGCGAGTTCTTGACATCGCCTGCCACTAATGTGATCCCACCGAAAAACCTTTTCATAGTAGTGCCTGCCGGAGGTGCAGGCCTTATCAGACGCATGCGATGTTGCTGTCCCCAAGCCGGAGGGTGGGGTGGTGGTGGAGGAGGAAGATGAAGAAGAGGAGGAGGAGCCGGCCGTGCGCTGGAACCCGATGTTGGAGGGGCAAACCTGGACGTGGACGACGACTATAATGCCTTGCACGCCAGAGATTGTGTCCGCACTAACCTATGGGTGGGCGCGGAGACGTGGTCACCAGAGAGGCAACAGATGGTGTAGCAACAGCCTGAGCCGGAGTAGGTGCCGCTCGCTGCAGCAACACTGCACGCGTCGTCGCCACTTGCCCCATGGCCGTTCTCGTGGCACCCACTGCCCTTCGTCTACCTCACCGCGGGACGAGGTGAGGAGTAGATCCATGGCCCTTTTTTATCGTTTTAAAGTTTAATTTGAAATGTTGAAATGCTGGGACTATGTTTAAGTTAAGTTTGTGTACTTTTGGTGTGAAGTATTTTATGTTTCAAAATGCTGATTTTTTAAATCATGAATGTTGAATAGGTCTGCCGTATTGGGTGCGCTAAAAAACGTTGGCGTCCGGCTAGCTGATCCAAACGGATGAAAAATAATTGCGGGAGTTTGGGTTTGTACGTTCGAGTTGGCCCAGAGAACCTGCTCCTCACAAGGGTGAAGAAAAAGAAAAAAAGAAGTCTAGGAAGTTTCCTTGCAGCAGCAAAATCGAGTTGGATATTTTTATCTTTCCAACAATTACGATGCGTACGGTGTTGGACAGCAACCAAGGGAAGGGAAGGGAGACCGCACGCATTGCCGGCGGCCGGTTACTCCACTTGCCTCCTCCTCCTCCAATTCAATCGGCGGCGAGGACGAGGCGGATGCGCCTTCTCCGCCTCCGCCTCCCGCTGCCAGCGCTACTGCCAAGCCCAAATCAAACAACCAAATCCTTCTTCTCATTATCCTCTTGTTGGCCAGGAGTCACGCGCACCAGCCCCACCAGCCACCACAAGCAGATGTCGACGACCTCCTCCTCCGCGGCGGCCGTCGCCGAGGGCTCTGCCGCCCGCCGCTTCTGGATCGCCGCCTCCTCGCGGGAGGCCGCCTTCGCCACGTACACGCCCTTCCTCCTCTCCCTCGCCGCGGGCTCACTCCGCCTCGACTCCTTCCGCCACTACCTCGCGCAGGACGCCCACTTCCTCCACGCCTTCGCACGCGCGTAAGCCTTTCCCCTTCAATCTCGCCTTTACATTCTGATTACCCTGGATCTGAGCCATTCCGTACCATCAGCTACGAGATGGCCGAGGAGTGCGCCGACGACGACGATGACAAGGCCACCATCACCGCCCTTCGGAAAGCCATCGTCCGCGAGCTCAACCTCCACTCTTCCGTGCTCCAGGTCCTGATCCTACCCAACTGCCAACCCCATTCTTCACCCCACACACAACTGATTTCCTCGCCATTGATTCGGATTTACTTGTACCTCTCGGAGGCTCTGCCTGCACCCACGACCCGATCTGACCCCCTTGCATATAATGATAAAAACGGATGTCCAGCATGCTACTAACGCTGATAGAAACCAATTTGTTCAGGATAGTATGATATGAAATACCTTATATAGTCGGATTCCACGTACAATTGCTATTATCTTATAGAGCCTCTTTTCATATATTTAAGATGGGAGTACAATGTAACAAACCTGTGCGTGCATTTAACAACCCAGCTATTGATTCTTATATTCAAGTTTGCTGTTGTTTTATCGGTCATGATTATTTAAGTCATACCTGATGATTTCAACTATATCAACTGTAAATCATATACATATTTCACTGGGGTATGAAGTTCGAAATCTTACATCTACAAACAAAATGCTCGACAGGTGCCATCTGGTTTCATTTTTAGGTCCTGCCAGAGAGATAAATCACAGTTTCACTGCACGCCGTGTGCTGCAGTTATATGTATGTATATAATAGTCCTTTGGACTGGATTATACTCCGTATGCTGATTGCTACTGTATTAATTAAATTTTCTTCCCCACAAGGATCTTCTTTTTAATACCAAGAGTTTTCATTATTCAGCTAGTTGTCTTGGCTATCCAATTTGCAGGAGTGGGGAGTTGATCCTACCAAAGAGATCCCTCCAAGCCCAGCAACAACCAAGTACACTGATTTCTTACTTGCAACTGCAGCTGGAAAAGTTGATGGTGGGAAAGGTTCTGATAAAATGGCCACACCATTCGAGAAGACAAAAATTGCTGCGTACACTGTTGGGGCGATGACTCCGTGCATGAGGCTTTATGCATATCTTGGCAAAGAACTCGGCGTTTTCCTGAAACAAGATGAAAATCACCCATACAAGAAATGGATCGATACGTATGCAGCCACTGACTTTGAGGTATATGACATGTCATTCATTTATGTATTGATCCTACTTCTGCATGTAATACTGGCCTGCTTTAATAGAACTAGTGCATGCGTGTTTCTCCCTCCGCTGCAGAGTAATGCACTCCAAATAGAAGAGTTGCTTGATAAACTAAGTGTCTCTTTAACTGGTGAGGAGCTCGAGATTATTGGGAAGCTCTACCAACAAGCTATGAGACTGGAGGTTGAGTTTTTCTCTGCTCAGCTCCTAGAAGAACCTGTTGTAGCTCCACTTTCAAGATATCGTGATCCCAAAGACAAGCTCGTGATCTTTTCTGATTTTGATTTGACATGCACTGTTGTTGATTCGTCTGCCATTTTGGCGGAGATTGCGATTTTGTCACACCAAAAGGCTAGTCAGAGTGGGTCTGATAATGTCCTTGACCGTACAAAATCAGCAGACCTGAGAAATTCGTGGAATATGCTATCTAATCAGTACATGGAAGAGCATGAGCAATGCATACAAAAGTTACTTCCTCCAGAAGAAGGTCTGCATAATGCTCTCTCTGTTTGATTAATTTCTGATGAAAATTTGCAATTTACCAATAATGCATAACCATGCTTGCAATAACCAGCTGATGATTCGAGTGCTTTTTGTTTAATTCCAGCAAAGTCAGTAGATTACGATCAACTCTACAAAGGTCTTGAAGTGCTATCAGAATTTGAGAGACAGGCAAATTCTAGGGTTATTGATTCCGGTGTCTTGAGGGGAATGAACTTAGATGATATCAGAAAAGCTGGGGAGCGGCTTATTCTGCAAGATGGTTGTGGAAATTTCTTTAAGAAGATTGGAGAGACAAGGGAGAAGGTCAATTTAGATATCCATATTCTTTCCTACTGCTGGTGTGCAGAACTTATTAGGTCAGCCTTTTCATCAGGTAATGCTGAAAACCCTTGGCTATTTGTTCTTCCATTTCTTTCTGATGATGGTCACTACATGTTTACAACTTGTAGCTTTACAGTTGAATTTTGTCCTTGGTGTACATTCATTATTTTGTTATCAGTATGACCTTGTGACTGACTATCATTTGAACTGTTCCTTGCAAAAAGAGGACTTATCTTTTTTGAACAGTAGCAATGGCTTTATGAGTGCTGTTTACCATGATTACTGTATCATTTAGTTAGTACCAGTGTTTTGTTGTTGGTCTTTTTACTTATTATGTTGATCTGTGAGTGATTGCCAAGTAAGGGTCAACCAATATTTGACAGAACTTCGGGTTTATTTCTTTCGAACAAACAATGACCTTCATCTGGCAACTTGATCAAAACCAACGGTACTACAGAAATTAGCAAAGTACCGGTGTTTTGTTTTTTTTTTACTTATTATGTTGATCTGTGAGGGACTGCCAAGTAAGGGTCAACCAATATTTGACAGAACTTGGGGTTATTTCTTTTGAACAAACAGTGATCTTCATCTGGCAACTTGATCAAAACTAACAGTACTACAGAATTAGCAATTTTATATGTTTGCTAGTTATCTTTAATTCTGGGGGCAATGGTTGGTGTTCCCTGGACATGTCTGCTGCAGTGTTTTTATACCAAAAACTCGTATTTTTATGTTAAGGTCAAAAGCCAAAACTCGTGTAATTTTTATGTGCTCATGCCCTCATGCAGTTGGTTGTCTTGACGGAGTAAACATACATTCCAACGAGTTTACCTTTGAGGGATCTGTTTCAACTGGTCACATCAACAGAAAGATGGAGTCTCCACTAGACAAAGTTGAGAAGTTCAAAATCATCAAAAGTGACCTGGATAGTATAACACCATCGTTGTCTGTTTATATCGGGGACTCAGTTGGAGATTTGCTTTGCTTGTTGGAAGCAGATGTTGGTATTGTTGTTGGATCAAGCACAACCTTGCAGAGAGTGGGCAAACAGTTTGGTGTTTCTTTTGTTCCATTGCTTCCTGGTTTGGTAGAGAAGCAAAGGCAGCTCTGGAAGCAAGAAGCATCCATCTTCAAGGCGCGATCTGGAGTTCTTCATACGGTTTGTAGCTGGTCAGAGGTACAGGCCTTCATTCTGGGAAATGATTCCAGCTGATTGTTGCTGGCTGTCCTTATCACTCTCTTTTCCTTTGCTATCAAGACTGGTACCAGCTCATGCAAATCAGACGTGAAATCCCCGTTGTGGCCATTTTATGAAAGCCACATTGCTATTCACCTCCTATATGAGTACCCTGTGTTCTGAAATGGTTTTGTTTGTATGATCAATGTGTCATTGATTACACTTGAGTTGTCTTTCCATTTGGGATCATTTCTTATAATCGCGGGAGTGGTTCCTGGCATGGCTACAGAACAGAGTGGCATACTGTCTCCAGGTGTTTCCCAGGTGCAAGCGTAGAGCTGTTTTTGGCAATGAAATTTGAGATTGCTATATGTTTGTTTGTTTGACTATATATCCTTATCATGGGACTGATCATAGCTGAGATGATTGGAGGCAGAACATTGAAGATGTAAAGTCACGCACAGGATGATAAACAAAATACTCCCTCTGTTTCGAAGTAAATATAATTGATGTTTTGGCATCGGTCGGTTATGAAGAACGAGGAAACAAGAACAAGGGAGAAATGTAAAAAGTAGGTGAAAAAGTAGTAGATGCTTGTGTTGTTCAATCACCATCACCTCCACCCCTGGCAGGAATTGTTTCTGATTGGCGTTGCCGAGCTAGGGCTGGTGCCTGTCCTCGTCATCGTCATTGCGAGGGTTGGGTTTGTTGCGGTTGTTGTTGAGCAGCATGGCTTGCTTAATGACCCAACAATTTCAATTCATGTGGCGCATGGCTGTTCAACTATGAGTTGTTGCCGCCATTCTTTCACTTGAATGCTGCTTCTTGGTGCCACCGCCCTGGCGCTGGTTGTCGGATCCGGCGTTGACCTCGCAGTCCTCAATATCACTGCCATTGTTGTTTGATAACCCACAAGTATAGGTGATACGGGGCTAACCCGGTGTAGGCCGATCTTTCACGATTGGAGTGGGATCCCTCGAAGAACACGATGAACATGGGAAAGAACGGGGAGAAATCACAAGGGGAAACACTCAAGAACAAGTCCAATCACACATCCACTAGACAATCAAACACACAAGATCCACAAGGTACATGAACAACAAAGGGAAAGATACAAGGTAAGGTTCATCTCCAAGAGGAGGTCTTGATGGTATCCTAGACGGATCTTCCCGCGAGGGGGTCTTGATGATATCCCGCAGGATCTTCTCACATGGAGGTCTTGAACTCCATGGGAGTGGTAGTCTCTCTCTCTCTCAAGAGTAGAGGTAGGAGCAAAGCTCACCTAAGAATGAGCTATCATATTTGCTTACCCTAGAAAGAAGGTGGAGGAGGTCTATTTGTAGCCCAAGGGGCGAAGGGGTAAGTGAGGGGGCGAATGGGTACACGGGCCTCGGCCCAAGTCATACGCGCAGGCAAGGCCGGATGATCCGGACAGGGTCCCGGATGATTCGGGCGAACTTCCGGATGATCCGGACGGAGTCCCGGATGATCTGGCTTCGGTGGAAGCCTTCGGGTGTCTTTGACGCACTTATCCGGATGATCCGGCTAGGCCTGGATGATCCGGACAGTGGCCTGGACGTCTGGCCTGGCTCCAGCAGCCGCTCCATCTTCTTCTTCTCCTTTCTTCCGTCTTCTCTTCCATGCTTCCCTCGTGGACGGTGTAGTCGTTCCTTGGCGCTTGGACTCCTCCTTGACATCCGTGAAGCTCCGACAATACCTATGCATGCCCACAGAACAAGTGTCAAGTAGTACACCATCCTCGAAGGGGTCAAGTGAACATGTGTAAAGGAGAAGATTCACCTTTATGTATGAGAAGTAGAGGTCGCACGTGTCACTTGACAAACAAACTTTTGACATGGTGATGTCCGTAGGATGCTCCGCATCATCCCCTCCCCCTTGGGAAAGATCCGACCTCGGATTGAAAACCAAATCACCATGGGAAAGAGATGGCGTCGTCGTGTAGGAGTGGTCGATTACCAAGTTCTCGTCATCTTGAAGCTCGAAATGGGCACTCTCCAGTGTCGCACCGTCCAGTAATTCCTTCAAAAGGAGCAAAGATAACAAGCACTTGGAAAAACAAATATGGTTGCCATTATAGCGAAACCAAGCATTCAAGAGGTGATTCACCCAACAAGTGTTGTCATCAAGCATATCATATGGTTTGACAAAGAAGTGTGGCATGACATTTAAGCATATAAATTGAGCACACTCAAGGTCATCATGGAAACAAGCACGTAAATGTGAGGTAGTGATGCAAATATGTGTGACAAGAGAATAAGCATCTACCTCATGTCATAGCAATCATGCATAAAGCGCTCAACAAACAGTCTATGGTAGGCATAGGAAGCATTCACCACACCAAATAAAACGAACTGTCTAAACACATGAGTCAAGTACAAGACAATCCAAACATAACGTGCATAGGGTGTAGTGAAAATAGTGTGGCACTCAACACAATATAAAGAGCAATTATTCATCATGTGTGAGGCAATCAAGTCAAGCATGTGACAAGCAATGTGACATGGCATATGAAGAAATGATATTGGTGCAACCAACGATATGATAGTAGCAAGTAGTCCAAGAATTGGATGCAACATACAAGGTATATATGTTATGAGGCATGTAAATGTGGCAATCATGGGTGAAAGAAATATCTCAAACATGCGTGCAAATGGTGCAAGCAACACATGAAGTGTGATCCACAATATCCAAGCTCAAGAAGGATGTCACCTTGAAAGCGTGTCCTTGTGCATTCTTCACGATGCCGAAGTGGTAGAATGTATGAGGATCGCTCTCAAGAGCTCGAATGGTCAACTCACGTGAAGTGGAAGTCGACACGAAGTCCAAGTAACCTACACATGCAAACAACAAAACAAAGAACGTATGCGCATGGTAGATAAACACATCATCCATCCGGATGGTTCTCTTCTCTTGCACATAACCATTAGTAGCAAAAGTGCATGAAGAATATGATGTAACAATCTCAATGTTCATGGCACTAGCATATGGTGCAAAGACGGAAGACAAGCATGCTTCACAAGAAATATGTCAAAATCTCCAATAATATGTGAGAATGTGATGAGGACATGACTACCTTGGATACGACCAAAAATATTGCATACATGTATATTTGTGAGGTGATTTCTGATGCAAACTATGCAATAATTTATTTATGTCATCCAGGACAAAAATACTTCACAAACTTTTATGCCATGTCTAATTGCAGGTGTATGGGACATTTGTACAATCCACATATGAAGATAAGGGAAAAAGAGAAGTTTAGGTGATGTTTAAAAAGTCCTCCCATGTCACCTTTGGTCCAAGAGAATATAGAGTCCAAGTCTCTCACGTTCTGGATTTAGATTCGGACTGCACAGACACACCTGACTCAAAACACCAAGAACTCTTTCATACGGACTCCGAATTGGGTGATTTTTTTGTTGGAGAGTAGATTTCATGCTCTTTCCAACCAAATTGGATTCACCTTAAAATTCGTCCAGAGCGTTGAGTTATCGATGGAACAATATGACGCTACAGCAGAATCCGAGTCAAACTACAAGTCCAAAGGTGTTGCATCACCTCCACTTGGGCCTATGAGCCTTGTACGGCCTAGGGTTAGTTTTAGGCTGCCTTGGGACGTCCTCCCACCTCCTTGGCCGCCACCCCTTGCTCCTATATAAGTATATCCGTCTAGTAGCTTTTTCCTTGGGATTTGTTTAGTTAAAAGTTAGCCAACGCAACTTCGTGTACTTCGTCTGTGTCCAACGACCAGACCAAGACCGCTTTCGGATCCTGACCATTATCAATACTTCATCCATATTCGCAATATTCAGATTCCTTTGTCATATTCTTGCTTGTTCTTCGATTGCTTGCAGGAATAGACCTTCATAGTCAGGTTGATCGTGCTCCGGTGTGGTCAATAACCTCTCATAGTTGGTTTAGCGATTGCTAAGGTGCAACATCGTGCACATTTGTAGTCAGATCGTCAAAGCCGACTCCACCGAATCCATAGTTATCATCTCATCGAAAGATCGGGACACCCCGCCTCTATCAAGTGGCATCAATTTTCAGGTTGCTCGGTGAGAATTTCCAGTTTTACCTAGATTAGATTTATTTTCTTACCTATTGTCCAAGAAAAAGCCACAAAAAAAGGTTAGATCTATTCATCCTTTGTCCAAGCCAGTCTGAGCCTTTGCAATTTTCTTTTCATTGTTTGCATTATTGAATTATCGGTTGCATCGTCGTGTCGAGTTGTTGGTCTTAGTGTCTAGTTTGTTTAGAGTTTCGAGTTCTGTTCACAGTAGTCACGCTGCCACTGCATCATTATCCCTTCCGCTGTCCACCACTCATCCATCAATTTTCATCACGTCCTACCCACCGTTCATGATCATAATCATAGTTGAGGTCGTTCACATCTTCGCTTGATCCAATCTACATCTTATCTAGTTTGTTTTGGAAAGAGGGAGAAAAAAAAGACAGAGAAAAAAAGTAAAAAAATGTCAGAGAAAAAAAGGAGAAAAAGAAAAAGAAAAAAAGTGTGAGAAAAAAAGAGAGAAGAATTTTTTTTTGGATCAATCTAGAATCAATCTTGTACCTGAATTCGGATTGGAATGTGTTTTGCACACTGTTCAGTAAAACAGATGTATCTTCCTCATACGAAGTCCGTTTTGCCTCCATGAGTACTCAAATTAAAGCTAGCGACGAGCCGCCTCTAAATAGTTGCAGAAGCTAGTTCAATGTTTGACACCTCAAGATCGGCTTTCTAAATAGGTCTTTTTGCCCTCCAAAGTTCGTGAACACAGCTTGTTCCAGTTTTTCAGACCAGTTTTAGATTTTTTTTGACTCCTCATATCAACTCGGAATTGAGTGATTCTTTTTGCGGTTGAAAGCTTGAGTCAATGTCATTCTTGAGAATAATTATCAAAAAATTGGCACAAACTTTTTCGGAGGAAAGTTGGAGAGAAAGTTGTTGATATATCCTGCTTGGCAGTTGTTTCACATCATTATCTTTACTGCTATCGTGATCTTCACTTTTATCTTGCTGTCCAAAGCTACTTCATATCCTTTATTGATGCTAGTTGTGCTACATTGTGACCTTATTAGTGTTCTAGGCTCGCGTCTCTAGTCCGGTCTAGCCTAGGACCAACACAGTACCGGCGTTGAGCGTTTATTCAACATTGCATCTCTGAATTGATTATTGCTAATCTTTTGCTACAAAATATTTAAGCCTTCCAAGCTCCACATATTTCTACACCGTGTATACGTATGTTCCCCTGGCAATCGCTTTACCCAATCTTCAGAGTTATTTGACACCGCTGGTTGCCTGTCACCACCTGCTGCATGGTAAGAATTTGTAAGATATTGATATTTGCTACACTGTGAGCATTTTACCACCACATCCTAGTAGTTCATAGGAACATTATTCTCAGATTTTGTTTCTTGTTTTTTACTAACTATGGCAGGTTCTGGAGTTGTTAGTTCTTGGGATTCATCGATCATGGGAGATTTTCCACCACCTAAGAAAATACAACAACCGTCACAAGAGGAGCAACAACATCAGAATGCACATAATCAGGTTAATGTTTTCATGCCACCATTTATTGGTCGTTTTAGGCCTGATTTATGTATTGAATGGGAGTACGAAATAAATGCTATATTTGCTTCCCATAATTTTGATGAGCGTGGAAAATTTGAAGCTACGGTTAGTACTTTCAGTAGCTTTGCTTTAGTTTGGTGGAGTGAATATTGTCGGTTAAACCCTGATTTTATACCTACTACTTGGGATGATTTAAAACTTGTCATGAGAGATAGATTCGTTGATGTTTATTATACTCGTGGCATGATTAAAAAATTACAACATTTAAAACAAGGCACTGACACGGTAACAAAATATTATGATGATTTACAAACTACATTGTTGCACTCATTTTTAGAAGAAAGTGAAGATTATTTTATGGATAGATTTTGGGGAGGATTAAATCGTGATATTCAAGAGATACTAATTCATGAAGAGTGTTATCCTATGGACCATTTGTTTCGTCTTGCTTGCAAAGCTGAACAGGAAATAAAACGACGTGTGCCCACAAGGAGAACAAGCGCACGGTGCACATTCCAAGTCTAGATACAGATGTTTCTTCAACTACTAGGAATACTATGACAACCACATCCATTGTTGTGATGACTATATCATCTCCATCATGTGACACATCATCATCAAGAGTGCCTACATCATTTGAGTTACTCATGTATACATGTGTCATATGTGCAAAAACCAAGGGAAGTAAAAAATAGATGACATATACATATACAACATGTACACCTTGTCTCTTTTGTTAGCCACGTTTCAAATTAAGCAATGCCAAGGATGGCTTTTCAAGAAGTGGAGGATGGTGAGGACATGACTACCTTGAATACGACCAAAAATATTGCATACATGTATATTTGTAAGGTGATTTCTAATGCAAACTATGCAATAATTTATTTATGCCATCCAGGACAAAAATATTTCACAAACTTTTGTGCCATGTCTAATTGCAGGTGTATGGGACATTTGTACAATCCACATATGAAGATAAAGGAAAAAGAGAAGTTTAGGTGCTGTTCAAAAAGTCCTCCCATGTCACTTTTGGGCCAAGAGAAGATAGAGTCCAAGTCTCCCACGTTCTGGATTCAGATTCGGACTGCACAGACATACCTGACTCAAAACACCAAGAACTCTTTCACACAGACTTCGAATTGGGTGATTTTTTTGTTGGAAAGTAGATTTCGTGCTCTTTCCAACCCAATTGGATTCACCTTAAAATTCGTCCAGAGCGTTGAGTTATCGACGAAACAATATGACGCTGCAGTAGAATCCCAGTCAAACTACAAGTCCAAAGGTGTTGCATCACCTCCACTTGGGCCCATGAGCCTTGTACGACCTAGGGTTAGTTTTAGGCTGCCTTGGGACGTCCTCCCACCTCCTTGGCCGCCACCCCTTGCTCTTATATAAGTAGATCCATCTAGTAGCTTTTTTCCTTGGGATTTGTTTAGTTAAAAGTTAGCCAACGCAACTTCGTGTACTTCGTTTGTGTCCAACGACCAGACCAAGACCGCTTTCGGATCCCCACCATTATCAATACTTCATCCATATTCGCAATATTCAGATTGCTTTATCATATTCTTCCTTGTTATTCAATTGCTTGCAGGAATAGACCTTCGTGGTCAGGTTGATCCTGCTCCGGCATGGTCAATAACCTCTCAGAGTTGGTTTAGCGATTGCTAAGGCGCAACATCGTGCATGTTTGTAGTCGGATCGTCAAAGCCGACTCCCCCGAATCGATAGTTATCATCTCATCGAAAGATCGGGACACCCCGCCTCTATCAGAATGCTATGGAGGCAATTTCATTAGAAAGATTAAAGACATTGTTGCACTCAATACATGTCAAATCATCTAGCATGAGAGGGGCAACACATGGAGATATATGATAAGAAGCAATAATAAACATGTGCAAATCATGTAGATGGTTGTCATCAGCCGCATGAAATGAGCAAGTATGAATCATTGGTGATGCAACAAGGCAAGCAAGCATCATGATCAAGTCGTGCAAACTAGTGGGGCGAAGATGCAACACACTAGAAGAAATCATGGCAATCATGTCATGTGAGCAAATAAGAGATATAGGCAATGCACATGACATATCGCAATCACGAGCACAAAGCAAGATCATAGTATCATCGTAGGAATGGGACATAAATGGAACATGGCAATAACAAGCAATATCTCCACCAAGCTTGCAAATACACATACAAGTACTAGAATCAATCATCATGTGTAATGCAAAACATGGGGCACAAGTGCATGGCAAAGGAATAGGAATGATCATATCATGCAAAGTAAACATGGCAATATGGGAAAATGAGACACAATGGACAATAAGCCATAACCATGTGAGAACCATGTAGAATAAACGTGCGAAGTCTTGGAGCGAAGAGAGCGGTGGGAAAAACAATCCATGGGATCCCACGTCATCATTGCTCTCTAGAACTCATTTTGTCAACTCGTGGGATTGCGAGGTTGATAAGTATTCATGGGTACACAAAAGAGATACAAACCAAAGAAATTGTGCGTGTGGTAAATGTACACATCATCCATCATGATGTGTATGTGCACATGTGAGTTAGCACAAGATAAGCATCGCTCAAAGAAATTTGATGCATGGTATTATAACATGTCATCCATCATGAAAAAATAGTTATCATGTATGACACGAAGGGCACACAAATTGAGAATGCAAGTATATGGCACATCAATAGCATGTTTGTTCATGGGGAGCATATGGTGCACACAAGTATTGGGATCATGCAATGAATGGGATGGATCAAATTCTCCTAACATGTATGAGGAAACTATGGGGGTCTCCTCATGAGCAATATTGGAAACATCATATGGAGAAAATGGACAACATCCAAAACAATGCATATCCGATGATAGGTGGTCATGGCATGGCATATGAGATAAATGATGCAGAGGGAGCATATCAATATCATCGCAAGAAAAACAAATGCCAATAACCAAGGGCTTGTCATCTATGCCATATGTGCAAATTGGGTTGATTTTAATGGCATGTGCATAGTCACTACGATGAGATTGCAAATAAGACATATGGTTGATGTCATGCATAGCATATGACAAGTCAAGCGGATTGTCAAACATGATGTGACCTAAAGAATTGTCACAAGAAATCCTATGTAACATGGCATCACAACTAATAGACTCCACATGAGAATCATCATACCCATCACAAATGGGCAGATCATCGCATGAGGAAGTCGCACTAGCATGAATCATGGAAATAGGTGGATCAACATCATGCAAGCAAGCAATGTCAAGAATGTCCACTAGTGGGACTAGAGCATCACCGTCACCTTTGTTACCTTTGTCATTCCACTCAAGTGGTGTAGGTGAGGTGGGAAAGACCAAATGGTGGTCATATTCATCTTGATGGAACCATGTGGGGGGTGCACCATATTCCACCATGGCCATTGTCTTGTCCAAAGGAAGGACGAAGTCGCCAAGGATCGGCGCGTCATCATAAGTGGGACCTAGCACCAAATTAGAAGACACAATAGAGGTAGAGGTCAAGTTGTTAGAAATGCAAATGGCCTCACGAGACCTATCAACTATCTCACTCTCTCTATGTGGTGGTTCACTCACTCCCACAAAGTAGGTGCACTCAATCTCACATACGGTGGAGTCACTCATCTCACTCAAGTGGTGGAGGTTGTGGCTCTCCTCACATGGAAAGTGGGGCAACTCGTCATATATGGGGCTAGTGGTGAAGTCACTCCCACTCTCAATATGGTAGCAAAAGTCACTCAAGTCATCATACGTCGCCGTGGTCGAAGGGAAAATCCCATGCTCAACCATCTCGTCGCCGTGGATGAAAGCCGAAGATGGCACATCATCACTCTCGCCTCCAAATATGGAAACATTATCCTTGCTCGCCACCTTGTCGCTCGCCTCCAAAGCTTGGTCCTTGAGGGTCTCCGTAGTCGTACTTGTCACCACACCATCTTGAAAAAGAGTCATGGTAGACTTGGCACCATCAATGCCACAAAGAGGGATGGCGGTGAAGTCGAACTTGGGAGCATCGTCTTGGAGCTCGTCGGGTTTGGACATCATGGTGGTACTAGCCTCATGCTTGTCGTAGAGCTTGGTCGCGGCAAAGTGTGCTTGGGGTGGAGAAGCCTTGGCCTTCATGAGTTCTTGTTCCGCCTTGAGAGCACCAATGTAGTATTCATCAAGGGACTTGTAGTTCTCGAGGAAGATAGTCTTGGAGATGCCGTTGTTCAATCCCATCATGAAGTGGAACTTCATCAAAATGGGGTCGTCCACGCCGGCTCGTCGCAAGGCATTCTTGATCTCCTTGAAGTACACATTGATGGACTTGGATCCTTGGATAGTGTTCTCCAATTAGCTTTGAAGTTGTTCCGTGTAGGTTGGCGGCACGAACTCTCACCTCATAACTCTCTTCGTCTTGGGCCAACTCATGTCGTAGCTCTCCGAAGGTGTATGAAGCCACCATGTCGAGGCATAGTCGTGGAAGTTTCTTGTGGTGCACTTCACTTGATCTTCGGAAGGGACTTGATGTAGCTTGAGGTAGTCTTCCATCAAGCGCTCCCACTCGAGATACTCCTCGGGCCCTAGAGTCCCATAGAAAGGAATCACATGGTCGATGTCGAGGTCGTAGTAGCTCGTGGAAGTCACAGACTTGAGCTTGGGGAGCTTCTCTTGAGGTGCTTGTGGGCGAAGATGCTGTATGTCCGTAGGCGAAGATGCCTTGAAGTCACTTGTCAAAGATTCCAAGGGAGATGGTGAATTGAGCGGTTGTTGGTGTTGAGCTCTTGACCTTCATTTTCTTGTTGGTGATGGTGTCGATATCGATGTGATCTTACCAGAGATGGTAGCTCGGAAGGATGTGCTCTTGAGCGTCTTCTCGAAGATGAGGAAGATCGCTTGTAGGACTTGATGAGGGCTTTGATCTCCTCCATTTGAGCTTGCATCTTGGCGTCGAAGTTGTTGTTCGTGGCATCGAACTTGTCATTCTTGTTGTAGACTGAAGGAGGTGTGCTTTTCCTATCCATCACAAGACTCGAGTAGAGGTGAGCAGGAAATGAGATAAACAATACCAAGTTACCTTTTCCCAAAGTTGAGGATGTATCCCGTTTCACTCAATGTGAAATGAAAGAATAGTGGAATTGGTATTGGACTTGTTCACTCACACCTATCAAGTAAAGCTTATAGAGTAGCTTGGTTAGGATAGTGGCACAAAAATTTGATGCAAAATGTTAGCAAGAGTCAAATAATGTTGAAAGAGATTCACAAATTTGCAAGTGAAACAAGTAGACCAATAGCAATGAATGGCATACGGAAGCACACACACGGATAGATAAATGTGGCCGTGCAACAAAGGAATGAGCACAAAATGTGGAATCCACGGAAAACGCTCGTGTTGCACAACTCAAGAGAGACGCTAGCACGATTGCTCAATAGGCAGATACAACACTTGTGCACAACCCATAAGATGCAAAATGGATAAACTTTCTATCCCAAGTATGCTATTATGTATGGTTCCCGGTGTTTCTCAAGATGATCGGATATGACAATCTTATATGCAATGTGGTATGATGCTATGGCTATTGCTTACACGCTTCTTTGCTCTTTCTCTTTTGCTTAAAAGCTTATTCTTTTTTTTGTATGGCCACTTTGGCACAATGCACAAACCAAGATAGCAATTGTGTATATGCGAGAACAATCTTGTGACACAAGAGATGGTATGATGATACCAATATGATATGGTATGTATGCAATGGAAGGTATGGATCACTAATGAGCACAAGTAATGTTGCCGGCAATACTCAATGGCTAGTCTCGATAGGCAAGTAACGCAAAATGGGCTAGGGGTTATCAATGCAATTGCAAGGGGAATATACAATGGTGTCGTCAAGGTTACCGTCCTTGGCGATGATGAAAGGTGGTGTTGCCGAAGTCGACCCGTTCCTAGTTAGCCGAAACACCCTAGGAAACGGAAAAACCGCAAACTCAAAATCTCCAAAGGCAAATGTCAAATGGTGGTAGCGGAAAAGCGGTGGTGGTTTGCACTCGGCAATGCGGAAGTGGGATGATGGGCTATGCGAGTTGGAGTTGAATTCGCCGTCCCTAAGTAGCCGAAACACCTTAGGAGACACAAGCCACAACTCAAACAAGTTCAAACAAAATTGGGTTAAGTCGGGTTGGTGGAAATGTATGGTGGACAAGGTTATGAGAAAATGGTGGTGGTGATCAATGAATAAGCAACCGTCCCTAAGTAGCCAAAACACCTTAGGAGACTCGAATCACTACTCAAGCAACCACTAATGCTATGGGGAACCAAATGGGTTAGGTTGTGGAAGTCGATGGTGGTAATGCGGATGATATGCTGGTGGCCCTAGGCTAAGATGCCAAAGTTCCGAAACTTTGATGGAGTCAAATGATATTGGAGGTATTTTTGTGGGGTGGGGGATGTCAATAGCTTCAGAACGAGTTAAAGAACGTCAAAAACGGACTCCGGATGAATTAGTTATGGCCAAAACAAAATTTCAGCCGAGTCAGTTTCAGGGTTAACCGGACATCCGGGAGGAGCTCCAGCTCATCCGGGCTATGTATGGATGATCCGGAAGTACATCCGGATGATCCGGGTTCGTCAACTCGGGTACGGGTATTCGGGCGGGTGGGTTATCCGGACGTCCGGGAGAGGGTCCAGCTGATCCGGGAGGTGTCCGGATGATCCGGGAGAAGGTCAAGATGATCCGGGCAGGTCAAACTGCTCGGGATTTCCTCTCGGAGACAAAATTTTGGGCGGAAATTGGGTGATTTCGGGGCAAAAATTTGATGGATTTCGTGGATGAAAGGCGGGGAAACTTGGGGAAATGCTAGATCCACTTGAAACCAAGCAAATCCATGGATCAAAATTAACAAAACATCATCAAACCAAAAAATCACAAAAAAATTTGAGGCTATTTTTGGTAGGGATTTTCAAAATTTAGGACGAAATCAAACAAAAGAAGGCTAGAAAACGGTGGGAGGGACTCCAAATACATGATAAACGTGGCTCATGACACCATATGATACGGGGCTAACCCGGTGTAGGCCGATCTTTCACGATTGGAGTGGGATCCCTCGAAGAACACGAAGAACACGGGGAAGAACGGGGAGAAATCACAAGAAGAAACACTCAAGAACAAGTTCAATCACACATCCACTAGACAATCAGACACTCAAACACACAAGATCCACAAGGTACATGAACAACAAAGGGAAAGATACAAGGTAAGGTTCATCTCCAAGAGGAGGTCTTGATGGTATCCTAGACGAATCTTCCCGCGAGGGGGTCTTGATGATATCCCGTAGGATCTTCTCACATGGAGGTCTTGAACTCCATGGGAGTGGTAGTCTCTCTCTCTCTCTCTCTCTCTCAAGAGTAGAGGTAGGAGCAAAGCTCACCTAAGAATGAGCTATCATATTTGCTTACCCTAGAAAGGAGGTGGAGGAGGTCTATTTATAGCCCAAGGGGTGAGGGGGCGAATGGGTACACAGGCCACGACCCAAGTCATGCACGCAGGGGGTCCCGGGTGATCCGGACAGAGTCCCGGATGATCCGGCTTTGGTGTAAGCCTTCAGGTGTCCTTGGCGCACTTATCCAGACGATCCGGGGGAAGGTCCGAATGATCCGGCCTGGCTCTAGTAGCCGCTCCGTCTTCTTCTTCTCCTTTCTTCCGTCTTCTCTTCCATGCTTCCCTCGCGGACGGTGTAGTCGTTCCTTGGCGCTTGCACTCCTCCTTGACATCCGTGAAGCTCCGGCAATACCTATGCATGCCCACGGGAGAAGTGTCAAGTAGTACACCATCCTCGAAGGGGTCAGGTGAACACGTGTAAAGGAGAAGATTCACCTTTATGTATGAGAAGTAGAGGTCGCACGTGTCACTTGCCAAACAAACTCTTGACATGGTGATGTCCGTAGAATGCTCCGCATCAATAGGGGATCGTTTGTAGCCTTCTTCGATAAGTTAGAGTGTCGAACCCAACGAGGAGCTAAAGGCAGAACAAATATTCCCTCAAGTTCTATCGACCACCGATACAACTCTACGCACACTTGACATTTGCTTTACCTAGAACAAGTATGAAACTATTTTGCAAGAATAAAACTATGAGTACTTTGCGAGAATAAAACTACGGATAAAATGCAAGGTAGTAAAAGTGGATAGCTTTTGTCAATGAGAAAGTCATTTGTCCCTAGGCAATCGATAACAAGTACCGGTAATCATTCTTGTAATTTTATATGAGGGAGAGGCATGAGGTAACATACTTTCTCTACTTGGATTATATGCACTTATGATTGGAACTCTAGCAAGCATCCCCAACTACTAAAGATCATTAAGGTTGTGAAACCCAACCATAGCATTAAGTATCAAGTCCTCTTTACTCCCATACGTCATACCCCACTTACTCAGGTTTAAGCTTCTGTCACTCTCGCAACCCACCATAAGCAAACCATGAACATATTGCAACACCCTACAGTGGGGGCCCCTCACGTATGTGTGAGATGGAGGGCACCATAGGACAGCACCATAAATAAAATATACAATCATACCAACCAAGATCACGATTAACCCATAGGACAAAACGGATCTACTCAAACATCATAGGATAACCATAGATCATTGGGAAATAATATATGGAGTTGAGCACCATGTTTAAGTAGAGATTACAGCGGGGGGAACGGGTGTTACACTGCTGCATAGAGGGGGAGAGAGTTGGTGTTGACGGTAGCAAGATTGTTGATGAAGATCACCGTCACGATCCTAGCCCCGGCGACACTCGGGCACCACCGGGAGAGAGGGGGAGAGGCCCCCACCTTCTTCTTCTTCCTTGGACTCCCCCCTAGATGAGAGAAGAGTTCCCCCTCTGGTCCATGGCCTCCATGGCGGAGGAGGGGCAAGAGACCCTCCGAGATTGGATCTCCCTCTCCGTTCTCTTCTGTTTTGCCCTCCCCAAATCTAGCCCTTCACGGTTTCTTAGATTTTGGGAGATCCATAACTCCGATTGCGCTGATCTTTTTACACGATATTTTTCCGGACATAAGCTTCCTTGCGCCCGAAGTAGAGCTCCCACCGACATTCGAGGAGGGCACAACCCACCACCACGCGCCAGGGGCGGCTATGTTGGCCTTCGTTTGCGGTGATTCCAACTCCCCAAAATCACATATATTCCAAAATAATTCTCCATGAAATTTTATTGCATTTGGACTTCGTTTGATATGGATACTCTGTGATATAAAAAACATGTAGAAAACAGGAACTGGCAATGGGCACTGGATCAATAGGTTAGTCCAATAAGTCATATGAAAAGTTGCCAAAAATATGTGAAAATTGAATAATATTGGCATGAAACAATAAAAAATTATAGATACGACGGAGATGTATCAGCATCCCCAAGCTTAATTCCTGCTCGTCCTCGAGTAGGTAAATGATAAAAAAGATAATTTTTGATGTTGAATGCTACCTAGCATAAACTTGATCATATGTCTAGTCATGGCATGAATATTAAGACATAAGTGATTCAAAGCAATAGTCTATTTTTGACATAAAGACATCAATACTCAGACATCCCAACAAACAATCATGTCTTTCAGAATATCAACGCTAAATAAAGCTATCCCTACAAAATCATATAGTCTTGTCATGCTCTGTCTTATTAACACAAAGTATAAATCATGTACAACCTCGATGACAAGCCGAGCAATTGGTTCATACTTTTTAACGCGCTTAAGCTTTTTCAAATCTCATGCAATACATGAGCGCAAGCATGGATACAACACTGCGGGTGGAATAGAGTATGATGATAGGGGTAAATATAAAGAAGACAAAAAAGTAAGAAAGTCTCACATCGACGCGGTTAACCAACGGGCTATGGAGATGCCCATCAATTGATATAGACGTGAGGAGTAGGGATTGCCATGCAACGAATGCACTAAGAGCTATAAGTGTATGAAAGCTCCATATGAAAACTAAGTGGGTGTGCATCTAATCCTATAATGAAATATTCCCACTAGTATATGAAAGTGACAACATATGAGACTCTCCATATGAAAAACATGGTGCTACTTTGAAGCACAAGTGTGGCAAAGGATACTAACAATGCCCCTTCTCCCTTTCTTTATTTTTTTCTTTTTCTTTATTTCTTTATTTCTTTTTTCCTTTTTCTTTTTTTCTTTCTCTCATTGTCCGGAGTCTCATCCCGACTTGTGGGGGAATCATAGTCTCCATCATCCTTTCCTCACTGGGGCACTGCTCTAGAAATGATGATCATCACACTTCTATTTACTTATAGAAATAAAAATTACAACTCGATACCTATAACAAAATACGACTCTATATGAATGCCTCTGGCAATGTACCAGGATGTGCAATGATCTAGCGTAACATGTATGAAAAATGATGAACAGTGACTGAGCCAACACTATGTCAGCTATATGATCATGCAAAGCAATATGACAATGAATGCTCAAGTCATCAAATGGAAGCGGTGGAAGTTGCATGGCAATATATCTTAGAATGGCCATGGAAAAGCCATAATAGGTTGGTATGGTGGCTGTTTTGAGGAAGACAGACCATGACTCTCGAGGTTTTCTTCTTGTGTGTTCCGTCGCCGAGCTGGTCGATGTAATTAAACTTTATTTAAATTTCTATATAAATAAACTATTCGTTGTTAAGGACGAGGGAGGGATGGAGCTTGCTAGGAACAATCGGCCTCATCACTCGTCGTGGTAGTGGCGGAGTCAGTACATTCAGGCCGTGATGGATGTGCATGTACTCATCGTGCCGTGCCGTGCCGCGGTGGCATTAGGTTTACGGCGCCTGCCTTTCCCTTTCCTTGACCGTTAAAGTGGTCGCCTAGTTTTCCCGTAAAGGCTACTAGTAGATTAACTACTCTAGTACTTCGAAAATAAAGTCTGCAGTTGCGATTGCTCTAGGTCATCGCAGGGTTTGTTTTCTCTTTCCTGCTGCCCGTTTCTGTTACGGGAGTAGAGTATTTATTTTTGCAGCAAATTGGGTTACGGAAGCTAGAGGGCAGAAAGGCCGCAACGACCCAACCAAAGGATGGGCTGGGATTAACTCTGTTGCTTGTATGGATCAACAGTTTGGGCCGATTTTTCTCAACACAATACAAACACCCTCATACACATGCACATATACTCACCTCTAAGAGAGCACACACACGTAGTCGCACACCCTACCCTATGAGTGTTGGAAATATGAGCAACTTATCATATGACTTTATTAATAGAAATACTAGATAAAGCATGACTAAAATAGCAGAGATATATTGTGACTAAAAGCCATGACTAAAAGCCATAATAGGTTGGTATGGTTGGCCATGGAAAGGCTTATGTGTGATAGAGCATATCATATCACGGGGTTTGGATGCACCTGCGAAGTTCGCACCAACTCTCGAGGTGAGAGAGGGCAATGCACGGTACCGTAGAGGCTAGCAAATTGCAGAAAGGTAAGAGTGCATATAATCCATGGACTCACATTAGTCATAAAGAACTCACATACTTATTGCAAAAGTTTATTAGCCCTTGAAGCAAATTACTACTACACATGCCCCTATGGGGATAGATTGGTAGGAAAAGACTATTGCTCATCCCCGACCGCCACTCATAAGGAAGCCAATCAAGGATAAATTGCCCTCCAACTTTAATAGCATAACGAGAGACTATACATGATGCTTCGGGAATCACAAACCTTAACACCAATATTCTTACTAACCACAACCGTTTACTAGTACCTCCCACATATTCCATATCTATATCGCAAAACTATTGCAAGGAATCAAACATATCATATTCAGTGATCCATAAGTTTTATGTAGGATTTTATGACTAACCATGCAATTGATCATTTCCCGTTGACTCTCTAAATAGATATAAGTGAATCATGAGAGTTTAATTCTTTCTACAAAAAATCATGCTCTAACAAATATAAGTGAAGCAAACGAGCATTCTATGAACATCGGTTTTCTATGTGAAGAGAAACAGGCAATCCAAACTTCAAATGATATAAGTGAAGCACATGAAGCATTCTATAAAGCCATACTCAAAAGATATAAGTGAAGTGAAATGAGCATTCTATAAATCAACCATGTACTATCTCATACCAGCATGGTACATAAAAGAAAAGTGAAAACTAAATGCAAAAGACTCTCCAAGATTTGCACATATCATATGAACGAAACGAATCTAAAAACATACCGATACTTATTGAATAAAGATGGGATGCCTTCCGGGGCATCCCCAAGCTTAGACACTTGAGTCTCCTTGAATATTTACTTGGGGTGCCTTGGTCATCCCCAAGCTTGAGCTCTTGTCTCTCCTCCTTCTCCTCATATCGAGACCTCCTCGATCTTTGAACACTTCATTCACACAAAACTTAACCAAACTTTTAGTGGCGGGGTTAGTGAATATGGAAATGAAATCCCATGCTGTAACATTATTGTATAATTATAAACAAACATTACCCACTGTATGCTATCACAATTCTATGGCCCCAAGTCAAGGAGGCTTCAACAAGAATTCAAACATACGCAAATAATGAAGCTATAACAGCAATCTGTGAAAAAAGGATGGTCTGTAAAGATTTGAACATCCACCATACTTCTGTAACTCTAAAAATTCTAAAAAAATAGTAAAAAAACAAACATTTTGTATAGAAAGATAGTACAAAAAGTTTAAGAACCATTTGACGTTCCAATAAAAAAAATGTAAAATAGCACACTACAGCCAAAGTTTCTGTTTTGCACCGCACAAACCAACAAGCAATCTACTCATCCTAAAGGCAAATCTTGGAACATTATTTTTATAATACAGTGGAATTGTACAAGGGGATAATTATTTTTGTGAGAATCTTGATGAAAAATTCTACATTGTTTCCATGAGCATGAACACAAGTGTTCAAGGTCGACCCTCACTTCCGCAATGTATCACCTTCCAATCGCTTCTCTTTTGTGAAAAGTTTTAAGTTCCCCTCTATATTTTTTTGTTTTTAAACTTTATAAAAGCAATCAACAGAAATAAATGACTCTCTAAAACTTCTGGGTTGTCTCCCTGGCAGCGCTTTCTTTAAAGCCATTAAGCTAGGCACAAAGTGCTCAAGTAATGGACCCACCAGGATCCCAAGGTATATCAAAGCCAATTTTAATTAACAATGATTTGGCATTTAGTAGTGAGCACAAAGTGATGTGTGTCATGTAACAACGAAGTCTAACTCTCTTCCTATGCATCGGTATGTCATACAAGAACAATTCATGCACATCAAGTAAAGGCCAATACATAGCATAAGTAGTGATACGGGGCAAACCCGGTGTAGGCTGATCTTTCACGATTAGAGTGGGATCCCTCGAAGAACACGAAGAACATGGGGAAGAACGGGGAGAAATCACAAGGGGAAACACTCAAGAACAAGCCCAGTCACACATCCACTAGACAATCAAACACAGAAGATCCACAAGGTACATGAACAACAAAGGGAAAGATACAAGGTAAGGTTCATCTCCAACAGGAGGTCTTGATGGTATCCTAGATGGATCTTCCTGTGATGGGTCTTGATGATATCCCACAGGATCTTCTCACATGGAGGTCTTGAACTCTATGGGAGTGGTGGTATCCCTCTCAAGAGTAGAGGTAGGAGCAAAGCTCACCTAAGAATGAGCTATCATATTTGCTAACCCTAGAAAGGATGAGGGGGAGGTCTATTTATAGTCTAAGCCATGAAGGGGTAAGTGGGAGAGGGATACAAGGCCAAAGGCCTGGCTGCACATAGGCAGTGTCGGACGTCCGGTCGCTCGTGGGGGTCCGGACGTCCGGAGGGCGTCAGACTTCTCACGTTTTGGCTCTGGACATGTGGCGCCGGTCGTTCGGTCGACGTCGGTCATCCGGGCGCTGGGACTCGTCGGACATCTGATGTCTCGTCGGTCGTCCGGCCGTCGTAGGCTTGGTCTGCTGTTGGTCGAGGGTGCGTTGGACGTCTAGTGGACGTCGGTCATCCGGGCGCTGTAGAGTGTCGGGCGTATGGTGGTACGTTGGACGTCCGACCGCTGTAGGCTCCGCAACCCTGTCTTCTTCCATCTTCTCTTCCATGCTTCCCTTGCGGATGGTGTAGTTGTTCCTTGGCGCTTGCACTCCTCCTCATTGTCCGTTGCGCTCTCGCAATACCTATGGATGCACACGAGTGGAGTGTCAAGTAGTATACCATCCTCGAAGGGGTCAAGTGAACACGTGTGAAGGAGAAGATTCACCTTTATGTATGAAAAGTAGAGGTCACACGTGTCACTTGCCAAATGGACTCTTGACATGGTGATGCCCGTAGGATGCTCCGCATCATCCCCTCCCCCTTGGAAAAGATCCGACCTCGGGTCGAAAACCAAATCACCATGGGAAAGAGATGGTGGTGTCGTGTCGAAGTGCTCGATCACCAAGCACTCATCATCTAGAAGCTCGAAATGGGCACTCTCCAATGTCGCACCATCTTGTGATTCCTTCAAAAGGAGCAAATACAACAAACACTTGGAAAAACAAATGTGGTTAGCGTTAGTGCAAAACCAAGCATTCAAGTGGTGATTCAACAAACAAGTGTTGTCATCAAGCATAGCATATGGTTTGACAAAGGATTGTGTCATGACATGTAAGCATATGAATTGAGCAAAATCAAGGACATCATGGAAACAACACTACAAAAAAATACACTTCCGTGATGATACGTGTTTGTCACAGTAGGTCGCGTTTTTTGTCATGCATGTACATCCATGACAAATTTATGACAGAATCAAGATAGTCATACTTGTGCTGTCGTAGAAGTGTTCCATGACATTACCAAAATTATCATCACGGAAGTTTCCACTTCCATGACGATAAATCGCGCGTCACAGAAGTGCTTTCATCAAGGGTGACCGACACGTGGCATCCACCGTAACAGAACGCCGTTAAGCTATTGGGTCGGGTTTTGGATCCGATAACCCGTTAACAGCCCCGACTAATGGGGATTTTCCACGTGTAAAATCATCATTGGCTGGAGCAAACACGTGTCGGCTCACCGTTGGGACAGATGTCATCCGCTCATTGGACCGAAGGCACCTATGATACGGCAACACGTGGCACGGCCCAACAGAGGCCCATTCCTGTGAAAAGGCCGGCCCGTTTGACTTGGTCAAAAGGTGTCGGGCCGGCCCATGGAAAGCCTGTTAATGACCTGTTCGCATATAGCCCATTTACAACCCGCTAACCCAGGGCCCGTTACGCCCTATCCGAATTAGGCCCAGTAGCGTCATCTGGGCCGTCCAATATGATTCAGCCCGTTTTAAGTTCCGGCCCATGTGTGGCCCATGACTTCTTTCGGCCCATATGAGGACCTTTGTAACTCTTGGCCCATTAACGGCCCGTGGTGAAACTGGCCCGTAATGAACAGTGTATCACTTTATACCCATTAACGGCCCGTTATTCCATTGGGCCGTTTCCAGCCCAAGTTATCTTTCGGCCTTCTCAGGGCCCATTGATTCTTGGGCTCATTTGCAGCATTTGGTTACATACGACCCGTTACTGTCATTTTCTGCTTGTGGGCCAAATTTAGCCCGTCGTTACAGTCGGCCCGTTTGCGGACCGTTAATACGTTGGGCCGTTTTCATGTCAAAAAAACCCGTTGGGCTGTTTTCATAGAGTTATCAAATACGGCCTATTAACGGCCCGTTATGGTCCACAAATAGTACGACCCATGATTGGCGAAATGATGATACGCCTCGTAGAAGGCCCATGGATCCTACGGCCCGTATGAGGCCCATGGATAGTACGACCCGTAGAAGGCCCATTGATCCCTAAGGCCCGTATAGAAGGCCGATGGATCCTACGGCCCATATAGAAGGCCAATGGTCCTACAACCGAACGAAGGCCCATGGATCATACGGCCTGCAGGAGGCCCATGGTTACAACAGTCCGTGTGTTGCCATGATTATTTTGGCCTAGTTACCAAAAATAGGCTATTGTGGCCACTAGAAAAACACAGAAAAAGAACTGCAGTGACTACAAGCAAACAACTAAACAAGACAATAAGGAAATAAATAAGCAAGCAATTAAGGCTAGCCTATTACCGCTATTACACATATTACATCCACTGGGCATCAAAGCTCGCCACCAGTGCAAATATAGGGAACAAAGCAAGATATTACATACACTTGGCGTCAAAATTGGCCACCAAAGGCAAATAAACGCGACAACAAAACAAGAGCATAATCAAACAACGGAAGAGCTCAAGAAACGTTATCCCGGTATCCACCATGCCGCAATAAGCTTAGCAAGTTGATTAGCTTTGTCTGTTTGGCGCTAAAATCCTCCAATGCTTGCCGTTGCACGAAAGTATGCATCTGAATGCTCCAGGACTTCCGCAGTCCTTCCACTTCTTGTCGCAAAGACACGGTGATCGATGTCTTTCACTTGTAGTTGAGACTCAAGAAACCGAACTGATCCAGATAAAGGAGTTTGAATAGCTTGTGCATGAGGTAGTGGCCGAAGAATTCGAACAATAAACCAAGACAGACTTTGGGGTTGTCTCATTGTCTTCAAGATAGTCTTCCTTAGCTGTTTTATCAGCTTTGTTGGAGACCAACAAGGATGTGTCACTATCCCGAACCTTATCTGCATTACTTCCTTTACCATTGCTTAATAAGGCACTCTTCCCCAATATTCATCAAGATTCTAAAAGAAGAAACAAGGACACATAACAAGTTTAGCATGTACTAGTATATGAAACTCATTTCGTGAACCAAGACATTAGTAAGGTGGACATGATTAAACTACCAAGTCTTCTATTGCCAAGTACTAGTACATAATAAAAGCATCAAACAAACATATATCTATGTCCTATGGTCACTGCATTGTCTTGCCAAATCAAAATAGAGACACAGTTCAAATCATATCAGTTCAAGACAAAGCAGCAGTGAAAGAATACAAAGCGTGGAAAACTACACGGCACAACAAGATTTCAGATGGGTACCACGGGTCTATATGTACAACAACACTATTGGCTTTGTTGTGATGCTAGTAATGTGCATGATATGAAAGTCAACTGTATACACAATTGAAATTGAAATCAACAGAGCTATTGATAAGAGCAAACCTGTTAAAGAAACATGCGTGAACATACCTGCTGTGCCATTGGAGTTTCGATTGGATCCTTCAATTTAAAAATAAGTTCGTATCAGTAAATACAGTGATACAAGAGCAAAGCAATCATAGTTAAAAAAGGCGCGCCTAAACGAGCGCTTAAGCGCGCCTAGGCTCTAGGCATTGGCAAAACACATTGCGCATAACTACGCATAATCTGTGCATAACTGCGCATAAGCATGCGCTTTGGTCAGTAAAGCGCAAGGCGGTGGCAAAACGCACAATTAACGCCTAGCGCTTTTTTGAACTATGATAGGAATGGAATCTTAAATTAGAACAGTTGTTCTTCAGGTTTAGGCACTTGTTCTACATGAACAGAGTACAGTAAGACGCAAGAATAAAATACTTTAAAATAAAAAATGAGCTCATAGACCTTACCACATTCTTGGTTCGGGACTAGTACAGAACAAGGCGTTCCCAATCATCGTCCAGTAAATGTGTCTCAGGAGAACGTAAGGGAATTTGATGAGTTTCTTTGCCGGTGAAGTACGTTTTCTTGTAATTCGACATCGCCACCAAGCATTCTTGAAGATAGCAGAGGTATTAGCACAGGTTACCTCATCCTGAGTTTCCAAATCGGTCCTTCTCTATAGAGAAAAATGGGAAAATTTGCTGTATTATAACCATCATGGAGGTAGGATGTATGGGACAAAGCAAAGTAATTGCCATGAATAACATTACTTACACATAACTCCGGACAAATACACTGAATCGGCATTTTCCTTCATCTTCAGTATAATATTTCCAAGATGGGAAGATACACACATACAATTTAACAACATCAAATGTGATAGATTCTAAACTACGACTGGCTGGTTGTGCTTCCTCCACAGGAATAGGCGTACTAACTGGTGGAGTTGGGGTTCGCCGTGATAGTATCGCCCTTTGGGCACTGGAGCTGCCTTACTAACTGCTGTTGTTTGGGAGCTCTGTGGTGGAGATGGTGCTGTGTCAACAGGAACTGGGTTACTATCAGCTGGGGTTGGGGTTAGATTGGGTGAAGCTGGTTCTCTGTCCATCGCAGTAGGGGTATAATCTGCGAGAGTTTGGGTTATGTGTGGTAGGGTTGGTTCTTGTGCATGTACAACCGGGGTGCTATCTCCACCAAGAGGTAGCACTGTTTTATGTGAAGACCGTGTTTTTATTCCGCTAGATACTGGCATCACCCGCTCCAATTCGAATGGCTGATAAGCAGGAAACATAGTTGAATGTACAGACATTGTATGAGAGACAGATGCAATAGATAGTGTGGAAAAAAGAGGGCATGAAATAGTTGACATGTATATTGTTTAACTAACGGATAGCATGACATAATTTTACATATATGATGTCTATCTAAACAGGATAGCATAGCATAACATAATTCAAAGATATGATGAATAATTAAACAGGATCGCATGACATAATTCACCTACATGTTATCTAAGTAAGCAGGATCGCATCATTTAATTCACATATGTAATTTATATGCTAAACATAGGGCATTCGATATGATGTCTGAACTAAGAACATGGTGTTGAATATTGTGTATATGATGTCTAAACTATGCAATGCAAGACATCGTATGCATGATATGAGAAGTATAACCGTGCCAAGTTAGAGCATACACCTCAGTGGGGGAATAGGACTGGTCATCTGTCTCGAATCCATCTCGAGGAGCTATCGACCCAACAAGAGATCTGCTTGACTGTGTAGCATGCTCGCTTTAAAGGCCTTGTTTTCACTCCAGATTTTTCCATCTCCCACCCAAATGGCTGATTCCTGTGAAGAGTAGTTTAATGTACAAACATTGTCTACAAATGGAAATGTAATGAAGAAAAGGATGGCAAGATATCATTCAAATATATGATGCTGGTTAAACAGATGGCATTGCACATTTCACATATATTATGGCTGGCTAAAAGACATGAGACCGCATAATTCCCATATATGATATAGAAACTAAACAGTGGCATTACGTAACATGTCTAAACCAAGCGGATGACATATAAGATGTCAAAAGTAGGCATTGCAAGGCAACATATGCATGATATGACTAACATCATCATGCCAAGGTAGAGCAAACACCTTGGGGGGTAAATAGGAGTGGTCGTGGCGTCGAACACGCCTCGAACAGATATCTTCCTCTCGATTACAACTGGAGAGGGGTGGGGAGGGTTTGCCATTGAACCCACCATGGAGCGATGTCGCATGACATTGTATTGCGCGCAAAACTCTTCTCTTTTTCTCTACATGTTCAAGATGATGTACAATATCGACATGCATACGAAAAAAATATCGTGAGATTATGTAAGGAGAGCATGCAGAAATTTAGAGTGATGGTAACAACCAGTGGATCGACGATTTTCCGCTGAACCAAAATAGCCCTAATGGATCGACGTGAATGTATAGTAATAAGTGACGCAACAAGTGTACAACCTCTTTGTCAGAGCCGTGTCGACCTCAAAGATCATTGGGTTGGTCGCCAAGCGCTTGAGGCAGAGGTGGCTGTCGGAGGTGTGGAGGAAGATCCGAGGAATCAGAGATGGCGCCTGTGGCACCGCTCACAGATGGATCCTTCGTCATTGGAGCAGCTCCGTGAGTCAGAAGACGCCAAGGTGAAGCAAGACAAGACGACATCGTCAATCTCAAGTGGGATTCTAATAGCATCTCCAATAGATGATGAAAAATGGATGTAAAATTAACATCACCAAACACCAGCTGACTACAACAGATGAGGTAAAAACTGTTGACTCTGAACTTAACTGTCAAAACTGAAATTAACTGTGGAATATGAATGCTACTGTCGAAACTGAACGCAATGGTAGCAGAGAGACACTTGACATGTAGTTTAGGGAGGGCCTGCAGTTCATCTTCAACCTGCACACCCCTGAGTCGCCTGCCACCACCGGCCGAACCGCCGGTCCCAACGCCGACTCACCGCCCCAAAACAACTTGCCACCGCCGCCCCGGCCAGCCCTCTAGGCCCCCCGCCCCCACCCTGAACCCTAAGATAGATAGTGGGGTACCTCTCCGGCGAGCCCCTGTCCCTGCCGCGGGTGGTTCTTCCTTAACTCCCATGAGCCCCCAACCCCTGAAAATCGATCGACCCAAAAGTCGATTGGTCGATCAAGTGTGGCTTAATCGAGCAGAGCAAAGAACACGAAGCGAGGGGAGAGCAGCAAGAGTAGCTGGGCGAAGCGAAGCGATCGAACGAGAGCCGAGCAGCAGCAGAAGAAGCTGAAGGAAGCGAGAGCCGAGCAGCAGCAGCAGATCCGACTTGTAGGCCGCCGCCGCCAAGGGGCCTTGCACCGGGGAGAGCCGCCGTGGAGATATCGCTGCATGTGCCGGCTTCAAGGTAGCCGCCCATGGGGTGCGGGATGGAGCACCGTCAGCGCCGGGAGGTCGAGTTAAGGAGAAGGTGAGATGCGATGAGTGTACAACCTCTTTGGTGGCGCCGAGTAGGCCCCGGCTTTGTCCGAGGAGTCGGTGAGGATGCTGCGGTTCCGGTGGAGCAGGTTAAGGCGGCGCTGTGGGGATGGAGCAGCCGCGATAGACGAGGCGATCGTCGGAGCAGCTCCTTGGAGGTGGAGGACGGGGCGGCTGAACCGGCGAGACAGCGAGATGGACGACGGATCCTCATCCGGGGAGGTGGACGAGGGACGTCGAGCTATTGCGGTGGACGATGTCATCGGGGAAGAGGCTCCGGCTGGGCAGCGGTGACGTGGCGGACGGAGGAGGGTGGATTTTCACAGCTGGAGCGGAGAGGTTATGGCGGCCTGGATTTCGAATGGCGAAAAGGGGGTGAAGGGAGGGGGTGAAGCATGACTTACGGACGCGCTTGTCCAAAATGTAGGGTGTGTTACAAAAGTACCACCCACCAATTTGAACTAGCGGCCCTTTCGGCTCAGGGTTAGAAGGGGGATTTTGCGTGTCGGGATTTGGCAGCTGGAGGGAGTTTTCGCGCGCGTTGTAATTTCGGGATAGCAAGGCGCGGGTTGTGAAGATGCCAGTTTTGGGAGCACGATATCTAAATTTTCGGGATATAACAAACCTAGTGTAGTAATATTGTACTTGTACGTACCAAATCAATTCGCACTTCCCTCAACCAAAAATAAAACTAAAAAAATAAAACTATTCACACCACACAAAGAGACAGTCTTGCCCCATTTTACTATACAAATGCTATTCAAAGCTACTCCCTCCTTCCATCTATATAGGGCCTAATGCGTTTTTTGATGCTAACTTTGACCAAATATTAGAGCAATGATATATGACATGCAACTTACACAAAGCACACCGTTAACTTCGTCTGTGAAAGGTTCTTTCAATGATATAATTTTCACATTGTGCATGTCATGTACTATTAATCTTGTCAATAGTCAAAGGCGGTCTTAAAAATCTCATTACGCCCTTTATAGATGGAAGGAGGGAGTATGAATCCATGTTATGTCTGATTAATTTTTTTCGCTTTGTTGTATAATGCATGTAACCGACTCATATCAACATTTTAGTGCATTCCAAATGTCTATACTACCGCTGGAATTTGAACTAAATTTGAATTGGTTTATCTATTTCAATAAGAATCTACAATCATGACTGTTGCCAACTTCAACCATCATAGTTTCCCTGCTATCCGCCAGATATAAATCGGACGGCCTATAATGCAGGATGGCAGGCACACCATCACCAACAACTCCATTTTTTTATAAGAGTAGAGATAAAATATATTAAATGTAGTATAACATGTTCATAAACACACCATGTGTATCACCGTTATATATATTCACACATACGTCGGTTTAAAACACTATGATAAATTCTTCAAATATCCGAATTCGCTTTTTATAATGAAGTATATATGATCTCTATTCGTCTTTTACACCCACACAACCCTCTTATCTTTGTAGCTAGCCCTAACTTTCTCTTGTGCATGCACACGCCCGCATCCCTCTCACCCTCCCTCAAGATTCTCTAGCTCCATCGCAAGAAATTGCGTCTTTTCACTTTAGGTCGTTCACCCATGGTGTGTGTAGGCCCCCCCAGCTCCTTCTTTACGGCACACATTGATCGATATGCCTCTCTAGCCAGGTGTGCCTAGCACAAACACAAGCTTCCCCTCTTCTCTTGTCACCGTCCATGCCTCACTCCCACCACTCTTTTCATTGTTCTCGTACTCGCACACTCCTCCCTGCTCGATATAGTATGCCTCTCGTACCACCTCCCTACATGCATCCCTCTATCTCTATCCTTCTCCTCGTGCCTCGTTTGCTTCTAACACACACATGCATGTATACCGATCGATCTCCCAACATATATCTGGATCGACTTTAACTACCCCCCATCGATCGACGTACCTCACAAGTTATGTCTCTCCTTTCTCCAACAAAGGGAGATTGATCTTCCTATGTAGTTATGTATGCTTACCACAGCCACATCGTCCCCCCTCATCATTCGTGCATGCCTCCCGACCCGCCTCTCACACGCACGCGCACGCACAACAAGCAGCCATCTCCTCTCTTATTGATATTTAGGCGTGCCCTCCGCTTGTCTAGCAAGCCTATCCCACCATTTGTTAGAAGCAACTCCACTACCACCCCTCCAACACTCTAGCTCTGCTCTCTCCCAACCTTATTCCTCTCATGCACATATGCATGGATGCCGATCGATCTCCCTTAATACATGAGGCGGATCGATCTCCTTAATACATGAGGTAGGCCTCTCTCCTCCACACATATACCAGCCATTGTACCTCTATAGTTAATTGGGCCTCCTCTTCCCCACCACACACCGATAGTCGAGCGCTGCAGTAGGTATCCATGCCACGAGACAAACCGCACATGTCCCTCTCACGCTCTAGTAGGCCAGCCACTCTATATCTTTGACGTGGGCACACACAAATTGATGGCACTTTATCGATCGACACAACACACACACACACACATCATCCCTCTTTTCGATTCTATGGACACCTCAAGCCAGTGATACGTCCACTCTCTTCTCGTGGATCGCCCCCTCTATAAATTGTTATATCCAGGACTCTATTTCACACACATTGCATATGTTACATTTTTGATTGAACCCCCCAAAAAAAACTCTCAAGAACCCGCACACTATATCTCTCTAGGTTTGTATCTCTCACACAACCCCACGTAGGTGGTGTACGTATAAAAGAAGAGAATAGGTGCACCGTGCACGTACTCACGCTTCGTGCCCAGCCACACCCGCGCGGGTACACGATGGAGTTCATTTCTTTACGAAATGGCAGCCCACGTGCTAATTTGAACGCCTGTAGCGGGTGTTTACCTAGGGAGGTCGTGTACCACGCCTGCACGAAACAAAGTTCGACTTGACACGTTGCCGCGTTATTTTTAAATAAAGTTATAGCGCTCAATGGCACGTACACAAAATATAAAACAATTTTTATGGAGAAAAAGGTAGTCCGCTCACTATATACAATGGTGCCTTGCATGCCTGGTTTGTCGCTCTTCAGAGTATCTCACACAAGGCTGCGGTGGCCTCTCTCTCTCTCTCTCACCGTTGGTCACTGATCCGGCCGCATCCCGTCCGCCGGGGGAAGGGAGTGCGGTGGCCTCTCTCTCTCTCACCATTGGTCATTGATCCGGCCGCATCCCGTTCGCCGGAGGAAAGGGAGGAAGTGCATCATTTCTTTGTTCGACTGCGCTGAGGCAGCACATCCCGATCTGCGGTACACGCCGTTCTCACTGACCAAGCTCCGGCGCGGCAGGGCCTACGCCACCTGCTCGCCGCCACTCACCTAGTTACATCCCGACGACCTCCAGGTATCCCCTCCGGCCTTGCTCCACTGCCCGTCTTCCCACGTAGCTGCATGTGGATCTTCCATAGTTCTTTGCCCAAAACGTAGCTCGTCCAGCGTACTTTCCATATTGCATTCTCGTCCTCACACTGTTTTAGACAAACACAACCGTGTTGTTATCTTCCCTTAGGGCAAGGAATATGCTTCTTTTTTGTCGTCGCATGTGTCATCAACTGTTATTGGCCAGTAGTTGTTTCCTTTCTACCTCTTTTTTGCAAACAGGTCTATCCATTTCACCTCGTTGCTATTGCGACCTTTTGGTGAACTGCACAAATCACTTTTTTCTTAAGAGTGTTTTGTGCAGTTGTACTAAAATGTCACATGGGCAACGTCTCTACATCTTAGTGCGACTGCACAAAGGGGGATTGGTTTTGCTCTATCCTCCTCATCCAACTCCGAGCCTAATCTTCTCCGACTATTTAGTCTTAAAAGAGATTGCAAAGGTGATCGGCTTCTATTTATGTGTTTATTGTTTCATCAGCAGTCCTCTATTATCGTAATCACACTTAATATCTTTGGAACAGGGACGCCCAGCTCTATTTTAGTGGAACTGCAAAAAATGATCGGAATGTTACATGCTCCAGACAGCTACTTTTTTTTCCAACATGCCTTATTGATTTAGACAGAGCTGGGGGACGTTGCTGCCAATGAAAGCATGGATCAATTTTAATTTAACACCTTCTCACAACTCTGTCTTTAGTTGTGATGTAATTATTAGCTCTGATCTGCTAATAATTGACATGCATTAGCAAGGTAGTTAGTTTTTTATTGTTTTCGAAAGAGCATCGATGGCAAGACACGCGAAACAGAAGCTGAAAGCTCACACCATTGTACAATTTCATGTCTCGCTGGAAAATTATTTGTATAGTACGTAAATTGTGTAAACAAATGATGGAAGCTTGATAGCATTGCCAGAAGCCTCTTCATCATCCGGGTCCATGTGCCATGCACAAAATTATACTCCTTTGTTCCTAAATATTTGTCTTTTTACAAATTTCAAACGGGCATATTTTAGAGTGTAGATTCAATCATTTTGGTTCGTATGTGTACTCCCTCCGTTCCTAAATATTCTATTCGTCTTTCTAGAGATTTCAACAAGTGACTACATACGGAGCAAAATGAGAGAATCTACACTCTAAAAATGTATATACATCCTTATCTCGCCATCCATTTGAAATCTCTAAAAGACAAATATTTGAGTAGTCACTGTTGAAATTCTAGAAATACAAATATACTCCGAGTATATTTAAGAACCGAGGGGTAGTGCACAACCGCATGGGAGACTCAGCCCGGTCGTTATACCCGCACTAATAGTGAGTAATGAGCAGTCAAATCGAAGCCCCACCTTTCCTAATCGTAAGTTGCTCAAGAAGCAACCATCAATACGCTCTTCTTTGAATCCGCTCATACTACTCCATCCATCACTGTTTATACAACGCGCTTCAGAAAAAAGAAAAAAGATCTGTGGGACCAAGGCGACTAGCGATCAGCCTGAAAAATAGCATTGGTAGTTATAGCACGGCGTCTATTACTAGTAGAGGGAATAATGCGTACACACATGCATGCAGTGCTTCACCCTGGCTACACACATGCATGCACTTACTCCATTCCGTAGTTACATGGAGAGAAAATTGTGGACTTGATTGCGGTTACCACGCCCTAATTAATTGAGCATTAAACCAAACGCGTCTAAAGTCTCTCTGGTGGTGGAAATGCATTGAGAGAAATGCATCATAATGAAGCGCGCCCTGTAAATTGTGATGGAGGGAGGAGTAGTATGAAGGTTCAAAACCAAGTACGCATATGGCCAGTCGGTCAACACACCTCCTCTTGGCATATCACTGACATGTGGGACAGGAGTGTGAGCAAACCGATCTGAATTGATGGCAAAGAGCCAACCCGCCGTTCCTTGAGAGAGACGAGGAGCAATAACACACAGACGGGTTCGCATGGAGGCCAAGATATATTCGAGCATGGTTGGTTGATCGATATCATTCATTACATGTTGGGCTGCCGTTTTCCACCCTTCTTCGGAATAAACGTGTACTTTATCAGAGATAAAAAGAAATAAGAGTACAAACGCTCCACCATGCGGTTCTAGTAGTAGTACTACTCGTACTACTGCGCTTGGCTCTTCGCCTCTTCGTGAAGTCGAACAATGATGGTACTCCGTATGTTGGGTACTACAGTGTATGCCTCGATAACTGACACCGAATGGACTCATGCATGTCCACCAAGGGTAGGTTGCATTAGTCAAAAGGCGAAGCGAGCTTCACCTTGTCTTGCAAGCTTCTCCTCGTCATGAGTTGACGGACACACCAAAAAGTAGTGCTAGTCCATACTCCCTCCTTTCCGGTTAATATGGCTCAATCCTTTTTGCGGGTAAATGAGAGAGCTTTATTCATATATAAGCATTCTTAGGACAATCAGCCAAGACACTGGTCACTAGGAAGCGAGGTACCTCGCAAAAAAAGTAGGAAGCGAGGTGTTTCATCAAGCCAGCTCTCGGCCACATTCAAAGTGCAGCAAGCACGGTTCGCACGAAGATGCGCCGCAAGGTTTGCTGACCTGTTTACATGCTGAATAACAAAAAAAAGAGGAAATATTACCGAGCGCTACTATTTGTAACAGGATATGAGCCAGAATTAAGCGAGAATTGTGGCGAGTGTTCCATGCAATCAACTTCCATTATCAAATGCGAGAACCCTCGAAGATAACCAAATGTGTTGAAGATTGCTTTATCACATTTTAAAATTATAATAAGAGTGCAGACGCTCCTCCATCCGGTTCCTAGTACTAGTATAGTACGTACCTTTATAGACTATATTAATAAACTTTGCGCTTGGCTGTTTGCCTATTCGGGAAGTCAAACAATAGTAGCACTAGTAGTATAGTGTATGCTTACGCAATCGACACCGAATTAATCGTTGACGGCACCGCCTCGAGCGAGGGAGAGCTTGCATTAGTCAAAAGTTTCTCCTTGTCCTGCGAGCCACGCGCAAGCAAGTAATGCTAGTCCATACCGCCTCCTCTCCGGTTAATATGGATTAATTTCAAACGAGATAAATACACCGCTCGTCACTATATATTTGTAAAAATACGGTCAAGGACTTCATAATACGCCATTGCACTCAATATATATATTTTCCGGTGTTTATACGGTCACTAGCTCACCCCGACCGAGTATGTGTGTGCATGCACATGTAGGTTGAGCACTTAGCGTGACTGCTTGTGTTCCGTCGTGTGCTCGGACATGCATGCATTAGAGGCGTCGCTGCTTTTTGCGCCCATGTGTACGCAGGATGCTGCATACACGTAGGGGGAGTACGTGTAGGGGCCACTAAGGAGCAATCAAATCACACTGAGAAGTTAGTCGGAAGAAGCAACCATCATTTCACTCTTGAATGACACGACGTAATATAAAATGGTTGATATGGAGAGAAAAGAAAACTACTATATATACACTAGCAGGAGCTCGAGCTACAAGCCTGCTTGCTAAGGTTGCTCTCTTCACAAGCATAGAACGACGGGCCTGATCCCATGGTGGGGAAGGAACAATGTTCGTGAGACGCCGTCGACATCGGCGAGGAGAAACCCACGGTCGGTGCGCCCCAATCGGGGTCACCGCGGTTTGGGCCGATGCCGCGTCAACCGCCCTTCTAGCTACAACCCGACGTCCTAGGTAGTCCATCTTCCTTTTGGAGCCGGCTTGCTTCACTGCCGTAGCTCCATCTCCATGTGGATCTTGCTCTACTTCTACCGGCTTCTACTTGTGATGATTTTATGTCTCATGAACTAGTGCTAGTACTATTATTCTAATCACACTTCTTCAATATCTTTGCCATCAGGGATGCTCAGGTCGATTTTAGTGGAACTACACAAAAGCATCGTATGATCCGAGGGTGCCATCCGTCTTTCCTTCGATGAGTTCTACCGCCAGGAATTAAATCATGTTTAGGGTTTAGGGTTTAAGTCGTAGTGATCCCATCAGCAGTTTTTCGTTCGTACACGCTCTCACAACTTTTTTCTTTAGTTGTGAAGTAAATATTGGCTATGATATGTGAATTATTGAGACGCATCAGCATGCGTGTTAGTTTTCCTTTGTATTTGATGGAATGTTGTAACGGGGCAACCTTGGAATAGGAATGAAAATGGAGTGGAAAGTTTCCGTTTTTCCGGAGAAAAAATGGAAACGGAGAGAAACCAACGTTTCATTTCGTTGGATCGCGCCATCGAGCAAAACCAACATTTAAATCACATCTGTCGTGTTCGTGTCTCACCCTCCTCCACGGCTCGACCCTACACGGTCGCTCGGCATGCCACTCACCGCAAACCGAGTATACGATAACTTTGCCCGCCTGCTTGTCTATGGATCGTGCCATGGAGTACTACTAGCACTACTGGAAGAGATTGACGAGTTGGGGGAGGACAGCTAGCTGTATCATGGAGTCCCAAAAACTTTTTACATGCATGTTGTAGCCGGCTATTGCGACCTTTGAACGCGGAGCAGCCGCGTGCATCGGAAGCGGCGCGGGCGACGCTCTCTCGGCCGGCGCGCCGCTTCATTGCCGGCGCAAGTGAGAGGTTGCGTCCGCTCTGGACGGGCATGAATGCGGCACTGACCGTTTCGGGCAGGAAGCACGCGCGGGTGATGAAGAGGGTTCGGGTTGGTCAGGACCGGCCGTGGCAGCGGTCCGGACGTGCGCAAACAAGAGATGTTGTACGTTAATATTGTTGCGTATATAATAAACAACGTAAATAATGTGCCAGTTGGACAAATATGATTGGAGATTAGTTTGTGTTTTTATTCCTATCCAGAAAAAGCCAAAAATAGTAGGGTTCGTAGTTTTTGCCCCTAGATTGCATCGTAGATTCGTTCTAGTTGCTGGTCAGTTGTGTTCGTCCTCTTTGATCCTTTCGGTTTTGCTAGTAGGAGTCTAGGGTTTGTCTTTCTAGTTGTTTTCTTTTGATCTTTGTATCAGTTTGAATCTTTGTCAACTTTCTTGGCTGAAACCCTAGCTGCTTCGGCCATTGTTGCTGCTATCCGCGTGCGTTTGAGTTTGCTTGTCTGAGTCCACAAAGCGTTCAGTTTGGTGTCTTTCCCAACTTTAGCCACAACCATTCTATACAACGGTGTTAGGAGCCTACCCATTGAGACTAGCTTGTCTTTGTGCTCATCGGGCTGCTCTGATTAGGGTTTTTCTGTAGCAAAAAAAAGGAGTGAAAAAAAAGAGTGAATAAAAAAAACAAAGAGAAAAGAAAGAAAAGAGAGAGACATTGGCCAGAAGTTGCTGCTATCTGTTGCTGGAATTGTATTATCTTGTATTTGCACTAGTAGTGAGCAATCTTGTGCCCGTATACCCTGAGCTTTTTGCTAGCGTATCTCCCTGTGCATTGCAACACGAGCATTACTCCGACACATACATCAGATTTACGCTCATTTTCAGAGTTGCCATTGCCCCATTTATCTCCACTGTGTGAGTTTCTTTGGGTGTGTCTCACACGATCAGCACTAGGACTTGTCTTCGGTGTAGATAGGGTACCATACCTACAGCTCCACCAAATATAATCCTGCTCTGTCATGTGGTAGCTCTTATACCCTGGTATTCACTTCATCACATCCGTGCACTAGTCCTCTATCCGACCTGGTAAGTGTGCATTGCTATTCACTTTGGAATGGTAAGATTTCCTTTTCTTGTCAGTTTTTAGTGAGTTGTGAGTGTTCCACCAAAACGATTTTTGATTTAGTGCACTAACCTGCTAATCATGTCTGAGAATGGTGTTGATGTGATGCAAACAAATGATGGTGACGAGTGTGTTACATGGAAGGAATATGAAGCTCTTCGTGATCATTTGACAGGGCTTATCAATAGATCCACTGACAATATTGATGCTGATATTCAAGCTATACAAATGAAAGTGGATGCAACTGAAACTACAGTCAATGCTATGCAAACACAAGTCAATGATCTCCAAACAAGCATACAACAATTGACAACTTCAGTCAATGGGCTGCGTGTAGCGATTGAGCAACGCCAACATGAGGGCCATGGAGATGATGATAGTGTCCATGGAGACAATGAAAACATGCTGGGTAATAACGGCCGTGGGCGTGGCTTGCAAGGGCCTGGTCGCCCACCACCACTTGGTGCTCGACGTGTACCACTTCAGGAGGATGATGGTTTGGGCAAGCCTAAGTTCACAATTCCCAGATTTGAAGGCTCCACTGATGTAGAAGAGTACCTCACGTGGGAGCTCAAGATGGAGAAATTATGGCATTTGCATGATTACACTGAAGATAGGAAGATCAAGCTTGCTTCCTCAGAATTTGATGGTTATGCTTTGCGTTGGTGGGATAGCATTGTGCACGAACGACGAGAAGACAATGAGTTACCTATTCTTACTTGGCGCAATATGAAGGGAGATCATGCGAGCTCGTTTTGTTCCCACTAATTACTTGCGGACAGTTTATGATAAATTGACACAATTGAAGCAAGGTTCCCTGACGGTTGATGCATATTACATGGAGATGGAGATGTTCTTTGCGGCGTGCGAGTTAGAGAATCTGCTGAGATGACTATGCAACATTTTCTCCATGGGCTGAAATATAACATCAAGGGTATTGTTAGGCATCACCAATACAATACAATGAACGAGCTGCTACATCATGCAAGAGAAGCTGAGTCCCAGTTGGCCGAAGAAGCTCATATTAAAGCCCGTTATGCTACAGCTGGACGGTTCTCCAACAGAACACAACCGCCTCCTTACACGCCTAGTGAGGGTGCTGCCAGCCGCCCCTTTTCTTCTGCAACAAAATCTGCCTCCACTGTTTCACAATCAAAGAAACCTGCTGCTCCTGCTGCTAGTTCAGGTTCCAACATGTCTACAGCCCATAACCGAGATATGCTATGTCATACATGTGGAGGCAAGGGACACTTCAAGAGAGAGTGCCCAAACAGAAAAGTGATGATTGTGAATGATGACAATGAATATGAGACTGGAGATGACACTGACCCATATGCTTCCGATGGTGATGGGTACGCAAGTGAGGGCAGCATATTATTGTTGTTGTCAAGCAGCGTGCCCTTAGTGTGCAGCCACATGCTGATTCACAGCGCTGCAATCTGTTCCAAACAAAAGCACTAGTTGGCCCCAACAAAGCTTGTAAGGTGATCATTGATGGAGGTAGCTGCCGTAATCTTGCAAGCAAAGAATTATGTGCCAAGCTGAATTTGAAGTATTTGCCTCATCCAAACCCATACTACGTACAATGGATGAGTGACAATGGAGAGATGAAAGTGAATCATATGGTGCGTGTGAATTTTGAGATAGGACCATACAAGGATTCCATTGAGTTTGATGTGGTTCCTATGACTGTTTGCCATCTATTGTTGGGTCGGCCATGGCTGTATGATCGCCATGTGCAACACAATGGCCGCGCCAACACTTATCACTTGGAGTTCAAGGGCAAGAAAATAAATCTACAGCCTATGTCACCGCAGCAAATTGTGAATGAGTCTCGTCAGAAAACAGAAGTGAATATCGAACAGCCACCTGCACGAGAGAACTCCATGAGTGACAATATAACGAAAAGTGCGAGAGAGACTAGTTTGCTTATATTAGCCAACAAAGAAGACATGAGAGAATTTAGAGAGGATCCTACAGCCATGCCTCTTGTGCTTATGTACAAAGGCGAGGTTTTAGTTTCTAATGATATGCAACCTGTTTCTCTTGGTGTGTCTGCTGTTTTGCAGGAATATGGCGATGTGTTTCCGGAGGAGGTACCAGCGGGGCTGCCACCATTGCGTGGAATTGAGCACCAAATTGATCTCATACCAGGCGCTACCCTCGCCAACCGAGTGCCATATAGGACCAACCCCGAAGAAACGAAGGAAATACAGAAGCAAGTGCAAGCACTACTAGACAAAGGGTATATTCGTGTTTCTCTTGGTCCTTGTGCGGTTCCTGTTATTTGGTGCCTAAGAAAGATGGTACATGGCGCATGTGCGTCGATTGTAGAGCTATTAACAACATCACTATTCGATATCGTCATCCTATTCCACGCTTAGAGGATATGCTAGATGAGTTGAGTGGTGCTGCTGCTTTCTCTAAAATTGATTTGCGTAGTGGTTATCATCAAATTAGGATGAAAGAAGGGGAAGAATGGAAAACTACTTTCAAAACTAAATTTGGTTTATATGAGTGGCTAGTTATGCCTTTTGGTCTTACTAATGCACCTAGTACATTCATGAGATTAATGAATCATGTTTTGAGAGAGTTTATTGGTCGTTTTGTGGTTGTATATTTTGATGACATACTTATTTACAGCCGCAATGAATCTGAACATTGTGATCATATTAGACAAGTTTTGCAGGTGTTGCGTGATGCTAAATTGTATGCTAATCTTGAGAAGTGCACATTTGCAAAAGATAAGGTCATATTTCTGGGATACATTGTATCTAAGCATGGAGTAGAAGTAGATTCATCTAAAATTGAAGCAATTCAAAATTGGCCTACTCCCATGAATGTTAGTCAAGTACGAAGTTTTCACGGTCTTGCTGGTTTCTACCGGCATTTTGTGAAAGACTTTAGTACTGTTGCTGCACCATTGAATGAATTAACTAAGAAAGGAGTGCCTTTTGTTTGGGTATTGCACAAGATCATGCATTTGATGAGCTGAAACGTTTGCTTACTTCTGCACCATTACTTGCACTACCAGATTTTTCTAAGCAATTTGAAGTTGAATGTGATGCTAGTGGTATAGGAATTGGTGGTGTGTTGATGCAAGAAGGTAGACCTATTGCTTATTTCAGCGAGAAACTTTCTGGTGCTAGATTGAATTATCCTGTTTATGACAAAGAATTGTATGCGCTTGTTAGAGTTCTTGAAGTTTGGCAACATTATTTGTGGCCAAAAGAATTTATCATACATTCTGATCATGAAGCTTTAAAATATCTGAAAGCTCAATCTAATTTGCATAGGCGCCTCGCTAAGTGGGTTGAGTTCATTGAGTCGTTTCCCTACATAATTAAGCATAAGAAAGGGAAAGATAAAGTTGTTGCTGATGCTCTATCTAGGAAGAACATGTTATTGACACATCTCGATGTTAAAATTCCTGTTTTAGAGAGCTTGTGTGATTTGTATGCAATTGATCATGATTTTGCTGAACGATATCATTTGTGTATGCTTCGACACGCATGGGACAAGTACCACATACATGATAGATTTTTGTTTCGTGCTAACAAACTATGTGTTCCGTAATCGCTCGGTCGTTTGCTATTGTTGCAGGAATCACATGCGGGAGGATTGATGGGTCACTTTGGGCGTGAGAAGACATTGCTCATGCTAGCTGATCACTTTTATTGGCCCAAGATGAGGCGCGACGTGGACAGGTTTGTTAGGCGCTGCATTACATGTAACAAGTCCAAGTCAAAACTAAAGCCTCACGGTTTGTATACGCCACTACCTACACCTACCACACCATGGGAAGATATCAGTATGGATTTTGTGTTAGGTTTGCCACGCACTAAAAGAGGTCATGATTCTATATTTGTGGTAGTGGATAGATTTTCAAAGATGGCACATTTATTGCATGCCACAAAAGCGACGATGCGTCGCATATTGATAACATGTTTTTCAGGGACATCGTACGCTTGCATGGAGTGCCAAAGACAACTGTTTCTGACAGGGACGTGAAGTTTATGAGCTACTTCTAGAAGACCCTATGGGGAAAGCTAGGAACGAAGCTGCTGTTCAGTACTACATGTCATCCCCAAACGGATGGTCAAACAGAGGTGGTGAATCGCACATTGTCCCAATTGCTGCGAGCTATGATCAAGAAAAATCTACATGAGTGGGAGGAGTGTTTGCCACATGTTGAGTTTGCATATGATAGAGCGGTGCACACTACTACCCAGCTTTGTCCTTTTGAGGTGGTGTATGGCTTCGAACCAATCACACCGCTAGATTTGCTGCCTCTTCCATTGCATGAGAGAGTAAATATGGAGGCATCAAAAAGAGCAGATTATGTGAAGAAAATTCATGAGAGGACACAAGAGGCTATTGAGAAGAAAGGCAAGAACATTGCTGCTGCAAGAAACCAATCAAGAAAGCAAGTTTTGTTTCAGCCTGGAGATATGGTTTGGGTGCATCTATGCAAGGATAGGTTCCCACAGCTCCGGCGTTCCAAGTTGTTGCCGCGTGGTGCTGGTCCTTACAAGGTGCTAGCCAAGATAAATGACAATGCCTACTCGATTGATATTCCTATTGCTGAGTTTGGTGGCGTTAGCAACAGCTTCAACGTTGCTGATTTGTCACCATATGATGGAGAAGACCTTGGAGCGTCGAGGTCGACGCCTTTTGAAGGGGGGGGGGGGAGATGATGAGGGCATCCCTACACTTGACCCATCTCCAACCTATGATGATGATCACCAAGTGGCTGCAAAGAAGACGTCCAATGATGAAATCAGAATTGGACCTATCACAAGAGCTCGTGCAAAGATAATAGAACAATAGGTGAATTCTCTTTTAGTTGAATATTCTATTTATTTTAATGAGAGCTTTCTACTGCCTAAGTCTTTGTGTGTTTGCATACTCAGGTGCATGGGAGAAGAAGGCATAGCACGAGGGAGCGAGGAGTTGCGCAAGAGGAGCATGACGTGGAGTACAAGCAAGAGGCGCGAGGGAGGAGAGGCGGTCGGTATAACGTCAAGGAGGAGGATCCCCACGTCGAGTAACACCAGGCGCACCAACACCATGTTGCAGCGCCATACCTCAAGTACATGGCCTGCGTGCCAAGGGGCTGAACCCAAGTTGGGTCAGCTTGTATCAAGTTGAGTCGAACCACGTTTTGAGTCGAGCCAGTTTAGGTTGCACCAAGTCAGGAGAACCAAGCTGGGCGCACCAGACCTAGCGCCCCCCCCTTGGGCGCATCATCCAACCCCTCTTATATATAGGGCTGCTCTCAGATTAGTCAGATAGACCACGTTTAAGACAAACCCTAGTTCATGGGATTGCTATAAGCATTCATCTTGAATTCTTGTCTCCAATTCGTATCGATCTGGAGATTATATACTACAAGTCAAGTGTGATCTGCTGTTCCATTGGGAATTAGTATATTGCAATTCTAACCATTTCATGGTCGAGGGCTACGTTGCGCAAGTGTGTGAAGTCGTGAATATCCGAAGGGTAGAGAGCTGCTGCATTGGCATCAGGGATCTAGCGAGGAGAGATCATCGGCGACACCAAGTTATCTATCCACCATCATCATCTACGTTACCGCTCACTGAGAAGATCGGGCCACCCCATATCACTAACCATATGATTTTGTAGGGATGAACTTTCTTTAGCCATGTTATTTTGAGAAGACATGATTGCTTTGATTAGTATGCTTGAAGTATTACTATTTTTATGTCAATATGACCTTTTATTTTGAATCATTTGTATCTGAACATTCATGCCACAATAAAGAAAATTACATTGAGAATTATGCTAGGTAGCATTTCACATCAAAAATTCTGTTTTCATCATTTACCTACTCGAGGAGGAGCAGGAATTAAGCTTGGAGATGCTTGATACGTCTCCAACGTATCTATAATTTTTGATTGTTCCATGGTATTATATTACCCTTTTTGGATGTTTATGGGCTTTATTTTTCACATTTATATCATTTTTGGGACTAACCTACTAACCGGAGGCCCAAACTGTATTGCTTTTTTTTTTGCCTATTTCAGTATTTCGAAGAAAAGGAATATCAAACGGAGTCCAAACGGAATGAAACCTTCGGGAGTGTGACTTTTGGAACGAACGTGATCCAGAGGACTTGGAGTGTAAGCCAAGAAGCAGCCGAGGTGGCCATGAGGGTGGAGGGCGCGCCCACCCCTATAGGGCGCACCCCCTATCTCGTGGGCCCCTCGGGCGGCCACCGACCTACTTCTTCCTCCTATATATACCCACGTACCCCGAGAACATCCAGAAGACAACGAAAAACTATTTCCACCATCAGAACATTCAGATCCGCGAGATCCCATCTTGGAGCCTTCGCGGCGCCCACGGGGGGGAATCGACCACGGAGGGCTTCTACATCAACACCATAGCCCCTCCGATGAGTTGTGAGTAGTTTACCACAGATCTTTGGGTCCATAGTTATTAGCTAGATGGCTTCTTCTCTCTTTTTGGATCTCAATACCATGTTCTCCTCGATCTTCTTGGAGATCTATTCGATGTAACTCTTTTTATGTGTGTTTGTCGAGATCCGATGAATTGTGGGTTTATGATCAAGTTTATCTATGAGAAATATTTGAATCTCCTCTGAATTCTTTTATGTATGATTGAGTTATCTTTGCAAGTCTCTTCGAATTATCAGTTTGGTTTGGCTTACTAGACTGATATTTCTTGCAATGGGAGAAGTGCTTAGCTTTGGGTTCAGTCTTGTGGTGTCCTTACCCAGTGACAATAGGGGTTGCAAGGCACGTATTGTATTGTTGCCATCGAGGATAAAAAGATGGGGTTTATATCATATTGCATGAGTTTATCCCTCTACATCATGTCATCTTTCTTAATGCGTTACTCTGTTCTTATGAACTTAATACTCTAGATGCATGCTGGATAGCGGTCGATGTGTGGAGTAATAGTAGTAGATGCAGGCAGGAGTTGGTCTACTTGTCGCGGACATGATGCCTATATACATGATCATGCCTAGATAATCTCATAATTATTCGCTTTTCTATCAATTGATCGACAGTAATTTTTTCACCCACAGTAATACTTATGCTATCTTGAGAGAAGCCACTAGTGAAACCTATGGCCCCCGGGTCTATATTTTACCATATAAGCTTTCAATCTACTTTTATTTGCATCTTTACTTTTCCAATCTATATCATAAAATACCAAAAATATATTTATCTTATCATACTATCTCTATCAGATCTCACTTTTGCAAGTGGCCGTGAAGGGATTGACAACCCCTTTATTCCGTTGGTTGCGAGTTCTTTGTTTGTTTGTGTAGGTGCGTGGGACTTTTGAGGAGCCTCCTACTAGATTGATACCTTGGTTCTAAAAAACTAAGGGAAATACTTACACTACTATTGCTGCATCACCCTTTCCTCTTCAAGGAAAACCAGCGCAAGCTCAAGACGTAGCAGTATCTCTCAAGTTGGAACTTGAGAAAACATCAAGAGCAAAGTATGAAGGTACAGTAGGAAGTTTCAAACGAATGGACAAACAATCGATACCGGATCAGAGTGTGAGAAGGGGGTTCAGAGCATCGGAATAGATCATCTCTCGGACGGTGGCTTGTGAATTACATACGAAGGCAAGTATGAGGAATAACTTTGGCAACAGGGGTGTACAGGAGAGTCAGGTTTCGATCCTGTGGAACTGTGGGTTATGGGCCCACCATGTGGGTTAAAAGCAGGAAGGCGCTGTCATTTTGCATGGGCATGATGGCAAGGCAGGTCAGAGGATAGCCTGTCAATTATGTTGGCAACAACGTTGGTACCAAGGGCGAGAGATGAAGAGAACCATTTTCCTGCTCGTAAGACGAGGCGGGCCAGTTGGCAAAGCTCTCATCCATCGGTGGCTACCATAATGTCATCAACAATAGTAACAAGGTCTCACTGACCGAATTGTACCTTGAGGCATTTTTATAAGCAGGGAAGTATTTTTGCTTAGATCATCTAGATCGCAAGAAAGGTTAAACAAGACAATGGAAAGGAAATGTGTTTAAACGCATATTTCAGGGGTATATCCTTCCCAAGGACAAGCAGACTATGATATACATGATGTAACACCCCGGATGTAACTTTCCATATTTGCAACTCCAACTCTTGCCATTTTTGGATATGTGCTATGATATTCCCTCCGTGGTTGGGTTTTGTTTTCGTTTTGCATTTTGTCCATGTCATGCATCTCATATCATGTCATCATGTGCATCTCATTTGCATACGTGTTCGTCTCATGATTCCGAGCTTTTTCCCCTGTAACGCCCTCGATGCGGCTATATCTCCCACGTGTCGAAGCACGACTTAGAGGCATAACTGCATTGAAAGCAATGTCGCAAGTGAGGTAATCTTCACACAACCCATGTATTACATGAGGGAAAGAGATACATAGTTGGCTTACAATCGCCACTTCACACAATTACATGAATAAAGCATTACATCATCCAGATACAATCAAGGTCCGACTACGGAACCAAAATAAAAGAAGAACCCCAAATGCGACAAACGGTCCCCGATCGACCCCAACTGGGCTCCACCACTGATCAACTAGAACGAAACAACACAAAGGGCAAGATATTCATCAAGCTCCTCCTTGAGCTTGGTTGCGTCACCTGCAAACTGGTTTTGGAAGTATCTGGTGAGCCACGAGGACTCAGCAATCCCATTACCATGGGTATCGAGACTAGCAAAGCTTAATGGGAAAGGAAGGGGTAAAGTGGTGAGGTTGCAGCAGCGACTAAGCAAGTATGGTGGCTAACCAACGCAAATGAGGCGAGAAGAGAAACAAGCGGAGCAGTCGTGAAGCTAGCAATGATCAAGAGGTGATCACGAACACCTACTTACGTCAAACATAACACGAAACCGTGTTCACTTCCGGACTCCGCCGAGAAGAGACCATCACGGCTACACACTCGGTTGATGCGTTTTAATTCGGATCAAGTGTCAAGTTGTCTACAACCGGACATTAACAAATTCCCATCGCCACATAACCGCGGGCACGGCTCTCGAAAGTTTATACCTGCGGGGTGTCCCAACAGCCCATGACAAGCTCTCGCGATCATCGAAGAATAGACCTTCACCGAGACACTCCGATCGGACTCGGTATCCGGTACATCAAGACATTTCGACAATGGTAAAACAAGACCAGCAAGAGCCGCCCGGCGTGCCGACATCCCGATAGTAGCCGCGCGTATCTCGTCTCGAGCCACGACCGGATGAGCTAAGTCCGTACAACTAAAACGTAACCTCAAGTTGCCAAGAGATGGTCCCAATACGGCGCTCTAGTTTGGACCAACACTTAGACAAGCATTGGCCGGGGGGGCTAATAAAGATGACCCTTGGGTTAATTACTCCCAAGGGAAAAGTAGGTGGTGGTGAGGCAAATGGTAAACGGCAAAGTTGGGCCTTCTGGACAAGTTTTATTCAAAGCGAACTGTCAAGGGGTCCCATAAATCACCCGACAGCGTTAGGAGCATAAAATCCGGGAACATAACACCGGTATGGCGGAAACTAGGGCGGCAAGAGTGGAACAAAACACCAGGCATAAGGCCGAGCCTTCCACCCTTTACCAAGTATATAGATGCATTAATAATATAAGAGATATTGTGATATCCCAACAAAACCCATCCACCATGGAGAAATCTTCAACTTCACCGCAACTAGCAGCGCTATAAGAGGGCTGAGCAAAGCGGTAACATAGCCAAACAACGGTTTGCTAGGAATGGTGTCAAAGGTTAGAGGTTCATGGCAATTTGGGATGGCTGGACAAGCAGGTAATAGGTAGCGCAACATAGCGAAAGAACGAGGCAACTAGCATAGCAATGATAGTAGTGAGATCGAGTAGTAGCGGTCATCTTGCACGAGATCCATAAGGAAGAAGAACGAGTCCATGAAGAAGACAAACGGACGTAGTCGAACGAATCCTCACAACTCCGGAACGAAACCGAAGCTAACGAGAGAAGCAAACCGGAAAGAAGCAAACAACATAGTAAACACACAAGCATAATCATGGCATGATGCACAAACAAGTATGATGCATGTCCGGTTTAATGAGGCATGGCAAAGTGCACAAACAATCCTACAAATTAAGTGGAGCTCAATATGCAACGAGTTGCATATTGACGAAACACCACATCCGAGTTATTTAGTTCGCTCTCGTTTAGGTACACAACAATGTTAAATGTTGTTAAACATGGCAAGAGGTGGAGCATAATGAAACTACCTAACTAGGCAAGTTTAAATGAGGCCGGAACAACAAACAACAATTCCGGAAAATCCTCATGTCCATATTTCGAATTTGGTACTGTTCTGTCCTAAAGCATATTTTAAAGTTGTTAAACAGGAAAACAAAGGGGACCATGTTAATCTAGGCATTTTTCCACCCCATTTACATATAAAGTTTATTAAAATCAGAGTTACGGTTATTTAGTTATGAAATAAATCATTTTAGCATGGCATAGGAGCAAATTAATGTAAACAACATTTTAAACATTTTAAACATGGATGAAAGTGGCATATTATGAAACTAGATGAAATTCTAAGCATTTTACATATAAAGTTTGTTTTAATCCGATGCACCGTTAATTAGTTATTATATGCATGAACATTAGGGGTTTTACAAAGCAGTAAACTCTGGAAAATGGACAAAATCATGAGCCTAAAAAAATAGAAACAGGGCGAAATTGCTGGCCCAACAATGAAAAAAAATGGGGGAGGCTGGAGGTCTCACCATGTGGGCTCGCCCTGGAAGGAGGAGGAAGCAGTGGGAGGCGGTGGTGGGCCTTCTGGGCCGGAGGTGGTGGCCCAGGCGCCGGTGTGGTGGAGGCTGGCGGGGCAGCGTGGGGCTCGTCCTCCTCCCCCTCTGGATCAGGAGGAGGCAGCCATGGCAGGACGATCTTGGCGCCGAGCACGGGAGCAGGTTGGAGGGGGGAAGGCGGTTCGGCTGGCGGAACGGACCGATCCGGCCATGGGGTGCCGATCCGGCCCGCGGAGGGGTCGGCGACGGTGGCAACCGGGCGGCGGCAAGCCTGAGTCTGAGAGAGAGAGAGAGCAGTGAGGAAGGAGGAGAAGAGGACGGAGACGGGAGGCAGGTGGGGAGGAGGCGGCGGAGGCGGCAACTGGGATGGCGGTGGCTCGATGGGAGCGGGGCGAGGTCGGAGCGATGGCGGGGTTGAGGAGCTCGGGATCGAGGACTCCTCTCCCGATCTGGAGCTCGAGGCGGGGCGGCGGCTCGGTCAGGGCCCGATGGAGCAGGCGGGCGGGCGCCGATGGCCTAGCGGGCCCAGCTGTGTGAGGGGGAGCTGGGGCGACGTGGCGATGCCTGGGTGGAGGAAGCGCGGCGGGGCCGGCGGGCTGGTTGGTGGTGGTGTGCCGGGAGACGGCGCCAAGTGGCGGCGGATGGCTGGCGGGCGGAAGCGGAGGAGGTTGGTGGGGCTAGGGCTCGAGGTGGGGTTTGTTGCTGCCAAAATGGAAGGAGCTTCCATTTATAGGTAGCTAGGGCTGAGGGTTAGGAGAGGGTTTTGCTCCATTTGGAGCCGTTCGATCGCCATCGGATGGTCCGGAGCGAGAGGGTCTAGGTGAGTGGATAGTGGGCTGTGAAGTCTAGTGGGCTGAGAGGAGAGAAGAAGAAAGCAGCCCGGCAAGCTGTTTCGGATACGAAAGCGTCCAGCGCAGTACCAAACAGCTGTACCGCTAAGTTTAACAGTTGGGCTATCAAATGGACTCGAATGCGACGAAACTTGGCAGGCGGCCTGTCTACACTATAATAAGACCATGAGACAAGTTGCAACCCATTCGAGAACATTTTATGCCACTTATAAAATAATATTTGGAGGTGCAGTAGGCGCGTGCGAGTGTGGTCGGACTCGAGCGGACAACGGAGAGAGCAGGGGAAGCGAGCGGATGCAAGTTTTTAAAACATGCAGATGAAATGCGATGATGACATGGTGAAATGCAAACACGCAAGCAATGACATGGCAACAACGGCAAATAAGCTGGCGGACACTGGCACATCGGATCCGGGCGTTACAACACTCCACCACTATGAGAGGATCTCGTCCGAGATCTAGAATGGCACCGGAGGAAAGCGGAAGAGGAAGAAGAGGTAAAACTAAGTTGCTTCTTTGACGAACGAGTGAAACCATGAACCTTGAGAGGTTGAGCAATTTTAAAGAGTACAACAGAGATGAACGAGATTGCAAACAATCCGTTAGAAAAGATGAACAAGGAGTATAACGAGAACTTGAAGGTTGAAAGACATGGAAAAAGAGCTTAATGGACAAGATAGAATTCGAAACCACTCCGGTTAAAACAAGATGAGAATGGATAAGATTGATATGATTTGAGCAGCACTCCGACTGTAAATGGAAGGAATTGAACATGAACTTGACAAGATGAGAGGATACTTGATGAAATCAACAACACACTGCCTCCGTAATTGAAAGAATGGCACAAGGGGTAAGAAACATTACAAACCGCACTCCGGTTGAGAAGGGAGGCAAAACTTGATAAGATGAGAGAACTCGAATGAAAACACGACACTCTGGCTAAACGGATAAGCAAGGAAAATAACACGATCCTCACAATTCGAAATGATGAGTGAAGAGAGCAACATCACCATGCCTCTGGAACGAAAGAATAGAAGCTAGATCATTGGAATAACAGAATGAAGAAGAAAATGCCAGCTTCTGTCACAAATTAACTTGGAAAGCATCCATGCAAAGAAGAATTTAACGGGGTTGTTGCAAAATCAACAACGAAAAGCACAAGCTTGTTGTGGGCTTATGGCAAACATCTCAAAACTATGAGGTGACAACCGGCCACTAACGATGAAATAATTGATTTGATTGAGATCAATGAAGATAAGAAAACTTCTTCCACCAAGTGAAAAGAGATAACTTGGGTCATGCATAAGCACCACAAATAGCAACAACCCTTAAGGAAAGGCTTTAGGTGAAATATACACAAGATAACTCCAACAAAGAAGTTGATTGGTTGAAAAATCTCTTGAACAAGAGAAAATGATGGATTTAAAATACCTCATTCTTGACAACATATGAATCATGAAACATGAAGGAAATTGTCAAGAGTGACATAACACCACCTCAAAAGATAAGGTAGAAAGAATCGCACTTCGGAATGCAAGATGAAGAATGCTTGAACTCCTCAAAACAAAACATGTGTTGAGCACCATGTTTATTTTAGAGTATAGCTTGGCGGGTCATAACTTCAAGAGAAATCTTGAAGAACAAATGAAGAATGAAAGGAATCCTTGATGAACCACCATGTAGAGCCTCCATGAAGAACTCCGGTAAACAAAAGGAATGAAAAGAAAGAGAAATTGAAAACACAAGGTGAAACCTTGTAATGATTAGATGGATCTCCGTGATAATTAGAGCTTGGAACTCCGGAAAAGAGAAGATGAAACAATGAAAGCGAGAATTTATTCATCATGAACAAACTCCGAAAGAAGGAATTAATCACTTGGATGAAACAAGAACAAGAATTATGTTATGCTTATCCTTCACCAATTTAAATTGATGACAAGCAATGGATTTGGCATACTACTTATTCTCGTAGAAAGGATTAAAAGAGATATATCAAAACTTGAGAAGGTCTTGAGCGAACCACGGTAGGATTAAAATAACAAATGAATTGATAAGATGAACAAGGAAGTGAAATCTTGAAAGAACCACCGTAAAATTTAAAATGAATGTAGCAAAGGCACAATTCACGGGAAGAATTGGCAAACGAATGAAGATATTTGAGGGATTTAGATACAAATGAGCGAAGAGATCACGAGCTAATTAGAGGATATTTGAGCGATGCACGGCAAGATTTGGAGAATGATAGCTACACGCTGAGAATGAAGAATTATGACATGATGGCCTTCGGAGGAAAGAAATGGAAACAACTCATGAAATGCTCGGATGGTAAAAAAAATTGTCACAATCGAAAACAATTATGAGACCATGAATATTGAAGAGAATGGACCAAGATTTAAGAGAAATACTTCTTGGTCTTCAATTGATGAGAATGACAACGAGAAACACCACCAAAATTATTGAGGCACACGGAAGAATCAAAAGCGAAGAGGTTGAGCCAACTATGAAAAGAATTTGAAAGATCTTGGAGAAAAGCATTTGGTGATGAAAATTCATTCTTACATCAAACTTGGAAAAGAATTTGGGATAGCTCGGAAAAATAGAAGAGTCGGGTAAGATCACAGGAAAAGACACGTGGGTTAGGGCCCACTCAAAAGAACACCGTTGAACAATTTAAAAGAGATGTTGCACGGTTGAATTAAATGGCTTGAATGAGATACCAATCTCGAAAGAGCTTGAGCGAATGCAGAGTGGAAACACGAATCTTGAGATATCTTAAGCACTCGGAATAACAAATAGCGAGAAGTAGAATGATAATGAGGTGCACGGTATGAGAAGACATTGAAATGAGGAAAAGGTATGATGAATATCGAAAGCTTGAATTAAATCCACCGGAGAAGAAAAAACAATGAAGGATGATGAACTAGTAGCACATCTTCTTGAGAACCACCGGGTAAGAACATTGACGGAAAAGAATGGAGAAACTTCACAAAATAAAAGGATACTTGGTTAAGAAATCTGTGTCCTTGAAGAAAAAGGGTGGGAGGGCGGGAAAACAAAGGCAACTTGGGACGGATGAAACAAACACCGTTGAGAAAACTTAGATTTGATCTTGCGGATGGGAAAAATGATGGGATCCACTTGAAGAGAAGCGCACGATTGGAAAGGATTGACATGACAATCTCGATGATCGAAAAGGATTAGTATTCACATAGCAATATGAGAACACCATTTAGGAAAGGTATGGAATCAACACTTGACATTGAAGCAACTCGAATACCACAAATAAAACAAAACAAAGGATTTGGCTTGCAGAATAAGCCGGAACAAACATATGATAGAGATTTCGTCCGAAGTTTTTGTGGTGGGGCCTACGGGCTCGATCGTACAGCACCATCATGTACAAGGCAGTGCACATGACATACGAAGTGTCCCAGTCGGCATGGCCAAGGACTCTTTAAGACACAACGAGACCTTTGTAAAACCAACCGTGAATAGGCGGACCACTAGGCGTCGAACCCCAATTTCATATCATACATCCGTCGGAAAGATATCCTAAGAGCTACTTGAATTCCCACCTATGAAACTCCGAAACTTTACGGTTATGCAATCTGGTGTTGGGGATACTGGGAGCAATATATCTCACCCAAACTAACAATCCCTACATCCATTTGTATCCATCCGTCAACACATAACCAAGAAACCTTGAAATCGTCTACCTCAACCTTGAAAAGCATCCGTTATCTGAGTCATGGCAATACTCCGTACTCACCTCGATCTTGGGTTAGCGGGGTTATCTCACCAACAAGCGCATAAAAGAGATTTTCGATGTCGGCGTACTAAACTCGGGTATTCCATAACTGCAGCGATAAAATTATGGCGACAACACCTCGGAGCTCAACTCCCGGGACAACGCCACAACCCTAAATGTCGGGAGGCACCAAGACAATGTTGTCATCATAAAACCATCGAACGATTCTAAGATACCAGCGTGATCCTAAAATTTTTTAGTGAAATTTGAGAAGAGAAGAGTCAAAACTCTCGTCAAGATACCTCACCGGAAGGTCGAAGGAACTGGGAGTAAAAGAATTCCTAACTCTCCGATATATATAATCCTAAATGACTCAAAACATTTTTCTAGACACAACTCGGCCGCTAAAAGCGATCAGCGGTGGGGCTCCTAAGGTCGGGATGGCTCGATTACCAACTTATCACGCCCTCGATGCGGCTATATCTCCCCGTGTCGAAGCACGACTTAGAGGCATAACCGCATTGAAAGCAATGTCGCAAGTGAGGTAATCTTCACACAACCCATGTAATACATAAGGAAAGAGATACATAGTTGGCTTACAATCGCCACTTCACACAATTACATGAATAAAGCATTACATCATCGAGATACAATCAAGGTCCGACTACGGAACCAAAATAAAAGAAGAACCCCAAATCGACAAATGGTCCCGATCGACCCCAACTGGGCTCCACTCTTGATCAACTAGAGCGAAACAACACAAAGGGCAAGATCTTCATCAAGCTCCTCCTTGAGCTTGGTTCGTCACACCTTTCGGTAACATAGGCACTGCAAACTGGTTTTGGAAGTATCTGGTGAGCCACGAGGACTCAACAATCCCATTACCATGGGTATCAAGACTAGCAAAGCTTAATGGGAAAGGAAGGGGTAAAGTGGTGAGGTTGCAGCAGCGACTAAGCAAGTATGGTGGCTAACAAGCGCAAATGAGGCGAGAAGAGAAACAAGCGGAGCAGTCGTGAAGCTAGCAATGATCAAGAGGTGATCACGAACACCTACTTACGTCAAACATAACACGAAACCGTGTTCACTTCCGGACTCCGCCGAGAAGAGACCATCACGGCTACACACTCGGTTGATGCGTTTTAATTCGGATCAAGTGTCAAGTTGTCTACAACGGACATTAACAAATTCCCATCGCCACATAACCGCAGGCACGACTCTCGAAAGTTTATACCTGCGGGGTGTCCCAACAGCCCATGACAAGCTCTCGCGATCATCGAAGGAATAGACCTTCACCGAGACACTCCGATCAGACTCGGTATCCGGTACATCAAGACATTTCGACAATGGTAAAACAAGACCAGCAAGACCGCCCGGCGTGCCGACATCCCGATAGTAGCGCGTATCTTGTCTCGAGCCACGACCGGATGAGCTAAGCGTACAACTAAAACCGTAACCCAAGTTGCCAAGAGATGGTCGCAACGGTGCTCTAGTTTGGACCAACACTTAGACAAGCATTGGCCGGGGGGCTATAATAAAGATGACCCTTGGGTTAAATACTCCCAAGGGAAAAGTAGGTGGTGGTGAGGCAAATGGTAAAAGGCAATGTTGGGCCTTCTTTGGACAAGTTTTATTCAAAGCGAACTGTCAAGGGGTCCCATAAATCACCCGACAGCGTAAGGGCGCAAAATCCGGGAACATAACACGGTATGGCGGAAACTAGGGCGGCAAGAGTGGAACAAAACACCGGGCATAAGGCCGAGCCTTCCACCCTTTACCAAGTATATAGATGCATTAATAATATAAGAGATATTGTGATATCCCAACAAAATCCTGTCCACCATGGAGAAATCTTCAACTTCACCGCAACTAGCAGCGCTATAAGAGGGCTGAGCAAAGCGGGAACATAGCCAAACAACGGTTTGCTAGGAATGGTGTCAAAGGTTAGAGGTTCATGGCAATTTGGGATGGCTGGACAAGCAGGTAATAGGTAGCGCAGCATAGCGAAAGAAACGAGGCAACTAGCATAGCAATGATAGTAGTGAGATCGAGGTAGCGGTCATCTTGCACGAGATCCCGCAAGGAAGAAGAACGAGTCCATGAAGAAGACAAGCGGACGTAGTCGAGCGAATCCTCACAACTCCGAGCGAAACCGAAGCTAACGAGAGAAGCAAACCGGAAAGAAGCAAACAACATAGTAAACACACAAGCATAATCATGGCATGATGCACAAACAAGTATGATGCATGTCCGGTTTTAATGATGGCATGGCAAAGTGCACAAACAATCCTACAAATTAAGTGGAGCTCAATATGCAGCGAGTTGCATATTGACAAAACACCACATCAAGTATTTAGTTCGCTCTCGTTTAGGTACACAACAATGTTAAATGTTGTTAAACATGGCAAGAGGTGGAGCATAATGAAACTACCTAACTAGGCAAGTTTAAATGAGGCCGGAACAACAAACAACAATTCAGGAAAATCCTCATGTCCATATTTCGAATTTGGTACTGTTCTGTCCTAAAGCATATTTTAAAGTTGTTAAACAGGAAAACAAAGGGGACCATGTTAATCTAGGCATTTTTCCACCCCATTTACATATAAAGTTTATTAAAATCAGAGTTACGGTTATTTAGTTATGAAATAAATCATTTTAGCATGGCATAGGAGCAAATTAATGTAAACAACATTTTAAACATTTTAAACATGGATGAAAGTGGCATATTATGAAACTAGATGAAATTCTAAGCATTTTACATATAAAGTTTGTTTTAATCCGATGCACCGTTAATTAGTTATTATATGCATGATGCTTAGGGGTTTTACAAAGCAAGAATACTGGAAAATGGACAAAATCATGCAGTGAGAAAAAAATAGACTCAGGGCGAATCTGCTGGCCCAACAATGAAAAAAAAACCAGGGGCTGGAGGTGGCCTCACCATGTGGGCTCGGCCTGGAAGGAGGAGGAAGCAGGGGGAGAGTGGCTGGTTCTTGGGGCGGAGGAGGTGGCCAGGCCGCCACGGTGTGGAGGAGAAGGCGGCGGGGGCAGCGTGGGGCTCGTCCTCCTCCCGATCGAACAGGAGGAGGCAGCCATGGCAGGCGGCGCGATCTGGCGCGGCGAGCACGGGAGCCGGAGGCCGGGCAGGCGGCAGGCAGGTGGCGGAACGGACCGATCCGGCCATGGGGTGCCGATCCGTGAGCAGGCGGAGGGGCGCGCTGCCTCGGGGGCAGGCAGCAAGAGAAGCAACCTACGGAGAGAGAGAGGCAGTGAGGAAGGAGGAGAAGAGGACAGGGGAGGCGGGAGGCGGTGACTGAGGCGGCGGAGGCGGCGGTGGCTCGGGATGGCGGAGGCGAGGAGCGGGCGCGAGGTCGACGAGGCGGGTCGGAGCTCGGGATCGAGGACTCCTCCTCGATCCGATCTGGAGCTCGAGGCGGGGAGGCGCCAGGCGCTCGTGTCCGGGCCCGATGGACAGGTCGGGCTGCGCCGTCGATGGGCCAGCGGGCCAGCGGTGGTGGGGGGGGCTGGGCGGCGCGTGGGCGATCTGTGGGTGGAGGAGAAGCGGCGGCTTCGGGCGGCGCTGGGTGGTGGGTGGCCAGGGGGCGGCGCCAAGTGGCGGCGGATGGCTGGCCGGGCGCGAAACGGAGGGAGGTTGGTGGCGTGGGGCTCGAGGAGGGTTTGGTTGCTGCCAAAATGGAAGGAGGCTTCCATTTATAGGTAGAGCTAGGGTTTGAGGGTTAGAGAGGGTTTTGCTCCATTTGGGCGTTCGATCACCATCGGATGGCTCGAGCGAGAGGGTCTAGGTGAGTGGATAGTGGCTGTGAAGAGTAGTTGGGCTGAGAGGAGAGAAGAAAAGCAGCCGGCGATCTGTTTCGGATACCGAAAACGTCCGACGCAGTACCGCAATCTGATACCGCTAAGTTTAACGGTTGGGCTATCAAATGGACTCGAATGCGATTGAAACTTGGCGGCGGCCTGTCTACACTATAATAAGACCGCGAGACAAGTTGCAACCCATTCCGAGAACATTTTATGCCACTTATAAAATAATATTTGGAGGTGCAGCGGCGCGTGCGAGTGTGGTCGGACTCGAGCAGACAACGGAGAGAGCAGGGGGAACGCGAGCGGATGCAAGTTTTAAAAAACGCGAGTGCGATGAAATGCAGATGATGACATGGTGAAATGCAACACGCAAGCAATGACATGGCAACAACGGCAAATAATGGCGGACACTGGCACATCGGTCTCCGGGCGTTACAACACTCCACCACTATGAGAGGATCTCGTCCGAGATCTAGAATGGCACCGGAGGAAAACGGAAGAGGAAGAAGAGGTAAAACTAAGTTGCTTCTTTTACGACGAGTGAAACCATGAACCTTGAGAGGTTGAGCAATTTTAAAGAAAGTGTACAAGAGAGATGAACGAGATTGCAAACAATCCGTTAGAAAAGATGAACAAGGAGTATAACAAGAACTTGAAGGTTGAAAGACATGGAAATAAGAGCACTCCATTTGTAAATGGACAAGATAGAATTGAAATCAAAACCACTCAATGGGTAAGAGGATTTTAAAACAAGATGAGAATGGATAAGATTGATATGATTTGGATAAGCATGAAGAACATGATCCTCACAATCGAGATGATGAGAGAAAGAGCAACATCAAATGGAAGGAATTGAACATGAACTTGACAAGATGAGAGGATACTTGATGAAATCAACAACACACTGCCTCCGTAATTGAAAGAATGGCACAAGGAGCTTGGGTCATGCATAATCACCACAAATAGCAACAACCCTTAAGGAAAGGCTTTAGGTGAAATATGACACAAGATAACTCCAACGAAGAAGTTGATTGGTCGAAAAAATCTCTTGAACGAAGAGAAAATGATGGATTTAAAATACCTCATTCCTGACAACATATGAATCATGAAACAAGAAGGAAATTGTCAAGAGTGACATAACACCACCTCAGAAGATAAGGTAGAAAGAATCGCACTTCGGAATGCAAGATGAAGAATGCTTGAACTCCTCAAAACAAAACATGTGTTGAGCACCATGTTTATTTTAGAGTATAGCTTGGCGGGTCATAACTTCAAGAGAAATATTGAAGAACAAATCGAGAATGAAAGGAATCCTTGACGAACCACCATGTAGAGCCTCCATGAAGAACTCCGGTAACCAAAAGGAATGAAAAGAAAGAGAAATTGAAAACACAAGGTGAAACCTTGTAATGATTAGATGGATCTCCGTGATAATTAGAGCTTGGAACTCCGGGAAAAAGAGAAGATGAAACAAATGAAACCGAGAATTTATTCATCATGAACAAACTCCGAAAGAAGGAATTAATCACTTGGATGAAACAAGAACAAGAATTATGTTATGCGTATCCTTCACCAATTTAAATTGATGACAAGCAATGGATTTGGCATACTACTTATTCTCGTAGAAAGGATTAAAAGAGATATGGCGTAAACTTGAGAAGGTCTTCAACGAACCACCGGTAGGATTAAAATAACGAATGAGTTGATAAGATAACGAAGGAAGTGAAATCTTGAACGAACCACCGTAAGAATTTAAAATGAATGTAGCAAAGGCACAATTCACCGGGAAGAATTGGAAAACGAATGAAGATATTTGAGGGGATTTAGATACGTGAGAACGAAGAGATCAACGTACTGATTAGAGGATATTTGAGCGATGCACCGGCAAGATTTGGAGAATGATAGCTACACGCTGAGAATGAAGAATTATGACATGATGGCCTTCGGAGGAAAGAAATGGAAACAACTCATGAAATGCTCCGGATGGTAAGAAAAAAATTCTCACAATCGAAAACAATTATGAGACCATGAATATTGAAGAGAATGGACCAAGATTTAAGAGAAATACTTCTTCGGTCTTCAATTGATGAGAATGACAACGAGAAACACCACCAAGAATTATTGAGGCACACCGGAAGAATCAAAAGCGAAGAGGTTGAGCCAACTATGAAAAGAATTTGAAAGATCTTGGAGAAAAGCATTTGACTGATGAAAATTCATTCTTACATCAAACTTGGAAAAGAATTTGGGATAGCTCTGGAAAAATAGAAGAGTCAGGTAAGATCCTGGAAAAAGACCTGTGGGTTAGGGCCCACTCAAAAGAGAACACCGTTGAACAATTTAAAGAGATATTGCACCGGTTGAATTAAATGGCTTGAATGAGATACCAATCTCGAAAGAGCTTGAACGAATGCAGAGTGGAAACACGAATCTTCGAGATATCTTGTGTACTCCGGAATAACAAATAGCGAGAAGTAGAGTGATAATGAGGTGCACCGGTATGAGAAGACATTGAAATGAGGAAAAGGTATGATGAATATCGAAAGCTTGAATTAAATCCACGGAGAAGAAAAACAATGAAGGATGATGAACTAGTAGCACATCTTCTTGAGAACCACCGTAAGAACATTGATGGAAAAGAATGGAGAAACTTCACAAAATAAAAGGATACTTGGTTAAGAAATCTGTGTCCTTGAAGAAAAAGGGTGGGAGGGCGGGAAAACAAAGGCAACTTGGGACGGATGAAACAAACACCGTTGAGAAAACTTAGATTTGATCTTGCGGATGGGAAAAATGATGGGATCCACTTGAAGAGAAGCGCACCGATTGGAAAGGATTGACATGACAATCTCGATTGTCGAGAAGAATTAGTATTCACATAGCAATATGAGAACACCATTTAGGAAAGGTATGGAATCAACACTTGACATTGAAGCAACTCGAATACCACAAATAAAACAAAACAAAGGATTTGGCTTGCAGAATAAGCCGGAACAAACATATGATAGAGATTTCGTCCGAAGTTTTCGTGGTGGGGCCTACACGGGCTCGATCGTCAAACACCATCATGTACAAGGCGATTGCACATGACATCTGAAGTGTCCCAGTCGGCATGGCCAAGGACTCTTTAAGACACAACGAGACCTTTGTAAAACCAACCGTGAATAGGCGGACCACAAGGCGTCGAACCCCAATTTCATATCATACATCCGTCGGAAAGATATCCTAAGAGCTACTTGAATTCCCACCTATGAAACTCCGAAACTTTACGGTTATGCAATCTGGTGTTGGGGATCTGAGGGAGCAATATATATCTCACCCAAACTAACAATCCCTACATCCAGTTGTATCCATCCGTCAACACATAACCAAGAAACCTTGAAATCGTCTACCTCAACCTTGAAAAGCATCCGTTATCTGAGTCATGGCAATACTCCCATACTCACCTCGATCTTTGGGTTAGCGGGGTTATCTCACCAACAACTACATAAAAGAGATTTTCGATGTCGGCGTACTAAACTCGGTATTCGAGGCTGCAGCGATAAAATTATGGCGACAACACCTCGGAGCTCAACTCCCGGGACACCGCCACAACCCCTAAATGTCGGGAGGCACCAAGACAATGTTGTCATCATAAAACCATCGAACGATTCTAAGATACCAGCGTGATCCTAAAATTTTTTTAGTGAAATTTGAGAAGAGAAGAGTCAAAACTCTCGTCAAGATACCTCACCGGAAGGTCGAAGGACTGGGGAGTAAAAAGAATTCTAACTCTCCGATATATATAATCCTAAATGACTCAAAACATTTTTCTAGACACAACTCGGCCGCTAAAAAAGATCAGCGGTGGGGCTCCTAAGGTCGGGATGGCTCGATTACCAACTTATCACGCCTCGATGCGGCTATATCTCCCACGTGTCGAAGCACGACTTAGAGGCATAACCGCATTGAAAGCAATGTCGCAAGTGAGGTAATCTTCACACAACCCATGTATTACATGAGGGAAAGAGATACATAGTTGGCTTACAATCGCTACTTCACACAATTACATGAATAAAGCATTACATCATCCAGATACAATCAAGGTCCGACTACGGAACCAAAATAAAAGAAGAACCCCAAATCGACAAATGGTCCCGATCGACCCCAAGCTGGGCTCCACCATTGATCAACTAGAACGAAACAACACAAAGGGCAAGATATTCATCAAGCTCCTCCTTGAGCTTGGTTGCGTCACCTGCAAACTGGTTTTGGAAGTATCTGGTGAGCCACGAGAACTCAGCAATCCCATTATCATGGGTATCGGGACTAGCAAAGCTTAATGGGAAAGGAAGGGGTAAAGTGGTGAGGTTGCAGCAGCGACTAAGCAAGTATGGTGGCTAACAAATGCAAATGAGGCGAGAAGAGAAACAAGCGGAGCAGTCGTGAAGCTAGCAATGATCAAGAGGTGATCCGAACACCTACTTCGTCAAACATAACACGAAACCGTGTTCACTTCCGGACTCCGCCGAGAAGAGACCATCACGGCTACACACTCGGTTGATGCGTTTTAATTCGGATCAAGTGTCAAGTTGTCTACAACCGGACATTAACAAATTCCCATCGCCACATAACCGCAGGCACGGCTCTCGAAAGTTTATACCTGCGGGGTGTCCCAACAGCCCATGACAAGCTCTCGCGATCATCGAAGGAATAGACCTTCACCGAGACACTCCGATCGGACTCGGTATCCGGTACATCAAGACATTTCGACAATGGTAAAACAAGACCAGCAAAGCCGCCCGGCGTGCCGACACCCCGATAGTAGCCGCAGCGTATCTCGTCTCGAGCCACGACCGGATGAGCTAAGCGTACAACTAAAACCAGAACTCAAGTTGCCAAGGGATGGTCCCATACGGTGCTCTAGTTTGGACCAACGCTTAGACAAGCATTGGCCCGGGGGCTGAATAAAGATGACCCTTGGGTTAATTACTCCCAAGGGAAAAGTAGGTGGTGGTGAGGCAAATGGTAAAAGGCAAAGTTGGGCCTTCTTTGGACAAGTTTTATTCAAAGCGAACTGTCAAGGGGTCCCATAAATCACCCGACAGCGTTAGGAACACAAAATCCGGGAACATAACACCGGTATGGCGGAAACTAGGGCGGCAAAGTGGAACAAAACACCGGGCATAAGGCCGAGCCTTCCACCCTTTACCAAGTATATAGATGCATTAATAATATAAGAGATATTGTGATATCCCAACAAAATCCTGTCCACCATGGAGAAATCTTCAACTTCACCGCAACTAGCAACGCTATAAGAGGGGCTGAGCAAAGCGGAACATAGCCAAACAACGGTTTGCTAGGAATGGTGTCAAAGGTTAGAGGTTCATGGCAATTTGGGATGGCTGGACAAGCAGGTAATAGGTAGCGCAACATAGCGATAGAACGAAGCAACTAGCATAGCAATGATAGTAGTGAGATCCGGGTAGCGGTCATCTTGCACGAGATCCATAAGGAAGAAGAACGAGTCCATGAAGAAGACAAGCGGGCGTGGTCGAGCGAATCCTCACAACTCCGGAACGAAACCGAAGCTAACGAGAGAAGCAAACCGGAAAGAAGCAAACAACATAGTAAACACACAAGCATAATCATGGCATGATGCACAAACAAGTATGATGCATGTCCGGTTTAATGAGGCATGGCAAAGTGCACAAACAATCCTACAAATTAAGTGGAGCTCAATATGCAACGAGTTGCATATTGACAAAACACCACATCCAAGTATTTAGTTCGCTCTCGTTTAGGTACACAACAATGTTAAATGTTGTTAAACATGGCAAGAGGTGGAGCATAATGAAACTACCTAACTAGGCAAGTTTAAATGAGGCCGGAACAACAAACAACAATTCCGGAAAATCCTCATGTCCATATTTCGAATTTGGTACTGTTCTGTCCTAAAGCATATTTTAAAGTTGTTAAACAGGAAAACAAAGGGGACCATGTTAATCTAGGCATTTTTATACCCCATTTACATATAAAGTTTATTAAAATCAGAGTTACGGTTATTTAGTTATGAAATAAATCATTTTAGCATGGCATAGGAGCAAATTAATGTAAACAACATTTTAAACATTTTAAACATGGATGAAAGTGGCATATTATGAAACTAGATGAAATTCTAAGCATTTTACATATAAAGTTTGTTTTAATCCGATGCAGTTAATTAGTTATTATATGCATGATGCTTAGGGGTTTTACAGAAAGCAAGAACTCTGGAAAATGGACAAAATCGCATGAGAAAAAAAAATAGACTCTGGGCCGAATCTCGCTGGCCCAACAATGAAAAAAAAGGGAGGCGCTGGAGGTGGCCTCACCATGTGGGCTCGGCCAGAAGGAGGGAAGCAGTGGGGAGGCGGTGGTGGGCAATTCTTTGGAGGAGGTGGGGACAGGGCCCACGCGTGTGAGGAGAAGGCGGCCCACGAGCGGGCGCTCGTCCTCCTCCCTTCGAACAGGAGGAGGCAGCCATGGCAGGGCGCGGCGGCGCCGAGCACGGGAGCCGGAGGAGGCGGGCAGGCCAGTCTTGGCGGAGCGGACCGATCCGGCCATGGGGGCCGGATCCGGCGGCGGAGGGGTCGGCAGACGCTGCCTCGGGCTCGGCGGTGGCGGCAACCTCTGAGAGAGAGAGAGCAGTGAGGAAGGAGGAGAAGAGGACGGAGAGGCGGGAGGCGGTGACTGAGACGGCGGAGGCGGCAACTGGGATGGCGGAGGGCGGAGCGGCGCGAGGTCGACGAGGCGGGGTCGGAGCTCGGGATCGGGAGCTCCTCTCCCGATCTGGAGCGAGGCGCTGGGCGGCGTGGTCCGGGCCCGATGGACTCGGCGGGCTGCGCCGAGCCTAGCGGAGCCGGGCAGCAGGTGGTGGGGGGAGGCTGGGCGGCGCGTGGCGATCTGTGGGTGGAGGAGAGCGGCGAGGGCGGCGCTGGTGGTGGTGGCTACATCGACGGCGCCAAGTGGCGGCGGATGGCTGGCCGGGCGCGGAAACGGAGGGAGGTTGGTGGCGCTAGGCTCGAGGAGGGGTTTGGCTGCTGCCAAAATGGAAGGGAGGCTTCCATTTATAGGTAGAGCTAGGGTTTGTGGGGTTAGGAGAGGGGTTTTTGCTCCGTTTCGGGCCGTTCGATCGCCATCAGATGGCTCCGGAGCGGAGAGGGTCTAGGTGAGTGGATAGTGGGCTGTGAAGAGTAGTTGGGCTGAGAGGAGAGAAGAGAAAAGCAGCCCGGCGACTGTTTCCGGATACCGAAAACATCGACGCAGTACCGCAGCAGTACCGCTAAGTTTAACGTTTGGGCTATCAAATGGACTCCGAATGCGACGAAACTTGGCAGGCGGCCTGTCTACACTATAATAAGACCGCGAGACAAGTTGCGACCCATTCCGAGAACATTTTTATGCCACTTATAAAATAATATTTCAGAGGTGCCGCGGGCGCGTGCCAGTGTGTTTGGACTCCGAAGGGACAACGGAGAGAACCGGGGGAACCCGAACGGATGCAAGTTTTGAAAAACATGCAGATGAAATGCAGATGATGACATGGTGAAATGCAACACGCAAGCAATGACATGGCAACAACGGCAAATAACTGGCGGACACCTGGCGCATCGGATCCGGGGCTTTACATCCCCGTTGTCCGTTTTGCAATCCGGCACTCCTATGTTCCCCGGCGTCCCCTTTTACTTTTTTCCGTGTGCGGGTGTTGAACATTCTCGGAATGGACTGAGCCTTGCCAAGTGGCCTGATATAGCACCGTAGACCACTGTCAAGTTTCGGGTCATTTGGAGTTCGTTTGGTACTCCAACGGTTAACCGCACTCTCGCAAAGGCCTCTTTTAAGTTGCAGCCCAACACCCCTCCAAAACAGCCCAATAACCCATCTAAGTCACCTCCATGCTCTCCGTCGTCGGATCACGATCGTGTGGGCGAAAACCGCACCCCATTTGGAGTCTCCTAGCTCCCTCTACCTATAAATATGTGCACTCCCCCGAATTCCCGGATCCCCAAACCCTAGCCCGCTCCTCCGCCGCCGCCGGACACGTCCGGATCGGGCCGGACGCGTCCGCGCCGCCGCCGCCCGGCGAACCAGGGCGCAACACGTGGCACCCGGCCACCGCCGCGCCGCCCGGCCTGCCGAGCCATGGCAGCCCTCCGGCCCGCCTCCTGGCGCCGCCCGCCATGGAGACCCCGCCTGCCTCGGCCACTGCGCCGCCGCGCCGTCGTCGCTCCGCCTCCGGCCGCCCGCCTCGCGCCGCCCCGCGCCGTCGGCCTCGCGCCCTTGCCCTGGCTGCTGCCCGCCTCGCCGCCCACGCCCGCCTGCCGCCACGGACGCCCTGCCTCGTCCTCCTCCATGGCGACCTCCACTCCGGCGAGACTCCGGCCGGCCATCCTCGAACAGCGACCCCGATCCAGATCTAAGACAAACCCTCGGTTGACTTTCTCCTCCCCCCGAAATCCACCAAGTCTTTTCAGTGTTAATTTTGTTGCATTTTCATCGCATCACATCTCCGCACCCGTGGCTCCGTTTTGGGCGTGTAGCATATCAATTTGTTCGTCTCGAAGAGTAGATCATTTCATCTCATTGCACTATTTTCATTTCATCTCATCTTGATTCCCTCAATGCTGTTGGAAGAGGGCTATGTGATGTTAGTTTCTGTTTCTTAACAGAACTTGCACTTTTATCATTTTTGCCATGATTAATGTGTGCACCTTATGAACTTGAGCCCTACATGTGTGTTGAACTATGCCATGCCATCTTTCCAGGGATGTATGCCATGTATTTTTGTGATCTATGTGGTGACTAGAACAAGCATGCAAACTAGGGATGATAATGTTGCTGATTTTAGGAACTTCGTGTTTTCACTAAGTCATGTCCTGTTGTTATTTTTATGTCATATGTTCATGTTGTTACAGAGAGATCTATGACCTTTTTGAGCATGATCAGTAAGGGTGTTTTGAACATATGGATGTGCTCTATCCATCCATGCCTTTGTTGGAATTTATGGAGTAGTCTAGCATGTCATTTTCGTGCTCTACTTTTGCTTGAAAATGTTTCCTGGCAGATTGTTTGCATGAGATTCAATTTTCACGAGGTTGTTGTAGTTGATCCGTGTATGCTATGATGTTGTTCTTGCCATGTTTAGCTTCTATGCCATGTCTTCTTGATGGGTGTATGCTTAGTTTATCATGATATACTCTGTAGTGAGTGCATCGAGCTCACGAACATGCCTACTTGATATCTGTTTTTGCCATGTCCAGTTTTCTGCTAAGTCTGAGATCTGTAATAAAACTTACTATGTTTACATGGGTGCCATCATATCCTCTAGTCCTTTTTGGCTTATGGTCAGTAAGGGACTATTGATCTATGCTTTGGGTAGATTCATGTCATGCCTTGCTTTGCTATTATAAGTTCCTGTAGCTTGTCGTTTGCTTGCTCTAAACATGCCTTCCCGATGTTAATTCCTGGCATGTTAGTATTTTCACTAAGTCTGTGAACCTGATATTTTTTGCACTTTCACCATGCTTGTTTGAACATGTTATGATGTGATTTAGCCGTAGCTCAGTGTTCCTATTTTGTTAAGCATCTCCTGTAGATCACTGCCATATGCTTTGTTTTTATGTTGGGGTGCTGTAGCATAGTTTCTTCTTGCGTGCTAAGTAGCATCGTGCTGTTAAACGCAGATTCACGTCATTCTTGTTTTGCTTGTCATTTGCAAACCGTGCATCCGTTTCCGGTGATCTTTATATCAATTTCAACCGAAATCATCTCATCTTTCCAGCGGCATACTTGGTTTGCCAAGTTGATGCCCGGTTCATCATTTTCCTTCTGGAGCATACATATGCATTGCATATCACATCTCGCATAGCATGTCATGTATTGCATCATATTGCTTGTGCATTGTTCATTGTTTGATTGTGGTTCCGTTGCTTGTGTTCTTGCTTTGGGTAGAGCCGGGAGATGAGTACGTGTACGAGGAACCTGTTGAGAACGCCTACGAGGATCAAGCCTTCGACAACTCTGAGAACCTTGCAGGCAAGATGACCATACCTTCGAAATCACTTCTATCTTTGCTTGCTAGATGCTCGCTCTTTTGCTATGCCTATGCTGTGATACCTACCACTTGCTATATCATGCCACCCATATTGCCATGTCAAACCTCTAACCATCCATGTCCTAGCAAACCGTTGTTTGGCTATGTTACCGCTTTGCTCAGCCCCTCTTATAGCGTTGCTAGTTGCAGGTGAAGATGAAGTTTGTTCCTTGTTGGAACACGGATATTTTGGGATATCAATATATTGTTTTAATTAATGCATCTATATACTTGGTAAAGGGTGGAAGGCTCGGCCTTATGCCTGGTGTTTTGTTCCACTCTTGCCACCCTAGTTTCCGTCATACCGGTGTTATGTTCCTTGATTTTGCGTTCCTTACGCGGTCGGGTGATTTATGGGACCCCCTTGACAGTTCGCTTTGAATAAAACTCCTCCAAAGAAGGCCCAACTTTGGTTTTACCATTTGCCACCTATACCCTTTTTCCCTTGGGTTTTGCGAGCCCAAGGGTCATCTTTATTTTAGCCCCGGGCGGTTCTCCTTCGAGTGTTGGTCCAACTCGAAGCGATGTCCGGCGCCCTTGGGCAACCAGGTCTATGCCAACCCGACGTCTGCTCATCGGTGTGCCCTAAGAACGAGATATGTGCAGCTCCTATCGGGATTTGTCGGCACATCCGGCGGCTTTGCTGGTCTTGTTTTACCATTGTCGAAATGTCTTGATGTCTGGGATACCGAGTCGATCGGAGTGTCTCGGTGAAGGTCTATTCTTCGTTGATCGCGAGAGCTTGTTATGGGCTAAGTTGGGACACCCTGCAGGTATTATCTTTCAAAGCCGTGCCCGCGGTTATGAGGCAGATGGGAATTTGTTAATGTCGGTTGTAGAAAACCGAAGTTGACCTTAATTAAAATACATCAACCGTATGTAAGCGTGATGGTCTCTTCTCGTGAGTCCGGAAGTGAACACGGTGTTGGAGTTATGTTTGACGAGGTTGCTTTAGGATCACTTCTTGATCGCTACTAGCTTCACGACCGTGCCTTGCTTCTCTTCTCGCTCTCTTTTGCGATCGTAGCCACCATATATGCTAGTCGCTGTCTGCAGCTCCACCTCATTACACCAGCCTTCCCTTAAGCTTAAATAGTCTTGATCTCGCGGGTGTGAGATTCTTTGAGTCCCGTGGCTCACTGATTCTATCAAAACAGATGCGGTACCGATGATACCGGTAGCAGAGGGCGGCCCGAGCTGAAGTGGGAATTTGATGAGGCCCTTGGTCGTTACTATGTATCATTTCCTGACGATCAGTAGTGGAGCCCAGTGTGGGCGATCGGGGATCTGTGTTGCACTTGGGGTAGTCTTCTTTTATTTTGGTTCCGTAGTCGGACCTTGATTGTAAACTGAATGATGGATTTTTATTTATGTATTGTGTGAAGTGGCGACTGTAAGCCAACTATGTATCTTTTCCCTTATGTATTACATGGATTGTGCGAAGATTACCTCACTTGCGACATTGCTTTCAATGCGGTTATGCCTCTAAGTCGTGCTTCGACACGTGGGAGATATAGCCGCATCGAGGGCATTACAAGTTGGTAATCAGAGCCATCCCCGACCTTAGGAGCCCCACTGCTTGATCGTTTTTAGCGGCCGAGTTGTGTCTAGAAAAATGTTTTGAGTCATTTAGGATTATATATATCGGAGAGTTAGGAATTTTTTTACTCCTCGGTCCTTTCGTCGCTCTGGTGAGGTCTCCGACGAGAAGTTTTGACTTTCCTCTCCTCAAATTTCACTAAAAAATTTTAGGATCACGCTGGTATCTTGGAATCGTTCGATGGTTTTATGATGAGAACATTGTCTTGGTGCCTCTGTCGGGGTTTAGTGGAAGTGTCCGGGGAGTTGAGCTCGAGGTGTTGTCGTCATAATTTTATTGTTGCGATTCTGGAATACCGAGTTTAAGTACCGACATCGAAAATCTCTTTTATGCAGTTTGTTGGTGAGATAACCCGCTAACCTTGAGATTGAGGTGAGTCGGGAGTATTGCCATGACTCGTATAACGGATGCTTTTTGAAGGTTGAGGTACACGATTTCCAAAGGTTTCTTGGTTATGTGTTGAAGGATGGATACAGCTGGATGTAGGAATTGTTAGTTTGGGTGAGATATATTGCTTCCCCTGTATCCCCAACACTGATTGCATAACGGAAAGTTTCGGAGTTTATAGGTGGGATTCAAGTAGCTCTAGCATTTCTTCCGCAGATATTTGGTTTGTGATTGGGTAATCCTTACCACTTATTTGCTCCATTCATACCTTGTTTTTATTTTCATTCATCAATCTCTTGTCAAGTGGCTTCTCACTTTAATGGACGTGATGTTTACTTTGGAATTCATTCATTCATCCCTGTTCGAATGTTTATTGTGAAGACTATATGTTGCAATTTCTATCCGTTGATTCAACTTGTCTATCTGTCTATCAAGATGCTAACGGATGTCACCCTCTTCAGGATGGCTCCGCCAACGCGTCAGAATCCGGAACGCAGTGATGGGAATCAGGCGAACCCTCCACCTCCACCTCCGCCTCCGGAGGCATGGCAAACTTTGATGGCAACCGCTAACGCCAATGCTCAGTTGTTGATTCAGCTGATGCAAGAGCGTAACCAAGGCCAAGGCAATCAAGGGAATCAAGGTCAAGGGCAGTTCTACCATCAGCCTCAGTTCCCTACCCTCAACCAGTTCCTTGCAAATCAGCCAAAGTCTTTCACTCTCGTGTGCGAGGCCATAGACGCCGACGATTGGCTCGTGGATATCAACAAGCATTTGAATGCAACAATGTCGACACGAGGACTACGTCAAGTTCGCGTCTTTTCAGCTCAAGGATCGAGCGGTGATTGGTTCCAACAATACAAGGATTCCAGAGGAGGTCGAGTGATTACTTGGACTGATTTACGTAGGGACTTTAAAGCTCACCACATTCCTACCGGTGTTGTCGAGAGCAAGCGTGAGGAGTTCCGCAATCTCAAGCAAGGAAACATGTCGATGTCTGAATACAACATACTGATTTGAAACTTGCTCGCTTCGGTAAACAAGGCGTTCTGACGAAAAGAGTATGATCTATCGATTCAGAGGTGGCCTTAGAGAGGATCTGCAGTTAGCTCTCGTTCTTGTTGAGCCTACTCATTTTGATCAATTCTACAATATGGCCCTCAAGCAAGAAGGTGCTCAGCTCAAGTGTGAGGCTTCAAAGAAGAGAATCGGGGGACTTGATTCAGTCTTCTTCTTCCTCTCAAGTGGCAGCAAAGCAGCAAAAGTTCTACCTTCCTCCTCCTCCGTTTAAATCGGCCTTATCGCCAGAAGAACTCGGTGGTCGTGGATCTTCCCACCCACCCAACCCAAGCTACCGAACAAGTCTCAGCCTCAAGCTCCAAAGTCAAATGCTCCTTATCACCGTCCGCTCTCAGAGGTGACTGCAACAAGTGCCAGCAGAAGGGTCACTATGCGAACAAATGCTTCAACCAAAGGCGCCTTCCACCTCCTCCTCCTGTGAGATCTTCAAGCAATGCAGTGGTCAAGCATAATCCGAAGCATGCAAAGGTGAACATGATGAATGCAGCTCAGGCAGAGGATTCTTCAGATGTGATAATGGGTAATCTCTCAGTTAATGATATTCCTGCAAAAGTCTTATTCGGTACTGGTGCATCACATTCTTTCATTTCAAGACCTTTTGTGGCTATGCATGATTTGGTTACTCAAGTATTGCCGAATCCTTTCTCTATTGTTTCCCGGCTCGGCAAATGACTTCTCGAGCATTGGTTGGGATGTCTCTATCCAGATGGGCGACTATAGATTTTGTCTTCTCAATTGTCCTTGGTGACTCGGATATTGATCTAATTCTCGGTATGGACTGGCTTTCTAAGCACAAAGCTCAACTTGATTGTGCTGCCAGCAGATTCAATTGACACACCCTTCTGAGGATGTTATCATCTATACCGCTCGTGATGAAACCATTCGGTTGTTTTCTCTCAATGAGAAGGAGAGTTGGATGCTATCTCTCGATTCGATCGTTTGTGAGTACCAAGATGTCTTTCCAGAAGAGCTTCCGGGTATGCCTCCTCATCGGCCAGTCGAATTTGTTATCGATCTTGAGCCTGGCACTGAACCCGTTTGCAAGCGTCCTTACAAGCTTGGTCCCAAGGAGCTGAAAGAATTGAAAAAGCAACTCGATGAACAAGAGCGTCTGGGTTTGATCAGACCGAGTTCATCTCCATGGGGATGTGGAGTTCTTTTTGTCCAGAAGAAGGATGGCACGGACCGACTTTGCGTCGATTACCGTCCATTGAACAAGAAGACAATCAAGAACAAGTATCCACTTCCCAACATCAATGAGCTATTCGAGCAACTCAAAGGTGCTAAAGTATTCTCCAAGCTTGACCTTCGTATGGGTTATCATCAGATTCGCATTCGTGAGCAAGATATTCCCAAGACAGCATTCAGAACAAGCTATGGTTCTTATGAATATACCGTCATGTCTTTCGGCCTTGTCAATGCTCCTCCAACATTCTCTCGAATGATGAACTTTATCTTCAACCCTACACCAATGATTTCGTCTTGGTGTATCTCAATGATATTTTGGTCTTCTCCAAGAACAAGCAGGATCATGCCAAACATTTGCGATTGGTGCTCGACAAGCTCAGAGAGCATCAATTCTATGCGAACTTTTCCAAATGTGAGTTCTGGCTTGATGAAGTTCTTTATCTTGGTCACATCATCTCCGCCAAGGGCATCGCTGTTAATCCCGAGAAGGTGTCTTCAGTTCTGAATTGGGAACCTCCTCAGAATGTCAAGCAGCTCCGCAGTTTTCTTGGGCTTGCAAGCTATTGTTGAAGATTCGTTGAGAACTTCTCTAAGATTGCAAAGCCTCTTTCCAACCTCCTCCAGAAGCATGTCAAGTATGTCGGGCCTTTGAGTGTGATGTCGCTTTCAACACCCTCAAAGAGAAGCTAGTTCAGACTCTGTCTTGACTCCTCTGATGAATCCAAGCCATTCAAAGTTTTCGTGATGCTTCCTTGCAAGGTCTCGGTCTTTGTGTTAATGCAAGAGAAGAAAGTTGTGGCCTATACCTCTCATCAGTTGAAGCCCAACGAAAAGAACTACCCCACTCATGATCTTGAGTTGGCGGCAGTTGTCCATGCATTGATAACATGGAGACATCTCTTGTTGGGAAGGAAAGTGGACATTTTCACCGATCACAAGAGTCTCAAGTATATCTTCACTCAACCAAACCTCAGCCTCAGGCAAACTCGATGGGTCGTAATGATTCAAGAGTACAATCCAAGTATTGAATATACTCCTGGCAAGGCGAATGTGATTGCAGATGCTTTGAGCAGAAAGGCTTATTGCAACAGTCTAATTCTCAAGCCCTTCCAACCGGATCTCTGTGAAGCTTTCCGCAAGCTGAATCTTCAAGTTGTTCCTCAAGGCTTTCTTGCCAACCTCATAGTCCCTCCTTCTTTGGAAGATCAAATTCGTGAGGCACAACTCCTGGATACCATGGTGAAGAAGGTGAAACGTGGTATTGACAAGGGCATTTCCAAATACAAGTGCTATCGCTTGGATGACAAAGATACTCTTTTCTTCGATGATCGTATTGTAGTTCCTAAAGGCGATCTGAGAAAAGTCATCATGAATGAGGCACACAATTCCCTCCTATCCATTCATCCCGGAAGTACGAAGATGTACCATGACCTCAAGCAGTCGTATTGGTGGACTCGAATGAAGCGAGAAATTGCTCAATTCGTGAATGAATGTGATGTCTGCAGAAGGGTGAAAGCAGAACACCAAAGACCAGCGTGTCTCCTTCAACCTCTTGCTATTCCAGAATGGAAGTTTGATCATATAGAGATGGACTTCGTGACTGGTTTTCCAAAGTCCAAGCGTGGAAATGATGCTATCTTCGTTGTCATTGACAAGCTTACTGAAGTGGCTCATTTTCTTCATATCAAAGAATCTATCACAGCAGCTCAGCTAGCAGAGCTATACACCTCCAGAATTGTCTCCTTGCACGGTATTCCGCAATTGATCTCTTCAGACCGTGGAAGCATCTTCACTTCTAAGTTCTGGGACTCCTTTCAGACGGCCATGGGCACCAACATTCGTTTCAGCACAGCTTTCCATCCTCAAACAAGTGGCCAAGTCGGCGAGTCAATCAAATCCTTGAAGATATGCTCGGGGCTTGTGTCATTTCCTTTGGCATGAAGTGGGAAGAGTGTCTTCCATATGCCGAGTTCTCCTACAACAACAGCTTCCAAGCGAGTTGAGGCAAGGCCCCATTCGAAATTCTCTATGGCGAAAGTGCCGTACTCCTCTCAATTGGTCCGAGACGGTGAGCGCCAACTTCTTGGCAACGACTTGATCATAGAAGCGAAGAAATGTGCAAAGTCATTCGTGAGAATCTCAAAGCCGCATAATCGCGCGGAAGGGCTATTATGATGACAAGCACCGTGATGTGGCTTTTGAAATCGAAGACCATGTCTACCTCGCGTCTCTCAATGAAAGGCACTCGTCACTTCGGTATCAAAGGGAAGCTTGCCCCTAGATACGTGGGTCCTTTCAAGATCATTGGCAAAAGAGGCGATCTCGCCTATCAACTTGAGCTTCCATCCAACTTTGCGAACGTGCACGATGTGTTTCACGTGTCACAGCTCCGCAAGTGCTTCAAGATTCCTGAACGCACTACCAACTTTGAAGAAATTGACCTCCAAGAAGATCTCTCTTATCATGAGCACCCCGTTGCTATTCTTGAAGAAACCGAGCGCAAGACTAGCAACAAGTCAATCAAATTCCTGAAAGTAAAGTGGTCACACCATTCCGACCGAGAAGCCACCTAGGAGCGCGAGGATCACCTCCGTTCCGAATATCCGGAGTTCTTTCAGTCCTAGATCTCGGGACGAGATCCTCTTGTAGTGGTGGAGTGTTGTAACACCCCGGATGTAACTTTCCATATTTGCAACTCCAACTCTTGCCATTTTCGGATATGTGCTATGATATTCCCTCCGTGGTTGGGTTTTGTTTTCGTTTTGCATTTTGTCCATGTCATGCATCTCATATCATGTCATCATGTGCATCTCATTTGCATACGTGTTCGTCTCATGATTCGAGCTTTTTCCCGTTGTCCGTTTTGCAATCCAAGCACTCCCTCGTCCCCGATGTCCCCTTTTACTTTTTTCCGTGTGCGGGTGTTGAACATTCTCGGAATGGATCGAGCCTTGCCAAGTGGCCCTGGTATAGCACCGTAGACCACTGTCAAGTTTGGGTCATTTGGAGTTCGTTTGGTACTCAACGGTTAACCACACTCTCGCAAAGGCCTCTTTTAAGTTGCAGCCCAACACCCCTCCAAAACAGCCCAATAACCCATCTAAGTCACTTCCATGCTCTCCGTCGTCGGATCACGATCGTGTGGGCAAAAACCGCACCCCATTTGGAGTCTCCTAGCTCCCTCTACCTATAAATATGTGCACTCCCCCGAATTCCGGATCCCCAAACCCTAGCCCGCTCCTCGCAGCCGCCGGACACGTCCGGATCGGGCAGACGCGTCCGCGCCCGCCGCCGCCCGGGCGAACCAGGCGCGACACGTGGCACCCGGCCACCGCGCCGCCCGGCCTACGAGCCCGCAGCCGGCCCTCCTGCCCGCCTCCCAGCCGCCGCCCATGCCAGGACCCGCCCGACCTCGGCCATCGCGCCGCCGGCCGCCGCCGTCGGCTCCGCCTCCGCCGCCCGCCTCGCCCGCCCGCCCGCCGCGGGCGCCCCTGCCTCGTCCTCCTCCGCCGGCGACCTCGACTCCGGCCGGCCATCCTCGAACAGCGACCCCGATCCAGATCTGAGACAAACCCTCGGTTGACTTTCTCCTCCCCCCGAAATCCACCAAGTCTTTTCTGTGTTAATTTTGTTGCATTTTCATCGCATCACATCTCCGCACCCGTGGCTCCGTTTTGGGCGTGTAGCATATCAATTTGTTCGTCTCGAATAGTAGATCATTTCATCTCATTGCACCATTTTAATTTGAGCTCATCTTGATTCCCGCAATGCTGTTGGAAGAGGGCTATGTGATGTTAGTTTCTGTTTCTTAACAGAACTTGCACTTTTATCATTTTTGCCATGATTAATGTGTGCACCTTATGAACTTGAGCCCTACATGTGTGTTGAACTATGCCATGCCATCTTTCCAGGGGTGTATGCCATGTATTTTTGTGATCTATGTGGTGACTAGAACAAGCATGCAAACTAGGGATGATAATGTTGCTGATTTTAGGAACTTCGTGTTTTCACCAAGTCATGTCCTGTTGTTATTTTTATGTCATATGTTCATGTTGTTATAGAGAGATCTATGCCCTTTTTGAGCATGATCAGTAAGGGTGTTTTGAACATATGGATGTGCTCTATCCATCCATGCCTTTGTTGGAATTTATGGAGTAGTCTAGCATGTCATTTTCGTGCTCTACTTTTGCTTGAAAATGTTTCCTGACAGATTGTTTGCATGAGATTCAATTTTCACGAGGTTGTTGTAGTTGATCCGTGTATGCTATGATGTTGTTCTTGCCATGTATAGCTTCTATGCCATGTCTTCTTGATGGGTGTATGCTTAGTTTATCATGATATGCTCTGTAGTGAGTGCATCGAGCTCACGAACATGCCTACTTGATATCTGTTTTTGCCATGTCCAGTTTTCTGCTAAGTCTGAGATCTGTAATAAAACTTACTATGTTTACATGGGTGCCATCATATCCTCTAGTCCTTTTTGGCTTATGGTCAGTAAGGGACTATTGATCTATGCTTTGGGTAGATTCATGTCATGCCTTGCTTTGCTATTATAAGTTCCTGTAGCTTGTCGTTTGCTTGCTCTAAACATGCCTTCCCGATGTTAATTCCTGGCATGTTAGTATTTTCACTAAGTCTGTGAACCTGATATTTTTTGCACTTTCACCATGCTTGTTTGAACATGTTATGATGTGATTTAGCCGTAGCTCAGTGTTCCTATTTTGTTAAGCATCTCCTGTAGATCACTGCCATATGCTTTGTTTTTATGTTGGGGTCTTTGTAGCATAGTTTCTTCTTGCGTGCTAAGTAGCATCGTCTTTAAACGCAGATTCACGTCATTCTTGTTTTGCTTGTCATTTGCAAACCGTGCATCCGTTCCGGTGATCTTTATATCGATTTCAACGAAATCATCTCATCTTTCAGCGGCATACTTGGTTTGCCAAGTTGATGCCCGCTCATCATTTTCCTTCCGGAGCATACATATGCATTGCATATCACATCTCGCATAGCATGTCATGTATTGCATCATATTGCTTGTGCATTGTTCATTGTTTGACTGTGGTTCCGTTGCTTGTGTTCTTGCTTTGGGTAGAGCCGGGAGGCGAGTGCGTGTACGAGGAACCTGTTGAGAACGCCTCGAGGATCAAGCCTTCGACAACTCGAGAACCTTGCGAGCAAGATGACCATACCTTCGAAATCACTTCTATCTTTGCTTGCTAGATGCTCGCTCTTTTGCTATGCCTATGCTGCGATACCTACCACTTGCTATATCATGCCACCCATATTGCCATGTCAAACCTCTAACCATCCATGTCCTAGCAAACCGTTGTTTGGCTATGTTACCGCTTTGCTCAGCCCCTCTTATAGCGTTGCTAGTTGCAGGTGAAGATGAAGTTTGTTCCTTGTTGGAACACGGATATTTTGGGATATCACAATATCTATTGTTTTAATTAATGCATCTATATACTTGGTAAAGGGTGGAAGGCTCGGCCTTATGCCAGTGTTTTGTTCCACTCTTGCCACCCTAGTTTCCGTCATACGGTGTTATGTTCCTTGATTTTGCGTTCCTTACGGTCGGGTGATTTATGGGACCCCTTGACGATTCGCTTTGAATAAAACTCCTCCAAAGAAGGCCCAACTTTGGTTTTACCATTTGCCACCTATACCCCTTTTCCCTTGGGTTTCGCGAGCCGAGGGTCATCTTTATTTTAGCCCCTCGGGCGGTGCTCCTTCGAGTCTTTGGTCCAACTGGCGATGTCCGGCGCCCTTGGGCAACTGGGTCTATGCCAACCCGACGTCTGGCTCATCCGGTGTGCCCTGAGAACGAGATATGTGCAGCTCCTATCGGGATTTGTCGGCACATCCGGGCGGCTTTGCTGGTCTTGTTTTACCATTGTCGAAATGTCTTGATGTACCGGGATACCGAGTCTGATCGGAGTGTCTCGGGTGAAGGTCTATTCGCCGTTGATCGCGAGAGCTTGTTATGGGCTAAGTTGGGACACCCTGCAGGTATTATCTTTCAAAGCCGTGCCCGCGGTTATGAGGCAGATGGGAATTTGTTAATGTCGGTTGTAGAAAACCGAAGTTGACCTTAATTAAAATACATCAACCGTGTATGTAACCGTGATGGTCTCTTCTCGGCGGAGTCCGGGAAGTGAACACGGTGTTGGAGTTATGTTTGACGCAGGTTGCTTTAGGATCACTTCTTGATTGCTACTAGATTCACGACCGTGCCTTGCTTCTCTTCTCGCTCTCTTTTGCGATCGTAGCCACCATATATGCTAGTCGCTTGCTACAGCTCCACCTCATTACACCAGCCTTCCCTTAAGCTTAAATAGTCTTGATCTTGCGGGTGTGAGATTGCTGAGTCCCCGTGGCTCACAGATTCTATCAAAACAGATGCAGGTACCGATGATACCGGTAGCAGAGGGCGAAGCTGAGCTGAAGTGGGAATTTGATGAGGCCCTTGGTCGTTACTATGTATCATTTCCTGACGATCAGTAGTGGAGCCCAGTTGGGCCGATCAGGGATCTGTGTTGCACTTGGGGTAGTCTTCTTTTATTTTGGTTCCGTAGTAGGACCTTGATTGTAAACTGAATGATGGATGTTTATTTATGTATTGTGTGAAGTGGCGACTGTAAGCCAACTATGTATCTTTTCCCTTATGTATTACATGGATTGTGAGAAGATTACCTCACTTGCGACATTGCTTTCAATGCGGTTATGCCTCTAAGTCGTGCTTCGACACGTGGGAGATATAGCCACATCGAGGGCGTTACACATGACAAGATAGCAAGTTTGAAAGCATTTAGATAAAGGGGGCGAGGGAAGAATCATGATATTACACATACAACGGTGTTTGGATAATAGATCAAGAAACATTCGACAATGTGCTTCCAATGTTCTTGTTGATATTCGGAATACCTCAGTCATGCTTCGAGGTAGCATTAACATGGTGTTCCAAGTAGGGGTTGGAGTTGAAGATCACAAGAAATACTCAAAGAAAAATTGTAGGAATAGCAAGGAGTCCAAGGTATAACCAAGACATGATCAAACATGTGTTGGAAAGAAGACAAGGGGGTTGTCAATGATAACTCAAATCATTGTAGGTTAAGGATGGTATTTCTCACCATGAATTCAATTGTCATCTCAACAGAAGTCAAAATGTTGATGCTGATCACGACGCATTTGTCGAGAGGCTCTATGAAGATGCCGTCGAGGAGCGATGCCATCAAGCAACAGGAAGGATGAAGCGAAAGGCTATTGGAACCATGGATATGACACAAGCTCAAAATTAAGCTTGTTGTTCGAGGTGGATTGATAAAATGAGGAAGATCGACGTAAGCTTCGCTCATCGTCGAAAAGTTGTGCTCCGGGAATAAGGACCAGGTAGCACAGTTAAATTAGCACGATAATGATATAGCCGATTAGGCTAGTAATGATGTGATGGAGTATCACTCCAATTAAGAATTTACAAGAGGTAGCGCAATGACACAATATTATCGAGATAACATGAGGCAATACTTGAAGGTAGATCAAATTAGAGGTTGGACAGGTGAAATATCTTGTAGGAGACAAGTATTTTAACTTGTCCGGGAAATGGAATTAAGGAGAAACTAGGGTCGGAACCACGATTATGAATGATCATACCACCGATACAAGATGAACTTATAGCAAGGGGTAATTATTTTTACGAGCAGCTTCCATGATAAGTCCTACATTGGGTCCATGGGCATGAACACAAAGGTTCAAGGTCGACACTTATTCAATGCATAACCTTTCATTCACTCCTCCTTTTCGAAGAATTTGTAGCACGAAAGATTTATCTGGTGAAGCACCACAAGAGTATGACTCACATCTCTTTCGAGTTCACATAGATTTAGGAAAGGTATAGGTTCAACCCATAGGGGTATCTTAGGAACATATATCACTAACTTCCAGAGCATATAACATCAGCTCAATGACAGAGCATGGTTGACAATAAGCAAAGGATACAATTTATCAAAGGCAATATGTATCAGGGGAAGAGCGCACAAGATTTTGAATATGAAGGACATTGCCGGATAATAATCCAACAAAGGATTCAGTGGTCCTCAATGTATCTGATGTGAGTATCAGTACTCAATCAGATGAGGGAAAGAATGTGAAGGCATTATATTATAGAAACAGCTGAATAATTCGACGTTCAAGTTGAAGGGAACTAGGTGGAAAATCAATTACAACATGCTTGGTCGAGATCCAACTCATATCTAGAATGACGTATGAGCAGGAAGGTCAAATTTCAGGGTTTGACTGATGATTGCGAGCAATTGCAACATAATGAATCAATAGGCTCAGGATGACAATGACAAACGATGTTAATGAATATTGCTGGACATATGGATTTAACCATAATGCAGGCAGACAAGACTTTCGGGAGCACTAGGCTGCAGAGCATCTTCAGGAGATCGAATTGCATATGAAGAATTTTGTGAGACATATGATCAACTGGGGATGAACAAATCCCTGATAAGTGTGTCGATTTATTCATAGGGGGATATTCATGTGGCAAAGAACTTCAAGGTAGTTGCGAAAGGGGTTCTCGAAACATTGGAGTGTAATTCGAGGCATCTTGTAATAACAAGAGCAACCTGAAAATGATGTATGAACGACAGGTGTATGTAGCTATACATAGGGGTTGACGGTGGAAGTGAATTTCAAAAGTGATGAGCACATGTTCTCGGGAGAACATCGTAGAGTATCTTCGAAGTCTTCTAGCAAAGCAAGCGATCATCGATAATGTCGGGGCTCTACGGGAGGAAGTGGGTACGAGAGCCTAATGCCTGAGTTAGTAAAATATCTAACCCAAATAGACGAGAGATTAGAGTCCCAGAGTATAGACGAGGAATAAAAGATCCTAATACCACCCAATGGCGACGTGGGCCCGTAAGCCACACAACCATGTTAGTAAAAGTTTTTTTAAGTGACTAGACTCAACTTCGGCCAAGGAGTTGGAAGGGGGCTACCTACAGGCAGTCGGCTCTGATACCAACTTGTGACGCCCTCGATTCAATCGTACACTAATCATACATGCAAACGTGTACGATCAAGATCAAGGACTCACGGGAAGATATCACAACACAACTCTAGACACAAATTAAATAATACAAGCTTTATATTACAAGCCAGGGGCCTCGAGGGCTCGAATACATAAGCTCGAATACACAAGAGTCAGCAGAAGCAACAATATCTGAGTACAGACATACATTAGACAAGTTTGGCTCAAGAAGGCTAGCACAAAAGCATCTACGATCGAAAAGGCAAGGCCTCCTGCCTGGGAGCCTCCTAACTACTCCTGGTCGTCAGCGGTCTCCACGTAGTAGTAGGCACCGACGGTGGCATATGGCCCTTGGGCTCCGACATCTGGGTGCATCAACCGGAAAGAAAAGAAAGGGGGAAAGGGGGAAGCAAAGCAAACATGAGTACTCATCCAAAGTACTCTCAAGCAAGGATCTACACTACATATGCAACATTATCAAAGGAAGGCTGTATATGTGGACTGGGCTGCAGAAATGCCAGAATAGAGAGAAGGCCTAGTCCTATCAAGACTAGCATCTTCTGGAAACCACCATCTTGTAGCAAACAGGAGGGAGTAGAGTGGCATAAAGTAAAGTAGTAGTAGTGTTATCAACCTCGGCCAGAGATGCTTTCTCGAAGCCCTGCGAGAAAGAAATCCCAGAGCCATACTATCCATTTCTCATCACAAACCAATTCTCATCACAAGTATCCAGTTCTAGTTGTATCGATCGGGATACAACTCCAAGTGTCCGTTACCGTAGGACAGGCTATCGATAGATGTTTTCTTATCTGCAGGGGTGCACCAACTTACCCACCACGCTCGATTAACTCCGACTGGACACAATTTCCTGGGTCATGCCTGGCCTCGGCCAAACAATACGCCGCAACCCGACCTAGGCTTAATAGAGAGGTCAGCACGCTGGTCTAAACCTATGCCCCCAGGGGTCATAGGCCATCTCCCCGGGAATTCCTACACGTTGCGAACGCGGCCGATGAGCAAACCTAGCTACCTCCTTCAAAAAGGCAGGTGCTTACGCAGTCCAACCCGGCGCGCACCGCTCAGTCGCTGACGTCTATTAAGCTTCAACTGATGTATACGACACAGAACGCCCATACTATGCCCACGTGATGGTTAGTGCTATCAGGCCAGAGGCCCCTCGGATCAAATATCCAAATCATAGTGGATTAGGAACGCGCGGTAAAAAGCAGAGAATCACAAAAGATGTGACCCCGTCGCCCCCTCGAGGACTTGCAGCAAGGGCTAAGAAAGTCCGGCCACGCCTCGTAATTATCTCGCGGGCACCTTCCAGGTCAACCCGACTCCACATCACTCGCAATTATGCTCGCGCGGGTACCCGTCAGGGTCGACCCGTCTTTAGTAACATGGTTCAGTGTAAATTCATAGTAATCATAGTAACTGTGTGTCTAAACATCAAGGGGAAAACCCGAGGAATCACCCCCGGTGAATTCCACTCGATGTAATCATCAAGGTGAACGTAAGAGGAATCACCCCCGAGGTTCCACTTGAGGGGTTGCACGACAGAGTAGTATCGGGAGTGGTTAAGGCGGAATCACCCTCGATGACCACGATCGAATAGCTACACTACAGGGTTAACATCAGAAGTGATGTAGAGGTCTCACTCTCGGCAGTCGATAGTAACCCAGCAGTGTCGAGCAACTAAGGGGAAAGTGATGTGCGGTGCCGGGGCCTGGTGTTCGATCCCATGTATCGGGTCTTCTATGATGAAGCAGGGGCAACAAGGACAAGGTGGGGGTCACTGATGGATCACTAACCAACCTATACTAAGCAGTTTAGGATAAGCAGGTAAGGTAACAATAAGCATGCTATGCATCAGAATAGGAGCAAACAATAACAGTAGCAAAATCTAATGTAAGCATGAGAGAATGGAATGGGCGATATCGGGATGATCAAAGGGGGGGCTTGCCTGGAAGCTCCGCTGAAAGGGAAGAAGGGTCGTCATCGACGTAGTCGATCACAGGGGCAACATCACTCTTGGGGTCTACCGGAGAGAAGAGGGGGAAGAAACAATAAATATAAAGCAAACATAGCATCACAAAGCATAATGTGGCAATAAGTTGTGCCGGGTGTGACCTAACGTATGGCTACACGATATAGGTGAAGTGGGAATTCAACCGGGAATGAATTCCCGGTTCCGGACCTGTGCCAGACAGATGGCCGGAGGGGGAATGTTCCATGTTCAGCCTACTAGGGGCATGTGACAGATGAACGGACCGCATATTCCGATTCGTCTTGTTTTTCTGAGCAACTTTCATGTAGAAAACATTTTCATCCGAGTTACGGTTTATTTTATATGATTTATCAAAGTTTAAAGATTTTTTTAAATTTATTTAATTACTTAAAGTGAACATTATCCAGAACAGTAAAAGGTGATGTCAGCATGACATCACCATGATGTCAGCAGGTCAGACCTAGCTGACTAGAGTCAAACCTGGGATGTGGGTCCGCGGGACCACCTGTCATAGACTAAGGCTAACTAAACATGGTTAATTAGATTAGTTAATTGATTAGGTTAATTAAGCACAATTAATTAATTAATTAATATATATATATATATTTACTTATTTTAGAAACCTTTAAACTTTAAGGGGGCGTGGGGCCCCAACGTCAGTGGCCCATGGGCCTTTAGCGGTGAAGTGGCGCCCAAGACCCAAGCATGGAGACGATTTGAGGGCAGGAGGGCGTTGCCACTGCAGCACGACAGGGTAGGGCGCCGGCCGCGACGAGGAGGCCGGCCAGCAAGCGGAGATGGGAAAAGCAGTAGGGGCCAGCAGCGGGTGGCTGCTGCGGGCGGGGCCAACAGAGGATGGCGCCACGCGAGGGAGTCGGGGTCGAGGCAGCTACGAATGGCCACGGGGGCGAGTGCGCTGCAATGTGAGAGAGGAGGGAGTGGAGGAAGGTGCTGGCTCACGGTGGCTGTAGGGGTTCAGGGCAGCGGGCTCGACGGAGGTCGGGGACGACGTGCGGCATGGCGACGAGAAGACGAGGACGACGGGGCAGTGGCGACTCGGGCGGTTCGGCGAGGAGGAGGACGGCAAGGTCCGACGATGGGCAACCCCAGCGAGGGGGCGCAGGGGAGGGGGACGACGCGGGCGTCGAGGCGAAGGCGGAGTCCGGCAACGAAGTCGGGGCGCTGGCGTCGCGAGAGGGGGGGGCGGTTTCGTCCCCGATCCAGATCGGATCGGGAGGGGGAGATGGGATCGGGGGAAGTGGGGAGGATCGTGGGGAGTGGGCTAGGGTTCGGTTCGGTGGGAGGGGGTTAAGCGGGGCAGTGGGGGGCGGCTAGGCCAGGTGGGCCGGTTGGCCACCTAGGCCAGTTGGACCAGAGGGGTGCTTCCCTTTTTCTTTTTTCTCTTTTTAAATTAAAATAGCGAGAGGAAAAGATTTATTTGAGCATCCAAATGATTTAGAAAAAATATGGGACTTGGCCCATTAATTCCTCCACATTTTTAGGTATTGCCACAAATAGTTTGGAGGCAAGAGGAATTGACTAGGAATTTTGGAAATTGGGAATGGCATATTTAAATCTCTTTGGAACACTAATTAATTTCCAGGGCAATTTGGGAACTCCAAAGATTTTGGTTTTAACATGAAAAATACTTAGAGAATATTTGTCATATTGTGAACTATTTTGATTGCATGAAAGAAGAAGCAAATATTTGACATGCCATTTGAATTTGAATTTGAAGCAGATTTTGGACAAGTGGCATTTTGGCATGATGATCATGATGGCATGACCTTTATTAGGGTGATATTACTATAGTGTGATGCTGGGGATGTTAGAGTGACAACATAGAAGACACTCTATCATGAAGATCATGGTGCTACTTTGAAGCACAAGTGTGGTAAAAGGATAGTAGCATTTCCCCTTCTCTCTTTTTCTCTCATTTTTTTATTTGGGCCTTTTCTCTTTTTTATGGCCTCTTTTTTTTATTTTTCGTCCGGAGTCTCATCCCGACTTGTGGGGGAATCGTAGTCTCCATCATCCTTTCCTCACCGGGACAATGCTCTAATAATGAAGATCATCATACTTTTATTTACTTACAACTCAAGAGTTACAACTCAATACTTAGAAAAAAATATGACTACGTGAATGCCCTCGGTGGTGTACCGGGATGTGCAATGATTCAAGAGTGACATGTATGAAAATTATGAATGGTGGCTTTGCCCCAAATACGATGTCAACTACATCATCATGCAAGGCAATATGACAATGATGGAACGTGTTATAATAAACGGAACGGTTTAAAGTTGCAAGGCAATATATCTCGGAATGGCTATGGAAATGCCATAATAGGTAGGTATGGTGGTTGTTTTGAGGAAGGTATATGGTGGGTGTATGATACCGGCGAAAGTTGCACGGTACTAGAGAGGCTAGCAATGGTGGAAGGGTGAGAGTGCGTATATTCCATGGACTCAACATTAGACATAAAGAACTCACATACTTATTGCAAAAATTTATTAGTTATCGAAATGAAGTACTACGCGCATGCTCCTAGGGGGATAGATTGGTAGGAAAAGACCATCGCTCGTCCCCGACGGCCATTCATAAGGAAGACAATCAATAAATAAATCATGCTCCAACTTCATCACATAACGGTTCACCATACGTGCATGCTACAGGAATCACAAACTTTAACACAAGTATCCCTCAAATTCACAACTGAAAGTGCAACTATCCCTAGGTGGTTTTGGTAATGATTAACAACATATAGCTCATTGAACTAATGCCATTACAAGATAAATATTTCAGGAAAGTTCAATGATTGGCATGGCATGGATAAGGAATGTGGACCCCTCAAAATGCTAAGGACAAAAGATTGGCTCAAGCTTCAAAGTCGAAGACTCTACAGTTACTATTTCAGTGATCCAAGATCACAATGAGTCTATAGGAAAGCCAATACTATTAAAAGGGGATGAGGTGTTGCTTAATGGCTTGCTTGCTCAAAATTCTTAGTGATATCTCCAAAAGCCCTCAATCACTTTCTCATATCCACATATGTCCCAAACCAAAAGTCAAATTCGGCCCCACCGATTTGATCCATCCAGCGCCACCGAGTTCATTTGACATAGCCACTGCCAGAAACCCTAGTCTCTTCGGTCTCACCGATAGGGATCTCGGTCTCACTGAGATGGGGTTGCAAACTCTCTGTTTCCCTTCATACCGTTTCGGTCAAATCGAGATGAGCGATCGGTCCCACCGAGTCTGCAATGCAAACTCTCTGTTTCCTTTTCATAACGCCTCGGTCCCACCGAGTTTGCTTGACCAACTCTCTGGTTAGCTTATTACCAAAGTCGGTCCAACCGAGTTTGTGTAATCGGTCCAACTGAGATTACGTTATGCCCTAACCCTAATGATATCGGTCCCACCGAAATGACATGTCGGTCCCACCGAAATTGCCTAACGGTCACATATGTACTAAATCGGTCCGACCGAGTTTTCTGATTCGGTCTCACCGAGTTTGGTATAATGCGTGTAACGGTTAGATTTTGTGTGGAGGAAATATATACCCCTCCACCCTCTCCTCATTCGCGAGGGAAGCCATCAGATCATGCCTACACTTCCATTACCCATTTTCTGAGAAAGAGCCACCTACTCATGTGTTGAGACCAAGACATTCCAATCCAACCATATGAATCTTGATCTCTAGCCTTCCCCAAGTTGCTTTCCCCTCAAATCATCTTTCCACCAAATCCAATCCTATGAGAGTGAGTTGAATGTTGGGGAGACTATCATTTGAAGCACAAGAGCAAGGAGTTCATCATCAACACACCATCTATTACCTTTTGGAGAGTGGTGTCTCCTAGATTGGTTTGGTGTCACTTGGGAGCCTCCAACAAGATTGTGGAGTGAACCAAGGAGTTTGTAAGGGAAGGATATCGCCTACTTCGTGAAGATCTACCCTAGTGAGGCAAGTCCTTCGTGGGCGATGGCCATGGTGGGATAGACAAGGTTGCTTCTTCGTGGACCCTTCGTGGGTGTATCCCTCCGTGGACTCGCGCAGCCGTTACCCTTCGTGGGTTGAAGTCTCCATCAACGTGGATGTACGATAGCACCACCTATCGAAACCACGACAAAAACATCCGTGTCTCCTATTGCGTTTGTACTCTCCAAACCCTTCCCTTTACATTCTTGCAAGTTGCATGCTTTACTTTCTGCTGCTCATATACTCTTTGCATGCTTGCTTGAATTGTGTTAAGATTGCTTGACTTGAGCTAAGTTGTTAAAATCTGCCAAGAACTAAAATTGGGAGAAGGTTAAGTTTTTATTTGGTCAAGTAGTCTAATCACCCCCCCTCTAGACATACTTTCGATCCTACAATTGGTATCAGAGCTTTGGTCTCCATTTGCCTTGATTTCCAAAGCTTTTGGTGATTATAGCCTTGGTTTGACAACCTAGGAGAGTATGGCGTCTAGCAAGGGAAATTACCATCGTAGAGGTCCTTACTTTGATGGTACTAATTTTTCTAGTTGGAAGCATAAGATGAAAATGCATATTCTTGGACATAACCCCTCCGTTTGGGCTATTGTGTGTATTGGCTTGCAAGGTGAATTTTTCGATGGGAGAGAACCGAGCCGTGAAGCTACCGCGGAAGAGTTGAAGATGCTGCAATACAACGATCAAGCTTGTGATATCCTCTTCAACGGATTGTGCCCCGAAGAATTCAAAAAAATCAGCCGCCTTGAGAATTCAAAGGAAATTTGGGATACTTTGATTGACATGCACAAAGGTAACGACTCCGTCAAGGAATCCAAATTGGATCTACTTCAAAGTCAACTTGACAAGTTCAAAATGAAGGATGGTGAAGGTGTCGCTGAAATGTACTCTAGGCTTGCTCCCATTACAAATGAGATTGCCGGCTTAGAAAGTGAAGAGATGACCGACAAATTCATCATGAAGAAGATCCTAAGAGCCTTGGATGGAAAATATGATACCGTGTGCACATTGATCCAAATGATGCCCAATTACAAAGATCTCAAGCCAACGGAAGTCATTGGAAGAATTGTTGCTCATGAGATGTCACTAAAGGATAAGGAGGAGCTTCACAACAAGTCAAGTGGTGCTTACAAAGCCTCATGTGATCCTCCTACATCATCAAGTGAGAAACAAACCTTCAATGAGGAATTGAGCTTAATGGTGAAAAACTTCAACAAGTTCTACAAGAGTAGAAGCAAGGAAAGGAGTTCCATGTCAAGGTCCTACAATGACAAAAGATCTTCGAGTCGTGAACGCAATTGCTACAATTGTGGAAGACCCGGACACTATTCCAGTGAGTGTACAACTCCTTACAAAAGGATAGAAGATTCACCCAAAAGAAGAAGTAGAAGAGAAGAACCACCACTAAGAGAGAGGAGGAGTAGAGATGATCATTATGAATGAAGAACCTCCCGAAGAAGCAAGGACTCGGAAAGGAAGGAGAAATCATCAAAAAGCTACACAAAGCAAAGACATGAAGCTCATGTTGGTGAATGGGTATCCGGCTCCGACACCGACAATCACTCCGAGAGAAGCTATCACTCCGACTACGAATATACTCAAGATGAAGGTGTTGCCGGTCTAGCACTTGTGTCAACCAATTGCTACGACATATTTGACTCACCAAATGAAGGAATTGGAAGATGCTTCATGGCTAAAGGCCCAAAGGTATCACACCCCGAGTATGTTGATTTCAATAGTGATGAAGATGACTTTTTAGGTGATGATGATTTACTTGTTGACAACTCTAGTGATGAATACTATGATGAAACGTCAATTAATCATGCTAATCAAGATAAAAAGAATGTCAATGATAAGGAGAAGATTGAGCGCCTAACTAAAGAACTAAACACTCTTATGTTACCTCATGAAACTATCTTGGAAGATCATCGAGAACTTTTAAAGACTCCTGAGAAGTTACGCTTTGAAAAGCTAAATGTCGGTGTCAAAACCGGCGGATCTCTGGTAGGGGGTCCCGAACTGTGCGTCTAGGCGGATGGTAACAGGAGACAAGGGACACGATGTTTTACCCAGGTTCGGGCCCTCTTGATGGAGGTAAAACCCTATGTCCTGCTTGATTAATATTGATGATATGGGTAGTACAAGAGTAGATCTACCACGAGATCAAGGAGGCTAAACCCTAAAGCTAGCCTATGGTATGATTGTTGTAATGTATGTTGTGTCCTATGGACTAAAGCCCTCCGGTTTATATAGACACCGGAGAAGGCTAGGGTTACACAGAGTCGGTTACAATGGTACGAGATCTACATATCCGTATCGCCAAGCTTGCCTTCCACGCCAAGGAAAGTCCCATCCGGACACGGGACAGAGTCTTCAATCTTGTATCTTCGTAGTCTTGGAGTCCCGGACGATGATAGTCGGTTGTCCGGACACCCCTAGTCCAGACTCCTCGGTAGCCCTGAACCAGGCTTCAATGACGATAAGTCCGCACGCATAATGTTCGGCATTGCAAGGCGGGTTCCTCCTTGAATAATCCAGAGAAGATCATGAACACCAGATAGTGTCCGCTCGCAAAATAAATTCCACATTCCACCGTATAGAGAATAAAATGTGCACAAGTCCAATCTGCTGACGTATTACGCGGCATGACATCACACCGCTACCAAGCCTTTACTTGAATTGTTTTTTATTATACCACCTCGACGCTTAGCGAAGCGATTTCCTTGGCACGCCCCGTCAAGCGTAGATCGTGTTCCCTTATTCCGGGATTCTCATCAATACGGACGTGGGTAACCCAACCACGCCATTGATGGTGGCGCTTGGGAGATAAGCGAGTTTTACCAGGCCGGTTGGGGACGCATAGTCTTCGCCCACCTATATATAAGGGCTAAGGATTCACCTTTTCACCTACGCCTTCTTCCTCCTTTGCTTATCCATCTCCGCGCACTCAAGCTCCAACGCCCAAGCCCGCGCATCTCGTCTCAACCTTCTCCGACCATGTCCGGAGCGGGAGGCAAATGGTTGGCCTCCACCGTCAAGGAGGAGCACATCACCAAGCTGCGCAGTGCCGGATACCTTTCCGGCGATATCGCGCATCGGCTGCCCGACAAGGGGCAGCTCATCCCCACCCCCGGTCCCCATGAGAGGGTTGTTTTCCTCCCCCACTTCCTCCACGGACTGGGCTTTCCACTTCACCCTTTTGTCCGGGGGCTCATGTTCTACTACGGCCTGGATTTCCACGATCTGGCGCCGAACTTCATCCTAAACATCTCGGCGTTTATCGTCGTGTGCGAGGCCTTCCTCTGCATCCAGCCCCACTTCGGCCTGTGGATCAAGACCTTCAACGTCAAGCCAAAGGTTGTGAAGGGCACGCAAGCGGAATGCGGAGGTGCCATGTTGGGCAAGATGCCCAACGTCCTCTGGCTCGAAGGGGCCTTCGTGGACTCCGTCAAGGGGTGGCAATCGGGGTGGTTCTATATCACCGAGCCGCGCGACCCTGAGTGGGCGGCGGCCCCCGAGTTTAGATCTGGTATCCCCACACAGCTCACCTCCTGGAAAGAGAAGGGCTTGTTGTGGGGTAATCCGAAGGAGCTGACGGGACTCCGAGCCTGTATCTAGAAGCTGGTGAACAATAAGCTAAGGCTCGTCGACGTGGTCCAAGTCATGCTCGTCCACCGGATCCTCCCATGCCAAGAACGGGCATTCAATCTTTGGGAGTTCGATCCGGAACAGCACCAGGCGCTAAGCGGGCTCTTCGACACGACGTACGAAGGCGCCTGGAGGGTGCTGTTCAAGGGCGCCGAAGCCCCCGCATCCGCGACGGAAGATCGCGGATTTCGCTCGCAGCACCTAGCTGACGAGGTAAGTGATTCAACCCCTTTACGGGACACTTGTTGTAAATAGATTGATTCTAAGAGGGTTTCAATCTCCCTTTTCCTTTGACAGGAATGGATGGAGAAGGCCGAACAGCTCGTCTGCCCGGCTCCCATTCCAGAAGACCTAGTGAACGCCCATCTAGCGGGGCTGCTGGTTCCGGCACCGCACGTGGTGCCGGAGAAGAAGGCCAAGAAGGTGGCCACGGGGACTCGAAAGAGTTCCCGTAATCAGGTGTCCGACGACGAGGCGGACTCCTCCCCCGAAGACGAGGAGGAGGAAGAAGACTCTCTCCCGGAGGAGGAGAGAGGAAGAGGAAGGCTTCCCCAACAGGGGAGGCCGAAGGGTCCAAGAGGGGGAGAACTATTCCCCCGGACAGCTCCGCCAACACCAACGTTGGCGAGGAGGAGTGGCCTTCAAGGGCCAGGCGTCCGGCGAGATCGTAAGTATCCGAATCCCTGATAAGCAATTTCTTTCGTGTCACATAGTGTCCTGCTAATGCCGCATACTGTCCGTAGTCCGGCCGATGATGATCTCCCCGCTTCATCGAGCGGGTCGTTGGCCCCGTCGGATGTGGATTCACTTCCGACTGCCTCTACCCCCCGCGCCGACGAGGACGCCGAGGTGGGATCCCAGAAAGGGACCCATCAGGAGGAGGCTCCGGAGGCGCCGCAAGGCAGCCTCCCGGACTTTGTGCCGGACTCTACATCGGAAGCTGTAGTGGTTCCAGAGTCCGGCAAGCGGCCCCTTCGAGAGAAGGGCAAGACCGTGACGCCGGTGGCCTCCGTCCAACCGGAGGCGCCGGACAACTTGCTGGAAGCGCTTAAAGGCACTTCCATCGAGGAAGAACACCGCACTGTTATGAGTGCGGTGATTCAGAAGGTCTAGCTCGCCAAGAGCGGGCTGACCGAAGCTTGCAGTAGCCTTTTAACAGGCTTTGAGGTAAGAAGTTAAAATTGTGTAATGTAATACCGCATAGAAAGTAGCCCCTGATGCTCGGTTCAGTGTTCGGAAAGAAAAGCCGGACTGAGGATCTAAAAAGATATTCGCAGGTTGCTAATAAATTATGTCAATATGGGTTTGCAGGCTGTGCTGCTGACCTCTGCCGCACTGACTGCGGGGGTTGGTGCATTGAAGCAAGATCTCGAGCGGTCCGAGCGAGAGCTCGGCCATGCCAAGAGGCAGCTCGAGGACAAAGAAGGTGAGTAGCACCACTTTGAATTGTTACCTTACAGAAAAGGATTTTGGTTGCAATGAAATTAACAAGGATAATATGGGTATTGCGGGGGCCACAAACGAGGTGGCAGCCCTGAAGGAGGCTGTGTCCGCGGCCGAACACAATGCGGCCGCGGAACGGGCGGAGCGAGAAAAGCAGGAGGCACAGGTGGCGGAAGTGTGGCAAGAGCTCCAGGATCTCATGAAGAAGCATGAGAGCTTGGAGCGCGACTCCAAGACTCGAGAGTCCGAGCTTGCCTCGGCTCTCAAAAGTGCCAAGTCCGCCAAGGCCGAGGCCCGTAAGGCCCTTCAGGAGGTTGAAGATGTAAAGAAGATAGCGGCGGGTAAGGCATTTTTCATGCAAAGCAAGCATGTTAATGTAAACTACGACACTTACCCGCATTCGAGCTCTCGAGGCGTTTGCAGATCTGCCGCGAGTGTGTCCGATGTCGCCGCATTCTACCGTGGCGAGGAGGAGCTCAACGGAGAAGGTCTTTCGTCTCGATATCTTTGAGGCCGGCCATCCGGTGTTTAAGCGACCAGTGAAGCGGCTGGTCGAACTCCACAAGGTAGCCGAGGAGGCCATGAAGGGCCTTATAGTCCGGTGTGGCTGGACAGGCCATGCACAGGAGCTACTTCGCCTCGTCGGCGGCTGGTGGATCGTGCCCTCGGGTGGAGGTTATAAAGCGCCCGCTTTGTATTGAAGGTGCTCGTCGGGTCCTTGCCCGCACAAAGGTGCACTTGGGACAGCTGGATGCGGAGAAGCTTCTCCGACCACGCCACCGGGCAAGGAGTATCGTACGCCCGAGATGTATTATAAAACTGTCCTGAAGGGAGCCCGCGATATTGCGGATGAATGCCCTAGAGATGTAATTTTTGAGTAAACTCTTTTATGTATTATCCTGTGCGCTGAAAACTTTGTTCATGTGCGCTTTAAGCAACACTTGTTTAATTTAAAATATTACCTTCTGTGTGGCCATTTATAAAATCTGAGAGATGGCAAGTCATTGGCTTCAGCCCCCAAGCCGCAAGTGCTGGGGTGTTCGGGATAACTTGAGCACTCTTGTTCCCACTTTTGGGTCCATCTAGGGAGGCGCTCAACACAACGAACAAGGCAACCGGACTTATAATGCTTGAACACTCTCACTTAGCCATAGAATTCTATAATTTTAAATTTCGGCGAAGCCCCTAGTATTCGGAAGACCGAATTTGGGGCGCTATCCACGCCTTTCGTCGGACATTATCCGGAACTTCGCTCAAAGTGGCACGAGTCTTTAGGGACCCGAAAAGACCTCTCGAACAGCGACCAGTCTCTCGCCTTATCATGCCAGTCAGTTTTAGCTTTCTCCACTAAGGCGCTCGCCCAGTTCAACCGGGGCGCAATCACAGTGGTTCTCCCAGTTCCACCTTAGCCGACTGAACGGAACGTAAGGCACCAAAACGTGGGAGCCGGGCAAACCCAACTATTGACCCAAGACATGATTCGGAGCCGATTCATATAATGCTATAAGTTCGAGTTGCCGCACTTGTGAAAGTGTTCGAACTTATCACACCATAATGCGGGGAACACAAGCCCCTGGTGTATTCGGCCGTACCAAAATGTACGGGTGCAAGATGTCATTTAATGAACATATATATATAAAAAGCAATGTAATTGCAGTCGAAAAGTGCTGCATTATTTATTAAAGGAAGTCTGCTATGAGTGCAGACTGATACAAATAGTGCGGTAAGCAAGGGTTTTGGACTAATTAAACATGTCCCCCTCCAGGGATGAGCTGCGGACTTAGTGTATATAATCAAATTTAATGCTCGTAATTGAGACCACACGAGTGTTCCGCGCATTCTTTACTCCCGGCTGTTGCATCATGAGTTCGGCAGTTCACCACGGACGGAGGCCTCTGCTAACGGAGTCCTGTGTACATTAAAGAAGGAAAATAATAATAAAAAAGAGTGACACACTTGCGAGCCCCTGGTGTGGTTGAGCCGCACTCTGGGTCTATTGTGGTCGTGCCCCTTCCCCTACGCCCATGGTATCTCCAAAGCGTAATGGTGTACGTGGAGGGTTGTTCTTGCAATCATGCGAGGGCGGGGGTTAGGGCCGCATTGCTACGCGTGCTCGGATCGTGCCAGGTGGTCTTGGTTGGTGTTGCTCCGGGCGCGTTTGGCTGTATCCAGCCGTTTAATGGCCGGACTCGAAAATTGCCTTAAAACGCTGCTCTGTACTTCTGCCGCGAGAGCCGCTGTATGTTCCTCCGTTCGGAGGGAGCGTTCCGTATTTCCGTTGACCGTGATGACTCCACGAGGGCCTAGCATCTTGAGCTTGAGGTATGCATAACGCGGCACGCGCTGAACTTTGCAAACGCTGGTTCGTCCGAAAGCAGAGCGTGATAGCTGCCGCGAAATGGGACTATGTCAAGATTAACTCCTCGCCCGAAATTATCACGGGATCCGAAGACCACTTCGGTGTGACCGAGCTCTGTACAATTGGCCTCGACACCTGGTATGATGCCTTTAAAGGTTGTCTTTGTAGGTTTAATCCTTGAGGGTCTATGCCCATCTTGGCGACCGTATCCCGATAAAGCAGGTTCAGCTCTGCCGCCGTCCATCGGGACTCGTGAGGTGAAATCCATCGACGATTGGGTCTAAAACCACGCGGCGAATCCGCCATGGCGAATGCTGGTCGAATGGTCTCTTCGATCGAAAGTGATCGGACAAGAGGACCATGGATTGAACTTGAGGCGATCGCTCCATCGCAGATACGCCCCTTAGTGCACGCTTCCGCTCCCTCTTGGGTATATGGGTTGCGTAAATCATGTTCACCGTCCGCACTTGTGGGGGGAAACCCTTCTGTCCTCTATTGTTCGGCGGTCGGGTCCCTTCATCGTCGTCGCTGTTTAGCCCCTTGTCGTTGTTTTCGGCAATTAACTTGCTTGCCTGCTTGAATACCCAACAGTCTCTGTTGGTGTGATTAGCTGGCTTTTCGGGGGTGCCATGTATCTGGCATAAGCGGTCGAGTATTCGGTCCAAGTTGTACGGACCCGAAGTGGTTCTTTTGAATGGCTTCTTCCGCTGACCAGGTTTAGAGCCTCGGAGTCCAGCATTGACTGCCGTATCCTCCTTGTCGTCGCCGTTCATGCGGCGTTTATTTTTGCTTCGACGTGACTCGCCGTTGTGGTCCTTAGTATCCGGACCGCCGAATTTTTACCGAGGTTGTTGCTGCGAGCTTGTTAGCTATCCTCTCCGCGCAAAAGCGGTCGTTAATGATGTGAGGGCTGCCATGGATTTGGCTTTTCCTGTCCCTGTGCGGGCTAGCCACTCGTCATGATGTTATGTTTGAAGGCTGCGAGGGCCTCTGCATCCGGACAGTCGACGATTTGGTTTTTCTTTGTCAAGAACCGTGTCCAGAATTGTCTGGCCGATTCGTCTGGCTGCTGAATTATGTGGCTTAGGTCATCAGCGTCTGGTGGCCGCACATACGTGCCCTGGAAGTTATCGAGGAATGTGGCTTCCAGGTCTTCCCAACACCTAATTGACTCTGTGGGCAAGCTGTTAAGCCAATGCCGAGCTGGTCCTTTAAGCTTGAGTGGGAGATACTTGATGCCATGGAGATCGTCACCGCGGGCCATATGGATGTGAAGGAGATAATCTTCGATCCAAACCGCGGGGTCTGTTGTTCCATCATAGGATTCGATGTTTACGGGTTTAAACCCTTCAGGGATTTGATGATCCATTACTTCGTCAGTGAAGCATAGTGGGTGTGCGGCTCCTCTATATTGAGCAATATCACGACGTAGCTCGAGAGAGCGTTGTCTGCTGTGTTCGGCCCGGCCAGGGTTATTGTATCCGGCGCGACGGTATTTGTCGTGGGTCGTGGGGCACCAACGTGATCCGTAAATGGATCTGGATTGCCTTGCTTTGTCCTCCAATACGTCTCGCAAGTCCGGCGCGTTCCCCCTTGGCTTCGTACTTTTGGAGTGATGCCGGGGTACGGTCTTGGTGGAGGGCCTGGATGCCTCTTTGTCGCGACCACGGGGTGGTCGGTCGGCCGTATCGTGCGCTGGTGATGAAGGTATGTATGCTTCCTCCTCTAACCGGGGGAGCAACTTGCGTCTTGGGTAGCTTTTGGAGGGGCGTTCGAGTTTGTACTCTTCAGCCGCGAGGACCTCGGTCCATCGATCGGCCAGCAGGTCCTGATCAGCTTGAAGCTGCTGCTGCTTTTTCTTTAGGCTATTTGCCGTGGCGATAAGCCTACGCTTAAAACGCTCTTGTTCGACGGGATCCTCGGGCACGACGAATTCGTCGTCGTTGAGGCTTGCCTTGTCTTCGGAGGGAGGTGTATAGTTATATTCCTCGACCTCTTCGTCTGCCGCCCTCTCACGAGGGCTTGCTTCTGCATCCTCCTGCATTGAGTCTTGCTGGAGGGGATTGTCTTCGGCACTCTCTGGGGTATTATTATCTCCTGTGCCGGAATCTCCATTCTTGCTGTGGCGGGATTTTGAGCGGCGCCGCTGACGCCGGCGCTTGGGCTGTTTCTTTAAGGAATCTGCCTCCTCTGCTTCCTCGCCATCCCCATCTTTTGGGGTGTCCACCATGTATATGTCATATGACGAGGTGGTCTCCCAGTGCCTCAGAGGCGCTGGTTCTGTTAAATCTCCGGCATCGCCGCCCATAGCGCCGATGTCTTGAGTCGTAGTCTAGCATGTCGGTTAGATCGCCGACAAGTGGCTACAAAGTGGGTGGTGGGTGGGCTCTGAATTTCTTCGTCGTCAGATCTCAACCATCACCGCCATAATCCGCCAGACTCTCTGGATAGCGAGAGATGCTTTAGCGAATTTAGGATGTCGCCGAAAGGTGAGTGTTGGAACATGTCTGCGGCAGTGAATTCCATAACCGGCGCCAAATCAGATTCGACAAGGGCGTGGGAGGTGCGGAGTCCGCAAGGAGTCCGCACTCGAGTCACTGAGCCGCAAGGGACAAGGTTAGTGTTCGCTCCATCGCCAGAGAAGTTGCAGCCCCGAGGCGGTGTCCAACCACGGTCCTCGACACTGGCGATCGGCTCGGACTAAAGGCCGGAGCGGATTCTGTCTTGACGCTACCAAGGCAATTGCTCGGCGGCGAGCTAGATCATGCCCATCATAACAAAGGCTTGGCGCGCTTGGCGTGGCTCGAGCCCGTCAAGATCAAGTCCCTCGGATATCGGCCGTGAAGTTTAGGCTTCCGAATCTGACCTGACGGCCAGGGGCGTAGCTTTCGATCTGCTCCAGATGGCCAAGTGAATTAGCCTGCAGTGCGAAGCCGCCGAATATGAAGATCTGTCCGGAGAGAAAAGTCTCACCCTGGACAGTGTTGTCGTTTGAAGACGCCATCGAGCCTATCGGTGACGACACAGAGGAACTCTGAATGAAAGCACCAATGTCGGTGTCAAAACTGGCGGATCTCGGGTAGGGGGTCCCGAACTGTGCGTCTAGGCAGATGGTAACAGGAGACAAGGGACACGATGTTTTACCTGTGTTGGGCCCTCTTGATGGAGGTAAAACCCACGTCCTTCTTGATTAATATTGATGATATGGGTAGTACAAGAGTAGATCTACCACGAGATCAAGGAGGCTAAACCCTAAAGCTAGCCTATGGTATGATTGTTGTAATGTATGTTGTGTCCTATGGACTAAAGCCCTCCGGTTTATATAGACACCGGAGAAGGCTAGGGTTACACAGAGTCGGTTACAATGGTAGGAGATCTACATATCCGTATCGCCAAGCTTGCCTTCCACGCCAAGGAAAGTCCCATCCGGGCACGGGACGGAGTCTTCAATGTTGTATCTTCGTAGTCTTGGAGTCCGGCGGACGATGATAGTCCGGCTGTCCGGACACCCCCTAGTCCAGGACTCCCTCACTAAAGCTTGAGCAAGAGCATGAGTTTTTAAAGGCAATCAATGATGATGTTCGCAAGAAAAGTTCTTCTTACATTGCCAAGCATTTACTCTTATCTACTTACATGCCACGACTCAAGTCTAGTAACAAGTGTAAGAAAGATTCTTCTTCTAGTAGTAACAATAATCATGCTAAATCCAATGTTGTTACTTCTATTACCTCTCTGGATTCCACTAATGATTCTCCCAGCCAAGTCACACTTGAGAAAGAAAATAGCTTCTTGAAGGGAATTATAGAGAAGGGTGTCTACAAGAGCCTTGCCGGGAGTAAGCAATTTGAGGAAATTGTATGCAAGCAAGGAAGGCACCGGAAGAATCAAGGTGTCGGTTTTGAACGAAAGTTCAATGCTAATGGAGTTGAGTGGCAAGAAGATCAATACCCCAAGATGAAGTTTGTTCTCCAACAAGAGAAGTATGATCCTAGTTCTTTCCAAGGGACACAAGCTCAAGATGATCTTCCACCACAAGACCACAAGCAAAAAGGCAAGGACAAGCTTCATGAGGAGATTGATGCATTTGAAGCATCTCCCAAAGCCTTGGTCAAGTGGGTTCCCAAGACTACATCAAGCTCTACTTCATCAAGTTCCACTACTACCCCGAGGATTCCCATCAAGATGATGTGGATCCCAAAGAAGAAGAACTAGAGAGTTCTTGAGGGTGACTCCGCCAATATTCTTCACTCATATCATTTTGGCAAGGACAAGTGCAATCAACTTCCACATCTTGCACTAGTTCAAGGAGTCACAAACCCTCTTGTTGGTAAGACAAGGGACAAGGTAACCTAATGCTTTCATGGACATCATATTGTTGTGCATCACTCTATGTCTATGGATATCCTTCCTTGTTCCTTGTGGGACTAACCCGTGTAGGTATTGAAAGTGCAACTCACTCCAATGGATTGCTCCAAATGATCAACAACATTGAGCATCCACATCTTCAACATCTACATGAAGTCATCATTAACAAAACCCAAGGTTAGTTCATCCCTCTTAGGAGGGATCTCACATCTCGGGGGAGCTTTACTCTAAAGAACTGAGCTAAAGCAACTCTAATGGTGTGAACACAACAATGCTTTATGTAAAAGTGGTAACCCCACTTGTGCTTAAACGATGAGTATAACCTATGATCAAATGTTCTCATTTGACTCCTAAGTCAATATACTCATATATAGATGACCTATTTATCGCCAAATGTTCGATAGATGCTGGAATTTGGTGTGCATGCTTTGCCACATATTTCATTTGCCTTTTTATTGTGTGAGCATGTTAGTTGCATATTTTACTCATTCGAGGACATCCACTTGTTGTTTTGATTGTTTGGGTCTCTTTTTCTTTTGCCAAGTGGATGGACAAGAATGCCTAATAACCTTCTCTAGCTATCAATGCTTTTCTCGTCTCAAACTCTATTCATGCTACATCACAAAGTTTGGTCAAGCCAGATTCGCACCACTCTGTGTGAGGAGCACTCGGAGTCCCCCGATTCGTCATAGACTTAAACTTCCAAAACCTCTTTGTGCATTTCGGTCTGACTGAGAAATCCATTTCGGTCAAACCGAGTTCACTAAGTTGATCTAGGTTTTCATCTCGATGCAACCGATTTGAACACTTCGGTCACACCGAGTTGCAGCAACCGCTCGCGATTCTGCAATCTCAGTGCCACCGAGTTGTTCCACTCGGTCACACCGACAGGGTCGGGATATATATACCCATAGGTGAGACTTTGGAAATTTCTTCAAATCTTCTCAGCCTGCACTTGTCTTGCTCTGCCTCCTTGGGTCTCTGGATCGTCTCCTGGCCGCCAACGACCTCCCGCCGTTGGACTCTGCCGCCGTCGACGGATTCTGCTCCGCCGTCGCCGCCGTAGCGAACACTCGTCGCTCTAGGGTATGTGTTCGACCCCTTGTGCTGTATTTTTTATTCCAATTCCTAGCACAAGGACAATGCCATACTTCTTGCCACGAATGAGATTAATCTATCCAGCTAAATCTTCCTTAGGTCTAGATTGATTCGAAAATTTTAGGGTTAGCCCTCCGTAGAACTCATCTCGGACCGACCGAAATGTAGAAATCGGTCTCACCAATTCGGCTTAGGCCATTGCACATGCGCTTTTTGGTCTGACCGAAACGTGCAAATCGGTGTGACCGAGTTCAGTATTCTTTGAAACCCTAGCAATCTCGGTGCCACCAAACTGTGACTCAACCCAACCGAGTTCACTAGTTTAGGTTCCAAGTGTTGCTTCGGTATCACCGGGTTTGTCAATTAGGTAGCTCCGAGATCACTTCTGTAGAGAACTAAAACTAAGCTTTTTGACTCAATTTGTTTTGCAAAACCTCTGTACTTTGTGATGCTCATCTACTCTACCTCATCTACAACCTATTCACAGGGTTTGCTGACAGTTTGCATGCAAGATGTCTGACCAGAGTGACAGCCAGAACAGGTCTGAACAGCAAGGGCAGTTGAGTGAGGGCACTAGTCCCTCCAGTAGTTATGATGAGGGCATCATGAGCACACCTAGTAACTTGCCCAAGGCAGCTACTAGAACAAGGAAGAAGAGAACTTCTGATTCAGAGGATGAAGACTATGTTGCAGCTGAGGATGAGGCCACTTACAAGAAGAAGGTGGTGAAGAAAGAATTTGGCACTGCTGCATCAATTAGACCATGCATGAACAAGAAGGCACCTGCCAGGAGAGTGCCTACATCCAAACCAAGGAACGTTGCCACAGGTGAAACTATGAAGTTCACCATTGAATCTGAAGAAGAGGCAGCTGGTGAGGACAAGAAGAAGAAGAGGGCAAGAACAACAACAACAAAAGTTCTTGGAAAGTCCACAATGGTGAGATCAGATGATGAAGAGGAAGAGGATGCTGCTCCAGCACCTAAGGCACATAAGCTCATGGGAGATGCTATAAAGTTAGGGGCTACTGCTAAGCCTAAAACTGCTCCCAAAGCTGCTGCTCCAGTTCCCAAGACTGCACCCAAGAGGAGTACTAGGAACATACCTGCTGAGGAGAAGAACAAGGCCCTAGTGCCTGAGACTGATGAAGAGGAAGCTGAAGCCCAAGTGCTAAGGAAGCTAATGCCCAAGATCCCAGATCATAATGATGCACATCCTGTTACAGAGAATATGAGGATCAGGAAGGATGCAGGACTAAGACAGTGGAGAAAGGTTGACCCATATGCTGTCAGGAAGAGAACTGCTATGGACTACAGGTTCCACACAAAGGAACAACAAGATTTCTATGAGACAATCCTACTTGACAAGAAGCCCATAGTGTGTGATATGAGATGGGTGGACTGGACCTACATTAGAGAGAATGAAGAGCACTTCCCAGGTGTTTATGACAACTTCAAGGCATGTGAGGTTGACATGTTTGTTGGCCAAAAGCTCACTAAGTGGAATGATGAGCTGATCATGCAATTCTATTCAACTGCTCATTTCTATCCAGATGGCAAAATTGTGTGGATGTTAGAAGGTACAAGGTACCAATCTTCAGTTGATGAGTGCGCCAGATTGATAAATGCCCTAGAAGCCCATGAAGATGACTTGGATGTCTATGCCAAGAAGAAGAAGGATCACAACTCAATGGCTAGTATGTACAAGGAGATTCCTGATGCAGACCTGGAGACTCACAAGTTTGGCTCTGTGAAGCACTTGCTGTTAGGGCTGCCAACTATCAACACCATTCTGAGGCACACTCTGTTGCCAAAATCTGGAGATCACAGAATGATCAGAGGACACTCCATCAACTTGCTGCATATATTTGATGTCCCTCCAAAGTTCAAAGTGATGAGTCTGATTGTGGAAACATCAAGAGGACAACTGCATATCAGAAGAGATCATGTGGGTGTGCTCCACAAATTCAGGTGCTCATCAACTCCAAGATGGGAACAGGCACATATTTGTTGGACAAGGATCATTTACCCCTCAAGCCAAACTTTGAGGATAATATTGTTGTCATGGCTGAGGAAGATCCATCATCAGTGCAAGCACATGAGAAGAGAGAGAAGGCAAGGGCAGCGAAAGCTGCAAAGATGCCAACAGCTGAAGAGGCACCTCAAGTGTTCTTGAAGAGCAAGCAAGATCAGCTTGGATATTTTATCGCATCCACCTTGAGGATTGATAAGGGCTTGGCCACCCTGACTCAAAACCAGGAGAGCTTGGAGAGGATCATTGAGCAGAAATTCTATGATCTTGCTGTCAAGGCAACTGAGATTCAATCAGTAGTTGAGCAACTTCAGGAGGAAGTGGAGGAGAAGAAGGGAAAGTAAACTACATATGCTTTCACTAGAGTGCCCAGGAGCAAGAGGTCTGCTGCAGTGCCTGTCCCAGACACAAGAGCTACTACATCTGCACCAGCAGCCACAACTTCAGTGCCACAAGCTCCAGCAGCCACTCCACCAGCTCCAACCACATCTACAGACGCTTTCGTCCTTGGAGTCATCTCTACACCACCTCATGAAGACCAAGCCTGAGAGACGCATAGCACTATGCATATCTTTAACTTTTTGGTACTTGTTGCCAAAGGGGGAGAAATATGTATAGATCATAACCTTCGAGAGAGAAAGAGTGTTGTTTTGTCTCTCTTTGCATTTTATTTGCTTGAACTTTATTGTGTGTTTGCTTGATACATTATGTCTTTTGTGAGATACTTGGATGATCATGTGTTTGATCATATGCTACTTTAATGTGTGCTCGAATGATATTATCCTTCATATCCATTTATGATCATTCACTTTGCTTGGTGATGAGTGCATGTGTTCAATTATTATCATTATGAGCACTCCACCAAGATGTATGTGACATGGAAGAGTTACCGATGGTCCTAACACATTGTGCATTTGCACTCCAAAGCAAAATTTTAAATAATGCACAAATTTATGGGGAGCTCTTGCTTGTCACATACTTCTCAAATCGACAATGTGTTTCAATCTTATTATCATTTATCGAACTTTGATCTATATGTTGTCATCAATTACCAAAAAGGGGGAGATTGAAAGTGCAGCTATCCCTGGGTGGTTTTGGTAAAGATTAACAACATATAGCTCATTGAACTAATGCCATTACAAGATACATATTTCAGGAAAGTTCAATGATTGGCATGGCATGGATAAGGAATGTGGACCCCTCAAAATGCTAAGGAAAAAGGTTGTCTCAATCTTCAAAGTCCAAGACTCTACATTTACTATTTCAGTGATCCAAGATCACAATGAGTCTATAGGAAGGCCAATACTATTAAAAGGGGATGATGTGTTGCTTAATGGCTTGCTTGCTCAAAATTCTTAGTGATACGCTCCAAAAGCCCTCAACCACTTTCTCATATCCACATATGCCCCAAACCAAAAGTCAAACTCAGCCCCACCAATTTGATCCATCCGGCACCATAGAGTTCATTTGACATAGCCACTGCCAGAAACCCTACTCTTTTTGGTCTCACCAATAGGGATCTCGGTCTCACTGAGATGGGGTTGCAAACTCTCTGTTTCCCTTCATAACATTTTGGTCTAACCGAGAGGAGCGATCGGTCCCATCAAGTCTACCATGCAAACTCTCTGTTTCCTTTTTGTAACGCTTCGCTCCCACCGAGATGAGTGAATCGTTCCCACCGAGTTTGCCTGACCAACTCTCTGGTCAGCTTATTACCAAAGTCGGTCCAACCGAGTTTGTGTAATCGGTCCAACCAAGATTGCGTTATGCCCTAACCCTAATGATATCGGTCCCACCGAAATGACATGTCGGTCCCACCGAAATTGCCTAATGGTCACATATGTACTAAATCGGTTCGACCGAGTTTTCTGATTCGGTCTCACCGAGTTTGGTATAATGTGTGTAACGGTTAGTTTTGTATGGAGGCTATATACACCCCTCCACCCTCTCCTCATTCGTGAGGGAAGCCATCAGATCGTGCCTACACTTCCATTACCCATTTTCTGAGAAAGAGCCACCTACTCATGTGTTGAGACCAAGACATTCCAATCCAACCATATGAATCTTGATCTCTAGCCTTCCCCAAGTTGCTTTCCACTCAAATCATCTTTCCACCAAATCCAATCCTATGAGAGTGAGTTGAATGTTGGGGAGACTATCATTTGAAGCACAAGAGCAAGGAGTTCATCATCAACACACCATCTATTACCTTTCGGAGAGTGGTGTCTCCTAGATTGCTTAGGTGTCAGTTGGGAGCCTCCAACAAGATTGTGGGGTGAACCAAGGAGTTTGTAAGCAAGGAGATCGCCTACTTCGTGAAGATCTACCCTAGTGAGGCAAGTCCTTCGTGGGCGATGGCCATGGTGGGATAGACAAGGTTGCTTCTTCGTGGACCCTTCATGGGTGGAGCCCTCTGTGGACTCGTGCACCCGTTACCCTTCGTGGGTTGAATTCTCCATTAATGTGGATGTACGATAGCACCACCTATTGAAACCACAACAAAAACATCTGTGTCTCCTATTGCGTTTGCACTCTTCAAACCCTTCCCTTTACATTCTTGCAAGTTGCATGCTTTACTTTCCGCTACTCATATACTCTTTGCGTGCTTGCTTGAATTGTGTTAAGATTGCTTGACTTGAGCTAAGTTGTTAAAATCTGCCAAGAACTAAAATTGGAAAAAGATTAAGTTTTTATTTGGTCAAGTAGTCTAATCACCCCGCCCTCTAGACATACTTTCGATCCTACAACAACTACTCTACTAGCATGACTCTAATATCACCATCTTCATATCTCAAAACAATCATAAAGAATCAAACTTCTCATAGTATTCAATGCACTTTATATGAAAGTATTTATTATACCCATCTTGGATACCCATCATATTAGGACTAGTTTTATAACCAAAGCAAATTACAATGCTGTTCTAAAGGACTCTCAATGTAATATAAGTGAAGCATGAGAGATCAATAATTTCTATAAAATAAAACCACCACCATGCTCTAAAAAGATATAAGTGAAGCACTAGAGCAATATTGTCTAGCTCAAATGATATTATTGAAGCACATAGAGTATTCTAATAAATTCCGATTATGCGTGTCTCTCCCAAAAGGTGTGTATAGCAAGGATGATTGTGGTAAACTAAAAATCAAAGACTCAAATCATACAAGACGCTCCAAGAAAAACACATATCATGTGGTGAATAAAAATATAGCCTCAAGTAAAGTTACCGATACGAAGACGAAAGAGGGGATGCCTTCCGAGGCACTCCCCAAGCTTAGGCTTTTAGTTGTCCTTGAATTTACCTTGGTGTGCCTTGGGCATCCCCAATCTTAGGCTCTTGCCACTCCTGATTCCAAAATCCATCAAATCTTTACCCAAAAACTAGAAAACTTCACAACACAAAACTTCAACAGAAAATCTCATGAGCTCCGTTAGTATAAGAAAATAAACCACCACTTTAAGGTACTGTAATGAACTCATTATTAATTTATATTGGTGTTAAACCTACTTTATTCCAACTTCTTTATGGTTCATACCCCCCGATACTACTCATAGATTCACCAAAATAAGCAAACAACACACGAAAAATGAAATCTGTCAAAAACAGAACAGTCTGTAGCAATCTGTAAATTTCGAATACTTTTGTAACTCTAAAAATTCTGAAATAAATTTTTGGACGTGAGCAATTTATCTGTTAATCATATGCATAAATAATCAACCTAAAAGCGCTCTTATGACCTCAATGTTGTGAGAATTTCACTACCTCTTGTGAACTCTTAATACAAGTGATACTTCTCACCATCACCATTCTTTCTTGGTCCCCGTGTTGATTCCAACAAGTGAACGGTGTTGTTTGGATTCTTTCCTTCTAGCAACCCTATTGCTTTCAAGTTAATGGTCGGCCGTTCATTCTTAGACTATTGATTATTGAATCACCATTCTGACATTGGTCGTGCAACCCAACCCATATTTCGGGCACACCTTTCAACCAATGATTAATTGTGTATGTTTCCCTCAAGCATACATCATTATATCATTTGATCTGATAAATGTTATCTCCTTGTTCACAAAATTGTGGAGATCCATATTTGGGAAATCTCGAGGAATGGCCGCTGAGACCATCAGCCACCTCCTCATCCTCTCCTTGGTTTAGTGATGAACTCTTGTTTTGGGACTTGCTTCCATAGTTCATTTCCCGAGAATCTTACATTGTCATCGTGTCAATTTGTGTTGCACCTTTCTTCTCGTGCATCCTTAGTGCGAGGTATCCTAACACCGATCGATCTGAATCTCATCGATATGATGGTTGTAACATTTTTCAAGAGTTATAACACTGGTCTTTTATGACCGGTAAGGTGATGTCATGCCCAAAGACACACGGCGAAGGACCCATTGTTATAGTTTCCTTATTAGCAAGGTTATCCATTCTTCCATGAGGAAATTGTAAGACTTATTCTATAAGTTGTCTCTGATGGATCCTTGGTGTTTCCAAAGTCTGATCTTCACCTGATGACCATGTCAATGCTATCTCAAAGCATGTCGGTTGTACTCTGATTTTCAACAAGAACATTTGAAGCCCAATGCTAAATGTTTCCTGCTCAATTATCCAAACACCTTTGTATGGGTAATGTCATGAAATTTCTCTCCCCTTACCTAGAGAGTTTTCTACATTATATCTTGTCACAGATATCATGCTTCATTTGTCCTTGGGAAGGAAATACCCCGAAATATGTGTTTTAACATATTTTCCTTTCCATTGTTCTGTTTAATCTGATAATCATATTTTCCTTTCCATTGTTTGGTTTAACCTTTCTTGTGATCTATATGACCTAAGCAACAATATCCCCCTGCTTATGTAAACACCTCGGTGTACAAATCTGTCGGTAAGACCCTGTTACTTTTGTTGATGACATTCCAGTAACCACCGATGGACGAGAACTTTGCCTATTGGTCCGCCTCGTTCAACGAGCAGGAAAATGGTTCTCTTCGTCCCTCGCCCTTGTTATCGATGTTGTTGCCGACATAACTGATAGGCTACCCTCTGACATGCCTTGCTTGCATGATCATGCAAGACGTCTCCGCCCTTCCTACTTTTAACCCACATGGTGGGCCCATAACCCACAATTCCACAGGATTGAAACCTGACTCTCCTGTACAACCTTTTGTCAAAGTTATTCCTCGCGCTTGACTTCATATGTAATTCACGGGCCACCTGTGTGACGCCCCCGATTCAATCGTACACTAATCATGCACGCAAATGTGTACGATCAAGATCAGGGACTCACGGGAAGATATCACAACACAACTCTAAAACATAAATAAGTCATACAAGCATCATAATACAAGCCAGGGGCCTCGAGGGCTCGAATACAAGTGCTCGATCATAGACGAGTCAGCGGAAACAATAATATCTGAGTACAGACATAAGTTAAACAAGTTTGCCTTAAGAAGGCTAGCACAAACTGGGATACAGATCGAAAGAGGCGCATGCCTCCTGCCTCGATCCTCCTAAACTACTCACAGTGGGTAAATCGCCGCACCGCACGTAGTAGTAGGCACCTCCAGTGTAGTAGTCGCCGCCGACGGTGGCGTCGCTCTGGGCTCCAACATCTGGTTGCGACAACCGTAAAGAAAGGGAAGGGGAAAAGGGGAGAAAGCAACCGTGAGTACTCATCCAAAGTACTGCAAGCAAGGAGCTACACTACATATGCATGTGTATATGTGTAAAGGGCCATATCAAGGGGTGAGCTGCAGAATGCCGAATAAGAGGGGATAGCTAGTCCTATCGAAGACTACGCTTCTGGCAGCCTCCGTCTTACAGCATGTAGAAGAGAGTAGACTGAAGTCCTCCAAGTAGCATCTCCAAGTAGCATCTCCAGTAGCATCGCATAGCATAAACCTACCCGGCGATCCTCTCCTCGTTGCCCTGTTAGAGAGCGATCACCGGGTTGTCTGTGGAACTTGGAAGGGTGTGTTTTATTAAGTATCCAGTTCTAGTTGTCATAAGGTCAAGGTACAACTCCGGGTCGTCCTTTTACCGAGGGACACGGCTATTCGAATAGATTAACTTCCCCGCAGGGGTGCACCACATAACCCAACACGCTTGATCCCATTTGGCCGGACACACTTTCCTGGGTCATGCCCGGCCTCGGAAGATCAACACGTCGCAGCCCCACCTAGGCACAACAGAGAGGTCAAACACGCGGTCTAAATCCTATCTGCGCGCTAGGGTCCGGGCCCATCGCCCATTGCACACACACCGCACGTTGCGTCTGTGCGCCGAAGCAGACCTAGCAACCTCCATTACAAAGGAAGTCACGTTACGCGGTCCAATCCGGCGCGCGCCGCTCAGTCGCTGACGTCAAGAAGGCTTCGGCTGATACCACGACGTCGGGATACCCATAACTACTCCCACGTAGATGGTTAGTGCGTATAGACCAAATGGCCAGACTCAGATCAAATACCAAGATCTCGTTAAGCGTGTTATTATGAAGCAATCGCGGACACCGATCAGGGCCAGGCCCACCTCTCTCCTAGGTGGTCTCAACCTGCCCTGTCGCTCCGCCACAAAGATCCACACAGAGGGCCGTCGGGACAAAGGTCCTTTCAGCCCCCAATCCGTGAATCACTCGCGGGTACTCTTCGAAAGCAGACCGACTTTAGTCACCATCGTAGTATGTATGTATGTATAATATATACCCGTGATCACCTCCCGAGTGATCACGGCCCAATAGTATAGCAAGGCAGACTGACAAGAATGTAGGGCCAATGATGATAAACTAGCATCCTATACTAAGTATTTAGGATTGCAGGTAAGGTATCAACAGATGTAGCAACAATGTGAGGCTATGCATCAGAATAGGATTATCGAAAAGCAGTAACATGCTACACTACTCTAATGCAAGCAGTATAGAGGAGAATAGGCGATATCTGGTGATCAAGGGGGGGGCTTGCCTGGTTGCTCAGACAAGGAGGGGCCATCTTCGGTGTAGTCGAACACACGGACATCAGCACCGGTCTCAGAGTCTACCGGAAAGAAGTAACGGAGGGGGAACACAATAAATAACAGAGCAATCAAATGTAACATAAAGCAAGATGCGGCAATAAGCGGTGCTAGGGGTGACCTAACGAGTGGTAGGTGATACCGACGAAGGGGAAAACATCCGGAAAGTATTCCGGTGTTCGCATTTCGGACGGTGATCCGGAGGAAAGTTGCGTGTTCGCTATGCTAGGGATGAGTGGCGGATAAAGCGGGCTGCGATCCGGATTCGTCTCGTCGTTCGAGCAACTTTCATGTAGAAAGTATTTCCATCCGAGCTACGGTTTATTTTATATGATTTTCTAAAGTTTTAAATCAGTTTTAGAATTTATTTAATTATTTAATTCTAACATTATCGAGAATAGTGTATCTTGACGTCATCATGACATCAGCATGACGTCAGCGGTCAACAATCGATTGACTTGGTCCGGTGACGCGTGGGTCCTATATGTCATAGGCTTAGGTTAACTAAATTGGTTTAGTTAATTAAATAGGTGATTAGGTTAACTAATTGTGCTTAATTTAAATTAATTAATTAAGTAATTAATTAATTGATCATTATTTTAATTAGGTATTTTTTATATCCTTTTATCTCTTTTTTTAAGCGTTTCGAGGCGGGGCCCTCTGTCATTGACCCTGGGGCCTAGTGGATCGGGCGCTAGCGGCGAAGGGCGCGCCCGAGCGGGCACATGCTCAAAGTGCGGCCGGACGACCCGACGGGCGCTGGCGGGCGCTGCCCGCCAGACGCTGGATGGGGCCGTGTACACGCCGGGCTCGCCGAGCAAAGACGGCGCGGGGCGCGCAGCCGCAGTATGGCTGACCAAGGGGACCTTGGCGGCGGAGCAGCAGGCAAGCGGCGGGGTGGCAGGGGGACGGGGATGGGGAGCGCGCCCTGGTCAGAAGGCGAAGCACGGAGGCGAGCAGTGGCGCGACCATGCGAGGCGATCGGGCGCGCGGCGTCGACGAGGGAGGAAGGCCGAGGCGCACTAGGCCATGGCGGTGCAGCAGCTGGGTCGGCGACGGGCGGCGTCTGAGCCACTGGCGGCACGCCAGGCGAGGCCGAGGCGAGCGCAAGGCTGGCAGATGGTTCTGTAGGCCGGCAGAGGCGGCGTCGGGCGCGGGACCGTTGTGAGCAGGGGAGGAGGAGGAGAGGTGCTCACGGGGAGGGGCGCGTAGGGTCTAGGCAGTGGGGGTTGAGGAGGAGGGCGGAGACGACGGCGTCGAGGAGGCGAGCGGTGGGGAAGTCCGCGAGGAGGCGGCGCGTGCTCCTGGCGGCGGTGGGCGATGGCGTCGGTGGCCTCCTCCTCTCGATCCCGATCCAATCGGGGGAGAGAGGGGAGGGGTGAGATATTTTGGGAGTGTCGGTGGCGGTGGGTTGGACCGAGGGGGAGTGGGGGTTTAAGGGAGTGGGGTGTGGGGTGGGCCGGCCGGGGCCTGGTGGTGGTGATTGGGCTGTGGTCGGTGGGCGAAGCTTGGGGTTTCTCTCTTTTCCTTTTTGTTCTTTGTTAGTTTTGTTTTCTGTTTTTATATTTTCTTTCCTTTTATTTTTATTTGTAGTTTCATTGATCTTTAGTTTTATAAAAATTACCACTAGTGCCTAAATTTGTATTTATCAACAAACTACTGTGAGATTAATTATTAACCCATAATAAAATAGTTTTAGCATTTTATAAATTCAATAGGCATTTGTTTAATTGTTTTCACTACTGTTTTAATTGTTTTAGAGCCTTTAAACATTTTATCAAAGTTTGGTTTCTCCACCATAATTACTTACGATTTATTTGATACAACCCAAACATTTTAGTTTTAATTTTTGAAAACTTTTGTTGTCTGCCTGATTTTAAATTGAAATCAAATCGGTATCGAACTAATGCGAGATTAACCATAGTAATCGAGGTGACGTGGCATCATTAGTGGAGGATTACTGTAGCGTAACAATCCGGGCGTCACAATTCTCCTCCACTACAAGAAATCTCGTGCCGAGATTTAAGAGGGGTGTAAGGGGGGAAGTTCTGGTTATGAAGTCTAACGGATCTTCTCATCTTTGGTTGATCTTTCGAAGAGGTTGATCCCTTTCATTGATGTCTTCATTTCTCTGCTTCAAGTCACCATGATCAAGTCGTCATCCTTTCTTCGGGATCTCCATCGTCCTACGAACGCGACCAAGGGGAAAAACTCCGGAAGAATGCATTTGCACAAAGCTGGGCATCTGACGGTGAACTCAATGGGAAATACACAAGGTACCCCACGAGTTGTATTTCAGTGAATTTGTGGAGTGCAATATACGATTGTACCAAAGTTTCAAACGGGTAGGCAATCATTCGATGCATGATCAGGGCGTGAAAGGGGTTCAAAGCAACGGAATAACTATTGTGTCCGATATCGACACGAAGGTGGCTCGTGAGTTACATACGAGGTCACGTGAGGAACAACCTTGGGGACGGGGGTGTACATGGGAGTCTGGTTTCGATCTGTGGGCTGTGGGTTATGGGCCTACCATGTGGTTGAAAGTATGAAGGAGGCCGACATCTTGCACGGTCACGATAGTAAGGCGTGTCAGAGGTTAGCCTGTCAGTTATGTCGGCAACAACATCGATACCAAGGGCGAGGGACAAAGAGAACCATTTTCCTGCTCATTGAACGAGGCGGGCCAATAGGCAAGGTTCTCGTCTATCGGTGGCTACCGGAATGTCATCAACAATAGTAATAGGGTCTTACTGACAGAGCGGTACCACGAGGTGTTTACATAAGCAGGAGAATATTACTGCTTGGGTCATATAGATCACAAGAAAGGTTAAAACAAACAATGGAAAGGAAAATATGATTATCAGATTAAACAGAACAATGGAAAGGAAAATGTGTTAAGACACATATTTCGGGGTATTTCCTTCCCAAGGACAAACAGAGCAAGATATCCATGATAGGATATAAAGTAGAAAGCACTTTAGGTAAGGGGAGAGAAATTCATGACATTACCCATACAACAGTGTTTGGATAATTGAGCAGGAACATTTAGCATTGGGCTTCAAATGTTCTTGTTGAAAATCGGAGTACCACAAACATGCTTCGAGATAGCACTGACATGGTCTTCAAGCAAAGATCAGACTTTGGATACACAAAGGATCCATCAGGAACAACTTATAGAATAAGTCTTACAATTTCCTCATGGGAGAATGGCTAACCTTGCTAAAAGGGAAACTATAACAATAGTTCCTCCGGCCAGGTGTGCTAAGCACGACATCACCTTACCGGGTCACATAAAGACCATTGTTATAACTCTTGGAAATATGTTCCAACCATCATATCTGACCGAGAGTCAGATCTGATTGGTGTTTGGATACCTCAGGCTCAGGATGCCTGAGAAGAAAAGGTGCGACACAAAGTAATGAGGTGACATCGTAAGATTCTCGGGGAACGAACTATGGAAGAGAGTTCCAAAACAAGAGTTCATCATTAAACCAAGGAGAGGAAGAGGAGGTGGCTGATGGACTCAGCAAAAATTCATTGAGATTTCCATAAAGATGGGTTCCCACAATTATGCGGACAAGGAGATAACATTTGTCAGATCTGATGATATAATGATGTATGCTCGAGGGAAACATACACAATTAAACATTGGTTGAAAGGGGCACCCGAAATATGGGCTTAGGTAGCATGATCAATGTTAGAATGGCGATTCAATAACCAAAAGACTTAGAATGGAGTTATTGACCATTCACTTCAAAGCAATAGGGTTGCTAGGAATTTTGAATATGCACATCATAGTTCAATTGTCGGTATTCCGGTTAGAAATAACACGGGGACCAAGAAAGAAGGTGATGGAGAGAAGTATCACTATTTCAAGAATTCTTAAGAGGTGGAGCAATCCTCACAACATTCTTGATAGAAAGGACAGTAATACTTCAAGGCAGAACACAACATTAGCTGGAGAGCAGGTTGTATTCATAATGTGGACAAGCTCGCGATGAAAGGAAGTCAAGGGTGTTGTCGATGATAATAAAAATCATCGAGGGCAAGGAGGGTACTTCTCATCATCAACACAGTTAACATCTCGGAAGAAGTCAAAGTGTTGAAGGTGATCCGACACAATTGTCGAGAGATTTCATGAAGGTGTAATAGATCGGCGATGACAACAAGTCAAAGGAATGATGAAGCGAAAGGTTATTGAAACCACTAGTACAATACAAACTTGAAATCAAAGATTGTTGTTCAAGGCGAAATGTTATGCCGAGGACGATCGTCGTAAGCTTAGCTATCGTCGGAAGTTGTGCTCCGGGAATTAGGACCAGGTAGCACAGTTAAAATTTAGCACGGTAATGATATAGCCGATCAGGCTAGGAATGCGTGATCTGGTACAAACTCGTAAGTAAAGAAGATTACTAAAAGTTGTTGAACCGTAGTGTGGACTCGGTTCAGTTATCGGTGTCTTTGAGTGTTTAATAACTCAGAGCCCGTGAAAAATTGGAATCAGTGAGAATGTAGCACTTGATGAAGAACTCATAAGAAGTTATGCAGTTCCATTATAATCTCGAGATACCAGGGGGTAATACTCGACGTCAGATCAAAGTAGAGGTTGGACTGGGGTATTGCTCTACAGAAGACAAGTGCTTGAACTTGTCCGAGAAATTGGATCAAGGAAGAACAATATGGTCGGAAACCACGATTGCAAAAGACCAAATCCCAGATATAAGATGAAATTATATCAAGGGGATAATTATTGTTTACGAGAAGCTTACATGACAAGATCTACATCGTGTCCATGGGCATGAACACAAAGTTCAAGGTCGACTCCCACTTCTTCAATGCATAACCTTTCATTTTACTTCTCGTTTTTGATGAAGCTATAGTGTAGAAATTTTACCTGGCAAAACAACAGAAGAGTATGACTCGTGAAAACTTTCGAGTTCACACATATTAAGGAAGGCATAGGTTCAACCCGTCAGGGTATCGTGGAAACATATACCACAAGCTTCAATAGTAAATACCACAAGCTCGAAATCAGAGCATGGTTGGTCAATCAGAGGATAGGATTTACCAATGGAGAAAGAACTTCCAAAGGAATTGAATATGAAGGACGCTATCAGATAAAATCCAACAAAGGATCTGCCGGTCCATAACAGAGTTGATGTGAGCATCGGCACACAACCAGAGGAAGTAACAATGCGGAGGCATTGGATTATGGAAACAACTAACTAACCCAGAGCTCAAATGCAAAGGAATTTATGATTTTCAAATCAAGGGATCAGAAGCAATGTTCTGATTAGGGATGGATATGTAGAATAGCCTTAGGGGTACAAGCGATGGCATTTAGATTTGTTGAGAACCAGCTCATGTTTAAAATGACGTCTGAGCCGGAAAGATAATTTAAAAGGATCAACTGATGATTGCGTGCATTCGCACTCATGTTGAATCAAAGGGATCAAAATGACGGTGCCTAAGGATACTAACGAATTTTGCCAGACATATGGAAAGCATCCATAATGCAAGCAGACAAGTATTTGTAGAGCAATAAGGCTGCAAGGATTTTCGGAGGATTTGATAGTATTTCAAAGACCAATGTGAAACACATGAACAAGTGGGGTTGAACGGATACTCAATAAGGGCGAGAAATTAATCATAGGGGTATTCCGGTGGCAAGGAACTGCTAGGCAGTAGGCACAAAGTATTCTCGGAATAATAGAGAAAACTTTGGGGTATCTTGTACTAACCAGATCAATGGGGGATGATCGTATGAATGGCAAGTGTAAGTAGTTATCCATAAGGATGTTTCGGTGGTAGGGAATTGCAAACGCGACAGGCACAAGGTCTCGAGAGAATATCGGAGAGTATCTTCTTCTTCTGGTGCAGCAGGCGGTCATCGGTAACAAGGGGCTCTCCGGGAGAAAGTACTTGCGAGAACCTAAAGTTAGTTTTTAGTAAAATCGTTTAACCCGAATAGAAGAGAGTTCAGAATCCCGGAGTAAAGATCGAGGAGTAAAAGATCCTAATACCACCCATTTGGTGACGTGGGCCCATGGGCCGCACAGCCAAGTTAGTAAAACAATTTTCATCGACTAGACTCAACTTCGCCAAGGAGTTGGAAAGGGATTCTACAGCGATCGGCTCGATACCAACTTCAGACGCCCCGATTCAATCGTACACTAATCATGCACGCAAATGTGTACGATCAAGATCGAGGACTCACGGAAGATATCACAACACAACTCTAAAACATAAATAAGTCATACAAGCATCATAATACAAGCCAGGGGCCTCGAGGGCTCGAATACAAGTGCTCGATCATAGACGAGTCAGCGGAAACAATAATATCTGAGTACAGACATAAGTTAAACAAGTTTGCCTTAAGAAGGCTAGCACAAACTGGGATACAGATCGAAGAGGCGCAGGCCTCCTGCACAGGATCCTCCTAAACTACTCCTCGTCGCCGCCAAGCACTGCACGTAGTAGTAGGCACCTCCAGTGTAGTAGTAGTCGCCGCCGACGGTGGCGCTCGCTCTGGGCTCCAACATCTGGTTGCGACAACCGTAAAGAAAGGAAGGGGAAAAGGGGAGAAAGCAACCGTGAGTACTCATCCAAAGTACTCGCAAGCAAGGAGCTACACTACATATGCATGTGTATATGTGTAAAGGGCCATATCAGTGGACTGAACTGCAGAATGCCAGAATAAGAGGGGGATAGCTAGTCCTATCGAAGACTACGCTTCTGGCAGCCTCCGTCTTACAGCATGTAGAAGAGAGTAGACTGAAGTCCTCCAAGTAGCATCTCCAAGTAGCATCTCCAGTAGCATCGCATAGCATAAACCTACCCGGTGATCCTCTCCTCGTTGCCCTGTTAGAGAGCGATCACCGGGTTGTCTGTGGAACTTGGAAGGGTGTGTTTTATTAAGTATCCGGTTCTAGTTGTCATAAGGTCAAGGTACAACTCCGGTCGCCCTTTACCGAGGGACACGGCTATTCGAATAGATTAACTTCCCTGCAGGGGTGCACCACATAACCCAACACGCTTGATCCCATTTGGCCGGACACACTTTCCTGGGTCATGCCGGCCTCGGAAGATCAACACGTCGCAGCCCCACCTAGGCACAACAGAGAGGTCAAACACGCCGGTCTAAATCCTATGCGCGCAGGGGTCCGGGCCCATCGCCCATTGCACACCGCGACGTATGCGACGCGGCCGGAAGCAGACCTAGCAACCTCCATTACAAAGGAAGTCACGTTACGCGGTCCAATCCGGTAGCCGCTCGTCGCCGACGTCAAGAAGGCCGGTGATACCACGACGTCGGGATACCCATAACTACTCCCACGTAGATGGTTAGTGCGTATAGACCAAATGGCGGACTCGGATCAAATACCAAGATCTCGTTAAGCGTGTTATTATGAAGCAATCATGACACCGATCAGGCCAGCCCACCTCTCTCCTAGGTGGTCTCAACCTGCCTGTCGCTCCGCCACAAAGATCCACACAGAGGGCCGTCGGGACAAAGGTCCTTTCAGCCCCCAATGCGGAATCACTCATGGGTACTCTTGAGCGAACCGACTTTAGTCACCATCTGTAGTATGTATGTATGTATAATATATACCCGTGATCACCTCCCGAGTGATCACGGCCCAATAGTATAGCAAGGCAGACTGACAAGAATGTAGGGCCAATGATGATAAACTAGCATCCTATACTAAGTATTTAGGATTGCAGGTAAGGTATCAACAGATGTAGCAACAATGTGAGGCTATGCATCGTAATAGGATTATCGGCGGTAACATGCTACACTACTCTAATGCAAGCAGTATAGAGGAGAATAGGCGATATCTGGTGATCAAGGGGGGGGCTTGCCTGGTTGCTCAGACAAGGAGGGGCCATCTTCGGTGTAGTCGAACACACGGACATCAGCACCGGTCTCAGAGTCTACCGGAAAGAAGTAACGGAGGGGGAACACAATAAATAACAGAGCAATCAAATGTAACATAAAGCAAGATGCGGCAATAAGCGGTGCTAGGGGTGACCTAACGTAGTGGTAGGTGATACCGACGAAGGGGGAAAACATCCGGGAAAGTATTCCCGGTGTTCCGCATTTTCGGACAGGTGATCCGGAGGGGGAAAGTTGCGTGTTCGCTATGCTAGGGATGAGTGGCGGACAAACGGGCTGCGTATCCGGATTCGTCTCGTCGTTCTGAGCAACTTTCATGTAGAAAGTATTTCCATCTGAGCTACGGTTTATTTTATATGATTTTCTAAAGTTTTAAATCATTTTTAGAATTTATTTAATTATTTAATTCTAACATTATCGAGAATAGTGTATCTTGGCGTCATCATGACATCAGCATGACGTCAGTGGTCAACAGTCGATTGACTTGGTCCAACCGACGCGTGGGTCCTATATGTCATAGGCTTAGGTTAACTAAATTGGTTTAGTTAATTAAATAGGTGATTAGGTTAACTAATTGTGCTTAATTTAAATTAATTAATTAAGTAATTAATTAATTGATCATTATTTTTAATTAGGTATTTTTTTTATATCCTTTTATCTCTTTTTTTTAAACGTTCTGGAGGCGGGGCCCTCCTGTCATTGACCCCAGGGGGCCTAGTGGATCGGGCGCTAGCGGGCGAAGGGCGCGGCCCGAGCGGGCACACGCCAGTCTTGGCCGGACGAACCCGACAGGCTCGGGCGGGCGCCGCCCGCCAGACGCTGGATGGGGCCGTGGCCTGGCGGGGCTCGCCGAGCAAGACGGGCGCGGGCGGGTGGCAGCCCAGCGCGCTGGCAAGGGGACGCGCCGACCGGAGCAGAGGCAAGCGGCGGGGTGGCAGGGCGGACGGGGATGCGGAGCGCGTCTGGTCGCAGCGAAGCACGGAGGCTGACGCGTGAGCGCGACCGCGAGGCAAGGCGGGCGCGTCGCGTCGTGGACGAGGAGGAAGGCCGGCGCACTAGGCCATGGCGGTGCAGCAGCTGGGTCGGCGACGGGCGTGCAGAGCCACGGCGAAGGGCACGTCTGAGGCCGAGGCCAGCGTGGCGTTAGCGAGATGGTTCTGTAGCGGCAGAGGCGGCGTCGGCGCGGGACCGTTGTTAGCGGGGAGGAGGAGAGTGCTCCTTTGGGAGGGGCGCGAGGGTCTAGGTAGTGGGGGTTGAGGAGGAGGGCGGAGACGACGCGTCGAGGAGGCAGGCGGTGGGGAAGTCCGGCGAGGCGGCGCGTGCTCTGGCGGCGGTGGGCGATGGGCGTCGGTGGCCTCCTCCTCTCGATCCCGATCAATCGGGGAGAGGGAGGGTGAGATATTTCGGGAAGTGTCGGTGGCGGTGGGTTGGACCGAGGGGAGGGGGTTTAAGGGAGTGGGGTGTGGGGTGGGCGGCCGGGAACTGGTGGTGGCCAGATTGGGCTGTGGTCAGTGGGCCAAGCTTGGGGGTTTCTCTTTTTCCTTTTTGTTCTTTGTTAGTTTTGTTTTCTGTTTTTATATTTTCTTTCCTTTTATTTTTATTTGTAGTTTCATTGATCTTTAGTTTTATAAAAATTACCACTAGTGCCTAAATTTGTATTTATCAACAAACTACTGTGAGATTAATTATTAACCCATAATAAAATAGTTTTAGCATTTTATAAATTCAATAGGCATTTGTTTAATTGTTTTCACTACTGTTTTAATTGTTTTAGAGCCTTTAAACATTTTATCAAAGTTTGGTTTCTCCACCATAATTACTTACGATTTATTTAATACAACCCAAACATTTTAGTTTTAATTTTTGAAAACTTTTGTTGTCTGCCTGATTTTAAATTGAAATCAAATCGGTTTCGAACTAATGCGAGATTAACCATAGTAATCGAGGTGACGTCGCATCATTAGTGGAGGATTACTGCAGCGTAACTATCCGGGCGTCACAACCTGCCTAGTGATCTATTATGGTATCAGACGCAATACTTATTCCCATTGCTCTGAAACCCTTTCACACTTCATTTCAGGCAACGAACGATTGCCTATGCGCTTGAAACTTCTATTTTGCACCTTCTTACTTTGCTCTCGATATTTTCTTAAGTTTCAATTCGAGAGTTACTATCCGCCACCCTCCCTGATGTTCTCTACCAGATACGCGACCTTGTAGAGGCCAGTTCTTCCGAAGATACCACTAATCATTTTTCATAAGAACGATGGAGATCTCGAAGAAAGGATGACGACTTGATCATGGTGACTTGAAACAGAGAAATGAAGACATCAACAAAAGGGATCAACTTCTTCGAAAGGGCAGCCAAGACCGAGAAGACTCGTTAGGTTGTTTGCTACCAGCACCTTTCCCCCGTACTCCACCGCTTAAATCTCGGGACGAGATTTCTTGTAGTGGAGGAGAATTGTGACGCCCGGATAATCAAGCTACAGTAATCCCCCACTAATGATGCTAAGTCATCACTGTTACTGTTGCTAATCTCACTTTGATTCAAAACCAATTCAAATTCAATTTTTAAATTAAAGTCAAATAAATTATTTCTCCAAATAGTAAAACAAAAATGTTCGCTGGGTTGCAAATTTTCACTAACTAAATGTCATGAGTGATTCAACATCATTTGAGGTAGCTAATTTCTCCAGGGAATTAAAGAAGTTCCAAATCAGCATTTTTAAATGCTTTTCCGTTTGTGAAAAATCGAAATCAATTCCAACTCCTCCCAAACCATTTGTGGCAGGTGCCAAATATTGTAATGTATTTATTTGGCCAAGTCCCACATTTTCCAAAACTCCTTTTGGCAGCTCAAATATTGCATAGCATTTATTTCAGTAAAAAGAAAAGAGCAAAAGAAAGGAAAAGGAAAAGAGAGAAGCCACCCCACCCTTTGCCACCGGGCTTTAGCCCACCCCAACAAGCCGCCCACCTTCCCTGGCGGTCGATCCTCCTCACTTGCTCCTCCGATCGGGCGCGTCCCACCGGACCAGCGCCGCCCGTCTTGCCACGTCGCCGAAGGGAGGATAAGGCCGCCCCCTGGCGCCTCGGTTCCCCCTGGCCTCACTCCCGCTCTCATCCACTTCTCCCCTCTCCCAGGCGTTCCCCTCTCTAGTTCAGCCCCACTCCCGAACGCCTCCGTCGCCATTGTTGCCGTCGATCTCGCGGCCATCGTCGCCCCCACGCCGAGCTGGGAGGTCCCGCGGAACCGCTGTCGTCTGCTTCGTCTTCCTCGCCCACGAGCTCAAGCCCGGAGCCACCGCATCGTGCGGATGGAGCTTCATCTTCCTCGATCGCCGCCGGCGTTCTTCCTCAAGTTCGTCCAATCCTGCGCTCCTAAGCTTCCACCGGGCCTACTTGTGCCTCCACGGTGAGCTCCTCCTCTGAATCCCCCCTCGTCCCGCTGTCGATCCGTCGCCGTAGACCCGTGCTCGCCCGAGGCCGCCATGGCCGGAGTTCCGCGTCCGCGCGCGCACATCCACTCCTGGCCTGCTCGCGTTGCTCCTCCTGCCGCTGCCCGTCACGCGTGACCACGCACGATTCGTCGCCTCCACTCCTCACAAAGACGTCGAGGCCGCCACTCGCGCGCTCCCTTTAGCCGCCGCTTTCGACATCCGCACCGCGCCCTGCTGGCTGGCTGGCCGGCCGTTCGCCGGCTCGCCCGGCCGTGCGCCCCAGGTGCCGTGCGCAGCCGCCAGCTGCCCTGCTGCTGTCTGCTGTTCTGTCTTCGCTGTTGCTTCTACATCTTGCCGTGGCCTCGCGTCCGCTTCAGCTGCTCTATTTCGATGCCGTCTTTGCTGCGCCGCTATGTGCCGCTGAACTGCTGCTACTCCGCTGCTGGCCGTCTTCTTGCTGCTCTTATCTGCTAGCCGCCGCCGCTAGCGTTGCTTTGGTGCTGCTCTGCATCCTGCCGCCTCGCCTCTGCTCTCGCCACGCCCTAATCCCCTTGCTGCTTGTTGTACTCACTGCTAGCTCTTCAGATTGCTAGCTAGCTTTTTTAGTTTTACATTGATTAATCCCTCTACAGCCCCTAATCTGCGGTTAAACAATTGTTAACAGGACTTAAAAAATATGGGAAGGTAGTATATTTGACAAACTCCATTTTATCCCAATGGATCAAATCCATTTGATGCATGGAATAAATCCTCTGAAAATCACAAAATGCTATCTTTTATTAAGAGAAAACAGATGTGTGTGTGCGTGGTGTGTGAGTGCGCCGTGCGTGTGGCGGCTGGGCTATGCCCAAGAGTGGCCAGCCCTTGCTTAGATTAGTATTACTAGGTGTGTGCGTTACGCTAAGTTAGTCTAATACTAGTAGATGACATGTAAGCCCCTTTTAAATAAGTTAGATTTATTTATTTGTTTTGGTAATTAGTCTATGACATGTGGGTCACAACTGCCCTTTGACTAGTCAAAATCGACTTAGTCAATTCGGTTTAAGCTAAACATAATAATTTCAAAAAAATATTTAAAACTTTAGAAAATCATAATAAATAAACCGTAACTCGGATGAAAATACTTTCTACTTGAAAGTTGCTCAGAACGACGAGACAAATCCGGATACGCAGCCCGTTCGTCCGCCACACATCCCTAGCATAGCAAACATGGAACTTTCCCCCTCCGGTCCGTTTGTCCGAAAACGCGAAACACCGGGAATACTTTCCCGGATGTTTCCCCCCTCGCCGGTATCACCTACCACTACGTTAGGTCACCCCTAGCACCGCTTATTGCCGCGTCTTGCTTTATGTTACATTTGATTGCTCTGTTATTTATTGTGTTCCCCCTCCGTTACTTCTTTTTGGTAGACTCTGAGACCGGTGCCGATGTCCGTGTGTTCCACTACACCGAAGATGGCCCCTCCTTCTTGTCTGAACAACCAGGCAAGCCCCCCCCCTTGATCACCAGATATCGCCTATTCTCCTCTATATTGCTTGCATTAGAGTAGTGTAGCATGTTACTGCTTTCCGTTAATGCTATTCTGATGCATAGCCTGACATTGTTGCTACATCTGTTGATACCTTACATGCAATCCTAAATACTTAGTATAGGATGCTAGTTTATCATCATTGGCCCTACATTCTTGTCAGTCTGCCTTGCTATACTATTGGGCCGTGATCACTCGGGAGGTGATCGCGGTATATACAATACATACATACATCTTGCATGATGGTGACTAAAGTCGGGTCAGCTCGATGAGTACCATAAGTGATTACGATAAGGGGCTGAAAGGACAGGTGGCTCCATCCGGTAGAGGTGGGCCTGGGTTCCCGACGGCCCCGATCGTTACTTTGTGGCGGATCGGCAGGCAGGTTGAGACCACCTAGGAGGCAGTGGGCTGGCCTGCTCGGCGCTCGCGGATACTTAACACGCTTAACGAGATCTGGGTATTTGATCCGAGTCGGCCATTTGGTCTATACGCACTAACCATCTACGTGGGAGTAGTTATGGGTATCCCGACGTCGTGGTATCACCGAAGCCTTCTTGACGTCGGCCGATCGAGTGCGCGCGCCGGATTGGAACGTAAGCTTTGCACTTGTATTAAGGGGCTAGTTACGCTTCCGCCAGCGACGCTAACGTCTTGGTGTGCTTTCGAGGCGATGGGCCTGCACCCTGCGGCGCTTAGGTTTAGACCGGCGTCTTGACCTCTCTGTTGTGCCTAGGTGGGGCTGCGGACGTGTTGATCTTCCGAGGCGGGCATGACCCAGAAAGTGTGTCCGCCAAATGGGATCAAGCGTGTTGGGTTATGTGGTGCACCCTGCAGGGAAGTTAATCTATTGAATAGGCGTGTCCCTCGGTAAAGGACGACCGGAGTTGTACCTTGACCTTATGACAACTAGAACCGGATACTTAATAAAACACACCCTTCCAAGTGCGGATACAACCCGGTGATTGCTCTCGAACAGGCGGACGAGGAGAGGATCGCGGGTAGGATTATGCTATGCGATGCTCTTGGAGATGCTCTTGGAGATGCTACTTGGAGATGCTACTTGGAGATGCTACTTGGAGGACTTCAATCTACTCTCTTCTACATGTTGCAAGACGGAGACTGCGAAGCGTAGTCTTCGATAGGACTAGCTATCCCCTCTTATTACGCATTCTGCGATTCAGTCCTTGATATGGCCTCCTTACACATATACCCATGCATATGTAGTGTAGTTCCTTGCTTGTAGTACTTTGGATGAGTACTCACGGTTGCTTTCTCCCCTTTTCCCCATTTCCTTTCTTTACGGTTGTCGCAACCAGATCTTCGGAGCCCAGAGCAGGACGCCACCGTCGGCATTTACTACTACTACTGGAGGTGCCTACTACTACATGCAGGCGGATTTACGGCGACGGAGTAGTTTAGGAGGATCCCAGGCAGGAGGCCTGCGCCTCTTTCGATCTGTATCCTAGTTTGTGCTAGCCTTCTTAAGGCAAACTTGTTTAACTTATGTCTGTACTCAGATATTATTGCTTCCGCTGACTCGTCTATGATCGAGCACTTGTATTCGAGCCCTCGAGGCCCCTGGCTTGTATTATGATGCTTGTATGACTTATTTTACTTTTAAAGTTGTGTTGTGATATCTTCCCGTGAGTCCCTGATCTTGATCGTACACGTTTGCGTGCATGATTAGTGTACGATTAAATCGGGGGCGTCACAAGTTGGTATCAGAGCCGACTGCCTGTAGGAATCCCCCTTCCACACTCCTTGGCCGAAGTCGAGTCTAGACATTGTAAAATTGTTTTACTAACATGGCTGTGCGGCCCATGGGCCCACGTCGCCATTTGGGTGGTATTAGGATCTTTTATTCCTCAACCTATACTCCGGGACTCTGTCATCTCTTCTATTCGGGTTAAATGGTTTTGTCTAAATCTAACACTAGGTTCTCGTAACTACTTTCTCCCGGAGAGCCCCTCACTCCAGATGATTGCTTGGTGCACTGAAGGATTCCAAAGATACCCTCTGATGTTCTCTCGAGACTTTGTGCCTGTTGCTTTTGCAATTCCCTACCACCGAAATATTCCTATGGATAAATACATACACCTGTCGTTCTTAGTTTTATCCCGAGTTGATCTTGCTCTCTATTGATATGAGAATACCTTGTGTCTATTGCCTTGCAGTTCCTTGCCACATGAGTACCCCCTACGGATAATTCCTCGCACTTACCGAGTATCCGCTCAACCCCACTGATCAAGTGTTTTGCAAAAGACTTCGAAATACCATTCGATCTTCCGAAATTCCTGAGCAGCCTATTGCTCTTGAAATTCTTGCTTGCTTTTATGGTTAATCCCATAAGTCTCGTAATCCTATTGGCATCCCTTTAATTTATCATTTTAAGTCTGTTGATTCAATATGTTGAGGATGCTCGCATCCTCCGTCGAATCCTGTAATTCATCCTTCCGGCTCAATGTCAGTTTGAACATGAGTTGGTTCTCAACCAATTAAATTGTCGTCGATTGTACCCCTAAGTTTATTCAACTTATCCATCCTTGATCAGAGCGTTTGCTCCTGACCCCTTGATTTGAAAATCATAATTCCTCTGTTATTTAAACGTTGAATTATTCAGATGTTCTATAAACCGACGCATTTGCATTCTTTCTTCCTTTGATTGGGTATCGATACTCACATCAGCTCCATTGTGGATCGCCATATCCACTGTTGGATTATTATCCGACAGTGTCCTTCATAATTAATCACCTTGTGAGTTCTTTCTCCGATACATAATGCCTTTGGTGAATTGTATCTTCTCCTTTTGCCAACCATGCCCTGCTTTCGAGCTGGCGATATTTACTCTTGAAGCTTGTAGTATATGTTCCTAAGAAGCCCCGATGGGTTGAACCTATGCCTTTTCTAATCTGTGTGAACCCGAAAGTTATACGGGTTATACACTACTGCCGCTTCGTCAGATAACTTTTCAGCTCTACAACTTCGATAACGAGAAGTGAATGGATGGTTATGCATTGAGGAAGTGGGAGTCGACCTTGAACCTTTGTGTTCATGCCTATGGAAACAATGTAGATCGTATCATTAAAGCTTCTCTTCAAATAAATATTTCATTGGTATAAGTTTATCTTATATCTGGGATCTGGCATTTTGAAATCATTGTTCCAGCCATGTTCTCCTTTAAATACCATTTCTCGGACAAGTTGAAGTACTTGTCTTCTGCAGATCTTTGCACCTGTCCAACCTTTACTTTGATCTACCATCGAGTATTACACTCTGGTATCTCGAAAATATCATGGGCGCATAACTTTTATGGGTTCTTCATCAACTGTTATTTCTCACCGATTCCAATTTTCCTAGGTTCTGGGTTGTCGTTAACCGAGAACACCGATATGTGAACCGAGTCTGCACTACGGTTCAATAACTCTAAGTAATCTTCGTTGCTTATGAGTTTATTAATCCTTCAAGTCAGTCCTAGCCTGGTCGGCTATATCATTATCGTACAACTTTTTAACTGTGCTACCTGGTCCTTAATCTTGGAGCACAACTTTCGATGATGAGCTAAGCTTACGTTGATCTTCCTCGTCCTATCAATTCTCCTTGAACAGCAAACTTGATTCCAAGTTTGTGTCGTACCCTTGGTTCCAATAACCTTTCGCTTCACCATTCATTTGACTTGATGTCATCGCTGATCGATTACATCTTGAAATCTCTCGACAAAGTGTGTCGTGATCATCATCAACCTTATGAGCTCTTCCAGGATATCAATTGAATTCATGATGAGAAATACCATCCTTGCCCTTGATGATCTGTGTTATCATCGACCACTTTATTGCCTTCCCACCAACACAAGCTTGTTCGTGTTTGGTGATATACCTTGAGTTCCTTGCTATCCAGTAATTGTCCTTCTTTACCATGGGACATTAACATCTCTTATGACCTCAATGTTGTGAGAATTTCACTACCTCTTGTGAACTCTTAATACAAGTGATACTTCTCACCATCACCATTCTTTCTTGGTCCCCGTGTTGATTCCAACAAGTGAACGGTGTTGTTTGGATTCTTTCCTTCTAGCAACCCTATTGCTTTCAAGTTAATGGTCGGCCGTTCATTCTTAGACTATTGATTATTGAATCACCATTCTGACATTGGTCGTGCAACCCAACCCATATTTCGGGCGCACCTTTCAACCAATGATTAATTGTGTATGTTTCCCTCAAGCATACATCATTATATCATTTGATCTGATAAATGTTATCTCCTTGTTCACAAAATTGTGGAGATCCATATTTGGGAAATCTCGAGGAATGGCCGCTGAGACCATCAGCCACCTCCTCATCCTCTCCTTGGTTTAGTGATGAACTCTTGTTTTGGGACTTGCTTCCATAGTTCATTTCCCGAGAATCTTACATTGTCATCGTGTCAATTTGTGTTGCACCTTTCTTCTCAGGCATCCTTAGTCTGAGGTATCCTAACACCGATCAGATCTGAATCTCAGTCAGATATGATGGTTGTAACATTTTTTCAAGAGTTATAACACTGGTCTTTTATGACCCGGTAAAGTGATGTCATGCCCAGCACACCTGGCCGAAGGACCTACTGTTATAGTTTCCTTATTAGCAAGGTTATCCATTCTTCCATGAGGAAATTGTAAGACTTATTCTATAAGTTGTCTCTGATGGATCCTTGGTGTTTCCAAAGTCTGATCTTCACCTGATGACCATGTCAATGCTATCTCAAAGCATGTCGGTTGTACTCTGATTTTCAACAAGAACATTTGAAGCCCAATGCTAAATGTTTCCTGCTCAATTATCCAAACACCTTTGTATGGGTAATGTCATGAAATTTCTCTCCCCTTACCTAGAGAGTTTTCTACATTATATCTTGTCACAGATATCATGCTTCATTTGTCCTTGGGAAGGAAATACCCCGAAATATGTGTTTTAACATATTTTCCTTTCCATTGTTCTGTTTAATCTGATAATCATATTTTCCTTTCCATTGTTTGGTTTAACCTTTCTTGTGATCTATATGACCTAAGCAACAATATCCCCCTGCTTATGTAAACACCTCGGTGTACAAATCTGTCGGGAAGACCCTCTTACTTTTGTTGATGACATTCCAGTAACCACCGATGGACGAGAACTTTGCCTATTGGTCCGCCTCGTTCAACGAGCAGGAAAATGGTTCTCTTCGTCCCTCGCCCTTGTTATCGATGTTGTTGCCGACATAACTGATAGGCTACCCTCTGACATGCCTTGCTTGCATGATCATGCAAGACGTCTCCGCCCTTCCTACTTTTAACCCACATGGTGGGCCCATAACCCACAATTCCACAGGATTGAAACCTGACTCTCCTGTACAACCTTTTGTCAAAGTTATTCCTCGCGCTTGACTTCATATGTAATTCACGGGCCACCTGCCTAGTGATCTATTATGGTATCAGACGCAATACTTATTCCCATTGCTCTGAAACCCTTTCACACTTCGTTTCAGGCAACGAACGATTGCCTATGCGCTTGAAACTTCTATTTTGCACCTTCTTACTTTGCTCTCGATATTTTCTTAAGTTTCAATTCGAGAGTTACTATCCGCCACCCTCCTTGATGTTCTCTACCAGATACGCGACCTTGTAGAGGCCAGTTCTTCCAAAGATACCACTAATCATTATTCATAAGGACGATGGAGATCTCGAAGAAAGGATGACGACTTGATCATGGTGACTTGAAACAGAGAAATGAAGACATCAACAAAAGGGATCAACTTCTTTGAAAGGGCAGCCAAGACCGAGAAGACTCGTTAGGTTGTTTGCTACCAGCACCTTTCCCCCGTACTCCACCGCTTAAATCTCGGGACAAGATTTCTTGTAGTGGAGGAGAATTGTGATGCCCGGATAATCAAGCTACAGTAATCCCCCACTAATGATGCTAAGTCATCACTGTTACTGTTGCTAATCTCACTTTGATTCAAAACCAATTCAAATTCAGTTTTTAAATTAAAGTCAAATAAATTATTTCTCCAAATAGTAAAACAAAAATGTTCGCTGGGCTGCAAATTTTCAGTAACTAAATGTCATGAGTGATTCAACATCATTTGAGGTAGCTAATTTCTCCAGGGAATTAAAGAAGTTCCAAATCAGCATTTTTAAATGCTTTTCCGTTTGTGAAAAATCCAAATCAATTCCAACTCCTCCCAAACCATTTGTGGCAGGTGCCAAATATTGTAATGTATTTATTTGGCCAAGTCCCACATTTTCCAAAACTCCTTTTGGCAGCTCAAATATTGCATAGCATTTATTTCAGTAAAAAGAAAAGAGCAAAAGAAAGGAAAAAGGAAAAGAGAGAAGCCACCCCACCCCTTTGCCACACCGGGCTTTAGCCCACCCCAACAAGCCGGCCCACCTTCCCCGCGCGGTCGATCCCCTCCCTCACTGCTCCTCCGACCGGGGCGCGTCCCCACGGACCGAAAGGCCACCAGTCTTGCCACGTCGCGAAGGAGGAAAGGCCGCCCCGGCGCCTCGGTTCCCCAGCCTCACTCCGCTCTCATCCACTTCTCCCCTCTCCGGCGTTCCCTCTCTAGTTCAGCCCCACTCTCAACGCCTCCGTCGCCATTGTTCTTTGTCGATCTCATGCCATCGCCGCCCCCACGCCGAGCTGGGAGGTCCCATGGAACCGCTGTCGTCGCCGTCTTCCTCGCCCACGAGCTCAAGCCCGAGCCACCGATCGTGCGGATCGAGCTTCATCTTCCTCGTCGCCGCCGGCGTTCTTCCTCAAGTTCGTCCAATCCTGCGCTCCTAAGCTTCCACGGGCCTACTTGTGCCTCCACGGTGAGCTCCTCCTCTGAATCCCCCTCGCCCCATTGTCGATCCGTCGCCGTGAACCGTGCTGCGCCGAGGCCGCCATGGCGGAGTTCGCGTCAGCGCGCACATCCACTCTGGCCTGCTTGCGTTGCTCCTCCTGCCGCTGCCGTCACGCGCGACCACGCACGCATTCGTCGCCTCCACTCCTCACAGACGTCGAGGCCGCCACTCGCGCGCTCCCCTTTAGCCGCCCGCTTCAGACATCCGCACACCGCGCCCCTGCTTGCTGCTGGCTTCGCCGTTCGCCCGGCTCGCCCGCCGTCGCCCACAGGTGCCGTGCCGCAGCCGCCAGCCTGCCGCATTATCTTGCTGTTCTGTCTTGCTGTTGCTTCTCGTCTTGCCGTGGCCTCGCGCCCGCTTCGCAGCTGCTCTATTTCGATGTCGTCTTCTTTGCTTTGCTATGTGCCATTGAATCTGCTGCTACTCCCGCTGCTGGCCGTCTGCTGCTGCTCTTATCTGCTAGCCGCCGCCGCTAGCGTTGCTTTAGTGCTGCTCTGCATCCTGCCGCTCGCCTCTGCTCTCTGCTCTGCCCCTAATCCCCACTTGCTGCTTGCTGTACTCTGCTAGCTCTTTGTCTTGCTAGCTAGCTTTTTTAGTTTTACATTGATTAATCCCTCTACAGCCCCTAATCTGCGGTTAAACAATTGTTAACAGGACTTAAAAAATATGGGAAGGTAGTATATTTGACAAACTCCATTTTATCCTTTGGACCAAATCCATTTGATGCATGGAATAAATCCTCGAAAATCACAAAATGCTATCTTTTATTAAGAGAAAACAGATGTGTGTGCGGTGTGGTGTGTGAGTGCGTGCGTGTGGCCGGCTGGGCTATGCCCAAGAGTGGCGTGCCCTTGCTTAGATTAGTATTACTAGGTGTGTGCGTTACGCTAAGTTAGTCTAATACTAGTAGATGACATGTAAGCCCCTTTAAAATAAGTTAGATTTAGTTATTTGTTTTGGTAATTAGTCTATGACATGTGGGTCACAACTGCCCTTTGACTAGTCAAAATTGACTTAGTCAATTCGGTTTAAGCTAAACATTATTATTTCAAAAAAATATTTAAAACTTTAGAAAATCATAATAAATAAACCGTAACTCGGATGAAAATACTTTCTACCTGAAAGTTGCTCAGAACGACGAGACAAATCCGGATACGCAGCCCGTTAAATCGCCACACATCCCTAGCATAGCAAACATGGAACTTTCCCCTCGGTCCGTTTGTCCGAAAACGCGAAACACCGGGAATACTTTCCCGGATGTTTCCCCCCTCGCCGGTATCACCTACCACTACGTTAGGTCACCCCTAGCACCGCTTATTGCCGCGTCTTGCTTTATGTTACATTTGGTTGCTCTGTTATTTATTGTGTTCCCCCTCCGTTACTTCTTTCCGGTAGACTCTGAGACCGGTGCCGATGTCCGCGTGTTCGACTACACCGAAGATGGCCCCTCCTTCTTGTCTGAACAACCAGGCAAGCCCCCCCCTTGATCACCAGATATCGCCTATTCTCCTCTATACTGCTTGCATTAGAGCAGTGTAGCATGTTACTGCTTTCCGGTAATCCTATTCTGATGCATAGCCTGACATTGTTGCTACATCTGTTGATACCTTACATGCAATCCTAAATACTTAGTATAGGATGCTAGTTTATCATCATTGGCCCTACATTCTTGTCAGTCTGCCTTGCTATACTATTGGGCCGTGATCACTCGGGAGGTGATCGCGGGTATATACTATACATACATATATCTTTGTCTGAGATGGTGACTAAAGTCGGGTCACTCGATGAGTACCCATAAGTGATTACGATAAGGGGCTGAAAGGACAGGTGGCTCCATCCCGGTAGAGGTGGGCTGGGTTCCCGACGGCCCCGATTGTTACTTTGTGGCGGAGCGGCAGGCAGGTTGAGACCACCTAGGAGGCAGGTGGGCTGGCCTGTTCGGCGTTCGCGGATACTTAACACGCTTAACGAGATCTGGGTATTTGATCCGAGTCGGCCATTTGGTCTATCGCACTAACCATCTACTTGGGAGTAGTTATGGGTATCCCAACATCGTGGTATCAGCGAAGCCTTCTTGGCGTCGGCGATTGAGTGGGCGACGCCGGATTGGAGCGTAAGCTTCGCACTTGTATTAAGGGGCTAGTTACGCTTCGGCCACAGACGCATAACGTCTTGTGTGTGCTCAGGCGATGGGCCCGGACCCTGCTGGCGCTTAGGTTTAGACCGGCGTCTTGACCTCTCTGTTGTGCCTAGGTGGGGCTGCGGCGTGTTGATCTTCCGAGGCCGGGCATGACCCAGAAAGTGTGTGCGGCCAAATGGGATCAAGCATGTTGGGTTATGTGGTGCACCCTGCAGGAAGTTAATCTATTGAATAGCCGTGTCCCTCGGTAAAGGGCGACCGGAGTTGTACCTTGACCTTATGACAACTAGAACTGGATACTTAATAAAACACACCCTTCCAAGTGCGAGATACAACCGGTGATCGCTCTCTAACAGGCGACGAGGAGAGGATCGCGGGTAGGATTATGCTATGCGATGCTCTTGGAGATGCTCTTGGAGATGCTACTTGGAGATGCTACTTGGAGGACTTCAATCTACTCTCTTCTACATGCTGCAAGGCGGAGGCGCGAGCGTAGTCTTCGATAGGACTAGCTATCCCCTCTTATTACGGCATTCTGCAGTTCAGTCCTTGATATGGCCTCCTTACACATATACCCATGCATATGTAGTGTAGTTCCTTGCTTGCGTAGTACTTTGGATGAGTACTCACGGTTGCTTTCTCCCCTTTTCCCCATTTCCTTTCTTTACTGTTTGTCGCAACCAGATCTTTGGAGCCCAGAGCAGACGCCACCGTCGGCATTTACTACTACACCGGAGGTGCCTACTACTACATGCGGGCCGACGATGACCGGGAGTAGTTTAAGAGGATCCCGAGGCGGGAGGCTGCGCCTCTTCGATCTGTATCGGTTTGTGCTAGCCTTCTTAAGGCAAACTTGTTTAACTTATGTCTGTACTCAGATATTATTGCTTCCGCTGACTCGTCTATGATCGAGCACTTGTATTCGAGCCCTCGAGGCCCCTGGCTTGTATTATGATGCTTGTATGACTTATTTTACTTTTAGAGTTGTGTTGTGATATCTTCCCGTGAGTCCCTGATCTTGATCGTACACGTTTGCGTGCATGATTAGTGTACGATTAAATCGGGGGCGTCACAAAGCGCTATCGTTTAACGCCCCTAGCTAGGCATAAAAACACGAATAGATCTAGGTATTGCCATCTTCTCCCTTTTGGTGATAAAGAGACAATTTCTTATCTAAAGCACTTATCTTTCTATTTTGTGAAAGCACGTGGCCATTAATGGTAGAAGAAAGATTAAGCACACTATGAAAATTTGCATCTAAGCTAGCCTTCATCTCTTTGATAATTTCATTCTGATAAAAACACAAAAGAGAGGTGGATTCAAACTTTTCACTCATGGGGTGCCCAAATATAGCTTTCATCTTTTCGTAGGTATCGATGGCATACCCCTCAAGAAAACGTTCTTAAAAAATAGAATCCAAAACTTGCTTGAAAGAAGAGGGTAAGCCAACATAAAAACTTTTTAAGTATATCTCAATTGGATATTGGGGCACATAGCCGGGTCGGATCCTTAATAGCCTATCCCAAGCATATTTCAAAGATTCATCAAGCAAATAACAAAAAATTCTGGGGTCATCTTCATCAAAATTATTCAAACTCTCATCAATAATCCCGGTAGGTCTTTCCATATCATCTTATTTATGAGCTTAGAGAGGACAGAGGGACTATCCAAAGTATTAAAACCCGGGAGAAAACCCTTAACCCCTTTTGATTCAGCCATGGTGATAGATAGGCAAACTTAAACAAACAAGAGAACAACGAAAGAAGGTAAAGGTTTTCGAAAATCATTTTAGAAGTGGGGGAGAGGAAAACGAGAGGCGAATGGCAAATAATGTAATGCGAGGGCGAAGAGTTTATGATGGGTACTTGGTATGTCTTGACTTGACGTAGATCTCCCTGGCAACGGCGCCAGAAATCCTTCTTGCTACCTCTTGAGCATGCGTTGGTTTTCCCTTGAAGAGGAAAGGGTGATGCAACAAAGTAGCGGAAGTATTCCCTATGTTTTGAAAACCAAGGTATCAATCCAGTAGGAGACAACGCACAAGTCACCTAGTACCTGCACAAACAATCAAGAACCTTGCAACCAACGCGATAGAGGGGTTGTCAATCCCTTCACGGTCACTCGCAAAAGTGAGATCTACTAAAGATAGTAAAGTAAATATTTTTGGTATTTTTGTTGTATAGATTGGAAAGTAAAGATTGCAAAATAGTAAATGAGATGCAATATAATGGAAAAGAGATGTAATATAATAGAAAAGAGATCCGGGGGCCATAGGTTTCACTAGTGGTTTCTCCTCAAGATAGCATGTATTACGGTGGGTGAACAAATTACTGCCGAGCAATTGATAGAAAAGTGCATAATTATGAAGACATCTGAGGCAATGATCGTGAATATAGGCATCACGTCCCTGTCAAGTAGACCGAAACAATTCTGCATCTACTACTATTACTCCACACATCGACCGCTATCCAGCATGCATCTAGAGTATTATGTTCATAATAACGGAGTAACGCATTAAGCAAGATGACATGATGTAGAGGGATAAACTCAAGCAATATGATATAAACCCTATCTTTTTATCCTTGATGCCAACAATACAATATGTGCCTTGCTGCCCCTACTGTCACTGAGAAAGGACACCGCAAGATTGAACCCAAAGCTAAGCACTTCTCCCATTGCAAGAAAGATCAATCTAGTAGGCCAAACTAAACCGATAATTCAAAGAGACCTGCTGTAATGCCCACGATGCGGCTATATCTCCCACGTGTCAAGGCACGACTTAGAGGCATAACCGCATTGTGGTTGTTTCGCAAGAAGGATCATCTTCACACAATCCCATGTAATGAACAAGAAAGGGATAAAGAGTTGGCTTACAATCGCCACTTCACACAAGTACTTAAATAAATCATACATCAATCAGAGCACACACATAGGTCCGTCTACGGACAAATCCAAAAGAAAGAAGACAACCCCAAATGCTAGATCCCCGATCGTCCCGACTGGGCTCCACAACTGATCATCCGGAAAAGAAACATAGTAACGACCAAGATCCTCATCGAACTCCCAACGAGCTCGGTTGCATCACCTGCACTGGTATCATCGGCACCTGCAACTGTTTGGTAGTATATTGTGAGTCACGAGGACTCAGCAATCTCAAAACCCACAAGATCAAGACTATTTAAGCTTAAGGATAGGACAAGGTAATGAGATGGAGTTGCAGCAATTGATAAGCAAAATATGGTGGCTAACAGGCGAGTACAAGAGTAGGAAGAGAAAGTATGCAATGGTCGTCATCTAGAAGTGATCATGAAGACAACTTACGTTCAATCATAACCCAAACCGTGTTCACTTCCCGGACTCAGTCAAGAAGAGACCATCATGGCTACACATGCGGTTGATGCATTTTAATTAAGACAAGTGTCAAGTTCTCTACAACCGGATATAAACAAATTCCCATCTGCCACTTAACGCAGGCACGGATCTCAAAAGTTTATACCCAGCAGGGGTGTCCCAACTTAGCCCATCACAAGCTCTCACGATCAGCGAAGGATATTCCTTCTCCGGGGAAGACCTGATCAGTCTCGGAATCCCGGTTACAAGACATTTCGACAATGGTAAAACAAGACCAGCAAGACCGTCCGATGTGCCGACAAATCCCGATAGGAGTCGCACGTATCTCGTTCTCAAGGCACACCGGATGGGCCAAACGCCGGGTTGGCATAGACCCTGGTTGCCCAGGGGGCGCCGGACATCGCCCGGTTCGGACCAACAATTGGAGAAGCACTGGCCCGGGGGGGGGGGGTTAAAAAAAGATGACCCTCGGGCCCGCGAAAACCCAAGGGAAAGTTAGTAGGTTGTTAGGAAAATGTAAAACCAAGGTTGGGCCTTGTTGTTGGAGTTTTATTCAAAGCGAACTGTCAAGGGGTTCCCATAAACCCGACCGCGTGAGGGACGCAAAAATGAAGGAACATAACACCGGTATGACGGAAACTAAGGCGGCAAGAATGGAACAAAATACCAGGCATAAGGCCGAGCCTTCCACCATTTACCAAGTATATAGATGCATTGATTAAAATAAGAGATATTGTGATATACCAACATAATCATGTTCCAACATGGAGCAATCTTCAACTTCACCTGCAACTAACAACGCTATAAGAGGGGCTGAGCAAAAGCGGTAACTTAGCCAAACAACGGTTTGCTAGGAAGGTGGGTTAGAGGCTTGACATGGCAATATGAGAGCCATGGTAAACAAGTGATAGCTAGCGCTGGATAGCGATAGAACGAAGCAACTAGCAAGCAAAGATAGAAGTGATATCGAGGGTAATGGTCATCTTGCCTGAGATCCCGTAAGGAAGAAGAACGAGTCCAAGAAGAAGATAAACGGACGTAGTCGAACGAACCCTCACAACTCTGGAATGAAACCAAAGCTACCGAGAGAAGCAAACCGGAAACAAGCAAACAACATGGTAAACAACCATCACATAAACATGGCATGATGCACAATCAAGTATGATGCATGTCCGGTTTAGTGAGGCAGGACATGGCAATATATGATACGTCTCCGTCGTATCTATAATTTTTGATTGTTCCATGCCAATATTATTCACTTTCATATACTTTTTGGCAACTTTTTATATTATTTTTGGGACTAACCTATTGATCCAGTGCCTAGTGCCAGTTCCTATCTGTTGCATGTTTTATGTTTCGCAGAATATCCATATCAAACGGAGTCCAAACGGGATAAAAACGGACGGAGCTTATTTTTGGAAAATATGGAAAATCCCGGAAGAAAAATCAACGCGAACCAGTGCCCGAGGTGGTCACGAGGCAGGGGGCGCGCCTGCCCCCCTGGGAGTGCCCCCTACCCTCGTGAGCCCACCGTAAGGCGGTTGACGCTCTTATTTTGCCGCAAGAAAGCTAATATTCGGTAAAAAATCAAGGCGAAGGTTTCAGGCCAATCGGAGTTACGGATCTCCATATATACACGAAACGGTGAAACATAGCCAAAACAGAACGCAGAAACAGGGAGATAGATCCAATCTCGGACCCAAGCCATGGGAGCCAAGGAACAGAGGGGAAACCCTTCTCCCATCTATGGAGGAGGTCAAGGAAGAAGAAGAAGAAGGGGGGCCCTCTCCCCCTTGCTTCCGGTGGCACCGGAACGCCGCCGGGGGCCATCACCATCACCGCGATCTTCACCAACACTTCCGCCATCTTCACCAACATCTCCATCACCATCCTCCTTCTATCTACAGCGGTCCACTCTCCCGCATCCCGCTGTACCCTCTACTTGAACATGGTGCTTTATGCTTCATATTATTATCCAATGATGTGTTGCCATCCTATGATGTCTAAGTAGATTTCTATTGTCCTATCGGTGATTGATGAATTGCTATGATTGGTTTGAGTTGCATGTTTCATTGCTGCTGTCCTACCGTGCCCTCCGTGTCGCGCAAGTGTGAGGGATTCCCGCTGTAGGGTTTGCAATATGTTTATGATTTGCTTATGGTGGGTGGCTTGAGTGACAGAAGCACAGACCCGAGTAACTAGGTTGTTTGCGTATGGGATAAAGGGGATTTGATACTTTAATGCTACGGTTGGGTTTTACCTTCATGAATATTTAGTAGTTGCGGATGCTTGCTACAGTTCCAATCATAAGTGCATATAATTCCAAGTAAGGGATGATATGTTAGCTTATGCCTCTCCCTCAAATAGAATTGCAATAGCGATTACGGGTCTAGTAATGTAGTCAATTGCTTAGGGACAATTCCACAACTCCTACCACCACTTTTCCACACTCGCTATATTTACTTTGTTGCTTCTTTATCTTAACAGCCCCTAGCTTTTATTTACGTGCTCTTTATTATCTTGCAAACCTATCCCAAAAACACCTACAAAGTACCTCTAGTTTCATACTTGTTCTAGGTAAAGCGAACGTCAAGCGTGCGTAGAGTCGTATCAGTGGCCGATATGACTTGAGAGAGTATTTGTTCTACCTTTATCTCCTCATTGGGTTTGACAGTCTTACTTATCGAAAGAGGCTACAACTATCCCCTATACTTGTGGGTTATCAAGACCTTTTTCTGGCGCCGTTGCCGGGGAGTCATAGCGTGGGGTGAATATTCTCGTGTGTTCTTGTTTGCTTTATCACTAAGTAAATTTTATTTGCTGTTCTAAGTTGTTCTCTATCTTTAGTTATGGATGTGCAAAATACCAAAAAAATTAGGTGTACTTGCTACTCATGGAGATGGGGTAACTCCTAAAACCCTCGATTCTCTTTATGCGGAAGATATTATGTACTACTTTTATAATCTTGAGAAAACTCCATTCAACTTTATAATGGGAGACACGTTGGATCAACGTGAATACTTTAGGGATTATTGCTCGACACAGAAAGGGAAACTATTATGGGATCAATTTATTATGTTGCGTTGGTATGCCTGGAATCTATGCTTGAGATATGATATTACTTGTTGCTCTAGGATGAAGGCTCCACACCTTCCCTTTTCATGCAAATTTAATTATAATGAAACCTTAGCTTCTTATGCTAATGGTATATATGATTACTATGATGTGGAACAAATAGAAGAATTTGTTGCTTTTAAGGCTGCTTATGAAATTGATCTTTGTTTGAAAAGTATGAAGCTTTAGATGATGATGCTTATAGGCCTGAAAATCTTGCTATACTTAGCTATGAAAATTATGAATACAATTACTATGTTAATGCATTTATTGAGAAAGTCTCCGCTGTCCAAGAAGAGACTAATATTTTGCAGGAAGCTATGGAAGAAGAAATTGATGAAACAATGAGCTCATTGGATGAAAAAGATGATGAGGAGAGCGAAGAACAAAAGGAGGAAGAGCGGATTAGCTACCCGTGCTCACCTTCTAATGAGAGTAACCCTCCAACTCATACATTATCTAATTCCCCTTCGTGCTTACCGAAGAATGATTGCTATGATCCCTTGAATTGTCTGAAATATCCCTTTTTGATGATGCTTGCTATGCTTGTGGCAAGATGCCAATATGAATTATGCTTATGGAGATGAACTTGCTATAGTTCCTTCTGTTAAACATGAAATTGTTGCTATTGCACCCACGCATGATAGTCCTATTATCTTTTTGAATTCTCCTACCTACACTATATCGGAGAAGCTTGCACTTATTAAGGATTATATTGATGGGTTGCCTCTTACTACTACACATGATGATTTTGATGAATATAATATGCATGTGCTTGCTGCTCCGACTTGCAATTATTATGAGAGAGGAACTATATCTCCACCTCTCTATGTTTCCCACACGATAAAATTGCAAGAAACTGTTTATACTATGCATTGGCCTTTACTATGTGTGCATGAATTGTTCTTTTATGACATGCCGATGCATAGGAAGAGAGTTAGACTTCGTTGTTGCATGATATATGTTACTTTGTGCTCACTACTAAATTACAAATCATTATTAATTAAAATTAGCTTTGATATACCTTGGGATCCGGGTGGATCCATTACTTGAGCACTAAATGCCTAGCTTAATGGCTTTAAAGAAAGCGCTCCGAGGGAAACAACCCGGAAGTTTTAGAGAGTCATTTATTTCTGTTGAGTTCTTTCATATAGTTTAAAAACAACGAAAATAAAGTGGGGAACCCAAAACTTTTCAAAAAGAGAAGTGAAAATGAGAGAGACGAGCATTGTGAAAGTGGGGGACGTCCTTGAACTTTGTTCATGCCCATGGGAACTTTGTGAATCTTAATTACAGAAAATTTTCATCAAAAATAATTATCCCCTTGTATATTTCCATTGTATTATAAAAATAATGTGCCAAGGTTTGCCGTTAGGATGTTTACAATGCTTGTTGGTTTGTACGGTGCAGGACAGAAACTTTAGCTGTAGTGCACGATTTTGCATTTTTAACTGGAAAGTCAATTGGTTCTGATTCCTTTTGCACTGTCTTGCTATACACATTGTTTATTTTTAGTAATTTGTGTAGAATTTGTGGGGTACCAGAAGTATGGTGGATGTTCATATTTCTACAGACTGTTCTGTTTTTGACAGATTCTGTTTTTGATGCATAGTTTGCTTGTTTTGATGAATATATAAATTTATATTAGTGGATTAAGCCATGGAAAAGCTATATTACAGTAGACACAATGCAAAAACAAAATATGAATTGGTTTGCAACAGTACTTAGAGTGGTGATTTGCTTTAAAATACTAATGGATCTTACCGAGTTTTCTGTTGAAGTTTTGTGTGGATGTAGTGTCTAACCGAGGATGTTTCGATGTGAGAAGAAGGAAGAGAGGCAAGAGCTCAAGCTTGGGGATGCCCGAGGCACCCCAAGTAATTATTGAAGGAGACTCAAGCGTCTAATCTTGGGGATTCTGGGGAGACATCCCCTCTTTCTTCAACAAGTATCGGTATGTTTCAGATTCGTTTTGTTCATGCATTATGTGCAAGTCTTGGAGCGTCTTTTGCAATTAGGTTTTTATTTTTCTTTTATGCACCATGCTGGTATGAAATAGTCCTTGGTTGATTTATAGAATGATCATTGCACTTCACTTAAATCTTTTGAGTGTGGCTTTATAGAATGCTTCATGTGCTTCACTTATATCATTTGAAGTTGGATTGCCTGTTTCTCTTTACATAGAAAACCGCCATTTGTAAAATGCTCTTTTGCTTCAATTATATTTGTTAGAGTGTGGGCATATCTTTTGTAGAAATAATTAAACTCTCTTGCTTCACTTATATCTTTTTAGAGAGATGATAGGAATTGGTCATTCACATGGTTAGTCATAAAATCCTACATAAACTTGTAGATCGCTGAATATGATATGTTTGATTCCTTGCAATAGTTTTGCAATATAAAGGCGGTGATATTAGAGTTATGCTAGTGGGTGGTTGTGGATTGTAGAGACACTTGTGTTGAGGTTGGCAAGTCCCGTAGCATGCACGTATGGTAACCATTGTGTGACAAATTTGAAGCATGGGGTGTTTCTTTGACTGTCTTCCTTATGAGTGGCGGTCGGGGATGAGCAATGGTCTTTTCCTACCAATCTATCCCCCTAGGGGCATGCGTAGTAGTACTTTGCTTCGAGGGCTAATAAACTTTTGCAATAAGTATATGAGTTCTTTATGACTAATGTGAGTCCATGGATTATACGCACTTCTACCTTTCCATCATTGCTAGCCTCTTCGGTACCGTGCATTGCCCTTTCTCACCTCGAGAGTTGGTGCAAACTTCACCGGTGCATCCAAACCCCGTGATATGATACGCTCTATCACACATAAGCCTCACTATATATTCCTCAAAACAGCCACCATACCTACCTATCATGGCATTTCCATAGCCATTCCAAGATATATTGCCATGCAACTTCCATCATCATCATATTCATGACTTGAGCATTCATTGTGATATTGCTTTGCATGATCGTAAGATAGCTAGCATGATGTTTTCATTGCTTGTCCATTTTTTGATGTCATTGCTACGCTAGATCATTGCACATCCCGGTACACCACCGGAAGCATTCATATAGAGTCATATATTTGTTCCAGTATCGAGTTGTAAGTAAATAAAAGTGTGATCATCATCATTATTAGAGCATTGCCCCCCAAAAAGGGCCAAAAATAAGGCCAAAGAAGAAAAAAAAGAAAAATAAAAAAGGAAAATAAATAAAAAGGGGCAATGTTACTATCTCTTTTTCCACACTTGTGCTTCAAAGTAGCACCATGTTCTTCATGTAGTGAGTCTCATATCTTGTGCTTCAAAGTAGCACCATGTTCTTCATATAGATTATCTCATATGTTGTCACTTTCATATACTAGTGGGAATTTTCATTATAGAACTTGGCTTGTATATTCCGACGATGGGCTTCCTCAAATGCCCTAGGTCTTCATGAGCAAGCAAGTTGGATGCACACCCACTTAGTTTCTTTTGTTGAGCTTTCATACACTTATAGCTCTTAGTGCATCAATTGCATGGCAATCCCTACTCCTCGCATTGACATCAATTGATGGGCATCTCCATAGCCCGTTGATTAGCCGCGTTGATGTGAGACTTTCTCCTTTTTTGTCTTTTCCACATAACCTCCATCATTATATTCTATTCCACCTATAGTGCTATATCCATGGCTTGCGCTCGTGTATTGCGTGAGGGTTGAAAAAGCTGAAGCGCATTAAAAAGTATGAACCAATTGCTCGGCTTGTCATCGGGGTTGTGCATGATGGGTGTATTTTGTGTCACGAAAATGAAGCATGGCCAAACTATATGATTTTGTAGGGATAAGCTTGCTTTGGCCTTGTTGTTTTGAAAGGACATGATTGCTTTATTGGTACGCTCGAAGTATTATTGTTTTTATGTCAAATGATAGACTATTGCTTTGAATCACTGGTGTCTTAATATTCATGCCATGATTAGACATATGATCAAGATTATGCTAGGTAGCATTCCACATCAAAAATTATTCTTTTTTATCATTTACCTACTCGAGGACAAGCAGGAATTAAGCTTGGGGATGCTGATATGTCTCCGTCGTATCTGTAATTTTTGGTTGTTCCATGCCAATATTATTCACTTTCATATACTTTTTGGCAACTTTTTATATTATTTTTGGGACTAACTTATTGATCCAGTGCCCAGTGCCAGTTCCTGTCTGCTGCATGTTTTATGTTTCACAGAATATCCATATCAAATGGAGTCCAAACGGGATAAAAACGGATGGAGCTTATTTTTGGAAAATATGGAAAATTCCGGAGGAAAAATCAACGCGAACCAGTGCCCGAGGTGGTCATGAGGTAGGGGGGCGCGCCTGCCCCCCTGGGCGCGCCCCCTACCCTCGTGAGCCCACCGTAAGGCGGTTGATGCTCTTCTTTTGCCGCAAGAAAGCTCATATTCGAAAAAAATCACGGCGAAGGTTTCAGGCCAATCGGAGTTACGGATCTCCATATATACGAAGCGGTGAAAGCAGGCCAAAGCAGAGCGCAGTAAGCAGAGAGATAGATCCAATCTCAGAGGGGCTCTCGCCCCTCCCAAGCCATGGGAGTAAATGAACAGAGGGGAAACCCTTCTCCCATCTAGGGAGGAGGTCAAGGAAGAAGAATAAGGGGGGCCCTCTCCCCCTTTCTTCCGCTGGCGCCAGAACACCGCCGGGGGCCATCATCATCACCGCGATCTTCACCAACACCTCCGCCATCTTCACCAACATCTCCATCACCTTCCCCCTTCTATCTACAGCGGTCCACTCTCCCGCATCCCGCTGTACCCTCCACTTGAACATGGTGCTTTATGCTTCATATTATTATCCAATGATGTGTTGTCATCCTATGATGTCTGAGTAGATTTCTATTGTCCTATCGGTGATTGATGAATTGCTATGATTGGTTTGAGTTGCATGTTTTATTGGTGCTTTCCTATTGTGCCCTCTGTGTCGCGCAAGCGTGAGGGATTCTCGCTGTAGGGTTTGCAATATGTTTATGATTTGCTTATGGTGGGTGGCGTGAGTGACAGAAGCACAGACCTGAGTAAGTAGGTTGTTTGCGTATGGGATAAAGGGGACTTGATACTTTAATGCTATGGTTGGGTTTTACCTTCATGAATCTTTAGTAGTTGCAGATGCTTGCTAGAGTTCCAATCATAAGTGCATAAAATTCTAAGTAAGGGATGATATGTTAGCTTATGCCTCTCCCTCAAATAGAATTGCAATAGCGATTACCGGTCTAGTAACGTAGTCAATTGTTTAGGGACAATTCCACAACTCCTACCACCACTTTTCCACACTTGATATATTTACTTTGTTGCTTCTTTATCTTAACAGCCCCTAGCTTTTATTTACGTGCTCTTTATGATCTTGCAAACCTATCCCAAAAACACTTACAAAGTACCTCTAGTTTCATACTTGTTCTAGGTAAAGCGAACGTCAAGCGTGCGTAGAGTCGTATCAGTGGCCGATAGGACTTGAGAGAGTATTTGTTCTACCTTTATCTCCTTGTTGGGTTCAACACTCTTACTTATTGAAAGAGGCTACAACTATCCCCTATACTTGTGGGTTATCAATATACACAAAAAAACTACAAATTAAGTGGAGCTCAATATGCAACGAGTTGCATATTGACAAAACACCACATTCGAATTATTTAGTTCGCTCTTGTTTAGGTACAACAATATTAAATGTTGTTAAACATGGCAAGAGGTGAAACATAAGTATACTAACTATTTAGGCAAGTTTAAATGAGGCCGGAAACAACAAACAACAATTTCGGAAAATCCCCATGTGCATAATTTGAGTTTGGTATTGTTCTGCCTATTACATAAGTTTAGAGTTGTTAAACATGCAAAGTAAGTGCACCAAGTTAAACTAGGCATTTTCCACCCCATTTACAAATAAAGTTTATTAAAATTGGAGCTACGGTTATTTAGTTATGAAATAAATCATTTTAACATGGCATTTATGCAAAAATAAACAAACCACAAGTTTAAACATTTTAAACATGGATGAAAGTGGCATAACGTGAAACTAGATGAAATCCTAAGCATTTTACATATATAAATTATTTACATATGATGCACCACTTGTTCGTTATTAAATGCATTAACTCTAGTTTTTTTTTGCAAAACTGTAATTCACTGGATAATTACTAAATTCACCGGAGGAAAAAAAAACAAGAACTAGGACGAATCTAACTGGCCCAACAGTGCATAGGGGGGTTGGGCAGCTCACCATGGGGAGGAAAGCAGAGAGATACGGCAAACATGCGGGAGGAGATGAGGGAACCGACGGGGTGGCGCAGGCAAGGCCGGAGGAGGTCGTCAGGGAGCTATTGTGGGGTGCTCATCTCCTGTGCGGCTTGGGTGTGAGGGGGTCAGGAGGTCGAGGAGACAGGGGCGCGTCGGGGTGGCCTAAAGGTTGAGGTCGCCGGTGGGTTCGTGGGACGTAGCACGGGCACAGCCGCATCCTCCTGGACTGCTGGAACGAGCACGCTTGGAGACTCCGAGTTGCGTGGGCCGAGCTCGGGATGGCCATGGCGCTGGAGCAACTGTTGAGGTATGATACGTCTTCGTCGTATCTATAATTTTTGATTGTTACATGCCAATATTCTACAACTTTCATATAATTTTGGCAACTTTTTATACTATGTTTTGGGACTAACATATTGATCCAGTGCCCAGTGCCAGTTCCTGCATGTTGCATGATTTATGTTTCGCAGAAACCCCATATCAAACGGAGTCCAAACGGGATAAAAATGGACGGAGAATTATTTTTGAATATTTGTGATTTTTGGGAAGTAAAATTAATGCGAGACGGTGCCCGAGGTGGCCACGAGATAGGGGCCCACACCCACTGCAGGTGGGCGCACCCCCCACCCTCCTGGGCCACTCCTAAGGCGGTTGATGCCCTTCTTTGGCCGCAAGAAAGCTAATTTTTGGAAAAAGATCTGGGCGAAGGTTTCAATCCAATCGGAGTTATGGATCTCTGGATATAAAAGAAACGGTGCCAGGGCAGAATCAGAGAACGCAGAAACAGAGAGAGACAGAGAGACATATCCAATCTCAGAGGGGCTCTCGCCGCTCCCACGCCATGGGAGCCAAGGACTAGAGGGGAAATCCTTCTCCCATCTAGGGAGAAGGTCAAGGAAGAAGAAGAAGAAGAAGGGGGGCTCTCTCTCCCCCTTGCTTCCGGTGGCGCCGGAGCGCTGCCGGGGGCCATCATCATCACCGCGATCTTCACCAACACCTCCATCATCTTCACCAACATCTCCATCACCTTCCCCCATCTATATCCAGCGGTCCACTCTCCCGCAACCCGCTATACCCTCTACTTGAACATGGTGCTTTATGCTTCATATTATTATCCAATGATGTGTTGCCATCCTATGATGTCCTAGTAGATTTTCGTTGTCCTATCGGTGATTGATGAATTGCTATGATTGATTTGAATTGTATGTTTTATTATTGGCGCTGTCCTATTGTGCCCTCCGTGTCGCGCAAGCATGAGGGATTCCCGCTGTAGGGTTTGCAATATGTTCATGATTTGCTTATGGTGGGTGGCGTGAGTGACAGAAGCAGAGACCCGAGTAAGTAGGTTCTTTGCGTATGGTATAAAGAGGACTTGATACTTTAATGCTATGGTTGGGTTTTACCTTAATGATCTTTAGTAGTTGCGGATGCTTGCTCGAGTTCCAATCACAAGTGCATATGATCCAAGAAGAGAAAGTATGTTAGCTTATGCCTCTCCCTTAAATAGAATTGCAATAGTGATTACCGGTCTAGTAATGTAGTCAATTGCTTAGGGACAATTTCACAGCTACTACCACCACTTTTCCACACTCGCTATATTTAATTTATTGCTTCTTTACCTAAACAGCCCCTAATTTATATGTACGTGCTCTTTATTATCTTGCGAACCTATCCAACAACACCTACAAAGTACTTCTAGTTTCATACTTGTTCTAGGTAAAGCGAACACTAAGCATGTGTAGAGTCATATCAGTGGCAGATAGGACTTGAGAGAATATTTGTTCTACCTTTAGCTCCTCATTGGGTTCGACACTCTTACTTATCGAAAGAGGCTACAATTATCCCGTATACTTGCGGGTCATCAAGGTACAGAGAGAAGAAGAGATTAGGGAGGGAGAGATGCAGGGAAGAGGGAACGGAAGGAGAGGGTTGTGAGGGGCTGGCTTGGTCGTGAATCATTGGTGGAGCAGCTTGCCGAGGACGGCGGCAGACGAACTGGAGGGGCGGCGTGGGGCTTGAGCACCGACTGTAGTGTAGATCGAGCATGAGGTGCTCGTGGAGGGATCGAGCGGGAGGACCTTGGGGCCTCGGTTGCGGGATTGGGTGGATAGAGGGGAGGAGGTTGTTGGCCCGATCGGGAAATCGAGGGAGAGTCGGGCTGTGGTGGTTGGTGGGATGGGGATCCCGATGAAGTAGGGAATCGGCGGTGATGGGACAAGCTCCCGAGGAACAAGGGAGAGTGTGTGGCGGTGGCGGGGAGGATTAGATAGATGGATGGGACAGGGCTAGGGTTAGACTACTATTTATAGCATTGGATTTTGGATAGGGCTATTTGGACTCTCCGATTAAAATCTAACGGTCGAGATAAATAGGCTAGGACAGTCCAAATAAGAAACCAAAGATATTTGAGGGATACTTGGGGATGATCCGGATGCATTGGTCATGACCGAGCGGGTCGGGTTCGGGACAACTTTCGGACGCGCGCGAGGGGTCTGAGTATAGAGGGGGTCAGACGGTCAGACAAGAGGGAATCGAAAACCCAGTTGGACTCGGATCGGTCAATGAAGGCAAGGGGGGAACGCGACAACTACGGATGGATGCAGGCTTTAAGAAAACATTTAGATGCAATGCACATGATGCTATGAGATGAGATGCATGACATGAACAAAATGCAAAACAAAAGACAAAAACCCAACCACGAAGGAAATATCACAACACATTGCCGGAAATGGCAAGAGTTGGAGTTATAATAATGGAAAGTTACATCCGGGGCATTACAACACTGCACCACTACAAGAGGATCTCGTCTGGAGATCTAGGATGGCGCCGGAGAGAAATGGAAGAGGAAGAGAAGAGGTAAAACTAAGTTGCTTCTTTAACAAATGATGAAAAGAATCCTTGATGAACCACCATGTAGAGCCTCCATCAAGAACTCCGGTAATAAAAGAATGATCAAACGAAACGAAAGTTGAAAACACAAGGTGAAGCCTTGCGATTATTTAGATGGAGCTTCACGGCGAGATAATGCGGAAAACTTGGAACTCCGGAAAAGAAAAGATGAAGCATCTCGAACCAAGAAATGTGACATGATGAACAACTCTGGAAAGAAGAAACTAGATCACTTGGATGAAACAATAATAAGAATTATGTCATGCGTATCCTTCACCAATTTAAGTTGATGAGAAACAACGGATTTGGCATACTACTTATTCTCATTGAAAAATGATTACAGATAGAGATATAGCGCAAACTTGAGGAAGGTCTTCAACAACCACCGGTAGGATTGAAACAAAGAAAGAACGAATGAATTGATACGATAACGAAGGAAGAGAAATCTTGAACGAACCACCGTAAGAATGGAAATGAGGGTAGCGAAGGCACAATTCACCGGGAAGAATTGGAAAACGAATGAAGATACTTGAGGGGATTTAGATACATGAGAACGAAGAGATGAACTGATTAGAGGATATTTGAACGATGCACCGGAAGAATTGGAGAACGACAACTACACGCTGAGAATGAAGAATTATGACATGATGGCCTTCGGAGGAAAGAAACGGAAACAACTCATGAAATGCTCTGGATGGGTGAAAAGAATTCTCACAATCGAAAACAATTACGAGAGGATGGCATCAAGCTTGAACTACGCATCTTTGGAAGAATGGGCAAGGATTTAAGAGGAACTCTTCTTCGGTCTTCAAATTTCCGAGAATGACGACGAGAAACACCACCATAAATGGTTGAGATACTCCGGGAGAATGAAAATAAAGAGGTTGAGCCAACAATGAAAAATATTTTGAAATTGATCTTGGAAAACATTTGACTGATGAAATTCATTCTTACGTCAAACTTCAAAAAGAATTTGGGAAGGCTCCAGGAAAATTAGAAGAGTTAGGTAAGATCCTGGGGAAAGACTTGTGGGTTAGGGCCCACTCGAAAGAACACCATTGAAGGATTGCTTGAAATAGAGATTGCACCGGTAGAATTAAATAGCTTGAATGAGAGAAAAACCTCGAAATAACTCAAACGGATTAAGAATGGAAACATGATTCTTATGAGATATCTTTAGCACTCCGGATATGAATAGAGAGAGGTGGACGATTATGAGATGCACCGGCATGGGATAGCATTTGAAACGAGGAAAGGGATATGATCAACACCGAAAGCTTGAGTTAAATCCATCGGAAAAGAATACGAGAATGAAGAATGATGAACTTGAAGCTCGTGAGCATCTTCACGAGGGATCACCGAATCAGAACATTGATTGAAAAGAGTGAAGAGACTTCACATGAATAAATGGATACTTGATTAATATATGAGTCCTTGAAGAAAAGGATGGGGGGCGGGAAAACAAAGACAACTTGGGACAGATGAAACAAACACCGTTGAGAAAACTTAGAATTGATCTCGCAAATGTTGAAATGATAGGATCCACTTGAAGAGAAGCACGCCGGTCTGTAAAAAATTAACATGACGACCTCGATGATCAAGAAGGATTAGTATGCACATAGCAATATGAGAACACCATTTAGGAAAGGTATGGATTCAACATTTGACTTCGAAGCAACTCGAATACCAGAAATAAAACAAAACAAAAGATTTGGCTTGCAAGCCGGAAACAAACATATGGTAGAGATTTCGTCCAAAGTTTTTGTGGTGGGGCCCACATGGGCTCGATCGTAAAACACCATCATGTAGAAGGCAGTGCACATGACATACGAAGCGTCCCCGAGTCAGCATAGCCAAGGACTCATTAAGACACACCAAGACCACTATAAAAACGACCGTGGATGGGCGGACCACTAGACGTCGAACCCCAATCTCATATCATGCATCTGTCGGAAAGAAAAAAACTAGAGCTACTTGAATTCCCACCTATAAAACTCCCGAAACTTTCTGGTTATGCAATCTGGTGTTGGGGATATAGGGGAAGCAATATATATCTCAGCCAAAACTAACAATCCCTACATCCAAGTTGTATCCATCTGTCAACACATAACCAAGAAACCTTCGGAAATCGTGTACCTCAACCTTCAAAAAGCATCCGTTATACTAGCTACGGCAATACTCCCAAACTCCCGCCCCAGTACTGGGTGGCGTCGAGGTTATCTTACCACTAGCTGCATAAAAGAGATTTCGATGTCGGCGAAACTCAGGTATTCCACAACTGCAACGATAAAATTGTGAGAACAACACCTCTGAGCTCAACTCCCCGGGACACTGCCACAACCCCTAAATGTCAGGAGGCAGCAAGAACAATGTTCTCGTCATAAGAATATCAGAACGATCCCAAGATACCCGCGTGATCCTAATTTTTTTTCATGAAATTTGAGGAGAGGAAAGACAAAACATCTAGGTCAGGAGGCCTCACCAGAGCGACAATGGGACAGAGGAGTAAAAAGAATCCTACTCTCTGACATATATAATTCTAAGACTCAAAACGTTTTTGTTCTATACTCAACAACGTCAGCGATTTGATCAAGCAGGGGGCTCCTAAGTCGGGGATGGCTCTGATTACCAACTTGTAACGCCCACGATGCGGCTATATCTCCCACATGTCGAGGCACGACTTAGAGGCATAACCGCATTGTGGTTGTTTTGCAAGAAGGGTCATCTTCACACAATCGCATGTAATGAACAAGAAAGGGATAAAGAGTTGGCTTACAATTGCCACTTCACACAAGTACTTAAATAAATCATACATCAATCAGAGTACACACATAGGTCCGTCTACGGACAAATCCAAAAGAAAGAAGACAACCCCAAATGCTAGATCCCCGATCACCCCAACTGGGCTCAACTACTGATCATCCGGAAAAGAAACATAGTAACGACAAAGATCCTCATCGAACTCCGAACGAGCTCGGTTGCATCACCTGCACTGGTATCATCGGCACCTGTAACTGTTTGGTAGTATCTTGTGAGTCACGAGGACTCAGCAATCTCAAAACCCGCGACATCAAGACTATTTAAGCTTAAGGATAGTACAAGGTAATGAGGTGGAGCTGTAGCAATTGATAAGCAAAATATGGTGGCTAACAAGCGAGTACAAGAGTAGGTAGAGAAACTACGCAACGGTCATCATCTAGAACTGTTGGATCGAAAGTATGTCTAGAGGGGGGGTGATTAGACTACTTGACAATATAAAAATTATGCCTTTTGATAAAGACAAGTTTTTGGCAGATTCACAATGATGATCAAGTCAAGTATCACCCTACACATGCAATTCTAGAGTATAGGCAGCGGAAAGTAAATTGCACATGTAGTAAAGAGAGGTGGAGAAGAGCAAACACAATTTGGAGACACGGAGATTTTTCTCGTGGTTCCGGTAGGTGGTGCTATCGTCAATCCACGTTGATGGAGACTTCAACCCACGGAGGGTAACGGCTGCGAGAGTCCACGGAGGGCTCCACCCACGAAGGGTCCACGAAGAAGCAACCTTGTCTATGCCATCATGGCTCACGCCCACGGAGGCTAGCCTTACTCGGGGTAGATCTTCACGAAGTAGGCGATCTCCTTGCCCTTACAAACTTCTTGGTTCAACTCCACATCTCGACGGAGGCTCCCAAGCGACACCTAACCAATCTAGGAGGCACCACCCTCCAAAAGGTAATAGATGGTGTTGATCATGATGAACTCCTTGCTCTTGTGCTTCAAATGATAATCTCCCCAACACTCAACTCTCCTCACTGATTTGGCTGTGGTAGAAGAAAGGATTGAGTGGAAAGCAACTTGGGAAGGCTAGAGATCAAGCTTCATATGGTGGGAGTGGAGCAACTTGATCTCAACACAAGGGTAGGTAGTTCTCTTCTCAGAAATGTAAGGTAGGAGTGGTAGTTCTTTCTGATGGCTCTCTCCACGAATGAAGAGGGGGTGGAGGGGTATTTATAGCCTCCACACAAAATCCAACCGTTACACACATTTGACCAATCTCGGTCAAATCGAAGTTGACAACTCGGTGAGACCGAAAGTTCAAATCATGTGAACGTTGGGATTTTCGGTGGGACCGAAAATACAAACTCGGTTAGTCCGATTCGTCCAAAGACAGGAGCTTGCCAATCTCGGTGGGACCGACTTCATCATCTCGGTGACACCGATTTGATGACGAAGTTCTGAAGCTTGGCAACTCAAGTTTCGGTGAGACCGAGTTCAGAATCGGAAAATCCGAGATTTCTAGGGGTTGGCTATATGGCTGAGGTGGTTAATCTCGGTGTGACTGAGTTTAGGAAATCGGTGGGACCGAGATTACTTATGAGTGTATTATGGAAGTGAAAGTTGCTGATAGTTTACGAGATATATCACTAAGCACTTTGAGCAACCAGATCATTATCATAACCTTATCCCCTTTTAATAGTATTGGCTTTCCTATGGACTCAATGTGATCTTGGATCACTAAACCAAAAATGGAGTCTTGAGCTTTTGCCAATGCTTGCCTTAGCATTTTGAGGGGTCCACTCTTCAGTCCTTGCCATACCCATATCCTTTGAACTTTACGAAATGATTCTCAAGAAACTATTAGTTCAATGATATATATGTTGTTATTAATTACCAAAACCACCGGGGATTAGTTGCACTTTCAATCTCCCCCTTTTTGGTAATTGATGACAACATATAGATCAAAGATTCTACATAGGATATAATCAATGAATAATATCGCCGCTTTGAGAAGTATGTGATAAGCAAGAGCTCCCCCTAAATTTGTGCATTATTTAAGATTTGCGTTTGAATGCAAATGCACAATCGATTAGGATCATGGGTCACTCTTCCATGTCACATACATCTTGATGGAGCGCACAAAATGATAAGAATGAATAGCATGCACCCAATCACCAAGACATGAGTAAATGGTCATACAAGATAGGAATAGCATATGATAAGCATTAAGCACACATTAAAGCATAATGCGACCAAGCACTCATTAAGGTAGCATGAAGCGTAGTATCAAACACACAGAATGTCTCGAAATCCAAAAGTATCTCAAAAGACCGCAAATGAGCGAAAGAGCAAAAGCGCAAAGACAAAAGCACTCTCTCTCGAAGTCCTATGATCTATACAATTTCTCCCCTTTGGCAACAAGTTACCAAAAGTTGAAACAGCATAGAGCTAAGCGTCCTTTGGGGACTCTGCTGGCGGCTCTGTCTCAGGTTGATGTTGGAGTTGATATGGCAGCATCGGCGAAGACTTGGTGATGTCTGTCTTTGGAGGAGTGGTCCTTTGGAGCTGGAGCTGGAGCAACTGATGGAGCTGTGGGAGGTCTTTGAGGTTGTAGTCTGGTGTCATCCTTTGGAATAGCAGCTGATCGGGGTCTGTGGGAGCAGGAGCGATCTGTTCATAAGCATCTGGACTAAGTCATCCTGCATCTCACGCATAAGCTCTTCCTTCTCCTCTTTGCTTCCTCAATATCTGCCTCAAGCTTGTTGTGATTACTTGCACTTGATCGACTTCACATCGAGCATGGATCTTGTCTTCAACAATCCTCTCTAGGCTCTCCTGAGACTGTACAATGCTGGCCAGGCGTTGCTCAATCCTTTGGGTAGCTTCAAGTAGCTGTTCTCCAATACTCTTTGGTTTAGTTGCTACTGCTGCTGCTTCCTTGTCAGCTTTAGCTTTCTTGGCAGCTTCAATCTTTGCTTGTAGCTTCTTCCATATTCAGTTTCTTGGCAACAGTGGGTTCCTTCACTTTTCTGGTGCCCTTCTTTGTCTGCTGACCTTGAGGCTCTTTGGCAACAACTTTTCTCTTGGGCTTTGAGGAGACCTCTTTCTCAACCACAAAATCTGAGTCCTCATCATCTGAGTTTCTCTTCTTTCTGGCCCTGGTGGCTGCAGGAGGCAAACCACTTGGTGTGCTCCTCTCACCATCATCTGATGAGCTTCTTTGGGATCGGGACTAGTGCTGCCTCTGGAATTTCTGCTATAGGTGACTCGACTGTTCGGCTGTCATCCGGCATCGACATGGTGACAACTTTGTGAATAGATAAGGTGTAGGCGAGTAGAAGAGTTATCACAAAGCTGCGAAGTTTTGCAAACAAAATGAGTTCAAATTTCAGTTTTAGGTTTTCACAGAAGACATTTCGGTCGGACCGAGTTTAAAATTCGGTGAATCCGAAGTGTTCAAGCGAAGCATTCACACCACTTTCGGTTGGACGAAGTGGGTTTCGATCTGCCGAAAACACTAGGGTTTCACTAAATCCTCATTTCGGTCACACCGATTTGCACAACTTCGGTTGGACCAAAAGGTGCGATGCAATGGCCAGAGGCCAAATCGGTCATACCGAGAATGTAAAATCGGTCTCACCGAGATGTGTTCGCGGAAACCTAACCCTAAAACTTTTACTCGAATCTAGTCAAAGGAACTAATCTAGTGTTAGGAAGATTTCAATCGTGGCAAGATTACGAGCAAACCAAAGCGTGCATTGAATCGGAGATGGGAGCACGAGTGGGATCGAAACTCACCCTAACTTGGTGGAGTTCTCTCCACTGGCAACAAATGCGGAGAAGATGTCCGTTGACGGCGACGGAAACCTGCGGCGAGGGCAGGCTGGCAACGGAGGCGATCCGGAGACCAAGCGACGGCACAAAGTGCGGGGCGAAAGCGTTTGAAGTAGAAATCAGCGCGGCCCTCGAGTATATATACCCCTTTCTTTGTCGGTGGGACTGAGTTGTAAAACTTCGGTGGCACCGAGATGGATAACGCAGGCGATTATGCACCGATCACGCCGAAATTCACAACTCGGTTTCACCGAGGTGAAAACCTAGATCAATCTAAATGTTTTCGGTTTGACCGAATTTGAGTGGGTTGGTCTGACCGAAATCATTTAGAAGGTTTTGGAAGTTTAGCCTTTGACGGATCGGTGGCTCCGAGTGCTCCTCACTCGGAGGGTCCGAAAATGACTTGTTCAAAGTTTGTGATGTAAGCATGAATAGAATTTGAGACAAGACAGCATAGATAGCTAGGGGAGGTACTTAGGCATTCTTGTCCATCCATTTGGTCAGAAAAAATCAAAAGGCCAAAGCAACAAATGGATGTCCTCGAATGGATAAAATCATGCATCCAACATGCTCACACAATAAGATAGAAAATTAAATATGTGTCAAACATGCACAATCAAAACTCTAGCTACTATCACACAATTTGTCGATGACTAGGTCATCTTTATATGAGTATATTGACTTAGGAGTCAAATGAGAACATTTGATCATAGGTCATACTCATCGTTTAAGCACAAGTGGGGTTACCACTTTTACATAAAGCATTAATGTGTTCACATCATTTGAAGATGCTTTAGCTCAATTCTTTAGAGCAAAGCTCCCCCTAGATGTGAGAACCCTTTTAAAGGGTCAAACTAACCTTGGGTTGTCGAGAAGACTTCATGTAGATGTTGAAGATGTGGATGCTCAATGTTGATGAAGATCATCAAGAGTTGGGAGCAATCCTTTGGATTCGGGCACTTTCAGTACATACATGGGTTAGTCCCACAAGGAACAAACAAGGATATCCATGGACATAGATTGAAGTTCACAATAGATGATGTCCATGAAAGCAATGATTACCTTGTCCCTTGACTTACCAACAAGAGGGTTTGTGACTCCATGAACTAGTGCAAGATGTGGAAGTTGATTGCACAAGTTCTTGCCAAAATATATGTGAGTGAAGTATGTTGGCGGAGTCACCCTCAAGAACTCTCTAGTTCTTCTTCTTCGGGATCCACATCATCTTGATGGGAATCCTTGGGGTTGTAGTTGAGCTTGACGAAGTAGAACTTGATGTTTCCTTGGGAACCCACTTGACCATGGCTTGAGGTGCTTCAATAAATGCATCAATCTCCTCTTGAAGCTTGTCCTTGCCTTTTAGCTTGTGGTCTTGTGGTGGAAGGTCATCTTGAGCTTGTTCCACATTGGAAGAAGTAGGATCATACTTCTCCTTTTGAGAAACAAACTTTGGAGTGGGATATTGACCTTCTTCCCATTCAACACCCTCGGCGTTGAACTTTCGCTCAAAACCAATTCCTTGATTCTTCCGGTGCCTTCCTTGCTTGCGAACAATTTCCTCAAAGTTCTTGGTTCCGGCAAGGCTCTTGTAGACACCTTTCTCTATAATCCCTTTCAATAAACTATTTTCTTGCTCAAGTGTAACTTGGCTTGAAACATTGTTAGTGGAATCAAGAGAACTACTAGAAGCAACAATATTGGATTTAGCATGGTTATTGTTACTATTAGATGAAGAATTTTCTTATGCTTGTCATGCTTAGATTTAATAGGTGGCAAGAAATTAGACAAGAGAAGTCGTTTGGCAAGATATGAAGAACTCTTCTTTGAAGATCGTCATTGATTGCTTTTAGAAACTCATGTTCTTGCTCTAGATTGAGCTTCTCGAGCGTAGCTTCTCATGAGATCTTAGGAGCTCTCTATGATCTTCTTGAGTTGTTTCATGAGCTAACTTAAGAGTGTTTAGTTCTTTAGTTAGGCGCTCAATCTCCTTCATAGCATTGTCATTCGACTCTTCTCGACTATAAAGACTACTAGCATGTTCATCATTACTAGGCTCACTAGATTTATCATGTAAGAGCTCATCTTCACCAAGCAAGTCATCCTCATCACTATCAAAGTCAATAAATTCAGGGTGTGATACCTTGGGGCCTTTAGCCATGAAGCATCTTCCAATTCCCTCATTTGGTGAATCAAATAAGTCATAGGAGTTGGAGTTGGAGGACACGAGAGCAAGACCGCAACACCTTCATCTTGGCTGTAGTCGGAGTTGGAGTGATAGCTTCTCTCGGATTGATTGTCGGAGTTGGGCGGAGACCCATTCACCTACATGAGCTTGATGTTTTCTTCTTGTGTAGCTCCTTGATGACTTGTCTTTCCTCTCCGAATCCTTGCTTGTCCGAGAGGGTCTTCGTTCATAACGATCATCTCTACTCCTTCTCTCTTTCCGAGGTGACTCTTCTCTTGAGCTTCTTCTTCTTCGAGATTCTTCTCTTCTCTTGTGGGGAGCCGAACACTCATTTGAGTAGTGTCCGGGACTTCCACAATTGTAGCAGTTTCGATCATGACTAGAAGATCTCTTTTCATCATATGATCTAGACTTTGAGCTTCTCTCTTTGCTTCTACTCTTGTAGAATTTGTTGAAGTTCTTCACCATAAGGCTTATCTCTTCATTGGAAACTAACTTGTCACTTGAGGTTGTGGGAGCATCACATGTAGCTTTGTAAGCACCACTTGACTTGTTGTGAAGCTCTTCCTTATCCTTAAGTGTCATCTCATGAGCAACAATTCTTCCAATGACTTCGGTTGGCTTGAGATTCTTGTAGTTTGGCATCATTTGGATCAAAGTGCACACGGTGTCATACTTTCCATCCAAAGCTCTGAGAATCTTCTTGATGATGAATCGGTCGGTCATTTCTTCGCTTCCTAGGCCGGCAATCTCATTTGTGATGAGAGCAAGCCTAGAGTACATTTCAGCGACTCCTTCACCTTCCTTCATCTTGAACTTGTCAAGTTGACCTTGAAGAACATCTAGCTTTGATTCCTTTACGGACTCGGTACCTTCGTGCATTTCGACCAAAGTATCCCAAATCTCTTTTGCATTCTCAAGACGGCTGATTTTGTTGAACTCCTCGGGACACAAAGCATTGAAGAGAATGTCACAAGCTTGAGCATTGTTTTGCAACATCCGCAATTCATCCGTTATAGCTTCGCGATCCGGAACTTTTCCTTCCTCGAAGAATTCACCTTGCATACCAACACAAATAATGCCCCATGCGGCTGGGTTATGTCCAAGAATATGCATTTTCATTTTATGCTTCCAACTAGCAAAATTTGTACCATCAAAGTAAGGACCTCTCTGAAAATTACCCTCACTAGGCGCCATACTCTCCTAGGTTGTGAAACCAAGCTTATGGAGTCAATGCAATGGAAACCAATACAATGGAGACCAAAGCTCGATACCACTTGTAGGATCGAAAGTATGTCTAGAGGGGGTGATTAGACTACTTGACAATATAAAAATTATGCCTTTTGATAAAGACAAGTTTTTGGCAGATTCACAATGATGATCAAGTCAAGTATCACCCTACACATGCAATTCTAGAGTATAGGCAGCGGAAAGTAAATTGCACATGTAGTAAAGAGAGGTGGAGAAGAGCAAGCGCAATTTGGAGACACGGAGATTTTTCTCGTGGTTCCGATAGGTGGTGCTATCGTCAATCCACGTTGATGGAGACTTCAACCCACGGAGGGTAAGCAGCTGCGAGAGTCCACGGAGGCTCCACCCACGAAGGGTCCACGAAGAAGCAAACTTGTCTATGCCATCATGGCTCACGCCCACGGAGGGCTAGCCTTACTCGGGGTAGATCTTCACGAAGTAGGCGATCTCCTTGCCCTTACAAACTTCTTGGTTCAACTCCACATCTCGACGGAGGCTCCCAAGCGACACCTAACCAATCTAGGAGGCACCACCCTCCAAAAGGTAATAGATGGTGTTGATGATGATGAACTCCTTGCTCTTGTGCTTCAAATGATAATCTCCCCAACACTCAACTCTCCTCACTGATTTGGCTGTGGTGGAAGAAAGGATTGAGTGGAAAGCAACTTGGGAAGGCTAGAGATCAAGCTTCATATGGTGGGAGTGGAGCAACTTGATCTCAACACAAGGGTAGGTAGTTCTCTTCTCGAGAAATGTAAGGTAGGAGTGGTAGTTCTTTCGATGGCTCTCTCCACGAATGAAGAGGGGTGGAGGGTATTTATAGCCTCCACACAAAATCCAACCGTTACACACATTTGACCAATCTCGGTCAGACCAAAGTTGACAACTCGGTGAGACCGAAAGTTCAAATCATGTGAACGTTGGGATTTTCGGTGGGACCGAAAATACAAACTCGGTTAGTCCGATTCGTCCAAAGACAGGAGCTTGCCAATCTCGGTGGGACCGACTTCATCATCTCGGTGACACCGATTTGATGACAGAAGGTTACAGAAGCTTGGCAACTCAAGTTTCGGTGAGACCGAGTTCAGAATCGGAAAATCCGAGATCTCTAGGGTTTGGCTATATGGCTGAGGTGGTTCATCTCGGTGTGACTGAGTTTAGGAAATCAGTGGGACCGAGATTACTTATGAGTGTATTATGGAAGTGAAAGTTGCTGATAGTTTAGGAGATATATCACTAAGCACTTTGAGCAACCAGATCATTATCATAACCTCATCCCCTTTTAATAGTATTGGCTTTCCTATGGACTCAATGTGATTTTGGATCACAAAAACAAAAATGGAGTCTTGAGCTTTTGCCAATGCTTGCCTTAGCATTTTGAGGGGTCCACTCTTCAGTCCTTGCCATACCCATATCACTGAACTTTCTGAAATGATTCTCAAGAAACTATTAGTTCAATGATATATATATGTTGTTATTAATTACCAAAACCACCCGGGGATTAGTTGCACTTTCAAGAACTGATCAAGAAGTGATCCTGAAGACTACTTACATTCAATCATAACCCAAACCGTGTTCACTTCCCGGACTCCGTCGAGAAGAGACCATCACGGCTACACACGTGGTTGATGCATTTTAACTAAGACAAGTGTCATGTTCTCTACAACCAGATATTGAAAAATTCCCATCTGCCACATAACCGTGGGCACGGCTCTTGAAAGTTTATACCCTGCAGGGGTGTCCCAACTTAGCCCATCACAAGCTCTCACGATTAGCGAAGGATATTCCTTCTCCCGGGAAGACCCCATCAGTCTTGGAATCCTGGTTACAAGACAGATAATGGTAAAACAAGACCAGTAAGACCGCCCGATGTGCCGACAAATCCCGATATGAGTCGCACGTATCTCGTTCTCAGGGCACACCGGATGGGCCAGACGTCGGGTTGGCATAGACCCTGGTTGCCCAGGGGGCGCCGAACATCGCTCGGTTCGGACCACAGGGGGGGTTAAAAAAAGATGACCCTCGGGCTCGCGAAAACCCAAGGGAAAGTTAGTAGGTTGTTAGGCAAATGTAAAACCAAGGTTGGGCATTGCAGGAGGATTTTTATTCAAAGTGAACTATCAAGGGGTTCCCATAAACCCGACCGCGTGAGGGATGCAAAAATCAAGGAACATAACACCGGTATGACGTAAACTAAGGCGGCAAGAGTGGAACAAAACACCAGGCATAAGGCTGAGCCTTCCACCATTTACCAAGTATATAGATGCATTAATTAAAATAAGAGATATTGTGATATCCCAACATAATCATGTTCCAACATGGAGCAATCTTCAACTTTGTCTGCAACTAACAACGCTATAAGAGGGGCTGAGCAAAAGCGGTAACTTAGCCAAACAACAGTTTGCTAGGAAGGTGGGTTAGAGGCTTGACATGGCAATATGGGAGGCATGGTAAACAAGTGATAGGTAGCACAACATAGCGATAGAACGAAGCAACTAGCAAGCAAAGATAGAAGTGATATCGAGGGTAATGGTCATCTTGCCTGAGATCCCGCAAGGAAGAAGAACGAGTCCAAGAAGAAGACAAACGGATGTAGTCGAACGAATCCTCACAACTCCGGAATGAAACTGAAGCTACCGAGAGAAGCAAACCGGAAAGAAGCAAACAACATGGTAAACAACCATCACATTAACATGGCATGATGCACAATCCAATATGATGCATGTCTGGTTTATTGAGGCATGACATGGCAATATACACAAAGAAAACTACAAATTAAGTGGAGCTCAATATGCAACGAGTTGCATATTGACGAAACACCACATTCGAATTATTTAGTTCGCTCTCATTTAGGTACAACAATATTAAATGTTGTTAAACATGGAAAGAGGTGAAACATAAGTAAATTAACTATTTAGGCAAGTTTGAGTGAGGCCGGAAACAACAAATAACAATTCCAGAAAACCCCCATGTGCATAATTTGAGTTTGGTACTTTTCTGCCTATTACATAATTTTAGAGTTGTTAAACATGCAAGGTAAGTGCACCAAGTTAAACTAGGCATTTTCCCACCCCACTTAGATATAAAGTTTATTAAAATTGGAGCTACAGTTATTTAGTTATGAGATAAATCATTTTAACATGGCATTTATGCAAAAATAAACAAACAACAAGTTTAAACATTTTAAACATGGATGAAAGTGGCATAATGTGAAACTAGATGAAATCCTAAGCATTTTACATATATAAATTATTCCCATATGATGCACCACTTGTGAGTTATTAAATGCATTAACTCTAGGGTTTTTCGGCAAAATTGTAATTCACTGGATAATTACTAAATTCGCTGGAGGAAAAACAAACAAGAACTTGGCCGAATCTAACTGGCCCAATAGTGCACTGGGGGGAGGGGGTTTGGGCGGCTCACCATGGGCCATGGCCCAGTTCAATGGTGAGGTGAGGCTAGCAGGAGAGGCTGGCGCGCTAGGCCTTGTCGCGGGATGCGACCCAATCAACGCATGTAGAAGCGGGAGAAGCATGGGCACGGTCAACGCTCGCAGCGCGATGTGGCAGGAGCTCCGGCGAGGCGGCCTCGTCGGGGACCGATCGGAACGGGCTAGGACGGCAAGGTCCGGTGGATCTGGGCGCGGGGATGGAGCTCCAGCGGCGCGAATTGACTCCATGGAGGGCACTGACCGATGTTGTTGCCTGAAGAAAGAAAATACAAAAGAGGATTCAGAGAGGAAACATGGGGAGGAAAGCGGAGAGAGAGGGCGGGCATGCGGGAGGAGATGAGGGAACCGACGGGGAGGCACAGGCAAGGCCGGAGGAGGTCGTGACGGAGCTGTTGCAGTGTGCTCGTCTCCTGTGCAGCTTGGGTGTGAGGGGGGTCAGGAGGTCGAGGAGGTAGGGGCGCATCGGGGTGGCCTGAAGGTCGAGGTCACCGGCGGGTTCGCGGGATGTAGCACGGGCATGGTGGCATCCTCCTGGACTGCTGGAACGAGGGCGCTTGGAACCTCCGAGCTGCGCGGGCCGAGCTAGGGATGGCCATGGCGCTGGAGCTCCTGTTGAGGTACAAAGAGAAGAAGAGATTAGGGAGGGAGGGATGCAGGGAAGAGGGAACAGAAGGAGAGGGTCGTGAGGGGTTGGCCTGGTCGTGGATCGCCGGTGGAGCAGCTCACCGGGGACGGCGGGAGACAAACTGGAGGGGCGGTGTGGGGCTAGAGCACCGGCTGTAGACTAGATCGAGCACGAGGTGCTCGGGAAGGGATTGAGCGGGAGGAGCTTGGGGCCTCGGTTTCAGGATTGGGTGGATCGAGGGGACGAGGTGGTTGGCCCGATCGGGAAATCGAGGGATAGTTGGGCTGTGGTGGTTGGTGGGATGGGGATCCCGATGAAGGAGGGAATCAGCAGCGATGAGACAAGCTCCCGAGGAACAAGGGAGAGTGGGTGGAGGCGGCGGGGAGGATTAGGTAGATGGATGGGACAGGGCTAGGGTTAGACTGCTATTTATAGCATTGGATTTTGGATAGGGCTATTTGGACTCGCCGATTAAAATCGAACGGTCGAGATAAATAGGCTAGGACAATCCAAATAAGAAACCGAAGGTATTTGAGGGATATTTGGGGATGATCCGGATGCACTGGTCATGACCGAGCGGTCGGGTTCGCGACAACTTTCGGATGCGCGCGAGGGGTCTGAGTAAAGTGTAGAGGGGGTCAAACGGTCAGACAAGAGGGAATCAAAAACCCAGTTGGACTCGGATCGGTCAACGAAGGCAAGGGGGAATGCGGCAACTACGGGATGCAAGCTTTAAGAAAACATGCAGATGCAATGCGCATGATGCTATGAGATGAGAAGCATGACATGAACAAAATGCAAAACAAAAGACAAAAACCCAACCACGAAGGAAATATCACAACACATAGCCGAAATGGCAAGAGTTGGAGTTACAATAATGGAAAGTAACATCCGGGGCATTACACTTGCAAAGATATCAAATCATGCATATAAGAATTCAGATAAGAACCAAATAATATTCATAGATAATCTTGTTCATAAATCCATAATTCATCGGATCTCGGCAAACACACCGCAAAAGAGTATTACATCAAATAGATCTCCAAGAACATCGAGGAGAACTTTGTATTGAGAATCGAAGAGAGAGAAGAAGCCATCTAGCTAATAACTATGGACCCGAAGGTCTGTGGTAAACTACTCACGCTTCATCGGAGAGGCTATGGTGTTGATGTAGAAGCCCTCCCTGATCGATTCCCCCTCTGGGAGATCGCCAAAGAGGCCCCAAGATGGGATCTCACGGGTACAGAAGGTTGCCACGGTGGAATAGTAGTTTTGTGGCTCTCCCTGATGTTTCTAGGGTATAAGAGTGTATATAGGCAAAAGAAGTACGTCGGTGGAGCTACGAGGGGGCCACGAGGGTGGGGGCGCGCCTACCCCCCATGGGCGCGCCCTCCTGCCTCATGGCTTCCTTGTGCATTCCAGACTTCTACTCCAAGTCTTCTGGTTTGCTTTTAGTCCATGCAAGATCATCGCGAAGGTTTCATTCCGCTTGGACTCCGTTTGGTATTCCTTTTCTGCAAAACTCCAAAATAGGCAAAAAAACTGGCATTGGGCCTCCAGTTAATAGGTTAGTCCCAAAAATAATATAAAAGAGCATATTAAATCCCATTAAACATCCAAAATAGATAATATAATTGCATGGAACAATAAAAAATTATAGATACATTGGAGACGTATCAAGCATCCCCAAGCTTAATTCCCGCCCGTCCTCGAGTAGGTAAAAAACAGAATTTTTGATGTGGAATGCTACCTAGCATATTTATCAATGTAATTTTCTTTATTGTGGCATGAAAGTTCAGATCCAAAAGATTCAAGACAAAAGTTTAATATTGACATAAAAATAATAATACTTCAAGCATACTAACAAAGCAATCATGTCTTATCAAAATAACATGACCAAAGAAAGCTATCCCAACAAAATCATGTAGTGTGGTTATGCTCTATCTTCATCACACAAAGTATTTAGTCATGCACAACCCCGATGACAAGCCAAGCAATTGTTTCATACTTTTGACGTTCTCAAACTTTTTCAATCTTCACGCAATACATGAGCGTGAGCCATGGCATAACATTATAGGTGGAATAGAATGGTGGTTGTGGAAAAGACAAAAAGGAGAAGATAGTCTCACATCAATTAGGCATATCAACGGGCTATGGAGATGCCCATTAATAGATATCAATGTGAGTGAGTAGGGATTGCCATGCAATGGATGCACTAGCGCTATAAGAGTATGAAAGCTCAACAAAAGAAACTAAGTGGGTGTGCATCCAACTTGCTTTCTCACGAAGACCTAGGGCACTTTTGAGGAAGCCCATCATTGGAATATACAAGCCAAGTTCTATAATAAAAAATTCCCACTAGTATATGAAAGTGACAACATAGAAGACTCTCTATCATGAAGACCATGGTGCTACTTTGAAGCACAAGTGTGGTAAAACGATAGTAGCATTGCCCCTTCTCTCTTTTTCTCTGATTTTTTATTTGGGCCTTTTCTCTTTTTTATGGCATCTTTTTTTCTTTTTTTTTCTATTTCGTCCGTAGTGTCATCCCGACTTGTGGGGGAATCATAGTCTCCATCATCCTTTATTCACTGGGACAATGCTCTAATAATGAAGATCATCACACTTTTATTTACTTACAACTCAATACTTGGAACAAAATATGACTCTATGTGAATGCCTCCGGCGGTGTACTGGGATGTGCAATGATTCAAGAGTGACATGTATGAAAATTATGAATGGTGGCTTTGCCACAAATACGATGTCAACTACATGATCATGCAAGGCGATATGACAATGATGGAGCGTGTCATAATTAATGGAACGGTGGAAAGTTGCATGGCAATATATCTTGGAATGGCTATGGAAATGTCATAATAGGTAGGTATGGTGGCTGTTTTGAGGAAGGTATATGGTGGGTGTATGATACCGGTGAAAGTTGTGCGGTACTAGAGAGGCTAGCAATGGTGGAAGGGTGAGTGCGTATAATCCATTGACTCAACATTAGTCATAAAGAACTCACATACTTATTGCAAAAATTTATTAGTTACCGAAACAAAGTACTACACGCATGCTCCTAGGGGGATAGATTGGTAGGAAACGACCATCGCTCGTCCCCGACCGCCATTCATAAGGAAGACAATCAATAAATAAATCATGCTCCAACTTCATCACATAACGGTTCACCATACGTGCATGCTACGGGAATCGCAAACTTTAACACAAGTATCTCTCAAATTCTCAATTACTCTACTAGCATGACTCTAATATCACCATCTTCATATCGCAAAACAATCATAAAGAATCAAACTTCTCATAGTATTCAATGCACTTTATATGAAAGTTTTTATTATACCCATCTTGGATGTCCATCATATTAGGACTAGTTTTATAACCAAAACAAATTACAATGCTGTTCTAAAGGACTCTCAATGTAATATAAGTGAAGCATGAGAGATCAATAATTTCTATAAAATAAAACCACCACCATGCTCTAAAAAGATATAAGTGAAGCACTAGAGCAATATTGTCTAGCTCAAAAGATATAAGTGAAGCACATAGAGTATTCTAATAAATTCCGATTCATGCGTGTCTCCCCCAAAAGGTGTGTACAGCAAGGATGATTGTGGTAAACTAAAAAGTAAATACTCAAATCATACAAGACGCTCCAAGCAAAACACATATCATGTGGTGAATAAAAATATAGCCTCAAGTAAAGTTACTGATAGACGAAGACGAAAGAGGGGATGCCTTCCGGGGCATACCCAAGCTTAGGCTTTTGGTTGTCCTTGAATTTACATTGGGGTGCCTTGGGAATCCCCACGCTTAGGCTCTTTCCAGTCCTTATTCCTAAATCCATCAAATCTGTACCCCAAAACTTGAAAACTTGACAACACTTCAACAGAAAATCTCATGAGCTCCGTTAGTATAAGAAAATGGACCACCACTTTAAGGTACTGTAATGAACTCACTATTTATTTGTATTGGTTTTAAACCTACTGTATTCCAACTTCTCTATGGTTCATACCACCTGATACTACTCATAGATTCATCAAAATAAGCAAACAACACATGAAAAACAGAATATGTCAAAAACAGAACAGTCTGTAGCAATCTGTAACTTTCGAATACTTCTGTAACTCTAAAAATTCTGAAATAAATTTGTTGACGTGAGTAATTTTTTTATTAATGATCTTCAAAAAGAATCAACCTAAATTCGCTGTCCAGTAAAAAATGGCAGCTATTCTCGTGAGCACAAAAGTTTCTTTTTCTACAGCAAGATCGCAAAGACTTCACCCAAGTCTTCCCAAAGGTTCTACTAGGCACAAACACTAATTAAAACATAAAACCACATCTAAACATAAGCTAGATGAATTATTTATTACTAAACAGGAGCAAAAAGCAAAGAACAAAAATAAAATTGGGTTGCCTCCCAACAAGCGCTATCGTTTAACGCCCCTAGCTAGGCATAAAAACACGAATAGATCTAGGTATTGCCATCTTCTCCCTTTTGGTGATAAAGAGATAATTTCTTATCCAATGAACTTATCTTTATATTTTGTGAAAGCACGTGGCCATTAATGGTAGAATAAAGATTAAGCACACTATGAAAATTTGCATCTAAGCTAGCCTTGCTGCCCCTCAAGAAAACCTTCTTCAAAAATGGAATCCAAAACTTGCTTGAAAGAAGAGGGTAAGCCAACATAAAAACTTCTTAAGTATATCTCAATTTGATATTGGGGCACATAGCTGGCTCGGATCCTTAATAGCCCATCCCAAGCATCTTTCAAATATTCATCAAGCAAATAACGAAAATTTTTGGGGTCATCTTCATCAAAATTATTCAAACTCTCATTGATAATCCTGGTAGGTATTTCCATAGCATCATTATTTATGAGCTTAGAGATGACAGAGGGACTATCGAAACTATTAGAACTCGGGACAAAACCCTTAGCCGCTTTTGCTTCGGCCATGGCAATAGAAAGGCAAACTTAAGCAAACAAGAGAACAACGAGAGAAGGCAAAGGTTTTTGAAAATCATTTTAGAAGTGGCGAGAGGAAAACGAGAGGCAAATGGCAAATAATGTAATGCGATGGAGAAGAGTTTATGATGGGTACTTGGTATGGCTTGACTTGAGTAGATCTCCCCGGCAACGGCGCCAGAAATCCTTCTTGCTACCTCTTGAGCCTGCGTTGGTTTTCCCTTGAAGATGAAAGGGTGATGCAGCAAAGTAGCATAATTATTTCCCTCAGTTTTGAGAACCAAGGTATCAATCCAGTAGGAGACAACACACAAGTCACCTAGTACCTGCACAAACAATCAAGAACCTTGCAACCAACGTGATAAAGGGGTTGTCAATCCTTTCACGGTCACTCGCAAAAGTGAGATCTAATAAAGATAGTAAAGTAAATATTTTTGGTATTTTTGTTGCATAGATTGGAAAGTAAAGATTGCAAAATAGTAAACAAGATGCGATATAATGGAAAAGAGATGTAATGTAATAGAAAAGAGACCCGGGGGCCATAGGTTTCACTAGTGGCTTCTCTCAAGATAGCATGTATTACGGTGGGTGAACAAAATACTGCCGAGAAATTTATAGAAAAGCGCACAATTATGAAGACATCTAAGGCAATGATCATGAATATAGGCACCACGTCCGTGTCAAGTAGACCAAAATGATTCTGCATCTACTCCACACATCGACCGTTATCCAGCATGCATCTAGAGTATTAAGTTCATAAGAACGGAGTAACGCATTAAGCAAGATGACATGATGTAGAGGGATAAACTCAAGCAATATGATATAAACCCCATCTTTTTATCCTTGATGGCAACAATACAATATGTGCCTTGCTGCCCCCACTGTCACTGGGAAAGGACACCACATGATTGAACCCAAAGCTAAGCACTTCTCCCATTGCAAGAAAGATCAATCTAGTAGGCTAAACTAAACCGATAATTCAAAGAGACTTGCAAATATATCAAATCATGCATATAAGAATTTAGAGAAGAACCAAATAATATTCATAGATAATCTTGTTCATAAATCCACAATTCATCGGATCTCGGCAAACACACCGCAAAAGATTATTACATCAAATAGATCTCCAATAACATCAAGGAGAACTTTGTATTAAGAATCTAAGAGAGAGAAGAAGCCATCTAGCTAATAACTATGGACCCAAAGGTATGTGGTAAACTACTCATGCTTCATTACAAAGGTTTCATTCCGTTTGGACTCCATTTGGTATTCCTTTTCTGCCAAACTCTAAAATAGGCAAAAAACAGAAACTGGCACTAGGCCTCCGGTTAATAATTTAGTCCCAAAAATAATATAAAAGAGCATATTAAAGCCCATTAAACATCCAAAACGGATAATATAATAGCGTGGAACAATCAAAATTATAGATACGTTGGAGACGTATCAGGACACGAATTGAGAATGCAAGTATATGGCACATCAATAGCATGTTTATTTATGGGGAGCATATGGTGCACATAATCATGGGAATCATGCAATGGATGGAAGTGTTCAAAATGCCATAAAATGCATGAGGAAACTATGGGGGTCTCCTCATGAGCAATATCGGAAATGTCACATGGAGAAAATGGACAACATCCAAAACAATGCATATTAGAAGCTAGGTGGTCATGGCATGACATATGAGATAAATGATGCAAAGGGAGAAAATCAATATCATCACAAGAAAAACAAATGCCAATAAACATGGGCTTGTCATCTATGCCATAAGTGGTCACTACGAAGAGATTACAAATAAGACATATGGTTGATCTCATGAATAGCATATGACAAGTCAAGCAGATTATCAAACATGATGTGACCTAAAGAATTGTCACAAAAAATCCTATGTAACATGGCATCACAACTAATAGACTCCACATGAGAATCATCATACTCATCATAAATGGTTAAATCATCGCATGGGGAAATCATATTAGCATGAAGCATGGTACTAGGTGGATCAACATCATGCAAGCAATCAATGTTAAGAATGTCCACTAGTGTGACTAGAGCATAACCTTCACCTATGTTACCTTTGTCATTCCACTCAAGTGGTATAGGTGAGGTGGGAAAGACCAAATGGTGGTCATCTTCATCTTGATGGAACCATGTGGGGTGTGCATCATATTCCACCATGGCCATCGTCTTGTCCGAAGGGAGGACGAAGTCGTCGAGGCTCGGCGCGTCATCATAAATGGGACCTAGCACAAAATGAGAAGACACAATAGAGGTAGAGGTCAAGTCATTATTGTTGAAATTGGCCTCACAAGACCTATGAACTATCTCACTCTCTCTATATGGTGGTTCACTCACACCCTCAAAATAGGTGCACTCATAGTCACATATGGTGGAGTCACTCATCTCACTCAAGTGGTGGGGTTGTGGCTCTCCTCACATGGAAAGTGGGGCAACTCGTCATATATGGGGCTAGTGGTGAAGTCACTTTCACTCTCAATATGGTGGCACAAGTCACTCAAGTCATCATACGTCGTCGTGATCGAGGGGAGAATCCCATGCTCAACCATCCCGTCGTTGTCGCCATGGATGAAGGCCGAAGATGGAACATCATCACTCTCCTCCATGATCGAAGGGAAAATCCCATGCTCGATCATCTCGTCACCGTCCCCATTGATGAAGGCCGAATATGGCACATTATCACTCTCGCCTCCAAATATGGAAACATCATCCTTGCTCGCCACCTTGTCGCTCGCCTCCAAAGCTTGGTCCTCGAGGGTCTCCGTAGTTGTACTTGTCGTCACACCGTCTTGAAAAAGAGTCATGGTAGGCTTGGCACCATCAATGCCACAAAGAGGGATGGCGGTGAAGTCGAACTTGGGAGCATCGTCTTGGAGCTCGTCGGGCCTGGACAGCGAGGTGGTACTAGCCTCATGCTTGTCGTAGAGCTTGGTCGCGGCTAAGTGTGCTTGGGGTGGAGAAGCCTTGTTCTTCATGAGTTCTTGTTCCGCCTTGAGAGCACCAATGTAGTAGTCATCGAGGGACTTGTACTTCTCAAGGAAGATAGTCTTGGAGATGTCGTTGCGCAATCCCATCATGAAGTGGAACTTCATCAAAATGGGGTCGTCCACGCTGGCTCGTCGCAAGGCATTCTTCATCTCCTTGAAGTACGCATCGATGGACTTGGATCCTTGGATGGTGTTCTGCAATTGGCGTCGAAGTTGTTCCGTGTAGGTTGGAGGCACAAACTCTCGCCGCATGGCTCTCTTCGTCTTGGGCCAACTCATGTCGTAGATTTCCGAAGGTGTGTGAAGCCACCATGTCGAGGCATAGTCGTGGAAGTTTCCTATGGCGCACTTCACTTGATCTTTGGGAGGAACTTGATGTAGCTTGAGGTAGTCATCCATTAGGCGCTCCCACTCAAGATATTCCTCGGGTTCTAGAATCCCATAGAAAGGAATCTTGTGATCGATGTCAAGGTCGTAGTAGCTCGTGGAAGTTGCGGACTTGAGCTTGGGGAGCTTCTCTTGAGCGTAGTCTTGGGCTGCTTGTTGGCGAAGATGCCATATGTCCGTAGGTGAAGTTGCCTTGAAGTCACTTGGCGAAGATTCCAAGGGAGATGGTGAAGTCGTTGAGCGGTTGTTGGTGTTGAGCTCTTCACCTTCACGTTCTTGTTGGTGATGGTGTCGATGCTGATGTGATTGTGCCGGAGATGGTAGCTCAGAAGCATGTGCTCTTGAGCGTCTTCTCGAAGATGAGGAAGATCGCTTGAGGATTTGATGAGGGCTTTGATCTCCTCCATTTGAGCTTGCATCTTGGCGTCGAAGTTGTTGTTCATGGCATCGAACTCATCGTTGTTGTAGACCGAAAGAGGTGTGCTTTGCCTATCCATCATAAGACTCGAGCAAAGTTGAGTAGGAAATGAGATAAACAATACCAAGTTACCTTTTCCCAAAGTTGAGGATGTATCCCGTTTCACTCAATGTGAAATGAAAGAATAGTGGAATTGGTACCGGACTTGTACACTCACACCTATTAAGTAAAGCTTATGGTGTAGCTCGGTGAGGATAGTGGCACAAATTTTTTATGCAAAACGTTAGTAAGAGTCAATAATGTTGAAAAAGATTCACAAATTTGCAAGTGAAACAAGTAGACCAATAGCAATATGTGGCACATGGAAACACACACACGGATAGATAAATGGGGTCATTGTCGTTGAATAGTCACGACAGATGTCCTAGCAAAAGGACTTAGTCGTGGAGCCATCGCAAGTAGGTAGATTAAAGGGGTTAAACGGGACAAAGGACGCGGGAGTTTATACTGGTTCAGCCCCTTGCGGTGAAGGTAAAGGTCTAATCCGGTTTGAGGTGGTATTGCTTATGTCTCGATTACGAGGGAGCGAATCCGCTTGACCTAGCTTTCGATCTGTTGTTTCTCGTCCTGAACCGTCGCCGAGTCATTCCTTTATATACACAGGTTGACACCCAGCGGCTCTCAGAGTCCCGGCCGGCTCATAGACAACGTGTCCGGCTCGGTGACTATCTATTCATGCCTTACAATACAAGTCTTACATAAGGCGGTTTATTGCTATGGGCCTTAAGTCACCCTTGGGCCTTGGGCCCTTATCTTGAACTACTATCTTCAATATTATCGTGGGCTTCATATGATGAATCGCCATAGGTATAACCTGGCCCCTCCTGGGCGGGTCATAGTTATATCCCCAACATTAGGCCCCAGGTTGATTTGAACTGGTTCATGTCAATCTTCAACACTTAGAAAAATCTTCCCTTCCTTATCTATGCGAGAATTCATAACCCACCATTACATCATCTCCTGGAATTGCGATAACCCGCCATGACGTCACCTATCATTAATTTACACAATATCCAATATATATCTCAAAAGATCTTTTATCTTTAATAACCGTCCCGAGAATCGAGGTGCCTGGGCTGCTGGATAACCATGTTCTGGCCTCCTCGTTTTTCGCCCCCACTTATTAGCCTTTCCTTATAAATAGTCACTGATAGCCTCTTCTCATCCTCCCCTCTTTCCTTCGTCTTCCTCCTCTCGTGACTATCTGTCACTCAAGCTCCGCCGCCACTGTGAAGCACCTCGTCCTCCTCGTCCTTGGCCGCTGCATCAACCTGTTTCGGACCAGAGTACACCGGCAATCCACTGCAATCGGATCTGCATCTGTAAGTGCTCCTCTTTCCATGCTCCAGATCGCATTAGGGTTTCAACAGTTCCTCATGTTCTTTTTGGTTGCTTGTAGTTCTTCAACTCTAGCACCCTTTAGATCTAAAAACAACATATAACTTGCGCAGTGGTAGTTTTGTCCCTGCTTTCAATGCCAGCGGACCCTTTTTCCTTGATATAAGATCTCCTCAGAACCTATGAACTCCCTTGTTCTGCTTTTAGGTTTTGATTTATTTTCTTTTTCCACCTAGTGCCAGATCCAAATTTATAACTATAATCTGTGAAACCTGTTTGTCTGGGACTTAGTAAATTTTTCTTCCTGATAAACCAACTTGGTCATGGCGGCTTATATCACCGGCTATAGTTAAATTCAATGTTCAACAGATTTCTCCTTTGATAGACATCAAACTGCTCATGGCGGCTTACATAGCCCCATGTAAGTAGTTATGTACCATTAGGCCCCATTTTAAGCCGCCATTCTGAATATGTGTTGTTATACTTTCCCACCGGCTTAATTTTGAACCGGCAAACTTGTTCTTTTCCTTTTTAGGCTTCTTTCGTTGCAATGGCCCCAAAAACAGCCACTTCCTGCAACTAGGTTCCTTCCATTGTCATCGAGAACACTCTCCAAGACTTTGTGAAAACCGGCTATTTGCCCAAGAAGAGTGTCATGCACTATCGCACTCCTAAGCCGGAAGAAGAAAAACCTCAACCAAAAGATGATGAAGTCAATATCTTTACCGACCACATGAATCGTGGCTTCTCACCGTCCGGCTCTATATTCTTCCGGGATGTTCTTCAGTTTTTCAACCTTCATCCTCAAGACATCGGACCCAACTCCGTGTCAAATATATGCAATTTGCAAGTGCTCTGTGAGGTGTACCTTCAAGAGGAGCCCAGTGTAGAACTTTTCAACGACTAATTTTACTCGAACCGCCAGAACGAGTACTCCAACGGACCCAGTTTGGAACTTGGTGGGATCTCAATCCAATGACAGAGGGATGCTATTTTCCCTTATGCGCACCTGCCGAGTCATCCCACGGATTGGAACCAGACATGGTTCAACTGCAAGGATATTTCTCTGGCTGATGAGAATAGGTTGCCCGGCTTTCGCGCCCTGCGTCTTGAATCAAATCATCCTCTCCCTGACAAACTGACGGCTGTGGAACGCAAAAGACTTGCCCCTACCATTGCCAAGGTTAAAGCTCTGTTGGGAAATGGCTTGACAGGCATTGACTTAGTTCGATGTTGGGTTTCCTAGCGGATCATCCCCTTGAGTCGCCACACCGGCTTAATGTGCACCTACACCGGTAGCACAAAGGATCCACTGCGCCACAGCTCCGTGGATTTAACCGATGACACCATCAATGAGATGACAAAGTCTCTTCCGAATGAGAGCCCGACTGATTGTAGCAAGGTGGGCCTAAGCCCTTTCTGCGAATGTAACCCGGCACCAGAAGTAAGCCGCCAAACTAACTATTTTGCCTTCATCCTTATTACTTTGTTTGATTCAACTTTGATGATTTTTACAGGCTGATGACGACTTTTGGAAGAAAGAATATGATCATGAGGCTACGAAAAGGGCCAGGAAGGCCAAGAAAGCCGCCAAGAGAACCACCAAGAAGAGGGGAAAGAAGCACAGTGCTTCTGAGATGCTTGAGTTGGACGACACCTCTGAGTCGGAGGTAGCCCTTGATTCTCTTGGCTCCTTTTTCAACCATCTTATTGACACTGACTATCACCAGGATGACACAGGAACGAGTCAGGCGGTCGAAGAAGAGGTAACTATCATTTCCTCTGACTCCGAGCCCTTGCGAAGACAAAAAATTCGAAGAGTAACCCGGAAAGTAAGCTTTCACCACCCCTTAGCTCATCTGGATCCTCACTTTCTTTTGAAGCAACAGCAGCACGAGAGCCAGCGACAGACTCGGACTAGCAAGGATGCAGAACTATCCTCCGGCTTACCGAACACTCCAAGGAAGTGTCGAAATGAGGTCACCCTCAACTTAAACTCTTTTTATCCTTTGGCGGGTCTCCTTCGCCAACCACTCAATTCTTCTGACTCAAATTATCAGGAAACATCTCATTCCTCTTCCGGTGACTCAATTCAATCTCATCTGCCGGCTTTCAAGACTACTCCCGGGTAATAACATTTACTTACTCTCTTATTATGCTTCTTAATACTTATGCTGACCTTTCATAACTCATGCCGTGGAAAAGCCAAACCCAACAAAGAGGCAAAGGTAAATAAGCCGGTCGAAGACCCGAAAGTCAGTGAGCCGGAGCAGCAAACCCCAGTGCCTGAAATCTCCGTCCCTCAATCATCTGAGCCGGTTCTTGACGTTCCATCAATGACTCCTGCACCTCCTGTTAATCAAGCCTGTGACAACACTTTGAACCCTGAAGCACCTAGCCCTGTCAAGACGGCCGACGCACAAGGCGATGATGTAGTGATCACCAAGACCGGCTTTAAAGAGCCCGGAAGACCTACTGCCCTGGCCAAGCACTCTGCCAACGAAGAACACTTTGAGCAGCACAAAGTGTGATTTTATGTCGCCAATTATTCTCAACTGAGTATTGGTCAAATATACTCTGGCTTTCTCAGTCAAGTACACAGCAGCCGTGAGCTTGAAGTTGACATGGTGAAGCAGATGCACCAAAATTTGAGGTATGAGTTCCTCCATTCTTAAGTTATGCATATCCTGCTAGCCCCCAAGTCGACTGTTTATGATGAATTTGAATATGCTGTAGACTTGATTACCATTAACATAAATAACAACCGTTGAAAGAATCCTTTCAAAACCGGCTTAAAGCCTCCAGTTTAAAATAGATATGTCTTGATTAGAACTGAACCCGTAGCCCCCAAGGGCTAGTTTAGTCAGTATGAATGAGCCGTTCCTTCATACTCTTGAAAACAGTACTTACTTGTGTAGTTCTCACGAGCCTATTGTGGCCATTTGTAGCACCAACGGGTCATCGTAAAGTTGCAACAAAACAAGCAATATGCATTAGCCCCCAAGGAACAAGTACTCTTGCTCGCAAAGTGCTTGGGACTTATTCACATAAGCCGTCACATAAATAAAGCTTTCCGCAGAGATTAGCCCCAAGTGTCAAGTGTTGTTGCTTGCAAAAGGCTTGGGACTTAATGTTTTGAATTAACGTTGAATTATAACTTTGATCCGGTGTATGTACAGACCACCACTGCTCAACTTCAATTAGAGCTGTCTGACTTGAAGACTCGTCTGGAGCTGCAAGAGGGTGAGACCCAGAAGGCGAACTCAAAGTTCGAATTCAGCACGGGTGAGGCAGAAAAACTAAAAGCCAGCTTTGAAGTTGAAAAAAGTGCCTGGGCTGAAGAAAAGATTGCCTTGACACAGCGGGCTGAAAAAGCGGAGGCAACTCTCCAGGAAGCGACCACTGAACTTACCAGCTTAAAACGCCAGGTATCTCAGATGGTTTCTGCTATCTTTGGTAAGTCGCCTTATGACTGTCAAATTTGAATATTTTCCTTGATGATGTGAACTATTTTTAATCCATCCAATGATTATTTTGTAGGCCCCGGGAGCACCAATCTCAACCAAGATATGCTTGTGAAGCTAAAGCCGGTTTACACGCTAGTGGAGTAGCTTTACACTGGCGTGCAGCATGCCTTGGCCACAATTTCTCCATCTAACAAAGCCCCCACTCTCCTGGTTGATGTGTTAAGGAAGCTTTCCGTTCTGCCGGAGAGGTTTAGTGAAATGAAGCGATCATCTGCAAGAGTCGGAGTTGTGACTGCCTTAAGCCGGGCCAAAGCATGGTTACCAAAGCTAGACCCGGTCGATATCTCTACCAGGTATCCAAGCTTTAAGGAAGATGGCACTCCGTTTGACCAGAAGGATTTTGCTGCTTGCGTGAAGGACATACGTCCTGTGGCCTGTCTGATTGCCAATGAGACAGACCTCACCAAGTATCAACCGGCTTATGACTTGGGAAATCAGAAGATGCCAACGCCGTCTTACAAAGTGAAAGACCTTATCCCCCCAATCCGTAAGCACACTTTTGCTCCTGAAGTTGACCCGTCCAAGCTTATTGATGATGAACTGAGTTCCAAGCTTTGAGTGGCATTGACTGGTCACCACCAACCTTCCAGGAAGTAGAACATGACGAAGAATCGGAGAGGGATGATCTGGAAGCGTCGGGCCATCAGAATCAAGAAGATTGATCCGCTGGGCGGTTCATATTTTGTGACCTTCTGAAAAACAGTTAATCATTTGGACTCCTGGAGTCATGTAATAGGGTAGAAATAACTTTGCTCTGCCATGCCTTCGTGCTCGTTCATGTTGTGCTCAACACTGTTAAGTCGCCACTTGACATTTATCCTTTTAGGTTTATCATGATGTTTGAGTGGTGCAGATTTTTTTTTGATTTATCCTGCACACAAGTAGATCAAAAGAACCCATGGCGGTTTACCGCAGGGCGGGTCATAATACCTTATGTATAACTATTGATGTTTAAAACAGTTATAGATGAGGCTGTTTTAACCAGATTTTAAACATAATAACAATATTATACCTGTGATATTGAATTGTACTGCCGGTTTACGATACCTGTGCAGTAAGGGTGAGCACCCAAAGCTTTTAGAAGACAATATTTCCAAGTGCTTGATATCATCATGTATGGGCGGCTTGTCGCCTCTCATTAATCCGGGTAATAGAAACCACAGGTATGCTTCCAATATGAGCTGTGAGATTGAAAGCTATATGGCCGGGATCACTTTAGACCAAAAGGCAAGATGATATCAATAAGAACCGGAAAAAACTTCAAAAAACTCAAGCCAAATGAGAAAAAGCGAGGCTATGCTTCAAATACAAGCATGAAGTCGGACCATAAGGGTTAATAGCTATGATTCGAATACGATCAGGAAGCTCCCAAATGGTTTTTGGCATTGCACCGATCAAAGGGGTACCGACAACGATGATTCGAATACGATCAAGAAGCCCCACAGTGACCAAAGTATTTAATGGCTATGATTCGAATACGATCAATAAGCTGGAACAAGATGGTTAACGACTGTGATTCGAATACGATCCAACCCCCAAGGGATTTAACAGCTATGGTTCCAATACGACCAGGAAGCCGGACCAAAGGGGTTAACTGCTATGATTCGAATACGTTCAAGCCCCAAATGATCTGAATGTTTAACGACTCTGATTCGAATACGATCAGTAAGCCAGACGAAAAAGGGTTACTAGATATGATTCGAATACGATCAAGCCCCTAAATGATCAAAATGTTTTACGGCTATGATTCGAATACGACCAGGAAGGACCAAAGGGGTTAATAGCCATGATTCGAATACGATCAAGCCCCAAATGATCATGGAATTATGATGACGAAGACACCTAATTGTTGAAGATGAAACAACAGAGACCCTGCTTTATTATAATCACCATAATATATACATCATCAAGAAATATGTACATCATAAGAGCCGGTGGCTCAAGTGTAGTAAGGCCGAAGATGAGCAATATTCCATGGCCGACGGGTCTCCTCCTCTGTCGTGCGTGAGTCCTTGTGCTCTCAAATATCAATAAGGTAGTATGACCCGTTGTTCAAGTTCTTGCTGACCACAAAGGGTCCTACCCAAGGTGGGGATAACTTATGCATATCATTTTGATCCTGGATGAGCCGGAGCACCAAATCACCTTCCTGAAAGGTTCTGGACTTGACCCAGCGGCTGTGGTAACGGCACAGATCTTGTTGGTAAATCGCCATGCGAGCTGCCACAAGGTCACCCTCCTCATCTAACAGGTCAAGTGCATCCTGACGTGCTTGTTCATTATCAGCTTCAATGTAAGCCGCCACGCGGGGCGAGTCGTGACGGATGTCACTAGGAAGAACCGCCTTTGCTCCGTAAACCATGAAGAAAGGCGTATAACTCGTAGATCTGTTGGGGTTAGTATTGATACTCCATAGAACGGAAGGTAACTCTTTCACCCAAAAATCCGGCATCCTCTGCAACAGAACCATAAGCCGGGGCTTGATGCCTCTCAGAATTTCTTGATTAGCTCTTTCAGCTTGACCATTGGATTGAGGGTGAGCCACTTACGAAATATCAAGTCAAATATGCTCACGTTGACAAAACTCTTTCATAGCACCCTTGGACAGATTAGTGCCATTATCAGTTATAATGATGTGAGGAAAACCAAAGCAAAAGATCACCTTTTTGATGAATTGAACTACCGTTTCCGTGTCACACTTACTGACCGGCTCCGCTTCAACCCACTTTGTGAATTTGTCAACCGCCACCAAAAGGTGGGTCTTTTTATCCTTGGACCTTTTAAAAGGCCCAACCATATCAAGCCCCTAGACTGCGAACGGCCAAGTAATTGGAATCATCCTCAATTGTTGAGCCGACACATGAGCTCGCCGTGAAAATTTCTGACAACCGTCACATTTACTGACCAAATCCTCTGCATCAACATGAGCCGTCAGCCAATAAAATCCATGAACAAAAGCTTTGGCCACAAGAGACTTTGACCCGGCATGATGACCACATTCCCCTTCATGAATCTCACGAAGAATCTCACGGCCCTCCTCAGGAGAGACGCAACACTGAACGCCCTAGTGACACTATGATGGTGTAACTCGCCATTGGCGATTGTCATTGACTTAGACCGACGGGTTATCTACCCGGCCAAAGTTTCATCCTCAGGTAACTCGCCCCGGGTCATGTAAGCCAAATATGGTACTGTCCAACCTAGGATAGCGTGAAGAGCCACCACCAGTTGTGCCTCCGGGTCAGGAACAGCCAGATCTTCCTCTGTAGGCAATTTGACAGAAGGTTTATGCAGAATATCCAAGAAAGTGTTAGGTGGCACCGGCTTACGTTGAGACCCGAACCGGCTTAAGGCATCAGCCACCTCATTTTTTCTGCGATCGATGTGCTCCACTTGATAACCCTTGAAGTGACCGGAAATAGCATCAACTTTGCGGCGATAATCCGCCATGAGTGGGTCCTTAGAATCCCATGTGCCTAAAACTTGTTGAGCCACCAAGTCTGAGTCACCGAAACATCTCACCCGGCTTAAGTTCATCTCCTTAGCCATGCAAAGACCATGGAGCAAAGCCTCATACTCAGCTGCATTATTAGTACAGGGAAACATCAACCTTAGAACATAACAAAACTTGTCACCTCGAGGGGAAGCTAAGACAACTCCAGCCCCCTGGCCCTCCAATTGCCTGGACCCATCAAAGTGAATAGTCCAATATGTGTTATCTGGCTTCTCTTCAGGCATCTGCAGCTTTGTCCAGTCGTTGATGAAATCCACCAGTGCTTGAGACTTGACGGCTATACGAGGCATATACTTCAAACCATGAGGCCCAAGCTCAATGGCCCACTTGGCTACCCGCCCTGTGGCTTCTCTGTTTTGAATAATATCCCCTAAGGGAGCAGAACTGACCACTGTGATGGGATGACCCAGAAAATATTGTTTAAGCTTCCGGCTGGCCATGAACACCCCATAAACGAGCTTCTGCCAATGTGGACACCTCTGCTTAGACTTAATAAGTACCTCACTGATATAGTAAACCGGTCGTTGAACCGGATATTCCTTGCTAGCCTCCTTCCGTTCCACCACAATGGCTACATTGACGGCCCGGCGTTAGCAGCCACATATAACAATAATGGCTCCTTATCAATGGGAGCAGAAAGGACTGGCGGCTCAGCTAGCTACCTCTTCAAGTCCTCAAACGCGTCATTAACAGCATCCCTCCAGACGAAGTTATCTGTTTTCTTCATCATCTGATGCAGCGGTATGGTCTTCTCACCCAACAGGCTTAGGAACCGGCTCAAGGCAGCAATACGACCCGCCAGACGCTGAACATCATTGATACATGCCGGCTTTGCCAGGGAGGTAATGGCCTTGATCTCCTCCGGGTTAGCCTCAATGCCTCTGTTAGAAACCAGAAAACCCAAACGCTTGCTTGCTAGCACACCAAAAATGCACTTGGCCGAGTTAAGCATCATCTTGTAGACCCAGAGATTATCAAAGGTTTCTTTCAAATCATCTATCAAGGTTTCCTTCCCTCTGGATTTCACCACAATATCGTCCACATAAGCATGCACGTTACGCCCAATCTGACTATGAAGACAATTCTGCACACATCGCTGGTAAGTCACCTGGGTACTCTTGAGCCCAAAAGGCATAGACACATAGCAGAAGGCTCCAAAGGGAGTAATAAAAGCTATCTTCTCCTGGTAATTAACTGCCATCTTGATCTGATGATAACCAGAATAAGCATCCAAAAAACTCAAATGCTCACAACCCGCCGTAGCATCAATGCTTTGATCAACACGCGGGAGAACAAAAGGATCAGCCGGACAAGCCTTGTTTAAGTCCGTGTAGTCCACACACATATGCCCAGTGCCGTTCTTTTTAAGCACCAGCACCGGGTTAGCCAACCACTCCGGATGAAAGACTTTAATAATGAACCCAGCCGCCAAGAGCCGGCCCACTTCCTCGCCGATGGCCTTACACCTCTCCTCATTGAAGCAATGAAGGAATTGCTTGACCGGCTTAAAGTTCGGATCAATGTTAAGAGTGTGTTCAGCGAGTTGCCTCGGTACACCTGGCATGTCAGAAGGTTTCCATGCGAAAATGTCCTGGTTCTCATGGATGAACTTGATGAGCGCGCTTTCCTATTTTGCATCCAGGTTAGCACTGATACTGAACTGTTTGGATGAGTCGCCAGGAACAAAATCGACCAGCTTAGTGTCATCGACCGACTTAAACTTCAGCATCAGGTCATGCTCTGTTTTAGGCTTCTTTAGAGACGTCATATCCGCCGGGTCAACATTATCTTTGTAAAATTTCAACTCCTCCGTTGCACAGACAGACTCAGCATAAGCAGCTATCACCTTCTTCACACTCCAAAGCTATTTTCCTGCTTCCATGCACCGTGATGGTTCCCTTATAACCTGGCATCTTGAGCTGCAAATAAACATAACAAGGTCGTGCCATGAACTTAGCATAAGCCGGCTGTCCAAACAGAGCATGGTATGGGCTTTTGATCTTGACCACTTCAAATGTTAACTTCTCGGCCCTAGAATCGTGCTCATCACCAAAGGACACCTCTAGCTCAATCTTTCCTACAGGGTATGCTGACTTACCAGACACCACTCCATGGAAAACAGTATTAGGCGACTTCAGATTTTTATCAGTTAACCTCATGCGACGGAAGGTTTCATAATAAAGGATATTAATGCTGCTTCCTCCATCCATGAGCACTTTAGTGAATTTATATCCATCAACTTGAGGCTCCACCACCAAAGCCAAGTGACCCGGGTTATCGACCCGGGGCGGGTGATCCGCTCGACTCCACATAATGGGCTGCTCGGACCATCGCAAGTAATGAGGGACTGCCGACTCAACAGCGTTCACAACCCGCTTGTGGAGCTTCTGGTCCCGCTTGCATAAACTTGTGGTGAAAACATGATACTGCCCACTATTCAACTGCTTCGGATTACTTTGATATCTGGATTGCTGCTGCTGACCCCCCCGGCTGGATTGCTGATTGTAACCACCCTGATTGCCTTGATTATAACCACCCTGATTACCTTGGTGGCCTTGGAAGCCGGAATTAGAATCGCCACCTCCATAACCCGGGCCATGAGAACCGCCGCCACCTGAGACGCTACCCGGCCCATGATTGTCGTGAAATGAGTTAGAATTTTTGAAAGCCCTCATAATTGAACAATCTTTCCAAAGGTGGGTAGCTAGTTTCTTCTGCGTGCCATGCTTTGGACAGGGCTTGTTTAGCAACTGCTCGAGAGTAGGACCTGATCCATCGGCCCAAGGAGGTGGCCTCCCCTTACGGCATTGATTATTGTTCTGCACATTGGCGTTAGCCACAAACTCTGAGTTACCATCAGCCTTGCGTTTACTGTTTCCCCCTGATTCGCCCGGTTATGCTGCTGACCCTTGGCGTTGCCGTTCTTTTTTCCCTTCCCTGTCTTTTCATCGTCAGACTCGGGATCCTTGGTACTATCAGAGTCGACATATTTGATTAGAGCCGCCATCAGCTGCACCATATCATTACAATCGTGCTTGAGCCACCCCAGCTTCTGTTTAAGAGGCAAAAACGACAACTTTTCTCCAACATTAAGCCCGCAGAGCCGTCATTCATGTTATCAGATGAATGTATGATAGCTTTGACCCGGCGCACCCAATGGGTTGTTGATTCACCCTCCTCTTGGGCGCAAGTAGCCAAGTCCACAATCGACATGGGCTTTTTGCATGTGTCCTTAAAGTTCTGAATAAACCGGGCCTTTAACTCAGCCCATGACCCGATGGAATTAGCCGGCAGCCCCTTTAACCAAGTACGGGCCGTCCCATCTAGCATCATGGTGAAGTACCTAGCACACGCAACGTCACTGACTTCCAACAATTCCATGGCTATCTCATAACTTTCGATCCACGCCTCAGGGGGTAAGTCGGCTGTGTAATTAGGCACCTTACGAGGTCCTTTGAAATCCTTGGGCAAACACTCATTACGCAGAGCCGACACCAAACAGGGTACACATGTAGATCTAGAGGTCATGCCTGCCTCAACCGAAGTCGTTGGATAAATCGGAAGGGGTTGTTGAGCCGCCCGCTAAACCGCATGCTCAGCTTCTTGACGCACTCTGTCCTGATCAACCAAGTTAGGAGCTCCATCACGTGCCGGGTCATGTCCATGTGCCTGGTCACGGCACTGGGCGTTGCTTGAAACAGCTAGTGAGTCCATGTTCCTGCTGATACGTCCATTTTGCATCATGCTTTTATATCAATATTTATTGCATTATGGGCTGTTATTACACATTATATACCAATACTTATGCCTATTCTCTCTTATTTTACAAGGTTTACCATGAAGAGGGGAATCTTTAAATTTGGAATTTGGCCGAAAAGGAGCAAACGTTGAAACCTATTCGCACAGCTCCAAAAATCCTGAAACTCCACGAAACAACTTTTTGGAATTAATAAGAATTTCTGAGCAAAAGAAATATGCCAGGGGGCCCACACCCTGTCCAGGAGATAGGGGCGCGCCCCCCTATAGGGCGCGCCCCCTATCTCCTGGGCCGCCTGGTGGGCCTCCAGCGTCCATCTTCACTAGCACCATCTCCTCTCAGAACCCTAGTTCATCTCTTGTAACCAATCTTGTATCAAAACCACAAATTGGTACATGTGGGTTGCTAGTAGTGTTGATTAGTCCTTGTAGTTGATGCTAATTGGTTTACTTGGTGGAAGATCATATGTTCAGATCCTTTATGCATATTATTACTCCTCTGATTATGAACATGAATATGCTTTATGAGTAGTTACGTTTGTTCCTGAGGACATGGGTGAAGTCTTGCTATTAGTAGTCATGTGAATTTGGTATTCGTTCGATATTTTGATGAGATGTATGTTGTCTTTTCCTCTAGTGGTGTTATGTGAACGTCGACTACATGACACTTCACCATTATTTGGGCCTAGAGGAAGGCATGGGGAAGTAATAAGTAGATGTTGGGTTGCTAGAGTGTCAGAAGCTTAAACCCTAGTTTATGCGTTGCTTCGTTAGGGGCTGATATGGACCCATATGTTTAATGTTGTGGTTAGGTTTACCTTAATACTTCTTTTGTAGTTGTGGACACTTGCAATAGGGGTTAATCATAAGTGGGATGCTTGTCCAAGTAAGGGCAGTACCCAAGTACCGGTCCACCCACATATCTAATTATCAAAGTACCAAACGCGAATCATATGAACGTGATGAAATCTAGCTTGACGATAATTCCCATGTGTCCTCGGGAGCTCCTTTCTCATTATTAGAAATTGTCCAGGCTTATCCTTTGCTACATAAAGGATTGGGCCATCTTGTTGCACTTTATTTACTTTATTTACTTGTTACTTGTTACTACTTATCTTATCACAAAACTATCTATCACCTACAATTTTAGTGCTTGCAGAGAAAACCTTACTGAAAACTGCATATCATTTCCTTCTGCTCCTCGTTGGGTTCGACACTCTTACTTATCGAAAGGACTACGATTGATCCCCTACACTTGTGGGTCATCAAGACTCTTTTCTGGTGCTATTGCTGGGGAATGTAGCGCTTTTGGTGAGTGGAACTTGGTAAGGAAACATTCATATAGTGTGCTAAAATTTTCTGTTACTTGTCACTATGGAAACTAATTCTTTGAGGGGCTTGTTTGGGGTATCTTCACCCCAACCAGAAGAGCAAAGAGTTGCTCCTCAACCTACTGAACTTTATGAAAATATTCATTTTGAGATTCCTTTGGGTATGATAGAGAAACTGCTAGCTAATCCATTTGCAGGAGATGGAACATTGCATCCCGATTTACACCTTATCTTTGTGGATGAAGTTTGTGGATTATTTAAGCTTGCAGGTATTCCCGATGATGTTGTCAAAAGGAAGGTCTTCCCTTTATCTTTGAAGGGAGATGCATTGACATGGTATAGGTTATGTGATGACACAAGATCTTGGAATTATAAGCGATTGAAGTTGGAATTTCACCAGAAGTTCTATCCTATGGATCTTGTTCATCGTGATCGTAATTACATATATAATTTCTGGCCTCGCGAAGGAGAAAGCATCTCTCAAGCTTGGGGGAGGCTTAAGTCAATGTTATATTCATGCCCCAATCATGAGCTCTCTTGGGAAATGATTATTAAGAACTTTTATGCTCGGTTTTCTCTTGATAATCGCAACCTGCTCGATACTTCCTGTGCGAGTTCTTATATGCTGAAGACTATTGATTTCAAATGGGACTTATTGGAAAGAATTAAACGCAACTCTGAAGATTGGGTTTCCGATGATGGTAAGGAGTCAGGTATGACACCTAAGTTCGATTGTGTTAAATCTTTATGGATACTGATGCTTTCCGTGGATTTAGCTCTAAGTATGGACTTGACTCTGAGATAGTAGCTACTTTCTGTGAATCTTTTGCTACTCACGTTGATCTACCTAAAGAGAAGTGGTTTAAATATTATCCTCCTGTTGAAGTGAAAGTAGTTGCACCTATTACAGTCGAAGAAAAGACTATTACCTATAGTGATCCTATTGTTCCTACTGCTTATGTTGAAAAACCTCCTTTTCCTGTTAGGATAAAGGATCATGCTAAAGCTTCAACGGTTGTTCGTAAGAGTAATACTAGGACTTATACACCTCCTGTGAAAGTTAATGTTGAACCTAGTATTGCTATGGTTAAAGATCTCTTGGATGAGTATTTAGATGGGCATGTTATCTCTTTCTGTGGTGAGACTGCCAATATTGCTAGACCTGAGACTAAGACACATAGACCTGTCGTAGGCATGCCTGTTATTTCTGTTAAAATAGGAGATCATTGTTATCATGGATTATGTGATATGGGTGCTAGTGCTAGTGCGATACCTTATGATCTATATAAAGAAATTATGCATGACATTGCACCCATTGAATTAGAAGACATTGATGTTACTATTAAGCTTGCTAATAGGGATACCATTAAACCCTTTGGGATTGTTAGAGATGTCAAAGTTTTGTGTGGGAAGGTTAAATACCCTGCTGATTTTCTTGTTCTTGGTTCCCCACAAGATGATTTTTGTCCCATTATTTTTGGTAGACCCTTCTTGAATACGACTAGTGCTAAGATTAATTGTGAAAAGAATATTGTCAGTGTTGGCATTGACGGTATGTCTCATGAGTTTAATTTCGCTAAGTTTAGTAGACAACCTCGTGATAGGGAACCACCTAGTAAGGATGAGATTATTGGTCTTGCCTCCATTGCTGTTCCTCCAATGGATCCGTTAGAACAATATTTGCTAGACCATGAAAACGATATGTTTATGAAGGAAAGGGAGGAAATAGATGAAGTGTTCCTTAAACAGAAACTGTCTTTGAAACATAACCTTCCGTTGAAATTCTTGGGGATCCCCCTCCACCCAAGGGTGTTCCCGTGTTTGAACTCAAACCATTACCTGATAATCTTAAGTATGCTTATCTTGATGAAAAAGAAATATATCCTGTTACTATTAGTGCTAACCTTTCAGAGAAAGAAGAAGAAATATTATTTAAAACTCTGAAGAAGCACCGAGCTGCTATTGGATATACTCTGGATGATCTTAAGGGCGTTAGTCCCACATTATGCCAACACAAAATTACATTGGAGGACAATGCCAAACCAGTTAGATATCCTCAAAGACGATTAAATCCAAAGATGAAGGAAGTGGTAAGAAAGGAGATACTAAAGCTCCTTGAGGCAGGTATTATTTATCCCGTTGCTGATAGTGAATGGGTATGCCCTGTCGATTGTGTCCCTAAAAAGGGAGGTATTACCATTGTTCCTAATGATAAAGATGAATTGATCCCGTAAAGAATTATTACAGGTTATAGGATGGTAATTGATTTCCATAAGTTAAATAAAGCTACTAAGAAAGATCATTACCCTTTACCTTTTATTGAGCAAATGCTAGAAAGACTATCCAAACAAACACATTTCTGCTTTCTAGATGGTTATTCTGGTTTCTCTCAGATACCTGTGTCGGTGAAGGATCAATCTAAAACTACTTTTACTTGCCCTTTTGGTACTTTTGCTTATAGATGTATGCCTTTTGGTTTATGTAATGCACCTGCTACCTTTCAAAGATGCATGATGGCTATATTCTCTGATTTTTCTGAAAAGATTTGTGAGGTATTCATGGATGACTTTTCCGTTTATGGATCCTCTTTTGATGATTGTTTGAGCAACCTTGATCGAGTTTTGCAGAGATGCGAAGACACTAGTCTCGTCCTGAATTGGGAAAAGTGTCACTTTATGGTTAATGAAGGCATTGTCTTGGGGCACAAGATCTCCAAGAGAGGTACTGAAGTTGACAAAGCCAAAGTTGATGCTATTGAAAACATGCCATGTCCCAAGGACATAAAAGGTATAAGAAGTTTCCTTGGTAACGCCGGTTTTTATAGGAGGTTCATTAAGGATTTCTCTAAAATCTCTAGGCCTCTGACTAATTTATTGCAAAAAGATATTCCTTTTGTCTTTGATGATGATTGTGTAGAAGCATTTGAAGTACTTAAGAAAGCTTTGATCACTGCACCTATTGTTCAACCGCCTGATTGGAATTTACCTTTTGAAATTATGTGCGATGCTAGTGATTATGCTGTAGGTGCTGTTTTAGGGCAAAGAGTCGATAAGAAATTGAATGTTATCCAGTATGCTAGTAAGACTCTTGACACTGCCCAGACAAATTATGCTACTACTGAAAAAGAGTTCTTAGCAGTTGTGGTTGCATGTGATAAGTTTAGACCTTATATTGTTGATTCCAAAGTCACTATTCACACTGATCATGTTGCTATTAAATATCTTATGGAAAAGAAAGATGCTAAGCCTAGACTCATTAGATGGGTTCTCTTGCTCCAAGAATTTGACTTGCATATTATTGATAGAAAAGGAGCTGAGAACCCCGTTGCAAATAACTTGTCTAGGTTAGAGAATGTTCTTGATGACCCATTGCCTATTAATGATAGCTTTCCTGATGAACAATTAGCGGTCGTCAATGTTTCTCGTACTGCTCCTTGGTATGCTGATTATGCTAATTACATTGTTGCTAAATATATACCGCCTAGTTTCACATACTAGCAAAAGAAAAAGTTCTTTTATGATTTAAGACATTACTTCTGGGATGATCCACATCTTTATAAAGGAGTAGATGGTGTTATTAGACGTTGTGTGCCTGAGCATGAACAGGAACAGATTCTACGTAAGTGTCACTCTGAATCTTATGGAGGACACCACGCTGGAGATAGAATTACACACAAGGTACTACAATCTGGTTTTTATTGGCCTACTCTCTTCAAAGATGCTCGTAAGTTTGTCTTATCTTCTGATGAATGTCAAAGAATAGGTAACATTAGTAGACGTCAAGAAATGCCTATGAATTATTCTCTTGTTATTGAACCGTTTGATGTTTGGGGCTTTGATTATATGGGACCTTTTCCTGCCTCTAATGGTTATACACATATTTTAGTTGCTGTTGATTACGTTACTAAGTGGGTAGAAGCTATTCCAACTAGTAGTGCTGATCATAACACTTCTATTAAAATGCTTAAAGAAATTATTTTTCTGAGGTTTGGAGTCCCTAGATATCTTATGACTGATGGTGCTTCGCATTTTATTCATGGTGCTTTCCGTAAGATGCTTGCTAAGTATGATGTCAATCATAGAATAGCATCTCCTTATCATCCGCAGTCTAGTGGTCAAGTAGAGTTGAGCAATAGAGAGCTCAAATTAATTTTGCAAAATACTGTGAATAGATCTAGAAACAATTGGTCCAAAAAACTTGATGATGCATTATGGGCCTATAGAACTGCATACTAAAATCATATCGTATGTCTCCATGTAAGATGGTTTATGGAAAAGCATGTCATTTACCTCTTGAACTTGAACATAAGGCATATTGGGACATTAAAGAGCTAAACTATGATTTCAATCTTGCCGGTGAGAAGAGGTTCTTTGATATTAGCTCACTTGATGAATGGAAAACCCAAGCGTATGAGAATGCCAAGCTTTTCAAAGAAAAAGTCAAACGCTGGCATGATAAGAGGATACAAAAGCGTGAGTTTAACGTAGGAGATTATGTTTTATTATCCAACTCTCGTTTAAGATTTTTTGCAGGAAAACTTCTCTCAAAATGGGAAGGTCCCTACGTTATCGAGGAAGTCTATCGTTCTGGTGCCATAAAAATCAGCAACTACGAAGGCACAAATCCAAGGGTGGTAAACGGTCAAAGAATTAAACACTATATTTCAGGTAATCCTATAAATGTTGAAACTAATATTATTGAAACCATAACCCCTGAGGAATACATAAGGGAAACTTTCTAGAACGTTCCAGACTCTGAAAAGGTATAGTTATGTGGTACTGTAAGTAAACCGACTCCAAAACAACTCCAATGGCATTTTTTATCAGTTTTGGAATATTTAATAATCTTAGGAAGAAAGAAGTAGTCCGAAAGGGACACGAGGCCCCCACGAGAGTGGAGGGCGTGCCCCCTGTCTCGTGGACACCTCGTGTGCCTCCCGGACTATGTTTTCTTGCATATTATGTATTTTGGTCGGTAAAAATTCATTATATATACTCCCGAAGGTTTTGACCACCGTATCATGCAATTATCCTCTGTTTTCGTTTCGAGCTGTTCCTGTTGCAGAATAAAGCAAGATGTCTTCTCAGGAGTCAGTTGGGGAGAGTCGGGTGTCTCACCCAACGCTAGGTCCCGGAGCAAATAGCGATGCCTATCACTATGGACCTTCAACGGAGGATGAGATGGAGGCTGATTTGAAAAGAATAGATGTCATGGAGGAGGATCAAAAAGTTACCTCTCGTCTCCGAGCAGAATTCACTATGGGGGAACTACCTAGCCTGGCTATCCCTACTTCGGTCACTCCTTCCAACTCTAGATTTCTTTCTTATGAAGATATGAAAAAGAGTTTCACTTGTTCTCCAGAAGCTATGCAGCATCCTTGGGTGAAAGGAGCTTTGGCCGTTATGGGCAAGCTCCGTAAAGAAATTATGGACCTCAAACAACAAGTCAATAAGCTCGAGGAGGAGAACCGTATCCTGAAGGGCGTCATCGCTAAGAAGATCATATCACCAACCGTGAAGAAGGAAAAATAATCACATGCGTATGGGCACTCCCCTTGGCAACTGCCAAGCTTGGGGGAGGTGCCCCGGTATCGTATCACCATCACACTCCTATCTTTTCCGCTTTATAGTTCGATCCTTTTAGTAGCATCTTGATCTAGTAGATTGAAGTTTTGATATCAAGTAGTTTGAGTTTTGCTTTGTGATCTCTTTTTGTAATCGAGTCCGTGAGCTATTTATAATAAATATTAGTGTTGAGTCAAGGGCTCTGCTATGTTGCTATGATCTTGAGAAAGTAGAAAGAATAAAAGAGTTCATATTGATCTTATGGATAGTGATGACTTCACACATTGAAAGTATGAGGCATAAAAATTGTTGAGAGTTGGTAAACTTAGCTTTGGTCATCTTTGCAATTAATAGGAAGTGATAAGGAAAGAGGGGTTCACATATAAATATATTATCTTGGACACCTTTTATAATTGGGAGCACTCATTAAGTATGACATGCTAAAAGAGTTGATGTTGGACAAGGAAGAAAATGTAATAGTTTATGTTTTCTGACATCTCAGTTAAAGTATATTGTCATTGACCTTCCAAACATGTTGAGCTTGCCTTTCCCCCCTCATGCTAGCCAAATTCCTTGCACCAAGTAGAGATACTACTTGTGCTTCCAAATATCCTTAAACCCAGTTTTGCCATGAGAGTCCACCATACCTACCTATGGATTGAGTAAGATCCTTCATGTAAGTTGTCATGTTGCAAGCAATAAAAATTGCTATCTAAATATGTATGACTTATTAGTGCAGAGAAAATAAGCTTTGTACGAACTTGTTGTGGAAGTAATAAAAGCAACGGACTGCATAATAAAGGTCCACATACAAGGGGCAATATAAAGTGACATTCTTTTGCATTAAGATTTTGTGCATCAACCCTAAACGCACATGACAACCTCTGCTTCCCTCTGCGAAGGGCCTATCTTTTACTTCATCTTTTTACTTTATGCTTGAGTCAAGGTGATCCTCACCTTTCCCTTTTTCATTTTATCCTTTGGCAAGCTCCTCGTGTTTGAAAGATCATGATATATATATATATATATCCAATTGGATGTAAGTTAGCATGGGCTATTATTGTTGACATCACCTAAAGGTGAATATGTTGGGAGGCAACACAATAAGCCCCTATCTTTCTCAGTGTCCGGCTGAAACTCCATAACTACATGTACTGCGTGAGTGTTAGCAATTGTAGAGGGCTACAAGATAGTTGAGTATGTGAGCTTGCTGAAATGCTCCATTGTTGAGTCTTTCTGATGTTATGATAAATTGCAATTGCTTCAATGACTGAGATTATAGTCTGTTAGTTCTCAATGAAGTTTTTGAACCATACTTGACATTGTGAATTGATTGTTACTTGAGCATAAGAAATCATATGAAAAAATCTATATAAGTTGCTGATATTAGAATGATCATGATGCCCTCATGTCCGTATTTTATTTTTATCAACACCTCTATCTCTAAACATGTGGACATATTTTTCGATTTCGTCTTCTCCTTGAGGACAAGCGAGGTCTAAGCTTGGGCGAGTTGATACGTCCATTTTGCATCATGCTTTTATATCAATATTTATTGCATTATGGGTTGTTATTACACATTATATAGCAATACTTATGGCTATTCTCTCTTATTTTACAAGGTTTACCATGAAGAGGGGGAATGCCGACACCTGGAATTCTGGCTGGAAAAGGAGCAAACGTTGGAAACCTATTCTACACAGCTCCAAAAATCCTGAAACTCCACGAGACAACTTTTTGGAATTAATAAGAATTTTTGAGTAAAAGAAATACGCCAGGGGGCCCACACCCTGTTCAGGAGACAGGGGTGCCCCCCCTATAGGGCGCTCCCCCTATATCCTGGGCCCCCTGGTGGGGGCGTCCATCTTCTGCTATATCATCACTTTTACCCTGGAAAAAATCTTGGACAAGCTTACGAGACGAAACTCCGCCGCCACGAGGCGGAACCTTGGCGGAATCAATCTAGGGCTCCGACAGAGCTGTTCTGCCGGGGACAGTTCCTTCCGGGAGGGGGAAATCATCACCAACGTCATCACCAACGATCCTCTCATCGGGAGGGGGTCAATCTCCATCAACATCTTCACCAGCACCATCTCCTCTCAAAACCCTAGTTCATCTCTTGTATCCAATCTTGTATCAAAACCACAAATTGGTACCTGTGGGTTGCTAGTAGTGTTGATTACTCCTTGTAGTTGATGCTAATTGGTTTACTTGGTGGAAGATCATATGTTCAGATCCTTTATGCATATTATTACTCCTCTGATTACGAACATGAATATGCTTTGTGAGTAGTTACGTTTGTTCCTGAGGACATGGGTGAAGTCTTGCTATTAGTAGTCATGTGAATTTGGTATTCGTTCGATATTTTGACGAGATGTATGTTTTCTTTTCCTCTAGTGGTGTTATGTGAACGTCGACTACATGAAACTTCACCATTATTTGGGCCTAGAGGAAGGCATGGGGAAGTAATAAGTAGATGATGGGTTGCTAGAGTGACAGAAGCTTAAACCCTAGTTTATGCGTTGCTTCGTTAGGGGCTGATATGGATCCATATGTTTAATGTTGTGGTTAGGTTTACCTTAATACTTCTTTTGTAGTTGCGGACGCTTGCAATAGGGGTTAATCATAAGTGGGATGCTTGTCCAAGTAAGGGCAGTACCCAAGTACCGGTCCACCCACATATCAAATTATCAAAGTACCGAATGCGAATCATATGAACGTGATGAAAACTAGCTTGACGATAATTCCCATGTGTCCTCGGGAGCTCCTTTCTCATTATTAGAAATTGTCCAGGCTTATCCTTTGCTACATAAAGGATTGAGCCATCTTGATGCACTTTATTTACTTTATTTACTTGTTACTCGTTACTATTTATCTTATCACAAAACTATCTACCTACAATTTCAGTGCTTGCAGAGAAAACCTTACTGAAAACCGCTTATCATTTCCTTCTGCTCCTCGTTGGGTTTGATACTCTTACTTATCGAAAGGACTACGATTGATCCCCTACACTTGTGGGTCATCACCTGCTATAACTTCGGCTTGGGCAAGGAGTCGAGTGAATCCTATCTCGACTGTAAGAATATGCCTCCTGCTGCGCAAATGCTGTCTGAAGAAGTTCTCTGACCCTTCGTGTTTCAACCGCCGCTGGAGAGTCGCCATCCACTGGGAGAGCCACCAATCGTGCCGCCGCGGCAATCATGTTCTCCAAAGGAATATAATAATGACCTGGTGGTGTTGGTACGTGCTGAGGCGGAGCGGTATTCAGACGAGGGGGTTTCGTCGTGCGTGGTTGAACCGGTGTTCCAACCCCAGGTGCTGCAGCCTGGTTTATCTCTGGCGGATTACTGGTCCCTGCTCCTGGCGTGCGAAAGAGGTTTCTTGCCTCGTAAACCGAAGGTAGTCGAGACCGGTGCCTTCTCCTCATGATTTCATTTGAAGCGTTTTGATCATCGTAAGCTGGAAAGCCTCTAACTGAATCCGTTGGGCCTGAGCATCTAGAGCAGCCCGTTCTGCGGCTATCCTGACATCCTCTGCCGCCAGGTCTTCCTTGGCTAGTGCTACATCATCATGTAACTTTGCAACCTCCGCATCATGTTGAGCTTGATTCACCGGGCTGACCACTTTTGTCAATATATCAGTCAATTTATCCATTAGAGCCATCAAAACCTGAGCCGGCGGGCGCACAGGGCCTCCTGCCCCGGCTGCCGTCTCCGCCGCTGACCCCGAAGTCATTGCTGCCGCGGTTCAAGAATTTTGCCCAGGCTGCGTGCCTGCCATGAAGATCTCGACTCTGTTTGCCGGCTCATAGGGGTCCGGAATACAGTCGCCATCGGAATAGCCCCCATGCCCACCATCTTGCAGTTGATACAACAAAGTAGTCTCGCTCGTGGATGACTCACCATCAGATTAGATGGACGTCTCACCGCCAGACATAGATCCTTCCTCAAATTCCGCTCCATGGATGCATCCCATGAAGGCACGCTTCACAGCGGGCTGAGCTCGGGCGTGTCTCGCATGCTGAGCTGTCTCGATGATGTCGGTGCAGATGTCCGGCTCAGGGCCCAGCTCGCCGATCTTGCCAATGAAGACATGGATTCCACCGAAGGGGACCCAGTGCCCGTACTCAATTGAGCCGGCCTCGGGGCCCCAGCATGCATCGTCGATGTAGAGCTTGCCGCAACGACACTTGGTCATCCGGCCCACAACGTATCCCTTGAGGCCTTTGAAGCTGCCCTTTAAGAACTCGAAACCACCGTGCGCTGGCCCCACGGTGGGCATCAACTGTCATTGAATAGTCACGACAGATGTCCTAGCAAAAGGACTTAGTCGTGGAGCCATCGCAAGTAGGTAGCTTAAAGGGGTTAAACGGGACAAGGGCCACGGGAGATTATACTAGTTCGGCCCCTTGCGGTGAAGGTAACGGCCTAATCCAGTTTGAGGTGGTATTGCTTATGTCTCAATTACCAGGGAGCGAATCCGCTTGACCAAGCTTTTGATCTATTGTTTCCCGTCCTGAACCACCGCCGGGTCGTTCCTTTACATACACAGGTTGACACCCAGTGGTTCTCAGAGTCCTGGCCGGCTCATAGATAACGTGTCCGGCTCGGTGACTATCTATTCATGCCTTACAATACAAGTCTTACATAAGGCGGTTTATTGCTACGGGCCTTAAGTCACCCTTGGGCCTTGGGCCCTTATCTTGAACCATCATCTTCAATATTCTCGTGGGCTTCATATGCTGAATCACCATAGGTATAACCCGGCCCCTCCTGGGTGGGTCATAGTTATATCCCCAACAGTCATGCAACCAAGGAATGAGCACAAAATGTGGAGGCCACGGAAAACGCTCGTGTTGCACAACTCAAGAGAGACGCTAGCACGATTGCTCAATAGGCGGATACTACACTTGTGCACAGCCTACAAGATGCAAAATGGATAAACTTTCTATCCCAGGTATGTTATGTATGTATGTTTCGGTGCTTTAGCACAAGATGATCGAGTATGATACCATATGATATATTGTGATGCTATGGCTATTGCTTACAAGCTTCTTTGCTCAAAAGCTTATTTTTTTTGTATGACCACTTTGCACAAACCAAGATAGCAATAGTGTATATGCGGGAACAAACTTGTGACACAAGGGATGATATGATGATACCAAGATGATGTGGTATATATGCAATGGAAGGTATGGATCCCAAATGTGCACAAGTAACATTACCGGCAATACTCAATGGCTAGTCTCGATAGGCAAGTAACACAAAATGGGCGAGGGGTTATCAATGCAATTGCAAGGGGAATATACAATGGTGTCGTAGAGGTTACCATCCTTACTTACGGTAGGGGTGTCAAAATGATGAAGTGGTCCATGTCGATGATGACCTTGTGGCGATGATGAGTGGCGGTGTTCTCGATGCCAAACTATCCCTAATTAGCCGAAATACCTTAGGAAACGGAAAAACCACAAACTCAAAATCTCCAAAGGCAAATGTCAAATGGTGGTAGCGGAAAGCGGTGGTGGTTCGCACTCGGCAATGCAGAAGTGGAATGATGGGCTATACACATGTTGGAGTTGAAGTTGCCATCCCTAAGTAGCCCAAACACCTTGGGAGACACAAGCCACAACTCAAACAAGCTCAAATATAATTGGGTCAAGTTGGGTTGTCGGAAGTGGTGGTGGTGGTTGATGAAGAAGTAATCGTCTCCAAGTAGCCGAAACACCTTAGGAGACTCGAATCACAACTCAAGCAACCACGAATGCTATGGGATCAAAATGGGTTAGGTTGCGGAAGGCTATGGTGGTTATGCGGATGATATGGTGGAGGCCATAGGCAAAGATGCCAAACTTCCAAATATTTGATGGAGTCAAATGTTGTTGGTCGTATTTTTGTGGGATGGGGATGTCAATAGCTTCAAAACTAGCTAAAGAACATCAAAATCGGAGTTCAGATGAATTAGTTACGGGCAAAACAAGAATCAGCCGAAGTCTAAAACTACAGGTGTCAGACGTCCGATAATGGTCGGACGACCGATGGCTGGAGCGCATGACGGATGTTCGGAAATCCAATGTTTTGGCTGGGGATGGGTGGTTCCGGTCGTCCGGTAATGGACAGACGTCACGTGGTTCTAGGTGGTCGGACGTCCGAGAAAGTGTCGGTCGTCCGGTGGGTTTGGGTCAACGCGAGATGCGAGTTCGACACGCGATTTTGGGCGGAAATTGAGGATTTCGGGGTCAAAATTGATGAGATTTTGTGGATGAAAGATGGGGAAACTTGGGGAAAAGCTAGATCCACTTGAAACCAAGCAAATCCATGGATCAAAATCAACAAAACATCATCAAACCAACAAATCAAAAAAAACTTTGGTGCTATTTTTGGTGGGGATTTACGAATTTAGGACGAAATCAAGCAAAAGAAGGCTAGAAACGGTGGGAGGAACTCCAAATACGTGATCAATGTGGCTCATGATGCCATATGATACGGGGCTGATCCGGTGTAGGCCGATCTTTCACGATTGGAGTGGGATCCCTCGAAGAACACGAAGAACATGGGGAAGAACAGAGAGAAATCACAAGGGGAAACACTTAAGAACAAGCCCAATCACACATCCACTAGAAAATCAAGCACACAAGATCCACAAGGTACATGAACAACAAAAGGAAAGATACAAGGTAAGGTTCATCTCCAAGAGGAGGTCTTGATGGTTTCCTAGATGGATCTTCCCGTGAGGGGTCTTGATGATATCCCACAGGATCTTCTCACATGGAGGTCTTGAACACCATGGGAGTGGTGGTCTCTCTCTCTCTCTCAAGAATAGAGGTAGGAGCAAAGCTCACCTAAGAATGAGCTATCATATTTGCTAACCCTAGAAAGGATGAGGGGGAGGTCTATTTATAATCTAAGCCATGAAGGGGTAAGTGGGAGAGGCATACAAGGCCAAAGGCCCGGTTGCGCACAGGCAGTGTCGGACGTCCGGTCGGGGTCGGACGTCCGGTCGCTCGTGGGGGTATGGATGTCTGGAGGGCGTCAGACTTCCGACATTTTGGCTCTGGATGGGTGGCGTTGGTCGTCCGGTCGGCGTCGGTCGTCTGGGCGCTGGAACTCGTCGGATGTCCGGTGTCTTGTCGGTCGTCCGACCGCTGTAGGCTTGGTCTGCTGCTGGTCGAGGGTGCATCGGACGTCCGGTGGACGTTAGTCATCCGGGCGCTGTAGAGTGTCGGGTGTCTGGTGGCACGTCGGACGTCTGGCCGCTGTAGGCTCCACAGCTCCGTATTCTTCCGTCTTCTCTTCCATGCTTCCCTTGCGGATTGTGTAGTTGTTCCTTGGCGCTTGCGCTCCTCCTTGTTGTCCGTAGCGCTCCGGCAATACCTATGCATGCACACGAGTGGAGTGTCAAGTAGTATACCATCCTCGAAGGGGTCAGGTGAACACGTGTAAAGGAGAAGATTCACCTTTATGTATGAGAAGTAGAGGTCGCACATGTCACTTGGCAAACAGACTCTTGACATGGTGATGCCCATAGGATGCTCCGCATCAAGTAGTTTCTTGCAATTTTATCATGTTGGAAACATAGAGAGGTGGAGATGTAGTTCCTCTCTCATAATAATTGCAAGTAGGAGCAGCAAGCACATGCGTATTATATTCATCAAAATTATCACGTGCAACGGTAAAATGCAATCGATCAATATAATCTTTAATAAGTACAAACTTCTCCGACATAGTGTAGTTTGGAGAATTCAAAAAGATAATAGGACTATCATGTGTGGGTGCAATAGCAAAAATTTCATGTTTAACATAAGGAACAATAGCAAGTTCATCTCCAATAGCATAATTCATATTGGCATCTTGGCCACAAGCATAGCAAGCATCATCAAAAATGGATATTTCAAACGAATCAACGGGATCATAGCAATTATCATAGCATTCATCCTTTAGTAAGAACGAAGGGACATTAAACAATATATGAGTTGAAGAGTTACTCTCATTAGAAGGTGGGCACGGGTAGCTAATCCGCTCTTCCTCCTTTTGTTCTTCACTCTCCTCATCATCTTTTTCATCCAATGAGCTCACAGTTTTATCAATTCCTTCTTCCATAGACTCCTGCAAAACATTAGTCTCTTCTTGGACAGTGGAGACTTTCTCAATAAACGCATCAATATCGGTATTGTATTTATAATTATCATAGCAATATTTAAGGATAGCAAAAAATTTAGGTCTATAAATTGAATCATCAAAATCTTCAAACTTTTAAACAAATATTCAATTTCGTAAGCACCCTTAAAAGCAACAAATTCTTCTATTCGTTCCACATCATAATAATCATATCTACCATTAGCATAAGAAGCTAAGGTTTCATTAGCATTAAATTTGCATGAAAAGGGAAGATGTGGAGCGTTCATCCTAGAGCAACAAGTATAATCATATCTCAAGCATAGCTCCCGAGCATACCAATGCAACATATAAATTTGATCCCATAATAATTTCCCCTTTTGTGTCAAGCGATAATCCCTAAAGTATTCACATTGATCCAACGTTACTCCCATTATATAGTTAAATGGGGTTTTCTCGGTATTATCAAAGTAGTGCATAATATTTTTTACATAACGAGCATCGAGGGTTTTAGGAGGTTCCCCATCTCCATGAGTAGCAAGTATGATGCAGACCATCCTACGGGCATCACCATGTCAAGAGTCCATTCGGGAAGTGACACGTGTGACATCTACTTCACATAAACAAAGGTGAATCATCTCCTTTACACGTGTTCACTTGACCCCTTCGAGGATGGTATACTACTTGACACTCCATTCATGTGCATACATAGGTATTGTCGGAACACCACAGAAGAAGAGGAGGAGTGCGAGCGCAAGCGTACAATTACACCATCCACGAGGGAAGCACGGAAGAGAAGGAAGAAGAGGACCTGCCCAGTCCAGAATGGGCGGTACTACCGCCCACACCGAGTGGTACTACCGCTAAGCGCATCCAAGCGGTACTACCACCCAACATCTGCCCTACTGCCGCTCAACCCGATAAGCTCCTGTGATCGAGCCAGTACTACCGCCCACACCCAAGCAGTACTACCACTAAGCCGCTCAAGCGGTACTACTGCTCGAGAGTCCGGTACTACCGCCCTGCCTGTGCGCAGCCGCGGGCCTTTGGCCTTGTATCCCTCCCCCACTTACCCCTTCGTGGCTTAGACTATAAATAGACCACCTCCACCTACTTTCTAGGGTTAGCAAAGTGATATCTCATTTGTATGTGAGCTTTGCTCCTACCTATACTCTTGAGAGAGAGAGATAGAGAGAGAGAGACTACCACTCCCATGGAGTTCAAGGCCTCCATGTGAGAAGATCCGTCTAGGATACCATCAAGACCTCCTCTTGGAGATGAACTTTACCTTGTATCTTTCTCTTTGTTGTTCATGTACCTCGTGGATCTTGTGTGTTTGATTGTTTAGTGGATGTTTGATTGGACTTGTTCTTGAGTGTTTCGCCTTGTGATTTATCTCCGTTCTTCCCCGTGTTCTTCGTGTTCTTCGTAGGATCCCCTCCATTCGTGAAAGATTGGGCATCTAGGGTTCTACCCTACATCAAAGTACCACTAACTTTTTTGGTGTTTCGTGTTCCATATCAAAAACTAAAGAGAGAGAAAAACTTAGAACATGAAATAAAAACTACTTAGTGATAAAGCAAATAAGCACACATGAGAATATTCACCTCACGCTATTGCTCCCCGGCAACGTAACCATAAAAAGGTCTGGATAACCCACATATAGGGGATCATTTGTAGCCTTCTTCAATAAATAAGAGTGTCGAACCCAACGAGGAGCTAAAGGTAGAACAAATATCCCCTCAAGTTCTATCAACCACCGATACAACTCTAACCACACTTGATGGTTGCTTTACCTAGGACAAGTATGAAACTATTTAGCAAGAATAAAACTATGAGTACTTTGCGAGAATAAAACTATGGATAAAATGCAAGGTAGTAAATGTGGATAGCTTTTGTCAATGAGAAAGTCATTTGTCCCTAGGCAATCGATAACAAGTACCGGTCATTCTTGTAATTTTATATGAGGGAGATGCATGAGCTAACATACTTTCTCTACTTGGATCATATGCACTTATGATTAGAACTCTAGCAAGCATCCGCAACTACTAAATATCATTAAGGTCTTGAAACCCAACCATATCATTAAGTGCCAAGTCCTCTTTACTCCCATACATCATACCCCACTTACTCGGGTTTAAGCTTATGTCACTCTCGCAACCCGCCATAAGCGAACCATGAACATATTGCAACACCCTACAGTGGGGGGCCCTCACGTTTGTAACATCATAGGATAACCATAGATTATTGGGAAATAATATATGGAGTTAAGCACCATGTTTAAGTAGAGATTACAGTGGGGAGAAGGGGTGTTACACCACTGCATAGAGGGGGAGAGAGTTGGTGTTGACGGTAGCAAGATTGTTGATGAAGATCGCCGTCACGATCCTAGCCCTGGCAGCACTCCGGCGCCACCAGGAGAGAGGGGGAGAGAGCCCCCTCATTCTTCTTCTTCCTTGGCCTCCCCCTAGATGGGAGGAGAGTTCCCCCTCTGGTCCATGGCCTCCATCATGGCGGAGGGGTAGGAGCCCCTCCGAGATTTGATCTCCCTCTTTGTTCTCTTCTGTTTCACCCTCCCCAACTCTGCCCTTCACATTTTCTTATATTCCGGGAGATCCGTAACTCCGATTGCGCTGATCTTTTTACACGATTTTTTTCCGGATATAAGCTTCCTTGCGCCCTAAGTAGAGCTCCAACTGGCGTTCGAGGAGGGAACAACCCACCACCACGCGCCAGGGGCCTCTAGCACGCCCTGGTGTCTTGTGGGCTGTGTGGGCCTCCGTTTGCGGTGATTCCAACTCCCTCACATATATTCCAAAATAATTCCCCGTGAAATTTTATTGAATTTGGACTTCGTTTGATATGGATACTCTGTGATATAAAAAGCATGCAGAAAACAGGAACTGACACTAGGCATTGATCAGTAGGTTAGTCCAATAAATCATATAAAAAGTTGCCGGAAATATGTGAAAGTTGAATAATATTGGCATGGTACAATAAAAAAATATAGATACGACGGAGACGTATCATTGTTCCGTCGATTACGCCGTGGTTTTCTGTTTTCATCGCACACTTGGATGTTCCAGGGTCGTTGCTCTGGCCCGTTTTCTTGGCGAGCCAGTTATCTTCCCCAACGTAGAATTTGGTCATCTTGACCATGACAGTCTTCGACTTGTGGTGGTTTAATCTGTAGAGGCCACTTGATGTTGATGTTGTTTCAGAATGTAGTGAGAGCTTTGGTGTTGTTGTAGTCGACGATTTCATTCTTCTTTCTAAGGAGCCAGTTCCAGAACTTGTATATGGACTCACTCAATCCCTGTTTTATGAGGGCCAAATCATCGGCATCTCTGGTTTAACATATGTACTCTAGAAATTTGCCATGAACTCAGACTGCAGAGTTCCCAAAGTAGTGGGGTTGGCTTCTCGAGGGGATCCCAATGGAAGGCCTGCGGGCCCCAGCGATAGAAGGGAGCCCGAAGGGGAGGATAAGCACCTGGCTACTATCTTGAGTCCCAAGCCAGGCACAGCGACGACCTACCCCTCTCTCTTGCCCTCTACCCTCCCTCGAAAAACCCTAGGCTCCACTGTCTATATAAGGCTAGAGGGCTCTCCTTCCATCCACTCCCATAGAAAGTGTTATGATGCAACTTAGTATTATTAGAAGGCCAAAGCCAACATATATACACATACATGATGATGCCAAAAGGCTATAAGAGGATGTCAAGTGACTAGAATGCAAAAGGCCAAAAGACATCACTAATATAACTCTAACACCCCCCCTCAAATTCATGGTGGATCCACAACACTGAGTTTGGAGAGGTGAAATCCATGTTACGCTCTAGTTTAGGCCTTCATGAAGAACTCTTCAAGCTGTAATTCAGAAGGCACATATTGAAGAGCAATAACATGATCCTGCACATCAGCACGCACATACGAAGCATCAACACTAATATGCTTGGTAAGCTCATGCTTCACGGGATCTCACGCAATACTGATAGCACCTGTACTCTCTGGCAAGAGAGTGGTAGGTGTAGTAACAGAAACTCCAAAATCCTCTAGTAACCATCATAACCAAGTGACCTCTGCCATCAGAAGAGCCATAGCTCGCAACTCAGCCTCTGCACTCAAAAGGAAAACTGCAATCTGTTTCTTCATCTTCCAGGCAATGAGAGAACCACCAAGAAAAACACAATAACCAGAATGTGAACAACGATGTATAGGATCATAGACCATGTAGCATCAAAATTGGCTTGGAGCTGTAACGAGCTAGAATGGGGAAGAAGAGACGATGAGAGATCGTGCCACGAAGATATCATAGAACACGAAGAAGATGACTATAGTGAACTGAAGTGGGAGCAGAAACAAACTGGCTCAAAATATGGACATGATAGGAGATATCTGGATGAGTGACAGCAAGATAGACAAGATTCCCAACAAGATGACGATAATGCGTCAGATCAGACAAGGGCTCACCATCAGAAGGGCGAAGGTGAACATTGAGCTCCATAGGAGTATCAACGGTGCACTCATCACTAAGAGCTATAGGAGCAAGAAGATCTTGAATATACTTTTCTTGGGAAATAAGAATGCCATTAGAGTTGGAAGAAACATCAATCCCAAGAAAGTAACGAATATGACCAAGATCAGACATAAGAAACTGCTCACTGAGACGGGCCTTGACAAAGGCAATGTACTCAGAATCGTCGCCTGTGATGATCATGTCATCAACATATAGAAGAAGAAGAAGAAGAGTGTGGCCATGAGCAAAAAGATGGACAAACAACACCAGATCATGAGCGCTCGCTGAAAAGCTAGTGGCAGTCACCACAGAGGCGAAACGCACGAACCATGCTCGAGGGGATTGCTTAAGGCCATCTAGAGAGCGACAAAGATGACAGACCATGCCATCAGGAACAGAATACTCATGTGGTGGCCGCATGTAAATCTCCTCATGTAGCTCACCATTAAGAAAGGCATTCTTAACATCAAGCTGAGATACAGACCAGTGGTGTCGGGGATATTCCCCATGGTATGAGCCGCCATGAGATATGACCCGGTGGATGGTTTGCGGCTCAAAGATAACTCGGTCGGCTGACTGAACGGACGACAAGGTCCAAAGGCCCTGAAGGAGGCTCATAAAAGGGCCAGCTCATAATCTGATATTTGGTGGGCCATCTCGAGAGGAAAGGCAAGGAATGTCTCCTTGCTTGGAGAATAGGATAGGTAGAAAATAGACTAAGACACGGATTTTATTGCGACTCGGAGTCTATTGTAAATCCGAGACTCACCTGTTATATAAAGGGGAGTCCCTAAGTCACCAAGGGCTAAATTACAAGCTCTCGAGTACTAGGTTAGCCAAAGTCATACCCTTGTAATCGAGATCTGAAACAATAATCAATCAAGCATGACATAGGCTTCTACCTCCACCATGAGAGGCCTAACATGGGTAAACTTGTGTTTCTCGATTCCGATCAACCCCGTTCAAGCTACTACCTAGCTGTGATGGCCTCACGACTAAGTCATTTTCAAGGACAACTGCCGTGACAAAACCACAATAGTTGGCACCCACCATGGGGCCTGCACACGATGGTGTTGATTTCTTGGAGGGAGCTCTCCCAGGGATCGAGGGATACACAATCGGCCAGATGACGAAGATTCATCATGGCAAACTCTACGTCGACGATCCAGGCTGGAGCCCCAAGGACGACTTGATTGAGTATGTGTACTAGGTCCCCATAGGCAAGATCCACGTCTTCATCGGCATAATCGGCGAACCAGGCTTCGAGTCGGACATCTACTCTGACATCGTCGAGCCGGCTTGTCGCGCCCAACCCGGCTGGGATCAAGCCGGCCAGAACCACGTCTTCGTGGGCTTCACTCAGGGAGTCGATCTTGCAGGGAATTCCGCGTCCGGCAGGGAGTCCCTCGTTTACTCCGATGGAGAGTCCTCAGTCGGAGACACCGAGTTGATCCACCTGCTCTTTGATGGTAAGTGTGGGGGCTACTTTGATGATGATACCGCTATGGACGCCTTCGAGCCACCTCATCAAGCAGCCATATATATGCCAGGGAACGCACCGACACATAAATCCATAGCGGCAAGCACAGTGACAGGGACCGACACTTCATCATCGGCTCCAGGCATGGCCAGCTCAGATAAAATGCTGACCCAGGCCCTGGCAGAGTTGACGACCGCCCTAGTGACCCTTCTAGAAACACCGATGACAGCGGAAAACCAGGCGAATCACATTACGGAGGTGACAAAACTTTGTGAGAAGATGGCTAAGGTTCAGGAGGATATCAACGCCTAGAACGCTCGCATGGCAGAGGTGCAAACTCACATCCACAACGAGGTCGAACACCTGAAGGCGGAAGCCCTACATCCGAGTATTCACCAGAGTGCTTCACATGTAGTTCATTAGAGGAGACACGCAAGCCGTCTGCCCTTCAACTACGATCCCACACGTCTGTTCTGTACACCGCAGGGTACACCTACACCGGGAGGAGGGACTAGTACGACTCAGGCACCAGTTATACCCCAATTAATCTAGGTCGTGCCCCCTATCGGTGTCAAAACCAGCGGATCTCGAGTAGGGGGGCCCAAGCTGTGCGTCTGGGGATCAATAGTAACAATGGAGAAGGGACACAGTATTTACCAAGGTTCGGGCCCTCTTAATGGAGGTAAAACCCTACTCCTATTTGATTATATTCGAGGGTATAATGGTTACAAGAGTTGACCTATCTCGAGATCGATTCAGCTAACCCTAGATAGCTAGCCTAGCAATGTTGTTGTTGTGATCCTACCTCTGGTCTAACCCTTCGGTTTATATAGACACCAGACGGGCTTAGGGTTGTACAAAGACGGTTTTATAGAAAGGAATTAAATATCCGGACACCTATACTTGCCATCCACGCATGTGAGAGTCCCCACCGGACACGAGAGATAATCTACTGTCTTGTATCTTGACGGCCCATCAGTCCAGCCCACATCAATAGAACGGACGCCCGAGGACCCCCTAATCCAGGACTCCCATAGTAGCCCCTGAACCTGTCCTTAATGATGATATATTCGGCATTCAGATTCTCTTCAGCATTGCAAGGCGGGTTCCTCATAGAATTCACATTGGCTTTCCTCTGTAAAAGAATTGTATCCGGCTTTCCACAATGAACACAACCCTTAGCCGCGAAGGCAGTATATAAAAAAAATAAGAATAGTGTATTTTACTGACAACTTTTTCAATGAAGCGTCAGACTTGACCCTCCGGCATTTTGAACCGTTTTCACACCCCGCGTTCCGTGTTTCGAGGCCATGCCTCATTGGCGCGCCCCGTTAATCAGAGATCGTGCCCACTTAATACGGGACACCACATCAATGGAATTTGGGTAATACCGACCATGGCGCATACCCACATTGGGAACAGCCGAGGTTTTAAGGCTAGGGGAGCGGGGCGCTCGGTATTCATAGTCTATATAAGTGGATAAAGATCCACCCTTTCTATCCCACACCTTCTTCCTTCCTCAGCCTCCCCATCTTCGAGCTCCAGCGCCCGTATCCGACTCTCATGGCAAGTGGGTGGCCTCCTCCATGAAGGAGAAGGACATCAAGGAACTCCAAGAGGCGGGGTACCTGAGTACGGATATTGTGTACAGGATCCCTGCCAAGAAGCAGGTCATCCCCACTCCGGAGCCCAGGGAAAGGGTGGTATTCATCCCCCACTTCCTCCGCAGACTAGGGTTTCCACTTCACCCTTTTGTCTACGGCCTCATGGTCTATTACGGGCTAGATTTCTATGATGTAGCCCCAAACTCCTTCCTCCACATCTTGGCGTTTATTGTCGTGTACGAGGCGCTCCTCTGCATTCCCTCCACTTTGGCTTTTGGCTCAAAGTCTTCAACGTGAAGCCAAAGGTGGTGGATGGGAAGCATGCAGACTGCAGAGGTGCAATGATGAGCAAACTCCGCAACGTCACCTGGCCCAAAGGGGCCTTCGTGGAGACTATGAAGATATGGTAGCAGGAGTGGTTCTACATCACCGAACCTCGTGACGCCAACTGGGTGGCCACTCCTGAGTTTAGAACCGGTCCCCCAATGCGGCTTGGGTCCAGACTGGGGGTCAACCGACAAGGTGTTGATGCTGCAAAAGCGCATCAAAAATATGATAGAAAGGAACACCACCCACATCAATGTAGTTCAGGTGATGCTATTCCGCCAGACCCTTCCTTGCCAGCGTCAGCCTCTCCATATGTGGGAGTTCAATCTGGAAGGGCCACGGACCCTGCAGTGATTCTACGGCACGACGCACGAAGATATTTGGAGGCTGCTTTTCAAGGCCTAGAAGGCGTGGCCAGAGACGACCGACGACATCAGCCTAGACTGTGCTCACCCAGCCTCCCCGGTAAGTTTTTTTAGTTTCTGAGCATAACTTAGTTCAGAAATGTCGGTGGGAAACGACACCTATGGGATCACTGGAATCCCTTCTATGGTTGCGGGGCGCGGGGATCGTGAGAGAGCGGGACTTGCAGTCAGCACAAAGGGATTTACCCATGTTCGGGCCGCAAAGATGCGTAAAACCCTACGATCCTGCTTTGGTGGATGTATTTAGTGTTCTTGAGCTCTTGAACTAGCTCTAGGTGTTGTGTGGTTCCAAAAACCCGAATCCTTTCTCCGTGTGCCATGGGCCTCCATTTATAGGAGAAAGGGGCTGCCACAGTGGCACACAGGAGGTGGAAATTGCTACAGCGTTGCGAGCTTATTGCTCGTATTACAGGACAAGATGCATTTATTGCACGACTTAGGTGTCCTCTCGCTTTACTTGGGACGGGAGCAAGGCCCGTCCTGTCTGTCGCCGCCCCCCCTCACTTCGACACGCGCCCTGGCCAGCGATGCATGCGGCGCCATGTAGGCAGGCGGGCAGCTGAGGTGGCGCGGTGGTGGAGCCTCCGCGAAGGGTTGCATGTTGCCATGCAGGTTCCTGCCCAGCTGGCTGGGTCAGCAGCTGCATGCGAATGGCGGCGAAGACTTGGCTGGCGCGGGCCTGGCAGTGGTCCTGCTGGGTGGCCTGGTAAGGGTCTTGCTGGGTGGCCCGACAAGGGTCTTGCTGGGGTGTGCTGGCTTCCCCGGCAAGGATCTTGCCGGGAGTCTTGTGGGTTTCTTCGGTGAGGATGGTTGCCTTCCTATCCTCATTTATTCTTGAGTATTCTATGTCTTCCCAAAGATCTGCATGCCACCACGGAGGCGCCTCCCAAGCCTTGTCCTGACGCGTTTGTCTAGCATTTGGTGGGCTCAAAGGTGGCTCGCTTCGGCTGGCGGGGGCGAGCTGCCCCGGCAAGGGTCCTTGCCGAGGAAACCTGCTTCGCCCGTCTGATCCTTGTGGCCTTGGTCCTTGTCGTTGCTCTGTTTGCCTTGTGGCTTCGGCTTCTCTCCGGCCTCCCTTTCCCGCCCTGTTATGCGTGGCCGTGGTGGGAGGCTCCGACTGCCCGTGCACAAGTAAAGGGGTCAAAAGCAGAGCCCCTACTTTTGTACACCGATAGGAGCCCCCGGGCCTGGGCCACACATAAGCGCAACACGTTGTTGGGGCAGGCCCTGCATGGTGCGCGGGCAGTTGGGGCTGGTTTTTACCACGGCCACTGTTCCATCCGCTGCACTTCCCCACAACCCGCGTTAAACGCGCGACGTGGGGGTCGTGCATGCACATGACGTGGGCATGCTGGCGTCACCTTGTGGTGGATAGTAAAGAGGCGGCTTGCGTGTCTCTTGAGACCGCAGGGCCGCCTCCCATTTACTACCCTTGCTTGGGAACTGTCGTTCCACGCGTCCCACTGCGCCCGCCCCTTGCGCCATGTTGGCTGCATGCATAACGTAGAGTGAATGGCAGGCGCGCGGGACGTGGGAAGTCGCGCGCGTGCGGGTCGATTCCCAAGCACCTTCAATGGAGCAGGGAGGGCGGTTGATGGCCCCGCTTGCTGTCACTTCAACGAGCCGGATTGGCTGAGAGTGGGCGGCCGAGCCTCGCCCCCGCCCCTTTATAAAGAGGGGAGCGGGAGGAACGGTGCCTCTCAACTCTTTGCCATTTGCCTCTCCCCATTCCTGCTTCCCTTCTTCTTCTGCTATGGCGAGGGGGCGTGGCGATGCATCATCGGTGGCGGCGAGGGTCTCGGCCAGACAGCGCATCGCTCCTCCCCAAAAGCTCGTAGTGGCGGAGCCGGCCGCTAGAGGAAGGGGGAGGGGGCGAGGTCGAGGCCGTCGTGGTGCTCGAGGGACAGGAGGATGGGGCGGCAGATCAGCTTCGCCTCTGCCGGCAGCCCTTCCTCCAATGGAGGGCCACGCCGGGGACAATCCCTGCGGGTTCTTCGTTAGGCGCGCCAGCCCCCACGCCGTCGCCTTCGCCTCCCGACTCCATTCGCGCGGGAAATGGAGTTGGATCCACCGCAGGCATTGCGGCTGCATATGAGGGGTTGCGGGAACAGCGGCACATGGGCCGACGTCGAGTTCCCCACCCCTCACGTTATGTATCTTCACCGAGGGTGGAAGACCTTCGCTCATCTCCACAGCTTGACGGGTGGGCTCACTCTCCATTTTAAACTAATGGAGGGTGGCCTCCTCTCCGTCAAGATCTTCGGGCACATCAAGATTTTAAACTAATGGAGGTGCTGCATGGAGAGCTCCTCCAACGATGAAGATTCCTCCTCAAGCAAGAGTGGCGAGGAAGACAACGGCAGTGACGACGAGAGCAGTGGGCGGCAGGATGACGGGTCCGACTAGGTGCCGAGCGCCGCTCTGAGCGGCACCGGCGACCCCATCATCCGTGTCGCCGGCTCCTTGAACTTCTCGGGGTCGTCTCCTTGGGTGGCTGGCGTTGGGAGGCTACGGAAGAGGAAGAGGGCGGGCGGCAAGGCCGTCAAGTCGGAGTACGCCGGCACCGATGCCTTTGTCGCGTATTGACGCCCTACCGCCTCGTCTTCGAGCTCTGCCTCCAGCGCCGCCATCACCATCCAGCCCTTGGACGGCCACCGAGATGCTCTCTTGGTGTCTTCTGCCACTCGTAGCTCGCGTAGGTGTCCCTTTTGCCCTTCTGCTTTTTTGTTCCATTTCCTGAGGAGAGGGACAAGAAAGGGATTACGGGCACCATATATCTTTTTAGTCTTGTAAGCCCTCGGGCCTTTGCTAACTTTAGAACATGTAATCCCCTTGTTCATGTTTTTTATTTTGTATGGACTGTACCCATACAGGATGTTTTTAATGAAGAAGGGATGTTTGCCGGGTTTTTCGTTCGCGGGTGAAACCCACGACAAGGAGTGAATCCTTGTCAGCTTCAAGATGAATGTTTTTTCCCGCCCGGCAACAGGCCTTGCCGTCCCCCCACTTCACTTGACCTTTCTCACGCACTTGGCGGAGGCAGGGATGAGGTGGGCTTAGGTGCCTCGTTCCTCTTCTTTGCTGCCGCGGCTACAACCAAATTCGGACCCAGTGGATAACCCTTGGGTGCAGAGAAAGGGGAGCACGGTAGCTCAGAGATAGAACGGGGTTTCGTGTATCCCAGTCCATAATGAAATGCATGATAGAGGATAGAGAACTTATCTGGATCTGCAGCCCCCGGCAACATTGGCCTGCCGCGGATGGACCCTTGTTCCTGCAGCCCCCCGGCAACTCTGGCTTGCCAGGGTCCAGACGCCGGTCCGTTCCCTTTCTTCCAAAATAGCTGGGTAAAGATACTTTTGTGCCTTGCGAACCAAAGAAGGCAGAGAAGAACAGAGAGATGCGCACTCAACCTCTAAGCTCAGGGTTAGCCGCCGCTAAGCACTATCAACCCTAACCAAGGAAGAGACTCAACCTAGCATGCATGCTATAACTTAGGGCGCCAGCGCTTCATTTATTTATGCTCAGGGTCTGCGCATGGCTTTGTACAAAGGGTTAGATGCCTTGTCGGCAAGGCTTGTACAAAAGGGTGGCTTGCCGGGAGGCCTGGCAGCCGCGCCTTATGGGTAAAACTTGCGGAGATGCTCGATGTTCCAGGAGTTGCTCATCGAACGACATCCTCGATCTCCGGCGGATGCGCGGCCTGGTGACTCGCGTTACCCGATAAGGGCCTTCCCACTTTGGCGTCAACTTGTTGGAATTCTTGGCCGACTGAACGTGCCGAAGAACAAGGTCGCATTCCTCAAAGCTCCGGGCATGAACCTTGCGGCTATGGTAGCAGCGCAAAGCTTGCTGGTAGCATGCTGGTCTCACAGCCGCCCGGAGACGATCTTCCTCAAGGAGCGTCGTGTCATCTTGCCGCAATTGCTCTTGCTCAAGCTCATCATAAGCGAGCACTCGAGGTGACCTGTATATGAGTTCTATGGGGAGAACTGCTTCTGCCCCGTAAACCAGGGCAAAGGGTGTCTAGCCGGTGGCTCGATTTGGTGTCGTTCTGATCGACCAAAGAACCGCCGACAACTCATCAATTCAGCGCCTTCCACTCTTGTGCAACCTGTCAAAAGTCTTTGTTCTTAAGCCTCACAGGACTTTAGCATTTGCTCCCTCGCTTGGCCATTGCTCCGTGGATGTGCCACGGAAGCAAAACAGACCCTGCTGCCGAGATCCTCAATGTTTTGCATGAAGGCATGGCTTGTGAACTGTGTGCCGTTATCGGTGATGATCCTGTTGGGCACCCCAAAATAGCACACTAGTCCCTTGAAGAACTTGATGGCTGACTGAGTTGTCACCTTCCTTACTGCCTCCACCTCTGGCCACTTTGTGGACTTGTCGATTGCGATGTGGGCCCAATATGTCGAGCCCCCAGACCGAGAAGGGCTAGGAGAGAGGAATATTTTGAAGGGCTTGAGCTGGTTGATGGATCTTCTTCGAATGGAACTGGCACGCCTCACACTTGGTTACTAGTGTCGTTGCATCTTGGAGGGTGGTGGGCCGGAAGAAACCTTGCGGGAAAGCCTTTCCGGCAAGGGCCCGCGGCCCTATGTGGGAGCCACATATGCCTCCATGTACCTCTGCCAACAGCTTTAGTCCTTCCTCCCGGGGATGCACATCAATTTCACCCCATTCGGTCTTCTTCTGTACAATACGTTATCAACGAATTGGTACAGAGCGGACCGGCGGGCTACTCTTTCTGCCTCTTCCTGCTCCTCAGGGAGTTCTCCTTTTTAAAGGAATCGGACAGTGTGCTATGCCCATGCTGGAGCCTGTGGCTCGACGACAAGGACCAAAGGCATCTCTTCCGCCACGGCAGCGGCCACCTCCACGGCCATGACCTGAGGTCCAGCCGGAGTTAGTCGCCCCGCGGCAGGATCGGCATCCACGGTAACATCTTCGCCGGCGGCTCCGGGGAGCTCGATGGGGAAGTACTTGCCGGGTCCTAGCTTCCTCCTCTTGTTCTGCCCGGTCGACGGCTCAACAGATGGTTGGGTTAACTGAAGCACAAAGGTACCTGGTTCCATAGGTAGCTTGAGGGCAGCGCGCTTTGATAGGTAGTCGGCGACGTCGTTCTCCGCCCGAGGGACATGCTCTGCTTGTATACCGTCAAAGAGCTTCTCCAGTTTCCTCACCTCATATACGTAAGCTTCCATCAATGGGCTTTGATAATATTTGTTGATCTACCTGACGACAAGCTGTGAGTCACCCCTGACGACAAGCTTCTTAACTCCGAGGTCTGCCGCGATCCTGAGACTGGCAAGCAAACCCTCGTACTCGGCGGTGTTGTTGGTCGACATCTCCCGGGGGAAGTGCATCTCAATGACATACTTGAGGTGCTCTCCGGTGGGCATGACAAGCAAGACACCAGCACCAGCACCTTGCAGTGAGAAGGCACCATCAAAGTACATGATCCAGTTGCGGCTCATTTCCTTGCCGGGGACAGTGGTCTCCTGTACCTCTTCGTCGGGCGTCGAGGTCCATTCCGCAACAAACTCCGCCAAGACTCTGCTCTGAATCGTCGAGGTACTTTCAAACTTCAAACCGAAACTTGACAGCTCCAGGGCCCATTCCACGATACTCCCTGTTGCATCTGGGTTGTGCAGTATCCGTTGGAATGGAAGGCGGGTGACCACCGTGATCTTGTGCGCTTGGAAGTAATGGCGCAGCTTCCTCGAATCCATAAGGAGGCCGAAGAGCAGCTTTTGCACACCTGAGTACCTCGACCTGCCCCCCTGCAAGAGGGAGCTGACGAAGTACATTGGGTGCTGCACCATTTTCTTCTTCTACGCCTCTTCACCCGGTCGCGTGGGTCCTGTTGTGCTGGCATCAGCCCCTGCCGGGGACTCAATCTTGCCGGGATCGAGCCCTGCCGGAGAGGGTTTCGGCTTTCCATCTGTTGGCTCTGCCGCTGCCGCTGCCTTCTCGTCGTCTTCTCTCTGCGCCACTAGTGCGGCGCTAACCACCTGATTGGTTGTCGCTAGATAAGGCAGCAACAGTTCTTGTGGTTTGGGCGCGACCAACACTGGGGGAGAGGAGAGGTATCTCTTCAAATCCTGCAGCACTGCCTCGGCCTCTGGGGTCCACTCCACTGGCCCAGCCTTCTTCAAGATCTTGAAAAAAGGAAGGGTACGCTCCGCGGACTTGGAGATAAATCGGCTCATGGCGGCAATGCAACCAGTGAGCCGACGCACATCCTTGATCTGTTTGGGTGCCTCAATCTGCTCGATGGCCTTGATCTTATCTGGGTTTGCTTCAATCCCGCGCTGGGACACAAAGAACCCGAGAAGCTTGCCCGACGGGACACCGAAGACACACTTCTCAGGGTTCAATTTGAGGTTGATCTTGCGCAGGTTCCCGAATGTTTCCTCCATATCTTGTACAAAGGTTGCTTTGTCCTTGGTTTTGACCACTATGTAGGCTTCCATATTTCTATGTAGCTGGGGCTCAAAACCAATTTGGACTGCTCTGGCAAAGGTTGAGCCAGCACTCTTCAACCCAAAAGGCATCCGTAAAAAGCAATACGTACCACATGGGGTGATGAATTTTGTCTTCTCCTCATCCTCTCTCGTCATGAAGATCTGATGGTATCCCGAGTAAGCATCAAGGAATGATAATAGGTCGCATCCAGCCGTGGAGTCAGCAATCTAGTCGATGCACGGTAACGGGAAGGGATCCTTTGGACAGGCCTTATTAATGTCTGTGTAGTCCATACATAGCCTGCACTTCCCATTTGCCTTGCGCACCACTACCGGATTGGCCAACCACGTCGGATGGAGTACTCCTCTCACCAAGCCTGTCGCCTCTATCTTTCTGATTTCCTCCGTGATGAACTCCTGTGTCTCTAGAGCTTGCTTTCTGACCTTCTACTTGACAGGCCGCGCATGAGGATAGACATCAAGGTGGTGCTCAATCACTCCCTGGGAATGCCGGGGATGTCGAAGGCTTGCCATGCAAACACATCGACATTCGCCCGCAGGAAGGTGACGAGCTCGCTTTCCTATTTGCCTTCGAGGGTGGAGTTTATGGTAAAAGCTCCCCCCGTGTAGTCCTACTTGACGGGCACACTCTTGGTCTCTGGTGGTGTAGCTCGGGAATTTTTGCTCTTGCCGGCGGAGCTTTCTGGCACGTTCTCAACGGAAGCACAACACCCCGAAGAGGTGCGCTTGCCAGAGTGGGAGCGAGGGGCCTCGCGGTCTTCTTCTCCCTTGGGGCTCTGTCGGCAGGAGAAGGTGCCTTAGCGGCAGCTGTTGCAACTGCTTCCCGATAGAGTTGGTCGGCGCATATCAGCGCATCTTTCTTGTCGGAGGGGACGGTGTCGATGTTCATCAGCCCAGGCATCTTCAGCATGTTGTAGGCATCTCGCATGTTCATCGGCCCTATGGGGATCTGCAGCCTTCTGACCACAACAGGCGAGATCAAGTTCAGGCCGGCCCCGCCGTCAACCAACATCTTCATCACCTTGAGGTTGCGGATTGTTGGTGAAACCAACAACGGCAAGCAGCCGACCGCAGTGGTGCGGTCAGGGTGGTCCTCGGTATCGAAGATGATGGGCGTGCTGGACCATTTCAGCGGCTTCCGTGCATCGAGCGACGGCTCCACCGCTGTGACCTCACGCGCCCACTGCTTGAGTTGGAGGTGGGATGTATGCAGCGAGGCGCCACCACCGATGCATATGGCATCTATGGCTTTCTGAAACTCGTGGTCGCCGAACTCATTGTCCTCCTCATGATCATCGTCTTCCTGCTTCTTGTCGCGGCCCCGAGCGGGCCTCTCTTGCTGATTATCCTTGCCGCGGCGGCCTCCTTGGCCAGCACGTTTCTTGCCGGATCCCTCGGCACCATCTGGGCCTTTCTCCTTGTCCCGCCGCTTATACTCGGCTTTCTGTTTCTCAGCGAGCAACTCTACCTGCCGGCAGTTCTGGAGATCATGGCCCTTGGTGCGGTGGATCTTGCAATACTGCTTGTCGGGGCTTCCTGGCTTGTCGGCAGCCACCAAGGCCCGGCAAGCGTCGCACCCGGCAACCTCCTTGCCGGGGTCGCTCGCCTTGGTCTTCTTGGTGGCGTCGGTGTCGTCGGATCCCTCGACGACAAGCACGACCTTGCCCTTGCGCTTCCTGTTGCGGTGTCGGCCCTTCTTCGATGGGGTGACGGTGTCATCCGTGGAGTCGGGTTCCGCACCGGCATCTTCGCCGGGGTACTTCCTTCCTTCTTCAGCGCGAGCGCACCGATCGGCCAGAACATAGAGCTCAGCCACATCCTTAACCTTGTCCATCGCCAGTTCTTCACGCATCTTGCGATTGCGCACGTTCTGATGGAACGCACCGATCATGGCGGCGGGATGAACATCGGGGATGTTGTACTGCACCCGGCTGAACCTTTGGATGTACTTGCGCAGGTTTTCTCCCTCTTTCTGGGCGATGATGTGCAAATCACTCGCCTGGCCATGAGCTTGGTGACCTCCGGTAAAGGCGCCAACGAACTCATGGCACGGATCCTGATAGAGGCAAAGGTGTCCCGTCTTTCGATGAGATGGTGGATTTCGCTTTGGTGGAAGTCAACTTTGACGATCCGACTACGAACGTGCGAGGACGTCGCGCCTTAGCAATCGCTAAACCAACTCCGAGAGGTTATTGACCACGCCGGAGCACGATCAACCTGACCACGAGGGTCTATTTCCTGCGAGCAAACGAAGAACAAGCAAGAAACTGAGATTGCAATCTGGATATTGCGAATATAAGATGAAAGCTTTATTGATCAAGGTGGGGTTCGTGGCGCCTTTGTGCAGTCGTTGAACACAAACGGCACGCGAAGTTGCAGCTATGGCGAACTTTTGATCTAAACAAAACCCAAGTCTAAACGGTGCCCTAAGGGCTGTATATATGGAGGAAGAGGGGTGAATTTCGTGGCCCTTGGTGGAGGGGTCCAAACTAACCCTATCTCTTGTTTCCCCACACATACGGACTCTAAAAATAGCCTATACTAATGTATTTCGAAATTACATGGGCCTGGCCCAATAATAAGGTGACGAGCACCTAGAATAGCCTATGGACGAATATTATGAAGTGGCATCTTGTATATTTCGTCCAAGGCTTCATGCACTCCTTATGGTGGCTTCAAAGTCCTGAAATCATCACTTGTAACTCCGTTCTTGATCTCCTTTGCATGCCATCAACTCCATGTGTGTTCTTGCTCCAATGTTCATCCTTCTCCAAGCTAGGCCCTTCATTTGTAAGCAAAACAAATGTATCCAATTTAGGCAGCATCATATTCTCATGAACATTAGAATCATTACCAAGAAACGAAAGTACCGGTAATTTAGTTGGCGTCTTGGCGTGCTCTAGTAATTGGTCCAAGATGTATAGCAGCAGGGGCTGTGGGTGTAACAATGGTATTGATGTCCTCATCATCCTCCCTTCTTGAAATGAAGTCGTCCTCGACGGAAGTTCATCTTCCTCACCCAAATATGGCTTCAAATCTGCAATGTTAAAAGTGGGACTAACCCCAAAATCTGCAGCAGCTCAAGTTTATATGCATTATCATTTACTTTCTCCAACACCTTAAAGGGACCAGCAAAGACGTGGCATTAGCTTTGATTTGCGCAAATCAGGAAATCTATCCTTACGCAAATGTAACCAAACAAGATCTCCATGTGCAAACACAACATGTTTTCTACCCTTATCTCCAGCAAGTTTATATTTAGCATTCATACGCTCAATGTTTTCCTTAGTTAACTCATGCATTTTTAAAATCAACTCAGACGTTCTTTAGCATCAAAATTAACCTTCTCCGAAGATGGAAGAGGCAATAAATCAATAGGTGCACGAGGTAGGAAACCATACACAATTTCAAAAGGGCACATCTTAGTAGTAGAATGCAATGAACGATTATAAGCAAATTCAATATGAGGCAAGCATTCTTCCCACATTTTCTTATTATTCTTCAAAACAGCCCTAAGCATAGTAGACAATGTTCTATTGACTACTTCAGTTTGTCCATCGGTTTGGGGGTGACAAGTAGTACTAAAAAGTAGTTTAGTCCCCAACTTAGCCCATAAACATCTCCAAAAGTGGCTAAGAAATTTAGTATCACGATCTGAAACAATAGTATTTGGCACACCATGCAAGCGAATAATTTCACGAAAGAACAAATCAGCAACATTAACAAAGATCATCGCTTTTATGACATGGTATAAAGTGTGCCATTTTCGAGAATCTATCCACGACAACAAATATGCTATCCTCCCTTCTTTGTTCGAGGTAAACCTAAAACAAAGTCCATAGATATATCCTCCCAAGGAACACTAGGTACGAGCAAAGGCATATATAAACCATGAGGATTGAGTCGTGACTTAGCTTTTTGACATGTAGTGCAGCGAGCAACAAAACGCTCAACATCCCGTCTCATCTTTGGCCAAAAGAAATGTGTAGCTAGTATATCCTCGGTCTTCTTCACGCCAAAGTGTCCCATTAGTCCTCCTCCATGCGCCTCCTGCAACAACAAAAGACTAACGGAGCTAGCTGGAATGCATAGCTTGTTAGAACTAAAGCAAATCCATCATTAATGACGAACTTGTTCCATGTTCTACCTTCTTTACAATTCTGTAATACATCTTTAAAATCAGCATCATGCACATATTGATCTTTGATGGTCTCCAAACCAAATATTTTGAAGTCAAGTTGTGAAAGCATAGTATAGCGACGAGACAATGCATCAACAATAACATTTTCTTTATCCTTCTTGTGTTTAATGACATAAGGGAAAGTCTCAATGAATTCAACCCATTTAGCATGTCTACGATTCAGTTTAGCTTGACTTTTAATATGTTTCAAAGATTCATGATCGAATGTATAACAAATTCTTTGGGCCATAAATAATGTTGCCATGTTTCTAAAGTCCGAACAAGAGCATATAATTCTTTATCATAAGTAGAATAATTCAGACTAGGCCCACTCAATTTTTCGTAAAAGTATGCAACAGGTTTGCCATCTTGTAATAACACACCTCCTAATCCAATTCCACTAGCATCACATTCAAGCTCAAAAGTCTTATTAAAATCAGGAAGTTGGAGTAAAGGAGCATGTGTCAACTTAGCTTTCAATACCGTGAAGGCTTCTTCCTGTGCGGTACCCCAAACAAAAGGCACATCCTTCTTTGTAAGCTCGTTGAGAGGTGCAGCAATGGTGCTGAAATCTCTCACAAAACGCCTATAGAAACCAGCGAGGCCAAGGAAACTCCTCACTTGTGTGACCGTTTTGGGCTGCGGCCAACTCTCAATAGCTTCATTCTTGGCTTTATCAACTTCAATTCCCTGTGGAGTAACAACATAGCCAAGAAAAGATACTCGGTCGGTGCAAAAGGTGCACTTCACAAGGTTACCAAACAAACGTGCATCACGAGAGCATTAAAAACAGCACGTAAATGTTCCAAATGTTCTTCCAAAGATTTGCTATAAATCAGTATATCATCAAAATAAACTACCACAAATCGTCCAATGAAAGCACGTAAAACTTCGCTCATTAATCTCATGAAAGTACTAGGTGCATTAGTTAACCCAAAAGGCATGACTAACCACTCATATAATCCAAACTTAGTTTTAAATGCTGTTTTCCATTCATCTCCCAATTTCATACGAATTTGATGGTATCCACTACGCAAATCAACTTTGGAGAATATTGTAGAGCCACTCAATTCATCAAGCATATCATCTAGCCTAGGAATAGGGTGACGATAACGAATAGTAATATTATTGATGCCTCTACAATCAACACACATCGTGACGTACCATCCTTTTCGGCACTAGAATAATAGGAACAACACAAGGACTAAGGGATTCGCGTATATAACCTTTGTCGAGCAGCTCTGTACTTGACGATAATCTCCTTCGTCTCCTCCGGATTGGTACGGTATGGTGCACGGTTGGGTAATGATGCACCGGAATTAAGTCAATTTGATGCTCAATCCCTCGAATAGGTGGTAATCCGGTGGCACGCCTTGTGGAAAGACGTCGTGAACTCTGCAAAATGTTAGTGACAGCAGGGGCAAAGAGGAAGGCACGTCCTCAAATGAAAATAATGCCTCTTTGCACACAAAAGCATAGCAAATAGATTTGCCAAAATCTAGCTCATCAATATCAGATTTGGTGGCAAGTAAACATGCACTTTTCAATTTAATTTCAAAGCAACAGTAGATGGTTTATTATTAGGCTTCATGTGTTGCTCAAATTCTTTTGCCACAATCTGATTTTCACTCTTATTTTTCTCCTGTTTTGCTTTATTAGCTCTATTAATATCATCTTTCAAAATGGACTCAGAGTCATAGGAAGCAAAGTAATATTTTTATCCTTATGAACAAGAGTATCTCGATTGTTTCTACCATGGTGTACAGAATTTTTATCAAATTGCCATGGTCTACCAAGTAACAAGGAACATGCTTGCATAGGTACCACATCGCAATCAACATAATCAGCATATGTAGAGATACTAAAATGCACACGAACAGTACGTGTTACCTTCACCTTGCCGCTGTTGTTGAACCATTGGATGTAGTAAGGATGTGGATGTGGTCTTGTGGTGAGAGATAGCTTCTCCACCATCTCCATGCTAGCCAAATTGTTGCAGCTCCCTCCATCTATGATGACGCGAATAGAACGTTCCTTCACAACTCCCTTTGTATGGAACAAATTATGCCTCTGATTTTGCTCACTTGTGTAACCTGCACACTCAAAACACGTTGAGCAACTAAACATTCATACCACTGTCGGCATCTTCACAGCCATGTATTGTGTCTCATGATCAGAATCATCTCCACCGTGTTCCTCATGTGTAATAAGAGCCAAAGTCTCCTCATCATAGTCACTAGCGGACTCATACCCACCATCCTCAGTAGCAATCATCACACGCTGAGATTTGCATTCTCTCATAAAATGTCCTCTTCCCTTACAACAACGACAAATAATATCACTTGTGTGCCTGTTGACGCCATGGAAGAAGAGCTCTGCAGGCCCAGCAGGTGTGCTCTTGGCGATAGTGGTGGTTGTGCACGCTTTCTTGTATCACGGTTGGAGGTGGCTTTGAAGGAGGTGATGGTGCAAAGGAAGTAGATGATGCACGTGGTGTCCATGATGAAGGTCGACTGCGAGAAAAGTTAGTGCGGCGCCAATGCCCGTCGATCCTGCACTTCACGTTCAGCTTTACAAGCAAGATGGAATAAACGAGTGATATTATTATAATCCTTATAGTCTAGAATGGTCTGAATCTCTCTATTTAATCCACCCAAAACGTGCAAGCATAGCTTCATTCTCCTCAACAATACCACATCTAATCAAGCGGTTTGCAATTCCCGATAATATTCTTCTACGAAATTTTTCCTTGTCTTAAACGCTGCAATTTTGAAGTAATTCACGTTGATAATATGGTGGAACCCAACGAGTACGCATAGCAGTTTTCAAAGCAGCCCAAGTAGCTGGAACAGGATATAATCTACAATGTTCGACCACCAAACACATGCAAAGCTAGTGAAGGCACAAACAGCGGCGAGAACACGTCTCTCCTCGGGATATTGTAAACATGTAAATCGTTGTTCAGTTTCTAACTCCCAAGTAAGATATATATCAGGAACATATCTACCCTCAAATGGTGGAATATTCAATTTCAGTTTAGGGAGATGGTCATGATCGCGTACCTGAGGGGGAGCCCTAACATTGCCATTATTTGCATGTGGACGACACGGTGGTTGTGGTGCTGGTGGTTGCACGTAGTTCGATGTTGATCAACCTCATCCTCGTAATCTTCCACATAATCATCCTCGTCGGTACCAGCAGCAGCGATAGCAGGAGCCAAAGAAGCACCAACAGCGAGAGCAGCGGCACCAGAATTTTGTCTGGCTCAATAGGAACACGCTGAGCTCGTCCATACCGATTCGGAAGGGGGCGTAGTTGTTGTCGTTGCAGAGGTGCGATAGGTGCAGCCGGCGGTGGTTGTGGAAAACGCGCGAGCAATTCATCAAACTTGCTATCAAGCTTTGTTTCAAACGTCTTCTCTGATACCACTTGATAGAGGCAAAGGTGTCCCGTCTTTCGATGAGATGGTGGATTTCGCTTTGGTGGAAGTCGACTTTGACGATCCGACTACGAGCGTGCGAGGACGTCGCGCCTTAGCAATCGCTAAACCAACTCCGAGAGGTTATTGACCACGCCGGAGCACGATCAACCTGACCACGAGGGTCTATTTCCTGCGAGCAAACGAAGAACAAGCAAGAAACTGAGATTGCAATCTGGATATTGCGAATATAAGATGAAAGCTTTATTGATCAAGGTGGGGTTCATGGACGCCTTTGTCCGGTCGTTGAACACAAACGGCACGCGAAGTTGCAGCTATGGCGAACTTTTGATCTAAACAAAACCTAAGTCTAAACGGTGCCCTAAGGGCTGTATATATGGAGGAAGAGGGGTGAATTTCGTGGCCCTTGGTGGAGGGGTCCAAACTAACCCTATCTCTTGTTTCCCCACACATACGGACTCTAAAAATAGCCTATACTAATGTATTTCGAAATTACATGGGCCTGGCCCAATAATAAGGTGACGAAGCACCTAGAATAGCCTATGGACGAATATTATGAAGTGGCATCTTGTATATTTCGTCCAAGGCTTCATGCACTCCTTATGGTGGCTTCAAAGTCCTGAAATCATCACTTGTAACTCCGTTCTTGATCTCCTTGCGCATGCCATCAACTCCATGTGTGTTCTTGCTCCAATGTTCATCCTTCTCCAAGCTAGGCCCTTCATTTGTAAGCAAAACAAATGTATCCAATTTAGGCAGCATCATATTCTCATGAACATTAGAATCATTACCAAGAAACGAAAGTACCTGGTAATTTAGTTGGCGTGCGCGTGCTCTAGTAATTGGTCCAGTATGTATAGCAGCAGGGGCTGTGGGTGTAACAATGGTATTGATGTCCTCATCAGATCCGCCCAAGAAGAGATGGAATCCACCTGCAAGTGCATCAACCATGACATAACATTAGGCTTGAGTGCCAACGGGAAGTAGTTGGCAAGCACCTTATCGTCGCGGGCCCCAGCAGCTTGCATCGCGATGGTGTAGATGCTGAGGAACTCCGACGGGTGAGTCTTGCCGTTGTACTTCTCGCTAACGTCGGGATTGAACGTACGGTGGGAGGGCCACTGGAATTGCCGCAGCTCACGGGTGAAAGCCGGACAACCCACCTCGTAAGGTAGGCCACCGTAGTCTCCCGACGCTGGGTGGTCCGTAGCGGGCCCTGCTCGCCTGTCCGACTGGTGGCGCGCGTCACGTCGGCGCTCGATCGTAGTTCGAGCGTCCTCATGAGCCCGCTCCTGAAGGACTTGACACTGATAGCGGTTGGTTCGTGGGTCGGACGACGTGATGGAAATATCATCACGAGTGTCACTGTGATGGACCGACGCTCGGGGCGGTCGGGATGGAGGTGAGGAGTACACCGTGGCTGCGTCGCCACCGACATGGCCTCCGCTGGCACGCGGTAGCCCGGCGGAGCGACGGCTACGGGTCCCACTGGCCGCACCCCATCGTTGTTGGCGATGCCGACGAGGCTCCGGATGGTGGCCCTCCATTCGTCTAGCTTCTCCGTGGCAGGAGGAAAATCGAGGAGCAGCTGCGCGCGTGCTAGAGCCTCCGCTCGCGTGGGTGGCGGCTAGAGCTGGGTGGACCGCGATGCACCTTGACTTCTAACCATGTTAGAAGGAGCTGCGTCATGGCCCCGCAGCCGTTTGCCACCTCCACCAGCACCTCGGCGCGCATGCTGGCCCTCCTCATCATGTGACGGGCACATGGGGCTCTTCCCGGGGCGGCGCGCAGGGTCACCAGCAGGGTGACGCTGCTCATCACGCACAACCTGGGAAGAGCACGCCGTGGACGCCGGTGTTGGCGTCTTGGAGGCTGCCGTGCCGCCGTCTGGCGGGATGGCAGCGCCCCTGGAGGGCCCCGCGCCGCCTGCGGGTGGCCCGACTCCGTCTCTAGAGCCTGCGACTGGTGGCTCGTCGCCTGGCGCGCGAACGACGCGCTCGCCAGGCCTGGACCATCAGGGCGGCGTGGATGTTCGCGGGCCGCGCCACGGATTCTCTCCGCGACTGGCCCGTTGCCGGTCCGCGCCGGTACCAACCCGGTTCCAGGCGAACCGATCGCCGTGGTCGTCTTCTTCTTAGGAGCCATTGCAATGAAGAACAGCTAGGTCAACTGCTGGACTAGATTCTCACAATTGCGCCCCCTACCTGGCGCGCCAAAGATGTCGGCGGGAAACGACACCTATGGGATCACTGGAATCCCTTCTACGGTTGCGGGGCGCGGGGATCGTGAGGAGAGCGAGACTAGCAGTCAACACAAAGGGATTTACCCAGGTTCGGGCCGCAAAGATGCGTAAAACCCTACGATCCTGCTTTGGTGGATGTATTTAGTGTTCTTGAGCTCTTGAACTAGCTCTAGGTGCTGTGTTGGCTCAGCCCCGCCAGCCAGCTCAGCAGCATCAGCCCGAGCCGGCCCTACAGCCAACACCGGCCTAGTTGCCCCCTCGTCGTTTCCAGACACCGTCGGGGTATTACTCCAACCCAGTAGACAACATGCTTGCAGCAACTACCGCACCAAGATCCCCATTACTGGGAACAACCCAACGGACATTGAGGCCAGAAACGCCATCGAGATTCTTAAGACTGCAGTCGTTCAACAAGCCAATTATTCCTACAGTCATCAGCGATTTCACTCCACCCCACACCCGAATCACAGCAGAAGCCGACATGCTTTGTCGCCAGCGGTCTCGAGCAGCACACGTGTGTAGCGTGACCTGCCTTGACTTGTGCTTTCGGACACGCAGGCAATTGTTGATGCGGCTCGAGCTATGCGGGTAGCAGAAGCATCAAACACAGGGGTTCAACTCCCGCCCACCACAACCCCATTGGCTTCATAAGGTACAGGACCGAGTGGCAGAACCATTGGAATACCTTGTCTAGCTCCGGCTTTATGCAATGAGCGCATGCCCAAGGACTCTAAAGGGTCTCGCAAGGTTCCCAACTACACGACTTATGTCGAGCTGGCTGCATGGATTGAAATCTATGAGAAAGCCATGCACATATTTGATGTCAGTGACACAGTTTGCACCAAATATCTAACTATGATGTTGGAAGGGCTGGCTCGCACGTGGTTGAAAAACCTACTTCCCAACTCAATCAATACTTGGGCCGGATTGAAGGATCGCTTCATAAAAAATTTTCAAGGAACCTACAAGCGCCCAATGATGATTGTTGATTTGTAGAATTGCATCTAGCATGATGATGAGTCCGCTCATCACTGGTCTCGCCGGGTCGTGGAGATTATTCACTCTTCAGCATAACAACTATTCAGGTTGGCTTGATTCTGGAAAATAATTGTCACTTTCAGCCTCTCATTCAGAAGCTTGGGTACCTCAAGCGAAAGGTCGAAGACATGTGTGACCTCATGGATGTCCTTACCAGGTATGTCGAGTCAGACAACACGAATGATCCTAGTTCGGATGACGACAAGTTGGGCAAAGGCAAGAAAAGTGGTGGTAATGGCAAGAGCCGCCACCAGCATTTAAAAACTTTCAGATCTAAGTATTTTTTTATTAAAACAACAAGCAAAACAAACTAAAATGACATTCCAAGAATAGCACAACTCACGTGAAGAAGCAAAAACTTAGGCACAAGTGATACTAACCGATAATTGTTGATGAAGAAAGGTAGGATGCCTACGGGGACATCCAAAGCTTAGATGCTTGAGACTTCTTGAAATATTAACTTGGGGGTGCCTTGGGCATCCCCAAGCTTAGGGTCTTGTCACTCCTTATTCTCCTCATATCAATATCTCACCCAAAACTTAGAAACTTCAATCACACAAAACTTAACGTAACTTCGTGAGATAGGTTAGTACTAGCAAAAGGGCCCGTGCGTTGCAACGGGAGAGAAAATTGGTGTGTTTATCAAAACATCTGCCGCATGGTATGATAGCATGGAATAGAGCCATGACAGGGAGTGATGTAGGGTGGAAACCCTAAGACCAATCTTTTCACGAAATGGAGGGGGTCCTATGAAGAACACGAGGGGAAATGAGAGGAATCACTCAAATCAACGAGAAACGGTCACACATGTGCTAGATCCATGAACACGAAGAGAGATACATGATCCAAAGTCAACAAAGGATGATACAAATGGTAATTAGTTCATCTCCGTGTGGAGGTCTTGAATCCGCGAGGGATCTTCCCGTGAGGGGTCTTGAATTTGGTGTGGATCTTCTCTGTAGAGGCCACGGTCTCTCGATCAAGAAGAACCACAAGGATGCGCAAAGCTCTATCTCTAAATGAGCTAAACCATTGCTAACCATAACTAGCGGGAGGTGGAGGAGTATATATATTCTAGGTCCACGAAGGGGTAAGTGAGGAGTACATTGGCTTCGGCCCAACACACTGTGCGCAGATAGGCACCGGACGTCCAACGGTTGTCGGTCGTCCAGTCACTCACGGGCGTCCGGTCATCCAGAAGTCTTCGGACTTCCGATTTTTTGGCTCTTTTCTATAGTGTCGGATTTCCGATCGGCATCAGTCGTCCGGGCGCTGATGAGTGTCAGACATCCGGTGTCTGGCGGTCGTCCGGGCACTGTAAGTTGCCTCGGCTGGAGTTGATCTGGCTGGTGGAGTCTCTAGGCATCGGACATTCAAAGATCGTGTGTCGTCCGGAGGTTGTCGGACGTCCAAGAGCTGTAGCTTCCTAGAAGCTCTCCCTCTTGTTCCTCGTGCTTGGTGTCATTGCCATCTTGTCCAATGCTCCTAATTGTTCCATGGCCTTCCTCTTAGTTCCTGGTCATGCATAGCACATATGTTTGTGGTAGTAGCCATGTCCCACATGTGGAAAGTGACAATTCGGAGAGGTGCGAGTTAACCTTGTGTCCAATGGCGTATACTTGAGGTCTCGTCTTGTGTCCTCTTGGGGCTTGGAGAGTAGACTTAGTGTACATGGGGATGACCGTAGGATGCTCCGCATCATCTCCCCCCGGAAAGATCCAACCTCGGATCATGATCCTCATAACCATGGAAATGGTTGTCATGGACGGACTTGTAGTTGGACAAAGTTGAAGACATGGCGCAATCCAAGTACTCCAAGGTGTCTCCGGAGTGGTATTCATGCAAAAAGAGCAAACACAAGTGACACTGAGAAATACAATGGTTAGCACACACAAGGCTTCCATCAAGTAAGTATGAGTCCGTTCGGCAAGATTGTTTGTGACAAAGCACATTAAGCTTATCAAGATGATATAGGATAATATGCCAAGCATTCATGGGAGCAATATCATTCATTGTGCACACAAATGTATTGTGAATGTGATCAATGCATCCATTGTGCAAAATGATGTCATAATGGGACGGTGTATCAAAAGCGTGAACATGGTAATTGGTTCTCAATGTGAGTATGTGATCATGCAATTGATGATGGGCTATGTGATCATTATGTGTGAAGATGCCATCAAGAAAGATCACAACAAATTTGCTAAGAAAGTGCACAAGCTCATATATCATGGATAACATAGAATTACAAGATGCAACAAGGAAATCATAATGTGAGTCAATCCATGCACAAGATGCAAATTTGTTATGGGTGGTGTTGTACCATGGCTCAATGTCGTGGTAGAAGTGGTGGTCCGGTGGTGTTTCCAAAGTAGGTGCATCCACTAAGTGCGAGCGCTCTTCAAGTTGAAGGTCCATAGGGTCCATCTCTAATGTCAGTCCTCCATCCAATAGATGTATCATGTAGACAATAAGAAGGAAACAACAATGAAAGAATGACTCGTCCAATATGCGTATGTGAGGATGGCTCAAAGGGAAGGAGGTCACCTTAAGGAGTCTCTCAAGGATGTTGGAGTTGCGCATCTTGTATGCCTTCACATAACCAATATGTCTCGTGATGGTACCGCCTTGTGAATCCTTCAAAATGAAAGAACATGACAAACACTCGGAAAACAAATGAGGTTAGTGCAAATGCAACACCTCTCATTCGTGTGGTGAAATACCCAACAACTGTTTACATCATTCGTATCATAATAAAGTACAAGGGTGTAGTTCATGGTATGTAGGCATATGATGCTAGAACAACCAAAGAGATTAAGTTCAATCAAACAAGCATGCATCACAAGTAATATGTCCAAGTCTCCACGATCAATAAGCATAGCAAGTTGGCACTCAATACAAGGGGATATAAGAGATGCCACTAATGGAGACAAGAGATAATGAGCAAGACGAATCAAGTGAGTGGCATGTGTAAGTGCATCTAGTGCCCCTTTGTGATTTTGGTGGATTGAAGACTTATAGGTTAAGTAACTGATGCATTTTTGAGTGTACACAGGTCTATAAGTCTATGAGGAGTTTGATATTTACAGAGAAAGTCGACCCCTAAAAATGAAGTTCTTCGACTGAAGACTTTGATATTCTGAAGACTTTCTGAAGACTTTGAAAGTGAAGAAATTGGTGTGACCTTGAAGACTTGGTATTCACTTGAGGAACATGAAGTGTGAAGACTTTTGTTTTCGTAGTTTCATTTTCTCTTTCTTTAGTCATAGGAAACACCGTACTGTTAAAGGGGGTCGAGGAAATACTAAGGAAAAATTTCCATGTGATGCTCAACTCAAATCCTACTCCTACACCTACCAATCCCTTCGAGTGAAGCCATTGGAAATCTCATACAGATTCAGTCAATTTCTTGATGTGAGACGCAGATTATTCAGTCACTTAGGACTTTGTTTCGACCGAGGAGTTAGGAATTCGCCAAAGTCTTGAATTGACTACACTGATGAGGAACATGAGAGCCCCGAGGAATTTGAGAGTCAAATTTTCGACCGTTCTTTGTCTTTTGGCCGGCTGTCCAAAATATCTTATCCACCTAACGGTCATATCATTGAAGGGCATTTATGTCTTATCATGTCGGGCTGCTCCTAGGCTATAAATAGCCGCCCCTACAACCACTAGTTGGTTGGCTGCTCTGAGAGAACTTGACACTTGTCATTTGAGAGCAACCCATCCTCAGGGACTTTAAGCGAAAATCATCAAGTGAGGAAAATCCCAAAACCAAATCCCCACAAACCCAAAGTGATTGAGCATCATGAAGAAATTGATCTGCGTGGATCCGGCGCTTGTTACCTTTGAAGACTGTGCTTCTTGAGGCGGTTAGGCGTCAAGGTCTAGAGCATCCAAGAGGAATTGTGGATCGCCGAGTGACCAAGTCTGTGAAGGTTTGGAAGTCACCTAAAGACTTACCACAGTGATTGGACGGGCCTCGTGGTCTTAGTTCAAGGAGAATACGGTGAGGACTGGGTGTCCTAAGTTGTGGCTCGAGGCGGGTGTCCGGACTGTGTGTCCTCGAGTTTAAATACTCGGCCGCTCCAACAGGACGCATAACCGAGACAATAGTTGGAACTGGTTTACCAAATCATTGTCTTCACCAACTAACTGGTTCTATTTCCTCAACTCTTTCATTTCCTCATTACTGTGTTGAATGTTGTTCATATCTGTGCTTGAAGACTTTGACTGAAGACTTCCACAAATTCCTCAGTTCAATTTCTTCAGTCTGTTTGTCTTCATCTTGTTATCCTGTGTTTACGCTTTCTGTACTCTGTGCTAGTCTTCATTTCATCATGATGACTATGTTTGTATCCTGTTATGTTTACTTCTGAGTACGCATTCCGCTGCAAGTAGTTCTTCGCTAAGGAATTTCCTCACCAGCAAATTCCTCAGTGAAGAATTCATAAAAATTGCCTATTCACTCCCCCTCTAGTCGATATAACGCACTTTCAATTGGTATCAGAGCAAGGTACTCCCTTGTTCTGTGTGATTTTGGTTTAACCGCCTGGAGTTTTAGTTATGTCGACCGCATGTATGATCAAGGTCTCGGCTGGGTGTCCTACCTTTGATGGAACGGACTACCCCTACTGGAAGAACAAGATGCGAATGCATCTTGAGGCAATTGATAATGATCTCTGGTATGTTGTGGAAAATGGTGTCCCCACTGTCGCTCCCTCACTGAACGCTACCGATGTGAAGAGATTCAAACAACTCGATTCTCAAGCGAAGAATATCATATGTGGCCATCTGAGCAAAGGACAGTATGGAAGAGTGCGTGCTTTGGAAACCGCTAAGCTTATCTGGGATAGGTTGTCCAAAGTAAATGAAGGAGTTTCAACTCAGCGTGACTCTCGAGTCGATGTTCTTCGGAATCTCTTCAACCGCTTCAAAAGACTCGACAATGAGAATGTCCAACAAACCTTTGATCGCCTCATCGACATCTCAAATGAGCTTCAAGCCCTCGGTGCCACCGACATCACCGATCATGAAGTTGTGAAGAAGCCGCTGAGATCGCTTGATTCCTCATTTGATACTCGGACTGATGATACAAGAACGTCTTGACTACAAGTCGCTTGATCCTGCCGATATCCTTGAAAGGCTAAACACTCACGAGTTCCAGCTAGCGAAAAGAGAGATCTCTATGGCTCAAACTATGGCAAACCACGTGCCACAAGGCCAAGGTTGTGTCGACGACGAATATGAGGATTCGGTAGTAGCCTTGGTGATCTGAAGAACTAAGCGAGGATCTAGCTTGCTTGTGAAGAAATTCGAAGTTCACAAGGCGTGGTCGCTTTGGAAAATCCTCAAGAGGAAATGATTCCTCATCCAGTGACTATAAGAGAAGACTTTGCCACAAATGCAAGAAGCCTGGTCACTATATTCAAGATTGTCCTCAGTGGGAAAAGGAAATGAAGAAGAAGAAATACAAGGATTACAGTTCTGATGATGCGAAGAAGAAGAAGAAGAAATCGTCAAAATCTTCGTCATCAAAATCCTCGAAGTCTTCATCTCACAAGAAGAGTAGCTCCAAGAAGGCTCGGGCATTCATTGGCAAGGAGATGGACTCTGAAGCTGAATCTGAGGAAAATGATGAAGAGGAGGAGTCTGAAGAATCTGAGTCTGGTGTTGTGAGTCTGGCCGTTGCTACTGCCTTCGTCAGCAAGTCCATCTTCAACACTGAAGAAACTGACTCCACCGACAAGCCTGATGAAGATAATGATGGCTACGCTCCCACCTATTGCTTCATGGCGAAAGGTGCTAAGGTACTCAAATACAACTCCTCGACTCTAGTGAAAATGAATCTGATGAGGATCTCAAGCCCAGCTACTCTAAACTTGCTAAAATTGCTGTGAAACAACAACGGGCTCTTGAAAAGGTTCAAAACATGCTAGATAAAAGTGATGATATGTTGGGTGAAGAAATGGATCGCACTAAAGCCTTGGTGAAAATCTTGAGACTTGATCTAGGTTTGATAACCTTCAAGGTCATCATAACTCTCTCTTGTCTGATCATGAGAAACTTTCTTATGAATTTCTTCAAGGAAAACAAGATCACGAGAAGCTTTCTCTTGAATCTCTTCAAAGAAAGGAAGATCTTGAAAAGCTAAGAGTGTGTTATGAAGATCTTCAGAAGGAGCGCGATTCATTACTAGCTCAACAAATCAACGCTTCTCAGGAAGAATTTGTTCCTCCATGCTTAAAGTGCATTGAACGTGAATCTGCTAATTCTTCACCTGAATGTTCAAATGCTTCAAATGTTACAAATTCTTCATCTGCCTCTGCTATCACTAATTCCTCATCGAGGACATTGCTAGTATCACTTGACAATGCAGGGTTGAAGGAATTGTACATGACGAGCATGTACAAAAGCCTCAAAGGGCATCAGACACTTTGTGATGTGCTCAAAAGCAGATCCACAAGCAGAAACCCTAGGAAAGAGGGTATTGCCTTTGAGAGGAAACTCAATCTTGATGGAACATATTGAAGCCTGAGCGGTACCCCAAAACCTCATGGCTTTCTGCAAAGGGACCTCCAGTTGATCCATCTAACTTATCCGGCTTTACATGTGAATCTCCTCATTCTTACGATGAGTCATTTGACTCAACTATAAACTGTTCAAAATCAGAATGGTGAAGTATTTGCTAGATATGTTGGCACTAATCTGCAGAGCGGTTCCCCTATGAAGAAAATCTGGGTTCCCAAAAGCTGTGTTGAAAGTCTTCAGGTGAATGTCCTCATGACACCACCTGTGAAGAACAGGAACCCCAGATCAAATTCTTCATATGGATCAAATTCCTCAACTGGATCAAAGTCCTCATATGATTATCGTCGCGCTAACAACTCTGTCTCGCAGGGTAGAGCTAAGGGCTATGAATATGTGCATTATTCTTCAAACCATTATGTTCATAAGTCCTCGAAGAATTACTCTGCTTATTCATATGCTTACCCTAACCCCTCTTATGTGAAGCGAAATGGTTTGGCATCTTTGCCACCTTTCTCATATGGTGCTCGCAGAATGATGAACTCTTTGCCATCCCTCCAGATGTGGGTGGTGAAGAAAAAGAACTAATCTCTTCTGCAGGGTCAGGTCTCTAGACGTGCTCTAACGTCTGAAGAATTTCTTTGGGGGGACGACAAAAATGCTGAAAGGGCCGCAGCGAATCATGATGAAATGAACTTTCATTTCACACGTCCTCATACTGCTATATCTGTTTACTACTTGATGAAATTCATCTGATGAACTTGATATCATATTCTTCACTGATTAAGCATATGAGATTGTAAGCTACACTAATTCATCTGCAGGATGATCAACTCAAAACCACTGAATGGGTCCTCGATAGTGGATGTACAAATCACATGACCGGTGATGGATGCTCCCTTATCACCGTCACCTCTGAAGCATATCATCTTTGCTGACAAAGGCAAAAGTCAGGTATTGGGTCTTGGTAAGGTTGCTATCTCTAAGGATAAGCACATGGACAAAGTCATGCTTGTTGAGTCCTTAGGATACAATCTCATGTCAGTCTCAATGCTTTGTGATCTTGATATGGTTGTTGTTCTGTCAGTGGTTCGGCGTGAGGCACGAGCACCTATGGGGGGGGCCCTTCTGGTCCCGGCGAGGCGAGGGCCGCACGAAGATCGGATCGAGGTCACACACACGGGATTTTACCCAGCCGGAGCTCTCCGGAGATAAAACTCCTCTTGCTGCTTTGTGTTGTATTAGTTCTGCTTTCGAGAGTGGCGTGTAGTGGTCTTTGGATGTGTCGAATGGACGAGCGGTGGAACCCTAGTGTGGAAAAGTTCGAACCTTGAACCCCTTCTCGCGCGCATGGGCCTCCCTTTTATAGTCCGAAGGGGGCACCAACAGGTGGTAGCATAGGAAGAGGGGGTAAAAGAGTAAAAACGCAGGTTGGTACAACAGTGTTCTACAGTGTCCCCTACCTAACTCTGACGGCAGGGGACAAAGGCATTTAATGCCCGTCCGGTCACCCCAACAGTGCAAGGAAACGACCGTTAGGTGCACCACCGTTCGCCACGATGGCCTCCTTGTCAGCTCCGCTTGCCACCTCGCATTGCATGGCTGCCTGGCGCCACCACGCCCACAGGATGGCCCTGGGGTGACACGTCGTTGGATGCGCTGGATCTTGGGTGCAGGGTGGCAACCTTGCCGCGGCAAGTGCCTTGCTGCGGCCCTTCTCTTGTCGCGCCGGCAAGCTTGCCGGTCGTCGGGCCTTGCCGGGACGCGCGGGGCGTCGCGGCAAGTCTTCTGGACGCGCCTTGGTTGGCCTTCCCGGCAAGCTCCTCTTGCCGGGGCCTTGTTCTTCCCGGCAAGCTCCTCTTGCCGGGTCTTTGTCCACTTGGTTGATACTTTGTTCTTGAATGGCGGTAAATGGGAATGCTGGAGGGTCTTGGCGGGCGCTAGGCGAGCCTTGCCGCGGGGTGCTGCAACTGCCCGTGCACAAGTTCGGGGTACTAAGGTACCCCTACTTTAGTACACCGACAGAGCCCTGGGCTGGGCCATCGCTGTGCCGAAGCGCCGTTAGGCCAGGCCCAAAACAAGTCTGCGAACGCTTGCGGCTGGTCTGCACAAAAACCTACTCCGCTTCCACCGCGTCCCTCGCAACGGCACGCGTCGATTGCGGCGTCGTGGGAGAGAACGTGGTCAGAACTTAGTCCCAGGAGATGAGTAACGTTCACATCCCCGGTTTATAAGGAGGGGAAACAGGGCCGTTCCCCCACTTTCCGCCACTCGCAGTTCCTTCCTTCGAAAGCTCCGCCGTTCTCCACCGCTCCCAGAGTTGAAAGAGAGCAGCGTGCCGCCGCCCATCGTTGCCGTCGTCACCGTCGCTTTCGCCTTCCCCCACTGCCTCCGCCATGGCTCCGAAGAGCGGAAAGGCCGCGAAGACTGCGAAGGCTGCGAAGGCCGCGAAATCAGCCGAGGCGCTGGAGCTCGAGGCGCTGCGCAAGAAGCAAGTGCTTTTCCCCCCTGAGCTCACCCCGGAGGCGCTGCGGGCGGAGTTCTATCTCTTTTGGTCGACGCAGACGCGGGCGCATCCGCGCACGCCGGTGCTTTCCGCTGAAGCCTCCAAGTCGAAAAAGTGCCCCAGCGGGTACTACTTCTTCCCAGTGTTCTTCTATTGCGGGCTCTGCCCACCTTTTTCCAATTTTCTTTGCGACATTATGAACACCTACGGGTTTCATCTTCTCGATTTCACCCCCAACGCTGTTCTGACAATGGCGGTTTTCACACACCTCTGCGAGAACTTTGTTGGCATCCTCCCCAATGTCGCTCTTTTTCGTCACTATTTCTCTCCCCGAGCCGAGAAAGGAGAGCCACTGGCTGGTGGAATCGCCTGGACCTCCCGGATGGGCATGAAGGAGGTGTACTTGTCGGGCGAGCTCCGCAGCAAGTGGGATGAGTGGAGGGCGGAGTGGTGCTGGATGTGTGATGCCAATCCGCCGTCATTCACCAAGCTGCGCGAGACCCGGGTGGTGCGTGGCAGCGACTGGAGCGCTCTGTCGCCGGACGACGCCAAGCTGACGATCGCCACCACCCGAATCCTTCGGCTCAAGCATGCCGGACTCACAACAGGGGCAGTGGGCGCGGATTTCCTTCGTCGTTGCATCGCCCCTCTACAAGAGAGGGGGAGGCCCGCCTGGCTGTTTAGTGGCCCGGTGGATTTCATGAGGCTGCGCCCAGGCCTCAACTTCAACTTCACCATTCTGGAGCTTGACGCGATGCTGAGGGAGATGTTTAAGCATGACCCCAATCATCCAGAATGGTTCCAGTTGCGCAGGCGTCGCCCCTTGTGCAACACAACTCGGCGTGATCACATCGTGCAATGATGCCAGAGTGCGACTTGCATGGGATAAGTGCAAATTGGATAGAGCCCGCTGCCCAGGTCGTGCAGCAATTCTTCGACGACCTGGTGGAGGTAGCAGTCAAATCCGATGAGCAGAAGCTCCTCACCCGCGCCTGTAGGATCGGAAGTATGTCTAGAGGGGGTGATTAGACTACTTGACAACTTAAAAGTTTAGCCTTTTGATTAGGGCAAGTTTTAGCAAGTTCACAATGATGACCAAGTCAAGTATCACCCTACACATGCAATTCTAGAGTAGTGGCAGCGGAAAGTAAATTGCACATGTAGTAAATAAGAGGTGGAGAAGAGCAAGCGCAATTTGGAACACGGAGATTTTCTCGTGGTTCCGATAGGTGGTGCTATCGTCAATCACGTTGATGGAGACTTCAACCCACGGAGGTAGCAGCTGCGAGAGTCCACGGAGGCTCCACCCACGAAGGGTCCACGAAGAAGCAACCTTGTCTATGCCATCATGGCTTCGCCCACGGAGGACTAGCCTTACTCGGGGTAGATCTTCACAGTAGGCGATCTCCTTGCCCTTACAAACTTCTTGGTTCAACTCCACATCTTGTGGAGGCTCCCAGCGACACCTAACCAATCTAGGAGGCACCACCCTCCAAAAGGTAATAGATGGTGTTGGTGATGATGAACTCCTTGCTCTTGTGCTTCAAATGATAATCTCCCCAACACTCAACTCTCCTCACTGATTTGGCTGTGGTGGAAGAAAGGATTGAGTGGAAAGCAACTTGGGAAGGCTAGAAATCAAGTTTCATATGGTGGGAGTGGAGCAACTTGATCTCAACACAAGGGTAGGTAGTTTTCTTCTCGAAATGTAAGGTAGGAGTGGTAGTTCTTTCGATGGCTCTCTCCACGAATGAAGAGGAGGTGGAGGGTATTTATAGCCTCCACACAAAATCCAACCGTTACACATTTGACCAATCTCGGTCGGACCGAAGTTGACAACTCGGTGAGACCGAAAGTTCAAATCTTGTGAGCGTTGGGATTTTCAGTGGGACCGAAAATACAATCTCGGTTAGTCCGATTCTTCCAAAGTCTAGGGTTTGCCAATCTCGGTGGGACCGACTTTCTCATCTCGGTGACACCGATTTGAGTCTGAAGGTTCTGAAGGTTGGCAACACCAATTTCGGTATGACCGAGTTTGGAATCGGAAAATCCGAAATTATTAGGGTTTGGGTATATGGTGAGGTGGTTCATCTCGGTGTGGTGAGTTTATGGAATCGGTGGGACCGAGATTACTTATGAGTTTATGTTGGAATGAAAGATTGCTGATAGTTTGAGAGATAAATCACTAAGCACTTTGAGCAACGGATCATCATCATAACCTCATCCCTTTTAATAGTATTGGCTTTCCTATGGACTCAATGTGATCTTGGATCACTAAACCAAAAATAGAGTCTTGAGCTTTTGCCAATGTTTTCCTTAGCATTTTGAGGGTCCACATCATCGGTCATTGCCATACCCATATCACTTGAACTTTCGAAATATTCTCAAGAAATAATTAGTTCAATGATATATATGTTGTTATTAATTACCAAAACCACCGGGGATTAGTTGCACTTTCAATCTCCCCTTTTGGTAATTGATGACAACATATAGATCAAACTTCGACAAATGATATAATCAATGAATAACATAAATAAGCTTTGAGAAGTATGTGATAAGCAAGAGCTCCCCTAAATTTGTGCATTATTTAAGATTTGCGTTTGAATGCAAATGCACAATCGATTAGGATCATGGGTCACTCTTCCATGTCACATACATCTTGGTGGAAGCGCACAAAATGATAAGAATGAATAGCATGCACCCAATCACCAAGACATGAGTAAGTGATCATACAAGATATGAATAGAATATGATAAGCATTAAGCACACATTAAGCATAGTATGATCAAGCACTCATCAAAGATAGAAACAAGCGTAGTATCAAACACACGAAATGTCTCGAAGAACTCAAAAGTATCTCAAGGAAAACCGCATAAGCGAAAGAGCAAAAACGAGCACTCTCTCTCTCGAAGTCCTATGATCTATACAATTTCTCCCCTTTGGCAACAAGTTACCAAAAGTTCGAAAGGTATAGAGCTAATCGTCACTAGGGACTCTGCTGGCGGCTCTGTCTGCGTCGATGGAGTGGAGATAGCTGCATCTGCAAAAGCTTCTGCTGAAGTCTGTGGAGCTGGAGGAGTGGATCTTTGGGCTGGTCTTTGGGCCGATGGAGCTGTGGGAGGTCTTGATGTAGTAGCCACAGGGTGCATCCTTTGGAATAGCGGTGATCTGGGCTTTGTGGGCCTTGCAGCAGGCTGCTCATAGTCATCTGGACTAGATCACCTTCCATCTCCTTCATGAGCTCTGCCTTCTCCCTCTTCGCTTCCTCAATGTCGCCTCAAGCTTGTTGGCGGTGACACTGCACTTGATCGACTTGACATCGAGCATGGAACTTATCTTCAACTATCCTCTCAAGACTCTCACGAGGCGCACTATCTTTGGCAGGCGTAGTTCAATCCTCTGAGTGGCTTCAAGAAGTTGTTCTCCAACGCTCTTGGGCTTTCTTCTTCTTCTTCTTGCTTCCTTCTCAGCTTTAGCTTGTTTGGCAACTTCGGACTTAGCGTGTCCTTCAGCGGATGTGGGAGCATCCTCGGTCATCACAACTTCATTATCTTCATGTTAGGGCTGCGGTGGCAAGTGGGGTCTATCCAACGGTAGGTGTCCGTGCCAAACTTGGCATTGATGAGCATCTGAATGTGCGGAGCAAACCCACATGACCTCTTACAGTGCTGCTTTGTCCTCTTGATAGTCTCTACTATCGGGTCCATCACCTTAAAGGTGTCTTGATCTAGAATGTGCAGCATGTTGATAGAATAGCCTCTTATCATGCGATGGTCTCGACTTGGGCATCAAAGTATGCCTCGAGAATGGTGTTAGTGGTTGGGAGACCTGCACTGAAGATGATAAACTGATCCAAGCTTCCATATCTCAACATCCTTATGCGGTACCTCATTGTACATGTTCTTCATAGACTCGTGATTCTTCTTTGGAATGCCATAGACATCTACATCATCATCCCTTGATCTTTGGTGCATTCAGCAGCGCTCTCCATTCTTCAACAGTTGAAGAGAATCTACGTATACATCATCCATACAATTCGCCATCTGGATAGAAGTGTCTTTGTGGCATAGAAGCGCATGATCATCTCATCATTCCAAGCGGTCAATTTCGACCAACAAACTCAGCAACTCCACATGCGGTGAAGCTCTCATGCACATGTGGGAAGTAGTCTCTGTGCTCTTCTTTGTCGATGTAATCCCGGTCAGCGTATCTGGTGTCGGCAACAATTGGTTTCTTGTCCATGAGCACTGCATCTCATAGAAATCTTGTTGCTCTCGGTGTGGAACCTAGAGTCAACAGCTGTCCTTCTCTGGTGGCATATGGATCAACTTGCCTCCATAGCTTTGAGACCTTTGTCCTTCCTTTCCTTCATATTTTCAGCTCGAGGATGAGCATCATTATGAGCTGGCAGTTTACATGCGAGCTTGACAAAACATGTGCCTCTTCATCAGATTCAGCGGTGGCACATTGTCCTTCTTCTTCTCTGAAGCTGGAATATTTCTCACAGTTTTCTTTGGCTTGGCGGCGAGGTTTGGCTTGGCTGCCTTGGCTGGAGCTGATGGCTTAGATTTTGTGGGTGCTCCTTACGATGGCATCTCCATCAACTTTTGCTACGAGGAGGCTGGGGTGCTTCCTCATCGAGTCATCATCGACTTCTTCATGAACTAGCCTCTTCCTCTTGGAAGTTTTCTTGATCTTCTTTGGAGGTTTCTTCTTCCATGCTCAGCTTCTTTGCAAGCTGTGGATTTCTTCTCTTTCTTTGGTGCCTTTCTTTGCTTGTTGCCCTTGATATCCTTTGGCAACCACTTTCCTCTTAGGCTTGGAAGTAATCTCCTCATCGACAACAAAGTCGAGTCTTCCTCATCGAATTCCTCTTCTTCTGGCCTGGTGGCAGTGGAGGCAATCCACTTGGAGTGCTCCTCTCTCCATCATCTGAAAAACTGCTTGCTTGGGACTTGTGTTGCCTCTGGAATCTCAAGCTGGTGATTCGGACCTGTTACGGCTGTCACTTGCATCGGACATATTGACAACTTTGTGAAAAGAATAGGTATAGGCGAGAATAGAAGAGTTATCACAAACTGCGGAGGATTTTGCAAAAGAATGAGTTCAAACTTTAGTTTTAGGTTTTCTGAGAATGCATTTCGGTCGACCGAGTCTAAAATTCGGTGAATCCGAAGTGTCTAAACCTAACCGTACACACCACTTTCGGTTGGACGAAATGGGTTTCGGTCTAGCCGAGAAACACTAGGGTTTCACTAAATCCTCATTTCGGTCTTACCGATTTGCACAACTTCGGTTTAACGAAAAGTGCGGTCAATGGCGGAGGCCAAATCGGTCGATCGAGAATGTAGAATCGGTCACACGAGATGTGTTCGTGAAACCTAACCTAAAATTTTTACTCGAATTTTGTTCTATGATCTAATCTGCTGGATAGGAAGATTTCAAACTTGGCAGAAGCTAGGCAAAACCTATCGTGCATTGAATCAGAGGTTGAAGCACGAGAGGATGAAACTCACCCAATCTGGTGGAGTTTCACTCTGGCTGGCTGTGGCGCGATGAGATTGACCGTTGGCGATGGAGACCAGCGGCGAGGCGCCTGAGCGACAGCGGAGGCGATCCGTGAGACCGGCGGCGGCAGCGAAGGTTTGAGGCGAGGCGTTTGAAGGAATAATCAGCGCGCTGCCCTCGGGTATATATACCCTTCGGTGTCGGTGGGACGAGTTGGAAAACTTCGGTGGGACCGAGATGGTTAGCGCAGCGATTACACACTTCGATCACGCCGAAATTTGCAACTTCGGTTTCACGAGGTGAAAACCTAGATCAATCAAGTGATTTGATGCATCGATTTGAGTATATTGGTTTGACCGAAAGTACTTAGAAGGTTTTGGAATTTAAGCTTTTGACGGATCGGTGGCTCAAGTGCTCCTCACTCGGTCTGTCGAAAAAGTCTTGTTCAAAGTTTGTGATATAAGCATGAATAGAGTTTGAGACAAGAAAGCATAGATAGCTAGGGGAGGAACTTAGGCATTCTTGTCCATCCATTTGGTCGAAAAGAAAAATCCAAAAGACCAAAGCAACAAATGGATGTCCTCGAATGGATAAAATCATGCATCAACATGCTCACACAATAAGATAGCAAATGAAATATGTGTCAAACATGCACAAACAAAACACTAGCAACTAGCACACAATTTGGCGATGACTAGGTCATCTATATGTGAGTATATTGACTTAGGAGTCAAATGAGAACATTTGATCATAGGTCATACTCATCGTTTAAGCACAAGTGGGGTTACCACTTTTACATAAAGCATTAATGTGTTCACATCATTTGAAGATGCTTTAGCTCATTTCTTTAGAACAAAGCTCCCCTTGATGTGAGAACCCTTTTAAAGGTCAAACTAACCTTGGGTTGTCGTTGAAGACTTCATGTAGATGTTGAAGATGTGGATGCTCAATGTTGATGAAGATCATCAAGAGTTGGGAGCAATCCTTTGGATTCGGGCACTTTCAATACCTACATGGGTTAGTCCCACAAGGAACAAACAAGGATATCCATGGACATAGATTGAAGTACACAATAGATGATGTCCATGAAAGCAATGATTACCTTGTCCCTTGACTTACCAACATGAGGGTTTGTGACTCCATGAACTAGTGCAAGATGTGGAAGTTGATTGCACAAGTTCTTGCCAAAATGAATGTGAGTGAAGTATGTTGGCGGAGTCACCCTCAAGAACTCTCTAGTTCTTCTTCTTCGGGATCCACATCATCTTGATGGGAATCCTTGGGGTAGTAGTTGAGCTTGTCGAAGTAGAACTTGAAGTTGCCTTGGGAACCCACTTGACCATGGCCTTGGGTGCTTCAATGAATGCATCAATCTCCTCTTGAAGCTTGTCCTTGCCTTTTAGCTTGTGGTCTTGTGGTGGAAGGTCATCTTGAGCTTGTTCCACATTGGAAGAAGTAGGATCATACTTCTCCTTTTGAGAAACAAACTTTGGAGTGGGATATTGACCTTCTTCCCATTCAACACCCTCGGCGTTGAACTTTCGCTCAAAACCAATTCCTTGATTCTTCGGTGTCTTCCTTGTTTGCGAACAATTTCCTCAAAGTTCTTGCTTCGGCAAGGCTCTTGTAGACACCTTTCTCTATAATCCCTTTCAATAGACTATTTTCTTGCTCAAGTGAAACTTGGCTTGAAACATTGTTAGTGGAATCAAGAGAATTACTAGAAGTAACAACATTTGATTTAGCATGATTATTGTTACTACTAGATGAAGAATTTTCTTATGCTTGTCATGCTTAGTTTTAATAGGTGGCAAGAAATTAGACAAGAGAAGTCGTTTGGCAAGATATGAAGAACTCTTCTTTGAAGATCGTCATTGATAGCTTTTAGAAACTCATGTTCTTGCTCTAGATTGAGCTTCTCGAGCGTAGCTTCTCATGAGATCTTAGGAGCTCTCTATGATCTTCTTGAGTTGTTTCATGAGCTAACTTAAGAGTGTTTAGTTCTTTAGTTAGACGCTCAATCTCCTTCATAGCATTGTCATTCGACTCTTCTCGACTATAAAGACTACTAGCATGTTCATCATTACTAAGCTCACTAGATTTATCATGTAAAAGCTCATCTTCACCAAGCAAGTCATCCTCATCACTATCAAAGTCAATAAATTCAGGGTGTGATACCTTGGGGCCTTTTGCCATGAAGCATCTTCCAATTCCCTCATTTGGTGAATCAAACAAGTCATAGGAGTTGGAGTTGGAGGACACGAGAGCAAGACCGGCAACACCTTCATCTTGGTGTATTCGGAGTTGGAGTGATAGCTTCTTTCGGAGTGATTGCCGGTCGGGCGGAAACCCATTCACCAACATGAGCTTGATGTTTTCTTCTTGTGTAGCTCCTTGATGACTTGTCTTTCCTTTCCGAATCCTTGCTTCTCGAGAGGATCTTCGTTCATAACGATCATCTCTACTCCTTCTCTCTTTTAGGTGACTCTTCTCTTGAGCTTCTTCTTCTTGGAATTCTTCTCTTCTCTTGTGGGAGTCGAACACTCATTTGAGTAGTGTCGGGTCTTCCACAATTATAGCAGATTTCGATCACGACTAGAAGATCTCTTTTCATCATATGATCTAGACTTTGAGCTTCTTTCCTTGCTTCTACTCTTGTAGAATTTGTTGAAGTTCTTCACCATTAGGCTTATCTCTTCATTGGAAACTAGCTTGTCACTTGAGGTTGTGGGAGCTTCAAGCTGCAGCTTTATAAGCACCACTTGACTTGTTGTGAAGCTCTTCCTTATCTTTAAGTGTCATCTCATGAGCAACAATCCTTCCAATGACTTGGTAGGCTTGAGATCCTTGTAGTTTGGCATCATTTGGATCAAAGTGCTGCGGTGTCATACTTTCCATCAAAGCTCGAGAATCTTCTTGATGATGAATCGGTCGGTCATTTCTTCGCTTCCTAAGCCTGCCATCTCATTGGTGATGAGAGCAAGCCTAGAGTACATTTCAGCGACTCCTTCACCTTCCTTCATCTTGAACTTGTCAAGTGACCTTGAAGAACATCTAGCTTTGATTCCTTCACGGACTCGGTACCTTCGTGCATTTCGACCAAAGTATCCCAAATCTCTTTTGCATTCTCAAGGCGGCTGATCTTGTTGAACTCCTCGGGACACAAAGCATTGAAGAGAATGTCACAAGCTTGAGCATTGTTACGTAACATCCGCAACTCATCCGCTGTACCCGCGATCCGGAACTTTTCCTTCCTCGAAGAACTCACCTTGCAAGCCAACACAAATAATGCCCCATCGGCGAGGTTATGTCCAAGAATATGCATTTTCATTTTGTGCTTCCAACTAGCAAAGTTTGAACCATCAAAGTAAGGACCTCTCTGAAATTACCCTCACTAGGCGCCATACTCTCCTAGGTTGTGAAACCAAGCTTATGGAATCAATGCAATGAAAACCAATCCAATGGAGACCAAAGCTCGATACCACTTGTAGGATCGGAAGTATGTCTAGAGGGGGTGATTAGACTACTTGACAACTTAAAAGTTTAGCCTTTTGATTAGGGCAAGTTTTTAGCAAGTTCACAATGATGACCAAGTCAAGTATCACCCTACACATGCAATTCTAGAGTAGTGGCAGCGGAAAGTAAATTGCACATGTAGTAAATAAGAGGTGGAGAAGAGCAAGCGCAATTTGGAACACGGAGATTTTCTCGTGGTTCCGATAGGTGGTGCTATCGTCAATCACGTTGATGGAGACTTCAACCCACGGAGGTAGCAGCTGCGAGAGTCCACGGAGGCTCCACCCACGAAGGGTCCACGAAGAAGCAACCTTGTCTATGCCATCATGGCTTCGCCCACGGAGGACTAGCCTTACTCGGGGTAGATCTTCACGAAGTAGGCGATCTCCTTGCCCTTACAAACTTCTTGGTTCAACTCCACATCTTGTGGAGGCTCCCAGCGACACCTAACCAATCTAGGAGGCACCACCCTCCAAAAGGTAATAGATGGTGTTGGTGATGATGAACTCCTTGCTCTTGTGCTTCAAATGATAATCTCCCCAACACTCAACTCTCCTCACTGATTTGGCTGTGGTGGAAGAAAGGATTGAGTGGAAAGCAACTTGGGAAGGCTAGAAATCAAGTTTCATATGGTGGGAGTGGAGCAACTTGATCTCAACACAAGGGTAGGTAGTTTTCTTCTCGAAATGTAAGGTAGGAGTGGTAGTTCTTTCGATGGCTCTCTCCACGAATGAAGAGGAGGTGGAGGGTATTTATAGCCTCCACACAAAATCCAACCGTTACACACATTTGACCAATCTCGGTCGGACCGAAGTTGACAACTCGGTGAGACCGAAAGTTCAAATCTTGTGAGCGTTGGGATTTTCAGTGGGACCGAAAATACAATCTCGGTTAGTCGATTCTTCCAAAGTCTAGGGTTTGCCAATCTCGGTGGGACCGACTTTCTCATCTCGGTGACACCGATTTGAGTCTGAAGATTCTGAAGGTTGGCAACACCAATTTCGGTATGACCGAGTTTGGAATCGGAAAATCCGAAATTATTAGGGTTTGGGTATATGGTGAGGTGGTTCATCTCGGTGTGGTGAGTTTATGGAATCGGTGGGACCGAGATTACTTATGAGTTTATGTTGGAATGAAAGATTGCGATAGTTTGAGAGATAAATCACTAAGCACTTTGAGCAACGGATCATCATCATAACCTCATCCCTTTTAATAGTATTGGCTTTCCTATGGACTCAATGTGATCTTGGATCACTAAACCAAAAATGGAGTCTTGAGCTTTTGCCAATGTTTTCCTTAGCATTTTGAGGGTCCACATCATCGGTCATTGCCATACCCATATCCTTGAACTTTCGAAATATTCTCAAGAAATAATTAGTTCAATGATATATATGTTGTTATTAATTACCAAAACCACCGGGGATTAGTTGCACTTAGAAAGCTAGTCTCGACAGTCACGAGGAGGATCTCGAGGCACGAGAGCAGGCGCTCGGCGGGACGCTCAAGGAGGCAAAGGACGCGGCCGCGGCCGCTGAGGCCGCCAAGAAGGATTTAGAGGAGAGGGTGACACGGCTGGAGGCGGACATGACAAGGAAGAAGCAGCGAGCTTGCCGCACTCCAGTATGCAAGGAAGCGTGAAAAAGATGCTGCAGCACCACGGGCGATCTGCAGCCCAGCTCACCGAGAAGATCAAGGAGCTGAACGCCGCCAAGGACTCGAGTGCTGATCTGGAGCTGAAGCTGTCCACCTTGGCAGGAACGCTGGACGCCGCCAAGAAGCGGGAGGATGACTTGAGGAAAGAGCTCAAGGGCAACGAGGAGCTGTTGACGAGGGCCGCCGAGACCCAGAACACCTTCAAGACCACGGTGGAGCTCTGGACGGAGGGCCTCGTCAACATTTCCGCGCTCGTCGACGAGGAGCTGGCGAGGCTGGACCTGGCGGGCTTCGGGTACCCCACGGAGGGGAATCTCCAGCCCAGCGCCAAGCTCACGCTTTTCTTCAAGGACGTGGTGACGGCTCTCCGGCAGCTCCGGGAAAGGATCCAGAAGCAGCTGGCCAACGAGTCGCGCGCGATCTGCACCAAGGTCCTGGAGAAGGTGTTGGTGAAGGTCCTCTTCTGCAACCCGGGCGTCGACTTCACCCGTGTCACCAAGAAGCTGCCGGCGGATGCCGATCTTGAAGAGCTCAAAGCCATCGTCGCCCCCATCGTGGACAAGATCAACAAAGTTAGGAGGGTCGACGGCGATCTTGTGGATTAGGCCGCCCTTCTTCTTCCTTTTCCCTGCCGCTGCATTTTCAGTTATGAGGACAATCTAGTCAGTGCCACAATAAGTCATTTTTGTAATGTAACTTTATTCTCAGGCAAGCTGCTTGCTATATTAATTCCTTTACTCTGTTACATCCTTGTATGCTTTTACTCTATGCTTTGAGGAACTTGCGGCATAAGCACACTTGCTGAAGTCTGCGGAACATCAGCAACCATTTGGCGGTGCGTCCTCCGACAAGAAACCTTGTCGGGGCTAGTTGCAGCGCGCTTTCATTGTTGAGCGGGCTCGGAAACAAATCGAGGGCGCAACATAGCCGCGAGCTGGTTCCTCCGCGCACAAGTTTTCCATACAAGGCATGAACGTTCAAGGAATATAACTTAGAAATTTAGAGTAGACTATGCCCAAACTTTGCTAACTTAGCTTTTCTGTCGTCTTCACCCCGGCAAGGTTAGATTCCTTTGGACGACGCCTGGTCCATACCGTTATCTTCTCCTCCCCCCCCGGTGTACTTGTGGGCGGAGGGATCTTCTTTTGAGAAGAAAGAAGAGAAAATAATGATATGGAATCTTAAGGTTTGCTATTGCTTACCGGGGGCATGTGCTGCACAAAGTGTCAGATATGTATGCAAAAAGAAAAATGCATTAAATTTGATAGGGTGTGCGCGGCACATAAACTTTATTTACGCACGGGAGCTGTGCCCGGCTTTGTACAAAGGGTTACATGCAACAGCGGCAAGGCTTGTACAAAAGGTGGTTGCCGGGTCGGGGCCCGGCAACCGCGCCTTATGGGTAAAACTTGTGAAGATGCTCTATGTTCCAGGAGTTGCTCACCGGAGTGCCATCTTCGGTCTCAAGGCGGACAGCGCCGGGCCTAGTGACTCGTTTCACCCGATAAGGGCCTTCCCACTTCGGCGTCAACTTGTTGGAATTCTTGGCGGACTGAACATGCGAAGAACAAGGTCGCCTTCCTCGAAGCTTCGGCATTAACTGCGGCTATGGTAGCGGCGCAAAGCTTCTTTGTAGCGAGCAGCTCGCCAAACAACTGAAGGCGATCTTCCTCGAGGAGCAGCGCGTCATCTTGCCGCAGCTGCTCTTACTCAAGCTCATCATAAGCGAGCACTCGAGGTGATCCGTATCTGAGTTCCGTGGGGAGAGCGCCTCTGCTCCGTAGACAAAGCGAAGGCGTCGGCGATGGCTCGATATGGTGTCGTTCGATTGACCAAGAACCACGGCAGCTGCTCAATCAATTTTTCAAGACTTGCGCAGCTGCCGAAGTTCGGTCTTGAGCCAGCAAGATGCTTCAGCGTTGCCCTCTCCGGCTTGACCGTTGCTTCTCGGGTGAGCAACAGAAGCGAAGCAGATCTTGGTGCCAAGATCTTGGACGTATTGCATGAAGGCGTGGCTCGTGAATTGTGTGCCATTGTCGGTGATTATCCTGATAGGGATTCCGAAACGGCAGACAATTGACCTAAAGAACTTGACGGCTGACTGTGCTGTCACCTTTCTCACTGGCTCCACTTCCGGCCACTTTGTGAACTTGTCGATTGCAATGTACAAGTATTCAAAGCCCCCGACAGCTCGGGGAAAGGGGCCGAGGATGTCGAGCCCCCAGACCGAAAATGGCCAGGATAGAGGGATTGTTTGGAGAGCTTGAGCTGGTTGATGAATTTGCTTGGAATGGAACTGGCACGCTTCACACTTGGTTACTTGTGCAGTTGCATCCTGGAGGGCTGTCGACCAGAAGAAACCTTGCCGGAAAGCCTTGCCGGCAAGTGCTCTTGCGCCTATGTGGTGACCACATATGCCTCCATGTATCTCTGCCAACAGCTCTTGTCCTTCTTCCCGGGAGATGCACTTCAATTTCACTCCGTTGAATCTTCTTCTGTACAGTATGTCATCGACAAACTGGTACATACTCGATTGCCGGGCTACTTTCTCCGCTGCTTCTTGCTCCTCGGGAAGTTCTCCTGTTTGTAGGAAATGGACGATCTGCAGTGCCCATGCTGGAGCTTGTGGCTCGACGGCAAGGACTAAAGGCGCAAGTGCTGCTGCGGGAACATCCGCTTCTACGGCAAGGATCTGGGATCTTGCCAGAGCGTGATGTTCCCCGGCAAGCGTGTCGGGACACGGCTTGTCGGGGGCGTCTGCTTCAACGAAACAAACTATAGGGCTTGTCGGAGCAGACTGCCCCTCAGCGCTCTCTGTGCTGGTCCTGGAGACCTTCTTGGCGGCTCCGGCGAGCTCTGCCGGAAAGTAGTCGCCAGTGACCAACTTCCTCTTTTTGCTCTGTCCAGTTGATGGTGTTACAGATGGCTGAGTTAGCTTGAGCACAAAAATCCCTGGTTCCACAGGTAACTTGAGCGCAGCACACTTCGACAGGCCATCTGCAATGTCATTATGAGCCCTTGGAACATGTTCCATCTGCAGGCCGTCAAAATGTTCTTCTAGCTTTCTCACTTCCTCGATGTATGCTTCCATCAACGGACTTTGATAATCTTTGTTCACTTGGCGGACGACTAGCTGCGAGTCACCCCTGACAATAAGCTTCCTGATCCCAAGTTCAGCAGCGATTCTGAGTCCGGCAAGCAACCCTTCATACTCTGCAGTATTGTTTGTTGCTTGCTCCTTGGGAAAGTGCATCTGGATCACGTACTTGAGGTGTTCTCCGGTGGGTGCGACAAGTAGCACCCCCGCCCCGGCGCCTTGCAGCGAGAAGGCTCCATCAAAGTACATGACCCATTCTTTGCTTGCTTCCTTGACAGGGATGCTCTTCTCCGGAGTTTCCTCGTCGGGCGTTGGTGTTCATTCTGCTATGAACTCTGCCAAAGCTCGGCTCTGAATAGTTTAAGTACTCTCAAACTTGAGGCCAAAGCTTGACAATTCTAGTGCCCACTCAACAATTCTGCCCGTTGCTTCTGGATTCTGCAATATCCTCTTCAACGAGAAGCGGGTGACAACTGTGATCTCATGTGCTTGGAAGTAATGGCGCAGCTTCCTTGAGGCCATGAGAAGACCGAAAAGCAGCTTCTGCACACCAGAGTATCTTGATCTAGCCCCCTGCAAAAGGGCGCTGTACCATCTTCTTCTGTTTTTCTTCCGGCGACTGCGCAGATCTATCCTTGGCGGAGTCAGAACTTATCGGATCAGGGATTGCCGGGCCAGAGCTTGTCGGAGAAGCCCCCTGCTTGTCGCTGGACTCGCTTGCCGCACCCGCTGGCTCACCCTCCGCTTCCCTCTTCGCAACTAACGTAGCACTAACCACTTGATTGGTTGCCGCCAGATATAGCAGCAACTTCTCCTGTGGTTTTGGTGCGACAAGTGTTGGAGTAGAGGACAGGTATTTCTTCAAGTCCTGCAGCGCAGCCTCCGCTTCCGGAGTCCATTTCATTGGACCTGCCTTTTTCAAAATCTTGAAAAAGGGTAGGGCGCGCTCAGCAGATTTAGAGATGAACCTACTGAGGGCAGCAATGCAGCCGGCAAGCTTTCGCACATCCTTGACTCGCTTCGGGGCTTTGATCTGCTCGATGGCTTCAATCTTGTCGGGATTGGCTTCAATCCCCCTCTGAGATACAAAGAATCCGAGAAGTTTGACGGAAGGGACTCCAAACACACACTTCTCGGGATTCAGCTTGAGATTGATCTTGCGCAGATTTGCAAAAAGTCTCGTCTAAATCCTGGACCAGAGTCTCTTTGTTCTTGCTGTTGACCACTATGTCATCCATGTAAGATTCTACATTTCTGTGTAGCTGTGGCTCAAAAGGATGACTGACTACTCTTGCAAATGTTGAACCAGCATTCTTTAGTCCGAAAGGCATCCGTACAAAGCAGTACGTGCCACATGGAGTAATGAATGATGTTTTCTCTTCATCCTCTTCCGCCATGAAGACCTGATGATATCCTGAGTATGCATCAAGGAATGAAAGCAGATCACACCCTGCTGTGGAGTCGACAATCTGGTCAATGCGCGGCAAGGGAAATGGATCTTTAGGACAGGCTTTATTGACATCCGTGAAGTCAATACAAAGCCTCCACTTCCCGTTGGCCTTGCGCACGACTACTGGATTGGCCAACCACTTTGGATGGAGTACTCCTCGGACCAGGCCTGCTGCTTCCAATTTCTTGATCTCCTCTGCAATGAACTCTTGACGCTCCATTGCTTGTTTCCTGACTCTCTGCTTGACGGGCACAAGCGTGAGGACAGGCGGCAAGGTGGTGCTCAATTACTTCCCTAGGAACACGGGGATGTCGGATGGTTGCCATGCAAATACATCGACATTACGCGCTTGAGAAAGCAACAAGCCGCTTTCCTATTTAGGATCAAGCGTGCAATCGATGGTGAAGGTACCACCAGTGCCGTCCTCCTTGGCGGCCACCTTCTTGGTCTTTGGTGAGGCTATCTTTGCCTTCTTGCACTTGCTGGTGGAGCTCGATGGTGCGTCCTCGACGACAGCGCAGCGCTCCGGGGAGGTGCGCTTGCCGGAGTGGGCATCAGAGCTACTCTTGCCGGACTTGTCCTTCTTCTTCCCCCGGGGAGCTTCAGCGGCAAGTGGTTTGTGTTCTGCTGCGGCTGCTGCTTCCCGGTAGATCTTGTCGGTATAGATAAGTGCATCCCTCTTGTCGCCTTGGACAGAAATGACACTTATCGGACCGGGCATCTTGAGCACGTTGTAAGCATAGTGAGAGGCTGCCATGAACTTGGCAAGCGCTGGACGGCCGAGTATCCCATTGTATGGCAATGGGAAATCAGCAACGTCGAACGTGACTCTCTCTGTCCTGAAATTCAGCTCACTGCCAAATGTCACCGCAGCGTGATCTTCCCCTTCGGCTTGCTCCTTCCCGGATTTATCCCTTGAAAGGTACCAGTCTCTTCGAGCTCGCTATCGGGGATCTGGAGTTTCTTGAGCACTGCGGAGGAGATGAGATTCAGGCCGGCCCCGCCGTCAACCAACATCTTCGTGACCTTGAGGTTGCGGATGGTTGGTGAAACCAACATCGGCAAGCACCCGACCGCAGTGATGCGATCAGGGTGATCCTCAATGTCAAAGATGATGGGCGTCTGGACCACCGAGGGGCTTGCGGCGCCGACCGATGGTTCTGCTGCGTTCACCTCACGCACCCACTGTTTGAGTTGATGGTGTGAGGTGTGTAGAGAAGCACCACCGTCAACGCACAAAACCTCCGTTGCCTTTTGAAACTCTTGGTCATCAGTCTCATCTTCCTCCATCTCATCATCCTCATCCTCCTCTTCATCTTTGTCACGGCCCCGGGGAGGCCTATCTCCTTGCCGCTGCTTGGGCTTGCATGGCGCCCTCCCTGGCGGGAAGCTTCTTCTTTGGATCCTCCGCCACCTTTCTGGGCCTTTTCCTTGTCGCGGTGCTCATATTCGGCTTTCTGCAGCTCTGCCATCTGCTCAACCTTCTTGCACGCTTGCAGGTCATGGCCCTTGGTGCGATGGATCTTGCAATATTGCTTGCCGGAGCCGTCCCGCTTGTCGGCGCCACCACAGCCTCGCTGGAGTCGGCGGCTTTGGCCTTGCCGAGCCTTCGTTGCGGACTGCTCAACGACTAGCACATCCTTAGCCTTTCTCTTCTGTTGTTCCGTCTTGGTTCCTTCTTGCGGGCGGTGTCCTCCTCATTGTCGAGATCCTTCGCCCTGCAGTCTCTCGGGATTTTCCTCCCTCCTCAGCCCATGCACACTTGCCGGCGAGCATACAGCTCGTGACATCCTTAATCTTGCACATCGCCATCTCCTCCCTCATCCGGCGGTTGCGCACGTTCTGATGGAACGCGCTGATAACCGCGGCGGGGTGGACGTCTGGGATGTTGCGTTGCACCTGGCTGAATCTTTGTATGTACTTGCGCAGAGGCTCTCCTCCTTCTGGACGGCAGATGCAAATCGCTCTCCTGGCCATGTGGTTTGTGGCCGCCTGTGAAGGCGCCGACAAACTGGTGACACAGGTCCGCCCATGAAGAGATGGAGCTGTCCGGCAAGTGCATGAGCCAAGATCTGACGTTGGGCTTGAGCACCAGCGGGAAGTAGTTGGCGAGGATCTTCTCGTCTCGCCCCGCAGCTGCACGCGATGGTGTAGACGCTAAGGAACTCTGATGGGTGTATCCTGCCATCGTACTTTTCGGGTACGTCTGGCTTGAAGTTCTTGGTGCGGGGCCACTAGACTTGCCGCAGCTCACGGGTGAACGCAGGGCAACCTGCAGCGTCTGACAAGTCGCTGGTTCCCGGCGGCGTGCATGTCGACAGTGGGCCCAGCGCGCTGGTCAGATTGACGTCGCGCCTCTCTTCTGCGCTTCGTCAGATCTGGCGTCCTCGTGCTGTCGTTCTTGGAGAACTTGGCGTTGGTCGCGGCGAGTTCGCGGGTCCGACGACGCAGTGGAGTCGGCGTCGGGGTTGGCCCGGCAAGTGGGCGATCTCGGCCTTCGGGGCGAGGAGTGCATAGTAGTGGCACCCCTAGCGGTCTTGTTGGCGTCGGCTTGCGCCTGGGCGCCTTGCCGGGGCTTCGATGCGCTCGGTTGCCGGGGTTTGTCGTCGTTGGCGAAGCCGATGAGGCTATAAATGGTCATCCTCCAGTCGTCAATCTTGTGCGGCGCCGGAGGGTAGTCGAGAACAGCTGAGCTCGGGCGATGCTTCCTCTGCGATCTTAGGTGGCGGCGGGCGAAGCGGCGCGAGGAACGGGACGTGCTCGGACTCCCAATTGGATTAGAAGGAGCAACACCCCGTCCGGGCGATCCGTGCCGCTTGCGCCAAAGCATCTTTGGCGCGACGCTGGTCTTGAACGCCCGCGACCCACCAGCAGCCTTGTTCCGCGCAAGCACGGTACTAGGGGCACCGTGGCGTTGTTGATCTTGCACCTCCCGGAGAGGCGCGGTGGATATCAGATGTGAAGCTTGCGGGGCCTTGTCCTTGGACTGGTGACGACGTGAGTGCCGCCACGGCTCCCGCTCCTCGTGGCGTCCGCCCCACCGCCCGTTGCTCCGGTGGCGATAGGACGATCGCCGGCGGAGCGGCTACCTCAAGCCTTCTTCTTGGTGGCATGTTGGCGAAGATGCTGATATAGCGAAGACCAGATCAGGTTACGACAACCTCGGCGCCCCTACGGGCGCGCCAAAGATGTCATAGTTACGGCTGTGGCACGAGCACCTATGGGGCAGGGGCCCCTTCGGTCGGCAAGGGGCGAGGGCGCGCACGAAGAGCAGATCAAGGTCACACACGCTGGGATTTTTACCCGGCCGGAGCTCTCCGAGAGATAAAACTCCTCTGCTGCTTTGTGTTGTATTAGTTCTGCTTTCGAGTGTGGCGTGTAGTGGTGCTGGATGTGTCGAATGGACGAACGGTGGAACCCTAGTGTGGAAAAGTTCGAACTGCGAACCCCTTCTACGTGCGCATGGGCCTCCCTTTATAGTCGAAGGGGCACCAACAAGTGGCAGCGAGGAAGAGGGGTAAAGAGTAAAAGCGCAGGTTGGTACAGCGGTGTTCTCTGATGTCCCTACCTAACTCGACGAAAGGGACAAAGGCATTTAATGCCCGTCGGCCGCCCCAACAAAGTGCAAGGAAGCGACCGTTAGGTGCGCCACCGTTCGCCACGATGGCCTCCTTGTCGCTCCGCTTGCCACCTCGCATTGCATGGCTGCTGGCGCCTCGCCACGCGCTCTGGGATGGTCTGGGGTGACACGTCATTGGATGCGCTGGATCTTGGGTGCAGGTGGCAGCCTTGCATGCAAGTGCCTTCTGCTGCGCCTTTCTCTTGTCAGCGCCCGGCAAGCTTGCGGTCGTCGGGCCTTGCCGAGACGCTGCTGGCCGTCGCAGCAAGTCTTCTGACAGCGCCTTGGTTGGCCTTCCGGCAAGCTCCTCTTGCGGGGCCTTCTTCTTCGACAAGCTCCTCTTGCGGGTCTTTATCCACTTGGTTGATACTTTGTTCTTGAATGGCGGTAAATGGGAATGCCGGAGGGTCTTGGCGGCGCTAAGCGAGCCTTTGCAGTCTTCTGCAGAATCGCCGTGCACAAGTTCGGGGTACTAAGGTACCCTACTTTAGTCTACACCGACATTGTCTTTGGCAAATATCATTTGTGTTGTGATTATGGAAGTCGACAATTCCAAAGTCTTGAAGGCTTTAGGAGAGGAGATCAGTATATTGTTGATTTTCTCTACAGGACCACAACCAGCCGTGTGTCTACTTGCAAAAGCTTCAGAAGGCTGGCTATGGCATCGACGACTTGGTCACGCAGGCATGGGGAATTTGAACACGCTTGCGAAGAAGAAGCATGTCATTGGCATTGAGAATGTCAAATTCCTCAAGGATCACTTATGCGGAGCCTGTGAGGCTGGAAAAATGACCAAGGCCAAGCATCCAGCGAAGACTATAATGACCACTACCCGTCCATTCGAATTGCTTCACATGGACCTCTTTGGACCTAATCATTATTCAGCAGTCACTAATGATGCATCTCTATATGGTTTTGTCGTTGTTGATGATTATTCTCGATATACATGGGTACACATTGTTACTTACAAACATGAAGTGCAGGAAGTCTTCAAACGATTTTCCTCGAGGGCTTCAACCAACTTTGGTGTGAAGATCAAACATATTAGAAGTGACAATGGAACTGAGTTCAAGAATTCCGGTCTTGATGCATATCTTGATGAACTTGGTATTACTCGTGAGTTATCGCTCCCTATACTCCTCAAGCAGAATGGCGTCGTGGGCGCAAGAACGAGAACTCTTGTTGAGATGGCTCGCACTATGCTTGATGAATACAAAACGCCTCGGCGTTTTTGGATTGATGCAATTGATCTTGCTTGCCACATCATCAACAGAGTATATCTTCACAAATTCTTCAAAGACGCCTATGAACTCCTCACTGACAAGAAACCCAATGTGAGTTATTTCAAAGTCTTGATTGCTAAATGTTGGATTAGAGATCCTCACCACAACTCTAAATTTGCACCGAAAGCACATGAAGGTTTTATGCTTGGTTACGGAAAGGACTCGCACACCTCTGAGTCTTCAACATTGTTCTTCACAAGATTGTTGACCTTGTAGATGTGCGGTTCGATGAAACTAATGGCTCGCAAAGAGAGCACCTACCTACATGTTAGATGAACCAGCACCGAGGATGCTATCAAGCTCAAGGCAACCGAGGATGTCATTCCGATGAAGAATCTCTTTGAAGAATTCATTCCTGTTCGTGAAGAACGCCGAGTGATGCACCAAGAACAAGATGAGGAAAATGGTGCTGAAGAAAATGCTGATCAAAATCCTCAGCGACAACCAACTCATCCACGCGTTGCAAAAGAAGTGCAAGTGGAGAAGATCATCGATGACATTAGCGCACCAGGTCCTCTCACACGCTCAAAAGCATCACATTTATCTAACTTTTGTGGGCACTATGCTTTTGTCTCTATCACAGAGCCCACTAAGGTAGATGAAGCATTTCTGGAGCCGGAGTGGATTCAGGGCTATGCAAGAAGAATTACATCGATTCGAGCTGAACAATGTCTGGGAATTGGTCAATCGCCCAGATCCTCGCAAGCATAATATTATTGGCACAAAGTGGATCTACCGCAACAAGCAAGATGAAAATGGCCTTGTGGTGAGGAATAAGGCACGACTAGTAGCTCAAGGCTACACATAGGTTGAAGGAATTGATTTCGATGAAACTTTTGCACCTGTTGCTAGACTTGAGGTTATTCGCATATTACTTGCTTACGCTAACCATCATGATATCATCTTATATCAAATGGATGTGAAAAGTGCATTCCTCAATGGTAAGCTTGAGGAAGAAGTATATGTTGCTCAACCCCCAGGTGTTGAAGATCCCAAGAATCCTGACAAAGTCTTCAGACTCAATAAGGCCCTCTATGGCCTCAAGCAAGCCCCTCGGGCGTGGTATGATACCCTGAAGGAATTCTTCGTGAAGAATGGCTTCACACCCGGTTCACTCGACCCTACTCTTTTTACTAAATCATATGATGGTGAACTGTTTGTGTGCCAAATATATGTTGATGATACTATCTTTGGCTGTACTAACCAACGTTATATTGATGAATTTGCCTATATGATGAGTGAAGAATATCAAATGTCTATGATGGGAGAGTTGAAGTTCTTCTTAGGTCTTCAAATTAAATCGACAGCGCAATGGCATATTCATATCTCGGAGAAATACCTCAAAGATGTCTTGAGGAAATTCGGCATGCAAGATTGCAAAGCGTCAAAATTCCTATGCCCACAAATGGCCATCTATGCATTGATGAAAATGGTATTGACTTGATCACAAGGTATACCGCTCCATGATTGGTTCCTTATTGTACTTATGTGCATCTAGGCGGATATAATGCTTAGTGTTTGCATGTGTGCCCGATTTCAAGCTGCACAAGGAATCACACCATAAGGTGTGAAGCATATTCTTGATATCTAGCTCACACACCAACACTAGGATTATGGTACCCCAAGGGCTCGCTTTTGATCTCATTGGATATTTCGACTCGACTATCTTTGGTGATCGTGTGGACCGCAAGTCAACATCGGCACTTGTCATTTCCTCGGACGATCTTTGGTGCATTGGTCCTCGAAGAAACAGAGCTGCGTATCACATCTCTCTTTGAAGCTGAATACATTGTTGCTGGCTCATCTGTGCTCAACTGCTTTGGATGAAGCAAACACTCAAGGACTATGGCGTCAATGTGAAGAATGTGCCTCTCCTCTGCGACAATGAGAGTGCCATCAAGATTGCTCACAACCAGTTCAGCACTCGAAGACTAAGCACATCCAGATTCGTCATCATTTTCTTCGTGATCATGTGTTGAAGGCGACATCTCCATCGAGCATGTGAAGATGAAGAACAGCTAGCTGATATCTTCACTAAGCCCTTGGATGAGAAGAGATTTAGCAAGTTGCGGTGTGAGCTAAATATCTTAGAATCTTCGAATGTTCTTTGAAAAGGACACACATCCTAACCCTTATGCAGAATTGATGACTTAGATGTGCAACACATGAAGAAACGTTTTTCTTCAATCAATGAAGAATAACACTCTAAGCGTGAAGAAATTAATGAAGGATTTGATTCTCAGAACCCTACGACAATTGTACGCGGTGTCTAAAATCATCATTCTTATACGGTGGGTCACACCACCACAAAAGTTGAAAATCTTCAATTTGAGTTTTTCCTCATTTTTGAAATTCTTCAGTATTTCAAATTCTTCAACTTTGCAAAATCTTCACTGTTTCCGTCGTTTTTCTTCATATATATATATATATATATATATATATATATATATATATATATATATATATATATATGAGTTTATGTCCTCTACAGCATTCACTTATTGCTATTTCTTCAAGTTGCGATTTCTGCTAAGTGAATGTGATCGGACCCTTCCCCCTCTATGCTATACTCAACCCAGTCTATTCACAAATTCTTCATGTGCATTCTGATTGAAACTTGTTCAAAGTCTTCACTGTGTCCTTGTCAGCTGAAGAAATTGCGAACGAAATTTTATAACAAATCTTATTCAGTTTTTCGGTTTTACCGCTCAAACCATTCCGCATCCCACGATGCATTAGTTTATTCACCCACGATCTTACACGATCTCATCGCGATGCGTGGGTGACACATGTCGTGAAGAAGAAAGGGCAGGGCATGTTCGTCCCAAAATCTTGAGGCGAACAGTTTTTACCGTGGCTATAAATACCCTCTCCTTCCTTACTTCATTTACTCCGCTTCGGTCGCTGTCTCTCGCTCGAGCTCTCCTCAAACCCTAGCGCGCCGCTACTTCATCGCTGCCGGTGAGGAAGAGCTTCACTTGCCTCGACCTCGTCGCCGTCGTATTTCGCGCCCGGCTGCGGAAATCTTCACTCCGCCGCCAGTAGCTGTCTCCCTCGCCAAGTTAGGGCGTGGGAGATCTAACTTGACGAACTTCATCACTGTTCATCTCTGTTCGTCGTGTTCTTCAGTTCGGGTAATTAAAAGTCACTTTTATTACTTGCTTTGATTCTCAACCTTTTCTGAAAATATTCAAAGGTGTTTTATTCTTCAAATCTTCACATATGAACACCTCACACACTGTATGCTCTTGATCCATCTCTCTAAGCACTCAATTCTTAAAGATTCCTCAATTGTGCGGATTTTCAATCTGTACAACTCTAGAACCTAAGACAAGAACGCTTAGTGAAATTCCTCAAGGCTCAACTGGTCAAATTCCTCAAAACTTGTCTTTTTGAAAAATCTTACGAGAACGATATGACCTCTCCAAATTCCTCGCACCTACACTGTTCACAGTACTCATGTCATTCTTTGAATCACTAGGTTCTCATCAACTTAACTCATTTGCAGCGTTCCTCGAAGAAAAACTGCATACATCTTGAGTGTTCAATTGTTCAAATTCCTCACCAAGAAAATGGTGAAGGAAAGAGACCGCAGAAGGAGGAAAGAAACCGGAGGTCATGATCGCTTTCGAGATCCACGATGAAATATACAAGGATTATTGCACAGCTGATGAAGCCAAGTTTGGCAAAGAAAACAAGAATCAGCGCAAAGTGCGCATTCAGAGGATTGAACGAAGATGGGCACGAGAATGGAGGGAATATTGATATGTTACTCCCAAGTACATGAAGAAATTCGCCTTAAACCCTCCATGCCCAAGAGCTCCATTGGCACCTAGCCAAGTCGCTGATCCCACTAGCATCAAAAGTGGTGAAGACTTTCCTGAAGAATGGGCTAGGCGCCAAGCAAAATTGGCAAGACAAGCCAAGGAGGCAGTGAGGATATTCAATGAGGATTCTCTGCTGCCATCGCTGGCCGAGACCTCGGTCAAGCCGAGGAAATCAATGCCGAAGAAGCCTGCTTGCAAGCCAAGTGCTTCACCATCAGCGCCCTCACGGCCTCAACTCCTTAGACTACTGCTGCTCCACCAAAGTCCTCAGCAGCTCCCTCCAAGTCCTCAACTCCTGTGCATCTGGCTACATGTCAAAGGACTCAGAGTTTCTCAATTGCTTCTGGTGTCTCAGCAAGTTCCTCAGCTGCACCAATGTCCTCATCAGGCCCACTCTACTGAAGACAAAAGCAACAGCTAGACGCGGTCCTCGGCCAAGTCCAAGAAAGAAACAAGTTGCCTTCCAAGTGCCTTCTGATGATGAAGCTTCTGATGAAGAACTTGCAGAAATCATCAGAGACAGACAAGCAAAGGCCGTTAGAGCCAAAGGAACACCTGTGCCTCTGCTTCTGGATCCGAAGAAGATCCTCGACTACATCGACTTATGGCATCAGGATCCAAACACTTCAATGCCTGATTTGCCTCTGACTCCTGGTCAAAGTCATATGCTGACCCATTTCATCTCTGAAGAGAAATGGAAGTTTGAAAAAGCTCGTGAGATAAAGAGAGCACAAGCTAAAAAAGAGAAGCTTCTGAAGAAGAACATCGTCAGACTGACTCCTGAAGAACTTCTCAAGGCTCAATCTGAGATCCAGGCCCTCAGCAAAGATTTCGATGCATACAATGCTGATTGGCAAGGAGCCAAAGTGAGATTCGTCAATTTGACGAAGAAAATGACAAGCTATTGCAGCCCCATCGCAACAAGCAAATCCTCGAGCTGCAGACTCGCTCGGCCTCTTCAAGAACATGCCAACACTATCGATGACTTTCAGCTGCTGATGAGAATACAAGTTCCGTGGCTGATGACTCCATTCCGGCCATTTGAAGAAATTCCTGTGGCATCCACTAGTGGTGCGCTGAAGAAATCGAAGAGATCAGGCAACCGCACTAGTTGCGCTCAAGAAAATGAACCACGATCCTCGGCTCCTCCTGCGCCAACACCAACTCCAATTCTTCCTTCTGCTTATGAAGTGAAGAAAACCAAGGCTGCAGAGCGAGCTGCAGTGAAGAAAAGGAAGGCATCAGCTGCGTCAAATTCTTCGGCCACGAATAAAATGAAGCCAATGACCAGCTCGCTTGAAAATCCTATTGATGCCGTTCCCATTTCCTCCATGTCGTCTAAGGAAATTGTTCCTTATGGAGAAGACTACAAGATCCCAAGCGGATCTGATGAAGAAAATCATTCTATTGCTACCTTAGAGCAGTTTGATGAAGAAATTGAAGTGGAAACATTCCCTTCAACGCCAGTCGTTTCCTCACCTATGCCTCAGTTCACAGCTGAAGAGGCTGGTGTTGAGGAAATTGAAAAAGAAGAAGAAGATGTGGATATTGGATGCACTACACCAGTGATGAACGATGACTTTTGGGAAAGTCAGCATCCCAATACTCCTCTCTTCACTCCTATTCAACAAGTTCCTCAGTCCCCGGCTACAACTGTTCAAATGGGCTCTGAAGAAACTCATCCCACATCGTCTGTTCATGAAGAAATTCCAGCCGCTAGTGCTAAAGAACCTGCTGCTGCTGATCCCCAAACTGCACAAGAAGAGGAACCAGAAATTCCTCAGCCTGAAGCACCTGAGATCGTGATTCCTGAGGTTGTGCTGCAAATCACTGACACTCCTCTGCCCAAACCGAAGAATCCGTTCTCTAGCAAGCAAAAATTCAAGGCTGAAGACTTCTTTTCTGAGCATGTGTTCTTCACTGATTACAATCCATACGACTCTGCTCGCATAAGGAAGAGACGTTTCTGGACTGCTACTCAAGCCAACTACTATTCCTCAGTGCTCTTTGACAAGGACAAAATCTTCGATCATGAGCATATTCCTCATGTGGATATGGAATCTCTGCCGTGCTTCGAGCCAGTCCTCCGAGTTATTCATGATGCAGGACTCATGAATTTCTGACCGATATACGTGATTGGAATGAAGAACTCATTCTTGATTCTATGCCACTTTGCATATCACGGAGATTTGAAGATGTCAATTCATGGGTGCTGGATTGGATGATAGAAAACACTCACTACAAGGCACCAGCAACTGAATTGCTTCGTGTCCTTCCTCTTGATCCTCCCCATGACAGTGCATGTTGCATCTACAATGACCGCGAACTGACAGATCATTATATGCAAGTGCTCATGAAGCCTTTGAAGCGTGGCAGGCCCTCGAACCAAATTCCTCGTCAAGGAATTGTCAGTATGTGCCTCGGACTGTCTATCGAATCCTGACGAAGACAATGAGTCCTATCAAAGGCCACGACTCAAATGATGAAGATGTCGTTGGCATCATGAAGAACATGGTTTTCAACATCATTCATGGCGTTCCCGTCAACTTTCATGATTTCTTCATGAGGACTCTGGCTAATGTTGCAATGTCACCTTTTGAGCTGAAGCCCTATGCGCCTTGGATTATGAGATTCATAAGGGCAAGATCTTCTTTGAATTACAAGGTCGACACTCGAACCATGGTAGCTACTTGTCGCCCATTGAAGTCCTCAGCGACCAGTTTCATCATCGATGATAAGGGCAAGGCAGCTCTTTGTGATCGATGAAGGCACTCGTCCATTGGATGGTCAATTCCGTCTAGCTACATCTTACTCCACCAATGACGATTCTGCAACACATGACACTGCCGCAAATACATCAGCCAAGCAAAAGCCTCAAGCAACAGCACCCAGGGTGATGACTGACCGTGAGTTACTCCTCAGTCTTCATTAGAAGGTTGATCGCAATCACAAATGGGTGAAACACCAATTTGCTGCAATTCTTCACAACATGACCTCAACCCATAATGCAGTGAAGAAAAATCAGTATCACCTTCATGAAACCCTCAACCGCACCTGGCATGTTCTCACTCATGTATATTCAGCGGAAGAATCAAGACTATGGGTCTCCAGGAAGCATTTGACGGTGCGCACCACCTCCAAGAAATTCAAGAGAGTCAAAGTTCCCGATCGGTGGCGGTTCTTATTCTTCATCGCGTGAAACCGATGAACATGAAGATTTGAACGACATGCGGGCAGCCCTACTTCAACGAACAACCCGACAGTTATGGGGCGCCTCCATCGACTTAAACTTCTTGAGGCGTTAGTCCTCGGCCGATCCTTTTGGTCATTTGATGACAAAGGGGAGAAATCTGAGTTAGTCTTCAAGCGGGTTTACATTATGGGCGTTTTGCTAAGTTACAACTCTCGTTCCAAACTTTTATTGGATCGAGTTGTAATCTTAATCCGATGGTGCCCTGATACTTTTGGACGGTGCATGGTGCTCTGACTGCACTGTGCTCTGATACTTTTGATGTGTTATTCTGCATGCTTATTCCTTGTTAATACTATTGCACGCATCTTGAATCTCATCAGCACCATATTTCATCATGCATTTCAAATTCTTCATATTATATATCAAATGTGTATGAATTACAAGATATAGGGGGAGATCTCCATGATTCAAATTCTTCAAATGTGCATTGCCTCAAAAGCAAATTCCTCACTATGCACATGTTCAGGGGGAGTTCTTCTATATCTTGCAATCAAATTCCCCAATGTCAGTATTTACACTTCATATGTTTATCCCCGTTGAAAACTTAACCTATGTTGTCATCAATCACCAAAAAGGGGGAGATTGTAAGTGCATCTAGTGCCCCTTTGTGATTTTGGTGGATTGAAGACTTATAGGTTAAGTAACTGATGCGTTTGTGAGTGTACACAGGTCTATAAGTCTATGAGGAGTTTGATATTTATAGAGAAAGTCGACCCCTAAAAATGAAGTTCTTTGACTGAAGACTTTGATATTCTGAAGACTTCCTGAAGACTTTGAAAGTGAAGAAATTGGTGTGACCTTGAAGACTTGGTATTCACTTGAGGAACATGAAGCGTGAAGACTTTTGTTTTCGTAGTTTCATTTTCTCTTTCTTGAGTCATAGGAAACACCGTGATTGTTAAAGGGGTCGAGGAAATACCAAGGAAAAATTTCCATGTGATGCTCAACTCAAATCCTACACCTACCAATCCCTTCGAGTGAAGCCATTGGAAATCTCATATAGTTCAATCAATTTCTTCAAATGATGAGACGCAGTTCTTCCAGTCACCGAGGACTTTGTTTCGATCGAGGAGTTAGGAATTCGCCAAAGGCGAATTGCCTACACAAATGAGGAACATGATAGCCCCGAGGAATTTGAGAGTCAAATTTCCGACCGTTCTTGTCTGCGCTACCGCTGTCCAAAATATCCTATCCACCTAACGGTCATATCATTGAAGGGCATTTATGTCTTATCATGTCGGGCTGCTCCCTAGGCTATAAATAGCCGCCTCTACAACCACTAGTTGGTTGGCTGCTCGAGAGAACTTGACACTTGTCATTTGAGAGCAACCCATCCTCCGAGGACTTTGAGCGAAAATCATCAAGTGAGGAAAATCCCAAAACCAAACCCCCACCAACCCAAAGTGATTGAGCATCATCAAGAAATTGATCTGCGTGGATCCGACGCTTGTTACCTTTGAAGACTGTGCTTCTTCCAGACGGTTAGGCGCCAAGGTCTAGAGCATCCAAGAGGAATTGTGGATCACCGAGTGACCAAGTCTGTGAAGGTTTGAAGTCACCAAGACTTACCACGAGTGATTGGACGAGGCCTGCGTGGTCTTAGTTCAAGGAGAATACGGTGAGGACGGGTGTCCTGAGTTGCGGCTCGAGATCGGGTGTCCGGACTGTGTCCTCGAGTTTAAATACTCACCGCTCCAACCGGACGTACAAACCGAGACAGCGGTTGGAACTGGTTTACCAAATCATTGTCTTCACCAACTAACTGGTTCTATTTCCTCAACTCTTTCATTTCCTCATTCTTTGTGTTGAATGTTGTTCATATCGTGCTTGAAGACTTTGATCAAGACTTTCACAAATTCCTTAGTTCAATTTCTTCAGTCTGTTTGTCTTCATGTTGTTATCCTGTGTTTACGCTTTCTGTACTCTGTGCTAGTCTTCATTTCATCATGATGACTATGTTTGTATCCTGTTATGTTTACTTCTGAGTACGCATTCCGCTGCAAGTAGTTCTTCGCTAAGGAATTTCCTCACCAGCAAATTCCTCAGTGAAGAATTCATAAAAATCGCCTATTCACCCCCCCTCTAGTCGATATAACGCACTTTCAGCATGAACATATATGCTATCAACCCAATGGAACGAGCAAGAATGGATCATGGGTGATGCAACAAATCAAGCAATCATATCATTCAAGTCATGTAAGCTAGTAGTGCAAAGATGCAACATACCAGAAGAATTCATGGCGATCATGTCATGTGTGCAAATAGTGGGCATACATAATGCATATCATATAGCACAAGCATGAAAATAAGATATGAGCAAAGCAGGTTCATGGTGTTGGCAGAAAGTCCTATGTAAATATCAATGGAACATATTGACTCTCTCAACACAAGAATCAACAATAGTATGGAGCATGTATAGAACATGGCAATAGCAACAAGTATCTCCACCAAGCATGCAAATACACATAGGAGTAGTATAATGGTGAATCATGGGTAAGTGCAAGCAAGGATCACAATTGCATGGCAAAGTCATAGAAGCAAGCATGACATGCAAGGTGAACACGGTAAAATGAGCATATGGTGACAAATGGTAAATAGCCCATAGCCATGTGAGAGACAAGTAAAAGAGATGCGCATAGTCCTTGCGCAAAGGGAATGGTGGTAAGGGCAATCCATGGGATCCAAATTCATCTTTTCTCTCAAGAGCTTGTTTCGTCAACTCTTGGGATTGAGAGGTGGATGAGTATATGTGAGTGCCTAGACAAAACAAAGGAAAAGGGAAAATTGTGCGTGCGTGGTATATATACACCTCATCCATCATGATGCACACGTGCATGTGTTGGTTAGCACAAAATAGCCAATGCTCAAATGAATGAGATGCGTGATATAGAAACATGTCATCCATCATGATAGGTTTGTTGTTAAGTATAGCATAATGGATACTCAAATTGTGTAATGCATCATGAGAAATATGTAGAGCATTGTTATTCATGGAATGCATATGGTGCATGCAAATATGGGGATCATGCAAAGTATGGAATGCATCAAAATCTCCTAATATGTATGAGGAAACTATAGGGCTCTCCTCATGAGCATTAGTGGAAACATCACATGGAGAATATTGACAACATCCAAAACAATGCATATTTGGTTCTATGTGATCATGGCATGGTATAGTAGATGAATTATGCAAATCATGTAAAGGAAGCATGGCAATATCATCACATGAAAAACAAAAGCCAATGACCACCATCTTGTCATCTATGCCATAATTGGAAATGGGGTTTATTTTAATGGGGCATGCATAGTTACTATGTTGATATTGCAATGATGCAATATGGGAGATCTCACTCATAGCATATGATAAGTTCAATGGATTGTCAAACATGATGTGACCAATAGAACTTTCACATGATATCCTATGGAGCATAGCATCACAACTAGGCAAATCAACATGCTCATCATCATATTCATCATAAATGGTGGCATATCGAAACTAGATATAGTATGCGATGAATCCATAAGGTGATCAACATCATGGAAGCAATCATTTGCAAGATAGTCTACTAGTGGGACAAGCGAAGTACCATCACCTATGTTACCTTTGGAGCTCCGCTCTTGTGTTGTAGGTGAGGTTGGAACTTGATGGTACCATGTGGGGGTGCATATTTTTCCACCATGGCCATCGGTTTTCCCATTGGAGGTATGGACTCGTCGAGGAGTGGCGTTTCGTCTTGTTGGAGATCTAGCACCAAAAAGGAAAACACACTCGGAGTAGAGGGTAATTAATTAGAAATCATAGTGGCCTCACATGCCGTGTCAACTACCTCACTCGCTAAGTGTTGTGGCTCAATCACTCCCTCAAGGATGATCTCATTCATATGGTTGGTGGGGTCACTCAAATGGCTCTCAACCTCATATAGCATGTGTCGCATGCTCTCAAGTGTGGGGTTAGTGGTGGTCACACTCATCCTCTCATAGGAAATGCTCTCAATGTCACATATGGTGGAGTCACTCATGTCACTCATGTGGTGGTGGCTCTCCTCACATGGCAATTGGGGCATCTCATCATATGTGAGTGTCGGAGAGATGTAGGTGCAAATGTCTCCATGCTCAACTCCTATCGCCACCATGGTTGAAGGGATAGACCAATCTTCACCCTCTTTATCCATAATGCCTCCAAAGATGGATGCCGTAGGATGTGGCAAATCATCACTCTCCTCCGAGATCAAAGAGAAGGTCTCATGTGCGCTCGCGTAGCTTGACTCGGAGTATGAGTCCAATATGGGCGCCGTCTTCATGGTGTTGAAGAGGTTTGCGCTTGTTGCCGTGGTCGAAGGGGATGGTCCTTGCTCGACCGTCTTGTCATCATCCTGTATGTGGCCCATATGATGTGGCACCTCGTAGCTCATCTCCATGACCGAAGGGAATTTCCCATGCTCGGCCATCTTCCTTGAGAGGCTTTCGAAGATGGAAGTGTCACCCTCGCTTGTAGGTGGTCGCCTTGTTGTTGAAGATGTCGATGTAGGCGAACTTATGGGAAGTAGGCAAAGATGTCGTACATCCAAAGGTGAAGATGTCTTGATAGCACTTGGCAAAGATGCCAAAGTGGTGGTGGTAGCCGTAGCTTCCTCTTGGTGGTCCTTGTCTTGTGGTCTTCTCTTGTGCTCATGAAGGTTGGCTGTAGCTTGATGTAGAGCTTGTTGGGACTTGTAGGTTTGCGCGTGTGGAGCATCTTCATGATGATGGTGTCGTTGTCATGCTTGAGCTCGTAGTAGATTTCGTTCGTCGTCGTCGTCGTTCACATGATGCTTGGAGGTGACTTGTCCTTCACGACGATGGGGATCACTGGTGTGATGATGGTCGCCATGGAGATGTGGACTTGGACGAATTGCACTTGCATTGGTGGGCGCTCCAAAGAGGATCGACTTGCTCGCCGTCACCTTGAGGATGACGAAGGGGAAGAACTGTTGACCAACAAGGCCTGAATCTCCTCCATCCTTGCATCTTCCTCCTCCTTTTGTGCGGAAAGCTTGTTGTCCAAGTAGTCTCTTGTATGTGCTTCGGAGTGTCGTATGCCAATGGCGAGGTTGTCGATGCGCTCTCTCAATCTTGATTGTGCGCCTTGCATTTATTGTTGTAGATCGAAGATGGATGTTTTGGTGATGTAGTTGTTCGTGTCGTTGTTGTCATGGAAGACCGGAGATGAAATGCCTTGCCTACCATCACAAGACTCGAGAAAATGTGAGTGGGAGAAAGAGAAGAACTAGACCAAATGTACCTTAACCGATGTTGAGAATGGATAAATAATCACTCAATAATGTAGCAAGGAAATAGCACAATTGGTACCGGATCTCGTCAATTCTCACACCTACACGAGTAAAGCTTTGGGTCGAGCTCGGTGAGGATAGTGGCACAAAAATTTGATGCAAAATGTTAGCAAGAGTCAATAATGTTGAAAGAGATTCACAAATTCGCAAGTGAAACAAGTAGACCAATAGCAATGTGGGCACAAGGAAACACACGCACGAATAGATAAATGTGGTTGTGCAACCAAGGATTGAGCGGAAAATGTGGAATCCAGGAAAATGCTCTTATCACACAACACTAGAGAGACGCTAGACGATTGCTCAACAGGAGGATACGAACTTGTGCACTACCTATATTAGATAAAAATGTAGCGACTTCCTATCACAAGTATGCTATGTATGTATGATGTTCCGATGCTTTAGCACTTGATGATCCAAAATGATTTAGTATGATACCATATGATATGTTGTGGTATGATGCTATGGCTATTGCTTACAAGCTTCTTTGCTCTCTCTCTCTTTTGCTTAAAAGCTTATTCTTTTTTTTGTATGGCGACTTATGCGAAATGCAGAAACCAATATAGCAATTGTGTATATGCGGGAACAAACTTGTGACACAAGAGATGGTACTATGATACCAAGATGATACCAAAATGATATGGTATGTATGCAATGGAAGGTATAGATTGATGATCACTAATGTGCACAAGTAACCTTGCCTGCAATACTCAATGGCTAGTCTCGATAGGCAAGTGACGCAAAATGGGCTAGGGGTTAACAATGCAAAGGCAATAATGAATGTACAGTGAGATACCACGATACCAAGGTTATATAGAGGTTACTGTTCTTGCTTACGGTTAGGGTGTCAAAATGGTGAAGGTGGTCGATGTCAAACCCTTGGCGAAGTTGAGCGGTGGTGTTGTCGATGTCGAACCATTCCTAGTTAGCTGAAACACCCTAGGAAACGGAAAAACCGCGAACTCAAATTCTCAAAGGAAAATGTCAAATGGTGGTAGCGGAATGCGGTGGTGGTTTTGCACTCGGCAATGCGGAGTGGAATGATGGGTTATGCTAGTCAAAGTTGAAGTGATCATCCCTAAGTATCTTAAACACCTTAGGAGACACAAGCCAAAACTCAAACAAGCTCAAACAAAATTGGGTTAAGTTGGGGTGGTAGAAATGTATGGTGGGCAAGGCTATGCGGAAGTTATGGTGGTGGTTGATGAAGAAGTAACCGTCCCTAAGTAGCCTAAACACCTTAGGAGACACGAATCACTACTCAAACAACCACTAATGCTATGGAAAGCAAGATGGGTTAGGTTGCGGAAAGCTATGGTGGTAATGCGGATGATGTGGTGAAGGCCCTAGGCAAAGATGCCAAAGTTCCAAAAAATTGATGGAGTGAAATGATGTTAGTGGTATTTTTGCGGGAAGGGGGATGTCAAGAGCTTCAAAACGAGCTAAAGAACATCAAAATCCGAGTCCAGATGAATTAGTTATGGCCAAAACAAAAAAAATAGCTGAAGTCAATATCTACACGTGTCGGACGTCCGGTGGACGGACGTCTGGAAGGGCTCGGAAATCCGAGATTTCAGCTCTGGATCGGGGTGTCGGATGTATGGAAAGTGTCAGACTTCCGGTGGTTCCTAGGGCTTCGGAAGTCAGGAAAAACGTCGGTCGTCCATTGGGTTGGGTTCAACTCGAGATCCGAGATTCAGGACGCGATTTTGGGCGGAAAATTAGGATTTGGGGGTCAAAATTCATGGGATTTCGTGGATGGAAAGTGAGGAAAATTCTGGAGATGCTAGATCGACTTGAAACCAAGCAAATCCATGGATCAAAATCAACAAAACATCATCAAACCAACAAATCTCAAAAAAAATTGCGGCTATCTTATGGGGATTTTCGAAATTGGGGAAGAACACAACAAAAATAGGCTAGAAAATGAGGGGTAGGGACTCCAAATTCGTGATCAATGTGGGTCATGATACCAAGATGATGTAGGGTGGAAACTCTAAGGCCGATCTTTCATGAAATGGAGGGATCCTACGAAGAACACGAAGAACACGAGGGGAAACAAGAGGAATCACTCAAATCAACAAGAAATGGTCACACATGTGCTAGATCCATTAACAGAAAAAGAGATACACGATCCAAATTCAACAAAGGACATACAAACGGTAACTAGTTCATCTCCGTGAGGAGGTCTTGAATCTGCGAGGGATCTTCCTGTGAGGAGTCTTGAGTCCGGTGTGGATCTTCTCCGTAGAGGCCACGGTCTCTCGATCGAGAAGCACCACAAAGATTAGCAAAGCTCTAACTCTAAATGAGCTAAACCATCGCTAACCCTAAATAGAAGAAGGTGGAGGAGTATATATAGTCTAGGGCCACCAAGGAGTAAGTGAGGAGTGCCTGGGTTTCGACCCAACACACCGTGCACAGACAGGCGTCGGACGTCCGATGGCTGTCGGTCGTCCGGTCGCTCGCGGGCGTCCGGTCGTCCGGATGTCTTTGTACTTCCGATGTTTTGGCTCTGGTCCTGTAGTGCTGGATTTCCGATCAACGTCGGTCGTCCGGGTGCTGATGAGTGTCGTACGTCCGGTGTCTGGCGGTCGTTCGGGCACTGTAGGTTGCCTCGGCTGGAGTGGATATGGCTGGTGGAGTCTCCAGGCATCGGACGTCCGGAGGTCGTCGGGCGTCCGGAGGTAGTCGGACGTCCGAGAGCTGTAGCTTCCTGGCAGCTCTCCCTCTTGTTCCTCGTGCTTGGTGAACTCGCCGTCTTGTCCAATGCTCCTATCTATTCCATGACCTTCCTCTTGGTTCCTGGTCATGCATAGCACATATGTTTGAGGTAGTAGCGATGTCTCACATGTTGCAAGTGATGATTCGGAGAGGAGCGAGTTAACCTTGTGTACAATGGCGTATACTTCAGGTCTCGTCTTGTGTCCTCTTGGGGCTTGGAGAGTAGACTTAGTGTACATGGGGATGATCGTAGGATGCTCCGCATCAGGGAGCCTCACGCAGAGGTGTAGAAGAAATGTATATCAGCTGTGCATTAATCACAAAACCAGCCTTAACAACGATGCAAAGAAAACTTACTTCTCCAAAATATTGAAATCTACACTTACATTTTTTAGGGGACAAATCTACCGATTGACCTCGCAATGATATGCTTTCAACTTTACATCGATGCCAGTCATCCTTGTACCGTTCATGTGGTTGGCTTTGCAACGTCGTCCTCCTGACTTGAATACCATCGACCGTACTTGCAGCATATGCATAGTGGGTTGCACCATGGCAGTCCAACCTTTCTAGTAAAAAAGAATAGTGGCAACTGGTGTTGCATTGGCATGTTTATGCTAGATGCATAGGGTGTTCGCTCTTGGAATGCCGTGTCCCACTTGTAGCAGCAACGCCATGCTTCCAGTGTTTTGTACTCCGGTTGCATCAATGATGTACGATAAATTAGGTAATTTTTTAAAATAAAATGTAATTTGTCCGCACAAAAAACATTCATGTATTTTTGTTTTTAACACTACTATGCTGCTGTCCTATCGTCGTCCCAAGGAGACTCATGAAATCCTCCTCTTTAGTTTCCGCTTAATTACTAAAGGCCATGCATGCAAAGAGCAAGCCTCTACTTCTTCTCTCGCCAAATCAAATCCCACTTTAATTACCGCCAGCATGCAGCAAGAGCCTTCCCGCTTTCTTCTCTCATCAAATCTCTACTTACATAGAGCCATGCAAAGCACGAGCATCCCTCCCCTTTTTCCTCTTATCAAATCAATCTCGTATAATTATCATCAATCCCGCTTAATTAGTTCCCCACCATGCACAGATCGCTTTCCTCCCCTTTTTCCTCTCATCAAATCAATCTTGTTTAATTACCATCAATCCCGCATAATTAGTTCCCTAGCATGCATAAATAGTTTTTTTAACCTATCTCTCTCTTATTTTTCCCACAATCCCACATAATTATGCATGCATGTTTCCTTCTTTTGTAGAGTGTTCATATTTTTCCTCTGTTTACTAATTCTCAATGTGGGTTGCTGATATATTAGACAATTTATAAATATAAAAAGAATCAACGTGGGAGTATTAATAAGGAACCATATATTATAACAGAAGTCAAAGTAGCCTGGGTGGTCGCAGACTTGGACACAATAAATAAAGGCGGCCCAGGAGAGATGTGCAAATTTAGGCTGTATGAAAATTTTTAGTACCACCTTAGATAGAAAAATATCTGAAAATGGGTGAACGGATGAAAAATTCGTAGAAATGCACCTTGCTTTATTAGTAGGTATAGATGATAAAGAGCAAACCATTCACTTTTGTACTGTCAAAGACAAGATTCATAATTGTTCTCATATAATGCCTACTGTACCTTATCATCTCCACAATTTATATTGAGCAATATAAGCCATAGAAACTAGAAAACAAGCAAACTATGCATTGAAAACAGAATCTGTCAAAATGAGAACAACCTGTAATGATCTGAATAATGACCATACTTCTATAACTCTAAAAATTCTGAATAAATAGGATAACGTGGGAAATTTGTATATCAATTATCAGTAAAAAATTCAAAGCAAAAGAACTTTTATGTGAATTTAAAAAATATTCCAAATCTGGGCATAAAAGTTTCTGCTTTTGCACATAATCAAATCAACTATCATCCACACTATCCCAGGGGCTTTGCTTGGCACATTATTGAAACAAAAGCAATAAAACATGAATAATATAGTAGCTTAATCATGTGAACACACAAAAATAGTAGGGGTAAATGTTGGGTTGTCTCTCAACAAGCACTTTTCTTTAATGCCTTTTTAGCTAGGCATGATGATTTCAATGATGCTCGCATAAAAGATAAGAATTGAAACATAACAAGAGCATCATGAAACACATGGCAAGCACATTTAAGCCTAACCCACTTCCTATTCATAGGGATATTGTGAGCAAATAATTCATGGGAGCAAGAATCAACTAGCATAGGAAGGCAAAACAAACATAACTTCAAGATTTTCAACACATAGAGAGGAAACTTGATATTATTGAGATATGTAGAAGCATATGTTCCTCCCTCATAGTAATTTTCATTAGCATCATGAATGAATTCAACAATATAAATATCACATAAAACATTCTTTTCATGATCCACAAGCATAGAAATTTTATTACTCTCCACATGAGCAATTTTATTCTCATTCATAATAGTGGGAGTATCATATGAAACTCGAATACTATAAATTGTTTCCAAACTAAAAGAGTAATGTTCAGCCAAAGGATATTCAAAATTATGACAATAATTATCACTACTTTTTATAACATAAGTATCATCAAAATAAATATCATAATTAGCAACTTTGTTCTCATTATAGTCAATTGAAACCTCTTCCGGTATAGTGGAATTAGTACTAAATAAAGTCACGGCCTCTCCAAATCCACTTTTATCATTATAATAAGATTCAACACCGTGCAAAATAGTGGGATAATTATTATCTAAAGTCGACAGTCTTGCAAACCCACTTTCATAATATTGCAATCATCATAAATATGTGGCATGCAATCATCATAACAAATTTGATCATTCGAAGTAGGGGGACTAAAAAGATCATCTTCATTAAGCATAGCATCCCCAAGCTTGGGACAAACATTAATTGCAACAAATAAATTCTCAAATATCTCATTCTCATCAAGCATAACATCCCCAAGCTTGTGGCTTGGCATATCATAAGAATAATCACTCTCACCATTAATATTATAATAGCACCAATAGTATACCAATTATTACCATCATAATTTCCCAAGTTGGTGCCAAAAAGATTTGTCGGCATTCTGTGAACGGGGGTCCCCAGACTTGCCTGCCTGTGGCCTGCGGCATGGCTCAAGTGCAGGCCAAGTGCGGCCCATCTTCATCAACGCAAACTCAAGACCCTCGCGAGGGGCTGCCTCGCAGGCGGACGGGCAAGGCTTCTCAGAGCGGCCTCGCCAGGCAGGCTCGCGAGGAGGCGGAGAGATCAAGGCAAGGGTACCTCGCGAGGTGCTCGTGACGCAAGCCATGACGATCGAGACCAGGCGGGCGCCTGCCTGCGTAGTGTCCTTGTTTCCTATTTGGTGCAAAGGGGCCAAGCACATGCGTGGAGTACCAAGGCATCAGGCAAAGGTTACCATTTCGGTGCAACGAGACCAAGACCAGCAGAGCGGCAGGATGGAGGTCACCGTGGAGCCCAAGACGGTGTCATAGCCAGTGCCTTTGGCAGCCGAAGACCAACTTTAGTCAGGATAGCTTGTACTAGATGTTCCCCTTCAAAATGGCCGTTGTTCGCTCCCTTCCCGCTCAATATTTGGGAATAGGACCAGGGCCTATATATATAGAGATAGCCACCATAGTAGGAAGGCATCGAGTTCTCACCAAGCCAACGGGGACCGAATCTCTTCCTACGAGAACAGCGCACTAGCTCAAGAACACCTCTCGCGAGGCTGTTCTTCCCCTTATACTATTCATCATTTGCCCCTGAGGAAATCCACCACACCACACACTGGAGTAGGGTATTACAGCACAACGGTGGCCCGAACCAGTATAAATCTCGTGTCCCTCATGTTGTTCATCGTTTTAGCTTAGATTCTCGCGAGGCATTTGGACGTGGATTGGTAGGGAGAAGATCTTTGCGTGCACCCCGGAGTTCGAACCTTAAGGGTCTGCCAGAACCCCACATCCAACATTTGGCGCGCTAGGTAGGGGTGCGCCGGAATCTTTCTTCCGCTGCTCCGTGTTCGATCATCCGTCGTGTCCATGGCTGACGGTCGCCGGGTTCGCGCCGGGCGTCGGGCCGCTCTCGCTGCCCGCGTCACCCAGATGGCTCCCATCGGCGGGTGTCCCCGTCGTTCCCCGTCACCTGCTGCCAACGCCACCACCGGCCCGGTGGGGAACAAGCAGCAGGCCTCGTCGCTGCATCCCTCGGTGCGGCGGGAAGGCCGCACCGCCACCCCATCGCTGACTCTAGCTGATTCATCATCGCACGCCCGCCGCGCTCCCACAGATGCGCACGCCGCATTGCTCTTGGCGCGTGAGCTCCTGCACTACCGTCCCATTGACGACCTCTACGAGGAGTGGCTCGCTCGCATCACCGAGCTCGTCAGCACCGCAGAGGGCTCCCCTGCGCCGTCCCTCTCGCTGCCTAGCCCTCCATCCTGTGCGGGTGATGCAGCTCAGGAGGTGCCTCCGCCACCTCCTCCCCAAGAAGGCGTCCTGGCCCCAAGGAGCGCGCCTGGGACGAGATCCACTGGCCCAGCGCCTGCGCGACAAGAAAGGAGCTGCCAAGAAATCCTCGTCCCCAAGAAGGTAATCGCGCTTCCTCGTGACCGCACGCCACGATCGCATCCCCACGCCAGCAGGTCACGACCGCGCTGCCCTCGGCAATGGGCGCTGGAATCCCTGTGAGCAAGCAGCGCGCCAGAGAGCTCCGGTGGCCACCGCAGCTGCCGTGTTTTCACCACCGAAGCTACACAAAGGTCGCTGGCCGGGCAAGTTCAAGCCGGACCTGCTACCTCGCTACGACGGCACTACTGACCCCGCGGATTTCCTGCAGCTCTACGAGCTGGGCATCGAAGCGGCCAACGGGGACGAAAAGGTCATGGCGAACTAGTTTCACATGGCGCTCAAGGACGGTGCCCGCACTGCTCTCGAACTGCCTCCTGCACGATCTCCTCTCGACGAGATGCGCACCCGCTTCATTGCCAACTTTCAGGGCACTCGCGACCATCCGCCGGCCGTGGGTGACCTGCGCCACATCAAGCAGCAACCCGGAGAAACCCTGCAGAAGTACATCCAACGCTTCAATAGCGCTCGCCTCAAGATTCCCAAGGTGACCGAGGAGGCCATCATCTCGGCGTTCTCCGATGGCGTCTGCGATGTCAAGATGAAGGAGGAACTGGTGATCCACGAAGATCTGTGCACGTCTCTGGAGCTGTTCAACCTGGCGACCAAGTGCGCAAGGGATGAGGAGGGACGCCTCTCCCTTCTCGAGCTCCCAGCTGCAGATCCAGAAGAGAAGAAAGCCAAGGCCAAGGATGTGAAGCGCAAAGGAGCAGCTGTGCTCGCAGCAGAGCCGGATACAAAGCACGACATGGACCAATCGGAGTCGTCCAAGGGCAGCCGGTACTGCGTGTACCACGATCTCCATACCCACAACACAATGAATGCCAAGAGCTCAGAGCCGTGAGAGAAGGCCGTGTCGGTCGACTCCCCAAGTGCAACGATCAAGGCTACGGCCGAGGCAGAGGAAGAGGTGGAGGACGATGGGACGACTGTGGCCCTCGCCAAGGGCGGCGTGACCGACCTTGCGAGGACCCCTGGCAGGACCAGCCTCGCGAGGGGGCTTGGACGGATCAGCCTCGTGAGGATCGCCCACAAGGCAACGCATGCCTTCCTCCTCTGCCACCACCGCCAATAAGGAATGACGACCATCATCAGGATGAGGGGCTGGGGCTTCAGAGCCACGTATATCGCTTGCATCTTGGCGGTGCCTGTGCCCCACCTCTCAACAAGATCTTCAAGCAGTTTGCTCGCGAGGCGAATGCAGTCCTCCCCAAGCTCGAGGCCACACGCCCTCTCAGGTGGTTCGCATGCGCCATCACGTTTAGCTCAGCGGATCAGCTCAAGTGCGCGGCAATAGCCGGTGTGTGCAAGTTACCAGGACCCTCATCGATGGTGGAGCAGGGATCAACGTCCTGTTCGTCGAGACGTTCAAAAATCTCCAAGTGCCATACGACCAGCTTCAGCCGACCAAGCCTTTCTCAGTAGTCACTGATGGTTCCACTGTCCCGATAGGGAAGGTCCGCCTCCTAGTCACCTTCGGACAACGCAAGAACTACCGTACCGAGCTCATTTACTTTGACGTTGCCCACATTCGCCTGCCATACAATGTTATCCTCGGGTACCCAGCCCTAGCCAAGTTCATGGCAGTGACTCACCATGGCTACAACGTCCTCAAGATGCCAGGAAGTGGTGGAGTCATCACGGCCCCTGTGAAGAGAAGGATGCGGTGTGCTCTCTTGAGCGTGCCTTCCAAGCCGCGTCGATCAAGGACCCAGACAGCAAGAGTGGAAACCCTCCTGAAGCAGCTCCCAAGAAGAAGAAGACATCACCCAGCTCAAGGTCTCATGAGGCAGGCACCTCCGGTGGTACCGCACTGTGATCTCAAGGCCCATCCAAGGGGCGCCGCCCGTCAGACAGGAAGGCGCCCCTGCGCCTCCCTGCAAGGCTCAGGGGCTCTGTCCTGGAGGGCCACTGACTTTGCCAAGATCACAAGGGAGGCGCTTGGGTACCACTTGGAGGCGTGCTTTGCGGCACGTCTCCATCAGGAAGGCATAAGGCAAGGAGGGCCCAACCCTTAGGAGTTCATCACCAAGGTCACTTAGGAGCTGCAGGAATCGAGAGTCATGCGCGGCAACCGCCGCCTGCCCGGCGTAGCTCCCCATCCAGGCGAGGATGGTGGGCTACGCGTTTGCATCGACTACCCAGGGCTCAATCGAGTCGGCCTCAGAGCGCCTCGCCTTTGGCGCATGGGGCGCTATGAGGTCCACCACAGCCACGCTCGCATGCCTTCGCCCATCGAACATGGCTGCTGCTCACTAGCGTCTGATGAGGAGCATTCTGGAGGCTCAGGTGGCCAGGCACCACGCGTTCCTGGAGGAAATGGAGATGGGCCTCGCCGAGCCGCCCGGACCTCCCGAGCCTCCCGAGGCTCAGAGCCCCGAAGGCTCGTGAGGACTGGCTTCTTCACCACGTGTCGCCTCCAACAATTGCTCTACAATGGTATCAGGTGACACCTTTCAAGTTTCATTTCAGCTGGGAGCGCCCTTAGGGCTGCATCATTCCCAGGTCATGTGGGTCTGCCCCCGCGGCATGTATCGGTTTTGCTTATGTCCTTAGCTTACCTTGTTGGGGGCGCCCCTCGGGCTACATCATCCCCAAGCCGCTCGGGCCTGACCCAGTGGCGTGTGCCTTTCCTTGCATCTATCAAAGTTGGATTGCCTTTTCATGCTTAACCTGCCTGTGATAATCGCCTGCTCGATTGACACCTACCTTTGGAGTCGCTCGCTCTAGCACGGCGCTTGTGCATGGGTCCGTCCCTGCAACGTCGACAAATCTGAGTGGTCGAGCTCTAGCCGCGGCAGCCCCGCAAGGCACTACCTCACCAGGCCCTCAGTGCCTCAATCACTCCCTCGGAGCAACCAATGGCTGGCTAGCAATGGTAATGGCAGTCCTTGTTTTCCTCGTGTCGGTTTACAGGGTCCACCTAAGGAACAACATGGGGGCGTCGTGAGCGCTCTCTCTCTCTCCCGTGCGATCCGCTCTCGCGTTAAAAGGGGGGCGCCTGAGCATCACGACTCAGGGCTCTTATCGCTCTCCAGCCTCACCCGGCCTTGACCCACGGCATCGCGACCTATCATACCAGCGGCGGCCGAGCTCGCTCGAGGGCCGAGACTGGAGGACATAGAGCATGAAGAAAAGTGCGGGGAAGAGGTCAGAAGCTCACGAGGGCCTGACCCAGCGACATCCCAGCTACCGACGCGCGGGTCTGGCACCTCGCAAAGGAACGACTCCAAGCTCCCGAGATAAGTCACGCTCCTGGAAAAGCTAATCAACATGACACCGAAACCTCACCTAATGCGGCTCTGTCGTGGTGACATTGCCTTCCTTTCTCACCCAAGCGGAGGCTGCTTGAGCGCTAAAGGGGACCTCCTGAGCATCGCTACCGGGGCTCTTATCGACCTCGGCCGCCACCTCCGGCCTTGACCACGGCATCGCGACCTGGCATACCAGCGACGGCTGAAGCCTGCCTGGGGACCGGGACCTATGAGCGTAGAGCACCAAGCCCTCGCGAGGTTAGAAAGGGGGAACCGAGCCGAGACAGGACAAACATCTTGCACCACTCCATAATAAGGATAATATTCGCAAAAGACATAGCAGACGCTTTACATGCCCCCACAGGGTGTTTCCTTGATTCCTCACAGGGAACGAAAGGTGCTAATTCTAAGGGGCGCTAACTATGCGTGCCTCCATTGTCGACGCCATCATCAATAGTGGGCCACCAAGCGCCGGCGCCAACCCCATCCAGATCAGCCGCGCCGGTGGCCTAGTGCAGCTGCTCAACTCCGAGCGCGACGCGAGCTCGGGGGCTCGTAGCTGTCATCACTCTTCTCCGGAGTCACGAGAAGCTCGGGAGAGTCGCTAGACCCTCCGGCGTCTCTGCTGCCACCAGAGGAGCTGTTGAGGAAGCGGTTGGCAGGCCTAGCCCTCGCCACTTCGATGCCCCGGCCACCTTCCCTGGGGCAGCACTCCAGTCGGCGCCCATCCGTGTCGAAGACCTTGAAGAACATCAAGGAGGCACCATCGTATTCGAAATGATTCATGAGGGCACCTACAGTTTGGCAGACCCGGGCGATCTCGCCCCAACCCCGGGTCATGTAGTCCTTGCCTGGAGCGACAACCTCAACCTCCGCTCTAGTCGTAGGGGTACTGTAGTCAGCGTGCTGCAGCCAGATCTCAAGAGGCCCCTCAGAGGCATCTCGAAGGCGAAAGAGGAAGGAAGGCGAATCCAGGAGCTTGCAGGCATTGCGGCGTGAAGCACGAGCTCGCGAGAAGAGCCCTCGCTATGCACTCCAGGGGCGATGGTAACCCACAAGTGTAGGGGATCGCAATAGCTTTCGAGGGTAAAGTATTCAACTCAAATTTATTGATTCGACACAAGTGGAGCCAAAGAATATTCTTGAGTATTAGCAGTTGAGTTGTCAATTCAACCACACCTGGATAACTTAGTATCTACAGCAAAGTATTTAATAGCAAAGTAGTATGATAATAAAGATAACGATAACAAAAGTAATGTTTTTGGGTTTTGTAGTGATTGTAACAGTAGCAACGGAAAAGTAAATAAGTGAAACACAAGATGTGAAAAACTTGTAGGCAATGGATTAGTGATGGATAATTATGCCGGATGCGATTCCACACGTAATAGCTATAACATAGGGTGACACAGAACTAGCTCCAGTTCATCAATGTAATGTAGGCATGTATTCCGTAAATAGTCATACGTGCTTATGGAAAAGAAATTGCATGACATCTTTTGTCCTACCCTCCAGTGGCAGCGGGGTCCTAGCGGAAACTAAGGGATATTAAGGCCTCCTTTTAATAGAGAACCGGAACAAAGCATTAGCACATAGTGAATACATGAACTCCTCAAACTATGGTCATCACCGAGAAGTATCCCGATTATTGTCACTTCGGGGTTGTCGGATCATAACACATAATAGATGACTATAGACTTGCAAGATAGGATCAAGAACACACATATATTCATGAAAACATAATAGGTTCAGATCTGAAATCATGGCACTCGGGCCCTAGTGACAAGCATTAAGCATAGCAAAGTCACAAAGCAACATCAATCTCAGAACATAGTGGATACTAGGGATCAAACCCTAACAAAACTAACTTGATTGCATGGTAAATCTCATCCAACCCATCATCGTCCACCAAGCCTACGATGGAATTACTCATGCACGGCGGTGAGCATCATGAAATTGGTGATGGAGGAGGGTTGAGGATGACGACTGTGATGCATCCCCCTCTCCGAAGCCCCGAACGGACTCCAGATCAGCCCTCCCGAGAGAGATTAGGGCTTGGCGGCGGCTCCGTATCGTAAAACGCGATGAAACTTTTTTCTCTGATTTTTTTCTCTGCGAGACGGAATATATTGAGTTGGAGTTGAGGTCGGCGGAGCCTTAGGGAGCCCACGAGACAGGGGGCGCGCCCAGGGGGGAGGGCGCGCCCCCACCCTTGTGGACAGGGTGTGGGCCCCCGGTCTTGATTCTTTCGCTAGTATTTTTATATTTTCCAAAAAGCGCCTCCGTGGATTTTCAGGACATTCCGAGAACTTTTGCTTTCTACATATAAAACAACATCATGGTAGTTCTGCAGAAAACAGCGTCAGTCCGGGTTAGTTTCATTCAAATCATGCAAGTTAGAGTCCAAAACAAGGGCAAAAGTGTTTGGAAAAGTAGATATGTTGGAGACGTATCAACTCCCCCAAGCTTAAACCTTTGCTTGTCCTCAAGCAATTCAGTTGTTAAACTGAAAGTGATAAAGAAAAACTTTTACAAACTTTGTTTGCTCTTGTTGTTGTAAACATGAAAAGCCAGCATTCAGGTTTCAACAAATATTATGAACTAACCATACTCACAATAACACCCGGGTCTCACAATTACTCATATCAATAACATAATCTGCTAGCGAGCCATAATAATAAAACTCGGATGACAACACTTTCTCAAAATAATCATGACATGATATAACAAAATGGTATCTGGCTAGCCCTTTTTGAGACTGCAAAACATAAATGCAGAGCACCTTTAAAGATCAAGGACTGACTAAACATTGTAATTCATGGTAAAAGAGATCCAGTCAAGTCATACCCAATATAAACTGTCGGTGTACTAAAGTAGGGGTACCTTAGTACCCCGAACTTGGGCACGGACAGTTGCAGCACCCCGCGGCAAGGCTTGCCGGGCGCCCGCCTAGACCCTCCGCCATTCTTATTCTACTGCCATTCAAGAACAAAGTGTTAGTTGAGAAGACAAAGCCCCGGCAAGAGAAGCTTGCCAGGAAAAGACAAAGCCCCGGCAAGAGGAGCTTGCCGGGAAGGGCAAGACCCCGGCAAGGGGAGCTTGCCGGGAAGGCCAACCAAGACACTTCCAGAACTTGCCACGACGCACCGCTGCTGGTCCGGTGGCGGCAAGCTCGCTGGTGCGACAAGACGACGGTCGCGGCAAGGCACTTGTCAGGCAAGGTTGCCACTCGCACCCAAGCTCCAATAAGATCCAACGACGTGTCACCCTGGATCATCCCAGAGCACGCGTGGCGCAGGCGCCAGGCAGCTATGCGGTGCGAGGTGGCAAGCGTTTAAGCCGACAAGGAGGCCATCGTGGTGATCGGTGGCGCCTCTAACGGTCGCTTCCTTGCATTGTTAGGCGACCGGACGGCATTAAATGCCCTTGTCCCCGCCGTCGAGTTAGGTAAGGGACTTTGTTGGACACCGTTGTACCAACCTGCGTTTTACCTCTTTACCCTCTTTCTACGCTGCCACTGTCGGTGACCCCTTTGACTATAAAAGGAGGCCCATGCGCATGTAGAAGGGGTTCCGAGTTCGAGATTCAACACCACACCAGATTCACGCCTCGATAAGAGCAAATACAAGCACAAAGCAGCAGAGGGTTTTATCTTCCGGAGAGCCCCGGCTGGGTAAAATCGCCCGCTTCGCCGCGCCGACCTCGATCAGCTCTTCGCGCCCTCCGCTCCTCGCCGACCGTAAGGGCCTCGCCCCATAGGTGATCGTGTTTCGTAACGCCACGACATCTTTGGCGCGCTGTAGGGGCGCCGAGGTCGTCGCGAACCTCGATCCGTTTCGCGCGTGCTACATCAACTTCTTCATCGACATGCCACCGAAGAAGAAGCCTTCGGAGGTGGCCGCTCCGTCTACATCGATTCCACCACCGCCGCAGGAGCAAACGGGCGGAGGAGTGGACACCGACGGAGGAGCGGGCGCCGACGGTGGGACTCACGTTGTCACCAGGTCTAAAAACAAGGCCCCGCAAGCGTCGGCAACCGTGCATACACCACGCCCTTCCCAGGAGGTGCAGGGTCGACAACGCCCCGGTGCCCCTAGCACCGTGCTTGCGTTGGAGCAAGGCCAAGCTGGTGGGTCGCGGGACGTTCAAGATCAGCGTGAACGCCAGCATGCTGGCGCGAGTGAGGTGCGGTCGCCCGGACGGGGTGCTGCTCCTTCCAATCCAGTTGGGAGCCCGAGCACATCCCGCTCCTCGCGCCGCTTCGCCGCCGCCACCCAAGATTTCAGAGGAAGCGCCGCCCGAGCCCGCCTGCTTTAGACTACCTCCGCGCCACACAAGATTGACGACTGGAGGATGACCGTTTATAGCCTCATCGGCTTCGCCAACGGCGACAAGCCCAGGCAACCGAGCGCATCGAAGCTCCGGCAAGACGCCCAGGCGCAAGCCGGCGCCGACAAGACCGCTGGGGGTGCCACCACCATGCACTCCCCGCCCCGAAGGCCGAGATCGCCGACTCACCGGGCCAACCTCAACGCCGACTCCACTGCATCGTCGGACCCGCGAACCCGCCGCGATCAACGCCACATTCTCCAAGAATGACGACACGAAGACGCCCAAACTCGCATTGAGCGTCGAAGAGAAGCGTGACGTCAATCTGACCAGCGCACTGGGCCCACTGTCGATATGCATGCGCCAGGGGAACCAGCGACTTTCCGACTGTGCAGGTTGCCCGCTGCTCACCCATGAGCTGCGGCAAGTCCAAAGGCTCCAAGATTAAGAACTTCAAGCCGACGCGTCTCGAGAAGTACGATGGCAGGATACATCCGTCGGAGTTCTCGCGTCTACACCATCGCGTGCAGGCTGCCGGGGTGAGACGAGAAGATCTCGCCAACTACTTCCGCCGGTGCTCAAGCCCAACGCCGATCTTGGCTCATGCACTTGCCGGACGGCTCCATTTCTTCATGGGCGGACTCAGGTCATCGGTTTGTCGGCGCTTTTACAGCGGCCACAAACCCCATGGCCAGAGAGCGATCTGCATCTGCCGCCCGTATGAGGGAGAACCCTGCGCAAGTACATACAGAGATTCAGCTAGGTGCAACGCAACATCCTGCACGCCCACCCCGCCGGTTATCGGTAGCGCTCCATTAGAACGCGGCGTAACCTGTGATGAGGGAGGAGATGGCGATGTGCAAGATCAAAGATGTCAGCGAGCTCTATGATCTGGCCAACAAGTGTGCATGGGCTGAGGAGGGGAGGAAAATCCCCGGAGAGACTGCAGGAGCAGAAGGATCTGACAGTGAGGAGGACGCCGCTCCGGCAAGGAAGAACCGGAGACGGAACAACCGAAAGAGAAAGGCTAAGGATGTGCTAGCTGTCGAGCAGTCCGGAAACGGAGGCGGCTCCGACAAGGCCAAAGCTGGCGACTCCGGCGAGGCTGTGGTGGCCGCCGACAAGCAGGATGGCTCCGGCAAGCAATATTGCAAGATCCACCGCACCAAGGGCCATGACCTCCAAACCTGCAAGAAAGTTGAGCAGATGGCGGAGCTACAGAAAGCTGAGTACGAGCGCCGCGACAAGGAGAGGGCCCAAGGAGGTGGCGGAGGATCCGGCAAGAAGCTTCCCGCCCGGGGAGGGCGCCGCGGCAAGGCCAAGCCGCGGCAAGGAGACAGACCACCCCGCGGCCGCGACAAGGATGAAGACGAAGATGAAGATGATGAAATGGAGGAAGATGAGACTGATGACCAGGAGTTTCAGAAGGCGACGGAGGTCTTGTGCATCGACGGCGGTGCTTCTCTGCACACCTCACACCGCCAACTCAAACAGTGGGCGCGAGAGGTGAGCGCAGCAGAACCATCCGTCGAATCGCGCAAGCCCCTCAAGTGGTCCAGCACACCCATCATCTTCGACGTTGAGGATCACCCTGATCGCATCACTGCGGTCGGGTGCCTGCCGATGTTGGTTTCGCCGACAATCCGCAACCTCAAGGTCACGAAGATGTTGGTCGACGGCGGGGCCGGCCTGAATCTGATCTCCTCCGCGGTGCTCAAAAAGCTCCAGATCCCCGACAGCGAGCTCGAAGAGACTGGTACCTTTCAAGGGATAAATCCGGGAAGGAGCAAGCCAAAGGGGAAGATCACACTGCCAGTGACGTTTGGCAGCGAGCTAAATTTCAGGACAGAGAGAGTCATGTTCGACGTTGCTGATTTCCCATTGCCCTACAATGGGATACTCGGCCGTCCAGCGCTTGCCAAGTTCATGGCAGCCTCTCATTATGCCTACATTGTGCTCAAGATGCCTGGTCCGGTAAGTGTCATTTCCGTCCACGGCGACAAGAAAGATGCACTTATCTGCACCGACAAGATCTACCGGGAAGCAGCAGCCGCAGCAGAGCGCAAACCACTTGCCGCTGAAGCTCCCGGGGGGAAGAAGAAGAAGACCAAGTCCGGCAAGAGTAGCTCTGATGCCCACTCCGGCAAGCGCACCTCTTCGGAGTGCTGCGCTGCCGTCGAGGACGCACCATCGAACTCCACCGGCAAGTGCAAGAAGGCAAAGACAGTTTCACCAAAGACTAAGTCCGGCAAGAACAGCTCTGGCGCCCACTCCGGCAGGCGCACCTTTCCGGAGCGCTGCGCTGCCGTCGAGGACGTGCCATCAAGCTCCACCGGCAAGTAGAGCAAAGAGAGCAGTCAGTTTCAAATTTTTGGGTTATATTCCTTGAAAGACTATGCCTTGTATGGAAAACCCGCACGCGGAGGAATCGAATCGCGGCTAAGTTGCGTCCTTGATCTATTTTGAGTCCGCTCAACAATGAAAGCGCGCTGCAACTAGCCCGATGAGATTTCTTGCCGGGGGCAACACCGCCAGCAGGCTGCTGATGTTCCGCACTCAGCAAGTGTGTTTGCACCGGCAAGTTCCCTAAAAGCGTAAGGGTGAAGACATACAAGGGATGGAATCAAGGAAGAAGTGCAGCCTTATCGGGACGCAGACGACAGAAAAGCTAAGTCGCCCAAAATTTGAGTGCAGAGCATAGTCGCTTTTAAATTTTTATGTTATATTCCTCGAACGCCCGTGCCTTGTATGAAAAACCTGTGCGCGGAGGAAACAGCTCGCGGCTACATTGCGCCCTTAACTTTGTTTCGAGTCCGCTCAACAATGAAAGCGCGCTGCAACTAGTCCCGACAAGGGTTCTTGCCGGGAGCAACACCGCCAGCGGGCTGCTGATGTTCTGCACTCAGCAAGTGTGTTCGCACCGGCAAGTCCCCTAAAAGCGTAAGGATAAAAACATACAAGGGATGGAGTCAAGTAAAGGACATAACATAGCATTGCCCAAGATAAAGTTGCATCACAAAAGTAACTTATTGCGGCACTGACTGAGTTGTTCTCATAACTAAGATAACAGCGACAAGAAAAAGGAGCAGAAGGGCGCACCGCACCGGGGCCCTGGCAAACCAGCATTGCTGGGGGCTGCGAGCGCTAAGGTTCATCCACGGCAAGCCAGAGTTGCCGGGGGCTGCGATGTCAGATATGTCTTTTTGTCCTTCATCATACATCCTCTCATGGGCCGGAGGATGCAAAGCTGCGTTACACTCCTTGAACGACCATGCCTTGTATGAAAAACCTGTGCGCGAAGGAATCGACTCACGGCTAAGTTGCGCCCTTGATTTGTTTTCGAGTCCGCTCAACGATACAAGCGAGCTGCAACTAGTCCCGACAAGATTTCTTGCCGGAGGCAGCACCGCCAGCGGGCTGCTGATGTTCCGCACTCAGCAAGTGTGCTTGCGCCGACAAGTTCCCTCAAAGCGTAGGGTAAAAGCATACAAGGGATGGAATCAAGTAAAGGAGATAACGTAGCAAGCAGTGCCCAGGATAAGATGTATATTACAGTAAATAACTTGCCGCGCTCTAAGAGATTGTTCATATGGCGCATCTAGCAGCGGCAAAGAAAGGAGTGCCGACACCCAGGCCCCGGCAAACCAGCATTGCTGGGGGCTGCGAGCAACAAGATTCGTCCCCGGCAAGTCATAGTTGCCGGGGGCTGCGATATCAGATAAGTCTTTTATCCCTCATCATGCATCCTCTTATGGACTGGGGAATGCAAAACCGCGTTTCTTCCCGAAAACTGCCGTGCCTTGTATGGAAGACCTGTGCGCGAAGGGACCGGCGTCGTGGCTAAGTTGCGCCCTTGATTCGTTTCGAGTCCGCTCAACGATACAAGTGCGCCGCAACTAGCCCCGGCAAGGTTTCTTGCCGGGAGCAACACCGCCAGCAGGCTGCTGATGTTCCGCACTCAGCAAGTGTGCTTGCGCCGGCAAGGTCTCTCGAAGCATAGGGGAAGATCATACAAGGGACGCAACAGAACAAAGGATGTAACCCGGCAAGCATTCCCCTTTTTCATTAAAAAAACATCCCACATAGATACAGTCCATCGAGGATGAAAAACATGAAATTACAAGTTTCTAATGCAGCTAAGGCCCGAAGGCTTACAAATTAAAAAGATAAGATGCCCGTAATCCCTTTCCTGTCCCCCGTTTTCAGGAGGTAGGTCAAGGAGGCGAAGAGGGCAAAAGAGGTGCCTAGGTGAGCTACGGGTGCCAGAAGACACCAAGAGAACATCCCGGGGACCAGCCGGGGGCTTGGCGGAGACGGAGGCGCCGGAAGTAGAGCTGGAAGACGGGGCGGCAGGGCGTCAGCACGCTGTCGAGGGCGCCACGCCCTCGTACTCCAACTTGACGGCCTTGCCGCCGCCCCTCTTCCTCTTCCGCAGCCTCCCTACGCCAGCCGCCCAAGGAGACGACCGGGGAGTTCAAGGGCCGCGACCGGATGATGGGGTCGCCGGTGGCGACGAGGCGACGCCGACGCCTAGTCGGACCCGCCGCCTCATCGTCGCTGCCGCTCTCCTCCTCGCCACTCGCCGAGGGGAGCCTTCATTGCCGGAGGAGCTGTCCACGCAGCACCGTGCTCAATGCCGGAATCCTCAAGACCTTGACGGAGAGGAGGTCGCCTCCATTAACTTAAAATGGAGGGTAAACCCGCCGCCAAGCTGTGGATGCGCGAACGCCTTCCACCTCGATCAAGATACATCACACCGTGGGCTGGGATACAACGCCTGACTCGCCATCGCTGATCCCACAGCCCTCATGTGCAATCTCAGCGTCTCGGGCGGGTCCGCCCATCGCGCCATAAACGGAGCCGGAAGCCGGAGTCGACGACGAGGTGCCCGGCGCAGCTTGACGAAGAACTCCCAAGGATCGTCCCCTGTATGGACCGCCGCGAGGGGAAGAACCGCCGATGGAGCCGGAGATGCTGCGCCGCCCCGTCCGCCTCTTCCCCGCGCGCCTCGACCTCGTCCTCGACCTCGTCCACAACCTCGCCCCCTTCCTCTTCCCCTTGTGGCTGGCTCTGCCGCCACGGGCGTGGGGTAGGGAGGGATGCGCTGTTTGGCGGCGACCCTCGCCGCCACTGATGAAGGGCCAGGATTCCCTCCCTCCATAGCGGATGAGGAAAAGGGGAACTGAGGATGGAGAAAGGAGGAGATGAGGAAGTGTGGTTTCCTACGCTCCCCTCTCGCCCTTCTTAAAGGTGCGAGGTGGGGCTCGCCGCCTGGCTTCGGCGAATCGAGCACGGAAGAGCAGGGGTTGGGGCCGACCGCTGCCTCCGCCTGCGGACGGCTCGGTTTCATCGCCACGCCCGCGCCCCGAGTGCATGGGGCCGCGTGGCGAGGATGCAGGCTGAGGCGAGCAGAGGCGGCCTCCTCCCCCGTGATTAGGTGGACGCCAAAATCGCAAGACGCCATCCACGCCTCCCACGACGCCGCAATCGACGCGTGCTGCTATGGGGATGCGGCGGTACGGAGTCTGATTTGTGTGGCCCCAGCCGCGCGTGTTCGTGCCTCTGTTTTGGTCCCGCCCAACAGCTGTCGGCACCGTGTATGGCCCAGGCCCGGGGGCCCCTGTCGGTGTACTAAAGTAGGGGTACCTTAGTACCCCGAACTTGGGCACGGACAGTTGCAGCACCCCGCGGCAAGGCTTGCCGGGCGCCCGCCAAGACCCTCCGCCATTCTTATTCTACTGCCATTCAAGAACAAAGTGTTAGTTGAGAAGACAAAGCCCCGGCAAGAGAAGCTTGCCAGGAAAAGACAAAGCCCCGGCAAGAGGAGCTTGCCGGGAAGGGCAAGACCCCGGCAAGGGGAGCTTGCCGGGAAGGCCAACCAAGACACTTCCAGAAACTTGCCACGACGCCCCGGGCGTCCCGGCAAGGCCCGGCGGGCGGCAAGCTCGCTGGTGCGACAAGACGACGGCCGCGGCAAGGCACTTGCCGCGGCAAGGCTGCCACTCTGCACCCAAGCTCCAGCGCATCCAACGACGTGTCACCCCAGGATCATCCCAGGAGCACGTGGCGTAGGCGTGCAGCAGCGGCGCGAGGTGGCGTTTAAGCTGATAAGGAGGCCATCGTGGCGATCGGTGGCGCCCTAACGGTCGCTTCCTTGCACCGTTAGCGATCGGACGGGCATTAAATGCCCTTGTCCCCCCGCCGCCGAGTTAGGTAAGGGACACCGTTGTACCAACCTGCGTTTTACCTCTTTACCCGTCTTTCACGCTGCCACTGTCGGTGACCCCTTTGACTATAAAAGGAGGCCGTGCGACGAGAAGGGGTTCCGAGTTCGGAGATTCAACACCACACAGATTCACGCCTCGATAAGAGCAAATACAAGCACAAAGCAGCAGAGGGGTTTTATCTCCCGAGAGCCCCGGCTGGGTAAAATCGCCTGCTTCCCAGCGGCGCCGACCTCGATCTGCTCTTCGTGTGCCCCTCCGCTCCCTGCCGGACCAGAAGGGGCTCCCTGCCCCATAGGTGATCGTGCCCCGCAAAACGCCACGACATAAACCAATAGTAATGAATACGAATGACAATGCGCTCTCCAGCGGGTGCTTTTAATAAGAAGGGTGATGACTCAACATAAAAGTGAATAGATAGGCCATTCGCAGAGGGAAGTAGGGATTTGTAGAGGTGCCAGAGCTCGATTTTAAAATAGAGATTGAATAACATTTTGAGCGGCATACTTTCACTGTCAATGCAACAACTATGAGATGGATGTATCTTCCATACTACATGCATTATAGGCAGTTCCCAAACAGAATGGTAGACGTTTATACTCCCCCAACCACCAACAAGCATCAATCCATGGCTTGCTCCAAATAGCGAGTGCCTCCAACTAACAACAGCCCTGGGGGAGTTTTGTTTAATTATTTTGATTTGCTTTGATCTTTTTGGATCATGGGACTGGGCATCCTGGTTACCGGCCCTTTCTCATGAATGAGGAGTGGAGTCCACTCCTCTTGAGAATAACCCACCTAGCATGGAAGATATAGGCAGCCCTAGTTGTAACATGAGCTGCTCAAGCATACAAAACAGAATTTCATTTGAAGGTTTGGAGTTTGGCACATACAAATTTACTTTGGAACGGCAGGTAAATACCGCATATAGGAAGGTATGGTGGACTCATGTGGAACAACTTTGGGGTTTATGGAGTTTGGATGCACAAGCAGTATTCCTGCTTAGTACAAGTGAAGGATAGCACAAGACTAGGAAGCGACCAACTGAGAGAGCAACAACAGTCATAAACATGCATTAGAATTAGTTTACACCGAATACAAGCATGAGTAGGATATAATCTACCATGAACATAAATATCATGAAGGCTATGTTGATTTGTTTCAACTACATGCGTGAACATGTGCCAAGTCGAGTCACTCCATTCATTCAAAGGAGGATACCATCCCATCATACCACATCATAATCATTCTAATAGCATGTTGGCACGCAAGGTAAATCATTATAACTCATAGCTAATCAAGCATGGCACAAGCAACTATAATCTCTAAATGTCATTGCAAATATGTTTACTTCATAATAAGCTGAATTAGAAACGATGAACTCATAATATTTACAAAAACAAGAGAGGTCGAGTTCATACCAGCTTTTCTCATCTCAATAAGTCCATCATATATCGTCATTATTCCCTTTCACTTGCACGACCGAACGATGTGTATAATAATAAGAGTGCACGTGCATTGGACTAAGCTGGAATCTGCAAGCATTTAACCCAAAAGAGAAGACAGGGTAATATGGGCTCTGAATTAAATAAACAATCATGCATATGAGAGCCAATAAACATTTTCAATATGGTCTTCTCGACCCCCAAAGAAAAGAAAAGAAAAGAAAACTATTTACACGGGAAAGCTCCCAACAAGTAAAAGAAGAACGAGAAGTCTTTTTGGGTTTTCATTTTAATTTCTACTACAAGCATGGAAATTAAACTAACTAATTTTTTGGTTTTTCTTAAGGTTTATCAAACACACAAGAAGAAAGCTAGAAAAAGGAAATTAAACTAGCATGGATAATACAATGAAATAGTATGAGCACCGACGACTAGTGTGTGAACATGAATGTAAAGTCGGTGAGAAATACATACTCCCCCAAGCTTAGGCTTTTGGCCTAAGTTGGTCTAGTACCAAGGACCGCCTGACTGATATCCGTAGTTGTAGCTGGGGTCGTACTGAGATGCAGCAGCAACCGCCTCCTGAGCTGCGGCATGTTGGCGAGCTGCCTCCACTCTCCCCTCGTGTTCAGCTCCTTCCTCCCTGGTAACAACATATCTTCCTTTTGCCTGATAATCAAAAAGGAGAGGAACAGGAAGAGTAACATGGACGATGTTGCGTCTGTTATAGATTAGTCGATAATGGAGGAATTGTTCATTCCTCCTAAGAAAATGATGGTTGACCATAGGGTCATAATCTAAATAAGCAGGAGGTATCATCACATCCCCCCTGTCGTGGGGCTATACCAAGATAATTAGCGACACAGGTTGCATAAATTCCTCCAAATAAATCTCCAGCTCTACCATTATTCTGCAACCTACGTGCAACTATTGCCCCCAAGTTATAACCTTTATAACCTAACACAACACTCTTGAGGACACAAAGATCAAGGACACACATATGACATGCTTCGTCTTTACCGTTATTGCATCTACCAATGAAGAGAGTAGAATGATGTATAGCAGGAAAATGAATGCTCCCTATGGTAGCTTGTGCTATGTCCCTGGATTCTCCCACAGTAATACTAGCAAGGAAATCTATAAATTCAGATTTGTGAGGATCATTAATATTACCCCACTGCGGAAGTTTGCAAGCAGTTGCAAAATCCTCTAAGTCCATGGTATAAGATGTATCATAAATATCAAATAGGACACTAGGAGAATTACGCGTATAGTTATATTTAAACCTCCGCACAAAGGAATCAGTCAATTGATAGTACTGAGGACACTTATCTTATAAGAAGTCCTCCAGCTCAGCATTACGCACATACGCGTCAAATTCCTCCTTAAATCCTGCTTCGACCATAAAATCATCGGATGGCCACTCACAAGCTCGAACATCTGCGTCCCTTGGTAATTCAACATCTTGCTCTCGTATAGCGATCCTGGGTCCTTTCTTTACCGAGGAACCAGCTTGGTACATTCTCCTAGACATAATTATTTTTCTGAAAAATTTCTGAAATTTTAGTAACTTCAAAATAGAAGTGAATAAAACTAAACAAGATTGATAGAAACTACTCCTACAAGTGCCTAGAGCCTATATCATGCATTGGAATTGCTTGGGACCTCATAAATTCAACATGCAAGCTCAAGAACATGGTCACCTATGCAGCAAAAATTTGCAATGAATAAAGCACTAGAACAAAAACTAATTGGACCAATGGAGGAGTCACATACCAAGCAACAATCTCCCAAAGCAGATTTATGAATGGAGTTTTGAGCAAGGAGATCGAAAATCGCAGCAAAATGAGCTAGAACTCGTGCTTGAGCTGGATGGGGATTTTTTTTGGGTAGAAGATGGAGTGTGTGGGTGCTGGCATAAGTGGAGGGGGCCACCAGGGGCCCACGAGATAGGGGGCGCGCCCAGGTGGGGTGGGCGCGCCCTCCACTCTCGTGGCCTTATGCTTGCCCCTCCTGCATTGATTTCAATGCCTAAAATCCTTAAATATTCCATAAAAAATCATACTAAATTTGCAGGGCATTTGGAGCACTTTTATTTTCGGATATTTTTATTGCAATCGATAATTCGTAAAATGCATGATAATAGTATTTTTCTTTATAACAGAAAGTAAAAGAGGGCATGAAGGTTGTGCCTTCTAGTTTCATCCATCTCGTGATCATCAAAATGAATCCACTAACAAGGTTGATCAAGTCTTGTTAACAAACCCATTCAATAACACGGAACCGAGAAAATTCAATAACACTAAGTTACCTCAACGGGATATGAAAATCCCCAACAATAAGAATATCATACTTTTTCTTGACAGAGGGAGAGGAAATTCAAAACCTCCAATAATGATAGTTGGAACTTTTCCAATAGAATTGATGCTATGGACTTGAGATTGTTTCTGAAAGTGTGTCGATGCTCATTACCATTAACATGAAAAGTGACATTGCCTTTGTTGCAATCAATAACAGCCCTGCAGCATTCAAAAAAGTTCTACCAAGGATAATCGACATACTATCATCCTCGGGAATATCAAGAATAACAAAGTCTGTTAAGATAGTGACATTTGCAACTACAACAGGCACATCCTCACAAATACCGACATGTACAGCAGTTGATTTATCAGTCATTTGCAAAGATATTTCAGTAGGTGTCAACTTATTCAATTCAAGTCTACGATATAAAGAGAGAGGCATAACACTAACACCGGCTCCAAGATCACATAAAGCAGTTCTAACATAATTTCTTTTAATGGAGCAAGGTATAGTTGGTACCCCTGGATCTCCAAGTTTCTTTGGTATTCCACCTTTAAAAGTATAATTAGCAAGAATGGTGGAAATTTCAGCTTCCGGTATCTTTCTTTTATTCGTAATGATATCCTTCATATACTTAGCATAAGGATTTACTTTAAGCATATCAGTTAAGCGCATACGTAAGAAGATAGGTCTAATCATTTCAGCAAAGCGCTCAAAATCCTCATCATCCTTTGTCTTGGATGGTTTAGGAAGAAAGGGCATGTGTTTCTGAACCCATGGTTCTCTTTCTCTACCGTGCTTCCTAGCAACAAAATCTCTCTTATCATAACATTGATTCTTTGATTGTGGGTTATCAAGGTCAACAGCAGGTTCAATCTCTACATCATTATTTTTGCTAGGTTGAGCTTCAACATGAACATTATTATTAACATTATCACTAGGTTCATGTTCATCACCTGATTGTGTTTCAGCATCAGAAATAGAAATATCATTGGGATTCTCAGGTGTGTCTACAATAGGTTCACTAGAAGCATGCAAAGCCCTATTGGTTTTCTTTTTCTTCTTTTTAGAAGAACTAGGTGCCTCTAAATTATTTCTCTGAGAATCTTGCTCGATTCTCTTAGGGTGGCCTTCAGGATACAAAGGTTCCTGAGTCATTCTACCAGTTCTAGTAGCCACTCTAACAGCAAAGGCAAGTTTATTATTTAATTCATCAAGCAAATCATTTTGAGCTTTAAGTACTTGCTCAGCTTGAGTAGCAACCTTGGAAGCATATTTGCTAATGAGTTTGAGTTCACCATTAACTCTAGCTATATTATCGCTCATGCATCCTATCTCGAAAGCATTATTCTTTAACTCCCTACCAACATAAGCATTAAAACTTACTTGTCTAGCCATAAAGTCATCAAATTCATCTAAGCATGGGCTATGAAATTTAGTAGAGGGAATTTCAACTTTATCATATCTATAGAGAGAATTCACCTTTACTACCTGTGTCGGGTTATCAAGACAATGTGGTTCTTCAACAGGCGGTATATTAAGACCATGTATTTCTTCAATAGGTGGTAAATTCTTAACATCTTCAGCTTTTATACCTTTTTCTTTCATTGATTTATTTGCCTCTTGCATATCTTCAGGACTGAGAAATAAAATACCTCTCTTCTTTGGAGTGGGTTTAGGAATAGGCTCAGGAGTTGGCTCAATTGGTTCAGGAGAAGCACTTCGACGAATCTCAATTGGAGGAGAGGAGAGGAGAGGCGACTAGGAGAGGCGACTAGGAGAGCTCCACACCGGTGGCCACTCCGGCCCCGGCGGCCACCACTCCTACGCTAGTGTCCTCTCCGGTGCTGGCGTCCATCTCCCCCAGGTCGGTGGCCACTCCGGTGCCGGCGTCCACCACCTTCTCTCTTGTCCCTCGGTCGCTTCGGGCGTGCATGGTTGTGGAACATGTCGCCTATCAACCTCAACTTCAACTATGGCAAGGAATTCCAGGCAAGTGTTCGCTCTAAGTTTGGCCATCCGGTAGTTTTCTCTCCAGGATTTCGGCAAAGAGAATTTGTTTTGGTGGTCTCTTTTAACCGAGCTGCTTTCAAGTTGGATATTCATATGGTTAGTGTGGCTCTCCATGCCACTTTTGGAGGATACACACAAGGTTTTCAAGTTTGTTATCTCAAAGATAGATCTTACAAGTTCTCAGTTGCCTCTAAGTCCGTTGGTTTCCAAATCTACAATGGTGGTAGAGTGTCTGAAAAAGATTTTGAGATGGTTTTCAGCCTTTGGGGTAATGGTGGTCCGCACTGGATCGGAGAAGAACAATTATTTTACAAAGAGGAAGATGCCGAATGGACGCTGGTTGGCCGTAATGGACGACCGGTTGTTGATTCCTCCGGTGATCACTGGAGTAGATCACCAGGGCAAGTTACACATTCAGTTTTCCAACGTCTCTCAGGCAGCATTCAAGGAGAGCGTGATCCTAGTAGGCTACAAATTACTCAAGGTATTACGGCTCACACTAATGACCCAGATTCCACGCTGCGTGGACCGGTCAGTAATGTGCATGAGCACATTTATGACCCACGTACGTGTTTTGCATGTGGCGACATTGGTCATATTACCAGGTTTTGTTCTCGCTCAAACTCCCATGGGTTATGGCCTTTTATTCGTTTCAATCCTTTCCCCAGCCCACCAGCTGCCACTTGGGCCCCAGGGGAAGTGGAGTTCTGGTTTACCCAACAAGGGCCCATTATCCACTTTAGGCAAGCCAAAGCATTCAAATAGCTGGTCACGGGATATTTTTCCAATTTCCAACTGAGACCAGTGTCGGACTCCTCGCATTCCTCTGCTCTCTCCTTTTGTGCCACTCCGTCGACTTCTTCGCCACCTACCTCTGACACCTCCCACCCTCACAGTGAGCTCCGCCAGTGCTCTCCTTCTCCAATGGCGAATATCCCCATAGACCCGCAGCCCTTCGTCCCGCACGGATTTCAGATTCAGCACATTGAAGGCCAGATGGGGGTTTCTCGGGTGGTGCTTCCTTGTCGCCATGAAGAATGGGCCATTGCTACTATTCAGCCGCTGCCGGATGAGGTAGTTTTTCCTAATGTTAGAGAGGTCCTTGAGGATTTCTTACAGCACGATCCTGTGGCTCAAGTGGGGGTCAGAGACATTCAACCATGCCCGTTCGGGGAAGCTTATGTTCAGTTTCGGCATTTGCGAGACAGAGATCGTCTGGTTAGAGATAGTCCACATGCTTTTGGGGATGTTTTTATATCCTTCACTAGACACAATGAGGGTCGCAACTGGTGGAGAGTCAATTTCAATAGAGTTTGTTGGTTAGAGATAGTCCACATGCTTTTGGGGATGTTTTTATATCCTTCACTAGACACAATGAGGGTCGCAACTGGAGGAGAGTCAATTTCAATAGAGTTTGTTGGTTGTTGATTGTGGGAATTCCATTTGATAACTGCAACACTGAAGATGTAGCTGCAGCTATTGCAAGATTTGCAAAGATTATTAGTTGGGAGAAGGAGGATGCTCTAAAAGGGAAGGTTCTAGTCAAGGCTAGAGTTACAAACTTACTTGAGATCCCAAATAGTTTAAGGTGTACTGAGGGTGAAATGTTTGAGGGGGAATCACTAACTAGCTCAATTGAAGTGCTCATGGAGGAAATGTTGGGAGGAGGCCCACCTGATGAGGACCCTGTTCCACCTCCTGGAGTTGACCCGCACCCAGTTCCACTCAATGCAAATGATTTCCCAGGTTTTCATCATGCGCAGGTCAATAATGTGCAAGAGAATGAAGAAGAGTGGGATGACTGGGAGGAGTAGGGACATTGGGCTTTTCCTCAACCCATGCAAGTGCCTTTGATTGTGCAGCAAGAAAAAGTCCTGATGGATGAGAATGAGGCAGTTCCCAATAGTAGTATAACTACTACTGTGTCTCTGTCAGATGGAATACTGTCACATAATGTGGTGGGAGGGGTTAACCATAATGAAGAGGTTAACCAAGTGGTTGGTGAAGTTCAGGGCCTTTCTCTAGGTGTTGGTCTGTAGAATTTGCTGCAGGCCTACCCGCCTGACTTGGAGGAGCAGCCTGTAATTGCTGGAGTTGTGGCTGGGGCTCAGGGCAATGACTTTCAGCAGATGGTGCAACCTGAGCAGGCCTTGATGCCTGTAGAGATTCCTGTGGCTGCTGTGCCACTTGGGTCTGCTGTGGCCTCTCAACCCACACATGAGGAGGCTGCCCAGATGGATCAAGATGCTGCCCAGCCTCCTCTGCCAGTCCCTGTGTTGCAGCCTGGCACTACTGTTTCAGTTCAGCTGAAGCCCACAACTGAAATTTTGGCTAACAATCAAGCTGGCCCTTCTACCGTGGATAACCTAGTTGCTACTCAGGAACAAGTCAATGATTCTGACAATTCTGTCATCCCTGGTACAGCCAAAGGTAATAATCAGCAGGTTCACTCATGTTCTTCATTTGATTACTGCAACTTAGTGCAAGAGCATGCTCTCTTAGTTATTAATGGGGATCACTTAATTTCTGAAGAAGGTTTAAATCTATGGGCTAAGCACTTTACTTCAGCTTCTCAGGAAGGCAATAATTCTACTACAGTAGAAATCCCTGTAAGTTGGTTCAATTTCATTCTGAACCTACTACTTACTCCTGATAGGTTTGACTGGGCTATGAAACTGCTAAAATCCTCTTTATGGCACACTTTGACTGCTAACTGTGATGAGGAAGACACTATGACATTCATCATTCCTGATACTTGCACTGTTAATCAGGCTCCAGTCTACCAGCAGCTTATTTCTGCCAATCAAGATAAGGAGGATGATGGAGTTAGCTCAGCTGCACATTCTTCCTCAGAAGCAAGCAGCCCTCTCAGGAGAATCTCCCCAAATAACATAATTCTGCTACCTGCTGGTGAGGCAATCTCTAGAAAAAGAAGAGGAAAGGGGCCCCTAGTGGAAACCCAGGTAAGAAGGAGTGGTAGAATTAGGGAGGAGAATAAGGGGTTCAAAAGAAATTCATGTGCTAGCAAGGATTGTTTACCATGCAATGCTGCTCCTCCATTCATTCAGGATAAGATAGTTAAGAACCTTACCAAATCTTTTTGCAAGGTTGCTGATGAGGAGCTCCAAGAGAAGCTGGCCAAGAGGCCTAAGAACAAGGAGTTGGAAAAGGAAGAATTGGCCAAGGTCTCCAAGGCCAAGGAGGACAACAAAGGAAATAGTTCTTAATGATTAGTTGTTATAGCACTAGGAGTGGACCTGTGGTGGCTGCATCTTTTGTTCTGTTCTTGTTACTTGTCTGGATCTGTCAAACTTTGATGCTTTGGGACTGTAATACTCTTATTACGGATGTCTGTATCTGGTGGCTTAGGTTCTTACTTAATGACTCTTGCCTCCTTGAGGAGCTTGTTCTGCCTGCCATGATTCTGATTTGTGTTAAAGTTTGGTTGTCTAATTATGTGGATTGGCTGATGTTTGCTTGGGTACTTGCAGGTGAGGGCCTTACCTGGTGGACTTCTTCACTGTTTCTACTCCAAAGGCTTGCTATCAGTAGTCATTGCCCTCTTTTAATTTTTTGTCTCAAGGGCTGGACCTTGAGTGATGATCAAAAACCAAAAGTTTCCAATCATGGATAACAACAGATCTTGGAGTATTTTAAATTGGAACATCAGGGGTATTAACTCAGATAATAAATGGCTGGCTATTAAGCAAAAAGTTGAAGAGAGTGCTGCTGGTATCCTTTGCCTTCAAGAAACAAAAAGAGAAGTTTTTGATTTGTCTTTCATCAATAAGTTCTGTCCTAGGAGATTTAATAAATTTGAATTTCTTCCATCTATTGGAGCTTCTGGAGGTATTCTCATTGCTTGGAATGATAGTCTGTTCAAAGGGGAACTAATGTTTTCTAACAGATTCTCTTTATCTATTAAGTTTACTTGTAACAGTTCGGCTCAATCTTGAATGCTAACAAACATCTATGGACCCAGTGAACAAGCTGATAAGGTGGAATTCTTAAACTGGTTTAGCAATATTGAAATGCCTCCTGAAGAAGGTTGGATTATTATGGGTGATTTTAATTTCATCAGATCTCCTTCTGACAGAAATAAACCTGGGGGTGATATCAATCAAATGCTTCTTTTCAATGAAGCTATCAGCGATTTGGGGCTAGTTGAACTTCCATTAAAAGGCAGAAAATATAGTTGGAGTAATATGCAGGAAAATCCTCTACTAGAAAAGTTGGATTGGTTTTTCACTTCTGCTGCTTGGATGACCTCATATCCTGACACTACTGCCCTACCACTTGCTAGGACAATCTCTGACCATCTTCCATGTATGATTAAAGTGGGGACTACAATCCCAAAATCAAAAGTTTTCAGGTTTGAGAACTACTGGCTAAAACATTCTGCTTTCAAGGATATTGTTAAAAATGCTTGGGACATTCCTGTGGGGTTTACTGAACCTGCAAAAATCATAAATGCAAAGTTAAAACACCTCAGGAGAAGCATAAAGCTCTGGATCAAGGATCTGCCTTGTATGAGAAAGCAAATTGCTGAAATTAATGAATGTATTTATCTGCTTGACTTCTTTGAGGAATTCAGAATGCTCAGCACATTTAAGTGGAATTGCAGAAAGATCTTGAAGGAACATTTACTGACCATTCTAAACAATCAAAAGATCTACTGGAAGCAGAGAGGAAAGATTAAGGGAGTTAAGTTTGGAGATGAGAACACAAAGTTCTTTCACACAAAAGCCTCAATCAACTTTAGACACAACAAAATTGCAATTCTGAGGAATGCTGACAATATAGAAATCTCAGACCATGCTGGAAAAGCTGGAATTCTTTGGGAAGCCTTTAAACAGAGGTTAGGTAAATTAGAGGGCCACACCATGCATTTTGATCTTCATAGCTTATTGAATCAACAAAACAATCCAGAAATTTTCCAAGATTTAGAAAAGCCTTTCTCTGATGAGGAGATAAATCAGATTGTGAAAGAGTTGCCACATGACAAGTCGCCTGGCCCATATGGTTTCAATAATGAGTTCATTAAGTCTTGCTGGGATATTATAGGGCAAGATGTTAAGAATCTCATTCATGCTTTCCATGCTGGTAATATTTCTCTAGAAAGCATTAACACTTCTTTCATCAGTTTGGTTCCAAAGAAAGAGGTGCCTATGACTCCCAATGATTTTAGACCTATCTCTTTACTTAATGGTGTGTTCAAGATTATCACAAAGTTGTTGGCCAACAGACTACAAAAAGTTATTCTGCAACTAATCCACATGAATCAGTATGGGTTTTTAAAAGACAGGGTCATTCAAGATTGTTTGGGCTAGTCATATGAATATTTGCATCAGTGCTACAAGTCAAAGAAGGAGCTACTGGTGCTCAAGTTGGATTTTGAAAAGGCATTTGATACTATTGAGCACCAAGACATAATTGACATCTTGAGAGCGAAAGGATTTGGTGAGAGATGGATTTCTTGGATTCAAATGCTATTTAACTCTGCTTCTTCTGTTGTTATGTTAAATGGAGTCCCTGGTAAGAAATTTTACTGCAGGAGGGGAGTCAAGCAAGGAGACCCTCTGTCGGCACTCTTGTTTGTCCTAGCTGCAGATCTACTTCAATCCATCTTAAATAAAGCAAGAGACCTTGGACTAATTTCTGCTCCCCTACAAATAAATTTTTGCCCTGATTTTCCAATAGTGCAATATGCTGATGATACTTTGTTGGTTATGAAAGCTGATGCCAGAGAACTGTTTTGCCTTAAAGCTCTCCTGAACACCTTTTCCACTGCCACTGGACTTAAGGTGAACTACCAAAAATCTATCATGGTTCCAATCAACATCAATGAGGAAAGGGTAGAGATTTTTACCAACACTTTAAACTGCCAAAGAGGAACCTTCCCTTTCACTTACTTGGGCCTTCCTTTGGGCTTATCTAAGCCAACTATTGAGCAGTGTATGCCAATGGTTCAAAGAATTGCAAAAAGACTAGCAGGCTTGGCCACTTTCATGACAAGTGCTGGAAGAGTATTACTGGTAAAGTCTGTGCTGGCTTCCTTATCAATCTTTTTTATGGCTTGTCTTGATGTCCCAGTTACAATCAAACATCAGGTTATTAAATACATGAGGCATTGTCTATGGAGAGGTTCAGACATCGAAGATCATAGGCCGGCCTCTGTAGCTTGGACTACAGTTTACAGACCTAATAACCAAGGAGGGTTAGGTATTATGGACATTTTTGCCCAGAATAAGGCTCTACTAATGAAAAACCTGCACAAATTCTTTAACAGGCATGATGTTCCTTGGTTAAACCTCATTTGGGAAACCCACTACCAATACAATAAACTTCCAGGACAAGATTTGGTAGGGTCTTTCTGGTGGAAATCTATTCTTCAACTAACTGATCAATATAAAGCCATTGCAAGATGCCACATAGGAGATGGAAGAACTGCCCTTTTTTGGTCCGATTTGTGGAGTAATGTGGTATTACAGCAAGAATTTCCTCACCTATTCTCCTTTGTGCAAAACCACACTATGACTGTGCAGCAAGTGGTCAACACAGAAATCCTTGAAGATTTGTTCCACTTACCACTTTCCATTCAAGCACACCAACAGTTTCTTCAGCTGGAGGACAAATGTCATATGCTAAGACAATCTGAATTTCAAGGTATGACTGACACTTGGAGTTACATTTGGGGAAGCAATGTCTTCATTGCCTCAAAAGCTTACAATGTTATAATTGGATTCAAACAAATTCCACCTCATTTTTCTTGGATTTGGCAGTCCTCATGTCAACCTAAACATAAAATGTTCTTCTGGATGCTTCTGCATGATAGACTGAATACAAGAAACTTACTGAGAAGGAAAACTATTGTTTTGGAGGAATACAATGTGCTGTGTTGAACTGCCAGCAAGAGGAGACACTGCATCACCTATTTTTGGGTTGTCAATTTTCTAGGATTTGCTGGGATTTCATTTGTCCACAAAGAACCCAAGATCTGTCTGTTCTTGAAGCTTTCCAGGATTTAAAGAATAAGTTGAGAGTTCCCTTCTTCATGGAAATTATCATTCTGGGTTCATGGGCAATCTGGATTGTCAGAAACAACAAGATTTTTGAGAATATTCAACCTTCATTTCAAGGATGGAAGCAAATTTATTTTGGGGAAATGAAGCTCCTGTCACACAAAATTAAGAATAAGTATGCCAATGATTTCAACTCTTGGCTAGCAGTTTTACTTTCCTCTTGAAAGTAGCTCATCTCTATGTAATTTTAGTCTCTATGTAATTTTAGTCTTTCTTTTTGGGATTACCTCAAGCCCACTTTCTTTTTCTTTCTCTTTTATTAGCTTCCTAGCTTAGTTCTTTTCTTTCCTTGTTTATTTGCTCCTTTTGTATAGTGATACCTGTTTTTTTGTTGCTTTAATATAAAAATTGCAGTGGGGTTTTCCCCTACTGTTCATAGTCAAAAATTGGTTTAGGAATTGCCTCAGGAATTGGATCAGAAAGAGTCCAATTATTTTCATTAGTCAACATATTATTCAATAGTAATTCAGCTTCGTCAACTGTTCTTTCCCTGAAAACACAACCAGCACAACTATCCAAGTAGTCCTTGGAAGCATCGGTTAGTCCATTACAAAAGATATCAAGTATTTCATTTTTCTTAAGAGGATGATCAGCAAAGCATTATATCGGAGAAGCCTCCCCAAGCTTGTGGGAGACTCTCTTCTTTGATTTGCACAAAATTATATATTTCCATAAGGCAGCTTGTTTCTTATGAGCAGGAAATATTTAGCGAGAAGTAATAAATCATATCACGGGATGCGACACAAACCAGGAGCAAGAGAATTATACCAAGTCTTAGCATCACCCTTTAACAAGAACAGAAATATCTTAATAATAGCGAGATTTATCATCATGGGTAAACAGGGTGGCTATATCATTCAACTTGGTAAGATGTGCCACAACAGTTTCAGATTCAAAGCCATAAAAAGGATCGGATTCAACCAAAGTAATAATCTCAGGATCAATAGAGAATTCATAATCCTTATCAGTAACACAAATAGGTGAAGTAGCAAAAGCAGGGTCAGGTTTCATTCTAGCATTAAGAGACTGCTGCTTCCATTTAGCTAATAATTTCTTAAGATCATATCTATCATTGCAAGCAAAGATAGCTCTAGCAGCTTCTTCATTCATAACATAACCCTCGGGAACAACAGGCAATTCATAATCATTGGGAGAATTTTCATCATCACTATCATCAATAATAGCATCTTCAATAATTTCATTCCCTCTAACCCTAGCAAGTTGTTCATCAAGAAATTCACCTAATGGCAAAGTAGTAAGTAGTTTCATCATAAGTATCATGCATAGCAGAAGTGGCATCATTGATAACATGCGACATATCAGAGTTCATAGTAGTAGCAGGTTTAGGTGTCGCAAGCTTACTCAAAACAGATGGAGAACCTAGTGCAGAGCCAGATGGCAGTTCCTTACCTCCCCTCGTGGTTGAGGGATAAATCGTAATTTTCGCGTCTTTCAGGTTCTTCATAGTGATCAATAGATATAAATCCCAAGTGACTCGGAGAATAGAGTTATGCTCCCCGGCAACGGCGCCAAAAATTAGTCTTGATAACCCATAAGTGTAGGGGATCGCAACAGCTTTCGAGGGTAAAGTATTCAACCCAAATTTATTGATTCGACACAAGGGGAGCCAAAGAATATTCTTGAGTATTAGCAGTTGAGTTGTCAATTCAACCACACTTGGATAACTTAGTATGTGCAGCAAAGTATTTTGTAGCAAAGTAGTATGATAATAAAGATAACGATAGCAAAAGTAATGTTTTTGGGTTTTGTAGTGATTGTAACAGTAGCAACGGAAATGTAAATAAGCGAAACACAAGATGTGAAAAGCTTGTAGGCAATGGATTAGTGATGGATAATTATGCCGGATGCGATTCCTCATGTAATAGCTATAACATAAGGTGACACAGAACTAGCTCCAATTCATCAATGTAATGTAGGCATGTATTCCGTAAATAGTCATACGTGCTTATGGAAAAGAAATTGCATGACATTTTTTGTCCTACCCTCCCGTGGCAGTGGGGTCCTAGCGGAAACTAAGGGATATTAAGGCCTCCTTTTAATAGAGAACCGGAACAAAGCATTAGCACATAGTGAATACATGAACTCCTCAAACTATGGTCATCACCGAGAAGTATCCCGATTATTGTCACTTCGGGGTTGTCGGATCATAACACATAATAGGTGACTATAGACTTGCAAGATAGGATCAAGAACACACATATATTCATGAAAACATAATAGGTTCATATCTGAAATCATGGCACTCGGGCCCTAGTGACAAGCATTAAGCATAGCAAAGTCATAGCAACATCAATCTCAGAACATACTGGATACTAGGGATCAAACCCTAACAAAACTAACTTGATTGCATGGTAAATCTCATCCAACCCATCATCGTCCACCAAGCCTACGATGGAATTACTCATGCACGGCGGTGAGCATCATGAAATTGGTGATGGAGGAGGGTTGATGATGACGACGGCGATGAATCCCCCTCTCCGAAGCCCCGAACGGACTCCAGATCAGCCCTCCCGAGAGAGATTAGGGCTTGGCGGCGGCTCCGTATCGCAAAATGCGATGAAACTTTTTTCTATGATTTTTTTCTCCGCAAGACGGAATATATGGAGTTGGAGTTGAGGTCGGCGGAGCCTCAGGGGGCCCACGAGACAGGGGGGCGTGCCCAGGGGGGAGGGCGCGCCCCCCACCCTCGTGGATAGGGTGTGGGCCCCCTGGTCTTGATTCTTTCGCCTGTATTTTTTATATTTTCCAAAAAGTGCCTCCGTGGATTTTCAGGATATTCCGAGAACTTTTGCTTTCTACACATAAAACAACATCATGGCAGTTCTACTGAAAACAGCGTCAGTACGGGTTAGTTTCATTCAAATCATGCAAGTTAGAGTCCAAAACAAGGGCAAAAGTGTTAGGAAAAGTAGATACGTTGGAGACGTATCAGGCAACGACGCGCACCGCCGTGATTCGTCGGCGACGCCAACGGTGCGGGTGGTGCTGCTCGGCGTCTCTTTCTCTAGGGCCCTCAGCTGGGACGTACAAGGGCAGCGGAAACCCAGGCGGTGGCCGCTCGTACCAAGGCCTCGACGTCTCCTGTCGCGCGACCTCGTCGCGGCGGCCTGGGACCGGCCGTTTCTTCGGCGGGAGTGGGTCGGGACCCTCTCGGGGGGCCTTCCCTTTCTCTTCCGCTGAGAACCGGCGGATCAGCGCCATTGGCGTGAATATGGAGGAGGGGCCAGGAAGAAGGAGTGAACCAAGAAGAGATGGAAGCGGGGGCTCTCAGCCGTCCGTACTTATAGTCCAGAGGAGGCCAACCATCGGCCTCCACGATTGCAAGTAATCATGACCCATTTTTGCATGCAGGGACTTGTCAAGTTGGGTAGTTTCCGAGGCAGCGTGGGGAAGCGAAGACGCCCACGTCCAATCAACCGCCACGCGACGCCCAAGGCCGTAGGCTGTTGGGGCCCACGGCGCTCCGCACTTGCCCATTCACTTCTCTGCTAAGCCAAGTCCGAGCGCGCCTTGGGCCCGGGGGATACTGTCGGCATTCTGGGAACGGGGGTCGCCAGACTTGCCTACCTGCGGCCTGCGGCGTGGCTCAAGTGCAGGCCCAGTGCGGCCCATCTTCATCAATGCAAACTCAAGACCCTCGTGAGGGGCCAAGCCTCGCGGGGCGGACGACGCAAGGCTTCCTCAGGAGCGGCCTCGCCAGGCAGGCTCGCGAGGAGGCGGAGAGATCAAGGCAAGGGTACCTCGCGAGGTGCTCGTGACGCAAGCCGTGATGATCGAGACCAGGCAGGCGCCGGCCTGCGCAGTGTCCTTGTTTCCTCTTTGGTGCAAAGGGGGCAAGCACAGGCGCGGAGTACTGAGGCATCAGGCAAAGGTTACCATTTCGGTGCAACGATACCAAGACCAGTAGAGCGGCAGGATGGAGGTCACCGTGGAGCCCAAGACGGCGTCAGCGCCAGTGCCTTTGGCAGCAGAAGACCAACTTTAGTCACGCTAGCTTGTACTAGATGTTCCCCTTCGAAATGGTCGTTGTTGGCTCCCTTCCCGCTCAATATTTGAGAAGAGGACCAGGGCCTCTATATATAGAGATAGCCACCACAGTAGGAAGGCATCGAGTTCTCACCAAGCCAACGGGGACCGAATCTCTTCCTACGAGAACACCACACCAGCTCAAGAACACCTCTCGCAAAGATGTTCTTCCCCTTGTATTGTTCATCATCTGCCCCTGAGGCAATCCACCACACCATACACTGGAGTAGGGTATTACACCACAACGGTGGCCCAAACCAGTATAAATCTCGTGTCCCTCATGTTGTTCATCGTTTTAGCTTAGATTCTCGTGAGGCGTTTGGACGTGGATTGGTAGGGGGAAGATCTTCGCACGCACCCCAGAGTTCGAACCTTAAGGGTCTGTCGGAACTCCACATGCGACAAGATTTTCAAGATTATAAGAAGTATCATTATATTCCCATTCATAATCATCACAACAAGCAATAGTCATAAGAAAATCATCATCAATAGTTCTTTCGGACATTGTGCCATAAGACAAAGAAGCAATATCATCATCAAGTGCATCGTTTTCCACAATTATTTTTGATTCATTTTCATCAGGCACAACAATAATAGGAGAAATATTATTTGGGAGAGATACATTTTTACCTCTACTCTTTCTTCTTTTCTTCTTCTTCACCACATCATGTGTGAGTTTAATTAATCTTTCCGAGATTCTTATTGATGAGATTGGTTGAATAGCGAGCTCCTTCTCATCACCTATTTCATCATGGGAGACAATGGGAGGGAAAGTATAATTCTTTACCCTTTCATTAGTATTCCTTTTATATTCTATTGGTTTTCCCATCTTTCTATAGTTGGCAACATAAGCATTCTCATTGCAATTTACCATGCAAAACATATAGATATCTTTTAGATTTGTTTCAATGTCATCTGTGAGAATGAATACTTCAAACTAACTATTTTCATGTGTTAATTCTTCACTCCCCACAAATAGACAAAGCTCATTATAAAGTTCAAGGGTGATCAAGTCATTACAATATTTGGCCATGATTCGATCATGAGAAAGTTTGCATTGGAAATTAAGATGACCAACCTTATTGCATGATTCACAAGTAAAAGGACAAATAGAACATAATTTTGTAGCAAATTCACCTATCACTTTGAGCAAAAAATTGGTTCTATCATGTTTATGCATCTTACAAAATCTATCATCCCTATAAGGCATGTCTTCACAAACTTTATGCACTCTAGAAAAAATTGACATGCTTATAAGAAAAAAAAATATCATGACTCGTGCAATAATCATTAGTATTTTGGATATTAATAGAATTCATACTAACAAAATTGCAATCATGATCATCATTCAAAGATTTTATGCCAAACATTTTATTGAATTCTTCATCTATCAATTGAGCACAATTTTCCTTTCCATCATTTTCAAGAAAGACATTATAAAGACGAATAATATGAGGCCACCTGAATTCCATTTGTAGTTTTCTTTTATAAACCAAACTAGTGATAAAACAAGAAACTAAAAGATTCAATTGCAAGATCTAAAGATATGCCTTCAAGCACCCACCTCCCCGGCAACGGCACCAGAAAAGGGCTTCATGCCCACTACACAACTTGTTCTTATAGACTCGTGTTGGGCCTCCAAGTAGCAAATTTCCCTCAAGTGGATGACCTAACGTTTATCAATCAGTGGGAGGTGTAGGATGGAGATGGTCTCTCTCAAACAATCCTGCAACCAAATAATAAAAAGGCTCTTGTGTCCCCAACATACCAAATACAATGGTAAATTATATAGGTGCACTAGTTCGGCAAAGAGATGGTGATACAAGTGTAGTAATGATGGTAGATATTGATTTTTGTAAGAGTAGCAATTAAAAACAATAAGGTAGCAAGTAACAAAAGTGAGCACAAACGGTATTGCAATGCTTGAAAATGAGGCCTAGGCTGCATACTTTCACTAGTGCAATCTCTCAACTATGCTAATATAATTGTATCATATAACCATCCCTCAACGTGCGATGAAGAATCACTCCAAAGTTCTTATCTAGTGGAGAACATAAGCAGAAATTGTTTGTAGGGTACGAAACCACCTCAAAGTTATCCTTTTCAATCAATCTATCCAAGAGTTCGTACTAAAACAACACCAAGTTATCCTTTCTGATTGATCTATCCAAGAGTTCATACTAAAATAACACCATATGTATACATCAACCAACTCTAATGTCACCTAGATACTCCAATGTCACTATGAGTATCTGTGAGTTGATTATATGATATGCATCAAACAATTTCAGATTCATAATTCTCAATCCAACACAAGGAACCTCAAAGAGTGCCCCAATATTTCTACCAGAGAAACAAGGACGAATACGTGCATCAACCCCTATGCATAGATTACCCCAATGTCACCTCAGGAATCCGCGAGTTGAGTGCTAAAACATATATCAAGTGAATCAATATGATACCCCATTGTCACCAAGGGTATTCATAGCAAGACATACATCAAGTGCTCTCAAATCCATAAAAGTATTCAATACGATAATAACAAAATCTCGAAGGGAAAACTCAATTCATCACAACAAGATAGAGAGGGAGAAACACCATATGATCAAACTATATTAACAAAGCTCGCGATACATCAAGATTGTGCCAAATCAAGAACACGAGAGAGAGAGAGAGAGAGAGAGAGAGAGAGAGAGAGAGATCAAACACATAGCTACTAGTACAAACCTCAGCCCTGAGGGTGGACTACTCGCTCCTCATCATGGCGGCTGCCGGGATGATGAAGATGGTCTCTGGTGATGATTCCCCCCTCCAGCAGAGTGCCAGAATAGGGTCTAGATTGATTTTTCATGGCTACAGAGGCTTGCGGCAATGGAACTTATTATCTAGGGTTATTTCTCAGGGTTTCTGTATTTATAGGATTTTTTGGCGTCGGTCTCATGCGAAGATGGGCCTCGAGGGGCCCACTAGGTACAAGGCGTGCTAGAGGGGGTGGCGCGCCCTGGTGGGTAGTGGCCACCTCCCTTATCTTCTGGTCCCTCCCATGAAGCTTCTAGTGCCTCTTTTGTTCCAAAAAAATCATCAAAACGTTTCGCTGCATTTGGAGAACTTTGATTTTTGCACAAAAAAACAACAACATGGTATTTGTACTAAAAACAACGTCAGTCCGGGTTAGTTCCATTCAAATCATACCAAAACCATATAGAATTGTTGTAAACATGGAATGAATGCTTCATAAATTATAGATACGTTGGAGATATATCAGTGTTGTAGTTGTCGTCAAACGCAAGGAAGAAGGAAAAGAATACCCAGTCGAATGACCAATTTACTATATCAGTCAAGTCCTGACCGAGTCCAAGCAACGATATCCACATTGGCATAAGCTGGCCTTTGGCATCTTCATGGCGAGTCACAAGCTGAAACACTACTTCCACGAGCATCCTATTACCATGGTCAGTTCAGCCCCTTTGGATATATCATTCAGAACAGGGAGGCTGTGACGCCCCCGATTCAATCGTACACTAATCATACACGCAAACGTGTACGATCAAGATCAGGGACTCACGGGAAGATATCACAACACAACTCTAAAACATAAATAAGTCATACAAGCATCATAATACAAGCCAGGGGCCTCGAGGGCTCGAATACAAGTGCTCGATCATAGACGAAGTCGCGGAAGCCACAATATCCGAGTACGAGACATAAGTTAAACAAGTTTGCCTTAAGAAGGCTAGCACAAAGCTGGGATACAGATCGAAGAGGCGCAAGCCTCCTGCTCGATCCTCCTAAACTACTCCTGGTCATCGCCACCGGCTGCACGTAGTAGTAGGCACCTCCAGTAGTAGTAGTCGCCATCGACGATGGCGTCAGCTCTGGCTCCAAGATCTAGTTGCGACAACCGTAAAGAAAGGAAAGGGGGAAAGGGGGAGAAAGCAACCGTGAGTACTCATCCAAAGTACTCGCAAGCAAGGATCTACACTACATATGCATGGGTAAATGTGTAAAGGGCCATATCGGTGGGTGAACTGCAGAATGCCGAATAAGAGGGGATAGCTAATCTCGTCAAGACTACGCTCGCAGCCTCCGTCTTGCAGCATGTAGAAGAGAGTAGACTGAAGTCCTCCAAGTAGCATCGCCAAGTAGCATCGCCAAGTAGCATCTCCAAGTAGCATCTCCAAGTAGCATCTCCAAGTAGCATCTCTAGTAGCATCGCATAGCATAATCCTACCCGGCGATCCTCCCCTCATCGCCCTGTGGAAAAGCGATCACCGGGTTGTCTGTGGAACTTGGAAGGGTGTGTTTTATTAAGTATCCGGTTCTAGTTGTCATAAGGTCAAGGTACAACTCCGGTCGCCCTTTACCGAGGGACACGGCTATTCAATAGATAAACTTCCTGCAGGGTGCACCACATAACCCAACACGCCGATCCCATTTGGCCGGACACACTTTCTGGGTCATGCCCGCCTCGGAAGATCAACACGCCGCAGCCCCACCTAGGCACAACAGAGAGGTCAAGACGCCGGTCTAACTCCTATGGCGCAGGGTGCCGCCCATCGCCTTTGCACACCTGCATGTTGCGTCTGTGGCCGAAGCGTAACTAGCCCCTTAATACAAGTGCAAAGCTTACGTTCCAATCCGTAGCGCCACTCGATCGCCGACGCCAAGAAGGCTTTCGCCGATACCACGACGTCGGGATACCCATAACTACTCCCACGTAGATGGTTAGTGCGATAGACCAAATGGCCGACTTAGATCAAATACCCGGATCTCGTTAAGCATGTTAAGTATCCATGAACGCCGAACAGGCCAGCCCACTGCCTCCTAGGTGGTCTCACTGCCTGCCGCTCCGCCTAAAGTAACGATCGGGGCCGTCGGGAACCCAGCCCACCTCTACCGGGATGGAGCCACCGTCCTTTCGGCCCCTCATCGAATCACTTGCGGGTACTCAATGAGTGACCCGACTTTAGTCACCATCTGTATAGTATGTATGTATGTATAGTATATACCCATGATCACCTCCCAAGTGATCACGGCCCGATAGTATAGCAAGGCAGACTGACAAGAATGTAGGGCCAATGATGATAAACTAGCATCCTATACTAAGCATTTAGGATTGCAGGTAAGGTATCAACAGATGTAGCAACAATGTCAGGCTATGCATCGGAATAGGATCAACGAAAGAATATGCTATACTACTCTAATGCAAGCAGATAGAGGAGAATAGGCGATATCCGGTGATCAAGGGGGGGCTTGCCTGGTTGCTCTGGCAAGGAGGGTCGTCAACACCGTAGTCGAACTAGGGTCGCCATCTCGAGGTCACCTAGGAAAGAAGTAATGGAAGGGAACATAATAAATAACAGAGCAATCAAAGCATCACAAAGCATAACATGGCAATACACGGTGCTAGGTGTGCCCTAACGCGGTAGTAGGTGATATCGGCGAAGGGGGGAAACATCCGGGAAAGTATTCCCGGTGTTTTGCGTTTTTGAACAGGTGAACCGGAGGGGGAAAGTTGTGTGTTCGATAGATTAGGGGGGTGTGGCGGACGAATGGGTTGCGTATCCGAAATCGTCTCGTCGTGCTGAGCAACTTTCATGTTGAAAATAATTTAATCCGAGTTACGGATTAAAAGATATGATTTTCTAAAGACTTTAATAATTTCTGGAATTTAATTAATTACTTAATTTAATTCGAAAATGTATTTATGACATCAGCATGATCTCATGTCGACGTCGTGATCAACAGGTTGGTGGTCAACTGACCAGTGGGTCCAGTGGGACCCACTTGTCATCCACTGTTTAGACTTAAATAGGGTTTAGGCTAAACAAACTACTGTTTAATTAAACTAACAGATTAATTAGATTAAGTAACTAGGATTAATTAACTTAATTAATTTAGTTAAATAATTAATTAATTAAGTTTAATTCTATTTACTATTTATCTGTTTATTATTCTTTTTTTTTCTTAATCCCCTTTTTTTACAAACGTTCTGGCCGCTGGGGCCCGCGTGTAAGTGGTCCAGGGACTTAGCGGGCGCGGGCGCCGTGATGCGCTTCGGCGCAGCCCGAAGAGCGCCTTGGTGTGGCCGGCAGGGCGCGACTCGACTCGACCTCGGGCCACGCACGACGACGGAGTAGGGGAGGCCGATGGTTGGCGGCAGCGTCGCGAGGGCGCAGCAGCAATGTGTGAGCACGGGAGGAGGTCGGGCGCCACGCGACGAACAACCACGATGGCCGGCGCGCCACGGGCACGGGTGGCGTGCACATGCGCGTGCAGGGGGCGCTCGGCGCAGCCAGGGACCGAACGGGGCACGGTCACGAGGCGGCGCGGAGGCCGTAGGGGAGCTCCGACGAGCGCAGCAAGGGGGCAACATGGTGGCGGATAGGGAGGGACCCTTGGCCACACGACATGAGGCAGGCGCTGCATGCGCAGGCGCGGCTGGGCGGGCGAGGCGAGGAAGCGGTGATCACGGTGGCTGCAGACGGGCGTGGTCACGAGCATCGCCTGGCGCGGTGAGCGCGTTCATGGCCCGGTCGACGAGTGTGCTCGGTGACGGAGGGGAAGAGGAGGAGGGGGAGGCCATGGGCCTCACCGGGGTTCGCAGGGTGAAGGGCAGCGGTGCTCGAGGTGGAGGGACGGGGACGACGTGGACGGCGTGGAGGCAGACCGGTGGGGAGGAGGAAGCAGGCCGGCGAGGGAGCTCCGGCGTGGTGGCCTCCGGCGAGGTCCTCGGCGGTGGCGGGCGCAGTCAATCCAGGCGGCGGGGGTCGGTGTTCGATCCCGATCCAGGAGGGGATCGGGAGGGAGAGAGAGTGGGGGCGCGAGTGGGGGGGAGTGGTGCGTTGGGGGTTAGGGTTTCGGTTTCCAGGGATAAGGGGAAGTGGGGGGAGTGGCCGGCTGGGCCTGATGGGTTGGCCTAGTTGGGCCGGTTGGTTGGGCCGGTTGGCCCGGGGGGTTTTGGGGTTTCCCTTTTTTTTCTATTTTGTTTTCTGTCTTTTTTATCTTTTTCTTTTCTGTTTTCCTCTTATTTTAAATATGTAGGACCTTTTATAAAAGCATGGTTCTTTCACCATAAATATCCAGACATTTATTGGCACGCTCCGAACATTCTAGTTTTAACTTTTGAAAACTTTAATTGTTTAAACTTTAATTCAAATTTTGAATTTAAGTCCGTTTCGAACTAACGCGAGATTATCAACAGTAACCGAGGTGACGTGGCATCGTTAATGCGGAATTACTGTGGCCTAATTATCCGGGCGTCACAAATCTCCTCCACTACAAGAAATCTCGTCCCGAGATTTAAGATGTAAAGAAGGGGGAGGTCTAGTTACGAAATTCTAACATATCTTCTCGGTGTTGGTTGCTCTTCTCGAAGAGATCGATCCATTGTATTGATGTCTTCAATCCACTGCTTCAGGTCATCATTATGAAGTCGTCTCCCTTCAAGATCTTCACCGTACTTACGAAAGGGTGAGAAGGGAAAACCCTATAAGGACGGATCCTAACAAGATCGAGCTATAGCGGTTAGCCCGGGGGAAGAAGCATAAGTATCTCTCGAATTGAAACTTAAGAAGATGTCGAGAGCAAAGTAAGAAGGTACCATGAGAAGTTTCAAACCGATAGGCAAGCGTTCGATGCCTATCAGAAGGTGAAAGGGGGTTCAGAGCAACGAGAATAAGTATTGCGTCTGATACCCGAATAGATCACTTGGCAGGTGGCCCGTGAGTTACATAAGAAGTCAAGCGCGAGTAATAACTTTGGAAACCCGGGGTGTACAAGATAGTCAGGTTTCGATCCTGTGGAACTGTGGGTTATGGGCCCACCATGTGGTTCAAAAGTAGGAAGGACGCCGTCTTATTGCACGGTCATGGTAGCAAGGCATGGCAGAGGATAGCCTGTCAGTTATGTTGGCAACAACGTTGGTACCAAGGGCGAGGGATGAAGAGAACCATTTTCGTGCTCGTTGAACGAGGCGGACCAATAGGCAAAGTTCTCATCCATCGGGGGTTACCAGGATGTTGTCAACAGTAGTAACAGGGTCACACTGACAGAGTTGTAAACCGAGGTGTTTACCTGAGCAGGAGAATATTACTGCTTAGATCATATAGATCACAAGAAACGTTAACCCAACAAATGGAAAGAAAAATATGTTTATCAGATTAAACAAAACAATGGAAAGGAAAATGTGTTTAAACACATATTTCAAAGGTATAACCTTCGGAAGGACGAGCAGAGCATGATATCCATGACAGGATATAATGTAGTAAACCCTTTAGGTAGGGAAGAGAATTTTCATGACATTACCCATACAACGGTGTTTGGGTAATCGAGCAGGAAACATTTAGCATTGGGCTTCAAATGTTTTTGTTGAAAATCGGAGTACCATAGACATGCTTCAAGATAGCACTGACATGGTGTTTCAATCAAGGGCCAGACTTGATACACAAATGATCTATCAGGAGCAACTTATAAAATAATTCTTACAATTTCCTCCAGGAAGAATGGTTATCCTTGCAAAAGAAATTATAATGATAGGTCGTCCAATCAGGGGGTGCTAGGCATGACATCATATTTCCGGGTCATCAAAGGATAACTGCTGGAAAGTTGTTCCAACCATCATATCTGACCGAGATTCAGATCCGATTGGTGTTAAGATACCTCAGACTCATGATGTCCGAGAAGAAAAGGTGCAACATAAATCAACGAAATGACATTACAAGATCCTCGGGAAAATGAACTATGGGAGCGGGTTCCAAAACAAGAGTTCAACATTAAACCAAGGAGAAGACAAGGAGCTGGCTGATGGACTCCGCGACTATTCATCGAGATTAACAGAAGATGGATTTCCACCATGATGTGAACAAGGTGACAACACTTGTCAGATCAAACAATATAATGATGTATGCTCGATGAAAACATACACTATTAAATATTGGTTGAAAGGGGCACCCGAAATATGGGCTGGGTTGCACGACCAACGTCGGAATGGAAATTTAGCAACCAGCACACTACATTGGAATTATTGTCCATTAACTCTGAAGTAACAAGGTTGCTAGAGATATTAAATTCTCATAACAGAGTTCACTCAACACGGGGACCAACATAAGAATTATGATGGTGAGAAGCATCACTGTATCAAGAATTCCTTAAGAGGTGGTGAAACTCTCACGACATTCTTGACATAAGGGATGGTAATACTCCAATGTAAAGAAGAACAATTGCTGGATAGCAAGGAACTCAAGGTATAACACAAAACAAGAACAAGTTTGTGTTGGAGGAAAGGTAGTAGAGTGGTCGATGATAACACTAATCATCGAGGGCAAGGATTGTCTTTGTCATCATGAATTCCATTGATATCTTGGAAGAGCTCAGAATGCTGATGATGAGCACGACACATTTGTCGAGAGAATTCATGAAGATGTAATCAATTGGCGATGACATCAAGTCAAAGGAATGATGAAGCAAAAGGTTATTGAAACCATGGGTACGACACAAACTCCAAAGCAAGCTTGCTGTCCAAAGCGAAATGATATGATGAGGAAGATCGACGTAAGCTTAGCTCATCATCAAAAATTGTGCTCTGGGCAGAAGGACCAGGTAATGCAGTTAAAATCGGCACGAGAAGGATATAGCCAAACAGGCTAGGAATGACGTGATTGAGTTCAAACTCGTAAGTAATGAAGGTTACCAAGAGTTGTTTAATCACGATGCGGACTCGAGTCAGTTATCGGTGTCTTTGAGTGTTTAATAACTCAGAGCCCGTGAAAAATTGGAATCAATGAGAATGTAGCACTTGATGAAGAACTCATAAGAAGTTATGCAGTTCCGTGATAATCTTGAGATACCAGGGGGGTAATACTCGATGGCAAATCAAAGTAGAAGTTGGACTGGGGTATTACTCCGCAGAAGACAAGTGCTTAAACTTGCACAAGAAATGGTTTTTAAAGGAGAATATGGTCGAAACCATGATTGCAAAAGATCAATTCACCGATACCAAAGGATATTATATCAAGGAAATAGTTACAAGAAGCTTCCATGATACGATCTACATCGTGTCCATGGGCATGAACACAAAGTTCAAGGTCAACTCCCACTTCTGCAATGCATAACCTTTCATTCACTTCTCGCATTCGATGAAGTTGCAGTGTTGAAATTTTCTCTGGCAAAACACCAGAAGAGTATGGCTCATGAAAACTTTCGGGTTCACACGGTTTAGAGAAGGCATATGTTCAACCCATAGGGGCTTCTTAGAAAGATATACCACAAGTTTCAAGAGTAAATAACACAAGCCCGAAAGCATAGCATGGTTGGCCAAGCAGAGGATACAACTTAACAAAGGCATTATGTATCAGGGGAAGAACTCACAAAGTGATCAAATGTGAAGGTCACTGTCAGATAACAATCCAACAAAGGACTTGATGGTCCACAAAGGATCTGATGTGAGTATCGATACTCAACCAGAAGAGGAACAAATGCAAATGCAACAGGTTATGGAATCATCTGAATAATTCAAAGCTTAAATGCAAAGGAATTATGATTTCCAAAACAAAGGATTAGAAGCTGACACTTTGATCAAGGATGGATCAATTGAATATACCAGAGGCACAATCGACGACAGATAGTTTGGTCGGGAAGCAGCTCATGTTCAAAATGACGTCTGAGCCGGAAAGATAATCCTAGGACTCGACTGATGATTGTGAACATTCACAACGTATTGACTCAATGGACTCAAAAATGATGGTGACAAAGGATGCCAATATGATTACTATACTTGTGGGATTAATCATAATGAAAGCAAACAAGAAATTCCAAAGCAATAGGTTGCTGAGGATTTTCGGAAGATCGAATGGTATTTCGAAGACTTTTGTTTAACACATGAACAACTGGGGGATGAGCGGGTACTCGATAAGTGCGAGAATTAACCGTAGGGGCATTCAGGTGACGAAGAACAGCAAGGCAGTAAGCTCAAAGGATTATCGAAACAATGACGAGTTTTTCAGGGTATCTTGTAATAACAAGACCAACTAGGGATGAATGTAAGAATAGCAACTGCAAGTAGTTATCCATAAGGGTTTACGGTGGAAGGGGAATTGCAAATGCGATGATCACAAGTTCTCGGGTTAACAGCGGAGAGTATCTTCAGGGTCTTCTGGTGCAGCAGACGATCATCAATAATAAGGGGCTCTCCGGGTGAAAGTGATAACGAGATCCTTATGTTAGATTTAGCAAAATTCATTTAACCCGAATAGAAGAGAGATCAGAGTCCCAGAGTATAGACAAGGAGTAAAAGATCCTAATACCACCCAATGGCGACATGTGCCGGTAAGACACACAGCCATGTTAGTAAAAGTTTTTGCAACGTCTAGACTCGACTTCGGCCAAGGAGTGTGGAAGGGGATTCTACGAGGCGATGGCTCGATACCAACTTGTGACGCCCCCGATTCAATCGTACACTAATCATACACGCAAACATGTACGATCAAGATCAGGGACTCACGGGAAGATATCACAACACAACTCTAAAACATAAATAAGTCATACAAGCATCATAATACAAGCCAGGGGCCTCGAGGGCTCGAATACAAGTGTTCGATCATAGACGAGTCACGGAAGCCACAATATCTGAGTACGACATAAGTTAAACAAGTTTGCCTTAAGAAGGCTAGCACAAACCGGGATACAGATCGAAGAGGCGCATGCCTCCCGCCTCGATCCTCCTAAACTACTCCGGTCGTCGCCGCCGGGCTGCACGTAGTAGTAGGCACCTCCAGTAGTAGTCGCCATCGACGGTGGCGTCGCTCTGGGCTCCAAAGATCTGGTTGCGACAACCGTAAAGAAAGGAAAGGGGGAAAAGGGGAGAAAGCAACCGTGAGTACTCATCCAAAGTACTCTTAAGCAAGGATCTACACTACATACGCATGGGTATATGTGTAAAGGGCCATATCGGTGGTGAGCTGCAGAATGCCGTAATAAGAGGGGATAGCTAATCCCGTCAAGACTACGCCTCGCAGCCTCCGCCTTGCAAAGATGTAGAAGAGAGTAGACTGAAGTCCTCCAAGTAGCATCGCCAAGTAGCATCTCCAAGTAGCATCTCCAAGTAGCATCCCAAGTAGCATCGCATAGCATAATCCTACCCGGCGATCCTCCCCTCGTCACCCTGTGGAAAAGTGATCACCGGGTTGTCTGTGGAACTTGGAAGGGTGTGTTTTATTAAGTATCCGGTTCTAGTTGTCATAAGGTCAAGGTACAACTCCGGGCCGTCCTTTTACCGAGGGACACGGCTATTCGAATAGATAAACTTCCCTGCAGGGGTGCACCACATAACCCAACACACTCGATCCCATTTGCCCGGACACACTTTCCTGGGTCATGCCCGGCCTCGGAAGATCAACACGTCGCAGCCCCACCTAGGCACAACAGAGAGGTGAGCACGCCGGTCTAACTCCTATGGCGTAGGGGTCTGGGCCCATCGCCCTTTGCACACACAGACGTTGCGACGTGCCGGAAGCGTAACTAGCCCCTCCATACAAGTGCAAAGCTTACGTTCCAATCCCGTAGCGCCACTCCGCCGACGCCAAGAAGGCTTCGGCCGATACCACGACGCCGGGATACCCATAACTACTCCCGCGTAGATGGTTAGTGCGATAGACCAAATGGCCGACTCGGATCAAATACCCGATCTCGTTAAGCGTGTTAAGTATCCGCGAGCGCCGAACAGGCCAGCCCACTGTCTCCTAGGTGGTGTCAACCTGCCTGCCGCTCCGCCACAAAGTAACAAATCGGGGCCGTCGGGAACCTGTGCCCACCTCTACGGGATGGAGCCACTGTCCTTTCGGCCCCCTCATCGTAATCACTTGCGGGTACTCAATGAGTGACCCGACTTTAGTCACCATCTGTATAGTATGTATGTATGTATAGTATATACCCGTGATCACCTCCCAAGTGATCACGGCCCGATAGTATAGCAAGGTAGACTGACAAGAATGTAGGGCCAATGATGATAAACTAGCATCCTATACTAAGCATTTAGGATTGCAGGTAAGGTACCAACAGATGTAGCAACAATGTCAGGCTATGCATCAGAATAGGATCAACGGAAAGCAGTAACATGCTATACTACTCTAATGCAAGCAGTATAGAGGAGAATAGGCGATATCTGGTGATCAAGGGGGGGCTTGCCTGGTTGCTCTGGCAAGGAGGGGTCGTCAACACCGTAGTCGAACTGGGAGTCGCCGGCAGTCTCGAGGTCTACCGGAAAGAAGTAACGGAAGGGGAACATAATAAATAACAAAGCAATCAAAGCATCACAAAGCGTAACATGGCAATACGCGGTGCTAGGTGTGCCCTAACGCGGTAGTAGGTGATATCGGCGAAGGGGGGAAACATCCGGGAAAGTATTCCCGGTGTTTCGCGTTTTCGGACAGGTGAACCGGAGGGGGAAAGTTGTGTGTTCGATAGATTAGGGGGGTGTGGCGGACGAATGGGTTGCGTATCCGAAATCGTCTCGTCGTGCTGAGCAACTTTCATGTTGAAAATAATTTAATCCGAGTTACGGATTAAAAGATATGATTTTCTAAAGACTTTAATAATTTCTGGAATTTAATTAATTATTTAATTTAATTCGAAAATGTATTTATGACATCAGCATGATGTCATGCTGACGTCAGCAGTCAACAGGGTTGACTGGTCAACCTGACCAATGGGTCCAGTGGGACCCACCTGTCATCCACTGTTTAGACTTAAATAGAGTTTAGGCTAAACAAACTACTGTTTAATTAAACTAACAGATTAATTAGATTAATTAACTTAATTAATTTAGTTAATTAATTAATTAATTAAGTTTAATTTTATTTATTATTTATCTGTTTATTATTATTTTTTTCTTAATCCCCTTTTTTTTACAAACGTTCTGGGCGCTCGGGCCCGCGTGTAAGTGGTCCAGGGCCTTAGTGGGCGCGGGCGCCGCAGGCGCTTACTGGCGCGGCCCGAAGAGCGCTTGGTGTGGCGGCAGGGCGCACTGACTGCTCCGGCGGCCACGGCACGACGCCGAGTAGGGGAGGCGGTGGTTCGAGGCGGCAGCAGGCGCGAGGCGCGCAGCAGCGGTGTGAGCACGGGGAGGAGGTCAGGGGCGCTACACGGACGAACAACTACGATGGCCGAAGGCGCGGCCACGGGGCGCGGGTGGCGTGCACATGCGCGTGTAGGGGGTGCTCGGCGCGGCCAGGGACCGAACGGGGGCACGGTCACGAGGCGGCGCGGAGGCCGTAGGGGAGCTCCGACGAGCGCAGCAAGGGGGCAACGTGGTGGCGGATAGGGAGGGACCCTCGGCCACACGGCAGCAGGGCAGCGCTGCCGTGGGCGCATGCGGAGGCGCGCCGGGCGAGGTGAGGATGCGGTGAGCGCGGTGAGCGCGCGTACGGGGCGGTGCTCACAGGCATGCGCCCGCGTGGTGAGCGTGTTCATGGCCCGGTCGGTGAGTGTGCTCGGTGACGGAGGGGAAGAGGTGGAGGGGGGAGGCCGGGGGCCTCACCGGGGTTCGCAGGGTCAAGGGCAGCGGTGCTCGAGGTGGAGGGACGGTGACGGCGTGGAGGCAGACCGGTGGGGAGGAGGAAGCAGGCCGGCGAGGGAGCTCCGGCGTGGTGGCCTCCGGCGAGGTCCTCGGCGGTGGCGGGCGCGGTCAATCCAGACGGCGGGGGTCGGTGTTCGATCCCGATCCAGGAGGGGATCGGGGGGAGAGAGAGTGGGGGCGCGAGTGGGGGGAGTGGTGCGTTGGGGGGTTAGGGTTTCGGGGTCCAGGGATAAGGGGAAGTGGGGGAGTGGCCGGCTGGGCCTGATGGGTTGGCCCAGTTGGGCCGGTTGGTTGGGCCGGTTGGCCCGGGGGGTTTGGTGGTTTCCCTTTTTTCTATTTTGTTTTCTGTCTTTTTTTTATCTTTTCCTTTCTGTTTTCCTCTTATTTTAAATATGTAGGCCCTTTTATAAAAGCATGGTTCTTTCACCATAAATATCCAGACATTTATTGGCACGCTCCGAACATTTTAGTTTTAACTTTTGAAAACTTTACTTGTTTAAACTTTAATTCAAATTTTGAATTTAAATCCGTTTCGAACTAACGCGAGATTATCAACAGTAACCGAGGTGACGTGGCATCGTTAACGCGGAATTACTGTAGCCTAATTATCCGGGCGTCACAGAGGCTACTGGTAGGGTTGCTAAGTGAGCTATTGAGATTGGTCCACACCACCTGAAGTATGTGCCTCAAACTGCTATTAAATCTCAAGCCGTGGTTGATTTCATGAATGACTGGACTGAGCTATAGACTCCTGAGGAATAGTCAGACAATACATACTGGACAATACACTTTGATGGTTCCAAACAATTGGATGTCTCAGGGGCTGGAGTTGACTCTAGATCATTGCTGGCCAAAGCTTTTTGGCACGTTTTTACTGCTTACAACTCATCTAGATGCCGACGATATTGTCCGCAAGTGCGATGGCTGCCAAAAATTTGCACGCCAAGGTCATGTGCTGGCTCAAGAACTTCAGATGATTCCAATCACTTGTCCTTTTGCGGTTTGGGGGCTTGATATTGTTGGTCCTTTCAAGAGTTCCAAGGACAAGAAGACTCACCTTTTGGTTCCAGTTGATAAATTCACCAAGTGGGTCGAAGCAGAACCAGTCAGCAATTGTGATGCAGCCACAATAGTAAAATTTCTAAAGAAGTTGATTTTCTCTTTGGTTAACCACATAGCATCATCACTGCCAATGGCACTAATCTCTCCAAGGGAGTTATGAAGCAGTTTCGTCAGAAGGGACATATTCGGCTTGATGTTGCTTCAGTAGCACATCCAAAGTCCAATGGACGGGCAAAGCATGCAGATTAGGAGTTGTTGCATGGAATTAAGCCGCTATTGCTGGTACCTTTACTACACACTCCTGGGTGCTGGGTTGAAGAGCTTTCTGCAGTACTTCGGAGCATACAGACTACCCCAAATAGGTCAACAGGCTATATGCCGTTCTTCCTGGTCTATGGTGCAAAAGCTGTATTAGCAAGCAACATCCGACATGATTCTCCCAAAGTAGCAACATACATTGAGGAAGATAATGAGCAAGCTCATCAAAACTCCCTTCATGCTCTGTAAGAAGAGCGTGACATTGCAGCAGCATGTTGTGTGATATATCAGCAAGACCTATGATGCTATCGCAGCTGTAGAGTTTGCACACACACCTTTCAGGAGGGTGACCTAGTGCTTCATCTGACTTAGGATTAGTCAGGCATGCATAAGCTTTCACCTCCTTGAGAAGGACCCTTCATCATCTGAAGAATCTCTACAATGGTTCATATTACCTGGTTGATCTATGTGAAGCAGATAAATCACGTATCTCTGCAGAGGAAAGCGCCAGGCCTTGGAATATAGCACATCTCCGGTCATATTATACTTAGAGCTACAGGCTCTAGTTCGTTGTACATACCTATCTTATGTGTATACCTTTTTATGATCAATATAATAAAGATGACATCCCTGAAACTTGGGGCATATGTTATTTCGAATCATATATTATGCACGAGTTTTTATTTCTTTGATCATAGGTCAATTGGGGGCTTCCAACTCATCGAGTTTAGCTAATAACATCCCTCTTGAACCGTCAGATGCCATTCTGAAACTTGGTTAAACCCGCCTGCTATATTGATGCTACTCCAATAAGGTGACCCAGTGTACTCTTGATAAGTCAATCAATATTGAACATGAACTTGTCATGGTTAAAACATCGGCTTCAGTCGCGTGAGAGCCGACTTCCAGAAAGTTAGGATAAACCAAAAGAGGCTACAAGGCCCGCTTCATGAAAGCAAATTAGACTTGAGCCTCGAAAACCAGTCTTATGTTGTGTCTTGAAAGCCGGCTTAATATTATGCAAATTATTTATTATTTGTTACAATTATGTTTATCTTCCTGTATTTATATCTTGTTTTACAGGAACTGGTTTATCTTGATCAGTTACCGGGTCAACTAAGCGATATGGGTTATTATTACTTTGTGGGATTATACACGGAATGGCATACTAGATTGCATCGTTACAAGTTAAACATTATGTTGACCTTGGTAATTTTTGAAGACTTCCAGATATTTCTATCATATCAGCCGAGTCACATTGTGCCGGCTCATATGATGATTCACTCCGACAGAACCGGGTTATATTATAATGCCGACTCATCTCAGAAGGATGAAATATGCTACAAGTATACTTGTTAAAAGGTGGGTTATCAACTAAGCGCCAACTCATTTCCTTCAAAATATAACAAGATATTCAAAGTATCAAGTACACAACGACACTGCATTTCACCAAGTGTTTTCACTTATTATATTACAAGCCTTACTTGGGCCAAACATCAGCAAGTTCTTATGGAGAGGTTTACTCCTGCAAGCCGGCTCTTGCGCTCTCCGGGTTGACGTCCTCTTGGCGCTTTTCCGCACCAGATGCTTCCAGGTCAATATGTGCTAGCCCATCCTACCCGGTCTGTAGGTATTTTTGTGTCCACTGAATTGTTGTCAAATCCTGTAAAGTTGAGTCCCATAATGACTTGTGGCTGCACAGGTAAGCCTCCGGGCATGAAATATTCATCAGTTTATTTGAGTCTAAGTGGAAATTTCCACATGAGTACTGGCCAAGTCCAGCTCACAACGCATCCACTAGGTGCTCCAGGGTGCTACACGGTCCAATTTCCACCCAGTAGTGTGTATTGAAAATCTTGTCTTGAGTCTTGGTCTTGGAAATGCAGGCCTTGAAGAATGTAGGTCTTAAAATTTCCAGCATGAAGTTGTCGTCATTGACATAGAGTCCTCCTTCTCACACCACTCCCGAACACTCATACCAACCCCCATCTGCTATAGCATAGCATTAAAGTAAGTAACGTCCCGGGGCTTGATAACAGGGAGATGGGTCCCTACCTCATGTATTCTACTCAACTACAAGGTTCAATATCACTACTGGAGAAATGGTTGAAAAGGTGACACTACATGCAAATAAAACATAGGTATGAAAAACATGGTCAAAGTGAATGTGCTTGGTAATTTGATGAAGTTTTAACATTCTCAGAAAAATTACTTGGTAGAACTATTCGTCAAACATTGCAATCACATAAGCCTTCATCTAGCAATCAAGTTAACAATCAACAATATAAGTGCAAAATAAATCAATAAGAAAAACCAAATAAAATCCAAAGAGAACTTCAAAAGAAAAGCTATTAAAGAAAAGTCATATGACTTAACTACACATCGCAAAAGTACTTATTTTGTCCTAAATTAACTCAACAGCAAAGAAAATACTAAACTAATAAATTAACAGAACAGAAATAAAGTTTTTATGAAAATAATAGAAAGAAAGATTCCTACAGATTTCTATGAAAAAAGAATCAACTTAAAAGCATTTATAAAACTACTCCCATGATCAAAACAAGTTTTCTTTCAAAACAAAGAAACAAAAATAATAATAAATATTTTTAACTACAAATAAAATGCATATTGTAGCTAACAGAAACTAATTAAAACTTGTCAAAAATGACAAGAAAATAATTTAAAAATATTAAAAACAACAAAGGAAATACTAAAATAAAACTATAGTAAAACAATACTATTTTGCGATAAACTAAATATAAAATAAAAAAACAATATATATTGAAGTGCCACTAGATGCACCATTATTCTAGTGACAAAGTGCAAAAAGAATTAAATTAAAAGCTATTTTAAAACTCAACTTATGGCCAAAATAACAAATTTCTTAATATTCAAATTTAAACTACTCAAATTTGAAAACCAAGTGCACACGCGGAAAGATCATAAAATTTTGAATCTATAGCAACAAGAATCACTCAATTTGGATCTATAGAATAAAAGATATTGAAATTCTAAAAATAGAACTATTTCTGTAAAACTAAATAAAACAAAAAAGGAAAAATCCTACGTGTCGGCTAAGGAGCTATGTGGAAATACACGACCGGTCCAATGATGCAAGCGGGCCAGCGCTATGGGTGGGTGGCTGAGGCTTAACAAAAACGATGAGTGGGTGACTATAGAAAAAAACAAACCGGGCATACCGGTTCGATCTAAACTATAAGAAGAACCGGTTCACTAAATAAAAACCTACCGCTTCGTTAGATCTAGTCTAGCGCGTCAAAAACAGATCGGGCGGTGGAGGTGGCTTATAGTGGAGGAAGGGTAGGTCTGGTGAGGTGGCGACGACGGTGGCGCTCGGGCTCGATGCATTCGGCTGCTCCGGTGGTCCTCCGACGACAGCGGTTGCTCCAGGAGAGGTGGATGTCAACGGCGATCACATGGGTGAAGTCGCGAGGGTCGGGGATGATGGACGGTGGAAGGGCAAGCTCGGGCGGTGGCGGATAGAGGGTGGTCGTCAGTGGTGATGTGGGCGAGGGTCCTCGTGGGTGTCCGGCGTCGGTGAGGGTGGCGGTCGACGTGGGCGGGCACAAAGGAGAGGTAGGTGGCGTTGGGGAGGTGCGGGGATGGCCGTAGGTGGCGGTGTGAGCGGCGACGAGCGGCGACACTAGCTAGTGGTGGAGCTCGGACTCCGACCAGCGATCGTGAGCAGAGAAGAGCGGCGGGGTAGGGGCTTAGGGGCGGAAACAGACGAGGGGCGGCTTATATAGGGTGCGCAGTGCTTGGAGGAGGGGCGAGGTGGATTCGCGATCTGAGAGTATTGGGATTCCGGCGACGGTGCGAGCTCTGTTGCGACATTGTGGTGAGGGGAAGAAGATGGTTGGGCCGTGCGGCAGTGACTACGGGGAGAGGAAGTGCGAAGGGTGCACGATTCAAGGGTTTGGTCTTGGCAAGATGCTTTCGCCGAAAGGCAGTGTGAGGGGGAAGAGAGAGACCAGTGCTGGGCTTCAGCCTCACAATGTTTGAATAGTTTTTGTCTTTTTGTAGAGACATGAAGAAAAATAAAAAGAACCAAAATATATTATATAGGCCTATAATATATCAAACTTTTTAGGAAAATAAATCCTAAAACATGAACTATGTTTCATATTCAAATACAATTCACAAAACATCTCAAAATTCAAATAGTGCCACTGTTGCATTTAAAATGAAAAAATGTGTTAAAATACTAAAATGAATTCAAATTTATTTTTCTCCATTTCTCGGCTGAAGGGAATCATGTTACCCTATTTTCAATATATTTTATTTTTTGGAGAAAAATAATTTGAATAAAACTCCCAAATGAGTTTGAATTTTGAATTTCAAACCATTTGGAATTCTTTTCTGTTTTAAATATCCAAATATATTTCAAATGCCCCTGAATATTTGAAGTGTCATATTACTTCTCTCTTTCTGAATAACTTTAAGAGAATTTGAAATTTGGAAATTCAAATAACTCCAAATTGGAAGTGTGTTTTAAAATACCTTCAAAGGGACCATCAATTTGGTTCTTTTAAACTCCCAACTCATATTTCATATAATTTGAAGTCATTATTTTCTTCTCTCTTGAAAATCATTGAGTAGCTTAATGTTTCTGAATTTGGAATGTTTTCAGATGGAATTCAAATATTTTCAAAAACCCTTTTCATTTCTTTTAATGGAAGTCATATCATCTTCACTCTAGGGTTTTGTGATGAAATGATTTTGAATTCATGGAACCAAATGCAAAGATGAAAGATTGGGAAAGTCCTTTTATTCCCTCATTCAATTTTCAAAAAGTTTCAAATTCCACTCAAATTCACATAATCAATCACACCACAATCAAGCAAACAACCAGAAATCATTTGTTTAATATAACATTCCAAAATTTAGTATTTTGGGGTGTTACAAACTACCACCCTTAAAATGAATCTCCTCCTCGAGGTTCAGAAAGGCTAGAAAGAAGGTTAGGTTTGGGGGGCCTTCTTAAAAAAAATTGATTGATCGTCACAAAGGTCTGGGGTGCTACCACCCTTCGAAGCATGGTAACGGTTCCATCAAAACTCAAGTACTCTCCCTTTAGAGTTTGCAATGTCGGTATTCTCACTTCTTCATGACAAATCCAAGACAGAGGTTCTTCTGGTAGAGGCATGATACGTCCATTTTGCATCATGATTACCTATTGTTATTTATAATGTTTTTATGCATAATAATGCTCTTTGGAGTAATTCTAATGCCTTTTCTCTCATAATATGCAAGGTTCACACAAAGAGGGAGAATACCAGGAGCTAGAATTTTGGATCTGAAAAAGCTACACCAGGCCACCTATTCTACACAACTCCAAATGAGCTGAAACTTCACGGAGAATTTGTATGGAATATATAAGAATTATTGGAGCAAATAACTACCATAGGGGGCCCACCAGGTGGGCACAACCCACCTGGGCGCGCAAGGGTCCCCAGGCGCGCCCTGGTGGGTTGTGCCCTCCTCGGCCCACCTCCGGTGGCCCTCTTCTGGTATATAAGTCATTTTGACCTAGAAAAAAAATAAGGGAAGGACTATTGGGACGAAGCGCCGCCATCTCAAGGCAAACTTGGGTAGGAGCACTTTTGCCCTCCGGTGGAGCGATTCCGCCGGGGGAACTTCCCTCCCTGGGTGGGGGAATCATCATCATCATCGTCACCAACAACTGTCCCATCTTGGGGAGGGCAATCTCCATCAACATCTTCAACAACACCATCTCCTCTCAAACCCTAGTTCATCTCTTGTGTTCAATCTTTGTACCAGAACCTTAGATTGGTGCTTGTGGGTGACTAGTAGTGTTGATTACATCTTCTAGTTGATTACTATATGGTTTATTTGGTGGAAGAATATATGTTCAGATCCATTATGCTATTTAATACCCCTCTGATCTTGAGCATGATTATCATTTGTGAGTAGTTACTTTTGTTCTTGAGGTCATTGGAGAAATCTTGTTGCGAGTAATCATGTGAACTTGATATGTGTTCGATATTTTGATAGTATGTATGTTGTTATTCCCTTAGTGGTGTCATGTGAATGTTGACTACATGGCACTTCATCTTATTAGGGCCTAAGGGAATGCATCGTGGAGTAGTTATTAGATGATGGGTTGCGAGATTGACAGAAGCTTAAAACCTAGTTTATGCGCTACTTCGCAAGGGATTGATTTGGATCCAAAAGTTTAATGCTATGGTTAGCTTTTATCTTAATACTTTTCTCGTATTTGCGGATGCTTGCGAGGGGGTTAATCATAAGTAGGATGTTTGTTTAAGTAAGAATAACACTTAAGCACCGGTCCACCCACATATCAAATTATCAAAGTAGCGAACACGAATGAAACCAACATGATGAAAGTGACTAGATGAAATTCCCATGTACCCTCAAGAATGTTTTGCTTATCATAAGAGACCGTTTTGGCCTGCCCTTTGCCTCAAAAGGATTGGGCTACGTTGCTGCACTTTTGTTACCGTTATCGTTACTTGCTCGTTACAAATTATCTTGCTATCAAACTAATCTTTACTTATAATTTCAGTCCTTGCAGAGTGTCCGTGTACAAAAATATGGGTACTTCTGTACCCCTTACTTGTGCACGGACGGTTGCAGCCACCCCTAGAGCAAGGCATGGCGAGCCAGAGGAAGACAGCAGAAGGCAAGACAAGAACAAAGAACATCAAGACAGCTGCTCAGAATAGCAAGCAGCAAGAGGCAAGCAGGGCCACGCCAGCAACAAGCCTCGCCGAGGTGACCTGCGAGGCCCCTGGCAAGCCCCTTGCCGGGGCAGCTTGCGAAGGGATCGGCAGGGCCACCACCCTTGGGGTTGAGAGCTCTGACACCATCGACAATGTTAAATACCAAGATTTGAAGAGCACATGCTTGGTAGCATGCGGCTCCTCACGAAGATCAACGACCCACGAGTCCACGTGGGATCAAATGATGAAGACCCCTGGCAAGATCCTTGCCGGGGACAACTCCAAGGCCCCCGGCAAGCCTTGTCGGGGATGATCACTGGGCCGCGGCCAGGCCCGTGCTCGGTAGGATTCTGCCACCTCACCACCACTCCAACGCGGCGATAAGCATGCCAACGAAGCAGACGCCTACGTGGCGGCATGCAGATCTTCGTGGAACCCTACCACTTTGCCAACATAGCAGCTGGTTGGCCAGCGTGGCTCTGCGTACCTCGTCGGCTCGGGCGCATGGCAAGGCGAGGGGAATCTGCGGAGGACGGGATGGCCTCTGTTGCCGTCCCCAATAAACCGAGAGGACACGTAGGCAACGCATTAAATGCATTTTTCCTACGTTGATTGAGCGATAAGCTCGTATCACCATATCTTACCACCTCCTGTGTGCCACTATGGCAACCCCATTGTGTATAAAAGGAGGCCGAGGCGCACAGAGAGATGATTAAGACTTTTGGACAAAGCATGCATCATAACTAGGTCAAAAGCTCAAGAACACTCATATAACCAGATAAAGCAGGACTAGGGTATTACACATCTTCCCAGCCCGAACCTGGATAAAAATCCTCTGCGTGCTAACGACTCAACCTTCTCTTCGTGCAACTAATCCCCCGCCGAACATAGAAGGGATCCTTGTGACACCATAGGTGATCGGGTTCCCTGATATCTTTGGCGCGCCAGGTAGGGGGCGTGTAGTTGCGAGAATCTGGTCCGTTAGTTAGGACAGCGGCGCCTTCATCACCATGGCTCCAAAGAAGAAGGCGAGCGGCGGCGCCCATAATCACAGCAATGATCTACGCAGCAATCAAAAAGCTAAGTTATCTCAACTTTTAAGTAATTCTTCCTTTTTATGAGGTTATCAGCTATCAAGTTCTTAAAGGGGCTAGTTCGCTGTTTTGGTGTGCCAAACGGGGTTGCCAATGACAACGGCGTGCAGTTCTCAAGTCGTACCATCATGCAGCACGCCTAAGACCTTGGCGGCAAGGACAAAAACTTTGGACAAGCTACACAAGTGCTGAAGGCGCTGGATTGATAAGTTGCCGGCAGTTCTTTGGCCAATCAGTGATGCCAAATCGAGCCACCGGCCAGACACCCTTCTCCCTTGTATACGGGGCGGAGGTAGTTCTCCCCACGAAACTCACATATGGGTCACCTCGAGTGCTCGCTTATGACGAGCTTGAGCAAGAGCGGTTGCGGCAAGGTTCGTGTCCGAAGCTGTGCGGAAGGCGACCTTGTTCTTCGGCTCGTTCAGTCGGCCAAGAATTCTAGCAAGTTGACACCAAAGTGGGAAGGCCCTTATCGGGTAATACGAGTCACCAGGCCCAGCGCAGTCCGCCTGGGGACCGAAGATGGCATTCCGGTGAGCAACTCCTGGAACAACAAACATCTTCGTAAGTTTTACCCATAAGGCGTGGTTGCCGGGCCTCCCGGTAGACCACCTTTTGTACAAGCCTTGCCGGCAAGGCATGTCACCCTTTGTACAAGCCAGGCGTAGACCTTGAGCAACAGATAAATAAATGAACCGCTGGCGCCCTAAGTTTTAGCATGCATGCTAGGTTAAGTTTTTCTCTCTGTGTGTTAGGGTCAATAGTGCTTAACCGCAACTAACCCCTAGCATAGAGGTCGAGTGCGCGTCTTTCTATCTCTTCCGGTCCTTTTTGGTTCGCAGGATGCCCGGGCGTTTCTGCCAAGTCCTTCAGAGGAGAGGAGATAGATCGGCATCCGACCCCGGCAAGCCAAGGTTGCCGAGGGCTGTAACTTCAAGTATCCAACCGCGGCAAGCCAAAGTTGCCCAGGGGGCTACAGACTTAGATAAGTCTTTTTGACCCAGGCTATGTACTTCCGTATGGAACTTGGATGTACGAAACTCCGTTCATTCCCATACCGCCGTGCTCCCTCTTTCCCGTGCCTAGAAACTTTTCTCTGGGCCGGAACTTGGTTGTAGTGCGATGGGAGGGAAACAAATGAAGGGTCTAATCCTACTCCGCTCCTACTCCCGCCAAGGGCATGAGTGTGGACGAGCTATGGAGCGGGAGGACGGCAGGATCTGTTGACGGGTGACGATGTTTATTTTAAGATAACGAGGACTCGTTCCTTAGTGTGAGCCTCGCTCACGCACAAAAGAACCCGGCAAGCATCCTTTTCTTCATTAATACGTTGTTTACAAGTAAAATCCATACGAGATGTAAACATAAGCAAGGAATTGCAAAGTTTAAATTTAACAAGTGCTCGCGGGCCTAAGATTTAAAAAGGAAAGAGATAAGGTGCCCGTAATCCCTTTCTTGTCCCTCTCCTCAGGAAGCGGATCGGGATAGCAGGAGGGAAAAAAGAGCGCCTAGGCGAGGTACGAGCAGCACAAGACACCAAGAGAACTTCTCGGCGGCCGTCCAAGAAAGGTCTGGTGATGACGTTGCCAGGGAGGAAGCTGGAAGATGAGGCAGCTGTCCACCAATACGAGATGAAGGCGTCGGTGCCATCGTACTCCGACTTGACGGTCCGCCGCCCGCCTTCTTCGTCCTCTGCGGCCTTCCAGCGCCAGCCACCAAAAGTGACGGCCCCGAGAAGTTCAAGGAGCTGGCCTGGGAAGCCACTGCCATGAACTACTCCCTGGCAAATCGCTTTGCCGGGGAGGAGTCCAGGTGCAGATGATGGTGGTGCCGGTGTCACCCAGGGATGGTGTGTCCGACACCTAGTCGGACCCGTCATCCTCCCGCTTGCTACCCCCATCATCGCTGTCATTGTGCCCCTCGCCGCCGTAGCTCGAGGAGGAGCTCTCGTCATTGGTCGAGCTCTCTACACAGCATTCTAACTGTAGGATCGAAAGTATGTCTAGAGGGGGGGTGATTAGACTACTTGACAATATAAAAATTCAGCCTTTTGATAAAGACAAGTTTTTGGCAGATTCACAATGATGATCAAGTCAAGTATCACCCTACACATGCAATTCTAGAGTATAGGCAGCGGAAAGTAAATTGCACATGTAGTAAAGATAGGTGGAGAAGAGCAAACGCAATTTGGAGACACGGAGATTTTTCTCGTGGTTCCGATAGGTGGTGCTATCGTCAATCCACGTTGATGGAGACTTCAACCCACGGAGGGTAACGGCTGCGAGAGTCCACGGAGGGCTCCACCCACGAAGGGTCCACGAAGAAGCAACCTTGTCTATGCCATCATGGCTCACGCCCACGGAGGGCTAGCCTTACTGGGGTAGATCTTCACGAAGTAGGCGATCTCCTTGCCCTTACAAACTTCTTGGTTCAACTCCACATCTTGACGGAGGCTCCCAAGCGACACCTAACCAATCTAGGAGGCACCACCTCCAAAAGGTAATAGATGGTGTTGGTGATGATGAACTCCTTGCTCTTGTGCTTCAAATGATAATCTCCCCAACACTCAACTCTCCTCACTGATTTGGCTGTGGTGGAAGAAAGGATTGAGTGGAAAGCAACTTGGGAAGGCTAGAGATCAAGCTTCATATGGTGGGAGTGGAGCAACTTGATCTCAACACAAGGGTAGGTAGTTTTCTTCTCGTAAATGTAAGGTAGGAGTGGTAGTTCTTTCGATGGCTCTCTCCACGAATGAAGAGGAGGTGGAGGGTATTTATAGCCTCCACACAAAATCCAACTGTTACACACATTTGACCAATCTCGGTCGGACCGAAGTTGACAACTCGGTGAGACCGAAAGTTCAAATCATGTGAGCGTTGGGATTTTCGTGGGACCGAAAATACAATCTCGGTGAGTCCGATTCGTCCAAAGACATGAGCTTGCCAATCTCGGTGGGACCGACTTCATCATCTCGGTGACACCGATTTGATGATGAAGGTTCTGAAGCTTGGCAACTCAAGTTTCGGTGAGACCGAGTTCGTAATCGAAAATCCGAGATTTCTAGGGTTTGGCTATATGGCTGAGGTGGTTCATCTCGGTGTGGTGAGTTTAGGAAATCGGTGGGACCGAGATTACTTATGAGTGTATAATGGAAGTGAGAGTTGCCGATAGTTTAGGAGATGTATCACAAAGCACTTTGAGCAACCGGATCATTATCATAACCTCATCCCTTTTAATAGTATTGGCTTTCCTATGGACTCAATGTGATCTCGGATCACTAAACCAAAATGGAGTCTTGAGCTTTTGCCAATGCTTGCCTTAGCATTTTGAGGGGTCCACTCTTTCAGTCCTTGCCATTCCCATATCACTTGAACTTTACGAAATGATTCTCAAGTAACTATTAGTTCAATGATATATATGTTGTTATTAATTACCAAAACCACCCGGGGATTAGTTGCACTTTCAATCTCCCCCTTTTTGGTAATTGATGACAACATATAGATCAAAGCTTCGACATAGGATATAATCAATGAATAATATCGTCGCTTTGAGAAGTATGTGATAAGCAAGAGCTCCCCCTAAATTTGTGCATTATTTAAGATTTGCGTTTGAATGCAAATGCACAATCGATTAGGATCATGGGTCACTCTTCCATGTCACATACATCTTGGTGGAGCGCACAAAATGATAAGAATGAATAGCATGCACCCAATCACCAAGACATGAGTAAATGGTCATACAAGATATGAATAGCATATGATAAGCATTAAGCACACATTAAAGCATAGTACGACCAAGCACTCATTAAGGTAGAATGAAACGTAGTATCAAACACACAGAATGTCTGGAAAATCAAAAGTATCTCAAAGAAACCGCAAATGAACGAAAGAGCAAAAGCGCAAAGACAAAGGCACTCTCTCTCTCGAAGTCCTATGATCTATACAATTTCTCCCCCTTTGGCAACAAGTTACCAAAAAGTTCGAAACAGCATAGAGCTAAGCGTCACTGGGGACTCTGCTGGCGGCTCTGTGCAGGTTGATGTTGGAGTTGAGATGGCAGCATCTGCGAAGACTTCGGCGATGTCGTGGAGCTGGAGGAGTGGTCACCGAGCTGGAGCTGGAGCAACTGATGGAGCTGTGGAGGTGCTTGAGGTTGTAGTCCCGTGTCATCCTTTGAAATAGCAGGTGATCGGGTCTGTGGGAACCGGAGCGATCTGTTCATAAGCATCTGGACTAGGAAATCCTGCATCTCACGCATGAGCTCTTCCTTCTCCCTCTTCGCTTCCTCAATATCTGCCTCAAGCTTGTTGTGATTACTTGCACTTGATCGACTTCACATCCGAGCATGGATCTTGTCTTCAACAATCCTCTCAAGGCTCTCCGAGACTGCACAATGCTGGCAGGCGTTGCTCAATCCTTTGGGTAGCTTCAAGTAGCTGCTCTCCAACACTCTTGGGTTTAGCTGCTGCTGCTTGCTTCCTTCTCAGCTTTGGCTTTCTTGGCAGCCTCAATCTTTGCTTGACCTTCAACCGACGTTGGATCCTCCTCATCCATCACAACAACATTGTCCTCATGCTCAGCTGCAAGTGGCAAGTGTGGTCTATCCAACAAGTATGTGCCCGTGCCAAACTTGGCATTGATAAGCATCTGAATATGCGGGCAAATCCACATGACCTCTTACGTCATTGCAGTCCTCTTGATGGTCTCAACTATCAAGTCCATCACCTTGAAAGGTGCCTTCTCATCAAGTATATGCAGCATGTTGATAGAGTATCTCTCGATCATGCGATGATCTCCGACTTATGCATCAAGGTATGCCTCGTAATAGTGTTTGTGGTAGGTAGACCGCCTAGAGATAATACATCGAGCCGAGCTTCGATTCCTACATCCTTTGTTGGAACCTCTTTGTACATATTCTTCATAGATTCATGGTTCTTCTTGGGAATACCATAGACATCAACATCATCCTCTCTTGGCTTTGGAGCATTGAAGTTCGCCCATTCTTGCAACAGTTGAAGAGAATCTTTGGCCTTCAGTCATCCATGTGATCTTTCCATCCGGATAGAAATGAGCAGTGGCATAGAATTGCATAATCATTTCATCATTCCAACTGGTCAACTTCGACCTACAAAGTCTGCAACACCACATGCGGTGAAGCTCTCATGCACATGTGGAAAGAAGTCTCTGTGCTCTTCTTTGTCAATGTATGCGCAATCAACGATCGAGTGTCTCGCAACTATGGGCTTCTTGTCCATCAAGACAGATCTCATAGAAGTCCTGCTGCTCTCGGTGTGGAATCTTGGATCAACAGCAGTTCTTCTCCTCACAAACATATGGATCAGCTTGTCTCCATAGCACGAGACCTCTATCCTTCCTTTCCTTCATGTTCTCAGCTTGAGGATGAGCATCATTGTGAAGTGGCAGTTTATGTCGAAGTTTCAGCAAAACTGGTGCCTCATCATCTGACACAGCTGGTGGCACATAATCTTTCTTCTTCTCTGAAGCTGGAATGTTCCTGACTGTTTTCTTGGGCTTGGCAAAGAAGCTTTCTTTGGAGCTGCCTTGTTGGAGAAGATTGCTTGGGCTTAGAAGTGGCTCCTGCCCTGATGGCATCACCCATGAACTTAGACTTCTGAGGAGGAGGCTGGGGTGCTTCCTCATCCTCATCTTCCTCTGCTGCATCATCATGCACAATCCTCTTCCTCTTGGAAGTTTTCTTCACCTTGCTTGTAGTTTCCTCTTCCATACTCAGCTTCTTAGCAACAGTGGATTCCTTCACTTTCCTGGTGCCTTTCTTGGTTTGCTGCCCTTGAGGCTCTTTGGCAACAACTTTTCTCTTTGGCTTGGAGGAGACCTCTTCCTCAACAATGAAATCAGAATCCTCTTCATCGAGTTCCTCTTCTTTACGCCCTGGTGGCTGCAGGAGGCAAACCACTTGGTGTACTCCTCTCACCATCATCCGATGAGCTCTTTGGACTCGGGACTAGTGCCCGCCTCTGGAATATCTTCAATAGGTGACTCGACCTGTTACGGCTGTCCACGGCATCGACATGGTGACAACCTGTGAATAGATAAGGTGTAGGCGAGTAGAAGAGTTATCACAAACTGCGAAGTTTTGCAAACAAAATGAGTTCAAATTTCAGTTTTAGGTTTTCACAGAAGACATTTCGGTCGACCGAGTTTAAAATTCGTGAATCCAAGTGTTCAAACGAAGCATTCACACCACTTTCGGTTGGACGAAGTGGGTTTCGTCCGCCGAAAACACTAGGGTTTCACTAAATCCTCATTTCGTCACACCGATTTGCACAACTTCGGTTGAACCGAAAAGTGCAAAGGTAATGGCCAGAGGCCAAATCGGTCATACCGAGAATGTAAAATCGGTCTCACCGAGATGTGTTCGCGGAAACCTAACCCTAAAACTTTTACTCGAATCTAGTCCAAAAGACTAATCGGTGTTCGGAAGATTTCAAACGTGGCAAGAAACTAGGCAAACCAAACGTGCATTGAATCGGAGATGGGAGCACGAGTGGGATCGAAACTCACCCTAACTTGGTGGAGTTCTCACGGCGCAACGGGCGAGAGAAGATGTCCGCTGACGGCGACGGAGACTGCGGCGAGGGCGCGACAGCAACGACGGAGACGATCCGGAGACCACGGCGGCGACGGCAAAGAAGGGTGGGGGCAAGGCGTTTTGAAGTAGAAATCAACGCGCGGCCCTTGGAGTATATATACCCCTTTGCTGTCGGTGGGACCGAGTTGTAAAACTCGGTGGCACTGAGATGGATAACTGCAGGGCAGTTACACACTTCGGTCACGCCAAAATTCACAACTCGGTTTCACCGAGGTGAAAACCTAGATCAATCCAAATGCTTTCGGTTTGACCGAGTTTGAGTGGGTTGGTCTGACCGAAATCACTTAGAAGGTTTTGGAAGTTTAGCCTTTGACGGATCGGTGGCTCGAAAGTGCTCCTCACTCGGAGGGTCCAAATGACTTGTTCAAAGTTTGTGATGTAAGCATGAATAGAATTTGAGACAAGAAAGCATAGATAGTTAGGGGAGGTACTTAGGCATTCTTGTCCATCCATTTGGTCAGAAAAATCAAAACGACCAAAACAACAAATGGATGTCCTCGAATGGATAAAATCATGCATCCAACATGCTCACACAATGAGATAGCAAATGAAATATGTGTCAAACATGCACCATCAAAAACTCTAGCAACTAACACACAATTTGTCGATGACTAGGTCATCTATATATGAGTATATTGACTTAGGAGTCAAATGAACATTTGATCATAGGTCATCCTCATCGTTTAAGCACAAGTGGGGTTACCACTTTTACATAAAGCATTAATGTGTTCACATCATTTGAAGATGCTTTAGCTCAAGTTTTTAGAGCAAAGCTCCCCCTAGATGTGAGAACCCCTTTTAAAGGGTCAAACTAACCTTGGGTTGTCGTAGAAGACTTCATGTAGATGTTGAAGATGTGGATGCTCAATGTTGATGAAGATCATCAAGAGTTGGGACCAATCCTTTGGATTCGGGCACTTTCAATACCTACATGGGTTAGTCCCACAAGGAACAAACAAGGATATCCATGGACATAGATTGAAGTTCACAATAGTTGATGTCCATGAAAGCAATGATTACCTTGTCCCTTGACTTACCAACAAGAGGGTTTGTGACTCCATGAACTAGTGCAAGATGTGGAAGTTGATTGCACAAGTTCTTGCCAAAAGAATGTGAGTGAAGTATGTTGGCGGAGTCACCCTCAAGAACTCTCTAGTTCTTCTTCTTCGGGATCCACATCATCTTGATGGGAATCCTTGGGGTTGTAGTTGAGCTTGACGAAGTAGAACTTGATATTTCCTTGGGAACCCACTTGACCATGGCTTTAGGTGTTTCAATAAATGCATCAATCTCCTCTTGAAGCTTGTCCTTGCCTTTTAGCTTGTGGTCTTGTGGTGGAAGGTCATCTTGAGCTTGTTCCACATTGGAAGAAGTAGGATTATACTTCTCCTTTTGAGAAACAAACTTTGGAGTGGGATATTGACCTTCTTCCCATTCAACACCTTCGGCGTTGAACTTTCGCTCAAAACCAATTCCTTGATTCTTCTGGTGCCTTCCTTGCTTGTAACAATTTCCTCAAAGTTCTTGCTTCCGCAAGGCTCTTGTAGACACCTTTCTCTATAATCCCTTTCAATAAACTATTTTCTTGCTCAAGTGTAACTTGGCTTGAAACATTGTTAGTGGAATCAAGAGAACTACTAGAAGTAACAATATTGGATTTAGCATGGTTATTGTTACTACTAGATGAAGACTTTTTCTTATGCTTGTCATGCTTAGTTTTAATAGGTGGCAAGAAATTAGACAAGAGAAGTCGTTTGGCAAGATATGAAGAACTCTTCTTTCGAAGATCGTCATTGATTGCTTTTAGGAACTCATGTTCTTGCTCTAGATTGAGCTTCTCGAAGCGTAGCTTCTCATGAGATCTTAGGAGCTCTCTATGATCTTCTTGAGTTGTTTCATGAGCTAACTTAAGAGTGTTTAGTTCTTTAGTTAGACGCTCAATCTCCTTCATAGCATTGTCATTCGACTCTTCTCGACTATAAAGACTACTAGCATGTTCATCATTACTAGGCTCACTAGATTTGTCATGTAAAAGCTCATCTTCACCAAGCAAGTCATCCTCATCACTATCAAAGTCAATGAATTCAGGATGTGATACCTTGGGGCCTTTAGCCATGAAGCATCTTCCAATTCCCTCATTTGGTGAATCAAATAAGTCATAGGAGTTGGAGTTGGAGGACACGAGAGCAAGACCGCAACACCTTCATCTTGGATGTAGTCGGAGTTGGAGTGATAGCTTCTTTCGGATTGATTGTCGGAGTCGGAGCCGAGACCCATTCACCTACATGAGCTTGATGTTTTCTTCTTGTGTAGCTCCTTGATGACTTGTCTTTCCTCTCCGAATCCTTGCTTCTCCGAGAGGGTCTTCGCTCATAACGATCATCTCTACTCCTTCTCTCTTTCCAAGGTGACTCTTCTCTTGAGCTTCTTCTTCTTGGAGATTCTTCTCTTCTCTTGTGGGGAGCCGAACACTCATTTGAGTAGTGTTCGGGTCTTCCACAATTGTAGCAGTTTCGATCATGACTGGAAGATCTCTTTTCATCATATGATCTAGACTTTGAGCTTCTCTCTTTGCTTCTACTTTTGTAGAATTTGTTGAAGTTCTTCACCATTAGGCTTATCTCTACATTGGACACTAGCTTGTCACTTGAGGTTGTGGGAGCATCAATTGTAGCTTTGTAAGCACCACTTGACTTGTTGTGAAGCTCTTCCTTATCTTTAAGTGTCATCTCATGAGCAACAATTCTTCCAATGACTTCGGTTGGCTTGAGGTTCTTGTAGTTTGGCATCATTTGGATCAAAGTGCACACGGTGTCATACTTTCCATCCAAAGCTCTGAGAATCTTCTTGATGATGAATCGGTCGGTCATTTCTTCGCTTCCTAAGCCGGCAATCTCATTTGTGATGAGAGCAAGCCTAGAGTACATTTCAGCGACTCCTTCACCTTCCTTCATCTTGAACTTGTCAAGTTGACCTTGAAGAACATCTAGCTTTGATTCCTTCACGGACTCGGTACCTTCGTGCATTTCGACCAAAGTATCCCAAATCACTTTTGCATTCTCAAGACGGCTGATTTTGTTGAACTCCTCGGGACACAAGGCATTGAAGAGAATGTCACAAGCTTGAGCATTGTTTTGCAACATCCGCAATTCATCCGTTGTAGCTTCACGATCCGGAACTTTTCCTTCCTCGAAGAATTCACCTTGCATACCAACACAAATAATGCCCCATGCGGCTGGGTTATGGCCGAGAATATGCATTTTCATTTTATGCTTCCAACTAGCAAAATTTGTACCATCAAAGTAAGGACCTCTACGAAAATTACCCTCACTAGACGCCATACTCTCCTAGGTTGTGAAACCAAGCTTATGGAGTCCAATGCAATGGAAACCAATACAATGGAGACCAAAGCTCTGATACCACTTGTAGGATCGAAAGTATGTCTAGAGGGGGGGTGATTAGACTACTTGACAATATAAAAATTCAGCCTTTTGATAAAGACAAGTTTTGGCAGATTCACAATGATGATCAAGTCAAGTATCACCCTACACATGCAATTCTAGAGTATAGGCAGCGGAAAGTAAATTGCACATGTAGTAAAGAGAGGTGGAGAAGAGCAAACGCAATTTGGAGACACGGAGATTTTTCTCGTGGTTCCGATAGGTGGTGCTATCGTCAATCCACGTTGATGGAGACTTCAACCCACGGAGGGTAACAGCTGCGAGAGTCCACGGAGGGCTCCACCCACGAAGGGTCCACGAAGAAGCAACCTTGTCTATGCCATCATGGCTCACGCCCACGGAGGGCTAGCCTTACTCGGGGTAGATCTTCACGAAGTAGGCGATCTCCTTGCCCTTACAAACTTCTTGGTTCAACTCCACATCTTGACGGAGGCTCCCAAGCGACACCTAACCAATCTAGGAGGCACCACCTCCAAAAGGTAATAGATGGTGTTGGTGATGATGAACTCCTTGCTCTTGTGCTTCAAATGATAATCTCCCCAACACTCAACTCTCCTCACCGATTTGGCTGTGGTGGAAGAAAGGATTGAGTGGAAAGCAACTTGGGAAGGCTAGAGATCAAGCTTCATATGGTGGGAGTGGAGCAACTTGATCTCAACACAAGGGTAGGTAGTTTTCTTCTCGTAAATGTAAGGTAGGAGTGGTAGTTCTTTCGATGGCTCTCTCCACGAATGAAGAGGAGGTGGAGGGTATTTATAGCCTCCACACAAAATCCAACCATTACACACATTTGACCAATCTCGGTCAGACCGAAGTTGACAACTCGGTGAGACCGAAAGTTCAAATCATGTGAACGTTGGGATTTTCGGTGGGACCGAAAATACAATCTCGGTGAGTCCGATTCGTCCAAAGACATGAGCTTGCCAATCTCGGTGGGACCGACTTTATCATCTCGGTGACACCGATTTGATGATGAATGTTCTGAAGCTTGGCAACTCAAGTTTCGGTGAGACCGAGTTCAGAATCGGAAAATCCGAGATTTCTAGGGTTTGGCTATATGGCTGAGGTGGTTCATCTCGGTGTGACTGAGTTTAGGAAATCGGTGGGACCGAGATTACTTATGAGTGTATAATGGAAGTGAGAGTTGCTGATAGTTTAGGAGATGTATCACTAAGCACTTTGAGCAACCAGATCATTATCATAACCTCATCCCCTTTTAATAGTATTGGCTTTCCTATGGACTCAATGTGATCTTGGATCACTAAACCAAAAATGGAGTCTTGAGCTTTTGCCAATGCTTGCCTTAGCATTTTGAGGGGTCCACTCTTTCAGTCCTTGCCATTCCCATATCACTGAACTTTCTGAAATGATTCTCAAGTAACTATTAGTTCAATGATATATATGTTGTTATTAATTACCAAAACCACCCGGGGATTAGTTGCACTTTCACTAACCTATGTCCTGAGCGCCCGAAGACCTTGATGGAGAGCAGGTCGCTCTCCACTAGTTTGAAGTGGAGAACGTGCCCCTTCATCAAGAAGTGGGCGCATGCAAAGGTTTTCCAACCCCGGTGAAGGAGCATTACATGAGGGACGGGGAACATTGTGTTCGCCCACATGTCGCCATTGCAACACCCTTCATGTGGAGCCTTAGCTTCGGTGGTTGATCGACCTCCATCACCCTTGCAAACGCCTCGGGGAGGCGGAGGCGGCTGCGCGGCGGCTTGCGCAACTGCAAGATAAACTCCAGCGCTGTGTCTCCGACATGGCCGCTCAACAAGGCAGGAGGGGACGGAGGCGGAGAAGGTGGCGTTGCGGATGCCCCTCTTCCACGCCCACCTCTGCCTTGACCACCTCGCCGACCGTGGCCCCATCCGACGCCTTCGCCTTGAGCATCCGGCTCTTCCTTAACCACTGCGGCTTTCTGGCGAGAAGAAGATTTGGTCGCCTCCGCAAAATGACGACCATGGCTGCGCCGTCTCGGCATGGTGATGGATGGGGGACGGGGGAAAGAGAAGACGCGAGAAGATGCCTCTCCTCCTCCTCCTCTTGGCCCCCTCTTTATAGCTAAACAAAGGAGACGGAAGGCTAGCTTTGCACCTCTGAAAAGCCCTTTCAAATCCTGCTTGTTAAAGCCGCTGATAACGAGCGAGGCCGTCGACCATCCTCCCAGCGCCAATCAAAGGCGTATGGGTATTGACCATGGCACGCTTTCCCATATCCCATGCGTCACCTACCCCGCGCCACGCATGCGGCGTATGTGGCAGAAAATGCGAGCACAGGAGGAACGTGGAACGACGACTCCAAGATGGAGGAAGGCAAGGAGAGTAAATGAGCAGCGGCCCCATGATTTCTCCCACTTTTTGAGGTGGAAATGGGCCGCCTCTTTACTATTCACCATGGGGTGACGCAAGCATGATGCGATCACTCCACGCACAACCTCCATGTCATGCACTCAACGTGGGTCGTGGGGAAACGCAACTGACAGAAAAATCATGGTGGTTCGCCTCTGCCACGCCCGCCCGTGCACTGCTTTGGGCCTGGCCCAACTACGCCCTGCGCTTATGTGTGGCCCAGGCCCGGGGGCTCCTGTCGGTGTACAAAAATGTGGGTACTTCTGATAGAGGCAAAGGTGTCCCGTCTTTCAATGAGATGATGGATATCGCTTTGGTGGAAGTCGACTTTGACGATCCAACTACGAACGTGCGAGGATGTCGCGCCTTAGCAATCGCTAAACCAACTCCGAGAGGTTATTGACCACGCCGGAGCACGATCAACCTGACCACGAGGGTCGGTTTCCTGCGAGCAAATGAAGAATAAGCAAGAAACTGAGATTGCAATATGGATATTGCGAATATAAGATGAAAGCTTTATTGATCAAGGTGGGGTTCTGTGACGCCTTTGTCTGGTCGTTGAACACAAACGAAGTACGCCAAGTTGCAGCTATGGCGAACTTTAATCTAAACAAAACCCCAAGTCTAAACGGTGCCCTAAGGGCTGTACATATGGAGGAAGAGGGGGGGGGATTTCGTGGCCCTTGGTGGAGGGGTCCGAAATCAACCCTATCTCTTGTTTCCCCACACATACGGACTCTAAAAATAGCTTATACTTATGTATTTCTAAATTACATGGGCCCGGCCCAATAATAAGGTGACGCAGCACCTAGAATAGCCTCGGGATGAAATTTATGAAGTGGCATCTTGTATATTTCGTCCAAGGCTTCATGCACCCATTATGATGGCTTCAAAGTCCTGAAATCATCACTTGTAACTCCGTTCTTGTTCCCGTTGCACATGCCATCATCTCCATGCTTGTTCTTGCTCCAATGTCCATCCTTCTCCAAGCTAGGCCCTTCATTTGTAAGCAAAACAAATGTATCCACTTGATAGAGGCAAAGGTGTCCCGTCTTTCGATGAGATAATGGATATAGCTTTGGTGGAAGTCGACTTTGACGATCCGACTACGAACGTGCGAGGACGTCGCGCCTTAGCAATCGCTAAACCAACTCCGAGAGGTTATTGACCATGCCGGAGCATGATCAACCTGACCACGAGGGTCTGTTTTCTGCGAGCAAACAAAGAACAAGCAAGAAACTAAGATTGCAATCTGGATATTGCGAATATAAGATGAAAGCTTTATTGATCAAGGTGGGGTTCTGTGACGCCTTTGTCTGGTCGTTGAACATAAACGAAGTACGCGAAGTTGCAGGTATGGCGAACTTTAATCTAAACAAAACCCCCAAATCTAAATGGTGCAAGGGCTGTATATATGGAGGAAGAGGGGGGAATTTCGTGGCCCTTGGTGGAGGGGTCCGAAATCAACCCTATCTCTTGTTTACACACACATACGAACTCTAAAAATAGCCTATACTTATGTATTTCGAAATTACATGGGCCTGGCCCAATAATAAGGTGACGCAGCACCTAGAATAGCCTCGGGATGAAATTTATGAAGTGGCATCTTGTATATTTCGTCCAAGGCTTCATGCACCCATTATGGTGGCTTCAAAGTCCTGAAATCATCACTTGTAAATCCGTTCTTGTTCCCCTTGCGCATGCCATCATCTCCATGCTTGTTCTTGCTCCAATGTCCATCCTTCTCCAAGCTAGGCCCTTCATTTGTAAGCAAAACAAATGTATCCAATTTAGGCAGCATCATATTCTCATGAACATTAGAATCATTACCAAGAAACGAAAGTACCTGATAATTTAATTGGCGGGCGCGTGCTCTAGTAATTGGTCTAGTATATGTAGCAGCAGGGGTTGTGGGTGTAACAATGGTATTGATGTCCTCATCATCCTCCCCTTCTTGAAATGAAGTCGTCCTCGACGGAAGCTCATACTCCTCACCCAAATAAGGCTTCAAATCTGCAATGTTAAAAGTGGGACTAACCCCAAAATCTGCAGGCAGTTCAAGTTTATATGCATTATCATTTATTTTCTCCAACACCTTAAAAGGTCCATCAGCACGTGGCATTAGCTTTGGCGCAAATCAGGAAATCTATCCTTACGCAAATGTAACCAAACAAGATCTCCAGGTGCAAACACAACGTGTTTTTTACCGTTATCGCCAGCCAGTTTATATTTAGCATCCATATGCTCAATGTTTTCCTTAGTTAACTCATGCATTTTTAAATTCAATTCAGCACGTTCTTTAGCATCAAATTAACCTTCTCCGAAGATGGAAGAGGCAACAAATCAATAGGTGCACGAGGTAGGAAACCATACACAACTTCAAAAGGGCACATCTTAGTAGTAGAATACAATGAACGATTATAAGCAAATTCAATATGAGGCAAGCATTCCTCCCACATTTTCTTATTATTTTTCAAAACAGCCCTAAGCATAGTAGACAATGTTCTATTGACTACTTCAGTTTGTCCATCAGGCTGGGGGTGACAAGTAGTACTAAAAAGCAGTTTAGTCCCCAACTTAGCCCATAAACATCTCCAAAAGTGGCTAAGAAATTTAGTATCACGATCTCAAACAATAGTATTTGGCACACCATGCAAGCGAATAATTTCACGAAAGAACAAATCAGCAACATTAACAAAGATCATCGCTTTTATGACATGGTATAAAGTGTGCCATTTTCGAGAATCTATCCATGACAACAAATATTCTATCCTCCCTTCTTTGTTCTAGGTAAACCTAAAACAAAGTCCATAGATATATCCTCCCAAGGAACACTAGGTACAGCAAAGGCATATATAAACCATGAGGATTGAATCGTGACTTAGCTTTTTGACATGTATTGCAATGAGCAATAAAACGCTCAACATCCCGCCTCATCTTTGGCCAAAAGAAATGTGTAGCAAGTACGCCCTCCGCCTTCTTCACGCCAAAGTGTCCCATTAGTCCTCCTCCATGCGCCTCCTGCAACAACAAAAGACTAACAGAGCTAGCTGGAATGCATAGCTTGTTAGCACGAACACAAATCCATCATTAACGATGAACTTGTTCCATGTTCTTCCTTCTTTACAATTCTGCAATACATCTTTAAAATCAGCATCATGCACATATTGATCTTTGATGGTCTCCAAACCAAATATTTCAAGTCAAGTTGTGAAAGCATAGTATAGCTTATTTAGACAATGCATCAACAATAACATTTTTACCCTTCTTGTGTTTAATGACACAAGGGAAAGTCTCAATGAATTCAACCCATTTAGCATGTCTACGATTCAGTTTAGCTTGACTTTTAATATGTTTCAAAGATTCATGATCAGAATGTATAACAAATTCTTTGGGCCATAAATAATGTTGCCATGTTTCTAAAGTCCGAACAAGAGCATATAAGTCTTTATCATAAGTAGAATAATTCAGACTAGGCCCACTCAATTTTTCAGAAAAGTATGCAACAGGTTTGCCATCTTGTAATACCACACCTCCTAATCCAATTCCACTAGCATTACATTCAAGCTCAAAAGTCTTATTAAAATCAGGAAGTTGGAGTAAAGGAGCATGTGTCAACTTATCTTTCAATACCGTGAAGGCTTCTTCCTGTGTGGTACCCCAAACAAAAGGCACATCCTTCTTTGCAAGCTCGTTAAGAGGTGCAGTAATGGTGCTGAAATCTCTCACAAAACGCCTATAGAATCCAACGAGGCCAAGAAAACTCCTTACTTGTGTGACCGTTTTGGGCTGCGGCCAACTCTCAAGAGCTTCAATCTTGGTTTTGTCAACTTCAATTCCCTGTGGAGTAACAACATAGCCAAGAAAAGATACTTGGTTGGTGCAAAAGGTGCACTTCCCAAGGTTACCAAACAAACGTGCATCACGTAGAGCAATAAAAGCAGCACGTAAATGTTCCAAATGTTCTTCCAAAGATCTGCTATAAAGCAATATGTCATCAAAGTAAACTACCACAAATCGTCCAATGAAAGCACGTAAAACTTCGTTCATTAATCTCATGAAAGTACTAGGTGCATTAGTTAACCCAAAAGGCATGACTAACCACTCATATAAACCAAACTTAGTTTTAAATGCTGTTTTCCATTCATCTCCCAATTTCATACGAATTTGATGGTATCCACTACGCAAATCAACTTTGGAGAATATTGTAGAGCCACTCAATTCATCAAGCATATCATCTAGCCTAGGAATAGGATGACGATAAAGAATAGTAATATTATTAATGCCTCTACAATCAACACACATATGTGATGTACCATACTTTTTCGGCACTAGAATAATAGGAACAGCACAAGGACTAAGGGATTCGCGTATATAACCTTTGTCGAGCAGCTCTTGTACTTGACGCATAATCTCCTTCGTCTCCTCTGGATTGGTACGGTATGGCGACGGTTTGGCAGTGAAGCACCGGAATTAAGTCAACTGATGCTCAATCCTCGAATAGGCGGTAATCCGGCCGCACGCCTTGTGGAAAGACGTCAGCGAACTCCTGCAAAATGTTAGTGACAGCAGGAGGCAAAGAGGAAGGCATGTCCTCGAATGAAAATAATGCCTCTTTGCACACAAAAGCATAGCAAACAGATTTGCTGAAATCTAGCTCATCAATATCAGATTTGGTGGCAAATAAACATGCACTTTTCAATTTTATTTCAGAAGCAACACTAGATGGTTTATTATTAGGCTTCATTTGTTGCTCAAATTCTTTTGCCACAATCTGATTTTCGCTCTTATTCTTCTCCTATTTTGCTTTATTAGCTCTATTAATATCATCTTTCAAAATAGAATCATGAGTCATAGGAAGCAAAGTAATATTTTTATCGTTATGAATAAGAGTATACTGATTGTTTCTACCATGGTGTACAGAATTTTTATCAAATTGCCATGGTCTACCAAGTAATAAGGAACATGCTTGCATAGGTACCACATCACAATCAACATAATCAGCATATGTAGAGATACTAAAATGCACACGAACAGTACGTGTTACCTTAACCTTGCCGTTGTTGTTGAACCATTGGATGTAGTAAGGATGTGGATGTGGTCTTGTGGTGAGAGAAAGCTTCTCCACCATCTCCATGCTAGCCAAGTTGTTGCAGCTCCCTCCGTCTATGAAGACGCGCATGTAACGTTCCTTCACAACTCCCTTGGTATGGAACAAATTGTGCCTCGATTTTGCTCACTTGTGTGACTGCACACTCAAAACACGTTGAGCAACTAAACATTCATACTGTCGGCGTCTTCAGAGCCATGTATTGCGCCTCATGATCAGAATCATCTCCACCGTGTTCTTCACGTGTAATAAGAGCCAACATCTCCTCATCATAGTCACTAGCGGACTCATACCCACCATCCTCAGTAGCAATCATCACACGCTGATGTCGATGAAGGGAACGAGCACCTATGGGGCAGAGGGCCCCTTCTGGTCCGGCAGGGGGGGCGAGGGGCGCACGAAGAGCAGATTGAGGTCAAACACGTGGGGGAAACGGGATTGTTACCCAGCTTCGGAGCTCTCCGGAGAGATAAAACTCCTACTGCTGCTTTGTGTTTGTATTTGCTCTTATCTGAGAGCGTGGGTATGGTGTGGTGTTGAATCTCCGAATTGCGGAACCCCTTCTACGTGCGCATGGGCCTCCCTTTTATAGTCCAATGGGGGTCACCGACAGGTGGCAGCATAGGAAGAGGGGGTAAAAGAGTAAAAACGCAGGTTGGTACAACAGTGTCCAACAGTGTCCCCTACCTAACCCTGACGGCAGGGGACAAAGGCATTTAATGCCCGTCTGGTCGACCCAACAGTGCAAGGAAACGATCGTTAGGTGCGCCATCGATCGCCACGATGGCCTCCTTGTCAGCTCCGCTTACACTCAAGACCGCGATGGCTGCACAAATACCGCCACGCGTGCTCCGGATGGCCCCGGGTGACACGCCGTTGGATGCGCTGGAGCTTGGGTGCGGTGGCAGCCTTGCCGCTGCAAGCGCCCGCCGCAGCCCTTCTTCGCCACGCCGCAAGCTTGCGTCGCGCTGGCCTTGCCGGACGCTGGGCGCCGCGGCAAGTCTTCTGGAAGCGCCTTGGTTGGCCTTCCCGGCAAGCTCCTGTTGCCGGGGCCTTGTACTTCCCGGCAAGCTCATCTTGCCGGGGCTTCGTCTACTTAGTTGACGCTTTGTTCTTGAATGGCGGTAAGTGGAAATGACAGAGGGTCTTGGCGGACGCCCGACGAGCCTTGCCGTGGGGTGCTGCAACTGCCCGTGCACAAGTTCGGGGTACTAAGGTACCCCTACTTTAGTACACCAACAGAGCCCCGGGCTCGGGCCATACACGGTGCCGAAGCGCTGTTGGGCCAGCCCAAAACAAGGCACGGGCACGCGCGCCTGGGTCCACACAAAATCGGACTCCGTGTCCACCGCGCGTCCTCCCGCAACGCAAGACGCGCCGATTATGTGTCGTGGGAGAGAACGTGGTCAATACTTAACTCCAGGAAATGCGTAACGTTCGCATCCCCTGTTTATAAGCAGAGGAAACGGAACTGTTCCCCCACTTTCGCCACTTGCAGTTCCCTCCTTCGAAAGCTCCGCCATTCCCCTCCGCTTCCTGAGTCGAAAGAGAGCAGCGCGCCGCCGCCCATTGTCGCCACCGCCGCCGTCGCCTCCGCCTTCCCCCACCGCTTCCGCCATGGCTCCGAAGACCGGAAAGGCTGCGAAGACTGAGAAGGCTGCAAAGGCTGCGAAGTCGGCCGAGGCGCTGGAGCCCGAGGCGCTGCGCAAGAAGCGAGTGCTTTTCCTCCCCGAGCTCACCCCGGAGGCGCTGCGGGCGGAGTTCTACCTCTTCTAGTCGACGGAGACACGGGCGCACCCGCGCACGCCGGTGCTTTCCGCTGAGGCTTCCAAATCGAAAAAGTGCCCAGAGGGTACTATTTCTTCCCTGTGTTCTTCTATTGCGGGCTCTGCCCACCTTTTTCCGACTTTCTTTGCGACATCATGAACACCTACGGGTTTCATCTTCTTGATTTCACCCCCAACGCCGCTCGACAATGGCGGTTTTCGCGACACCGCGAGAACTTTGTTGGCATCCTCCCCAATGTTGTTTTTTCATCATTATTTCTCCCTCGGCCGAGAAAGGGAGCCACCGCTGGCGGAATCGCTGGACCTCCCGGATGGGCATGAAGGAGGTGTACTTGACGGGCGAGCTCCGCAGCAAGTGGGACGAGTGGAGGGCGGAGTGGTGCTGGATCTGTGACGCCAATCCGCCGCCATTCACCAAGCTGCGCCAGACCCGGGTGGTGCGTGGCGGCGACTGGAGCGCTCTGTCGCCAGATGACGCCAAGCCGACGATCGCTACATTCGAATCCTCCGGCCAGCATGCCGGACTCACAACAGGCGATTGGCGCGGATTTCCTTCGCCGTCGCATTGCCCCTCTGCAGGAGAGGGGGAGGCCCGCCTGGCTGTTTGGTGGCTCGGCGGATATCATGAGGCTGCGTCCAGGCCTCAATTTCAACTTCACCGTTCTGGAGCTTGACGGGATGCTGAGGGAGATGTTCAAGCATGACCCCAACCATCCAGAATGGTTCCAGTTGCCTCGGGCGCCGCCCCTTGTGCAACAACTCGGTAGCGATCGCATCTGCAGAATGATGCCAGAGTGCGACTCGCACGGGATAAGTGCAAATTGGATAGAGCCCGCCATCGAGGTCGTGCAGCAATTCTTCGATGACTTGGCGGAAGTGGCAGTCAACTCCGACGAAAGCGAAGCTCCTCACCAGGCCACAACCGCCAACGAAGTGGCGACATTGCTAGCAGGGCGAAGAGGCGGCGTACGCTGCCATGGGCGAAGTTTGGCTTCACGCCGGCAGAGGCGGATGCAGCTGAGGCGGCAAGCCTTGCCGCCCGGGAAGATCTTGCCGGAGAATTCGATGGCGAAGGGGAGGCCGAGGTCGGCGAGCGAGCCCACCGAGGGCGCTGAAAGCGCCAGCCGCTCGAGCAACTTGCCGCAGGCGGAGCCCCCGGCGCAGCCCCAATTCCGGCCGAGAAGGCGTCTCCGTCGAGTTGGAGAGCTGGCAGAGGAGCAGGCCGACCAGCAGCCGCGGCGCGTGGGACACGCTCCACTGCGGCAAGTACCATTGCCGCGGGAGGGTCCCAGGCCGCGCCGGCAACTGAGGCGGGGTCTTCCCGGGCCGCCACGCCTGATCCTGCCGCAGCCCTCGGCAAGCGCCGGAGGGAGCCTACTCCTCCGCCACGCCGCGCCGAGAGGGTACCGGAGTTCGACCTCTCCGCGCTGAGCTCCGATGATGATGAAGAGGAGGAGGAGGAGGAGGAGGAGTAAGGCTTTCTTCTTACTGCACTTGTCTTTCTTTGTTGTTGTTTATCTTGTATCTAATTTGCCTCTCCCTGAACTCCTGTTCCTTTTCAGGACTTTGGCCGAGAGGGTGGCGAAGAGGGCCAAGATCCCCGTGGTCGACATCGGGGACGATCCTGCCGTGACGACGGAAGATACGTCTGAGACCACCTTGACGGACCCGATCCGTTCTCCCCGCGGCAGCCCCCAGCACAGCCCCCAGCGTAAGTGCCTGGTTTACTTCCCGTTGTGGGGCGCGCATGGGTGCTTTTCCTTTTGCCGACACCTTGATCGTCGACTCATTTGTATAGGAGCAGAACAAGCCCACCAGGAGCAACCGGAGGCCGACCCGGAGGTGTCGTCGGCTTCGACTACGCCACCAAGGGCCGATTCCCCGATATGGGAGCACTCCCCGGCAAGGAAGGGATCTCCGGCAAGGGGCGGAACCAGTGTGCCCCTAGTGGTGGAGCCCATGATCACAGAGCCCAACACAGGTGACCCTCCTTGTCGGAAACTTTCCCTTGGGTTCTGCTGATCTTCTTTCTCTTCCTTTTAGATATTTGCTTGACTTTTCCTTCTTCTTCCTGTCTTCAGATCCCCCTCTAGGGGACCCGATGGAAACTGAGGCCACCGGCGAGGAGGGCGCACGCGGCAACACTGGGGATGTCACCGCCGATGAGGAAGAGGCCGGTACTGATGAGCCCACTGACGAAGAGGCCGCCAAGGCTGCTGGTGCAGGGGCTGGCGAGGGATCCGGCGGTCGCACTGACGGCCCGGAGGACGCAGGAGCGCAAGGCGCTACACCGACCGCCGACCCCTCCGCCGCTGACGTGGCGCCAGGCTCCGGGGAGCCCCAGCCAGGTGCTTACTTGAAGGCCAGCGAGGGCGTATACATCAAGCTTCCTGGGGGCCGAGCCTGTGGCGCCGGTCGAAGGAGAGGAGTTTGACTTGAAGTACTTGCCTCTGCTGGGCTGGCAAGTGGTTGACGCGCGGCGGCAAAGCAGAAGGGCGAAGTCGGAGGAGGAGCAGATTGCTCGAAGCCGGTGTCACTCTATCACGCGCTCCGCAAGCGAAGCTTGAGTCCCGGAAGCGCTTGTCGCGCAGCGGAGTTGACATAGAAAAACATGCGCAAGAGCTCCGGAACAAGAACCGAGGAGGCCCTCGATCCATTGCAGAGGAGAGGTGCAGCTTGGCGAGGCAAAGGAGGCGTTCATCCTAGAGAAGGCTGAAGCCGAGGAGCAGAGAGGCTCGCCGCCGAGGAGATGTCCAAAGCGGGAAGGTGAGTGACTGAAGAAAGCTAGTCTCGATAGCCACGAGGAGGAGCTCGAGGCACGAGAGCGATCGCTAGCGGACGCTCAAGGAGGCGAAGGACGCAGCCGCAGCCGCCGAGGCCGCCAAGAAGGATTTAGAGGAGAGGGTGGCGCGGCTGGAGGCGGATATGGGAAAGAAGAACGAAGAGCTCGCCGCACTCCAGCGCGAGCGTGAGAAGGACGCACTTGCCCATGGCGATCTGCAAGCTCAACTTGCCGAGAAAATCAAGGAGCTGAACGCCGCCAAGGACTCGAGCGCTGATCTGGAACTGAAGTTGGCCACCTTGGCGGGGACGCTGGACGCCGCCAAGAAGCGAGAGGATGACTTGAGGAAGGAGCTCAAGGGCAACGAGGAGCTGCTGACGAGGGCTGCCGAGACCCAGAACACCTTCAAGACCACGGTGGAGCTCTGGACGGAGGGCCTCGTCAACATTGCCGCGTCCATCGACGAGGAGTTGGCGGAGCTGGACTTGGCGGGCTTCGGGTACTCTACTGAGGAGAATCTCCAGCCCAGCGCCAAGCTCACGCTTTTCTTCAAGGATGTGGTGACGGCTCTCCGGCAGCTCCGGGAAAGGATCCCGAAGCAGCTGGCCAACGAGTCGCGCGCGATCTGCACCAAGGTCCTGGAGAAGGTGTTGGTGAAGATACTCTTTCGCAACCCGAGCGTCGACCTCACCCGTGTCACCAAGAAGCTGCCGGCAGGTGCCGATCTTGAAGAGCTCAAGGCCATCGTCGCACCCATCGTGGACAACATCAACGAAGTTAGGAGGGTCGACGGCGAGCGCGTGGATTAGGCTGCCCTTCTTCTCCCTTTTTCTTGCTGCTGTCGCTACAGTTATGAGAACAATCTAGTCAGTGCCACAATAAGTCATTCTTGTAATATAACTTTATTCTGGGTACCGCTTGCTATGTTATTTCCTTTACTCTGTTACATCCCTTGTATGATTTTACCCTACGCTTTGAGGGGACTTGCCGGCGCAAGCACACTTGCTGAGTGCGGAACATCAGCAGTCCGCTGACGGTGCTGCCTCCGGCAAGAAATCTTGTCGGGACTAGTTGCAGCTCGCTTGTATTGTTGAGCGGACTCGAAAACAAATCAAGGGCGCAACTTAGCCGCGAGTTGATTCCTCCGCACGTGTTCTCCATACAAGGTACCTAACGCTCAAGGAATATAACTTAAAAATTTAAAATTGACTAAGCTCAAACTTTGGCAACTTAGCTTTTACGTCTGCTCGGCGCCCCGGCAAGGCTGGATTCCTTTGAACGACGCCGGTCCATACCTTTATCTTCTCCTCCCCCCCCCCCGGTGAACTTGTGGGCGGAGGAATCCTCTTTTTGAGAAGAAAGAAGAGAAAATAATGATACGGAACCTTAAGGTTCGCTATTGCTTACCGGGGGTAAGTGCTGCACAAATTGTCAGATATATATGCAAAAAAGAAAGATGCATTAAATTTGACAGGTTGTGCGAGGCACATAAACTTTATTTACGCACGGGAATTGCGCCCGGCTTTGTACAAAGGGTTACATGCAACAACGGCAATGCTTGTACAAAAGGTGGTTGCCGGAACGGGCCCAAGAAACGCGCCTTTATGGGTAAAACTTCATAAGATGTTCTATGTTCGAGAGTTGCTCACCGAATGCCATCTTCGGTCTCTGGCATGACGGCGCCGGGCCTAGTGACTCGCTTCACCCGATAAGGGCCTTCCCACTTCGGCGTCAACTTGTTGGAATTCTTGGCGGATTGAACACGCCGAAGAACAAGGTCGCCTTCCTCGAAGCTTCTGGCACTAACTTTGCGGCTATGATAGCGACGCAAAGCTTGCTGGTAGCGAGCAGCTCGCACCGCCGCCTGAAGACGATCTTCCTCGAGGAGCAGCGCGTCATCTTGCGGCAGCTGCTCTTGCTCAAGCTCATCATAAGCAAGCACTCGAGGTGATCCGTATACGAGTTCCGTGAGGAGAACTGCCTCTGCTCCGTAAACAAGAGCAAAGGGTGTCTGGCCAGTGGCTCAATTTGGTGTCGTTCTGATTGACCAAAGAACCACCGGCAGCTGCTCGATCCAATTCCTTCCGCACTTGTGCAGCCTGTCGAAAGTTCTGGTCTTGAGCCCGCAACACTTCAGCGTTTGCCCTCTCCGCTTGACCATTGCTTCTCGGGTGAGCAACGGAAGCGAAGCAGATCTTGGTGCCAAGATCTTGGACGATCGCATGAAGGCGCGGCTCGCGGAATTGTGTGCCATTGTCGGTGATAATCCTGTTAGGGATTCCAAACGGCAAACAATTGACCAAGAACTTGACGATCGATCAGGTTGTCACCTTTCTCACTGGTTCCACTTCCGCAACTTTGTGAACTTGTCGATTGCAACGCATAAGTACTCAAAGCCCCGACAGCTCGCGAAGGGGCCGAGGATGTCGAGCCCTGCATCGAAAATGGCCGGATAAAGGGATTGTTTGGAGAGCTTGAGCTGGTTGATGAATCTGTTTGGAGTGGAACTGGCACGCTTCACACTTGGTTACTTGTGCAGTTGCATCCTGGAGGGCTGTTGGCCAAAAGAAACCTTGCCGGAAAGCTTTGCCGCAAGCGCTCTTGGGCCAATGTGGTGACCACATATGCCTCCATGTATCTCTGCCAACAGCTCTTGTCCTTCTTCCCGGGAAATGCACTTCAATTTCACTCCGTTGAATCTCCTTACATGCAGATGTCATCAACAAACTGGTACATACTTGATTTGCGGCTACTTTCTCTGCTGCTTCTTGTTCCTCGGGAAGTTCTCCTGCTTGCGTGAAATGGACGATCTGATGTGCCCATGCGGAGCTTGTGGCTCGACGGCAAGGACTAAAGGCACAAATGCTGCTGCGGAACATCCGCTTCTACGGCAAGGATCTGGGATCCCGCCGAGCGGATGTTCCCGGCAAGCGTGTCGACATCGCTTGTCGGGAGCGCCCGCTTCAACGTAAACAAACCCTAGGGCTCGTCGGAGCGGAGTGCTCCTCAGCACTTTCTGTGTTGATCCTCGGGATTTTCTTGGCGGCGGTTCTAGGAAGCTCTGACGGAAAGTAGTCGCCAGTGACCAACTTTCTCTTCTTGCTCTGTCCAGTTGGTGGTGTGACGGATGGTCGAGTCAGCTTGAGCACAAAAATCCACGGTTCCATGTGCAATTTAAGTGCGGCACATTTTGACAGGCCGTCTGTAATGTCATTCTGAGCTCTTGGAACATGTTCCATTTGCAGGCCGTCAAAATGCACCTCTAGCTTCCTCACTCCATCAATGTATGCTTCCATCAACGGACTTTGGTAATCTTTGTTGACTTGGCGGACGACAAGCTGTGAGTCACCCCGACAATGAGCTTCCCGATCCCAAGCTCACCGCGATCTCGAGTCCCAAGCAAGCCTTCATACTCGCAGATTGTTTGTTGCTTGCTCCTTGGGAAAGTGCATCCGACCACGACTTGAGGTGCTCTCCGGTGGGGGCGACAGTAGCACGCCCGCACCGGCTCCTTGCAGCGAGAAGGCACCATCAAAGTACATGATCCATTCTTTGCTCGCTTCCTTGACGGGGATGCTCTTCTCTGGAGTTTCTTCATCGGGTGTTGGCGTCCACTCTGCTATGAACTCCGCCAATGCTCGGCTATGAATAGTTGAGGTACTCTCAAACTTGAGGCCAAAGCTTGACAGCCCAAAGGCCCACTCGACAATCCCGCCTGCTTCCGGGTTCGCAAGATCCTCTTCAGGCGGAAAGCGGGTGACAACTGTGATCTCATGCGCTTGAAAGTAATGGTGCAGCTTCCTTGAGGCCATGAGAAGGCCGAAAGCAACTTCGCACACCGTAGTACCTTGATCTAGCCCCTGCGCAAGGGAACCGACAAAAAACCGGGCGCTGCACCATCTTCTTCGCTTTTTCTTCCGGCAACTGCGCAGATCCATCCTTGGCGGATCCAGAACTTGTCGGATCAGGGCTTGCCGGGCCAGAGCTTGTCGGAGAAGCCCCCTGCTTGTCGCTGGACTCGCTTGCCGCGGCCGCTGGCTCATCACCCGCTTCCCTCTCCGCAACTAACGCAGCACTAACCACTTGATTGGTTGCCGCGAGATATAGCAGCAACTTCTCTTGTGGCTTAGGTGCGACAAGTGTTGGGGTAGAGGATAGGTATCTCTTCAAGTCCTACAGCGCAGCCTCCGCTTCCGGAGTCCATTTCATTGGACCTGCCTCTTTCAAAATCTTGAAAAATGGCAGGGCGCGCTCAGCAGACTTAGAGATGAACCTACTGAGAGAAGCAACGCAGCCGGCAAGCTTTCGCACGTCCTTGACTCGCTTCGGTGCTTCGATCTGCTCAATGGCTTTGATTTTGTCGGGATTGGCTTCGATTCCCCTCTGAGATACAAAGAATCCGAGAAGCTTGCCGGAAGGAACTCCAAACACACACTTCTCGGGGTTCAGCTTGAGATTGACCTTGCGCAAATTTGCAAAAGTCTCATCCAAATCTTGGATCAGAGTCTCTCTGTCCTTGCTCTTGACCACTATGTCATCCATGTAGGCTTCTACATTTCTGTGCAGCTGTGGTTCAAAAGCATGGCTGACCACTCTTGCAAATGTTGAACCAGCATTATTTAGTCCGGAAGGCATCCATACGAAGCAGTACGTGCCACATGGAGTAATGAATGCAGTTTTCTCTTCATCCTCTTCTGCCATGAAGACCTGATGATATCCTGAGTATGCATCGAGGAATGAAAGCAGATCACATCCTGCCGTGGAGTCGATAATCCGTCAATGCGCCGCAAGGAAATAGATCCTTGGGACGGGCTTTATTAACATTATTGAAGTCAATACAAAGCCTCCACTTCCCGCTTGCCTTGGCGCACGACTCACCGGATTGGCTAACCACGTTGGATGGAGTACTCCTCGCACCAAGCCCGCTGCTTCCAATTTCTTGATCTCCTCGCAATGAACTCTTGACGCCCATTGCTTGTTTCTGACTCTCGCTTGACGGGCCGCAAGGCGTGAGGACAGACGGCAAGGTGATGCTCAATTACTTCCACAGGAACACCGGGATGTCAGATGGTTGCCATGCAAACACATCGACATTCGCCCGCAGGAAAGCAACGAGCGTGCTTTCCTATTTAGGATCAAGCGTGGCACTGATGGTGAAAGTACCACCAGTGCCGTCCTCCTTGGCGGCCACTTTCTTGGTCTCTGGTGAAGCTGTCTTCGCCTTTTTGCACTTGCCGGTGGAGCTCGATGGTGCGTCCTCGACGGTAGCGCAGCACTCCAAAGAGGTGCGCTTACCGGAGTAGGTATCAGAGCTACTCTTGCCGGACTTGGCCTTCTTCTTCCCCCGGGGAGCTTCAGCGGCAAGTGGTTTGTGCTCTGCTGCGGCTCTTTGCTTCCCCAGAGATCTTGTCGCATGCAGATAAGTGCATCCTTTTTGTCGCCTTGGACAGAAATTACACTTATCGGACCAGGCATCTTGAGCACATTGTAAGCATAGTGCGAGGCTGCCATGAACTTGGCGAGCGCTGGACGGCCGAATATCCCATTGTAAGGCAATGGGAAATCAGCAACGTCGAACGTGACTCTCTCGGTCCTGAAATTCAGCTCACTGCCAAATGTCACTGGCAGTGTTATCTTCCCCTTCGGCTTGCTCCTTCCTGGATTTATTCCTTGAAAGGTACCAATCTCTTCGAGCTCGCTGTCGGGGATCTGGAGCTTGTTGAGCACTGCGGGGGAGATGAGATTCAGGCCGGCCCCGCCATCAACCAACATCTTCGTGACTTTGAGGTTGCGGATAGTTGGTGAGACCAACATCGGCAAGCACCCGACCGCAGTGATGCGGTCAGGGTGGTCCTCAACATCAAAGACGATGGGCGTCTTTGGACCACTTCAGGGCTTGCGCGATTCGACCGATGGCTCGCTGCGCTCACCTCCTGCACTCCATTGTTTGAGCCAGTGACGAGGTGTGCAGAGAAGCACCGCCGTCAACGCACAAAACCTCCGCCGCCTTCAAACTCTTGATCATCAGCCTCATCCTCATCCATCTCATCATCCTCATCTTCTTCTTCGTCCTTGTCGCGGCCCGGGAGGTCTGTCACCTTGCCACCGCTTGGGTTTGCCGTGGCGCCTCACCGGCGGGAAGCTTCTTGCGGATCCCCGCCACCTTTCGGGCCTTCTCCTTGTCGCAGCGCCAGATTGCTTCAGTAGCTCCGCCATCCGCTCAACTTTCTTGCGTGTCCGGAGGTCATGGCCCTTGGTGCGTGGATCTTGCAATATTGCTTGCCGGTGCCATCCTCGCTTGTCGGCGGCTACCACAGCCTCGCCGAGTCATCGGCTTTGGCCTTGTTTGAGCTCGCCTTCGCCGGACTGCTCAACGACTAGCACATCCTTAGCCTTTCTCTTTCGTTGTTCCGCCCCGGTTCTTCCTTGCCGGAGCGGCGTCCTCTTCACTGCCGATCCTTCGCTCCTGCAGTCTCTGCGGGATTTTCCTCCTCCTCAGCCCGTGCACACTTGTCGCCGAGCGAGAGCTCACGACATCTTTGATCTTGCACATTGCCATCTCTCCCTCATCCTGCGGTTACGACGCTCGATGGAACGCGCCGATAACCACAGCAGGGTGGACGTCTGGGATGTTGCGCTGCACCTGGCTGAATCTCTGTATGTACTTGCGCAGGGGTTCTCCCTCCTTCTGGACGAGCAGATGCAAATCGCTCTCCTGGCCATGTGGTTTGTGGCCGCCCGTGAAGGCGCTGACAAACTGATGGCGCAGGTCCGCCCATGAAGAGATGGAGCCGTCCGGCAAGTGCATGAGCCAAGATCTGACGTTGGGCTTGAGCACCAGCGGGAAGTAGTTGGCGAGGATCTTCTCGTCTCGCCCCCCAGCAGCCTGCACCGCGATGCGCTAAGGAACTCTGACGGATGTATCCTGCCATAGTACTTCTCGGGCACGTCTGGCTTGAAGTTCTTGGTACTGGGACACTGGACTTGCCGCAGCTCACGGGTGAATGCGGGCAACCTGCCGCAGACTGGCAAGTCTCTGGTTCCTCGGGCGCATGCATATCGACAGTGGGCCCAGCCGCTGGTTTGATTGACGTCGCGCTTCTCTTCTCGCGCTTCGCGCAGTACGAAGCGTCTTCGTGTCGTCGTTCTTGGAGAACGTGGCGCTGATCGCGCGGTTCGCGGGTCCGACAATGCGAGTGGAGTCGGCGTCGGGGTTGGCCCGCAAGCCGGGCGATCTCGCCGCCAGGCAGGGAGTGCATGGTAGTGGCACCTAAGCGGTCTTGTCGGCGCCGGCTTGCGCGGGCGCTTTGCCGGGCTTCGGCGCGCTTCGGTTGCGCGGGCTTATCGCCGCTAGCGGTTGATGAGGCTATAAATGGTCATCCTCCGCCGCCAATCTTGTGTGGCGCCGAGGGTAATCTAGAAGTAGCTCGGGCTCGCCTCCTCTGCAGATCTTGGGTGGCGGTGGCGGCAAGCAGCGCGAGAACGGACGTGTTTCGGACTCCCAACCGATTGAAGGAGCAACACCCGTCCCGGCGATCAGACTCACTCGCGCCAAAGATGTTGGCGTGCATGCTGGTCTCGAACGTCCCGCGACCCACCAGCTTGGCCTTGCTCCAACGCGAGCACGGTGCTAGGAGCACCGGGGCGTTGTCGACCTTGCACCTCCTGGGAAGGGCGTGGTGTCTGCACGGTTGCCGACGCTTGCGGGGCCTTGTTTTTGGACCTGGTGACGACGTGAGTCCCACCGTCGGTGCCCGCTCCTCCGCCGGTGTCCACTCCACCGCCCGTTTGCTCCCGCGGCGGCGGTAGAATCGATGTAGACGGAGCGGCCACCTCCGAGGGCTTCTTCTTCGGTGGCATGTCGATGAAGATGCTGATGTAGCGCGCGCAGAGACCGGATCAGGTTCGCACGACCTCGACGCCCCCTACCTGGCGCGCCAAAGATGTCGATGAAGGGAACGAGCACCTATGGGGCAGAGGGCCCTTCTGGTCCGGCAGGGGGGCGAGGGGCGCACGAAGAGCAGATCGAGGTCAAACACGCGAGGGAAACGGGATTTTTACCCAGCTTCGGAGATCTCCGGAGAGATAAAACTCCTACTGCTGCTTTGTGTTTGTATTTGCTCTTATCTGAGAGCGTGGGATGGTGTGGTGTTGAATCTCCGAATTGTGGAACCCCTTCTACGTGCGCATGGGCCTCCCTTTTATAGTCCAAAGGGGGTCACCGACAGGTGGCAGCGTAGGAAGAGGGGGTAAAAGAGTAAAAACGCAGGTTCGTACAACGGTGTCCAACAGTGTCCCTACCTAACTCGACGGCGGGGGACAAAGGCATTTAATGCCCGTCCGGTCGACCCAACAAAGGCAAGGAAACGATCGTTAGGTGCGCCATCGATCGCCACGATGGCCTCCTTGTCACTCCGCTTGCCACCTCGCACCGCATGGCTGCACAACAAGGCCGCCACGTGCTCTGGGATGGCCCAGGGTGACACGCCATTGATGCGCTGGAGCTTGGGTGCAGGGTGGCAGCCTTGCCACGGCAGCGCCCGCCACAGCCCTTCTTTCGTCGTCGCCGCAAGCTTGCTTGTCGCTGGCCTTGCCGGACGTCTTGGGCGTCGCGGCAAGTCTTTTGAAGCGCTTTGGTTGGCCTTCCGCAAGCTCCTCTTCTTTGTCATTATGTACTTCCCGGCAAGCTCATCTTGCCGGGGCTTCGTCTACTTGGTTGACGCTTTGTTCTTGAATGGCGGTAAGTGGAAATGACAGAGGGTCTTGGCGGACGCTCGTGAAGCCTTTGTTGGGTGTCAGAATCGCCTGCAGACAAGTTCGGGGTACTAAGGTACCCCTACTTTAGTACACCGACAGCTGAGAATTGCATTCTCTCGCATAATGACCTCTTCCCTTACAACGACGACAAATAATATCACTTGTGTGCCCTGTTGATGCCATGGAAGAATAAGGGCTTTGTGTAGGCCCGACAGTGCGCTCTTGGCGAGATAGTGGAGGTTGTGCCCCTTTCTTGTATCACGGTCGGAGGTAGCACCGATGGAGTCTTTGGTGTAGTGGAAGTAGAGGATGCACGCGGTGTCCATGATGAAAGTCGACTGCGAGAAAAGTTAGTTCGCGCCAATGCTTGTCGATCCTCAAGACTTCACGCTCACTTTACAAGCAAGATGGAATAAACGAGTGATATTAGTATACTCCTTATACTCTAGAATGGTCTCAATCTCTATTTAATCCACCTATAAAATGTGCAAGCATAACTTCATTCTCCTCAACTATACCACATCTAATCATGCCAGTTTGTAGTTCTTGATAATATTCTTCTATAGAATTTTTACCTTGTCTTAAACGCTGCAATTTTTGAAGCAATTCACGTTCATAATATGGTGGAACCCAACGAGTACGCATAGAAGTTTTGAAAGCAGCCCAAGTAGTTGAATAGGATATAATCTACAATGTTCGCACCACCATACACATGCAAAACTAGTGAAAGCACAAATAGCAAAGAAGAACCCGTCTCTCCTCGGGATATTTTAAACATGTAAAACGTTGTTCGGTTTCTAACTCCCAAGTAAGATATATATCAGAACATATCTACCCTCAAATGGTGGAATATTCAATTTCAGTTTCGAATATGGTCATTATCTCGCACTGAGGTGGTAGTGCACGCCACCGTTATGTAATATATACCTTAGGTCGACCTGCTGGTGGTGGTGCTGGTGGCTACACGTAGTTCTGATTTTGATCAACCTCATCCTCATAATATTCCTCCACCTCTGCAGTAATAGCAGGAGCTACAGAAGCACCAACAGCAGTAGCAGCAGCACCAGAATTTTGTCCTGGCTCAACAGGAACACGCTGTGCTCGTCCATAGTGATTCGGAAGGGGGCGTTGTTGTAGTTGTTGTTGTTGCAAAGGTGCGATAGGTGCAGCCGGCGGTGGTTGTGGAAAACGCGCGAGCAATTCATTAAACTTGCTATCAAGCTTTGTTTCGAACGTCTTCTCAATGCCATCTATCTTCTCCATGGCCTCGTCAAATCTGTTTAGCACATCTTGCACCTGTCCACTCATCATTTGCTTAAATTTATCATGTAGCTGTTTGTTCGTCAGGTTCTCCCAATCAGTCTCATCGGCTTGTGATCCTACCATGGTTAGCAGCAAATAGAAACACACAAGAATATGATCCTACAGACTACTAAGAAGTGGTGGTGGTGTATCACAAACCCGTGAAGCAAATCTCAAATTCTACCAGTTCTTACCCATCGGCGGTGATCGGCAACCGTTGTAGTCAAAACTCTCAAAGCTTGATAGAGTGATTACGGGGAGAGTCAAACGCACGACATAGATGTATGTGGAGCTGGGAAGGCTTATAATATGGTAGCAAAAAGGGTCAGCAATAATCAATTCAGAGATGCAAAGTTGAATAAACGCTCAACGACGGTACTGCGCTGGTCCTAGGCTAGATTGTGCTAGAGACGCGAGACTAGAACACTAACAAAATCACAACGTTGCACGGAAACAAGGAAGAAGCACACTCTGATTTTTTTTCGCTCTTTTTTTTGCGCTCCTCTTTTTTTTGCCGAAAATCACTATAATGGCGAGTGTCTCAAACCTCTTCCCAAGTCAAGAGAACAGGATAGGCAAGAAATTTTTTGACCAATTTTTTTGATCGCCTCGACCCAAAAACTGAAACGGGTCAAAAAACTTTCTATAACGATTTAATCGTCTCAATACGCTTAGAAACACCTAAAAATAGGATAGCCAGAATTTTTTTGTCCAGTGCATTTTTGGAAAATTTTGGGCCTAAACGGAGGGTGGTTTCCCTTCATTTGTAAGCAAAACAAATGTATCCAATTTAGGCAGCATCATATTCTCATGAACATTAGAATCATTACCAAGAAACGAAAGTACCTGATAATTTAATTGGCGGGCGCGTGCTCTAGTAATTGGTCCAGTATATGTAGCAGCAGGGGTTGTGGGTGTAACAATGGTATTGATGTCCTCATCATCCTCCCCTTCTTGAAATGAAGTCGTCCTCGATGGAAGCTCATACTCCTCACCCAAATAAGGCTTCAAATCTGGAATGTTAAAAGTGGGACTAACCCCAAAATCTGCAGGCAGTTCAAGTTTATATGCATTATCATTTTTTTTGGAAACCAACCTCTTCTACGGACGGCAAAAGATTGCTGGAATCCGAAACCTACTCAGACAAGGAAACACAAATCGGAAATTAGATGGATCTCGAAAACAAACCTAATATGCAAGGAACTTGGATTGGTGGTGGATATATGGTGGTGGTATATGGCAGCGGTGGTGGTATATGGCAGCGGTGGTAGTATATGGATATGGATCGGTGGTGGTATATGGATACGGATTGGTGGTGGTATATGGATACGGATTCGGATCGGTGGTGGTAGGTGGCAAGGGCGATGATGATGGTGCGGTGGAGGCGTGACAACTTATGACCAGAACTCAAAACTCTAAAAGACTAGAAGCTAAGACCAGCAACTAGACACGATGATGCAACCGCAATTTCAACAAAGCAAAACCCTAAAAAGATTATGCAAAGGCTCTGATTGGTTCGGATATGATGAACTAACCCTAATTTTTATTTGTGGCTTTTCGTGGACTGTAGGTATGAAGAACAGACTCGATCTAAACTACGAAAAACTATAAAATCTCACCGAGCAACCTGGAAATCTGATACCACTTGATAGAGGCAAAGGTGTCCCGTCTTTCGATGAGATGATGGATATCGCTTTGGTGGAAGTCGACTTTGACGATCCGACTACGAATGTGCGAGGACATCGCGCCTTAGCAATCGCTAAACCAACTCCGAGAGGTTATTGACCACGCCGGAGCACGATCAACCTGACCACGAGGGTCTGTTTCCTGCGAGCAAATGAAGAACAAGCAAGAAACTGAGATTGCAATCTGGATATTGCGAAAATAAGATGAAAGCTTTATTGATCAAGGTGGGGTTCTGTGACGCCTTTGTCTGGTCGTTGAACACAAACGAAGTATGCGAAGTTGCAGCTATGGCGAACTTTAATATAAACAAAACCCCAAGTCTAAACGGTGCCCTAAGGGCTGTATATATGGAGGAAGAGGGGGGGGGATTTTGTGGCCCTTGGTGGAGGGGTCCGAAATCAACCCTATCTCTTGTTTCCCCACACATACAGACTCTAAAAATAGCCTATACTTATGTATTTCGAAATTACATGGGCCTGGCCCAATGATAAGGTGATGCAGCACCTAGAATAGCCTCGGGACGAAATTTATGAAGTGGCATCTTGTATATTTCGTCCAAGGCTTCATGCACCGATTATGGTGGCTTCAAAGTCCTGAAATCATCACTTGTAACTCCGTTCTTGTTCCCCTTGCGCATGCCATCATCTCCATGCTTGTTCTTGCTCCAATGTCCATCCTTCTCCAAGCTAGGCCCTTCATTTGTAAGCAAAACAAATGTATCCAATTTAGGCATCATCATATTCTCATGAACATTAGAATCATTACCAAGAAATGAAAGTACCTGATAATTTAATTGGTGGGCGCGTGCTCTAGTAATTGGTCCAGTATATGTAACAGGAGGGGCTGTGGGTGTAACAATGGTATTGATGTCCTCATCAACTTCTGTTCACCTTACTTGTGCACGGACAATCACAACCACCCCTACAACAAGGCATGGCGAGGCAGAGGAAGACAGGAGAAGGCAAGACAAGAACAAAGAACATCAAGATAGGTTCTCAGAATAGAAAGCAGCAAGAGGCAAGCAGGGCCACGCCCGGCAACAAGCCTCGCCGAGGTGACCTGCGAGGCCCCCGGCAAGCCCCTTGCCGGGGCAGCTTGCGAAGGGACCGACAGGGCCACCACCCTTGGGGTTGAGAGCTGTGACACCATCGACAATATTAAAGACCAAGATTTGAAGAGCACATGCCTGGTATCATGCGGCTCCTCACGAAGATCAACGACCCACGAGTCCACGTGGGATCAAATGATGAAGACCCCCGGTAAGATCCTTGCCGGGGACAAGTCCAAGGCCCCCGACAAGCCTTGCCGGGGATGATCGCTAGGCCGCGTCCAGGCCCGTGCTCGGCGGGATTCTAACACCTCACCACCTCTCCAACGCAGCGATAAGAATGCCAACGAAGCAGACGCCTGCGTGGCGGCATGCAGATCTTCGTGGAACCCTACCACTTTGCCAACACAGCAGCTGGTTGGCCAACGTGGCGCTGCGTACCTCGTCGACAAGGATGCGTGGCAAGGCGAGGGGAAGCGGCGAAGGACGGGATGGCCTCTGTTGTCGTCCGCAATAAAGCGAGAGGACATGTAGGCAACGCATTAAATGTGTTTGTCCTATGTTGATCGAGCGATAAGCTCGTATCACTGTAGCTTGCCACCTCCTGTGTGCCACTGTGGCAACCCCTTTGTGTATAAAAGGAGGCCCGAGGCACACAGAGAGAGGATTCAGACTTTTGGACAAAGCATGCATCATAGCTAGTTCAAAAGCTCAAGAACACTCATATAACCAGATAAAGCAGGACTAGGGTATTATGCATCTTCGCGGCCTGAACCTGGACAAAAATCCTCTATGTGCTAATGACTTGACCTGCTCTTCGTGCAACTAATCCTCCGCCGAACATAGAAGGGATCCTGTGACCCCATAGTTGGTCGGTTTCCCCGACACAGAGAATACCTTGCTGAAAACCACTTGTCATTTCCTTCTGCTCCTCGTTGGGTTCAAGACTCTTACTTATCGAAAGGACTACAATTGATCCCCTATATTTGTGGGTCATCAAGGCATAACCTTTTCCTCAAAATCTTGAGTCCTTCCATCATGGTAAGGTTCTTCTGAGACTGGGTCTTCGCATCTGGCAGGTATGTCGCCAATTCTAAAAAACTATTGAAATCTCATGGTGGTCAACCATTTATGGTTTATCCTATAGAAAATGAGTGTGGGTTAAATTTACCGTATATACTACAATTGGCAATGTTGCTCGTACGGGGTTCCATTGTCCTACCATTATATGGTTTGAACAAGGTTTTGATATCGTTGCCCCTCTACTATGGGTAAGTCACTCGGATTTACCATTCCAAATAGCAAGAGTGAATGACAAGAGTAAGTCGGTATGCTGATCAATCCACTCCACACCCAAATAATTACTCTATATAAGGTTTAGCTAATCCCACACTTCTAACACTCAGGCATTCTCATAAGCATTGCAGAATTTCTCTTGTCCTCGATCTGGGTACGGGTAAGTCCATTGGTTCTGCAAGCTAAACAAAACATCTATCACTTCTTCACCACTCTCGGGTTTTGCATATCCTACTAAGAAACATTTACTAATGAATCATAACTTCTTTCAAATTTCTTCCTTCAATAAGGTTATGTCCACTCCTTATCAAATCCTGGTCCTGTGGGTTATGGACCCACTTCAGTTCTCATCCTTGGTGTTGCTATTGTTTCATATTTCAGCATTACACCTCCTTTCAACTATTACTCCATTCCTTTATACTCTTGGGGTAACCTTCATATTAAAATAAAAATCAAACTTATTCTATCCAAACTCTACTCAGTGGAATACACTTTTCCTTTCCATTAATTAGGTGTTCTTACCGGGTACTGATTACGTCTCCAATGTATCTATAATTTTTTATTGTTCCATGCTATTAAAGTATCAATCATGGATGTTTATACTCATTTACTAGCAACTTTATATCATTTTTGGGAGTAACCTATTGACATAGTGCCAGGTGTCAGTTGCTGTTTTTTGCTTGTTTTTTACTTCGCAGAAAATTAATACCAAATGGAGTCCAAATGCCACGAAACTTTTTGGAGATTTTTTTTGTGCCTAGAAGACACCCAGGAGGCCAAGGAAGTGCACTAGAGGAGGCCCGTGGGGCCCACTAGGCACCAGGGCGTGCTAGAGGCCCCAGGCGTGCCCTGGTGGATAGTTGGGCCCACAGGAAACTTCTCCTTCGACCTTCAGCTCTATAAATACTCTAAAATCTCAAAACCCTAAGGGAGTCGACGAAACACTTTTCCAGCTGCCGCAAGTTCCAGAACCACGAGATCCAATCTAGAGGCCTTTTCCAGCACTCTCCCGGAGGGGTCAACGATCACGGAGGGGTTCTTCATCATCCTTGTCGCCCCTCCGATGATGTGTGAGTAGTTTACCACAGACCTACGGGTCCGTAGGTATTAGCTAGATGGTTTCTTCTCTCTTTTTGATCTTCAGTACCATGTTCTCCTCGATGTTCTTGGAGATCTATTTGATGTACTCACTTTTGCAGTGTGTTTGTTGGGATCCAATGAATTGTGAGTTTATGATCCGATCTATCCATGAATATTATTTTAGTCTTTGGTGAAGTCTTTTATGCATGATTTTTATAGCCTCATATTTCTTCTTCGAAACTTTGGTTTGGTTTGGCCAACTATCTATTTTTCTTACAATGGGAAGAGTGGGTTCGATCTTGTGGTGCTCAATCTCAGTGACAGAAAGAGACATAACACAGTGTATCATTGCTATTAAGGATAACAAGATGGGGTCTATTCCTACTTGAATAGATCTTGTCTACATCATGTCATCGTTCTTATTGCATTACTCCGTTTTTTCATGAACTTAAGACACCAGATGCATGTTGGATAGCGGTCGATGTGTGGAGTAATAATAGTAGATGCAGGCAGGAGTCGGTCTACTAATCTTGGACATGATGCCTATATGCATGATCATCACCTTGGATATCGTCATAATTATTTGCTTTTCTATTAATTGCCCAACAGTAGTATGTTTACCCATCATATGCTATTTTCTCGAGAGAAGTCTCTAGTGAAATCTATGGCCCTGGGTCTATTTCCTATCATATTAAAACCAAAATATACCTTGTTGCACTTTTTTTTATTTTGTGTTTTAGTTACATCTATTTATCAAATCTCATAATATTTAATATATCTCAATAGCGAGGAGGGATTGACAACCCCTCTTACGTGTTGGGTTGCAAGTTTTTGTGGTTTATGTGCATGTGTTGTTTACATCGTGTTGCTTGGTTCTCCTACTGGATTGATAAGTTTCATAACTGAGGGAAATACTTACCTTTGTTGTGCTCCATCCTCCTATCCTCTTTGGGGAATTAGCCACGCATATACAAGCAATCAGGAAGAATTTATGGTGCCGTTGCTGGGGAGGATCAAGTCAAGATAGTCTCCCGTCAACTTGCCAATTTCTGGCACTGTTGCTGGGGAGACATCATTAACATCTATCAGGTTTCTACGCACAAACTCTCATCTCCTTGCAATTACTTTATTTGCCATTTGCCTCTCGTTTTCATCTCCCCCACTTCTAAAACCTTTTTGCAAAAATACAAGAATATTTTCCGTTTGCCTTTTTCTGGTTCGATCTTTTTGTTTGCTTGTGTTCTTGTTTGCATAGTCATGATGTCTCAACAAAATACCAAATTGTGTGATTTTATTAGTACTCTGATTGCTCCTCCTACCGCTAGTGCAAAATCTTATGATATTAATGTCGCTTTGTTGAATCTTGTTATGAAAGAGAAATTTTCAGGTAATCTTAATGTGGATGTCGCGTCCCATCTAAACACTTTTGTAGAATTGTGTGATATGCAAAAGAAAAAAAGATGTGGACAATCAAATTGTGAAATTAAAATTGTTTCCTTCCTCTTTGCAGGATCGTGCAAAAAATTAATATTCATCTTTGCCTCGTAATAGTATCGATTCATGTGACAAGTGCAAAGATGCTTTTATCACAAGTATTTTCCTCCCGCAAAAATTATTTCCCTTAGAAATAAAATCATGAATTGTAAGCAACGTGAGCATGAAATGTCGCCCAATCTTGGGAAACGATGAAGTTGATGATAAGAAATTGCCCTACTCATGGTTTAAATCTGTGGATGATCATACAAAATTTTTATGCGGGATTGAATTTTATTTCTAGAAATCTTTTAGATTCCACCGCGGGTGGTACTTTTATGGAAATTACTATGGGTGAAGCCACTAAATTGCTTGATAATATTATGGCTAATTATTCACAATGGCATATCGAAAGAGCACCCACTAGTAAAAAAATTAATTCTGTTGAAGAAATTAGTACTTTGAGTGAAAGAGTTAATACACTTATGAAATTGGTTGGTAGTAAAAATGATCCTCTTGATCTTAATGATGTGCCTTTGTCTACTTTGATTGAGCAAAATAGTGATCCCCTAGATTTGAATTTTGTCTCGTGAAACAATTTTAATAACAATGCTTATAGAGATAATTTTAATCCTAGGACTCTTCCTGGAAATTCCTATAATAATTATGGCAATTCCTATGGTAATTATTCTAATAATAATAATAGGATCTTGAAAGCAATATGAACGAAATTATCCATGCTCAAAAAGTTTCCGCCACTACCATAGAAGAAAAATTGAGTAAACTTGATGATATGTGTAAGAAAATTGATAAAGTTACACATGATGTGGAAAATCTCAAGATTAAATTGTTTCCACCCAAAGTTGATGTAAATGAACCAATTAAATCTTTACATGTTTCTAGGGATGAAAGTAAGAAAAGAACCGCTATGCTTAGAGATAAAAGAGAATTTTTAGAAAGAGCGGTTTCGCCCGATTGCTTTCATTGTAATGTTGAAGATGTCAAGATTATTGGTATTTCTTCTATTGATTCCTTGTTTACTAATATTAAAATTGATGATAAGAGGACTTAGTAAAATTCAACTTTAGCTAGAAGTCGTCCTCATAATTCGGAGGGTGAAAATATTGTTGAAAAATTTGATAAAGTGGGTTTGGAGAGGTAAAAACCTTAACTGGTGATGTGCCCACTCTTTTGGATTACAATGGCTTAAATTATGATAGTTGCTATTTGATTGAATGTATTTCTTTGTTACAATCCATGATAAATTCACCCAATGCTTATGAGCAAAATAAAGCTTTTAAATAACATATTGTAGAAGCAATGATGAAAGCTTTAGAAGAAAAGTTAGAATTAGAGATTTCAATTCCTAGAAAATTATATGATGAATGGGAACCCACCATTAAAGGCAAGATAAAAAATTATGAGTGCAATGTTTTATGTCATTTGGGTGCTAGTGTTTCCACAATTCCGAAATCTCTATGTGATGTTGTTGGTTTTACCAATATTGAAGAGTGTTCTCTTAATTTGCACTTGGCGCATTCTACTATTAAAAAGCCTTTAGGAAGAATTAATGATGTTCTTATTCTTGCAAGTAGGAATTATGTGCCCATAGATTTTATTGTTCTTGATATTGATTGCAATTCGTCTTGTCCCATCATACTCGGTAGACCGTTTTTACGAACTATAGGTACCGTGATTGATATGAAAGAGGGGAATATAAAATTTCAGTTTCCATTAAGAAAGGGTATGGATCACTTACCTAGGACTAGAATAAAGCCACCATATGAATAAATCCTGACGGCATCCAATGGATCAAAATCCAAAGAAGACAATACTTGAATCTATGCATTATGCCTAGCTAGGGGCGTAAAACAATAGTGCTTGTTGGGAGGCAACCCAATAGTTACCTTTGAAATTTTTTATTTTCTTTCTGTTCTTCAATAAGTATGCAATTACACTTCTGTTATGATTTTCTTTCTGTTTTTATGAACTATAGGTACCTGAAGTTGACCTAATGAAAAAAACCGATCTAAATAACCTGTTATTTTCTACAAGAGAAGCAAAAGAGTACAAAGCGAGGGAGCGTGCGTGCGCGTACAGGGGGCGGGGCATCAGCGTGGGGCGGCGATTCCGGCGAGCTTCAGCGGCAGTGGAGGAGTGGGTCAGGTGCATCCCGGAGTGGGGCTTCGCGTGGTGTTGGAGTTGGTCGTCGGGAACGCCGGTGTCGAGCGAGGCGAGCTTGTTTCTCCGGTGAACTCCCGTGCTCTAGTGTCGGCGTACGAGCTTGAAGTAGCTCTCTGGCATGGAGAAGAAGCAAAGGAAAGATGTCGCATAGATTGATAGAGGCAAAGGTGTCCCGTCTTTCCATGAGATGATGGATATTGCTTTGGTGGAAATCTACTTTGACGATCCGACTACGAACGTGCGAGGAGGTCGCGCCTTAGCAATCGCTAAACCAACTCCGAGAGGTTATTGACCACACCGGAGCACGATCAACCGGACAACAAGGGTCTGTTTCCCGCGAGCAAACGAAGAACAAGCAAGAAACTGAGATTGGAATCTGGATATTGCGAATATAAGATGAAAGCTTTATTGATCAAGGTGGGGTTCTGTGACGCCTTTGTCTGGTCGTTGAACACAAACAAAGTACGCGAAGTTGCAGCTATGGCGAACTTTTAATCTAAACAAAACCCAAAGTCTAAACGGTGCCCTAAGGGCTGTATATATGGAGGAAGAGGGGGTGAATTTCGTGGCCCTTGGTGGAGGGGTCCGAAACTAACCCTATCTCTTGTTTGCCCACACATACGGACTTTAAAAATAGCCTATACTTATGTATTTCAAAATTACATGGGCCTGGCCCAATAATAAGGTGACGCAGCACCTAGAATAGCCTCTGGACGAAATTTATGAACTGGCATCTTGTATATTTCGTCCAAGGCTTCATGCACTCATTATGGTGGCTTCAAAGTCCTGAAATCATCACTTGTAACTCCGTTCTTGTTCCCCTTGCGCATGCCATCATCTCCATGCTTGTTCTTGCTCCAATGTTCATCCTTCTCCAAGCTAGGACCTTCATTTGTAAGCAAAACAAATGTATCCAATTTAGGCAGCATCATATTCTCATGAATATTAGAGTCATTACCAAGAAACGAAAGTACCTGATAATTTAATTGGCGTGCGCGAGCTCTAGTAATTGGTCCAGTATATGTAGCAGTAGGGGCTGTGGGTGTAACAATGGTATTGATGTCCTCATCATAGATGCACATTGATGAGAGACTTGGATTGGTAAAAGAAGATGGTCGGCTTACCGGCGTCGAGAACGTCCGGTGAACTCCGTGAATTCCGGCGAGATCCAACTCAAAAGCGTGGGTGTTTCAGGATGGTTTGGGCGAAACTTTTCAGGGGAATCGGTCAAGGAGGTTCTAGGGTATATATAGGACGAAGTCTTGGGCGAGGGGGGAAGCTGGGGACCGAATCCCCGAATAAACATACGTGGAGGCGTGCATGGGAAAGGTTGTGCCTTCCTGGAGGAAGAAGGGAGCGCTGGCCATGGGCCAAATTCGCTCGTGGGATGGGCCTGGTGCGGCAAGTCAAGTGGGTCGGCCTGATAGGGGAGAGAAAGAGAGGGAGCTGGGCCCGGTGACTTGGGCCAAAAACAAACTGTTTTTTTAAACAGATAAAAGAAAACTAAAATACAGAGAAATAAATAAAAATTGTATGTAGACATATTATATATCAAAATGTTCAGAAAAAGAAATCCGAAAACATGTACATATTTTCAAGACCAAATAAAATACTTTAAAAAACCTTTTTTGCAATAACTCCAAAATGAAATAGAATTTGAGTATCAAATAAATTTTCAAATAAAGTTTCTGATTTTTGGAGTGTCATATTAGTCCTCTCATATTATTGTTTTATCAGAGAATTTTTCGGGCAAGCTTCGAACTAAAAATTAAATACGAATTCAGGTAGCAAATTTTGGAATGTCTTTTATTCCCTCTCATTTGGATTTTTTTCACAAAGTTCCAAATTCCACTCACTTTCAACAAAACAATCAAGCATTCAATCAAACAAACAAACATAATTATATATTTAATATGAGATTCCAAAATTTAGAATTGGGATGTTACGAACTACCACCCTTAAAATGGATCTCGTTCTCGAGATTCGAAGAGGCTAGAAAGAAGGTTAGGATTGGGGGGTCTTCTTGAAAATCCATCGATCATCACAAAGATCGGGGTGTTACCACCCTTAAAAGCAAGGTTACATCTCCATTAATACTCATGTACTCTAGATGTTGTGGGTCTTCTCATATTCTCTAGAATAACTCCTTCACTGAGGCTCTTCCGGTAGGGGTATAACCTTTTCTCAAAATCATGTGTCCTTCAATCATGGTAAGGTTCTTCCGAGCCTGGGTCTTCTCAGTTGACGGGTCTGTCGCCAATACTAAAGAATTATCAAAAATCTCATGATGGTCAACAATTAATGGTTTCTCCTATAGGAAAGGGTTTGGGTTGAATCCCACTGTATATCCTATGGTTGGCAACGGTTGCTAGTAAATGGATCAATTGTCCTACCATTCTAAGGTTTAAACACAGGTTTTGACATCGTCGTCTCTCTTCTATGGGTAAGTTACTTTGGATTTACCATCCCAAATAGCAAGAGTGAATGTCAATAGTAAGTCGGTACGGTGATCAATCCATTCCACACCCAGATCTTTACCCTCGGTAAGGTTTAGCGAATCTCGCATTTCTAACACTCGGGCATTCTCACAAGCATTGCAGAATTTCTCTTGTCCTTGAACTGGGTTCGAGCAAATCCATGGGTTTCGCAAGCTGAACCAAACATCTATCGTTTCTTCCCAACACTCAGGTTTTCGTATTCTCCTAAGAAACATCTACTGATCAAATCATAGCTTCTTCCAATATTTCTTCTTCCATGGAGTTCTTGATCCTTATTAATTTCATTGGCCAGTGGGTTATGGACCCACTTCAACACTAGTATAACTTTAACTCCTCCTTGGAGTTATTATTTTTCCCTATTCCATTATTACACCACCTTTAAATCCAATAGTACTTCATTTCTTCATACCATCATATCAAAGATAAAACTCCAACTCATTTTGTCCAAACTTCACTCTGCGGAATACATTTTTCCTCTCCATGGGTCAAGTGTTCTCAGAGGGTACTACCACCCCTAAAATGAAATGCACAATTTCATCCATAGACCATATTTCTCATATCCTCAAAAATGGTCAACATCTGTGTTTGTAAAGTAATAACTCATAAAACTCAACATATGAAATCATGACACATCAATTTTATTGATTCAGGAATCCATTACAATCTCCAAGACATCCATTACATAACTCACCTCATTATACTCATTAAAATAAATTTTCTTCCTACTACACTTACTACCAATATCAAAATTCCAACTACTCAGCTCCAACTTTCCTCTTGTCAAGACATTTAGTAGCATAATGTCCTGCTTTCCTGCAATGAAAACAAATAACTTTCGATAAGTCTTTGGGCTTCTTGGGGATGTTGTCTGCCTTTTGGGTTCTTGGCTTCTTCTCTGGACATTTATCAGCGTAATGATCTAAATCCTTGCACCTGTAAAAAGTGATATGACTCAGGTCCTTCTCTGTAGAAATTGGGTTATTCTGGTGATGCCTTTGTTTTCTCTTCCTGGATTTCTCCGTAATGATCAGAGCTTCTATTCCTGAGGTTCAAACTTCACTTCTGCTGTCGGGAATTCTCCCAGATACTCTTGGCTTTCATTCGTGCAATACTGTGAAAAATGTCCTTCTTTTCCACATGAATAGCAGCTTGGGCGAAAAAACTGTTTAGGCCTTCTCCATCGAGGTCTTCAACATCTTCCTTCATCGCAGGTTCTTCTGAATTTTCCTTGAGGGCTTCTTTCTGTTGCTTGGTAATTTCTTGTAACTTCGGATAAAGGTGGCACTGAGCAGGGTAGTGTGTAGTTCCTTCACACAGGAAACAAGTAACCTGCCCAATCGGGCATTCTTCGGCTGGGTGATTTTCTCATAATGAGGGCATCCATCCTTGTGTTCTTCCTGGGTGTGTCCTATTTCTCCGAAAATCTTGCAGGCACAAGGTTTCTTCTTCGGGTTATCATACTGCTTCTGAATAAGACAGGATCTCAACACAATCTTCTTGAATTCCTCCCTAGTTTTTGCTCCATTGCATCCTTGTATGGCTTGATGCATTTTCCACCAGGTTGTAGCACTCTCGGTAAAATACTGAAGAGCGTATTGCACCTCATACTTTCTTGCAATCAATTTTTTCCCCAAAGTGATTCTCCATGTTTTGAATCCATAGCTCTGCCTCCAACTGAATCATCGATCCAGAGAATACCAGTACAACTTCATTCATCATCTATGGGGTCCAAAGGTTTTGGGATGAGCTATAAGAGAAGAATGGATGGATATACACACAATACAGACAATTTGAAGAAATGGGTTTTTATTTTGTGGTTGTCGAAAAAAAACATCAAACAATGACAGCTCGCAAATCATCGCATCTAACATAAGTATATGACATGGATTTGATCTTATAAAGGTCAAATAAGTAGTGGAATTCTCTAGGGTCTTTGATTTCTTTGAGTCTTTAGAGTCTTCAACAGTTGTAGCTTCTTTCTAGTGTAATCCTCTTTACTCTGAAGAGACAATCAGTTGTCCGATATCTTATCCTTCTTGGAGAGGCTTTAGTTGATCCTCTGTGTGGTCAAAAAGGAAAGGGTGTTTTCTAACTATTTGAGGTCAGTGAAACTATTTGATAAAATTTGAAAAGATGAGAAGTAATGGCCTTATTGAAAAGGAAATTTTTAGAGCTATCATGTCCTAGGGCTTTCCGATTTCTAGGGTCACGTCCTATAGTCAACATGTGCTCTGATACCATATCTGTAGCGACCCGACCTCAAACGGTCAAGCCTCTGTGTATCTGTGCCATCCCCGGATCAATATGCTGGCACACACAGTATGTCAATGTATATATCAACGTGCAATTACATGTATAAATAACGTAAAACTGATATATATATACCTCATAAGTCTCAGCAGAAACGGACAAACGGGTGTGGAGTCGCATCCACGCCATCGATAAGTTCAGTGTAGATTGTAACCCAACAACGAAACTCACTCGTCATAGAAATAATCATGCAACATGATACGTTGCAACCGTGTAGGTCAGTACATTGAATGTACCAGCAAGATCACAAATAAGAGAAAGAAGATGATAAAACTATTCTATATATAGTATGACTTTGTGGCTTTGTGTCTGAGTTTTTTTTTTTGCGTAAAAGCTGGTTTTATTTTCCCTACATAAAAGGAATGTCAGTAGTCTTCGCTACAGAGGTATCTACTATGACATGGTTCCGCCAACCGATGTATCATAGCCCAAATCATCATAAGTTGCCCACAATTATGTTATCAGTCCGGTGTTGAGAGTTCTGAGATAGATCCAAGTCCAGAGGGTCAAATTGTCCATAACCGGGGACACGGCTAATTGATTAGGGTTTAACCCTCTGTAGAGGTTTGTACACTTTACCCGCAAGATTTTATCCCTCCCTTCCATCCTCGCGCTTCAGATCGTCTGAGAACAGGACGATCAAAACATGGTCTTTCTAAGAGTTCCTCTGACCAATGTCCGGTGCCCATCCAATCATAATGTAGTTATACATCTGCTGGCACCGTCCCAACTAGAGTCACTGCTAGGGTCAACCAAGCCAGAGCCCATAGTGACTTGCGGTTGCACAGGTAAGCTTCCGGGCATGAAGTATTCTTCTGTCTCTTTGAGCCTGGGTGGAGCTTTCCGCATGATATCACGATGCTTCTCTAGAATCACTGAGTACTGGGCGCACCATGTACCCTTCTTAACCGTTCTCCACCCAGAGGTATATTGAATTCTTTTCTCGAGTCTTGAAGTCCCGAGGCCTTGAAGATGTCGTCCTTGCAGATGCCATCATGGAGTTGTCATCATTGACGTAGAGCCCTCCTTCTTCACACCACTCCTGAGCACTCATACCAAACCCCGTCTACTATAGCGTAGCATTAAAACTATATAACGTCCCGGGCTTGAAAACATGGAGATGGGTTCCTACCTCATGCATTCTACTCAACAACAAGAAGTAAATATCGCTACTGAAGGGATTATGAATGGTGACACTAAATGAAATAAAAACATAGGTATGAATAACACAGTCAACGTAAACTTGCATGGTAATACTTGATGAAGATTATATCGCTCTTAGAGAAATCCTGATAGTACTATTCGTCACTCTACGAAGAAAATCTATATAGTCAAACATTGTATTCACATAACCAATCATTCTAGCAAGCAATTTCAAGCAATCATAATTGTCAATAAACAACAAAGAACTCAAATAATAAAACCCAAATAAAATCCAAAGAACTTCAAGGAAAACTACCAGAAGAACTACTAAGGAAAAGTCTAAGACTTTACTACAAACAATAAACATTGTTTTTGTCCTACATACAACTTAACAGCAAAATAAAGCTCTAAACTAATAAATTAACAGAAAAGAAAATGTAAAACAACTAATTTAACAGAAATTATTTTTCATAAACTTTTAGTAGCAAAAATAAACAAATAAAAAGCTTTTATAAAACTCTAAATATGACATATACAAGTTTTCGTACAAAACTAAAGAAACTAAAATTTCAAAATAAAATAAAATTGTCTATTGTTCAATAACAAAAAAAAACTAAATTTGTCAAAAATACAAAAAGTTTTTTTGGTTAAAAACAATTAAATACTAAGGGAAAAGAAAATAACACTAAACTATGTAAAACAGTACTATTTCGCCTAAAATCCTAATTTAAAATAAAGAAAAACTAATTTGCAAAAGCCTACTATTTACACAAAAGATCAAGTGATCACTAGCAAACGGAAATAATCAAAAAGTTATTTTTTAGTAAAAGTTATTAGCAATCTAGTGTTTGTAACAAATTTGTTTGAATTTGAAATTTATAAAAGTTCAAAAATAATTCTCATTGGTTTCTTTGGATAGGTGGGATTTTTGTGAAACTGTAGGAAAAAGAATCACCAAAATCAAAGTTGTAGATCTAAAGATATAAAAAATACAATACTGAATCTAAAACAAAAAAATAGAAACAAAAAAGAAAAAACAGATGGTGCGCTAGCTACGTAGCGGGCTGTACTGGGGTGTGCGATCCAAAGCTATACACCCGTAAGATAACTAAAACTCTAGCGCATGCTAAAAAACCAGCGAATGGGTTCGTTCTAAACTGATGTAAAACCAAAAGTAAAAACTGACCTAATAAATAAACCGATCTAAAGAACCTGTTTTTTCCTATAGGAGAAGGAAAAAGAGTACGGAGAGAACGGGGCTTTGTGGGGTGTTGGAGTTGGTCGTCGGGAACACCAGCGTCGAGCGGGGCGAGCTTGTTTCTCCAGTGATCTTCTGTGCTCCAGTGTCGGCGTACGAGCCCACAGTAGCTCTCTGGCATGGAGAAGAAGCGAAGGAAAGATGTCGCATAGATGCACATGTAGGGTAAAGCTACAGAAAACAAAAAAAATTCCGACCTACGCACAAGCCCAGGACCACTATGGAGACTGCATACAAGGTTTGATCTTTTTCGTTACCGACTCGTAGTGCAGCGGAAGTAGAATCGACGAAAATCGCAGGTGCAGATCCCCGCAGCTAGGAGAGGATGTATACCCTTACCTTCCCCTAAGACAGCCCTCCAGGAGGCGGTCAGACAGTCCCAGGACAGTGTCAGGGACAGCCCTTCGGGAGGACCTTCGAAACTCGGACGGTCACTTGGACAACCTTTCGGGAGGACCTTCTAAACTGGGACGGTCACACGGACAACCCTTTGGGAGGCACTCTCGAACTAAGACCGAAACTACGATCTCTCCACAGAGTTGCACACATACGGTGTCATCTATCCGGCAGGACTTGGTCGTCCAGAAGTAGTTCCTGTCGGAACCTAGACAACGTTTCGGCTCTACAAAACTATTTCGCTGGGACGGAGAGAGAAGGCTAGATCATGCATGGCAATTTTATGTGAGAAAGTGTGTGTGTGGAGAGTGCCCCTCCACCTCTGTTTATAGGAAACCCCAAGGGGTAGGGGAAACATGAAAACCCAAAATGCCCACACTTTATGTCACACATAAAGGGCATAAAGGGATGACAAGTGGAGCTCCATGGAGGAGCTGCACCTTTGAACGTCCCACCTTCATGCCCCCCCCCCAAAGGGGCTTCCTTGATCCCCAATTTCTTCTAGAAGCCTTTTGGGAAAAGCCCTAAAAGGTGGATTTCCATAAAAATATCCAAAAAGCACTTTCACTATTCACGGTGACATTTTTCAGCGTCCGTTCGAACTGAAAATATTTACGTGGGCTTAGAACAGTTCCGTTACCCACTAAAATAGTTTTAAATGCGTCCCGGAACAATTCCGGATTAGGGACTTGCATCTGCGAAAAGCATCTGAAGTGGTTTCGGCAGCTCCGAAACATTTTCGGTTTTTATCCCGAAAAATTCCCAGAAGTTTCCAGAATAATTCTGGCACCCTCCAAGAATTATGAGGCATGTCGCAGAACCAATTGGACTTAATGGATTACCCCAAAACAACTTTTCGGTTTTACCAAAACTATTCCAGTGTTCTCTCTCCGGAACCATTCTGGTGTGTCTGAAACTTCTTCGGTGAATTTCTCTCAGACTCCCTGTCTAGTATTCATCAGATAGATGACCCTTAAGTGTGTGACCCTATAGGTTCGGTGAAGTATAGACATGGTTGAAACTCTTTTCGATCAATGATAAACATCGGAGCCGTGGACACCCATATTGACCCTTATACCCACATCAATGAATATTGGAGTGAACCTCCAGTTATTGTGTGCTATTCCTATTGCTTCACGATATGTTACAAATACCCGAGGTGAGATTTACTTGCATCCCCATGGGTCAACAACTTGTCCACTATGCTAGTTACCTCATTACCGGTTTTGTTCTCTTTTCTCGTTTTCGTGTTCTAGCATCCCTGTGATCAAATCACAATGTGTCTGGCCACACGATGATGGATACCGTAACACCGAGAGGGCCCAGAGATATCTCCCCATTGTCGGAATAGCAAATCCCAATCTTGAGCTATCAAGTTACTTGACATACTTTTCCATGAACCCGTAAGCCGCCGTAATAGCCACCCATTTACGGATGACATTTAACAAACCCAAAAGTTCATGAAGCAAGCGTGAAGAAACTCGATACTCTCATGGTCTAAGGAATTATGCAAATGTAAACTTTCTTTGTGTTATAAACCATTAACTTGTGACAAATGTATCTCATAGCATAACAAGAATCGGGTCGATTCAATACAAGTGTTCTCCTAACATAGTGCCCTCAAAGTTTCCTCCATAGTCATGCCCATGATCAGGAAAACAGAACCATCATGCAATACTTGAGCTAGTCTTAGAGGCCAGACTAGGAATACTTCTTACCATTTGTTATTCCACACGTGCATATGAGTCTTCTTCCGAGCCTCGTGTTATTGTAGAATTGAGAACCATAGCAGTTATAACATGGAACATAAACATAATTATGAACAAGGAGATAATCAATAACATTTATTATTACCTCTAGGGCATATCTCCTACAGACTCCCACTTGCACTAGAGTCAATAATCTAGTTAATGCTAATGCACTTTACACCCATGGCACACTGGTGTAAAATATACTTCGCATGTGGGTATAGCCTGATACCCAACGGATCTGACAACTTCAACTCCGTGTGTATCTCTGCATATCCTTGCATTTTCACGCTTTCACAAACTTCATATTTTGTGCGGACTTCGCTTTGTATATATGTGAATCATTGGTCGAAACCTGATTCCTCAGACTAAGATATGAAGCAACTATCTGCAATAGTATCCCATTGACCAAAGCCTTCTTGGAACCATACTATGTTCATGAATGAACTATATGATTCAACATCTTCTTTGTCGCTTCTAAAGCGTCAACATAGCCTTTGTTATAGAATTCGCCATGGTAACCTGTTTGGAACAATTTCCAACTACCGTGCCACCATATTGTGTATTACACAAAACCCTTTATTTAAATCAAACATCGCTTGGAGCATTGATGAAGACTGTATCAATGTAACCTTTTACAATGAACTCTTCATGATCTCCCCTTGTGACAAAACTTGTCATCAGTGCTACTTTAGTACGTAATGACCCTTTTGCACTGTTGTCCCAAGACCAGTACTTATGATCTCTTTGGTATCTAAACTCGCAACATCTTGGGAGTATTGGACATATCTGGTTGTTTTACATACCATGGAATACATGATTAATCCAAACACAGGAGTGTGTGGAATTTCCATCATGTATTTTGCTCATTGGTGTTTTGGGACACCGAGTCTTGCAAAAACTCTTTCCATGTGACTTCGGCAAGAATCACTCCTTGTCGTTCTTAGTGCTAAACGGTTTTAGCATCTTGTTAATATGTATTTTTTCTCAGCCCCATTAGGTAAATCAATCTCCATAGATCATTATGCCTAATATCAAGGCTATTTAGCCCAAGCACTTCATCAAAAAACTATTTTTAAATGAAGTCCTAATTCGTGTCAAGAAATTTATTTCCAATTAACAATGTGTCAAGCACACAAGGTTTTCAGAAATATTATTCTGCACCCACTTACTTTCTTGAAACCACAAGAATCTTCGTTACCCATTGATGAAGTCAAACCCCTTTGACCATTCCATCAAAAACAAAGATTCTAACTCCATTTTGCTCTCTTCTGTCCATTGCTGGAACTTTGAAGTTTGCATACTAACTAGCATTCTCTTGATTGACAAAATACTTTGGATTGTATCACATACATGTCCTAGGGTGTATTTCCATCTCATGGAAATCCCTTTGGCACCCATGTTTCATATCTCATGTTTGAAATATGTATTAACTGCTAGTTTAACCCGAACCGACTTTAAGCATTGCTATGGTGAGACAATCTAAATGTAGTAAACTCCTTGAACTTGTTATTGCAACAAGTCGAGCTTAATAGATAAATGTTTTTATCTGTATCAGTTTATAGTCCAGTTACAATCGGTTAGACTCTAAGTCTTTCGGAGGTGTCGGATATCGGGTTCCGGCAAAACCCTTAAGGTTCAAACACTAGGGTGCGCACGAAGATATCCTCCTACCGAATCTTGCTCTCAGCCTCGCCGCGATCCCTAAGCTAGATCGATGAACTCACAGCACAAGAGACATAAGATTTATATAGGTTCGGGCCACCGTTGTGGTGTAATACCCTACTCCTGTGTGTGGTGGTGGATTGCCTCTTGGGCTGATGATGAACAGTACAGAGGAAGAACAGCCTCGCGAGGTGAGGTGTTCTTGAGGTGGTGTGGTGTGCGGATGAACTTAACTCCCCCTTTGTGACGCCCCAAGACCGACGCTTCAGACGCCTTCCATGTTGTGCGGGTTTCGTTGTGCTATTTTTTGGTTGTTGCATTCATCATGGCATCATGCACATTGCATCATCATGTTTTCATAAAACTTGCATCTGCTCGTAGTTGCCGCGTCCCCTTTGCTTTTGTTGACTGCCCGAGCCCAACCGGTTTTTCAATTCCCTTTGCCAAACCATTTGACCCTCTCGACGGTGCTCACACCTCTCAAGACGTCCGAACTTGCCGAACCCGACCCGCTCGGTCATGACCGTTGCGTTCAGATCATCCCCAAACATCTATAATACATCTCCGTTTTCGTAGTTGGGCTCCCCTAAACCATTTATTCACAACCACTCGATTTCGATCAAAGGTTTCAGTTTAGCCCCTAAGCCTAGTCCACCTGCTATATAAACCAACCTAGCCTAACCCTAGTCTACCCAGTCCCATCCGCGCCGCCGCCGCTCTCTTTCTCGGGATCCATCCCCACCTACCACAACCTCCGACCAGATCCCTGGTTTTCCGTGCAGCCGCCCGAGCATCTCGATCCCGAGTGGATCGAGCGCTTCGCCTCCAAGCCCAGCCTCCCCTGCTCATGCCCCGAGCCTCCCGTCGCCAAGGAGCACGAGCTCCTTTGCCTCGCTGCCACGCCAACCGGAGTAGTAGCCCAGCCGGTCATCCCCGTCGCTGCCGAACCTCGCCACCGCCGGTGCTGCTCCGCCGCCGGCCGAACCGGCCAAGACGAGCACCAGCAAGGCCGCCTTCTCCTTCCCTGTCTCTCCTTTCTTCTTCCCTTCTCCCTCCCGTCTCATCTCCCTGCCTCTTCTCCATAGGGAACCATGGCGCCGCCACTTGGAGATCCATGGCCCAGGGACCAGACCCGCGCCAAGTCCCTGCTCCCTTCCCGGCCAGATCCGCCGCCCTGGAGACCCGCATCGCCAGCCGTCGTCTCTACCGCCAAGTCCACGCTGGTGGCCTTCCGCTTCCCAACGACAGCAGCGCCAGTCGCCCGCCGCCAAGATCTCCGTTGACAGAAGGCGTCGTGGCCTCGCCTCTTCTTCGAACCGGGGAGCAGAGACCCAAGGCCGCCTCGAGCTCCCGTGCCGACCCCCTCCATCCTGCCGCTCGCCGGAGTAGGCTACCAGCACCGCCGCTCCTCTACGCCCTAAACCCGCTGCAGCTGTCTCTGTTCTTCAGTAATGAGAAGGAGCCTCGCTCGCCTCGCGTTGACCACGGCCGGGCCACATCTTGCGCCAGGCCGAGCCGGCCCAGCTTCCCAGCGCAGCCCCCTGCCGGCCTCACCTCATCACCGACCTGGGCTAAGGCCCACAAGGTAAGCTATGCCCCGCCCAGATCCACAGTCTTTTGGCCGCATGGTGTTTTTTTTTCTTCGTCTGGTGGATTTCTCAATTATGCACAGAAAACCAGATTTGCAGAAAACCCCTCATACATCATGCATTTAATATCTCACTAACCGTGCATCGGATTAAAATGTTTTTGAATATGTAAAATGCTTAGAATTTTGTCTAGTTTCATAATATCCAACTTTCATCTATGTTTAATATGTTTAAACTGCTGTTTGCATTAATTTGCTCAAATGCCATGCTAAAATGATTTAATTCATAACTAAATAACCGTAGCTCGGATTTAAATAAATTATATATGTAAATGGGGTAGGAAAATGCATAGATTAACATGGTGCACTTTATTTTCCTGTTTAACAACATTAAAATATACTTTAGGACAGAACAGTACCAAATTCATAATATGCTCATGAGGATTTTCCGGACTTGTTGTTCGTTGTTTCCGGCCTCATTTAAACTTGCCTAGCTAGGTAGTTTTGTTATGCTCATCTCTTGCCATGTTTAACAACATTTAATATTGATGGGTACATTAACGAGAGAGAACTAAATAACTTGAATGTGGTGTTTCGTCAATATGCAACTCGTTGCATATTGAGCTCCACTTAATTTGTGGTATTGTTTGTGCACTTTGCCATGCCATGCATATTTAAACTGGACATGCATCATACTTGTTTGTGCATGCCATGTGTATGTGGTGGTTGTTTACTATGTTGTTTGTTTCTTTCCGGGTTGCTTCTCTCGTTAGCTTCGGTTTCGTTCCGGAGTTGTGAGGATTCGTTCGACTATGTCTGTTTGTCTTCTTCATGGACTCGTTCTTCTTCCCTGCGGGATATCAGGCAAGATGATCATACCCTCGAAATCACTACTATCTTTGCTATGCTAGTTTGCTCGCTCTTTTGCTATGCCAATGCTACGATGCCTACCATTTGCTTGTCAGCCTCCCAAATTGCCATGTCAAACCTCTAACCTTTGACACCATTCCTAGCAAACCGTTGTTTGGCTATGTTACCGCTTTGCTCACCCTCTTATAGCGTTGTTACTTGCGGGTGAAGATGAAGTTTGTTCCTTGTTGGAACATGGAGATGTTGTTCCTTGTTGGAACATGTTTACTTGTTGGGATATCACAATATCTCTTATATTATTAATGCATCTATATATTTGGTAAAGGGTGGAAGGCTCGGCCTTATGCGGTGTTTTGTTCCACCTTGCCGCCCTAGTTTCCGTCATACCGGTGTTATGTTCCCGGATTTTGCGTTCCTTACGCGGTCGGGTGATTTATGGGACCCCCTTGACAGTTCGCTTTGAATAAAACTCCTCCAGCAAGGCCCAACCTTGGTTTTACCATTTGCCTCACCTAGCCCTTTTTTCCCTTGGGTTTCCGCAGCCCGAGGGTCATCTTTATTTTACCCCCCCCCCCCGGGCCAGTGCTCCTTCGAGTGTTGGTCCAACCTGAGTGATGTCCGGCGCCCCCTGGGCAACTAGGGTCTTGCCAACCCGACGTCTGGCTCATCCGGTGTGCCCTGAGAACGAGATATGTGCAGCTCCTATTGGGATTTATCGGCACATCGGGCGGCTTTGCTGGTCTTGTTTTACCATTGTCGAAATGTCTTGTAAATCGGGATTCCGAGACTGATCGGGTCTTCCTGGGAGAAGGTCTATTCCTTCGTTGATCGCGAGAGCTTGTCATGGGCTGTTGGGACACCCTGCAGGTTATAAACTTTCGAGAGCCGTGCCCGCGGTTATGTGGCAGATGGGAATTTGTTAATGTCCGGTTGTAGAAAACCCGAAGTTGACCTTAATTAAAATACATCAACCGCGTGTGTAACCGTGATGGTCTCTTCTCGGCGGAGTCTGGGAAGTGAACACGGTGTTGGAGTTATGTTTGACGTAAGTAGTTTCAGGATCACTTCTTGATCGCTACTAGCTTCACGACCGTGCCTTGCTTCTCTTCTCGCTCTCTTTTGCGATTGTAGCCACCATATATGCTAGTCGCTTGCTGCAGCTCCACCTCATTACTCCATCTTTCCTATAAGCTTAAATAGTCTTGATCTCGCGGGTGTGAGATTGCTGAGTCCTCGTGGCTCACAGATACTTCCAAAACCAGTTTGCATGTGCCTATGTTGAAAGGCGGTGACACAACCAAGCTCAAGGAGGAGCTCGATGAAGATCTTGCCCTTTGTGTTGTTTCATTCTAGTTGATCAGTAGTGGAGCCCAGTTGGGGTCGATTGGGGACCTTTGTCGCATTTGGGGTTCTTCTTTTATTTTGGTTCCGTAGTCGGACCTTGATTGTATCTGGATGATGTAATGCTTTACTCATGTAATTGTGTGAAGTGGCGACTGTAAGCCAACTATGTATCTTTTCCCTTATGTATTACATGGGTTGTGCCTAGATTACCTCACTTGCGACATTGCTTTCAATGCGGTTATGCCTCTAAGTCGTGCTTCGACACGTGGGAGATATAGCCGCATCGAGGGCGTTACACCCTTCTACTGTGGTGGCTAGCCATATTTATAGAGGCCCTGGTCCTCTTCCCAAATATTGAGTGGGAAGGGATCCAACAACGGCCGTTTTGAAAGGGGACAGCTAGTACAAGCTATCCTGACTAAAGGTGGTCTTCGCCTGCTAAAGGTGCTGGTGATGACGCCATCTTGGGCTCCATGGTGACCTCTATCCTGCCGTCCTGCTGGTCTTGGTCTTGTTGCACCGATATGAAAACCTTTGGCTGATGCCTCGGTACTCCGCGCCTGCGCTTGCCCCCTTTGCACCAAAGAGGAACCGAGGACACTGCACGGGCTGGCGCCCGCCTGGCGCCCGCCAGGTCTTGATCGTCATGGCTTGCGTCACGGGAACCTCGCGAGGTACCCCTTGCCTTGATCTATCTGCCTTCCCACGAGCCTGCCTGGTGAGGCCACTCCTGAGGAGGCCTTGTGTCGTCCGCCCTTCGAGGCTTGGCCCCTCACGAGGGTCTTGAGTGTTTGGTTGATGACGATGGGCCATATTGGGCCACTGGTTGAGCCACGCCGCAGGCAGGCAAGTCTAGGGACCCCATTCCCAGAACACTGACAATAGCCCTCGGGCCCAAGGCGCGCTCGGACTTGGCTTAGCAGCAAAGCCAAAGGGCAAGTGCGGAGCGCCGCGGGCCCCAACAGCCTGCAACCTTGGTTGACGAGTGGCGACTGATTAGACGTGGGCGTCTCTGCTTCCCCACGCTGCCCCAATATCCGCCTGGCTAGGCAGCCACGATGCCCTACACAGTTATTTCCCCCTCGCTGGCAGCGTGCTTCCTGTTCCCCCTTCTTCCTCGAGTCCCTGTTTCCGCTCCCAATCTAACTTGAGCTATGCTCCCTCCATTGCCATGGCTCCAACTAGCAAGGAGAAGGGGAAGAAGCCTCTGTCCTCAGCAAGTTCTCCCCTGACAATCAAGCCCGTCGTTGGCCGGTCGCTGGTGCTCAACCTGGAGGCCCTGGGCAAAGTCTGCCATGCGCTCGCTTCCAGCTTCAACGGGTGTGGAAAGACGGTGGCTTGGCCAGCGTCCCACGCCTCCATTGACAGGACAGTCACCGAGGTTCGGTTCTTCGTTGACGCCCTGTGGGCTGGCCTGGTTCCCCCTTTCTCTGCCTTCTTCAATGCAGTGCTTTCCCATTATCAGATCCATATGAGGTATCTTGATCCCCAATCCGTTACCCTTCTCACCGTCTTCGCCTTTGTTTGCGAAGCCATGGTGGGCATTGCTCCTTCCGTCGCCCTCTTGCGCCACTTCTTCTCGCTGCGCCTGACCGACCCCTCGCAGTGCTCGCGGTGCGTGAGCTTCCAGGCCGTGGTAGAGACGGCCGCCTCGGGGATTGATTTTGACCTCCTGCCGTCCACGAGCGGGTTCCGGACGCGGTGGCTGTATGTGGATGTCGGAGTGCTCAGCCCCCTGCTCTTGCCTCCGTCGTTGCCCGCTGTCCCCAATCCCGGTTGGGGCCACGAGAGACTCGTGAGCCCCCGGCTCTCCTTCGTCTGGTTTCGACTAAAGAGGTTGAGAGATCTCGGCGTGATTGCGCCCCGGGTGGTGAAGGAGTTCCTCCAGTGTCGCATTCCTCCTCTCCAGCGCCATTCCCGGCTGATGTGGGCCCTGACTGGTGACCGGGATCGCATGAGGCTTTGGGAGTTGGAACTCGCGCCCGAAGCATTGAGGACGGTGCTTGAGGTCTTGATTGGCAACCCCTCGCCAGGCGATAGGCTGCAGGAGGGGAGCCTCTTGTATCTCTACTCGAACAGGGTCGAGTTCACGGGACAGATGCCTTCCTTTGACCAGTGGGGGCTGCGCCCAGTTGGCCTTGTGGGTCCTTGCGAGAATCCTGTCGCCATGGCTCCCCTCCTCGCCGCCAGCGCCGATCTTGCCCCAAGAGTGGACGCAGGGGGGCGAGCATCACTTCAGGCTGGAGGCTCGGGATCGAGGAGCTGACACCGCACGGGGTTCCTGAAGCATCATCCTCCGGAGCTCGCGAGGCTCGCTCTGAGACGGTCATTGAGGGGGAGATGCAGCCCGCGGCTCCCGAGGCCGGAGCTCCTGAGGCCTCGGCAAGCCATCGGGAGGTGGTTCCTGATTGCTCTTCCCAGCTTGGCGCTCCTGAGGTTGACTGCCTAGGTGCTTCTCCATCTGCGCCACGTGCTGGTCCTCATGTCCAGCGCCTAGGTCGGTTCCGCGTGGACTTTGCTGCACTCCACAAGAGGAAGGAGTCTTCGAGCTGCAGTGGTCGCACCTTCCGGCCGTTGAAGCACAGAAAGTACATCGCCATAGACGAGTAAGTACCTTACCCTTGTAATTCCTTAATTGTTGCTTCCCTTCCTGACTGCGGCTCTTCATCGCTGGCCTCGAGCGTCTCGAGCGTGCATGCCATCCCTGGCATGGGGTCAGCTGGAGGAGCAAGCCTGCCTGCAAGGTCTCTTGAGCCCGTGCCCTTGCCGCCTTTCCTTCGCGACCCTTCCTGGAGAACAGCTAGCCTACCGAGGGCTCCTCCTCTGGTCGTGGATGGTGAGTGGTGGGCGTCAATCCTAGGCTCCTCTTCAGGGGGTGAGCCTGCGCCGGTCTGGGTCTCTTGCGAGGCCCGACCAGTGAACGTTGGGGCGCCAGCCCCCAGCCCCCTTCCGAGAGGGGGCGAACCGCTTCGGGGCCCGCCTACGGCGCCAGCGACGGAGGACGACATCAGCAGCATGCTCAAGCTCGGGCGCGAACGAAGCGTCGTCCACCACGAGTTCCTCCGGAAGGCGATGGACGCAATGGGCCAGCTTGGTGGAGAGCTTGCGGATGTGGATGCATGCCTTGAAGATGAGGGCCTACGGCTGATTGAGGAGCGATGCAAGCTGAAGGTGGCCATCAGCCTCGCGCGCCACCAACGCGAGCTTGACAACGCGAAGGCCAAGGCGTCCCTTGCAGCCTCGTGAGAGGCCTGCTCCCGGGCTCTGGAGGAGGCTCGGGAAGCAGGTTATCGTCGCGAGATCACAGAGAAACGCGCGTGGGAGCTCCAAGCCTGGAGCGCCACCCTGGAGCAGCAAGTCGACTGTGTCAGGCCGCCCTTGCGTCGCTAAAGGGGACGCCTGTCGAGGAGGAGGAGCTCTGGAAGCGTGAGGAGGCGCTGACGCTGGAGGCCGCTGAGCGCAATCTTGATCTTGAGAGATTGGCGATGAGGGAGCGCCAGGTTGCCCAGGCGAAGGACGATGTCGGCGCGCGCGAGGCTCGAGTCCAGGAGGAGGTCGACCGCTGCATGGCAGAGGCTCACGCAAATCTTATGAGCAGGTATGACCTGAGCTGAAGCTGGTTGAAGCTGAGGTTGTGGGCAGGACTGCCGCCCTTAGGTCCAAGCTGACTGAAGCAGAACAGCGCACAGAGGCCGCCGTAGCCGCCCTAGTCTCGGTGCAGGCTGAGTTGGCCTCCGCATGTGCCGAGCTGCTTCCTCTTCAGCAGCGGGTTCACGGCGCCGAGTCCATTGCATAGCAGAACAGAGAGGAAGTGCTCGAACGGCAGCCGCTGGAGCACATGCACGCCCCCATGCTCCAGGACCTCAGGAACAGGGCCAACGCGGCCCTGGGCAACATCTATGATGAGAACGCCCCGCGTCCCCACATGGCCGACTATGCAAGTCACCTTCGCTTCTTCACTGATGTGGTGATGCACTTGGAGAACCGCTCCGAGAGAGCTCACCAACTGGTCGAGGAGAGGAGCCGTAGCCTGCTTGGGCGCGCATTCTCCCGTGTCTTCAGCCATCTGCAGAACATCAATCCCAACTTCGACTTTGACGCCGTCATTGCCCCGGTTCCCGAGGCCATCCGGGGCGACCTGGCACAGTGGGTGGAAGACAACGTGGATGCGCTTGTTAGGGCCTTTGCTTCCGACGACGACGGGGTGGTAGTCGCGGCGGATGGAGGCGACATGGTCAATGGTGGTGACGGTGGCACCGATGATGGTGATACCAGTGACAACGACAGCGGTGCCAGCGATGCTTCTGGAGGCGCCTAGGAGGATGCGGTGAGCGATATGTCTGACTGATCCCGTGTTTCTCCATTGTTTATCCTGCATGCAAAAGCTCGGGCGCGGCCCCAAAGGTTGTAAGAGCATTTTGGGAGGGGAAGCCCCTCATGTAAGAAGATTGTCGTCCGTATGCTTTTAGGAATGATGCTGAACATGTGTCTCCATGATCCTACGGGCCCTGGGGCGAGCTTGTTGTTGTAGTTTACCTTTAGCCAGGACGGGTCTCGAACCAGCTCGTGAGGCCGTGAGCTCCCAAGGGTCCCCTGAGGGACCTGCTGACTCGGTCGAGAGGGCCTCGCGAGAGCAAGCGCCGCCCGTAGTATGGCATGCGCACAGTGTATATGCGCTTTGCCCAGCCCCGCCCGCGAGGGGCTCGCGAGGGGGGGGGGGAAGCTGGTGCAAACTCCAAATTAGGGTAGAAACCAGAACACAAGAAGTCACACGAACGAGAAAAGACACCCCCCTAGCACACACAAATGCAAATTCAACTTCAACTTAAATCCGAAGCAAGGAAGCTCGACCACAGAAAGGAAGGCAAAAAGCAAAAGGCCGCGTCCGGCGCCTAGTCTAGTCTTCGACGTCTTCTCACCAGCGCGGAGCTAAGTGCTGCCACTGGGCATGGGAGGGAGCCCCCGAGGCCCAAGGGCAGCACTCCGGAGACTCCGGGGTGTGTACAGCCCCACTCATTATTACGTGAGAGTGTCACGGGCGGCGAGCTTCACAGGCACTGGGCCTTCTTCACAGGCACCGGGCCTTGCTTCATATCGCCAGACGAGGGCCCCGCCTTGCGCCACCCTTGGCCACCATTGACGGCGGCCGGAGACCAAGGACGGCGCCAATGGGCCAAATTGGACGCCAGGGGCGCCCTCAACGACCACGGGTTCTCTGCCGGGGGTAGGCTTTGCAGCACCTCCCCGGCAGAGGGCCTACCTTTGGGGGGCGCCTTGCTCCGTGCACCGTGGGGAGGGACCTAGCTCCCGGCCCCTCTCCTGCAGCCCCCAGTGCGCTCCTCCTGATGGAAGGGAGGCCGCCAAGCTGGGGCACCCATCCGCTGCTGTGACCCAAACCTCCTGCGACGCATGGTTAGCATAAGCTTGCTCCTGAGGAATTAGCGGTACCCGGTAGCTGCTGCTGCCAGCACGGTTGGTGAGGCTTCCTTGAGGCTCCTGAAAAGGCTCGGCTTCTGGCGTTTCTTCCTCCCAGCCTGACCCGAGGAACGAGCCAGGGTCGTCTTCCAGCGCGTACTCCTGATCCACCATACGGGGCACGTAAGCCTCCGAGGCCGCCGCCTCGAAGACTTTGCCATAGTGCCCCATGCTCCATGTGGCCTGACCTAGCTTGCCGTCTTGAGGATGGTAGAGCAGCGGCCCGCTAGGGCCGTAGGCGGCTAAGTGCATGCCCTCGCTCGTTGGAGGCGGTGCTTGCGCAGCCTGGCGTCCGGCACCAATTGTTGACCTGGTGTCGACGAAGCCTTGGGGCGTGCCTGGGGGCACGCGGGCACAGAGTGGCCCGTCGCGAGTTTCGACCGGGGCCTGGGGTGGAAGCTAGAAGCAGAAGGGCGGTCCCTTCGAGGCCGCGGCATCCAGGAGCTCGGCAATGCGCTCCGGCAACGCGTCCTGACCGCTCTCCATCAACCTGCATCGCAGCAGATCCCGAGCCACGGTGAGTGCGGCCCTCATGTTGGCTTGCTGCGGTCGAGTGTGCGGTACCGTGGCCGCGGCGTGGCTTGAGGCCCTTGCAGCTGCCCGCACCTGCCGTGGAGTAAGGGCGGGCGGCGCGAGACCGCGACGCCCTCGCCCCGCAGCTTTCTGTGGTGCGCGAGCTGCCTGAGGCGCAGGGTTGAGGTCACCTTGGGAAGGTGGCGTGGCACGGGATGGCCATGATGCCCAACAGTCGGCGTTGGTCGTCTGGTCGCCGAACATGGATGCGACCAAGCAGTGGAACACAGACCGGTGGAAGGAAGACTCCAGCGCACCCCTACCTGGCGCGCCAAATGTCGGATATCGGGTTCCGGCAAAACACTTAAGGTTTGAACACTAGGGTACGCACGAAGATCTCCTCCTACTGAATCTCGCTCTCAGCCTCACCGCGATCCCTAAGCTAGATCGATGAACTCACAGCACAAGAGACACAAGATTTATACTGGTTCGTGCCACCATTGTGGTGTAATACCCTACTCCTGTGTGTGGTGGTGGATTGCCTCTTGGGCTGATGATGAATAGTACGGAGGAAGAACAGCCTCGCGAGGAGAGGTGTTCTTGAGGTGGTGTGGTGTGCGGATGAACTTAACTCCCCCTTCTACTATGGTGGCTAGCCCTATTTATAGAGGCCCTGGTCCTCTTCCCAAATATTGAGCGGGAAGGGATCCAACAATGTCCATTTTGAAAGGGGACAGCTAGTACAAGCTATCCTGACTAAAGGTGGTTTTCGCCTGCTAAAGGTGCTGGTGATGATTGTTGGGGAACGTAGTAATTTCAAAAAATTTCCTACGCACACGCAAGATCATGGTGATGCATAGCAACGAGAGGGGAGAGTGTTGTCTACGTACCCTCGTAGACCGAAGTGGAAGCATTGACACAACGTAGTGGAAGTAGTCGTACGTCTTCCCGGTTCAACCGATCCAGGCACCGTTACTCCGGCACCTCCGAGTTCTTGACATGCGTACAGCTCGATGACGCACCCTCGATCTCCGATCCAGCAGAGGCGCCGAGGGGGAGTTCCGTCAGCACGACGGCGTGGTGACGATCTTGATGTTCTCCTGTCGCAGGGCTTCGCCTAAGCACCGCTACAATATGACCGAGGTGTAATATCGTGGAGGGGGGCACCGCACACGGCTAAGGAACGATCTCAATGATCAAGTTGTGTGTCCTAGGGTGCCCCCTACCCCGTATATAAAGGAGGGAGGGAGGAGGAGGCCGGCCCAAGGGGCGCCATAGAGGAGGGGAAACCTACTCCAAGTAGGTTTCCCCCTTTCCTTATCTTATTTGGAGGGAAGGAAAGAGTACTAGTATTAGGAATAAGTACTAGTAGTAGTAATAGGAAGAGGGGAAGGAGAAAGGAAAGGGGGCGCCCCCCTCCCCAGTCGGATTGGGCTGGGAGGCGCGCCTCCCTTGTTCCTTCTCCTTCTTCCTATATGGGCCCAATAAGGCCCATATACCTCCCGGGGGGTTCCGGTAACCTCCCGGTAGCTCCAAACTTCTCCGAAACCTTTCCGGTGTCCAAATATATCCGTCCAATATATCAATCTTTATGTCTCGACCATTTCGAGACTCTCGTCATGTCCGTGATCACATCCGGACTCGAACAAACTTCGGTACATCAAAATACATAAACTCATAATATAACATCATCGAAACCTTAAGCGTGCGGACCCTACGGTTCGAGAACAATGTAGACATGACCGAGACACGTCTTCGGTCAATAACCAATAGCGGGACCTGGATGCCCATATTGGTTCCTACATATTCTACGAAGATCTTTATCGGTCAAACCGCATAACAACATACGTTATTCCCTTTGTCATCGGTATGTTACTTGCCCGAGATTTGATCGTCGGTATCCAATACCTAGTTCAATCTCGTTATCGCAAGTCTCTTTACTCGTCCGTAATACGTCATCTCATAACTAACTTATTAGTTACATGCTTGCAAGGCTTGGGTGATGAGTATTACCGAGAGGGCCCAGAGATACCTCTCCGACAATCGGAGTGACAAAACCTAATCTCGAATTATGCTAACTCAACATGTACCTTCGAAACACCGTAGTACTCCTTTATAATCACCCGATTACGTTGTGACGTTTGGTAGTACCCAAAGTGTTCTTCCGTAAACGGAGTTACACAATGCTCATAGTTACAGGAACATGTATAAGTCATGAAGGAAGCAATAGCGAGAATACTAAGCGATCAAGTGCTAAGCTAACGGATGGGTCATGTCAATCACATCATTCTCCTAATGATGTGATCTCATTAATCAAATGACAACACATGTCTATGGTTAGGAAACATAACCATCTTTGATTAATGAGCTAGTCAAGTAGAGGCATACTACTGACTATATGTTTGTCTATGTATTCACACATGTATCATGTTTCCGGTTAATACAATTCTAGCATGAATAATAAACATTTATCATGATATGAGGAAATAAATAATAACTTTATTATTGCCTCTAGGACATATTTCCTTCAGTCTCCCACTTGCACTAGAGTCAATAATCTAGATTACATAGTAATGATTCTAACACCCATGGAGTCTTGGTGCTGATCATGTTTTGCTCGTGAGAGAGGCTTAGTCAATGGGTCGCAACATTCAGATCCGTATGTATCTTGCAAATCTCTATGTCTCCCACTTGGACTTGGTCCCGAATGGAATTGAAGCGTCTCTTGATGTGCTTGGTCCTCTTGTGAAATCTGGATTCCTTTGCCAAGGCAATTGCACCAAGATTGTCACGAGAAGATCTTCATTGGTCCCGATGCACTAGGTATGACACCTAGATCGGAAATGAACTCCTTCATCGAGACTCCTTCATTTGCCGCTTCAGAAGCAGCTATGTACTCCGCTTCACATGTAGATCCTACTACGACGCTTTGTTTTGAACTGCACCAACTTACAGCTCCACCGCTTAATATAAACACGATCCGGTTTGCGATTTAGAATCGTCCGGATCGGTGTCAAAGCTTACATCGACGTAACCATTTACGACTAGCTCTTTGTCACATCCATATACGAAACATATCCTTAGTCCTTTTCGTATTTCAGATGTTCTTGACCGCTGTCCGATGATCCACTCTGGATTACTTTGGTACCTACCGCCAAGCTTATTGCTAAGCATACGTCAGTCGGTACACAAGACATTGCATACATGATAGAGCCTATGGCTGAAGCGTAGGAACATCTTTCATTTCTCTCTATCTTCTGCTGTGGTCGGGCATTGAGTTCGACTCAACTTCACACCTTGTAGTACAGGCAAGAATCCTTTCTTTGCTCGATCCATTTGAACTTTTTCAAAATTTTGTCAAGGTATGTGCTTTGTGAAAGTCCTATTAAGCGTCTTGATCTATCTCTATAGATCTTGATGCCCAATATGTAAGCAGCTTCACCGAGGTCTTTCATCGAAAAACTTTTATTCAAGTATCCCTTTATGCTATCCAGAAATTCTATATCATTTCCAATTAATGATATGTCATCAACATATAAAACTAGAAATGCTCTGAGCTCCCACTCACTTTCTTGTAAATACGAGGCTTCTCCAAAAGTCTCAGATAAAACCATATGCTTTGATCACACTTTGTCAAAGCGTTTATTCCAACTCCGAGATGCTTGCACCAGTCCATAAATGGAACGTTGGAGCTTGCACACTTTGTCAAGACTTTTGGATCAACAAAACCTTGAGGCTGCATCATATACAACTCTTCTTCTAGAAATCCATTCAAGAATGCAGTCTTGACATCCATTTGCTAAATTTCATAATCATGAAATGCAGCAATAGCCAACATGATTCGGACAGACTTAAGCATCGCTACGGGTGAGAAAGTCTCATCGTAGTCAACCCCTTCAACTTGTCGAAAACCTTTCGCAACAAGTCGAGCTTTGTAAACGATAACATTACCATCGCGTCGGTCTTCTTCTTAAAGATCCATTTATTCTCAATGGCTTGCCGATCATCGGCAAGTCAACCAAAGTCCATACTTTGTTTTCATACATGGATCCTATCTCAGATTTCATGGCCTCTAGCCATTTTGCAGAATCTGGGCTCATCATCGCTTCCTCATAGTTCGTAGGTTCATCATGGTCTAGTAACATGACTTCTAGAATAGGATTTCCGTACCACTCACAGTGCGGATCTTACTCGTAGACCTCGAGGTTCAAGAGAAACTTGATCTGAAGTTTCATGATCAATATCATTAGCTTCCTCACTAATTGGTGTAGTCGTCACAGAACCGGTTCTTGTGATGAACTACTTTCCAATAAGGGAGTAGATCTGATTATCTCATCAAGTTCTACTTTCCTCCCACTCACTTCTTTCGAGAGAAACTCCTTCTCTAGAAAGGATCCGAATTTAGCAACGAAAATCTTGCCTTCAGATCTGTGATAGAAGGTGTACCCAATAGTCTCCTTTGGGTATCCTATGAAGACACATTTCTCCGATTTGGGTTCGAGCTTATTTGGTTGAAGTTTCTTCACATAAGCATCGCAGCCCCAAACTTTGAGAAACGACAACTTTGGTTTCTTGCCAAACCACAGTTCATAAGGCGCCGTCTCAACGGATTTTGATGGTGCCCTATTTAACGTGAATGCGGCCGTCTCTAAAGCATAACCCCAAAATGATAGCGGTAAATCGGTAAGAGACATCATAGATCGCACCATATCAAGTAAAGTACGATTACGACGTTCGGACACACCATTTCGTTGTGGTGTTCCAGGTGGCGTGAGTTGCAAAACTATTCCACATTGTTTCAAATGTAAACCAAACTCGTAACTCAAATATTCTCCTCCACGATCAGATCATAGAAATTTTCTTGTTACGATGATTTTCTACTTCACTCTGAAATTCTTTGAACTTTTCAAATGTTTCAGACTTGTGCTTCATCAAGTAGATATACCCATATCTGCTCAAATCATCTGTGAAGGTGAGAAAATAACGATATCCGCCACGAGCCTCAACATTCATCGGGCCACATACATCTGTATGTATGATTTCCAACAAATCTGTTGCTCTCTCCATAGAACTAGAGAACGGTGTTTTGGTCATCTTGCCCATGAGGCACGGTTCGCAAGTACCAAGTGGTTCATAATCAAGTGATTCCAGAAGTCCATCAGTATGGAGTTTCTTCATGCGTTTTACACCGATATGACCTAAACGGCAGTGCCACAAATATGTTGCACTATCATTATCAACTCTGCATCTTTTGGCTTCAACATTATGAATATGTGTATCACTACTATCGAGATTTAATAAAATAGACCACTCTTCAAGGGTGCATGACCATAAAAGATATTACTCATATAAATAGAACAACCATTATTCTCGATTTAAATGAATAACCGTCTCGCATCAAACAAGATCCAGATATAATGTTCATGCTCAACGCGGCACCAAATAACAATTATTCAGGTCTAAAACTAATCCCGATGGTAGATGTAGAGGTAGCGTGCCGACCGCGATCACATCGACTTTGGAACCATTTCCCACGCAAGATCGTCACCTCGCCCTTAGCTAATCTTCGCTTAATCCGTAGTCCCTGCTTTGAGTTGCAAATGTTAGCAAGTAACCGATATCAAATACCCAGTGCTCTGCGAGCATTAGTAAGGTACACATCAATAACATGTATATCACATATACCTTTGTTCACTTTGCCATCCTTATCCGCCAAATACTTGGGGCAGTTCCGCTTCCAGTGTGTAGTCTGCTTGTAGTAGAAGCACTCGTTTGTGCTTAGGTCCGGACTTGGGTTACTTCTCTTGAGCAGCAACTTGTTTGCTGTTCTTTTTGAAGTTCCTTCTTCTTCCCTTCGCCCTTCCTCTTGAAACTAGTGGTCTTGTTGACCATCAACACTTGATGCTCCTTCTTGATTTCTACCTCCATGCTTTCAAAGATCGCGAAGAGCTCGGGAATAGTCTTGTTCATCCCTTGCATGTTATAGTTCATCACAAAGCTCTTGTAGCTTGGTGGCGTGATTGGAGAATTACATCAATGACGCTATCATCCGGAAGATTAACTCCCAGTTGAATCAAGTGATTATTATACCCGGACATTTTGAGTATATGCTCACCGATGTAACTGTTCTCCTCCATCTTGCAGCTATAGAACTTATTGGAGACTTCATATCTCTCAATCCGGGCATTTGCTTGAAATATTAACTTCAACTCTGGAACATCTCATATGCTCCATGACGTTCAAAACGTCGTTGAAGACCCGGTTCTAAGCCGTAAAGCATGGCACATCGAACTATAGAGTAGTCATCGACTTTGCTCGCGCCAGACGTTCTTAACGTCGTCGGTTACATCGGAAGAGGTTCGGCACCCAGCGGTGCTTCTAGGACGTAACTCTTACGTGCAGCAATGAGGATAATCCTCGAGTTACGGACCCGATCCGTGTAATTGCTACCATCATCTTTCAACTTTGCTTTGTCAAGGAACGCATTAAAATTCAACGGAACAATAGCACGAGCCATCTATCTACAAACAAACATAGACAAGCAAAATACTATCAGGTACTAAGTTCATGATAAATTTAAGTTCAATTAATCATATTACTTAAGAACTCCCACTTAGACAGACATCTCTCTAGTCATCTAAGTGATCACGTGATCCAAATCAACTAAACCATGTCCGATCATCACGTGAGATGGAGTAGTTTCAATGGTGAACATCTCTATGTTGATCATATCTACTATATGATTCACGCTCGAACTTTTGGTCTCCGTGTTCCGAGGCCATATCTCGTATATGCTAGGCTCGTCAAGTATAACTCGAGTATTCGCGTGTGCAACTGTTTTGCACCGTTGTATTTGAACGTAGAGCCTATCACACCGATCATCACGTGGTGTCTCAAAGACGAAGAACTTTCGCAATGGTGCATACTCGGGAGAACACTTCTTGATAATTAGTGAGAGATCATCTTAAAATGCTACCGTCAATCAAAGCAAGATAAGCTTCATAAAGGATAAACATCACATGCAATCAATATAAGTGATATGATATGGCCATCATCATCTTGTGCTTGTGATCTCCATCTTCAAGCACCGTCGTGATCACCATCGCCACCGCGCGACACCTTGATCTCCATCGTAGCATCGTTGTCGTTTCGCCATCTATTGCTTCTCGACTATCGCTACCGCTTAGTGATAAAGTAAAGCAATTATGTATGCGTTGCATTTCATACAATAAAGCGACAACCATATGGCTCCTCGCGATTGCCGATAACCGTTTACAAAACATGATCATTTCATACAATAAAATATAGCATCACATCTTGGCCATATCACATCACAACATGCCCTGCAAAAACAAGTTAGACGTCCTCTACTTTGTTGTTGCAAATTTTACGTGGCTGCTACGGGCTTAAGCAAGAACCAATCTCACCCACGCATCAAAACCACAACGATAGTTTGTCAAATAGACTCCGTTTTAACCTTCACAAGGACCGGCGAGCCACACTCAGTTCAACTAAAGTTGGAGAAACAGACACCGCTAGTCACCGTGTGCAAAGCACGGCGGTAAAACCAGTCTCGCGTAAGCGCACGCGTAATGTCGGTCCGGGCCGCTTCATCCAACAATACCGCTGAACAAAAGTATGACATCTTTGGTAGGCAGATGACTTATATCGTCCACAACTCACTTGTGTTCTACTCGTGCATATAACATCAAACCATAAAAACCTGGCTCGATGCCATTGTGGGGAACGAGTAATTTCAAAAAATTCCTACGCACACGCAAGATCATGGTGATGCATAGCAACGAGAGGGGAGAGTGTTGTCTACGTACCCTCGTAGACCGAAGCGGAAGCGTTGACATAGCGTAGTGGAAGTAGTCGTACGTCTTCCCGGTTCAACCGATCTAGGCACCGTTACTCCGGCACCTCCGAGTTCTTGACACGCGACAGCTCGATGGCGCACCCTCGATCTCCGATCCAGCAGAGGCGCCGAGGGGAGTTCCACAAGACGACGGCGTGGTGACGATCTTGATGTTCTCTGTCGCGCAGGCTTCGCCTAAGCACCGCTACAATATGACCGAGGTGTAATATCGTGGAGGGGGCACCGCACACGGCTAAGGAACGATCTCAATGATCAAGTTGTGTGTCCTAGGGTGCCCCCTACCCCGTGATATAAAGGAGGGAGGGAGGAGGAGGCGGCCCAAGGGGGGCGCCATAGAGGAGGGGGAAACCTACTCAAGTAGGTTTCCCCTTTCCTTATCTTATTTGGAGGGGAGGAAAGAGTACTAGTATTAGGAATAAGTACTAGTAGTAGTAATAGGAAGAGGGGAAGGAGAAAGGAAGGGGGCGGCCCCTCCCCAGTCGGATTGGGCTGGAGGCGCACCCCCTCCCTTGTTCCTTCTCCTTCTTCCTATATGGGCCCAATAAGGCCCATATACCTCCCGGGGGGTTCCGGTAACCTCCGGTAGCTCCAAACTTCTCTGGAACCTTTCCGGTGTCCAAATATATCCGTCCAATATATCAATCTTTATGTCTCGACCATTTCGAGACTCCTCGTCATGTCCGTGATCACATCCGGACTCGAACAAACTTCGTACATCAAAATACATAAACTCATAATATAAGCATCCATCGAAACCTTAAGCGTGCGGACCCTACGGTTCGAGAACAATGTAGACATGACCGAGACACGTCTCGGTCAATAACCAATAGCGGGACCGGATGCCCATATTGGTTCCTACATATTCTACGAAGATCTTTATCGGTCAAACCGCATAACAACATACGTTATTCCCTTTGTCATCGGTATGTTACTTGCCCGAGATTTGATCGTCGGTATCCAATACCTAGTTCAATCTCGTTACGGCAAGTCTCTTTACTCGCTTCGAATCGTCATCTCATAACTAACTTATTAGTTACATGCTTGCAAGGCTTGGGTGATGAGTATTACCGAGAGGGCCCAGAGATACCTCTCCAGACAATCGGAGTGACAAAACCTAATCTCGAATTATGCTAACTCAACATGTACCTTGGAAACACCTGTAGTACTCCTTTATAATCACCCGATTCGTTGTGACGTTTGGTAGTACCAAAGTGTTCTTCCGTAAACGGAGTTACACAATCCTCATAATTCTGAGGAACATGTATAAGTCATGAAGGAAGCAATAGCGAATACTAAGCGATCAAGTGCTAAGCTAACGGATGGGTCATGTCAATCACATCATTCTCCTAATGATGTGATCTCATTAATCAAATGACAACACATGTCTATGGTTAGGAAACATAACCATCTTTGATTAATGAGCTAGTCAAGTAGAGGCATACTAGTGACTATATGTTTGTCTATGTATTCACACATGTATCATGTTTCCGGTTAATACAATTCTAGCATGAATAATAAACATTTATCATGATATGAGGAAATAAATAATAACTTTATTATTGCCTCTAGGGCATATTTCCTTCAATGCTGCCGTCTTGGGCTCCACGGTGACCTCCGGCCTGCCGTCTTGCTGGTCTTGGTCTTGTTGCACCGATATGGAAACTTTTTCCTGATGCCTCAGTACTCTGTGCCTGCGCTTGCCCTCTTTGCACCAAAGAGGAAATGAGGACACTACGCGGGCTGGAGCCCGCCTGGTCTTGATCGTCATGGCTTGCGTCACGGGAACCTCATGAGGTACCCCTTGCCTTGATCTCTCCGCCTCCTCGCGAGCCTGCCTGGTGAGGCCACTCCTGAGGAGGCCCTGTGTCGTCCGCCCCGCGAGGCTTGGCCCCTCGCGAGGGTCTTGAGTGTTTGGTTGATGAAGATGGGCCGTACTAGGCCACTGGTTGAGCCACACCGCAGGCCACAGGCAGGCAAGTCTGGGGACCCCCATTCCCAGAACGCCGATAGGAGGGTTCCCAGAACGCCGACAGGAGAGTTTATCAAGATTTAAATCTTGAATCATTTATGGAAACTATCTTGGATTATATTGGCATTTTGCTTATTTCGATGTTAGGGCCCATCATGCTTCCTTGTGTATCGTAGGTATACTGTTGTCTAACAACAATATCTCATTTGCGCACCAAAGAGGTTTGCACGAGCTTTGCCAACGTTGTTCAGCTGCAAGTTCGAACAAAGTACATACATCTCATGTAGAGGCTTCCGCATCAGTCGAGTAGGAAACTCTAGAATTACTTCCAAGGTTCCTTTCCTTTGACCTGATGACGAAGATACTTGTTATCTCGTCGAGTTGCACTGTCCTCCCACTCACCTTTTGCAAGAACTATTCTCTACAAAAGCATACCGTTTTGTGGCAAAATCCTTTGCCTCGGTATAGTCCTGGGGGAATATCCAATGACTTGGGATAACTTACAAAGTAGCACTTGTCTGATTTGGAATAGGTTTGTAACCTTTTACACAAACCCCATATTCCAAATGTCAAGAAAATATATAACATGGTTAGGCATACCATACCATGTCGTCATTTCAACAGACTCGATTGAGCTCTTTTCTGTGTAAAACTGCAGTCTCTAAAGCATCAGTTTAAAAGGGATCATGGCAAATTTATTTATGGCGTCTTTGGTCTTACCATGTCACGAATGGTTTGATTACATCTTCACGGACTTTCCACTTGCAGTGGTGTTCCTGGAGGTACAAAGTTATGAAACCCCTTTCACAACTCATTAGACATTCGCTAAACTTGCAACTCAAATATTCCTTTCTGCTATCGAATTGTAGAAACATAATTTTCTTGTTACAATAACTTCTACTTCATTTTTGAAAACCTTTTGAATGAATTCAAAAGATCCGTACTTACGTCTCATCAAGTAAATATCAATATATCCACTTGAGACATTTCAGAAGATAGACAAATCCACTGCCAGCAACAACATTTGTTGGACTACACACATCATGATGTATGATTACCAATACGTTCTTTGCTCGCTCGTTATGGTCTGTGAACGGTATTTCGTTCACTTCACTTTTCAGATGAAAGTTGCAAGTGTCAGATGATTTAAAATCAACCGGCTTCAAAATCCATCATAATGGAATTTTCCATGCGGGTTTCTCCAATGTGACCAAATGCAGTGCCACACTTGTGTGGTATTCATAACATATGTCCCATCTTTGATGGAAGCATGGCCCTTTATGTTATTCATAATACTGAACAACAATTGTTCTTTTATGAACAACCCTTTTGCAATAACATTGTGCAATGGGCTAGGGCGTATGAAACTCCAAAATGAATTATGAAAGTAAAACACAGAGGTAATATATTATTATCATTATTCAGAACATACATCTCATTCATAATGAAAGTATGGCCGTTATGTTATCCATAACACCGAACATCAAAAGTTCTCTTATGAACAACCTTCTTGCAAGATACTTTATGCAATGGGATAGAGTGTGTAAAACTCTACAAAAATTATGAAAATAAATATAGATGGTAATACACTAATGGAAGGTATAGTAACATTTACTATGTTCCCTGTGTGTATCTAAACCTCATTTCTGGCAAGTCTTTTAGGCCGCGCTGGTTCTTGCATCGAGTCGCAATTGAATGCAATCGAGCAGGTATTCCTGTGATCAAACCACAATACCCAAGAATTAGTGATTAACATATTTAATCATAATTCCCAAGAACTATTTGTTTAACCTGCCTTCCATACATTAATAACTTGTATGCCATTCATACATGAGCTGGATATTCCAGTCTTGTTTCTTTTTGCCTTTACACTTCTAACAGTTTTAACTTTTAGTATTTCTCCTACACTAAAAAGAAGCACCCAACTTTAATAGTGGCGTTTAGGCCTAGACATCCTAGGGGTGAAAGTCTCACTAACACCCTTTGGACATTCCCTTTCTCTTTAAGTGGTTGTTTTATTCACCATCATCACATGACATGTGTTCTTTTGGATCCCTCTCCTAACAGTCCAATGCCTAGTAAACACTTTACTAATTCTTTGCAAAAAGACATTGCTTTATCTATATCTTAAAATGATTTTCAGTTCCATGAATATCACATAACTATCCCAAACTTTCAAAGTTTGGGTCTCATGGAAGCAAACATTTTGCACTTGAGCGTAGCGGAATTCTAGCTTTTGGATCGAAGGACGAGAGTCACATCATCCGTAGCATTTGCGGGAGCATACTGAAAGCATGCGATAGGACAAAGTCCTTCTCGGCACTCTTGAGGACAATCCTCACATTACGTTACCAATCGTAAAGTTTTAATCAGATAAAAATAGCTTATTCAATTATGATAGGGAAGGTGGAAATGCGAGCCATTATTCTACAACTGTTATGCTAATCACACCTAGACGGTGTTCAAAATTAATTGCACTGAGAATTATACAAGTTAATTCTATTGTGTGCTCCCACTCAAATCAATATCTCTCAGAATTGATTGTGAGTGATACAAGATCCACATTTCAATTCAACGCCGTTGATGTGGACACCACTGATGACGAGAATTTAAATTGGTGGGCAAACATGCCGATCACATCTCTATGTGACTCTTGTTCATCTTTCGATGGGCGTGTTCTAAGCTCAGGACGATGAAGCCAGAACGTCAAGACAACCAAGTGATCTCGCTGCAAGGTCTGGCCTCACCCACCTCATACTTCTCTAATCATTCATACCCATGTGGACATGGCGCACCCCGAAAATTTTGGTGTCGTGACGGTGCTACCCTTGGGAGAACACTAACTACTTGATATTTTTCTAAGAGATCACCCTAATAAAATGCGACTACCACGCAATCAAGAAGGGTGCATCATAAGGGATAAAATCTCAGGAAATTCATAATAGCATGATATGGTATAGCCCTTTCTGACGGAGAAGTATTTCATTTCTTCGTCTTCAGCATATGCATCGGTGTTCACCTTCGCGAATATTGCCACCACCTTGTCGATGCACCAGATAATATTGCTATCTCTATAGCGAATAAAATAAGTGCATTACTTAAGGTTGACATGCAGGTCATTAAAGTGACAATCATATGGCTCCAGCCATCATGCCGAATCATGACATGCAAGTCATGTTTAATAAATTTACATCATATAGTCATCTCATACATAATCAAATTAATATGAGCACTAATATACCACATCACATGCACATGCAAACCATCCTGTAAAACCAAATTAGACGCCTCTAATCGGTTCATAAAAAAAATTATTCTACATGGCTTCTAAGGTTTCGAAAAGAACCGAAGCTACCAACATTCATCGTCAAGCATGATTATCCAAGTCGCTGGATTAACATGGCGGGGTGTATGAAGCACGAGATAATAAAATCTCGAACCCCATACTAATCTTCGTCATACGCATGACTCCCGTGCAGATCATATCTGCATTGCCCTTTCGTCTGCGAAACATCCATCTTTCTTTAACTATGGTGGAACCCAAAGAACTGTTAGCACTTCGTTGATCTGTCAATCAGCATACTCCGGAGCAACATGAAAGGATCGTGGACTGGCAGAACTTTGTGAGATTCCACCATGCCATCAAGATCAGTATTGTGCAAATTCAAGGGAAGCAACAGGAAGATCGGGTAACAGATTTCATCTGCTACCCGCACAAATAATTTTTAGTAATAGAACTCATCTACTACCTAATTATATTGTGAAACACCCACACATCTCTAAGTATTCCAGATCGCAACCTGCATCTACGCATAGCACGGCTCTGATACCACAGTAGGGTAATGCGATAGAAAACAAAAAGAATTATGATCTACGCACCAGTCTAGGACCACTATGGAGACTGCATACAAGGTTTGATCTTTTTCGTTAACGACTCGTAGCGCGGCGAAAGTAGAGTCGATGAAGATCGGTGGTGCAGATCCCCGCAGCTAGGATTTACAACCTCCCAACCGCGAGGGTGTATACCCTCATCTGTCCCTGAGACAGCTCCGGGAGGCGGCCAGATAGTCCCCCGGACGGTGTCGTGGATAGCCCTTCGGGAGGACCTTCGAAACAAGGATGGTCACTCGGACAGCCCTTCGAGACAACCTTCGAAACTCGGAGGTCACACGGAGAGCCCTTCGGGAGGCACTCTCGAACTAAGACCAAAACTAAGACCTCTCTACAGAGTTGCACACATACGGTGTCATCTATCCGCAGGGCTTCGCCGTCCAGAACTAGTTCCTGCCGGAACCTAGACAACCTTTCGGCTCTACGAAACTATTTTGCTGAGAGGGAGAGAGAAGGCCAGATCATGCATGGCATTTATATGTGAGAAATGGTGTGTGTGGAGAGTGCCTCTCCACCTCTATTTATAGGAAAACCCAAGGGGTAGGGGGAAACATGAAAAACCAAAAATGCTCACACTTTATGTCACACATAAAGGGCATAAAGGGATGACAAGTGGAGCTCCATGGAGGAGCTGCACCTTTGAACATTCCACCTTCGTGGGGCCCCCCAAAGGGGGTTCCCTGATCCCCAAGTCCTTCTAGAAGCCTTTTGAGAAAAGCCCTAAAAGGCGGCTTTCCATAAAAATATCCAAAAAGCACTTTCACTTTTCATGACGACATTTTTCAGCGTCCGTTCGAACTGAAAATATTTATGTGGGCTTAGAACATTTCCATTACCCACTAAAATACTTTTCAACGTGTTCAGGAACAATTCCGGATTAGCGATTTTCACCAGCAAAATGCATCTGAAGTGGTTTTGGCATCTCCGGAACATTTCGGTTTTTATCCCGAAAAATTCCCGGAAGTTTCCAGAATAATTCTGGCACCCTCCAAGAGTTATCAGGCATGTCCCGAAACCAATTTGACCTAATGGAATACCCCGAAACCAGTTTTCGGTTTTACCGAAACTATTCCGGTGTTCTCTCTCTGGAACCTTTCGGTGTGTCTGAAACTTTTTCGGTGAATATCTCTCAGACTCCATGTCTAGTATTCAGCAGATAGATGACCCTTAAGCGTGTGACCCTATAGGTTCAGTGAAGTATAGACATGGTCGAAACTCTTTTCGATCAATTATCAACATCGGAGCCGTGGACACCCATATTGACCCCTATACCCCACACGAATGAATATTCGAGTGAACCTCCAGTTGTTGTGTGCTATTCATGTTGCTTCACGATATGTTACAAATACCCGAGGTGAGATTTACTTGCATCCCCGTGGATCAACAACTTGTCCATTATGCTAGTTATCTCGTTGCCGATTTTGTTCTCTTTTCTCGTTTTCGTGTTTCGGCATCCCTGTGATAGATCAAACTGTGTCTGGCTAGACGATGATACCGTAACACCAAGAGGGCCCACAGATATCTCTCCATCGTCGGAGGAGCAAATCCCAATCTTGAGCTATCAAGTTACTTGACATACTTTTCCATGAACCCGTAAGCCGCCGTAATAGCCACCTATTTACGGATGACGTTTAACAAACCCCAAAGTTCATGAAGCAAGCATGAAGAAACTCGATACTCTCATGGTCTAAAGGAATTATGCAAATGTAAACTTTCTCTGTGTTATAAACCATTAGCTTGTGACGAATGTATCTCATACAATAACATCAATCAGAACGATTCAACACAAGTGTTCTCCTAACATAGTGCCCTCAAAGTTGCCGGCATAGTCATGCCCATGATCAGGAAAACAGAACCATCATGCAACACATGAGCTAGTCTTAGAGGCCAGACTAGGAGTACGTCTTTCCGTTTATTATTCCACACGTGCATATGAGTCTTCCTCCAAGCCTCGTGCTATTGTAGACTCGAGAATCATAGGAGTTATAGCATGGACCATAAACATAATTATGAACAAGGAGATAATCAATAACATCAATTATTGCCTCTAGGGCATATCTCCTACAAGACATCGATGAGAGACTTTGATTGGTAGAAGAAGTTGGTCGGCTTACCAGCGTAGAGAACGTCTGGTGAACTCCATGAATTCTGGCGAGATCCAACTTGAAAGTGTGGGTGTTTCAGGATGGTTTGGGCAAAACTTTTTAGGAGAATCGGTCAAGGGGGTGCTAGGGTATATATAGGACGTAGTGTTGGGCGAGGGGGAAGTTGGGAATCGAAAGAAACGTACATGGAGGCATGCACGGAAAAGGTTGTGCCTTCCTGGAGGAAGAAGGGAGCGCTGGCCATGGGCCAAATTCGCTCGTGGGCTGGGCCTCGTGTGGCAAGGCAAGTGGGCCGGCCTGATAGGGGAGAGAAAGAGAGGGAGCTGGGCCTCGGTGGCTTCGGCCGAAATCAAACAGTTTTTTAAAACAGATAGAAGAAAACTAAAATGCAGAGAAATAAATAAAAATTGTATATAGACATATTATATATCAAAATGTTCAGAAAAAGAAATCCTAAAACATGAACATATTTTCAAGACCAAATAAAACACTTCAAAAAACATTTTTTTGCAATAACTCCAAAATGAAATAGAATTTGATTTTCAAATAAATTGTCAAATATTGTCTCTGATTTTTGGAGTGTCATATTAGTCCTCTCATATTATTACTTTATTAGAGAAATTTTTTGGACAAGCTTCAAATTAAAAATTAAATAGGGATCCAAATATAAGTTTTGGGAAAGTCCGTTTATTCCCTCTAATTTGAAATATTTTTTCACAAAGTTTCAAATTCCACTCACTTTCAACCAAAGAATCAGGCATACAATCAAACAAACAAACATAATTATATAGTTAATACAACATTCCAAAATTTAGAATTTTGGGATGTTATAGTTTAGGCTATCTTCACGTCGACCGGAACCACAATTAGTTACCCCTCAACCTCCAACACCTACTGAAAATATTGGTTATGAAATTCCTTCGGGTATGATAGAACAACTGCTAGCTAATCCTTATGCAGGAGACGGAATTGAACATCCTGATATGCACTTGATATATGTGGATGAAATTTGCGGATTATTTAAGCTTGCAGGTTTGCCCGGAGATGAAGCTAAGAAGAAGGTTTTCCCTTTATCTTTGAAGGGAAAATCATTGGCATGGTATAGGCTATGCGATGATATTGGAACTTGGAACTGGAATCGACTGAAATTGGAATTTCACCAAAAACATTTATCCTATGCATCTAGTCATCATGACCGAAATTATATATATAATTTTTGGCCTCGTGAATGAGAAAGTATCACTCTAGCTTGGGGGAGGCTTAAGTCAATGTTATATTCATGCACCAATCATGAGCTCTCAAAGGAAATTATTATTCAAAAAATTTATGCTAAGCTTTCTCGTGATGATCAATCCATACTCGATACTTCTTATACTAGTTTTTTAATGAAGAAAACTATTGAATTGAGGTGGGATCTTTTAGAAAGAGTTAAACACAGCTCTAAAGATTGGGAACTCGACGAAGGTAAAGAGTCAGGTATTAAGCTTAAGTTTGATTGTGTTAAATCTTTCATGAATACCGACGCTTTTCACAAGTTTAGCACTAAATATGGACTTGACTCTGAGGTAGTAGCCTCTTTTTGTGAATCATTTGCTACTCATGTTGATCTCCCCAAAGAGAAGTGGTTTAAATATCATCCCCCTATTAAACAAGAAATTAAAGAACTCGACGTAGCTAAAGATGAAACTACTATTTATATTGTTGATCCAGTTGTGCCATCTGCTTATATTGGAAAACCAGCTTTCCCTCTAAGGATAAAGGAACATGCTAAGGTTTCAACTGTGGTTCACAAAAGTAATATTAGAGCACCTAAACCTACTGAACAATTAAAATAGAACCTAGTGTTATGGTTAAAGATCTCCAGGTAGAAAATATTGATGGGCATGTTATTTACTTCTGCGATGATGCTGCTAGAATTGCCAAACCTGAAAAAGACAAACATAGACCTGTTGTTGCCATGCTTGTTGTCTCAGTTAAAATAGGAGATCATTGTTATCATGGTTTATGTGATTTAGGTGCTAGCGTGAGTGTGTGACGCCCCCGATTCAATAGTACACTAATCATGCATGCAAACGTGTACGATCAAGATCAGGGACTCACGAGAAGATATCACAACACTAAAAATACAAATAAGTCATACAAGCATCATATTACAAGCAAGGGGCCTCGAGGGCTCGAATACAAGTGCTCGATCATAAACGAGTCAGTGGAAGCAACAACATCTAAGTACAAAAATAAGTTAAACAAGGTGCAATAAGATGGCTAGCACAAACTGGGATACAGATCGAAAGAGGCGCAGGCCTCCTGCCTGGGATCCTCCTAAACTACTCCTGGTCGTCGGTAGGATGCACGTAGTAGTAGGCACCCTTGGTGTAGTAGGGTCATTGTCGACGGTGGCATTCTGGCTCATGGGCTCCAACATCTGGTTGCGACGACCGAGAAAAATGGATAGGGGAAAAGAGGGAGCAAAGCAACCATGAGTACTAATCCAAAGTACTCGCAAGCAAGGATCTACACTACATATGCATTGGTATCTGTATAAAGGGGTAATATCAGTGGACTGAACTGCAGGATGCCAGAATAAGAGGGGGATAGCTAGTCATATCGAAGACTACGCTTCTGACCGCCTCCATCTTGAAACATGAAGAAGAGAGTAGCAAGTGCAGCATCAAGTAACATCGCATAGCATAATCCTACCCGACAATCCTCCCCTCGTCACCCTGTGGGAAAGCGATCACCGAGTTGTATCTGGAACTTATAAGAGGTGTGTTTTATTAAGTATCCAGTTCTAGTTGCCATAAGGTCAGAATACAACTCTGGGTCGTCCTTTTGCCGAGGACACAGCTATTCGAATAGATAAACTTCCCTGCAGGGGTGCACCACATTACCCAACACGCTCGATCCCTCTGGGCGGACACACTTTCCTGGGTCATGCCCGGACTTGAAAGATCAACACGTCGCAACCCTACCTAAGCACAACAGAGAGGTCAGCACACCAGTCTAAATCCTAAGCGCGTAGGGCTCTGGGCCCATTTCCCGTTGCACACCTGCACGTTGCGTACGTGGCCGGTGAGCAGACCTAGCAACCTCCATTACAAAGGAAGTTGCGTTACGCGGTCGAACCCAGTGCGCGCCGCTCAGTCGCTGACGACAAGAAGACTTCGGCTGATACCACGATGTCGAGCGCCCGTAACTGTTTCCGCGTAGTTGGTTAGTAGGCCAGTGGCCACACTCAGTTCAAATATCCAGATCTCGTTAAGTGTGTTATTTTTAAATAACCGCGGACGCCGACCAGGGACCAGGCCCACCTGTCTCCTAGGTGGTCGCAACCTGCCATGTCGCTTCGCCACAAAGTAACCATCAGGGGGCTGTCGGGAACCCAGGCCCACCACTACCTGGGTGGAACCACCTGCCCATTCAGCCCTCCATCTCTGAATCATCAACATAAGTATGTAATAGCATAGTATATACCCGTGATCGCCTCCCGGCCCAGTAGTATAGCATGGCAGTCGGATAAGAGTGTAGGGTCACTGATGTAATACTAGCAACCTATACTAAGCATGTATGATTGCAGATAAAGGTATCAACAATTGTAGCAACAATGACAGGCTATGCAGCAGAACAAGACTAACCGAAAGCAGTAACATGCTACACTACTCTAATGCAAGCAGTAGAGGGAAGGAATAGGCGATATCGGGTGATCAGGGGGGGCTTGCCTTGTTGCTATGGCAAGGAGGGGTCATCGTCAATGTAGTCGATCACGGGGGTAACGACAACAGTCTCGGGGTCTGCCGGAAAGAAGTAACGGAGGGGGAAGACAATAAATAACACAGCAATCAAAGCATCACAAAGCATAGCATGGCAATACGCGACACTAGAGGTGGCCTAACGCAAGGTTAGGCGTTATAGACGGAGCGGGAAGATATCCGGGAATATTTTCCCAGCTCGAGTGATTTATCGGTATATTGATCTTGGTGAAAATGTTCAACCTTTGCTATGTTAGAGGTGTTTGATGTGGGTGTGGATGGCATATTCGGACTCATTATAATTTCTAAGGAACTTCCATATATAAATTATTTTCATCTGAGTTACGGATTATTTTATCTGATTTTCTAAAGTTTTAACAATATTCTAAAATTATTATAATTAGTTTAATCCGAATTGACCAAGTCAACTTGACTAGTTAAAAGGGGAGATGGTGACCCACATATCATTGTTTTAATAATTTTCAAAAGGATTTATCTAAACTAATTAGATGGGCCCACTTGTCATTTGCTAATAGGCTAAATTAGCACTAAATTAATACTAAGCGAAACCTAGCCTAATTAAACAAGGGCCGGCCATTACTGGACATAGCCCAGCCGGCCACGCATACGGCCATGTACAAGGGCTAGTAGCAGCGGGAAGTGAGCAGCAGCACCTAGTAGCAATCAGCGGCAAGAACAATGATAGAGTTTACCCTGTTGTCTAGGTATTCATCATGTTTATTTGTGTTTGCATGATTTTAGTTCTAGTAGTCGATTTAGTTCCAGCTAGTTGTATGCATGTAAACATGGCGGAGTGATCGGATCTGAGAGAAGGCAAAGACCGCAATGATAGAGAGAGTCTTGATGTAATGGGATGGAAGCCATTAGTTGAGTACATGCATTCACGTGTTCTTGGGACTAATCATGTGTATAGTGATCGTGGTATTAGTGCACGAGTGAAGAGGTGGCCTACGTGGCAAATCTTGATGGTCAAGATAGAGTTTGTTAGCGTCTAGCTACATGCATGTAAACAAAGCGGCCGAGCCGTGTGGCGTTCGCGGGAGGTTCGGCATGTTGGTCTTTGGGCGTGCGTGCATGGAGCTAGTGGAGAGTGAAATACGGATCAAGCGGTGTGTGGCTTGGCCGTGTGCATGTTTCCTTTAAAAGCACTTGTAACGATTGCATCTAGTGAGAAGAAATCTACGTAAAAGTAGCACAAGTTGTGTGCGGTGCCTAACTCGTGTGTGCGTCTTCTTGACCTCGGACTTGTGTGTCTTCTTCCTTCTCGGCTGCGCCAACAATTGGTATCTGAGCCACGGTTTGATCCATTCTTGTGATGGACGCACCGAGGAGATGATCGCCCAAAGCGGCAGAGTGGCCAAGGGGAAGCCGGTGGAGCCGGCGGCGCTGCCGGCGCGCTGCTCACCGACAGCGGCAGCGGCGAAGCCAGCGTCGTCGAGCACGTGGTCCGGCAGACCTCGTCGATGGTGCAGCTACCCGCCGACTCGCACGAACTACACCGAGTGGGCGCTTCGTCATGCGAAGTCGGCCGCAGCGCAAGGCCTATGGGAGGTGGTCGAGCATGGCGTCGTCATCGACTACCGCGACGATCGTGAAGCTTTGGGCATCATCCTCCGGTGTGCCGCCGGAGATGTTGCGCTCCTTGGCCGCGAAGGACGCGGCGAAGGAGGCTTGAGATGCCCTCAAGACCTTGAGGATGGGGTCCGGCGCATCCATGGCTTGGGCGCAGAGCGTCGCTCAAGTTTGAGAATCTCGGTTCAAGGATGGCGAGAGGATGGAGGAGTTATTGTCGCCTCACCGCATCGCTAGCGACACAGAGGCCCTCGGCGCAGCATCACCGAGCACAAGGCGGTGCTCAAGTTTCTCTGTTGCGTCTTGCCGGCGCTCTGGCGGCAATTCGTGCACTCCATCCGATCGCTACTCGACCTCAAGACCTTGACGATTGAAGAGCTCACGGGCGCTTCTTGGGCGTGGAGGAGAGCTTCGACATGGGCGAGGCGGCAAAGAACAACGGCGGCGCTTCAATTTGCTCCTCACGGAGGAGGAGTGGCTTGCTTCGTGACAAGAACCGCCGTGGCGCCAAGAAGAAGAAGAGCACCTTCGACATCCGTAAGGTCTGCGTTGCTACAACCGCCAATACTATGGCCATTCGCGAAGGATTGCACGGCGCCAAGGAAAAAGCAGGCCCATCTCGCCGCCACATGACCGCCGCCCGACAATGGGGCTGCTTTGAAGATCGACATGAAGGTGCTCGAATAAACAACAACAAGGTTAAGGTGGTGATTGATAGAGTTTACCTTGTTGTCTAGGTATTCATCATGTTTATTTGTGTTTGCATGATTTTAGTTCTAGTAGTCGATTTAGTTCCAACTAGTTGTATGCATGTAAACATGGCGGAGTGATCAGATCTGCAGAGAAGACACAGATGCGCGATAGAGAGAGTGCAGTGTAGCGGGCGGACTGGAAGCCATTAGTTGAGTACATGCATTCACATGTTGCTGGGACTAATCATGTGTTTAGTGATCAGGGTATTAGTGCACGTAGTGAAGAGGTGGCCTACGTAGGCAAGTACTGATGGTCAAGATAGTGTTTGTTAGCGTCTAGCTACATGCATGTAAACAAAACGGCCGAGCCGTGTGGCCGTTGCGGGAGGTTCGGCCTGCTGGTGCTGGACGTGCGTGCATGAAGCTAGTGGAGAGTGAAATACGGATCAAGCCCGTGTGTGGCTTGGCTGTGTGTGCATGTTTCCCTTTAAAAGCACTTGTAACCAGTTGCATCTAGTGAGAAGAAATACAGAAAAGTAGCACAAGTTGTGTGCGGTGCCTAACTCTGTGTGTGCGTCTTCTTCAACCTCCAGGCTTGTGTGTCTTCCTCCTCCTCGGGCTTCGCCAACAAACAAGCAGAAGCACGTATCGGTAGCATCTTGAGCAGCATCAGTATGCAGCGGCACCAGCAAGCAGAGCTGCACGGCTGCTAGCAATAGAGCAAAGCAGCGGCACCAGCTTGCAGTAGCAAGCAACGGCAACAGCGTGGCAACAAGAGCAACAGCGTAAGAGAGCAACAACAGTGCAGAATAGCAAAGCAACAGCAGTACAAGAGCAGCACCAGCAGCGATGCAACGAAGCAGAGCAGCAGCTACACGCATGTACGCGTACGCGGGAGTTCGGGCACGACAGTGACGGCGGCCTACGGCATCCAAATCGAAGGGGGAAAGGGAGGATCCGAGGGAGGAGCTCACCGCGAGCTCAGAGGTGCGGTCGGGGAGGACGGAGGTGGACCAGAGCCGCGGCAAACGATGCCGGATCCCAGCGATGTATGCAATGAAGTTGTGCTCCATGCCGAGTGTTAGGCGTGGCCCGTCTTGATTCGACGGTCGTAAACCAAGGAGATGAGGATGGGAAGGCTCCTTGAGATCTTCTCATGGAGCAGGGAGGTCGGTGACCGCGGGATCGACGAGGATGCAGTGACAGCGTCTCGGCAGTGCCTTGCGGGGAAGAAAGCGGCGCAGGGAGGAAGAACAGAGAGGGCTAGGGTTGTCCCTGGGGTTCGGGGTGATCTTAACCTAGCACCAGGACCGCAGGATGCACGCCACGTGAGGCATCTCGCCCGTGGGCGGCCATGGCGCATGTGCCCCTGCCTTGTCGGGAGGTGGAAGGAAAGGCCGGCCAGGTGGGCTGGGCCTGGTATAGTTAAGTGTTGGGCTTCACACTGTAGCACTAGGCTTTAGGTGCACAGTGTGTGCTTTACTCTTTGATATATCTATAATTTAAAAATCTATTGCTTTGCAATTAATTCTGACACCATTTGATTTTTGTTAGATGTGATATTTACCACAAAAATACTTGGCTACATTCTAGGCTAGCACAAAAAGTTTGGGGCCAAAAGGAGTTGTTCAAATTTAGTTTTTAATGTATGTGTGTATATTTAATGCTGCTAGCCCTATTTTAAATAGGTTAAGGGCATTTAAGAAATCAAAAGATGCTGGTTTCTGCACGACAATTACTTAGTGAATACTTGCAACATTTCGAACATTTTAGTTTTTCAGTTTGAAGAAATATTTTATTTGGCTTTATTTTAAATTTGAAATTGGCTTTGATTTTTATCAAGTGGCAATTTGTCTTAGTTAAACATGATGACAAGGCACCATTAGGGTGAGGTCACTGTAGCAATGACACTGGGGGTGTTACAGAGTGCTATTCCTTTTACCTTATACCAAGAAAATGTGAATGACATAGCACCCGCTAAAATAGAAGACATAGATTTACTATTAAACTTGCTAATAGAGACACCATCACAACACTTTGGATTGTTAGAGATCTTGAGGTCTTGTGTTGTAAAACAAAATATCCTACTGATTTTCTAGTTCTAGGTTCCCCACAAGATGACTTTTTTCCCATTATTTTTGATAGACCTTTCTTGAACATCGTTAATGCTAAAATAGGTTGTGAGAAACAAACTGTCGGTATTAGTTTTGGTGATTAGTCTCATGAGTTTAATTTTTATAAGTTTAGTTGAAAACATCATAAGAAAGAATTAACTAGTAAGGATGAAATAATTGGTCTTGTTTCTATTGATGTGCCTCCTACTGATCCACTCGAACAATATTTGCTAGACCATGAAAATGATATGCGTATGCATGAAAGAAATGAGATAGATAAAATTTTCTTTGAACAACAACCTCTGCTCAAACACAATTTGCCTATTGAAACTCTAGGAGTTCCTCCTCCACCTAAAGGTGATGCTGTGTTTGAATTAAAACAATTGCCAGACAGTTTGAAGTATGCTTATCTCGATGAGAAAAAGATATATCTTGTTATTATTAGTGCTAACCTTTCAGAACATCAGAAAGAAAGATTATTAAAAATTCTGAAGAAGCATCGTGCTGCTATTAGATATACTCTTGATGATCTTAAGGGCATTAGTCCCACTCTTTGTCGGCGCAAGATTAATATGGAACCTGATGTTGATCATTAACGATGTTTGAATCCTAAGATGAACGAAGTGGTAAGAACCGAAATATTAAAGCTTCTTGAAGAAGGTATAATCTATCCCATAGTTGATAGTAAATGGGTTAGCCCCGTTCATTGTGTCCCTAAGAAGGGAGGTATTACTGTTGTTCTTAATGATAAAAATGACCTCATTCCACAAAGAATTGTTACTGGCTATAAAATGGTTATTGATTTTGGACAGTTAAATAAAGCTACTAGAAAAGATCACTACCCTTTGCCTTTTATTGACCACATCTTAGAAAGATTATCAGAGCACACACACTTTTGCTTCCTTGGTGGATATTCTAGTTTTCTCAAATACCTATTTCACAACCTGATCAAGAGAAAATCACTTTTACTTGCCCTATGCTTATAGACGTATGCCTTTTGGTTTATGCAATGCACCTGCTACCTTTCAAAGATGTATGACTGCTATATTATCTAATTTTTGTAAAAAGATTGTTGAGGTTTTCATTGATAATTTATCTGTATATGGAACTTCTTTTGATTAAATCTAGATCAACCTTGATTGAGTTTTGCAGAGATGTGAGCAAACTAATCTTGTCTTGAATTGGGAAAAGTGCCACTTTATGGTTAATGAAAGTATAGTCTTGGGGCATAAAATTTCCGAACAAGGTATTGAGGTGGACCAAGCTAAAGTTGATGCAATTGAGAAAATGCCATGTCCTAAAGATATTAAAGGTATTCGTCGTTTCTGGGTCATGTTGGTTTCCATAGGAGGTTTATTAAAGACGTCTCTAAAATTTCTAGGACTCTTACAAGTCTTCTACAAAAGGATGTTCCGTTTGTTTTTTATGGTGACTGTGTAGAAGCCTTTGAAACACTTAAGAAAGCCTTAACTTCTGCACCTATTGTTCAACCACCTGATTGGAACTTGCCTTTTGAAATTATGTGTGATGCTAGTGATTATGTTGTTGGTGCTGTTCTAGGACAAAGAGTTAATAAGATATTCATTATGCTAGTAAAACTCTAGACAGTGCCCAAAGAAATTATGCTACTACTGAAAAGAATTTTTAGCAGTTGTATTTGCTTGTGACAAATTTAGATCTTATATTGTTGATTCCAAAGTAACTGTTCACACTGATCATGCTGCTATTAAATATCTTATGGAAAATAAAGATGCTAAACCTAGACTCATTAGGTGGGTTCTTTTGCTACAGGAATTTGATTTACATATAGTGATAGAAAAGGGGCTGAGAACCCCGTAGCTGATAACTTGTCTAGGTTAGAAATTATTCTTGATGGCCCACTACCTATTGGTGATAGCTTTTCTGATGAACAACTAGCTGCAATAAATATTTCTCGTAACACTCCTTGGTATGCTGACTATGCTAATTATATTGTTGCTAATACATACCACCTAGTTTCACTTACCAACCAAAAGAAAAAAATCTATGATTTAAGACATTACGTTTGGGATGACCCACATCTTTATAAAGAAGGAGTAGATGGTATTATTATACATTGTGTACCTGAGAATGAACATGAACAAATACTACGGAAATGTCACTCCGAAGGAGGGCAGCATGCGGGAATAGAATTGCTCACAAGGTATTGCAATCTGGTTTTTATTGGTCTAATCTCTTCAAGTATCCACGTAAGTTTGTTTTATGTTGTGATGAATGTGAACAAATTTGTAATATTGGTAAGCATCAAGAAATGCCTATGAATTGTTCACTTGCCGTTGAACCATTTGATATTTGGGGTTTTGATTATATGCGACCTTTTCCTTCCACTAATCGGTATACACATATTTTGGTTGCTGTTGATTATGTTACTAAGTGGATAGAAGATATTCCAACTAGTAGTGTTGATCATAACACTTCCATTAAAATGCTTAAAGAAGTCATTTTCCCAAGGATTGGAGTCCCTAGATATTTAATGACTGATGGTGGTTCACACTTTATTCATGCTTCGGGAATCACAAACCTTAACACCAATATTCTTACAAACCACAACCGTTCACTAGTACCTCGCACATATTATCATCTCTATATCACAAAACTGTTGCAAGGCATCAAACATATCATATTCAGTGATTCGCAAGTTTTGCGTAGGATTTTATGACTAGCCACACTACTGCAGGATGCTGCTAACGCGACACTACGATCAGAGACCCTTTGACGAAACTGTGTGCGATGCAATAATCGCAAACGATGGTGTAAAAAACCGTCAAAAAGGTGCAAAACATTTGCGACGACGGGTGCATCAAACACGGTTCAGATTTTAGTTGCGTGTGCGATGCAGGGCATATGGTTCAGTTTAGTTAACTATTTGTGATGAGGAGGAACAAAAGAAACAGGTAGCCAGATGAAGGCGTGTGCGATATACAACATACGGTTCATTCGGATGAAGTGTTTGTGATGAGGTGGAACAATAGAAACGGGCAGCCAGATGAAGGTGTGTGCGACATATGGCATACAATTCACTTGGATGAACTATTTGTGTTGAGCCTGTTGGGGAACGTAGCAATTTCAAAATTTTCCTACGCACACGCAAGATCATGGTGATGGTATAGCAACGAGAGGGGAGAGTGTTCGTCCACGTACGCTCGTAGACCGTAAGCGGAAGCGTTATGACAACGCGGTTGATGTAGTCGTACGTCTTCATGAATCGACCGATCCAAGCACCGAACGACGGCACCTCCGTGTTCAAAGACACGTTCACTCGATGGCGTCCCCGGGCTCCAATCCAGCGAGCGTCGGGGATGAGTTTAAATCAAGACGACGGCGTGGTAGCGATGATGATGTTCTACCAGCGCAGGCTTCTCCTAAACTCATGACGATATGACCGAGGTGGATTATGGTGGAGGGGGCACCGTGATACGGCTAAGGAACGATCCGTAGATCAACTTGTGTGTCTATGGGGTGCCCCTACCCCGTATATAAAGGAGTGGAGGAGGGAGGGCGGCCCTCTTCTATGGCGCGCTTAGGGGAGTCCTACTCCCACCGGGAGTAGGATTCCCCCTTCCTAGTCAACTAGGAGTCCTTCCATGTATTAGGAGTAGGAGACAAGGAAGGGAAGAGAGAAGGAAGGAAGGAGGGTGCGGCCTCCCCTAGTCCAATTCGGACTAGGCCTTGGGGGGGCGCACGGCCTGCCCTAGGCAGCCCCTCTCTCTTTCCCGTATGGCCCAATAAGGCCCAATACTTCTCCCCGGCGAATTCCCGTAACTCTCCGGTACTCCGATAAATACCCGAATCACTCGGAACCTTTCCGAACTCCGAATATAGTCGTCCAATATATCGATCTTTATGTCTCGACCATTTCGAGACTCCTCGTCATGTCCCCGATCTCATCCGGGACTCCGAACTCCTTCGCTACATCAAAACTCATAAACTCATAATATAACTGTCATCGAAACCTTAAGCGTGCGGACCCTACGGGTTCAAGAACTATGTAGACATGACCTAGGACTATTCTTGGTCAATAACCAATAGCGGAACCTGGATGTTCATATTGGCTCCTATTCTACAAAGATCTTTATCGGTCAAACCGCATAACAACATACGTTGTTCCCTTTGTCATCGGTATGTTACTTGCCCAAGATTCGATCGTCGGTATCCAATACCTAGTTCAATCTCGTTACCGGCAAGTCTCTTTACTCGTTCTGTAATACTTCATCCCGTAACTAACTCATTAGTTACAATGCTTGCAAGGCTTAAGTGATATGTATTACCGAGAGAGCCTAGAGATACCTCTCCGACAATCGGAGTGACAAAACCTAATCTCGAAATACGCCAACCCAACATGTACCTTCAGAGACACCTGTAGATGAAAGTGCGTTATATCGACTAGAGGGGGTGAATTGGCGATTTTATGAATTCTTCATCGAGGAATTTCTTTGGTGAGGAAATTCCATAGCGAAGAACTACTTGCGCGGAATGTGTACTCGTAAGTAAACATAACGGGATACAAACATAGTCATCATGATGAAATGAAGACTAGCATAGAGTATGAAAGCGTAAACACAGGATAACAAGATGAAGACAAACAGATGAAGAAATTGAAGCGAGGAATTTGTGAAAGTCTTGATCAAAGTCTTCAAGCACGAGATATGAACAACATACAACACAAGAATGAGGAAATGAAAGAGTTGAGGAAATAGAACCGGTTAGTTGGTGAAGACAATGATTTGGTAAACCAGTTCCAACTCATGTCTCGGTTATGCGTCTGGTTGGAGCGGTGAGTATTTAAACTCGAGGACACAGATCCGGACACCCGCTTCGAGCGCAACTCAGGACACCATCCTCATCAGTATTCTCCTTGAACTAAGACCACGCAGCCTCGTCCAATCACTCGTAGTAAGTCTTGGTGACTTCCAAACCTTCACAGACTTGGTCACTCGGCAATCCACAATTCCTCTTGGATGCTCTAGACCTTGACGCCTAACCGTCTGGAAGAAGCACGATCTTCAAAGGTAACAAGCGTCGGATCCACGCAGATCAATTTCTTCAGTGATGCTCAATCACTTTGGGTTTGTGGGGGTTTGGTTTTGGGATTTTCCTCACTCGATGATTTTCGCTCAAAGGTCTCGGAGGATGGGTTGCTCTCAAATGACAAGTGTCAAGTTCTCTCGGAGCAGCCAACCGACTAGTGGTTGTAGGGGGCGGCTATTTATAGCCTAGGGAGCAGCCCGACATGATAAGATATAAATGCCCTTCAATGATATGACCGTTAGGTGGATAAGATATTTTGGACAGCCGGCAAAGATAAAGAACGGTCGGAAATTTGACTCTCAAATTCCTCGGGACTATCATGTTCCTCCATTGTGTAGGCAATTCGACTTTGGCGAATTCCTAACTCCTCGATCGAGCAAAGTCCTCATTGACTGTAAGAACTGCGTCTCATCCATCAAGAAATTGACTGAATCAGTATGAGATTTCCAATGGCTTCACTCGAAGGATTGGTAGGTGTAGGATTTTGAGTTGAGCATCACATGGAAATTTTTCCTTAGTATTTCCTCGACCCCCTTTAACAAAGACGGTGTTTCCTATGACTCAAGAAAGAGAAAATGAAACTACGAAAACAAAAGTCTTCAGCTTCATGTTCCTCAAATGAATACCAAGTCTTCAAGGTCACACCAATTTCTTCACTTTCAAAGTCTTGAAAGTCTTCGAATATCAAAGTCTTGATCGAAGAACTTCATTTTAGGGTCGACTTTCTTTGTAAATATCAAACTCCTCATAGACTTATAGACCTGTATACACTCACAAACGCATCAGTTACTTAACCTATAAGTCTTCAATACACCAAAATCACTAAGGGGCACTAGATGCACTTACAATCTCCCCCTTTTTGGTGATTGATGACAACATAGGTTAAGTTTTCAACGGGATAAACATATGAAGTGTAAATCGATATTGAGGAATTTGATTGCAAGATATAGAAGAACTCCCCCTGAATATGTGCATAGTGAGGAATTTGCTTTTGAGGCAATGCACATTTGAAGAATTGAATCATGGAGATCTCCCCCTATATCTTGTAATTCATACACGCATTTGATATATAATATGAAGAATTTGAAATGCATGATGAAATATGGTGCCTGATGAGATTCAACATGCGTGCAATAATATTATCAAGGAATAAGCATGCAGAATAACACATCAAAAGTATCAGAGCACAGTGCATCAAAGTCAGAGCACAATGCACCGTTCAAAAGTATCAGGACACCATCGGATTTAAGATTACAACTCGATCCAATAAAAGTTTTAGAAGAACAAGAGTTGTAACTTAACAAAACGCCCATAATATAAACCCGCTTGAAGACTAACTCAAATTTCTCCCCCTTTGTCATCAAATGACCAAATGGATCGGCGAGGACTAACGCCTGAAGAATTTCAAGTCGATGGAGGAGCGCCGGCGTTATCGGGGTTGTTTGTTGAAGTAGGGCTGCCGCAGATGTCGTTCAAATCTTCATGTTCATCGGTTTCACGCGATGAAGAATAAGAACCGCCACCGGATCGGGAACTTTGACTCTCTTGAATTTCTTGGAGGTGGTGCAGACCGATCAAATGCTTCCGGAGGCCCATAGTCTTGATTCTTCCATGAATATACATGAGTGAGAACAGCCCAGTGCGGTTGAGGGTTTCATGAAGGTGATACTGATTTTCTTCACCGCATTATGGGTTGAGGTCATGTTGTGAAGAATTGCAGCAAATTGGCGTTTCACCCATTTGTGATTGCGATCAACCTTCCGATGAAGGCGAGGAGTAACTCACGGTCATCATCACCACAGGTCTTTGTTGCTTGAGGCTTTTGCTTGGTCGATGTATTTGCAGAAGTGTCATGTGTGGCGAATCGTCATTGGTGGAGTAAGATGTAGCAGACGGAATTGACCATCCAATGGACGAGTGCCTTCATCGATCACAAGCAGCTGCCTTGCCCTTATCATCGATGATGAACCGGTCGCTGAGGACTTCAATGGGCGACAAGTAGCTACCATGGTTCAAAGTGTCACCTTGTAGTTCGGTGAAGATCTTGCCCTTATGAATCTCATAATCCAAGGCGATAGGGCTTCACTCAAAAGGTGACATTGCAACATTAGCGAGTCCTCATGAAGAAATCATGGAAGTTGACGGGAACGCCATGAATGATGTTGAAAAGCATGTTCTTCATGATGCCAACGACATCTTCATCATTTGAGACGTGGCCTTTGATAGGACTCATTGTCTTCGTCAGGATTCGATAGACAGTCCGAGGCACATATAGCAGTTCCTTGACGAGGAATTTGGTTCGAGGGGTCTGCCCTGGCTTCAAAGGCTTCATGAGCACTTGCATATAATGATCTGTCAGTTCGCGGTCATTGTAGATGCAACGTGTAATCGTCATGGGGAGGATCAAGAGGAAGGACACGAAGCAATTCAGATTCTTTGGTGCCTTATAGTGAGTGTTTTCGTCATCCAATCTAGCACCCATGAATTGACATCTTCAAGATCTCCGTGATATGCAAAGTGGCATAGAATCAAGAATGAGTTCTTCATTCCAATCACGGATATCGGTCGCGAAATTCAAGAGTCCCGCATCATGAATAACTCGGAGGACTGGCTCAAGCACGGCAGAGATTCCATATCCACATGAGGAATATGCTCATGATCAAGATTTTGTCCTTGTCAAAGAGCACCGAGGAATAGAAGTTGGCTTGAGTAGCAGTCCGTAAATGTCTCTTCCTTATGCGAAAGCAGAGTCATATGGATTGTAATCGATGAAGAACACATGCTCGTAAAAGAAGTCTTCACCTTGAATTTTTGCTTGCTAGAGAGCGGATTCTTGGTTTGGGCAGAGGAGTGTCGATGATTTGCGGCACAACCTCGGGAATCACGATCTTAGGTGCTTCAGCCGAGGAATTTCTGGTTCCTCTTCTTGTGCAGTTTGGGGATCAAGAAGAGCGGGTTCTTCAAAGACTAGTGGCTGGAATTTCTTCATGAATGCGATGTGGGATGAGTTTCTTGAGCCCATTTGAATAGTTGTACACGGGACCGAGGAATTTGTTGAATAGGAGTGAAGAGAGGAGTATTGGGATCTTGACTTTCCCAAAAGTCATTGTTCATCACTGGTGTAGTGCATCCAATATCCACATCTTCTTCTTCTTTTTCAATTTCCTCAACACCAGCCTCTTCAGCTGTGAACTGAGGCATAGGTGAGGAAACGACTGGCGTTGAAGGGAAGGTTTCCACTTCAATTTCTTCATCAAACTGTTCTGAGGTAGCAACAGAATGATTTTCTTCATCAGATCCGCTTGGGATCTTGTAGTCTTCTTCATAAGGAACAATCTCCTTGGATGACATGGAGGAAATTGGAACGACATCAATAGGATTTTCAAGCGAGCTGGTCATTGGCTTTATTTTCTTCGCGGCCGAAGAATTTGATGCAGCTGATGCCTTCCGTTTCTTCACTGCAGCTCGCTCTGCAGCCTTGGTCTTCTTCACTTCATAAGCGAAGGAAGAATTGGAGTTGGTGTTGGCGCAGAGGAGCCGAGGATCGTGGTTCATTTTCTTGGTATGCAATCGTGCGGTTGCTCGATCTCTTGATTTCTTCAGCGCACCACTAGTGGATGCCCCAGGAATTTCTTCGGTAATTGGAATGGAGTCATCAGCCCGGAACTTGTATTCTCATCGGCAGGCTGAAAGTCATCAGCGATCTTGGCATGTTCTTCAAATAGGCTGAGCGAGAGCTGCACACGAGGATTTGCTTGTTGCGATGGGGCTGCAACAGTTGTCATTTTCTTCGTCAAATTGACGAATCTCACTTTGGCTCCTTGCCAATCAGCATTGTATGCATCGAAATCTTTGCTGAGGGCCTGGATCTCAGATTGAGCCTTGAGAAGTTCTTCAGGAGTCAGTCTGATGATGTTCTTCTTCAGAAGCTTCTCCTTTCTAGCTTGTGCTCTCTTTATCTCACGAGCCTTTTCAAACTTTCATTTCTCTTCAGAGATGAAGTGGGTCAGCATATGACTTTGACCAGGAGTCAGAGGCAGATCAGGCATTGGAGTGTTTGGATCCTGATGCCATAAGTCGATGAAGTCGAGGATCTTCTTCGGATCCAAAAGCAGAGGCACAGGTGTTCCTTTGGATCTAGCGGCCTTTGCTTGTCTGTCTCTGATGATTTCTGCAAGTTCCTCATCAGAAGCCTCGTCATCAGAGGGCACTTGGAAAGCAACCTGTTTCTTTCTTGGACTTGGTCGAGGACCGCGGCCAGTTGTTGCTTTTGTCTTCAGCAGAGTGGGGTCTGATGAGGACATTGGTGCAGCTGAGGAACTCGCTGAGACACCAGAAGCAATTGAGAAACCCTGAGTCCTTTGACATGTAGCTAGATGCACAGGAGTTGAGGACTTGGAGGGAGCTGCTGAGGACTTTGGTGAAGCAGCAGTAGTCTAAGGAATTTGCCTTGAGGGCGCGGCTGAGGAACTTGGCCGTGAGGGCGCTGATGGTGAAGCACTTGGCTTGCAAGCAGGCTTCTTCGGCATTGATTTCCTCAGCTTGACCGAGGTCTCAGCGGCAGCAGCAGCAGCAGAATCCTCATTAAATTTCCTCGCTGCCTCCTTGGCTTGCCTTGCCAATTTTGCTTGGCGCCTAGCCCATTCTTTAGGAAAGTCTTCACCACTTTTGATGCTAGTGGGATCAGCGACTTGGCCAGGTGCCAATGGAGCTCTTGGGCATGGAGGGTTTAAGGCGAATTTCTTCATGTACTTGGGAGTAACATATCGATATTCCCTCCATTCTCGTGCCCATCTTCGTTCAATCCTCTGAATGCGCACTTTGCGCTGATTCTTGTTTTCTTTGCCAAACTTGGCTTCATCAGGTGTGCAATAATCCTTGTATATTTCATCGGGGATCTCGAAGCGATCATGACCTCCGGTCTCTTTCCTCCTTTCTGCGGTCTCTTTCCTTGACCATTTTCTTGGTGAGGAATATGAACAATTGAACACTCGAAGAAGTATGCAGTTTTTCTTCGAGGAACGCTGCAAATGAGTTAAGTTGATGAGAACCTAGTGATTCAGCAGCGGACATGAGTACCTATGAACAGAGTGTAGGTGCGAGGAATTTGGAGAGGTCATATGCGTTCTCAGAAGATTTTTTGAAAAGACAAGTTTTGAGGAATTTGACAAGTTGAGCCTTGAGGAATTTCACTAAGTGTTCTTGTCTTAGGTTCCAGAGTTGTACAGATCGAAAATCCGCACAATTGAGGAATCTTGAAGAAATGAGTGCTTAGAGAGATGGATCAAGAGCATACTGATGTGTGAGGTGTTCATATGTGAAGATTTGAAGAATAAAACACCTTTGAAGATTTTCAAAAAGTTTCGAGAATCAAAGCGAGTAATAAAAGTGACTTTTAATTACCGAACGAAGAACACGGCGAACATAGATGAGCAGTGGTGAAGTTCGTCAAGTTAGATCTCCCACGCCCTAACTTGGCAGAGGGAGACAGCTACGGCGGCGGAGTGAAGATTTCCGCAGCCGCCGCTTGAAAGTACGACGGCGACGAGGTCGAGGCGGTGAAGCTCTTCCTCACCGGCGGCGATGGAGTAGCGGCGCTAGGGTTTGAGGAGAGCTCGGCGAGAGACAGCGATCGAGCGGAGTAAATGAAGTAAGGAAGGGAGAGGGTATTTATAGCCACGGTAAAAACTGTTCGCTCAAGATTTTGGGACGAACATGCCCCTGCCGTTCTTCTTCACGTGACATGTGTCACCCACGTCATCGTGAGATGAGATCGTGTAAGATCGTGGGTGAATAAACTAATGCATCGTGGGATGCGGAACGGTTTGAGCGGTAAAACCGAAAATCTGGATAAGATTTGTTTTAAAATTTCGATTCGCAATTTCTTGGTGACAAGGACACGGTGAAGACTTTGAACGAAGTTTCAATCGAACGCACATGAAGAATTTGTGAATAGATTGGGTTGAGTATAGCATAGAGGGGAAGGGTCCGATCACATTCACTTAGCGTAAATCGCAACTTGAAGAAATAGCAATAAGTGAATCTTGTAGAGGACATAAACTCACATATATATATATAGCCAATGAAGAAAACGACGAAAGCAGTGAAGATTTTGCAAAGTTGAAGAATTTGAAAGATCAAGAATTTCAAAATGAGGAAAAACTCAAATTGAAGATTTTCAACTTTTGTGGTGGCGTGACCCACCGTATAAGAATGATGATTTCAGACACCGCGTACAATTGTCGTAGGGTTCTGAGAATCAAATTCTTCATTAATTTCTTCACACGAGTGTTATTCTTCATTGATTGAAGAAAAACGTTTCTTCATGTGTTGCACATCTAAGTCATCAATTCTGCATAAGGGTTAGGATGTGTGTCCTTTTCAAAGAACATTCGAAGATTCTAAGATATTTAGCTCACACCGCAACTTGCTAAATCTCTTCTCATCCAAGGGCTTAGTGAAGATATTAGCTAGCTGTTCTTCAATCTTCACATGCTCGATGGAGATGTCTCCCTTCAACACATGATCACGAAGAAAATGATGACGAATCTGGATGTGCTTAGTCTTCGAGTGTTGAACTGGGTTGTGAGCAATCTTGATGGCACTCTCATTGTCACAGAGGAGAGGCACATTCTTCACGTTGACGCCATAGTCCTTGAGGTTTGCTTCATCCAGCGCTTGAGCACAAGACATGAGCCAGCAGCAATGTATTCACTTCAAGATGAGCGGTGATCGCATTCTGTTTCTTTGAGGACCAACAGACCAAAGATCATCCGAGGAAATGACAAGTTCCAGATGTTGACTTGCGGTCCACACGATCACCCGCATAGTCAGAGTAAGAATATCCAATGAGATCAAAAGCAGAGCCCTTGGGGTACCATAATCCTAGTGTTGGTGTCTGAGTTAGATATCGAAGAATATGCTTCACAGCCTTATGGTGTGATTCCTTCGGTGCAGCTTGAAATCGGGCACACATGCAAACACTAAGCATTATATCTGGCCTAGATGCACATAAGTACAATAAGGAACCAATCATGGAGCGGTATACCTTGTGATCGAAGTCAATACCATTTTCATCAGTGCATAGATGGCCATTTGTGGGCATAGGAATTTTGACGCCTTTGCAATCTTGCATGCCGAATTTCCTCAATACATCTTTGAGGTATTTCTCTGAGATATGAATATGCCATTCTTGTCATTGATTTAATTTGAAGACCTAAGAAGAATTTCAACTCTCCCATCATAGACATTTGATATTCTTCACTCATCATATAGGCAAATTCATCACTATATCGTTGGTTAGTATAGCCAAAGATAATATCATCAACATATATTTGGCACACAAACAGTTCACCATCATATGATTTAGTAAAGAGAGTAGGGTCGAGTGAACCGGGTGTGAAGCCATTCTTCATGAAGAATTCCTTCAAAGTATCATACCACGCCCGAGGGGCTTGCTTGAGGCCATAGAGAGCCTTATTGAGTCTGAAGACTTTGTCAGGATTCTTGGGATCTTCAAAACCTGGGGGTTGAGCAACATATACTTCTTCCTCAAGCTTACCATTGAGGAATGCACTTTTCACATCCATTTGATATAAGATGATATCATGATGGTTAGCGTAAGCAAGTAATATCTTGAATAGCCTCAAGTCTAGCAACAGTGCAAAAGTTTCATCGAAATCAATTCCTTCAACTGTGTGTAGCCTTGAGCTACTAGTCGTGCCTTATTCCTCACCACAAGGCCATTTTCATCTTGCTTGTTGCGGTAGATCCACTTTGTGCCAATGATATTATGCTTGCGAGGATGCAGGCGATTGACCAATTCCGGACATTGTTCAGCTCGAATCGATGTAATTCTTCTTGCATAGCTTTGAATCCACTCCGGCTCGAAATGCTTCATCTACCTTAGTGGGCTCTGTGATAGAGACAAAAGCATAGTGCCCACAAAAGTTAGATAAATGTGATGCTTTTGAGCGTGTGAGAGGACCGTGCGCTAATGTCATCGATGATCTTCTCCACTTGCACTTCTTTTGCAACACGTGGATGAGTTGGTTGTCGCCGAGGATCTTGATCGGCATTTTCTTCAAAGACCATTTTCCTCATCTTGTTCTTGGTGCATCACTCGACGTTCTTCACGAACAGGGATGAATTATTCAGCAGATTCTTCAGTCGGAATGACATCCTCAGTTGCCTTGAGCTTGATAGCATCCTCAGGTGCTGGTTCATCTAACACAGAAGGTAGGTGCTCTCTTTGCGAGCCATTAGTTTCATCGAACCGCACATCTATAGTGTCAACAATCTTGTGAAGAACAATGTTGAAGACTCTGTAGGTGTGCGAGTCCTTTCCGTAACCAAGCATAAAACCTTCATGTGCTTTCGGTGCAAATTTAGAGTTGTGGTGAGGATCTCTAATCCAACATTTTGCATCAAGACTTTGAAATAACTCACATTGGGTTTCTTGTCGTTGAGGAGTTCATAGGCGATCTTCTTGAAGAATTTGTGAAGATATACTCTGTTGATGATGTGGCAAGCAAGATCAATTGCATCAATCCAAAAGCGTTGAGGCGTTTTGTATTCATCAAGCATAGTGCGAGCCATCTCAACAAGAGTTACGTTCTTGCGCCCACGACGCCATTCTCACGAGGAGTATAGGAAGCAGATAACTCATGAGTAATACCAAGTTCATCAAGATATGCATCAAGACCGAATTCTTGAACTCGGCCCATTATCACTTCGATATGTTTGATCTTCACACCAAAGTTGGTTGAAGCCCTCGAGGAAAATCGTTTGAAGACTTCACGCACTTCATGTTTGTAAGTAACAATGTGTACCCATGTATATCGAGAATAATCATCAACAATGACAAAACCATATAGAGATGCATCATTAGTGACCGCTGAATAATGATTAGGTCGAAGAGGTCCATGTGAAGCAATTCAATGGACGGTAGTGGTCATGATAGTCTTATTTGGGTGCTTGGCCTTGGTCATTTTTCCAATTTCACAGCTCCGCATGAGTGATCCTTGAGGAATTTGACATTCTCAATGCCAATGACATGCTTCTTCTTCGCAAGAGTGTTCAAATTCCTCATGCTGCATGACCAAGTCGTCGATGCCATAGCCAGCCTTCTAAAGCTTTTGCAAGTAGACACACGGCTGGTTGTGGTCCCTGTAGAGAAATCAACAATATCTGAGATCTCCTCTCCTAAAGCCTTCAAGACTTTGGAATTGTCACTTCCATAATCACAACACATCGATATTTGCCAAAGACAACAACCATATCAAGATCACAAAGCATTGAGATCGACATGAGATTGTATCCTAAGGACTCAACAAGCATGACTTTGTCCATGTGCTTATCCTTAGAAATAGCAACCTTACCAAGACCCAATACGACTTTTGCCTTTGTCAAAGAAGATGATATGCTTCAAAGGTGACGGTGATAAGGAGCATCCATCAATAGATTCTTGTCACCGTCATGTGATTTGTACATCCACTATCGAGGACCCATTCGGTGGTTTTGGGTCCCTCCAAGACGAAGCAAGCCTCAACGATGATGAATTAAATGCATTACGAGGATCCCGTCGAACAAGAGCGCTTCAGCGCGAGCTCATAGCCACAAACAAACAGCCTAAAGAAAAAGACAACAGCTCCAAGCTGATCAAGATCTGCCGGCCGATCGATGGACCGAGGTCCTCGCGTCAAGAGTATAAACTCGAACGCCCCTCCAAAAGTTACCCAAGACGCAAGCTGCTCCCCCGATTAGAGGAGGAAGCATACATACCTTCATCACCAGCGCATGACATGGCTGACCGACCACCCCGTGGTCGTGACAGAGAGGCATCGGGCCCCGACCAAGACCGTACCTCGCATCGCTCCAAAAGTACGAAGCCAAGAGGGAACGCGCCAGACTTGCAAGACATATTGGAGGACAAGGCAAGACAATCCAGATCCATCTACGGATCACGTGGGCGCCCCACGACCCACGACGAATACCGTCGCTCCGGATACAATAACCCCGACCGGGCCGAACACAGCAGACAGCGCTCTCTCAAGCTGCGTCGTGATATTTCCCAATACAGGGGTGCCGCACACCCTCTATGCTTCACTGACGATGCAATGGATCATCAGATCCCCGAAGGGTTTAAACTCGTAAACATCGAATCCTACGATGGCACAACAGACCCCGCGGTTTGGATCGAAGACTATCTTCTCCATATTCACATGGCCCGCGGTGATGACCTCCATGCCATCAAGTATCTCCCACTCAAGCTTAAAGGACCAGCTCGGCATTGGCTTAACAGCTTGCCCGCAGAGTCAATTGATGTTGGGAAGACACGAGGCGCATTCCTTGATAACTTCCAAGGCACATATGTGCGACCACCAGACGCCGATGACTTAAGCCACATCATTCAGCAGCCAGACGAATCGGCCAGACAATTTTGGACACGGTTCCTGACGAAGAAAAACCAAATCGTCGACTGTCCGGACGCAGAGGCCCTCGCAGCCTTCAAACACAACATCCGGGACGAATGGCTAGCCCGGCACCTGGGGCAGGAAAAGCCGAAATCCATGGCAGCCCTCACATCGTTAATGACCCGCTTTTGTGCGGGAGAGGACAGCTGGCTAGCTCGTAGCAACAATCTCCGTAAAAATTCTAGCAGTCCGGATACTAAGGACAACAACGGCAGGTCACGTCGAATCAAAAACAAAGCGCCGATGCTTGGCGGCGATAAGGAGGATACGACACCAATGCCGGATTCCGAGGCTCCAAACCGGTCACGGAAGAAGCCATTTAAAAGAACCACTCGAGTCCATCCAATTTGGACCGAATACTCGACCGCTTATGCGGATACATGGCACCTCGAAAAGCCAGCTAATCACACCAATAGGGATTGTTGGTTGTTCAAGCAGGCCGGCAAGTTAATTGCCAAAAACAATGACAAGGGCTAAATAGCGACGACGAGGAAGAGACCCGACCGCCCGAACAACAGAGGATGAAGGTTTCCCCCACAAGTGCGGACGGTGAATATGATATCGCGACCCACATAACCAAGAGGGAGAGGAAACGAGCACTCGTGGACGCCTATGCGATGGAGCGATCGCCTAAAGTTCAATCCATGGTCCTCTTGCCCGATCACTCTCGATCGAAGAGACCATCCGACCAGCATACGCCATGGCGGATTCGCCGCATTGGTCTTAGACCCAATCGCCGATGGATTTCACCTCACAAGATTCACGATGGACGGCGGCAGAGCTGAACCCGCTTTATCGGGATACAAGGCGCAAAATGGGCATAGACCCATCAAGGATTAAACCTACAAAGACAACCTTTAAAGGTGTCATCCCGTGAGTAGAAGCCAATTGTACAAAGCTCACCACACTAGAAGTGGTCTTCGGATCCCGGATAATTTCGAGCGAAGAGTTAATCTTCGACATAGTCCCGCTCAGCGGCTATCACGCTTACTCGGACGAACGCGTTTGCAAAATTCAACGCGTGCCGCATCATGCATACCTAAAGCTCAAGATGCCAGCCCTCGTGGAGTCATCACGGTCAATGGAAATATGGAACGCCCTCCGAACGGAGGAACATACAAGACTCTCGCGGTAGTATCTGAGCAGCCTTCTCAGCAATTCTCAAGTCCGCGGTTAAAAGCCGGATACAAAGAAAGCGCGCCAGAGCAATACCAACCAAGACCACCTAGCGCGATCGAGCATCGCAGTAGCAATGCGGCCCCAACCTCGCCGCGCATGATCGCAAGAATAACACTCACAGACATCATTACGCCTGGAGATACCATGGGCGCAGGGAAGGGGCACGATCACAAGGGGCCAAGAGTGCGGCTCGACCACACCAGGGCTCACACGAGCGCCCCCCTTTGTTTTTATTTTTATCTTTTCTTCTTTTATGTATACAGACTCTATCAACCGTAAGCCCTGCTCGATGGCGAGCTTGCCGAACTCACGATGCAACATCGGGGACTAAAGAAGGCCGCGATTTAACACTCGTGTGGTCTCAATTACGAGCATTAAATTCGATTACATACACCAAGTCTGCAGCTCATCCCTCGAGGGGGACGGTTTATTTAGTCCAAATCCCTTGCTTACCAAGACTATTTGTATCGATCCGCTCCACTAGCGCACTCTCTTTCATAAATAATGCAGCACCTCTTTATTGCAATTATGTTATCTTTTATATGTTCATTATATGACATCTTGCACCCGCACATTTTGGTACGGCCGAACACGCCAGGGCTTATGTTCCCCAAATTATGGTGTGATTAAGTCCAACACTTTCACAAGTGTGGCACCCGAACTTATAGCATTATATGAATCGGCTCCAAATCATGTCTTGGGTCAATAGTTGGGTTTGCCGGCTCCCATGTTTTGGTGCCTTACGCCCGTTCCGTCGGCTAAGGTAGCACGGGAGAACCATCGCGATTGCGCCCGGTTAAGCCGTGTTAACGCCTCAAGGAGAAAGCTAAACCGACCGGCATGATAAGGCGAGACTGGTCGCTGTTCGAGAGGTTCTTCGGTCCTTAAAGACTCATGTCGCCGAGCGAAGTTCCGGATGATGTCCGACGAAGGCGTGGATAGCGCCTGGATTCGGTCTTCCGAATACCGGGGCTTCACTAAATTTAAAATTATAGAATTCTATGGCCAAGTGAGAGTGTTCAAGCATTATAAGTCCGGTTGCCTTGTTCGTCGTGTTGAGCGCCTCCTAGATGGACCCAATAATGGGAACAAGAGTGCTCAAGTTTATCACGAACACCCCAACACTTGTGGCTTGAAATTTGAAACAACGACTTGCCATCTCAGATTTTACAAACGGCCGCATGAAGGTAATATTTTAAATTAAACAAGCGTTGCACATGGCGATATGAACGAAGTTTTCAGCGCACAGGATAAATACACAATGAAGTTCACTCAAAGATTACATTTCGAGCACTCATCCGCATATCGCAGGCTCCCTTCAGACAACTTTATAATACTGCTCCGCGGCGATGCTCCTTGCTCGGGCGGCGGCGGATCCGTGAAGCTTCTCGCATCCAGCTTGCCCCATTGCACCTTTATGCGGGCAAGGGCCCGACGAGCGCCTTCAATACAAAGCGGAGCGCTTGACTACATCGAGCACAGGGCATGCATTCACCACCACCGCACTAGGCCAAAGTAGCTTCGGGCATGGCCTCTCCGAGCCACAAACCGGACTATGATGCCCCTCATGGCCTCCTCGGCTACCTTGTGGAGTTCGACCACCGCTCGCTGGTCGCTTGGGGGCACCGGATGGCCGGCCTCGCAGCATCGAGACCGAAAACCTTCTCCGTCGAGCTCCCTCCTCGCCACAATAGAATGCGGCGGCATCGACGCGACCACGCCGCAGATCCGCAAACGCCTCGAGAGCTCCGAATTCGGGTAAGTATCCGTAATTCACATTAACATGCCTGCTTTGCATGAAAAACGCCTTACCCGCAGCTATCTTCTTTATGTCCTCAACCTCCTGAAGGGCCTTCTGGGCCTCGGCCTTGGCGGACTTGGCACTTTCGAGAGCCGATGCAAGCTCGGACTCTCGAGTCTTGGAGTCACGCTCCAAACTCTCACACTTTTCCATGAGAGCTTGGAGCTCTTGCCGAACTTCCGCCACCCGTGCCTCTTGCTTTTCTCGCTCAGCCTGCCTGCGTGGCGCATTATGCTCGCCGCGGACACGACATCCTTCAGGGCTGCCACCTCGTTAGTGGCCCCTGCAATACACATATTATCCTTGTTAATTTTACTTGCAACCAAAACCCTTTTCTGTAAGGTACTTATTTAAAGTGGTGTTATTCACCTTCTTTTTCCTCGAGCTGCCTCTTGGCATGACCGAGCTCTTGCTCGGACCGCTCGAGATCATTCTTCATTACTTCGACCTCTGCCATTAATGCGGCAGAGGTCAGCAGCGTAGCCTGCAAACCCACATTGACATATTTTTAGCAACCTGCAGATATCTTGTTAGATCCTTAGTCCGCTTTTCCTTCCAACATCGAACTAAGCATCGAGGGCTACCGTCTATGCGGTATTACATTACATAATTTTAACTTCTTACCTCAAAGCTTGTTAGAAGGCTGCTGAAGCTTCGGTCGGCCCGCTCTTGGCGAGTGAACCTTCTCAATCACCGCACTCATGATAGTGCGGTGTTCTTCCTCGATGGAAGCGCCTTTAAGTGCCTCCAACAGGTTGTCCGGCACCTCCGGTTGGACGGAGGCCGCCGACGTCACGGTCCTGCCCTTCTTTCGAAGGGGCCGCTTGCCGGACTCTGGAACCACTGCGGGTTCCGATGTGGAGTCCGGCGCAAAGTCCGGGAGGTCGCCTGACGGCGCCTCCGAGCCTCCTCCGATGGGTCCCTCTTGGGATCCCACCTCGGCGTCCTCGTCGTGGCGTGGGGTGGAGGCGGTCGGGACGGAATTTACGTCCGACGAGGCCAACGACCCGCTCATCGAGTCGGGGAGATCATCCCTGGCCGGACTACGGACAGAATGCGGCGTTAGAAGGATACTACGTGACATGGAAAGTACGGCATATAAATAATCCGGATACTTACGATCCTGCCGGACGCCTGGCCCTCGGAGGCCACTCATCCTCGCCAATGTCGATGTTGGCGAAACTGTCCGGGGGGATAGTTCTCCCCCTCTTGGACCCTTCGGCCTCCCCGATTGGGAAGCCTTCCTCTTCTTCTCTCCTCCTCGGAGAGAATACTCCTCCTCCTCCTCGTCTTGGGGAGGAGTCCTCGTCGTCGTCAGACCTTTGATTCTGAGGGAACTCTTTCGAGTCCCCGCGCCACCTTAGCCTTCTTCTCCGGCACCACGTGCGGTGCCGGAACCAGCAGCCCTGCTAAGCGGGCGTCCACTGGGTCTTCTGGCATGGGAGCCGGGCTGATGAGCAGCTTGGCCTTCTCCATCCATTCATGTCAAAGGAAGAGGCAGATTAAAACCTCACTAGAGTAAATCTAATTATCACAAGTGTCCCGTAATGGGGTTGAATCACTTACCGCGTCAGTTGGACACTGCGCGCTGAATCCGCGATCATTCGTCTCGGATGCGGGGGCTTGGCGCCCTTGAATAGCACCTCCAGCGCCTTTCAGATGTTGTGTCGAAGAGCCCGCTTAGCGCCTGGTGCTGTTCCGGATTGAACTCCCACAAATTGAATGCCCGTTCTTGGCATGGGAGAATCCGCCGGAGGAGCATGACTTGGACCACGTCGACGAGCCTGAGCCTGTTGCTCACCATCTTCTTGATGCATGCTCGGAGTCCCGTCACCTCCACCGGATCGCCCCACTGCAAGCCCTTCTCTTTCCAGGAGGTGAGCTGCGTGGGGATTCCAGATCTAAACTCGGGGGCCGCCGCCCATGTGGGCTTGCGCGGCTCGGTGATGTAGAACCACCCCGATTGCCACCCCTTGACGGAATCCACGAAGGTCCCTTCTAGCCAAGGGACGTTGGGCAATTTACCCAACATGGCGCCTCCGCATTCCGCTTGCGTGCCCTTCACAACCTTCGGCTTGACGTTGAAGGTCTTGAGCCACAGGCCGAAGTGGGGCTGGATGCAGAGGAAGGCCTCACACACGACGATAAACGCCGAGATGTTGAGGACGGTTCGTGCCATATCGTGGAAATCCAGCCGTAGTAAAACATGAGCCCGGACAAATGGATGGAGCGGAAAGCCCGATCCGCGGAGGAAGTGGGGAGGAAGACGACCTCTCATGAGGCCCGGGGTAGGGATGAGCTGCGCCGCGATCGGGGCCGGCGCGCGATATCACCGAAAGGTATCCGCGTCGCGCAGCTTGGTGATGTCCTCCTCCTTAGCGGTGGAGACCAACCATTTACCTCCCGCCCATATTCAGAGAAGGTCGAGATGAGATGCGAGGCTTGAGCGTTGGAGCTTGAGTCTTGTGAGGATGGATAAGCAAAGGAGGAAGAAGGCGAGGTGAGAAGGTAAATCCTTATCCCGTATATATAGGCAGACTAAACTATGCGCCCCCACCAGCTGGTAAAACTCGCTTATCTCCCAAGCGCCACCATCAATGGCGCGGTTGGGTTACCCACGTCCGTATTGATGAGGATCCGGAATAAGGGGAACACGATCTCGCTCGACAAGACGTGTTAAGGAAACCGCCGCTAAACGTGTTGAGGTGGAATAGTAAAAAACGATTCAAACAAGGGCTTGGTAGCGGTGTGATGTCACGCCGCATAATACGTCAGCAGATTGAGTCAGTGTATATGTTTTATTCTCTCTACGGTGGAATGTGGAAATTGTTTTTGCAGAGCCGGACACTATCCTGGTGTTCATTATCTTCTCTGGATTATTCAAGGGAGAAACCCGCCTTGCAATGCCGAACATTGTGCACGCCGGACTTATCGTCATTGAAGACTGGTTCAGGGGATACTGAGGGAGTCCTGGACTAGGGGGTGTCCGGATAGCCGGACTATCAATATCCGCCGGACTCCAAGACTACGAAGATACAAGATTGAAGACTCTGGCTCGTGTCCGGAAGGTACTTTCCTTGGCGTGGAAGGCAAGCTTGGCAATACGGATATGTAGATCTCCTACCATTGTAACCGACTCTGTGTAACCCTAGCCTCTCCGGTGTCTATATAAACCGGAGGGCTTTAGTCCGTAGGACAACATACATCTCAACAATCATACCATAGGCTAGCTTCTAGGGTTTAGCCTCCTTGATCTCGTGGTAGATCTACTCTTGTACTACCCATATCATCAATATTAATCAAGCGGGACGAGGGTTTTACCTCCATTGAGAGGGCCCAACACAGGTAAAAACATTGTGTCCCTCTCTCTTGTTACCATCCGCCTAGACGCACAGTTCGGGACCCCTACCCGAGATCCGCGGTTTTGACACCGACACGGGCGCCGCCACACTCGGTTCAACTAAAGTTGGAGAAACCGACACCGCTAGTCACTGTGTGCAAAGCACGGCGGTAAACCAGTCTCGCGAAGCGCACGCTGTAATGTTGGTCCGGCCGCTTCATCCAACAATACCGCCAACCAAAGTATGACATCTTTGGTAAGTAGTATGACTTATATCGCCCACAACTCACTTGTGCTCTACTCGTGCATATAACATCAAACCATAAAACCTAGGCTCGGATGCCACTGTTGGGGAACATAGTAATTTCAAAATTTTCCTACGCACACGCAAGATCATGGTGATGGTACATCAACGAGAGGGGAGATTGTTCGCCCACATACCCTCATAGACCGTAAGCGGAAGCGTTATGACAATGCGGTTGATGTAGTCGTACGTCTTCACGAATCGACCGATCCAAGCACCGAACGTACGGCACCTCCGTGTTCAAAGACATCGCTCAGCTCGATGACGCCCCGGGCTCCAATCCAAATAAGCGTCGGGGATGAGTTTCACAAGACGATGGCGCAGGACAATGATGATGTTCTACCGCGCAGGGCTTCTCCTAAACTCTGCGACGATATGACCGAGGTGGATTATGGTGGAGGGGGGCACTGCACACGGCTAAGGAACGATCCGTAGATCAACTTGTGTGTCTATGGGGTGCCCCCTACCCCCGTATATAAAGGAGTGGAGGAGGGGAGGGCCGGCCCTCTTCTATGGCGTGCTCTAGGGGAGTCCTACTCCCACCGGGAGTAGGATTCCCCCTTTCCTAGTCCAACTAGGAGTCCTTCCATGTAGGGCTGCAAACGAGTCGAGTTCGAGCGAGTTGGCCTAGGCTCAGCTCAACTCATACTAAAATTCGAGCGAGCCCAAAATCTGCGAAGCTCAAGATCGAGCTGCGGAAAGTGGCTCATGCTCAGCTTGTAATGATCTCGAGTCGATCTCGAGCTAGTTTCGAGCTAAATAAGATGATTTTCTTAAACCATTTTAAGGCAAATTTAAAGCTAGATAGGCCACAACAGAACAGAAAAAACACTATAAATTTGACTTATCCTTTCTCAAGTGAAGAGTAGAATTTAATAACAAGAGATCATGGATAGAAGGCGGCGAAGGTGCGCCACGTCTCAAGCTTTGACCAAAATAACAAGATATTGAACACACAGTTGGCCACGTGATGAGAATAAATTTTCTCCATGCTTAATTTTCATGTTTGCTAGTAGGTAAAGTAAAGAAAAAAATCATATAGAACATATATGGAAATGAATGATCCTAATTCTTGGAGATTGGTATGAAGGTTATTTAATATACTTATATGATATCGAGCTAAAATCGAGCGAGCCAATGCTGGCTCAAGATCGGCTCGTTTCTCGATCGAGCTACATAAATTGTTCATACTCAGCTCATTTCTTTTCGAGTCGATCGCGAGTCGAGCTAAAATACGAGTCGGTCTCGAGCGGCTCACGAGCCTCGAGCTTTTCGTGCAGCCCTACTTCCATGTATTAGGAGTAGGAGACAAGGAAGGGGAAGAGAGAAGGGAAGGAAGGAGGGGGTGCGGCCCCTCCCCCTAGTCCAATTCGGACTAGGCCTTGGGGGGGCGCACGGCCTGCCCTAGGCAGCCCCTCTCTCTTTCCCGTATGGCCCAATAAGGCCCAATACTTCTCCCCGGCGAATTCCCGTAACTCTCCAGACTCCGATAAATACCAATCACTCGGAACCTTCCGAACTCCGAATATAGTCGTCCAATATATCGATCTTTACGCCTCGACCATTTCGAGACTCCTCGTCATGTCCCCGATCTCATCCGGACTCCGAACTCCTTCGGTACATCAAAACTCATAAACTCATAATATAACCATCATCGAAACCTTGTTGCGGACCCTACGGGTTCGAGAACTATGTAGACATGACCTAGAAATATTCTCGTCAATAACCAATAGCGGAACCTGGATGTTCATATTGGCTCCTACATATTCTACTGAAGATCTTTATCGGTCAAACCGCATAACAACATACGTTGTTCCTTTGTCATCGGTATGTTACTTGCCCGAGATTCGATCGTCGGTATCCAATACCTAGTTCAATCTCAAGCATCGCAAGTCTCTTTACTCGTTCGTAATACTTCATCCCGTAACTAACTCATTAGTTACAATGCTTGCAAGGCTTAAGTGATGTGTATTGCCGAGAGGGCCTAGAGATACCTCTCCGACAATCGGAGGACAAAACCTAATCTCAAATACGCCAACCCAACATGTACCTTCGGAGACACCTGTAGAGCACCTTTATAATCACCCGATTACGTTGTGACGCTTGGCAGCACACAAAGTGTTCCTCCGTAAACGGAGTTGCATAATCTCATAGTTGTAGGAACATTGTATAAGTCATGAAGAAAGCAATAGCAACATACTAAACGATCAAGTGCTAGGCTAACGGAATGGGTCAAGTCAATCACATCATTCTTCTAATGATGTGATCCCGCTAATCAAATGACAACTCATGTCTATGGTTAGGAAACTTAACCATCTTTGATTAACGAGCTAGTCAAGTAGAGGCATACTAGTGACACTATGTTTGTCTATGTATTCACACATGTATTATGTTTCCGGTTAATACAATTCTAGCATGAATAATAAACATTTATCATGATATAAGGAAATAAATAATAACTTTATTATTGCCTCTAGGGCATATTTCCTTCAGAGCCAAGAGAACAAAAACTGTTCAACTTAAGAAGATTTGTGTGATATGCGGCAAACATGTCTATAATGGGAAATGTGTGGGAAGACCGATAACAACACAGACGATTCCTGTTAACAAGCCGTGTGTGTTGTGCACAAACGATTGCTGGTATACAATTGCTAGTGATTGATGAAATCATCATCGACGGGTTCCATTGTTTAGTCCGTTTGCGATGTGATTTGCTCTATCTACAGAGCATCAATGTGACGCCCCCGATTCAATCGTACACTAATCATGCACTCAAATGTGTACGATCAAGATCAGGACTCACGGGAAGATATCACAACACAACTCTAGAAGTAAGATAAGTCATACAAGCATCATATTACAAGCTAGGGGCCTCGAGGGCTCGAATACACGTGCTCAAACATAAACGAGTCAGCGGAAGCAACACTATCTGAGTACAGACATAAAGTTAAACAAGGTGCCATAAGATGGCTAGCACAAACTGGGATACCGATCAAAAGAGGCGCATGCCTCCTGCCTGGGATCCTCCTAAACTACTCCTGGTCATCGGCGGCCTGCACGTAGTAGTAGGCACCCTCGGTGTAGTAGGGGTCATCATCGACAGTGGCGTATGGCTCCTGGGCTCCAACATCTGGTTGCGACGTCCGAGAAGAAGAAGAAAAAGGTGAAATAGAGGGAGCAAAGCAACCGTGAGTACTCATCCAAAGTACTCGCAAGCAAGGATCTACACTACATATGCACGGGTATATGTGTAAAGAGGAAATATCACTGGACTGAACTGCAGAATGCTAGAATAAGAGGGGGATAGCTAGTCCTATCAAAGACTACGCTTCTGGCAGCCTCCATCTTGCAGCATGTAGAAGAGAGTAGATTGAAGTTCACCAAGTAACATCGCATAGCATAATTATATCCGGCGATCCTCCCCTCGTTGCCATGTGGGAAAGCGGTCACCGTGTTGTCGCTGGAACTTATCTGGGTGTGTTTTATTAAGTATCCGGTTCTAGTTTTCATAAGGTCAAGGTACAACTCCGAGTTGTCCTTTTACCGAGGGACACGGCTATTCGAATAGATAAATTCCCTGCAGGGGTGCACCACATAACCCAACATGCTCGATCCCTCTAGCCGGACACACTTTCCTGGGTCATGCCCGGCCTCGGAAGATCAACATGTCGCAGCCCTACCTAGGCTCAACAGAGAGGTCAGCACACCGGTCTAAATCCTATGCGCAGGGGTCTGGGCCCATCGCCCATTGCACACCTGCACGTTGTGTACGCGGCCGATGAGTAGACCAAGCCTCCCTTATGCAAGAGCGGCGTTCGATCCAACCCCAACGCAAATTCGATTCCATTACGATGTCAAGAAGGCTTCACCGATACCACGATGTCGAGTGCCTGTTCCAAAGGGCTGCACTCGATCAAATACCAAGATCTCGTTAAGCGTGTTACTTTGAAGTAACCAGAGATGCCGACCAGGGCTAGGCCCACCTTTCGCCTAGGTGGTCTCAACCTGCCTTGTCGCTTCGCCACAAAGTAACCATCAAGGGGCTACTGGGAACCCAGTCCCATCACTACCTGGATGGAACCACCTGCCCCTTCGGCCCCCATCTCAGAAACACTTGCGGGTACTCTAAGAGACGACCCGACTTTAGTCACCACCTGAATATTATGTATGTATGTATAGTATAAACCCGTGATCGCCTCCCGAGTGATCACGACCCGATAGTATAGCATGGCAGACGGACAAGAATGTAGGGTCACAGATGATAAACTAGCATCCTATACTAAGCATTTAGGATTGCAGGTAACGTATCAACAACTGTAGCAACAATGACAGGCTATGCAACAGAATAGGATTAACCAAAACAGTAACATGCTATGCTACTCTAATGCAAACAGTAGAGGGAAGAATAGGCGATATCTGGTGATCAAGGGGGCGGGCTTGCCTGGTTTCTCTGGCAAGAAGGAGGGGTCGTCAACACCATAGTTGATCGGGGCAGCGGCGGCGGCGTCAGTCTTGTAGTCTACCAGAGAGAAGAGGGGGAAGAAACAATGAATACAATGCAAACAGATGCATAAGATGCATGACATGACATTTAGCGGTGCTAGGTGTGCCCTAACGCGGTAGTAGGCGATACTGGCGAAGGGGGGAAACATCCGGGAAAGTATTCCCGGTGTTTGACATTTTCGGACAAATGAACCGGAGGTGGATTGTTGCACGTTCGCTATGCTAGGCACGTGTAGTGAATAAACGGACTGCGTATTCGGATTCGTCTCATCATTCTGAGCAACTTTCATGTACAAAGTATTTTTATCTCACTTATGAATTATTTTATATGATTTTTCAAAGTATTAAACATTTTCTGGATTAACAGATTTAATTTAAATGATAAATATGGCAGAATACTTTTTGCACACACTAGTTGGCTAGACTAGGTGTATAACAGCCGGGCCCTGGGGTCCAGTCAGCAGGCTAGTCAAACAGTTGACCAGTCAAAGTTTGACTGGTCAACAGGGTCAATGGACCCACATGTAAGTGACTGCTAAATTAACTGATTAAGTTTATTTAATTTAATTAACAGGGGGGTCCACATGCCATTTGCTGGCTATTATCCTAACTACTAATTAGACTAAACTAGCACTTAATTATCCCTAAGCTAGCTGGCTACACACACTGCTGCTTACACACTCGCGCGCGCACACACACACACATCTCACACACTGGCACGCAGTACGCGCGCGCGCACACACACATACACACAACTCGGCCATGGCCGGCTGTAGCAGCGGCGACAGCGAGCGGCGACATTGACGAACAGTAGCGGCAGCAGGCGAGCGCAGCAGCACCTAGCAACAGCAGCAACTAAGCAGTGGCAGCAGCTTAGCAGGAGCAGCGGCGAGGAACAGAGCAGCAGGAGTACGCAGAGCAGCAGCAATGCAAGCAATGCAGCGGCACTAGGGAAGAAGCAGCAGGGCGAGTGCGGAAGCAATGTGCGGCAACGGCGAGGCGGGGGCAAGTTGCGGCAGCGGCAGTGATCGCGAGGAGCGCGGCCCCGGGCGCGACGACCGCGGGAACCGGCCGGGAGCGGCCACGGCAAGTAACGGTGCAGAGGGGCACGGATCGAGGCGGGGAAGAGCAGGAATCGGATGAGAGGTTCGCCAGGAGCTCGATGGTGAGGTCGGGGGGCCGGGGATGGCTTGGAGGCGACGAATCAGAGCGGTGAAGGGCGGTGGCTGGAGGTTGAAGAAGGGGTCGATCCCGTCGTTGCGGGGCTCCACGACGTCGAGTCGGTGTAGCAGGAGACGTCGACGACGACTGCGGTTCTTCTCGAATGTGCGTGCGTGAGCCACGCCATGGCCTCTGTTCCCTCTATACAGAGGTTGAAGGAAAGGCCCTGGTAGTGGGTTGGGCCGTTTACTATAGCGGGTAGAGCCGATTAGTACAGTAGCTAGTTCCCCTTTTTCCTTTTCTTTTTCTGACATTTAAAATAGCCAATGTTTGCAATTAAATAAGCCACCAAATGACTTTGCAAAACTATGGAGCTTGGCCATTTAAATATATTGCAATATTTTGTACTCTCACAAAAGGTTTGGGAGGCATAGGAGTTAAACTGATTTTTTCCAGAAAAGGAAAAGTGATTAACTAGGTTGAATTGGTACTGTTTTAATCTTGAGGGGAAATTAAATATCTCAAATGATGTTGAATCATTCATGACAATTAGCTAGTGAAAATTTTCAACCCAATGAACATTTTTAATTTAATGTTTTATAAAATCATAATTTGAGTTGGCATTTGAGCTTGTTGGAAACAAAGTGACGATTGGCAAATTTGATTGTGATGATTTGGCATTATTAGTAGAGGGTTACTATAGCTTGATTAACCGGGCATCACAATTCTCCTCCACTACAAGAAATCTCGTCCCGAGATTTAGGAGGGGGAGTAAGGGGGAAGGGATTTGGTTACAAAATTCTAACGGGACTTCTCGGTCTCGGTTGCCCTTCTCGAAGAGGTCGATCCACTACGTTGATTTATTCATTTCTTTGCTTCAGGTCATCATGACAGAGTCGTCATCCTTTCTCTGGGGTCTTCATCATACGTACGAAAGGACAAGGGGTAACATTGAAAGAACGATCCTCTACAAGGTTGCTTATTTGGTAGATAAAACCAGGGAAGGTGGCGGGAAGTAACTCTTGAATTGAAACTTAAGAAAATATGGAGAGCAAAGTAAGGAGGTATCATGGGAAGTTTTGAACGGGCAGGCAATCGTTCGATGCCTGAAACAGGGCGTGAAAGAGGTTTAAAGCAACGGTAATAAGTATTGTCTCTGATACCAGAGTTGATGATCTCTCGGAAGGAGGCTCGTGAATTACATAGAAGGCCACACGCGAGGAACAACCTTGGGAATAAGGGGGTACAGGAGAGTCAGGTTTCGATCCTGTGGAACTGTGGGTTATGGGCCCACCATGCGGGTTAAAAGTACGAGGAGCGGTGACATCTTGCACAATCATGATAACAAGGCATGTCAGAGGGTAGAATGTCAGTTATGTCAGCAACAACGTTGGTACCAAGGGCGAGGGACGAAGAGAACCATTTTTCTGCTCATAGAACGAGGCAGACCAATAGGCAAAGTTCTCATCCATTGGTGGCTACCGAAATGTCATCAACAATAGTAACATGGTCTTGCTGACAGAATTGTACACCGAGGTGTTTACATAAGTAGGAGAATATTACTGCTTATGTCATATAGATCACAAGAAAGGTTAAACAAAACAATGGACAGGAAAATGCGATTATCAGATTAAACAGAACCATGGAAAGGAAAATGTGTTCAAACACATATTTCAGGGGTTTATCCTACCCAAGGGTAAGCAAGGCATGATATCCATGACGGGATATAACGTAGAAAACCCTTTAGGTAAGGGGAGAGAAATTTCATGACATTACCCATACAATGGTGGTTGAATAATTGATAAAAAATTAGCATTGCGCTTCAAATGTTCTTATTGAAAATCGGAGTACCACAGACATGCTTCAAGATAGCATTGGCGTGGTTTTCAAACAAAGGTCAGACTTCGGATACACGAAGGATCCATCAGGAACAACTTGTAGAATAAGTCTTACAATTTCCCCATGGAAGTATGGTTAACCTGGCTAAAAAGGAAACTATAACAATAGGTCCTCTAGCCAGGTGTGCTAGGCATGACATCACCTTACCGGGTCATATAAGGACCAATGTTAATACTCTTGAAAAATGTTCCAACCATCATATTTGACCGAGTTTTCAGATCTAATTGGGGTCAGGATACCTCAGACTCAGGATGCCTGATAAGAAAAGGTGCGACAAATTGACGAGAAGACATTATAAGATTCTCGGGAAATGAACTATGGACGCGAGTTCTGAAACAAGAGTTCATCAGTAAACCAAGGAGAGAATGAGGATGTGGCTGATGGACTAAACAACAATTCATCGAGGTTTTCAAAAAGATGGATTTCCACAATCATGTGAAGGAGATAGCATTTTTCAGATCAAATGACATAATGATGTATGCTTGGGGAAAACATACACATTAAACATTGGTTAAAAAGTGTACCCGAAATATGGGCATAGGTAGCATGATCAATGTTAGAATGGTGATTCAATGACCAATAGTCTAAGAATGAACGGTCGACCATTAACTTCAAAGCAATAGGGTTGCTAGAAGGGCAAAACCCAAACATCATCGTTCACCTGTTGGTATCCCAGTTAGAATCAACACGGGACCAAGAAAGACTGGTGATGGTGAGAAGTATCACTATACCAAGAATTCTTAATAGTGGAGCAATACCCACAACATCCTTGACATAAAGGACAGTAATACTTCAAGGTAGAACATAATACAAGCTGGATAGCAAGTTGCATCCGTAACCTCAACAAGTTTGTGATGAAAGGAAGGTAAGGATGTTGTCGGTGGCAATTCAAATTACCAAGGTAGAAGTATGGCAATAATCATCATGAATTCGTTTGATAAACTGGAAGGAGTCAAAATGTTGATGATGATCACGACAAAATTTTGTCGAGACGATCCACGAAGAAGCAATCGAACAACGACTGCATCGAGCAAGGACTGATGCAACGAAAGATTATTGGACCACAGATAAGGCACAAACTCAGAATCAAGTTTGTTGTTCGAGGTAAAACGATAAGACGAGGAAATCGACGTAAGCTTAGCTTATCATCGAAAGTTGTGCTCCGGGAGTAAGGAACAGGTAGCACAGTTTAAAATTGGCACGATAATGATATAGCCGAGCGGGATAGGAATGACATGGTCGAGTACAAACTCGTAATTAAAGGAGATTACTTAGAGTTGTTTAATCGTGGTGCGGACCCGATTTAGTTATCCGTGTCCTCGAGTGACTAACAACTCGGAACCCAGGAAAAATTGGAATCGGTGAGGAATAATACTTGATGAAGGCTCATAATAAGCAACATGGTTCGGTGATATTATCGAGATACCGTAGGGTAATACTCGGAGATTGAGCAAAATAGAGGGTTGACAAGTGTATTGATCTGCAGAAGGCAAGTACTTTAACTTGTCAGAGAAATGGGATCACAGAAGAACAATCATGGTCGGAACCACGGTCGTAAAGGACCAATTCACAGATACCAGATGATATTTATCAAGGAAATAGTTATTATTACAAGAAGCTTCCATGATAGGATCTACATCGTGTCCATGGGCATGAACACAAAGTTCAAGGTCGACTCACACTTCTCTAATGCATAACCTTTCATTCACTCCTCGCCTTCGACGAACTTGTAGTGTTGAAATTTTATCTGACATGTCACCAGTAGAGTATGACCCATAGCAGTTCCCGGGTATACATAGATTAGAAAAGGCATAGGTTCAACCCATCAGGGGCTCTTAGTAACATATACCACAAACTTCAGGAGTAAATAACACAAGCTCGAAAGTAGAGCATGGTTGACAAAGCAAGGATACAATTTTACCAAAGGCATTATATACCTGTGGAAAGGCCCACAAGGTTATTTACATGAAGGACATTGTCGGATGAAATCTAACAAAGGATCTGGCGGTCCACAAGGGATCTGATGTGAGCATCGGTACTCAACCAGAAGAAGAAAGAATGCAAGGGGATTAGAGGATAGAAACAACTGACTAACTGAAAGCTCAATTGCACAAGAATTACGAATTCCCAGTCAAAGGATCAGAAGCAACGCTCTGATTCGGGATAGATAAGTTGAGTACTCTTAGGGGTACAGTCGACGACAATTTGATTGGTCGAGAACTAGCTCCAGTTAAAAATGACGGCTGAGCCGGAAAGATAATTTATAAGGATCGACTGATGATTGCGGGCATTCGCAACATGTTGAACCAAAGGACTCAAAATGATGATGACAAAGGATGCCAACAAAGATAACTAGATATATGGAATTAACCATAATGCAGGAAGGTATGAACTTCAGTAGCAATAAGGTGCTGAGGATTTTTAGAAGGTCAAATAGCATTTCGAAGAAATTTTGTGAATTACATGGATCAACTAAGGATGAGCGGATACTCGGTAAGTGTGAGAAATTATCCGTAGGGTGTATTCATGTGGCAAGAACTGCAGGGCAGTAAGCTCAAATGATTCTCAAAGCAACGGAGAGCAGTTCAGGGCATCTTGTAATAACAAGATCAATCGGATTGAATGTAAGAATGGTAGGTGTATACAGTTGTCCATAAGGATATAGCAATGGTAGGGAATTTGCAAGGGCGGTGGGCACAAGTGTCTTGGGAGAACATCATAGAGTATCTTCGAAATCATCTGGTGTAGTAGGCGATCATCTGTATTAAGAGGCTCTCCGGGAAGAAGTAGTTGAGAGAACCTAGAGTCAGAGTTAGTAAGACCATTTAACCTGAATAGAAGAGAGTTCAGAGTCCTAGAGTAAAGATCAAGGAGTAAAAAATCCTAGTACCACCCAATGGCGATGGGGGCCCGTAAGACACACAGTCAGGTTAGTAAAAGTTTTGTAGTGACTAGACTAGACTTCGGCCAAGAAGTGTGGAAGGGAGTCCTACAGGCAGTCGGCTCTAATACCAACTTGTGACGCCCCCCGATTCAATCGTACACTAATCATGCACGCAAATATGTACGATTGCTACGTCTTGAGCTTGCTTTGGTTTTCCTTGAAGAGGAAAGGGTGATGCAGCAATAGTAGCATAAGTATTTGTAACGCCCCGGATCCGATGCGCCAGGTGTCTGCCAGTTATTCGCCGTCGTTGCCATGTCATTTGCTTGCGTGTTGAAGTTTGCCATGTCATCATATGCATTTCATATCATGTCATCATGTGCATTTCATTTTGCATACATGTTCGTCTCATGCATCCGAGCATTTTCCCGTTGTCTGCTTTTGCAATCCGCGCCCTATGTCCCCGGCGTCCCTCTCTTGTCTCTCGTTAGAGCGGGTATTAAACTTTCTCGGAATGGCCCGAGGTTTGCCAACCGGCCTTGGTATAGCACCGGTAGAACGCCTGTCAAGTTTCGTGCCATTCGGAGGTCGTTTGATACTCCAACGGTTAACCGGGTAACCGCAGAAGCCTCTTTGAGTTGCAGCCCAACACCCCTTCCAAAGTGGCCCAAAACCCATCTAACTCCCCTCCATGCTCGGTCGTTCGATCACGATCGCGTGACCGAAAACCGCTCCTCATTTGGACTCTCCTAGCTCCCTCTACCTATAAATGTGCCTCCCCCTTCCAAATTCGCGGATATTTTCCCCCGAAACCCTAAAAATCTTCCTCGCCGCCTCCGGACATGTCCGACGCCCGCCGGACGTCCAGCGCTGCCGCCGGACGATGGGCGCCGCCACGTGTCCTCCTCTCTCCCGCCCGCCCGCGCGGGCCGGATCGCCCGCCCTTGCCATGCCGGGCCCGGCCGCGCCCGCGTGCCGCGCCTCGCTCCGCCGCCCGTCGGCTGGCGACCCGCCGCCCGCGCCTCGCCGGCGACGACCTTCCGCCGCCGCGGTGCTCCTCCCGCCCGCGCCCACGGCCGGCCCCTGCCTCCGGCCGGGTTCGCCTCGCCGCCCGCCCGCCTCGCCTCGCTGCCCCGAAGCCGCCCGCTCTGTCGCGCCTCGCCGCTTGCGCCGCCGCGCCTCCGCGCGCGGCCGCCGCCGCCGGCGCCCGCCTCGCATCCGCCTCCGTCCGTGCCCGACTCATGGCCAGCGCGCCGCCCGATCCGGCCGGATCCGCCCGATCCGGCCGGGAGCGCCTCTCCCTCGCCCTCTCCGGCGCCGTCTCCGGCGAGCCCGGCCCTGCCTCGTAATCCGCGCCGCCGGGTTGACTTTCTCCCGAGGTTGATTTTTCTTCTAAGTCCCCAGTTTCAGTAATTTTCATGCCATGTTCATGCCATTACATCTCTGCATCCATAGCTCCGTTTTGCATGTGTAATATGTCAAATTGTTCGTCTCAACGTGTACATTATTTCGTTCCATTGCATCATTTTCATTTGAGCTCATCTTGATGCCCGAAATGCTATTGGAAGAGTGCATGTAGTTGTTAATCTGCTGAAACTGTTATAACTTGCTGTTTTATCATTTTTGCCATGATTTATGTGTGCATCCTATGAGTATGAGCTCTACATGAATGTTGAACTATGCCATGCCATCTTTCCATAGGTGTTGACCTTGTATTTTTGTGATTTGTGTGCTGAGTGCATTGAGCTTGTAAAGTAGGGTAGTTGCTGTTGTTGTTTTCCTGACAGATTCTGGTATATTTTGTTGCTAAGTTAACATGCTTCTAGTAATCATTCTATGCATAATCTGGAGATGCTCTATAAACATGTTTTGATATACATGTCATTCTCTACCCATTCATGCCCTTGGTTGCAATTATAGCCTGCTGGAACATGTTGTAATCTTGCTCTAAAGTTGCTTGAAAATGTTGTTTGTCAGCCTGTTAACATTAAGTTCACTTGTTCCCATGTGTTTTCCTAGTGATCCATGTACCCTATGAACTTGCTCTTGCCATGCTTAGCTTCATAAACATGCTTTCTTACTGTTGGTTGCCTTGCCATCCTATGTATTGCTCTGTGGTGAGTGGTTCGAGCTCACGAACATGCCTACTTATTGTTGCTCCTGCCATGTTATGAATCTGTAATATAACTTGCCATGTTTACATGGGTGCCATCATATTTTCTATGCCTTTTTGGCTCATGGTCAGTAAGGGTCTTTTGATATATGCTATTAGTAGATTCATGCCATGCCTTTGTTTGCCATGATATGTTCCTGTAACATGTTGTTTGATAGCTCTAAACATTGCAACTTGATGTTATTTCTGCTAAAGTCTGAAATTGTTATTACTTGCAATATGTCCATGTCATTTTGAGCATGTTCTAGTTGTTTCTGGAGATAGCTCAGTGTTCATGTTTTGTTATGCTTTACGTGTACTTCATGACCATGCCTTTTGTTATTATGTTGGGGTGCTGTAGCATGTTGTTTTGATGCTTGCAAGATGCCTAGTTGATGTTTTGGACAGATTGTTGCTATGACTTGTATTGTGTGCATGTGTTGCACCGTTGCTCCGTTTTGAGTGTGCTCTATATGAAACTTGCTTGATTTGCATGTAGTTTCATATTATCATGTTGCATCCTTGTTTTGGTGTGTTGGCTTGATGTTTGGGTGCATTTTGCCTCAATGCCATGTTTAACTTGTTTTGCTCATATCTTCTAGCCTGTAGCTCCGAATCTAATGAACTTTATATGTAACTTGACTAGAATTTCGTGTAGATCATCATGGTGCATCTTAACTTGCTGTTTAACAACTCGAACATAAGGTTTATTCAGTTCTGGACCAATTTCGAAATATGCATATGAGGACTTACCGGAATTGTTATATGTTGTTTCCGGCCTCATTTAAACTTGCCTTGATGTGTTGTTCTTGTTTGCATCATCTCTTGCCATGAGTAGCTTCATGTAGCTTGGTCATGCATCATGCTTGTTGTGCATCATGCCTTGTTCATGTGTGGTGTGTTTACCTTTGTTGTGTGCTTCTTCTTGTTAGTTCCTGTTTCGTTGCGATCGTGAGGATTCGTTCGTCTTCGTCCGTTTGTCTTCTTCATGGACTCGTTCTTCTTCCTAGCGGGATTTCAGGCAAGATGACCGCTACCCTAGATCTCACTACTATCATTGCTATGCTAGTTGCCTCGTTCTTTCGCTATGGCTGCGCTACCTATTACCTGTTTTTCCAGCCATCCCATATTGCCATGAACCCCTAACCTTTGACACCTTTCCTATGCAAACCGTTGTTTGGCTATGTTACCGCTTTTGCTCAGCCCTCTTATAGCGTTGCTAGTTGCGGTGAAGTTGAAGATTTCTTCATGGTGGACAGGATTTGGTTGGGATATCACAATATCTCTTATATTATTAATGCATCTATATACTTGGTAAAGGGTGGAAGGCTCGGCCTTATGCCCGGTGTTTTGTTCCACTCTTGCCGCCCTAGTTTCCATCATACGGTGTTATGTTCCCGGATTTTGCGTCCCTTACGCTGTCGGGTGATTTATGGGACCCCCGACAGTTCGCTTTGAATAAAACTTGTCCAGAAGGCCCAACATTGACTTTTACCATTTGCCTCACCACCACCTACTTTTTTCCCTTGGGAGTCGCTCTCTCGAGGGTCATCTTTATTTCAGCCCCGGGCCGTGCTTGTCTAAGTGTTGGTCCAAACGAGCAACTCTGGGGCCACCTCTTGGCAACTCGAGGGCTGGTTTTACTCGTAGCTTGACTTATCCGGTGTTGCCGAGAACGAGATATGTGCAGCTCTTATCGGGATTGTCGGCGATCGGGCGGCTTTGCTGGTCTTGTTTTACCATTGTCGAAATGTCTTGATGTACCGGATTCCGAGACCGATCGGAGTGTCCCGGTGAAGGTCTATTCTTCGATGATCGCGAGAGCTTGTCATGGGCTGTTGGGACACCCCTGCAGGGTATAAACTTTCGAGAGCCGTGCCCGCAGTTATGTGGCAGATGGGAATTTGTTAATGTCCGGTTGTAGACAACTTGACACTTGATCCGAATTAAAATGCATCAACCGAGTGTGTAGCCGTGATGGTCTCTTCTCGGAGTCCGGAAGTGAACACGGTCTCCGTGTTATGTTTGACGTAAGTAGGTGTTCGTGATCACCTCTTGATCATTGCTAGCTTCACGATGTTCCTTTGTTTCTCTTCTCTCGCCTCATTTGCATATGTTAGCCACCATACATGCTTAGTCGCTGCTGCAACCTCACCACTTTACCCCTTCCTTTCCCATAAAGCGTTGCTAGTCTTGATACCCATGGTAATGGGATTGTTGAGTCCTCGTGGCTCACCGGATACTTCCAAAACCAGTTTGCGGTGCCTATGTTATCGGCGGTGACGCAACCAAGCTCAAGGAGGAGGTCGATGAAGATCTTGTCCTTTGTGTTGTTTCGTTCTAGTTGATCAAGAGTGGAGCCCAGTTGGGGTCGATCGGGACCTTTGTCGATTTGGGGTTCTTCTTTTATTTTGGTTCCGTAGTCGGACCTTGATTGTATCTGGATGATGTAATGCTTTATTCATGTAATTGTGTGAAGTGGCGATTGTAAGCCAACTATGTATCTCTTTCCTTATGTATTACTTGGGTTGTGTGAAGATTACCTCACTTGCGACATTGCTTTCAATGCGGTTATGCCTCTAAGTCGTGCTTCGACACGTGGGAGATATAGCCGCATCGAGGGCGCTACAAGTTGGTAATCGAGCCTTCCCGACCTTAGGAGCCCCACCGCTTGATCGCTTTTAGCGGCCGAGTTGTGTCTAGAAAATGTTTTGAGTCATTTAGGATTATATATATCGGAGAGTTAGAATTCTTTTTACTCCTCGGTCCCTTCTGCCTCTCGTGAGGTCTCTGACGTGAAGTTTTGACTTTCCTCTCCTCAAATTTCACTAAATTTTTTTAGGATCACAGCGTATCTTGGAATCGTTCGATGGTTTTATGATGACAACATTGTCTTGGTGCCTCCCGTCGGCATGGGTTTTTTAGTGGAGGTGTCCCGGGAGTTGAGCTCGAGGTGTTGTCGTCATAATTTTATCGTTGCAGATTCTCGAATACCGAGTTTAGTACGCCGACATCGAAAATCTCTTTTATGCAGTTGTTGGTGAGATAACCCGCTAACCCAAAGATCGAGGTGAGTACGGAGTATTGCCATGACTCGTATAACGGATGCTTTTCGAAGGTTGAGGTACACGATTTCCGAAGGTTTCTTGGTTATGTGTTGACGGATGGATACAGCTTGGATGTAGGTATTGTTAGTTTGGGTGAGATATATTGCTTCCCTTGTATCCCCAACACCAGATTGCATAACCAGAAAGTTTCGGGAGTTTTATAGGTGGGAATTCAAGTAGCTCCTAGAATATCTTTTCGACAGATGCATGATATGGGATTGGGTAAATCTCTATCATATGTATTTGTTCCGGCTTATTCTGCAAGCCAATCCTTGTTTTGTTTTGTTGTGGTATTCGAGTTGCTTCGATGTCAAATGTTGAATCCATACCTTCCCTAATTGGTGTTCTCATATTTCTATGTGAGTGTTAATCCTTTTTGATCATTGAGGTTGTCATGTTAATTCTTTTTCCAACCGGTGCGCTTCTCTTCGAGATGATCCCATCATTCTCCCCATCCGCAAGATAAATTCTAAGTTTTCTCAACGGTGTTTGTTTCGTTCATCCCAAGTTGTCTTTGTTTTTCCCACCCTCCCACCCCTTTTCTTCAAGGACTAAGATTTCTTTATCAAGTATCCATTTATTCATGTGAAGTCACTTCACTCTTTTCAATCAATGTTCTGATCCGATGATTTCCCATGAAGATGCTCAACAGCTTCAAGTTCATCATTCTTCATTCTCGTATTCTTCTCCGGTGGATCCAATTCAAACTTTTCATATTCATCATATTCCTTTCCTCGTTTCAAATGCTTTTTCATACCGGTGCACCTCTTAATCATTCACCTCTTCCTATTCATTTGTTCTGGAGTGCTGAAGATATCTCACAAGACTTGTGTTTCCATTCTTAATTCGTTCAAGCCATTTGGAGATTGGTATCTCGTTCAAGTCATTTAATTCAACCGGTGCAACATCTCTTTTAAATCTTTTCAACGGTGTTCTTTTGAGTGGGCCCTAACCCACGTGTCTTTTCGAGTGATCTTACCTGACTCTTCTATTTTCCCAGAGCTATCCTAAATTCTTCTCCAAGTTTGACGTAAGAATGAGTTATCATCAGTCAAATGCTTTTCTCCAAGATCTTTCAAATCATTTTCATTGTGGTCTCAACTTCTTTGTTTTCCATTCTACCGGAGTATCTCAATAAATTTTGGTGGCGTTCCTCATCGTCTTTTGAAGACCAAAGGAGAGTTTATCTCTTAAATCTTGGTCCATTCTCTTGAATATTCATGGTTCTAGCTTCATGCTATTCTCATAATTGTTTTCGATTGTGAGAATTCTTTTCACCCATCCGGAGCATTTCTTGAGTTGTTTCCATTTCTTTCTTCCGAAGGTCATCAGGTCATAATTCTTTATTCTCAGCGTGTAGCTATCATTCTCCAAATCTTACCGGTGCATCGCTCAAGTTTACTCTAGTCAGCTCAGGATCTCTTTGTCCTCATGTATCTAAATTCCCTCAAATATTTTCATTCGTTTTCCAATTCTTCTCGGTGAATTGTGCCTTTGCTACGTTCATTTTCAATTCTTACGGTGGTTCGTTCAAGATTTCACCTCTTTCGTTATCATATCAATTCATTCGTTGTTTCGAAATCCTACCGGTGGTTCGTTGAAGGCCGTCTCAAGTTTTGAGATATCTCTTTTAATCCTTTCTACGAGAATAAGTAGTATTCCAAATCCGTTGCTTGTCATCAATTTATATTGGTGAAGGATACGCATAACATAATTCTTGTTCTTGTTTCATCCAAGTGATTAATTCCTCCTTTCGGAGTTTGTTCATGATGAATAAATTCTCGGTTCTAGTGTTTCACCTTTTCTTTTTCCGGAGTTCCAAGTTTTCTCGGTTATATCATCGCGAAGCTCCATCTAAATCATTGCAAGGATTCACCTTTGTTTTCAATTTCTCTTTCTTTTCATTCCTTTTGTTTACCGGAGTTCTTCATGGAGGTTCTACATGATGGTTCATCAAGGATTTAATTCCCTTCTCAAAGTTTTCATCGAGATTCTTTCCTAAGGAGCTCAAGTATTCTCCGTCTTGCATTCCAAAGTCCAATTCCTTCTATCTTATCTTTTGAGATGGTGTTATGTCACTCTTGACAATTTCCATTCATGTTTCATGATTCATATGTTGTCAAGAATGAGGTATTTTAAATCCATCAATCTCTTCTTTGGAGTTATCTTGGTATAGATTTCACCTAAAGCCTTTCCTTAAGGGTTGTTGCTATTTGTGGTGATTACGCATGACCCAAGCTTGCTCTTTATCCTCTTGGTGGAAGAAGTTTTCATCTCTTCGTTGATCTCAAGCAATCAATGGTTTCTGTTAGTGGCCAGTTGTCACCTCATAGTCTTGAGATGTTTTCCATAAGCCCACTACAAGCTTATTATTTTCGTTGTTGATTTTCCAACAACTCCGTTCAATTCTTATTTGCAAGGATGCTTTCCAAGCTCATTTGTGGCAGAAGTTGGCATTTTCTACTCCATTATGTTATTCCAATGATCTACCTTCTATTCTTTCGTTACGGAGGCATTATGTTGCTCTTTTCATGTTGGGGAACGTAGTAATTTCAAAATTTTCCTACGCACACGCAAGATCATGTTGATGCATAGCAACGAGAGGGGAGAGTGTTGTCTACGTACCCTCGTAGACCGAAGCGAAGCGTTGACACAGCAGAGTGGAAGTAGTCGACGCCTTCCGGTTCAACCGATCCAGCACCAGCATACTCGGCACCTCCGAGTTCTTGACGCGCACAGCTCGATGACGCACCCTCGATCTCCGATCCAGCAGAGGCGCCGAGGGGAGTTTCACAAGACGACGTGGTGGACGATCTTGATGTTCTCTCGCCGCAGGCTTCGCCTAAGCACTGCTACAATATGACCGAGGTGTAATATCGTGGAGGGGGCACCGCACACGGCTAAGGAACGATCTCAATGATCAACTTGTGTGTCCTAGGGTGCCCCCTACCCCCAGATATAAAGGAGGTAGGGAGGAGGAGGCCGGCCCAAGGGCGCCATAGAGGAGGGAAACCTACTCCAAGTAGGTTTCCCCCTTTCCTTATCTTATTTGGAGGGGAAGGAAAGAGTACTAGTATTAGGAATAAGTACTAGTAGTAGTAATAGGAAGAGGGGAAGGAGAAAGGAAGGGGGCGGCCCCCTCCCCAGTCGGATTGGGCTGGGCGCGCCTCCCTTGTTCCTTCTCCTTCTTCCTATATGGGCCCAATAAGGCCCATATACCTCCCGGGGTTCCAGAACCTCCGGTAGCTCCAAACTTCTCCGGAACCTTTCCGGTGTCCAAATATATCCGTCCAATATATCAATCTTTATGTCTCGACCATTTCGAGACTCCTCGTCATGTCCGTGATCACATCCGGACCAACAAACTTCGTACATCAAAATACATAAACTCATAATATAACTATCATCGAAACCTTAAGTGTGCGGACCCTACGGTTCGAGAACAATGTAGACATGACCGAGACACGTCTCTGGTCAATAACCAATAGCGGGACCTGGATGCCCATATTGGTTCCTACATATTCTACGAAGATCTTTATCGGTCAAACCGCATAACAACATACGTTATTCCCTTTGTCATCGGTATGTTACTTGCCCGAGATTTGATCGTCGGTATCCAATACCTAGTTCAATCTCGTTACCGGCAAGTCTCTTTACTCGTTCCGTAATACGTCATCTCATAACTAACTTATTAGTTACATGCTTGCAAGGCTTGGGTGATGAGTATTACCGAGAGGGCCCAGAGATACCTCTCCGACAATCGGAGTGACAAAACCTAATCTCGAATTATGCTAACTCAACATGTACCTTCGAAACACCGTAGTACTCCTTTATAATCACCCGATTACGTTGTGACGTTTGGTAGTACCCAAAGTGTTCTTCCGTAAACGGAGTTACACAATCCTCATAGTTACTGAGGAACATGTATAAGTCATGAAGGAAGCAATAGCGAGAATACTAAACGATCAAGTGCTAAGCTAACGGATGGGTCATGTCAATCACATCATTCTCCTAATGATGTGATCTCATTAATCAAATGACAACACATGTCTATGGTTAGGAAACATAACCATCTTTGATTAATGAGCTAGTCAAGTAGAGGCATACTAGTGACTATATGTTTGTCTATGTATTCACACATGTATCATGTTTCCGGTTAATACAATTCTAGCATGAATAATAAACATTTATCATGATATGAGGAAATAAATAATAACTTTATTATTGCCCCTAGGGCATATTTCCTTCAGTCTCCCACTTGCACTAGAGTCAATAATCTAGATTACATAGTAATGATTCTAACACCCATGGAGTCTTGGTGTTGATCATGTTTTGCTCGTGAGAGAGGCTTAGTTAATGGGTCTGCAACATTCAGATCCGTATGTATCTTGCAAATCTCTATGTCTCCTACTTGGACTTGGTCCCGAATGGAATTGAAGCGTCTCTTGATGTGCTTGGTCCTCTTGTGAAATCTGGATTCCTTTGCCAAGGCAATTGCACCAGTATTGTCACAAAAGATCTTCATTGGTCCCGATGCACTAGGTATGACACCTAGATCAGAAATGAACTCCTTCATCCAGACTCCTTCATTTGCCGCTTCAGAAGCAGCTATGTACTCCGCTTCACATGTAGATCCTGCTACGACGCTTTGTTTTGAACTACACCAACTTACAGCTCCACCGTTTAATATAAACACGATCCGGTTTGCGATTTAGAATCGTCCGGATCGGTGTCAAAGCTTGCATCGACGTAACCATTTACGACTAGCTCTTTGTCACCTCCATATACGAGAAACATATCCTTAGTCCTTTTCGTATTTCAGATGTTCTTGACCGCTGTCCAAATGATCCACTCGATTACTTTGGTACCTACCGCCAAGCTTATTGCTAAGCATACGCGGTCCGTACACAACATTGCATACATGATAGAGCCTATGGCTGAAGCATAGGAACATCTTTCATTTTCTCTATCTTCTCATTGTGGTCGGGCATTGAGTTCGACTCAACTTCACACCTTGTAGTACAGGCAAGAATCCTTTCTTTGCTCGATCCATTTTGAACTTTTTCAAAATTTTGTCAAGGTATGTGCTTTGTGAAAGTCCTATTAAGCGCCTTGATCTATCTCTATAGATCTTGATGCCCAATATGTAAGCAGCTTCACCGAGGTCTTTCATCGAAAAACTTTTATTCAAGTATCCTTTATGCTATCCAGAAATTCTATATCATTTCCAATTAATAATATGTCATCAACATATAAAACTAGAAATGCTACAGAGCTCCCACTCACTTTCTTGTAAATCAAAGCTTCTCCAAAAGTCTCAGATAAAACCATATGCTTTGATCACTTGTCAAAGCGCTTATTCCAACTCCGAGATGCTTGCACCAGTCCATAAATGGAACGTTGGAGCTTGCACACTTTGTCAAGACTTTTGGATCAACAAAACCTTCAGCTGCATCATATACAACTCTTCTTCTAGAAATCCATTCAAGAATGCAGTCTTGACATCCATTTGCCAAATTTCATAATCATGAAATGCAGCAATAGCCAACATGATTCGGACAGACTTAAGCATCGCCACGGGTGAGAAAGTCTCATCGTAGTCAACCCTTGAACTTGTCGAAAACCTTTCGCAACAAGTAGAGCTTTGTAGACAAAGAACATTACCATCAGCGTCGGTCTTCTTCTTAAAGATCCATTTATTCTCAATGGCTTGCCGATCATCGGCAAGTCAACCAAAGTCCATACTTTGTTTTCATACATGGATCCTATCTCGATTTCATGGCCTCTAGCCATTTTGCGGAATCTGGGCTCATCATCGCTTCCTCATAGTTCGTAGGTTCATCATGGTCTAGTAACATGACTTCCGAATAGGATTTCCGCACCACTGTGCGGATCTTACTCGTAGACCCACGAGGTTCAAGAGAAACTTGATCCAAGTTTCATGATCAATATCATTAGCTTCCTCACTAATTGGTGTAGTCGTCACAGAACCGGTTCTTGTGATGAACTACTTTCCAATAAGGGAGTAGATACTGATTATCTCATCAAGTTCTACTTTCCTCCCACTCACTTCTTTCGAGAGAAACTCCTTCTCTAGAAAGGATCCGAATTTAGCAACGAAAATCTTGCCTTCAGATCTGTGATAGAAGGTGTACCCAATAGTCTCCTTTGGGTATCCTATGAAGACACATTTCTCCGATTTGGGTTCGAGCTTATCTGGTTGAAGTTTCTTCACATAAGCATCGCAGCCCCAAACTTTGAGAAACGACAACTTTGGTTTCTTGCCAAACCACAGTTCATAAGGCGTCCTCTGAACGGATTTTGATGGTGCCCTATTTAACGTGAATGCGGACGTCTCTAAAGCATAACTCCAAAATGATAGCGGTAAATCGGTAAGAGACATCATAGATCGCACCATATCAAGTAAAGTACGATTACGACGTTCGGACACACCATTTCGTTGTGGTGTTCCAGGTGGCGTGAGTTGCGAAACTATTCCACATTGTTTCAAATGTAAACCAAACTCAGAACTCAAATATTCTCCTCCACGATCGATCGTAGAAATTTTATTTTCTTGTTACGATGATTTTCTACTTCACTCTGAAATTCTTTGAATTTTTCAAATGTTTCAGACTTGTGCTTCATCAAGTAGATATACCCATATCTGCTCAAATCATCTGTGAAGGTGAGAAAATAACGATATCCGCCACGAGCCTCAACATTCATCGGGCCACATACATCTCAGATGTATGATTTCCAACAAATCTGTTGCTCTCTCCATAGAACCGGAGAACGGTGTTTTGGTCATCTTGCCCATGAGGCACGGTTCATAAGTACCAAGTGATTCATAATCAAGTGATTCCGAAGTCCATCAAGATGGAGTTTCTTCATGCGTTTTACATCGATATGACCTAAACGGCAAGTGCCACAAATATGTTGCACTATCATTATCAACTCTGCATCTTTTGGCTTCAACATTATGAATATGTGTATCACTACTATTGAGATTTAATAAAATAGACCACTCTTCAAGGGTGCATGACCATAAAAGATATTACTCATATAAATAGAACAACCATTATTCTCTCGATTTAAATGAATAACCGTCTCGCATCAAACAAGATCCAGATATAATGTTCATGCTCAACGCGGCACCAAATAACAATTATTCAGGTCTAAAACTAATCCCGATGGTAGATGTAGAGGTAGCGTGCCGACCGCGATCACATCGACTTTGGAACCATTTCCCACGCGCGATCGTCACCTCGCCCTTAGCTAATCTTCGCTAATCCGTAGTCCTTATTTCGAGTTGCAAATGTTAGCAATGTAACCAATATCAAATACCCAGGTGCTATGCGAGCATTAGTAAGGTACACATCAATAACATGTATATCACATATACCTTTGTTCACTTTGCCATCCTTCTTATCCGCCAAATACTTGGGGCAGTTCCGCTTCAAAGGTCGATCGCTGGCAAGAGAAGCACTCGGTTTGTGCTCAGTCCAGACTTGGGTTTCTTCTCTTGAGTAGCAACTTGTTTGCTGTTCTTTTGAAGTTCCCTTCTTCTTCCCTTTGCCCTTCTTCTTGAAACTAGTGGTCTTGTTGACCATCAACACTTGATGCTCCTTCTTGATTTCTACCTCCATGCTTTCAAAGATCACGAAGAGCTCGGAATAGTCTTGTTCATCCCTTGCATGTTATAGTTCATCACAAAGCTCTTGTAGCTTGGTGGCGTGATTGGAGAATTTCATCAATGACGCTATCATCCGGAAGATTAACTCCCAGTTGAATCAAGTGATTATTATACCCGGACATTTTGAGTATATGCTCACCGTGTAACTGTTCTCCTCCATCTTGCAGCCATAGAACTTATTGGAGACTTCATATCTCTCAATCCGGGCATTTGCTTGAAATATTAACTTCAACTCTGGAACATCTCATATGCTCCATGACGCTCAAAACGCCGTTGAAGACCCGGTTCTAAGCCGTAAAGCATGGCACATCGAACTATAGAGTAGTCATCGACTTTGCTCGCCAGACGTTCTTAACATCGTCGGTTGCATCAGAAGCAGCCTGGCACCCAGCGGTACTTCCAGACGTAACTCTTCAGGCAGCAATGAGGATAATCCTCGAGTTACGGACCAAATCCGTAATTGCTACCATCATCTTTCAACTTTGCTTTTCAAGGAACGCATTAAAATTCAACGGAACAACAAAGACGAGCCATCTATCTACAAACAAACATAGACAAGCAAAATACTATCAGTACTAAGTTCATGATAAATTTAAGTTCAATTAATCATATTACTTAAGAACTCCCACTTAGACAGACATCTCTAGTCATCTAAGTGATCACGTGATCCAAATCAACTAAACCATGTCCGATCATCACGTGAGATGGAGTAGTTTCAATGGTGAACATCTCTATGTTGATCATATCTACTATATGATTCACGCCGACCTTTCGGTCTCCATGTTCCGAGGCCATATCAGATATGCTAGGCTCGTCAAGTATAACTCGAGTATTCCGCGTGTGCAACTGTTTTGCACCCGTTGTATTTGAACGTAGAGCCTATCACACCCGATCATCACGTGGTGTCTCAAAGACGAAGAACTTTCGCAACGGTGCATACTCGTGGAGAACACTTCTTGATAATTAGTGAGAGATCATCTTAAAATGCCACCGTCAATCAAAGCAAGATAAGATGCATAAAGGATAAACATCACATGCAATCAATATAAGTGATATGATATGGCCATCATCATCTTGTGCTTGTGATTCCATCTTCAAGCATCGTCGTGATCACCATCGCCACCGGCGCGACACCTTGATCTCCATCATAGCATCGTTGTCGTTACGCCATCTATTGCTTCTACGACTATCGCTACCGCTTAGTGATAAAGTAAAGCAATTACTGTATGCTTGCATTTCATACAATAAAGCGACAACCATATGGCTCTGCCATTGCCGATAACCGTTTACAAAACATGATCATTTCATACAATAAAATATAGCATCCCATCTTGGCCATATCACATCACAACATGCCCTGCAAAAACAAGTTAGACGTCCTCTACTTTGTTGTTGCAAATTTTACGTGGCTGCTACGGGCTTAAGCAAGAACCAATCTCACCTACGCATCAAAACCACAACGATAGTTTGTCAAATAGACTCGTTTTAACCTTCACAAGGATCGGGCGAGCCACACTCGGTTCAACTAAAGTTGGAGAAACAGACACCGCTAGTCACCGTGTGCAAAGCACGGCGGTAAAACCAGTCTCGCGAAGCGCACGCTGTAATGTCGGTCCGGCCGCTTCATCCAATAATACCGCTGAACCAAAGTATGACATCTTTGGTAGGCAAGATGACTTATATCGTCCACAACTCACTTGTGTTCTACTTGTGCATATAACATCAAACCATAAAACCTAGGCTCGGATGCCTTTGTTGGGGAACGAGTAATTTCAAAATTTTCCTACGCACACGCAAGATCATGTTGATGCATAGCAACAAGAGGGAGAGTGTTGTCACGCACTCGTGAGACCGAAGCGAAGCGTTGACACGGCGTAGTGGAAGTAGTCGACGCCTTCCGGTTCAACCGATCCAGCACCGTTATTCGGCACCTCCGAGTTCTTGACACGCAGACAGCTCGATGACGCACCTCGATCTCCGATCCAGCAGAGGCGCCGAGGGGAGTTCCACAAGACGACGGCGTGGTGACGATCTTGATGTTCTCTGTCGCAGGCTTCGCCTAAGCACCGCTACAATATGACCGAGGTGTAATATCGTGGAGGGGGCACGCGACACGGCTAAGGAACGATCTCAATGATCAACTTGTGTGTCCTAGGGTGCCCCCTACCCCGTGATATAAAGGAGGGAGGGAGGAGGAGGCCGCCCAAGGGGCGCCATAGAGGAGGGGGAAACCTACTCCAAGTAGGTTTCCTTTCCTTATCTTATTTGGAGGGGAAGGAAAGAGTACTAGTATTAGGAATAAGTACTAGTAGTAGTAATAGGAAGAGGGGAAGGAGAAAGGAAGGGGCCCGGCCCCCTCCCCATTCGGATTGGGCTGGGGCGCCCTCCTTGTTCCTTCTCCTTCTTCCTATATGGGCCCAATAAGGCCCATATACCTCCCGGGGTTCCAGAACCTCCGGTAGCTCCAAACTTCTTCGAACCTTTCCGTGTCCAAATATATCCATCCAATATATCAATCTTTATGTCTCGACCATTTCGAGACTCCTCGTCATGTCCGTGATCACATCCGGACTCCAACAAACTTCGTACATCAAAATACATAAACTCATAATATAACTGTCATCGAAACCTTAAGCGTGCGGACCCTACGGTTCGAGAACAATGTAGACATGACCGAGACACGTCTCTGGTCAATAACCAATAGAGGGACCTGGATGCCCATATTGGCTCCTACATATTCTACGAAGATCTTTATCGGTCAAACCGCATAACAACATACGTTATTCCCTTTGTCATCGGTATGTTACTTGCCCAAGATTTGATCGTCGGTATCCAATACCTAGTTCAATCTCGTTACTAGCAAGTCTCTTTACTCGTTCCGTAATACGTCATCTCATAACTAACTTATTAGTTACATGCTTGCAAGGCTTGGGTGATGAGTATTACCGAGAGGGCCCAGAGATACCTCTCCGACAATCGGATTGACAAAACCTAATCTCGAATTATGCTAACTCAACATGTACCTTCGGAAACACCTGTAGTACTCCTTTATAATCACCCAGTTACGTTGTGATGTTTGGTAGTACCCAAAGTGTTCTTCCGGTAAACGGGAGTTACACAATCCTCATAGTTACAGGAACATGTATAAGTCATGAAGGAAGCAATAGCAGAATACTAAACGATCAAGTGCTAAGCTAACGGGATGGGTCATGTCAATCACATCATTCTCCTAATGATGTGATCTCATTAATCAAATGACAACACATGTCTATGGTTAGGAAACATAACCATCTTTGATTAATGAGCTAGTCAAGTAGAGGCATACTAGTGACTATATGTTTGTCTATGTATTCACACATGTATCATGTTTCCGGTTAATACAATTCTAGCATGAATAATAAACATTTATCATGATATGAGGAAATAAATAATAACTTTATTATTGCCTCTAGGGCATATTTCCTTCATTTCACTCATCATCTCGAATTGTGAGGATCATGATCTTTTCATGCTTATCCATTTAATCCCTTCAAGTGCTTTTCATCTTATCAAGTTTTCCTTCTTCTTTCAGACGGAGTGCTGCCCAAATTATATCAATCTTATTCCTTCTCTATCTAGTTTTAACGGAGTGGTTTCAATATATATCTTATCCCTAAACCTCTTGGTTCTCGTTGTATCCCTTGCTCCTCTTTTCTAACGGAGTGTTTTCAACTTTGCTCATCTTCGTTGTTTTCTTCATTTCATTTTGCTCAACCTCTCAAGGTTCATGGTTTTCACTCGTTCGTCAAAGAAGCAACTTTGTTTTACCTCTCCTCTTCGTTTTCCCTCCGGTGCCATCCTAGATCTCGGGACGAGATCCTCTCGTAGTGGTGGAGTGTTGTAACGCCCCGGATCCGATGCGCCAGGTGTCTGCCAGTTATTCGCCGTCGTTGCCATGTCATTTGCTTGCGTGTTGCAGTTTGCCATGTCATCATATGCATTTCATATCATGTCATCATGTGCATTTCATTTTGCATACATGTTCGTCTCATGCATCCGAGCATTTTCCCCGTTGTCCGTTTTGCAATCCGGCGCTCCTATGTCCCCCGACGCCCCTCTCTTGTCTCTCGTTGTGAGCGGGTATTAAACTTTCTCGGAATGGCCCAAGGTTTGCCAAGCGGCCTTGGTATAGCACCGGTAGACCGCCTGTCAAGTATCGTGCCATTCGGAGGTCGTTTGATACTCCAATAGTTAACCGGGTAACCGCAGAAGCCTCTTTGAGTTGCAGCCCACCCCTTCCAAAGTGGCCCAAAACCCATCTAACTCCCCTCCATGCTCGGTCGTTCGATCACGATCGCGTGACCGAAACCGCTCCTCATTTGGACTCTCCTAGCTCCCTCTACCTATAAATGTGCCTCCCCCTTCCAAATTCGTGGATATTTTCCCCCGAAACCCTAAAAATCTTCCTCGCCGCCTCCGGACATGTCCGGCGCCCGCCGGACGTCCAGCGCCGCCGCCGGACCGGTGGCGCCGCCACGTGTCCTCGCTCTCTCCGCGCGCCGGCTTCGCCTGGCCGGGCTGCCCGCCAGCGCCATGACCAGGCCCGGCCCGCGCCCGTGCCAGCGCCTCGCTCCGCCGCCCGTCTGGCGCCTGGCGACCCGCCGCCAGCGCCTCGCTGGCGACGACACCGCCCCCCCGCTGCTGGTGCTCCTCCCGCCTCCGCGCCCAAGGCCCGGCCCTCCGGCGGCGCCGCGCTCGGCCTCCGCCCGCCCGCCAGCGCCTCGCCTCCCTGCCCGAGCCACCCGCTCTGTCGCGCCTCGCTGGCGTGCCGCCCGCGCCTCCAGGCCGGCGGCCGCCGCCGCCCGGCGCCCGCCTCGCCCGCCTCCGTCCGTCATGCGCCGACCCCATGGGCGCGGCGCCGCCGGATCCGGCCGGATCCGGCCCGATCCGGCTGGGAGAGCCTCTCCCTCGCCCTCTCCGGCGCCGTCTCCGGCGAGCCCGGCCCTGCCTCGTAATCCGCGCCGCCGGGTTGACTTTCTGCCGAGGTTGATTTTTCTTCTAAGTCCCCAGTTTCAGTAATTTTCATGCCATGTTCATGCCATTACATCTCTGCATCCATAGCTCCGTTTTGCGCGTGTAATATGTCAAATTGTTCGCCTCGACGAGTACATTATTTCATTCCATTGCATCATTTTCATTTGAGCTCATCTTGATGCCCGAAATGCTGTTGGAAGAGTGCATGTAGTTGTTAATCTGCTGAAACTGTTATAACTTGTTGTTTTATCATTTTTGCCATGATTTATGTGTGCATCCTATGAGTATGAGCTCTACATGAATGTTGAACTATGCCATGCCATCTTTCCAGAGGTGTTGACCTTGTATTTTTGTGATTTGTGTGCTGAGTGCATTGAGCTTGTAAAGTAGGGTAGTTGCTGTTGCCGTTTTCCTGACAGATTCTGGTATATTTTGTTGCTATGTTAACATGCTTCTAGTAATCATTCTATGCATAATCTGGAGATGCTCTATAAACATGTTTTGATATACATGTCATTCTCTACCCATTCATGCCCTTGGTTGCAATTATAGCCTGCTGGAACATGTTGTAATCTTGCTCTAAAGTTGCTTGAAAATGTTGTTTGTTAGCCTGTTAACATTAAGTTCACTTGTTCCCATGTGTTTTCCTAGTGATCCATGTACCCTATGAACTTGCTCTTGTCATGCTTAGCTTCATAAACATGCTTTCTTACTGTTGGTTGCCTTGCCATGCCATGTATTGCTCTGTGGTGAGTGGTTCGAGCTCACGAACATGCCTACTTATTGTTGCTCCTGCCATGTTATGAATCTGTAATATAACTTGCCATGTTTACATGGGTGCCATCATATTTTATATGCCTTTTTGGCTCATGGTCAGTAAGGGTCTTTTGATATATGCTACTAGTAGATTCATGCCATGCCTTTGTTTGCCATGATATGTTCCTGTAACATGTTGTTTGATAGCTCTAAACATTGCAACTTGATGTTATTTCTGCTAAAGTCTGAAATTGTTATTACTTGCAATATGTCCATGTCATTTTGAGCATGTTCTAGTTGTTTCTGGAGATAGCTCAGTGTTCATGTTTTGTTATGCTTTACGTGTACTTCATGACCATGCCTTTTGTTATTATGTTGGGGTCCTGTAGCATGTTGTTTTGATGCTTGCAAGATGCCTAGTTGCTGTTTTGGACAGATTGTTGCTATGACTTGTATAGTGTGCATGTGTTGCACCGTTGCTCCGTTTTGAGTGTGCTCTATATGAAACTTGCTTGATTTGCATGTAGTTTAATATTATCATGTTGCATCCTTGTTTTGGTGTGTTGGCTTGATGTTTGGGTGCATTTTGCCTCAATGCCATGTTTAACTTGTTTTGCTCATATCTTCTAGCCCGTAGCTCCGAATCTAATGAACTTTATATGTAACTTGACTAGAATTTCGTGTAGATCATCATGGTGCATCTTAACTTGCTGTTTAACAACTCAAACATAAGGTTTATTCAGTTCTGGACCAATTTCGAAATATGCATATGAGGACTTACCGGAATTGTTATATGTTGTTTCCGGCCTCATTTAAACTTGCCTTGATGTGTTGTTCTTGTTTGCATCATCTCTTGCCATGAGTAGCTTCATGTAGCTTGGTCATGCATCATGCTTGTTGTGCATCATGCCTTGTTCATGTGTGGTGTGTTTACCTATGTTGTGTGCTTCTTCTTGTTAGTTCCTATTTCGTTGCGATCGTGAGGATTCGTTCGTCTTCGTCCGTTTGTCTTCTTCATGGACTCGTTCTTCTTCCTAGCGGGATTTCAGGCAAGATGACCGCTACCCTGGATCTCACTACTATCATTGCTATGCTAGTTGCCTCGTTCTTTCGCTATGCTTGCGCTACCTATTACTGCTTGTCCAGCCATCCCATATTGCCATGAACCCCTAACCTTTGACACCTTTTCTATGCAAACCGTTGTTTGGCTATGTTACCGCTTTTGCTCAGCCCTCTTATAGCGTTGCTAGTTGCGGTGAAGTTGAAGATTTCTTCATGGTGGACAGGATTTGGTTGGGATATCACAATATCTCTTATATTATTAATGCATCTATATACTTGGTAAAGGTGGAAGGCTCGGCCTTATGCCCGGTGTTTTGTTCCACTTGCCGCCCCTAGTTTCCGTCATACCGTGTTATGTTCCCGGATTTTGCGTCCCTTACGCGGTCGGGTGATTTATGGGACCCCCGACAGTTCGCTTTGAATAAAACTTGTCCAAAGAAGGCCCAACATTGACTTTTACCATTTGCCTCACCACCACCTACTTTTTCCCTTGGGAGTCGCTCTCTCGAGGGTCATCTTTATTTCAGCCCCGGGCCGTTGCTTGTCTAAGTGTTGGTCCGAAACGAGCAACCTGCGGGGCCACCTCTTGGCAACTCGAGGGCTGGTTTTACTCGTAGCTTGACTTATCCGGTGTTGCCCTGAGAACGAGATATGTGCAGCTCTTATCGGGATTGTCGGCGCATCGGGCGGCTTTGCTGGTCTTGTTTTACCATTGTCGAAATGTCTTGATGTACCGGGATTCCGAGACTGATCGGAGTGTCCTCGGTGAAGGTCTATTCCTTCGATGATCGCGAGAGCTTGTCATGGGCTAAGTTGGGACACCCCTGCAGGGTATAAACTTTCGAGAGCCATGCCCGCGGTTATGTGGCAGATGGGAATTTGTTAATGTCCGGTTGTAGACAACTTGACACTTGATCCGAATTAAAATGCATCAACCGAGTGTGTAGCCGTGATGGTCTCTTCTCGGCGGAGTCCGGGAAGTGAACACGGTCTCCGTGTTATGTTTGACGTAAGTAGGTGTTCAGGATCACCTCTTGATCATTGCTAGCTTCACGACCGTTCCTTTGTTTCTCTTCTCGCTCTCATTTGCGTATGTTAGCCACCATACATGCTTAGTCGCTGCTGCAACCTCACCACTTTACCCCTTCCTTTCCCATTAAGCGTTGCTAGTCTTGCTACCCATGGAAATGGGATTGCTGAGTCCTCGTGGCTCACCAGATACTTCCAAAACCAGTTTGCAGGTGCCTATGTTACCGAGCAGGTGACGCAACCAAGCTCAAGGAGGAGCTCGATGAAGATCTTGTCCTTTGTGTTGTTTCGTTCTAGTTGATCAGTAGTGGAGCCCAGTTGGGGTCGATCGGGACCTTTGTCACATTTGGAGTTCTTCTTTTATTTTGGTTCCGTAGTCGGACCTTGATTGTATCTGGATGATGTAATGCTTTATTCATGTAATTGTGTGAAGTGGCGATTGTAAGCCAACTATGTATCTCTTTCCCTTATGTATTACTTGGGTTGTGTGAAGATTACCTCACTTGCGACATTGCTTTCAATGCGGTTATGCCTCTAAGTCGTGCTTCGACACGTGGGAGATATAGCCGCATCGAGGGCGTTACAGTATTTCCCTTAGTTTTTGAGAACCAAGGTATCAATCTAGTAGGAGGCTCCTCAAAAGTCCCACACACCTACACAAAAAAACAAAGAACTCGCAACCAATGCAATAAAGCTAGCTGGCTACACACACTGCTGCTCACACACTCGCACACACACACACACACACACACACACACAGCTCATACACTTGCACGCTGTACGCGCGCGCGCGCGCACACACACACACACACACACACACACACACACACACACACACACACACACACACACACACACACACACACACACACAGAGCTCGGCCATGGCCAGCCGTAGCAGCGGCGACAGCAAGCGGCGACATTGAGGAAGGGTAGCGGCAGCAGGCGAGCACAGCAGCACCTAGCAACAACAGTAACTAAGTAGCGGCAGCAGCTTAGCAGGAGTAGTGGCGGCCAGGAGCAGAGCAGCAGCAATACGTAGAGCAACAGTGTCACGTCCAATATGCGACCCTATCCAAGAGGAACTTGAAGGTCCCACCAAGGATAGACCCGCATATTGAAACGCTTTTGCAAGGTGGATATCATTACATCAACATTACATAATAGATGGGGATACATACAAAAGGCATACAATGCCACACGAATACAACAATACATCATACATAAGTTCAACATCCGGCTACGGATGAAACACAAACAGAAACTCAAACGACATCCACCCTGCTAGCCCAGGCTGCCGACCTGGAACCTATCCCCGATCAAGAAGAAGCGTAAGAAGAACTCCAAATCAGCAAACATCGCTCTCGCGCCATGATCATCGCATAACCTGTACACGCAAATCGGTGTAGTAATCAGTGAGCCACGAGGACTCAGCAATCCCATTACCATGGGTATCAAGACTAGCAAAGCTTAATGGGAAAGGAAGGGGTAAAGTGGTGAGGTTGCAGCAGCGACTAAGCAAGTATGGTGGCTAATATACGCAAATAAGAGCGAGAAGAGAAGCAAAGGAACGGTCGTGAAGCTAGCAATGATCAAGAGGTGATCCTGAACACCTACTTACGTCAAACAAAACCCAGAAACCGTGTTCACTTCTCGGACTCCGCCGAGAAGAGACCATCACGGCTACACACGCGGTTGATGCGTTTTAATTCGGATCTTGTGTCAAGTTATCTACAACCGGACATTAACAAATTCCCATATGCCACATAACCGTGGGCACGGCTCTCGAAAGTTTAAACCCTGCAGGGGTGTCCCAACTTAGCCCATGACAAGCTCTCGCGATCAACGGGAATAGACCTTCTCCGGGAAGACCCGATCGGTCTCGTAATCGGTTTACAAGACATTACGACAATGGTAAACCAAGACCAGCAAGACCTCCGGCGTGCCGACATCCCGATAGTAGCGCACAGATCTCGTCTCGTGCCACGACCGGATGAGCACTACGCATAACTAGAACCAGCCCTCAAGTTTCCCGAGGTGGCACCGCAAGTGGCTCTAGTTTGGACCAACACTTAGACAAGCATTGGCCCGGGGTCTAAAATCAGATGACCCTTGGGATGCACGACTCCCAAGGAAAAAGGTAATAGGTGAGGCAAATGGTAAAACCAATGTTGGGCCCTTTGGAGGAGTCTTATTCAAAGCGAACTGTCAAGGGGTCCCATAAATCACTCGACAGCGTTAGGAACGCAAAATCCGGGAACATAACACCGTATGACGGAAACTAGGCGGCAAGAGTGGAACAAAACACCAGGCATAAGGCCGAGCCTTCCACCCTTTACCAAATATATAGATGCATTAATAATATTAGAGATATTGTGATATCCCAACATAACCCTGTCCACCATGGTGCAATCTTCAACTTCACCTGCAACTAGCAACGCTATAAGAGGGGCTGAGCAAAGCGGTAACATAGCCAATCAATGGTTTTCTAGGAATGGTGTCAAAGGTTAGAGGTTCATGGCAATTTGGGAGGCTTGATGAGCAAAAGATAGGTAAGGCAGCATAGCGATAGAACGAAACAACTAGCACAACAATGATAGTAGTGAGATCCAGGGTAGCGGTCATCTTGCCTGAAATCCCGCAAGGAAGAAGAACGAGTCCATGAAGAAGACGAACGGGAGTAGTCGAACAAATCCTCACAATCGCAACATTACCGGAACTAAGAAGCAACACCGGAAAGAAACAAACAACATGGTAAATGCACAAGCATAAACATGGCATGATGCACAAACAAGCATGATGCATGTCCGGTTTAATGAGGCATGACATGGCAAAGTGCAACAAACAATACTAAAAGTTAAGTGGAGCTCAATATGTAACGAGTTGCATATTGACGAAACACCACATCCGAGTTATTTAGTTCGCTCTCGTTTAAGCTACCAAACAATGTTAAATGTTGTTAAACATGGCATGAGGTGAAGCACAATTAAACTACCTATCTAGGCAAGTTTAAATGAGGCCGGAACAACAAACGATAATTCCGGAAAAACCTCATGAGCAATATTCGAATTTGCTACTGTTCTGCCCTAAAACATATTTTAATGATGTTAAACAGCAAAATGAAGTGCATCATGTTAAACTAGGCATTTTTCCACCCCATTTACATATAAAGTACATTTAATTCCGAGTTACGGTTATTTAGTTATGAAATAAATCATTTTAACATGGCATTTGAGCAAATTAAATGCAAACATCATTTTAAACATATTTAACAGGGATGAAAGTTGCAAATTATTAATCTACACAAAATTCTAAGCATGTTACATGTTTAAAACATTTTAATCCAATGCACGGTTAATTAGTTATTATATGCATGATGTGCAAGGACTTTTCTGTAAAACTGCAGTCTCTGGATAAATAGACAAATTCGCAGATCTGAAACAAAAGGTACACGGGCCGAATCTGGCTGGCCCAAATGTGTACAGGAGAGGGCACTGGATCTGGGTGCTCACCAGGCCGCATGGGCCGGATCGGTGGAGGAGGCCCAAGAGGGCGCGAGGCTGGAGGAGGCCGGTTGGGGCACGCTGGGCCTGATCTCGAGGCCAACAGGCGACCCACGCGCGAGGCGGGTGCAGTCAACACACGGTCGAGCGTTGTGGCACGCTACTCGACCTGAAGCAGGGGAACGGCGCACCGGCGCGATGCAGAGGAGGCAGCAGATGGCGGGGCGCGGGGAGATCGGCCGGATCCCACGAGGGAAAGGCCGGGACTGGCTTGAACGGGTCGGGGAAGAGCCGGACTTGCTAGATCTCGCGAGGGTTGGAGCAATGCGCGGCTGGGGGCGATGAAGACCTTGGCGCGCCATGGCTCGAAGAAGGTCTTCACGGCAATGATCTCCGGCGAAGCAGGGTAACGGGGCGACGACGGGGGTTACATGGGGGAAGCCGGAAGAGGGGGATCCGGCGCGGGTGGAGCTTGAGCAAGGCTCGCATGGCGGCGTCGGCTTCGGCCTCTACAAACCACAGAGGCAACGGAGAATTAGAACAACAGCGGGCAGATTAAAGAGGGAGAGAAACACGAGGGGGAAGAAGGAAAAGAGAAGGAGAGGTGCAGCCTGGTGGTGGAGCTGGTCTGACGATTGGACTCGGCGTGCACGAGGTGGTCGCCTCGATCCTGCCTGGATCGGGCACGGGGCTGCCTGCGGGAGAGCTCGGGAGGACGGAGCTTCGCTGGGAACGGGGAGGAGGCGCACGGCTAGGAGAGCTCTGGGCGTAGAGGAAGCCGGGACGAGCGGGACGACACTGGAGGCAGAGCAGCTTGGGGTGGTGCAGAGCTTCGGTGAGCGTGGCCATGGCCGGACGAAGGCGGGGAGGAGGCTGCAGGCTCTGTGGTTGGTGGATCGAGAGGAGCGGCTGGTTGGATCGGTGGCAAAATCGAGGAGGGGAAGGTGGTGCCTGCTGATTTGGAGCGGGGGGGGGGGGGGGAGATCCCGAGGAAGAGGGGAGGTTGTCGGGTGGCGGCGGATGGGAAGGATGGATGGGACAAGAGGCCTAAAAACTAGGGTTAGACTATTTATATAGCAAGTGGGTTTTGCTTAGGGGGTTAATCGAACCCTCCGATCAAAATCAAACGGTCGAGAAATATAGCTTAGGAGAGTCCAACAAAGAAAACGGAGATGTTTTATAGATGTTAGGGGATGATCCGGACCCAACGGTGATGACTGTCCGGGTCGGGTTCGGGGGAGTTTCGGACACGCACGAGAGGGGTATGACAAAGGGCCAAGGAGACAAGGGGTTTGACGGGCTCAGAGAAGGTATAGAAGAGAGCGGTCCGGTTGATCTGAGAGGAGGTCAACAGAGACAAGGGAGAAGCGGCAACTACGAACGACTACGGGTTTTAAGAAAACATGCGGATGCAATGCGGATGATGCTATGAGATGAGATGCACACCAAGAACAAAATGCAAAACAAAATACAAAAAACCCAACCACTAAGGAAATATCATATCGCATCTCCGGAAAAGGCAAGAGTTGGAGTTACGAATATGGAAAGTTGTATCTGGGGCGTCACAACACTCCACCACTACGAGAGGATCTCGTCCCGAGATCTAGGATGGCACCGGAGGAAAAAGGAAGAGGAAGATAAGAGGTAAACTAAGTTGCTTCTTCGACAAACGAGTGAAACCATGAACCTTGAGATGTTGAGCAAAATGAAAGGAAGAAAGCAACGAAGATGAGGGAAGTTGAAAACACTCCGGTTAAAACAAGATAGAGAAGGAATAAGATTGATATAATTTGGACAACACTCCGACTCTAAATGGAAGGAATTGAACATGAACTTGACAAGATGAGAGTATACTTGATGAAATCAACAACACACTGCCTCCAGAACTATTGAGAGAATGGCACAATGGGTAACAAGGATTTCAAACAGCACTCAGGTTGAAAAGAGAGGCAAAACTTGATAAGATGAAAGAACTTGAATGAGAACACAACACTCCGGTTAAATGGATAAGCACGAAAAGAACATGATCCTCACAATTCGAGATGATGAGTGAAAAGAGCAACATCACAATGCCTTCGGAAGAAAGAATAGAAGATAAATCATTGGAATAACAGAATGGAGAAGAAAATGCCAACTTCTGCCACAAATGAGCTTGGTAATCATCCTTGCAAAGAAGAATTGAACGGAGTTGTTGGAAAATCAACAACGAAAAGCACAAGCTTGTTGTGGGCTTATGGCAAACATCTCAAAATGATGAGGTGACAACCGTCCACTACTGGAAACAATTGATTGGTTGAGATCAATGAAGATAAGAGAAACTTCTTCCACCAAGTGAATAAAGAGCAAGCTTGGGTCATGCATAATCACCACAAATAGCAACAACCCTTAAGGAAAGGCTTTAGGTGAAATATGACACAAGATAACTCCAACGAAGAAGTTGATTGGTCGAAAAGATCTCTTGAACGAAGAGAAAATGATGGATTTAAAATACCTCATTCTTGACAACATATGAATCATGAAACATGAATGGAAATTGCCAAGAATGATATAACACCACCTCAAAAGCTAAGGCAGAAAGAATTGCACTTTGGAATGCAAGATGAAGAATACTTGAGCTCCTCAAAACAAAACATGTGTTGAGCACCATGTTTAATTTTGAGTATAGGTTGGCGGGTCATAACTTCGAGAGAAATCTTGAAGAACAATTGAAGAATGGAAAGAATCCTTGACGAACCATCATGTACAGCCTCCATGAAGAACTCCGGTAATAAAAAGATGATAAAAAGAAAGAGAACTTGAAAACACAAGGTGAAGCCTTGCAATGATTTAGATGGAGCTTCGCGACGATATAACCGAGAAAACTTGGAACTCCGGAAAAGGAAAAGATGAAACACTAGAACCGAGAATTACTTCATCATGAACAATCTCCGGAAGAAAAGAATTGAATCACCTCGAGGAAATAAGAATAAGATTTATTGTATGCTTATCCTTCCTCAAATTAAATTGATGACAAGCAATGGATTTTACATACTACTTATTCTTGTAGAAAGGATTAAGAGGGATATAGCGTAAACTTGAGAAGGTATTGATGGAACCACCGGCGGAATTTGGAAACAACGAATGAATTATGTGATAACGAAGGAAGTGAAATCTTGAACGAACCACCGTAAGAATTCAAAATGAAAGTAGCAAAGGCACAATTCACCGGTAAGAGTTGGAAAGAATAAAGATACTTGAGGGGATTTAGATACCTGAGAACGAAGAGATCATGAACTGATTAGAGGATGTTTGAATGATGCACCGGTAAGATTTGGAGAATGATAGCTACACGCTGAGAATGAAGAATTATGACATGATGGCCTTCAGAGGAAAGAAATGGAAACAACTCATGAAATGCTCCGGATGGTAAGAAAAGAATTATCACAATCAAAACAATTATGAGGATAGCATGAAGCTAGAACCATGAATCTTTGGAAGAACTGGTAAGGATTTAAGAGGAACTCTTCTTCGGCCTTCAAAATCTGAGAATGACGACGAGAAACACCACCATGAATTGTTGAGATACTCCGGGAGAATGAAAAAAACCCGAAAAGGTTGAGCCAACAATGAAAAGAATTTGAACGAGATCTTGGAGAAGGCATCTGACTGATGGGATCCATTCTTACGTCACACTTAAAAGGAATTTGAGAATAACTCCGGGAGAATTAGAAGAGTCAGGTAAGATCGTGCGAAAAGACCTGTGGGTTAGGACCCACTCAAAAGAAAACACCGTTGAACAATTGATTGAAACAAGGGGATTGCACCGGTTGAATTAAATGACTTGAATGAGATAATAATCTCCAAATAGCTTGAACGGATTAAGAATGGAAACACAAATCTTCTGAGATATCTTCAACACTCTGGAACAAATGAATAGCGAGAGGTGAGTGAATGAGAGGTGCACCGGCATGAGATAGCATTTGACACGAGGAAAGGAATATGATCAACACTGAAAGCTTGAATTGTATCCACCGGATAAGAAACAACAACGAAGGATGATGAACTTGAAGCTCGTGAGCATCTTCACGAGGGATCACCGGATCAGAGCATTGATTGAAAAGAGTGAAGTGACTTCACATGAATAAATGGATACTTGATTAAAATAAATGAGTCCTTGAAGAAAAAAAAGGTGGGAGGGTGGGAAAAAACAAAGACAACTTGGGATTAACGAAACAAACACCGTTGAGAAAACTTAGAATTGATCTCGCAAATGTTGGAATGATCGGATGCACTTGAAGGGAAACATGCCGGTTGAAAAAGAATTAACATGACAACCTCAATGATTAAGAAGGATTAGTATTCACATAGAAATGTGAGAACACCATTTAGGAAAAAGTATGGATCAACACTTGACATTGAAGCAACTCGAATACCACAAATAAAACAAAACAAAGGATTTGGCTTGCAGGATAAGCCGGAACAAACATATGATAGAGATTTCGTCCGAAGTTTTCGTGGTGGGGCCCACACGGGCTCAATCGTACAGCACCATCATGTGCAAGGCAGTGCACATGACATACGAAGTGTCCCCGAATCGACATAGCCAAGGATTCTTTAAGACACAACGAGACCACTTTAAAACCAACCGTGGATAGGCGGACCACTAGACGTCGAACCCCAATCTCATATCATGCATCTGTCGAAAAGATATTCTAGGAGCTACTTGAATTCCCACCTATAAACTCCCGAAACTTTCTGGTTATGCAATCTGGTGTTGGGGATACAGGGGAAGCAATATATATATCACCCAAAACTAACAATCCCTACATCCAAGCTGTATCCATCCGTCAACACATAACCAAGAAACCTTCGAAATCGTGTACCTCAACCTTCAAAAGCATCCGTTATATGAAGCTATGGCAATACTCCCGAACTCCCCAATCTTCGGGTGACGCCGAGGTTATCTCACCAACAAGCGCATAAAAGAGATTTTCGATGTCGGCAAAACTCGTATTCCGAATCGCAACGATAAAATTATGACGACAACACCTCGGAGCTCAACTCCCGGGACACCGCCACAACCCCTAAATGTCGAGGCACCAAGAACAATGTTCTCGCATAAGAATATCGAACGATTCCAAGATACCCGCGTGATCCTAAATTTTTAGTGAAATTTGAGGAGAGGAAAGACAAAACATCTACGCCAGAGTCCTCACCAGAGCGAAAAAGGACCGGGAGTAAAAGAATCCTACTCTCCGATATATATAATCCTAAGACTCAAAAAGTTTTCTTCTAGACTCAACAATGGCCAACAAACAAGGGGCTCCTATGGTCGGTCGAGGCTCGTTACTAACTTGAACACGCTTAATATGCGACCCTATCCAAGAGGAACTTGAAGGTCCCACCAAGGATAGACCCGATATTGAAACGCTTTTGCAAGGTGGATATCATTACATCAACATTACATAATAGATGGGGATACATACAAAAGGCATACAATGCCACACGAATACAACAATACATCATACATAAGATCAACATCTGGCTAAGGATGAAACACAAACAGAAACTCAAACGATATCCACCCTGCTAGCCCAGGCTGCCGACCTGGAACCTATCCCCTGATCGAAGAAGAAGCAGAAGAAGAACTCCAAATCAGCAAACATCGCTCTCGCGCCATGATCATCGCACAACCTATACCTGCAATGTTGGTGTAGTAATCAGTGAGCCACGAGGACTCAAAGCAATCCCATTACCATGGGTATCAAGACTAGCAAAGCTTAATGGGAAAGGAAGGGGTAAAGTGGTGAGGTTGCAGCAGTGACTAAGCAAGTATGGTGGCTAATATACGCAAATAAGAGCGAGAAGAGAAGCAAAGGAACGGTCGTGAAGCTAGCAATGATCAAGAGGTGATCCTGAACACCTACTTACGTCAAACAAAACCCAGAAACCGTGTTCACTTTCTGACTCCACGAGAAGAGACCATCACGGCTACACACGCCGTTGATGCGCTTTAATTCGGATCCGTGTCAAGTTATCTACAACCGACATTAACAAATTCCCATCTGCCACATAACCGCGGGCACGGCTCTCGAAAGTTTAAACCCTGCAGGTGTGTCCCAACTTAGCCCATGACAAGCTCTCGCGATCAACGAAGGAATAGACCTTCTCCCAGGAAGACCCGATCAGTCTCGGAATCCCGGTTTACAAGACATTACGACAATGGTAAAACAAGACCAGCAAGACCTCCCGGCGTGCCGACATCCTGATAGTAGCGCACAGATCTCGCCTCGAGCCACGACCGGATGAGCACTACGCATAACTAGAACCAGCCCTCAAGTTTCCCGAGGTGGCGCCGCAAGTGGTTTCTAGTTTGGACCAACACTTAGACAAGCATTGGCCCGGGGGGCTAAAATAAAGATGACCCTTGGGATGCGCAACTCCCAAGGGAAAAAGGTAATAGGTGAGGCAAATGGTAAAACCAATGTTGGGCCTTCTTTGGAGGAGTCTTATTCAAAGCTTAACTATCAAGGGGTCCCATAAATCACCCGACCGCGTTATGAACGCAAAATCTGGGAACATAACACCGGTATGAAGGAAACTAGGGCGGCAAGAGTGGAACAAAACACTAGGCATAAGGCCGAGCCTTCCACCCTTTACCAAATATATAGATGCATTAATAATATAAGAGATATTGTGATATCCCAACATAACCCTGTCCACCATGGAGCAATCTTCAACTTCACCTACAACTAGCAACGCTATAAGAGGGGCTGAGCAAAGTGGTAACATAGCCAATCAATGGTTTGCTAGGAATGGTGTCAAAGGTTAGAGGTTCATGGCAATTTGGGAGGCTTGATGAGCAAAAGATAGGTAACGCAGCATAGCGATAGAACGAAACAACTAGCATAGCAATGATAGTAGTGAGATCCAGGGTAGCGGTCATCTTGCCTGAAATCCCGCAAGGAAGAAGAACGAGTCCATGAAGAAGACGAACGAGAGTAGTCGAACGAATCCTCACAATCGCAACATTACCGGAACTAAGAAGCAACACCGGAAAGAAACAAACAACATGGTAAATGCACAAGCATAAACATGGCATGATGCACAAACAAGCATGATGCATGTCCGGTTTAATGAGGCATGACATGGCAAAGTGCAACAAACAATACTACAAGTTAAGTGGAGCTCAATATGCAACGAGTTGCATATTGACGAAACACCACATCCGAGTTATTTAGTTCGCTCTCGTTTAAGCTACCAAACAATGTTAAATGTTGTTAAACATGGCATGAGGTGAAGCACAATTAAACTACCTATGTAGGCAAGTTTAAATGAGGCCGGAACAACAAACAATAATTCCGGAAAAACCTCATGAGCAATATTCGAATTTGCTACTGTTTTGCCCTAAAACATATTTTAATGATGTTAAACAGCAAAATGAAGTGCATCATGTTAAACTAGGCATTTTTCCACCCCATTTACATATAAAGTACATTTAATTCCGAGTTACGGTTATTTAGTTATGAAATAAATCATTTTAACATGGCATTTGAGCAAATTAAATGCAAACAGCATTTTAAACATATTTAACAGGGATGAAAGTTGTAAATTATTAATCTACACAAAATTCTAAGCATGTTACATGTTTAAAACATTTTAATCCGATGCAAGGTTAATTAGTTATTATATGCATGATGTGCAAGGACTTTTCTGTAAAACTGCAGTCTCTGGATAAATAGACCAATTCGCAGATCTGAAACAAAAGGTATACGGGCTGAATCTGGCTGGCCCGAATGTGTACAGGAGAGGGCACTGGATCTGGGTGCTCACCAGGCCGCATGGGCCGGATCGGTGGAGGAGGCCCAAGAGGGCGCGAGGCTGGAGGAGGCCGGTTGGGGCACGCTGGGCCTGATCTGGAGGCCAACAGGCGACCCACACGCGAGGCGGGCGCAGTCAACACACGGTCGAGCGCTGTGGCACGCTACTCGACCTGAAGCAGGGGAACGGTGCACCGGCGCGATGCAGAGGAGGCAGCAGACGGCGGGGCGCGGGGAGATCGGCCGGATCCCATGAGGGAAAGGCCGGGACTGGCTTGAACGGGTCGGGGAAGAGCCGGACTTGCTAGATCTCGCGAGGGTTGGAGCAAGGCGCGGCTGGGGGCGATGAAGACCTTGGCGCGCCATGGCTCGAAGAAGGTCTTCACGGCAATAATCTCCGGCGAAGCAGGGTAACGGGGCGACGACGGGGGTTACATGGGGGAAGCCGGAGGAGGGGGATCCGGCGCGGGTGGAGCTTGAGCAAGGCTCGCATGGCGGCGTCGGCTTCGGCCTCTGCAAACCACAGAGGCAACGGAGAATTAGAACAACAGCGGGCAGATTAAAGAGGGAGAGAAACACCAGGGGGAAGAAGGAAAAGAGAAGGAGAGGTGCAGCCTGGTGGTGGAGCTGGTCCGACGATTGGACTCGGCGTGCACGAGGTGGTCGCCTCGATCTCGCCTGGATCGGGCACGGGGCTGCCTGCGGGAGAGCTCGGGAGGACGGGGCTTCGCTGGGAACGAGGAGGAGGCGCACGGCTAGGAGAGCTCTGGGCGTAGAGGAAGCCGGGACGAGCGGGACTACACCGGAGGCAGAGCAGCTTGGGGTGGTGCAGAGCTTCGGTGAGCGTGGCCATGGCTGGACGAAGGTGGGGAGGAGGCTGCAGGCTCTGTGGTTGGTGGATCGAGAGGAGCGGCTGGTTGGATCGGTGGCAAAATCGAGGAGGGGAAGGTGGTGCCTGCTGATTTGGAGCGGGGGGAGATCCCGAGGAAGAGGGGAGTTGGTCGGGTGGCGGCGGATGGGAAGGATGGATGGGACAAGAGGCCTAAAAACTAGGGTTAGACTATTTATATAGCAAGTGGGTTTTTCTTAGGGGGTTAATCGAACCCTCCGATCAAAATCGAACGGTCGAGAAATATAGCTTAGGAGAGTCCAACAAAGAAAACGGAGATGTTTTATAGATGTTAGGGGATGATCCGAACCCAACGGTGATGACTGTCCGGGTCGGGTTCGAGGGAGTTTCGGACACGCACGAGAGGGGTCTGACAAAGGGCCACGGAGACAAGGGGTTTGACGGGCTCAGAGAAGGTATAGAAGAGAGCGGTCTGGTTGATCTGAGAGGAGGTCAACAAAGACAAGGGAGAAGCGGCAACTACGAATGACTACGGGTTTTAAGAAAACATGCGGATGCAATGCGGATGATGATATGAGATGAGATGCACACCAAGAACAAAATGCAAAAAAATACAAAAAACCCAACCACGAAGGAAATATCATATCGCATCTCCGGAAAAGGCAAGAGTTGGAGTTACGAATATGGAACGTTGTATCTGGGGCGTCACAAATAGCAATGCAAGCAATGCAGCGGTGCTAGGGGAAGAAGCAGCAGGGCGAGCGCAGAAGCAACGGGCGGCAACAACGAGGCGGAGCAACTCGTGACAACGGCAGCGGTCGCGTCGAGCGCAGCCCTGGGTGTGGCAGGGCGTGGTCCGGGCGCGACGACCGCAGGAATCGGGCGTGGCCACGGCGAGTAACGATGCAGAGGGGCACAGATCGAGGCTGGGAAGAGCAGGAGTCGGATGAGAGGCTCACCACGAGCTCGATGGTGAGGTCGGGGGGCCTGGGATGGCTCGGAGGCGACGAATCGGAGCAGTGATGGGCGGTGGCTGGAGGTTGAAGAAGGGGTCGATCCCGTCGTTGCGGTGCTCCCCGACGTCGAGTTGGTGTAGCAAGAGACCTAGACGATGACTGTGGTTCTTCTCGACACGGAGATACGGCGAGGGGAGCATGGTGGCTACATGAACGATGGTGCGACGGCGATGGGCACCTCGGGGTCGAAGAGAGTGGTGAGAAGAGAGGGAAGATCGATCTAGGGTTCGCCAACGAGGTTGTTGGTTGTCTTATCCTCAAGGGGGGTGGGGGGGGGGTTCGCTGGATGCTCGACACAGGGACATCCATGGCACAGACGTGCGTGCGTGAGCCACGCCATGGCCTCTGTTCAGTTGAAGGAAAAGGCCCTGGTAGTGGGCTGGGCCGTTTACTGTAGCGGGTAGAGCGCATTAGTACAGTAGCTAGTTCCCCTTTTTCCTTTTCTTTTTCTGACATTTAAAATAGCCAATGTTTGCAATTAAATAAGCCACCAAATGACTTTGCAAAATTATGGAGCTTGGCCATTTAAATATATTGCAATATTTTGTATTGTCACAAAAGGTTTGGGAGGCATAGGAGTTAAACTAAATTTTTCCAGAAAAGGAAAAGTGATTAACTAGGTTGAATTGGTACTGTTTTAATCTTGAGGGGAAATTAAATATCTCAAATGATGTTGAATCATTCATGACAATTATCTAGTGAAAATGTGCAACCCAATGGACATTTTTAATTTAATGTTTTATAAAATCATAATTTGACTTGGCATTTAAATTTGAATTTGAGCTTGGTTGGAAACAAAGTGACGATTAGCAAATCTGATTGTGATGATTTGGCATTATTAGTAGAGGGTAACTGTAGCTTGATTAACCGGGCATCACAATCAACATATATACTTAAGAAGACAGCATTGCATAACCAAATTAAGCATATAATTACACATGTGACTACACACATAACATTTCCACACACCAAAGTAAGAAATTACATGCATACTAAACTAGGAGAAACTTACAAGAATACTAAACTAGGAGAAACGAGGATCTAATCATCTACTTCTTGTTGCGACGACGCTTGCCATTGCTCTGCTTCCGGCTGGATCCCTGGCCATTTTGGGGAAGGAGGCACTTCCTTATGTTAACGATCCGCCTGTACATGTCGTAGCTTGTGTACGCGTCCTTGGTCGCGTACAGGACTTGAGCTTTGTCGAGTATCTCCATCTAGGCCGTGTGCCTGGCATGCTTGTCCTTATTGCAGGAATCCTTCACATCTCTGTAGTAGGGCTTGATGATGGCCTCGGCGAGGTGAACCAATGAGTCCTTCTCATCCTCCTTGCTTCCCCAGATCTTGTATTGGCCCTGGATGTCGACAAGATTCTGGTAGGTGATGCCCGAATTCTTGAGCACCTTTATATCATTGGTGATGTCCACCGTAGCAAACATGTAGTGGGGGTTGTTGAAAAACCTGGAGAAACACTCGCAAGGCCTTGTCGCCAGGCAGTAGTGGTAGTCGAGGACGTGGTTGCGCACGCACATCTGTGCGACGTGACCTTGGGACGAGACCTGGCACGAGCGCGGGTGTACTCAAGGTCGAACCCGACCACCTTGTACTTCTCATCAGCAAGCAATAGCTCCATGATGTGGATGGAGTGTTCCACCCAGACCGGGTTGTTGGTGTACACCATCGAGAGCTCCGTGAACCTTCTGTGGGTGTCCACACTGCATGCATGGTGAACTGCCGCTTGTCGTCGGCAGCCACTCGGAGCGCCATTGGAGCCGCGCAGGATACCCTTTGAGAATTTGTCGTGGTGGGTGTGCTTCTTGCAATGATGGGGCGTGATCAAAAGGATGAAGAGACACAAGGGTTAAATGGCCACCGTAATCTTCGCGTCTTGTCACGGTGTTCATAGCGGAGGATTCCAGTGCACGCTTGACAACACCGCACCACACGCATTTTGTTTGACCATGCGTGGGCTGGAAGAGGCGCCAAATGTATCGTCGATGAGCCTGTTCCTGCGCTACCGTTCGGTTTACCGTGCAAGCTTCCCGCCCGGCTAGTTTGGCCACATGTCGGCTAGAAGAGGGACAAATCATGGGCGTTTATTGGCAAAAATCTTTGTAAAAATGAAGTGTGTGGAATGAATTCGGTCATAAGTTTACCCGTGGGTGATGAGGTCAAAGTTACACAGAAGGGTGATGATGGACACTCGAGTGCAATGATTAATTTTGCGCTCTACAGGGCACATGGTGGAAGAAACCAACTTTGTGCAATAATGTCGAAGATCACAACCGAGTTAGCTATATAGATCGTGTGACGTGAGATCGACAAGGTGAACAGATTCGAGAATGGTTAATAATATCTAAGACCATTGCATATTAAGGTCAAAATAGTGCTACCAATATACGAGTCTCATACGATGCCATTTCAACAATTGTACCACAAAAGCATGAAATATTACAAGGTTCAAATTCTAGAGTTATATGGCTCAAATTCGAAGATTACAAGGTTCAAACTGATATTGGAAATGCAATTCAGCTCATCATCTGCAAATGCTCGCGTTGATCCGGTGAACATGGATATCAGAGACGTTCAAACTAATATTAACACTTCTAAGTCTGGTTTCGAAACCTCATAATTTTTGCAAAGGGGTCAGCCACTGAGAAGTCATGTATGGGGTTGACACGATGACTTTCGATTACTCTGTCATCTTAAGTTCCAAAATGAAATTCAACATTTTCGAAGCCTATTCCATTCTGCCGTAGGTGCCGGCGCTGATCAACAAACAATTCATTTTTGCGAAATAAATGTAGGGAAACCTCATTACCTTCATCACCCTTGCTCTGACAACAAAGAACCTGACAAATATAATCTCCGGTAAGGTCCCTCTGTAGGAGTTCAAAGTAATTTCTAACAGATGCAGATCTGGGCATTCGACGTAATTTTTATATTATATCACATTATCCACCACTGGGCCTAATCTTATCCGCAAAAGAAGAAAATGTGTTAGTGCCTACATGCAGTTTTGAACACTACTACAGGCCTATTTGGTTTGTAGGATTTGTAAACTGCACTAACATGCGATCTTTGATCTGACATGATTAACATGGGCATTTTATTACACTCTAGAAAAATGTATCCTTCTTCACAAGAGGTTGGAGTGGATGAAAAGTTCTCTAAGAAAACTAGTACAGATGAATCCAAAGGAGAAATGCTTATGGATTGTAACCATATGGATCAAGCAACCAATATGGGGGGCATGTATGTACTAAAATCCTCCAAAGGAATCCTTTAGAAATCATAGTACATTGGCATTGTAAACTTGGAAAAAGGTGTCACAAATTGCACTCCCTTATGGTTAACATTTAACAGGAAAGGAACATCACCTCGATATATAGCTTCTCCAGGCACGGAAAGCATCTCAGGAAACTGGCAACTTGCTCTAGGTTGGGGCCAATAGATTCTAGTGTCAAGACCTTCACTGTGTGCAGTTTCGGGGTCAAGCTTGTCGGAATCATTTTCTGGATGACAGACGAACAAACATCTTCAAAATTAGAAATAATGTTAATTTGTAGAAGGATAGGTAGAAGGCGGCTGTTGTACCTGGACGAGTGTGGATCTAATAACAAGTTCATTGTATTTGTCACACGAGTAGCCCACCACTGTCAATTTCGGCGCAGAAATGGCATTGATTCTTGTTGGACCTACTTGATCAACTACAAGTAATCTCTCAAGTGCAGGTGTGTCCACAATGACCATACCGTGGTACACATCGTGTGATGTCTTCCTGCCGAACCAGCAACACACATAAATAGTCCGAAGAGTCATGGAGGTGATGTGGAAGCTGCTCAACACATTGATCGCCTGAAGACGAAGGTACTCGAGTGCAGTACAGCCATGGAGCAGGCGCTCCATGTCACCGTTCGGGAGGCATACGGCTGTGAGCTCGAGGTGCTTCAGTCATGGTAGAATAAGAGCGGGCGCATCATTAAGGGGGGATGGCAGTTCCTGAACTTGGCAACATGCAGCATGGGCATGAGGCGGAGCGCGGACGTTGGCAGCGAGCGCATATTCCCATCATCAAAAGTGAGCTCCTCGAGATGATCTAGGGCGGGGAATCGGAACCATTCGTCAAGATGGGCTTGGTCCTTGCCGTTGGAATGGAACTTGCCCATTCTAAGGCCTCTGGTTGGGCCAAGGTGACTACCAAGGATCTTGGAGAACGCATCCAAGCTTTTGCGATAGCCATGGCAGAGCTCGTGGGTGTCGATGAGGCCGAGAGGGGTGGAGTTCCACAGGGGGAGCCACCACCGGGAAAGGACGGTTATCCGCGCCCCATATTTGATTGGGAGGAGGGAGATGATGATTGTCAACATATCATCGGGGAGGCTACTGATGAAGTCTAGGCCTGCTGGAGTCGCTTGCGGTTCTTTCTCACCCGGCCTCCGCTTGTTGGCAGCCTCGTTCTCCACCTCTGGGGTCTCCCTGCCAGCAGTGCTTTCTGATAGAAGTGGGAGTACATGGAATATTTAGTTAAAACAGGGCAATAGAAAAGTGTGTTGGTAACTAGAAGTTATTAGGTAGGAATATAGTAAGAGAAGGGAATAACAATTGGTTGCTTAAATACTACACAATTCATTTTATATTGCTGGGTAAGTCAACATGTAGATACTTGAAAAGAAAACTTACTTCGAACAAAGTCTAGACGGGTGATATCGTCGGGGAAGTTCGCATATATCTCATGACCACGCTCTTTTATGTGCAGTGCAATTTTAGTGTCAGCTTTCAGTACATAAAACTTAGAAATTTCTTTTCGAAGGCCAGTGCCAAAATAGGAGTCACCACGTTCATCTATACCTACTATTAAAGGGAATAGGTATTCTTGGTTTGGTTTAGTCCTTTTCATTTGGTTTGAGTGCACACGCTAACCGATCTGGGCCAGGTACATGTATGTTGATGGGCCTTTTATGGGCTTTCATAGAGACCGCCAAAAATAATTGAGTCAAAATAAAATAAATCAACGTTGTGGGAATTGAACAAAGGACCTCCTGTCTAGCTCTTAAATGTAACAACCAACGACCTATGCGCCATTCACATATACTAATCCCAACTCGTTCTAAATATACGAGCGGCAGTCCTCATGTCTAGGGTGAGATAATTAAGCGAATGAGCTAATTAAAGGAAGGAAAGAAAGATTGCAATCTTAATTAATTCCACAAGAAGCATTTGAGGTAAAAAGGAAAGATAATTAAAAGAAAGGATCTATAGGCTTAATTTGTTGGGGCTACTAAACTAGAAAAGAAATGATTTGATTCCCGACTAAACCGGGTGAGGACGTCATGGTAATTAAAGGAAGGATTATACTTAAATGGAATCAGTGAGAGATTATGCCCGACAAAGAAAATGTGAACATGGCTAAATTTCATCGTGTTTTTGTATGTTCATTTTGTAGAAGGATGCCATGTTGCAGCATGTTCTTCATAGTGAATCCGGAGCCGTGGGCTATTATGCTTGTGCAAAATATTAATTTTCCCGTTGCAACGCACGGGCATATGTGCTAGTCAAGTTTTACAGTAGCAACGATTGTAAATCCATGGTTTTTGTTCAGTATGACATCCCTGCAGTCTTGATTTATGTAAAGGGAAAGATTGTGCACTACAGATTATGTTGCATAGCAAGGGACGCGCTGCAGAAAATGGTAGGATTGTTAAAGAAAACATGGTAACATGCAAATATGGGCCCAAATTGAAAGAATTGTACAACAGCTGAAATTGAAGGACAAAAATCTATAACTAAACAGATAGGGTACACATGATGTCATGGAAATATGAGAGTAATCGAAATAACAATACATCATTAATTTGCCTAATATAGAAAGAAGAAGGGAAAATCCCCTTTGACGTATATGGTGCATGTGGCACCTTTTATCCAAATGTAGCAATATTTAGAATATGTTTAGGAAAGTAGTCCATGCCAACCGATTTAGGGTGAGATTGAACATACCGCACACATCCTCAAGTCATCTGGTACAGTGAGATGGAATGTCTGGCAGAGGCTGCAAAGTCCTGATGTGTCCACGCACTGTACACTCTATGAATGAAAGAAAATCCTCAAATCAACTCGAATAAAAATGAATTCACTGCGATTTCGACCGGGTGATTAAAGGAGGCAGATGAACTGGGATAAGAGATGAGATAATATCTCATTAAATTAGTTACCTTCTTGTCCATGAGAAAGAACCCTCAGTACAACAGATTCCCCAACTGAGTGGAGCTGGGTCGACTGCGAGCAGCGTCGAGAAATTCGATGGTGATAGGTGGTGGCAAGCGGAAGTGGCGAAATGCACTGGGGGTTGCCGGTAGCCTGTCGGTAGTGGCAGGCGGCGAGCTAAGTGGTTACCGCCGCGATAGGTGGTGCCATGCATAGATGCGGAGGAGCTTGTGCATGTGTGAATGGGGACCAGAGGGCGTGGCGGGCGGGGTGAGGGTTTTTGTGACGTGGGGATGGTTAGGGTTTTCTTTTTTCTTTTTTGAACTGGGTGGTGAGGGTTTTCTGTCCCACAAAGAATTTCGGAGGCAACGGTTTGCTAGAGCCAACTGTGTGTGATTGACGCAACAGGCAAAATGAAAGTCATTGCACACGGTTCAAATTTTGGGAACCGTGTGTGATTGATGTACTACCTCCGTCCTCGTTTATTGGTCCCCTTTGTAATTTCCAAATTTCGACCAAATATTTATCATGCATGTCACCAAAAATTATATCATTGAACACTATGTTCAAATATGCATCCAATGATATAATTTTTGCTGACCTCCACTAACATTTTGTTAGTTAAATCTTTGGTCAACATTTAACACAAATTACAAAGGGGACGAATAAACGAGGACGGAGGTAGATTCTGCCAACCGAACTGATTGCATCCATATCCCACAGTTAGACATAAGTAAACATGGATTAAACATACTCAGACATAGATAATAAGCGTACACGTACACAAGCATAGTTCAACCATAAGTACATAGTTCAACCGTCATTAAGCATGCTCAAGCGTACATAGTTCGATCCCACCTCTCATCTCACATGCCGGCACGATCCTGAAGCTTCTCTAGGTACTCGATGTATGCGTCGTGCGCCACCCTGTGAGACTACTTCTGCTTGAATGAGCCAACGACCCGTCCTCTTGCATGCGCCAGAACACTTTGATACACGTCATGAAGCTTGTGGTTGCAAAATGGGCATCGATAGCCGTTGTCACAGGTCCTAATACGCCTGTTATGCATTCCCGCATAAAGCTCCCTCAGGATTTGCCTCTTGTACGTCCTCTGGACATCTTCATCCTTGCTGTCCACATCGTCAAACGACACCTATACAAATAGTAAAAAAATGTGGCATCAAATTAATGTTTACAAACTAATCTCTAGCGAACATTTGGCAGTTGCGAAAAATTAGCATCAAATCAATGATTACATGTCGTGAAGTAGGATAAGGAATTTATGGCTATTTATTTATACATATCCATAGATTATGGCTCAATTTTTAAGCACATTCGTCTATGTACAGACCAATCTTGAAGAAAATAATGGCACAAACATATGTAGGTCATTCAAAATCAATTATGAAGTCCTGGCTAGGAATTATTAGCACGAACACTAACCCTAGTCGGATTACTAGCAGAAATCCTTTCCACAGATGAAACAACTAATCACTTATCACTTGTACCATTCAAACAATCAATACACTACACGGATCTAACGAAACTTACTCATATTTCATGGATTGGGAGAACATAACCATAGGATTTCTATTCCAAAAAGGGGGAGGAAGGAGTAACCAGAGAAATCCTAGGATCTATTTGACACATAAATGGGTATAGATGACTAACCAGTTGTCCGTCGTCGTCAGAGTCATCGCCGGAGTGGTCGTCAGAGTCGTCACCGGGGTCGTCGCCCGAGTCGTCACTAGAGTTGGTGTGGAACTTCGCCTCCAGCTGTGGAAGCTTGACTCTGTCGACGACGTCACGGTGCAGCGATAACTCACCGGCGGTGACGGCAATCTCTGTCTCCGTCTCCATGCCGTGCTCTGGTGCTTCAGCAGCACCGGCGTCGCCACTCCCTTCAATGGGAGCTTCGGCGGCATCATCATAGACTAACGGCTTTGAGGACAGTGAGCGGTGTCGAGGATGCAAGCGGAGAGAGAGGATTGTGTATGTGGCGAGGATGGGGGGGTGCGGCCGCTCGGGCGCACCATTAATATGGAGTAGTGGGGGTAGTGGGAGAGAGGCGGGCGGCTGTCAACCCGCTAGCTCGCCTCCCAGTGAGCCTGCGCACCGGACTGCTGGCATGCCTACCATCGTTTCACATAGCTACTCGCACGCCTCCCAATGACACTGCGCAGCGAGCACGCCTCCATCAATTCACACACCTGCACGATCTCCCGGTCTGCCTGTGCGGCGGACTGCTCGCATGCATCCAGTCAACTCACGTCTGCTCGCACGGCACACGGATCGTGTGGCCGCACATATATTGTTTTTCTATTTGGATGATTAATGTTGCCGCTTTATTGCTTAACCGAAGCATGGAACGTATCCATTGTTGGTCTAACGCTCATGGTTCAAATAAATAATCCATTTGGGATATTGGTTCCCAATTTTTAATAATCTCCCGTTTGTAATTAGATAAGGATTACATCAAAATTGGTCTCAAATTTGACAAAAAATGCACTTTGTATTGGTGTCCATATGACAACACGATAAGTTTCATGAACTTCAAATAAGTTTGGGATGTACTAGAATTTCAAAATCAAGATTCTCAATGTTTGAAATTTGTTGCACGGGGAGTAAACATGCACCCAGTGAGACACATGTGTTTTTGCAATCCATTTAGGTGCACTGTCACGTGTTCATGTAGCTCAAATTTGATTTTTACACATTATACCCATAGAAAATCAATCAATTAATGTTCTTAAATGTCTTAATGATCTCTTTTTTTTGAAATAAAAATGTCCCTCCTTTGGTAACATATGTTCACACCGGAATAATTAATTTAACATGTGTCGTAGTTGCAGTGGATTGGTGGTGTGTGTGTGTGTGTGGGTGTGTGCTTCTGGGGGTGGCGGGTGGCTCGCAGTACACTACGAGTTGTGAGCCACCATGTGGGTTGGCCGTTTGTTAGGCAGGTGCCACATCAGAGTCATGAATTCGTTATTTAAAACATTACACAACCCTTTCATACATACATGTTTTGGCCACATGCAGTCAACGATTGTCCTACACGACACTCGATAGTCGCGTGTGATGCTTTCTATGGGCCCGCGAGGTCGTCGTTCATCACTTTGACGAACAACCGACAGTGAGGTTAATTTGACCAGCAAGGTATAATCTTTATTGTTATGGTGGTATATAGTATGTGTCGAAGAGGTGGGAGATGACTAGCATATATACTATACTTACGCGTCCATGAACAAGTACACCTCACTCAATGTCGTGACTTTTCAGTTTCTGAGGCACGTGCCACATCAAAATTTTGAAATTGGCTATTCAAACATCACACAACACCTCTTTGTGCCACATGCATTCAGACGGTGGTTATCCTAGCTAGGATAGTCATGTGTTACACTTCCATCTGTGGGCCCACGAGGCCATCATCGATGCATGCATCACTTTGACCTACATCCGAGAGGTTAATTAATTTCACCGTCGATGAGGATTCTTTTTGGGTCGTATTACGGTAGGAGCATATAATATGTGTCAAAGAGGGGGAAGGGGACCATCATATGTAGTATGCTTTAGGAACCTCGCTCTGTGTGGGTGGTTTATGGTTTTTGAGGCATGTGGCACATCAAAGTTGTGCATTTTGGCTATTCAACATATGTTTGTCCCACATGCAAAGCGATGGTGGTTGTCCTCTCGCACCCACTTAAGCGGTTATCAGCGATATCGATGCTTTCCATCTATGGGCCCACTTGGTCCATCACTACTTTTTGCCTGACAACAAGAGAGGTTAATTTGACTTAGGAGGGGATTTTTTGCTTGTAATACGGTATATATATAGGTCATGCTCTGGGATGACATGATACAGTTTGAGCACACACACATGCATGTGTACGCATGAATCCCTCCCATCGAGTTGAAGTGGCTAGTACAACGACACGTCATGAACCGATCTCGCTCTGCGTGGGGAGTGTATGATTTTCGACGCATGCGCCACATCAATGTTGTGAAATGGTATTCAAACATGCATGCACGCATCACCTCCATACATATGCATGTCGTGGTTGTCTCCAAACCGTACACTCCCTCACATGGTTATCGGCGAGAAGCCTATATATTCGTGTGCCTGCGTGGACATCCATGATCACCTTGACCGACAACAAGATAGGTTACCATGGCAAATTCTTCCTTTGGTTCGTGTTATCGTAGTATAGGTCATGGTGAGATTTAGACCTAATTAAGTTTGAGTGCATATACTATGCATGCATGCATGCATGAATCCCCGTCGTCGGCTTGAAGTGTGGTGTAACATACATATGCATCGTCAACCTAACCCTCACTCAGTGGGGATTTCTAGTTCGAAATCACGGTGCCACATCAAATTTGGTCCATTGTGTATTCAAAAACACACCTCTCCATACATATGTTTGGGCCACACACATGCAGTGGTTGTCTTCGGGGACTAGCACTACAAAAAAAAATACACTTCCGTGATGACACGTGTTTGTCATAGTAGGTCACGTTTTCTGTCATGCATGTACATCCATAACGATTTTATGACAGAATCAAGATAGTCATACCTGTGCTGTCGTAGAAGTGTTCCATGACATTACCAAAATTATCATCACGGAAGTGGCCAATTCCATGACGATAAGTCGCGCGTCATAGAAGTGCTTTCGTCAAGGGTGACCGACATGTGGCATCCACCGTAACGGAACGCCGTTAAGCTATCAGGTCCGGTTTTGGATCCGATAACCCGTTAACAGCCCCGACCAAAGGGGATTTTCCACGTGTAAAATCATCATTGGTTGGAGTAAACACGTGTCGACTCACCATTGGGACAGATGTCATCACTCATTGGACCGGAGGCGCCTATGATACGTCAACACGTGGCACGACCCAACAGAGGCCCATTCCTGTGAAAAGGCCGGCCTGTTTGACTTGGTCAAAAGGTGGCGGGCCAGCCTCCGGAAAGCCTGTTAATGGCCTGTTCGCATATAGCCCATTTACAACCCGCTAACACAGGGCCCGTTACGGCCTATCGGAATTAGGCCCAGTAGAGTCATCTGGGCGGTCCAATATGATTCCAGCCCGTTTTAACTTCCGGCCCATGTATGGCCCATGAGGTCTTTCGGCCCGTATGAGGCCCTTTGTAACTCTTGGCCCATTAACGGCCCATGGTGAAACTGGCCCGTAATGAATAGTGTATCACTTTATACCCATTAATGGCCCATTATTCCATTGGGCCGTTTCATTTATGTTATCTTTCGCCTTCTCGGGGCCCATTTATTCTTAGGCTCATTTCAAAGATTCGCCACTTACGGCCCGTTCATCGCTATTTTTTACGCTTGTGGGCCAAATTCAGCCCATTGTTACAGTCGGCCCGTTTGTGGCCCGTTAATATGTTGGGACGTTTTCATAGCGTCATCAAATACGGCTTATTAACGACGACCCATTATGGTCAGCCCATGAACGGACGATTCCAACTCTAGCCCGTTTACGGCCATAATGCGGTCTGTTATTGGCCCAAGTTTGGCCGATCGATTATACGGCCCATATAAGGCCCATTGATGATACGGCCCGTAGAAGGCCCATTGTGTCTACGGCCCGTAGAAGGCCCATTGTTTCTACGGCCCGTAGAAGGCTCATTGTTTCTACGGCCAGTAGGAGGCCCAGTGTCACTACAGTAAATATGTAGCCCATGGTTATTGTGGCCTAGTTTTAAAAAATAGGTTATTGCGGCCACTAGCAAACCATGGAAAAAGAACTGCACTGACTACAAGCAAACAAATAAACAAGACAACAAGGAAATAAATAAGCAAGAAACTTATGCTAGGCTATCACGGCTATTACACATATTACATCCATTGGGCATCAAAGTTCGCCACCAGTGCAAATATAGGGAACAAAGCAGCATATAAACGCTGCAGCAAAACAAGTCCATAACTGAAACCACTTTAGAAGAGCTCAGGAAACAATATCCTGGGTACCCATAATGCTGGCAAGATGCTTGGCAAGCTTATTAACTTTCTCTTGTTTGGCGCTTAAATCCTCCGGTAACTTGTCACAGACAAGAAATTACGATCTCAATTCCGCAGGACTTCCTCGGTCCTTCAACTTCTTGCCGCAACATAGCCGATCGATGCCTTTCACTTGTAGTGAGACTAAAGAAGTCAAGTGATTCAGCAAAGAAGTTTGAAGAGCTTGTGCCGGTGATCGCCAAGAACTCGAACACTACATCAACGCAGGACTATGGGGTTTTCTTACTGTCTACAAGATTGTTTTTATCACCTTTCTTGGAGACCAACAGGATTGTCTCACTATCTTGAACCTTATCTGCATTACTTCCTCTACCATTGCATAGTGGGGGTGCTCTTCTCCAATATTTTGTTTGCAAACTACAAGAGAAACAAGCAGACACATCACAGGTTTAGCATGTAGTATACGAAACTCATTTTGGTAAACCGGTTCAGTAGTAAGGTTGACATGATAACAGCATGAAACAAACATATATCTATGTACTATGATCACTGTATTGTCCATATCATTCTAGTTTATGTTGCCTAATCAAGATAGAGACACAGTTCAACTCATATATTTTTAAGACACATCAAGATAGATGAATATAAGTGTGAGAAACTACACAGCATTGGCAACACTTGTAATGTGCATCACATGAGAACATAACTATTTACACAACTTAAACTGAAATCAACATAGAGCAAGAAGTTAGAACAACAATCCAGTTAAAGAAATAGGTTTAAAACATACCTGTTGCACCATTGGAGTTTCAATTGGATCCTTCAAATTCGAAAGTAGTTGGTATGAGTAAATACAGTGATGCAACATGTCACACCCTAGCTAGTTCATGCATTAGAGTGTTGCATCATGTCTATTTGTTTCAACAGAAACTTGAAATGGGATTGCCAGAACCCCCAGCCCCCTCTGAAACAACTAGGGTTTACTAAAAATATTTTCGATGAACTGAATGCCCTTCTAAAATGTCCATCATTTTGTCTTGGTCCGTAAGCTTTGCCAAAAGTGGTGCACATTTTCCTAGGTCATCCTAAGGTCATTGAATTAAATCATAGCTATTTGAATTTGGGCATTTTAAATAACTAAAATATTTCAAATGTCCAAATATCTCCAAACTAAAATGTTTCATGTTGGAAATAATCCAACAATGGACTAGGATTAGTTTGGTGAATTTTAGAATCTTTACGGTATTTTAAATAACTCAACAAAGCTGCAGAAAAATAGAAAAAAAAAAAAGCAGAACACAAACTAACTTACTCGGGCGGCCCACCGGCCGCCCAGCCCACCAGCCACGCCCAACAGCTGCCTCGCCCGCCACCAGCAGGTGTGCTCGACGCCGAGCAGAGCTCGCCACGCAGCACCGCCTCCTCGCCTCACCTCCTCGCCGCCCGCCACTGGACGACCTCCACGTTGCGCCCCGACGCCTCGACACCTCTACCTCCCCGTCCCTCTCCCTCGCTCTCCCCGCCATGGCCGACGCCACCGCAGCTGCACCGTCGCCGTAGTCGCGCTCTCCGTCGTCCTCGCGCCGCTCCGACCTGTCCAGAAGCTCCGCCGCCCTCCTCTTCTTCGAAGCTAGCCGAGCCCGAAGCGCCGCCGCTTGCTAACGCCTCGAGCTCTTCGTCAACCTTCGCCGCCGGAGATCCCTTCGACCTCCGCCGCACCAGCTCGTCCCCGACCGCGACGTTCGCTTCCCGAGACCGCAGTGAGCTCAGCTACCTTCCTTCTTCTCCGTTCTCCTCTTCGGCACCACAGCAAGTGAACGGCTCACCGCACCCACCGCCGCGGAGCACGCCGCGGCGTGTCTCCCGCTAACCAACGGCCACCCCACCATGTCCAATGGCCTCACCGCAACCCAGGAGGCCAACGACTACCAAGACGTACCTCACGGTGCCCGTAGCTCGTTTTGCACTTCCACCGAGCCCGGCGCCGCCAAACACGCCGCCGGCGTCGCTTCCGCGACCTCGAGGCCAACTACCACCACCAATAGATGCGGGTTGCCTCCGCATCACGTGAGATAGGCTCCGCCGCTCTTGGTCGCTCGCGATTCTGCACTTTCCTCCGCCGACGGAATGGTCGCCGCCCGGCTAAACTCCGGCGAGTCGACGTGGCTGTCATTAGCAACTAAACCCACCAGCTTAAAACCCACCTAGGTCATCGGTGGGCCCTAGGGCCACGCCAAACCCCGTCGCTGGTTTGGACGGGATTAGTCTCTGTGTCACCGACGTGTGGTCCCCACACGTCAGTTTGACCCAGCCAGCGGGGTTGATCACGCATAAGCATGACACAGTCTTCGACGATTAACTAATTTATGGAATTATTTCTATACAGGAAAATCCAGAAAATAGTTCAAACTTCAAAAATTCATATAAAATCAACCATAGCTCCAAATGAGACAAATTATATATGAAAAATGATCAGAAAAATCCAATCTATCCATCTGTACTGGTTTCATGCATGTTTACAGAAGCTAACCCACTGTTTATCACAGAACAAGTTTAAGCACTTTAAATGATCATATATGAGTTTGAATTTTGAATCTTTGGTTCAAATTGGTTCAAACCCATCTGATCTTGTCTGCATTAGCCCAAAGCACTCATTTGCCATGTCTCATTGCATGCATCATATTGTTGCATCTTGTTTGGTAATGCTTGTGTATCGGTGTTCCTGCGGCAGGCTCTGGTCCCGAGGAGTACCGTGATAACCCCAACGAAGAGCAATACCCGTGTAACGACCCGTCAGGCAAGCAACCAACCATTTGATCATATCGATAAAATCCCATGTTCTTGCTCCTGCTCTCGTTTACTGCATTAAGACAACGCGATTCAAACTGCTGTGTGCTGCGGTAGTTGAACCCATTTCCTCTGCATGACTGTCATTGCCACAAGAATTAGATGAAACCCACTAGCATGTGTAGGAGTTGATTGAGCCTTGTGATTGTGTTGTTCCTACCTTGCTATGCCTGCTATGCTTAGAGTCGTGTCAGGTCTGGTTCATCGGGATGATGGCTAGAGTGAAATGATCAAGTCGGTACGAGAGTAAGGTGTTGAACACGATTTGGTAAAGGTATCGATGAAAGGCCATGTAGGAGTACATGGTGGGTTGTTTCATTGAGGCCGTCCTTGCTAATCGAGATCTGTATGTGTGATTTAAGATTCAGCTACTACCATGCATTGGGCCCGAAACCAATGGACCCTCTCGACTTCTTATCCACCCTAGTCTTCGGTCCAGGAGTTGCAAGTAGTTTCTGGTGTTTGTAGCCTACTGGAGGCCGTGGACAGCGCTGACCGTAGGGGTGGGCTGTGATCGGTAGGTACGTGGCACGGTGTACCGGATGCCCGCTTGGTATCTCGGGAACCCTGTTCACATCGCTTGGGGCTGTGAGCGAGACTTGGCCGAACTCCTCATAGATGAAACCCAAATAGGCGATAAACCCGACTAGAGGCTTAGGTGTCTAGGTAGGTCGTGGCCGACACCCACGCTGGGCTTCGCTTGAAGGTTGCCGAGTACATGTCGTGTAAACGGCGATAAGTGGTGAGAGCGTATGAAGAAGTACACCCCGCAGGTTAACATCATCTATTGAATAGCAGCGTCATGTAAAGGACTACTTGGTTGCCTATACGGTTCATAGACAAGTAAATGGATACTACTAAAAGCCTCAAGATAAGCGTGAGTGCCGAGGATGGCTCCTCCGTGGGAAGACGGGGTTGGATCCTCGGTGGTGTATTGAAGTGATGAGTAGTGGACTCGAAAAGCAAAACTATTTCAAGTTGGTGTCTCAGAGGATAGCTTAGCCATGAGTCAAAGCTGGCTCGCTGCAATAACCCCACCAACCCTTCTTGATAATATGCATGTATGTAGGGTCTGATGTAAGTCTTCTTTGAGTACCTTTGTACTCATGTTGCTTTAATTTACATTTTTGGAAGATGCCTCAAACCCTTCCGACGGGTTCTTCGTGAGACGCTGACATCGATTGAGTAGGCTAAGGCCAGGTGGTGATCCTGAGCAAGAGAAGGACCATGTAGTATAGCTAGGCTTACCCAAGCCTCTTTTATTTTACTAGTTGTGCGTACTCGGACAAAACACTTCACTGTGGCTTGTATGCTTGTATGACTTGTATGTGGGTCGTGTGACCCGTACTTGTGTGTATGATATGAATGGCTCCTCGAGCCTTTAAATAAAGTACTTGTGTCGAGAGTCATGTTGTGATGCCTTGTTGTATTTGCACATATCGAGCATAGTGTGTGTATGATTGAAATGCTTGGTATGTGTGGGATCGACTATCTAGTTGTTTATCTTTAGTAGCCTCTCTTACCGGAAATGTCTCCTAGTGTCTCCTTTGGGCCATGGTAGCTTGCTACCGCTCGGAACACTTAGGCTGGCCGGCATGTGTCCTTCTTCGCTCTGTATCGTCCCTTCGGGAAATGTCACGCATTGAGTACCGGAGTCTGTTAGCCCTTCTGCCCGGTTCACCGAGTCTGCTAGCCCAGCGCTACAGCCCGGAACTTACTTGCTGTTGACCGACACGCTCGATCTTCGGGTCATGGATGCTCGTCCTCGTAAGTCTGTGCCACTTTGGGTTTACGACTAGCCATGTCAGCCCGGCTCCTTTTCATATGGATGCTAGCGACACTATCATATCGTGTGCCAAAAGGCGCAAACGGTCCCGGGCCAAGGTAAGGCGACACCCGTTGGGATACCGTGCGTGAGGCCGCAAAGTGATATGATGTGTTACAGGCTAGATCGATGTGACACCGAGTCGGGGTCCTGACAGCGTTGGCATCAGAGCCGGACTGCCTGTAGGTTCTCCAAGCCAAACTGGTCGATGTTGAGTCTAGAAATGCTTTAGTTATATGTAGGGGAATTGATTGTGGGATGGTACGTAAGGCTCTTTTTACTCCTTTATCTCATGATATTCTCGATCCGAGTCACCCATTCTTCCATCGGGGTTAAGGATTAGGATCTCTTCCTCTATTAGGCTCACGTGTTACTAATCGGTAGTACCTTGTAGGTTTGATGGTTACAAGCCTGGTTCGATTATACTATCTGTTGTGTTACTAAATTGGACCCGAACCTTGATATGATATTGTTGAGTGGTTATGCGATCCTTGTGAAATGTCTCAATCCTTTGAGCATTTACGCTTGTTATGCTGTCCAAATTCGCTAGAAATACTAATGCCTTTGCATTGTGGTTATGCTTCCAGATGGCCACTCGTGATCACAATCAAGTGGTTAAATCGACAGATGCATTGGTGTGACCGGTCATACTACCATGCTAGTTAGGGTTATGATCAAGCGGGATACCGCTGGTACCCGAATACACGATTGAAGAGCGATGTCGAGACTTTAATCAAAGTCGAGATCTTTGCACCGTCCGGTGTTTCCCTCTTATCCTGGTTGCACCGAGGCCCTTCACAGCTCCTATGGGCTTGGTGTTACTATTGATATGGCGGTTCAAGATGCTGCTTATTCTATGATGACCATTATACGAGCCAGATCGATCTGCTCCGCAACACCGACTTCGGTATATGCCGAGTTCACTTCTGGAGCGTTTGGTTATCTTCGAGCCATCTATCCGATTCTAGTCGGGAGGACTCCCTAACCCGCACCACCGCTGAGTTGCTCGAGGACAAGGACCGAGAGAGTCGGGCCTTGAGGATGGAGCTCTTCAATGCCGTCTTGATCACCGGGCTACCTTGACTCGTTTTGCACCGGCTGTTCAAGCTGGTTATATGGATATGAGAGATTTGTATCCCTGTCAGGCTGCTCACGGACAAGATGACTGGCGTGATGTGGGGGCATCACCCCACCTCGTGGTCCTCGCTTGCCACCGCTCAGAGGTCCAAGACCTCACCCTTGCCCTTACGGTCCACAGGCTCCTCAGACCGCCTGCTCCCGCACGATCACGTTGAACTCCTGTGTTACGGAGGAGACTTCTATGAGAACTACTACGGAGACGTCGAGTAGTAGTAGTCCCACTAGTATTGTAATAGCTTGTATTTCCACCGTCTGCGTGACCCGTGGAATATGACTTAGTGTGTACTAATCCCGGAGGTGTAACAAAAATAATGTATAGGAGCTTGGTGTGCCTCCAATGAGATGTAATCTTCCTTTCACCCTAGTAGTACTTTGTTTGGTCTTGTACTAAACCTTGTATGGTGTGTATGACGATGGAATAAAGAAGTAGTTTCAGATCCACCATGTCATACGGATGATCATCTCGCATTCGAGTTATCCATTACATTCTACACTTCTATGTTAGAATCTTGCCATCTGGACTAAATCCTTGTTTTGTTTTCCCTAGGATGGTTAACACCCATAACAACCTGCTCCGCCAGAGCAGTCAAGGCGATGGAGTTGGAGAAGCAAACCTGCCTCACCCTCCTTCTCGGCCGGGTTATGCTAGAGGCCGAGAGAAATAAACGGAGACCAACCGCTTGTCGGAGCGTATCGAATGTAACACAGCCCATCATCCGAGAAACAACTTGGTGTCGCTCGGTGACTTCATCAAGTTACACCTCCTACCTTCCACCACTCGCCGAGCCTCTCGACGCCGATGGTCGGCCGCAAAGATTACTCACAAGCTGCGTTACGCACTAGTAGCCGAGGCTGATAAGGTCACCTTTGCTGCATATCATCTCAAGGCCCCGCCATCTACGTGGGAGAACTATATGGCTATGCGCCATTGGCCATGTCACTACTTGGGCAGAATTCAGCGAGGCTTTCCGTGAACATCACATTCGGAGGGTCTCATGGATCGCAAACGTGAGGAGTTCTCGCAGTTTCACCCAAGGTCGTCTCTCCGTGGACGCCTATAGTAGAGAGTTCGGTAACCTCGCACGCTATGCAATCAAGAGGTCTCCATCGACGCCAAGAGCAGGCAAGGTTCCGCAAGGACTTAGCCCGAACTTCGCCGAGATCTCCGCCGCATGAGTGCACATCTTTCCGAAGCTCGTTAACAAAGCCATCGGTCTGAAACTGGTCGACCGATTTCAAGCAACGCGCAAGCATGGCCGTGACATGGGTTCCTCATCCGGCTTTGGACCACGAAGCGCCGTGTGTGGGTGCCTAATACGCCTCGCCACCCAGATTCACACCGAGGCCATCCTTCCAGCGCCGCCCAGTTCAGCCAGATGCACCAACTAGGCCCTATGGTGGACCAACCAACAACGCTCCTCTACGTGCCAGCCCGTGGCGTGCTTCAAATGTGGGGAATCAGGCCACTACATGCGCGATTGTCCCAGCACCAACCCCAACCAGCTCGCAAAAGCTGTTGGCGTGGCAAGCCAGCAGGAAAAGTGTTCTATGCCTGCCGCCACCACCGCACGTGGCCATGTTAATTGTGTCTCACCGAGGAGGCCCAAGAGGATCCCAACGTCGTGCTCGGTACGCTTCTTGTTAATTGCCACCCGGCTTCCGCTCTTTTCGATACTGGAGCATCTCATTCATTCATATCCGAAAACTATGCTCGTTTGCACAACACTGCATTCAGTGATATGCCCACCTCCATGGTAATTCAAACCCCGGGATCTAAATGGCAAACTTCTAGAGTAAGCCATGGTAATGAAATTCAAGTCGACAGACTCGTTTTCCTTGCATCGTTGATAGCTCTCAAATCTTCGGATATAAATATCATCTTGGGTATGGGTGGATGTCGCCCATCATGCTAAGATTGATTGTTTCTCTAGGACTGTTCAACTTACGCACCCTCGGAAAGATAGTCAATGTCTTGACCCGAATATCCAAGCGCCAACTATACTCTCTTAATGCGGTCCCTTGCTGACCTCAAGACGCTCCGTAGTCCGTGACTTTCCGGATGTCTTTCAGAAGAATTGCCAGTGTTCCACCGACCGAGATGTTGAATTTGTGATAGATCTCATTCCAGAACTGCCCCAATTTCTAGAAGACCCTATAAGATGGCACCCTAGAACTAGCCGAACTTAAGAAACAACTCGATGAGGCCTTGAATAAAGGTTTCATCCGTCCTAGTTCATCTCCTTGGCTTGCCCGTCCTCTTCGTCAAGAAGAAGGATGGTACGGACGGATGGTTGTAGATTATCGACCCGCCAACTTAGTCACAATTAAGAACAAGTATCCGCTCCCGGGATCAACGATCCGTATGATCAGCTCGCAGGATCCTCAGTCTTCTCTAAGATGGATTTGAGGTTAGGCTACCATCAAATCAAAATCCGAAACGGGGACATTCCTAAAACGGCTTTTGTTACTCGTTACGGCCAATATGAGTACACCGTCATGTCCTTCGGTCTAACCAACGCCCCAGCCACGTTCTCCCGGTTAATGAACTCAATCTTCATGGAATATTTGGATAAATTCGTCGTGGTTTACCTCGATGACATACTTATCTATTCCAAGAACGAGGAAGAACATGCCGAACATCTAAGGCTAGTATTGACGAAACTTCGAGAGCATCGCCTTTATGCCAAATTCTCCAAGTGTGAATTCTGGTTGCCAGAAGTGACCTATCTAGGACATGTAATCTCTGGTAAAGGTATTGCTGTCAACCCCGAGCGAGTTCAAGCTGTCCTTAATTGGACCCCACCTGAGTCGGTCAAGCAAGTTCGGAGTTTCCTTGGCTTAGCGAGCTATTGTCGCCGCTTCGTCGAAAACTTCTCCAAAGTTGCTAAACCTCTAATCGAACTCCTCAAGAAAGATAAAAGTTCGAGTGGACTCCACAATGTGAGCACAGACTTCGAACTCAAGAGACGTTTAACTTCGCTCCCGTGTTGGTACCCCAGATTTCTCTAAGGACTTTGTTATCTATTGCGACGCCTCGCGACAAGGACTAGGCTGTATTCTCATGCAAGATCGACACGTAATTGCTTATGGTTCACGGCAATTACACCCACATGAGGAAAACTACCCTACTCATGATTTAGAGCTTGCAGCTGTAGTCTATGCACTCAAAACCTGGCGACATTACCTTCTTGGTAATCGCTATAAATCTACACCGATCACCAAAGTCTGAAATATATATTTACCCAACCAGATTTGAATCTCGTGCAAAGACGTTGGGTCGAGTTGATCTCAGATTTCGATTTAGGGATAACTTATACCCCGGAAAAGCCAACGCCATGGCTGATGCACTAAGTCAGAATCTTATTGCAACAACCTAATGTTGCAACAAAGTCAACCACTTCTCCACGAGGAATTTCGAAGCTCAACCTTCACATTGTTCCTCGAGGGTTCCTTTCCACCTTGGTGGCGTAAACCTTCCTTACGGATCAGATCATCAAAGCCCAAAAGGTAGATCCGGAATTTCGCATCAAAAGAAACATCAAGAAAGGAGTCGCGGATTGTTTCTCCATTGATGATCAAGGAGTCGTATACTTCGAAACCCGTCTAGTGGTTCCTAAGGTGCGAAACCTGCGGCGATTGATCCTTAAGGAAGCTCATGAATCTCCTCTCACCATTCATCCCGGTGGCACTAAAATGTATCAGGACCTACGCCAGAGGTTCTGGTGGACTAGGATGAAGAGAGACATTGCTCAATATGTTGCTAACTGCGACGTCTGCCGTCGTGTAAAAGCAGAGCATCAACGGCCTGCTGGCACCCTTCAACCTTTAGCTATTCCTGAATGGAAATGGGATAAAATTAGTATGGATTTCATCTTTGGTTTTCCGGGACCAAGAGAGGAATAACGCTATCTTTGTCGTTATCGACCGCCTTTCCAAAGTAGCCCATTTCTTACCTGTTGGAGAGTATAACCGCTAGTCAGCTAGCAGACTTGTACGTATCCCGAATAGTGTCCCTTCATGGTGTTCCATTGAAATAAACTCGGATAGAGGAAGTCTCTTCACCTCTCGATTTTGGGAAAGTTTCCAAAACGCTATGGGAACCCATCTTTCCTTTAGCATCGCTTTTCACCCTCAATCAAGTGGTCAAGTAGAACGCGTCAACCAAATCCTAGAAGACATGCTTGAGCCGGTTATCTCATTCGAATGGATTGGGAGAAATGCCTTCCATTTGCCGAATTTGCTTATAACAACAGCTATCAATCTAGCTTGGGCAAAGCACCTTTTGAAGTTCTCTATGGACGAAGGTGTGAACACCTCTTAACTGGTCGAAACCGGGAAAGACAATTCTTTGGCGGATATGATCCAGAGGCGTAAGAACAAGTCCGCATCGTTCGTGAAAAGTTGAAAACAGCCCAATCTCGTCAAAAGAGTCAATATGACCGAAAACATAAGGCTATGACTTACGAGGTTGACGAGAAGGCTTACCTTGGGTTACCCTCCGAAGGAACCCATCGTTTGATATCAAAGGCAAGTTGGCTCCTCGCTACATTGGACCCTTTCGCATTCTTGCCAAACGAGGAGAAGTTGCCTACCAATTGGAACTACCTCCGATCTCTCCAAAGTCCACGACGCCTTCCACGCTTCTCAACTCAGCGTTGCTTCTCGGATCCTATCCGTGGAGTGGACCACTAAACGCTTGATCTCCAAGATAATCTCACATATCGAGAATACCTGTTCAGATCCTCGATCAAGCCGAGCGTACTACTCGACGGCATAATATCAAGTTTCTCAAGGTTCAATGGTCGCATCATTACGAGAAGGAAGCCACTTGGGAAAGGGAGGATCGTCTTCGACTTGAGTACCCGCCCTCTTTCCGGAGGAACCTAAATCTCGGACGAGATTCTTTTGAGTGGGGTGAGTTGTCACACCTAGCTAGTTCATGCATTAGAGTGTTGCATCATGTCTATTTGTTTCAATGAAACTTGAAATGGGATTGCGTAACCCCCACCCCTCTGAAACAACTAGGGTTTACTAAAAATATTTTCGATGAACCTGAAATGCCCTTCTAAAATGTCCATCATTTTTGTCTTGGTCCAGAAGCTTTGCCAAAAGTGGTCCACATTTTCCTAGGTCATCCTAAGGTCATTGAATTAAATCATAGCTATTTGAATTTGGGCATTTTAAATAACTAAAATATTTCAAATGTCCAAATATCTCCAAACTAAAATGTTTCATGTTGGAAATAATCCAACAATGGACTAGGATTAGTTTGGTGAATTTTAGAATCTTTCTGGTATTTTAAATAACTCAACAAAGCTGCAGAAAAATAGAAAAAAAAACAAAAACAGAACACAAACTAACTTACCTGGCGGCCCACCTGGCCGGCCCAGCCCACCAGCCACGCCAGCGAGCTGCTTCGCCTCGCCAGCCAGGCAGGCAGGTGCTCGACGCCGGAGCAGGAGCTCGCCACGCAGCACCCTGCCTCCCTGCCTCACCTCCTCGCCGCCCCGCTCACCTGGACGACCTCCACGTTGCGCCCGACGCCTCGACACCTCCTCCTCCCCATCCCTCTCCCTCGCTCTCCCGCCATGGCCGACGCCACCGCAGCTGCACCGCCGCCAGAAGTCGCTCTCCGTCGTCCTCGCGCCGCTCCGACCTGTCGAAGCTCCGCCGCCCTCCTCTTCTTCGAGCTAGCCGAGCCCGAAGCGCCTTCGCTCTCTAACGCTCTCGAGCTCTTCGTCAACCTTCGCCGCGGAGATCCCTTCGACCTCACCGCCGCACCAGCTCGTCCCCGACCGCGACGTTCGCTTCCCGAGACCGCAGATGAGCTCAGCTACCTTCCCTTCTTCTCCGTTCTCCTCTTCGTGCACCACAGCAAGTGAAAGCTCACCGCACCCACCGCCATGAGCACGCCGCCGGCGTGTTCCGCCAACCAACAGCCACCCCACCATGTCCAATGGCCTCACCGCAACCCCAGAGGCCAACGACTACCAAGACGCACCTCACGGTGCCCGTAGCTCGTTTGCACTTCCACCGAGCTCGGCGCCGCCAAACACGCCGCGGCGTCGTTCCGGCGACCTCGAGGCCAACTACCACCACCAATAGATGCGGGTTGCCTCCGCATCACGTAGATAGGCTCCGCCGCTCGTTTGATCGCTCGCGCGATTCTCGCACTTTCCTCCGCCAAGACGGAATGGTCGCCGCCGGCGAAACTCCGCGAGTCGACGTGGCTGTCATTAGCAACTAAACCCACCAGTTAAAACCCACCTAGGTCATCGACATGGGCCCTAGGGCCACGCCAAACCCGATCGCCAGCGCTGGTTTGACCGGATTAGTCCTGTGTCAGCGACGTGTGGTCCCCACACGTCAGTTTGACCCACCAGCGGGTTGATCACGACATAAGCATGACACAAGGTTGACGATTAACTAATTTATGGAATTATTTCTATACGGGAAAATCCGTAAAATAGTTCAAACTTCAAAAATTCATATAAAATCAACCATAGCTCCAAATGAGACAAATTATATATGAAAAATGATCAGAAAAATCCAATCTATCCATCTGTACTGGTTTCATGCATGTTTACAGAAGCTAACCCACTGTTTATCACAGAACAAGTTTAAGCACTTTAAATGATCATATATGAGTTTGAATTTTGAATCTTTGGTTCAAATTGGTTCAAACCCATCTGATCTTGTCTGCATTAGCCCAAAGCACTCATTTGCCATGTCTCATTGCATGCATCATATTGTTGCATCTTGTTTGGTAATGCTTGTGTATCGGTGTTCCTGCGGCAGGCTCTGGTCCCGAGGAGTACCGTGATAACCCCAACGAAGAGCAATACCCGTGTAACGACCCGTCAGGCAAGCAACCAACCATTTGATCATATCGATAAAATCCCATGTTCTTGCTCCTGCTCTCGCCATCGCATTAAGACAACGCGATTCAAACTGCTGTGTGCTGCGGTAGTTGAACCCATTTCTCTGCATGACTGTCATTGCCACAAGAACTAGATGAAACCCACTAGCATGTGTAGGAGTTGATTGAGCCTTGTGATTGTGTTGTTCCTACCTTGCTATGCCTGCTATGCTTAGAGTCGTGTCAGTCCGGTTCATCGGGATGATGGCTAGAGTGAAATGATCAAGTCGGACGAGAGTAAGGTGTTGAACACGATTTGGTAAAGGTATCGATGAAAGGCCATGTAGGAGTACATGGTGGGTTGTTTCATTGAGGCCGCCCTATCGAGATCTGTATGTGTGATTTAAGATTCAGCTACTACCATGCATTGGGCCCAAACCAATGGACCCTCTCGACTTCTTATCCACCCTAGTCTTGGTCCAGAGTTGCAAGTAGTTTCGGTGTTTGTAGCCTCATGGAGGCCGTGGACAATGCCGACCGTAGGGGTGGGCTGTGATGCGGTAGGTACGTGGCACGGTGTACCGGATGCCCGTTTGGTATCTCGGGAACCCTGTTCACATCGTTTGGGGCTGTGGCGAGACTTCGCCGAACTCCTCATAGATGAAACCCAAATAGGCGATAAACCGGACTAGAGGCTTAGGTGTCTAGGTAGGTCGTGGCCGACACCCACGTTGGGCTTCCGCTGAAGGTTGCCGAGTACATGTCGTGTAAACGGCGATAAGTGGTGAGCGTGTATGAAGAAGTACACCCTGCAGGTTAACATCATCTATTGAATAGCGCGTCATGTAAAGGACTACTTGGTTGCCTATACGGTTCATAGACAAGTAAATGGATACTACTAAAAGCCTCAAGATAAGCGTGAGTGCCGAGGATGGCTCCTCCGTAGGAAGACGGGTTGGATCCTCGGTGGTGTATTGAAGTGATGAGTAGTGGACTCGAAGTCGCAAAACTATTTCAAGTTGGTGTCTCGAGGATAGCTTAGCCATGAGTCAAAGCTGGCTGCTGCAATAACCCCACCAACCCTTCTTGATAATATGCATGTATGTAGGGTCGATGTAAGTCTTCTTTGAGTACCTTTGTACTCATGTTGCTTTAATTTACATTTTTCGGAAGATGCCTCAAACCCTTCCGACGGGTTCTTCGTAGACGTTGACATCGACGAGTAGGCTAAGGCCAGGTGGTGATCCTGTGCAAGAGAAGGACCATGTAGTATAGCTAGGCTTACCCAAGCCTCTTTTATTTTACTAGTTGTCTGTACTCAGACAAAACACTTCCGCTGTGGCTTGTATGCTTGTATGACTTGTATGTGGGTCGTGTGACCCGTACTTGTGTGTATGATATGAATGGCTCCCTGAGCCTTTAAATAAAGTACTTGTGTCGTAGAGTCATGTTGTGATGCCTTGTTGTATTTGCACATATCGAGCATAGTGTGTGTATGATTGAAATGCTTGGTATGTGTGGGATCTGACTATCTAGTTGTTTATCTTTAGTAGCCTCTCTTACCGGGAAATGTCTCCTAGTGTCTCCTTTGGGCCATGGTAGCTTGCTACCGCTCGGAACACTTAGGCTGGCGGCATGTGTCCTTCTTCGTTCAGGTACGTCCTTCGGGAAATGTCACGCATTGAGTACCGGAGTCTGTTAGCCCGCTTCTGCCCGGTTCACCGAATCTGCTAGCCCAGCCACTGCCGGAACTTACTTCTTTGTTGATCGACACGTTCGATCTTCGGGTCATGGATGCTGTCCTCGTAAGTCTGTGCCACTTTGGGTTTACGACTAGCCATGTCAGCCGGGCTCCTTTTCATATGGATGCTAGCGACACTATCATATACGTGTGCCAAAAGGCGCAAACGGTCCCGGGCCAAGGTAAGGCGACACCCGTTGGGATACCGTGCGTGAGGCCGCAAAGTGATATGATGTGTTACAGACTAGATCGATGTGACACCGAGTCGGGGTCCTGACACAACAGCAATGGAGTATGTACCTTAGCTACGGAACCTGACCTGAGAACAGTTCTCTTCTGCTTTAAACGTGGAGTTTGGGTTAGCTGTGGTGGTCTTCGTGCTTTGGGCACTGCAATTGCTTTACAAACTGCTTGTGTGGGGGTACTCTGTGGTGGGCATGGTGCTTTGTCAACTAGAAGTGGGTTACTATCCGCTGGGGTTGCGGTTAGATGGGTTGTAGCTGGTTCTCTGCCCAACGGTGTAAGTGTGGAATATGGAAGAGTCTCGATTATGTGTGGTGGGGCTAGTTTGTGGGCCAGTACAACCATGGTTCTATTTGCATCGACGGGTAGCACTGTCTTATGTGAAGAACGAGTTTTTGCTCCCTTAGATGCTGCCATCACCCCTTCCAATTCAAATGGCTGATAAACAAGAAAAGAAATTGAACGTACAGACATTGTATGATAGACTGATGTGGTAATTCACATATATGTTGTCTAACCAAACAGACAAAGATGACACAATTTCACATATATGATGCCTAACTAAACAGGATAGCATGACACAGTTTCAGATATATGATGGATAACTTAACAGGATATAATGGCATAATTCAACATATGATGAGTATCTAAACATGATGACATGAGAAAACTATATGATGTCTTTCTAAAATAGGTTGGGATGAAATAATTCACATACATGTTGTCTAAGTATACAGGATGGCATGATATAATTGACATAATTGATTCATATGCTAAGCAGCTGGCACTCGCATGTATGATCTCTAAACTAAGCAGATGGAATTCAATATTGTGCATATGATGTCAAACTAAGCAATGCAAGACACCATATGCATGATATGAGAAATATATACATTGCAACTTAGAGCATACACCTCAGGTGGGATATGGTACTGATCATCTGTCGCTGAATCCTCCTCTGAGGAGCTCCCTGTAACCATAGAGATATATGCTTCAACAGGTACCATTGCCTGCTCTGAAGACCTTGTTTTCACTCCAGATTTTTCCATAACCGGCTCAAATGGCTGATACACATGAAGAGTAGTTCAGTATACACAGATTGTCGATAAATGGAATACGTAATGAAAAAAAAGATGTCATAAGATAATTCACATATATGATGCCTGGCTACATGGTGGTGCATAATTCACATATATGATAATTGGCTGAAAAACATGGCATTACATAATTCACATATCTGATATAGAAAGCAAACAGGAGGCATTCACACAAAACATGTCTAATCTAAGCAGATGTCATGGCAATGCAAGACACCATATGCATGATATGAGCAATATAACCCTACCAAGTTAGAGCACGCACCTTGGGGGGGATACGACTGGTCATCTGTCTCTCAATCCTCCTCTGAGGAGCTATCTGTAACCAACAAGAAATCTGCATCGACAGGTAGCACTGACTGCTCAGAAGACCTTGTTTTCACTCCAGTTTTTCCCATGACTGACTCAAATGGTTGATGCACAGGAAGAGTAGATGAATGTATAAACATTGTTGACAAATGGAATACATTATTAAAAAATATGGCACGATACAATTCACATATATGATGACTGGCTAAACAGGATGGCATTGCATGATTCACGTATATGATGCCTGGCTAAAGAAGATGGCATTGCATAATTCCCATATACTCCCTCCGTTCCTAAATATTTGTCTTTTTAGAGATTTCAAATGGACTACCACATACGGATGTATATAGACATAGTTTAGAGTGTAGATTCACTCATTTTGTTCCGTATGTAGTCACTTGTTGAAATCTCTAAAAAGACAAATATTTAGGGATGGTGGGAGTATGATATAGAAATGAAATAGGTGGCATTCACACAAAGCAAATCTAAACTAAGCTGATGACATATAAGATGTATAATGTAAGCCATGCAAGGCGCCATATGCATGATATGACCAACATCAGCATGCCAGGTTAGAGCAAACACCTCAGGTGGTAAACAGGCATGGTCGTCTCCTTCTGAATCCCCATCTGAACAGTTATCTTCCTTTGGAATATAATCAGGAAATGCAGGGGGGGCACTTCGCCCACCATGGAGCGGTGTCTGCATGACATTATATTCCCATGCAACGGTCTTCTCTTTTTCTCTACATGTTTAGTACGATTGTGTACAATATCTGACATGCATAATAATAAAAATAGTTAGATTTTGTAAGGCCTAAGGGGTGCATGCAAAAATCAAGACTGATGGTAGCAAACGAGTGGATGGATCCAAAACTAATGATAGCAGGTAGATTATAGCTTCAGTTTAAAAAGATAGACAATGGATCATCTATTGTTTGTTGCCCACCCAACATGAACCACACAGAAGACCCCAGATGAACCAGATAGTAGACAAATACTATTTGTTGCTGCCTCAATATGAGACCCACGGGCATTTTAAAACTCAAGTTTGAACGATAAAGTAGCAGGTAATAATAACCGATGTATAACGTAAGCAAACACGAAAGACTGCGACCTCTCTTCTGGAACTGTGTAGTCCTCAGGTTCATCTGCTCAGTCGATGATGGTAATGCAGTTGATGTGGCTGCTGGCAATGGGGAAGATGATCTGAGGCGGCGAAAGAAAGTCTGTAGGGGGGATCTCTGCTGCAGTGAACGCTTCTGTCGATGGTGCACCTCAAGTGGGGTGGATGACGGCATAGCAGGAGCAGGACATAACACACAGAGTTTTCTTTGACGCCTATCTGAAAATGAAGTAAATCTGTAAGGGGCCGTTAGAATTGGAGGATTCTATAAATGCAGGGATAGGAAAAACACAGGAATAGGATAGGAATGCACATGCAAAACACAACATTTGGAAACATAGGACTTCAGTCAACCTGGGTGTTTGGTTCACATGAATTGGAAGAACACAGGAATGGAGAAACGTGGTCAAATTAAAGCCAAGCCACGTGAAAATGAAAAAAAAATCTTTTTATGCCAGTAATGCAATTAGTTCTGTTCTTCATGCATATTAATTTGAAAAGGACGTCCAAGTGAATATTAAAATTCCTACATTTTTTCTTCAAAAGAGACACCAAAGGAAAAAAATCCTCCAGTCCTTCTAACAAAATGCACGAATAGTAGTACCATAGTAGTTCCATAGCAAAGGATCCCTGAGGGATCGACATGAATGCAGAGTAAGAAAGTGATGCGACGAGTGTACTACCTCTTTGGCATAGCCTTGTGGCCCTCAGCATCATTAGGTTGGACATGGAGGATGGTGATGCTGGTGTGACTATCGGAGGCAGGGAAGAAGATCTGAGGCCTCTTGAAACGGCGCCGAGGGTACTGCTCCGCTGTGATGGACGGTTCCATCGTTGGAGCAGCTCCGGTGAGGTGTACGGCGGAGAGGCTGAAGCAGGACCAGACAGACAATGTTAATCTAAAGTGGGACTCTAATATCATCTGCAATAGATGATGTAAAATACATCACCAAAAAGTGGTAGATGTAAAACGCATCAGCCACGCCACGGCCGCTCTGACAGATGTTGTAAGTACTGCTCACTCTGAACTTAACTGAAGAAACTGAACTTTACAGTCGAAACTGAATTTTACCGTCGAAACTGATTGAACTAGTAGCAGATCATTGCAATAGATGTTTAGGGCGTTCGAGCACTAGTAGCAGAGAAGTAGTGATCTAAATCAGCAGACGCTCGATCAGGGAACACACTAGGAGAGAGCAAGGTGTGCAGCAGAGTGACCAACAACAAGAACAGAGCCGCAGCGCGAGCAAGTGCGGGAGCAGCTGCAGCTAGTGCCAGCATGGAAGTCACCGCCGAGGAAGCAACGGCATGGGGGAGAGACGTCGTGGATGATGTGGCCGGCGACGGCGTCGTCGATGGAGACCCGCCATGGCTGCTCGATATCGAGCACCAGCAGCCCCTTGAGATTGAATAAAAGATAAAATGCAGCGGTGAGTGCAGAACCTCCTTGGTGGCGCCGATTTGGCCTCAACTTCATCGGAGGAATTGGTGAGGGTGCTGCAGTTCCAGTGGGGTAGGTCAAGACGACACTGTGAGGATTGAGGTGGCGCGATAGACGAGCCGAACATCGGGGCAGCTCCTTGGAGGTGCAGGACGGGGTGGCTGATCCGGTGGGACGACGAGATCGACGACGGATCCTCATCCAGTGCGGTGGATGAGGGACAGCGAGCTATTATGGTGGACGCCGTAGTCGGGGAAGAGTCTCCGGCTAGGCGGTGGTCGGGAGGCCGACGGAGGAGCGTGGGGTTTCGTTGGTTTTGGCGGCCTCGGTGTACGAATGGGGGGACGAAGGGGAAGGGAGGGGGCAGCTTAGGGGCGCACTTGTCCGAAATGTAGGGTAAGTTACCAGCGTACCCCCACCAGTTTTGACACCGCGACGTGGAGCTTCATTTCTGGCTGAGGGGTAGAAGGGGGATTTCGCGTGTCTGGGTTGCGGGGCCGATTTCGGATGAGGAGGGAGTTTTCGCGCGCATCGAAATTTCGGGATAACAAGGTGCGGCGCGGGTTGAAGAGACGGGAGTTTCAAAGCAGGTGAGACAAAAGATACCTGAGCTTGAAACTTTCGGGATAACAAGGTGCGGATTCCTTGTTCGGCAGAACAAACTTAACGTGTAAAAAAACAATTCATACAAGACACAAGAGAGTCGTGTCCCCTTTTACTATATTGCTATAGATGCCATTGAAACTACAAGAAAAATGTAAACAAAATCGGGAGAACAAGATTACCCTGTACAGTACCAAATCGATTGCACTTCCCTCAACAACAACAAAAAACTAATCAATTCCCACCAAAAGAAAGAGTAATGTCCCTTTTTATATGATTACAAATGCCAGGATCTCGAATTTCAATTTTTGAATCCACGTTATGTTGAATTCGAATATATCGTGATGTAGGGCGGAACCCTATGGGGCCGATCTTTCACTTTTGGAGAGGATCCCTACGAGGAACATGAAGAACGTGCAGAAGGAACCGAGGGAAATCACGGTGGAACACAAGAGAAACTCTCAACCAACACGAATATGATCACACATGTGCTAGATCATCGAGGCACAAAGTAACACGAGATCCAAACTCAACAAGGGACGATACAAAGGTAGCCGTTCTTCTCCGAGAGGAGGTCTTGATTGTCTTCTCCGGATGGAGGTCTTGAATCCGGGCGGATCTTCTCCAAAGAGGTGTGGTCCCTCACAAGGAGTAGATCCGTACAGATGAGCAATGCTCTATCTCAAATGAGCCAAACCAAAGCTACCCTAGCTAGGAGGTGGGAGAAGTCTATTTATAGTCATAGTGCAAATGAGGGGCGAAGTGAAGGGGTACAAGGGCATCAGCCTGCAGCTAGACGCAGCCAGGGTCCGGACGTCCATGGGGCGCCGATCGTCCGGAGGCTCCCGGGGTCCCGGACGTCTGGGGTTCCTCGGATGTCCATAAATTTCATTCTGTGGTCACTGGCACGGACGTCCGGACTTCCTCGGATTTCCGTGATTTTGGTTCTATTGGCAGGTGCACGGTAGTCCGGAAGGGCTCGGTCGTCCGGAGCCTGAGAGTGGCCAGCCGTCCGGGCTGGGCTGGTCGTCTGGGGCCTGTAGCTCTGGCGGGCTTCTCCTTCCTTGGCTGTAGCGTCCTCCAGGGGTCAGGCCGGTCGTCCGGGGCCTGTAGCTTCCAAAGCAGCTCTTCTTCTTGATCTTCACACTTGTTGTCCTCGCCATCTTGGTCATTGAATGTAGCTGTCCCATCACTCCCGTCCAAGCACCTGATCACACATAGAGTCTCCGAATGAGGTAGTCGCCATGTCTTGTTAGTAGGGAGAGGGAGTTCGGATAGGAGCGAGTTCACCTTATCTTTGATAGCCTTTGGTCGAGCTGTTGTCATGGGTCAAAGTGGTGTCGAGGGAGATGTAGGTACGTCCATGGGGATGAGCGAGGGATGCTCCGCATCATCTCCCGCCCCCCTTGGGAAAGATCCGACCTCGGATCGAAAGTGTCATCACCATGGTATGCCGAGAGGTCCTTGACGTTGAAGATGTCGCTCATGTTGTACTTGTCTCGTGGGAGGTCGATCTTGTAGGCGTTGTTGTTGTTGTAGCGTGCTAGCACCTTGAAGGGTCCATCGGCTCGAGGTAGGAGTTTTGACTTGCGTTCATTGGGGAAGTGGTCCTTGCGAAGGTGCAGCCACACGAGATCGCCAATGTTGAAGATCATGGGTTCCTTGTTGACGTTGAGCTTGGACGCTAGTCATTGTACTTGGTGCTCGATGGTGTGCCTTGTGTCCTCATGCATCTTCATGATGTAGCTTGCACGTGCACTTGCATCCATGTTGGTGCGCTCTTGTAGTGGTAGAGGTCGAATGTCCAATGGGGACAACTGGTTGAAGCCGTAGATGACCTCGAAGGGGGACTTGCCGGTAGTCGAATGTCTTGCACGGTTGTAGGCGTACTCGGCGATGGGTAGACACGCCTCCCACTCCTTGATGTTCTTCTTGATCAACACACGAAGTAGAGTGGAGAGCGTACGGTTCGTCACCTCCGTTTGGCCGTCTGTTTGAGGATGGTATGCGGATGAGAACAAGAGCCTGATTCCAAGCTTGGCGCATAGCGTCTTCCAAAAGTAACTCAAGAACTTGACGTCGCGGTCGGAGACGATTGTCTTTGGTACTCCATGTAGTCGCAAGATTTCCCTACAAAAGATATTGGCAACATGTGAAGTGTCGTCTATCTTGTTGCAAGGAATGAAATGTGCCATCTTAGAAAATCGCTCCACAACAACAAACACGAAATCCTTGCCATTTTGAGTTCTAGGCAAACCAAGTAAACAATCAATGCTAATGTCTTCCCAAGGTTGATAAGGAATAGGAAGAGGCATGTAAAGACCATGGGATTGAGCTTTTGACTTAGCTTTGTGACATGTAGAGCATCGGTTGGTGAAGCGTGAGACAACGCGGAACATCTTGGGCCAAAAGTAGTTCTTGGAGAGCGTGGCGAATGTCTTGTCGTGTCCAAAGTGTCCCATGAGTCCGCCTCCATGAGCCTCTTGCAAAAGGAGCAAACGAAGAGAAGACTCGGGAATGCAAAGTTTGTTAGCTCTCATAAGATAATCATCCTTGATGTAATATCGTTCCCAAGATGTATGCATCAAACACTTAACATAAGGATTAGCAAAGGAAGGATCATTCGCATACAAGTCTTTTATGTGCTCAAAGCCAATAACATTCAACTCGAGTGTAGTGACAAGTGTGCATATGCGTGAAAGTGCATCCGTGACTACATTTTCCTTACCCTTAATGTACTTGATCACATAGGGAAAAGATTCAATAAATTCACTCCATTTGGCATGACGCTTGTTCAACTTAGTTTGGCCTTTTAAGTACTTAAGCATTTCATGATTGGTATGGATGACAAACTCATGAGATCTAAGATAATGTTCCCAAATATGTAGCACACACACTAAAGCATACAATTCTTTGTCATAAATGGGATAGTTAAGTTGAGCACCGGAGAGTTTTTCACTAAAAATATGCAATGGCTCATTTTTCTTGCATCAAAACTTCGCCAATTTCGGTACCACTTGCATCACAATGGACCTCAAAAGTTTTGTCAAAGTTGGGCAAAGCAAGAATCAGAGCATGAGTAAACAAAGACTTGAGCTCATCAAAAGGGTGGATTGCAAAGATCCCCAAACAAAAAGGAGCATTTGTCTTACTCAAGGCATGCAAAGGAGCGGCAATAGTGCTAAAATCCTTCACAAAGTGACGATAAAAACCCTCAACGCCAAGAAAACTACGCACTTGTTGCAAATTGGTGGGTTGGGGCCAAGTTTTAATTGCTTCAATTTTAGATTCATCAACATGGACACCCTTGGAAGAGACTACGAAACCCAAGAAAACGAGCTTGTCAACACCAAACGTGCACTTTTTCATGTTGGCATAAAGATGTTCCTTGCGAAGTGTTTGCAAAATAGCCCTAACATGCTTTAGATGCTCTTTCATGGATTTGCTAAAAACAAGAATGTCATCAAAATAAACCACAACAAACACTCCAATATAAGGTCGAAGCACAAAATGCATAAGACGCATGAAAGTACCAGGAGCTTCTGACAAACCCATAGGCATAACCAACCACTCGTACAAGCCAAATTTGGTTTTGAAAGCGGTTTTCCATTCATCACCTTCTTGTATGCGGATTTGATAATAGCCACTTTTAAGATCAATTTTTGAGAAAATGGTGGCACCGCTAAGTTCATCAAGCATACCATCTATGCGAGGAATGGGATGCCTATAACGCACGATAATAGCATTGATGGGTCTACAATCCGAGCACATGCGAAAACTACCGTCTTGCTTGGGCACAAGTATAACGGGAATGGCACAAGGGCTTAAGTTTCACGTACATGATCGTTGTCGATTAGGTGTTGTACTTGTCGTTGGATCTCCTTAGTTCCTTCGGGGTTGACGCGGTATGGAGCTTTGTTTGGAAGAGGTTCTCTGGGAATGAGGTCGATTCGGTGCTTAATGCCTCATAGAGGAGGTAGTCCTGGAGGTAGCCCATCGGGGAAAACATCTTGGAGTTCCTGCAAAAGAGATTGAAACACTAAAGGTAGATCGTGAGAGGTGTTAGTTTTTGTTGCCCATCTTTGCACACAAGGACAAAGTGCATAACACTCGATGGGTTCTCACACACTTCCCTCATCTCACTTTTGGTGGCAATAGGATTAAGTTTTTATTGTCGCTCATCATGGAGGCACTCGGTTTTGGCTTGTGGCACTCACTCTCTTTTGGGTGGATCACTTTCTCACTCTTCTCTCCACGATGGGTGGCTTGCTTGTCGGCTATCACTTGACTAGGAGACATAGGTTGTAGCACATATTCCTCCCCTTTCATCTTGAAGCTATAGTGATTGGTATGCCCGTTGTGGATGACACCGCGGTCGAATTGCCATGGTCGACCAAGAAGGAGGTGGCAAACAGACATCGGGACGACATCACACTCCAAAGTGTCCTCATATGCACCAATATTGAAGGAGACTTGGACCGTATGCTCAACCTTTATAGTGTCGGAATCGCTTAGCCGTTGGACCTTGTATGGGTGCGGGTGCTTCATCTTGACCAATTGTAGCTTGGAGCATAGCTCTTCACTTGCCAAGTTGTGGCAACTACCTCCATCGATGATGACCTTGACGGACCTTCCATTGATGCTGGCCTTAGTGTGGAAGATGTGGCATCGTTGGTCTTCTTCTTGTTTATGTTGAAGAGTCAAGACTTTGGAGACAACGAGAGCGGGGCTCGAATCCTCATCACAAAAGACTTCATCATCTTCGTCCTCGTTCACGCGCCGGTGCATGACCAGTTGCTCAAGGGCTTCCATCTCCTCGTCACTCATGGAATCATAGGTTTAGTTGTCGTTGAGGATCATGGTGCACTTGTTGGTGCATTGGAAGGACTTGTGGCCTCGGCCACCACAAGTGAAACACTTGAAGGAGCTTGTCTTGATGGTCTCATCGGTTGGAGTAGATGATGAAGCGCGCAGCTTGTTGTTGCTTGTAGTAGGAGGAAGACGACTTGAGCTTGTCGAAGTTTTCTTGTAACTTGACTTGTCGTCGTTGCTTGTATATGGCTTGGTTGAGGTAGAAGTTGGAGGAGTCATTGAAGCTTGGTTGTTGGAGAAGCCGTAGGTCTTCGATGAGTACTTGGCGTACTTGAAGTCATCTTGCACTTGACATTCCGCCTTGGTAGCTTGATGCATGAGCTCAGTGAGGTTGGAGTAGGGTTGGAAGTCAGCGATCTTCTTGATGGGATGATTGAGGCCATTCAAGAAGCGTGCCATAGTTTTTTCATCATCTTCCGTGACATAGGCTCGAATCATGGCTATCTCCATTTCCTTGTAGTATTCTTCAACACTCTTTGTTCCTTGCTTGAGGAGTTGGAGCTTCTTGAAGAGATCGCGGTTGTAGTAGGTGGGCACAAAACGTGCTCGCATGACATCTTTCATTTGAGCCCAAGTGGTGATTTGTGGTTCACCTCTTGCTTCTCGGCGCTCAAGGACTTGTTCCCACCATATGAGCACATAGTCTTGGAACTCAAGTTATGCCATAGCGATCTTCTTCTCTTCCTCATAGTTGTGCAAATGAAAGATTTTGTCGACCTTCAATGCCCATGATAGGTACTCTTCGGGATCATTACTTCCATTGAACTTGGGCATTGTGAATTTTAGCTTGCCGTAGCGTTGCTCTTCATTGTGTTGTGGTCGAGAATGATGATGACGGCCTTGACGGTGAGGGTAATCATCCTCATGTTGCTCTTGTCGTGGAGGAAGTCCATGATCAACTTGCTCTTGTTGACTTGAGGTTGTGGAGGAGCTTGTCGAGCTTGTGGAGGAGCTTGTCGATCTTGAAGGGGAGCTTGAGGAACTTGACATTGCACTCTTGGTTGGTAGTGCCGCTCTTGGATTTCTTCTCGAAGTGCTTCCTCTTGGTTGCGCCTATCGCGGTTGCGCTTGGCAATGGCTCGACTTGATTCTTGAAGGGCACGTTGCGCCTCAAGAGCATGTGCTTCATGTTGTTGTTGTTGAAGACGTTGAGCCTCGGCGTCTTGTTCCTCTTGGTGTAGACGCGCTCGTTCTTCCTCTTGGCGCCGTTGATGTTGTCATTCTTGAGCTTGTGCAAAAGCAACTTGGTGTGCTTGAGGATGAAGTACTTGCTCGTCGACTTGCTCTTATGAATGCTTGTCGTGTAAAGGATTGCGAGATGCATGACGGTCTTGACGCGCGGCTCGTCGAAGAGTGTTCGTTGTCGGTGTACTTGAGCCGGAGAAGGTGTCGTCGGAGTGTTGACTTGAGCGGCTCCGTCTTGAGTACAAAGAAGTGGAAGAAGGGCAGTTCACCAACAAGGCGCAGATCTCATCCATTCCTGCATCGTTCTCTTGCTTGTGAGCGTCGAGCTTGTTGTCGAAGTAGTCCTTTGTACGTTGCTCGGAGAGTGGCAATTCGGTGGCGAGATTGTCGATGCGGTCGGTCATTGCTTGTTGCTCTTGATGTGACGCTCGTTGTGCACCAAAGAGGTGGCTCTTGGTGACGAATGATGACATGTCGTCGTCTTGCTCGATGAAGAGTGGGTTGGTAGATGTAGTTGGCATATCCATCATTCCAAGCAAAAATGTGAGTGGTAGAAGGAGAAGAACTTATACCAAATGTACCTTGACCGATGTTGACGATGAATCAAGATCACTCAAACGCGGACAATGAAATAGCACAATTGGTACCAATTCTTGTCGGTTCTCACACCTACACAAGTAAAAACTTATGGTGGAGCTTGGTTAGGATGGTGGCACAAAATTTTATGCAATTGTAAGTGAGCTTCAACAATGTTGGAAAAGATTCACAAATTTGCAAATGCAACAAGTAGACCAAGCAAGTAGTGGTACACGGAAACACACATGCAAATAGATAAGTGGGATTGTGCAAACAAAAAATGAGCCAAAATGTGGAATCCACGAAAATGCTTGTGTTGCACAATGCACGAGAGACGCTAGCACAATTGCACAATAGGCGGATATGTAACTTGTGCACATCCTACTAGGCAAAAATGCAACGACCTCTATCCCAAGTATGTTATATGTATGGTATTTCGGTGATATGATCCAAGATGATCGGATATGACAATCTTAATGTGGTATGATGCTATGGTTCTTGCTTATAAGCTCTTTGATTATCTTTCCTCTTTGCTTAAAAGCTTGGTTGGATCTTTCACTTTTGAGCTCTTTTCTCATGCAAAACTTCGCGAACCAAGATAGCAATTGTGTATGCATTGACAACCTTGTTACACAAAAGAGGATGCCAAGATATGCACCACTATGGTATGGTATGTATGCTATGGAGTATGAACACTAATGTGCACAAGTTACGTTGCCTGCAATACTCAATGGCTAGTCTCGATGGGTAAGCTACACAAATGTAAGGCCATGTGGTTATCAATGCAATTGCAAGGTATGACAAAGATGTCGTCGAGGTTACCATCCTTGGCGATCTCATAAGCATAGAACAATTTAGGTTGTTCCTAAAACTTCTTATCAATGTACAAGTTACCTTATTATTTCAGTAGTCCACTGGTGTGGGTAGTTCCTTATCCAACACTATTTTTCATGCCAAAATAGAAGATGCAGGTATCACCATTGAAGTGAGTGATTCGTTCATGATAAACCTTGATAGGATAGGCTTCGTTCATACCTTCAGAAAGCAGCATCCCAATCCTGTGGGTTACACCTTCTCGGGTGAAAATCAGTGGCATAACAACAAAGGTACATCACGTTATTGGTGGCTAAATTAATTACCTAAGTGTCGCAGTGTTTGTTTGCTAGCTATTCAATCATACTTGAGTGATATATATTTCTCTATACATTGAAACACAACTGAACAACAGGGAGTGTATATACTCCAAAACTGTAGTGTCTGCCTTTCTCAAATAATAGAAAAACAAGGTTTTAATCTAGAAAGAATATGTTCATAAGAATTGAGGCCATATATTTGCGTAAACATGAAACATAATTCTCGTTTCCAGAACCAAAGGGCAACAAAATGATTGCTTAATTTTATTTTCTATTGGAATGAAAGATGAATGTGTTGTCCATTTGATAGGCTGGCGATTGGAATACTTTCTTCTGTTATGATCCATCATTGGCAGGGTTTATGATTCGTATTTTCTTCGATGTAATATCCAGCGGGCACAGTTCGATTGGCCTTTGTGCTGACGCTCTAGGCACCTTTGAGACCCTTAGTTGCTAGGGAAACAGGTTGCCAGGTTGAAAGAGTAATTTTCAATGTTCTTCAGAGATCTGGATTTGACGGTAAAAAATGATGATAGTGTTTTTTCTGAAATATTTGGCTACTCGTGCATTGTAACAGGGTCACATATTTTGGTAGTTCAATATCAATCATACTTAACAAAGATCTGGATGATGGGCATATGATGAATAAATTAAATAAGTATATGAAGTGGGTGTTCGGCATCCCGAATCGGCGGCGGTCGCAGTGATAGAGGAGGCAAGTGATTGGAACATGTCACCATTGATGTCGCGTCGCTCGCACCTCTCTACGACTCAGCCACGGTGATGCAGTAACATTGGTCCCTGTATGAACTCTCTTATACAAGAGACTGCCCAAGCCATTTTCCTTTGTACATCCGCTCCATACTTGTGCTACTTACGTTCTCCCAATGGTGAAAAATGTGCTACTTATACAAGGGACTGAAGACCTTAATACAGCCTTGATGGCATTGGATTCATAACATAGCTTTATCACTAGCAAAGTAGCAATTCTAGATGAAAAATGGCTAAATTTTATTGAGTTCCTAACTTTATTTTGTTTTGTTAAAACAATGCATTGAGGTAGAAAAAGAAATATTTTGTAAGAATAGCATAGTTGGTTCAATATATTTTGTCCAAAAAAAGTTAGAACAATGCGTTGAGGTAAAAAAAGAAATATTATATCCATAAAAAACTTCTATTACTTGAGTCAACTAAATAGTTGGTATGCCCCTACCCAGGCCTAATCTCCAAAGCTTTCCATGTACTGAACATGATTCCACAAAATATGACCACACTAAGATCATGTAAATTGGGAAAATTTAAAGCATCATTTCTGGTGTTGGAGTAATGGACCACGGGTATGCCAACCCGAGTCCCAGAACCTTTCAAGACATCGGGGCAGGCTGTGCCCCGCGAGTCCAGAGGCGACTCCAAGATGAGCCGAGTCCCAGAGGCGACCCCCAGTTAAGCCGAGTCCCAGAGGCGACTCCAAGGAAGCTGAGTCCCAGAGGCGACTCCAAGGAAGCCGACTACGGGGAGTCGGCCCGCGACTCCAACCACCCCGATAATTAAAGGCAGGCATGGCCACAGTGCGCCATACCCACGGAGATCTCCGCCTGGCGCGGCACTGTTGCCATGCCAGCCCTGACATCAGCCCTTGGGGCGGGGCCCTGTACCCACGACGGCCCGTCTGTACGGTCCGGAGACGGCGGGGCCTACTAGTCAGCGGGAGTACTAAAGATGGCGAGAGCGCCATGAATCGGACCCGTTGGGAGTCGGCCCCCAGGAGTCGGCCGTCCCCTCCCACGGGCCCCACACGCCATTAACCAGACACGACGGGGGAATGGCAACAGTGATCGCCCGTCAGGCGGCAGCACTGTTTCCATGACCCCATGACCAAGCCCGCGTCATTAGAAGACGGCTACAGTAATCTACAGCCGGCAAGACCCGCCCGCGGCGGACGCGGGCTGACGCCCTCGAACTAGGCCAGTCGGTGGGACCCACCAGTCGGCGGGCCCCAGGAGTCGGCAAAGAAGACGGTGGCCTGAGAGACACACGGCTGGGGCCCGCACCCAGCTGGTTTTACCATTGTACCCCTGGGGGGTAGGCCTATATAAACCCCCCAGGGCACCCATGCAAAGGGTTCGAACCCATCAAGCATTAGGCAAACCATACTGGGAGGAGAAAGCTAGCCTTGCCTTCTCCTACCTCCAAAAACAGCTCTAGGAGCAACCCTGTACTCACTGTGCCTTAGTGACCATGCGGAGATCCCGCAGAGCAGCAGTAGGGGTGTTATCTCCTCGGAGAGCCCTGAAGCTGGGTAAGATCCGTCGGCGTGCATGCCTTCGCCTCATCCCATTTCCAGGCACCGGCGATGTTCTACTCGCCCCCACCATGATAAGCCATCCCTTGGCATATGTCGCACCCAACCCCCGACATTTGGCGCCCACCATGGGGCAAGGTGCACCGTCGTCCGGAGATCTGCTCGGCGGAACCTTTTCTCCCCGGTGGCGCAGCCAGCCGAGCTTCGCCAGATGGAGTCTGCGTCGGCCTTGCTGGGCGCCGAGGCCGCTATGCAGCTAGCAGCCTCGCTAAACTTGTCGGCGAGGTTCGTCTCTCCGACGAGCCTGCATCCGACGCAGGCACGGGTGGCCCCGAGAGCCTCCTCGCGGGCCTCCTCGATCAACTCCACATCACCGGTGAGCCTCCCGTGGACTTGGAGTCCGTAGGCTCCACCGACCCGATGCTGGTCGATTCTGACGCCGCGTTGCTCGATGCATTCAACAGCAATGTGGTGGTCTACGACGAGCCGCTCGCTCAGGAGGAGAGCGGCGGAAGCACCGTTATGGAGGTGCTCGTCATCAGTCATGATGAGCGTTCCGGCGAAGGAGCTCAAGACCCACTCGACGCGGCTCTGCAAGACCTGAATGCGCCCATCCCAGAGGACGCAGACGCCGAGACGCTGGAGGCACACCGCCTTCAGATCATGGAAGGCGCCAAGAAGCTGGCAAGCATGAGGCGCTTGTCAGAAGCCTACCAGCGCGAGATGGATCGCGGCGTGGGCGGCTCGCCGGCTCCGACTGGGCCTAGCCACCTAGGTGCGGTCCGACAGCGCAGCGCGACCATCGCCAACCTGTTCGGGGCCAATCACCCCGTGTACGCCACGCCTGCAGAGAATATCCGCGCCGCCCAGGCGGCGACTGACGAGCTGAAGAACTTTGAAGGCGAAGAGCGCCGCATGGTGATGGAGCGAGTCCAGCAGCTCCTCGACGCGGTTGCCACGCAGAATGCAGCCGACGGCCGCACGGAGGCGCCGCGGTGGCCAGACGATGACTTGCCTCCCCGCCGAGATCAAGGCGCGACGTCTCGGACGCTGACTGGTGGAGTCCGCGGAAGAAAAGACAAAGAGCCGGCTGTCAGTCATAGTCGGACTCGCATCACCATCAAGCGCGACCAAGACGGCCGTCGAGAAGCGATGGAGCAGCAGGCAACCACCGCCTCCCCACCGAGAAGAGAACGGCGAGTTTCCCCGCCGCCTGTTGAGCATCCGACTCTCGGTGGCCGCCTTGGCCGCCGAGAGGGAGTCGGAGAAAATGACGCTCGCCATCGGATCGACCGACTCCACCGATCCCTGGCGCTGGAAGAAGAAGATGAGTTGGGTCCGCCTTGCTTCGGACACCGCATCCGAGACGAGCCCTTTCCCAAAGGGTTCACGCTCCCCCGAGACACACCCAAGTATACCGGCTTTGTGAAGCCGGAAGACTGGCTAGTTGACTACTCCACGACCGTCAACATAGCGAACGGCAACAAGCGAGTTGCCGTGAAGTATGTTCCACTCATGCTCCAGGGCACGGCCCGGACATGGTTGAACAGTCTGAAGCCCCGCAGCATCAACAGCTGGGTCGACTTCACCGAGGCCTTCATCCGCAATTTCACAAGCACGTACAAGCGACCTCCCAAGCCGCGCCAGCTTTCCTTGTGCGTGCAAGGCCCTGACGAGTCGACACGCGACTACCTCACGCGTTGCGGCGAGCTCCGGAACTCCTGCGAGGGCGTGCACGATGTGCAGGCTATCGAGTACTTCACCTCCGGGTGCCGAGAAGGCACCCTCCTCAAGCACAGGCTACTCTGCGACGAGCCAGAGACCCTCGATGAGTTGCTGATCATAGCAGACAAGTACGCCACAGCCGACTCCTCCATGAAGACGGAAATTCAAGTTAACGCGGCTGGCAAAGTGGCCCCTCAGGCTCCCAGAACCCCAGCTAGAGATGCCAGTCGGCGACAACAACAGAGCGACAATAAGCGCAAGGCCCCACAGCCGACTTCCAGCAGTCGGCAGGTTGCAACAGTCGAAGATAAACAGCCAGAGGGGCCGCCTCCGACCAAGCGATAGAAAGGCGGCAAGTCCAACTGGTTGCCGGCCTTCTCTAATGAGCAGACTCTAGACGGTCCCTGCAAGTTCCACAGCGGCGCGAAGCTGTCAAACCATACCACCCGAAAGTGCCACTGGCTTACAAGAATCGCCAAGGGAGACGGCCTCCTTCCTCCCCGCTTTCTTTGGCCGCCCGCCTCGCCGCTGCCCCGACAGCCGGCTGCTAAACGGTCGGTAGCGATCTGAGATGAGTACCGAAGAGCATGGAGCCTATGTAGTGTTCACGGTATGGCTGATGATCGGCCTTGACGGTGATGTAAAGAAGAAGTAAATGCGGTAGCATCGGATGCCCCGAGTTTATGCATTGGTCGAGAAGCCTATCGGTTGGAGCAGGCAGATCACCCAGAGGTGATGCGAATCCGGGATCCTATGCCCTAGTCACGAGTGCCACCTTGGCCAGCGATAGGCGGGCGCTCGCTTCTCGCGAGTCTTGATGAAGCGGAGGCAATAGCATCAACATCTTGTACAAGGACACCATGGAGAAGCTAGGAATCAAGCAAAGACAATTGCGAGTAGCGGATTTGTGTTCCACGGCATCGTGCACAGCCTTTCCCGCTCACCAATCGGCAAGATCCTAATAGGCGTCCTCTTCGGAGACAAAGATCATTTCCACGAGAATCGATCTGGTTTGAAGTGGTGGACCTCGAAGCCCCTACCATGCGTTACTTGGTCGACCTGCTTTGGCCAAGTTCATGGCGATCCCCCTCGCCTACCTCAAGATGAAGATCTTTGAGTTCAAGGGAATTGACCGTGTAGCCAGCAACTCTGAGAAGTCGTCCACTGTCTGTTGAGCAACCCGGCTGGCGAGTCTCTGGTGATCGCGGTGAAGCGGCTTCTTGATCGGGTTGTGGCAATGGCGGCAAGCAGCCAGAGATGTCGCCCGACCCCAAGGAGTCGGAAGGCGAGGGCTCGTTCAAGCCAGCCAAAGAGACCAAGAAGATACCCTTGGACCGGAGCACCAGAGTCTGTTGTCATAGGTGTGAACCTTGACAGCAAATAGGAAGGCGAGCTCGTCGATTTCCTCCGTGAGAATCGGGACATCTTCGCATGGTCCCCTAAAGACATGCCAGGTGTACCGACGGAATTCGCCGAGCACAAGTTACACGTCCGACCTGATGTGAAGCCCGTCAGGCAGCCTTTGCGCCGACTATCAGAAGAGAAGAGAAGAGTCGTAGGAGAAGAGATAGCCCGGCTCCTAGCCGTCGGCTTCATTATGGAAGTATTTTTTTCCAGAATGGTTGGCAAACCCGGTCCTGGTGTTGAAGAAGAACAAGCAGTGGCGGATGTGTATTGACTACACAAGCCTCAACATAGCATGCCCGAAGGACCTGTTTGCCCTGCCGAGAATTGATCGGTGATAGACTCCACAGCGGATCACGGTGTTGAGCTTCTTGGATGCATACTCGGGGTATCACCAGATCAAGTTGAGCCCGGCAGACAGACTGAAGATCGCCTTCATCACGCCATTCGGAGCCTTCTGCTACCTGACCATGATGTTCGGCTTGAGGAATGCCGGCGCCACCTTTTAGCGTTGCATGCAGAAGTGCCTCCTCAAGCAACTCGGCAGAAACGCCCATGTCTACGTGGATGATGTAGTGGTGAAGGCGGAGGCGTGGGACACGATGGAAGACCTCAAAGAAACCTTTGAAAACTGCGCCGATTCAGATCAAGCTCAACCTGAAAAGTCGTCTTTGGAGTACCGCCGGCCAGCTCCTTGGCTTCTGGTCTCTGAATGCGGCATAGAGTGCAACCTGTGAAGATCAAGGCCATCGAGAGGATGGAGGTACCCAACCATTGTTAGATGTGCAGAGTTCACCGCCGCTTGGCATCCATCACCGATTCATCGATCGGCAATTTGGGAGAAGGCTCTCCTTTGTACCAAGCGATGAAAGACCACCTTTTTGAGTGGAACCACAAAGGCGGATGAAGCATTTCTCGGTGAAGAAGATGTTGACTACTCCCCCTGTCTTTGGCGGCTCGACTCCTAAAGAGCCCATGCTCCTATACATAAATCGCCACCACCGAGTAGTCAACAGATCATTATAGTCGAACAAAAGAGGAAGGCAAAGGCGCTCCTGTCCGAGAGACGGTATATTACAGCGAGTCTTGTCGACCTCCAAGCAGAACTACCCTCACTACCAGAAGATGTGGTACGGCGTGCATTTTGCCGCCAAGAAGCTGAAGCCTTATTTTCAAGAGCATCCAATCATTGTGGTTAGCACAGCCCCGTTGGCCGAGATCATCGGGAGCCGAGACGCTTCTGGCCGTGTAGCCAAATGGGCCATAGAGTTGGCTCCCTACACCATCTACTACCAGCCCCGCACCGCCATCAAGTCGCAAGCACTGGCCGACTTCCTCGTCGACTGGGCCGAGCACTAGTACCTACCGCCAGCGCCCGACTCCACCCATTGGCGGATGCATTTCGACGGCTCCAAAATGCGCACCAGCTTGGGAGCCGGCGTCGTCCTCACCTCCCCTAAAGGTGACAAGCTCAAGTATGCGCTGCAGATCCACTTCGCCGCCTCCAATAACGTCGCCGAATACGAGGCGCTCATTCACGGGCTCCGGCTTGCCAAAGAACTCGGCATTCGCGGATCACGTGCTCTGGCGACTCGATTTGGTGGTCCAGCAGTCATATGGCGGCTGGGGCGTAAAGATGCAAACATGGCGAGCCTCGCTTCTGGTGCAGCAACTCGGCGGATGCCGAGGGTGCGAGTTCCTTCACGTGCCAAGAAATGACAACGACCAAGCAGACGCCTTGGCACGAGTCGGCTCCACCCGCCAAGCGATACCGTTCGGCGTCGCTCTTCAGCGCCTCCTTAAGCCGTCTATCAAGCCTTCACCAGAATCAGACTCCATCTTTGTGCCGGCTCGCCTCGAAGAAGTCGAACCCGACTCAAGAGCCCCAGCAGACGGCCCGAAGAAAATCGCAATCGAAGCCGGCCGGGGACTTGAACCGGCCGGGGACTTCTGACAACCGACAAAGACTTGAGAACCGGCCGGGGACTGCGCGGTCGGCCAGGGGACTGCCCTCGGCGGGGACTTCGTCAATCCAGCAAGCGGCCGTAGACTCCAGCCCGCCGCCTCCCAGCCCAGCCGCCCTTGTCCAAGTCGCAGTGGTGGCGGTTGAAGAAATAGCAGCACCCTCATGGGCGCAGCCCATCCTCAAGTTTCTAGTGAGCAGAGCTGCTAATCGATGAAATCTTGGCTCGGCAAGTGCAACGCTGGCGGCAGCCTACACCATAATCAGCAGAGAGCTGGTCAAAGCGGCGTCACTTTGGTGTCTGCCAGCGCTGCGTGGAGCCAGAGCAAGGCCAAGCAATTCTCAGAGACATCCATCAGAGCGAGTGCGGCCAACATGCGGCTTCAAGAGCACTCATCGCCAAAGCCTTTTGGCATGTTTTCTTCTGGCCAACTGCCCTAGAAGAGGCCAAAGAGTTAGTCCAAAAATGCAAGGGGTGCCAGAAGTTCCGCTCCAAGACGCTCCAGCCAGCTTCCGCGCTGAAGACAATCCCCATCGCCTGGCCCTTTGCAGTTTGGGGCCTGGAGATGGTGGGACCATTCAAGACGGCCCGAGGCGGCATGACTCACTTACTCGTCGCAGTGGACAAGTTCACCAAGTGGATAGAAGCAAAGCCCATCAAGAAGTTGAACGGTCCGACTGTAGTGACTTTCATCGTCGATATCATGGTGCGGTACGGCATACCGCACAGCATCATCACCGACAATGGCACAAATTTTGCCAAAGGCATCTTGGCCCGTTTCTGCGCAACGCAGGGCATCCAACTGGACTTAGCGTCCGTTGCCCATCCGCAGTCAAACGGCCAGGTGGAGCGAGCAAACGGCCTCATCCTGTCCGGCATCAAGCCTCGACTGGTCGAACCACTTGAGTGTTTGGCCGGCTGTTGGCTTGAGGAGCTGCCAGCCATCCTCTGGAGTCTGCGCACGACTCCAAACAAGTCAACCGGCTTCACGCCCTTCTTCCTCGTCTACGGTGCCGAAGCCGTCATCCCGACGGACATAGAGTTCGACTCTCCACGAGTCACCATGTACACCGAAGAGGAAGCAGAAGAAGCACGTCAAGATGGCGTCGACCTCTTTGGAAGAGGGCGGCTGTTGGCACTCAGCCGGTCAAAGCATCTACCCAGAGTCTGTGGCGATACTACAACAGGAAGGTCGGCCGAGATCTTTCCAAGAGGCGACCTTGTGCTCCGGCGATCCGGTGAACAAGCCGCCGGCACAAGTTATCGGCGCCTTAGGAAGGCCCCTTCATCATCGACAAAGTCTTTGAGCGGCGATTCCTCTAATCGGCGCCCGAAGCCCGAAAACGCGCAAGAGGGCGACTCCGGCAAAGAGTCGGAGCGGCCATGGAGCATAAATCTCCTCAGAAGATTTTCTGATTAATGCGGTATGTACCACGCTATCCTTTGTATTAAAGTACGAGACTTTGGGCCCCAAGGCGAGCTCGGGGACCGCCCTTTGTTGTTATCTGTATGATAAAATTATGCCTTCGAGTATGCTACTCTTTGATATGCCGCTTGGCACCGGGTTCGACTAAGTCGGCCCGGGGACTCGCCGTCTTGTGCTATAAAATGCTTCCTGTAGTCGGACAAGTAGTGTGTGGCGCTTAAGCTGTCTCCTGTCAGAAGCCGCAGCTCGCAGAGCGACTGTTGGTGGGCAGCGAGTAAGGAAGAATGAGCGCCCACACGAAAAATGGCTAAGGACTCAAAGGACACGCATAGCACAAGCCGGCTTCTAGCCCCTTTTCGTAGAGTCGACTCCTGAATAGTCGGCTTGCCGCCTTCTATCCAACTTGTTAAAAGACTCTAAAAAAGGCCAAGTACCTGCCTTCCCTAAGGAAGCCAAGCATTTGACCCAGCGGCAGTCCACAGAGCGGTTGTCCGTCTGGCCAAGCGGCGACTGTGGGAAGGCGGCAAAGGAAAAAGCCAAAAAAGAGCAACAAGCAAGGAAAGATAGAAGTTGGATAGATATTTACATAACGTAGGCCTCCGGCCAAGTTCAAAATACACCCCACGGGTGGAATTGTGCGAATTGAAAAGTTCTTGCAAAGACTACTAAGGCAGGAAAAATAAAGGCAAGACGGCAGACTAAGAAGCGGCAGACGAGTTCGGAGGGTCGGTGGAGGCAGCGTGTGTCGAGCCGGAGGCGGCGGCTGGGCGATCTCGGCTTGATCATCTCCGATGGCAGCCGGCCCGGTCGGACGCGCTCGTTCTTTGGAGGCCTTGGTCGAGTGAGGCTGGTCGTCCGCTCCGTCTTCTGGCGCCTCCGTCTCGTCTCCGTCCCCCGCCTCGTCTTCCTCCTCGGTGCTGGAGCCGATCACCTCCGCCGAGTCCTCGTCATAGTCCGGGTTCATCCCGAACCACTCCGGCGGCACCTCTTCGCCGTTCGCGGCCCGCTCAGGAACGAAGACACTGGTGTCGGTGTAGTCGGCAATCGCCACCGCACGCTCGATAAGGGCGCCTTCCACAGCCACCAGCTCCGCCTGGGCCTCTGACCGGAACGCGGCAAGTCGGTCCAGATCCAGCCCTGGATACCAAGCCTTAACGAATTCCAAGGCGTGCGCGCTCCAGCCGGGCGAGAACCTTCCAAGCCTCAAGGCGGCCATTGCGACCTCCGGCCGGTCGGCGATCCGACCGAATCTGCAGAACCGGCATGCACAGCCATGTGGCGGCGATCGCTGAGCACCAGTGCGTTGAAGCCGGCGCAACAGCTGGTGGGCCGGCCGCAGACGAGTCTCGATGCTCAGGAGCTGCTCGTCGACGGTCAGGGGGGCGTTGGCGGCGATCTCCTCAATGGCTCGCGATCAGCCTCAATGGCTCGAGTGACCGCCTACGAGTGGCCAGGGAAGAAGTCTGCCCAAAACAGAAAGAAGCAAAAGAAAGAATCAGGAGTCGGCCCGACTTACAGTCGGCGGCTTGAAGAAAGAAAGCAAAGAAACTCACCGTCGCCAATGTCTTCGATCTCGTGGAAGCCGGAAGTCAGCATCGCCTCCTTGTTAGTCCAGGAGGAGTGCTCGCTCTCGAACTCGGCCAGGAGAGCGGTCTCTTTCTTCTCCGCCTCATCCTGAGCCGACTTAAGCAGCTCTTTCTGCTCCGCCAACTGCGCGGCCAGCAAGTCGCGCTCTATGGCGAGCTTGCTGCACTCCTCCTCCTTGGCGCGTAGGGCGGTGCTGACCTCGCCCAACCGTTCCCGAAGAACGGCATTGGCCTCCGAAGAACCAAAAGGACGCTAAGTCGTCAATAAAGAAGGTCGCCGGAAAGATCCGGCCCGACTGCTCAGCAGTCGGCCCGAATCTCGGGGACTACAGCCCGCGAGCTCTCCGACAAGTCGGTCGTCGCTTCCCTAGCTGCTCAACATTGCAGTTGAAGGCAGTGACGCGGAGGTTGTGATACTCCTGTGATAAAGAATCAAACAAAGGTGAATATTCGGACTCGCTAGATGGAGTTAAGACGCTGCTTTCGGCAGCGGCACAAAACTCGAGGACTACACCCGATGGAGTGCTGTTGGCGCCCACGAGAAGAACGAGAAAAAACAAAGTCAAAGACAGAAAGTGTACCCGGATAGATGCTCGCGACACCAGATGCGCCTTGGTGCAGCCCTGGATGACTTCGCCCTCAGCTCGCAGTTTCGCCTGCACATCCAGGAGCGCCTGGTTCAGCGGACCGTCGCCGCCTCCTCGCTCCCACCCAGTGGGCGCGGCGCTTGTCGCCTCGGCATCAGGATGGGCAGCTGGCGGCGCCCGGCCTCAAAGGCTCGGCGCTGAAATAGCCTTCTCGGCGGCGGCGCTGGTGAGGCGACTTGAAGAGCAACCTCGCCGCCGCCGTCTTGATCGGCGCCATTGGCGAACTGCCGGCTGCTTGCCGTGCACGCTCCCAGACAGCGGTGGAGGCGGCGGTGGCGGCGTGGCCATGCCCGACGCGGAGGCCTCGCCACCGTCCTTATCCACGACAGAGTGCTCTCCGCCGACTTCTCCAGTCTGCCCCGTGAACTCCGGGGGCGGCGGCACGGAGTTCAGCGGGACGACAAGCAACGCCGATTGGCGGCGCGTGGTCTCCTCTGCCCGCTGTCTTGCTGCGGTGGCAGCTTCGGCTTCCTCCAGTTTCTTTTGGGCGGAGGCCGCCGCTTTCTCGGCCTCCACCTTCTCCAGACGGTCAGCCTCCTCCTCGTCGTGCTTCTCCCGTGCGTTGCTCTCCGTCGCCTCCCGGAGGTCGGCGGCGGGGTCAATCCGCCGAGTATTGGCGGATGTCTCGGCCGACCCCATGACAGAGGGGACGGCGACCCTCTCAAGAGAAAGAGGGGCCCTGAAGCAAAAGACGGAATGAAAAAGACTCGGAAAAGATTCATCAAAGAAAACAAGGCAAAGGCGGAAAGCACTTACGTAGAGACTAGCGGCGGCTTCTTCACTTCCTTACGGAAGCGGTTGGCCTTCGCGACACCGCCTCCTCCCGTTTGGTCGCGGCGGCCGCCCCCTTGAACTTCTTCGGCCGACCATCGAGCGAACTCGATGCGGCCCGGCGCTTCTTCGCGCCGACTTGGCCGGCCAAGCCGGCGGAGGAACTCGCGCCTAGATGGCCGGCTATCGGTTGGCGGCGCGGGACGACTTCCCCTTCGGCGTCGTCTTCTGGCCAGTCGGCGAAGGTCGCCGAGGGCCGGAAGCCGCCTTCTGCTCCTCCTCCTCCGCCTTCGGCGTCGGCCTCCATCGCCGCCGCCCCCAAGTCGGGGTCGTTGACGTTGCTCTCCGCTCGATCTGGAGCAAACTCGCGGGGATGTCCCGTGGCGCCGGCTGCAGGCTGGATGAGGGGGTTCTGACTCGAAAAACCAAGAAGATCAGAAGTCGGATTCGGCTACAAAGAAAAACAGAAGAGCAAAATGTACAACTTACCACAGGCGGAGGGTTGGCACGCGAGTACGGCTCCTTGCCAAACTGCAAAGCTTCCGCGAGCTCGCAGTTCGCGATGTGATTCACCATGTTCGCCACCTCCGCGTGGGGCATTTGCCAGGTGCACATCCGACTCGGGTCTCGGCGGTCGCTCATCTGACAAATCAGATGAGGACGGCCTTGGAGAGGGAGGACTCGGCGCGCCACGAAGGCGGCTAGCAAGTCGGCCCCGACCAGGCCTTCCGACTGCGTCAACACTTTCGGTCGCGACGGCGGCGGCACTGCGGAGTCGGCGTCTTGGCGATGGGACCAGGTGGGAAGCCTCCCAGCGGCGCGCTTGACCTCGTGGGGCGGCAGGTTGACCCGATCGCCTTGGTGGCGGCGTTCTTCACATAGAATCGACCGCTGCCACATCTTCACCGACTTGATTAGCGCGATGGAGGGGAATGGGTTGTCGGCGGTCGACCTGCGCATCATGATGAAGGCGCCGCACTGAGCCAGCATGCCAGCGACATGCGTGCCGAGCTTGGATTGAAAGAACTCTCCCCACAGTTCGATGGTGGGGAGAGCGCCAAGAAACCCTCGCCGAGGGTGGCGAAGCTGCCGGCAGCACCACCGTGTTCGGAGTGAGGTGGTGCGGTGGAGTCCGTTGAACTCAAGAAGGAGTGGAGGAAGCCGCGACGCCGCGGCCCGAGCCGCCAATGAGTCTGGCGAAATATGACCCTTCGCCCTCCTCGGCGCCGGCCTTATTTCCCCCGGCGCGGCGGCGGGCTCGCACCGAGTTCGCGCCGGGGCCGCGCGTCTTGCGGAAGTGCTTTCGATGATGTAAATGGATCCACCGTAGAAGCCGTCCCACACGCGGCGGGCGCGCAGCGAGGAGCAGCGGCGGAGGAGGAGCTCATTGCTGCTTGGTGCGGCGAGGCTTGGTGCGGCAAGGGCAAGAAGAAGAAGAAGAAGAAGAGGCAGGTGGGCGGGGAGCAGGGAGGAATGGCGTGCGTGCCGCCGTCCGCTCCCCACCTACTTATCGCCGAAGCTGAGAAGGCGATGGGGCGACATGGGATTAAGCTTCGCGACCCCCCGCCCCCACGATTTACCCACGAAGTTCTGCGCGCGATAACGGCGTGAGAACAACTTCGTCCGCCGCGGCCGCAGCGGATCGTTCGCGTGCGGCGTGATAGTGGCGGGCCCGCTGGCGGCCTATCCGTCAGCGTGGGTAAGCGACTGCCCCCCGCCACGTGGCGCCCGTCGCGGCTGGGCCATCTTAGGCGACCATGAGAAGCGTGTCGAGCCGCCGTCCGGTTCCGCTGCGGCTTTCAAACTCCTTTCGGGGCAAGACGGCCCTCAGTGAATCCGACTCCAGCTAGTCGGTTCGGAGCAAGACGACCCTCAGTGAATCCAACTCCAGCTAGTCGGTTCGGAGCAAGACGACCCTCAGTGAATCCGACTCCATCTAGTCAGTTCGGAGCAAGACGGCCCACTATGGGTCCGATTCCTGCCAGTCGGCTTGAAGGAAGACAGCCAGCAAGGCCTGAATTCCCCCACCAGAAGAATGAAACTGTTGAGGCCCGCGACGTATCACCCTCGGAGCCTCACCAGCTTCGGGGACTACTGTCAGAGTAATGGGCCACGGGTAGGCCAACCCGAGTCCCAGAACCTTTCAAGACATCGGGGCAGGCTGCGCCCCACGAGTCCAGAGGCGACTCCAAGATGAGCTGAGTCCCAGAGGCGACCGCCAGTTAAGCCGAGTCCTAGAGGCGACTCCAAGGAAGCCGAGTCCCAGAGGCGACTCCAAGGAAGCCGACTATGGGGAGTCGGCTCGCAACTCCAACCACCCCGATAATTAAAGTCAGGCATGGCCACAGTGCGCCATACCCACAGAGAACTCCGCCCGACGCGGCACTGTTGCCATGCCAGCCCTGACATCAGCCCTTGGGGTGGGGCCACATACCCTGACGGCCCGTCTGTCGGCCGGAGGCAGCGGGGCCTACCGGTCGTGAGAATCTTGAAAGGCGGCGGGGCGCCATGAATTGGACCCGTTGGGAGTCGGCCCCGAGTCGGCGGCCCCTCCACAGGCCCCCCGCCATTAACGAGACCACGACGGGAATGACAAGTGATCGCCCGTCGGTAGCGGCACTATTGCCATGACCCCATGACCAAGCCAGCGTCATTAGAAGCAAGCTCTGATGTCTGCGGCCAGCAAGACCGCCGCCCATGGCGGACCTTGGTGGCAGCCCTCGAACAGGGCCGGTCGGCGGGACCCACTAGTCGGCGGGCCCGAGTCGGCGGAGAAGGCGGTGGCTGAGAGCAGGACGGTGGGGCCCGCACCCAGCCGATTTTACCATTGTACCCACAGGGGTAGGCTATATAAACCCCCCAGGGCACCCATGCAAAGGGTTTGAACCCATCAAGCATTAGACAAACCATACGGGGGGGAGAAAGCTAGCCTTGCGTTCTCCTACCTCCAGAAATAGCTCTAGGAGCAACCCTGTACTCACTGTGCCTTAGTGACCATGCGGAGACCCCGCAGAGCAGTAGTAGGGGTGTTATCTCCTCGGAGAGCCACAGGTGGGTAAGATCATGGCGTGCATGCCTTCGCCTCATCCCGTTTCCATGCACCGGCGACGTTCTACTCGCCCCCACCATGATAAGCCATCCCTTGGCATATGTCGCACCCAACCCCCGACATCCGGACTCCTTATTTTAAATAAAAAACATTTGAAGCATGTGCTACCTTATATATATGTTTTATGATGTTTTAAACTGATTTCCAAGTAAACATGTAGAAACGTGATGTGAATAGTTTGTGATACTTAGCTGGTGCTTCAACACTCCATAGACTGCTCACCAGGTCGCTTACCCTAGAGGGAGTGTTTGGTAGTGTTTGAGGTTAAAGTGTGTGGGCGCATATGTAATTAGGTGTCTTTGACACCTGCTTTGGAATTGATAAACATTTGGAAGAGCTATCTGCGCCAACTAAACCTACACATGAATCCAGTGAGTGGTTAGAAATTTTTAACCTTATGAACACAAACAAATGTAGCTTGTCAGGAAAATAAAGATTTTTTATTTCCGTCCCACTGGAACCATTTGGTTCTGACGTAAAAAAAGAGTCCGTAGATGAATTTTTTCATGGTTCATGGGATCAACAACATTTGAAGAGCATTTCAGCTATATGATTAGGCTTCTCTTATTCTTCTGTCATAACCCTCATGTTACATGAACGAATATGCTCCGTTAGTTTTTCCTAGGTTCATTTAAACTTACCACAATAGTAATACTACTTGCTTATTGTACTAATAACTTCTACATGAGGAGCTTGCAAGTATGGTACAGTTTTACGGGCTAGAACTTTGGTTCATGGAGAAAAGTTGCATGATTAGCCGAGGTATGTTTGATTCAATCCTTTTATCCACCCCCCCCTCTTCTACTGTGAGTGCTATTAACACGAGCTGTGTATGTAGGATTGTATATTTTCGCTCAATTATTCGCATAGCTAAATATGTTGCTGCAAACTACAAGGAACATGATCTTTTTTGCCACATTAGGTCAATTTTGAAACCATGAAGATCAATAAACTTCCCTAAATCCCCCTTTTGGGCCTTGCCTTCTTTTATATATCTATTTCTTTAGTCGACACATCCTTTTGAGCTTGTCACATTTGGATATTTCTCGCAAATGATGATATGGTTACAATTTATGTAGAAAACTACGGCTTTCAACATAGTGTTTTTGGCGTAAGAGGACACTCAGGGTTGCCACATGATATTGTAGCATGTTCATCTAACAGACACTCTTTCATTTCTTTATAGTGCCATGCGGTTCATTCTCCTTTGGTGATGGAACTCATGGTCATACATGTGCCTTTGGCAACCACTGGAAGAACATGCCACGATCAGTCTCTCAAATTTCAGTTATCATAATTAACTTCAATGCTAATGGGTGTTGTTTTTAGGTGGTGTACAAATTTCGCAATGACCTATGTTGTAGATCTCAAGTTTGGCATGTAGATTTAAGACTTTAATCCTACAGCTTGTGGTGTTTTCTTAGATAAGATCGGTCCAAGTTGTTTGGTTCAAAAATGGAACTGGGTATATAATGCAGTGGATATTCTTTAATGTTTTTGATATAGCTATTTCTGATTTGATAGATTTGTCATCATTCCACCTCAGAAGAAAGCATGAGGACATTGTTTATTTGTTGATGATCCTCCCTGCCTCAAATACCTAATACATGGCGCTCACACTTTCCAAAAATGTAGTTTGGCCAATTAAGCGTGAGTTATATTTCACAGAAATATATCACTGGATTAGTATTTGAACAAAGTTTCCCATGGTATAGCAACAAATTAGTGAGTTAAATCACGCAAATTAGGGAATAGACGTAGTACTTCTATATAACAACAGATTCATGATGTGTACTGTGCACGGCAAGAAATAGCAATTGATTTATTCTATAGGTAACGAGAATTGCTAAAAATTGGTGCTACTTAAGCCTTGCATTCCATGTCTAAATTGTTCCCTCTCGATGCAGAAAACCATAAGGTGAGTTTGATAATGATAGTTCTTTTCATGTTTAGGGCTTATTGTTGTGAGTCCTTATTGGTGTACACGACCATACGTGTTGGTATTGTGCTGTTCAGAAAATATATGGCATTCATGCTCTGTGTAGTGAATCAATTCATGGTTAACAAGAAAATCAATCTAAGCACCAACACAAATGCAATAGTAACTGGATAAATTATTAAAATGATGGATGGTTTCTGATAAGGAGGAGGGGGATTGTGTTGCTGCTAAAATGTCCCTCTTTACTTTGTTAAAATACTTCAAGCTATTATTGTATCCATTCTCACCATAACCATACACTAAATTAGTGCATGTAGGGAATTGGATTGAAATGTCGGCTGCACAAAGCATAAAAGAGGACCGAGGGCTTATAAGGTCCTAAAGGAACATGTCACATGCCATAGATGTTGAACCATTGAATATTTGTGCCCCCGTTGCAACGCACTATATGTCGCCATTGCTTCAAGAGTTAATAACGGACATGGTGGCGTATCAGTCGCATTCCTAACAATGCAAATCATTGTTTTTGTTTCATGGTAATGCACGACATTCAATTGTATGTTACAACATGGCAATGGCTCGGGAGACATCAGATCTGCCTTCTTGGCTCAGGGGGCGTCACGTGCGGTGCACGCCTCCTCCCCTTGATGGCGGTAGTGGATTAGGGTGGAGAGCAGGGCGAATGGCGTGAGACTCCTTGGTAGCGGTTTGTGGGCAAGTATGGTGTGATGAAGAGAGGGCGCCATGGCTAAGGTGAGGTGGTTGTCATCTAGTTTTAAAGGAGAGGTCTCCAACGAGAAATGTCCCGCTATGGCGAAAACTATTGAAGCGTAATCGAGAGAGACACAGATGATTCAAGTGTTGTTCTTTATTGATGAGGAACACATATTTATACAAGGCAAAAAGACAGGATTTAGAGACGCGTATGTTTAGGAGAGATGCGAGGAACCACTGCGTCAGTTGCCAAAATAGCAACCGCACGTGGGGGACTAATAGCAGGGATTAATCTTTAATCAAGTAAATTGATTAAATCCTAACACTCCCCCTAATCACTGCTTGTCCTTGCGTATATCCATCATCTTTTTAATGTCTCCTCCAAAAACCCCGTGGGAAAAAAATATGAGGAGTATAGTGTTTGATATGTTGCCAAAACTCCTTCAAACCGAGTGGGGAAAATAAGGAGAAAATGCTGCAACATATAATGGTTATTGTCTGTTTTAACTCAATATGAGGAAAACCCATAGAATTAAAAGGACAATAAATATGTCATATATACTTTCCTAAAAAACCCGGCGGGGAAAACTGAAAGTATGCCATATGATCTCATGTTGATATTACCTCATTAAAAACCTTTATGAGAACATGTATAGTAAACTCATGAAGGGAAAAAGAGTATAATATGATGCGTTGAACAGGAACAATTCAGGAAGATACTCCCCCTGATTCTTGCAAATTTGGAAGCCGTCACAAACCAATTCCAAGGACATATATCTGGAATGTAGAAGTTGGCAGGGACTTCGTGAACAAATCAGTCATATGGTTTGACTTGCAAGATATGCCATATAGCGATATTGCTTATTAAATAACCTGTTTGCATCTGGTCCACACAAGAAACATTATCGTTGAGATAATGGTTGGTGGATGTAGCCATGAGGTCTGTTTCGAAGAATCTCCATGAGAGGGCTACCACACCTAGTAGGAACACTAAGCTTGTCTACAATCCGACATAGTGGGGATCTGATCAATTTATCCAATGATATCGGTGTTCACATTCGTGTGAAACTGAAAAACCAGGACAAGATGTTTGATGCCTTGGAGATATCAAAAGATATTCTGGAGTATCAACCAATTTTGTTTGGTGGATCCAATGGCATTATGAAATGTTGAGTCCCAATATCTCATTTCCATCATCTCTTGGTCTAAATAGACCTTTCTCTATGGATGGATAAGATTTGTCCATAATGAATTTCTCCAATATATTTTGGATATAGACAACATAGTATACCATAATGTATGAATGAAGGTGCTCAAGTTGTAGTAACGAGCAGTATTTTGGTTTATCCAAATCCTTCATTTTAGACTCCATCATTTAGATGATTACATGTGTCATCATTGCAGACACACAACACATGGATAATCATCATTGTAGGAGTAATCCTTTTGAATAAGGAACTCACTACATCGGTTGTACCAAATGTACCGTCAAAATAATTAGTCATATGGTGACTTATTGATTTTACACAATGTATGTTGCGTTTTGTATTTCTATTCAAAATTGAGATTCCATCAGGAATCAATCATATATATCTGAATCTAGTGATCCACCTGGATATGTAATCACTACATCTATCAACTGCAGAGATAGATGATTTTGTACTGCCAAAGATATAAGTTATCGGAAAGAGATTCCACCTCTGGAGAATAGTTGGGTATCTGCGTGAACCCTTGTGCTACAATACTTGCTCTTTGTTTCACCACCTTGTTGTTCTCAATTATGTTTCCAGGAGAAAACTGGTGTAGGTATTGCTTATGAATACCTTCCCATTATTGAGCAAGATCATTTCTACCTAGATTATACCTTTTGCTTGAGTTCAGTTCGAGTGTTGTTCACACTTTGCCATGGCCATGGTCTTTGGATCTGAATCACTTGAAAGGTTTTTTCAATCTAGTTGAGAAATGTATGTCGACAATTGTAGACTTCCGGTTATATGTGTCTCCAGAATCTATATATCAATATATAGTTGATGGAAATATCGTTACCCGTGGTGACTGCTCGCTATTTCCAAATGCGATTGAGTCGGGTATTTTGATGTCCCGGTCATTTTGTGCACTATGACCTGGGTTGGTGGAGGTTTCCTGTCCACTGGGTGTATACTACCCATTAGGTGTCTGTCAACATGAAGTTGACTTGCATTTACGGATTCATAGACCTTGATATCCTTGCTTGCGAGAAGCTGAATCCTGATGTATTTCTGCCATACATCTCCGCCCTGTTGCATTGAATGGGGAGTGGAGTGGATTTTGCTGGTACCTCCACTCTCTTAGGCGTACTTTTGCAGGATTGTAGGATTGTGTGACACCTTTATACTCAGTAAATGAATCTGGCAGGTTATTTGCAATGTGATGCAAATCTTATGAACGCATGGTTCAGATCTTTGAGTACATGGATTTGAGGCAGAAATGTGTTCAACCTTCCACTAATTTCCTGGCATTCTTTATGGTACTTGAAATCTCCCTCTAATGCCTGGAAATGTTCCTAATTGAATCAACATACTGGCCTTGATAACTCCCCATGTGAGGGGCTTCAGGTATTGATGGTAATACAGTTATTACTCACATAGATCCCAACTATATGTTGAGGGGCCAAAGATGTATGCCGGGTGGTGATATCGGTATGCAACCGAATTACGGCAGATAGGAAATACTTGGTAGATATCCACATATCAAAGATAGAGGGGAATAATATTATGTAGTTCTGTCATGAGTGTGTAAAGCGGCATGACTCCAACGTAAAGTTGGTAATTTGCAATTCCAAAGGAAAGATAATGCAATGAGCTTAACTCTTTAGATAGGATTCTACCAAACCATTTTGAATCCATTAGGACAAATTGCTAAACTTGAATCCAAAGGCCATAGAGAAGGCACTCAAGGAGAATTCTGCAATGTTATCCATTCGATTTTCTTGAAATCAATGTCAGGATAATGAGCCAATGGTTTCGTGTGAATAAAGCACACACTTAAGACCATCATGCAGATATGTCTTTTAGAACCATGGAGTACCTGAATAGTCTAGTCAATGGATGGGAAGAGCAACTTACCTCAACATGATGCATTCAAGGAGTCTGAGTGGTTCAGCGTAGACTTTAGGGGTGTGCGAGCCTTAAAATTAGCTTCCCTGTGTCACTTGTAGTGCACATAAAATCCAAATGTTATTAGATTTAGCATCATAATAATCATAAACTATTAAAAATTGCTGATAGTTTCGGTTTCAACCCAATGTCTCGATGACCAAGGCGCGTATGCCAAGTTTGTCATGTACAAGACACTCTGGAAAACTATCTTGTACGCAACATGTGCTACGGGTTGAGTCGTATGTGTAGTACAATCCAAATGATACACAGAGAATGTGCTTGCCATATCTGTTGCATATGGTAAAGAGAAGATATTCCTCTTTGTTGTCATCATAAGTTTCTCTATGGAAACTATTTTGACAGATACCTCCATAGTTTAGTAGGGTACGAGTTAAACCTGGGAAGCAATAAAGCATCTCGATATTACTCGAGTACCCACAGGGATAGTAAATATGACTAGAGTTGAGCCAACAAATACCTCATCGCGTCAAGCGATTTTAAAATATCTCCTTTCTATCAATGGGAGTGGAAACATTTCACTTCCCTGAGTATAGAGTTCGTGGTGCAGATGTCCACATGGCACAAATCAGCTTTCATCAGATTGACCCCCGTAAAAATCTATATATAGACATGTACATTCTCAAGAAAAATCATTGTCAGATATATAGAATACATACAAATGAATTTGTACCAAAGTGCTGATACAATATATTGTGATATACAATATATGATGACAACAATATTTATATTGTGATTACCACAACATAAATGGACACCACTCAGGAGACAAAGGGACTATTCATAGTCTCCAAACATATCGGTTGAGGCATATTCAACCTTCACGTTCTCCGTGCCCATAGGGTCCTGTCACCACTCGTGATGGCGGGTTAAAGGGTGAAATAAGATTCAAACCTTTGCCCTTGAGTTTCATTGTATCCCAGGAATTGTTGTACGGAATAACCAGATGCTGAGATCTGAATTTAATGCCTTCTGATGTATAGGACAACTTTTTTCTGTTAGCGCTGTGATCCTGACCAGAGGTGAATCCAGGATTACATGCATTGTCCCACGAGAAACAAGAGCGATCATGATGTCCATGTCCCAGATAGGGTAGTGGTGGCCATTGAGGGTGAATTCCTTCAATTTTATAGCCATATGTTACCTCTATGGGTAAACCAGAGATAATTAATTTACAACCAGTAAATTAAAGACCATAATGGATGATGTTGTAATGAACTTATCAAAATCAATGGGTTTTTCAAGAAGTTATCTTGAAACCATTAGTGTGAATCTCAAATTGCTAAATATGACACCTTGAAGATAATCTCTAAAATGGAGATCTCGTGACACTAGGGAGTATAATCTGATAAAATCAGTAGATACTCACTCGTAATGCCTTATGTCATGACTTAGTAAAATGTGTGGGAGAGCACTTTGTAAAGCAATCGTAATGTCGAAACGACAAAATGTAGCCTTTACCAGTAGTCATCGATAATCTGCATAGGCAGTAGATCCATATGACTACCTTGTGATCCCAAGCATCAATTTAAAGAAACCACTTTGAATTTTGCATATGTATTTGCAAGAAATTGAAATTTTCAATTGCAAATAGATGTATTAATCTCGACATGTGTTTAACATGGAAATAAATACATCATAGACAATATTCGAAATACCTAGTACTCAACGGAGAAGCAATACTACATAGATACCGAATTTATCTTTGCAAGAGATTAAAAAAAATCTCAATTGCAAATGGATGTAATTAATCTCGACACATGATAAAAGTGGAAATGTATTACATCAGCTTAAGATCTGGAATACATCTCGGTACTTAACATATATACACTACTATTGTAATGAATAGTAATGATGTGGCAAACTTGATGCTCTAGTGAAAAACTTGAATTGTATAGACCTCAAATTAAATGAGATGATCTTGTATCAAGTTGCAAGATAAATCAGCAGAGTGAGTTAATAATTTGCGAGAGAAAATTGATCTCAATCGCAATGAGATTGTTTTGCGAGAAAATAATAATTCTCAATCGCAAATCTATATTGTTGTGTGAGAAAACGTAATCTCAATCACAGAACAATGTCATTGTACCGGTGAAGAGCATGTTATAGGTCAAGCAAATAACAGCCACATATTTCTGGAATTCCAAAACTCTACAGAAAATTGGCTAACAGAAGATCTATACATGTCCTAAACGTCACGAATGCTAATGAATAGCAAATGATGTACTAAGACACAAGTTTTGGCCTATTCTGAATATAGGTAAAGCCGCTAGGGCTATATTGCAAAACTCGCGAAGAGATAAGGCTTCCTTATCTTTTTCTCCTGTCTGAACATGTGGTGCTAGTGAGCGAGTACATCAGAGATTGCCACCAGGACGCAGCCTGCGCAGGAGCTTCTCCATCCCGCGCATAGGTCATGGGCTACTGTCGCCGCATAGGGAGGCGGCTGCACCATGCACTAGCGGAGGGAGAAGCCCCGCATTTCTAGTTGGTCCAGGGCCGCACCACCACATGGCGGGAGATAGTGGCCGAGGGCATCGCCTCACCGTTGTCATGGTCTGCGACTTCGTCGAGGTTGCCGCCTGCGCATGCAGGCTGCAGTCCTCAGGCGCTCTGCTCTTGGAACCGCCTCTGCACCGGAGGATGTCGACATGCCACGCATCGGAAGTCGAGGCCGAGCCAAGCGGCAAGGGGGCGCCAACGCACCACGTGCTGTCGAGCGCTGGGCGATTGACGGCCACTTTCGGGAGCGTCATCGCACCACATGAAGGGGCCGCTGTTATCCTGTGTGTCTCCGTGTGATGGTGGCAGAGAGTCAGTGTCGTGGAATAGTCACGTCAGATGTCCTCGTGAAAGGACTTAGTTGTGGAGCCATCGCAACTAGGAAGCTTGAAGGGGTTAAATAGGGACAAGGGACACGAGAGAGTTTATACTAGTTCGGCCCCTTACGGTGAAGGTGAGGCCTACATCTAGTTGGGTTGGTATTGATGTTTCGATGACCAGGGAGCGAGATACGCTATGCCCGGCTCTCGATGAGTTGTTTCTTGCCCTAAGCGCCGCAGCAGTCGCCCCTTATATACACGGGTTGACACCTGCGGCTTACAGAGTCCCGGCCAGTTTATAAACAGAGTCCGGCTTGGTGACCAGTTAAATATACCTTACATTACAAGTCATGCCATTACGGCGGTTTACTACAATGGGATTAAGCCGCCCGTGGGCCTTAAGCTCTTTATTGAACCGCCATCTTCATGCTTGGTCTTGGGCTTCCTCTGATGAAGACTCTTTGCGTAACCCGGCCCCTCCAGGGCGGCTTACACAAATAGTTGTATCCCCAACATTAGGCCCCAGATTGATTTGAACCTGTTCATGTTAATCTTTAAAATACCTTAACATATACTTAATCTTCTGTCTGCGCAAAGGTGTGTTAACCCACCATGACATCATCTCTTGGATCCGGGTTAAGCTGCTGTGACGTCACCATATCCTTCAACGGATCTCTGCCTTTATTGATTGTTCCGAAAATCGAGGCGTCGGGGCCGCTGGATAATAATTCTTATCTCCTCGTTTCCCGTGCCATCACAGTTATTCTCTCCTTATAAATAGGCGTGACCTAGGTCTCCCATTCTCCTTGTTCCAGTCGTCTTCTTCCTTTTGCCTCCTCTCTGCTACTCGAGCTCCACCGCCGCCGCCATAGATCTTCCTGTCTTCACCAACTCAGGCCGCTGCATCAACCTGATTGGACCAGAAAGAACGCGACATCCTTCCGCAGCAATCTTGCATCGGTGAGTCTCCCCTTTCCTGCTCCTTAGATCTACATCAAGGTCTTCGAGTTCTACGAGTTCCTCGAGTTCTTCGCTGTTCGGTAGCTTTTTTTCGTAGATTTCTTTATCCTCTCACTTCTTGACCTTGAAGATGATAAAAACTGATGCGGTAGATGTTTTGCACCTACTTTGAAATGCGAATGAACCCCTTTCTGTCACATAGAAGCCCCATTCAAGCCCTTGAACTTTATCCGCTCCAGTCTTAGGTCTAGAAATTTTTCTTTCCAGAACAGTTGTTTGATCCAAGATAACAGTGGTAGATGGTAAAACCTGTTTGCATCACCCGGAAAATTTCTTCTGTTGAATGCCCATAAACACAACTATCCATGTAGCCGGTTTAAATAAGTGATACTGCGTTGTAAGCCTTGCTAGCTTTCTTCCCATGACCTTAAGAAATTTTGAACTGCTCTTGATACTTGTAGCAGCTTAAATATCGTTTGCACAGTTACCCTTATATCATTAGGCCCCTTGCTTAAGCCTCTGCTTTAAATAATCTTGAATATTTCTCCCGGGTTAAATTTGAACCGGAACCTTTTACTTTGTCGTAGGCCACTGTCATTATGGATCCTAAGGCGGCCAAGCCCCCTGTGACTTGCAACTGGGTTCCATCCACAGTCACTAAAAGCAAGCTTGCCGAGTTTGTAGCGTCTAGCCATCTGCCAAAAAAGGAGATCATGTCCTATCATGCCCCTCACCCGTCTGAAGAGAGACCTCAACCCAAAGACGGAGAGGTAGTAGTTTTCACAGACCACATGAACCGGGGATGTGCCCCTCCCGGCTCAAAATTCTTCAGCGAAGTTCTGAATTTCTTTGACTTGAGGCCTCAAGACATTGGACCCAATTCCGTGTCCAATCTGTGTAACTTCCAAGTTTTCTGCGAGGTATATTTAGGAGAGGCACCAAGTCTGCTGCTGTTCAGGGAGCTTTTTTACTTAAACCGGCAGAGCAGCGCCAATGAGCCAGATCTTGAACTTGGCGGCATCTCAATCCAGCGGCGGAGAGACTGCCTTTTTCCTTATGCTGAGCTGCCGAGTCATCCCAAAGACTGGAACCGGACGTGGTTCTACTGCCAAGACACCTCTCCGGCTAACGAGAAGCCTCTGCCCGGCTTTCGCGCCCTGCGCCTTGAATCCAAACATCCTCTGCCGGACAAGTTAACTCATGTTGAGCGCCTGCCTCTTAACCCTACCATCAGAAAGATCAAGGCTCTCTTAGGCAACGAGTTAACTGGCATTGATTTGGTCCGGGTCTGGGTCACCTGGCGGATATTACCATTTAGCCGCCGCTCCGGCTTAATGTGTACTTACACAGGCGAAAGGACGACTCAATGCGTCATAATCCAGAGGACCTTCCAGACGATGTGGTAGATGCTACAGTCCAATCACTATTGAAGGAAGGCACTGTAACCAATAATACTTTCATTTTGCTTCCCTTCTGCAAGAAGAATCTGGCTCTTGCAGTAAGTTACTAATCTTTACAAATACTCTTTTAGTGTGTTACCTTCTGGTACTTATGATTCCTTGTCTTTTTCCACAGGCCGATGACAACTTCTGGAAGGTCAAGTATGACCATGAGGCTGCAAAACTGGCCCGGGTGACCAAGAAGGCCGAAAGGAAAGCTGCCAGGACGGGTACCTCTAAAAAGAAGAACCCCAGCGCCTCTGATATGATGAGATTGGATGACTCTTCTTCAGATGAGGAAGAGGTAATCTTTTTAATTTTCTTTAATTCCTTCACCGTTACCTTACTGACATTTGGATCCTTTCAGGAGGATACTGGGAACAGCCAAGCAGCTGGCGAAGAGGTAACTATAATTTCCTCCGACTCAGAGCCTTTGCCAATACAAAGAATCCAAAGGGTGACCCAGAAAGTAAGGTTTTCACACCCTCTCGCTTACCAAGATCCTCAATTTCTTTTGAAGCAACAACAACTTGAGAACCGGAGGCAGACTCGGGCCAACCAAGACGCAGAGCTTTCCTTCGGCTTACCCGATGTAACCAGGAAGCGTCGGACCAAGGTTATCTCTGACTTACATTTTGTTTTACCATTGATGGGTTCGATTCGCCAACCTCTCAATTCATCTGACTCCAACTATCAGGATACCTCCCCTTCTTTGGATGAGTCGATGCAATCGAATATGCCGGCTTTCAAAACGGCTCCCGGGTAATATAACCTTTTTTTGGAGTTTACCCATACTTATGCTTTGATACTTACCCTTCCACTTTGATTGACAGCGGGCAAGTAAAGCCCAGCAAGAAGGCAAAGAAAAATAAGCCGTCCCAAGACCCGGTAGTTACTGAACCGGTGCTTGACTCATCCTTTCCAGACAGCTCCGCTCATCAGCCACCGCCTGAACCGGCTCTTGACATTCCAGAGCCAACTTCTGGCCCGCCTGCGGAAGACGTGATTCATCACTCAGATGACCCGGAAGTTCCTAGCCTGGCCAAGACGGTTGATCCGGAAGTTGAAATTGTGAAGAGCCAGTATGTTGAACCGGGCCGGCCCACTGCTTGCCCAATGCACCGCCAAGGAAGAGTTTGCTCAGAGCCGGAGGTCCAAACAAGACATCACTGATTACTCTCATCTAAGCATTGGCGATATAGTTTCTGGCTATCTGAACCAAGTACACAGTAGCCGTGACCTAGAAATTGACATGGAGAAGCAAATACAGCATAAATCTGAGGTAAAATTTAAGCTTTCACTCTAAATCTTACTTACTGTACCAGCCCCCAAGTCTATTGCTATATGAATATCTTTGTAGACTTAGTAATCTGCTAGCCATTAGTTTTGTCCGGTTTAAATTGAATATGTTTAACCCGTAGATGACATGAAACGTTAAATTTGGGTCACATTAGCCCCCAAGTGTCAAGTATCTTTACTTGTAAAGTGCTTGAGACTTAATATGTGTAACTTGGTAAAACAGACTCAAAAATTTCCGTAAACATACATTAGCCCCCAAGTGCCAAGTATCTTTACTTGTAAAGTGCTTGGGACTTAAATATTATCTTACCAAGATTCTTACCATAACTTTGATGTCAATGCAGCCACCGCAAGTCAATTTGAGGCGGAGATTGCGACTTGAAGAGCGATTGAAAACCCAAGAGCTCGAAGCTCGTAAAGCCAATTCAAGTTTGAATTCAGTATCTCTAAACAAGAGAAGTCAAGAAGAATTTTGAATCGAAAAAAAGCTTGGGTTGATGAGAGGGCTTCATTGGTGACCCGGCTGAAGCAGGAGGCATCTCTTGCGAGGCAACAAATGAGCTATCCGACTTAAGCGGCACATATCCCAAATGGTCTCGGCTATCTTTGGTAAGCCGCTCATAAACATCGTAATCCTTCAAGAGTTATTGTAATAGTTGCCTCCGGCTTACTGTTATACCTGTGAATATGCAGGCCCCAGGAGTACCAATCTGAAGGAAAACATGCTTGTCAAGCTTAAGGCAGTGTACACTTTGTGGGACAGTCAGTACTCGGGTCACAAGACATCGTTGACCGCTGTGGCGTTATCAAATACCTCTCCCCGGCTCCTTCAAGATGTATTGAGACATCTGTCGGTGCTACCTCAACGCATTCAAGACTTAAGGCGGGCATCTGCAAGAGCCGGAGCTGTGGCTGCGCTGAGTCGGGCAAAAGCATGGGTGCCGGAGCTTGACCTTGCTGACCTCTCTCTCGGGTATCCCAGTCTTAAGGAAGACGACACTGCTTTTGGTGAACAGGACTTCACTGCTTGTGTCAAAGTCGTACGCCCTCCGGCGACTCTCATTGGGGAAGATACTGATCTTACCAAGTATTCGCCGGGTTATGACAGAGAGAACCGGAGAATCCCAAATGTCCCTTATGACCAAGTCAGCCTGCTCCCTCCAACGCGTAAGCATACCTTTGCCCCTGAAGTGGACCTGGCGAATTAAATAGATGATGAAGCTGAATTTGAAGCTTTGAGCGGCATTGACTGGGCCTCGTCCACCTTCCAGGACACAACAACCGAAGGAGAGGCGGGGAAGGATAACCCGGAGTCATCCAGCCAGCCGGAGGAATGAGCCGCCAGCAGGTTATAACTAGGCGAAAAACAATGCTTTACTTATTCAGACTCGGGGAGTCTTGTAATAGGATAGAAAAACTCCTTAACGCCTGTCACGCCTTATGGTACTTATTACTTTTGTTAAGCCGCCAGTACCAAATTCATCTTGCTTATGTTACTCAAGTGTTTCCTTGATCCTTCACCTTGCTCCGTTTTAGCCTGCACATAAAACAGGCAAGGCTTTCCTGGACAATTCACTGCACTAGCGGGTTATAGAATATTGATAACCCGGACATGATCAAAAATCATATGTATAAGCTGGTTCATGATTAGTTAAAACATAATCATAACAGCATACCTGCAACCCTTTTTTATAACCTCTCCGGCTCATATAAGTTTTACCTGGCACTTGTTAGAACCTGAAGTAACTAATATAAAGCCGGAAAGATCAGGAACCATCTCCTCAAGAAGGTTTCAATGATAGTGAAAATACTCATAAATGTTTACAGGCTCCTGATTCGAATACGATCAGAGAACCGTTCCAAAGGGGTTAAGCTAAGATTTGGATACGATCATATAGCCCACAGTGGCTTTGGCGATGCCGATCAAGTGGGTATCGACAGCTATGTTCTCTTTGGTTCGAATACGACCTATGTTTGAACAGGAAGCCCCCAAGTGAACATAAGAGTTGTTTAATGACGCTGATTCGAATACAATCCACGTCAGACCCAAAGGGGTTAAGCTATGATTCAAATTTGATCAGGAAGCCCCCAAGTGGGCTTGGCAATATGCCCATCAAGTGGGTATCGACAGCTATGTTCTCTTTGGTTCAAATCGACCTATGTTTGAGCAGAAGCCCCTAGTGACCAAGGCTAGATTCAGATATGATCATAAGCCGGACCAAAGGAAAACGGATTCAGATATGGTCCGTCCCGGTTGGCGATGTCCATCACGATAAAGAAAACATGAAACATTCTTTATGGGAAAAAAGGACAGAGGTCCTGCTTTATTGCTTTCTATAATATGTACATTATAGAAAGTATCTTAAAGAAGAAACTTAAGTATAATAAGGCCGAAGATGAGCTATATTCCATGGCCGGCGGGTCTCCTCCTCCGATTCAAAGGAGTCCTTGCGCTCTCGAATATCGATGAGATAATATGACCCGTTGTGCAGATTCTTGCTGACCACAAAGGGTCCTTCCCAAGGCGGGGATAGCTTGTGCATATCAGACTGATCCTGGATGAGCCGGAGCACCAAGTCACCTTCTTGAAATGTTCTGCTCTTAACCTGGCGGCTGTGATTGCGGCGCAGGTCTTGCTGGTAAATCGCCGAGCGGGCTATTGCCAAGTCTCTCTCTTCGTCCAACAAGTCAAGTGCATCTTGACGAGCCTATTCGTTATCCGCCTCAACGTAAGCCGCCACTCGGGGCGAGTCGTGCCGGATGTCACTTGGCAGGACCGCCTCTGCTCCATAAACCATGAAGAAAGGTGTGTATCCCGTGGATCTGTTAGGTGTAGTGTTGATGCTCCATAACACGGAGGGTAACTCCTCCACCCAACAACCCGGAGTCCGTTGTAATGGGACCATGAGCCGGGGTTTGATGCCTTTCAGGATCTCTTGATTAGCTCTCTCTGCTTGACCATTGGATTGAGGATGAGCAGCGGCGAAACATCAAGCGGATATGTTCTCTTTAATGAGAACTCTTCCATGGCACCCTTGGAGAGATTAGTGCCATTATCGGTTATAATGCTATGTGGAAAGCCAAAATGAAAGGTTACCTTTTTCATGAGGCCGAACCGCCGTGGCTGCATCACACTTCTTGACCGGCTCGCCTCAACCCACTTAGTAAACTTGTCCCTTGCCACGGTAGATGTGTCTTTTTGTCCTTAGACCTTTTGAAAGGTCCAACCACGTCAAGCCCCCAAAGCGCAAGCGGCGGTGATTGGGATCATCCTTAACTCTTGAGCGGCACATGAGCTCGTCGTGAGAATTTTGACACCGTCACATTTCTTGACCAGATCTTCCGCATCGGCGTGGCCGTCAACCAATAGAAACCATGACGAAAAGCCTTGGCCACGAGGATTTTGACCCGGCATGATGGCCACAATCTCCTTCATGGATCTCACGGAGTATTTCTTGGCCTACATGGGTGATACAGCGTTGAAAGCGCTCCGTGGCGCTAAGGTGATGTAACTTCGCCGTTAACAATCGTCATGGATTTGGGCGCTGACGATTTGTCTCGCTAACGTCTCATCCTCCGGCAACTCACCCGGGTCATATAAGCCGTCGGCACCGTCAATCCGGGATAACATGAAGAGCCGCCACCGGTTGTGCCTCGGTGCGTATCGCCAAGTCTTCCTCGGTAGGTAACTTGACAGAAGGGTTGTGTAACACATCAAGAAAGGTGTTGGGTGGCACCAGCTTACATTGGGATCCCAACCGGCTTAAAGCATCAGCCACCTCGTTCTTCCTTCGATCAGTGTGCTCCACTTGATAACCCGTGAAGTGACCAGCCACAACATCTACTGCACGATGATAAGCCGCCATGAGGTGGTCTTTGGAATCCCACTTGCTTGAGACTTGTTGAGCCACCAAATCTGAGTCGCCCAAGCATCGTACCCGGCTTAAGTTCATCTCCTTAGCCACCCGGAGACCATGAAGTAATGCCTCATATTCAGCTGCATTGTTAGTACATGGAAACATAAGCCGGAGTACATAACGAAATTTGTCACCTCGAGGGGAAGTTAACACCACTCCAGCCCCCGAGCCTTCTAGCTGCCTAGACCCGTCAAAGTGAATAGTCCAGTATGTGTTATCCGGCTTCTCCTCAGGGGCTTGCAACTCTGTCCAATCATTGATGAAGTCCACCAAGGCCTGAGCCTTAATAGTCGTCCGGGGCATGTATTTCAAGCCATGAGGCCCAAGCTCAAAAGCCCACTTGGCGACTCGTCATGTGGCCTTCCTGTTCTGAATAATGTCTCCCAAAGGGGCAGAACTTACCACAGTTATAGGGTGGCTTTGAAAATACTGCTTCAACTTCCGGTTTGCCATGAACACCCCATAAACAAGCTTTTGCCAGTGTGGGTACCTTTGCTTGGATTCAATGAGCACCTCACTGATGTAGTAAACCGGCCGTTGAACCGGATGCTCCTTGCCGGCTTCCTTACGCTCCACCATGATAGCAATGCTGACGGCTCGCGAATTGGCAGCCACATACAATAGCAAAGGCTCTTTGTCAATTGGAGCCGCGAGAACCGGCGGCTCAGACAATTGTCTCTTTAAGTCCTCAAAAGCAGCATCAGCGGCCTCACTCCACACAAAAGTATTAGTTTTCTTCATCATCTGATACAATGGGAGGGCTTTCTCACAGAGCTGACTTATGAATCGACTTAAGGCGGCGACGCGACCCGCCAGTCGCTAAACATCATTGATGCACGCCGGTTTAGCCAGAGAGGTAATCGCCTTAATCTTCTCCGGGTTAGCTTCGATGCCTCTGTTGGACACCAAAAAACCCAAAAGCTTGCCTGCAGGAACACCAAACACACATTTGACCGGGTTAAGCATCATCTTGTAGACCCGGAGATTATCAAAGGTCTCCTTTAAGTCGAATATCAAGGTTTCCTTTTCTCTGGACTTCACCACAATGTCATCCACATAAGCATGGACATTACGTCCAATTTGGGCGTGCAAACAGTTCTGCACACACCGCTGATAAGTCGCCTAGGCACTCTTGAGCCCAAATGGCATAGATACATAGCAGAAGGCTCCAAACGGAGTGATGAAAGCCGTCTTCTCCTGGTCCTTAACTGCCATCTTAATCTAATGATAACCGGAGTAAGCATCCAAGAAGCTCAAACGCTCACAACCCGCCGTAGCATCAATGATTTGATCAATACGGGGGAGAGCAAAAGGGTCAGCCGGACAAGCCTTGTTTAAGTCCATGTAATCCACACACATCCGCCAGGTGCCATTCTTCTTGAGGACGAGCACTGATTAGCCAACCACTCCGGGTGAAAAACTTCAATGATAAACCCGGCCGCTAAGAGCCGGGCGACTTCTTCGCCAATGGCTTTTCGTCGCTCTTCGTTAAAACGGCGAAGAAACTGCCTGACCGGCTTATACTTTGGATCAATATTGAGAGTGTGCTCAGCGAGTTCCCTCGGTACACCCGGCATGTCAGAAGGTTTCCATGCAAAGATGTCCCGGTTCTCACGGATGAACTCGATGAGCACGCTTTCCTATTTGGGATCCAAGTTGCTGCTGATGCTGAACTGTTGGAAGTATCACCTGGGGTGAAGTCAACGAGCTTCGTCTCAGTCGCCGACTTAAACTTCAGCGCCGGGTCATGCTCTGTAGTTTGCTTCTTCAGGGATGTCATATCCACCGGGTCAACATTATCTTGATAAAATTTGAGCTCCTCTGCTGCACAGGCCGACTCAGCATAAGCCGCGTCACCTTCTTCACACTCCGATGCTACTTTACGACTGCCATGTACGGTAATGGTGCCCTTGTAACTCGGCATCTTGAGCTGTAGATAAACGTAACACGGCCGTGCCATAAACTTAGCGTAAGCCGGCCGTCCAAATAGAGCGTGGTATGGGCTCCTGCTTTTTAACCATTTCAAACATCAGCTTCTTAGCTCGGGAGTCATGTTCATCTCCAAAGGACACCTCCAGTTGAATCCTGCCAACTGGGTAAGCCGATTTACCAGGGACGACCCCATGAAAAATAGTGTTGGATGTTCTCAGATGTTTATCAGTCAACCCCATGCGCTGAAAGGTCTGGTAGTAAAGGATGTTGATGCTACTACCCCCATCCATGAGCACCTTGGTGAATTTATACCCACCAACCTGAGGCGCCACTACCAAAGCCAACTGACCCGGGTTATTGACCCACGGAGGATGATCCTCCCTGCTCCATATGATGGGCTGCTCTGACCACGTTAAATAACGAGGGACTGCCGGCTCAACGGAATTCACAGCCCTCTTATAAACCTTCTGGTCACATTTGCACAAGCTAGTGGTAAACACGTGATACTGTCCACCACTCAACTTCTTCGGATGGCTTTGATAACCCGACTGTTGCTGTTGTTGTCCGCCTTGACCAGACTGCTGCTGACTGTTGCCACCCGGATGCCCCTGAAAACCGGAATTTGAACCGCCGCCCAGGCCATGAAAGCCGCCGGCCCCTGAGCCACCACCAGATCCCTGACCACCGTCAAAGGTGTTGGAGTTTTTAAATGCCTTCATGATCGCACAATCCTTCCATAGATGTGTGGCCGGCCGCTTATGGGTGCCGTGTCTCGGGCAGGGCTCATTGAGTAATTGCTCCAGCGACGGGCCTGACCCGCCGGATTGTGGCGGCTTACCTTTACGTCTCGGATTGTTACCTCATATGTTGGCATTGGCGACAAACTCTGGGTTACCGTCCGCCTTACGCTTTTGCCGCCTTGATTCCCCGGGTTATGCTGCTGACCCTTTCCATTGCCGTTCCTTTTTCCCTTCCCTGTCTTTTCATCGTCAGACGCGGGATCCTTGGTACTATCAGAATCGGTGTATTTGACTAAAGCCGCCATCAGCGTACCCATATCTGTGAGGTCACGCTTAAGGCGCCCCAGATTCATCCTCAGCGGCTCAAAACGGCAATTTTTCTCCAGCATAAGAACTGCAGAGCCGGCATCCATCTTATCAGAGGAATGAATTATCTCTTTGACCCGGCGTACCCAATGGGTGGTGGATTCTCCTTCCTCCTGCTTGCAATCCGTCAAGTCCACAATCGACATAGATTGTTTACAGGTGTCCTTGAAGTTCTGGATGAACCAGGACTTTAACTCGCCCCATAAACCAATGGAATTGGGCGGTAAGCTCTTTAGCCAAGACCGGGCCGTTCCATCCAACATCATGGTGAAATACTTAGCCATTGCCGCGTCATTGACTTCCAGCAACTCCATGGCCATCTCATAACTCCCGATCCACGCCGCGGGCTGTAAATCGGCCGTGTAATTTGGTACCTTTCGAGGTCCCTTGAAGTCCTTGGGCAGACGTACGTCACACAGAGCCGACACTAGGCACGGGACACCGCCGGTCCTAGTGGCTACTCCCGCCTCAACCGATGTCATTGGATACTCCGGGTGATCATTCTCCTGACGTACTTGGTCCTGCGTCGGGTTATAGCCCCCGGGCTGGTTACGCCGTTGGGCATTGCTTGACAAAGCTTCCGACTCCATGTGCCTACTGTAACTCGGGCTCCGGTTTTGGCGAGGCGGTGCTACCCAAGGCGGGGGAGTCGAATGGATCATGTCCCGGTTGTAAGAATAGTTCTCCTGCTGAGCCAGGGCTGTCTGGAGGAGTTCCCTGACCCTCCGGGTCTCTATCGCCGTTGGGTCATCTGCTTCCATAGGGAGAGCCGCTAAACGTGCTGAGGCTGCGATCAAGTTCTCCATGGGGTTGGAAAAGTGACCCGGTGGAATTGGCACATAACACGGTGGCGGCATGCTCACGTGAGGCGGCACCATATCCCTAGGCTGAGCCGGTACTCCTGTTCCGGCTGTCATAAGCCGATCGCCCTCTAGCGGGTTACTGGGGCCGGCTCTAGGTGTAGCAAAGAGAACCCGGGGGTCGTAATTCGGAGGTAGACGGGACTTCGTTTTCTGATGTCTCCTCCTCATTACCTCGTTGGATGCGTTTAAGCTCATCGTGAGCTGGTAAGCTTCTGACTGCAAGTGCTGTGCCTGGGCGTCGAGAGCCGCCCACTCCGCAGCCAGTCTGGTATCCTCAGCTACCAAAGCCTCCTTGGCCTGAGCTATCTCCTCACGCACTTGAGCTACCGCTGCGTCATGCTCATCCTTATCTCAAGGGATAACCGTGGCGGTTAACAGGGCCGTAAGCTTATCCATGAGATCTATCAGCACCTGAGCCGGCGGGCGCCCGGGGCCTCCTGCCCCGGCTGCTCCTGACCCGGACATGATCGCTGCGGCTGCCGTGGAGTTTGAACCGGGCTGAGTCCCAGCCATGAAGATTCCGGCCCATCTTGGCGGCTCATCGGGGTCCGGAATACTGATGCCATCGGAACAGCCCCTGAGCGCGCCGTCTTGTACCTGATACAACGAATTTGTCGAGCCGGCGGACGAGTCACCGTCCGAGAGGACGGCCGTCTCACCCCCATCTTCACATCCAGAAAGTTCTTCTCTGTGGACGCAGCCCACGAAGGCACGCCTCATGATTGGTTGAGTCCGGGTCTTCCTCGCGCGCTGAGCCGTCTCGATGAGGTCGGTGCAGTTGTCCGGCTCAGGGCCCGGCTCACCGATCCGGCCGATGAAGACGTGGATTCCGCCGAAGGGGACCCGGTACCCGTACTCAATTGAGCCAGCGTCGGGGCCCCAGCCTTCGTTGTCGATGTAGATCTTGCCGCGACGACTCTTGGTCATCCGGCCCTCGTACCCTTGAGCCCTTCGAAGTTGCCCTTCAAGAACTCAAATCCACCGTGCGCTGGCCCCACGGTGGGCGCCAACTGTCGTGGAATAGTCACGTCAGATGTCGTCGTGAAAGGACTTAGTTGTGGAGCCATCGCAACTAGGAAGCTTGAATGGGTTAAATCGGGACAAGGGACACGAGAGAGTTTATACTAGTTCGGCCCCTTACGGTGAAGGTAAGGCCTACGTCTAGTTGGGTTGGTATTGATGTTTCGATGACCAGGGAGCGAGATCGCTATGCCCGGCTCTCATGAGTTGTTTCTTGCCCTAGTCACGCTGCAGTCGTCCCCTTCTATACACGGGTTGACACTGCGGCTTACGAGAATCCGACCGGTTTATAAGCGAGTCGGCTCGGTGACCAGTTAAATCTACCTTACATTACAAGTCATGCCATTATGGCGGTTTACTACAATGGGCTTAAGCCGCCCGTGGGCCTTAAGCTCTTTATTGAACCGCCATCTTCATGCTTGGTCTTGGGCTTCCTCTGATGAAGACTCTTTGCATAACCCGGCCCCTCCTGGGCGGCTTACACAAATAGTTGTATCCCCAACAGTCGGGATCGAGCGCCTGAGGGCCCGCTGCTATTTACGACGCTAGAGGTCAAGCCGGTGTTCCAGTCCAGCGCGGGGCCGAGGCCAGACGAAGCCGATGCATTCTTGATGGCGACAAGCGCAACCACCAAATCCAGCGATGATGGTAATTAAGTCAGGAATTTACCTTTCCTTGATTCACTTTCTTGATTTCTTTTCGCATCGATGGACGCCAATGCCCCTATTCATCGTTCATTCCCTGTAGGGTGTCGCTCACGAAGTGGCAGTTAGTATTCGAGAAAGAAGAGGCAGTTAGAGATCGAGAGATTTCTGTCTTGGCCGTGCACGGGGCAAGTCTACCGCTTGGAAGCTTTTCCGTCGGGGTGAGGGCTGCCGTGGTAGCGGGCGCCAATAGGCCGAACCGAGGGTTGCGGTCGTCGAACTCATGAGCGAGCAATGTCGTAGCCAGTCGCCAATGGGATCGCTCCGCCGGGGGCGTGCTGATAACCTATTGAAGAGTAATCAAGAGAGACACAGATGATTCAAGTGTTGTTCTTTATTGATGAGGAACACATATTTATACAAGGCCAAAAGACACGATTTAGAGACGCGTCTATTCAGGAGACATGCCAGGAATCACTGCGTCGGTTGCCAAAATAGCAACCGCACGTGGGGGACTAATAGCAGGGATTAATCTTTAATCAAGTAAATTGATTAAATCCTAACAAAAACCAAGCGGGAAAGGGAGGGTACGGTAGGAAAAGGGAAGGGTATGTCATGGGGCGGGTTTTTGTGTTGGGCCCGCGTATTGGAGATAACATGACGGAGAGCCCGAACAACCAAATTTATTCCCCACATATGGTTTGGATTTGGGAGAGCCCGGATTGTCCAAACGATTGAATTTTGGGGAGCCTACTCGGCACCCGTTTGATGTCCGAACACGCCCGAACGCATGAGGGAGAAATAAGCTTCGACCTTGAAGCCAGCCTTAATCATTTGTAGCAACGCACGGGCGTTCTACTAGTCTTAATAGTAGGTTCCCACTCATCATAAGTTTTCGAGGGATAGAAACTTCCAATTCAAGCTTTTGTTCAAAATATTTCATCGTAGCAACAACAATATGTTTGGTAAAAGCTTTATTTTGATTATAAGCATCAGGAGAATTCAACAAGGATTGCAACAAGGAAATAAAATCTATTAAAGAACAATTATCATAATTAAATTCCTTGAAATCCAAAAGAGTGGGTGTCAGATTTCGGGTTCCGCAAACCCTTGATAGGTTCGAACTCTGGGGTGCGTGTGGAGATCTGAACCTACCCAGCCTACCTACTTGTGATCTTTAGGCCTAGCGCGTCGAGCTCAAAGGGACAGAGAGACACAACAGTTTATCCTGGTTCGGGCCACCTTGCGGTGTAATACCCTACTCCAGCGTTTTGGTGGATTGCCTCGAAGTGCTGGGGATGAACTGGCCTCAGGAGGTGAGGTGTTCTTGAGCTCAAGAGAGCTAATGAGGTGGTCAGGTGAGATTGGATCCGATCTCCCTGTCCTCCCCTCTATGGTGGTGGCTAAGTCCTATTTATAGTGGCCTTGGTCCTCTTTCCAAATGTTGGCAGGAAGGGATCCCACAACGGACAGATTCGAAGGGGGCAGGAAGTACATCCTATCCTGACTAAAGTGGTCTTCGCCTGCGAAAAGCCTCTGGTCGTGACTCTGCAGTGGGCTCGGCGATGACCTCCGTCCTGCCAGTCTTGGTCTTGTTGCACCAGAATGGAAACCTTTGGCTGATTCCTCGGGACTGCGAGCCTGTCGCTTGCCTCCTTTGCACCAAAGAGGAAACTGGTACTCTGCGCCTGCTGGCGCCCGCCTGGTGCCCGCCTGGCCTTGGTCGTCATGGCTCACGTTAGCTGAGCCTCATGAGGTGCACCTTGCATAGAACTCTCCGCCCCTTGGGAGCCAGCTTGAGGAGGCCGATCCCCTTCGGGGTCTTGGCCTCGTCCGCCTCGCGGGGCTTGGCCCCTTGCAAGGGTCTTGAGTTGTTGATGCTGAAGCTGGGTGGTACCAGGCCATCAATGGAGCCACGCAGTGGGCCGCAGGTAGGCAAGTCTGGGTACCCCCGTATCCAGAACACTGACAGTAGCCCCAGGGCCCAAGGCGCGCTCGAACTTGGCTTCTAGGAGAAGCCAAAGGGCAAGTGCGGAGTGCCGCAGGCCCTAACCGCCTGCGGCCTTGAACGACGCATGGCGATTGATGGGACATGGGCGTCTCCACTTCCCCACGCTGCTTCGGCAACTGTTTGACTTGACGGGTCGAGGCTGCATGCAGAAGATCATCATTACGCGAGGTCGTGGAGGCCCGCGGTTGGCCTCCCTCCGGCTATAAATGAGGGGAGGGGCAGATCCCCCCTCGCTCATCTCTTCCTCCGTCTTCTCGCTGCTCACTTCCCCTCATTCTCCATCTTGCTTCTGCTTCCAAGGCGCCGATCAGAAGGTTTTCTGCAACTGAGAAAGGAAAGGCCCCTTAGGAGGGGCCTGATCCTCTCCCGCCGAAGAAACGGTTCTGCCTTCCTCGTGATGCCAACGTGAGGCAGGAGGTGACTAGGCCTTGGCAATCGAGGCCTACGCCCGACTTTCCCCTTCCTCTATACGCCCGCGCACAGGATGATGATGTGCGCCTTCAAGCAGTTCCATGCGGCGAAGGACGAGCCGCCGCCGTCCTGCCCGCCGAGCCGCGGACCGACGCCGAGGGCAGCTCGCGCGAGTTCGTGGTGTGGGCAGCGATGCTGCCTGACTCGTGGATCCGGCTCCCGAGGTTCTTCGCCGACGAGCTGCCTCCGAGGGGGCCACTTGAGCTGTGGCTGCAGCACACCGGGTGCTACAGCCTGGCCACCGGAGCTGAGGTTGAGGTGGTGCCCCCTGGAGATGTCTTCATGACCCGCGGATGGGGCGAGGTCGCCCGAGCCTGCCATGGAGAGGGGGGCCTCGTGATCCACTTCGAATACGACGGCGCCTCCACCCTGTTCTTCAAGGTCTTCGACGAGGAGGGCCGGCGGCTGGAGTGCTACCCCGGAGGAAGCAGCCCACGAGACGCGGCCGAGGGCGCTAGATTTGCTTCCGTCCCTGTCAGCACCTCCTCCGGCAGCAGCGATGACTCTTTGGAATCCAGCGATTCTCCTGAGCCCAGCGAATCTCCGAAGTCCAGCGACGACAGTTACGTGCCGCCAAGCTCCCACCATGGTCGAAACGCGACAGTGGCCATCGCCCAGTGTCGCCGGTGATGCGCGCTGGCCTAGTCGGAGCCTTTCTTCTTTTGCTTTGCTGCATGGAAATTAGGACTAGCCCCACGGGGCATGTAAGGATCAAAATGTCTTAATTCCAGCGTCGTTCTTTTGGTTTTATGATGAGATCGCGTATCCCAATCTGCCATGCTTCCCCTTTCTTCCCCTTAGGTAGCATAGCGCTCTACACCGGTGGGACCCAGTACCCAGGCAGGCTTCAGCCGTCGCTAGTATACTAGGTCGTGATGCCGTGGTCAAGGCTAGGAGCTGAGCGGCCCGAGGTCTGGTGAGAGCTCATGAGGCGCGATGCTCATGAGGTCCCCCTTGGTGTGCAAGCAGCTGCCCAAGAAACGGAAAGGGGAGTGAAACTGCCGGACTGGGACTGCGATACTTGGGTGAGCGGGTCGCGAGGCTTATATCATGGCACGTGCGACTTATCTTTTAGCGGACTCATTGCGATTTCCCCGGGTGATGCCCATTCATACATCCGTGGTAGTGTCATTGGGCGGGGCCCGTGACGATCACCCTCTTCCCTCGCTTGCCTAGGTGCTCTACTCCTCGGGTCCCGGCACTCGAGCAGGCTCAGCCGTCACTGGTATGCCAGGTCGCGATGCCGTGGTCAAGGCCAGGGGGTGAGGGCTGGAGAGCCAGTAAGGGCTCCTGAGGCGTGATGCTCAAGAGCCCCCCTTTAACACGCAAGCAACTCGTGGGGTAAGGTGATGACCGCCGGGGCCTGCCCGTAGATTGGCCGCACGAGAACCTGCAAGTTAGATGGAAGGAGAGATTGCAATTCCCTATGGAGCAGACTGCCTGTCCCTGGACTCTTTGCAGGAAGATGAAGCCACCGAGGACCTGGTGAGGTGGCATGCGCGAGGCGGGCCGTGAGCCAGAGCTTGGTCCCCGGGTTTGTCAGTGTTGCAGGGATGGACCCGAGCACAAGCGCCGTGCCAATGTGAGTAGCCCCCATTACGGGATGGGCAAAGGACAAGCCAACAAATGTAGGGAGACTGCGAGTCGGTTAAGATTCGAAGCAAGTAGGCGATGATCATGGATAAGCTCATGAGAGATGGTTAGGCAATTCCGATGAATGCAAAAGGATACATGCCGCAGGGATGGACCCACGCGACTTAGGGATAATGCAGCCCGGGGGGCGCCCCCAAATAGAACGAACTAAAATGATGTGACCTGGCACGGTTGCTGAAGAGATGTCGGGGTAGCAGAAGATGCGCGCTGCTGGAGTCATCCCTCACGAGCCGCCTTGGCCCTGAGCCTCGGGAGGCTCTGGGGGCCTGGGGGCCTCCTGAAGTTGCATCTACAAATCCGCTAGGATTGCCTGGTGCCTAGCCTCTCAAGCCGCCAGGGCGTCTCGCATGTCGTGCTGGAACACCACAGCAGCGCTCGGCAGACCAAAGGTGATGTAGGGTAGAACCCTAGCGGCCCGATCTTTCATGATTGGAGTGGGATCCCTCGAAGAACACGAAGAACATGGGGAAGAACAGAGAGAAATCACAAGGGGAAACGCTCAAGAACAAGTCCAATCACACATCCACTAGACAATCAAACACACAAGATCACAAGGTACATGAACAAGAAAAGGAAAGATACAAGGTAGAGTTTATCTCCAAGAGGAGGTCTTGATGGTATCCTAGACATATCTTCCCGCGAGGGGGTCTTGATGATATCCCGCAGGATCTTCTCACATGGAGGTCTTGAACTCCATGGGAGTGGTCTCTCTCTCAAGAGGAGGAGGTAGGAGCAAAACTCACCTAAGAATGAGCTATCATATTTGATTACCCTCAAAATGGGCAGGAGGAGGTCTATTTATAGTCTAGGCCACAAAGGAGTAAGTAAGGGGGATGAATGGGTACATGGCCCTCGGCCCAGAGGCATGCACGTAGGCAAAGCCCGGATGATCCGGATGGGGGTCCGGATGATCCGGCCGTCATCCGGATGATCAGGCCGTCGTCCGGATGATCCGGGAGGGGGCCCGGATGATCCGGCTTCACACGAGGCCTTCAAGTGTCTTAGGACGCAGTTATCCGAATGATCCGAAGGGGGCCCGGATGATCCGGCTAAGCCCGGATGATCCGGACGGCGGTCCGGATGTCCGGCCTGGCTCCTGCAGACGCTCCGTCTTTTTCTCCTTTCTTCTATCTTCTCTTCCATGCTTCCCTCGTGGACGGTGTAGTCGTTCCTTGGTGCTTGCACTCCTCCTTGACATCCGTGAAGTTTCGACAATGCCTATGCAAGCACATGGGAGAAGTGTCAAGTAGTATACCATCCTCGAAGGGGTCAAGTGAGCATGTGTAGAGGAGATGATTCACCTTTGTGTATGCGAAGTAGATGTCGCACGTGTCACATGCCAAACGTGTCAGGGTTAACCGGACATCCGAGAGGAGGTCCAGCTCATCCGGGCTATGTCCGGATGATCCGGGAGTACATCCGGATGATTCGGGAGGTGTCCGGATGATCCGGGAGCACGTCCAAATGATCCGGGCAGGTCAACTCTGCTCGAGATTTCCTCTCGAGGGCGAATTTTTGGGCGAAAATGGATGATTTTTGGGGCAAAATTGAGGAGATTTTGTGGATGAAAGGTGGGGAAACTAGGGGAGATGCTAGATCCACTCGAAACCAAGCAAATCCATGGATCAAAATCAACAAAACATCATCAAAACCAACAAATCACAAAAAAATTTGGGGGCTATATTTGGTGGGTATTTTCGGATTTAGGACGAAATCAACAAAATCAAGCTAGAAAACAAAGGGTAGGGGCTCCAAAAACGTGATCAACGTGGCTCATGATACCAAGATGATGTAGGGTAGAACTCTAGTGGCCCGATCTTTCATGATTGGAGTGGGATCCCTCGAAGAACACGAAGAACACGGGGAAGAACGGAGAGAAATCACAAGGGGAAACGCTCAAGAACAAGTCCAATCACACATCCACTAGACAATCAAACACACAAGATCACAAGGTACATGAACAAGAAAAGGAAAGATACAAGGTAGAGTCCATCTCCAAGAGGAGGTCTTGATGGTATCCTAGATGGATCTTCCCGCGAGGGGGCCTTGATGATATCCCGCAGGATCTTCTCACATGGAGGTCTTGAACTCCATGGGAGTGGTCTCTCTCTCTTAAGAGGAGGAGGTAGGAGCAAAGCTCACCTAAGAATGAGCTATCATATTTGATTACCCTCAAAATGGGGAGGAGGAGGTCTATTTATAGTCTACGCCACGAAGGGGTAAGTAAGGGGGCGGAATGGGTACATGGGCCTCAGCCCAGAGGCATGCACGTAGGCAAAGCCCGGATGATCCGGATGGGGGTCCGGATGATCCGGCCATCGTCGGGATGATCCGGGAGGGGGCCCGGATGATCCAGCTTCACACGAGGCCTTCGGGTGTCTTAGGACGCAGTTATCCGGATGATCCGGAGGGGGCCTAGATGATCCGGCTGAGCCCGGATGATCCGGACAGCGGTCCGGATGTCCGGCCTGGCTCCTGCAGCCGCTCTGTCTTTTTCTCCTTTCTTCCGTCTTCTCTTCCATACTTCCCTCATGGACGGTGTAGTCGTTCCTTGGTGCTTGCACTCCTCCTTGACATCCGTGAAGTTCCGACAATGCCTATGCATGCACATGGGAGAAGTGTCAAGTAGTATACCATCCTCGAAGGGGTCAAGTGAGCACGTGTAAAGGAGATGATACACCTTTGTATATGCGAAGTAGATGTCGCACGTGTCACTTAACAAACGTGTCAGGGTTAACCGGACATCCGAGAGGAGGTCCAGCTCATCCGGGCTATGTCCGGATGATCTAGGAGCACGTCCGGATGATCCGGGCAGGTGAACTCTACTCGGGATTTCCTCCCGGGGATGATTTTTTGGGCGGAAATGGATGATTTTTGGGGCAAAATTGAGGAGATTTTGTGGATGAAAGGTGTGGAAACTTGGGGAGATGCTAGATCCACTCGAAACCAAGCAAATCCATGGATCAAAATCAACAAAACATCATCAAAACCAACAAATCACAAAAAAAAATTTGGGGGCTATATTTGGTGGGGATTTTCGGATTTAGGACGAAATCAACAAAATCAAGCTAGAAAACAAAGGGTAGGGGCTCCAAAAATGTGATCAACATGGCTCATGATACCAAGATGATGTAGGGTAGAACCCTAGCGGCCCGGTCTTTCACGATTGGAGTGGGATCCCTCGAAGAACACAAAGAACACGGGGAAGAACGGAGAGAAATCACAAGGGGAAACGCTCAAGAACAAGTCCAATCACACATCCACTAGACAATCAAACACACAAGATCACAAGGTACATGAACAACAAAAGGAAAGACACAAGGTAGAGTTCATCTCCAAGAGGAGGTCTTGATGGTATCCTAGACGGATCTTCCCGCGAGGGGGTCTTGATGATATCCCGCAGGATCTTCTCACATGGAGGTCTTGAGCTCCATGGGAGTGGTTTCTCTCTCTCTCAAGAGGAGGTAGGAGCAAAGCTCACCTAAGAACGAGCTATCATATTTATTTACCCTCAAAATGGGGAGGAGGAGGTCTATTTATAGTCTAGGCCATGAATGGGTAAGTAAGGGGGCGGAATGGGTACATGGGCCTCGGCCCGGAGGCATGCACGTAGGCAAAGCCCAGATGATCCAGACGGGGGTCCGGATGATCCGGCCGTCATCCGGATGATCCGGGAGGAGGCCCGGATGATCTGTCTTGACATGAGGCCTTCGTGTGTCTTCGGACACAGTTATCCGGATGATCCGGAGGGGGCCCGGATGATCCGGTTGAGCCCGGATGATCCGGACGGCGGTCCGGATGTCCGGCCTGGCTCCTGCAGCCGCTCTGTATTTTTCTCCTTTCTTCCGTCTTCTCTTTAATGCTTCCCTCGTGGACGGTGTAGTCGTTCCTTGGTGCTTGCACTCCTCCTTGACATCCGTGAAGTTCCGACAATGCCTATGCATGTACATGGGAGAAGTGTCAAGTAGTATACCATCCTCGAAGGGGTCAAGTGAGGACGTGTAAAGGAGATGATTCACCTTTGTGTATGCGAAGTAGATGTCGTACGTGTCACTTGCCAAACGGACTCTTGACATGGTGATGTCCGTAGGATGGTCCGCATCAGAAGGGCATGCGAATGTAGCTGTGAGGGGGACCCTCGCATCGGCCGACACGGGACGGCCAGAAGAGCTGCGGAGATGCGGCCCTGATGAGCCCTGGGATGTCGATGTAGACGCAGAACTCCTTACGCTCTCCAGGGCAATGAGCCGCGCCCGGCGGTGGGTGGCGATTGCCCTACAGAACCCTGGCCTCTTGAATCTCCTCGACTGCCTTGCTGATGAACTCCAGAACGCCTGGCGCCTCGCACCCTGCGCCTTCTCCTGGGAAGCGTGCGCAGATGCATGCCTCCACATGGTGCCCGAGTGTCTCCCTCGTGACGTGATAGACGCAAAGGTGTCCCGTCTTTCGATGAGATGGTGATTATCATTTTGGAGGAGTAGACTTTGACGATCCGACTACGTACGTGTGAGGACGTCGCGCCTTAGCAATCACTAAACCAACTCCAAGAGGTTATTTACCACGCCGGAGCATGATCAACCTGACCACGAGGGACTATTTCCTGCGAGCAAACGAAGAACAAGCAAGAAACTGAGATTGCAATCTGGATATTGCAAATGTAAGAGGAAAGCTTTATTAATGAAGGTGGGGTTCTGTGACGTCTTGGTCTGGTCGTTGAACACAAATGAAGTACCTGAAGTTGCAGCTACGACAACTTTAATCTAAACAAAAACCAAAGTCTAAACGGTGCCCTATGGGCTGGATATATGGAGGAAGAGGGGGGGGGGATTTCGTGGCCCTTGGTGGAGGGGTCCGAAACCAACCCTATCTCTTGTTTCCCCACATATACGAACTCTAAAAATAGCCTATACTTATGTATTTCAAAATTACATGGGCCTGGCCCAATAAGAAGGTGACGCAGCACCTAGAATAGCCTCTGGACGAAAGTTATGAAGTAGCATCTTGTATATTTCGACCAAGGCTTCATGCACTCATCATGGTGGCTTAACCGTCTTGAAATAATCACTTGTAACTCCGTTCTTGTTCCCCTTGCGCATGCCATCATCTCCATGCTTGTTCTTGCTCCAATGTCCATCCTTCTCCAAGCTAGGCCCTTCATTTGTAAGCAAAACAAATGTATCCAATTTAGGCAGCATCATATGCTCATGAACATTAGAATCATTACCAAGAAACAAAAGTACCTGGTAATTTAATTGGCGTGCGCTGCTCTAGTAATTGGTTCAGTATGTATAGCAGCAGGGGATGTGGGTGTGACAATGGTATTGATGTCCTCATCATCCTCCCCTTCTTGAAATGAAGTCGTCCTCGACGGAAGCTCATCTTCATCACCCAAATAAGGCTTCAAATCTGCAATGTTAAAAGTGGGACTAACCCCAAAATCTGCAGGCAGCTCAAGTTTATATGCATTATCATTTACTTTCTCTAACACCTTAAAAGGACCATCAGCACGTGGCATTAGCTTTTATTTGCACAAATTAGGAAATCTATCCTTATGCAAATGTAACCAAACAAGATCTCCAGGTGCAAACACAACATGTTTTCTACCCTTATCTGCAGCAAGTTTATATTTAGCATTCATACACTCAATGTTTTCCTTAGTTAACTAATGCATTTTTAAAATCAATTCAGCACGTTGTTTAGCATCAAAATTAACCTTCTCTGAAGATGGAAGAGGCAACAAATCAATAGGTGCACGAGGTAGGAAACCATACACAATTTCAAAAGGGCACAACTTAGGAGTAGAATGCAATGAACGATTATAAGAAAATTCAATATGAGGCAAACATTCCTCCCACATTTTCTTATTATTCTTCAAAACAACCCTAAGCATAGTAGACAATGGTCTATCGACTACTTCAGTTTGTCCATAGTTTGGGGGTGACAAGTAGTACTAAAAAGCAGCTTACTCCCCAACTTAGCCCATAAACATCTCCAAAAGTGGCTAAGAAATTTAGTATCACGATATGAAACGATAGTATTTGGCAGACCATGCAAGCGAATAATTTCATGAAGGAACAAATCAGCAACATTAACAGCATCATCGCTTTTATGACATGGTATAAAGTGTGCCATTTTCGAGAACCTATCCACAACAACAAATATGCTATCCCTCCACTTCTTTGTACGAGGTAAATCTAAAACGAAGTCCATAGATATATCCTCCCAGGGAACACTAGGTACAGGCAAAGGCATATATAAATCATGAGGATTGAGTCGTGACTTAGCTTTTTGACATGTAGTGCAGCGAGCAACAAAACACTCAACATCCCGTCTCATCCTTGGCCAAAAGAAATGTGTAGCAAGTACATCCTCCGTCTTCTTCATGCCAAAGTGTCCCATTAATCCTCCTCCATGCGCCTCCTGCAACAACAAAAGACGAATAGAGCTAGCTGGAATGCATAGCTTGTTAGCACGAAACACAAATCCATCATTAACGACGAACTTGTTCCATGTTCTCCCTTCTTTACAATTCTGCAATACATCTTTAAAATCAGCATCATCCACATATTGATCTTTGATGGTCTCCAAACCAAATATCTTGAAGTCAAGTTGTGAAAGCATAGTATAGCGACGAGAAAAAGCATCAGAAATAACATTTTCTTTACCCTTCTTGTGTTTAATGACATAAGGGAAAGTCTCAATGAATTCAACCCATTTAGCATGTCTACGATTCAGTTTGGCTTGACTCATGATTCAGCATGTCTACGATTCAGTTTGTCTATGATTTAATATGTTCCAAAGATTCATGATCATAATGTATAACAAATTCTTTGGGCCATAAATAATGTTGCCATGTTTCTAAAGTCCGAACAAGAGCATATAATTCTTTATCATAAGTAGAATATTTCAGACTAGGCCCACTCAATTTTTTAGAAAAGTATGCAACAGGTTTGCCATCTTGTAATAACACACCTCCTAATCCAATTCCACTAGCATCACTTCAAGCTCAAAAGTCTTATTAAAATCAGGAAGTTGGAGTAAAGGAGCATGTGTCAACTTATCTTTCAAGACTGTGAAGGCTTCTTCCTGCGTGGTACCCCAAACAAAAGGCACATCTTTCTTTGTAAGCTCATTGAGAGGTCCAACAATGGTGCTGAGATCTCTCACAAAACGCCTATATAATCCTGCGAGGCCAAGAAAACTCCTCACTTGTGTGTGACCGTTTTGGGCTGCGGCCAACTCTCAATAGCTTCAATCTTGGCTTTATCAACTTCAATTCCCTGTGGAGTAACAACATAGCCAAGAAAAGATACTCGGTCGGTGCAAAAGGTGCACTTCCCAAGGTTACCAAACAAACGTGCATCATGTAGAGCAATAAAAACAGCACGTAAATGTTCCTCCAAGGATCTGCTATAAATCAGTATATCATCAAAATAGACTACCACACATCGTCCAATGAAAGCACGTAAAACTTTGTTCATTAATCTCATGAAAGTACTAGGTGCATTAGTTAACCCAAAAGGCATGACTAACCACTCATATAATCCAAACTTAGTTTTAAATGTTGTTTTCCATTCATCCCCCAATTTCATATGAATTTATGGTATCCACTATGCAAATCAACTTTGGAGAATATTGTAGAGCCACTCAATTCATCAAGCATATCATCTAGCCTAGGAATAGGATGACGATAACCAATAGTAATATTATTAATGCCTCAGCAATCAACACACATACGTGATGTACCATCCTTTTTCGGCACTAGAATAATAGGAACATCACAAGGACTAAGGGATTCGCGTATATAACCTTTGTCTCCATCGTCTCCTCTGGATTGGTACGGTATGGTGCACAGTTGGGTAATGATGCACCGGGAATTAAGTCAATCCAATGCTCAATCCCTCGAATGGGAGGTAATCCCGGTGGCACGTCTTGTGTAAAGATGTCAGTGAACTTGTGCAAAATGTTAGTGACAGCAGGAGGCAAAGAGGAAGGCACATCCTCGAATGAAAATAATGCCTCTTTGCACACAAAAGCATAGCAAATAGATTTGCTGAAATCTAGCTCATCAATATCAGATTTGGTGGCAAGTAAACATGCACTTTTCAATTAATTTCAGAAGCAACACTAGATGGTTTATTATTAGGCTTCATTTGTTGCTCAAATTCTTTTGCCAGAATCTGATTTTCACTCTTATTTTTGTCCTGTTTTGCATTACTAGCTCTATTAATATCATCTTTCAAAATGGAATCAGGAGTCATAGGAAGCAAAGTAATATTTTTATCCTTATGAACAAGAGTATACTGATTGTCTCTACCATGGTGTACAGAATTTTTATCAAATTGTCATGGTCTACCAAGTAATAAGGAACATGCTTGCATAGGTACCACATCACAATCAACATAATAAGCATATGTTGAGATACTAAAATGCACACGAACAGTACGTGTTACCTTAACCTTGCCGCTGTTGTTGAACCATTGGATGTAGTAAGGATATGGATGTGGTCTTGTGGTGAGAGATAGCTTATCCACCATCTCCATGCTAGCCAAGTTGTTGCAACTCCCTCCATCTATGATGACACGAAGAAAAGTTCCTTCATAACTCCCTTTGTATGGAACAAATTATGCCTCTGATTTTGCTCAGCTTGTGTAACCTGCACACTCAAAACACATTGAGCAACTAAACATTCATACCTGTCAGCATCTTCAGGAGCCATGTATTGCGTCTCATGATCAGAATCATCTCCACCATGTTCTTCACTTGTAATAAGAGCCAAAGTCTCCTCATCATAATCACTAGCAGACTCATACCCACCATCCTCAGTAGCAATCATCACACGTTGAGATTTGCATTCTCGCGCATAATGTCCTCTTCCCTTACAACGACGACAAATAATATCACTTGTGTGCCCTATTGATGCCATGGAAGAAGAAGAGCTTTGTGCAGGCACGACAGGTGTGCTCTTGGCAGATAGTGGTGGTTGTGCCTGCTTTCTTGTATCACGGCTGGAGGTGGCACCTGATGGAGGTGCTGGTGCAGTGGAAGTAGAAGATGCACGTGGAGAAAAGTTAGTTCGCGCCAATGCTTGTCGATCCTGCACTTCACGTTCAGCTTTACAAGCAAGATGGAATAAACGAGTGATATTAATATACTCCTTATACTCTAGAATGGTCTGAATCTCTCTATTTAAACCACCCATAAAACGTGGAAGCATAGCTTCATTCTCCTCAACAATACCACATCTAATCATGCCAGTTTGTAATTCCTGATAATATTCGTCTACATAATTTTTCCCTTGTCTCAAACGCTGCAGTTTTTGAAGTAATTCACGTTGATAATATGGTGGAACCCAACGAGTACGCATAGCAGTTTTCAAAACAGCCCAAGTAGCTGGAATAGGATATAATCTACAATGTTCACACATGCAAAACTAGTGAAAGCACAAACAGCAGCAACAACCCGTCTCTCCTCGGGATATTGTAAACATGTAAAATGTTATTCAGTTCCTAACTCCCAAGTAAGATATACATCAGGAATGTATCTACCCTCAAACGGTGGAATATTCAATTTTAGTTTAGGAATATGGTCATAATCTTGTACTTGAGGAGGTGGTGCAGGCCTACCGTTGCAAATATATACCTAAGGTCGACCTGCTGGTGGTGGTGCTGGTGGCTGCACGTAGTTCTGATTTTGATCAACCTCATCCTCGTAACAGTCCTCCACCTTTGCAGTAGCAGCAGGAGCTACAGAAGCACCAACAGCAGTAGCAGCGACACCAGAATTTTGTTCTGGCTCAATAGGAACACGCCGTGCTTGCCCTACTGTATCGCGGCGTAGAGCTGGTTGTGGGAGACGTTTGAGTAATTCATCAAACTTGGCGTCCAACTTGGTATCAATTGTCTTCTCAATGTCATCCATCTTCTCCATTGCCTTTCCAAAGCTGGCCATCACGTCTTCCACCTGTTGACCCAACATTTGATGAAACTTATCATGAAGATCCTTGTTCGTCATGTTCTCTCAGTCAATCTCGTCGGCTTGTGGTCCTGCCATAGTTAGCAGCAATAGAAACAGACAAGAATATGATCCTATAGTGATGTAGGGTAGAACCCTAAGAGGGATCTTTTCACACTTGGAGGTGGAAAAGGAGAAGAACAACAAGGACACAAAGAGGAAATCACTCCAACAATTCTCGATTACACATCCACTAGAATAACACCACAAGATCCACAAGTCACAAACACAATCAAAGGAAAGATACAATGGCAAAGTTCATCCCAAATCCAAAGGAGATGGGGGCTTGAAGATAGTCTTCTCCTTATGGAGGTCTTGAAATCCACAAGGATTCTTCCCTAGGGGGTCTTGATCCACCAAGAGGGAAGGTGAAGGAGCAAAGCTCACAAATATCTCATCTCATACTTTGCTAACCGTAAACATGGTCCTAGGTACGGAATATATAGCCTTCGGGTCGAAGGAGATGAAGAGGGGTCGAAGATGCAATCTCAGCCGGCCATCCTGGGAGGCCCGTGTGCACGGGGGTCCCGTGGGCACGGTACAGGCCCGTGCCCACGGGGTGCTCCAGCACCAGCTTCCTGTGTAGTCCATGGGCACGGGGTCTCGAGGGCCCGTGCGCACGGGGTCACCTGGGACTTCTTGTGTTGCTCATGTTGCACTCCGTCTTGGTTCGCAAGGCCTTGGGGTGGTACTCCTTCTCCTTGGTGATGCTCCTGAGCTTCTTGGTGATGTTCCTCTTCATACCTAAGGAGGCATAGCGTATTTTGGTGAGGTAGTGACCATGTTCCATTCATGTCCATATGCAAGTCAAGTAGGAAGGAGTTCACCTCGGTTTCCAAAGCACGTGCTCTAGCTCTTGTCATGGGTCCTCGTGGGGTTGGATGTGTCGGTGTAGAGTCCATGGGGATGATGGAAGGATGCTCTGCATCATCTCCCCTCCCTTGAGAAAGATCCGACCTCGAATCAAAATCTTCATCACCATGGTAAGGTGAGAGGTCTTTGACGTTGAAGATGTCGCTCACGTTGTACTTGTCTCGTGGGAGTTCAATCTTGTAAGCGTTGTTGTTGTAGCGTGCTAGCACCTCGAATGGTCTGTTGGTTCGAGGGTGAAGTTTGGACTTGCGTTCGTTGGGGAAGCGATCCTTGCGAAGGTGTAGCCACACGAGATTGCCTATGTTGAAGATCATGGGTTGCTTGTTGACGTTGAGCTTGGTCGCTAGTCATTGTACGTGGCGCTCGATGGTGTTCCTTGTATCCTCATGCATCTTCTTGATGTAGCTTGCTCGTGCACTCGCATCCATGTTGGTGCGCTCTTGTAGAGGAAGAGGTAGAATGTCCAATGGGGACAACGGGTTGAAGCCGTAGACGACCTCGAAGGGGGACTTGCCGGTAGTCGAATGTCTTGCATGGTTGTAGGCGTACTCAATGATGGGTAGACACTCCTCCCACTCCTTGATGTTCTTCTTGATCAACACGCGAAGTAGAGTGGAGATTGTACGGTTTGTCACCTCCGTTTGGCCGTTGGTTTGAGGATGGTATGCAGATGAGAACAGGAGCTTGATTCCGAGCTTGGCGCATAGCGTCTTCCAAAAGTAACTCAAGAACTTGACATCACAGTCGGAGACGATTGTCTTTGGTACTCCATGGAGGCGCAAGATTTCCCTACAAAAGAGATTTGCAACATGTGAAGCATCGCCTATCTTGTTACAAGGAATGAAATGTGCCATCTTAGAAAATCGGTCCACAACAACAAACACGGAATCCTTTCCATTTTGAGTTCTAGGCAAACCAAGTACAAAATCCATGCTAATGTCTTCCCAAGGTTGATAAGGAATAGGGAGAGGCATGTATAGACCATCGGATTGATCTTTAGACTTAGCTTTGCGACATGTCGAGCATCGTGTGGTGAAGCGTGAGACGTCGTGGAACATCTTGGGCCAATAGTAGTTCTTGGAGAGCGTGGCGAATGTCTTGTCGCGTCAAAGTGTCCCATGAGTCCGCCTCCATGAGCCTCTTGCAAAAGGAGCAAACGAAGAGAAGACTCGGGAATGCATAGTTTGTTAGCTCTCATAAGATAACCATCCTTGATGTAATATTGTTCCCAAGATGTATGCGTTAGACATTTAGTATAATGAGTAGCAAAGGATGGATCATTAGCATACAAGTCGTTTATGTGCTCAAAGCCAATAACATTCAACTCCAATTTAGTGACAAGCATGCATATGCGTGAAAGTGCATCTGCAACTACATTTTCCTTGCCCTTAATGTACTTGATCACATAGGAAAAAGATTTGATAAATTCACTCCATTTGGCATGATGCTTGTTCAACTTAGTTTGACCTTTTAGGTACTTAAGCGTTTCATGATCGGTATGTATGACAAACTCATGAGGTCTAAGATAATGTTCCCAAACATGTAGCACACGCACTAAAGCATACAATTCTTTGTCATATATGGGATAGTTAAGTTGAACACCGGAGAGTTTTTCACTAAAATATACAATTGCTCGTTTTTCTTGCATCAAAACTCCGCCAATTCCGGTACCACTAGCATCACAGTGAACCTCAAAAGTTTTGTCAAAGTTGGGCAAAGCAAGAATCAGTGCATGAGTAAGCAAAGACTTGAGCTCATCAAAAGCGGTGGATTGCAAAGATCCCCAAACAAAATGAGCGTTCTTCTTGCTCAAGGCATGCAAAGGAGCGGCAATAGTGCTAAAGTCTTTCACAAAGCGACGATAAAAACCCGCAAGACCAAGAAAACTACGCACTTGTTGCAAATTGGTGGGCTGGGTCCAAGTTTTAATTGCTTCAATTTTAGATTCATCAATGTGGGCACCCTTGGAGGAGACAACAAAACCCAAGAAAACCAGCTTGTCAACACCAAACGTGCATTTTTTCAAGTTCGCATAAAGACGTTCCTTGTGAAGGGTTTGCAAAACAGCCCTAACATGATTAATATGCTCTTTCATGGATTTGCTAAACACAAGAATGTCAACAAAGTAAACCACAACAAAGACTCCAATATAAGGTCGAAGGACAAAATGCATAAGACACATGAAAGTACCGGGAGCCTCCGATAAACCCATAGGCATAACTAACCACTCATATAAGCCAAATTTGGTTTTGAAAGCAGTTTTCCATTCATCACCCTCTTGTATGCGGATTTGATAATAGCCACTTTTAAGGTCAATTTTTGAGAAAAAGGCGGCTCCGCTAAGTTCATCAAGCATATCATCTAAGTGGAATGGGATGCCTATAGCGAACGGTAATAGCATTTATAGGCCTACAATCGGAACACATACGGAAACTTCCACATTGCTTAGGCACAAGTATAATGGGAACGGCACAAGGACTTAAGCTTTCATGTACATGACCGTTGTCGATGAGTTGTTGTACTTGCCGTTGGATCTCCTTAGTTTCTTCCGGGTTGACACGGTATGGAGCTTTGTTTGGAAGTGGCGCTCCCGGGATGAGGTCAATTCGATGCTCAATGCCTCGTAGAGGAGGTAGACCCGGAGGTAGCTCATCGGGGAAAACATCTTGGAATTCCTGCAAAAGAGATTGAAACACTAAAGGTAGCTCGTGAGAGGTGTTAGTTTTTGGTTCCCCATCCTTGCACACAAGGACAAAGTGCATCACACTCGATGGGTTCTCACGCACTTCTCTCATCTCACTTTTTGTGGCAAATAGTATGAGGTTTTTCTCTCTAGGCGAAGAGGCGCTCAAGTTTGGCTTGTGGCTCTCACTCACTTTTGGGTGGATCACTTTCTCACTCTTCTCTCCATGATGGGTGGCTTGCTTGTCGGCTATCACTTGACTAGGAGACATAGGTCGTAGCACATACTCCTTCCCTTTCATCTTGAAGCTATAGTGATTGGTACGTCCGTTGTGGATGACACCACGGTCGAATTGCCATGGTCGACCAAGAAGGAGGTGGCAAACGGTCATTGGGACCACATCACACTCCAAAGTGTCCTCATATGCACCAACTTTGAAGGAGACTTGGACCTTATGCTCAACTCGTATAGTGCCGGAGTCACTTAGCCATTGAACCTTGTAGGGGTGCGGGTGCTTCCGCTTGACCAATTTAAGCTTGGAGCATAGTTCTTCACTTGCCAAGTTGTGGAAACTACCTCCATCGATGATGACCTTGACAGACCTTCCATTGATGCCGGCCTTAGTGTGGAAGATATGGCTGAAGGAAATATGCCCTAGAGGCAATAATAAAGTTATTATTTATTTCCTCATATCATGATAAATGTTTATTATTTATGCTAGAACTGTATTACCCGGAAACATGATACATGTGTGAATACATAGACAAACATAATCTCACTAGTGTGCCTCTACTTGACTAGCTCATTAATCAAAGATGGTTATGTTTCCTAACCATAGACATGTGTTGTCATTTGATTAACGGGATCACATCATTAGGAGAATGATGTGATTGACTTGACCCATTCTGTTAGCCTAGCACTTGATCGTTTAGTATGTTGCTATTGCTTCCTTCATGACTTATACAAAGTTCCTACAACTATGAGATTATGCAACTCCCATTTACCGGAAGAACACTTTGTGTGCTACCAAACATCACAACGTAACTGGATGATTATAAAGGAGTTCTACAGGTGTCTCCGAAGGTACATGTTGAGTTGGCGTATTTCGAGATTAGGATTTGTCACTCTGATTGTCGGAGAGGTATCTCTGGGCCCTCTCGGTAATGCACATCACTATAAGCCTTGCAAGCAATGTGGCCAATGAGTTGGTTATGGAATGATTCATTACGTAACAAGTAAAGAGACTTGCCGGCAATGAGATTGAACTAGGTATTGGATACCGACGATCGAATCTCGGGCAAGTAACATACTGATGACAAAAGGGAACAACGCATGTTGTTATGCGGTTTGACCGATAAAGATCTTCATAGAATATGTCGGAGCCAATATGAGCATACATGTTCCGCTATTGGTTATTGACTGGAAACAATTCTAGGTCATGTCTACATAGTTCTCGAACCCGTAGGGTCCGCACGCTTAACGTTACGATGACAGTTTTATTATGAGTTTATAAGTTTTGATGTACTGAAGGTTGTTCGGAGTCCCGGATATGATCACGGACATGACGAGGAGTCTCGAAATGGTCAAGACATAAATATTGATATATTGGAAGCCTATATTTGGATATCGGAATCGTTCCGGGTGAAATCGGGATTTTACCGGAATACCGGGGGCTTACCGGACCCCCCCGGCGGTTAATGGGCCTACATGGGCCATGAGGGAGAAGAGGAGGGCCGGCCAGGGCAGGCCGTGCGCCCCCTCCCCCCCTAGTCCGAATAGGACAAGGAAGGGGGGGCGGCTACCCCCTTTCCTCTTTCCCCTCCCCCTTTCCTTCTCCAACAAGGCAAGAGGAGGGAGTCCTACTCCCGGTGGGAGTAGGACTCCTCCAGGCGCACCCCTAGGGGGCCGGCCGCACCTCCCCCCTCCCTCCTTTATATACGGGGGCAGGGGGCACTCCAAGACACACAAGTTGATATTCGTGATCGTTCCTTAGCCGTGTGTGGTGCCCCCCTCCACCATATTCCACCTTGGTCATATTGTTGCGGTGCTTAGGCAAAGCCCTGCGTCGGTAGAACATCATCATCGTCACGACGCCGACATGATGACGGAACTCATCCCCGACACCCTGTTGGATTGGAGTCCGAGGATCGTCATCGAGCTGAACGTGTACTGAACTCGGAGGTGCCGTACGTTCGGTACTCGGATCGGTCGGATCGTGAAGACATACGACTACATCAACCGCGTTGTCATAACGCTTCCGCTTACGGTCTACGAGGGTACGTGGACAACACTCTCCCCTCTCGTTGCTATGCATCACCATGATCTTGCGTGAGCGTAGGAAAATTTTGATATTACTACGTTCCCCAACAGTGGCATCCGAGCCAGGTTTTATTCATAGATGTCATATGCACGAGTAGAACACAAGTGAGTTGTGGGTGATACAAGTCATACTGCTTACCAGCATGTCATACTTTGGTTCAGTGGTATTGCGAGATGAAGTGGCCCGGACCGACATTGCGCATACGCTTACGCGAGACTGGTTTCACCGTTACGAGCACTTGTGCTTAAAGGTGACTGGCGGGTGTCTGTCTCTCTCACTTTAGTTGAACCAAGTGTGGCTACGCCTGGTCCTTGTGAAGGTTAAAACAACACTAACTTGACGAACTATCATTGTGGTTTTGATGCGTAGGTAAGAACGGTTCTTGCTCAGCCCGTAGCAGCCACGTAAAATTTGCAACAACAAAGTAGAGGACGTCTAACTTTTTTTTGCAGGGCATGTTGTGATGTGATATGGTTAAGACGTGATGCTATATTTTATTGTATGAGATGATCATGTTTTGTAACCGAAGTTATCGGCAACTGGCAGGAGCCATATGGTTGTCGCTTTATTGTATAAAATGCAAACGCCCTGTAATTGCTTTACTTTATCACTAAGCGGTAGCGATAGTCATAGAAGCAATAGATGGCATAACGACAACGATGCTACGATGGAGATCAAGGTGCCGCGCCGGTGACGATGGTGATCACGACGGTGCTTCGGAGATGGAGATCACAAGCACAAGATGATGATGGCCATATCATATCACTTATATTGATTGCATGTGTTGTTTATCCTTTCTGCATCTTATCTTGCTTTGATTGACGGTAGCATTTTAAGATGATCTTGCACCGTTGCGAAAGTTCTTCGTGCTGAGACACCACGTGATGATCGGGTGTGATAAGCTCTACATTCAAATACAACGGGTGCAAAACAGTTGCACACACGGAATACTCAGGTTAAACTTGATGAGCCTAGCATATACAGATATGGCCTTGGAACACGGAGACCGAAAGGTCGAACGTGAATCATATAGTAGATATGATCAACATAGAGATGTTCACCATTGAAAGTACTCCATCTCACGTGATGATCGGACATGGTTTAGTTGATTTGGATCACGTGATCACTTAGATGACTAGAGAGATGTCTGTCTAAGTGGGAGTTCTTAAGTAATATGATTAATTGAACTTAAATTTATCATGAACTTAGTACCTGATAGTATTTTGCTTGTCTATGTTTGTTGTAGATAGATGGCTCGTCTGTTGTTCCATTGAATTTTAATCGTTCCTTGATAAAGCTAAGTTGAAAGATGATGGTAGCAATTACACGGATCGGGTCCGTAACATGAGGATTATCCTCATTACGCCCGGAAGCACCGCTGGGTGCGAGCCCATCTGCAGATCTAACCGACGACGTTAAGAACGTCTGGCGAGCAAAGCGATGACTACTCGATAGTTCGATGTGCCATGCTTTACGGCTTGGAACCGGTCTTCAACGACGTTTTAAGCGTCATGGAGCATATGAGATGTTCCAGAGTTGAAGTTAATATTTCAAGCAAATGCCCGGATTGAGAGATATGAAGTCTCCAATAAGTTCTATAGCTGTAAGATGGAGGAGAATAGTTACGTCGTGAATACATACTCAAAATGTGCGGGTACAATAATCACTTGATTCAACTGGGAGTTAATCTTCACGATGATAGTGTCATTGATAGAATTCTTCAATCACTGCCACCAAGCTACAAGAGCTTTGTGATGAACTATAATATGCAAGGGATGGACAAGACTATTCCCGAGCTCTTCGCAATGCTAAAGGCTGCGGAGGTAGAAATCAAGAAGGAGCATCAAGTGTTGATGGTCAATAAGACCACCAGTTTCAAGAAAAAGGGCAAAGGGAAGAAGAAGAAGGGGACCTTCAAGAAAAACAACAAACAAGTTGCTACTCAAGAGAAGTGATGAGGACATCAATACCATTGTTACACCCACAGCCCCTGCTGCTATACATACTGGACCAATTACTAGAGCTCGCGCACGCCAACTAAATTACCAGGTACTTTTGTTTCTTGGTAATGATTCTAATGTTCATGAGAATATGATGCTGCCTAAATTGGATACATTTGTTTTGCTTACAAATGAAGGGCCTAGCTTGGAGAAGGATGGACATTGGAGCAAGAACAAGCATGGAGATGATGGCATGCGCAAGGGGAACAAGAACGGAGTTACAAGTGATGATTTCAGGACTTAGAAGCCACCATAATGGGTGCATGAAGCCTTGGACGAAATATACAAGATGCCACTTCATAAAGTTCGTCCCAAGGTTATTCTAGGTGCTGCGTCACCTTATTATTGGGCCAGGCCCATGTAATTTCGAAATACATAAGTATAGGCTATTTTTAGAGTCCGTATGTGTGGGGAAACAAGAGATAGGTTTGATTTCGGACCCCTCCACCAAGGGCCACGAAACCCCCCCCCCTCTTCCTCCATATATACAACCCTTAGGGCACCGTTTAGACCTTGGGTTTTGTTTAGATTAAAGTTCACCATAGCTGCAACTTCGCGTACTTCGTTTGTGTTCAACGACCAGACAAAGGCGTCACAGAACCCCACCTTGATCAATGAAACTTTCATCTTATATTCGCAATATCCAGATTGCAATCTCAGTTTCTTACTTGTTCTTCGTTTGCTCGCAGGAAACAGACCCTCGTGGTCAGGTTGATCGTGCTCCGGCGTGGTCAATAACCTCTCGGAGTTGGTTTAGCGATTGCTAAAGCGCGACGTCCTCGTGACGTTCAGTAGTCGGATCGTCAAAGTCGACTTCCACCAAAGCGATATCCATCATCTCATCGAAAGACGGACACCTTTGCCTCTATTAAGTGGTATCAGATTTCCGGGTTGCTCGGTGAGATTTTACAGATTTTCGTAGTTTAGATCGAGTCATTCTTCATACCTCAGATCCACGAAAAAGCCACACAAAAATTAGGGTTAGTTCATCATATCCGAACCAATCGAGCATTTGCATAATCTTTTTAGGGTTTTGCTTTGTTGAATTCTTGGCTGCATCGCCGTGTCTAGTTGCTGGTCTTAGCGTCTAGTCTTTTAGAGTTTCGAGTTCTGGTCATAAGTTGTCACGCCGCCACCGCACCATCATCATCGCCCCTGCCATCTACCACCACCGCTTCGAATCCGTATCCTTATACCACCACCAATCTGTATCCATATACCACCACCGATCCATATCCATATACTACCACCGCTGCCATATACCACCACCGCTGCCATATACCACCACCATATATCCACCACCAATCCAAGTTCCTTGCAGATTAGGTTTGTTTTCGAGATCCATCTAATTTCCGATTCGTGTTTCCTTGTCTAAGTAGGTTTCGGATTCCAGCAATCTTTTGCCGTCCGTAGAAGAGGTTGGTTTCCAAAAAAAAGAGTCCGAAAACCACCCTCCGTTTAGGCCAAAATTTTACAAAAACGCACTGGACAAAAAAAATTCTGCCTATCCTATTTTTAGGTGTTTCTAAGCGTATTGACACAGTCGCCGTTATAGAAAGTTTTTTTTTGACCCGTTTCCAGTTTTTTGGGTCCGGGCTGTCGAAAAAAAAATTGGTTGAAAAAATTTCTTGACTATCCTGTTCTCTTGACTTGGGAAGAGTTTTGAGACACTCGTCATTATAGTGATTTTCGGCAAAAAAAAAGGAGCGCAAAAAAAAAGAGTGAAAAAAAATTCAGAGTGTGCTTCTCCCTTGTTTCCGTCCAGCGTCGTGATTTTGTTAGTGTTCTAGGCTCGCGTCTCTAGCACAGTCTAGCCTAAGACCAGCACAGTACCGTCGTTGAGCGTTTATTCAACTTTGCATCTCGAATTGATTATTGTCTGACCCTTTTGCTACCATATTATAAGCCTTCCCAGCTCCACATACATCTACGTCGTGCGTTTGACTCTCCCTGGTAATCGCTCTATCCAAGCTTTGAGAGTTTTGACAACAACGGTTGCCGATCACCACCTGCTGTTGGGTAAGAACTGGTAAGAATTTGAGATTTGCTTGAAGGATTTGTGACTCCCCACCACCACCATATTCCAGTAGTCTGTAGGATCATATACTTGTCTGTTTCCATTGCTGCTAACTATGGCAGGAACACACGCCGACGAGATTGACTGGGAGAACATGACGAACAAGGACCTTCATGATAAGTTTCATCAAATGTTGGGTCAACAGGTGGAAGACGTGATGGCCAGCTTTGGAAAGGCATTGGAGAGGATGGATGACATTGAGAAGACAATTGACACCAAGTTGGACGCCAAGTTCGATGAATTACTCAAAGATCTCCCACAACCACCGCCGGCTGCACCTATCGCACCTCTGCAACAACAACAACTACAACAACGCCCCCTTCCGAATCAGTATGGACGAACACAGCATGTTCCTATTGAGCCAGGACAAAATTCTGGTGCCGCTGCTACTCTTTGTTGGTGCTTACAGAGCTCCTGCTTTATCTGCAGAGGTGGAGGAATATTATGAGGATGAGGTTGATCAAAATCAGAACTTCGTGCAGCCACCGGCACCACCACCGGCATGTCGACCTCGGTATATATTCATAGCGGTAGGCTGCACTACCACCTCAGTACGAGATAATGACCATATTCAAACTGAAATTGAATATTTCACCATTTGAGGGTAGATATGTTCCTGATATATATCTTACTTGGGAGTTAGAAACTGAACAACGTTTTACATGTTTACAATATCCCGAGGAGAGATGGGTTGTTGCTGCTGTTTGTGTTTTCACTAGTTTTGCATGTGTATGGTGGTCCGAACATTGTAGATTATATCCTATTCCAACTACTTGGGCTGCTTCGAAAACTGCTATGCGTACTCGTTGGGTTCCACCATATTATCAACATGAATTGCTTCAAAAATTGCAGCGTTTAAGACAAGGAAAAAAATTCCGTAGAAGAATATTATCAGGAATTACAAACTGGCATGATTAGATGTGGTATTGTTGAGGAGAATGAAGCTATGCTTGCACGTTTTATAGGTGGATTAAATAGAGAGATTCAGACCATTCTAGAGTATAAGGAGTATACTAATATCACTCGTTTATTCCATCTTGCTTGTAAAGCTGAACGTGAAGTGCAGGATCGACAAGATTGGCGCGAACTAACTTTTTCGCAGGTCGACTTTCATCATGGACACGCGTGCATCCTCTACTTCCACTACACCAGCACCTCCATCACTGCTACCTCCGGCCGTGATACAAGAAAGCAGGCACAACCTCCACTATCGCCAAGAGCGCACTGCCGGGCCTACGAGCTCTTCTTCTTCCATGGCATCAGCGGGCACACAAGTGATATCATTTGTCGTCGTTGTAAGGGAAGAGGTCATTATCGAGAGAATGCAAATCTCAGCGTGTGATGATTGCTAATGAGGATGGTGGGTATGAGTCCGCTAGTGACTATGATGAGGAGACGTTGGCTCTTATTACACGTGAAGAACACGGTGGAGATGATTACGATCATGAGACGCAATACATGGCTCTGAAGGCGCCGACGGTATGAATGTTTAGTTGCTCAACGTGTTTTGGGTGTGCAGGTCACACAAGCTAAGCAAAATCAGAGGCACAATTTGTTCCATACCAAGGAGTTGTGAAGGAACGTTACGTGCGGCGTCATCATAGGCGGAGGGAGCTGCAACAACTTGGCTAGCATGGAGATGGTGGAGAAGCTTTCTCTCACCACAAGACCACATCCACATCCTTGCTACATCCAATGGCTCAACAACAGCGGCAAGGTTAAGGTAACACGTACTGTTCGTGTACATTTTAGTATCTCTACATATGCTGATTATGTTGATTGTGATGTGGTACCTATGCAAGCATGTTCCTTATTACTGGGTAGACCATGGCAATTTGATAAAAATTCTGTACACCATGGTAGAAACAATCAGTATACTCTTGTTCATAAGGATAAAAATATTACTTTGCTTCCTATGACTCCGGATTCTATTTTGAAAGATGATATTAATAGAGCTAATAAAGCAAAACAGGAGAAGAATAAGAGCAAAAATCAGATTATGGCAAAAGAATTTGAGCAACAAATGAAGCCTAATAATAAACCATCTAGTGTTGCTTCTGAAATAAAATTGAAAAGTGCATGTTTATTTGCCACCAAATCTGATATTGATGAGCTAGATTTCAGCAAATCTGTGTGTTATGATTTTGTGTGCAAAGAGGCATTATTTTCATTCGAGGACGTGCCTTCCTCTTTGCCTCCTGCTGTCACTAACATTTTGCAGGAGTTCGCTGACGTCTTTCCACAAGACGTGCCACTGGGATTACCACCTATTCGAGGGATTGAGCATCAGATTGACTTAATTCCCGGTGCTTCACTGCCAAACTGTCGTGGATTTGTCACGGCAGATGTCCTAGCGTAAGGACTTAGTCGTGGAGCCATCGCTACGGGTTTACTTGCAGGGGTTAAAGCGGACGCAAAGACACAAGGGTTTATACTAGTTCGCCCTTCGATGAAGGTAAAAGCCTACGTCTAGTTGTGATGGAATTGATGTAGTCTCGATGGCTAGGGAGCAAACAAGCCGCCTAGGCTCGAGTTGTGGTTGTCTGTCTTTGAACGCTTGCCGGTCGTCCCCTTATATACATGAGTGGCGCCTGTCGGTTTGCGAGAGTCCCAACGGTTCATACCCGTACGGTTGGTATCTCTCTATTCTAACGTACAATACAAGTCATACATCGGCGGTTTACGGCTACAAGTTCTAAACCAACTATAGGCCTTGGGCCTTTCCATGATTACACCACTAGCGGAGCTAACCCGGCCCAAGCTTGGCCGGTTTACACCTAGCGGTAATATCCCCAACATTAGGCCCCAGATTGATTTGAACTGGTTCATGTCAATCCTTCACAGAACCTGCGTCTTGGACATCTTCTTTGTTTAATAAACCGTCACGTCATCATTGCCTCTGATCACTGTAAACCGGCATGACATCATTGCTTCTGGTCACTGTAAACCAGCATGACGTCATCTTGAAGTTTATCCTTTGTAACGCCTTCCTTAATGACAGTCCCTGGATTTACGCACTTGACCTAGTTTTCTTGCCTTATAAATAGGACCGAAGGGTCATTCTTTTCCTCCTTCGCTTCCTCTTCTTCTTCCTCGCGCGCTGCCTTTGGAGCTCCGCCGTCGTCATTAACTTCGCCGTCCTAGGCGCTGCATCAACTCAGACGTGCGAAGCACTGCGACCTTTCTCCGCATCTCCTCCGTTTCCGGTAAGCTTCTTGCCCTTCATCAGTCTGTTCCTTTATTTTAGATCTGTTTCTAGGGTTCGAGCTTCATGCCCTGTTCTTCGTACATTTTCATCTTTCTAACCTTGAGTCATGCTATGAATCCGTTACGTACCAAGCAGCGACTCCTGCGTATCCGCTGCACTTTTTCATCTTAATCTCATAGATCTTACGCATATATACATACACCTTATAGCGCACTTCTTGTCTCTTCTTTACTTCCGAGACACATTTCTGTTTTCGAAAATCCGCGTTTGATCCGTAGTAAACATGAATTTTGTGAAACCTGTTTCATCCATGACTTCAATTTCCTTGAAGCCAAGATTGGGCGGTTTAACTCACCATAGTAAAAGTTGCTAAACCGCATCGGTACACCATTAGTCCCCTTGTTGAACCGCCGGATCGTATCGACATCATCGATAACGCGATTTATAGGAACCGCCTCCGGTTTATCATAACTTTAGATCAATCACTCTGTAATAAGCCCTTTCTTAAACCCGATCCTTCTCCTTGTAGATCTTATGATTGCCAAACAGTGTACGAATGCAAGCTGGGTTCCTTCCGCATCTCGAGACACAGTTGAAAGAACTGTATCGATTGGTACTTTAGATGATCAAAACACAATCCATTGGAGGGTCCACGAGAGGAATGTCCTCCACACCTCGGGAAGGAGAAGTTGTAGTTTTCGCGGATCACCTGGCCCGGGGTTTCAAACCGCCCGGGTCAAAATTTTACCGGGACGTGATGGCCAATTTTCAACTCCGTCCCCAAGATATCGGTCCCAACTCTGTTACCAACCTATGCCACTTTCAAGTGCTGTCAAAGCATATCTGCAAGAGGAACCTTCATTGAACTGTTCAGGATCTCTTCCACCTAAACCGCCGCACCGAATTCACCGACGGCCCCAATCTGAATTGGGCGGTATGGCTATCGTAAAAGGAAGGAGATCACTTATCCCCACGTCAAACTCCACACTCATCCCAAAGAGTGGAAGCGACTTGGTTCTCTGCAAAGACACTTCCCACGAAGGTGAAAATCCTTTACGGCTTTTCGTCGAGCGGCTAAGCAACACTCATCCCTTTCATAGCGATTGACTGCCAAAGAAAGAAGCAAATCGCTCCACAACTATCAAGCTTGGGCCTTCATGGCCAGCGGTTTGATTGGGATCGATCCGCACGCTCTTTGGTTATCTTGGGGCATATTGCCTTTGAGGCGGCGTTCGGTTTGATGTGCGATATACGGCAGCGTCGATGACCCACTCCGACACACCAAAGCTGGAACTGTTCGAAGATGAAGTTACGGATTCAGTAAGGAGAATGCTGAATGAACCGGAGCACCTCTGTGCTCAAACCGGCTTAGCTCCTTACTGTACCACCAACGCACCACCTGTTGTAGAAACCCGTTATAGAAACCCGTTGTTATTTTCATATATCCAACTCTCAATTATTTCTTATACAGGGCGATAATCCGTTTTGGAGCAAAAAACTCTCTCAGGACAAAGCGGACAAAGCTGGGCGGCGATTCGCCCAAAACAAAAGTTGTCAAGAAATCCGCCCACAAGAGGAAGACTACTGCCGTCGATCCGGCTATTAGCGATGATGTGGGTAATCCGAACTTGATTCTCTTGGCTTGTTTTTACCGTCTTATTGATGGCGATGCTTGTCGATGACGCTGAGGCCAAAGAACGCAGGATTTCTTGAGGTAACCATTCTCTCTTCCGATTCAACAAATTTGCCTTCACCAAAATTTCGCCGGCAAATCGGAAAGTTAACTTTTCTCACCCTCTTGCTTACTTGGATCCCAAACTCTTTATGAAGACACAGCAACATGAAGCTCGTCGCACCACCCGCACGGCAATGGACGGTAGTTACCTCTGCGGTTTACCAAACAGCCCGGCTCGGCAGCGCCGCACCGAGGTTTCAACCTTTTATTGCCTTAAATTCCAAAGCGGGTTTGTTCCGTCAACCTCTTAATCCGTCCGACTCCGATTATCGGGTCACCTCCCATTCATCCTCTGGCGAATCGTCACCACTCAGCTACCTCCGTTGAAGATAGCCGTTGGGTAAGTCCATACTGGACATACGCTTTTCGATTTTTCTCGTAATGTATATGCCTTGTTCACGAATCTTTGTTTCTTGAGGACCAAGCGAAACCAACAAGAAGGCTCGTTTAGACAAAAGCAGTTGAAGAGGCTGCCGCTTGAGATCATGGCGGCGCGGACCTCGAAAACATTGCCTCGAGGATATTCCAAATGACCCTCCGATTCAAGAGGAAGTTATTCGGAAGAAATACTGTCAACCCTTCAATCTCTGCCGATCCTCCCGCTAGCACCGTCCGATTTGAAAAGCCTCGCAGCCCTCTGAAACAGCCGTGCGACGCGATCCGTCGAGTCGAAAGATGATGACGTTGTGATTACCGGCATGGGCGCTCTGAACCGGGAATGCTGCCACCTTAACCCGCATCTTGTGAAGGAAGATTCTTCAACTTTGAACAAGGGAAAGTGGGCTGCCGAGCTGGAAGCATATGCGCTTTAAGCGCCCAAGATCTTCATTCGGATACGAACCGGCTTTATAGTAGCCGTGATTATGAAGCTGGCTTGGTGAAACTAATGAGAGACAAGTTTGAGGTAACACTCCTTTCCTTATTATCGAGACAAGAGTCCTTGTAGCCCCCAAGGGCGGTTTGTAATCTTGGATCAAGCGGGACTTGATAATTTTCTTTGATAGACTTTGCAAACTTCCCTCATAGCCACGGTTTAACGATGCATACTTAAACCGGTGCTCCAAAAACTTCCCGCCAACACTTTAATAGAATCAAGCAGTCATTAGCCCCCAAGTGCGAGTTGAATACTCGTATTTAACTTGGGACTTTGCCATGTATTAGCATAGAAAGATTGAAGGTACATTAGCCCCCAAGTGTCAAGCATATAAGCGTGTTGTATGGTTGAGACTTTAACTTGAATTGTTGGTGATCATGCTATCAATGCGCAGGTGAGGTGAAGATCAAGGATGATCGGATTGCCGATTCTGATGACTTTGAAAACCCAGAGGCGAGACGGACAAAGCCAAGAAGGAGCTAACGATTACCTTGACCGCTGCTTTGAGCAGTGAAGGAAAACATGAAGAAGGCAGATGGTGCAGGCCACGAAAAGGCTAACTTGCTCAAGCGGACGAGAAAATCTGAAGCTGCCCTTAAACCGGTGGTGGATGATCGGCGGCCGTGAAGCGGCAAGTGCATTCTATGGCGGCAGCCATCTTGATAAGTTCCTATGAATAAGTGTAATATGCTTTTCTGCTGCACCATTATTCGGTTTAAAACTATCCTGTTATCATATGCGAGCAAGCGCGTTGGGCACTTGGGCAATGGCGTGCGGAAGAAGCGAAGGCTGTCTACACTTTAGTGGAGCGATTATATATACGAGCCCAGCGTGATTACCACAATGTCACATAACAATCCAGCGCCGTCCACGATCCAAGATACCTGAACGGCTATCCATCCTTCCTTCCCGGATTGAAGAGGTGAAGAAATCTGCTGCACGAACCGGAGCCATCAGCGCCTTGATCCGAGCCAAAGCACAGGTGCGGATTTTGATCTGTGGAAGCAGCTCAAGGCTATCGATGTGAAGGAAGGCGGCTCGGACTTGATGAAGAGGACTTGCGGGCGATAAACCGGGCTGTCGCCTACTGGCTTGTCAATTGGCGAAGAAGCGATTTGGAGCACTATCAAGCCCAATATAATGAGCGAGAACAAGCGTGTGTCCGCCCCAACCTTTGAACCGGAAAACTTGATCCCTCCAATCCGTAAGCATACTTACGCACCCGACATTGAACCGTCATCCTTGATTCACGAACAGGCTGTCTTCCAAGCGCTAATGGGAATCGACTGGACTACTGTGGATTTCCAGCCGATGGGTAGAGACGAAGATGCTGAAGCGGCGGAGGATGAAGAACAGTCGTGAACCGGTAGCCGGTTTAAAAAACAATGATCTCATTTGGGCACTGTGTTGCCTTGTAATAGCCGTAGTCAAAACTTGCTGCCTGGGTATGCCTTCGTGCATCGAGGAAACTTTGTTTGATTCATACTCCCTGCAACCAAAAAATTGAACCTCGGCGGCGGTGACACCGCCAGCCGGTTTATGGCATCCAATATATTTTGTGTATCGAAAAATCAATTAGTATGCGATACAAATACCTGCCGTATCTGGGCATGAGGCTGGCATAGCCAATCTTGAAGCGGAGGTCTTTAAAAAACCATGACCATCTGGGGAGACAATAACTCCCACATAGGCGTGCTGAAACAGCATAAGCCCCCGTGCTACTCCATAAAGAAGGTAAACCGGGCAGATAAAAACTTCGGTGTAATACCAAACCGTGTCTGTCGGTTTATTCTTGGCAGCTAAACGGATAAAAATATTAAATCGGTTTGAAAACGCAACAAAAATCGAATACCAAATATGGCAACAAAGGCAATAACACTTTGCAATAGTAAAGCTTCATGGAGCTGGTCAGATGGCATTACCATGGTCAGACGCAACCAAGCCCCCCGAAGGCGTAGCGATGGTGCTAGTCGGCCAGGTCCCCAAAAGACTCTTGGCGAGTACGCCGGCCAAGTGGCATGACATTGGTTCGGGTTCGACCAAGCCTCCAAATGACGCTGGCCCTATTGGCCGACCAAGAGGCGTGACGGTTCGAGCGTGACCGTGTCCCCAAATGATCTGGTGGCTTTCGCCTATCAAGAGGTGTTGCATTGGTTCGGACACGACCAAGCCCCCAAGTGATAAATATAACTATCAAGGGGTAAACGGAGGCGCTTGAAAATGCAAGCACTCCATGTAACCACACATGAAAAGAAAGAGCAGAGACCCGCTTTAGCCGAGGCCACGATTTTATTATATCAAAGATAATATATACATTGTCATGCTATGTACATAAACTGAGCCGATGACTCAAGTGTAGTAAGGTCGGAGATGAACTATATTCCACGGCCTATGAGTCTCCTCCTCTGATGTACGTGAGTCTTTATGCTCTCGAATATCAACCAGATAGTAGGAACCGTTGTGTATATTCTTGCTGACCACAAAGGGTCCTTCCCAAAGCGGGATAACTTGTGCATATCATGCGGTCTTGGATGAGACGAAGCACCAAATCTCCTTCTGAAAGGCTCTGGTCTTAACCCGGCGGCTGTGATAACGACGAAGATCTTGCTGGTAAATCACCGAACGAGCGGCTGCCATATCACGCTCCTCATCCAATAAGTCCAAAGCGTCCTGTCATGCCACCTCGTTGTCCGCTTCAACGTAAGCCGCTACACGGGGCGAATCGTGCACGATATCCCGGGAGAACCGCTACGCTCCATAAACCATGAAGAAAGGCGTGTAGCGATGAGCCCGTTTGGCGTAGTATTTATACTCCATAGTACCGATGGGAGCTCTTCAACCCAGCACCGGTGTTCTCTCGTAATGGAACCAGCAATCGGGTTTGATGCCTCGCAAGATTTCTGATTAGCACGTTACGCTGCCCGTTAGGATGGGGTGCGCCAGCGGCGATCGTCAAGTCGGATATGCTCACGTTCACGAGAATTCTTTCATAGCTCCTTGGACAGATTAGTGCCATTGTCGGTAATGATCTTGTGTGGAAAGCCAAACCGGAAAATCACCTTTTGATGAATTGCACCATTGTTGCGCATCACACTTATCGGCGAGTTCGCTTCAACCCACTTGGTGAACTTGTCCACCGCCACCAACAGGTGGGTATTCTTATCTTTGGACCGCTTAAAAGGCCCAACCATGTCCAGCCCCCAGGTCGCAAACGGCCACGTTATTGGGATCATCCGCAATTCTGTGCGGTACATGAGCCCGCTGGAGAATTTCGACATCCATCGCACCGTTTGACCAAGTCCTCCGCATCGGCATGAGCGGTTAACCAGTAAAACCCATGACGGAATGCCTTCGCCACCAGGGACTTTGAACCGGCGTGATGCCCGCAATCCCCTTCATGGATTTCTCTTAATATTTCACAGCCTTCCTTAGGGGAAACACAACGTTGAAATGCCCCTGAAACACTGCAATGATGCAACTCACCATTAATAATCGTCATAGATTTGGAGCGCCGGATTATCTGTCTGGCCAGAACCTCATCGTCTGGCAACTCTCCTCGAGTCATGTCGCAAGGTAAGGAACCGTCAATCCGGAATAGCATGTAATGCCGCCACCAACCGAGCCTCCGGATCAGGAATTGCCAAATCCGCTTCACCGGGAGCTGAAGCGGCGGGTTGTGCAAGGCGTCCAAAAAGACATTAAGCGGAACCGGTTTCTGCCGAGAACCCAAGCGGCTTAAAGCGTCGCCGCGCCGTTCTTCGGCGGTCCACATGATCCACTTGATAGCCCTTGAAACAACCTGCGGTATTATCCACTTCTCGACGATATGCGGCCATGAGGGGGTCCTTAGAATCCCAAGTGCCAGATACTTGCTGAGCCACCAGGTCCGAGTCACCGAAGCACTTAACCCGGCTTAAATTCATCTCCTTAGCCATCCGGAGACCATGGAGCAAGGCTTCAGTACTCAGCTGCATTATTAGTACAAGGGAACATTAGGCGGAGAAGCGTAACAAAACTTATCACCTCGTGGGGAAGTTAAAACGACTCCAGCCCCGAGCCTTCAATTATGCGGATCCGTCAAAATGAATAGTCCGATATGTGTGATCCGGCTTCTCCTCGGTGCTTGTAACTCTGTCCAGTCATTAATGAAATCAACAAGGGCTTGTGACTTCACTGCCGTGCGCGGTATATATTTTAGCCCATGCGGCCCAAGCTCAATGGCCCATTTTGCAATCCGGCCAGTCGCCTCCCGGTTTTGTATGATATCACCCAAAGGAGCTGAACTAACCACTGTAATAGGATGCCCTTGGAAATATTGTTTCAGCTTCCGGCTGGCCATAAACACACCATAGACTAGCTTCTGCCAATGCGGATATCTCTGCTTGGACTCAATAAGCACCTCGCTGATATAATAAACCGGCCGTTGAACCGGATATTCTTTTCCTGCCTCCTTGCGTTCTACCACAATGGCTACGCTCACTGCTCGAGCATTGGCTGCCACATATAACAACAGCAGTTCCTTGTCAACCGGAGCCGCAAGAACAGGCGGGTTGGCCAATAGCCGCTTTAAATCCTCAAAGGCTTCATCAGCAGCTGGACTCCAGACAAAATTATCCGTCTTCCTTAGCATCTGGTATAAGGGGATGGCCTTCTCTCCGAGGCGACTGATAAACCGGCTCAACGCAGCAATCCGGCCCGCCAGGCGTTGAACGTCGTTGATACACTTCGGTTTAGCCAAGGAGGTGATGGCTTTAATTTTCTCCGGATTAGCCTCGATTCCTCTGTTAGACACGGGAACCCCAATAACTTGCGGCGGAACACCAAAAGCGCACTTGGCGGATTAGGCATCATCTTATAAATCATAAGTTGTCGAAGGTCTCCTTCAAATCTTCCACCAGTGTCTCCTTTTGCCTTGATTTCACCACAATGTCATCTACATAAGCATGCACATTGCAGCCAATCTGCGTATGCAAGCAATTCGCACACACACGATAAGTAGCTGGGCACTCTTGAGCCCAAAGGCATAGATACATAGCGTAAAGCTCCAAAGGGAGTTATAAGCGCCGTCTTCTCCTGGTCCTTAACCGCCATTTTGATCGATGATACCCAGAGTATGCGTCCAAAAAACTTAAGCGCTCACATCCTGCCGTGGCATCAATAATCTGATCGATGCGGGGGAGAGCAAAAGGATCTGCTGGGCAAGCCTTGTTGAGATCTGTGTAATCCACACACATCGCCGGTGCCATTTTCTTAAGGACCAGCACGGATTGGCAAGCCACTCGGATGAAACACCTCAATGATAAAACCAGCCGCCGAAGCTTTGGCTACTTCTTCCCAATGGCCTTGCGCCTTTCTTCATTAAACCGGCGGAAACTGTTTCACGGTTTATACTTAGGATCCACGTTAAGTGTGTGCTCGTGAGTTCCTCGGTACACGGCATGTCGGATGGCTTCCATGCAAAGATGTCCGGTTCTCACGGATGAACTTCGATGAGCGCCTTCCTATTGGGATCGAGGTTGGTGCTGACGATGAACTGCTTGGACGAATCGCCTGGCACAAAGTCAACAAGCTTAGTCTCAGCTGCCGATTTAAACTTCAGATCCGATTCATGCTCTGTAGTGGGTTTCTTCAAAGGGGTCATATCTGCCGGATCAACATTGTCCTTATAAAATTTCAACTCCTCCGTGGCACAGACCGCCTCTGCATAAGCTGCATCTCCTTCCTCACATTCCAAAGCGACTCGGCGGCTTCCATGCACCGTTATTGTTCCTTTGTAACCCGGCATTTTGAGCTGCAAGTAGATATAACAAGGCCGTGCCATGAACTTAGCATAAGCTGGCCGTCCAAACAAGGCGTGATATGGACTCCGGATTTTTACCACTTCAAAAGTTAGCTTTTCGGACCGGAATCATGCTCATCTCCAAAGGCCACATCGAGCTATCTTACCAATAGGATAAGCAGATTTGCACGGTACTACACCATGGAACACCGTATTGAATGATCGAGATCTTTATCTGTGAGACCCATACGACGGAAAGTGTCGTAATACAATATATTGATCTTGCTTCCTCCATCCATGAGTACCTTAGTAAACTTATAGCCCCCAACACGGGATCAACCACCAAAGCCGGTGACCGGATTATCAACCGGGGTGGATGGTCCTCTCGCTCCATACGATAGGCTGCTCGACCAGCGCAAATACCGCGGCAAAGCGGTTCAGCGAGTTCTTGCCCGTTTGTGAAGCTTCGATCCGCTTGTCCAAAGCGGTGGTGAAAACATGATACTGCCCGCCATTCAACTGCTTTGGTTGGCTCTGATAACCTGACTGTTGCTGCTGCTGCGGGCCACCTTGATTACTCTGATTATTGAGATTGCCCTGGTTATGCCCTGAACCAGAAGCTCCGTCCTGACCCGGCCCATGGAAACCGGATCCTGAACCACCACCTGACCCCTGGTCATATCGGAAAGCATCGGAATTTTTGAACTCCTGCATAATATAACAATCTTTCCAAAGATGATTCGATGGGGATTCCTTCTTTCCATGCTTGGGACAAGGCTGATTCAACAAGTAATTCAAACGGTTTGCACTAGCGTTTGGACCCCGATTCGCCTTGCTTCGCTGCGCGAACCTCATCCTGCGCATTAGTGTTGGCTACAAAATCCGGATTACCATCAGCCTTGCGCTTGCCCCGTTCCATGACCGCCGGTTTGAAATGCTGCTTGGAGTTGCCGTTCTTCTTTCCTTCCACGCTTCATCATCATCGCTTGGGATCCTTGGTATGCTGAATCGGCATATTTTACCATGCGCCATGAGGGTTCCCATATCATTGCGAACCGCTTCATCGTCGGCTTAAATTTGAGGATATTACGCTAGGTGTAAACCCGCCAAGCTTGGGCGGGTTAGCTCCGCTAGTGGTGTAATCATGGAAAGGCCCAAGGCCTATAGTTGGTTTAGAACTTGTAGCCGTAAACCGCCGGATGTATGACTTGTATTATGCGTTAGGAATAGAGAGATACCAACAGAATGCGGGTATGAACGGTTGGGACTCGCAAACCGACAGGCGTCACTCATGTATATAAGGGGCGACCGGTGGCGGTTCAAAACAGACAACCACAACTCGAGCCTAAGCGAAGCTTGTTTGCTCCTAGCCATCGAGACTACATCAATTCCATCACAACTAGACGTAGGCTTTTACCTTCATCGAAGGGGCCGAACTAGTATAAACCCTTGTGTCTTTGCGTCCGCTTTAACCCCTGCAAGTAAACCCGTAGCGATGGCTCCACGACTAAGTCCTTACGCTAGGACATCTGCCGTGACAAATCCACGACACAAACCGTGCGCCATACCGTACCAATCCAGAGGAGACGAAGGAGATTATGCGTCAAGTACAAGAGCTGCTCGAAAAAAGTTATATACGCGAATCCCTTAGTTCCTATTATTCTAGTGCCGAAAAAGGATGGTACATCACGTATGTGTGTTGATTGTAGGGGCATTGATAATATTACTATTCGTTATCGTCATCCTATTCCTAGGCTAGATGATATGATTGATGAATTGAGTGGTTCTACAATATTCTCCAAAGTTGATTTGCGTAGTGGATACCATCAAATTCGTATGAAATTGGGAGATGAATGGAAAACGGCATTTAAAACTAAGTTTGGTTTATATGAGTGGTTAGTCATGCCTTTTGGGTTAACTAATGCACCTAGTACTTTCATGAGATTAATGAACGAAGTTTTACATGCTTTCATTGGACGATTTGTGGTAGTTTACTTTGATGACATATTGATTTATAGCAGATCTTTGGAAGAACATTTGGAACATTTACGTGTTGTTTTTATTGCTCTACGTGATGCACGTTTGTTTGGTAACCTTGGGAAGTGCACCTTTTGCACCGACCGAGTGTCTTTTCTTGGTTATGTTGTTACTCCACAGGGAATTGAAGTTGATAAAGCCAAGATTGAAGCTATTGAGAGTTGGCCGCAGCCCAAAACAGTCACACAAGTGAGGAGTTTTCTTGGCCTAGCTGGATTCTATAGGCGTTTTGTGAGAGATTTCAGCACCATTGCTGCACCTCTCAATGAGCTTACAAAGAAGGATGTGCCTTTTATTTGGGGTACCGCATAGGAAAAAGCCTTCACGGTATTGAAAGATAAGTTGACACATGCTCCTTTACTCCAACTTCCTGATTTTAATAAGACTTTTGAGCTTGAATGTGATGCTAGTGGAATTGGATTAGGAGGTGTGTTATTACAAGATGGCAAACCTGTTGCATACTTTTCTAAAAAATTGAGTGGGCCTAGTCTGAATTATTCTACTTATGATAAAGAATTATATGCTCTTGTTAGGACTTTAGAAACATGGCAACATTATTTATGGCCCAAAGAATTTGTTATACATTACGATCATGAATCTTTGAAACATATTAAAAGTCAAGCTAAACTGAATCGTAGACATGCTAAATGGGTTGAATTCATTGAGACTTTCCCTTATGTCATTAAACACAAGAAGGGTAAAGAAAATGTTATTGCTGATGCATTGTCTCGTCGCTATACTATGCTTTCACAACTTGACTTCAAAATATTTGGTTTGGAGACCATCAAAGATCAATATGTGCATGATGCTGATTTTAAAGATGTATTGCAGAATTGTAAAGAAGGAAGAACATGGAACAAGTTCGTCGTTAATGATGGATTTGTGTTCCGTGCTAACAAGCTATGCATTCCAGCTGGCTCCGTTCGTCTTTTGTTTTTGCAGGAGGCGCATGGAGGAGGACTAATGGGACACTTTGGCGTGAAGAAGACGGAAGACGTACTTGCTACACATTTCTTTTGGCCAAAAATGAGATGGGATGTTAAGCGTTTTATTGCTCGCTGCACTACATGTCAAAAAGCTAAGTCACGACTCAATCCTCATGGTTTATATATGCCCTGTACCTAGTGTTCCTTGGGAGGATATGTCTATGGACTTTGTTTTAGGTTTACCTAAAACAAAGAAGGGGAGGGATAGCATATTTGTTGTCGTGGATAGATTCTCGAAAATGGCACACTTTATACCATGTCATAAAAGCGATGATGCTGTTAATGTTGCTGATTTTTTGCTTTCGTGAAATTATTCGCTTGCATGGTGTGCCAAATACTATTGTTTCATCGTGATACTAAATTTCTTAGCCACTTTTGGAGATGTTTATGGGCTAAGTTGGGGACTAAACTGCTTTTTAGTACTACTTGTCACCCCAAACTGATGGACAAACTGAAGTAGTCAATAGAATATTGTCTACTATGCTTAGGGCTGTTTTGAAGAATAATAAGAAAATGTGGGAGGAATGCTTGCCTCATATTGAATTTGCTTATAATCGTTCATTGCATTCTACTACTAAGATGTGCCCTTTTTAAGTTGTGTATGGTTTCCTACCTCGTGCACCTATTGATTTGTTGCCTCTTCCAACTTCGGAGAAGGTTAATTTTGATGCTAAACAACGTGCTAAATTGATTTTAAAAATGCATGAGTTAACTAAGGAAAACATTGGCGTATGAATGCTAAATAGAAACTTCTTTGGAGATAAGGGTAGAAAACATGTTGTGTTTGCACGGAGATCTTGTTTGGTTACATTTGCGTAAGGATAGATTTCTGATTTGCGCAAATCAAAGCTAATGCCACGTCTGATGGTCCCTTTAAGGTGTTGGAGAAAATAAATGATAATGCATATAAACTTGAGCTGCTGCAGATTTTGGGGTTAGTCCCACTTTTAACATTGCAGATTTGAAGCCTTATTTGGGTGAGGAACATGAACTTCCGTGAGGGACGACTTCATTTCAAGAAGGGGAGGATGATGAGGACATCAATACCATTGTTACACCCACAGCCCTATTTGCTATACATCTTGGACCAATTACTAGAGCTCGTGCACATCAACTAAATTACCGGTACTTTCGTTTCTTGGTAATGATTCTAATGTTCATGAGAATATGATGTTGCCTAAATTGGATACATTTGTTTTGCTTACAAATGAAGGGCCTAGCTTGGAGAAGGATGGACATTGGAGCAAGAACAAGCATGGAGATGATGGCATGCGCAAGGGGAACAAGAACGGAGTTACAAGTGATGATTTCAGGACTTTGAAGCCACCATAATGGGTGCATGAAGCCTTGGACGAAATATACAAGATGCCACTTCATAAAGTTCGTCCCGAGGTTATTCTAGGTGCTGCATCACCTTATTATTGGGCCAGGCCCATGTAATTTCGAAATACATAAGTATAGGCTATTTTTAGAGTCCGTATGTGTGGGGAAACAAGAGATAGTGTTGATTTCGGACACCTCCACCAAGGGCCACGAAATTCCCCCCTCCCCCTCTTCCTCCATATATACAGCCCTTAGGGCACCGTTTAGACCTTGGGTTTTTTTTAGATTAAAGTTCGACATAGCTGCAACTTCGCGTACTTCGTTTGTGTTCAACGACCAGACAAAGGCGTCACAGAACCCCACCTTGATCAATAAAACTTTCATCTTATATTCGCAATATCCAGATTGCAATCTCAGTTTCTTGCTTGTTCTTCGTTTGCTCGCAGGAATCAGACCCTCGTGGTCAGGTTGATCGTGCTCGGGGTGGTCAATAACCTCTCGGAGTTGGTTTAGCGATTGCTAAAGCGCGGCGTCCTCAAGACGTTCGTAGTCGGATCGTCAAAGTCGACTTCCACCAAAGCGATATCCATCATCTCATTGAAAGACGGGACACCTTTGCCTCTATCAAGAAGAAACCCAAGTCTGGACCTAAGCCTGAGACTGAGTGCTTCTACTGCAAGCAGACTGGATATTGGAAGCGGAACTGCCCCAAGTATTTGGCGGATAAGAAGGATGGCAAAGTGAACAAAGGTATATGTGATATACATGTTATTGATGTGTACCTTACCAATGCTCGCAGTAGTACCTAGGTATTTGATACTGGTTCTGCTGCTAATATTTGCAACTCGAAACAGGGACTACGGATTAAGCGAAGATTGGCTAAGGACGAGGTGACGATGTGCATGGGAAATGGTTCCAACGTCGATGTGATCGCGGGCGGCACGCTACCTCTACATCTACCATCGGGATTAGTTTTAGACCTAAATAATTGTTATTTGGTGCCAGCGTTGAGCATGAACATTATATCTAGATCTTGTTTGATTTAAGACGGTTATTCATTTAAATCAGAGAATAACGGTTGTTCTATTTATATGAGTAATATCTTTTATGGTCATGCACCCTTGAAGAGTGGTCTATTTTTATTGAATCTCGATAGTAGTGATACACATATTCATAATGTTGATGCCAAAAGATGCAGAGTTGATAATGATAGTGCAATTTATTTGTGGTAATTGCCGTTTAGGTCATATCGATTGTAAAGCGCATGAAGAAACTCCATCTTGATGGACTTTTGGAATCACTTGATTATGAATCACTTGGTACTTGCGAACCATGCCTCATGGGCAAGATGACTAAAACGCCGTTCTCCGGAACTATGGGCGAGCAACCGATTTATTGGAAATCATACATCTTGATGTATGTGGTCCAATGAATATTGAGGCTCATGACGAATATCGTTATTTTCTCACCTTCATAGATGATTTGAGCAGATATGGGTATATCTACTTGATGAAACACAAGTGCGAAACATTTGAAAAGTTCAAAGAATTTGAGTGAAGTGGAAAATCATCGTAACAAGAAAATAAAATTTCTACGATCGATCGTGGAGAAGAATATTTGAGTTCTGAGCTTGGTTTACATTTGAAAGAATGCGGAATAGTTTAGCAACTCACGCCACCCGAACACCACAATTAAATGGTGTGTCCGAGCGTCAGAATGTCGTGCTTTACTAGATATGGTGCGATCTATGATGTCTCTTACTGATTTACCGCTATCATTTTGGGGTTATGCTTTAGAGACGGCTGCATTCACGTTAAATAGGGCACCATCAAAATCCGTTGAGACGACGCCTTATGAACTGTGGTTTGGCAAGAAACCAAAGTTGTCGTTTCCTAAAGTTTGGGGCTGCGATGCTTATGTGAAGAAACTTCAACCAGATAAGCTCGAACCCAAATCGGAGAGATGTGTCTTCATAGGATACCCAAAAGAGACTATTGGGTACACCTTCTATCACAGATCTGAGGGTAAGATTTTCATTGCTAAATTCGGATCCTTTCTAGAGAAGGAATTTCTCTTGAAAGAAGTGAGTGGGAGGAAAGTAGAACTTGATGAGGTAACTGTACCTGATCCCATATTGGAAAGTAGTTCATCACAAGAACCGGTTCCTGTGACAACTACACCAGTTAGTGAGGAAGCTAATGATATTGATCATGAAACTTCAGATCAAGTTTCTATCGAACCTCCTAGGTCTACCAGAGTAAGATCCGCACCAGAGTGGTAGGGTAATCCTATTCTAGAAGTCATGTTACTTGACCATGACGAACCTACGAACTATGAGGAAGCGATGATGAGCCCAGATTCCGCAAAATGGCTTGAAGCCATGAAATCTGAGATGGGATCCATGTATGAGAACAAAGTATGGACTTTGGTTGACTTGCCCGATGATCGGCAAGCTATTGAGAATAAATGGATCTTCAAGAAGAAGACTGACGCTGATGGTAATGTAACTATCTACAAAGCTCGACTTGTTGCGAAAGGTTTTCGACAAGTTCAAGGAGTTGACTACAATGAGACTTTCTCACCCGTAGCGATGCTTAAGTCTGTCCGAATCATGTTAGCAATTGTCGTGTTTTATGATTATGAAATTTGGCAAATGGATGTCAAAACTGCATTCCTGAATGAATTTCTGGAAGAAGAGTTGTATGTGATGCAACCAGAAGGTTTTGTCGATCCAAAAGGTGCTAACAAAGTGTGCAAGCTCCAGCGATCCATTTATGGACTGGTGCAAGCATCTCGGAGTTGGAATAAATGTTTTGATAGTGTGATCAAAGCGTATGGTTTTATACAGACTTTTGGAGAGGCCTGTATTTACAAGAAAGTGAGTGGGAGCTCTGTAGCATTTCTGATATTATATGTAGATGACATATTGTTAATCGGAAATGATATAGAATTTCTAGATAGCATAAAGGGATACTTGAATAAAAGTTTTTCAATGAAAGACCTCGGTGAAGCTGCTTACATATTAGGCATCAAGATCTATAGAGATAGATCAAGACGCTTAATTGGACTTTCACAAAGCACATACCTTGATAAAGTTTTGAAAAAGTTCAAAATGGATCAGGCAAAGAAAGGGTTCTTGCCTGTATTACAAGGTGTGAAGTTGAGTCAGACTCAATGCCCGACCACAGCAGAAGATAGAGAGAACATGAAAGATATTCCCTATGCTTCAGCCATAGGCTCTATCATGTATGCAATGCTATGTACCAGACCGGACGTATGCTTAGCAATAAGCTTGGCAGGAAGGTACCAAAGTAATCGAGTGGATCCTTTGGACAGCGGTCAAGAACATCTGAAATACGAAAAGGACTAAGGATATGTTTCTCGTTTATGGAGGTGACAAAGAGCTAGTTGTAAATGGTTACGTCGATGCAAGCTTTGACACTGATCCGGACGATTCTAAATCGCAAACCGAATATGCGTTTTTATTAAACGGTGGAGCTGTAAGTTGGTGCAGTTCTAAACAAAGCGTCGTGGTGGGATCTACATGCGAAGCGGAGTACATAGCTGCTTCGGAAGCAGCAAATGAAGGAGTCTGGATGAAGGAGTTCATTTCCGATCTAGGTGTCATACCTAGTGCATCGGGACCAATGAAGATCTTCGTGACAATCTTGGTGCAATTGCCACGCAAAGGAATCCAGATTTCACAAGAGGACCAAGCACATCAAGAGACGCTTCAATTCCATCCGGGACCAAGTCCAGGTGGGAGACATAGAAGATTTGCAAGATGCATACGGATCTGAATGTTGCAGACCCATTGACTAAGCCTCTTCCACGAGCAAAACATGATCAGCACCAAGACTCCATGGGTGTTAGAATCATTACTATGTAATCTAGATTATTGACTCTAGTGCAAGTGGGAGACTGAAGGAAATATGCCGTAGAGGCAATAATAAAGTTATTATTTATTTCCTCATATCATGATAAATGTTTATTATTTATGCTAGAATTTTATTACCCGGAAACATGATACATGTGTGAATACGTAGACAAACATAATGTCACTAGTGTGCCTCTACTTGACTAGCTCATTAATCGAAGATGGTTATGTTTCCTAACCATAGACATGTGTTGTCATTTGATTAACGGGATCACATCATTAGGAGAATGATGTGATTGACTTGACCCATTCTGTTAGCCTAGCACTTGATCGTTTAGTATGTTGCTATTGCTTTCTTCATGACTTATACAAAGTTCCTACAACTATGAGATTATGCAACTCCCATTTACTGGAAGAACACTTTGTGTGCTACCAAACATCACAACATAACTGGGTGACTATGAAGGAGTTCTACAGGTGTCTCCGAAGGTAAATGTTGAGTTGGCGTATTTTGAGATTAGGATTTGTCACTCCGATTGTCGGAGAGGTATCTCTGGGCCCTCTCGGTAATGCACATCACTATAAGCCTTGCAAGCAATGTGGCCAATGAGTTGGTTACAGAATGATGCATTACGTAACGAGTAAAGAGACTTGCCGGCAACGAGATTGAACTAGGTATTGGATACCGACGATCGAATCTCGGGCAAGTAACATACCGATGACAAAAGGGAACAACGTATGTTGTTATGCGGTTTGACCGATAAAGATCTTCGTAGAATATGTAGGAGCCAATATGAGCATCCAGGTTCCGCTATTGGTTATTGACCGGAAACAGTTCTAGGCCATGTCTACATACTTCTCGAACCCGTAGGGTCCGCATGCTTAACGTTACGATGATAGTTTTATTATGAGTTTATAAGTTTTGATGTACCGAAGGTTGTTCGGAGTCCCGGATATGATCATGGACATGACGAGGAGTCTCGAAATGGTCGAGACATAAAGATTGATATATTGGAAGCCTATATTTGGATATCGGAATCGTTCCGGGTGAAATCGGGATTTTACGGGAATACCGGGGGGTTACCGGAACCCCCCCGGGGGTTAATGGGCCTACATGGGCCATGATGGAGAAGAGGAGGGCAGGCCGCGCGCCCCCTCCCCCCTAGTCTGAATAGGACAAGGAAGGGGGGCGGCGCCCCCCTTTCCTCTTTCCCCTCCCCCCTTTCCTTCTCCAACAAGGCAAGAGGAGGGAGTCCTACTCCCGGTGGGAGTAGGACTCCTCCAGGCGCACCCCTAGGGGGCCGGCCGCTCCTCCCCCCTCCCTCCTTTATATACGGGGGCAGGGGCACCCCAAGACACACAAGTTGATCATCGTGATCGTTCCTTAGCCGTGTGCAGTGCCCCCCTCCACCATATTCCACCTCGGTCATATCGTTGTGGTGCTTAGGCGAAGCTCTGCATCGTTAGAACATCATCATCGTCACCACGCCGTCGTGCTGACAGAACTCATCCCCAACACCCTGCTGGATCGGAGTCCAGGGATCGTCATCGAGTTGAACGTGTGCTGAATTCGGAGGTGCCGTACGTTCGGTACTCGGATCGGTCGGATCGTGAAGACGTACGACTACATCAACCGTGTTGTCATAACGCTTCCGCTTACGGTCTACGAGGGTACGTGGACAACACTCTCCCCTCTCGTTGCTATGCATCACCATGATCTTCCGTGTGCGTAGGAAAATTTTAAAATTACTACGTTCCCCAACAATGGCATCATTGCTCTTCTTCTTGTTGATGTTGAGGGGTCAAGACCTTGGAGACAACGAGAGCGGGGCTCGAATCCTCATCACAAAAGACTCGATCATCTTCATCCTCGTTAACGCGCCGGTGCATGGCCAGTTTCTCAAAGGCTTCCATTTTATCCTCACTCATTGAGTCGTAGGTGCCATCGTCGTTGAGGATCATGGTGAGCTTGTTTGTGCATTCATAGTACTTGTGGCCTTGGCCGCCGCAAGTGAAACACTTGAAGAAACTCGTCTTGACGGTCTCATCCGTCGGAGTAGATGAAGAAGCACGCGGCTTGAAGTTGCTTGTAGTAGGAGGAAGACGACTTGAACTTGACGAAGTTTTCTTGTAACTAGGCTTGTCGTTGTTGCTTGGAGAAGGCTTGGTTGATGTAGATGTTGGAGGAGTTGTTGACGCTTGGTTGTTGGAGAAGCCATATGTCTTGGATGAGTACTTGGCATACTTGAAGTCATCTTGCACTTGACGTTCCGCCTTGGTCGCTTGATGCACGAGCTCAATAGGTTGGAGTAGGGTTCGAAGTCGGCGATCTTCTTGATGGGGTGATTGAGGCCATTCAAGAAACGTGCCATTGTTGGCTCATCATCTTCCTTGACATTGGCTCGAATCATGGCTATCTCCATTTCCTTGTAGTATTCTTCAACACTCTTTGTTCCTTGCTTGAGGAGTTGTAGCTTCTTGAAGAGATCGCGGTTGTAGTAGGTGGGCACAAAACGTGCTCGCATGACATCCTTCATTTGAGCCCAAGTTGTGATTGGAGGGTCACCTCTTGCTTCTCGGCGCTCAAGGACTTGTTCCCACCATATGAGCACATAGTCTTGGAACTCAAGTGATGTCATAGAGATCTTCTTCTCTTCCTCATAGTTGTGCAAACGAAAGATCTTGTCGACCTTCAATGCCCATGATAGGTACTCCTCGGGATCATTGCTTCCATTGAACTTGGGCATGGTGAATTTAAGCTTGCCATAGCATTGCTCTTCATTGTGTTGTCGGTGATGGTGATGATGACGCCCTTGACATGGAGGGTAATCATCCTCATATTGCTCTTGGCGTGGAGGAAGTCCATGATCAACTTGCTCTTGTTGAACTTGAGGTTGAGATGGAGCTTGACGAGCTTGTGGAGGAGCTTGAGGAAATTGACGTTGCACTCGCGGTTGGTAGTTCCTCTCTTGGATTTCTTCTTGAAGGGCTTCCTCTTGATTGCGCCGTTCGCGATTGCGGTTTGCGATGGCTCGACTTGATTCTTGAAGGGCACATTGCACCTCAAGAGCTTGTGCTTCTCGTTGTTGTTGTTGAAGACGTTGAGCCTTGGCGTCTTGTTCCTCTTGGTGTAGACGCGCTTGTTCTTCCTCTTGGCATCGTAGTCGCTGTCGTTCTTGAGCTTGAGCAAAAGCGACTTGGTGTGGTTGAGAACGAGGTACTTGCTCATCGACTTGCTCTTGTGAATGCTTGTCATGTAGCGGGTTGCGAGATGCATGACGCTTTTGACGCGCGACTCGTCGAAGAGTGTTCAATGATTGTGTACTTGAGCCGGAGAAGGTGTCGTCGGAGTGTTGACTTGAGTGGCTTCATCTTGAGTATGAAGAAATTGAAGGAGGCCGGTTCACCAACAAAGCGCTGATCTCGTCCATTCTTGCATCGTTCTCTTGCTTGTGCGCATCGAGCTTGTTGTCGAAGTAGTCCCGTGTACGTTGCTCGAAGAGTCGCAAGTCGGTGGCGAGGTTGTCGATGCGGTCGTCCATTGCTTGTTGCTCTTGATGTAGCGCTCGTTGTGCACCAAAGAGGTGGCTCTTGGTGACGAATGATGACGTGTCGTCGTCTTGCTCAATGAAGAGTGGGTTGGTAGAAGAACTTGGCCTATCCATCATATGAAAGTGGTGGTGAGTAGGAAAATGAGAGAACAAAACCAAAGTTACCTTTGCCGAAGATTGTGGATGTCACAAGTATGATCCCACGTGATGTTATAATAGGGAAATTGGTACCAGGAATTGTTTCTCACACCTACAAGTAAATGGTCTATGGAGGAGCTCGGTTAGGAAAAGGCACAAATAGTTCAAACAAATGTTAGTCAAGATGTTGATAAAGTTGAGAAGATTCACAAATGCCAAGTAATACAAATAGATCAACCTCCAAAGATAACACGAGGAACACACACACACACGGAAGATAAATGGGATACGCACAACCAAGGGGTGAGCTCGAAGATGTCAAACCACGGGAAAAGCTCTTGTCATACGGATACTAGAGAGACGCTAGCTCGATTGTACAAATGGGCTAGATACGCTAGTGCACCAACCTAAAAAGAGAAACCGCTCGTCTCACTATCCCAAGTATGCTTATGTATGATGACCAAGATGATGCACGTATGCTAGGAGGCTCGATGCTATTGCTTATAATCTCTTTGCTTCTCTTCTCTTTAGCTTAAAAGCTTTTTCTTCCTTTTTTTTTGAACTATGCCACGATGCTTGATATACGAGCCACACAACGAGGTAACAAGTAGTAAATGCACGGGAGGGACGGAACACTAATGGTGCACTAAGGCGTGGCTCGGCAATACTCAACAAGCTAGTCTCGATGGGTAAGCTACGCGAAAGGGCTCGAAGCTATCAAGTTAATGGCAAGGGAGCACAAAGGCGTCATCAAGGTTACCGTCCTTGCTTACGGTAGTGATGGAGCTGATGTTGTCGAAGCCAATGTGTTGTCCGAGTCGATGATTGGTGGCGATGATTATGATACCACCTCGAGCCTAAGTAGCCGAAACACCTTAGGACGCGAGAGAAATCGCAACCCAACTCAAAGAAACACGTGGAATGGTGCAGAAGAACACAAGAGGTGGTGGGGAAACGAATGAAGAAAAACAAAAAATGGCCGAAACTCCCTGGATAGTCCGTGCGCACGGGGTAAGTGAGGCCCATGTGCACGGGGTCCCGTGTGCACGGGGTCCCGATGGCCCGTGTGCACGAGGTCCTCTGTGAGCGGACGAACTGCCCCGATCCCGTGGTAATTTCCAAGTTTGTGGCCAAATTCGAACGGTGGAAGGGTGGGGACGAAGATGGAGGGGTAGATCCACTTGCCAAACAACTAATTCGTGGATCAAAGCAACCAAATCTCACAAGATCAACAAATTGCAAGAAACATTTTTGGGGCTATTTTTGGTGGGGATTTTCAGATTAGGACGAAAAACAACAAAATCAAGATAGAAAGTGGAAGGTAAGGACTCCAAGATGTGAATCAACGTGGCTCATGATACCAAGATGATGTAGGGTAGAACCCTAAGAGGGATCTTTTCACACTTGGAGGGGGAAAAGGAGAAGAACAACAAGGACACAAAGAGGAATCACTCCAACAATTCCTGATTACACATCCACTAGAATAACACCACAAGATCCACAAGTCACAAACACAATCAAAGGAAAGATACAATGGCAAAGTTCATCCCAAATCCAAAGGAGATGGGGGCTTGAAGATAGTCTTCTCCTTATGGAGGTCTTGAAATCCACAAGGATTCTTCCCTAGGGGGTCTTGATCCACCAAGAGGGAAGGTGAAGGAGCAAAGCTCACAAATATCTCATCTCATACTTTGCTAACCGTAAACATGGTCCTAGGTACGGAATATATAGCCTTGGGGTCGAAGGAGATGAAGAGGGGCCGAAGATGCAATCTCAGCCGGCCATCCTGGGAGGCCCGTGCGCACGGGGTAAGTTGGGCCCATGCACACGGTGGTCCCGTGGGCACGGTACGGGCCTGTGCGCATGGGGTGCTCCAGCACTTGCTTCCTGTGTAGTCCGTGGGCACGGGGTCTCGGGGCCCGTGCGCACGTGGTCACCTGGGACTTCTTGTGTTGCTGCTGTTGCACTCCGTCTTGGTTCGCAAGGCCTTGGGGTGGTCCTCCTTCTCCTTGGTGATTCTCCTGAGCTTCTTAGTGATGTTCCTCTTCATACCTAAGGAGGCATAGCGTATTTTGGTGAGGTAGTGACCATGTTCCATTCATGTCCATATGCAAGTCAAGTAGGAAGGAGTTCACCTCGGTTTCCAAAGCACGTGCTCTAGCTCTTATCATGGGTCCTCGTGGGGTTGGATGTGTCGGTGTAGAGTCCATGGGGATGATGGAAGGATGCTCCGCATCATACAGACTACTGGAAAATGGTGGTGGTGGGGTGTCACAAATCTGTCAAGCGAATCTCAAAATCTTACCAGTTCTTACCCAACAGCAGGTGGTGATCGGCAACCGTTGTAGTCAAAACTCTCAAAGCTTGGATAAAGTGATTACCAGGGAGAGTCAAACGCACGACATAGATGTATGTGGAGCTGGGAAAGCTTATAATATGGTAGCGAAAAGGGTCAGCAATAATCAATTCAAAGATGCAAAGTTGAATAAACGCTCAATGACGGTACTGTGCTGGTCCTAGGCTAGACATTGCTAGAGACGCGAGCCTAGAACACTAACGAAATAACAGTGCTGCTCGTAAACAAGGGTGGAGCACGCTCTTATTTTTTTTCCTTTTTCACCTTTTTTGGCACTTTTTTTCCTCTTTTTTTTGCTCTGCAACATTTTTTTCCGGAAAAGTCTACAACTGGTCTAAAAACTGCCTAGCCAGAATTTTCCAGGCTTAGTTTTTTTGAAACTGGAACTATTTTTTCTACTGTGGGTAGCACAAAAGTTTGGGAGTCCTACTCTGTCACGACTCGGAGTATGGCGTGATCTTGAAATCCAACAGAGTAACGAAATACTGGACTCAGACAAGGACTGGTGGCGGAGATGAATCTGGTGGAACTTGGACTGGTGGCGGAGATGAATCTGGTGGAACTCAGACTGGTGGCGGATATATGTTGCAGGTGGACTCGGATTGGCGTGATGGCGGCGGATATGTGGTGGCGTATATGGAGTCGGATTGGCGGTGAATATGTGATGGTGGTATATGGCAGCGGCGATGAAGTTGGTGCGGTGGTGGTATATGGCAGCATCAATGATGATGATGCGGTGGTGGTGATATATGGCAGCGGCGACTTGACAACCTGTGAACAGAACTCGAAACTCTAAAGGACTAGACGCTAAGACCATCAACTTGACACGACGATGCAACCGCAAATTCAACAAAGCAAATACAGAAAAGATTATGCAATGGCTCAGATTGGTTCGGATAGATGAACTAATCCTAATAAAAAAATTGGCTTTTTGTGGACAATAGGTATGAAGAAACAGACTCGATCTAAACTACGAAAAACTTTAAAATCTCACCGAGAAACCTAAAAATATGATACCACTTGATAGAGGCAAAAGGTGTCCCGTCTTTCGATGAGATGCTTATTATCGTTTTGTAGGAGTAGACTTTGACGATCCGACTACGTACGTGCGAGGACGTCGCTCCTTAGCAATCGCTAAACCAACTCTGAGAGTTTATTGACCACGCCGGAACACGATCAACCTGACCACGAGGGTCTATTTCCTGCGAGCAAACAAAGAACAAGCAAGTAACTGAGATTGCAATCTGGATATTGCGAATGTAAGAGGAAGGCTTTATTAATGAAGGTGGGGTTACGTGGCGTCTTGAGTGCAGTCGTTGAACACAAGCGGCACATAAAGTTGCAGCTATGGCGAACTTTAATCTAAACAAAACCCAATGTCTAAACAGTGCCCTAAGGGCTGTATATAAGGGGGAAATTTCGTGGCCCTTGGTGGAAGGGTCCGAAACCAACCCTATCTCTTATTTCCCCACACATACGGACTCTAAAAATAGCCTATACTTATGTATTTCGAAATTTCATGGGCCTGGCCCAATAATAAGGTGACGCAGTGCCTAGAATAGCCTTTGGACGAAAGTTATGAAGTAGCATATTGTATATTTTGTCCAAGGCTTCATGCACTCATTATGGCGGCTTCAATGTCCTGAAATAATCACTTGTAACTCGGTTCTTGTTCCCCTTGCGCATGCCATCATCTCCATGCTTGTTCTTGCTCCAATGTCCATCCTTCTCCAAGCTAGGCCCTTCATTTGTAAGCAAAACAAATGTATCCAATTTAGGCAGCATCATATTCTCATGAACATTAGAATCATTACCAAGAAACAAAAGTACCTGGTAATTTAATTGGCGTGCGCTAGCTCTAGTAATTGGTCCAGTATGTATAGCAGCAGGGGCTGTGGGTGTGACAATGGTATTTATGTCCTCATCATGATGTTGGCTTGGTCTGAGGCCCTGCAGAGGAGAGCCCCCGAGCCCATCCTGAGAGGGGTGCTCGGTGTGCCTTCCTATGCGATAGGTGAAGGCCCCCCATCCAGGGACACGAGGCTCAATGCGGCGCTGTCGAGCGATGCCTCCTCACGAGACCCCTGGCCCAGTTGCAGCTTCTTCGTCTTGGGGGCGACCTCAGGAGGGAGGGCACCACCCTCGTCTTCAGGGTTCTAGATTGCTGCAGCCTGGTAGGCGCGCTCAAGAGAGCACACCGCGTCCTTCTCCTTGCCGGTGACAGTGATGATGCCGCCGCTCCCTGGCATCTTGAGGATGTTGTAGCCGTGGTGCGTTGCCGCCATGAACTTGGCCAGCACTGGGTACCCGAGGATGGCGTTGTATGGCAGACAGATGTCGGCGACGTCGAAGTCGATGAGCTCGATGTGGTAGTTGTCGCGCTCGCCGAAGGTGACAGGGAGGCAGATCTACCCTATCGGATCCGTGGAGCCATCGGTCACTCCTGAGAACGGCTTGGTAGGCTGAAGCTGGTGATACGGGACTTGGAGCCTGTTGAATGTCTGGACAGAGAGAACACTGAGTCCTGCTCCACCGTCGATGAGGTTCTTGGTGACAACCATGTTGCTGATGACGGGTGAGCAGAGCATTGGGAGCGCGCCAGCAGTGGCCACGCACTTGAGCTAATGAGAGGAGTTGAAGGTGATGCCGTATTTGGACCACCTAAGCAGGTGAGTTGTGTCGGGCTTGGGTAGCGCTGCGTTCACCTCGCGCGCGAACTGCTTGAAGATGCGGTGAGAGGCCGGGGCCTGAGAACCGCCCAAGATGCAGGCGATGGCTCGAGGCTCCTGGAAGCCCCCACCCCCCTCGTCCTGGTGATGATGTTCGTTCTTTCTTGGTGGTGGAGGCAGTGGAGGAAGACCGGTGTTGCCCTGAGGCCGATCCTCACGAGGCTGGTCCCTCAAGGAACCCTCGCGAGGTTGGTCCTGCCAGCGGTCCTCCCGAGGTTGGCCATGCCAGTCCTGGCGATGGTCGCGGCTGTCCCAGCATCCTCCACCTCGGCCACCTCCACGACCGTAGCCTCGATCGCTGCACTCGGGGCGTCGACCGAGGCGCCCGTCGCGGAGGGCCCTGAGCTCCTGGCAGTCGTTGGTGTTGTGGTTGTGGACGTTGTGGAAGACGCAGACGGCCGGTTGCTCTTGGATGACTCAGGGTGGTCGCAGCCACGCTTCATCTCCGGCTCGGCCGCAAGCACAGCTAGCCCCTTGCGCTTTATGTCCTTGGTCTTGGCCTTCTTGTCCTCTAGGTCAGCATCAGGGAGCTCGACAAGGGAGAGGCATCCCTCCTCAGCCCTCGCGCACTTGTTCGCCATGTTGAACATTTCCAGGTCTGTGCAGAGGTCCTGATGGATGGCGAGCTCCTCCTTCATCTTGACGTCGTAGACGCCATTAGTGAACGCAGAGATGATGGCCTCGTCCGACACCTTGGCGATCTTGAGGCAAACGTTGTTGAAGCGCTGGATGTACTTCTGCAGGGTCTCCCCTGGCTGCTGCTTGATGCGTCGTAGGTCACCCGTGGCCGGCCGGCGGTCGCGAGTGCCCTGGAAGTTGGCGATGAAGCGGTCGCGCATCTCATCGCAGGAGGAGACGGATCCCACAGGGAGATTCAGGAGCCAAGAGTGTGTGCCATCCTTGAGGGCCATGGGAAACCAGTTCGCCATGATCTTCTCATCGTTGCTGGCTGCCTCGATGCTCAGCTCGTAGAGCTGCAGGAAGGCGGGGTCGGCGGCGCCGTCGTAGCGTGGAGGCAGGTCAGGCTTGAACTTGTCGGGCCAGATGATGTTGCGAAGCTCCGGGGTGAATGCGCGGCACCTTGTTGTGGTCACGAGAGCCCGTCGAGGAGGTGGAGCTTGGTCTTGGTGCTCGCGTGCCACCATCATTACAGGTAGCACACGGTCTTGACGTGGGGGTGCTGGAAACACATGTGCATCTTCTTGGGGGCGCTGCACCACTTGGCAGCTTGCCTCTTCACGCGCAGGCGCCTGGCGCAGCGGGTGTCGGTGTCAAGACCGGCAGATTTCGGGTAGGGGGTCCCGAACTGTGCGTCTAAGGCTAATGGTAATAGGAGGCGGGGGACATGATGTTTACCCAGGTTCGGGCTCTCTCTATGGAGGTAGTACCCTACTTCCTGCTTGATTGATCTTGATGAATATGAGTATTACAAGAGTTGATCTACCACGAGATCGTAATGGCTAAACCCTAGAAGTCTAGCCTACGAGATTATGATTGTTAGGACTAAACCCTAGAATTCTAAACCCTCCGGTTTATATAGACACCGGGGGAGCTAGGGTTATACAAACTCGGTTACAGAAAAAGGAATCTACATATCCGAATCGCCAAGCTTGCCTTCCACGCCAAGGAGAGTCCCATTCGGACACGGGATGGAGTCTTCTATCTTGTATCTTCATAGTCCAATAGTCCGGCCAAAGATATTGTCCGCTGTCCGAGGACCCCTTAGTCCAGCACTCCCTCAGTAGCCCCTAAACCAGGCTTCAATGATGATGAGTCCAGCGCGCAGATTGTCTTCGACATTGCAAGGCGGGTTCCTTCTCCGAACACTTCAAAGTAAATTCCAAACACAATAATCGTGTCCGGCTCTGCAAAACAAGTACCTCACACAACCGTAGAGAGTATAATATTTCACGAGTTCAATCCGCTGACAACTTTTTGTAGCATGACATCATGTCACTGCCCGATCATTATTTGAACCGTTTTTTAGCCTACCGCTCTGTGTTTCGAGGTGCGGTTTCACTGGCACGTCTTGTCGAAGCAGAGATCATGTCCCCTTATCACGGGATTCTCATCAATATGGGCATGGGTAACCCAACCATGCCATCTGTTCATGACGCTTGGGGAATAGGCGAATTTTAAGGGGAGCAGGGAGACGCATAACATTTGCCGTCTTTATAAGGGGATAAGGGTTCATCCTCATTCACCCACGCCTTCTCCTTCCTCTGCCCATCCATTCTCGAGCTCCAGCGCCCAAGCCCTAGCTTTCTCCGCCCAAAAAAGCACTCCAACCATGTCTGGATCCGGAGCTGGAGGCAAGTGGATGGCCTCCTCCGTCAAGAAGGAGGACATTAAGAAGCTCCGGGAGGCCGGGTACCTGGCCAAGGACATCGCTCATCAACTTCCATCCAAGGGACAGATCGTCCCCACCCAGAGCCCCAGGAGAGGGTGGTATTTCTCACCCATTTCATCCGCGGGCTGGGATTCCCTCTCCACCCGTTTGTCCGTGGACTGATGTTTTACTACGGGCTGGACTTCCATGATTTCGCGCCCAACTCCATCCTCAACATCTCGACATTCATTGTCGTGTGCGAGGCCTTTCTCCGCATCCCACCTCACTTCGGCGTATGGCTAAAGACCTTCAATGCGAAGCCAGAGGTGGTGAGCGGCCAACAGGCTGAGTGCGGGGGTGCCATGGTGGGCAAGATGTCAAATTTCACCTGGCCCAAAGGCTCCTTTGTGGAGATCGTAAAGGGGTGGCAATCGGGGTGGTTCTATATCACCGAGCCGCGCGGCACCAACTGGTCGGCGGCCCCCGAATTCCGATCTGGAGTCCCAATGCGGCTCACCTCCTGGCAAGAGAAGGGCCTGGCCTGGGGCTCTTCAGAGGAGCTGATAGGGCTCCAAACGTGCGTCCAGAACATGCTAAGCAAGAGAATCAAGCTTGTCAACATGGTCATGCTCTTCTGCTGGATCCTTCCGTGCCAGCGCCGGACTTGCAATTTGTGGGAGTTCGACCCAGCCAAGCACCAGACGCTGCTAGAGCTCTTCGGCACGATGCACGAAGATGTCTGAAAGGTGCTCTTCAAGGCCGGCGAAGTACCACCGCCCACAACCGTGGATCGTGGTCTTAACTCCAAAAGCCCGGCTAATCCGGTGAGTTCTTTTATGTTTTCAAGGTATATCCTTTACTGGCATATCTGAGGGAGGAATCAAAGCCTCCCTACCAATTTTTCAAACCTGGATAGAGGTAGCGGAGCAGATTAACTGTCTGGCTCCGCTGCCCGAAATCCAGAAACGCCTCTTCTGACGAAGATGTTGTTTCCGGCACCTTATGAGGTGCCGGAGAAGAAGGCCAAAAAGAAGGCCCCGGGGACCAAAAGTGGTCTCTGTCACAAGGGCACTTCGGACGTGACGTCCGAAGACTCCGAGATGCACTCCTCTACCAAAGACGACGAGGAAGAGGAGGGGGAATAATAAATCCATCCCCCTTACCGTGGGGAGAAAGAAGAGGAAGGCCTCCACACATGGGGAGGCCGAGGCATCCAAGAAGGGGAAAACTTCCCTTCCGGACAACTCCGCAGTAGCCACCAACAGCGGCGGGGAGTGGGAGCTTAGGGCCAAGCCCCTAGCCAACTCGTAAGTGTCCAGACACAGTAATATATCCGGCATTTTTACTTTATTATTTTTAATGTGCTAGAGCACGCACTTGCAGCCCGGCCCAATCCAACATCGCGCTGTCCTCCTCCTTGGAGGGGTCGCTAGACCTGTCGGCGATGAACAGCACATCCCTTTCGACGGCCTCCTCCCCCAAGGCCGCGGACAACACCGAGGTGTTGTCTTGAAGGATCCCAGGCCCGGGAGAAGCTCGGGAGGCCGTCCCGGTGGTGCCAGAGGGTGAAGCCCAGGATGCCAGACACGTGGGGAAGCAAACCCCCATGGGCACCAACGATGGGGGCCATATCCAATTCGGCCCCCAGCCGCATACAGCTCCGGAGACCCAAGCGGCTCCAGATTCAGGCAGGCCGCCTCTTTCAAATGAGGGAGGCGAGCCAACTCCACCGGTGACCTCTGTCCATCCAGAGGCACCGGATAGATTACTGGAAGCGCTACAAGGTGCTTCCATTGTGGAAGAACACCGTACTCTTATGAGTATGGTGATTGAGAAGGTCCAGTCCGCCAAAAGCGGACTGGCCGAAGCCTGCACCAGCCTTCTAACAGGTTTTGAGGTAAGTAATTGTAAAAGAATGTCACAATATAGTCAGTAGCCCCTGATGCTCTGTTTGGTGTTCGGAAAGAAAAGCCGAACAGAGGATCAAAATAATTTTCGCAGGAGTCTAACATAAAGTGTCTATGTGAATGAGTAGGCGTCGCTGCTGGCTGCGACTGCTCACACTGCGGAGGTCTCCGAACTAAAGCAGAACCTGGAGCGGGCCGAGGAGGAGGTCGGCCTCGTGAAGAAGCAGCTAGAGGACAGCCAAGGTACGCAGTAACCTGCGTGTATATACAGGAAGGATGAAAGGTTCGGGCTGACTAAAGTGTCATGAACTTTATTAGGGGCCACAACCGAAGTAGCGGCCCTCAAGAAAGCATTGGCCCAGGCCGAGGACAAAGCATCCAAGGAACATGCCGCGCGTGAGAAGCAGAAGGCCCGGGTCAACGAGGTCCAACAAGAGCTCTAGGACGTCGTCAAGAAGTACGAGTCCTTGGAGCGCAATTTTAAGACTCAAGAGTCTGAACTTGTCACGGCCCGCCAGAGCACACTAGACGCCCGAGCTGAAGCACAAGGCGCCCTCCAGGAGATCCAGGCGGCCAAGAAAATTACAGCAGGTAAGGCTTTCATTATGCAAAGTAGATATGGGAAGGAAACATTCCTGTTACTTACCCGGGTTTGGAGCTCTCCAGGGGTGTTTACGGATCTTCCGTGCAGCATATCAGATGCTGCACAATTTTACCGAGCAGAATAAGGGAGCTCTACGGAGAAGCTGTTCTGGTCTTAATACCTTGGACCAGAACTTCCGGTGCCCTTTAGCGACTAGCTGAAACAGCTGGTCGAGCTGCATAAGGCGGCCGAACTAGCCATGAAGGACTTAATAGTCCGGCTATGGCCTGCTGAGCCCATGCCCAGCAGCTACTTCAGACTTGTGAAGCGGCTTGTCAGTGCCTGCATGCGGCTCATAGTTATCAAGCGATCGGTCTGCATTGAAGGTGCGCGGATGGCCTTTGCCCGTGCCAAGATGCACTGGGCGAAGATGGACGCCACAAAGCTGATGACCGAGGGGCCGCCTAAGGTCAAGGAGCACCACCGACCCGAGTTGTATTTCGATAGCATCCTGGAGGGGTCCCGCCTAGCGGCGGAGCAATGTGCGAGGGATGTTATATTCCCATGAAAACATTCATGTTATCCTGTCCTATGATATGAAACAAGTTTGTTATGTAATATAATGCTTGTTACTTTAAAAAATTTACCTCCTGTGCGGCCGTTTATGAAAATCTGAGAGTTGCCAGTCGTCGGCTTCTGCCGCCACATAGATAGTACGGGGGTGTTCGGGATAAATATAAACACTCTTTACTCCAGATTTTGGTCCTTAAAGAAGGTGTTTAACACAACGAACAAGGCAACTAGACTATACGGCTTTATCACCCTCACTTAGCCATAGGAGTTTGACAATGAAAATTTTGGCGAAGCCCCTGGTATTCGGAAGACCAAAGTTGGGGCGCTATACACGCCTAATCGGATGAAAACCGATTCCTCGCATAAAGCGGAAAAAATCTCTAAGGATTTGTAAACCTTTCGAACAACTAACCAGCTCTCGCCGCATCATGACAGTCAGTTTTCGGCTTTCTCTACTGAGGTGCTCGTCTGGAAGAACCGGGACACAATCGCAGTAGTTCTCCCTTTACTACCCTAGCTGATATAGCGGAACATAAGGTAGTAAGCACAGGAGCCGGGCAACCCAACTATTGACCAAAGACATGATGCAGAGCCGATGCATATAATGCTATAAGTTCGGGGTGCCAAACTGTACTGTAAAAGTGTTCGGACTTGATTGCCGTATTGCCGGGTGTAATGAAGCCCCTGGCGAAGTAAGGCGTACCAGAGTGTATGGATGCGATAGATAATGAATACAAAGACAAGGAAAATATCAAGTAATAAGCTGACACTGCGAATTATTTTCCATTCTAATTTGATTAATACGTTGAGGCGTACTTGTACAAGTAATGCGATAAGCAAGTAAGGCTATTTAACATGCCGTGACCAAGAGTGAGCTGCGTGCGGGTATATAAAAAAGGTATAGCGATCGTTGCAGAGACCACCTGGGTATTCCCTTGTACGTCAAAGCCCCTTGCCTCCTTGGTGTATCCGTCCCGTGATGGGTCCGATGATCAGGTTATCAGAAAAGCCTCAAGAAGAGAAAAACCTGAAAGAAAGAGAAAAAGTAAAGGTATGCGATCCAAGGGCGGTTGAGCTGCATTGTGGACCGCGGTCTACCTATGCCTCTATCCGTGCCCATGGTATTTTAAGTGCGTAGTTATGTACGTGTGGCACAAATGTCGCTGCTTGATCAGGACTGGGACGGAGGCCAGATTGCTAGTCAAGCTCTGGATGAGCTAGAACGTCCTGCCGCAGAGTAGTTCAAACTCGCTTTACGGTGTTCAGGGGCTTTACTGCCGAATTGAGGTTCTGCCAAAAATGCTATTCTGTACTTCTGCTACAAGTGCCGCGGTGTGCTCCTCAGTACGGAGGGAGCGCTCCGTATTTCCATTGACCATTATTACACCGCGTGGTCCGGGCATCTTGAGCTTGAGGTAGGCGTAGTGCAGCACCGCGTTGAATTTAGCGAATGCGGTTCGGCCGAGCAGTGCATGATAGCCACTGCGGAAAGGGACAATATCAAAGATTAACTCTTCGCTTCGGAAATTATCCAGGGATCCGAAGACCACTTCCAGTGTGATTGAGCCCGTACAACATGCCTCTACACCTGGTATGACACCTTTAAAGGTGGTTTTTGTGGGCTTGATCCTTGAGGGATCGATACCCATTTTGCGCAAGGTATCCTGATAGACCAGGTTCAGGCTGCTGCCACCATCCATGAGGACTCGCGTGAGGTGGAATCCGTCGATAATTGGGTCAAGGACCAGTGCGGCTGAACCGCCATGACAGATACTAGTCAGATGGTCCCTTCAATCGAAGTGATCGAACAGGAGGACCATGGGTTGAACTTTGGGCCGACTGGCTCCATCGCGTAGATGTCCCTGAGTGCACGCTTGCGCTCCTTCTTGGGGATATGTGTGGCGTATATCATGTTCATCGTTTTGACTTGTGGGGGAGGGGGATTTCTTCTGTCCCTCTGTGTTCGGTGGTCGGGGCTCCTCGTCATCGCTTTGCGGCCCTTTCTCCTTATTCTCGGCATTTAACTTGCCGGCTTGTTTGAAAACCCATCATTCTCTGTTGGTATGATTGGCTGGTTTGTGCCATGGATTTGGCATGGCCGATCGAGTATGCGGTCCAGACTGGACGGGCCCGGATTGTTTCTCTTAAATGGCCTCTTCCGCTGACCGGACTTGGAGCCACTAAATCCGACATTGACCGCCGTGTCTTCGGTGCTATCACTGTTGTTTCGATGCTTATGTCTATTCCGTCAGGGCTTGCCGTTGCTGTTTCTGGCTTCGGAAGTGCCAGGTTCGCTTGTATTGTTGTTGCTACGGGCTAGCCGGCTGTCTTCGCCCGAACAGAAGCAGGTCATGAGTGCCGTGAGGGCTGACATGGACTTTGGTTTTTCCTGGCCGAGGTGTCTGGCCAGCCATTCGTCGCGGATGCTATGCTTAAATGCCGCTAGGGCTTCGGCGTCCGGACAGTCGACGATCTGGTTCTTTTTAGTTACGAACCAAGTCCAGAATTTCCTGGCTGACTCTCCGGGCTGTTAGATTATATGACTTAGGACATCAACATCCGGAGGTCGGACATATGTGCCTTGGAAGTTGTAGAGGAAGGTGCCCTTCAATTCCTCCCAGATGTCAATGGAGTTTTTGGGCAGACTGTTTAACCAGTATCTAGCTGGTCCCTTGAGTATCAGCGGGAGGTATTTGATGGCATGTAGATCATCGCCGCGGGCCATATGAATGTGGAGAAGAAAACACTTAATCCACACCGCGGGGTCTGTTGTGTCGTCGTATGATTCGATGTTTACGGGTTTAAATCCTTCGGGAAATCATGTCCCATTACTTCGTCAGTGAAGCAAAGGGGGCGTGCGACGCCTCTATATCGGGCCAAGTCGTGACGTAGCTCGGATGTGGCTTGTCTGCGGTTTTCGGCCCAGACGTGGTTGAGTTTGCCACGTTCAGCTACATGGCCATCACGGCGCGTCGAGGCACGCCCCCGTGATCCGTATATTGATCTTGTCTGACCTGCTCTCTTTTCCAAATCGCGTCGCAGGTCATGAGTATATCCCCGAGCTGTTGTATTTCTGTTTGTTCGGCGAGGTAGTGCGGGCTAGTATTCGGCATGAGGTGCCGCTTTGTACCGGCCACGTGGTGGTTGGTCAGCCGTACTGTACCTTGGTAGGACGGGCTCCAGCGCCTTGTCATCAAACTGTTGTAACAGTTTGCGCTTCGGGTAGCTTTTGGTTGGCGCTCGAGGCCATATTCCTTGGCTGCCAAGACATCAGTCCATCTTTCATTGAGTAGATCTTGATCAGCTTGAAGCTGCTGCTGCTTCTTTTTCAGGCTTCTTGTAGTGGCAATTAGCTGACGCTTAAAGCATTCCTGTTCAGCGGGCTCTTCAAGCACGATGAAATCTTCGTCACCAAGGCTAACCTCGTCCTTGGAGAGCGGAAGGTAGTTGCTATCCTTCGAGTCTTTGTTTACGGCCTGTTCGCCAGGGCTGGCTTGCCCATCCTCCATTCCTCCTGTTCGGAGGTCGGCTCAACGGGGTCTTCATTGTTTTCAGCACCGCCTGGAGTGTTATCCTCTTCTGTGACGGTATTGCTATTTTTGCTACGGTGTGGTTTAGAGCGGCGCCACTGACGTCGGCGCTTCGGCTGTATCTCAGGAGGTTTATCCTCGACTGGATTTTCATCGTCGCTGTTATTTTCTTTGGGTGTATCCACCATGTATATGTCATACGAGGAGGTGGCTGTCCAACGCCCTATAGGCAGTGGTTCTTGCTCCTCTCCGGCATCATCGTCCATACCATTGATGTCTTTGGAGTCGTAATCAAGCATGTCGGTTAAGTCATTGACAGTGGCTACAAAGTGTGTGGTGGGTGGGTAACGAAGTTTTTCGTCACCCGCTTCCCATTCAAGCCGGACATAGTTCGGCCGAGAGTCCCCTGACAAGGAGAGGGATCTTAATGAGATTAACACATAACCAAAAGGCGAGTGCTGGAAAATGTCCGGGGAGATGAACTCTGAGACCGGTGCCCAATCAGGTTCGATGGACGCGGATGCACGCGGTCCAGAGTCCATGGCCGGAGACGAGTCCGAGGTTTCGGAGACACAAGCCCAACCCGATGTTGGGTATGTGTGCGGCTCGAGCGCTGCTAAGTCTGCGGCCTCTGCAGCAGGGCTGAGCTTCCCGTCTTCGGACGATGCAGTCCGCTCAGGCTCTAGGGCCAGGGCGGTCACAGGCGCTAGCTCCTGTGCGTGGCCAGATGACAGATCTAGGTCATGTTCATTATGGTGGCCGAGGACTGCCGTCATGGGCTCGAATCCTTCAAAGATCAAGTCTCCGCGAATATCGGCCACAAAATTCAGGCTTCCAAATCTGACCTGATGGCCATGGGCGTAGCTATCGATCTACTCTAGATGGCCAAGCGAGTTGGCCTGCAGTGCGAAGCCACCGAATACGAAGATCTGTCCGGGTAGGAAGGTCTCCCCCTGGACTGCATTGTTGTAGATGATTGATGGGGCCATCAAACCTATCTTCGACGACACAGAGGAACTCTCAGTGGAAGCACCAATGTCGGTGTCAAAACTGGCGGATCTCGGGTAGGGGGTCCCAAACTCTGCGTCTAAGGCTAATGGTAACAGGAGGCGGGGGACACAATGTTTACCCAGGTTCGGGCCCTCTCTATGGAGGTAATACCCAACTTCCTGCTTGATTGATCTTGATGAATATGAGTATTACAAGAGTTGATCTACCACGAGGTCGTAATGGCTAAACCCTAGAAGTCTAGCCTATGAGATTATGATTGTTATGACTAAACCCTAGAAGTTTAAACCCTCCGATTTATATAGACACCGGGGGAGCTAGGGTTATACAAAGTCGGTTACAGAGAAAGGAATCTACATATACGAATCGCCAAGCTTGCCTTCCATGCCAAAGGAGAGTCCCATCTGGACACGGGACGAAGTCTTCTATCTTGTATCTTCATAGTACAACAATCCGGCCAAAGATATTGTCCGGCTGTCCGAGGACCCCTTAGTCCAGAACTCCCTTAGCGGGTCGCACCGCGGTACCACCTGCCTTGGCTCGACGATGGCTCCCTGGGCTAGAGGTGGTGGAGGTGCCCCGTGAGCCACGTCGCCCGCGATAGGCGACTGCTGAGGCAGTGAGCAGGCCGGCGCAGTGGAGTCTCCAGCGGCGCTGACGAGCTCGGCGATGCGCTCGAGCCACTCCTCGTAGAAGTCGTCGATTGGGCGGTAGCAAAGGAGCTCCCGCGCCATGACCAGAGCAGCTTGCGCGTTCGCTGGGCCACGACGCGCGTGGGAGGATGAAGCGGCTGGGGTCAGCGATGGAGTGGCGGTGCGCCAGTCGCGGCGCACCGAGGGGTGCAACGATTATGCTTGCTGCTCGTGACCAGCAGGGCCCATGGCGGCGTTGGCCGCTGGTGATGGAGGACGACGAGGACAGCCATCGCCCGCCGGAGCCGTCTGAGCGACGCGGGCAGCAACCGCGGCCCGGCACTCAGCGCGAGCCCGAAGCCCGTCAGCCATGGAAGTGTCGGAGTAGCGTTGGATCGATCGACGGAAGAGAGGATCCGACGCACCCCTACTTGGCGTGACAAATGTCAGATTTCGGGTTCCGCAAACCCTTGATAGGTTCGAACTCTGGGGTCCATGCAGAGATCTCAAACTACCCAGCCTGCCTACTCACGATCTTCTAGGCCTAGCGCGTCGACCTCAAATTGACAGAGAGATACAATAGTTTATCCTGGTTCGGGCCACCTTGCGGTGTAATACCCTACTCCAGCGTTTCGGTGGATTGCCTCGAAGGGCTGGGGATGAACTAGTATAGTGGATGAACTGGCCTCAGGAGGTGAGGTGTTCTTGAGCTCAAGAGAGCTGATGAGCTGGTCGGTGAGAGTGGATCCGATCTCCCCGTCCTCCCCTCTATGGTGGTGGCTAAGTCCTATTTATAGTGGCCTTGGTCCTCTTCTCAAATGTTGGCGGGAAGGGATCCCACAACGACCAGATTTGAAGGGGGGCAGGAAGTACATCCTATCCTGACTAAAGTGGACTTTGCCTGTGAAAAGCCTCTAGTCGTGACGCTGCGATGGACTCGGCGATGACCTCCGTCCTGCCGTCCTCGCGGTCTTGGTCTTGTTGCACCAGAATGGAAACCTTTGGCTGATTCCTCGGGACTCCGCGCCTGCCGCTTGCCTCCTTTGCACCAAAGAGGAAACTAGTACTCTACGCCTGCTGGCGCCCGCCTAGCCTTGGTCGTCATGGCTCACGTCAGCTGAGCCTCGTGAGGTGCACCTTGCATAGAACTCTCCGCCCCTAGGGAGCCAGCCTGAGGAGGCTGATCCCCTTGGAGGTCTTGGCATCGTCTGCCTTGCGAGGCTTGGCCCCTCGCGAGGGTCTTGAATTGTTGATGCTGAAGCTGGACAGTACTAGGCCGTCAATGGAGCCAAGTAGTGGGCGGCAGGCAGGCAAGTCCGGGTACCCCCGTATCCGGAACGCTGACAGTGGTTTCATTGGTACTTAAAGTCTTGACCTCTCCAACCCCACTTTTATTAATTTTTGCATCTAGATCTATAAACTCCGAATCGTTGGGACGCCTTTTAACTAAGGTTGACTCATCTCCAGTCCCATCTTTATCAAGATTTATATTGGAAAACAAATATTCAATAGGAGTCACATCAATCACTTTAAGATCTTCATCATTATTTTCACAAAACTCCGGTTTAGTGGCCATCTTATTTACCAAAGTGGTTTGTTTATCAGAAATTTGGCCAACTAAAATTTCAAGATGAGCAAATTGAGATTTAAGACCATAAAATTGTTTAGAAATATCATCGAGCTCTTTATTCATATATTCCATAAAAGTTTTTTGCTCCTTGAGCTCGTTCCTAAAGAACCTATTATGCTGAAATTGTAAGGACATGAAGCTCCTAGTATTATTTACAATTTCTTCCAGTTTCTTATAGTAAGGATCAAAGTTCTTTGGTTGAGCAATGAAAGCAAGCTATCGTTCAAACGAACAAAAATCAAGCGAGAAGACGAACGGAAGAAGGGCGAGAAAAGGCAAATCTTTTCGAAAATCGTTTTAGAAGTGGGGCAGAGGAAAACAAGAGGCAAATGGTGAATAATGTAATGCAAGAGATGAGAGTTTTATAATGGGTACTTGGTAGGCTTGATGTAGATCTTGACTTGGCGTAGATCTCCCCGACAACAGCGCCAGAAATTCTTCCTGCTACTTCTTGAGCTTGCGTTGGTTTTTCCGTTGAAGAGGAAAGGGTGATGCAACATAGTAGAGATAAGTATTTCCCACAGTTAGGAATCAAGGTACCAATCCAGTTTGAGAAGAACACGCAAATCACCAATACCTGCACAAACAATCAAACACTTGCACCCAACGTGATAAAGGGGTTGTCAATCCCTTCATGGTCACTTGCAAAAGTGAGATCTGATAGAGATAGATAAATACACCTAAACAAAAGATAAAATATTTTTGGGTTTTTTTGGTTTATAGATCTGAAAACAAAAGATTGCAAAATAGTAGATAGGAAGCTAATATGACGGAAAATAGACCCGGGGGCCTTAGGTTTCACTAGAGGCTTCTCTCATGAAGGAAAATTATACGGTGGGTGAACAAATCACTGTCGAGCAATTGATAGAAGAGCGCAAAGTTATGACGATATCTAAGGCAATGATTATGCAATGTAGGCATCATGTCCGTGTCAAGTAGACCAAAATGATTCTACATCTACTACTATTACTCCACTCATCGACCGACTCCAGCCTGCATCTAGAGTACTAAGTTCATAAGAACATATTAACACATTAAGTAAGATGACATGATGTAGAGGAGTTAACTCAAGTAATATGATGAAAACCTCATCTTTTTATCCTCGATGGCAACAATGCACTACGTGTCTCGCTACCCGTACTTTGTCACTGGGTGAAATCACGCAAGATTTAACCAAAAGATAAGCACCTCTCTCATTAAAAGAAATACCAATCTAGTTGGCCAAACCAAACTGATAATTCGAAAAGAATTACAAAGGTACCAAATCATGCATATAAGAATTCAGAGAAGATTCAAATAATATTCATAGATAAGCTGATGTTAAATCCACAATTCATCGGATCTCCACAAACATACCCAAAAGAGTATTACATCGGATAGATCTCCAAGAACATCGAGGTGAACATGGTCTTGAGAATCAAAGAGAGAGAGAAGAAGCCATCTAGCTACTAGCTATGGACACGTAGGTCTGAAGTGGACTACTCATGCTTCATCAGAAGGGAAATAGAGTTGAGGTAGATGCCCTCCATGATCGAATACCCCTCCGGCAGGATGCCGGAAAAGGCCCCAAGATGGGATCTCACAGGAACAGAAGGTTGTGGCGGTGAAAAAGTGTTTTCGTGGATGCTTCTAAGGGTTTGGGAATATATGTGAATATATAGGAGGAAGATCTAGGTTAGGGAGACACCGAGGGGCCCACAAGGTAGGGGGCGCGCCCTCCACCCTTGCCGCTGCCACGTGGCTCTTCTGACTTGAACTTCTGGTCTCCTAGGTGTCTTCTGGTCCAAGAAAAATCTTCGTAAAGTTTTATTCCATTTGGACTCCGTTTAGCATTCCTTTTCTACGAAACTCAAAAACAAGGAAAAAATAGAAACTGACGCTGGGCTCTAGGTTAATAGGTTAGTCCCAAAAAATAATATAAAATAGCATAATAATGCGTATAAAGCATCCAAAACAGATAATATAATATCATGGAACAATAAAAAATTATAGATATGTTGGAGACGTATCAGGAGGCGGCACCTATTGGGCAGCGGCCACAGCCTCCTGATGCTGGCGCCACGCCAAAGAATGCACCTCCCGACTAGTTATTGGGGCCTTGGACGCCCCGGAGTGCCTCGACGCCATGGGTCAGAGCATGCTTGCGGCTTCGAGAAGAACAATCATCATGGGTGGTGATGATGCAAGGGCCAGACGCCTCAGTCCCCTACCTGGCACGCCAGATGTTAGTTTCTAAGAACCTGCATATGAGTTGTGAGCAACAACCCTTTGAGAGTTCGGCCAGGGACTAAACACGTCTAGCAATCCTAAGTCATGGATGAATTATCGATGAACACAAGGAGCTACCCAGGTTCAGGCCACCTTCTTGGTGTAATACCCTAGTCCTGCTTTGTTTTGTATTGATATGGAGCTACAATGTGTGTGTGTGTGTGTGTGTTTGTGTTACAAGGTGGAAAGATTGCCCCTCGAATGGTCCCGATCCTCATTTATACATCAGGGAGCCAACGAAGGAAGGCGGTGGGGGAGAGAATATTTCCCCCAACCTCCGTCCACGGACGATACCCCATACCGCTCATAGAGCGCCACAGTGTTGTCCTATTGCGTGCTCATGCGAGATATCGTGTGACACTGTAGACAACCTCCTGAGGGACAGGACGTCATCAATAAGTCACTGAAGTCAAACCTTATCGCTTTCGCTCCACGCTTCGTTCGGTGGACAACCTACTTTCCTACCACTACGCAGTACCTTTTCCTTCACCTCACGTGGAGCCCCAAGGCCGTCTTCCCAGAGAGCTCGTCCCAGGAGAAAGCTTCTTAGGGACGCTGGGCATATCCCTTCTTCATGTTGTCGGTGCTCCTTGCAGACTGCATTGCCTCTCGGTTGTTCGACCGTGGGTACCCCGTAATCCACCGATAGGAGCCCACGCCTTGAGCATTCCTGGGAAGATGTTGAAGTCTTCATATGTCTCTACACCTTCTTGCTGGTGTGGTTCGAGAGTCATGTGACAGTAGTACTTGTCGATGACCTGTCTGGACGTTTCTTAGTTTTCTATCTTCATATCGCCAAGGTGGAGACGTGTGAATTAACCTTGCCTTGTCGATGTATTCATGATTTCCCAGCAAGGAGGCCAATGTTGACCGCACGTAGAAGGTGTTGTAGGGTGGAGACCCTAAGCGTAGATCTTTCACGAATTGGAGGGGAATCCACGAAGAACGCGAAGAATACAAAGAACAAGAGGGGAAATCAGAAGAAGAAAACACTCAAGAACAAGTCCAATCACACATCCACTAGACTCAGAATCACACAAGATCCACAAAGGTACAAGAACAATAATGGGAAAGATACAAGGTAAAGTTCATCCCAAATCCAAAGGAGATGAGGTCTTGATGATCTAGATAGATCCTTCCCTCAAGGGGGTCTTGAATCCCTAAGGATCTTCTCCAATGGAGGCCTTGAACTCCATGGAGTCTTCTCCCTCAAGAGGAAACCCACAAGGGGAGATACATGAGCTAGCTCTAATGTCTAGTTCTAATCTTAGCTAACCCTAAAACCTGAGAGGAGCACGAAATATATAGTCTAGGGGCGAAAGGGTACGGGCCTCAGTGGTAACATGGGCTTTTTAGCCCAATTCGTAGTGAAATTGGGCCTACCGGACAGTCTGGTGGTAAGGACCGGACAGTCTGGTGAGGACAGACACATTTTCGTGTGCCACCGGACTATTCACTGTGGGGACCAGACTGTCCGGTAGTGCAATTTTAGTGCGACCGGACTGTCCGCTGTGGGCACCGGACTGTCCAGTAGTGCAATTTATGCACGCTTCCTTTTCTTCATCTTGACGCTTCCAGTCAGCTCTTGGGTCTTGGGGTCCTTCTACTTGTCCTCCGGGAAGCTTCCTAGCTGCTTGGTGGCGGTTGCCCTCGTACCTAATGATGCACAATGTTCCATGGTGAGGTAACAACCAAGTCCAATGGATATATTCATGTAAGTCTCGAAGAGGAGTGGGTTCACCTTAAGTCCGGTAGGTCCACTTGGGGCTTGAGGTGCTATGAAGGTGTACAAGGAGAAGACCATAGGATGCTCCACATCATCCCCTCCCCCTTGGGAAAGATCCGACCTCAGATCGGAAACCAAATCACCATGGAAAAGGGATGGCTTCGCCGTGTGGGAGTGGACAATCACCAAGTACCCGTCATCTTCAAGCTCGGAAAGGGCACCCTCCAATGTCGCACCATCTAGTGATTCCTTCAAAAGGGGCAAAGACAACAAACACTTGGAAAAACAAATGTGGTTAGCGTTAGGGCAAAACCAAGCATTCAAGAGGTGATTCACCAAACAAGTGTCGTCATCATCCAAAGCATATGGTGTGACAAAGGATTGTGACATGGCATGTAAGCATATCAATCGAGCACAAGCAAAGATATCATGGGGACAAGCATGTATGTGTGAGGTAGTGATGCAAATATGTTGGACAAGTGAATAAGCATCTACCTCAAGGTCATAGCAAACATGGGCAAAGCGCTCAAAGAAAGGTCTATGGTAGGCATAGGAATCATTCACAACACCAAATAAAATGAAGTGTCTAAACACATGGGTCAAGTGCAAGACAATCCAAGCATAATGTGCATAGGGTGTAGTGAATATAGTGTGGCACTCTACACAATAGAAAGAGCAATTTTTCATCATGTTTGAGGCAATTAAGTCAAGCATGTGACAAGCAATGGGACATGGCATATGTGAAGAAGTGATATCATTGCAACCAAACATATGATAGGAGCAAGTAGTCCAAGAATTGGATGCAACACACGAGGTATATATATCATGAAGCATGGAAATGTGGTAATCATCGGTGAAAGCAATATCTCGAACATGCGTGCAAATGGTGCAAGCAACACATGAAGTATGATCCACAATATCCAAGATCAAGAAGGATGTCACCTTGAAGGCATGTCCTTGTGCATTCTTCATAATGCCGAAGTGGAAGCAAATGCAGTGTAGAAGCGAGTCGTGGTAGAATGTATGAGGCTCACTCTCAAGAGCTCGAATGGTCAACTCACGTGAAGTGGAAGTCGACACAAAGTCCAAGTATCCTACACATGCACACAACAAAACAAAGAATGTATGTGCATGGTATATAAACACATCATCCGTCATGATGGTTCTCTTCTCTTGGACATAACCATTAGAAGCAAAAGTGCTTGAATAATATGATGCAACAATGGCGATATTCATGGCACTAGGTATATGGTGCAAAGAAGTAAGACAAGCATGCTTCACAAGTAATATGTCAAAATATCGAAACATATGTGAGAATGCTATGGGGGCAATCTCATGAGGAAGACTATAAGCATTGTTGCACTCAATACATGGCAAGTCATCTAGCATGAGAGAGGCAACACGTGGAGATATATGACAAGAAGCAATATGAATCATGTGCAAAGCATATAGATGGTTGTCATCAACTGCATGAAATGAGCAAGTATGAATCATGGGTGATACAACATAAGCAAGCATCTCAATCAAGTCGTGCAAACTAGTGGAGCAAAGATGCAACACACTAGAGTAAATCATGGCAATCATGTCATGTGAGCAAATAATAGGCATAGTGTAACGCCCCGGATCCGATGCGCCAGGTGTCCGCCAGTTATTCGCCGTTGTTGCCATGTCATGTGCTTGCGTGTTGCACTTTTCCATGTCATCATTTGCATTTTATCATGTCATCATGTGCATTTCATTTTGCATACATGTTCGTCTCATGCATCCGAGCCTTTTCCCGTTGTCTGCTTTTGCAATTCGGCGCCCTATGTCCTCCTCGTCTCCCTCTTCTCTCTTCTCTTGTGCGGGTATTAAATTTTCTCGGAATGGCCCGAGGTTTGCCAAGCGGCCTTGGTATAACACCGGTAGACCGCCTGTCAAGTTTCGTGCCATTTGGAGGTCGTTTGGTACTCCAACGGTTAACCGGGTAACCGTAAAGCCCTCTTTGAGTTGCAGCCCAACACCCCTTCCAAAGTGGCCCAAAACCCATCTAACTCCCCACCATGTTCTCGGTCGTTCGATCACGATCGCGTGGCCGAAAACCGCTCCTCATTTGGACTCTCCTAGCTCCCTCTATGCCTATTTATACACCACCCATTTCAAATCTCGGATGTTTTTCCCCGAAACCCTAAAATTCCTCCCCGCGCCGCCGGACGTGTCCGTCCGCGCCGGACACGTCCACCGGACGCGTCACCCCGACGAATCAGGGCGCGACACGTCGCCCCTCGCCGCCGCAGCCCAACTGTGGCGCGCCACGTCCTGGCCGGCGACCACGCCGCAGCCAGGCTCGGGGCGAGGCCGCCCGCCTGCCTGGCAGCTCCGCGCCAGCGCCGCGCCTGCCCCGCTTCGCCGCCGGCGAAGCGCCGTCCGCCGCCCGCCGATTCTCCGCCGCCGGCAACCTACGCGCCATGGGCTGGCGCGCTGCCGGCTGCTGCTGCTTCGCCCAAGCCGCGATTGCCGCCGCCGCCCGTCTCGGCCGCCACTGCCGTCGCCGCCAAGTAACTCGCGCCGCCCGCCGACCGGATCCCGCCACGACTCACGCTGAATCCGCGCCGCGGCCGGGCTCTCCGACGCTTCGCCGCCGCTGGCGGCCGCTTGATCCGGCGGATCCGCCCCCTCGGCGCCTCTCCGACCGCCGCGCTCCATCTCCGCGAAGCTCGCTTCGCCAACCTCGTGAACCGTGCCCGTGCTCAGATCTGGATCCGGTCAAACCGAGGTTGAATTTTGCCTAAGTCCCAGATTTTGCACTATTTCATGCCATGTTCATGCCATCACATCTTCGCATCCGTACCTCCGTTTTGGACGTATAATATGTCAAATTGTTTGCCTGGAAGAGTGCATCATTTCATTCCATTGCATCATTTGCATTTGAGCTCATCTTGATGCCCGAAATGCTGTTGGAAGAAGGCTTCAGATCGTTAGTTTCAGAATCTTATCAGCTCGAGCTCTTTTGTCATTTTTGCCATGAATTATGTGTGCACCTTATGAACTTGAGTCCTACATGTGAGTTGAACATTGCCATGCCATCTTTCCAGGGGTGTTTGCCATGTATTTTTGTGAGTTATGTGTTGACTAGAACAAGCATGCAAAGTAGGGATGATGATGTTGCTGATTTCAGGAACTTAGTGTTTTCACTAAGTCTTGTCCTGCTGTTATTTTTATGCCATATGTTCATGTTGTTACAGAGAGATCTATGCCCTTTTTGAGCATGATCAGTAAGGGTGTTTTGAACATATGGATGTGCTCTATCCATCAATGCCTTTGTTGGTATTTATGGAGTAGTCTAGCATGTCATTTTCGTGCTCTACTTTTGCTTGAAAATGTTTCCTGGCAGATTGTTTGCATGAGATTCAATTTTCACGAGGTCGCTAGTAGTTGATCCGTGTATGCTATGACCTTGCTCTTGCCATGCTTAGCTTCATAATCATGCCTTCTTACTGTTGGTTGCCTTTCCATGCCATGTATTGCTCTGTAGTGAGTGCATCGAGCTCACGAACATGCCTACTCGTTAACTGTTTTTGCCATGCCCAGTTTTTCTGCTAAGTCTGAAATCTGTAATAAAACTTGCTATGTTTACATGGGTGCCATCATTTCTTAAGGTCCTTTTTGGCTTATGGTCAGTAAGGGACTATTGATATATGCTTTGAGTAGAATCATGTCATGCCTTGTTTTGCTATTATAAGTTCCTGTAGCATGTTGTTTGCTTGCTCTAAACATGCCTTCCTCGATGTTAATTCTGGCATGTTAGTATTTTCACTAAGTCTGTGAACCTGATATTTTTAGCACTTTCACCATGCTTGTTTGAACATGTTATGATGTGATTTAGCCGTAGCTCAGTGTTCCTCTTTTGTTAAGCATCTCCTGTAGATCGCCGCCATATGCTTTGTTTTTATGTTGGGGTGCTGTAGCATAGTTTCTTGTTGCTTGCTAAGTAGCATCGGGCTGTTAAACGCAGATTTGCATCATTCTTGTTTTGCTTGTCATTTGCAAACCGTGCATCCGATTCGGTGATCTTTATATCGATTTCACCCAAATCATCCCATCTTTCCAGCGGCATACTTGGTTTGCCAAGTTGATGCCCAGTTCATCATTTTCCTTCCGAGCATACATATGCATTGCATATCACATCTCGCATAGCATGTCATGTATTGCATCATATTGCTTGTGCATTGTTCCTTGTTTGATTGTGGTTCCGTTGTTTGTGTTCTTGCTTTGGGTAGAGCCGGAGACGAGTACGTGAACGAGGAACCTGTTGAGAACGCCACGAGGATCAAGCCTTCGATAACTCGAGAACCTTGCAGCAAGATGATCATACCCTCGAAATCACTACTATCTTTGCTATGCTAGTTTGCTCGCTCTTTTGCTATGCCAATGCCACGATGCCTACCATTTGCTTGTCAGCCTCCCTAATTGCCATGTCAAACCTCTAACCTTTGACACCATTCCTAGCAAACCGTTGATTGGCTATGTTACCGCTTTGCTCGGCCCTCTTATAGCGTTGTTAGTTGCGGTGAAGATTGAAGTTTGTTCCTTGTTGAACATGAAGATGTTGTTCCTTGTTGGAACATGTTTACTGGTTGGGATATCACAATATATCTTATTTAATTAATGCATCTATATACTTGGTAAAGGGTGGAAGGCTCGGCCTTATGCCTGGTGTTTTGTTCCACTCTTGCCGCCCTAGTTTCCGTCATATCGGTGTTATGTTCCCGGATTTTATGTTCCTTACGGTTGGGCTATAATGGGAACCCCTTGACAGATTCGCCTTTAAGTAAAGCTTCTCCAGCAATGCCCAACATTGGTTTTACCATTTGCTCTAACAACCTACCACCTTCCCTTGGGTTCTGCAGACTCAAGGGTCATCTTTATTTTAACCCCGGGCGGTGCTCCTCCGAGTGTTGGTCCGAACCGAGAGACTCATGGGCCACCTCGGGAAACTTGAGGGTTGGTTTTACTCAGTAGCTAGTCTCATCTGAGTGTGCCCGAGAAAGAGATATGTGCAGCTCCTATCGGGATTGGTCGGCACATTCAGGCGGTGTTGTTGGTTTAGTTTTACCTCGTCGAAATGTCTTGTTGTACCGGGATACCGAAGTCCGATCGGAGTGTCTCGGGTGGAGGTCTATTCCTCCGATTGACCGTGAGAGCTTGTCATGGGCTAAGTTGGGACACCCTGCAAGGATTTGAACTTTCGAAAGCCGTGCCTGCGGTTATGTGGCAGATGGGAATTTGTTAACGTCCGGTTGTAGAAAACCCAAGTTGATTTTAATTAAAATACATCAACCGTGTGTGTAACCGTGATGGTCTCTTTCCGCGGAGTCCGGAAGTGAACACGTGTTGGAGTTATGCTTGACGAGGTTGCTATAGGATCACTTCTTGATCATACTTTTATCGACCGTGCTTTGCCTTCTCTTCTCGCTCTCTTTTGCGATTGTAGCCACCATATATGCTAGTCGCTGTCGCAGCTCCACCTCATTACTCCATCCTTCCTATAAGCTTAAATAGTCTTGATCTCGCTGGTGCGAGATTGCTGAGTCCCGTGGCTCACCGGATACTTCCAAAACCAGTTTGCGTGTGCCTATGTTACCGAAAGCGGTGACGCTACCAAGCTCAAGGAGGAGCTCGATGAAGATCTTGCCATATGTGTTGTTTCGTTCTAGTTGATCAGTAGTGGAGCCCAGTTGGGGTCGATCAGGGTCCTTTGTCGCATTTGGGGTTCTTCTTTTATTTTGGTTCCGTAGTCGGACCTTGATTGTATCTGGATGATGTAATGCTTTATTCTTGTAATTGTGTGAAGTGGCGTTTGTAAGCCAACTATGTATCTCTTTCCCTTATGTATTACTTGGGTTGTGTGAAGATTACCTCACTTGCGACATTGCTTTCAATGCGGTTATGCCTCTAAGTCGTGCTTCGACACGTGGGAGATATAGCCGCATTGAGGGCGTTACACATAGACAATGCACATGACATGTCACAAGCACGAACACAAAGCAAAATCATAGTATCATCATAGGGGTGGGTCACAAATGGAACATGGCAACAACAAGAGATATCTCCACCAAGCTTGCAAATACACATACAAGTACTAGAATCAATCATCATGTGTCATGCAAAGCATGGGTCACAATTGCATGGCAAAGGCATAGGAATGGGCATATCATGCAAACTGAACATGGCAAGATGTGCATATGATATGTAATGGACAATAACCCATACCCATGTGAGGGCCATGTAGAAAAATGCGCGAAGACTTTGCGCGAAGAGAGCAGTGGGATAAACAATCCACGGGATCCCAAGTCCTCATTGCTATCTAGAGCTCGTTTTGTCAACTCGTGGGATTGCGAGGTTGACAAGTATTCATAGGTACCTACACAAAAGAGACGCAAACCAAAGAAATTATGTGCGTGGTAAATGTACACATCATCCATCATGATGTGTATGTGCACATGTGAATTAGCACAAGATAAGCATCGCTCAAAGAAATTTGATGCATGGTATAAGAACATGTCATCCATCATGAAAGAATAGTTGTTATGCATAACACGATGGGGATGCAAATTGAGCATACAATTATATGGCACATCAATAGCATTTTCATTCATGGGAAACATATGGTGCACATAATTATTGGGATCATGCAATGGATGGGATGGATCAAAATCTCCTCACATGCATGAGGAAACTATGGGGGTCTCCTCATGAACAACATTGGAAACATCATATGGAGAAAATGGACAACATCCAAAACAATGCATATCCGAAGCTAGGTGGGCATGGCATGGCATGGCATATGAGATAAATGATGCAAAGGGAGCACATCAATATCATCATAAGAAAAAAATGCCAATAACCATGGGCTTGTCATCTATGCCATATGTGCAAATTGGGTTTATTTTAATGGCATATGCATAGTCACTATGAAGAGATTGCAAATAAGACATATGGTTGATCTCATGCATAGCATATGACAAGTCAAGCGGATTATCAAAAATGATGTGACCAAGGGAATTGCCACAAGAAATCCTATGTAACATGGCATCACAACTAATAGGCTCCACATGAGAATCATCATACTCATCATAAATAGGCAAGAAATCATCACATGAGGAAGTCGCACTAGCATGAATCATGGAAATAGGTGGATCAACATCATGCAAGCAAGCAATGTCAAGAATGTCCACTAGTGGGACTAGCGCATCACCATCACCTTTGTTACCTTTGTCATTCCACTCATGTGGTGTAAGTGAGGTGGGAAAGAACAAATGGTGGTCATCTTCATCTTGATGGAACCATGTGGGGGTGCATCATATTTCACTGTCGGTGTACTAAAGTAGGGGTACCTTAGTATCCCGAACTTGTGCATGGGCAGTCGCAGCGTCCCGCGGCAAGGCTTGCCGGGCGTCCGCCAAGATCCTTCGCTATTCCTATTACTGCCATTCAAGAACAAAGTGTTTAACTGAGAAGACAAGGCTCCGGCAAGAGGAGCTTGCCGGGAAGGACAAGACCCCGGCAAGAGGAGCTTGCCAGGAAGGCCAACCAAGGCATTTCAAGAGACTTGCCGCGACGCGCCGCGCGTCCCGGCAAGACCCGGCGAGCGACAAGCTTGCGGGTGCGACAAGACAACGATCATGCAAGGCGCTTGCCGCTGGCGGTTACCATTCTACGCCCACGCCCAACAGATCCAACGACGTGTCGCCGCAGATCGCCTCCTAGCGACGGGCGGATAGTCAGGCAGCCAAGCGGTGCGAGGTGGCAAGTGGAGATGACGAGGAGGCCATCGTGGCGATCGGTGGCGCCTCTAACGGTCGCTTCTCGACTGCTTATGACCGGACGGCATTAAATGCCCTTGTCCCCGCCGCCGAGTTAGGTAGGGGGCATCACGATAGCAGTTGTACCAACACCTATTTTTACTTTTTACCCCTCTGCGTTGCCACTGCCGGTGACCCCTTTAGCCTATAAAAGGAGGCCCATGCGCACGTAGAAGGGGTTGGAGTCATTCAAACTACAACACACCTACGCCTCGAGCAAGAAATGTAATAGAAACACAAAGCAGCAAAGAGGAGTTTTATCTCCGAGAGCTCAAGCTGGGTAAAATCCCTCGCGTGCCGCGCCGATCCGCTCTTCAGGCGCCTCCGCCCCGCCAGATCAAAAGGGGCCCTGCCCCATAGGTGCTCGCTTCACGACATCTTTGGCGCGCCCGGTAGGGGCATCGAGGTTGTGCGAACTCGATCCGCGTCTCGCGCGTTACATCATCATCTTCATCGACATGCCACCGAAGAAGAAGGCTTCGGAGGTGGCCGCTCCGTCCACGTCGATCCCACCGCCGCCGGAGCAAACGGGCGGTGGGGTAGACGCCGGCGGAGGAACGGGCGCCGACGGGGGGACTCACATCGTCACCAGATCTAAGGACAAGGCCCCGCAAACCTCGGCGTCCGTACATGCGCCGCGCCCCTCTCAGGAGGCGCGGGATCGACAATGCCATGGTGCTTCGCACCGTGCTCGCGCTGGAGCAAGGTCAAGCCGGGCGGATCGCGGACGCCAAGGCCAACATGCACGCCAACACGCTGGCGCGAAGCGCACGGTCGCTCGACGAGATGTTGTTCCTTCTAACACTGTTAGAAGTTTGAGAATATCCCGCCTCGCGTCGTTTCGCCCCGCCACCGAAAAACCCTGTAAAAGCGTTGGCTCGAGCTCAATCGCTATTAGACTATCCTCGGCGCGGACAAGATCGACGATCGAGGATCACCATCCGTAGCCTCATCGGTTTTACGCTAGCGGCGTGGTACCATCTGTGCACTCCCGCCCGAAGGCCAAGATCGCCAACTCGCGGGCTAACCTCGATACCGACTCCACCGCGTCGCCGGACCCGCGAGCTTCGCCGCGATCAACGCCAAGTTCTCCAAGAACGACGACAAGAAGACGCCGTACCGCATCGAAGCGACGAAGAGAAGCGCGCGCGGTCGGACTAATGCGCTGGGCCCATCGTCGATATGCATGCGCCAGGGGAACCAGCGACTTGCAGACGTGGTAGGTTGCCTGCTGCTCACTCGTGAGCTGCGGCAGGTCCAATGGCCCAGCATACAAGAACTTCAAACCAGACGCACCGAGAAGTACGATGGCAGGATACATCCGTCGGAGTTCCTCAAAGATCTACACCATCGCGTGCAGGCTGTCGGGGACACGACGAGAAGATCCTCGCCAACTACTTCGCCGGTGCTCAAGCCCAACGCCGATCTTGGCTCATGCACTTGCCGGAGAACTCCATCTCCTCATGGCGGATCTGTGCCATCGCTTGTCGGCGCCTTCACAAGCGGCCACAAGCCTCATGGCCAAGAAAGCGATCTTCATCTGCCGCCTGAAGGAAGGAGAACCCTGCGCAAGTTCATACAAAGATTCAGCCAGTACAGCGAACATCCCGGATGTCCACCCCGCCGCGGTTATCGCTGCTCCATCGTAACGTCGCGTAATCGCAGGATGAGGGAGGAGATGGCGATGTGCAAAATCAGAGATGTCAGCGAGCTATATGCTCCGCCGACAAATGTGCACGTCTTTGAGGAGGGAGGAAACTCCCGGAGAGAACGCAGGAGCGTATGATCTCGACAAGGAGGATGCCGCCAAAGCAAAGAAGAACCGGAGGCGGAATAACAGAAAGAGAAAAGCTAAGGATGTGCTAGTTGTCGAGCAGTCCGGCAACGGAGGTGGCTCCGAGAATGCCAAAGCTGGTGACTCCGGCGAGGCCGTGGTGGCTGCCGACAAGCAGGACGGCTCCGGCAAGCAGTACTGCAAGATCCACCACACCAAGGGCCATGATCTCCAGTCCTGCAAGAAAGTTGAGCAGCTTGTTGAGCTGCAGAAAGCTGAATACAAGCGGCGTGACAAGGAGAAGGCCCAAGAAGGTGGTGGAGGATCCGGCAAGAAGCGTCCTGCCCGGGGAGGACGCCGCGGCAAGGCTAAACAGCGGCAAGGAGACAGGCCTCCCCGCGGCCGCGACAAGGTTGAAGATGAGGACGAAGACGATGAGATGGATGAGGATGAGACCGACGAGCAGGAGTTTCAGAAGGCAACAGAGGTTTTGTGCGTTGACGGCGGTGCTTCTTTGCACACCTCGCACCGCCAACTCAAACAGTGGGTGCGGGAAGTAAACGAGCGAACCGTCCGCTGAGTCGCAAGAAGCCCTCGAAGTGGTCCAGCACGCCCATCATCTTTGATGTTGAGGATCACCCTGACCGCATAACCCCGGTCGGGTGCTTGCCGATGTTGGTTTCGCCAACCATCCGCAACCTCAAGGTCACAAAGATGCTGGTTGACGGGGGGGACCGGCTTGAATCTGATCTCTTCCGCGGTGCTCAAGAAGCTCCAGATCCCCGATAGTGAGCTCGAAGAGACTGGTACCTTTCAAGGAATTAACCCGGGAAGAAGCAAGCCGAAGGGGAAGATCACACTGCCAGTGACATTTGGCAGCGAGCTGAACTTCAGGACAGAGAAGGTCACCTTTGACGTTGCTGATTTCCCATTGCCCTACAATGGGATACTTGGCCGTCCAGCGCTCGCCAAGTTCATGGCAGCCTCCCATTATGCTTACAACGTGCTCAAGATGCCCGGTCCGATAAGTGTCATCTCTATCCCCGGCGACAAGAAAGATGCACTTATCTGTACCGACAAGATCTACCGGGAAGCAGCAGCCGCAGCAGAACGCAAACCACTTGCCGCTGAAGCTCCCGGGGGGAAGAAGAAGACCAAGTCCGGCAAGAGTAGCTCTGATGCCCACTCCGGCAAGCGCACCTCTTCGGAGTGCTGCGCTACCGTCGAGGACGCACCATCGAGCTCCACCGGCAAGTGCAAGAAGGCAAAGACAGCTTCACCAGAGACCAAGAAAGTGGCCGCCAAGGAGGACGGCACTAGTGGTACCTTCACCATCAGTGCCACGCTTGACCCTAAATAGGAAAGCGCGCTCGTTGCTTTCCTACGGGCGAATGTCGATGTGTTTGCATGGCAACCATCTGACATCCCCGTGTTCCTGTGAAAGTAATTGAGCACCACCTTGCCGCCCCGCCTCACGCCGCCCGCCAAGGTAGAGTCAGAAACAAGCAGTGGAGCGACAAGAATTCATTGCATAGGAGATCAAGAAGTTGGAAGCAGCAGGCCTTGTCCGAGCAGTACTCCATCCAACGTCGTTAGCCAATCTCGTAGTCGCGGCGCAAGGCTTAACGGAAGTGGAGGCTTTGTATTGACTTCACTGATGTTAATAAAGCTTGTCCCAAGGATCCATTTCCCTTGCCGCGCATTGACCAGATTGTCGACTCCACGGCAGGATGTGATTTGCTTTCATTTCTTGACGCATACTCAGGATATCATCAGATCTTCATGGCTGAGGAAGATGAAGAGAAGACCGCATTCATTACTCCATGTGGCACGTACTGCTTTGTACGGATGCCTTTCGGACTAAAGAATGCTGGTTCAACGTTTGCAAGAGTAGTTAGTCATGCTTTTGAGCCACAGTTGCACAGAAATGTAGAAGCTTACATGGATGACATAGTGGTCAAGAGCAAGGACAAAGAAACTTTGATCCAAGATTTAGACGAGACTTTTGCAAATCTGCGCAAGATCAATCTCAAGTTGAATCCCGAGAAGTGCGTGTTTGGAGTTACTTCCGGCAAGCTTCTCGGGTTCTTTGTATCTCGATGGGGATCAAGCCAATCCCGACAAGATCAAGGCCATTGAGCAGATCGAAGCACCAAGCGCGTCAAGGATGTGCCAAGGCTTGCCGGCTGTGTTGCTGCTCTCAGTAGGTTCATCTCTAAGTCTGTTGAGCGCGCCCTGCCATTTTTCAAAATTTTGAAAAAGGTAGGTCCAATGAAATGGACTTCGGAAGCAGAGGCTGCGCTACAAGACTTGAAGAGATACATATCCTCCACTCCAATACTTGTCGCACCTAAGCCACAAGAGAAGTTGCTGCTATATCTAGCGGCAACCAATCAAGTGGTTAGTGCTGCGTTAGTAGCGGAGAGGGAGGCGGATGATGAGCCACCGACCACGGCAAGCGAATCCAGCGACAAGCAGGGGGCTTCCCCGACAAGTTCTGGTCCCGGCGAGGATGGATCTGCGCAGCCACAAGAAGAGAAACAGAAGAAGATGGTGCAGCGCCCAGTTTATTTTGTCGGCCCTTCTCGCAGGGGCTAGGTCAAGGTACTCGGTGTGCGAAGTTGCTTTTCGCCTTCTCATGGCATCGAGAAAGCTGCACCATTATTTTCAAGCACATGAGATCACAGCTTGTCACCGCTTTCCGCTGAAGAGGATATTGCAGAATCCGAAGTTTACAGGCGGGATTGTCGAGTGGGCACTGGAACTGTCGAGCTTTGGCCTCAAGTTTGAAAGTACTTCAACTATCCAGAGCCGAGCATTGGCAGAATTCATAGCAGAGTGGACGCCAACACCCGATGAAGAAACTCCGGAGACGAGGATCCCCGTCAAGGAAGCAAACAAAGAATGGATCATGTACTTTGATGGTGCCTTCTCGCTGCAAGGCGGTGGTGCAGGTGTGTTACTCATCGCTCCCACTGGAGAGCACCTCAAATACGTGATCCAGATGCACTTTCCCAAGGAGCAAGCAACAAACAATACTGCAGAGTACGAAGGCTTGCTTTCCGGACTCAAGATCGCGACAGACCTTGGGATCAAGAAGCTTATTGTCAGGGGTGACTCACAGCTTGTCGTCCATGAAGTAAACAAAGATTATCAGAGTCCGTTGATGGAAGCTTACATTGATGAAGTGAGAAAGTTAGAAGAGCATTTTGACGGCCTGTAGATGGAACATGTTCCGAGAGCTCAGAACGACATTGCAGATGGCTGCCAAAATGCGCGCGCTCAAGTTGCTCGTGGAACCGTGGATCTTTGTGCTCAAGCTGACTCAACCATCTGTGACACCATCAACTGGACAGAACAAGAAGAGGAAGTTGGTTGCTGGTGACTACTTTCTGGCAGAGCTCCCCGAAGCCGCCGTCAAGGTCCCCAAGATCAACACAAAGAGCGCTGAGGAGCAGTCTGCTCCGACAAGCCCTAGGGTTTGTTTCATTGAAGCAGACGCTTCCGACAAGTTTTGCTCCGGCAATCTTGCCGGGGAACACCAAGCTCCGGCTGAATCGCAAATTCTTGCCGTGGAAGCAGATGTTCCCGCAGCAGCATTTGCGCCTTTCGTCCTTGTCGTTGAGCCGCAAGCTCCGGCATGGGCACAGCAGATCGTCCGTTTCCTCCAAACAGGAGAACTTCCCGAAGAGCAAGAAGAAGCAGAGAGAGTAGCCCGGCAATCAAGTATGTACCAGTTTGTCGATGACATACCGTATGTAAGAAGATTCAACGGAGTGAAATTGAAGTGCATTTCCGGGAAGAAGGACAGAGCTGTTGGCGGAGATACATGGAGGCATATGTGGTCATCACATTGGCGCAAGAGCACTTGCCGGCAAAGCCTTCCGGCAAGGTTTATTTTGGCCAACAGCCCTCCAGGATGCAACCGCACAAGTAACCAAGTGTGAAGCGTGCCAGTTCCACTCCAAGCAGATACATCAACCAGCTCAAGCTCTCCAAACGATCCCTTTGTCCTGGCCATTTTCGGTCTGGGGACTCGACATCCTCGGCCCCTTTCCCCGAGCTGTCGGGGGCTTTGAATACTTGTACATGGCAATCGACAAGTTGACAAAGTGGCCGGAAGTGGAAGCAGTGAGGAAGGTGAAAGCACAGTCAGCAGTCAAGTTCTTCAGGTCGATTGTTTGCCGTTTCGGAGTCCCTAACAGGATCATCACCGACAATGGCACAGTACCACGAGCCGCACCTTCATGCAAGACGCCCAAGATCTTAGCGCCAAGATACGCTTCGCTCGCTGCTCACCGAGAAGCAACGGTCAAGCGGAGAGGGCGAACGCTGAAGTCTGCTGGGCTCAAGACCAGAACTTTGACGAGGCTACACAAGTGCGGAAGAAATTGGATCGAGGAGCGCCGGTGGTTCTTTGGTCGATCAGACGACACCAAATCGAGCCATCGCCGCGGACACCTTTTGCTCTTGTTTACGGAGCAGAGGCAGTTCTCCCCACGGAACTCGTATACGGATCGCCTCGAGTGCTCGCTTATGATGAGCTTGAGCAAGAGCAGCTGCGGCAAGATGACGCGCTGCTCCTCGAGGAAGATCGTCTTCAGGCTGTTGTACGAGCTGCTCGCTACCAGCAAGCTTTGCGTCGCTACCATAGACGCAAAGTTAATGCCAGAAGCTGCGAGGAAGGCGACGTTGTTCTTCGGCGCGTTCAATCCGCCAAGAATTCCAACAAGTTGACGCCGAAGTGGGAAGGCCCTTATCGGGTAAAACGAGTCACTAGGCCTGGCGCTGCCACCTTGAGACCGAAGATGGCTTTCCGGTGAGGAACTCCTGGAACATAGAACATCTTCGTAAGTTTTATCCATATATGCGGTTGTTGGAACCTGCTGTCCCTTAAGAACCACCTTTTGTACAAGCCTTGCCGCTGTTGCATGTAACCCTTTGTACAAAGCCGGGCGCAGATCCCGTGCATAAATAAAGATCATATGCTATGCAAAAGTTGTCAAATTTCATGCCTTTTTCTTTTTTCGCATGTATAAACTGACATCTTGTGCAGCACTAGCCCCCGATAAGCAATAACGAGCCTTAAAGCTCCATATCTTTATTTTCTCTTCTTTCTTTCTCTCAAAGAGAAGATTCCTCCGCCCACAAGTTCACCGGGGGGAAGGAGAAGATAATGATGTGGACTAGGCATCGTTCAAAGAAGTATAGCCTTGCCGGGACGCGGACGACAGAAAAGCTAAGTTACCAAAGTTTGAGCACAATCAGTTTTAAAATTCTTAAGTTATATTCCTTGAACGACCATGCTTTGTATGGAAAACCTGTGCGCGGAGGAACCGGCTCGTGGCTAGTTGCGTCCTTACTTTGTTTCGAGTCCGCTCAACAATGAAAGTGTGCTGCGACTAGTCCCGACAAGGTTTCTTGCGGAGGCAACACCGCCAGAAGAAGCGATGTTCCGATGTTCAGACTTCTTCATGGCAAGGGTGCTCATACGACAAGTTCCCTAAAGGCGTAGGGTAAAAACATACGAAGAAAGGAACCAAGTAAAGGAGATAACATAGAAAGCATCGCCCAGAATAAAGTTATATTACAAAAGTAACTTGTTGCAGCACTGACTAGATTGTTCTCATAACTTAAATAACAGCGACAAGGAAGGGAGAAGAAGGGTGGCCTAATCCACGCGCTCGCCATCGATCCTCCTGACTTCATTCACCTTGTCCACAATGGGTGCGACAATGGCTTTGAGCTCTTCAAGATCAGCACCCGCCGGCAGCTTCTTGAGGACGCGGGTGAGGTCGAGGCCCGGGTTGCGGAAGAGTATCTTCACCAACACTTTCTCCAAGACCTTGGCGCAGATTGCGCGCGACTCGTGAGCCAACTTCTTAGGGATCCTTTCCCGGAGCTGCTGGAGAGCCGTCGCCACACCCTTGAAGAAAAGAGTAAGCTTGGCGCTGGGCTGGAGGTTCTCGTCGGAGGAGTACCCGAAGCCCCCCAAGTCCAGTTGAGCTAGCTCCTCGTCGATGGTTGCAGCAATGTTGATGAGGCCCTCTGTCCAGAGCTCCACCGTGGCCCTGAAGGTGTTTTGAGTCTCGGCGGCCCTCGTTAGCAGCTCCTCGTTGCCCTTGATCTCTTGCTTCAAGTCTTCCTCCCTCTTCTTGGCGCCGTCTAGCGTCTCCGCCAATGTGGCCAGCTTCAGCCCAAGTCAGATTTGAGTCCTTGGCGTTCAGTTCCTTGCCCTTGTCGTGAAGTTGACTTGCAGATTGCCATGAGCAAGGGCATCCTTCTCGCTCGCTACTGAGTGCGGCAAGCTCTTCATTCTTCCCTTTCAGATCAGCCTCCAGCTGCGTCACCTTCACCTCCAATTCCTTCTTGGCGGCCTCGGCAGCTGTGGCAGCGTCCTTCGCCTCCTTGAGCGCCCCGCCAAGTGATTGCTCGCATGCAGTGAGCTCCTCCTCATAGCTGTCCAGATTGACTTTCCGCTGCGTCAGTTCACCCTCTCGGATGGACACCTCCTCAGCGGCAAGCCTCTGTTGCTCCTCAGCCTCTGCCTTCTCAAGGATGAAGGCTTTCCGCGCCTCGACAAGCTGCGCCCTCTCCTCCGCAATGGACTCGAGGGCCTCTTGGTTTCGGCTCTGGAGCTCCTCCGCATGCTTCTCTATGTCAACTCCCGCCAGGCGACAAGCGCTTCCGGGACTCGGTTTAGCTTGCCGGGCGCGGTAGAGCGACACCAGCTTCCGAGCAGCTTGCTCCTCCTCGGACTCCCGCCGCTGCTGCTTGCGCGCCAACCATCGACAGCCCGGGCGGAGGCGAGCACCTCTGTCAAAAGACTCTCCTCGATCGGCGCCTGGAGCTCGACGCCTGTGGAAGATGGATGAAAACACCCCGCTGGCCTTCAAGTAGGCACCGGCTGGGGCTCCTCGGAGCCCGCAGTCTTTGCGTCGGCCAGCAGAGGGTCGGCGGTCGGTGTAGCGCCTTGCGCTCCTGCGCCCTCCGGGTCGTCAGTACGATCACCGGACCCCTCGCCAGCTCCTACGCCAGCAGCCTTGGCGGCCTCTTCGCCGGCGGGATTGTCAGCACCGGCCTCTTCCTTGGCGGCGGCGGCATCTTCAGTGTTGCCGCGTGCGTCCTCCTCGCCGGTGGCCTCAGTCTCCATCGGGTAAGTGGGAGGGGGATCTGAAGATAGGAAGAGGAAGAAAAAGTCAAGCAAATATCCAAAAAGAAGACCAGAAGAAGAACCCAAGGGAAAATTTCTGACAAGGTGGGTTACCTGTGCTGGGCTCTGTGACCATGGGCTCCACCACCGAAGGCTCACAGGTTCCGTCCCTTGCCGGGGACCTCTCCCTTGCCGGAGAGCGCCCCCTTGTCAGAGCAGCACCTCTGGAGCGGCTTCTGGTTGCTCCTGATGGGCCTGCTCTGCTCCTACACAAGCAAGTCAGCAATCAAGATATCAGCAAAGAAAGAGCACCCACGCACGCCCCACAATAGGAAGTGAACAAATACTTACGCTGGGGGCTGTGCTGGGGGCTGCTTCGAGGAGATGGTACCGGGTCCGTCAAGGTGGTCTCGGACGTGTCCTCTGCCATCACAGCAGGATCGTCCTCGATGACAACTACGGGGACCTTGGCCCTCTTCGCCGCTCTCTTGGCCAGAGTCCTGAAATGGAACAAGGATTCAGAGGGAAGCAGATCAGATGCAAGATAAGAAACAGCAGAGATCGAAGAAATACAAGTACAACAAGGAGAAAGTCTTACTCCTCCTCCTCTTCTTCCTCCTCGTCAGAGCTCAGCCAGCAGAGAGGTCAAGTCCTGTACTCTTCTGCAAGGCTGTGAGGCGGAGGAGTAGGCTCCCTTGGGTGCTTGCCGGATGCTGCGGCAGATCAGCGTATGCTCGAGAAGACCCAGCCCGATTGCGGGCGCAGCATGAGATGCTCCCGCTGCAGCAGTATTTGCTGCATGGTGGAGCGTGCTCCATGGCGCGGGCTGTTGGCCCGTCTGCCGCCTGTTGTGTCTCCGCCCTGCCAAGACGCCTCCTTGTTTGAGCTGGGGCTCTTGGCTGAGGGCCCCGTCTCATGCAAGCTGCTTGAAGATGGTTGGCCACTTGCGCCCCGGCAGGCTCGCTTGCCTCGGCTTGGCTCCTCCTCGCCAAGGTCCTCTCGGTCGGCAAGGCTTGCCGCCTCGCCGCTCTGCCTCCTCAACGTGAAGCCAAACTCACCGCGGCGGCTGCTGCCGCCTCTTCGCCCTGAGTGGCGATGTACCGCATCTCGCCGTCGGTGGTGTCGCGGTGAGAGCCTCGCTTTCGTCGGCATGGACTGCTACCTCCACCAAGCTGTCGAAGAATTGCCGCGACTACGTCGTCGGCAGCTCCTTCAAGTTGGGATAATCCCATGTGAGTCGCACTCGGCATCATTGCGGATGCGATCAAGCTGGAGTTGTTGCATAGTGGGATGACGCCTGCGGCAGCTGAACCACTCCGGATGGTTGGCGTCGTGCTTGAATAGCTCCTTGAGCATCCGTCAAGCTCCGTAGCTGTGAAGTTGAAGTTGAGGCCTGGGCGCAGCCTCATGATATCCGCCGGGCCGCCAAACAGCCAGCAGGCCTCCTCCTCTCTGCAGAGGGCGTCGCGATGGCGGCGAAATCACGCCAGCGGCCCCTCATGAGCCCGGCAAGCTGAGCCGCAGGATTCGGGTGGTGGCGATCTTGACTTGGCATCGTCCGTGACGAGCGCTCTAATCGCCGCCGCGCTACTACGGTGCAGGCGCCAAGTTGGTGAATGGCTGCGGATTGGCGTCAACAATCCAACACCACTCCGCCCTCCACTCGTCCCATTTGCTGCGGAGCTCTCCCTCCAGATACACCTCCTTCATGCCGACTTGTGAGATCCAGGCGATCCCGCCAGCTAAGGGCTCTCCTTTCTCGGCTCGGGGGATGAAATAATGGCGAAAAAGAGCAACATTTGGGTGGATACCAACGAAGTTCTCGCAGAGATGTGCGAAAACCGCCATTGTCAGAACGGTGTTGGGAGTGAAGTCAAGGAGATGAAACCCGTAGGTATTCATGATATCCGTAAGAAATCGAGAAAAAGGTGGGCAGAGCCCTTGAGAGAAGAACAGAGGAAAGAAGTAGTACCCTTTTGGGCACCGTCAAGTAGAAGCCTCGGCGGAGAGAACGGCGTCTTGCGGATGCGCCAGCGTCTCCATTGACCAGAAGAGGTAGAAATCCTCCCGCAACGCCTTCGGGGTGAGCTCGGAAGTGCTCGCTCCTTGCATGGCGCCTCAAGCCGCCTCGGCCGACTTCGTGCTCTTGCGGTCTTGAGCCACGGCGGAGGCGGCGGGGAGCTGGAAGCGTTAGGGCGGCGGCGGCGACAGGCGACGGCGCTGCTCTCTTCATTTGGGGAAGCAAAGGGGAGCGGCGGAGCTTTCGAGGAAGAAACCGCAAGTGGCGAAGGTGGGAGAACGGCCCTGTTTCTCTGCTTATAAAGGGAGAGGCGAGCGTTCGCCTTTTCTTGATTTAAAATTGCCTCGATCTCTCCCACGACGCCGCGTTTGACGCGTGCCGTTCTGGGAGGGCGCGGTGGATCTGAGTTAGATTTGGTATGGACCCAGCCGCGCGTGCTCGTGCCTGTTTTGGGCTCGCCCAACAACGCCGGCACCGTGTATGGCCCAGCCCGGGGCTCTGTCGGTGTACTAAAGTAGGGGTACCTTAGTATCCCGAACTTGTGCACGCGATCGCGGCGTCAGCGGCAAGGCTTGCAAGGCGTCCGCCAAGATCCGCCGCTATTCCTATTAATGCCATTCAAGAACAAAGTGTTTAACTGAGAAGACAAGGCCCCAGCAAGAGGAGCTTGCCGGGAAGGACAAGACCCCGGCAAGAGGAGCTTGCCGGGAAGGCCAACCAAGGCATTTCAAGAGACTTGCCGCGACGCACCGCGCGTCCCGGCGAGCGACAAGCTTGCGGGTGCGACAACACAACGACCGCGGCAAGGCGCTTGCCGCGGCGAAGCCACCATTCTACGCCCACGCTCCAGCGCATCCAACGAGGTGTCGCCGCAGGATCGTTCCTAGCGCACGTGGCGGATAGCTGTGCAGCCAAGCGGTGCGAGGTGGCAAGTGGAGATGACGAGGAGGCCATCGTGGCGATCGGTGGCGCCCCTAACGGTCGTTTCCTGCACTGTTTGGGCGACCGGACGGGCATTAAATGCCCTTGTCCCCTGCCGTCAGAGTTAGGTAGGGGGCACTGTTGATAGCGGTTGTACCAACCCTCTTTTTACTTTTTTACCCCTCTCTGCGTTGCCACCTGTCGGTGACCCCTTTAGCCTATAAAAGGAGGCCCATGCGCACGTAGAAGGGGTTGGAGTCATTCGAAACTACAACACACCTACGCTCTCGAGCAAGAACAGAATAGAAACACAAAGCAGCAGTAGGAGTTTTATCTCTCCGGAGAGCTCCAAAGCTGGGTAAAATCCCTCGCGTGCTTCGCCTCGATCTGCTCTTCGTGCGCCCTCCGCTCCCTGCCGGACCGAAAAGGGGCCCTGCCCCATAGGTGCTCGTTTCCCACGACATTCACAATGGCCATTGTCTTGTCCAAAGGGAGGATGAAGTCATCGAGGATCGGTGCGTCATCTTAAATGGGACCTAGCACCAAATGAGAAGACACAATAGAGGTAGAGGTCAAGTCGTTAGTGTTGAAATTGGCCTCACAAGATCTATGAACTATCTTACTCTCTCTATGTGTTGATTCACTCACTCCATCAAAGTAGGTGCACTCAATCTCACATATGGTGGAGTCACTCATCTCACTCAAGTCGTGGGGACCGTGGATCTCCTCAAATGGGAATTGGGCAACTCGTCTTATATGGGGCTAGTGGTGAATTCACTCTCACTCTCAATATGGTGGCAAAAGTCACTCAAGTCATCATACGTCTTCATGGTCGAAGGGAAAATCCCATGCTCAACCATCTCATCATCGTCGCCGTGGATGAAGGCCGAAGATGGCACATCATCACTCTCCTCCATGACCGAAGGGAAAATCCCATGCGCGATCATCTCGTCGTTGTAGCCATGGATGAAGGCCGAAGATGGCACATCATCACTCTTGCCTCCTAAGATGGAAGCACCATCCTTGCTCTCCACCTTATCGCTCACCGCGAAATCTTGGTCCTTGAAGGTCTCCTTGGTCGTACTTGTCGCCGCACCATCTTGAAAAAGAGTCGAGGTAGACTCGGCATCATCAATGCCACAAAGAGGGATGGCGGTGAAGTCGAACTTGGGAGCATCGTCTTGGAGCTCGCCGGGCTTGGACATCGTGGTGGTACTAGCCTCATGCTTGTCATAGAGCTTGGTCGCCGTGAAGTGTGCTTGGGGTGGAGAAGCCTTGGCCTTCATGAGTTCTTGCTCCGCCTTGAGAGCACCAATGTAATTGTCATCGGGTGACTTGTAGTTCTCGATGAAGATAGTCTTGGAGATATCATTGTGCAATCCCATCATGAAGTGGAACTTCATCGAAATGGGTCGTCCACGCCGGCTCGTCTCAAGGCAATCTTCATCTCCTTGAAGTACGTGTCGATGGACTTGGATCCTTGGGTGGTGTTCTCCAATTGGCGTAGAAGTTCTTCCGTGTAGGTTGGATGCACGAACTCTTGCCTCAAAGCTCTCTTCGTCTTGGGCCAACTCATGTTGTAGCTCTCCAAAGGTGTGTGAAGCCACCATGTTCATGCGTAGTCGTGGAAGTTTCTTGTTGCAAACTTCACTTGATCTTCGGGAGGAACTTGATGTAGCTTGAGGTAGTCGTCCATTAGGCTCTCCCATTCGATATACTCCTCGGGTTCTTGAGTTCCATAGAAAGGAATCCTGTGGTCAGTGTCGAGGTTGTAGTAGCTCGTGGAAGTCGCAGACTTGAGCTTGGGGAGCTTCTCTTGAGCGTAGTCTTGGGGTGCTTGTTGGCGAAGATGCTGTATGTCCGTAGGCAAAGATGCCTTGAAGATGATTGGCAAAGATGCCAAGGGAGATGGTGAAGTCGTTGAGCGGTAGTTGGTGTTGAGATCTTGACCTTCACGTTCTTGGTGGTGATGGTGTCGATGCCGATGTGATCTTGCCGGAGATGGTAGCTCAGAAGGATGTGCTCTTGAGCGTCTTCTCGAAGATGAGGAAGATCTCCTGTAGGACTTGATGAGGGCTTTGATCTCCTCCATTTGAGCTTGCATCTTGGCGTTCAATTTGTTGTTCGTGGCATCGAACTCGTCGTTGTTGTAGACCGAAGGTGAAATTCCTTTCCTATCCATCACAAGACTCGAGTAGAGGTGAGTAGTAAATGAGATAAACAATACCAAGTTACCTTTTCCCAAAGTTGAGGATGTATCCCGTTTCACTCAGTGTGAAATGAAAGAATAGTGGAATTGGTACCGGACTTGTTCACTCACACCAATCAAGTAAAGCTTATGGTGGAGCTCGGTGAGGTAGTGCACAATAGGCAGATACGACACTTGTGCACAATAGGTGGATACGACACTTGTGCGCAACCTATAATATGCAAAATGTATCAACTTTCTATCCCAAGTATGCTATATATGTATGGTTCCCGTTGTTCCTCAAGATGATCCAAGATGATCGGATATGACAATCTTATGTGCAATGTGGTATGATGCTATGGCTCTTGCTTACAAGCTTCTTTGCTCTTTCTCTTTTGCTTAAAAGCTTATTCTCTTTTTTTTCCTTTGGCCAGTTTGCGAAATGCACAAACCAAGATAGCAATTGTGTATATGCGGGAACAATCTTGTGACACAAGAGATGATATGTTGATACCAAGATAAGGATACCAAGATTATATGGTATTTATGCAATGGAAGGTGCGGATCACTAATGTGCACAAGTAACATTGCCGGCAATACTCAAATTGCTAGTCTCGATAGGCAAGTGACGCAAAATGGCTAAGGGTTAACAAAGCAATGGCAAGAATGAATGTATAATGATGGGATACTGTAGGATCGAAAGTATGTCTAGAGGGGGGGTGATTAGACTACTTGACCATATAAAAATTCAGCCTTTTGATAAAGACAAGTTTTTGGCAAGTTCACGATTATGATCAAGTCAAGTATCACCCTACAAATGCAATTCTAGAGTATAGGCAGCGGAAAGTAAATTGCACATGTAGTAAAGAGAGGTGGAGAAGAGCAAACGCAATTTGGAGACACAGAGATTTTTTCTCGTGGTTCCGATAGGTGGTGCTATCGTCAATCCACGTTGATGGAGACTTCAACCCACGGAGGGTAACGGCTGCGAGAGTCCACGGAGGGCTCCACCCACGAAGGGTCCACGAAGAAGCAACCTTGTCTATGCCATCATGGCATACGCCCACGGAGGGCTAGCCTTACTCGGGGTAGATCTTCACGAAGTAGGCGATCTCCTTGCCCTTACAAACTTCTTGGTTCAACTCCACATCTCAACGGAGGCTCCCAAGCGATACCTAACCAATCTAGGAGGCACCACCCTCCAAAAGGTAATAGATGGTGTTGATGATGATGAACTCCTTGCTCTTGTGCTTCAAATGATAATCTCCCCAACACTCAACTCTCCTCACTGATTTGGCTGTGGTGGAAGAAAGGATTGAGTGGTAAGCAACTTGGGAAGGCTAGAGATCAAGCTTCATATGATGGGAGTGGAGCAACTTGATCTCAACACAAGGGTAGGTAGTTTTCTTCTCAGAAATGTAAGGTAGGAGTGGTAGTTCTTTCTGATGGCTCTCTTACGAGTGAAGAGGGGTGGAGGGTATTTATAGCCTCCACATAAAATCCAACCGTTACACATTTGACCAATCTCGGTCGGACCGAAGTTGACAACTCGGTGAGACCGAAAGTTCAAATCATGTGAGCGTTGGGATTTTTAGTGGGACCGAAAATACAATCTCGGTTAGTCCGATTCGTCCAAAGACTAGAGCTTGCCAATCTCGGTGGGACCGACTTCATCATCTCGGTGACACCGATTTGATGATGAAGATTCTGAAGCTTGGCAACTCAAGTTTCGGTGAGACCGAGTTGAGAATCGGAAAATCCGAAATTTCTAGGGTTTGGCTATATGGCTGAGGTGGTTCATCTCGGTGTGGTGAGTTTAGGAAATCGGTGGGACCGAGATTACTTATGAGTGTATTATGGAAGTGAGAGTTGTTGATAGTTTAGGAGATGTATCACTAAGCACTTTGAGCAACGGATCATTATCATAACCTCATCCCTTTTAATAGTATTGGCTTTCCTATGGACTCAATGTGATCTTGGATCACTAAACCAAAAATGGAGTCTTGAGCTTTTGCCAATGCTTGCCTTAGCATTTTGAGGGTCCACTTCTTGATCCTTGCCATACCCATATCAATTGAACTTTCGAAATGATTCTCAAGAGGCTATTAGTTCAATGATATATATGTTGTTATTAATTACCAAAACCACCCGGGATTAGTTGCACTTTCAATCTCCCCTTTTGGTAATTGATGACAACATATAGATCAAAGCTTCGACAAAGGATATAATCAATGAATAATATAAATCGCTTTGAGAAGTATGTGATAAGCAAGAGCTCCCCCTAAATTTGTGCATTATTTAAGATTTGCGTTTGAATGCAAATGCACAATCGATTAGGATCATGGGTCACTCTTCCATGTCACATACATCTTGGTGGAGCGCACAAAATGATGAGAATGAATAGCATGCACCCAATCACCAAGACATGAGTAAATAGTCATACAAGATATGAATAGCATATGATAAGCATTTAAGCACACATTAAGGCATAGTACGACCAAGCACTCATTAAGGTAGAATGAAACGTAGTATCAAACACACGGAATGTCTCGAAAATCTCAAAAGTATCTCAAAAAGACCGCAAATGAACGAAAGAGCAAAAGCGCAAAGACAAAGCACTCTCTCTCTCGAAGTCCTATGATCTATACAATTTCTCCCCCTTTGGCAACAAGTTACCAAAAAGTTCGAAAAGTATAGAGCTAAGCGTCACTGGGGACTCTGCTGGCGGCTCCTGTCTGGGTTGATGGAGTTGATATGGCAGCATCTGCGAAGGCTTGGTGATGTCTCAGGCTTTGGAGGAGTGGTCTTTGGAGCTGGAGCTATAGCAACTGATGGAGCTGTGGGAGGTCTTGAGGCTGTAGTCACGGTGTCATCCTTTGGGATAGCAGTGATCGGGTCTTGTGGGAACCGGAGCAGGCTGTTGATAATCATCTGGACTAGGTCATCCGCATCTCACGCATGAGCTCTTCCTTCTCCTCTTTGCTTCCTCAATATCTACCTCAAGCTTGTTGTGATTACTTGCACTTGATCGACTTCACATCGAGCATGGATCTTGTCTTCAACAATCCTTTCAAGACTCTCCGAGGCTGTATAATGCTGTGGCGTTGTTCAATCCTCTGGGTAGCTTCAAGGAGCTGCTCTCCAACACTCTTGGGTTTAGCTGCTGCTCATCTGCTTCCTTCTCAGCTTTGGCTTTCTTGGCAGCTTCAATCTTTGCTTGACCTTCAAGCGACGTTGGGTCCTCATCCATCACAACATCATTGTCCTCATGCTCAGGCTGCGGTGGCAAGTGTGGTCTATCCAACAAGTGCGTGCCGTGCCAAACTTGGCATTGATAAGCATCTGAATGTCGGGGCAAATCCACACGACCTCTTTCGGTCATTGCAGTCCTCTTGATGGTCTCAACTATCAAATCCATCACCTTGAAAGGTGCCTTCTCATCAAGTATATGCAGCATGTTGATAGAGTACCTCTCGATCATGCGATGATCTCGAACTTGGGCATCAAGGTATGCCTCAGAATAGTGTTTGTGGTAGGTAGACCTGCCTGGAGATGATACACTGAGCCGAGCTTCCAGATTTCCACATCCTTAGCTGGAACCTCTTTGTACATATTCTTCATAGATTCATGGTTCTTCTTGGGAATGCCATAGACATCAACATCATCCTCTCTCTGACTTTGGAGCATTCAGAAGTGCTGCCCATTCTTCAACAGTTGAAGAGAATCTTTGGCCTTCAGTCATCCATGTGATCTTTCCATCTGGATAGAAATGAGCTGTGGCATAGAATTGCATAATCATCTCATCATTCCAACTGGTCAACTTCTGACCTACGAAGTCTGCAACACCACATGCAGTGAAGCTCTCATGCACATGTGGAAAGAAGTCTCTGTGCTCTTCACTGTCAATGTATGACCAGTCAACATAGCGAGTGTCTGCAACTATGGGCTTCTTGTCCATCAAGACGATCTCATAGAAGTCCTGCTGCTCTCGGTGTGGAATCTTGGATCAACAGCAGTTCTTCTCCTCACTGACATATGGATCAGCTTGTCTCCATAGCCCGAGACCTCTATCCTTCCTTTCCTTCATGTTCTTAGCTTGAGGATGAGCATCATTGTGGCGTGGCAGTTTCGTCGAAGTTTCAAGAAAGCTGGTGCCTCATCATCGACACACTGGTGGCACATCATCTTTCTTCTTTTCGGATGCGAGGATGTTCTGACAGGTCTTCTTGGGCTTGGTAGCAGGCTTGGCTTGAGCTGCCTTTCCTGGAGCAGATGGCTTGGACTTAGAAGGGGCTCCTGCCCTGATGGCATCACCCATGAATTTAGACTTCGGAGGAGGAGGCTGGGGTGCTTCCTCATCCTCATCTTCTTCTGCTGCATCATCATGCACAATCCTCTTCCTCTTGGAAGTTTTCTTCACCTTGCTTGTAGTTTCCTCTTCCAAGCTCAGCTTCTTGGCAACAGTGGACTTCTTCACTTTTCTGGTGCCTTTCTTGGTTTCTTGCCCTTGATGCTCTTTGGCAACAACTTTTCTCTTTGGCTTGGAGAGACCTCTTCCTCAACAATGAAATCAGAATCTTCTTCATCGAGTTCCTCCTCTTTTCGTACAGTGGCTGCAGGAGGCAAACCACTTGGTGTACTCCTCTCACCATCATCTGAAGAGCTGCTGGGCTCAGGACTAGTGCCTGCCTCTGGAATATCAGCAATAGGAGACTCGGACCTGTTACGGCTGTCACGGCATCGACATGGTGACAACCTGTGAATAGATAAGGTGTAGGCGAGTAGAAGAGTTATCACAAACTGCGAGAAGATTTTGCAAACAAAATGAGTTCAAATTCTAGTATTAGGTTTTCATAAAAGACATTTCGTCGACCGAGTTTAAAATTCGGTGAATCCGAAGTGTTCAAACAAGCATTCACACCACTTTCGGTTGGACGAAGTGGGTTTCGATCTGCCGAAAACACTAGGGTTTCACTAAATCCTCATTTCGGTCACACCGATTTGCACAACTTCGGTTGGACCGAAAGGTGCAGTGCAATGGCCAGAGGCCAAATCGGTCATACCGAGAATGTAAAATCGGTCTCACCGAGATGTGTTCGGCGGAAACCTAACCCTAAAACTTTTACTCGAATCTCGTTCTAACGAACTAATCTGGTGTTAAGGAAGATCTCAAACGTGGCAAGATTATAGGCAAAACCAAACGTGCATTGAATCGGAGATGGGAGCACAAGTGGGATCGAAACTCACCCTAACTTGGTGGAGTTCCTCTACGGCAGCAACGGCGCGGAGAAGATGTCCGCTGACGGCGGCGGAGACCTGGCGGCGCGCACAGCGACAACGGAGACGATCCGGAGACCACGGCGGCGGCGGCAAAGGGGTGTGGGGCGGCGTTTTGAAGTAGAAATCAATGCGCGCTGCCCTCGGAGTATATATAGCCCTTTGTGTCGGTGGGACCGAGTTGTAAAACTTCGGTGGCACCGAGATGGATAACTCGCAGGCGATTATACACTTCGATCACGCCGAAAATCACATCTCGGTTTCACCGAGGTGAAAACCTAGATCAATCCAAATGCTTTCGGTTTGACCGAGTTTGAGTGGGTTGGTCTGACCGAAATCACTTAGAAGGTTTTGGAAGTTAGCCCTTGACGGATCGGTGGCTCCGAGTGCTCCTCACTCGGAGGGTCCGAAAATGACTTGTTCAAAGTTTGTGATGTAAGCATGAATAGAATTTGAGACAAGAAAGCATAGATAGCTAGGGGAGGTACTTAGGCATTCTTGTTCATCCATTTGGTCAGAAAAATCAAAACGACCAAAACAACAAATGGATGTCCTTGAATGGATAAAATCATGCATCCAACATGCTCACACAATAAGATAGCAAATGAAATATGTGTCAAACATGCACAATCAAAACTCTAGCTACTATCACACAATTTGTCGATGACTAGGTCATCTTTATATGAGTATATTGACTTAGGAGTCAAATGAGAACATTTGATCATAGGTCATACTCATCGTTTAAGCACAAGTGGGGTTACCACTTTTACATAAAGCATTGATGTGTTCACATCATTTGAAGATGCTTTAGCTCAATTCTTTAGAGCAAAGCTCCCCCTAGATGTGAGAACCCCTTTTAAAGGGTCAAACTAACCTTGGGTTGTCGTAGAAGACTTCATGTAGATGTTGAAGATGTGGATGCTCAATGTTGATGAAGATCATCAAGAGTTGGGAGCGATCCTTTGGATTCGGGCACTTTGAATACCTACATGGGTTAGTCCCACAAGGAACAAACAAGGATATCCATGGACATAGATTGAAGTACACAATAGATGATGTCCATGAAAGCAATGATTACCTTGTCCCTTGACTTACCAACAAGAGGGTTTGTGACTCCATGAACTAGTGCATAATGTGGAAGTTGATTGCACAAGTTTTGCCAAAATGAATGTGAGTGAAGTATGTTGGCGGAGTCACCCTCAAGAACTCTCTAGTTCTTCTTCTTCGGGATCCACATCATCTTGATGGGAATCCTTGGGGTTGTAGTTGAGCTTGACGAAGTAGAACTTGACGTTTCCTTGGGAACCCACTTGACCATGGCTTTAGGTGCTTCAATAAATGCATCAATCTCCTCTTGAAGCTTGTCCTTGCCTTTTAGCTTGTGGTCTTGTGGTGGAAGGTCATCTTGTGCTTGTTCCACATTGGAAGAAGTAGGATCATACTTCTCCTTTTGAGAAACAAACTTTGGAGTGGGATATTGACCTTCTTCCCATTCAACACCCTCGGCGTTGAACTTTCGCTCAAAACCAATTCCTTGATTCTTCCGGTGCCTTCCTTGCTTGCGAACAATTTCCTCAAAGTTCTTGCTTCCGGCAAGGCTCTTGTAGACACCTTTCTCTATAATCCCTTTCAATAAACTATTTTCTTGCTCAAGTGTAACTTGGCTTGAAACATTGTTAGTGGAATCAAGAGAACTACTAGAAGCAACAATATTGGATTTAGCATGGTTATTGTTACTACTAGATGAAGAATTTTTCTTATGCTTGTCATGCTTAGTTTTAATGGGAGGCAAGAAATTAGACAAGAGAAGTCGTTTGGCAAGATATGAAGAACTCTTCTTTCGAAGATCGTCATTGATTGCTTTTAGAAACTCATGTTCTTGCTCTAGATTGAGCTTCTCGAAGCGTAGCTTCTCATGAGATCTTAGGAGCTCTCTATGATCTTCTTGAGTTGTTTCATGAGCTAACTTAAGAGTGTTTAGTTCTATAGTTAAACGCTCAATCTCCTTCATAGCATTGTCATTCGACTCTTCTCGACTATAAAGACTATTACATGTTCATCATTACTAGGCTCACTAGATTTGTCATGTAAAAGCTCATCTTCACCAAGCAAGTCATCCTCATCACTATCAAAGTCAATGAATTCAGGGTGTGATACCTTGGGGCCTTTAGCCATGAAGCATCTTCCAATTCCCTCATTTGGTGAATCAAATATGTCATAGGAGTTGGAGTTGGAGGACACGAGAGCAAGACCGCAACACCTTCATCTTGGCTGTAGTCGGAGTTGGAGTGATAGCTTCTTTCGGAGTGATTGTCGAGTCGGGCCGGAGACCCATTCACCTACATGAGCTTGATGTTTTCTTCTTGTGTAGCTCCTTGATGACTTGTCTTTCCTCTCCGAATCCTTGCTTCTCCGAGAGGTCTTCGTTCATAACGATCATCTCTACTCCTTCTCTCTTTCGAGGTGACTCTTCTCTTGAGCTTCTTCTTCTTGGAGATTCTTCTCTTCTCTTGTGGGGAGCCGAGCACTCATTTGAGTAGTGTCGGGTCTTCCACAATTGTAGCAGTTTCGATCACGACTAGAAGATCTCTTTTCATCATATGATCTAGACTTTGAGCTTCTCTCTTTGCTTCTACTCTTGTAGAATTTGTTGAAGTTCTTCACCATTAGGCTTATCTCTTCATTGGAAACTAGCTTGTCACTTGAGGTTGTGGGAGCATCAATTGTAGCTTTGTAAGCACCACTTGACTTGTTGTGAAGCTCTTCCTTATCTTTAAGTGTCATCTCATGAGCAACAATTCTTCCAATGACTTCAGTTGGCTTGAGATTCTTGTAGTTTGGCATCATTTGGATCAAAGTGCACACGGTGTCATACTTTCCATCCAAAGCTCTGAGAATCTTCTTGATGATGAATCGGTCGGTCATTTCTTCGCTTCCTAAGCCGGCAATCTCATTTGTGATGAGAGCAAGCCTAGAGTACATTTCAGCGACTCCTTCACCTTCCTTCATCTTGAACTTGTCAAGTTGACCTTGAAGAACATCTAGCTTTGATTCCTTCACGGACTCGGTACCTTCGTGCATTTCGACCAAAGTATCCCAAATCTCTTTTGCATTCTCAAGACGGCTGATTTTGTTGAACTCCTCGGGACACAAGGCATTGAAGAGAATGTCACAAGCTTGAGCATTGTTTTGCAACATCCGCAATTCATCCGTTGTAGCTTCACGATCCGGAACTTTTCCTTCCTCGAAGAATTCACCTTGCAAACCAACACAAATAATGCCCCATCGGCGGGGTTATGTCCAAGAATATGCATTTTCATTTTATGCTTCCAACTAGCAAAGTTTGAACCATCAAAGTAAGGACCTCTCTGAAAATTACCCTCACTAGGCGCCATACTCTCCTAGGTTGTGAACCAAGCTTATGGAGTCAATGCAATGGAAACCAATACAATGGAGACCAAAGCTCGATACCACTTGTAGGATCGAAAGTATGTCTAGAGGGGGTGATTAGACTACTTGACAATATAAAAATTCAGCCTTTTGATAAAGACAAGTTTTGGCAAGTTCACGATTATGATCAAGTCAAGTATCACCCTACACATGCAATTCTAGAGTATAGGCAGCGGAAAGTAAATTGCACATGTAGTAAAGAAAGGTGGAGAAGAGCAAGCGCAATTTGGAGACACGGAGATTTTTCTCGTGGTTCCGATAGGTGGTGCTATCGTCAATCCACGTTGATGGAGACTTCAACCCACGGAGGGTAACGCTGCGAGAGTCCACGGAGGCTCCACCCACGAAGGGTCCACGAAGAAGCAACCTTGTCTATGCCATCATGGCATACGCCCACGGAGGCTAGCCTTACTCGGGTAGATCTTCACGAAGTAAGCGATCTCCTTGCCCTTACAAACTTCTTGGTTCAACTCCACATCTCGACGGAGGCTCCCAAGCGACACCTAACCAATCTAGGAGGCACCACCCTCCAAAAGGTAATAGATGGTGTTCATGATGATGAACTCCTTGCTCTTGTGCTTCAAATGATAATCTCCCCAACACTCAACTCTCCTCACTGATTTGGCTGTGGTGGAAGAAAGGATTGAGTGGAAAGCAACTTGGGAAGGCTAGAGATCAAGCTTCACATGATGGGAGTGGAGCAACTTGATCTCAACACAAGGGTAGGTAGTTTTCTTCTCAGAAATGTAAGGTAGGAGTGGTAGTTCTTTCGATGGCTCTCTTACGAGTGAAGAGGGGTGGAGGGTATTTATAGCCTCCACACAAAATCCAACCGTTACACACATTTGACCAATCTCGGTCGGACCGAAGTTGACAACTCGGTGAGACCGAAAGTTCAAATCATGTGAGCGTTGGGATTTTCAGTGGGACCGAAAATACAATCTCGGTTAGTCCGATTCGTCCAAAGACTAGAGCTTGGCAATCTCGGTGGGACCGACTTCATCATCTCGGTGACACCGATTTGATGTGAAAGTTCTGAAGCTTGGCAACTCAAGTTTGGTGAGACCGAGTTGAGAATCGGAAAATCCGAAATTTCTAGGGTTTGGCTATATGGTGAGGTGGTTCATCTCGGTGTGGTGAGTTTAGAAAATCGGTGGGACCGAGATTACTTATGAGTGTATTATGGAAGTGAGAGTTCTTGATAGTTTAGGAGATGTATCACTAAGCACTTTGAGCAACGGATCATTATCATAACCTCATCCCTTTTAATAGTATTGGCTTTCCTATGGACTCAATGTGATCTTGGATCACTAAACCAAAAATGGAGTCTTGAGCTTTTGCCAATGCTTGCCTTAGCATTTTGAGGGGTCCACTTCTTCAGTCCTTGCCATACCCATATCACTGAACTTTCTGAAATGATTCTCAAGAGGCTATTAGTTCAATGATATATATGTTGTTATTAATTACCAAAACCACCCGGGGATTAGTTGCACTTTCAGATACCACGATACCAAGATGATACAGAGGTTACCGTTCTTGCTTATGGTTAGGTTGTCAAAATGGTGAAGTGGTTAATGTCGATGACGACCTCGTGGCGATGATGAGTGGCGGTGTTCTTGATGTAGAACCGTTCCTAATTAGCTGAAACAACTTAGGAAACGGAAAAACTGCAAACTCAAAATCTCAAATGTCAAATGGTGGTAGCGGATGCGATGGTGGTTCTGGAATTGACAATGCGGAAGTGGTGGTGGTGGTTGATGAAGAAGCAACCGTCCCTAAGTAGCCGAAACACCTTAGGAGACTCAAGTCACCACTACAGCAACCACAAATGCTATATGGATCAAAATGGGTTAGGTTGCGGAAAGCCATGGTGGTTTTGCGGATGATATGGCGGAGGGCCTAGGCAAGATGTCAAAATGCAAAAAATTTGATGGAGTAAAATGATATTGGAACCCTATCAATAGCTACTCAACGAGCTAAAGAACGTCAAAATCGGACTCCGGATGTGGAAGATATGACCGAAACAAGAAGTCAGCCGAAGCAGTTTTTGAACTAGCGGACAGTCTGGTACGGGGTAGCGGACAGTCCGGTCTTCCTACCAAAACCTTCTGACTCGAGTGGACTGTCCGGTATGGCGGAGCTGACAGTCCAGTCCAAAAGCTAGTTTGGTCCCGATGCAAGCGGGCAGTCTGCTACGGGGGTGCGGACAGTCCAGTGCGGGCTGGGAAAGGATGAACTCGAAAGTTTAGGCGGAAATGGATTATTTAGGGGTCAAAATTTGGGAGATTTCATGGATGGAAGGTGGGAAAACTTGTGGGGAACCTAGATCCACTCAAAACACAACGAATCAGTGGATCAAAATCAACAAAACATCATCAAAGCAACAAATCACAAAAAAATTTAGGGCTATTTTTGGTGGGGATTTTTCGATTTTAGGATGAAATCAAGAAAAACAAGGCTAGAAAACGGTGTGGGAGACTCCAAATTCGTGATCAACGTGGCTCATCATACCAAGATGTTGTAGGGTGGAGACCCTAAGCGTAGATCTTTCACGAATTGGAGGGGAATCCACGAAGAACACGAAGAACAAGAGGGGAAATCACAAGAAGAAAACACTCAAGAACAAGTCCAATCACACATCCACTAGACTCACAATCACACAAGATGCACAAAGGTACAAGAACAACAAAGGGAAAGATACAAGGTAAAGTTCATCCCAAATCCAAAGGAGATGAGGTCTTGATGATCTAGATAGATCCTTCCCTCAAGGGGGTCTTGAATCCCTAAGGATCTTCTCCAATGGAGGCCTTGAACTCCACGGAGTCTTCTCCCTCAAGAGGAAACCCACAAGGGGAGATACATGACCTAAGCTCTAATGTCTAGTTCTAATCTTAGCTAACCCTAAAAACTGAGAGGGGCACGGAATATATAGTCTAGGGGCGAAAGGGTACGGGCCTCAGTGGTAACACAGGCTTTTTAGCCCAATTCGTAGTGAAACTGGGCCTACCGGACAGTCCGATGGTAAGGACCGGATAGTCCGGTGAGGACAGACACATTTTCATGTGCCACTGGACTGTCCGTTGTGGGGACCGAACTGTCCAGTAGTGCAATTTTAGTGCGAACGGACTGTCCGCTGTGGGGACCGGACTGTCCAGTATTGCAATTTGTGCATGCTTCCTTTTCTTCATCTTGACGCTTCCGGTCAGCTCTTGGGTCTTGGGGTCCTTCTCCTTGTCCTCCGGGAAGCTTCCTAGCTACTTGGTGGCGGTTGCCCTCGTACCTAATGATGCACAATGTTCCATGGTGAGGTAACAACCAAGTCCAATGGATATATTCATGTAAATCTCGAAGAGGAGTGGGTTCACCTTAAGTCCGGTAGGTCCACTTGGGGATGGAGGTGCTATGAAGGTGTAGAAGGAGAAGACCGTAGGATGCTCCGCATCAGAAGGGTTCGTGGATACCGGCTACTCATGATACTGACACTCGGGCTCGCCCGATGCACCTTCCGCAGCTGCTACCGACGAGGAAGCACTCCCCACCACCATCATCATCAATGAATTGCCGTCAGCAGTTGCACCCGATGGGTCAATGGCGTGGATTGCATCCACCGAAAGCAGAAGGGGGACGGTGACTGGATTGCGGCCAAGAGGTTGCCGCCCAATGGGGTGACCCATCCACCCGCCAGTCATGATGGGACTAGAGTAGGGGAGTGGGGGAAAGCTCGAAGGTCGGCCATGGGAGAAATCGGGAGGGCAGAGAGAGAGAGAGAGACAGAGAGAGAGAGAGAGAGAGAGAGAGAGAGAGAGAGAGAGAGAGAGAGCAATGTGTGTGAAAATGGCTGACTCGGCCTTTTCCACTAAGGTTGGCCCGAGAGTGCTTTGAGGTTCGTGTGGGCCAGGATTCTGATGCAGCCCAAGCAACCAAATAGCCCGAAATTGCACCCCGCGGGCCTGACTGAGTGAAATGCAGCTGACCAAACAGGCCCTAAAGGTATTGCTCCAGCATTGACATCCATTACAAGAAACTGACTAAGGAGGACACCTGCAGGCTGCAGCGGCCTCTTTCTGAGAAACTACGCACAATTTTCTGTAACAAATGGCTTCATTGGTTATTTGTACAAGGCTCGGCCACTTTATGTGTAAGGAAAGAGTAGAAGGAGAGTACTGCTAGAATAAATCTGAGGTGCGTAGTTAATCATCCGAGGACCAAGCAATCACACGATCACGACACAGAGATTTGTTAACGAGGTTCACCGATATGGCTACATTCCCGGGGCCTGACTATGGGAGCTCCTCCCCATGACACTGCTACAATACTACAGTCGGTCACCCTGATGCGGAGCATCCAATGATCATCCCCATGTACACTTCGATTACTCCCCAAGCCCCAAGAGGACATACGATGAGACCACGAACATACGCCATCGAACACAAGGTGAACTTGCTCCTCTCCGAGTCGTATCTTTCCACATAAGAGACATGGCTACTACCTCATGCATGGACCTTGCATATACCCAGGTACATCCGAGATGACTATGGAGAATCAAAGGACCAAGGCCAAGCATGGAAGAGGAGAAGGAAGAAGAAGAATCGAGCAAGACAGGACTTGCCTGGATCATCCAGACCCCCAGCCGAACGATACAGACCAAGCACGGATGGTCCGGACCCCCGCCCGGACGATCCTAGTAATGTGCCTGAAAACACCCGAAGCCTGCTCGATGAAGCCGGATCATCCGGATGGATGCCCGGATCATCCGGACCCCCGACGCCTGGATCATCCAGACTGTGCCTACGCGCGTGACTTGGGCCGAGGCCTGTGTACCCCTTCTCCCCTCACTTACCCATTCATGGCTTAGAATATATATACTCCTTCCCCTCCTCCATTTGAGGGTTAGCAAAGGATTAGCTCATTTGAGAGATAGAGCTTTGCTCATCCACATTGTTACTTCTCCATTGGAGTCCACGACCTCTTCGGAGAAGGTCCCCCAAGCGGATTGAAGACCCCTCACGGGAAGACCCCCCCCCCACTAAAGACGTCCCCACGAAGAAGAACTTGCTACTTGTATCGTCCTTTTTTGATCGTTGATCGTGTATGTCTTTGTGTTTCGAGAATCTAGCACATGTGTAATCAAATCTTGTTGGTTTGAGTGATTTCTCTCCTCGTGTTCTTCGTGTTCATCATGGAATCCGCTCCAATTGTGAAAGATTGAGCATCTAGGGTTCTACCCTACATCATCTTGGTATAATGAGTGTTGCGGGAAACCACGAAAACCTATGGGACCAGGATGGCCCCTTGCTGGTTCGGCAGGGGGGAGTCGCATTGCACAAAGAGCATACCAATGCAAGGAAGCACGACAGGGATCACACAGGCAGTTTTACCCAGATTCGGGCCACCGCGAGGCGTAAAACCCTACTCCTGCTATGGTGGATTGATTGGGAAAAGGTGGTGGTGGTGCGTCGTACACTTGCCCAGCAGGGTTGCTTCGGGGCAGCGACGACTATGCGTGTACGGTGGTGTGAGTGATCTAAACTTCCAACCTCTCTAATCGTTCCCATGGGCATCCTTTTATAGTCCAAGGGGTTACCACAGTGGCAAATTGGTCATTAAAAACTGATATGATATCAAACAGTCCAAGGGGTTACCACAGTGGCAAATTGGTCATTAGAGACCGATATGATAGCAAACAGTGCTATCATACCTAACTCTGCAGGCTGACAGCATGCATTTAATGCGCCGCTTAGTGTCATGTCATTGGTTGCCCGGCAAGGCTTGCCGGGCTAATTTGCCAGCTCCATGCCTGCTCGCTTGACACATCTCTGGAGGGTGTCATTTGTGGGTTCACTTGGTAGGAAGTGGCCGCCATGTGGCGAATGGCTGCCACTTAATAATCCTGCATCTTGACACCACACTGAACCACGACGTGGGTCGTGGTGAAGCAGTCGGTGGGGTGATCTGGTCTCCGTGAGTCCCGGCAGGCCCTGCCGAGACGCCTTGGTCCTCTTCTTCTAGGGGTGGCCTTGCCCCTTGCCTGGCTCGCCTGCCTGGCAAGGGAGGCCTCTTCCTTGGTAATATTTGGCTCCTCTGCATTAGCCTCTGTTCATTCTGATCTGTTAGTTGGTTCTTCGAGTCTCTTGGTCTCTTGCTCTGGTGCTCTATCTCTGGCTTGTCCGTGCATGAGTCAGGGGAAAACATGTACCCCTGTATAGTTTCCCCGACATAAGCCCCTCGACTTGAGCCATACATGTCGCTGGGCATGTTTGGTTAGGTCCCAAACCGTGTGTGGACACATGGCAGGAAAGGGCTGCGCGCATCGCTTTGCCATGATGACAAGTCAATCCAACGTCCACTTCACGTGATAACTACGCATTGTGGGGTTGTGGGACTGTAGCAGTTAAGGTAAAACCATAACTTTCCAAAGCGTCGCGTCCCTATTCCGCGTCCCTCTCTTAAGAGCAGGAAAAGTGGAGCGGCGCGATCCATCTGTTCTCTGCCCCGCTCCCTCATCTTCCTCCTCCGCAAGCCAAGCAGCAGTTCCCCTTCTTTCCCTCCTGTCGTGGTTCTTCTCACCACTGCCGCCGGAATGGGGAAGAAGCCCGCGGATAAGAAGAAGCAGTCGACCACGGCAAAGGAAGCCGCTGCCTAGGGGAGTAAAAGAAGGGCGGAGCTGAGCAGGAAGCAGAGCGAAAACGTCGTCTTCACTCCATCACATCCGAGTGGCCCCGTCCTCCTGGCAAGATATGGGTATCTATGGGGGAGGCCCGTTGTCGGTGTCAAAACCAGTGGATCTCGGGTAGGGGGTCCCGATTTGTGCGTCAAGGTTGATGGTAACAGGAAGCAAGGGACATAGATGTTTACCCAAGTTCGGGCCCTCTCGATGGAGGTAAAACCCTACTTCCTACTTGATTAATATTGATGATATAGGTAGTACAAGAGTAAATCTACCACGAGATCATAGAGGCTAATCCCTAAGAGCTAGCCTATGATGGTATGATTGTAATTGTGATCGGCCTTCTAAGGACCAACCTCTCCGGTTTATATAGACACCGGAGAGGGCTAGGGTTAACATGGAGTCGGTCACAAGGAAGGAAATATAATATCCGGATAGCCAAGCTTGCCTTCCACGCAAAGGAGAGTCCCATCCGGACACGGGCCGAAGTCTTGAGTCTTGTATATTCACGCTTCAATAGTCCGGACGTTGCACACAGTCCGGCTGTCCAGATACCCCCTAATCCAGGACTCGCTCAGTAGCCCTGAACCGAGGCTTGATGGCGATGTGTCCGTAGCGATGTGTCTTCGGCATTGCAAAGGCGGGTTCCTTTTCCGAATACTCCAAAGTAATCATCGAACACTTAGACCGTGTCCGGATCTGCGAGATGATCTTCATATGCCACCGTAGAGAGAATGATATTTCACAAATGCAATCTGCTGACAACTTTTTCTAACGACATGACTTGTTATTACGGTCAGATCATTATTCGAACTGTTTTCCCACAACCAGCTATAGCGCATATTACGAGGTGGTTTCTTTGACACGTCTTGTCGAAGCAGAGATCATGTCCCCTTATCACGGGATTCTCATCAATACGGGTATGGGTAATCCCACCTGCCATCAATCGTGGCGCTTGGGAAGCAAGCGATTCCCAACGGGCAAGTGGGGAGGTGTACCGCTTTCGGTGCCTCTATAAAGGGATAAGGTTTCCTCATTTTTACCCACGCCTTCTTCCTCCTTCGCCCATTCTTGCCCCCTCGAGCTCCAGCGCCCAAGCCCAAGTCCCTCCGCACAGCTAAAATGTCCGGAGCAGGAGGCAAGTGGGTGGCTTCCACCGTTAAGGAGAAGCACATCACAAATCTTCAGGCAGCCGGATACTTGGCCACAGACATAAGCGCACTGCCACTCGGGCCTTGGCAAGTCATTTCGACCAGGACCCCAGGAGAGGGTCGATTAAATGCGCCCACGCCCGTGGTGGGATTTCCACTCCATCCCCTTGTTCGCGGGCTCATGTTCTACTACGGGCTAGATTTCCATGATCTAGCCCCAAATTTCGTCCTCAACATCTCGGCGTTCATCGTCGTATGCGAGGCCTTCCTCTGCATCTGACCTCATTTCAGCCTATGGCTGCAAACCTTCTGTGTGAAGCCGAAGATTGTAAGCGGCCAGCAAGCGGAGTGCGGAGGAGCCATGGTGGGCAAGATGCCTAACGTCACCTGGCTGGATGGCTCCTTTGCGGAGACTGTAAAAGGATGGCAGTCGGGGTGCTTCTACATCACCGAGCCATGCGGCGCCAACTGGGCAGCGGCCCCCGAGTTCCGATCCGGAGCCCCCATGCGGCTCACCTCCTGGGAAAAGAAGGGCCTGTCCTGGGGCGATGCTACGGAGCTGACCGGACTCCAGACATGCATCAAAAGCATGAAGGACAAGAACATCAAGCTTGTCAACACGATCCAGGTCATGCTTGTTCGCCGGATCCTGCCCTACCAAAGGCGGGCAGTCAATCTGTGGGAGTTCGTCCCGGCCGAAGACCAGACGCTCCGGAAGCTCTATGACATGACGCACAAAGGCACATGGAAGGTGCTGTTCAAGGCCTCTGAAGTACCTCCTCCCACATCCGAGGACCGCGGGCTTCACGCCGTCAGGTGAGTTCTTAGACTACCACCGGACTCGGTTCTTCCCAATACATTGATGGGAGAGCGTTAAGTAGTTATGCATCTTTGCTTCAGGATTATGTGGAGACAGCGGAGCAGGTTTACTGTTCGGCTCCGCTGCTAGAAGGCCCAGCTAATGCTCTCCTGACGGAGATGCTGGTCCCAGCGCTGTACAAGGTGCCGGAGAAGAAGGCCGAAAAGAAGGCCCCGGGGATCCGAAAGGGTCTCCGATGTAAGGTTATACCAGAAGCCTCGTCCGAAGACGACGAGGCAGACTCCTCCCACAAAGGGGAGGAGGAAGAAGAAGACGCCCCATACGGAAAGGATGAGGGGCCCGGGGAGGCGGACCAGGGGGCCGGAAAAGGCCCTCGGTGCAAGGCTTTCAGACCCCTGTCGTCTGATGACGATGAGACAGATTCCTTCCGCGGAGGCAGGGGGAATCAAGAAGAAATTCCACCTCCCTGCACTGGGGAGGAGAAGAAGAGAAAAGCCGCCCCGGAGGGGGAGGCTGGGGCGTCCAAGAAGGGGAAGGTGTCCCTTCCGGACTACTCCGCCATGGCCGCTCATAGTGAGGAGGGGTGGCTGCCCAGGGGGAAGCCCCCAGTGCGATCGTAAGTGTCCGTACTCCATCATAACTTCACTCTATAGCTTTTGTCTAACACCGAACATATGTGCAGTCCAGCCAGAGCTCACCCCGAAGTGTCTTCCTCCGGGCCCTGAGTGATTCGGAGAACAACTCGCTTCCGATAGCCACTACTCCTCAACCCGCGGATGACACGGAGGTGTTATCCCGAAGGCTCCCAGAATGGGGGGAGGTGACTCTAGAGACGCCCCGAGGCGGGGTCCCAGACGTCGGACACGTGGGGTTCAAGATCCCCGCGGATCGTTTCGATGAGAGCCACAATAGGCCGGGCTCTCAGCCGAACACTGTCCCGGAACCTTCAATGGTTCCGAACTCAGGCGGACAGCCCCTCATTAGGGAGGGCGAGCCGTCTGCATCGAGGACTTCCGGTGCGCTCGAGGTGCCGGATTGTCTGCTGGAAGTGCTTCGTGGCGCTTCCATAGATGAGGAGCACCGTACTATTATGAGTTCGGTGATTCGGAAGGTTTCGTTTGCCAAGAGCGGACTAACCAAAGCTTGCACCGGCCTCTTGACAAGCTTTGAGGTAAGTGATAAATATGTACAAAATTACTACCCGATAGGTAGTAGCCCCTGATACTCTGTTTGGTGTTCGGAAAGAAAAGCCAAACGGAGGGTCAATTATAATCCGCAAGAGTCTAATAATGAATATTCGTGTGCCTAAGCAAGCTGTGCTGCTTGCTGCTGCTGCCCGTCTTGCGAGGTTCTTTGAACTAAAGAGGGACTGGAGCGGTAGCGAGGAGGCTTCGGCCTCACGAAGAGGCAGCTCAAGGAGAATAAAGGTAAGCGATTCCCCTCTCGTATGTATTTAAAGATAGGCAAAATTGGTCAGTCTAACGCCAAAGCGTCGTGACTGTGTAACAGGGGCCACCGCCGAAGTGGCGTTGTCGGTGTCAAAACCGGCGGATCTCGGGTAGGGGGTCCCAAACTGTGCGTCTAGGAGGATGGTAACAAGAGACGAGGGACACGATGTTTTACCCAGGTTCGGGCCCTCTTGATGGAGGTAAAACCCTACGTCCTGCTTGATTAATATTGATGATATGGGTAGTACAAGAGTGGATCTACCACGAGATCAAGGAGGCTAAACCCTAAAGCTAGCCTATGGTATGATTATTGTAATGTATGTTGTGTCCTACGGACTAAAGCCCTCCGGTTTATATAGACACGGAGAAGGCTAGGGTTACCTGAGTCGGTTACAATGGTAGGAGATCTACATATCCGTATCGCCAAGCTTGCCTTCCACGCCAAGGAAAGTCCCATCCGGACACGGGACGGAGTCTTCAATCTTGTATCTTCGTAGTCTTGGAGTCCGGCGGACGATGATAGTCCGGCTGTCTGGACACCCCTAGTCGAGGACTCCTCGGTAGCCCCCTGAACCAGGCTTCAATGGCGATAAGTCTGGCGCGCATAATGTTGAGCATTGCAAGGCGGGTTCCTCCTTTGAATAATCCAGAGAAGATCATGAACACCAGGATAGTGTCCGGCTCTGCAAAATAAATTCCACACTCCACCGTAGAGAGAATAAAATGCCCGCAAGTTCAATCTGCTGACGTATTTTGTGGCATGACGTCACACCACTACCAAGCCTTTACTTGAATTTTTTATTATACCACCTCAGCACTTCTAGCGGCGGTTTCTTAACACGTCTTGTCGAGCGAGATCGTGCTCCCCTTATTCCGGGATTCTCATCAATACGAGCGTGGGTAACCCAACCGCGCCCGTCGCGACGCCTCCTCTATCGAAGGTGAATCCCGAACGGTCACGGAGACGGCTCGTTTCTTTTCTTCAATCTTCCATTGAATCTTCTCCTTGCTCCAAGTTCCAACACGAGCCCCAGTTGAGCGCGGATCTTCAACAATGTCGGCTCCGACCTTGAGGTCGGTGGATTCCCTCCTCCGTCCACGGAGGAGGACATGCTAAAACTGCGTGAGGCCAAGTACATCCTCTGAGATTTCATACAGGTTGCCGCTTAAGGGCAGGCCGTACCCACTCCGAGCCGGTGAGTACGTCGTCTTCGTATCCCACCTCCGTCGGGGTTTAGGCTTCTCGGCGGACCCCTTCGTGAGAGGGCTCATGTTCTACTACGGGCTGGATTTTCACGACTTGGCTCCGAGTCCATCCTCCATATTTCCACGTTCATTATTATGCTGCGAAGCCTTCCTCCGCGTCACCCCCCACCCGGCCTATGGTGAAGAACTTCAATGGGCGAAGATGATCGGGCGTCAGCGGAGTCTGTGAGTGACCATAAGCGGGAGGCCGATGCCCGTGGCCGAGGGCTCCTTCCAAGAAGAGCTCGGCTTGTGGCAGCAGGAGTGGTTCTATATCACTGCTCCGAAGGGCAGCAAACAAAAGCCGCCGCCTTCATTCCGCCCGGGACCTCCACACCGATTGATGTCGTGGGTCAACCAAGGGCTCAATTGGGGGCCGTCCGAAGATGTGCCTTTATTGTAGGGCCGGATTCGAGACCTCCAAGCGAGGGAGATCAATCTGGTTGTGGTGATGCAGGTCATGCTAATCAGGCGTCTTCTGCCCTGCAAACGCCGTCCTCTCCGGTTATGGGAGTTCAATTCGGAGGGACCACGAATTCTCCAACACTTCATGGGTATGACGCCCGTGGAGATGTACAAGTTGTTCTTGGACATGAGCGGCGTGTCGGAATTGACCGAGGCCGAGCCTAAGCTGTCGCCCAAATACAGGTAAGTGGCTCGAGTCCGGACGTTTTGTTTGTTTGCTTTTCGAAATTCGCCTTCTAACCCATTATTCTTCATCGAGGAGTGGGTAAGCGCGATCGAAGGCGATAATGTGTCGGCCCCCCTCCGGAGACCGCCGGAGCCCGTGCTGGTCAGAATGTTGGAGGTCGCGCCCGTAGAAGGGGGCGATGGGGAAAATAGAAGAGCTATCACCTCGCCCAAGGGGGCGCCTGAAGAGGGGGGGATCGAAAATCCCTCCTTCCAGGGGGAGAAGAGGACCGCCTCCGAAGACCCGGAGGCCAAAGCCCCTAAGCGGGGGAAGAAATCTTTACCGGAGGATCCTGCGTCCGGAGAGAGCCCGGACGTACAATTGTCTCTAAAGGGTCAGCCCTCCAGCGAGCCATGAGTAGGAAAAGGGGGGTTCATTAATAAGAAAATACCCTATTTGTGCTTACATGGATAACGAAATTTTACCTTCTGATTCGGATCTGCGGCCTTCTCGGATGAGTTCGTCTTGAGGATCTTCGTCCGGAGATGATGGAAAGCAACGCCTCCGTCTGCTGCGCCCGTCGAGAGAGAGCGAGCCTAAAAATATCGTCCGGAGGGTATCCTAGAAGTCGGTGGGGCGGAGAGTTTAAGCGCCAACTAGTGTCCGGCGGGGAGCTGAAGGATCTGCTTGAGGCGTCCATCTCGGAAGATCACCGTGCTTTGATGAGTATGGTGATTGGAAGGATTTAAATCCATAAGCGGATTGCATAGTGCCGTCGAGGAGTTCTTGGCGGGATTTGAGATCATAAAACGACACACCTTTTGTGATCGGCACATAGAAGTGCGCCTTGTATAGATAGTAGCCCCTGAGACTCGGTTGGTTGTCGAAAGCGACAGCGTGCCGAGGATCAAAATCGCAGGTAATGAATGTCGCCATTCCTATGCAGGTGGCGGATAGTCCGGGGGCTAGCCGGACTATTGGAGTTGTTGAGTTAATGCGGCAACTCGATGTGGCGGAGTTGTCGAGTTGTCAACCGGCGACTTGACGAGTCGCAAGGTAAATGAATTCTCCGCAGTCACTTATTTAAGGGAGTCAAAGCCCGCTTCTGACAATATATATGCTGTGATAGAGACGGTGCTGCTGCTGTGGAAGCCTTGGGCGAGCTTGCTCAAGCTAAGGAGCAAGCCGAAGGAGTGATCTTCTGCCTCGGTGGCCGAGGAGTTGAAAGCGAAAAGGCTGCACTGCCTAAGCGAGGGAAAAGATGGCGAATTGGCCGTGAAATTGAAGGATCTTGCCGACCGCAGCGAGGCTCTTGAAAAGGAGCACCTATCGGGCGGGAAGACTGGGAAGGCCACCGCCGAGGCCAAGGATGCCCGTTACGCAATGCGGGCTATGAAGGAGGAGCTGCGCCGGGCGGAGATATTGTGGCTGGCAGGCCTTTTTGCTCGTCGCGGTTTACGGATCAAAGTATGCCCAACTTGGCCAGCTGTGGGGTCGGAGGATCCATATATGGACTTAGCGGCAAGTGCGGTGATGCCGTTGTGCACTTCCGGGCGGAAGGATCACAAGGCGGAAGAGCTATTTTGGTCTCAATTCCATAGTCCGGATCGTTCACTTCCGTTGACCGATCGGTTGGCGAATGGGCTGAGCTAAGCAGATTGTCCGGACTTGCCATGGTGATATCGTGGATCATATGCGGCGAGAGGCCCAAAGCGACGAGCTATTTCGACTTATTGCAGCAATTTCTTGGGCGGTGCCGCATATCAAGGAGATGAAGCGGTCGGCTGCATAGAAGGTGCGCGGATGGCCCTTGCCGATGTGAAGACACATTGGGCGGAGATGGATGCCACGCTATTGCAGCCAGGGTTCGGACGAAAGCGGTTACCCGCCGAGCACTATTTTGGGGAAGTTATGCGTGGCGCTCGTGTAATAGAGTCGTAGTGCTCGAAAAATGTCACGTTCAAATGAACGTTTTATCTTGTAAAACAATGATTATGTTGTAACCGCTTTTTATACTTGTGCGTTCCAAGTATTAAAATATCTCCTATGCGTCCGTTTATGTTTACGTTTGTATAACACGAAAGATTGCAGTCTTGACTTCCAGCCCCCACGCACAAGTGCGGGGTGTTCATAAAAAATAGCGCGTTTTCACACTTAATCCGGCGTCTCGGTCTGTTAAGGAGGTGGTAGCGTAGCAAATGAGGCAATCCGGACTATGATGCTTTATCACTTTCACTTAGCGATGGAGTTCGAGGTGGGGCTACGATATAGCCCTTAGGGCACCTCGCTTCTCGAATTGAAGGCGTGTGTGCTGACGGAAAGCGGTCCTTCGTCAGCGAAATTCTAAACATTCGGTAGTCGATCGAGTGGTTGACCATCTCTCATTGTATCATGACGATCAGTTTTCGGCTTTCTCTCTTGAGGTGCTCGCCCGGCCCGGCAGGGCACAATCGCGATGAGTTCTCCACAGTGCGCGTTAGCCAATGATCTGAGCGTAAGCAGCAAAACACGGGGCGGGCAAACCCAACATTTGACCAAAGACATGATTGAGCTGATGCATATAATGCCTAACTCGAGGCGCGAACACTCCCTAAGGTGTTCGGTCTTTGTAATAATGGGCGAGAACAATGCCCTAAGCCCTAGTGTCGAATGCGGGCATGGTCCTCACAGCGCCTATGCCAAAAGCGTCGAGGCTCCGCTTTGGTTATAATGAGAAACCAAGGGATTATAACAACAAGAGCGATAAAAAAGGTTTCTGAGGTCTTAATCTGAAAAGAATCCTTGCGACGGGTCCCTCTGCGTCTGCGCTTGTGTCTCCGTTGTGCGTTATCACGGGCCGGGTGTGCGCGTTGTTCATACGTAAAAAGAGAACTTAGTTTGAAAGGAACTCGTGCGAAAAATATATACTAAGGAAGAAATATAAATAAGTAAGCGAGTGCATGTGAGCTCATTGTTGCTTGTGCGCAGCCCTTGTGAAGGATGTGCGGCTAGGGAGGCCCTAGCTTATTTATGCCGGACTCGTCTGACCGTGTCCGGGGTCTTTAAATGACCCTCGCACTGAAATGATGCCACGTGGACTGGGCATCTTGAGTGTAAGAGACGCGTAATGTGGTATGGCGTTGAAGCGGACAAAAGCTTCTCGTCCCAATAGTGCTTGACAGCTACTTTTAAATGGGACGATATGAAAGATTAGTTTTTCGCGTCGAAAGTTGTTCGGTGATCCGAACACAACTTCTAGTAATAGGGAGCCTGTGCACTTGGCGTAAGGGCCTGGCGTCACTCCTTTAAAGGAAGTGTGGCTGTGTCGAATTTTAGTAAGGTCTATCCCCAACTTGCGGATTGTGTTTGGATACAGTAGGTTTAAGTCACTGCCTCCGTCCATCAGGACTTGTGTAAATTGTAGTCCGTCGATTATAGGATCCAATATCAGGGCAGTCCATCCTGCATTTCTAACACTTCTGGAATAATTCAGGTGGTCGAAAGTGATTGGTTTTTATGTCCAATCTCTATGTTCCGCTGGGTTGGACCGTGCGAGACACATTTTAACGGGTGCCGCACTGTTTTTCCATATTATCACATGAAGTGAATTTACTGCTTTGACCTCTTGTGGGAAATTTTTTTGTTTTCCGGTGCTCTGCTGGTGGGGTTTATCATCTTAAGCAGCGTCGAGCCTTGTGTTCGGCGTTTAGTCGGCGGACTGTTTGAAAACCCAACAATCCCGGTGGGTGTGGTTTGCGGGCCTTAAAAGTCTTGTGGATTTGACATATCGACCCAAAATCTTGTTTAAGTTGGATAGCTCATATTTGTTATCCTTAAGAGGCGGTGTTTTGTTGTTTGGCGCGAGCTTTTGAATCCGGCGTTGTTGCCGTGCTCTTTGGGCTTTTCTCTTTATTCGTATTTGCTCTTTCTGCGCCGTGATTTTCCGTTCCATCTCGATCTCGGATGTACTTGGGTCGTTGGTCTGCATCTTGCTAGCCAGCTATCCTCTCCGCAAAAGCGGGTCATGAGGCTTGTTAGCGGACATTGTCCTCGGCTTCTCTTGGCGAGGTGTCAGCGAAACCATTAAATCTCGGACGTTGTGTTTAAAAGCTGCTAAGGCTTGGCGTCCGAGACGATCGACTATTTGGTTCTTTTGGTGAGAACCTGTTCCGAAATTCTTGCTGACTCTCGGGCTGTTGAGTTGTATGACTTAGATCATCTGCATCGAGGCGGACATAAGTTCCTTGAAAATTTGCTCTAAACGCGTCCTCGAGCTCTTCCCAACTTCCAACAGTGTTTTCTGGGAGGCTTTTGAGCCAATGACGGGCTGGCCCTTTGAGCTTGAGGGGTAGGTATTTTATGGCGTGGAGATCGTCTCCTCTAGCCATGTGTATGTGTAGTATATAATCTTCTATCCAGACTCCAGGGTATGTTGTTCCGTCGTAAGCCTCTATGTTTATGGGTTTAAATCCTGCTGGGAATTCATGATCCAGCACCTCGCTGGTGAAACATAGTGGGTGTGCGGCGCCCCTGTATTTGGGTGTACCGCTGTCTTCGGACACTTGGCATGTTGTATTGCTTCCTGGGGCCCTCTTCTTTGGCCCGTAAATGGACCTAGTTGGGCCATCTGTCCTTCCAGGGTCATTAGTCGGTTTATATGCGGCGCCGCTTTTAGATTTTGGCCTATCATCTGGCCGTCTATCCAACCAGGCGGCCTCTTTGTTTTTTTTACTGTGGGGGCTCTATGGCCTCCTCATCAAATTCTGGCAGTAGCTTGCGCTTCGGGTAGCTCTTTGATTGATGGCCAATGCCGTATTTGTCAGTGGTTTTGAGCACTTCGCTCCACCTCATTCTGAGTGTATCTTCCGCTGTTTTGAGCTTCCGTTTTTCTTTCTTCAAGCTTCTTGCGGTGGCGACGAGTCTTTTCCAAAGGTTTTTATTCTCCGGCGGTGTGTCTGGCGTGAGGTCGTCTGGACTATTGTTTTCGCCGGGCCTGGACTGATTATCTGACTCGTCTTGTTGGACGGTTGCTTGTCTGCGTATTCGCCGTCCCTTGGTTTGCCCTGCTGTATTCTTTGGGTCATTAAAGCGCTATTGTTGTTGTCGGCGAGACTTAAGGCGGCGTCTGCGTCGCTGTTTTGGTTGTTTGTCGGCGGGATTATCTTACGCGCGCCCGTTGGTCCTCGTTGTCACTTCCTTTTGGGGTATCCACCATGTATACGTCGTATGACGAGGTGGTCTTCACGTGCCCTGTAGGCCTGGTTCTTGTTCATCTCGGCATCGTCGTCCATCTTGTCGATGTCTTGAGTCATAGTTTAGCATGCGGTTAGATAAATCGACGATGGCTACAAAGTGGGTGGTGGGTGGGCTTTGAATTTCTTAGTCTCCCAAATCCCAACCGTCCTGGCCGTAGTCCGGCCGGGCCTCTCCGGATAGCGAGAGGTGTTTTAACGAATTTAGGATGTTGCCAAAGGGCGAGTGTTGGAAGATGTCCGTGGCGGTGAATTCCATAACCGGCGCCCGATCAGATTTGATTGGCAGGGGCGCGGGCGGTCTGGAGTCCGGCAGGGAGTCCGGCACCTCGGAGTCACGAGCTTCGCAAGGGACAAGGTTAGTGTTCGGCTCCATCGCCGTGGAAGTTGAAGCCCCCGAGGTGGTGTCCATCCACCGGTCCTCGATCTGGGCAATCGGCTCCGGGCTAAGGGCGGGAGCGGATTCGTCTGCCACCAAAGGCTTTGTTCGGTGGCGAGCTAGATCATGCCCATCGTAATAAAGTCTTGGCGGCTTGGCGTGGCTCGAGCCCGTCGAAGATCAAGTCCCCGCGGATGTCGGCCGTGAAGTTTAGGCTTCGAATCGACTGAGGTTTTACCCAGTTGGGCCTCTCGATGGAGGTAAAACCCTCGTCCTGCTTGATTAATATTGATGATATGGGTAGTACAAGAGTGGATCTACCACGAGATCAAGGAGGCTAAACCCTAGAAGCTAGCCTATGGTATGATTGTTGTAATGTATGTTGTCCCACGGACTAAAGCCCTCGGTTTATATAGACACCGGAGGAGGCTAGGGTTTACAGTCGGTTACAATGGTAGGAGATCTACATATCCGTATCGCCAAGCTTGCCTTCCACGCCAAGGAAAGTCCCATCCGGACACGGGACAGAGTCTTCAATCTTGTATCTTCGTAGTCTTGGAGTCCGGCGGACGATGATAGTCCGGTTGTCCGGACACCCCCTAGTCCAGGACTCCCTCAGGCGTCCCTGAAGAAAGCGTTGTTCGAGGCCGAAGACAAAGCGGCCTTGGAATGGAAGGAGCGCGAAAAGCAAGGTGCTAAAGTGGGTGAGGTACGGCAAGAGCTCCGGGACCTCGGCAAGAAATGCGAGTCCGTGGAGCATGATCTGAAGGTGAAAGAGGCCGAGCTTGCGAAGGCCCTTGTAAATTTGAAAGATGCCAAGGCCGAAGCCGAGAAAGCACAACAGGAGATCCAAGAGGCCAAAAAGATAGCAGCAGTAAGAAGTTCTTTATGCAAAGAAAACATGTGGAGGAGGCGTTTCTTTTACTTACTCGGTCGGAGCTCTCGGGGCATTTCGGATCTGCCACGCAGCATATCGAACTGTTGTGGAGTTCTACCGTGCCGGAGGGAGCTCAGCGGAGAAGCTGTTCTGGTCCCGGTATCTGGGGCCGAACATCTGATGCCTCGAGCGACGGCCCAAGCGGTTGGTCGAACTCCACAGGCGGCGAACGGCTATGAAGGGCTTCATAGTCCGGATGTGGCCTGGTGAGCTCCTGTCCAGTAGCTACTTTGGCCTGATCAAGCAGATGGTGGATGCCTGCCCGCGGCTTGAAGTGATCAAGCGATCCGTTTGCATCGAGGGTGCCCGCCGGGCCTTTGCCCACGTCAAGGTGCATTGGGGCAAGCTGGATGTGGAGAAGCTGGTCAAGGACGGGCCGTCGGAGGGCAAGGCGCATCGCCATCCCGAGATGTACTATGATGGCGTGATGAAGGGTGCTCGTCTTGTCGCCGATGAGTGTACCAAGGATGCCATTTTAGAATGAATTCACTTTTGTCATGTAATTTGAAGACGAAGTTACTTGCGCTATTTGGCGATTTTGTTATTTAAAATATTACATTCTGTGCGGCTGTTTATAAAATTCTGAAAGTAGGCCAGTCGTCGGCTTCCTCCCCCACGTAACTAGTACTGGGGTGTTCGTGGAAAATCCGGACACTCTTTATCCAAATGTTTGGTCCCTTAAGGAGGTGTCCGGCGCAGCGAACAAGGCAATCGGACTATGCGGCTTTATGACTTTCACTTAGCCATAGAAGTCTACAATAATAAATTTCGGCGAAGCCCCTAGAATCTGGAAGGCCGAATCGGGGCGCTATACACGCCTAGATCGGACGCAGCCGATTTACCGCCTAAAGTGGAAAATCTTTAAGGATTTTAAGACCTCTCGAACAGCGACCAGCTCTCGCCACATCATGCACATGCATTTTCGACTTTCATCTTTGAGGTGCTCGTCGAGAAGAACGGGACACAATCGCGATATTTCTCCTGCGCTACCTTAGCCGATATAACGGAACGTAAGGCACCAAAACAAAGGGCAGGCTATCAAGCTGTAGACCCAAGACATGATTCGGAGTTGATGCATATAGTGTTATAAGTTCGGGGCGCCGCACTGTAGAAAGTGTTCGGACTTTATTTGCCATATTACGGGGAGCCATGAGAAGCCCCTGGCAAGCAGACTGTACCAAGGTGTACGGATGCAATATCAAATAAACATTTATAAGAGAAAAAATGCTCAAATAAGAATAATAAGTTGACGCTATATATAATCTCCCATTGACGAAAAATATGTTTAAGCGTATGTTTACAATGGATGCATTAAGCGGAGATAAAATAGGACTATCTGACATGTCCTATCCAGGGGCAGGCTGTGTATAGATAGATAAAGCAGGTATAATGATCGTAAATAGATTCCACCTGGGTATTTTCTTCTGTGCACAACGTCTGTTGCCTCCTTGGATGTCTCTCCCATATAAGTCCGGCAATTCGGCTCTTCTGATGATGCTGCACTAGCGCAGTGTCCTGAAAGGTAAGAAGGAAAGACTATGAAGGTATTTGGCAGTTACCCGCACTATTGGCTGAGTCGTTGATGCACCTCCGCCTATGCCCATGGTATCTTTAGTGCGTAATTATGTACGCGTGGCACGAATGCTGCTTTGAAGGGGCTTGGGCGGAGGCCGGGCTGCTAATCACGCTCTAGGCATTCCTGATGACCCTGTTGCAGGGTGATCCGGACTCGCTTGACGGTGCTCGAAGTTGTCGCTGGATTGGTTTGTTGGAGTAGGCCGCATTGTACTTCTGCGCGAGGGCTGCCGTATGCTCTTCTGTTCGAAGGGAGCGGTCCATATTTCCATTGACAGTGATGACCCCGCGCGGTCCTAGCATCTTGAGCTTGAGGTATGCATAATGTGGTACCATATTGAATCCAGCGAATGCGGTTCGTCCGAGCAGTGCGTGGTAACCACTACGAAAGGGGATGATATCGAAGATTAACTCTTCGTTCCAGAAGTTATCCGGGGATCCGAAGACCACTTCCAGTGTTATAGAGTCCGTGCAGCGGGCCTCTACTCCAGGAATTACACATTTAAAGGTGGTTTTAGTGGGCTTGATCCTTGAAGGGTCAATGCCCATTTTGCGCATTGTGTCCTGATAAAGCAGGTTCAGGCTGCTGCCGCCGTCCATAAGGACTCGCATGAGGTGGAATCCGTCGATGATTGGGACTAAGACCAATGCGGCTGAGCCGCCATGAGGGATGCTAGTAGGATGATCCCTACGATCAAAGGTGATCAGACAAGCGGACCATGGGTTGAATTTCGGGGCGACTAGCTCCATCGCATAGACATCCCGTAGTGCTCGCTTCCGTTCCCGCTTGGGGATGTGAGTGGCGTAGATCATATTGATCATTTTCACCTAGGGGGGATTTCTTTTGCCCCCCCCCCCCCGTATTCGGACACCGGGCTCTTCGTCATCGTCGTTGTGCAACCCCTTGTCCTTGTTTTCGGCGTTTATCTTGCCGGCCTGTTTGAACACCCAGTAGTCTCTATTGGTGTGGTTGGCCGGCTTGTCCGGGGTGCCATGAATTTCGCACGAGCGCTCCAGTATGCGGTCCAGGCTGGAGGTCCCTGATTGTTTCTTTTGAACGGCTTTTTCCGCTGAATCCGGCGTTGACCGCCATGTCTTTAGTGCTGTCGCCGTTGTTCCGTCTCTTATGTCTGTTATGCCATGGCTTGCCTTTAGCATCGCGGCCGTCCGAAGTGCCGGAATGTGGCGTGGTGCCGCTGTGAGCCAACCAGCTATCCTCACCCACGCAAAAGCAGATCACTAGGGTTGTGAGAGCTGCCATGGACTTGGGTTTTTCCTGGCCGAGGTGTCGAGCGAGCCACTCGTCATGGATATTATGCTTAAAAGCCACCAGGGCTTCGACGTCCGGACAGTCGACTATTTGGTTCTTTTTAGTAAGGAACCGAGTCCAGAATTTCCGGGCTATTGAGTAATGTGGCTCAGGTCATCGGTGTCTGGTGGTCGCACATATGTGCCCTGGAAGTTATTGAGGAATGCGTCTTCCAGGTTTTCCCAACTGCCAATGGAATTTCTTTGGCAGGTTGTTCACCCGATGCGGGCTGGTCCTTTGAGCTTAAGGGAAGATACTTGATGGCGTGTAGATCATCTCCACGGGCCATGTGAATGTGGAGAAGGAAATCTTTGATCCATACTGCGGGGTCTGTTGTGCCATTGTATGATTCGATGTTTACAGGTTTGAACCCTTTTGGGAATTCATGATCCATCACCTCGTCGGTGAAGCGAGAGGGGTGTCTGGCGCCTCATGCCGGGCTATATGGCTCGCAGATTGAATTGATGCAGGTTGATGTGTTTGGCCGGCGGACTTGTTGATGATGTATCCGGCGTGACGATCATCGTCGCGCGTTGGGGCGCGCCCCCGCGATCCGTAGATCGATCTTGGCTGTCCTGCTTTGTTTTCCAGAATATCTTGCAGGTCTTGCATGTTGCCCTGGGCCGTAGTATATCAGCATGGGGGTGCGAGCTGGTATTCGGGCTGATATGCCGTTTTATCCCGGCCATGGGGTGGCCGGTCAACCATTTGGCGCTCGAGTCCATATTCCTCGGCTGCCAGGACTTCAGTCCATCTATCTGTGAGCAGGTCTTGATCAGCTAGGAGTTGCTGCTGCTTCTTCTTCGGGCTCCTTGCTGTGGCGGGGCTTGGAGCGGCGTCGACAACGCCCATGCTTTGTTTTTCTTCCCGAGGGGTTATCCTACGTTGCCTCATCGCCCTTGGTTTCCTTCGGAGTGTCCACCATATATATATCATATGAGGAGGTGGCCGTCCACCGCCCTATGAGCGGTGGCTCCTGTAATTCTCCTACATCGTCATCCATACCATCGATGTCTTTGGAGTCGAAGTCAAGCACGTCGGGTAGATCATCGATCATGGCAATGAAGTGGGTGGTGGGTGGGCAATGAATTTCGTCGTCGTCTGTTTCCCACTCAAGCCGGACATAGTTCGGCCAAGAGTCTCCTGACAAAGAGAGAGACTTTAATGAGTTCAGCATGTCCCCAAAGGGTGAGTGTTGAAAGATGTCCGCAGCGGTGAACTCCATTACCGGAGCGCAGCCAGGCTCGACGGGCTCGGGGACGCGCGGACTAGAACCTACAACCGGATATGAATCCGGGGGTCCAGAGCCACAGGCTCCCTCAGAAGCGAGGCATGTGTTTGGCTCCATCACCGATGAGGGTACGGCCTGCGGGGCGGGGTCCAGCCCTCCGTCCTTAGGCAATGCAACCTGCCCCGGATTTAGATCCGAGGCTTCTACCGGGGTGATATCGCGAGCATCGTCTCACAGCAGGTCTAAGCCGTGCTCATCGTGACTGTTCGGCGCTCCTGACGCTAGCCCGAATCCGTCGAAGATCAAGTCCCCGCGAATATCCACTTTGTAGTTCAAACTTCCGAACCTGACCTGGTGGCCGGGGGCATAGCTATCGATCTGCTCCAGGTTGCCAAACGAATTGGCCCGTAGTGCGAAGCCGCCGAACACGAAGATCTGTCCGGGGAGGAAAGTCTCGCCCTGGACAGCGTCGTTGATGATGATCGAAGGAGCCATCGAGCCTGACAGCGACGACATAGAAGAACTCTCAATGAAAGCACCAATCTCGGTGTCAAAACCGGCGGATCTCGGGTAGGGGGTCCCGATCTGTGCATCAAGGCTGATGGTAACACGAAGCAAGGGACACAGATGTTTACCCAGGTTCAGGCCCTCTCAATGGATGTAAAACCCTACTTCATGCTTGATTAATATTGATGATATAGGTAGTACAAGAGTAGATCTACCAAGAGATCGTAGAGGCTAATCCCTAAGAGCTAGCCTATGATAGTATGATTGTAATTGTGATCGGCCTTCTAAGGACCAACCTCTCCGGTTTATATAGACACCGGAGAGGGCTAGGGTTAACATGGAGTCGGTTACAAGGAAGGAAATATAATATCCGGATCACCAAGCTTGCCTTCCACGCAAAGGAGAGTCCCATCCGGACACGGGTCGAAGTCTTGAGTCTTGTATCTTCACGCTTCAATAGTCCGGACGTTGCACACAGTCCGGCTGTCCGGATACCCCCTAATCCAGGACTCCCTCACCCGTCGAGAAGGGGCACGGAGCGCCGGCTGTCATCATGGTGGGGAAGGAGGTACCGCAGAACTCTAACTATTTCTTCCGCACCTATTTTATATGCGGTCACTGCCCTCCCTTCTCCGGATTCTTCGAGGCAATCATGAACACCTATGGGTTCCATCTTCTGGATTTTACGCCAAATGCAATGCAACCATGGCTATCTTCGCCCATCTGTGCGAGAACTTTGCTGGAGTTAAGCCCAACGTGGATCTGTTCCACCACTATTTTGTTCCGCGGGTGGAGAGCAAAGCATATCGCTCCGGGGTGCCGCGTGTGGCGAGGAAACTTTGGGATTACCTTCCTGGGAATCAGCGGGAAAGGTGGGATGAGTGGAGAGGTGATTGGTGCTAGATTCAAGACGAAGAGGCCCCTGAGTTCTGTAAAGCCCGGAGGGAGGTTGTTGAGCGCGGCAGGGACTGGAGCATCAAGGGCCTCACTGAACATAGACTACGCCCGGCAATCAATAGGATCACTCGTTTGGCGGCTGCCGGGCTAACTATAGAGCATGAGGGGGCAGATTTTCTCCTTTGCCAAATCTCGCTGTTGGAGGAAAGGGACAGACCTGCGTGGCTGTATGGCAACATGGCAGACAGGATGAGGTTGTTTCTGGGCTGGCCAACAACCTGTCGGTGTATGGCCATGCCTGGTTATGCGACCAACTGTTCGGCCGCTTCGACATGTTCAAGCTCCCAGCAACTGTCATCCCCCTAAATGTCAACTCCGCCCGGGACCAGATATTGAAGTGGATGCCAAACTGCAATGATGAAGGGGTGGTGAGCACTTGGCAGTTGCCCACCCTGGATGAAGAGCTCGAGTGGTCGAGCACCTTGGTGGAGGTGGCTACTAAGGTTGAAACTAGGATGTATAAGCCCACCTCTTCTGTAGAGGTGGCATATATCTTGAGGAAGTTCGAGGAGGCCAAGGCGGCCTACCTCGTGGAGATGGCGAAGGCTGGGAAGAGCAAGGTGAAATCTGGAGATGGGTGCTCTTCCCAAGGTGGAGGCGAGGCGCAAGCCGCGGAAGGGGCTGCCAGGGATGAGCCTTCTAAGGGTAACTTTGCCGGGCTAGACGCACTAGTCGCGGCAGCAAAGGAGCTCCGAAAGGAGGAGGAGGAGGCAGGCGAGGTGGCGGAGCCAGAAGAGTGGCTTGCAGCTGGGCCACAAGCCCCCGACCTGGACCTGGAGCAGCATACCCGCAAACATGTCGCTGCTAGCCCAGCTACCAGGAACGTTAAGAAGATGACCACCAAGGCCTCCAAAGCCGAGGCAGAATGCCGCCAATCTCCTCGCCTCGCCAAGATCAGGGAACCTTCCACCCACCGAGCAACGACGGAGGACGACCCTGACTCCAGCTCGAGCTCAAGTCCTTCTTTGGACTCGTCTTCGTCTAACCCTCCAGCCCCGCGGCGGGTGCCGCTGCTGCTGGAGAGTTCTGCTCCCGCGCCTCCGAAGAGGAGAAGGGAGCCTTCACCTCCTGTGGAATTAAACTTGGAGTCCATTCTCATCGCAGAAGAGTAAGGAATAATTCCCTTTGTGAACGGCTTGTGCATATCTTGGTATTCCTACCGACCTCCTTCATGGACGGCACAAAGCCGATGCAGAATTTTACAACTGCGGCAACGATGATCTCCGGTTTAGTGACTACTACGGCAGCCAGGGCAGGAGGCCCTGTGTGCCCACCGGCTCAAGTTTTATCTGAACTTTTGGAGACTCTGGCAACTTTACTGACGGTGGAGGTAACCCCGAGGAACCAAGCGCAACATAACATGGACATTGTGAAGTTATGTGATGAGATAGCTCAAGCCAAGGAGGATCTTAACACTGAGAATACCAGGATGGCAACAGAACGAGATACCTTGGAGAGGGAAGCACGGCGGATTCAAGAAGAAAATTTTCGCTTGAGCTTGGACCAGAATGCATTAAATGTTGTTTTTAACAAAAGACACCAGAGTCGTCTGCCTCCTGAGTTCGATGCGAGAAATCTCTTCAACACGCTTGGGGCAGGACCCAGTGACCTGCCCGGTGTGAACTGGGGCCCTGAGGCACCGAGGACAGGAGCGGCGGCTCAACCCCATGTGGCGGATCCGGCTCATGCTATTTAACCCCGCCTCAGCGAGTTTCCACGCCTCCGGGTCACTTCTCTAACCCATTGGATAACATGATCGCTGCGGTGTCACGATTGGGGGCTCTCCCGATGACAGGCCAGAGTCCTGAGGCGGTTGATGCTCGGAAGGCCATGGACCTTCTTCAAATGGCGGTGGCCCGGCAAGTGGCTTATTCTTACAGCCGCGATCGAATCCACTCAACTCCTCGCCCGAATCAGAGCTATAGCCGGCACATGGAGTCACCGGCGGTTTCAAGCAGTGAGCGGCACCATAACCAGCCTTGTGGGCATGACCTGCCACGGGTTGATAACCATGCTCAGTTGGTGGTGGATCAAGCACGAGCTCGCCGTGAGGTGGAGCTGGCGGCTCAGTTGGCGGCTCAGCAGCCTCAATTCCACCCTTTGACGTCCACAGAAGCTGGGGTGACTTCCAGGACGGTGGGTGTTCCATGTTTAGTTCGGCTCTATGCAATGAGCGGTTACCCAAGGACTTCAAAGGCCCTCGAAAGGTACCCAATTCCACCGTGGATCAGCCCCAGAGGCTTGGATTGAGAGTTAGGAGATGGCCATGGAGATGTTAAATGTCAATGATGCTGCGTGCGCTAAGTATTTCACAATGATGTTGGATGGACCGGCTCATACCTGGGTGAAGGGATTGCCTCCTAAATCCGTCAGTTCATGCGATGAATTGAAGGCGCTCTTTATTCGGAATTTTAAGGATACATGCAAGCAGCCTATGTCAATTCTTGATTTAGACACTTGTGTTCAGAGTGAGGGTGAGTCAACCGCTCATTGGGTGCGCCGCATCTCGGCCATTATTCACTCATCAGACAGCATCAATGCCGGCTCAGCTGTCCTGATTTTGGAGAAAAAATGTTGTTTCCTTCCCCTCAAGCAGAAACTGGGGCGGCTTAAGCGCCATTGCAATGACATGGGGGAGCTCATGGCGGCTCTCGTTAAATATGCTGATTCTGACAACACTAAAGACCCTGAGTCTGATGGGGAGAAAGCTGGTAAGGGGAAGAAGAATGGCAATGCGAACGGACAGCAACACCACATGGTCATTTTACAGCCCATTTATTATTACTTATGGCCCATTTATTATTACTTATAGCCCATTTTCTGGGCAAAATGCATCCCTCCTTGTCTTGAAAGATTTCCGGCCCAGCAGGGCGTAGAAAAGCAAGTAGGACTATGTTGGTTATTCTGCAAAAAACAAAATAGCTGGCTAGCCATTTTCAGAAAGGAAAAAAACAAACTGGGCTGGTCATGTGCTAAACATATGAAATAAAATCCTGGGCTAGACGGGCTACAGGTCCTGCACAACCGAGTCGATACCCTTCTCTGTCCCAAAAAACAAAATTATTGTGCGTGATGTTGGGTCCTTACTGTCATTCTCACCATCTACAGTCATATCCTTATTCCTCTTGGTTGTTGACCATGTTGACAACACCGGAGGGCGGCGCCATGGCGAGCGAACCAAGGAGGAGGACGATGGTGAGGCCTCAGACGGGAACGAATAGGAGCCAGGGAAGATGCGCAGAGTTTTAGGGTGCGATGTGGCCACTATGCGTGCGCGGCAGCACAGCCAGCCATGGGAGGCGGGAGCAGGCGGTCCCGCCGGCGCTGGTTTGGCTTTGGTGGCTCGAGCTGAAGAAACATGATAGACGTTGAATGTTAATCCAACGGTCAAGGTTGGCACAATTCTTTGTTGACTAAGCCAACACCAAGTAGCATACTTTTTTATATATAGGAAGAAAACAAAAATTGGGCTCGTTCGCCTAATAACATTCCCGAAACTTGACTGTTCAATCTTGTATCGCAACTAAAACTGCAAGGAAAATGCATTCATCTGCCGTCCACCTCCTAGGAAACGTTCGCCACATAAGTGACTAGCACCCTTGGTTTTCAACCGAGAGGTCTTGGGTTCGAGTCCTTGGAACTCTCAATTTTGTCCTCCTTCCTTCCTCACAAAAAAGGGAAAGAAAATCAAAGACTTGAGAAGACGTACAGAACAAGCTAGTGTACCAGTAAAGAGACGTTGCTAAGTTTTCGAAAAAAGAGAGACGTGCTCCTCTAGCTGGTTCGAATCCAAACATAGACTATGACTATATATCGTGCTATGCTACTGTGCAAGTAATGAAACTGACATATCCAATGTTTGCTTCTCCTCTTCTCTACTTACTCTGCCTAGCATCAGAAGCTCTGGCCGCAGCAACCATGTCCGCTGGTTGCTCATCCACGTGCTCTTTAGCAGGCAACAACCAGATATGCGCCAAGTCACGACCCGTACCATCGCATGTGGGTCTCATCACACCCTCGCCGGCACGCGCACCGCAGCCGATTGCTCATCGCAACCCGCTGCCGTTGCTGTGGTGCAACTACTGCAAATCACGCAGAGTCATCCGTCGCGTCTCAACCACAATCCTCAACCCTGGCCGAGTCTTCTAGAAATGCCCGAATCATGGGGTAATAATATTTTTAAGTGTTGGTATGCTGCTTTTAGTTGCTGATTTTTTTAATAGTTTGGTTGATGATCTTCCAATTTGATTCGTGCGGAAAAGGGAAGATTCGTGTGATTTCTATTTCTGGGAAGTTGCTGATGTGGGGAAATGCAACTACGCTAATTATTTGGTTAGCCGAGGAATCCCAATACCAGCAGGTTGGGGTGTTGGACAAGTAACTAAAGGAGCGGCAGAAGAGGAAGATCTGAGCGAAGGTTAAAGATGCGGTTCCTCTGATCATGGCCAAGCAACAGCTGTTGAACGACCTTGACAGCAATGAGGAGATCAAAGAGCTTGTGAAGATAATGGGAAAAATTGATGTGCACTGTAGGATGATTGTCTCTTTATTTGCAGTGTATGTAGCACTCATGATGTATTCAGTGGCTATGACATGAGCACTTTGCTGAAACTAGTAATGAATGAAACATGTGTATCAGGCTGGGTGCAATGTTGTGAACTGAGGGAGTCCTAGATTAGGGGGTATCCGGACAGACGGACTGAGTACTACGTCCGAACTATTGAAGCGTGAAGATACAAGACTCAAGACTTCGGCCCATGTCCGGATGGGACTCTCCTTTGCGCGGGAGGCAAGCTTGGCGATCCGGATATTATATTTCCTTCCTTGTAACCGACTCCATGTAAACCCTAGCTCTCTCCGGTGTCTATATAAACCGGAGAGGTTAGTCCATAGAAGGCCGATCACAGTTACATTCATACCATCACAGGCTAGCTCTTAGGGTTTAGCCTGTACGATCTCGTGGTAGATCTACTCTTGTACTACCCATATCATCAATATTAATCAAGCATGAAGTAGGGTTCTATTTCCATCGAGAGGGGCCGAACCTGGGTAAACATCTGTGTCCCTTGCTTCCTATTACCATCAGCCTTGACGCACAGATCGGGACCCCCTACCCGAGATCCACCGGTTTTAATACCGACATTGTTGCTTTCATTGAGAGTTCCTCTGTGTCATCGCTGTCAGGCTTGATGGCTCCTTCGATCATCACCAACAATGCTGTCCAGGGCGAGACTTTCCTCCCCAGACAGATCTTCGTGTTCGGCGGCTTCGCACTGCGGGCCAATTCACTTGGCCACCTGGAGCAGATCGATAACTATGCCCCCGGCCACGAGGTCAGGTTCGGGAACTTGAACTACACGGCGGATATTCGCGGGGACTTGATCTTCGACATATTCGGGTCGGCGCCAGAAGCGCCGAACAGTCACAATGAGCACGACTTGGACCTGCTGTCAGACGTTGCGCGGGTTATCACCCCGGCAGAAGCCTCGGATATGAATCCGGGGCAGGTTGCGTTGCCTAAGGACAGAGGGCTGGACCCGGCCCCGCAGGCCATACCCTCGTCGGCGATGGAGCCGAACACAGGTCTCACCTCCGAGAGAGCCTGTGACTCCAGACCCCCAGATTCATATACGGATGTAGGTTCCAGTCCGCGCGCCCCCGAGCCCGCCGATCCTGGTTGGGCTCCGGTGATGGAGTTCACCGCGGCGGCCGTCTTTCAGCACTCGCCCTCTGGCGACACGCTGGACTTATTGAAGTCTCTCTCCTTGTCTCACTTATTGAAGTCTCTCTCCTTGTCAGGAGACTCCAAGCGGAACTATGTCCGGCTCGTGTGGGAAGCGGACAACGACGGAATTCATTGCCCACCCACCACCCACTTCATTGCCACGATCGATGATCTAACCGACGTGCTTGACTTTGACTCCGAAGACATCGACGGTATGGATGACGATGTAGGAGAATTACAGGAGCCACCGCTCACCGGGCGGTGGACGGCCACCTCCTCATATGATATTTATATGGTGGACACTCCGAAGGAAACAAATGGCGATCAGGCAACGAAGGATAACCCCTCGGAAAGAAAAACAAAGCATGGGTGTCTTCGGCGCCGCTCCAAGTCCCGCCACAGCAATACCGGCCCCGGAGACGAAAATAATCCAGATGGCGCCGAAGAAGAATATGACCCTAACCAACCCGCCTTCGAGCAGGCCGAACAGGAAGATGAGCAGGTCAGCCCAGAAGAACAGGCGACAGACATATACCCGGAGGAGGACAACTACATGCCCCCCTCCGAAGACGAGATTAGCCTCGGCGACGATGAATTCGGCATGCCTGAGGATCCCGTGGAGCAGGAGCGCTTCAAGCGTAGGCTTATAGCCACTACGACGAGCCTGAAGAAGAAGCAGCAGCAACTCCAAGCTGATCAAGATCTGCTCACAGATAGATGGACTGAAGTCCTGGCAGCCGAGGAATACGGACTCGAGCGTAAGCGGTGACCGCCACCCGTGGCCAGGATAAAACGGGATATCAGCCCGGATACCAGCCCGCACCCCCATGCCAATACACTACGGCTCAGGGTAACAGGCAAGACCTGCAAGATATTCTGGAAAATAAAGCAGGACAACCAAGATTGATATACGGATCGCGGGGGCGCGCCCCAGTGCGCGACGATGACCGTCGCGCCGGATACATCATCAACAAGTCCGATCGGGCCGAACACAGCAACCCAAACCAATTTGACCTGCGTAGCCACATAGCTCGGCACAGAGGCGCCGCACACCCGCTCTGCTTCACTGACGAAGTAATGGATCATGAATTCCCAGAAGGGTTCAAACCCGTAAACATCGAATCATATGATGGCACAACAGACCCCGCAGTATGGATAGAAGATTTCCTTCTCCACATTCACATGGCCCGCGGAGATGATCTACACGCCATCAAGTATCTTCCCCTTAAGGTCAAAGGACTAGCCCGACACTGGTTAAACAGCTTGCCAGCAAATTCCATTGGCAGTTGGGAAAACCTAGAAGATGCATTCCTTGATAACTTCTAGGGCACCTATGTGCGACCACCAGGCGCCGATGACCTGAGCCACATTACTCAACAGCCCGGAGAGTCAGCCCGAAAATTCTGGACTCGGTTCCTTACTAATAAGAACCAAATAGTCGATTGTCTGGACGCTGAAGCCCTGGCGGCTTTCAAGCATAATATCCGTGACGAGTGGCTCACTCGACACCTCTGCCAAGAAAAGCCCAAGTCTATGGCTGCTCTCACAACCCTAATGACCCGCTTTTGTGAGGGTGAGGATAGCTGGTTGGCATGCAGCCGCAGCACGCCACATTCCGGCACTTCAGACAGCCGCGATGCTAATGGCAAGCCACGGCGTAACAGGCATAAGAGACGGAGCAACAGCGACAGCACTGAAGACACAGCAGCAACGCCGGATTCAGCTGATCTAAGTCCGGTCAGCGGAAAAAGCCGTTCAAAAGAAAAAATCAGGGACCGTCCAGCCTGGACCGCATACTGGAGCACTCGTGCCAAATCCATGGCACCCCGGACAAGCCAACCAACCACACTAATAGAGACTGTTGGGTGTTCAAACAGGCCGGTAAGATAAACACCGAAAACAAGGACAAGGGGCTGCACAGCGACGATGATGAAGAGCCCCGGCGTCCGAACACAGGGGGACAAAAGAAATCCCCCCCCCCCCCGGTGAAAATGGTCAACATGATCTACGCCACCCATACCCCCAAGCGGGAACAGAACTACGGGACGTCTATGCGATGGAGCAAGTCGCCCCCAAATTCAACCCATGGTCAGCGTGTCCGATCACCTTTAATCATAGAGATCACCCTACCAGCATCCGCCATGGCGGCTCAGCCGCATTGGTCTTAGACCCAATCATTGACGGATTCCACCTCACGCGAGTCCTTATGGACGGCGGCAGCAGCCTGAACCTGCTTTACCAGGACACAGTGCGCAAGATGGGCATTGACCCTTCAAGGATCAAGCCCACCAAAACTACCTTTAAAGGTGTAATGCCTTGGGTAGAGGCCCGCTATATGGGCTCTATAACACTGGAAGTGGTCTTCGGATCCCCGTATAACTTCCAGAGCGAAGAGTTAATCTTCGACATCGTCCCTTTCCGCAGTGGCTACCATGCACTGCTCGGACGAACCGCATTTGCTAAATTCAATGCGGTACCACATTATGCATACCTCAAGCTCAAGATGCCAGGACCGCGCGGGGTCATCACTGTCAACGGAAATATGGGCCGCTCACTTCGAACAGAAGAGCATACGACAGCCCTCGCGGTAGAAGTACAATGCGGCCTACTCCGACAAACCAATCCAGCGACAACCTCAAGCATAGTCAAGCGAGTCCGGAGTACCCCGCAACAGGATCATCCGGAACACCAAGAGCCTGATTAGCAGTCCGGCCTCCGCTGAAGCCCCTTCAAAGCAGCATTCGTGCCATGCGTACACAATTACGCACTCAAGATACCATGGGCACAGGCGAAGGCGTATCAACGACTCATACGATAGTACGGGTAACCGCCAAATACCTTCATACCCTTTCCCTCTTACATTTCAGGACACCGCGTTAGTGCAGCATCCTCAGAAGAGCCGAATTGCCGGACTCATATGGAAGAGACATCCAAGGAGGCAACAGACGTTGTGCGCAGAAGGAAATACCCAGGTGGAATCAATTTACGATCATTATAACTGCTTCATCTATCTGTACACAGCTTGCCCCTGGATAGGACATGTCAAATAGCCCTATTTTTATCTCTGCTTAATGCACCATTGTAAACATACGCTTAAATGTATTTTTCGTCAATGGGAGATTATATATAGCGTCAGCTTATTATCCTTATTTGAGTATTTTTCTCTTATAAATGTTTATTTGGTATTGCATCCGTACACCTTCGTACGGCCAGTTTGCCAGGGGCGTCTGATGGCGCCCCGAAGTATGGCAAATAAAGTCCGAACACTTTAAACAGTGCGGCACCCCGAACTTCTAACATTATATGCATCAGCTCCGAATCATGTCTTGGGTCTACAGTTGGGATAGCCCAGCTCCCTTGTTTTGGTGCCTTACGTTCCGTTATATCGGCTAAGGTAGCGCAGGGAGAACTACTGCGATTGTATCCCGGTTCTTCCGGATGAGCACCTCAGTAGAGAAAGCCGAAAACTGACCGGCATGATGTGGCGAGAGCAGGTCGCTGTTCGAGAGGTCTTAAAATCCTTAAAGATTTTCCGCTTTAGGCGATATATCGGCTTTGTCCGATCTTGGCGTGTATAGTGCCCCGATTCGGTCTTCCGGATTCCAGGGGCTTCACCACAATTTAAAATTGTAGACTTCTATGGCTAAGTGAAAGTTATCAAGCCGCATAGTCCGATTGCCTTGTTCGCTACACCGGACACCTCCTGAATGGACCAAACATTTGGATAAAGAGTGTCCGGGTTTTCCATTTAACACCCGGTACAAGTTACTGGGGAGGAAGTCGATTTAATCGCCTACTTTCAGAATTTTATAAACAACCGCACGAAGGTAATATTTTAAATAACAAAAGCGCTACATAGCGCAAGTAACTTCGTCCTTAAAATACAAATATGACAGAAGTGAATTCATTCAAAAATGGTGTCCTTCGTACATTCATCAGCAACGAGACAAGCACCCTTCATAACACCATCATAGTACGACTCGGGATGGCGATGCGCCTTGCCCTCCGGTGGCCCACCCTTGACCAGCTTCTCCGCATCCAGCTTGCCCCAATGCACATTGACGCGGGAAAGGGCCCGGCGGGCACCCTTGATGCACATGGATCGCTTGATCACTTCAAGCCGCGGGCAAGCATCCACCATCCGCTTGATCAGGCCGAAGTAGCTACTGGGCATGAGCTCACCAGGTCACATCCGGACTATGAAACCTTTCATAGCCAGTTCGGCCGCCCTGTGGAGTTCGACCAACTGCTTCAGTTGGTCACTCGGAGGCATCGGTGTTCGCCCCACATCTTTGGGACCGAACAGCTCCTCCGTTGAGTTCCCCTCACAGGCACGGTAGAACTCGCATGGCGTCGATCGCTGCGTGGCGGATCTGCGAATGCCCCTGGAGAGCTCCGAATTCGAGTAAGTAAAAGAAACGCCTCCTCCACATGTTAGCTTTGCATAAAGAACTTCTTACCCGCTGCTATCTTCTTGGCCTCCTGGATCTTCTTACCCGCTGCTATCTTCTTGGCCTCCTAGATCTCCTGCTGTGCTTTCTCGGCTTCGGCCTTGGCGTCCTTCAAATTCACAAGGGCCTTCGCAAGCTCGGCCTCTTTCGCCTTCAGATCATGCTCCATGGACTCGCATTTCTTGCCGAGGTCCTGGAGCTCTGGCTGTACCTCACCTAACCTAGCACTTTGCTTTTCGCGCTCCTTACACTCTAAGGCCGCCTTTTCTTCGGCCTCGGATAGCGCCTTCTTTAGGGACGCCACTTTGGTGGTGGACCCTGTTACACAGTCACGACACTTAGGCGTTAGACTCATCAATTCCTAGTATCCTCACATGCATAAGAGAGGGAATCACTTACCCTTGATCTGTTCGAGTCTTCGTGAGGTCTAGCTCTCCCTGCGCCTGCTCCAGGTCCCATTTCAGTTCGACAACCTCAGCAGTACGGGCAGCAGCAGCAAGCAGCACAGCCTGCTTATTCACAACATTACTTATCATTAAACTCCTGCGGATTATCATTGACCCTCCGTTTGGCTTTTCCTTCCAAACACCAAACAGAGTATCATGGGCTACTACGTATCGTGTGGTAATTTTGCACATATTTATTACTTACATCAAAGCCTGTCGGGAGGCTGGTGCAAGCTTCGGTTAGTCCACTTTTGGCGGTTAAACCCTTCGAATCACCGTACTCATGAGAGTACGGTGCTCTTCATCTATGGGCGCCATGGCGCTTCGTGAGAGATCCGGCACCTCAGGCGCAACGGAAGTCCTCGATACAGACGGCTCGCCCTCCCTAACGAGGGGTCGCCCGCCTGAGTTCGGAACCATCGAAGGTTCCGGAATTGTGAGCGGCTGAGAACCCGGCTGGCCGTGGCTCTCGTCGACACGATCCGCGTGGATCTTGAACCCCGCGTGTCTGACGTCTGGGACCCTGCCTCGGGGCGTCTCCAGAGTCACCTCCCCCCGCTTTGGGAGCCTTTGGGACAACACCTCCGTGTCGTCCGCGGGTTGAGGAGTAGTGGCCGTCGGAAGCGAATTCATCTCCGAATTGCTCAGGGACCCAGTGGAGGATACCTCGGGGTGATCCCTGGCCGGACTGCACATATGTTCGGCATTATAAATACAAAAGCTGTGAAGTGAAGTCATGATAGAATGCAGACACTTACGATCGCGCTAGGGGCTTCCCCCTGGGCAGCCACCCCTCCTCGCTGAGAGCGGCCGTGGCGGAGTAGTCCGGAAAGGGCCCCTTCCCCTTCTTGGATGCCCCAGCTTCCCCTCCCGGGGCGGATTTTCTCTTCTTCTCCCCCCCCACCGGGGGAAGGTAGGATCTCTTCCTGATTTCCCCCGCCTCCGCGGGAGGAATCTGACTCGTCGTCATTGGACGACAGGGGAATGACGGCCCTGCGCCGAGGACCTTTTCCGGCCCCCCGGTCCGCTCCCCCGGGCCCCTCATCCTATCCGGATGGGGCGTCTTCTTCTTCTTCCTCCTCCCCTTCGTGGGAGGAGTCCGCCTCGTCGTCTTTGGACGAGGCTTCTGGCACGACCATACGCCGGAGACCCTTTCGGACCCCCGGGGCCTTCTTCTCAGCCTTCTTCTCCGGCACCTTGTACGGTGCCAGGACCAGCATCTTCGTCAGGAGAGCATCCACTGGGCCTTCTGGAAGTGGAGCCGGACAGTAGACCTGCTCCGCTGTCTCCACATAGTCTTGAAGCAAATATACAAAACTACTTAAGGCACTCCCATGAATATATCGGGGAGAACTGGGTCCGGAGTCAGTCCAAGAACTCACCGGCCTAGGAGCCCGCGCGGCATGAAGCCCGCGGTCCTCGAATGTTGGAGGAGGTGCTTCGGAGGCCTTGAACAGCACCTTCCATGCGCCTTTGTGCGTCATGTCGTAGAGCTTCTGGAGCGTCCGGTGTTTGGTTGGGATGAACTCCCACAGATTGACCGCCCGCCTCTGGCAGGGAAGGATCCGGCGAACTAGCATGACCTGCATCATGTTGACAAGCTTGATGTTCTTGTCCTTCATGCTTTTGATGCATGTCTGGAGTCCGGCCAGCTCCGTGGAATCGCCCCAGGACAGGCCCTTCTTCTCCCAGGAGGTGAGCCACATGGGGTCTCCAGATCAGAACTCGGGGGCCGCTGCCTAGTTGGCACCGCGCGGCTCGATGATGTAGAACCACCCCGACTGCCATCCTTTTACGGTCTCCACAAAGGAGCCGTCGAGCCATGTGACGTTGGGCATCCTGCCCACCATGGCCCCTCCGCACTCCGCTTGTTGACCGCTTACCACCTTCGGCTTCACGCAGAAGGTTTGCAGCCATAGGCCAAAGTGAGGCCGGATGCGCAGGAAGGCCTCGCATACGACGATGAACGCCGAGATGTTGAGGACGAAGTTCGGGGCTAGATCATGGAAATCTAGCCCGTAGTAGAACATGAGCCCGCGGATGAAGGAGTGGAGTGGAAATCCTAGTCCACGGACGAAGTGGGCGATGAATACGACCCTTTCGTGGGGTCCTGGGGTCGGAAAGACCTGCCCGACATCTGGTAGACGGTGCGCTATATCCGCGGCCAAGTATCCGGCCGCCCAAAGATTTGCGATGTGCTTATCCCTGACGGTGGAAGCCACCCACTTGCCTCCTTCTCCGGACATGTTTAGCTGTGCGGAGAAGATTTGAGCTTGGGCGCTGGAGCTCGACGCGAGAAAGAGTGGGCAAAGGAGGAAGAAGGCGTGGGTGAAAATGGGGAAATCCAGTCCCTTTATAGAGGAGCCGAGAGCGGTGCGTCTCCCCACTTGCCCATTGGGAATCACTTGTTTCCCAAGAGCCACGATTAATGGCGTGGTGAGATTACCCATACCCGTATTGATGCGAATCCCGTGATAAGGGGACACGATCTCTGCTTTGACAAGACATGTCAAAGAAACCGCCTCGCAATGTGTGTTGTAGCTAGTTGTGGGGAAACGGATCGAATAATGATCCGACCGTAATAACATGTCACGTAATCAGAAAAAGCTGTCAGCGGATTGCATTTGTGAAATATTATTCTCTCTACGGTGGCATATGAAGATTATCTCGCATATCCGGACACGGTCTAAGCATCCGATGATCACTTTGGAGTATTCGGAAGAGGAACCCGCCTTGCAATGCCGAAGACAATACTGCACGCCGGACTCGTCGTCATTGAAGCCTGGTTCAAGGGCTACTGAGGGAGTCATGGATTAGGGGGTATCCGGACAGCCGGACTGTGTACTACATTCGGACTATTGAAGCGTGAAGATACAAGACTCAAGACTTCGGCCCGTGTCCAGAAGGGACTCTCCTTTCCGCGGGAGGCAAGCTTGGCAATCCGGATATTATATTTCCTTCCTTGTAACCAACTCGATGTAAACCCTAGCTCTCTTTGGTGTCTATATAAACTGGAGAGGTTGGTCCTTAGAAGGCTGATCACAATTACATCCATACCATCATAGGCTAGCTCTTAGGGTTTAGCCTCTACGATCTCGTGGTAGATCTACTCTTGTACTACCCATATCATCAATATTAATCAAGCAGGAAGTAGGGTTTTACCTCCATCGAGAGGGCCCGAACCTGGGTAAACATCTGTGTCCCTTGCTTCTTATTACCATCAGCCTTGACGCACAGATCGGGACCCCCTACCCGAGATCTGCCGGTTTTGACACCGACATGAACATCTAATGATTTCTATTAACGGAAATCAGGGGGTAGCCCCTTTTGCTCATAAATAAATAAATAGCAGAGGCTCTTTTGGTAATAAATAAATAAATTAGCAGAGGCCCTGTCGGGTCAGCTTTGTTCTCATTCGAAGACGTCGAGGAAATTGCAGTCCAACAACAAACTATGTCATCAAATTCAAGTTTCACAGCCAAATATGAGTACAACTAAACAACAATGTCATCATGTTTTAGTCGTCATACAATCACCAAACACAAATCAGCATACATAACAAGTGATGTTCTCACTACAAAATACTAAACAACATGTTCATCAGGTTTCAGTTGTCATAGGAAACACAATTTCACATAGTAGATAAATAACGTCTTCTGACAGGCAAATACGACAAAAGCAATGTAATAATCATCCGCAACAATAGCGTCAACATCTTCACCATGTGTATAAGTCCGAATCGTAATTCCCCATGGTGTCATCTTCTTCTTCATCCTTGAACGTTGGCTTCTTCTTGATCAACTCTTGTATGTCCACAGCACGACAGGCAATCTTTTCGCCGGCATCATTGACGTGATGGTTCTCAAAGATATTAGGAACATCTTTGTTATCTTGTACACCAGGAGCAGTGTAAGCATCATCTTGTTGTGCAACTTCATTAAATGAATTCCTCTGCTCAAACCTTTGCAATACTCTCCAGTCATCGCTACGTGTAAATGTGTCTTCCAAGAAAAATATCGGTGTTGCTTGATTCGCCAAAATAAAAGGCTCGTTGATCTAGTATGCCAGCTTGACATTGATGGATTTGAAATGATCATCAGCTCTTGGTTTTGCGATCCTGGAAAACAGGTTATACCAACGACAACACAACAGAACCACACACCGATGATCCTCGAAATTGGAGATATACTACAACTGAACAATGTCTGTTATGTTAGCATACATTTTAGTTGTCTCTTTGTCATACGTATCCGTGCTCATGATGGCACTGTTTTGTGTCTTTCCCGCCTCGTGCAAAGGGTGTTGTAGCGCACATCTCCAACAACGCAAGATTCATAATGTCTTACCCGAGTATCAGGACCCATAGCTAGTGAGTAAAGGGCATCATCAACTGCCTGCCCATCCTCCCGCATCTTCTTAACCTATGGTTAGAGAATAGACAAGTTGATCATCTTATGTACTCAATATATTAAAAAAACTGCCAATGCAATTCAAAAGCTTACATGGCTCTTGAACCATTTCGCAAATCCTGCGATAACTAGTTTGCCAATGTTTCTTGGATTTTGCGTCCGTAACTCCTTTTTGTAGATGCTGCACAACATAGTGATCGCGTCAAACATCTAAATATATAAGAATGTGCTGCAAGTTTAGTAGATTATGATGTATAAGCTGCAGTACTTAGCACTTACTTGACATAAGGTAGTATCTCAGGGCAGTTATTCAACACATACCAAATCATTTTGTCCAAATATTTAGGTTTGTCCTCTTGTCGACTCTTCCCTATAACTCGAACAGAATAATCGAAAACATTGAGCCCGAGATTGTCTTCGCCCACCTCTTTGCTAAGCTGGATGGATTCCTGGTGTAATATGCCTGACCTTCTCTAATTCCACTTGCAATCGAATATAAACGTGAGTATAGTTCATGTTGTGTGTGTAAAGCACAGTATACATACGAAAGTTACACAATGAACATTATAAATAGCTATGTATGAACTAGCATACATCTGAATTCAACTTAAGGTGGTTTAAAAAATCGAATTCAACATGAAGTCCATTCAATTATTTGAATTTGATATCATGGCATTTGTAAATCATACCTAAATTAAGGGGGCACCAATCTTTGCTCTGGTTTTGTACATAATAGCATATGTAGTCGTGTACAAAACATATTCAAATTTAGCTCCTCCATTCCAAAATAATCGTAGTTATAGGATTTTCAAGTGTCAAAATTTCAAAAAGAAGCGGATAATTTAATGAGGTTTTCAAACATACAAGGTCAAATTTAATGTTGTCTATTTAGGTCAGCGATGCATTGTCTGAAGTTCAAAATACTAACTATGTGGATGATTTGTGTCAAATAATAACATAGACATGCTCAAATTCGATAGAATCTAGATGTCTGATGGATCAATGTCCGTTCCTTACGCGGATTGCAAACATCATGATCCCATCCTAATATTTGGATACAATTTATATCTTTAATCAATGTGTACAACAGTCTTTTACGTGTAGTTTCCCTCTCCGTCGGTGGTCTCTCACACATGCTCACACACTCTCTCCCGAGGTGTCTTTCTCGCACACATGCTCTCGATATAACCCTCCCTCCCTCTTGTAACCATTTACGACTATTTTCACTAACATTTATCACAAGCGCTCTTCCTCTCGCAAGCATACACACGCACAATCCCCATCGACCCTTTCTATATACATAGACATGCCTACGTATCTCCCTGTACGCACGTTATCTTTAGGCCTGTCTCTCATGCATTGTCTCACACCTCTCTTCCTAATCGATTTAGTATGATTCTAGCAGAGCATTCTGTAGGATGCCCCTTAAAGTTAGGTTGGACGAATAGTAATATCAGAGATAAAGGGGTTACCTTAGTCTGAGAACCTGGGGTTACAAATCCTAGCCGGCTTTGTCAGCGGACACAGAGTCCTTCACAATTCTGCTATCTTTGTCTTGTACGACTAGTCATCCATGGGTCTCCCTAAATGTATCATGGGCCGACCAATGTGGCGCAGGATGGAACCGTACGAAGGGCCTCACCTCGACCCACCGGACCTCACGCGGTGACACAAACTCTTCCCGCACGGCTCATTATCTTCTCACGCCCACACATACCAACACAGACACCACAAAAAAATCTCCTGGTGCCTCTATCCCCTCCCCCCTTGCATATACACACTCAAGGGAATCTCTCGCCGTGACGTCATATTCGTCTCTCTGTCTAGACCACTCTCATTTCTTGTGCTATCTCTCCCACGCCCCCCCTCCCGCCGTCCCCTCTATCCATGCCTCTCTCGAATACGTAATACACACACATACCTCTCTAGGCACTGCCAAATGCATCAACTACACATTCACACATGTTACATCACGTACCCCATTGATCTAAAAAGCCCTCTCTTCACGTTTATTTCGCATACAACATTCCTTTTGAATAAAGTGTGGCCAAAAAATTATTTTAGAATTTCTACATATATACAACATTACAAAGTTATATAGAGGAGTATGAACGCTAATTTGCATTGCATGGTGCCCATAATGATATTTATTCCGCACTGTGAATTTGTATATTTTTATACTATATACAAAGTTAGTCATAATAAAGAGAAACGAAGAGCATCTCTCTCTCCATCGCATACCCCCCCTCTACGCCCCTTTCACGTACGCACACAAACTATCTCCAGGACCTCTAAAAGTAAGCCCCCAGCACATTCACGCATGTTTCATCTTTCTCTCGCGATATATACAATGACGATCATTGTATTTGAAGCGAAAGCACAATACGTACATTGGACTTCAGAATCCACTCATTACGGTCACCATTTATGTTTTGTGGTTATTATACAGTCATGGGCTCACCGTACAACTCTGTATTTGCTCACGACACGACTAGTTGACCAGTTAAACGCTCCACGTGGCACCTCTAATGTTGCCTCACATTATCTCACTACGCATGCACACGAACTGCATGCATGGAACACTCACATGAACACATGCACCCACGCACGCACACAACACTCACATGTACACACGCAGCCACGCACACACGCAACACTCACACGCACACACGCACGCACCAGTACACCACACGACCAACGCACACTCTCACGCTCAAGTGCTCAACCTACACATGCGTGCGCACACATCGGGCCCTGACAGACACATACACAACCAGGTGATTCCCGCGCACGGGTTGGAGTCTTGTCGCGCCTGCGTAAATTTGTGTTTATCTGACCTTTTCCCTATGCGAACTGACAGGTGGGACCCCTAGTCAACATGGTGCCATGCAAACTATTTGGCCGGTCGATTGAGTGCAATCCGATGCTGAACTATGAGCAAGTGACCGTATAATCACCGCAAAACGTATATAGTGATCGTAATCAGCTTATTCTGAAGTTCGGTGACCGTATTACGCTTTTCTCTCTGTAGGACCTCCAAAATTACATCTCTACATGTTCTGCATGTTACATCTAACAACTTGCAATACAGCACTACTACTACACTCTAACACAATAAATCATATGTGTTTTTAGTTTTACTAGATATCATATTGTTACTTAATTATTCAGTTTGCATACGTTAAAATTTCCTTTGAAATGTATGGCCAGTATCATCTACCGCGCGGGAAAAATCCCGCCCTTTCCTGTTTAATCGGGTTTGTATCGATGGATCGTGCGAAACAGCAAAACTATAGTACCATACAATACAAGTGGCAGTTCACTGGGCCGTCATGTCGTGTAGTCCTCCATCGTAAGAGTGGAGCGCTCGCTTTCATAAATCTTCTAGTCCCTTTCGCCGACATGTGGGACATCAAGCTACCGGGTCCACGTGCCATACCGAATCTGATGCGAGCAGCGGGGTGAAGCACCCGGTCACCATGGCGCGGCGTAGTAATGAGCAATGAGGCGTCAAATCACAAAGCTGCACCTTTCCCGCAGTTAAGTTGGAGGGACGAAGTAATGACGCTAAAAAAATAAGTTGGAGGGACGAAGCAACCATCATTTCACTCATTGCTAAATCCGCTTCTCCCTCATCTTTTTCAAGTTAACCACGTGTTGCTTCTGCTGTTGTTCTGCCTCATGTGGGACGTGGATCGGCTTGGTAAAGCACTGACACGTGGGACCAGATGTTAGCAAACCGCCAGGACAACGTCCTCTAAAAATAAGAAACCTCCCCCGCCATCTGCGCGGCAAAATCACCTCCTTTTTACTAATCTTGATTCTATAATTTTTTAGATCAATGTAATTGAGATTTGTATAGATAGCACACAGGAGCAAAACCAAGTGGTACTGTTAAGGGCATCCACAATGTGTAGCCAAATGTGAAAATAGCTTTTGGCATCGTGGGAACCATTGTGGACGGTGTTGCCAAAGCCAAAAAGATGGAACCGAAGCTCCCTGATTGATTGATTGAAGGAATAGAAAAATGCAACATCTCTCCTCTTTATCCCGTGCTTGGACGCATGTACAGTATAGAGCATAGAGTCTACTCCCCTATCCCTTCTATCACAAATCACAAAGCAGTGAGGCGGCAAATCACAAAGCACGGACGAAGCAACCATCATTTCACTCTTCACTGACTCCGTTTCTCCATCGTCTTCTTTGAGAAACCATCTCACCGCACTAAGTTGGACGGATGACGCTATTGTGTAATACTAGCACTAGTACATTTACGCGTCCTTTGGTTCAACAGACTTCCTGGATGCAAATAAGGTGGTTGTCTCGGCTTGCAGGCGGCACTTGCGAACGACTTACCGTGGTCTCCCTCAATGGTGTTCTCCGTCGAACGCACTTCGCCAAACCACAACGTTCGAGATATCATCGACGTCACCGCAATGGGGAAGGAAATTACTACCTCCATTTTTTTGTACACAAGGCCAGTATATCAAAATTACAATTTGCAAAAGGCCACTAACACTAATCGAGGCAAAATTGATGGGGTTTGCCTCATACTAGCAACCAAGGACATCAATATCCCCTGCATGCATGCGGAAGTGAGAAGGTTGGTTTGCATGGCGCTGCATTAATCAAGCGATGAGGAGTGAGATGGTTAGATCTTTGGGCTTTGGAGAAAAAATATGCATTAATTGACACGTGAAACGAGGATTTGTATCTATTAATCCCGCGAAGGAAAACCCCGCCTTTCTTTTTTAACACTAGTACTCCTAGTACGTACGTACTTATCCTGTTTGGGTCTAGGCCTTTCATTGCCATACTTCGCCACACATTTTTGCCAAGATTGCCTAAAGTTTTCAAAATGAAAAGGAGGTACACTTGCGCACGGCTATCACGGTCGCACCGCACCCTCACATGGTCGCTCCTGCATGCTATGGTCACACTGCACCCACACACGATCGCTCCTACACACTGCGGTCGCACCGCACCCTCACACAGTCGCTCCTGCACGCAGCAAACCCAACCAAGGGAATGCACCCTCACTGACACGTGTTGTTGCATGTGAACAAACCAAACTCAGCCATCCTACCGCTGACACATAATTTTTGTTCATGGAGTATGTTTACCCAACCGCATGTTGGGGAGTATCCGTATGGCCCGTGCGGTGGTCTGTTGCGGAAGTAGAAGAGGTGAGGAAGAAGGGTTAGGAGACGTAGGATATTCATCCAACTGCATGAAATGGTAGACTGACCCAAGTCAGGCGACTTGCATAACAATAAATGTTTTTACACAGCAAAAGATCCATAAAAACAACAACATAAAGAAAAACTATCATTGCTCGTGGAAAGAGACAGCCTCGTCGTCTTTGGCTGCCCGCACAAACCAGCCGTAGCTGCCGACGTGTGTCTCCGCACCGTGGTTGTCCTCGGCCTCCAGCTACTCGTTCACGCGGAATGTGCGGACGCTCTGCACGGATGAGAGCACAGCCCGGTTCAAGTCGAGGACGTCCGGTTCCGCCTGCAGGAGGGCCTCGATGGCAGCGGCATCCGCGCGCTCTGCGTGGAGTCGAGCCTCCGCTGCCCGGTTCAAGTCCAGGACGTCCGGTTCCGCCTGCAAGAGGGCGTTTGAGAGTGGCACCCGTGTGCTCCACGTCGAGTTGAGCCTCTGCCGCCCGGTTCAAGTCCAGGACATCCGGTTTCGCCTGCCTCGATGGCAGCGGCATCCGCGTGCTCCGCCTCAAGTTGAGCCTCCGTCGCCCGGTTCACATCCACGACATCCGGTTCCGCCTGCAGGAGAGCCTCGATGGCAGCGGCATGCGCGCGCTCCGCGTCGAGTTGAGCCTCTGCCTCCCGGTCCTCCTTTAGTATCGCCAGGTTGAACCGCTGGTCCGCCTGCACCATGGGGGACTCGGACGCCGGCACGAAGTCGACGTCCATCGTCCCATACCCATCGGGGGCCTTCTACATTGTGACCTCCGCCATGAACATTGGATCGGCTTCCTCCTCCTTGTAGCTTGGCTCCAGAGAACTCAGGGATTGGCCCGCCGCAAAGCGAGATTGGAAATGGAGGTCTGTGGCGCCGACCGCCACCGCGATTTTTGCGTGGCGTCCAGCGTCAGCATCTTGTAGTACGTGATCTTGCAGCACACCATGGCTTTTCGGCGAACTAGGGGACGCTTGATGTGAAGGAAATATGCCCTAGAGGCAATAATAAAGTTATTATTTATTTCCTTATTTCCTGATAAATGTTTATTATTCATGCTAGAATTGTATTAACCGGAAACATAATACATGTGTGAATACATAGACAAACATAGTGTCACTAGTATGCCTCTACTTGACTAGCTCATGAATCAAAGATGGTTAAGTTTCCTAGCCATAGACATGAGTTGTCATTTGATTAACGGGATCACATGATTAGGAGAATGATGTGATTGACATGACCCATTCCGTTAGCTTAGCACTTGATCGTTTAGTATGTTGCTATTGCTTTCTTCATGACTTATACATGTTCCGTAACTATGAGATTATGCAACTCCTGTTTACGGAGGAACACTTTGGTGCTACCAAACGTCACAACGAATCGGGTGATTATAAAGGAGTACTACAGTGTCTCCAAAGGTACATGTTGGGTTGGCGTATTTGAGATTAGGTTTTGTCACTCCGATTGTCGGAGAGGTATCTCTGGGCCCTCTCGGTAATGCACATCACTATAAGCCTTGCAAGCAATGTAGCTAATGAGTAAGTTACGGAATGATGCATTACGTAACGAGTAAAGAGACTTGCCGGTAACGACATTGAACTAGGTATTGGATACCGACGATCGAATCTCGGGCAAGTAACATACCGATGACAAAGGGAACAACGTATGTTGTTATGCGGTTTGACCGATAAAGATCTTCGTAGAATATGTAGGAGCCAATATGGGCATCCAGGTTCCGCTATTGGTTATTGACCGAGAATAGTTCTAGGTCATGTCTACATAGTTCTCAAACCCGTAGGGTCCGCACGCTTAACGTTACGATGACAGTTATATTATGAGTTTATGAGTTTTGATGTACCAAAGGAGTTCGGAGTCCCGGATTAGATTGGGGACATGACGAGGAGTCTCCAAATGGTCGAGACGTAAAGATCGATATATTGGACGACTAGATTCGGACACCAGAAGTGTTCCGGGTGATTTCGTAGAAAACCGGAGTGCCGGAGGGGTTACCGGAACCCCCCGGGAGAGTTAATGGGCCACATGGGCCTTGGTGGGAAGAGAGAGGGGCGGCCAGGGTGGGCCGCGTGCCCCCTCTCCCTCTGGTCCGAATTAGACTAGGAGGGGGGGCGGCGCCCCCCTTCTTTCCTTCCCCCCTCTCCCCCTTCCTTCCCCTCCTAGTAGGAGTAGGAAAGGAGGAGTCCTACTCCTACTAGGAGGAGGATTCCTCCTCCTGGCGCGCCCCAAGGGCCGGCCGGCCTCCCCCCTTGCTCCTTTATATACGGGGAGGGGGCACCCCATAGACACACAAGTTGATCTACGGATCGTTCCTTAGCCGTGTGCGGTGCCCCCCTCCACCATATTCCACCTCGGTCATATCGTCGCGGAGTTTAGGCGAAGCCCTGCGCCGGTAGAACATCATCATCGTCACCACACCGTCGTGCTGACGGAACTCATTCCCAAAGCTTTGCTGGGCCCGGGGATCGTCATCGAGCTGAACGTGTGCTGAACTCAGAGGTGCCGTACGTTCGGTACTTGGATCGGTCGGATCGTGAAGACGTACGACTACATCAACCGCGTTGTCATAACGCTTCCGCTTACGGTCTACGAGGGTACGTGGACAACACTCTCCCTTCTCGTTGCTATGCCATCACCATGATCTTGCGTGTGCGTAGGAATTTTTTTTGAAATTACTACATTCCCCAACAGTGGCATCCGAGCCTAGGTCTTATGCGTTGATGTTATATGCACGAGTAGAACACAAGTGAGTTGTGGGCGATATAAGTCATACTGCTTACCAGCATGTCATACTTTGGTTCAGCGGTATTGTGAGATGAAGCGGCCCGGACCGACATTACGCGTACGCTTACGCGAGACTGGTTGCACCGTTATGAGCACTCATGCTTAAAGGTGGCTGGCAGGTGTCTGTCTCTCTCACTTTAGCTGAATCGAGTGTGGCCACGCCCGGTCCTTGCGAAGATTAAAACAGCACGAACTTGACGAACTATCGTTGTGGTTTTGATGCGTAGGTAAGAACGGTTCTTGCTAAGCCCGTAGCAGCCACGTAAAATTTGCAACAACAAAGTAGAGGACGTCTAACTTGTTTTTGCAGGGCATGTTGTGATGTGATATGGTCAAGACGTGATGCTATATTTTATTGTATGAGATGATCATGTTTTGTAACCGAAGTTATCGGCAATGGCGAGAGCCATATGGTTGTCGCTTTATTGTATGAAATGCAAGCATACAGTAATTGCTTTACTTTATCACTAAGCGGTAGCGATAGTCGTAGAAGCAATAGATGGTGTAACGACAACGATGCTACGATGGAGATCAAGGTGTCGCGCCGGTGACGATGGTGATCACGACGGTGCTTCGGAGATGGAGATCACAAGCACAAGATGATGATGTCCATATCATATCACTTATATTGATTGCATGTGATGTTTATCCTTTATGCATCTTATCTTGCTTTTATTGACGGTAGCATTTTAAGATGATCTCTCACTAATTATCAAGAAGTGTTCTCCCTGAGTATGCACCGTTGCAAAAGTTCTTCGTGCTGAGACACCATGTGATAATCGGGTGTGATAGGCTCTACGTTCAAATACAACGGGTGCAAAACAGTTGCACACGCGGAATACTCAGGTTAAACTTGACGAGCCTAGCATATACAGATATGGCCTCAGAACACGGAGACCGAAAGGTCGAACGTGAATCATATAGTAGATATGATCAACATTGTGATGTTCACCATTGAAACTACTCCATCTCACGTGATGATCGGACATGGTTTAGTTGATTTGGATCACGTAATCACTTAGATGACTAGAGGGATGTCTATCTAAGTGGGAGTTCTTAAGTAATATGATTAATTGAACTTAAATTTATCATGAACTTAGCCCTGGTAGTATTTTGCAAATTATGTTGTAGATCAATAGCTCGCGTTGTTGCTTTCATATGTTTATTTTGATATGTTCGTAGAGAAAATTGTGTTGAAAGATGTTAGTAGCAATGATGCGGATTGGATCCGTGATCTGAGGTTTATCCTCATTGCTGCACAGAAGAATTATCTCCTTAATGCACCGCTAGGTGACAGACCTATTGCAGGAGCAGATGCAGACGTTATGAATGTTTGGCTAGCTCAATATGATGACTACTTGATAGTTTAGTGCACCATGCATAACGGCTTAGAATCGGGACTTCAAAGACGTTATGAACGTCATGGACCATATGAGATGTTCCAGGAGTTGAAGTTAATATTTCAAGCAAATACCCGAGTTGAGAGATATGAAGTCTCCAACAAGTTCTATGGCTAAAAGATGGAGGAGAATCGCTCAACTAGTGAGCATGTGCTCAGATTGTCTGTGTACTTCAATCGCTTGAATCAAGTGGGAGTTAATCTTCCAGATAAGATAGTGATTAACAGAGTTATCTAGTCACCATCACCAAGTTAATAGAACTTTGTGATCAACTATAGTATGCAAGGGATGACGAAAATGATTCCTGAGCTCTTCGTGATGTTGAAATCGTCGAAGGTAGAAATCAAGAAAGAGCATCAAGTGTTGATGGTTGACAAGATCATTAGTTTCAAGAAAAGGGCAAAGGGAGAGAAAGGGAAACTTCAAATAGAATGGCAAACAAGTTGTCACTCCCGTGAAGAAGACCAAAGCTGGACCAAAGCCTGAAACTGAGTACTTACACTGCAAAGGAAATGGTCATTGGAAGCGGAAATGCCCTGAATATTTGGTGGATAAGAAGAATGGCAAAGTGAACAAGAGTATATTTGATATACAGGTTATTGATGTGTGCCTTACTAGTGTTTATAGTAGCCCCTGAGTATTTGATACTTGTTCAGTTGCTAAGATTAGTAACTCAAACAGGAGTTCTGAGAATAAACAGAGACTAGTTGAAGGGGAAGTGACGATGAGTGTTGGAAGTAGTTCCAAGATTGATATGATCATCATCGCACACTCCCCATACTTTCGGGATTAGTGTTAAACCTAAATAAATGTTATTTGGCATTTGCGTTGAGCATGAATATGATTTGATCATGTTTATTGCAATACGGTTATTCATTTAAAGTTAAAGAATAATTGTTATTCTGTTTACATGAATAAGACCTTCGATGGTTATACACCCAATGAAAATAGTTTGTTGGATCTCGATCGTAGTGATACACATGTTCATAATTGATGCCAAAAGATGCAAAGTTAATAATGATAGTGCAACTTATTTGTGGCACTGCCGTTTGGGTCATATCGGTGTAAAGCGCATGAAGAAACTCCATAAAGATGGATTTTCGGAATCACTTGGTTATGAATCATTTGATGCTTGTGAACCGTGCCTTTTGGGCAAGATGACTAAAACTCCATTCTTCGGAACAATGGAACGAGCTACTTACTTGTTGGAAATAATACATACTGATGTATGCAGACCAATGAGTATGAAGGCTCGTGGCAACTATCGTTATTTTCTAACCTTCACAGATGATTTGAGCAGATATGCGAATATCTACTTGATGAAACATAAGTCTGGAATAGTTGAAAAGTTCAAAGAATTTCAGAGTAAAGTGGAGAATCATTGTAACAAGAAAATAAAGTTTCTACGATCTGATCGTGGAGGAGAATATTTGAGTTATGAGTTTGGCCTTCATATAAAACAATGTGGAATAGTTTCACAGCTCACGCCACCTGGAACACCACAATGTAATGGTGTGTCCGAACGTCGTAGTCGTACTTTACTAGATATGGTGCGATCTATGATGTCTCTTATCAGTTTACCACTATTGTTTTGGGGTTATGCATTAGAGACAGCTACATTCACGTTTAATAGGGCACCATATAAATCCGTTGAGATGACACCATATGAACTGTGGTTTAGTAAGAAACCCAAGTTGTCGTTTCTTAAAGTTTGGAGTTGCGATGCTTATATGAAAAGGTTTTCAACCTGATAAGCTCAAACCCAAATCGGAGAAGTGCGTCTTCATAGAATACCCAAAGGAAACTATTGGGTACTCCTTCTATCACAGATCCGAAGGTAAAACATTTGTTGGTAAGAATGGATCCTTTCTAGAGAAGGAGTTTCTCTCGAAAGAAGTGAGTGGGAGGAAAGTAGAGCTTGATAAGGTAATTGTACCTTCTCCCTAATTGGAAAGTAGTTCATCACAGAAATCAGTTCCAGTTATTCTTACACCAATTAGTGAGGAAGCTAATGATGATGATCATGAAACTTCAGATCAAGTTACTACAGAACCTCGTAGGTCTTCCAGAGTACGGTCCGCACCAGAGTGGTACAGTAATCCTGTTCTGAAAGTCATGTTACTAGACCATGATAAACCTACGAACTATGAGGAAGCGATGATGAGCACGGATTCCGCAAAATGGCTTGAGGCCATAAAATCTGAGATTGGATCCATGTATGAGAACAAAAGTGTGGACTTTGGTGGACTTGCCCGATGATCGGCAAACCATAGAAAATAAATGGATCTTCAAGAGGAAGACGGACACTGATAGTAGTGTTACTATCTACAAAGCTCAACTTGTTGCGAAAGGTTTTCGACAAGTTCAAGGTGTTGAATATGATGAGATTTTCTCACTCGTAACGATGCTTAAGTCTGTCCGAATCATGTTAGCAATTGCCACAATTTATGAAATCTGGCAAATGGATGTCAAAACTGCATTCCTTAATGGTTTTCTTAACGAAGAGTTGTATATGATGCAACCAGAAGGTTTTGTCAATCCTAAAGGTACTAACAAAATGTGCAAGCTCCAGTGATCCATCTATGGACTGGTGCAAGCATCTCGAGTTGGAATATACGCTTTGATAAGTTGATCAAAGCATATAGTATTATCTGAGACTTGCGGTGAAGCCTGATTTACAAGAAAGTGAGTGGGAGCTCAGTAGCATTTACGATACTATATGTAGATGACATATTGTTGATCGAAATGATATAGAATTTCGGATAGCATAAAGGATACTTGAATAAAAGTTTTTCAATGGAAGACCTCGGTGAAGCTGCTTACACATTGAGCATCAAGATCTATATAGATAGATCAAGACGCTTGATAAGTTTTTTTCAATGAGTACATACCTTGATAAATTTTTGAAATAGTTCAAAATAGAACAGTCAAAGGAGTTCTTGCCTGTGATGCAAAGGTGTGAAGTTGAGTAAGACTCAAGACCCGACCATGGAAGAAAATAGAAAGAGAATGAAAAGTCATTCCCTATGCCTCAGTCATAGTTTCTATAAAGTATGATATGCTGTGAACAAGATCTATTGTATACCTTGCTCTGAGTTTGACAAAGGAATACAATTTTGATCTAAGAGTAGATCACTGGACAGCGGTCAAGAATATCCTTAGTGAGGACTAAGGAGATGTTTCTCGATTATGGAGGTGATAAAAGAGCCCGTCGTAAGAAGTTACAACGAGGCAAGCTTTTACACCAATCCAGATGACTCTAAGTCTAATCTGGATACATATTGAAAGTGGGAGCAATTAGCTAGAGTAGCTCCGTGCAGAGCATTGTGGACATAGAATATTTGCAAAATACATACGGCTCTGAATGTGACAGACTCGTTGACTAAGCTTCTCTCACGAGCAAAACATGATCACACCTCAGTACTCTTTGGGTGCTAATCACATAGCTATGTGAACTAGATTATTGACTCTAGTAAACCCTTTGGGTGTTAGTCACATGACGATGTGAACTATGGGTGTTAATCATATACAGATATGAATATTAGTGTTAAATCACATGGCGATGTGAACTAGATTATTGACTCTAGTGCAAGTGGGAGACTGAAGGAAATATGCCCTAGAGGCAATAATAAAGTTATTATTTATTTCCTTATTTCATGATAAATGTTTATTATTCATGCTAGAATTGTATTAACCGGAAACGTAATACATGTGTGAATACATAGACAAACATAGTGTCACTAGTATGCCTCTACTTGACTAGCTCGTGAATCAAAGATGGTTAAGTTTCCTAGCCATAGACATGAGTTGTCATTTGATTAACGGGATCACATCATTAGGAGAATGATGTGATTGACATGACCCATTCCGTTAGCTTAGCACTTGATCATTTAGTATGTTGCTATTGCTTTCTTCATGACTTATACATGTTCATGTAACTATGAGATTATGCAACTCCCGTTTACCGGAGGAACACTTTGGTGCTACCAAACGTCACAACGAATCGGGTGATTATAAAGGAGTACTACAGGTGTCTCCAAAGGTACATGTTGGGTTGGCGTATTTCGAGATTAGGTTTTGTCACTCCGATTGTCGGAGAGGTATCTCTGGGCCCTCTCGGTAATGCACATCACTATAAGCCTTGCAAGCAATGTAGCTAATGAGTTAGTTACGGAACGATGCATTACATAACGAGTAAAGAGACTTGCCGGTAACGAGATTGAACTAAGTATTGGATACCGACGATCGAATCTCGGGCAAGTAACATACCGATGACAAAGGGAACAACGTATGTTGTTATGCGGTTTGACCGATAAAGATCTTCGTACAATATGTAGGAGCCAATATGGGCATACAGGTTCCGCTATTGGTTATTGACCGAGAATAGTTCTAGGTCATGTCTGCATAGTTCTCGAAACTGTAGGGTCCTTGACGCTTAACGTTACGATGATGCTTATATTATGAGTTTATGATTTTGATGTACCGAAGGAGTTCGAGTCCCGGATGAGATTGGGGACATGACGAGGAGTCTCGAAATGGTCGAGACGTAAAGATCGATATATTGGACGACTATATTTGGACACCGGAAGTGTTCCGGGTGATTTCGTAGAAAAACCGGAGTGCCGGAGGGGTTACCGAACCCCGGGAGAGTTAATGGGCCACATGGGCCTTGGTGGGAAGAGAGAGGCGGCTGGGGGGCCGCGCCCTCTCCTCTGGTCCGGTGGACTAGGGGGGGCGGCGCCCCTTCTTTCCTTCCCCCTGTCCCCTTCCTTCCCTCCTAGTAGGAGTAGGAAAGGAGGAGTCCTACTCCTACTAGGAGGAGGATTCCTCCTCCTTGGCGCGCCCAAGGGCGGCCAGCCTCCCCTTGCTCCTTTATATACGGGGCAAGGCACCCCATAGACACACAAGTTGATCTACGGATCGTTCCTTAGCCGTGTGCGATGCCCCCCTCCACCATATTCCACCTCGGTCATATCGTCGCGGAGTTTAGGCAAAGCCCTGCGCCGGTAGAACATCATCATCGTCACCACACCGGCGTGCTGACGGAACTCATTCCCGAAGCTTTGCTGGATCGGAGCCTGGGGATCGTCATCGAGCTGAACGTGTGCTGAATTCGGAGGTGCCGTACGTTCGGTACTTGGATCGGTCGGATCGTGAAGACGTACGACTACGTCAACCGCGTTGTCATAACGCTTCCGCTTACGGTCTACGAGGGTACGTGGACAACACTCTCCCCTCTCGTTGCTATGCCATCACCATGATCTTGCGTGTGCGTAGGAATTTTTTTTGAAATTACTACATTCCCCAACATGATGCGGGCTAGGGGATCGAAAGGTGGGGGAATGGGCTAGAGATTAGGTGTGGTTTTAGGGCAGTGGCTGGCGTAGGCCGAGCAGCGAAGGTTCTAGTGTGAATAGTGGTTCCGGTGACGACAGGTCAATTGGTTTTGACTGTACATCGCTCTTCTCGCATTCGCGTTGCAGCCCGGCATGCTGGACCCTCCACGTCACTCAGCGAATGGAACGCGCTTCGTCTTGCATTTTCGCTCGCTTGTGGGACCGCAGTTGAGAGCAAACCAATGTCCCTCCCCCTTCCCCGCCCGCGTAATTATACTACCGCTCCCTCCTTTTTATGCGGAGTAAATAAAAACAGAGGGAGTATACTACGGATGAGGATCCCCTGACGTGGCCGAACCCATTGAGCAACTGACATGCGGGGCCTAGCAAGCATGGGGTCCGCCAGTAAGTGACCGAAAGGGAGGGTAAGATGGGGATACCTACGTCAGAGGATCCACTTCCACTACTACTCCCTCCTTCCATTTACTATACAGGGCCTAATGCGTTTTTCGAGGATAACTTTGACCAAATGTTAGAGTAATAATATATGACATGCGACTTACACAAAGCATACGGTCAAATTTGTATGCGAAAGGAGCTTCCAATGATATAATTTTCACATTATACATCTCATGTACTATTAATCTTGTCAATAGTCAAATGCGGTTTTGAAAAATGCAATAGAGCATGGTTAATAATATAGCCAGTCGATGGCTATGCGGGGCTGCCATGTCATCTATAGCCATCATCGATTATATGCACTCATACAGTAGTGTGGGCTATAAGGTTGGCTATTTCCCGCAAAAAAAATATAAGGTTGGCTATTGTATTAGTACTTTTTTCCATCTCCTCTCTATCTCTTTCTTCATATTTATTATATTTAACTAGGAATGCATATATAGCTAGGCTCTTGCATGAGAGCTCACTCCCCTTACTTTTTCACATTTCTCTCCTCCACATAGGCCCTATATAAATGGAAGGAGGGAGTACTACTATGAGCACTGCATACTCTAGTACAGATGTTGTTAGTACTCCACTAGTACTATTGGACAGGGAGCTTAAAAAGTTACTATTGGACTGGCTATATGGGGTGAAATCCTAGTAGGAAGAGCATGCGCGAGAACAAGCACATTCACGTGGTTGAAAATAAATTGGAAACCATCTCGAGTACAAATCTAGGAGTACGTACGAATCTAACAATATTGATTGGGCGTTGTTGAATGTTGATACTTTTTTTATCAAAGTAGAGATACTTTGACTACACGTAAAACTTATACGTAAACTAGAAAGGATAGGAAGGAGTATATTGTACGTTCAAAAACGAAACGAACATTGAATACCCTTTATATATGATTTGCGGATGCTATGATCACCGGTTCAAAATTTTGAATCCGCCTTAGGTATCACGTGCCCCCACTCGTTCTCTCTTGATTTCATCTTGGGGTCCGGAGATCGATTGAAAGAGGACTAGGGTGGGTACAATACGTTCGTTTCTCTTATGAACATACAATGTACTCCCTCTGATCCCCATAGACGCCCCCCCCCCCTCGCGCGGGTCATTTCTATCATAGAAACAGACCAAACCTTTATCTCCTTGCACAACATGCAATTGATCTCTAAACATCAATCGATCTCGTCAACATGTGTCGGGGCATGAACCGAATGCGATGTCAAAACTAAGACGCGAAGCGACACATAGTGGAGGCAAAGTGAATCTTTAAACGAACCGTTTGTTTGTATGCATGTCAGACAAATTACAACATTGGAAATACAAGCATGGTCTAGGCCCACATGCGAATGATACTCGGTGGAATGTTCAAATGAGGCATGCGGGAGGATGGACTCGACCGGAGGGCGACAAGATCGATGGAGAAGAGGGTTGGAGAGGAATCTGAAATAAGCAAACGCCACATGGTTATACTTGAATGGCTCAAATAAACAATAAGTTGTCTCGCTTGGCCTACATAGTGAAAGGCCTAATGCGCAACGCGGAGCACTGACGCTCGAATATGGCCGGGAAAACAGGGAAACCGACATGTGGGGCGCACCTGTCAGGACGACGTAGCATAGACTAGTCCAATGGAGGAGCTGGCCCACGACCTCCTCGCCACCAGCAACCGATCATGTGGGTCGTGGGGGCCAACAACGTGGCGCGGAGACCGCGGTGAACGACACGCTCATCGTTGCTAGACACGGTCGGTTTCAGTGTGCCGAGGGTGGCGTTAGTGTTGTGGCACGACCAACAGTATGTTTGGTTTGTGCCCAAGGTTGCCCCATCAAAGCATTGGGCAGCCAAAACTTTGGTTGAGGTTTTGGTTGCCCATGATTTGGCCGACATTGCCAAGAAAAATGAACTAGAGTTGGCTAGAGTTCATTGGCATGCCAAAAAAATGGCAACCATCCAAACAAAGACCAATCTTTGGGTCATGACCAAAATTTTGGTAAGGTGCACTTTGGCCACAATCCAAACACATCCCGACACCCGGCTCGTCGAGGATGCATGGGGCGCCACGACGCGTCCGCGGAGTGGTGTAGCGTGGCCAACTGCATCCTCAGGACCTGAAACCATGACGGGTCGTCTTGCTTTTTCAATAACATGCGGGGATCGCATGTGAGCAAAGGGCATCTCCAACGTTGCCACGACCGCAGCTGACTACCCTAGCACACCAAAAACCCTCGTCCCTTGCGCCATCGCGCGGTTGCGTTCCCAGCCGGCGCCAGCTTCCCACATTCATGCCATTCGTCCGTATGCTGTCTTTAAGAGGTTCGGTGCCCGAGGAACCAACTCCGGCGACTTAATGATGCACCCAGACTCTTGGCCTCACCGGAATGCGCTACTAAAAGCGGCAACACCCAGCTAACCTCCACACCATAGCGCATCGTCCTCCTACCTGGCACCACATCTGGCATGACCGCAAGCACGAACACTCTGTGGGAGAGCTTGTCTTCGGGGATGAAGCTCGAGGTCGCCGCCCTCGCTCAAGTCACCTCTCGTGATGCAATAGCAGCATAGCCGGACGCGGATGAGACCGCACAAGCGGTGGCCACGCTGGCGGCCAATGATGGCAGCACCGTCAGCCACGCGTACTACTTGCCGTCGTCCAACGTCCGGCACCGCCGAGGTGAGGGACTCCTCCGAGGATGAGTAGGGCATGGGAGGCGGCAGGGCATGGTGTGCCAACTGGCCGGTCCGTATCACGTGTTCTACTCTTCCTCGCCGGAGACCGCACCTTCACTTCACGGGTCTTGAACCCTGCCCCCGTACATAGAGATCGCAGATGGAGGATGTCGGTCATCACCATAGAATAGGTTTAGGGTCGGGTTTCTTTTATTTTTCTGTCCTATAAAAGTTCGAAATGTAATGCAAATCTGCCGTGTTTGCATTAATCTTGGCCGGTGTATATGAACTTTCACAATAATATAGTATATTGTAGGAGTACTAGCAAGATGCCCGTGCGTTGCACGGAAGATCAAGATCTTGTGGGAGAAAAGGATGAATGACGGAAGGCCTTATTTGCAAATGTGGAGAGGAGTGTGGGTAAATTGTCATAGTTTCCTTCCTGTCAGTTAGATATAGATCAGACGGCCTATATTGCAGGATGATAGGCACACCATCATCACCAACTCTGCTTTTTATTGAAAAGAGACAAAGCTTACATGCGAAGTAAAATAAACACATAGGGTCTATACATACACAATTTATCTTAGGTACTCCAATAGTACGTCCACTAGACATTCTTGCATTTCACATCTTTCTACATCTACGGGAACCTACGAAAGGGTTAACGTAAATTGCCACTCTCTCTCCTCCCCTGATTTTCATGGTGGTGGGCGCCTCCCTCCCCCCAATCTACAATCAACAGCTCACATGTTTCACATTACGTTAATTACGTAACTGGGATTACGTAGGTGTAGCATTACTTGTCCTCAAAAACCCAACTAAGCCAACCTCCCAGCATATCACGCGGGAAAAGACCCAGCCGCGCCATTTTAGTCGGGATACCGGATTACTAGTAGTAGTATCTATGGATCGCGCGAGGCAACAAGTTTTTTTAGGGGGCGAAGCACCTAGTTTAAAAGGAAAAAAGGCGGTACACTCACAGCACCCCTGTCGCGGTCGCATTGCACCCCACACACGCCCGGTCCTGCACACGACTCACGCAAATGGAATGCGCTTCGGCTTGCCTCTTCACTGACACGTGGGGCTGCACTTGCAGAAACTGACCATGCGCCAAACTCCCCCAGCCCACCGCGCGAAATCCTCCCGCCCCCACCCAAAAATTGCCCCCAAATCCTAGATTCAACCGCCCTTCGGCCAACTAGCCAATAATATTCCCCAAACCCCCCCTCCCACCGTCCCCCTCCACTCCATTCGCTTCGCCAAAGCCGCCCTCCCCGCCGCGCCGATACATCGGCGCCGCAGTTCGTCGAGGGGACGCACGGCGATCCTCTCTCTCCCATAGTACGCTCTCGTAGACTGCCGTCCTCTAGCCGCACCGCCATCGCTGGCGATGTTCTTGTGGAGGCGCACGGTGTTCAGCGCCGCCATCGCTGGCAACGTTCGTGTGGAGACGCACGGCGGTTAGCTTCTCCCATGGTACGCGCATCTAGACTGAGGCCCCGTGCATGTCGGTGTAGTGCTGAATGTTAGCTGATAGACGCTGTTAATCTCACTGCTTGCCGAAGTAGTTTACAGTCAATATGCTCTACTTAAGAAGCTTCCTTGCCCTGTTCTGCACTCAATCTGCTTAGCTGATATGGCATGCCAAGGCCGATTAGTTGCTAAAATATCCTGCCATATATTTATTGTGACGTAGATTGCCATGGTCTAGTAGCCAATCTGTTAGGTGAAATAGCTCTACATCGCTTTATACTCGATCTTTGTTGCTGCGATGGCCTTCGATAGTTCGATGGATGTGTGCTCGGCCACATTGACTACTGAAATAGCCTGCCATAATTTAGCACTCAAATATGTTTGCTGAATTATCTTTACATGTATTTCGTTACTTAGATTTTCTCGTCCAAATATCTTGCCATAGCTTTAGACATCGACCTAGGTATTTTTTTCTGGACTTCATAAAAAAGCATATATGTTTTTCCCTTTAATATCTAGTAGAAGAACTAATTTGTATGTCTAACAGATGGACGGGACTTGGATAACTTATGCTCAAAGATTCTCCGCTGCATATGTCGAGGGGGCTGAAAACTTCATGAACTTTATCAGAGCTGAGTACGGTGGTCCGAAATCAGATGTGCTTTGCCCGTGTAGCAGTTGTATGAATTCAGTTACAAGACCCTAGTCAACTGTGCAAAATCATCTACACTTGTATGGGATGTCAGTCACATATACTAGGTGGGTTCATCACGGTGAAGTTGTGAACATCAATGTTATTGACTACGTGGAAGCAGCAGATCACCATCTTGATCTGCCTGACGCTCAGGTGGAAGAGGAGGAGGAGGTGGTGGTGGCGGAGCCAGTGAGTTTGACCAACATTGAAACAATGCTATGAAATGCTCGTGCATTCTGTGAACTTTCACCTGTAGAAGAAAAACGGTGGGCCCGCATGTTGGAACAATGCAACGTGGCTGTCACCCCAGGAAATAAGCTGTCAGTATTCTCAGCTATGGTCACCTTTCTTCAGGTGAAGACATCTGAGCGGATGACCAACAAATCATTCGATTATGTTGGCTGCTTTCCGCAAATCTTTCCCAGATGCGTCTGAGCTGCCACGCACCTACGGTAAAATGAAGAATTTCCTTCGTGCAGTTGGAATTGGATATGATATGATCCATGTTTGTAAGAATAATTGTGTTCTATTCCGGAAGGATTATGCCAACTTAAGTGAATGCCCGAAATGCAAACCATCAAGATGGAAAGATAGCGATGCTGTGAAGAGGATTCCTCATAATGTTCTGAGACATTTTCCAATTATACCAAGATTGCAGAGGTTGTTTCATGATGCTAAAACAAGATAGGATGTACTGTGGCATTCTAGGAACCAGGAGTACAGAGATCAGAATGTAATGAGCCATCCATCTCATGGTAGTGTTGAAAAGCTTCAATCATAAACACAAAAAGTTTGTTGCTGACCCGAGAAACATTAGACTTGGCTTAGCTTCAGATGGATTTAACCCATTTGGCCACCAGAGCGCCACATATAGCATGTGGCCAGTGCTTATTATCCCTTACAACATGCCTCCAAATGTCTGCACCAAAGAATCAAACTACATGATGTCCTTGCTAATCCCAGGTCCAAAAAGTCCTGAAAAGGATTTTGATTTGTTCATGGAGCCTCTTGTGGAGGAACTTCAACAGCTATTGAGGGGTGTTCTCACTCGAGACCTATATAGCAGCCCACCAGCTGAATTCTTTCTGCATGCTGTTATAATTTGGTGCATCCATGATTATTCGGCTTTGGGCACTGTGTCAGGGCGAACGACACATGGTTACAATGCATGTATTTGCTGTGATAGGAATCCGCTGTCATACACAATAATTAACAAGATCTGATACATTGCACACTGCCGTTTCCTTGCCAAGGACAAGCCGCATCCTAGAAAATATAGAAGACATGTGAATGCTTGTGTTTCAAAATTTCATTTGCTAAAGGTGAATGCTTGTGTTTCAAAATTTCGAACGAAGCGCCAAAAGAGCCTCTACTCCCCCGAAACCGCATGAGACCAATGTTTGGTAGTACAAGGAAATTACTTTTCTAATAACTCTGACTCGTGAAACCTACCGGCCCGATGTCCAAAGGTCTAAACCGGGGTAGGTTTGTAGCCTCATCTAGACGCCACGCAACCGCCTCCGAAAAACATTCATACACAATGGCCGCCTAAGCACACATGCGCGCGGCCGAAATCGCTCCTGCCCACTATTTGGGACACCTGGGATTACCATCCTACCCCCAACCCGCAGTAGGTCCAAAATTTAATAGGGGGCAAAGTTTGTACTTTCCCCAAATTTCAAGCAAGCGCGTCCCATCTTCTGTTCCAAAAAGCCAAAAACAAGCGCGTCCCAGACCGAAACATGGTTCTCCCCTCCCCCCGCCCACCCATCCAATTCCCATTCGTACTCTGTGGATGCAAAAATTACCTCTCCACCAGCCGCGAAACCCCGGTGTCTTCCGTCCGCCACCCCATCCCACCCATCAACCATCGCCCTCCTCCATCACACCGGAGCCGATACCCCAACGTCGTCGTCCAGCGCAACCTTAACCGCAACGCCCTCCACGGCTAGTAGTTGAAGCCAAGGCCGAGCCGTCCGTGCCCGAGCTAGTTCAACCACGCCGTCCGGCTGATCCTTTTGCTCTCCCTTGTATTGATCAGATCATTGATGCTATGATGGGTTGTGAGAGTTTGAGTTTTCTAGATGCTTATTCTAGTTATCATCATATCAAGATTGCAGTTAAGGACCAGGGGAAACAACCTTCATCACTCCCTTTGGAGCCTTTTGCTACGTATCTATGCCTTTTGGGCTCAAGAGTGCCTAGGCGACTTATGAGCGTTGTGTGCAGAATTGTCTCCATAGCCAGATTGGGCGCAATGTTCATGCTTATGTGGATGACATCGTTGTGAAGTCTAGGAAGAAGGAAACCTTGATAGATGATCTAAAGGAGACCTTTGACAATCTCCGGGTCTACAAGATGATGCTTAACCCGGACAATTGTGTTTTTGGTGTACCAGCGGGTAAACTCTTGTGCTTTCTGGTCTTTGAGAGAGGTATTGAAGTGTAGCGACCAGACCTCAAACAGGCTGATATCTGTGCATCAATGTCATCCCTGGATTGGTAATGCTAACACACACAGTACTTGAAGGATTTATAACAGAGTAGCAATCACACACTTATTACATCGAATGTCTCAAAAGAGAACTTATTACGATAATATGGCTTAAGGCCATCTAAAATCGATAATAGCGGAAGGCTTGGAAGATAAAGTGAGTCCATCAACTCCAACAGCATCACTGAGTGAAAGACAACGACCTATGGCACCTTACTCATCGTCTGAAAAGTCTAAAACATGAACGTTGCAGCCTGAAACGGGTCAGCACATGGAATATGTTGGCAATGTAACACAAGAGATTAATGAACAGAATAATTGCTATCACCACATGCATATGTGGCTGGTGGAAAGCTCTATGGTTACAGTTTTGCATAAAGCAAATTTTTTCCTACAACAAAGGCATAAATTTTATGTAACTATCATGGTGGTTGTTAAACATTGAGAAGGTTCCTCGAACTCAATTCCAATTAAGCATCATCATTAACCCAATCAAATTAAATTAAGAGTGATGAGATCAACATTGATAATCCAAGAACTAGATACTCAAGATGTCCATAACCGGGGACACGGCTAACCATGATTAGTTTGTACACTCTGCAGAGGTTTGCGCACTTTTCCCCACAAGACTCGAATACATCCATGGTCGAAGATTCGAGACACAGTATTTCTGAAGCATTAACTCTCTACTCCGGATAGACAGTACCACCTACAACCCACTACATCTGCTAGTCTACCTCTTCACAAGCTTTACGCAACTTACTCAACTATGCCAGAGCCCATATTGGCTTGTGGCTGCACACGGAAGTTTCTAGCATGAATAATCTTATGATCCCTTTGAGCCTGGGTGGCGGACCGTAGGATGATCACACGGGTACTCCAGGATATCCTAGGGCAACATTGGATTCTCCAGGTGCCCTGACAACCACTGGGTACTCCAGGGTGCCTTCAGGCTATCCACCCATATGTGTATTAAAGTATCCACCTTAGTTTCAACCATTTATCAACAATACTTACATCTATCATGAATCACTCGAACCAAACCACATCTACTAGCATAGCATAGCAATATAAGCAACGTACAAGTAACTCCCAAAGGTTTGAAACAGGTAATAGGTTCTACCTCATCAACTTCCCAATACCCACATATTAATCAGATCCTAACCATGCAATTGTTTGAGGATTGTTCTAATGCAATAAAACTGGGTAGTAAAGAGGTATGATCAAAGTGTTACTTGCCTTGCTGATGATCCGTGAAACCTAGAGACTCGTAGTAGCATGCTTCGCACTCCGGGTACTCTATCGCAAACAAACAAGCATACAATAAGCACTCAACTAGATGCATAGGTAAAACTCAAATACGATATCTAACCAAAAGGTTCAACTTAAGAACTCCGGTTTGCAAAAAGAATCAAATCAAACGAAGCCACGAAACACAAACTGCGAAAGAAACAAGCTTCGTTTACTAATCTGGACTTAAGTCAAAATTTATAGTAGCAAAATCTTGTTCAACTTGGTTAAACAGAAAAAGGGCTTCGAGACGAAGATCTAGGCGCTTGAATCGTCTGATTCCGTTAAACGAGCGAAAAGATAAACTAAAACGAAAATCAGAGCAGAAATCGCGAACGAAAATAATCGCGGAAAATCCCTGGAAACAGAAAATCTGACGAACAGGCTAACGAACGAACGTTTGCTGTCTGTGGCTAATGAGTGAAAACCGTTCGTTTAAACGAACGTACGAACGGGCATTCGCTAAATAACTAAACCGGGAAAAAATAAATTGATCTAAAAAAATTAACCGCGGGTTCTAAAAAACGAACGTTTTTCTAACGAAACCGCGGCGGCGGCGGCTACCTCGACAAGTCCGGCGAGGGGCGGCGGCAGGTCCGGCGGTGGTCGGCGGCGGCGACGGGTGGCGGGCCAGCGCGGATGGAGCGCGATGGCGGCAACGGGCGGCGGGCGGCGCGGTGGCGGCGGTCGGTGGCGGCGACGGTGGCGGATTAAAGGCGGCGCTCGGCGGGCGGCGGCAAAAGCAGCGGTGGCGGCGGCATCGGTGGATCGAGGCGAGGCGGGGCTGGCAGCTAGGGTTCTGCGGGGGTCGGGCCTCCCGGCTTATAAGGCCGGCCGGGCCGGGAGTCCTAGCTGGACACGGCCCGGTAGGTCGGTTGACTTTTTAAAAAAAATCCACACAGAAAAACAATTAAAAGAAATACTAAGTGGACTCCAAAAATCTTGAAATAAATTTTCCCCGTCCTCTAAAAATATAGCGGACAAAGTGAACATTTATTTGGGCCTCTAATGCAATCTTGATAAACACAAATTTTTCCTAATTCAAATAAAATAGTGATAAAACTCCGAATAAAATTCTTATTTGCTTAATATTAAATCTCCAATATTTCCTTAATTTGGGGAAGTCAATTTTATCCCCTCTCTTTTATTTTCATAATAGAAATATTCGAAGACAAAATAATTAAAATTAAATGATCCTCTTTTCAAAATTTGAGAAAACTCAAATATGAAATAACGAAACCCCAACTCTCTCCGTGGGTCCTTGAGTTGCGTAGAATTTCTAGGATCAAGCCAAATGCAATAATATATGATATGCAATGATGATCTAATGTATAACATTCCAAATTGATAATTTAGGATGTTACAAACTTACCCCCCTTAAGATGAATCTCGCCCTCGAGATTCGGGTTGGCTAGAAAATAGGTGAGGCTGGTTCTTCCGTAAATCTTCCTCTCGCTCCCATGTGGCTTCATCCTCGGTATGGTGGCTCCACTGAACTTTGCGGAACTTGATAACCTTGCTGCATGTGACTCGGCTGGCAAACTTGAGAATCTTCACTGGTTTCTCCTTGTAGGTCAAATCCTATCCAACTGAATCGCTCAGTGGCACTGTATCTCTTAGAGGAATCTCGGCCATCTCAGCATGGCACTTCTTCAACTGGGAAACGTGGAACACATCATGAACTCTTGAGAATCCTTCGGGCAACTCCAACTTGTAAGCAACTTCTCCCACACGTACCAAAACTTTGTATGGTCCCACAAAACGTGGTGCTAACTTTCCCTTAACTCCAAATTGCTTAACTCCTCTAAGTGGGGACACACGAAGATAAACTCTGTGTTTGATTTCGTAAACTATCTCCTTGCGTTTACAATTCGCATAGCTCTTCTGCCTGGACTGGGCTACCTTGAGTCTATCGTGAATCAACTTAACCTTCTCTTCAGAATCTTTAATCAAATTTGGTCCAAACAACTGACTGTGTCCAACTTCATCCCACAATAATGGTGTCCTGCACCTTCTTCCGTACAAAGCTTCGAAAGGGGCCATATTCAAACTGGCTTGATAGCTATTGTTGTAAGAGAACTCTGCATATGGTAAATTGTCGTCCCAACTAGATCCATAATCTAGTGCATGTCAGGACCCCGACTCGATGTCACATCGATCTAGCCTGTAACACATCATATCACTTTGCGGCATCACGCACGGTATCCCAACGGGTGTCGCCTTACCTCGGCCCGGGACCGTTTGCGCCTTTTGGCACACGTATATGATAGTGTCGCTAGCATCCATATGAAAAGGAGCCCGGCTGACATGACTAGTCGTAAACCCAAAGTGGCACAGACTTACAGGACAGCATCCATGACCCAAAGATCGAACGTGTCGGTCAACAAACAAGTAAGTTACTGGTCAGTGGCTGGGCTAGCAGGACTCGATAAACCGGGCATGGCGGGCTAACAGACTCCGGTACTCAATGCGTGACATTTCCCGAAGGGACGTATACGAGAACGAAGAAGGACACATGCCGGCCAGCCTAAGTGTTAGGAGCAAGTAGCAAGCTACCAAGGCTCGGTGGAGACACTAGGAGACATTTCCGTAAGAGAGGCTACTAAAGATAAACAACTAGATAGTCGGATCCCACACATACCAAGCATTTCAATCATACACACAATATGCTCGATATGTGCAAATACAACAAGGCATCACAACATGACTCTACGACACAAGTACTTTATTTAAAGGCTCGAGAGAGCCATTCATATCATACACACAAGCACGGGTCACACGACCCACATACAAGTCATACAAGCATACAAGCCACAATGAAGTGTTTTGTCCGAGTACGCACAACTAGTAAATAAAAGAGGCTAGGGTAAGCCTAGCTATACTACATGGTCCTTCTCTTGCACAGGATCACCACCTGGGCCTTAGTCTACTCATCGATGTCAACGTCTACGAAGAACCCGTCGGAAGGGTTTGAGGCATCTTCGAAAAATGTAAATTAAAGCAACATGAGTACAAAGGTACTCAAAGAAGACTTACATCAGACCCTACATACATGCATATTATCAAGAAGGGTTGGTGGGGTTATTGCAGCAAGCCAGCTTTGACTCATGGCTAAGCTATCCCACGAGACACCAACTTGAAATAGTTTTATGACTCGAGTCCACTACTCATCATTTCAATACACCACCGAGGATCCAACCCCGTCTTCCCACGGGAAGCCATCCTCGGCACTCACGCTTATCTTGAGGCTTTTAGTAGTATCCATTTACTTGTCTATGAACCTGTATAGGCAACCAAGTAGTCCTTTACATGACGCGCTATTCGAATAGATGATGTTAACCTGCAGGGTGTACTTCTTCATACACGCTCACCACTTATCGCCGTTTACGACATGTACTCGGCAACCTTCAAGCGAAGCCCAACGTGGGTGTCGGCCACGACCTACCTAGACACCTAAGCCTCTAGTCGGGTTTATCGCCTATTTGGGTTCCATCTATGAGGAGTTCGGCCAAGTCTCGCTCACAGCCCCAAGCGATGTGAACAGGGTTCCGGGATACCAAACGGGCATCCGGTACACCCGCCACGCACCTACCGCATCACAGCCCACCCCTATGGTCGGCGCTGTCCACGGCCTCGATGAGGCTACAAACACCGAAACTACTTGCAACTCTGGACCAAGACTAGGGTGAATAAGAAGTCGAGAGGGTCCATTGGTTTCGGACCCAATGCATGGTAGTAGCTGAATCTTAAATCACACATACAGATCTCGATGCTTAAGGGCGGCCTCAATGAAACAACCCACCATGTACTCCTACATGGCCTTTCATCGATACCTTTACCAAATCGTATTCAACACCTTACTCTCGCACCGACTCGATCATTTCACTCTAGTCATCACCCGATGAACCGGACGACACGACTCTAAGCATAGCAGGCATAGCAAGGTAGGAACAACACAATCACATGGCTCAATCAACTCCTACACATGCTAGTGGGTTTCATCTAATTCTTGTGGCAATGACAGTCATGCACGGAGGAAATGGGTTCAACTACCGCAAAGCACACAGCAGTTTGAATCGCGTTGTCTTAATGCAAGAACGAGAGCAGGAGCAAGAACATGGGATTTTATCGATATGATCAAATGGTTGGTTGCTTGCTCGACGGGTCGTTAACGGTATTGCTCTTCGTCGGGGTTATCACGGTACTCCTCGAAGCGAGATCCGCCGCAGAACACCGATGCACAAGCATTAACAAACAAGATGCAACAATATGATGCATGCAATGAGACATGGCAAAATGAGTGCTTTGAGCTAGTGCAACTAGGATCAGATGGGTTTGAATCAATTTGAACCAAAGATTCAAAATTCAAACTCATATATGATCATTTAAAGTGCTTAAACTTGTTCTGTGATAAACAGTGGGTTAGCTTCTGTAAACATGCATGAAACCAGTACAGATGGATAGATTGGATTTTTCTGATCATTTTCATATATAATTTGTCTCATTTGGAGTTATGGCTGATTTTATATGAATTTTTGAAGTTTGAAACAATTTCGGAATTTCTGTGTAAAAATAATTCGATAATTTAAATATTATACGTCGATCTGCGTCATGATGACGTCAGGGGGTCAACGGGCTGGTCAGGTCAAACTGACCAGTGGGTCCCGCGTGTCAGTGGGGTTGGTTTAATTAAAATTTAATTAAACTAAACTAGATTAATTAGTGAAATTTGGACCCACATGTCATAGACCTGTGGGGTCAAACCCACGGCGTTTAGCCGCTTGGCGAGCGACGCGGGCGGCGGAAGTGGTTTTGGCCATTCCGGCCACCAAATGGGGCGCGGAGGCCACTGGAGTGCAGCTAAGGACAAACCGCAACTATTGGCGGAGTCCATTGGGCTCGGGGTGGCCGGAGTAGGCGCCGGCGGCGACTTTGGCGGCCACCGGAGCTCGGGTGAAAACGAACTCGTGCTGTGGTGTGCGGCGAGGTGCGTGGGGTGCGTGGTTAGCACCAGCAGGACGTGGTGAACGTGTTGGACAGGTGAGAGGCGGAGTGTGGCGGGAGCACGTCGGCGACGAGGTCCGCGGCGGTGCGTCGCGTCGCGATCTCGTGGCGCTTCTGTGGTGCACGGAGCGAGAGAGAGGGTCGGGAAGTAGCTAGGCTCACAGCGGACGAACGGTGCGAGACGGCGTGGTCGGGGACGAGCTGCTGCGGCACGGCGTTGAAGGGATCTCCGGCGGCGGCGGACTCGGGCGAAGCTTGGTGCGGCGTCTTGAGCACGCTTGGCGCTTCGAGGCTCGGCTAGCTCGAAGGAGTCGACGACGGCGGAGCGTCTGACACGGTGGCGCGGCGTGGGGTCGACGGAGGCGCGGCACGACGGGAAAGGGCGGCGGTGGCGTCGGCCATGGCGTGGGGGAGCGAGGGAGACGAACGAGAGGAGAGGGGGTGTCAGGGGGTTGGGCGCGACGTGGAGCTCATCCAAGGCGATGGAGCGGCGAGAGGGCGGCAGAGGCGGTGGCAGCTGCGTGGCGAGCTGCGGTGCCGCCGAGCACCTTGGCTGCCTGCTGGCAAGTTAAGCAGCTCATTGGCCGATGGTGGCTGGGCTGGGCGGCGGGTGGGCGGCTAAGCGGCGCCTGTAAGTTTGTCTGCTGTTTTTCTTTTCTATTATTACGTAACTTTGTTGAGTTATTTAAAATACCTAGGAGGCTTCAAAATTCACCAAACTACTCTGGTCCATTGTTGGAATATTTCCAACATGAAACATTTAGTTTGGAGATATTTGGACATTTGAAATATTTTATAAATTTTAAATGCCCAAATTCAAATAGCTATGATTTAATTCAAAGACCCAAATATGACCTAGGAAATTGTGCATCACTTTTGGCAAGGCTTACGGACCAAAACAAAATGATGGACATTTTGGAAGGGCATTTCAGTGTTCATCGAAAATATTTTTAGTAAACCCTAGTTGTTTCAGAGAATTTGGGAGTTACGCAATCCCATTTCAAGTTTACATTGAGAAAAATAAACATGATGCAACATTCTAATGCATGGACTAGCTAGGTGTGACAACTCACCCCCACTCAAAAGAATCTCGCCCCGAGATTTAGGTTCCTCCGAAAGAGGGCGGGTACTCAAGTCGAAGACGATCCTCCCTTTCCCATGTAGCTTCCTTCTCGTAATGGTGCGACCATTGAACCTTGAGAAACTTGATATTATGCCGTCGAGTGGTGCGCTCGGCTTGATCGAGAATCTGACGGGATATTCTCGATACGTGAGATTATCTTGAAGATCAAGCGTTTGCGTGGTCCACTCCACGGATAGGATCCGAGAAGCAACGCTGAGTTGAGAAGCGTGGAAGACATCGTGGACTTTGGAGAGATGCGGAGGTAGTTCAATTGGTAGGCAACTTCTCCTCGTTTGGCAAGAATGCGAAAGGGTCCAATGTAGCGAGGAGCCAATTTGCCCTTGATATCGGGCGATGGGTTCCCTTGGAGGGTAACCCGAAGGTAAGCCTTCTCGTCAACCTCGTAAGTCATAGCCTTATGTTTTCGGTCATATTGACTCTTTTGACGAGATTGGGCTGTTTTCAACTTTTCACGAACGATGCGAACTTGCTCTTACGCTTCTGGATCATATCCGGGCCAAAGAATTGTCTTTCCCGGTTTCGACCAGTTAAGAGGTGTTCGACACCTTCGTCCATAGAGAACTTCAAAAGGTGCTTTGCCCAAGCTAGATTGATAGCTGTTGTTATAAGCAAATTCGGCAAATGGAAGGCATTTCTCCCAATCCATTCGAATGAGATAATGAAGCTCGAAGCATGTCTTCTAGGATTTGGTTGACACGTTCTACTTGACCACTTGATTGAGGGTGAAAGCAGTGCTAAAGGAAAGATGGGTTCCCATGGCGTTTTGGAAACTTTCCCAAAATCGAGAGGTGAAGAGACTTCCTCGATCCGAGTTAATTTCAATGGAACACCATGAAGAGACACTATTCGGGAGATGTACAAGTCGCTAGTGACTAGCGGTTATACTCTCACGAGCAGGTAAGAAATGGGCTACTTTGGAAAGGCGGTCGATAACTACAAAGATAGCATTATTCCTTCTCTTGGTCCTGGGAAAACCAAAGTGATGAAATCCATACTAATTTTATCCCATTTCCATTCAGGAATAGCTAGAGGTTGAAGGGTGCCAAGAGCCGTTGATGCTCGCTTTTACGATTTACGACGCCACGATTAGCAACAAATTGAGCAATGTCTCTCTTCATCCTAGTCCACCAGAACCTCTGGCGTAGGTCCTGATACATTTTAGTGCCACCGGGATGAATGGTGAGAGGAGATTCATGAGCTTCCTTAAGAATCAATCGCCGCAGATTTCGCACCTTAGGAACCACTAGGCGGGTTCCGAAGTATACGACTCCTTGATCATCAATGGAGAAACAATCCGCAACTCCTTTCTTGATGTTTCTTTTGATGCGGGAAATCCCCGGATCTACCTTTTGGGCTTTGATGATCTGATCCGTAAGGGAAGGTTTCGCCACCAAGGTGGAAAGGAACCCTCGAGGAACAATGTGAAGGTTGAGCTTCCGAAATTCCTCGTGGAGAAGTGGTTGACTTTGTTGCAACACCAGGTTGTTGCAGTAAGATTTACGACTTAGCGCATCAGCCATGACGTTGGCTTTTCCTGGGGTGTAAGTTATCCCTAAGTCGAAATCTGAGATCAACTCAACCCAACGTCTTTGCCTGAGATTCAAATCTGGTTGGGTGAATATGTACTTCAGACTTTGGTGATCGGTGTAGATTTATAGCGATTACCAAGAAGGTAATGTCGCCAGGTTTTGAGTACATAGACTACAACCGCAAGCTCTAGATCATGAGTAGGGTAGTTTTCCTCATGTGGGTGTAATTGCCGTGAACCATAAGCAATTACGTGTCGATCTTGCATGAGAATACAGCCTAGTCCTTGTCATGGCGCCGCAATAGATAACAAAGTCCTTAGAGAAATCTGGTGGTACCAAAGACGGAGCGAAGTTAAACGTCTTTTCGGTTCTGAAGCTGTGCTCACATTGTGGAGTCCACTCGAACTTTTATCTTTCTTGAGGAGTTCAGTTAGAGGTTTAGCAACTTTGGAGAAGTTCTCGATTGAAGCGGCGGCAATAGCTCGCTAAGCCAAGGAAACTCGAACTTGCTTGACCGATTCGGTGGAGTCCAATTAAGGACGGCTTGAACTCGCTCGGGGTTTGACAATACCTTTACCGAAATTACATGTCCTAGATAGGTCATACGGCAGCCAAAATTCGCATTTAGAAAACTTGGCATAAAGGCGATGCTCTCAAGTTTCATCAACACTAGCCTTAGATGTTGGCATGTTCTTCCTCGTTCTTGGAATAGATGAGTATGTCATCGAGGTAAACCACTACTTAATTTATCCAAATATTCCATGAAGATTGAGTTCATTAAGGGAAAAGGTGGTGGGGCGTTGGTTAGACCAAAGGACATAACGGTGTACTCAGATTGGCCATAACGAGTAACAAAAGCCGTTTTAGGAATGTCCCGTTTGGATTTTGATTTGATGGTAGCCTAACCTCAAATCCATCTTAGAGAAGACCGAGGATCCTGCGAGCTGATCATACGGATCGTTGATCCCGGAAGCGGATACTTGTTCTTAATTGTGACCAAGTTGACGGGTCGATAATCTACAACCATCCGTCCGTACCATCCTTCTTCTTGACGAAGAGGACGGGCAAGCCCAAGGAGATGAACTAGGACGGATGAAACCCTTTTGCAAGGCCTCATCGAGTTGTTTCTTAAGTTCGCTAGTTCTAGGGGTGCCATCTTATAGGGTCTTCTAGAAATTGGGACAGTTCTGGAATGAGATCTATCACGAATTCAACATCTCCGCGGTGGAACACCGGCAATTCTTCTCCGAAAGACATCCGGAAAGTCACGGACTACGGAGCGTCTTCGAGGTCAGCAATGGTGGCATTAAGAGAGTATAGTTGGCGCTTGGATATTCGGGTCATGACGTTGACTATCTTTCCCGAGGGTGCGTAAGTTGAGCAGTCCTAGAGAAACAATCAATCTTGGCATGATGGGCGACATCCATCCATACCCAAGATGATATTTATATCCGAAGATTTGAGAGCTATCAACGATGCAAGGAAAACAAGTCTGTCGACCTGAATTTCATTTCCATGGCTTACTCTAGAGGTTTGCCATCTAGAACCGGGGTAGAAATTTCCATGGTGGAAGGCATGTCACGAATCGCGGTGTTATGCAAACGAGCATAGTTTTCGGATATGAATGAATGAGATGCTCCAAGATCAAAAGAACGGATGCCGGGTGGCAATTAACAAGAAGCGCATCGAGCACGGCGTTGGGATCTTCTTGGGTCTCTTGGTGAGACACAATTAACATGGCCACGGCGGTGGTGGCGGCTTGGCATAGAACACCTTTCTGGCTGGCTTGCCACGGCCAACAGCTTTTGCAGGCTGGTTGGGGTTGGTGCGAGGACAATCGCGCGCGTAGTGGCCTGATTCCCCACACTTAAAGCACGCCACGGGGCTGGCGCAGAAGGCGTTGTTAGCTGGTCCACCATAGGGCCTAGCTGGTGCATCTCGCTGAAGCGGGCGCGGCGCTGAAAGGATGGCCTCGGTGTGAATCTGGGTGGCAGGGCAGTATTAGGCACCCACACACGGCGCTTCTGTGGTCCAGCACCGGATGAGGAACCCATGTCGCGACCATGCTTGCGTGTTGCTTCGAAATCAGTCTGACCAGTTTCAGCGCTGATGGCTTTGTTGACAAGCTTCTGGAAAGAGGTGCACTCATGCAGACGAAGATCTCGGCGGAGCTCGGGGCTAAGTCCCTTGCGGAACCTTGCCTGTTTCTTGGCGTCAGTGGAGACCTCTTCAGTTGCATAGCGTGCGAGATTACCGAACTCTCTACTATAGGCGTCCACGGAGAGACGACCTTGGGTGAAACTGCAGAACTCCTCACGTTTGCGATCCATGAGACCCTCCGGAATGTGATGTTCACGGAAAGCCTCGCTGAATTCTGCCCAAGTAGTGACATGGCCAATGGGCGATAGCCATATAGTTCTCCCACCGAGACTAAGCGGGACCTTCGAGATGATATGCAGCAAAGGTGACCTTGTCCGCCTCGGCTACCAAAGGCAGTAACGCAGCTTGTGAGTGATCTTTGCGGCCGATCATCGGCGTCGAGAGGCTCGGCGGAGTGGTGGAAGGTAGGTGGGTGTAACTTGATGAAGTCACCGAGCGACACCAAGTTGTTTCTCGGATGATGGGCTGTGTTACTGCTCGATACGCTCCGACCAAGCGGTTGGTCTCCGCTTGTTTCTCTCGGCCTCTAGCATAACTTCGCCGGAGAAGGAGGGTGAGGCAGGTTTGCTTCTCCAACTCCATCGCCTTCGCCTGCTCTGGCGGAGCAGGGTTGTTATGGGTGTTAACCATCCTAGGGAAACAAAACAAGGATTTAGTCCAGATGGCAAGTTTTACGACAGAGAAAGGTAGAATGTAATGGATAACTTGGAATGCGAGATGATCATCCGTATGACATGGCGAATCTAAACTGCTTTTTATTCCATCGTCATACACACCATACAAGGTTTAGTACAAGACCAAACAAAGTACTACTTCGGTGAAAGGAAGATTACATCTCATCGGAGGCACACCAAGCTCCTATACACTATTTTTGTTACACCTCCGGGATTAGTACACACTAGGTCATATTCCACGGGTCACGCAGGACGGTGGAAATACAACTATTACAATACTAGAGGGACTAGTACTAACTCAGACGTCTCCGTAGTAGTTCTCATAGAAGTCTCCTCCGTAACCTGGGAGTTCAACGTGATCGTCCGGGAACAGGCGGTCCTGAGGAGCCTGTGGACCGTAAGGGCAAGGGTGAGGTCTTGGACCTACGAACGGTGGCAAGCGAGGACCACGAGGTGGGGTGATGCCCCCCACATCACGCCAGTCCATCATGTCCGGCAGATCAGCCCTGACAGGATACAAATCTCTCATATCCATGTAACCAGCTTGAGCAGTAGGTGCAAAACGAGTCAAGGTAGCCCGGTGATCAAGACGGCATTGAAGAGCTCCATCCTCAAGGCCCGACTCTCCGGTCCTTGTCCTCGAGCAACTCAGCGGTAGTACGGGTTAGGGAGTCCTCCGACCGAATCAAGATAGATGGCTCGAAGATAACCAAACGCCCAGAAGTGAACTCGGCATATCTGGGAAGTCGGTGTTGCGGAGCAGCCCAGTCCTGGCTCGTATAATGGTCATCATAGAATATGCAGCATCTTGTACCGCCATATCAATAGTAACACCAAGCCCATAGGAGCTGTGAAGGGCCTCGGTGCAACCAGGATAAGAGGGAAACACCCTGACGGTGCAAAGATACTGACTTTGATTAAAATCTCGATACTGCTCTTCAACTGTGTATTCGGGGTACCAACGGTATCCCGCTTCGATCATAACCCGAACTAGCATGGATGTATGACCGGTCACACCAATGCATCTGGTCAGACGAACCACTTGATTGTGATCACGAGTGGCCATCTGGAAGCACAACCACAATGCAAAGACATTAGTATTTCTAGCGGAATTTGGACAGCATAACGATCGTAAATGCTCAAAGGATTGAGACATTTCACAAGGATCTCGCATAACCACTCAACAATATCCTATCAAGGTTACGGGTCCAATTTAGTAACATAACAGGATAGTAAAACTGAACCAGGCTTGTAACCATCAAACCTACAAGGTACTACTGATTAGTAACACGTGAGCCTAATAGAGAGAAGAGATCCTAATCCTTAACCCCCGATGGAAGAATGGACCGACTCGGATCGAATATCATGAGATAAAGGAGTAAAATGAGCCTTACGTACCATCCCACAATCAATTCCCCTACATATAACTAAAGCATTTCTAGACTCAACATCGACCAGTTTGGCTTGGAGAACCTACAGGCAGTCCGGCTCGATGCTAACGCTGTCGGGACCCGACTCGATGTCACATCGATCTAGCTCAGAACACATCATATCACTTTGCGGCATCACGCACGGTATCCCAACGGGTGTCGCCTTACCTCGGCCCGGGACCGTTTGCGCCTTTTGGCACACGTATATGATAGTGTCGCTAGCATCCATATGAAAAGGAGCCCGGGCTGACATGACTAGTCGTAAACCCAAAGTGGCACAGACTTACGAGGACAGCATCCATGACCCAAAGATCGAGCGTGTCGGTCAACAGCAAGTAAGTTACGGGCTGTAGCGGCTGGGCTAGCAGACTCGATAAACCGGGCATGGCGGGCTAACAGGACTCCGGTACTCAATGCGTGACATTTCCCGAAGGGACGGACACGAGAACGAAGAGGACACATGCCGCCAGCCTAAGTGTTAGGAGCGGTAGCAAGCTACCAAGGCTCGATGGAGACACTAGGAGACATTTCCGTAAGAGAGGCTACTAAAGATAAACAACTAGATAGTCGATCCCACACATACCAAGCATTTCAATCATACACACAATATGCTCGATATGTGCAAATACAACAAGGCATCACAACATGACTCTACGACACAAGTACTTTATTTAAAGGCTCAGAGAGCCATTCATATCATACACACAAGCACGGGTCACACGACCCACATACAAGTCATACAAGCATACAAGCCACAGCGGAAGTGTTTTGTCTGAGTACAGACAACTAGTAAATAAAAGAGGCTAGGGTAAGCCTAGCTATACTACATGGTCCTTCTCTTGCACAGGATCACCACCTGGGCCTTAGTCTACTCATCGATGTCAACGTCTACGAAGAACCCGTCGGAAGGGTTTGAGGCATCTTCTGAAAAATGTAAATTAAAGCAACATGAGTACAAAGGTACTCAAAGAAGACTTACATCGACCCTACATACATGCATATTATCAAGAAGGGTTGGTGGGGTTATTGCAGCAAGCCAGCTTTGACTCATGGCTAAGCTATCCCACGAGACACCAACTTGAAATAGTTTTGCTTTTCGAGTCCACTACTCATCATTTCAATACACCACCGAGGATCCAACCCCGTCTTCCTACGGGAAGCCATCCTCGGCACTCACGCTATCTTGAGGCTTTTAGTAGTATCCATTTACTTGTCTATGAACCGTATAGGCAACCAAGTAGTCCTTATCATGACGCGCTATTCGAATAGATGATGTTAACCTGCAGGGTGTACTTCTTCATACGCGCTCACCACTTATCGCCGTTTACGACATGTACTCGGCAACCTTCAAGCGGAAGCCCAGCGTGGGTGTCGGCCACGACCTACCTAGAACACCTAAGCCTCTAGTCGGGTTTATCGCCTATTTGGGTTCCATCTATGAGGAGTTCGGCCAAGTCTCGCCACAGCCCCAAACGATGTGAACAGGGTTCCCGGGATACCAAGCGGGCATCCGGTACACCCGCCACGCATACCTACCGCATCACAGCCCACCCCTATGGTCAGCGCTGTCCACGGCCTCGATGAGGCTACAAACACGAAACTACTTGCAACTCTGGACCAAGACTAGGGTGAATAAGAAGTCGAGAGGGTCCATTGGTTTGGGCCCAATGCATGGTAGTAGCTGAATCTTAAATCACACATACAGATCTCGATTAAGGGCGGCCTCAATGAAACAACCCACCATGTACTCCTACATGGCCTTTCATCGATACCTTTACCAAATCGTATTCAACACCTTACTCTCGCATCGACTCGATCATTTCACTCTAGTCATCACCCGATGAACCAGACGACACGACTCTAAGCATAGCAGGCATAGCAAGGTAGGAACAACACAATCACATGGCTCAATCAACTCCTACACATGCTAGTGGGTTTCATCTAATTCTTGTGGCAATGACAGTCATGCAGAGGAAATGGGTTCAACTACCGCAGACACCTGCAGCAGTTTGAATCGCGTTGTCTTAATGCGATGAACGAGAGCAGGAGCAAGAACATGGGATTTTATCGATATGATCAAATGGTTGGTTGCTTGTTCGACGGGTCGTTACGGGTATTGCTCTTCGTCGGGGTTATCACGGTACTCCTCGAGGCGAGATCCGCGCAGAACACCGATGCACAAGCATTAACAAACAAGATGCAACAATATGATGCATGCAATGAGACATGGCAAAATGAGTGCTTTGAGCTAGTGCAACTAGGATCAGATGGGTTTGAATCAATTTGAACCAAAGATTCAAAATTCAAACTCATATATGATCATTTAAAGTGCTTAAACTTGTTCTGTGATAAACAGTGGGTTAGCTTCTGTAAACATGCATGAAACCAGTACAGATGGATAGATTGGATTTTTCTGATCATTTTCATATATAATTTGTCTCATTTGGAGTTATGGCTGATTTTATATGAATTTTTGAAGTTTGAAACAATTTACGGAATTTCTGTGTAAAAATAATTCGATAATTTAAATATTATACGTCGACCTTGGTCATGATGGCGTCGAGGGGTCAACAGGCTGGTCAGTCAAACTGACCAGTGGGTCCCAGCGATGTCGATGGGGTTGGTTTAATTAAAATTTAATTAAACTAAACTAGATTAATTAGTGGGCTGGACCCACATGTCATAGACCGGGGGTCAAACCCATCGGCGTTTAGCCTTGGCGAAGCCAGGCGGCGGAAGTGGTTTTGGCCATTCCGGCCACCAAATGGGGCGCGGAGGCCACCGGAGTGCAGCTGAGGACAAACCGCAACTCTTGGCGGAGTCCGTTGGGCTCGGGGTGGCCGGAGTAGGCGCCGGCGGCGACTTTGGCGGCCACCGGAGCTCGGGTGAAAACGAACTCGTGCTGTGGTGTGCGGCGAGGTGCGTGGGGTGCGTGGTTAGCACCAGCGTGACGTGGTGAACGTGTTGGACAGGGTGAGGAGGCCGGAGTGTGGCCGGGAGCACGTCGGCGACGAGGTCCGCGGCGGCGTGCGTCGGCGATCTCGTCGGCGCTTCTTTGTGGTGCACGGAGCGAGAGAGAGGGTCGGGAAGTAGCTAGGCTCACAGGGACGAACGGTGCGAGACGGCGTGGTCGGGACGAGCTGCAGCGGCGACGGCGTTGAAGGGGATCTCCGCGGCGCGGACTCGGCGAAGCTTAGTGCGGCGTCTTGGGCACGCCTTCGAGGCTCGGCTAGCTTCGAAGGAGTCGACGACGGCGGAGCGTCTGACACGGTGGCGCGGCGTGGGGTCGACGGAGGGCGCGGCTACGACGGTGGTCTGCGGCGGCGGTGGCGTCGGCCATGGCGTGGGGGAGCGAGGAGACGAACCGAGAGAGGAGAGGGGTGTCTGGGGGTTCGGGCGCGACGTGGAGCTCATCCAAGCGATGGAGCGGCGAGAGGGCGGCAGCGAGGCGGGTGGCAGTGCGTGGCGAAGTGGTGCCGCCGCCGAGCACCTTGGCTGCTGCTGGCAAGCCAAGCAGCTTCATTGGCCAGCTGGATGGCAGGCTGGGCGGCCGGGTGGGCCGGCTAGCGGCGCCAGGTAAGTTTGTCTGCTGTTTTTCTTTTTCTATTATTCTGTAACTTTGTTGAGTTATTTAAAATACCTAGGAGGCTTCAAAATTCACCAAACTACTCCTGGTCCATTGTTGGAATATTTCCAACATGAAACATTTTAGTTTGGAGATATTTGGACATTTGAAATATTTTATAAATTTTAAATGCCCAAATTCAAATAGCTATGATTTAATTCAAAGACCCAAATATGACCTAGGAAATTGTGCATCACTTTTGGCAAGGCTTCTGGACCAAAACAAAATGATGGACATTTTGGAAGGGCATTCGTGTTCATCGAAAATATTTTTAGTAAACCCTAGTTGTTTCAGGAGAATTTGGGAGTTACGGCAATCCCATTTCAAGTTTCTGTTGAGAAAAATAAACATGATGCAACATTCTAATGCATGGACTAGCTAGGGTGTGACAGTGCACAAGCTCTCAACATGTCCTACAGAATCTGATTGACTCTTTTGGTCTGTCCATCTGTCCGTGGATGAAAGGTTGTACTAAATTCTAGCCTGGTACCCAAAGTTCCATGTAACTGATTCCAGAACTTTGAGGTAAACTGGGTTCCTCTATCTGATACAATGGTCCACGGAACTCTATGCAGACCTACGATCCTGGTCATGTATATCTTTGCTAACTTAGCACTGGTGTAAGTGGTCTTCACTGGGATGAAATAAGTTACCTTCGTCAAATGATCGACTACAACACATATCGAGTCATAGCCTGAACGAGTCATGGGCAATCCCGTGATAAAATCCATGCCTAGCTTATCCCACTTCCATTCGGGTATCGGCAATGGCTGTAACAATCTAGCTGATTCTGATGCTCTGCCTTCACTCTCTGACATACATCACAAACTGCTACATACTCTATAATATCCTTTTTATTCCGGTCCACCAGAATCTGTCCTTCAAATCCAGATACATCTTGGTATTTCCTGGGTGAATCGAATACGGTGAATCATGGGCCTCCTGCAGAATCAACTTCCTGATCTCCGGATCATTGGGCACATATACGCGGTCCTCAAACCATAAGGTATCGTGCTCATCCTCACGAAATCCTTTAGCCTTTCCTTTGCTCATCCTTTCCTTTATCTCGGCGATCTCCTTATCCGTCTTCTAAGCTTCTCTGATCTTATCCATCAAAGTAGACTAAATCTCCAATGCTGCTACATAGCCTCTCGAAACTATTTCCAAACATAGCTCATGAAGATCCTCTGCTAACTCCTTATGCAATTATCCTGTCATGAGTGTATTGACATGACTCTTGCGACTCAACGCATTGGCTACTACATTAGCCTTCCTGGGATGAAAATGTAGTCTCATATCATAATCCTTAATGAGCTCCAACCATCTCCTCTGCCTGAGATTCAACTCCTTCTGCAAGAAGATATACTTCAAACTCTTGTGATCCGTGTACACCTCACAATGGTTTCCGATGAGAAAATGTCTCCATGTCTTCAATGCATGCACTATGGCTGCTAACTCCAAGTCGTGGGTAGCATAATTCAACTCATGGGGTTTAAGCTGTCGTGAGGCATATGAAACAACTCTTCCCTCCTGCATCAGCACTGCTCCAAGTCCTCGACAAGAAGTGTCGCAATACACTTGATAATACTTGTGTTGATCTGGCAGAATCAACACTGGAGCTGTAACCAAGCGTTTCCTCGACTCCTGAAAACTGGCCTCACATTCCTCAGTCCATTTGAACTTGGTGTACTTGTTCAACAACTCTGTCATGGGCTTTGCAACAAATTCTCAATGAACTTTCGGTAGTATCCTGCGAGTCCAAGAAAACTCCAGATCTCTCCAACAGACGTGGGTGCTTCCTAATTTGTCACCGTAACAACCTTGGTGGGGTCTATTGATATTCCTTCTCCGGATATAACATGTCCGAGGAATCCAAGTTCCTTTAACCAGAATTCACACTTGCTGAACTTGGCATATAACTAATGTTCTCTGAGCTTCCCAAGTACCAAACGCAAATGCTCCTTATGCTCCTCTTCATTCTTCGAGTAAACCAAAATGTCATCAATGAACACCAAAATGAACTTATCCAAAAAATCCAGAAACACCTTGTTCATCATGTTAATGAAATAGGCAGGTGCGTTAGTCAGACCAAATGACATAACAGTATACTCATATAGCCCGTACCTTATGGTAAAAGTTGTCTTAGGTATATCCTACTCTCGAATCTTCAGATGGTGATATTCTGATCGCAGATCGATCTTGCAAAATACTTTCGCTCCTTGCAACTGGTCAAACAGATCATTGATCATCGGTAGTGGGTACTTGTTCTTGATTGTCACTTCATTTAATCCATGATAATCAACAACCATCCTTAACGATCCATTCTTCTTCTCCACTAGAAGCACTGGTGATCCCCAAGGTGACGAACTTGGGCGAATATAGCCTTTATCCAGTAACTCCTTAATCTGCTTCTTAATTTCCTCCAAATCCTTTGCGGGCATCCTGTACGGTCTCTTAGATATTGGCCCTGTGCCTGGCAAAAGCTCAATCAAAAACTCAATATCTCTATCCGGTGGCATGCCTGGCAACTCTTCTGGAAATACATCAAGGGAATCCTTCACCACTGGTACTTCCTCCTATACAACTCTTGATAAGGAATTCACTTGAGTCCTCTTCGGCACATGCCGAGATACATACTTAATCCTTCTTCCTTCTAGGGTGGTAAGCAAAATTGACTTACTGGCGCAGTCAATGTTCCCTCCATACTTTGATAACCAATCCATAACTAATATCACATCCAGTCCTTGCGACTACAATACTATTAGGTCTGAGGGAAACACGTAGTTACCAATCCTTAATGGTAACCGATCACACCATAGACTAGCCATATACTCTGCTCCTGGCGAGGTTACTAACATGGGTGACCTAAGGGCTTGGATTGGCAGTTTAAACTTATCCACAAATCCCCTTGATATGTATGAATGCGATGCACCAGTATATAAAAGAACGATTGTATTAAATGACTTAACCAAAAACTTACCTATTACTGCATCGGGTTGCGCTTCAACCTACTCCACGCTAACATGGTTCACTTGTCCCCTATTGAAAGGGTTGGGCTTCTTCCCAGAGCTTCCATTGCCATTTCCATTCTTTGCTTCAGAACACTCCCTGGCATAATGTCCATTCTTCCCGCAGTTGAAACAAGTAATGTGACATAGATCCTTCTTGGCGGGCGTTGCTGGGTTGGAACGGTTCTGGCCATTGCTTCCTCCATTACCATTCCCATTCTTGGGGCCACTATGGTTGTGCGAACTTCCTCCATTATGATTGTGACCTCCATGGTTATGTTGAAGGTGTCCTCCCGAGTTCGGGGTAAAACGGGGCCTCTGCTAAGCTCCAGAATTGTACTTCCCTTGTCCATACTTCCTCTTGCGGTTGTCAATCTGTTGTTGCTTTCCTTCAATCATGAGAGCTCTATCTACCAACTCCTGGTAGTTGTTGAAGGTTGCCACCATCAAGTGCATGCTCAGCTCATCATTCAGTCCTTCTAGAAACTTCTCCTGCTTAGCTGCATCCGTAGCAACGTCATCTGGGGCATAACATGCTAACTTACTAAAATCATCCACATACTGGCCTATTGTGCATTCTCCTTGGCGCAAGTTGCGAAACTCACGCTTCTTCATGGCCATAGCTCCTGCTGAAACATGGGCAGTGCGAAAAGCTTGCTGAAACTGGTCCCATGTGACAATGTCGACGGGGTAAGTGGCTGTGAAATTCTCCCACCATGATGTTGCGGGTCCATCAAGTTGATGTGCGGCAAAATGCACTCTCTCCGCATCTGCGCATCCTGCAGTGGTCAACTCCACTCCAATCTTGCGGATCCGATCATATGCAACTATCGGCTTGGCGCTACTGGAGAACACCTGCAGATTCAGCATTAAGAAACGGGCTAAGTGATCAACAGGTGGTGGGGGGGGGTTATTGTTGTTGTTGTTCCCCTGATTTTGATTCTGGACTAGTATCTGCATCAATGCATTCTGCTGCTGGATCAACTGAGTGAGTTCCGTCGGGAAAGCAAATCCATTGTCGCGTCTCGGAGGCATCTGATGGGTTTAGAAAAGATGAGAAAATAGAAAAATGAGATCTAGAGGGAAAACACTACCCATATGCACATGAGACAAACACAATCAATATCACTTCAATCAATCAAACAAGGGCATACAAGCGGTCTAATTATCGTTTACAAAAGTGCTCGGACTATACTATTTACATGGGGGGAATACTACTACTGATATGGTGGTCGACTAGAAAAATTGATCGGTGGAAGACTCCATGATATCTGCTCCAGCTTCATCAACAAAATCATCATCGCTATCATCAGGGTCTGAGTCGGTGTCGTCGATGATGATGTAGTTCTTCGGGCAAGTGAATCGTCGTCTTCTCCTCCTAGCGCGAGGTCTCCCATGAATACTCCTAGCTTCTTGATCAGATCGTCATTCTTCTCCACGAGTATCGTCATTTCCTCCTCATATCCATTGTGTGTAGACTTGATTCTTCCTCCAGTTCCGTGATCCTGGTCATTGCCTTCTTTAGATCTACCATGCCTGCGCACATCTGGTTCTCCTAGCGACGAATGTGCTGGTTTAACTCCTGGATGTAAGCTGCAATAGATCTATCCTTCCTGGTGCTGATCATCTCCCATTGCTCATCTCGGCGCCCACATATCTGGTAGATAGTATCCTTGAGATCCTTGTGATACACTTCTCCAATGCGTCCCATGGTGATGTGGGCTGCCATGCTATTTCCTAAACTCTAGGTTGGTGCATCAAAGGAAAATTCTATGGGCTCAGTGACTAGCATGAACGTCCTTCCTGGAACTTGAACTCGAATCATCCAATGCTCCTCTTCTGGTAAAGTGGCGATGTAGGTCCCGGTGAAGCTTGGTATTCCGATGTTCAGGTATCTAGTAACTTCCTTCAAGTGTCGTCCAAAAGGTGCATCTTCATCCGGTTGTGTGAACTTGTTCCTTGCATCCGCCATCCTAAAGAGTAGAAAAAGGAGAGGAGTCAGAAATGAGAAGAGAGTAGTGATCTAGGGCTTTAGCTTAGTGGTCCTGTCCTACATTCAACGTGTGCTCTGATACCATCTTGTAGCGACCAGACCTCAGACAGTCTGATCTCTGTGCATTAGTGTCATCCCTGGATTGGTAATGCTGACACGCACAGTACTTGAAGGATTTATAACAGAGTAGCAATCACACACTTATTACATCGAATGTCTCAAAAGAGAACTTATTACAATAATATGGCTTAAGGCCATCTAAAATCGATAACTACGAAAGGCTTGGAAGATAAAGTGAGTCCATCAACTCCAACAGCATCATTGAGTGAAAGACAACGACCTATGGCACCTTACTCATCGTCCAAAAAGTCTGCAACATAAACGTTGCAGCCCAAAATGGTTCAGCACATGGAAATGCTGGCAATGTAACACAAGAGAGTAATGAACAGAATAATTGCTATCACTACATGCATATGTGGCTGGTGGAAAGCTCTATGGTAACAGTTTTGCATAAAGCAAATTTTTCCCTACAACAAAGGAATAAATTTTATTTAACTATCATGGTGGTTGTTAAACATTGAGAAGGTTCCTCCAACTCAATCCCAATAAACCATCATCATTAACCCAATCAAATTAAATTAAGAGTGATGAGATCAACATTGATAATCCAAGAACTAGATACTCAAGATGTCCATAACCAGGGACATAGCTAAGCATGATTAGTTTGTACACTCTACACAGGTTTGCGCACTTTTCCCCACAAGACTCGAATACATCCATGGTCGGAGATTCGAGACACTGTCTTTCTGAAGCATTAACTCTCTACTCTAGATAGACAGTACCACCTACAACCCACTACATCTGCTAGTCTACCTCTTCAAGAGCTTCACACAACTTACTCAACTATGCCAGAGTGCATATTGGCTTGTGGCTGCACATGGAAGTTTCTAGCATGAATAATCGTATGATCCCTTTGAGCCTGGGTGGCGGACCATAGGATGATCACATCGGTACGCCGGGATATCTTAGGACAACACTGGATTCTCCAGGTGCCATGACAACCACTGGGTACTCCAGGGTGCCTTCAAGCAATCCACCCCAGATATGTATTAAAGTAGCCACCTTAGTTTCAACCATTAATTAACAATACTCACATCTGTCATGAATCACTCGAACCAAACCACGTCTACTAGCATTGCATAGCAATATAAGCAACATACAAGTAACTCCCAAAGGTTTGATGATAAACAGGTAATAGGTTCTACCTCATCTACTTCCCAATACCCACATATTAATCAGATCCTGACCATGGAATTGTTTGAGGATTATTCTAATGCAATAAAACTGGGTAGTAAAGAGGTATGATCAAAGTGTTACTTGCCTTGCTGATGATCCTGAAACCTAGAGACTCGTAGTAGCACGCTTCGCACTCCGGGTACTCTATCGCAAACAAACAAGCATACAATAAGCACTCAACTAGAAGCACGGGTAAAACTTAAATAAGAGATCTAACCAGAAGGTTCAACTTAAGAACTCTGGTTTGCAAAAAGAATCAAATCAAACGAAGCAACAAAACTCAAACTGCGAAACAAACAAGCTTCATTTACTAATATGGACTTAAGTCAAATTTTACAGTAGCAAAATCTTGTTCAAGTTGGTTAAATAGAAAGAGGGCTTTGATACGAAGATCTAGGCGCTTGAATCGCCTGATTCCGTTAAACGAGCAAAAATATAAACTAAAACGGAAATCAGGGCAGAAATCACGATCGAAAATAATCGCGGAAAATCCCTGGAAAAAGAAAATCTGACGAATAGGCTTACTAACGAACGTTAGCTGTCTGTGGCTAATGAGTGAAAACCATTCGTTTAAACGAACGTATGAACGGGCGTTCGCTAAATAACTAAACTGGGGAAAAAATAAACCGATCTAAAAAAAATTAAACGCGGGTTCTAAAAAACAACGGTTTTCTAATGAAAACCGCGGCGGCGGCGGCTACCTCGACGAGTCCGGCGAGGGCGGCAAGGGTCCGGTGGTGGTGGCGGCGGCGATGGTGGCTGGCGGCGGATAGCGGCGATCGGTGGCGGCGATGGGCGGTGGGTGGGGGTGGCGTCGGTGGCGGCGACGGGCGGCGGCGGTGCTCGGCGGGCGGCGGCGAAGCGGCGGCGAAGTTTGGCGGCGGCGTCGGTGGATCGAGGCGAGGCGGGGCTGGCGGCTAGGGTTCTGCGGGAGTCGGGCCTCCCAGCTTATAAGGTCGGCCGGGCAGGGAGTCCTAGCCAAACACGACCAGGTAGGTCGGTTGACTTTTTTTTAAATAGTTCCGTGCAGAAAAACAATTAAAAGAAATACTAAACGGACTCCAAAAATCCTGAAATAAATTTTCCTCGTCCTCTAAAAATATAGCGGACAACGTGAACATTTATTTGGGCCTCTAATGCAATTTTGAAAAACACAAATTTTTCCTAATTCAAATAAAATAGAGATAAAACTCCGAATAAAATTCTTATTTGAGTTTAATATTAAATCTCCAATATTTCTTTAATTTGGGGAAGTCATTTTATCCCCTCTCTTTTATTTTCATAATAGAAATATTCGAAAAGAAAATAATTAAAATCAAATGATCCTCTTTTCAAAATTTGAGAAAACTCAAATATGAAATAACGAAATCCACAACTCTCTCCGTGGGTCCTTGAGTTGCATAGAATTTCTAGGATCAAGCCAAAACGTAATAAAATATGATATGCAATGATGATCTAATGTATAACATTCTAAATTGAAAATTTGGGATGTTACATGAAGCTAACCCAGAGAAGATCAAGGCTATCACTTCCCTGGGTAAACCGGCATGTATCAATGATGTTCAGTGTTTGGTGGGTCGTATTGCGGCCTTAAGCCGGTTCATAAGCCGCCTAGGTGAAAAGGCTATTCCTCTTTACCAGATGATGAAGAAGACATATCACTTTGTCCGGAGTGATGCTGCCAATGAGGCGCTTGAGGCACTTAAGAGACAGCTGGCTGAGCTGCCGGTTCTTGCAGCTCCTATTGAGAAGGAGCCCTTGCTTTTGTATGTGGCTGCTAACAGCAGAGCTGTCAGTGTGGCAGTTGTGGTGGAAAGGAAGGAGTCAAGCAAGGAATATCTGGTTCAAAGGTCGGTTTATTATGTCAGTGAGGTGTTGATTTAATCTAAACAGAGATACCCACATTGGCATAAGCTAGTTTATGGAGTGTTCATGGCTAGTCATAAGTTGAAGCATTATTTCTTTGGTCATCCCATCACTATAGTCAGTTCTGCTCCTCTGGGGGATATTATTCAAAACAGAGAAGCTACATGTCGGGTGGCTAAGTGGGCAATTGAACTTGGACCCCCATGGTTTGAAATATGTGCCTTGAACAGCCATTAAGTCTTAAGCCCTTATTGATTTCAGCAATGATTGGACAGAGTTGCAGATGCCTAAGGATAAGCCAGATAATACATATTGGACTATTCACCATCATGAATCCAGGTTATTGGAAGGATCGGGCCTGGAGTTATTTTGACTTCCCCACAAGGTGATAAGTTCTGTTATGTTTTAAGGCTGATGTTTCCTTCCACTAACACTGCAGCTGAGTATGAGGCTTTACTCCATGGTATTCGGATGGCTGAGGATATGAACTTAAGTCGGGTCAGGTGTTTTGGTGATTCAGATCTGGTGGCTCAGCAGGTCTCAGGAACTTGGGATTCCAAAGACCCGCTCATGGCGGCTTATTGCCGGGTGGTTGATGATATTGCTGGCCATTTCAAGGGTTATCAGGTGGAACATATTGATCGCAGGAAAAATGAGGTGGCTGATGCTTTAAGCCGGCTGGGATCCTAGCGCAAACCAATACCACCTAATGTTTTTCTTGATGTTTTGAATAATCCTTCAGTTAAATTGCCTTCATAAGAGGATCTTGCTATCCCTGACCCAGAGGCACAGTTGGCGGCGGCTCTCCATGCTATACCTGATTGGACTGTTCCATATTTGGCTTATATGACCTGGGGTGAGTTACCTGATGATGAAACTTTGGCCAGGCAAATAACTCGGAGATCTAAGTCAATGACCATTGTCAATGGCGAGTTACACCGATGCAGTGTTACAAGGGTGTTTTATCGATGCATCTCTCCTGATGAGGGCTGTAAATTCTAAGGGAGATTCATGAAGGAGATTGCGGCCATCATGTCGGCTCTAAATCTCTCATTGCTAAGGCTTTTCGTCCTGGGTTTTATTGGCTGACGGCTCATGCTGATGCAGAAGATCTGGTTAGCAAGTGTGATGGCTGTCAGAAATTCTCAAAATGGGCTCATGTGCCGGCTCAAGAGTTGAGGATGATTCCAATTATTTGGACTTTTGCAGTCTGGGGGTTGGATATGGTTGGACCTTTCAAAAGATCCATGGACAAGAAGACCCACCTGTTGGTGGCGGTTGATAAGTTCACAAAGTGGGTTGAGGCTGAGCAGGTCAGCAAGTGTGATGCGGCAACATCGATTCAATTCATTAAAAAGGTGATCTTTCGCTTTGGTTATCCTCATAGCATCATCACTGATAATGGCACTAATCTGTCTAAAGGTGCTATAAAAGAATTTTCTCAACAAGGGCATATTTGTCTTGATGTCTCGTCAGTGGCTCACCCCCAGTCCAGTGGTCAAGCTGAAAGGGCCAATCAAGAAATCTTGAGAGGTATAAAACCCCGGCTTATGGTCCCTTTGCAAAGGACGCCAGGTTGTTTGGTTGAGGAGTTACCCTTGGCACTTTGGAGTATTAATACTACCCCCAACAGATCCACGGGTTACACGCCTTTCTTCATGGTTTAGGAGCAGAGGCGGTTCTCCCTAGTGACATCCGTCACGATTCACCCCGTGTGGCAGCTTATGTTGAGGCTGATAATGAAAAGGCACGTCAAGATGCTCTTGACTTGCTGGATGACAAATGCAACCTTGCAGCGGCTTGTTCGGAAATATATGAACAGGATCTGTGTCGTTATCATAGTCGTCGGGTTAAAACTCAGACCTTTCAAGAAGGTGACTTGGTGCTTCGGCTTATCCAGGATCATACAGATATGCACAAGGTCTCCCCACCTTGGGAAGGACCCTTTGTGGTCAGGAAATACTTTAACAATGGATCCTACTACCTCATTGATGTTTGAGACCACAAGGACTCACGCACATCGGAGGAGGAGACCCGGCGGCCGTGGAACATTGCTCATCTTCAGCCTTATTACACCTAAGCCATTGGCTCTTGTGCTGTACATATTTTCATCCATATATATATTATGATCAAGTATAATAAAGCTGGTATCCCTGATAACTCAGGGCCTCCGTCGTTTCATTTCTGAGTATCTGAGTCTTTATTGTCAATTCATAACGATCACTTGGGGGCTTCCTGCTCATTGAGTATAGCTATGACTACCCTCTTGATCCGGCTTGTCCGCCCTGATTAAAAATTATTTGGGGGCTTCCTGCTCATTGAGCATAGCTATGACTACCCTATTTCATCTGGCTTATAGGCCTTGTTGAAGGTTCTTGGGGGCTTATTTCTCAAGTTAAAGGTTACCAAAGATAACCTGTGGCATTGCACAGTTCAAACATAGGTATCCTGCCTTGAAAGGCTTAATATGTCACTTGGGGGCTCCCTGTTTAATGAACATAGATTTTAATCAACCCTTGTTGATTGGTTGGAATGCCAGGTGTAAATCACCAAATTCTGGTTTATCCTGCCTTGTTTGTCTGCCACTCCGCCCAGGTAATCCTAGAATGACCCACCGTACTCATGACAGTCAATCTTCTAAAGACACTGAACTTGTCTAAAGTTACAATGGTGGTTAGTCATGTGAGGCTCAGCTTACATGTTTGGATGAAGGATTAATCTAGTGGTTGTGCAGCCCATGAAAAGCACTTGATATTGAGGCTTGGCAGCCTATGAATGCCTTATTTTTCTGATTTATTGTTTTCTGAACATTGTTTCAAGTTGATATTTTTTGTACCATATTGACATATGGTTTAACATGATTTAGGCCATGTAGCCTTAATCATTATGGCTCATGCTATGAGTATATCTGAGGTTTTGATAACCCGTTCTGGCTTTGGATGGTAAGTCACCAGCAATATTGAATTATGGACTTGGAGTTGTATGCTCTAAAGCTATGGAACTGTCATCGTTAGTGGATATGGCGATGTAAGCCGGCAGTATGATCTCATTCCACATGTATGTTTTACTTGTTGAATATGGATATATGAGGTTTTGATAACCCGCCCTGATTATAAGATTTTGACAAGTTATCGTACCATATTGTGTTGAGAAATATAACCCACTCTGGTTTTGGACATAAGTCACCAGTGTATTCGAATATATTTAAAGGTTGTTGATAACCAAGACTGGTTTTGGACTTTAAGTTGCCAGCATGCTGTGATTGAGCACTTAATATTATTTTTCATCACTTATGGTGGTGTAAGCTGGTAGTATGAACTACAGACACAGGTGTAGTTTTACCTGTTATGTGAAAAAGGTGAGGCTTGATCACTCGCCCTGGTTATAGACCCTAAGTCGCCAGAATATGATATTTTGAATATTGAGACCTGCCTTGGTGTAAACTGCCAGGGCATATGTTGTTTGCTTATGTGCAAGTCACACAACAATGCTTGTTATAGCCCGTCTGATGGATAAATATGATGAAGTATAACTTATGGAATTTCACTCATCAGAACGGCAGTTGCAGCATATTCAAACGACAAAACATGCACGATGGCATGGCAGATCATTGTTTTTAACTATCCTATTACAAGGCTATCATCAGGCCCAAGTGGTTTAAAGTTTTCAACAAAATATGGTGCCATGATTGGTGAGCCGCCCTTCAGATTAGTTGTGCTCATGCTGAGTGTAAGATTCCGGGTTAGCCTGTGCTGGTTCTTTGCCTCCGTCTATTGTCTGGAAATCAGATGTTTTCTAGTTGATGCCCGTTAAAGCTTTGAATTCAGCTTCATCATCAATGAGTTCAGACGGGTCAACTTCAGGGACAAAGGTATGCTTACGTGCTGGCGGGATCAGGTCGACAACTTCATAAACTGGAGCCTTTTCTCTTGAGTTCTCTGTTGTATAAGCTGCCTGATATCGTGAAAGGTTAGTCTCTTCGGCCAATTTGGTGGCTAATGGGCACACTTCCCTCACGCATACAACAAAGTCCACTGTGGTGAAGCAAGTCCCATCCTCCTTGTAGCTTGGGCAGCCACTGCTAGTTCTGCCGGGTCTAGCTCAGGTTGCCACGCTTTCGCTCGGCTCAAAGCAGCAATGGAGCCAGCTCCGACAGATGATCGTTTGATTTCTGCAATCCTTTGTGGCAAGACAAACGATTGGTTCAGTACATCTTTGAGGAGTGAAGGTGGCTCCTTGGTGTGAGTAATCACAGCGATTGTGCACTGGGTGCCTGAATATAATTGCTCCACTAAGGTGTAAGCCGCATTCAACTTCACAAGCATGTCTTGCCCAAGGTTAGCGCTTCTGGGACTTGTAATATAAAAGCACATGCAATTAAGTCGCCAAGCAAGTTCAGCATTGTGCATTGGAATTTATTGAGATACTTCAAATTGCTTACTGAAGATAGCACTAGTCATCTACGAAATATGACACTTTAAACTGGACAATTCAATGGTAACCTCTTTCAAAGAAGCCTCAGCAGACTCTGCCCCTTGCACTAAAGAAGCTTTTTCTTCGTCCTAGGCTTTTTTATCTGCAGCAAACCCGGACTTCAGCTTCTCTGATTCATCAAGGATGAACTTGAATTTGGCTTCGGCCTTCCGGGTCTCTGATTCTTGATGTTCAAGCCTTTTCTTCAAGTCAGCCAGCCGAGACTCAGCTTCAGTGGAGGTTTCCTGCACAGGCAAGGTTTAAGCAATCATGAGCAGACATGTTAATATGCAGAACTCCCAAGCCCTTTGCAAGCAATATCACTTGGCACTTGGGGGCTAATGTGTGCGGAAGCTCTTTTTTGTTTATGCATTCTATGAATCGGCTCAGTTTTGTCAAATTAGGCTGGCCCCTGAGGGCTAGTGTCGTGGAATTGTCACGTCAGATGTCCTAGTGAAAGGACTTAGTCGTGGAGTCATCGCAGCTAGGAAGCTTGAAGGGGTTAATCGAGACAAGAGACATGAGAGGTTTTATACTAGTTCGGCCCCTTACGATGAAGGTAAAAGCCTATGTCTAGTTGTGATTGGGATTATGTATGTCTCAATAACCAGGAAGCAGAGTCGCTTGACCTAGCTCTCGAGTCATTGTTTCGTACCCTGAACCGCCGCCGGGTCGTCCCTTTATATACTGAGGTTAACGCCCAGCGGCTCTATAGAGTCCCGTCCGGCTTATAGATTGTATCCGGCTCGGTCTCTTAATCTTTCTTGCCTTACAGTACAAGTTACATGATCAAGGCGGTTTAACACTACGGGCCTTAGGTCATCTCTGGGCCGTTGGGCCTTTACTAAGTCGCCGTCTTCAAGCTTGAGCTTCTGTCTTCAAGAATGCTTGTAAATATAACCCGGCTCTTTTTGGCGGGTCATGCTAGTAGTTATATCCCCAACATTAGGCCCCAGGCTGATTTGAACTAGTTCATGTCAGTCTTCAATACTTAAGAAAAAGTCCTCCACCTCTTATTTAAGAAGACTCATGTAACCCGCCATGACGTCATCCTTCAAATTTGTGGTAACCCGCCATGACGTCACCTATTATAAATGCCCGCTTTGTCCAACACATCTCAACAGATCTTCGTCTTAATGACCATCCAAAAATCGAGGCGCCTTTGTAGTTGGATAACTATGTTTTTTCGGTCTCCTTGTTTTTCGCGCCCACTTCACAGGTTTTTTCTTATAAATAGACCCGACTAGGTCTCCTCTCACTCTCTGTTTCCCATCTTCTTCCTCTCGCCCCTAATGTCGCTTGAGCTCCGCTGCCGCCCGTGCGCACCTTCGTCTCCGTCGACTTTGGCCGCTGCATCAACCTGAATCCGTCCAGAGAACGGCGGCGCCCTCCACAACAGATCTACCGCTGTAAGTTTTCCCCTTTCTGCGTCTTAGATCCATGCTAGGGTTAGCGAGTTCCTCTGTACAGTTCGTAGTTCATCTCAGTTCTTCGTGTTTCTTCTGTCGTGGCTTCTTTTGATCCAATAGTAGCATAGATCTCATGCGGTAGCTGTTCCGCATCCATTTTAGGCACTAGCAGATCCTTTTTATTTGTAAAGAATCCTCATTAGAACGCATGAACTCCTCTGTACCATGTTTCTAGGTCTAGAAATATTTCTTTTGTGAACCTTTGTTTGATCCAAAATAATTACTGCAAACTGTGAAACTTGTTTGTCCTACACTTAGGAAAAATCCATATGTTGTTAAACTTGCTAGTCATGGCGGCTCTGGCTGCCGGCTTAAGAAAATGATAATCTGAACTTCCCTTGTTAGTTGAAATAATACTGATGGCTTTAAAACACTTATGGCGGCTTACGTAATCTGGATGGAAATATGCTTATACCATTAGGCCCCTTCATAAGTCGCCATAGTTCATTCCAGCATAATTTTTCCTGCCCGGCTTAAATTTGAACCGGCCTTATTTACCTTGCATTTAGGCTTTCAAACATAATGGTGCCCAAGGCACCTACCACTTGCAATTGGGTGAAATCCATTGTCACTGACAGCACTTTAGATGACTTCGTCAAAACCGGCTATCTGCCCAAGAAAGAAGTCATGCCTTACCGCGCTCCTCACCCGGACGAAGAAATCCCTCAACCCAAAGACGGAGAGGTGGTCATGTTCACCGATCATATGAACCGGGGTTTCACGCCTCCTGGTTCAAAAAATTTCAGAGACGTGCTGAAGTTTTTTGACCTTCACCCACAAGACATTGGACCCAATTCCGTGTCTAATATCTGCAATTTTCAAGTGTTCAGCGAGGTTTATCTTGGTGAAGAACCCAATTAACTGCTTTTCAGAGAGCTGTTCTACTTGAACCGCCAGACAGAGTGTGCCAGCAGTCAGAGCTTGGAACTTGGTGGGATTTCCATTCAGCGCTGCAAGGATGCACTTTTCCCCTATGCCAACCCGCCAAGCCATCCAAAGGATTGGAACATGATGTGGTTCTACTGCAAAGATACCTCCCCGGCTGACGAGAATCCTTTGCCCGGCTTTCGTGCCCTCCGTCTTGACACCAATCATCATTTGCTAGACAAGATTTCTTCTGCAGAACGCAGATCCCTCTCTCCTACCATAGCCAAGATCAAAGCTCTGTTGGGGAACGGGTTGACGGGCATTGACCTGGACCGAGTCTGGCTCGCTTGGCGGGTTATCCCTTTAAGCCGCCGCACCGTCTTAATGTGCGAATACACTGGCGCCGAGAATGACCCCCTGCACCATAGCTCTGTCAACTTACCTGCTCATGTTGTTGATGACATGACCAAATCTCTTCTCAATGAGACTCTGGCAGATTGTGGCAGAGTGGGTCTCGCCCCGTTCTGCAAAGACAACCCGGCTCCAAAGGTAAAAGCACCCCTATATAGAAAAATGTTTACGTTATTTTCTTAATGTTTCACCTATATTCACAATACACTTAATCCTTGCAGGAGGGTGATAAATTTTGGAAGGTTAAATATGATCATGAAGCGGCTAAGAAAGCCAGGAAAGAAAAAAGAGCTGCCCAAAGGAAGGGCAAGAAAGCTACTGCTTCCGACTTGCTTCGGTTGTCAGACTCTTCTGAGTCAGAGGTAGCCCTTGATTCCCTTGGCTTATTCTTTAATCATCTTATTGTCACTGAGCATCAGCAGGAGGACACTGGGACAAGCCGTAGCAAGGCTGACGAGGTAACTATCCTTTCCTCCGACTCCGAGCCTTTGCCAAGACAAAAAATCCACAGAGTGACCCGGAAAGTAAGATTTTCTCATCCTCTAGCTCATCACGATCCTCAATTTCTTTTGAAGCGGCAAATTCATGAGAGCCGGAGGCAGACCCGGGCCAGCAAGGACGTGGAGCTCTCCTCCGGCTTACCAAATACTCCTAGGAAACGCCGAAACGAGGTTACCTCTGTTTTAACTGAATTTTATCCCTTGGCGGGTCTCTTTCGTCAACCACTCAATTCCTCTGACTCGGATTATTAGGATACTTCCCCTCCCTCTGGCAAATCATTGCAATCCAATCTGCCGACTTTCAAGGCATGCGAGGTATAATAAACCACTCACTTTTGTAGTTATTGTAATCTTCTTATACGTATTAATCTTTTGATTTGAATCAAGTGTCCAAGTTAAACCAGAAGAGAAGTAGAAAGAATAAACCGGTGATGAGAGAGTCGCCAGCGATGAGCCGGCTCTTGAAGCAACCATGCGAGTCAAGCACTCATGAACCGCCACGAACCAAAGACAAGGTGTGTCACCTCCTCTTGACACCTTAGCTGACCAAGGTGCTTCGGAATTGAAAATCCTCAACCTCAAGCGAACCGGACGGTGATCCTTCCAACACTGATGTTGAGATTACAGGAACTGGCCATGTTGACCCGGGGAGGCCAACCGTACTGGCCAAATGCTCCGCCAAGGAAGAACTTCTGGACCAGCGCCGAGTCAAGATGGACGTCACCAATTATGCGCATATGAGTATTGGAGATATCTTCTCTGGCTATATGAGCCAAGTGCACAACAGCCGGACCCTCGAGATTGACATGGTGAAGCAAATGCACCATAAATTCGAGGTATAACTTGTTTTGTCTTGTTCCTTATCCTTCGGTATATTAGCCCCCAAGTCTGCTGCTTAAGATACTTATGTTGTAGACTTAGAAACAAATTTGACAATGTGACAAAAGAATAAACTTCCGGCTTACCATGTAGTCCCCAAGGGGCGGCTTAACCAATATGGTCGAGCCGGCTCTTTATAGAGAAATTCTTATGGGTCTTTTAAATAGCAATATGCATTAGCCCCCAAGTGCCAAGTGTTATTGTTTACAAAATGCTAGGGACTTACTCATATGAATCACTATATAATGAACCGTCGTAGATCCGAAAAAACTCTGCAAGACATTAGCCCCCAAGTGCCAAGTATGTTGCTGGCAAAATGCTTGGGACTTAAATATTGCATAAATAACTTACTTGATTTTATACTTGCACAGGCTACCACGAGTCAACTTGAATCGGAGGTGACCAATTTGAAGAGCTGCCTTGAATTCCAAGAGTTAGAACTTGAGAAGGCCAATAGTAAGTTCGAGTTCAGTGTTTCTGAACAGGATAAACTGAAGAAAGATTTTGAGACTGAAAAGAAAGCCTGGGCGGATGAGAAGACCGCATTGATAAACCGGGCTGAGAAAGCAGAAGCGGCTCTTGAAGAAGTCACTGGAGAATTATCCGGGTTAAAGTGCCATATTTCACAAATGGTCGCAGCCATCTTCGGTAAGTCGCCTTGCCGTTGTGTTCATATCTTAAGCCGGGCAATAGAGTATGTGCCAGAAATTAACCTTTCTGAGTATGCTTTGTACAAGCTCCAGAAGCGCAAATTTAAACCACAACATGCTGACGAAGTTAAAGGTTGTGTATACCTTGGTGGAACAATTGTACACTGGGTCACAACGTACCCTTGCTTCGGTGGCCATATCCAATGAGGTGCCAACCCTCCTACCACGGGTCTTGTGTAAGCTGTTAGTTCTTCCGCAATGGATCAATGAATTGAGACGGTGAGCTGCAAGAGCCGGAGCGGTAAATGCTCTAAGCTGGGCTAAAGCCTGGCAACCTGAACTAGACCCAGAAGATATCGCTATTGGTTATCCAAATCTCAAGGAAGATGGTACGTCATTTGAAGAGGCGGATTTCCTTGCCTGTGTCAAAGAGGTACGCCCCGTGGCGACTCTGATAGCCGCTAAAGTGGATTATACCAAGTACCAGGCGGGTTCTGATGAACAAAATCGAAGGATTCCAACACCTGAATATGACATGACTAGTCTGATTCCCCCAATTCGTAAGCACACCTTCGCTCCTAGAGTTGACCCGGCCAGTCTTGTTGATGATGAAGCAGAATATGAAGCCTTAAAGAACATTGACTGGTCATCATCAACCTTCTAGGAAAAGGAGCAGAGCGGAAGCGCGGAGAGGGCTAACCCGGACGCTTCCGGCCAATCTTGAAGGTGAAGCTGTTATGGCGGGTCAATACCTGGTGTAAAAAACAATGCAAACTATTTCGACTTTAATGAGTCCTGTAATAGGATAGAGATAACTGTGTTGTGGCCATGCCATCGTGCATGTTTTGATGCTTAACATTTTTAAGCCGCCTTGTTATATTCGTGCCCCCAGTTGATCGTTTCTGAAAAAAACTGTCCTTCAAATAAACGGCTTAGGCAGGTCAAAAATGTGAGCAAAAATAATCATAGATTAGCTGGTTTGAAAAACACAACTATAAGAAAATTTTCCACTGGCCCCACCGGTTCATATGACCCGGCCGGTAATGATGAAGATCCAATATTTGGATACCCGGAAAGTACCTCGATGCTTATGGGTTGGCGACTCATCAGTCGATATGGAACCGGGCTACAGACATCATATTTACAATTGTAAGCACCACGAAAGAATCTTAAGTCAAATAATGGGGCTTCCAAAGAAAAACTTAAACCACAAAGAGAAAAAACAACGGCAAGGATGCTGATTCGAATACGATCAGTGAATCTTCCCAGAGGGGTTTAAGCTAGGATTCGAATACGATCATGTAGCCCCCAATGGCTTTGGCATTGCGTCGATCAAGAGGGTACCGACAGCTGTGTTCTCTTTGGTTCGAATACGACCTATGTTTGAACAGGAAGCCCCCTAATGACCTTGAGAGTTTTTTAACGACTCTGATTCGAATACGATCAAAGTCGGTTCCTAAATGAGGTTAATCTATGATTCGAATACGATCAAGAAGCCCTCAAGTGAGCTCGGCAGTGTGCCAATCAAAAGGGTATCAACAGCTATGTTCTCCTTGGTTCGAATATGACCTATGTTTGAACAGGAAGCCCCCAAGTGATCATAATTTTGAACAGCTAGATTCGAATACGATTGTAAGCCGGATCAGAATGGGCTGAGCCGGGTCAAATATGACCCGCCCCCGAGTGATCATGTGAGAAAATGATGACAATTATAATGACAAAGTTACCTTGTGAGAAGGGAAAAAAGGATAGAGGTCCTGCTTTATTATTCATCATAATATATAGATTGGCAAAATATATACATCCAGGGAGCCTATGGCTCAAGTGTAGTAGGGCCGGAGATGAGCAATATTCCACAGCCTCCGGGTCTCCTCCTCCGACTTACGTGAGTCCTTGTGCTCTCGAACGTCAATAAGGTAATATGACCCATTGTTCAAGTTCTTGCTGACCACAAATGGCCCTTCCCAAGGTGGGGATAACTTGTGAGCATCAGTTTGATCCTGTATGAGCCGGAGCACTAAATCACCTTCCTGAAAAGATCTGGTCTTAACTCGGCGGCTGTGGTAACGACCCAAGTCATGTTGATAAATCGCCGAGCAAGCTGCTGCCAAGTCCCGATGTTCATCTAACAGATCAAGAGCATCCTGGCGTGCTTGTTCATTGTCTTCCTCCACATAAGCCGCCACACAAGGTGAATCATGACGGATGTCACTAGGGAGAACCGCCTCAGCTCCGTAGACCATGAAGAAAGGCGTATAACCCATAGATCTGTTAGGATTGGTGTTGATGCTCCATAACACTGAAGGTAACTCCTCAACCCAACAACCCAGCGTCCGTTGCAAAGGGACAAAGAGCCAGGGCTTAATGCCTTTCAGGATCTCTTGATTGGCTCTCTCAACTTGACCATTGGAATGAGGGTGAGCCACTGATGAAACATCAAGCTGGATATGCTCACATTGACGGAACTCCTCCATGGCGCCTTTAGACAGATTAGTGCCATTGTTAGTTATAATGTTGTGTGGAAAACCAAAGCGAAATATCACCTTCTTCATGAATTGAACCGCCGTAGCTGCATCACACTTACTGACCGGCTCTGCCTCGACCCACTTTGTGAACTTATTAACCGCCACCAAGAGGTGAGTCTTTTTATCTTTGGATTGCTTGAAAGTCCCAACCATGTCAAGCCCCTAGACTGCAAACGGCCAAGTAATTGGAATCATCCTCAACTCTTGAGCCGGCACATGAGCCCGTCTTGAGAATTCTGACAACCATCAAATTTACTGACCAGATCCTCTGCGTCTGCATGAGCCGTCAGCCAATAAAACCCATGATGAGAAGCCTTAGCCACAAGAGATTTTGACCGGTGTGATGACCGCAATCCCCTTCATGAATCTCACGTAGAATTTCTTGGCCTTCATCAGGAGAGATGCAACGCTGAAAATCCCCTGTAACACTGCAATGATGTAACTTGCCATTGATAATCGTCATGGACTTAGACCGCCGGGTTATCTGCCTGGCAAAGGTTTCATCTTCAGGCAACTCGCCCCATGTCATATAAGCCAGATACGGCACCGTCCAATCTGGGATGACATGAAGATCCAAGTCGCCACGAAGGGCGTCCCAAGGATGGTGAGTTCCTTTCTTGGATCAAAATGGCGAGTAGATATTTCACCTTCCTGTCTCCAGTAAAGCCTCTGGTTCATTCTGTAGATCTTAGCATGGTTGTTCATTGTATTTTAGTTCTTTCTAGTGAGCTCTTACCAGTGCAGAGAAATGATGCTCTTATAAGTGGAAAATAATGCAACATTCAGGCCCTGTTTGGAAACTCTGGAATTCAGTGTTTAGTTAATGCCAAATGTATGATATGCATGTGAAATTGCTGGATTTCTAGGCAGGCTGCCCTTCGGTGAGGCAGTTTGACTCTGCAAGTTTACAGGTCTTCCACATATGAATCTATGAGCTCCCCTCTCTGGAAGAGCCGCCACCAACTATGCCTCAGGGTCAGGAATAGCCAAATCTTCCTTTGTAGGTAGCTTGACAGAAGGGTTATACAAAACATCCAAGAAAGAATTAGGCGGCACCGGCTTACGCTAAGATCACAGTCGGCTTAAGGCATTAGCCGCCTCGTTCTTTCTACGGTCAATGTGTTCCACCTGATAACTCTTGGAGTGCCCCGCAATTGCATCAACCTCCCGGCGATAAGCCGCCATGAGAGGGTCCTTTGAGTCCCACTTGCCTGACACTTGCTGAGCCACCAAATCTGAGTCGCCAAAGCACCTTACCCGGCTTAAATTCATCTCCTTAGCCATCCGGAGACCATGGAGCAAGGCTTCATACTCAGCTGCATTGTTAGTACAAGGAAACATCAACTAGAGTACATAACAAAACTTATCACCTCGAGGGTAAGCTAGGATAACTCTAGAGCCTTCCAATTGCCTAGACCCATCAAAATGAATTGTCCAATAGGTATTGTCCGGCTTTTCCTCAGGCATCTGCAACTCTGTCCAGTCAATGATGAAATCCACCAGTGCATGAGATTTAATAGTTGTGCGTGGCACATATTTTAAACCATGAGGACCAAGCTCAATGGCCCATTTGGCGACTAATACTGTGGCCTCTACATTACGAATAATATCTCCCAAGGGGGCAAAACTAACCACAGTGATGGGATGGCCCAAGAAGTATTGCTTAAGCTTAGGTGGCCATAAACACCCCATAGACAAGTTTACGCCAATGCGGATATCATTGCTTGAACTGAATCGATTACCTAGCGATGTAGTAAACCGGCATTGAGCAGGTGCTCCTTGCCAGCCTCCTTGTGTTCCACCACAATAGCCACACTGACAGCACGTGTGTTAGCAGCCACATATAGGAGCAAAGGCTCCTTATCAATGGGAGCAGCAAGAACCGGTGGCTCAGCCAACTGTCTCTTCAGATCTTCAAAGGCAGTATTGGCGGCGTCATTCCAAGTAAAGCTATCCATCTTCTTCATCATCTGATACAGCGGCATAGCCTTCTCCCCTAACCGGCTTATGAACCGGCTTAAGGCGGTGATACAACCCACCAAACGCTGGACATCATTAATACATGCCGGCTTGGCCAAGGAGGTGATAGCTTTTATCTTCTCCGGGTTAGCTTTGATGCCTCTGTTAGAAACCAGAAAACCCAAAAGCTTGCCTGCCGGCACACCAAACACACACTTGGCCGGGTTAAGCATCATCTTGTAGACCCGGAGATTATCAAACGTTTCTTGAGATCATCGATCAAGGTCTCTTTCTCTCTGGACTTAACCACTATGTCATCCACATTGGCATGAACATTGCGTCCAATCTGATCATGGAGACAATTCTGTACGCATTGCTGGTAAGTTGCCTGGGCACTCTTGAGCCCGAAAGGCATTGAAACATAGCAGTAGGCTCCAAACGGAGTGATGAACACCGTCTTCTCCTGGTCCTTAATAGCCATCTTGATCTGATGATAACCAGAGTAAGCATCCAAAAAGCTCAAACGCTCACAACCCGCCGTAGCATCGATGATCTGATCAATACAAGGGAGAGCAAAAGGATCAGCAGGACAGGCTTTGTTTAAGTCCGTGTAATCCACACACATACGCCAAGTGCCATTTTTCTTAAGAACAAGCACCGGGTTAGCCAGCCACTCTGGATGAAACACCTCAATGATAATGAACCCAGCCGCCAAGAGCCGGGCCACTTCCTCACCGATAGCTTTCCTTCTCTCCTCATTAAACCGCCTAAGAAATTTCTTGACCGGCTTAAACTTTGGATCGATATTAAGAGTGTGCTCAACGAGTTCTCTCGGTACACCCGGCATGTCAGATGGCTTCCATGCAAAAATGTCCCGATTCTCACGGATGAACTCGATGAGCGCGCCTTCCTATTTGGGATCCAAATTAGCACTGATACTGAACTGCTTGGATGAGTCGCCTGGGACAAAATCGACCAGCTTAGTTTCCTCCGCCGACTGAAATTTCATGACCGGCTCATGCTCGGTAGTTGGCTTCTTCAAAGATGTCATATCCGTTGGGTCAACATTGTCCTTGTAGAACTTTAACTCTTCCGTCGCGCAGGCCGACTCAGCATAAGCCGCGTCACCTTCTTCACATTCCAGAGCCACCTTGCGGCTCCCGTGCACCGTAATGGTTCCCTTGTAACCCGGCATTTTGAGCTGCAAGTACAAATAACACGGCCGTGCCATGAACTTGGCATAAGCCGGCCGCCCAAACAGAGCATGATATGGGCTCTTGATCTGAACTACTTCAAATGTTAATTTCTCGGCTCTGGAATCGTATTCATCCCCAAATGCCACCTCCAACTCTATCTTGCCGACTGGATACGCCGACTTACCAGGTACAACTCCATGGAAAACAGTGTTGGACTTCTAAGGCTCTTATCAGTCAGCCCCATGCGACAGAAGGTCTCATAATAAAGTATATTGATGCTGCTGCCTCCATCCATCAGCACCTTGGTGAACTTGTATCCACCCACTTGAGGGGCTACGACCAGAGCTAAGTGACCCCGATTGTTAACCCGGGGAGGTGATCCTCTCTACTCCATATGGTAGGCTGCTCAGACCACCTCAAATAACGAGGGATTGCTGGCTCAACCGCGTTCACGGATCTCTTATGAAGCTTCTGGTCCCATTTACACAAACTAGTGGTAAACACATGATATTGCCTTTATTAATTTGCTTGGATTGCTCTAGTATCCACCTTGTTCTTTGCTCTTGGCCTTACTGACCACTGTTGGTTATATCCACCCTGGTTTCCATGGGAATTTTGAAAATTAGGATTTGACCCGCCACCGGGGCCATGAAAGCCGCCACCACATTGTTACCATCAAACATGTTGGAATTCTTGAACGCCTTCATAATCGTGAATCCTTCCATAAATGCATAGCCGGCTTCTCCTTAGAACCGTGTCTCGGGCAAGGTTCATTCAACAACTGCTCAAGTGTGGGTCCTGACCCGTCGGATCGAGGAGGTGGCCTTCCCTTGCGCCGCTGGTTATGACCACAATGCATTGGTGTTAGCCACAAAATCAAACTACCGTCGACTTCGTTTGTTACCCCCGATTTGCGGGTTGTCTTTGAGAGCCCTTGCTATTTCCATTCCTCTTTCCCTTCCCTGCCTTCTCATCATCAGACTCGGGATCCTTTGTACTATCAGAATCGACATACTTGACCAGAGCCGCTATCGGCGTGCCCATATCATTGCAATCACGTTTGAGCCACCCGACTTTTGTTTCAAAGGAAAGCGACAATTCTTCTCCAACATTAAGGCGTAGAGCGGCATCCATCTTATCGGATGAATGTATTATGGCCTTAACCGGCATACCCAATGGGTTGTAGACTCACCCTCTTCACCTTACAATTAAATCGGATCCACGATCGACATGGGTTGTTTGCGCGTGTCTTTGAAGTTACGGATGGCGGGCCTTTAACTCCGCCCATGAGCTGATTGAATTAGGTGCCATGCCTTTCAACCAGTGCGGGCGGTTCCATCAACATCTGGTGAAGTACTTAGCCATTCTTTGCATCGAAACCTCCAACAGCTCGAGCCATCTCGTAGCTCTCAATCCATGCCCGGCTGTAAGTCGGCTGTGTAATTCGACACCTTCCTTGGTCCTTTAAAATCTTTCGGCAACGCTTTCGTTATGTAGAGCGGTACTAGACAGGACTCCTCGGTCCGGGTGGCTATACCTGCCTCAAATGAAGTCGTCGGATGGCTGGATATGGTGATAAGCCGTCAAGTGAGCCGCTTGTTCAGCCACCGTTCACCTCTTGCCATAGTCTCTCTTGCTCTACCAAGTTAACAGACCTCATGGCGTAGCGGGTTACCGCCACCTAGCTAGTCCTGGCGTCTAACATTGCAATTGATACCCTTTGAATCCATGTACTGCTTGTAACTTCGGGCTTCGGCTTGGACGAGGGGTTGAGTGGATCCTGTCCCGGCTGTATGAGTACGCCTCCTATTGTCCTAAAGCCATCTGAAGAAGTTCCCTGACCCAGCGGGTTTCAACCGCAGTCGGAGAGTCGCCATCAATTGGGAGAGCCGCCAGTCGAGTTGTTGCTGCTATCATGTTTTCCAATGGGTTGGAGTAATGACCCGGAGGGGTTGGTACGTACTAAGGTGGCGCCATGTTTACACGGGGAGGTCCCATCATTGGAGACTAAAACGGTGCTCCGTCCCCGGGCGTCGCAACATGGTCTGGCCCTGTGCGTGTACGGAGCCATGGCGGGTTGCCTGTCTGCGGGATGAGCCACGGCGGGTTACTGGGCCCTGCTCCTGGCGTGTTAAAAACGTCCCGAGGGTCATAAACCGGGGGAAGTTGAGACTGGGTCTTCTGATGCCTTCTCCTCATGACTTCATTAGATGCATTCTGGTCTTGCGTAAGCCGGAAAGCGTGTGGGGACCCCAGCTCATAAGTCGAGATCACCGAATGCATGTATACAGTGATCCTAGAGATCAATGCTCACTGAACACACAGAAGCTGAATAACAAGAGTCTTACATCCATACATACCGTCTTACACAAATTATGACCAATATGGTCAAGTCTTACATTGATAAAGCCTTAAGGGCTGAACATCAAATGAAACACAAGTAGCGGAAATCTTCGTCGGTAAGTAGAACCCATGCCATCTGCCTTAACCCTACAGGCATTACATTTGGGAAACATCCTAGTTCGCATGTTCGTCTCCAAAGAACGCTTCTTCGAACTCTGGTTCTTCCATGTCTGGTCAATTAAATAACGAGTGGCAAGCCAATGAGTACTTTGAATGTACTCGCAAGCAACCCATGATTTGAACAAGGCACAATAATGCAAAGATATAGCACTAAGTAGGTAGTTTGCAGAAAGCTAGTTTTGCGTGCAATGACATGTTCAACAACTTGTAAGACATGCATCAGGAGAATTCAAGTAACCATGAGGGCAGGTTACAGATATCAACATAAATAGAGTGGGCACCAACCCAACTCAATCATGTCAAGTCCTTTGACTTGACCCAAGTAGTGTTGTCAACACACCCACACGGTTCGTAAAACTCTGGACGTAGTTTAAGCAGCACCGCCCAACTGTCCTTGACCGTGGACACGGCTATTCGAATAGTTTTACACTCTGCAGAGGTTGCACACTTTACCCACAAGATCCGAGGAACTTCCATGTCATCCACGACCGCGATACCTCAAGTACAGGGTAAGCACCGATCACTACCTTTCCCTAGACGACACTAACAAGGAGTCCACTCGTTGTTCCGTATCCTCATGATGTACATCATACGAGACTCACTCGAGATCGTAACATCCGAGAGGGGACACAACGGTGTATCCGGTGCCCTGTAAAGACAATCATGGCCGCCCTACCTGGCACGACCCCGTCCCGAGAGAGAGCACCAACTCTGCTCCATCACTAGTAATGCAGGATCCAAGCTAGTATCGACCTAGGTAATCAATAATGCCCTTTCCCATACAAGGGTAGAGTGGTTGCGCATGTAAGGTTGGGACAGTCGACAAATCTTAAATCTAATCCGTTTTTGAAAACAACACACACTTGTCTCGGTACACCACTTCGTCATCAAGTGGTTACCCATCTCATCATCTCCCTCGGGCATAAGTGGCACCCGACGGGGTTTTCGAAAAAGTCTTTTGAAAATACTTTGTCTCCTTCATCATGCATGTACCCGTCCCTTTTTGCGTAGCATCTACTTTAGCATCCTATCTACTCCCACCGGCATAACCCTCATAAGAAGGTAGGGTCATGCATAATGCAAGTATCAACGAGGAAGTACGGTGGCAAACCATCAAAGTGGTTACCACCCCATCATGATTCCGTTGCAACAGCAATATGGTGCTATATGACATGCATTTTCATAGACATGGTCAAAGGGCTGCTTGCCTTGGTCTTCAAGTTCTTCAAATGCTTCTTCTTCTTCTTCAGCAACTTTGTCTAATATGGGATCTAATCGTTGCAAGAAAATAATGAGAAAATAAGGCAATAGTAAAACAGAAAAACCAAAGTGCTCAGAAAAATGTCAACTTATTTTTGTTAAATACTAGGGTGAAAACTAAGAAGGGGAAAATTCCTAGTTTTGGATTTGGAGTAGCATAATAGAAGAAATGGATTTTCAGAGGGGTTTAAATATATTCAAATTTGAATTTGAATATGAACAATACATAAAAGTTGGTTGGTCATGAATGAAAGTTATACCATTAAATAGGTGGGATTTTTAGAAAAATATGGGAGTTGGAATTATTGCATTTGGATGAATATTTAATCCTCTGGAATTTTTGCAAGTTTGTGAGAAAAGCAGGAAAAGAGCACTTTGTACTGCTTTGGGCGGAACATGCCAGTGTGCAACAAGCCCAGAGGCGTGACCCAGCAAGAGTACTGCCTTGCCTTGAGTTTAAACTTGACAGGCGGGGCCAGGCGTCAGAGAGAGAGAGGCGATGGAGGGAGGGCGGCAGGTGGGGCCGCTGTCATCCCTAACACTACTGACGAGAGGGCAGCGAGCTCACCGCGATGTTTAGAGACGGCAGTGGGTGGTGATGGCACCGTTGGACTCCTTGTCATGTCGCCGTTCGGGTGGTGCCGGAGTTGGCCGGAGGGGAGCAATGGTTCGTCGGCGATGAGGTTCGCGGCGGAGGAGCGTCAGGCTTTGATGGCTCCGGCTGTTTCCGATTGCAAAGCAGCGGAAAGAGGGAATCGTCGGTGAGCTATAGGCGTTCGGAGAAGCAATAAAGAGGCGGGGTGGCCTATACCGTGAGATCGGCAATGACCGAGGCGGGTGGCTCGAGCTCGATCTCGAGCCAGGCGCTTCGGAGATGGCTGGGGTGCGGGGGGCCTAGTTGGAGTGGGATAGGGCAGTGGTGGTGAGGAGAGGTTCGTGGAGGCCTTTAAGTAGGCGAGCCATGGCTCACCGTGAACCCGTCTTGCCGGTGAGGTCATAGCCGTTCTTTGTGGAGTCCGCGAAGTGCGTGTGGGCATGTGCAGGGGTGCTCGTGGGTTCGGTCGAGGCGAGGAAGGAAGAGAGAGAAGCAGGAGGAGGGCGGGCGCAGCGTGTGAGGCCGCTGATTGGAGCTCTCGGTGGCGGGTCGCATGCAAGCAAGGGCAGAAGGAGGGAGAAGGAGGAGGGGGACAGAGGCGTGGCGTGCTGAGGATGTCGAGGAGCATCGGCTGGCGTGAGGGGGAGAGCCGAGGTGGCGGAGGTGCTGGCGGGGGCTCTGATCTTGAGTGCAGCATGGCAGCTCAAGCGCTTAAATGGCGGCATGGCCATTTTCTATACAATAAGTGTGACCAAAGATGTCTGGTAGCTCTAGGGGAAGTAAAGAAGAGGGAGGAGCATTGGATGCCTGGGGAGCGATGGGAGAGGAGTCGGGTTGAGAGAGAGGAAAGGGGCTGTCGGAGGGTAAATGAGGATGTTTCACCATTCAATCATTGAGTTGAGGCCTAGTAAGAGTTACTGGAGGTGCAAGGGGATTCTGAGGGGCTGTGATAGAGGCAAAGGTGTCCCGTCTTTCGATGAGATGGTGGATTTCGCTTTGGTGGAAGTCGACCTTGACGATCCGACTACGAACGTGCGAGGGCGTCGCGCTTAGCAATCGCTAAACCAACTCCGAGAGGTTATTGACCACGCCGGAACACGATCAACGACCACGAGGTCTATTTCCTGCGAGCAAGCGAAGAACAACCAAGCTGAGATTGCAATCTGGATATTGCGAATATAAGATGAAAGCTTTATTGATCAAGGTGGGGTTACTGTGGCGCCTTTATGCAGTCGTTGAACACAAGCGAAATCTGCGAAGTTGCAGCTATGGCGAACTTTTGATCTAAACAAAACCCAAGTCTAAGCGGTGCCCTAAGGGCTGTATATATGGAGGAAGAGGGGTGAATTTCGTGGCCCTTGGTGGAGGGTCGAAGCTAACCCTATCTCTTGTTTCCCCACACATACGGACTCTAAAAATAGCCTATACTAATGTATTTCGAAATTACATGGGCTGGCCCAATAATAAGGTATTGTGAGCACCTAGAATAGCCTATGGACGAATATTATGAAGTGGCATCTTGTATATTTCGTCCAAGGCTTCATGCACTCCTTATGGTGGCTTCAAAGTCTGAAATCATCACTTGTAACTCCGTTCTTGATCTCCTTGCATGCCATCAACTCCATGTGTGTTCTTGCTCCAATGTTCATCCTTCTCCAAGCTAGGCCCTTCATTTGTAAGCAAAACAAATGTATCCAATTTAAGCGACATCATATTCTCATGAACATTAGAATCATTACCAAGCGAAAGTACACAGTAATTTAGTTGGCGTCTTGTGAGCTCTAGTAATTGGTCCGGTATGTATAGCAGCAGGGGCTGTGGGTGTAACAATGGTATTGATGTCCTCATCATCCTCCCTTCTTGAAATGAAGTCGTCCTCGACGGAAGTTCATCTTCCTCACCCAAATATGGCTTCAAATCTGCAATGTTAAAAGTGGGACTAACCCCAAAATCTGCGAGCAGCTCAAGTTTATATGCATTATCATTTACTTTCTCCAACACCTTAAAGGGACCAGGAGCACGTGGCATTAGCTTTGATTTGCGCAAATCAGAAATCTATCCTTACGCAAATGTAACCAAACAAGATCTCGGTGCAAACACAACATGTTTTCTACCCTTATCTCCGACAAGTTTATATTTAGCATTCATCGCTCAATGTTTTCCTTAGTTAACTCATGCATTTTAAAATCAACTCAGCACGTTCTTTAGCATCAAAATTAACCTTCTCCGAAGATGGAAGAGGCAATAAATCAATAGGTGCACGAGGTAGGAAACCATACACAATTTCAAAGGGCACATCTTAGTAGTAGAATGCAATGAGCGATTATAAGCAAATTCAATATGAGGCAAGCATTCTTCCCACATTTTCTTATTATTCTTCAAAACAGCCCTAAGCATAGTAGACAATGTTCTATTGACTACTTGGTTTATCCATCGGTTTGGGGTGACAAGTAGTACTAAAAAGTAGTTTAGTCCCCAACTTAGCCCATAAACATCTCCAAAAGTGGCTAAGAAATTTAGTATCACGATCTGAAACAATAGTATTTGGCACACCATGCAAGCGAATAATTTCACGAAAGAACAAATCAGCAACATTAATGACATCATCGCTTTTATGACATGGTATAAAGTGTGCCATTTTAGAGAATCTATCCACGACAACAAATATGCTATCCCTCCCTTCTTTGTTGAGGTAAACCTAAAACAAAGTCCATAGATATATCCTCCCAAGGAACACTAAGTACGAGCAAAGGCATATATAAACCATGAGGATTGAGTCGTGACTTAGCTTTTTGACATGTAGTGCAATGACGACAAAAGCGCTCAACATCCGTCTCATCTTTGGCCAAAAGAAATGTGTAGCTAGTATATCCTCGGTCTTCTTCACGCCAAAGTGTCCCATTAGTCCTCCTCCATCGCCTCCTGCAACAACAAAAGACGAGCGGAGCTAGCTGGAATGCATAGCTTGTTAGAGCGAAGCAATCCATCATTAATGACGAACTTGTTCCATGTTCTACCTTCTTTACAATTCGCAATACATCTTTAAAATCAGCATCATGCACATATTGATCTTTGATGGTCTCCAAACCAAATATTTTGAAGTCAAGTTGTGAAAGCATAGTATAGCGACGAGACAATGCATCAAGCAATAACATTTTCTTTACCCTTCTTGTGTTTAATGACATAAGGGAAAGTCTCAATGAATTCAACCCATTTAGCATGTCTACGATTGAGTTTAGCTTGACTTTTAATATGTTTCAAAGATTCATGATCGAATGTATAACAAATTCTTTGGGCCATAAATAATGTTGCCATGTTTCTAAAGTCCGAACAAGAGCATATAATTCTTTATCATAAGTAGAATAATTCAGACTAGGCCCACTCAATTTTTAGAGAAAAGTATACAACAGGTTTGCCATCTTGTAATAACACACCTCTAATCCAATTCCACTAGCATCACATTCAAGCTCAAAAGTCTTATTAAAATCGGAAGTTGGAGTAAAGGGCATGTGTCAACTTAGCTTTCAATACCATGAAGGCTTCTTCACATGCGGTACCCCAAACAAAAGGCACATCCTTCTTTGTAAGCTCGTTGAGAGGTGCAGCAATGGTGCTGAAATCTCTCACAAAGCGCTATAGAAACCAGCGAGGCCAAGGAAACTCCTCACTTGTGTGACCGTTTTGGGCTGCGGCCAACTCTCAATAGCTTCAATCTTGGCTTTATCAACTTCAATTCCTGTGGAGTAACAACATAGCCAAGAAAAGATACTCGGTCGGTGCAAAAGGTGCACTTCCCAAGGTTACCAAACAAGCGTGCATCACGTAGAGCATTAAAAACAACACGTAAATGTTCCAAATGTTCTTCCAAAGATTTGCTATAAATCGGTATATCATCAAAATAAACTACCACAAATCGTCCAATGAAAGCACGTAAAACTTAGTTCATTAATCTCATGAAAGTACTAGGTGCATTAGTTAACCCAAAAGGCATGACTAACCACTCATATAATCCAAACTTAGTTTTAAATGCTGTTTTCCATTCATCTCCCAATTTCATCTGAATTTGATGGTATCCACTCATAAATCAACTTTGGAGAATATTGTAGAGCCACTCAATTCATCAAGCATATCATCTAGCCTAGGAATAGGGTGGCGATAACGAATAGTAATATTATTGATGCCTCTACAATCAACACACATCGTGGACGTACCATCCTTTTTCGGCACTAGAATAATAGGAACAACACAAGGACTAAGGGATTCGCGTATATAACCTTTGTCGAGCAGCTCTGTACTTGGACGCATAATCTCCTTCGTCTCCTCTGGATTGAGTGCGGTATGGTGCGGTTGGGTAATGATGCACCGGAATTAAGTCAATTTGATGCTCAATCCCTCGAATAGGTGGTAATCCGGTGCACGTCTTGTGGAAAGAGCGTCGTGAACTCTGCAAAATGTTAGTGACAGCGAGGGGCAAAGAGGAAGGCACGTCCTCAAATGAAAATAATGCCTCTTTGCACACAAAAGCATAGCAAATAGATTTGCCAAAATCTAGCTCATCAATATCAGATTTGGTGGCAAGTAAACATGCACTTTTCAATTTAATTTGAAGCAACAGTAGATGGTTTATTATTAGGCTTCATGTGTTGCTCAAATTCTTTTGCCACAATCTGATTTTCACTCTTATTTTTCTCTGTTTTGCTTTATTAGCTCTATTAATATCATCTTTCAAAATGGACTCGGGAGTCATAGGAAGCAAAGTAATATTTTATCCTTATGAACAAGAGTATCTTGATTGTTTCTACCATGGTGTCTGAAATTTTATCAAATTGCCATGGTCTACCAAGTAACAAGGAACATGCTTGCATAGGTACCACATCACAATCAACATAATCAGCATATGTAGAGATACTAAAATGCACACGAGCAGTCGTGTTACCTTCACCTTGCCGCTGTTGTTGAACCATTGGATGTAGTAAGGATGTGGATGTGGTCTTGTGGTGAGAGATAGCTTCTCCACCATCTCCATGCTAGCCAAATTGTTGCAGCTCCCTCCATCTATGATGGCTTGAATAGAACGTTCCTTCACAACTCCTTTGTATGGAACAAATTATGCCTCTGATTTTGCTCAGCTTGTGTAACTGCACACTCAAAACACGTTGAGCAACTAAACATTCATACTGTCGGCATCTTGACAGCCATGTATTGTGTCTCATGATCAGAATCATCTCCACCATGTTCCTCATGTGTAATAAGAGCCAAAGTCTCCTCATCATAGTCACTAAGCGGACTCATACCCACCATCCTCGTTAGCAATCATCACACGCTGAGATTTGCATTCTCTCATAAAATGTCCTCTTCCCTTACAACGACGACAAATAATATCACTTGTGTGCCCTGTTGGCGCCATGGAAGAAGAGCTCTGTGCAGGCCCAGCGGTGTGCTCTTGGCGGATAGTGGTGGTTGTGCCTTTCTTGTATCACGGTTGGAGGTGGCACCTGAAGGAGGTGATGGTGCGGTGGAAGTAGATGATGCGCGTGGTGTCCATGATGAAGGTCGACTGCGAGAAAAGTTAGTGCGGCGCCAATGCTGTCGATCCTGCACTTCACGTTCAGCTTTACAAGCAAGATGGAATAAGCAGTGATATTATTATAATCCTTATAGTCTAGAATGGTGCGAATCTCTCTATTTAATCCACCCGAAAAGCGTGCAAGCATAGCTTCATTCTCCTCAACAATACCACATCTAATCAAGCCGGTTTGCAATTCCGATAATATTCTTCTCTGAAATTTTTCCTTGTCTTAAACGCTGCAATTTTGAAGTAATTCACGTTGATAATATGGTGGAACCCAACGAGTACGCATAGCAGTTTTCAAAGCAGCCCAAGTAGCTGGAGCAGGATATAATCTACAATGTTAGGACCACCAAACACATGCAAAGCTAGTGAAAGCACAAGCAATGCAGCAGAACACGTCTCTCCTCGGGATATTGTAAACATGTAAATCGTTGTTCGTTTCTAACTCCCAAGTAAGATATATATCGGGAACATATCTACCCTCAAATGGTGGAATATTCAATTTCAGTTTAGGGAGATGGTCATGATCGCGTACTGAGGAGCCCTAACATTGCCATTATTTGCATGTGGGCGACACGGTGGTTGTGGTGCTGGTGGTTGCACGTAGTTCGATGTTGATCAACCTCATCCTCGTAATCTTCCACATAATCATCCTCGTCGGTACAAAGCAGCGATGAGCGAGAGCCAAAGAAGCACCAACAATGATGGCAATGGCACGAATTTTGTCTGGCTCAATAGGAACCTGTTGAGCTCGTCCATCTTGATTCGGAAGGGCGTAGTTGTTGTCGTTCGAGAGGTGCGATAGGTGCAGCGGCGGTGGTTGTGGAAAAAGCGAGCAATTCATCAAACTTGCTATCAAGCTTTGTTTCAAGCGTCTTCTCAATGCCATCTATCTTCTCCATGGCCTCGTCAAATCTGTTTACCACATCTTGCACTGTCCAATCATCATTCTTTGAAACTTATCATGTAGCTGTTTGTTTGTCGGGTTCTCCCAATCAGTCTCATCGGCTGTGTTCTGCCATGGTTAGCGACAATAGAAACACACAAGAATATGATCCTCTGAGACTACTAGGAAGTGGTGGTGGTGGTGTGGTGGGCGATCACAAACCCGTGAAGCAAATCTCAAATTCTTACGGTTCTTACCCGGCGGTGGTGATCGGCAACCGTTGTAGTCAAAACTCTCAAAGCTTGGCTATAGCGATTACGGGGAGAATCAAGCGCCACGACGTAGATGTATGTGGAGCTGGGAAGGCTTATAATATGGTAGCAAAAGGGTCGACAATAATCAAATCGAGAGATGCAAAGTTGAATAAGCGCTCAACGACGATCTTGTCTTTGGTCCTAGGCTAGACCGTGCTAGAGACGCGAGCCTAGAACACTAACAAAATCACGGTTGCTGCGTAAACAAAGGAAAAGCACACTCTGAAATTTTTTTTTCGCTCTTTTTTTTTTTTTTTTGCTTTTTTTTTTTTGCTTTTTTTTTTTGCGAAAAATCACTATAATGGCGAGTGTCTCAAAACTCTTCCTGGTCAAATCGACGGGATGGGCACGAAATTTTTCGACCAAATTTTTTTTTTTTTTTTGCGGGACCCAAAAGCTGAAGCGGGTCAAAAAACTTTCTATAACTTGTTGGCTCAACACGCTTAGAAACACCTAAAATAGGATAGCGAGAAAATTTTTTTATCCGTGCGTTTTGGAAAATTTTGGGCCTAAGCGGAGGTGGTTTAGGACTCTTTTTTTTTTTTTTTTGAAAACCAACCTCTTCTACGGATGACAAAAGATTGCTGGAATCGAAACCTACTCGAGACAAGGAAACACGAATCGGAAATTAGATGGATCCGAAAACAAATCTAATATGCAAGGAACTTCGGATTGGTGGTGGATATATGGTGGTGGTATATGGCAGCGGTGGTGGTATATGGATACGGATTGAGCGGTGGCGGATAAGCGGTGGTGGTAGATGGCGAGGCGATGATGATGGTGCGGCGGTGGCGTGACAACTTATGACCCGAACTCGAAACTCTAAAGACTAGACTCTAAGACCAGCAACTCGACACGGCGATGCAACCGCAAATTCAACAACGCAAATCTGAAAAAGATTATGCAAAGGCTCGATTGGTTCGGATATGATGACCTAACCCTAATTTTTTTTTTGGCTTTTTAAGTGGACTGTAGGTATGAAGAACAGACTCGATCTAAACTACGAAAAGCTGTAAAATCTCACCGAGCAACACGGAAATCTGATACCACTTGATAGAGGCAAAGGTGTCCGTCTTTCGATGAGATGGTGGATTTCGCTTTGGTGGAAGTCGACCTTGACGATCCGACTTCTGAGCGCAGGCGAGGGCGTCGCGCCTTAGCTGTCGCTAAACCAACTCCGAGAGGTTATTGACCACGCCGAGACACGATCAACGACCACGAGGTCTATTTCTGCGAGCAAAGCGAAGAACAAGCAAGAAACTGAGATTGCAATCTGGATATTGCGAATATAAGATGAAAGCTTTATTGATCAAGGTGGGGTTACGTGGCGCCTTTGTGCAGTCGTTGAACACAAGCGAAATCTGTGAAGTTGCAGCTATGGCGAACTTTTGATCTAAACAAAACCCAAGTCTAAGCGGTGCCCTAAGGGCTGTATATATGGAGGAAGAGGGGTGAATTTCGTGGCCCTTGGTGGAGGGTCCGAAGCTAACCCTATCTCTTGTTTCCCCACATATACGGACTCTAAAATAGCCTATACTAATGTATTTCGAAATTACATGGGCTGGCCCAATAATAAGGTGACGCAGCACCTAGAATAGCCTATGGGACGAATATTATGAAGTGGCATCTTGTATATTTCGTCCAAGGCTTCATGCACTCCTTATGGTGGCTTCAAAGTCCTGAAATCATCACTTGTAACTCCGTTCTTGATCTCCTTGCGCATGCCATCAACTCCATGTGTGTTCTTGCTCCAATGTTCATCCTTCTCCAAGCTAGGCCCTTCATTTGTAAGCAAAACAAATGTATCCAATTTAAGCGACATCATATTCTCATGAACATTAGAATCATTACCAAGAAACGAAAGTACCTGGTAATTTAGTTGGCGTGCGCGAGCTCTAGTAATTGGTCCAGTATGTATAGCAGCAGGGGCTGTGGGTGTAACAATGGTATTGATGTCCTCATCAGGCTGTGGTAAAAAGTTGAGGCCATGGAGAAGAGTGGAATTGGTCAAAACAAGGGTTTTAGTAAAATGGCAGAAGGTGTTTGATATAGGTTTGGGCAAGTAGTTGAACTCCATTTGTCATGAGGCTTGACAGGGTCAAATGGTATGAGAAACTAAGAGGTTCCACCAAGATTGAGTTCATTTAGGAAAAGTTGCTAATGCAACTTTTGTAAACCCTAGAAATCAGCAGAAATGGACTCTCCAAGATTTAGTCATGCAAATCTGTTCTCCTTGATGCACCACTTGGTGTAGTGTCATCATTTGTGGTTATGAACATGCCCACAAAAGTTGAGATCAAAAGGAGAAAGTTGCCAATGTAGAGTTGTTCAAATTTGGTTCTGGACAGGAAGGGTTTTGGGGCACTTTGACCAATATAACATTTTCTCCAACTTGTGCCATTTGGTCTAGATGAATTATTAGACCATCTGAGCATTTTCACAAGGTTTGAGAACATTTGGATATGTTTGGCAATGTAAAGTTGCTCAAACTTCAAAATGGACAGAAATGGTTTTGAGGGGATTTGATGATGTTATATTGTTGTCCAAGACATGAGACTTGGCAAGATCATCTAATATGTCATATGTGACATGATAGAATTTTCTTGGGATTTTTAGAGAATATTTCCTTTGTAAATATTTCAAAAGCTTGAAATATCTAGAAAGGGTTTTTGAGGGGTTTGACCAATATTTTGAACATGACCATGTGTTGAAACTCTTATATATATGGACAATATATGTCCAGTGAGTTTCCCTAAATTTTCACAAATATTTTTAAAACAATAAAATATTTTTTCCCTATTAAAGACCATTTCTGGCCTTAAGAAAAAGATTTTAAATAAAATAGGAAAATAACTTTTAAAATTATATTTTTGTGGTTTATGGGAGTCCTACATCTAATAGGATTCAAATATACCTTTTGAATGATTTTTCATACCCCAAGTCAAGTACTTGTAGTGCAAACCTCAACTCAGGGGTTTTTGAAAAACTAATTTTTTTGAAAATACTATTTGGCCAAATTATTTTTGTAAGAAAATACTATGTTGCTCTATACACATGGCATGATCATTGGGCAGAAGCTTGGGGCAAGGAGATGAAGTATAGAAGGTGGAGTTCTGTTGACTTTAAAGAGCACTTGAAAAACACAGAGAGAAAACCAACTCAAAATAAAAAGTCAAATAATGCAAAAAAATTGTCAAACCACATTTTATCATGATTTATCATCTTAAGTGTTGTTGCCATGAAAATCAGGGTGTGACAGACCTAGCCCCCTTACAAGAATCTCGTCCCCGAGATTCCCAAACTAGGCGTGGAAAGGAATATGAAAACTCGATCCGGGGTAGTCTTCAAGTCTTCATGTTGCTTCTGCTTCTGTGTAGTGCTCCATTGAACCTTGAAGTTCTTGATGGTGTGGCTCCGTGTATGACGTTCGGCTTGATCCAGGTTGCTAAGGGGTTTCTCACGTAGGTCCGGTTGGGCTGGAGGTCGATGGCTTGGTGGTTAATGCCCTCATAGAGATCAGGCAAGTTAGGAAGCTGGAAACACTTCCGGGGTTGTGATGCATGGAAAGCATTGTGCACATCAGGTAACTCGGGTGGCAACTCTAGCTGGTAACTATCTTCTCTTCGCCTCGTAGTGATCTCAGAGGGGGTTGTTAAATCTTGGAGTGATCTCGAAGGGGGCTGATGAATCTTGGTGTGGGTCTCCTTGTCATGGAAATGCTTGGTTCCTTAGAGAGGAGTGGCTTGCAGATACCCATGGTCTTTGACGGAAGTATATACGGAAGATGGTGGTTGGTGTAGTTCTTCCTTCTAGACATGACGATCTTCAGATGTTCCTTGACCATCTCAACGATTCTTCTTCCGTTTTTGGGTAGACAAGTATGTCATCAAAGAAGGATGATAACTAACTTGTCCAAGCACTCCATGAAGTCTATGGGGTACGTAAAGTGGGTTGAGGCATTGGTGGTGGTCATGGTTGAGTATTGGCCAAATTCTTCTCGTCCTAGGTCCAAAGCCCATGGTCATTGAGGGAGTCCTGGACTAGGGGGTGTCCGAACAGTATCCGCCGGACTCCAAGACTACGAAGATAGAAGATTGAAGACTCTGGCTCGTGTCCGGATGGGACTTTCCTTGGCGTGGAAGGCAAGCTTGGCAATACGGATATGTAGATCTCCTACCATTGTAACCGACTCTGTGTAACCCTAGCCTCCTCCGGTGTCTATATAAACCGGAGGGCTTTAGTCCGTAGGACAACATACATTACAACAATCATACCATAGGCTAGCTTCTAGGGTTTAGCCTCCTTGATCTCGTGGTAGATCCACTCTTGTACTACCCATATCATCAATATTAATCAAGCGGGGACGTAGGGTTTTACCTCCATCGAGAGGGCGAACACAGGTAAAACATCGTCCCTCGTCTCCTATTACCATCCACCTAGACGCACGATTCGGGACCCCCTACCGAGATCCACGGTTTGACACCGACATTGGTGCTTTCATTGAGAGTTCCTGCGTGTCGTCACCGGCAGGCTTGATGGCATCTTCAACCAGCACGCTGTCGGGGTGAGACTTTTCTCCCGGACAGATCTTCGTATTCGGCGGCCGCCTGCGGGCAATTCACTTGGCCATCTGGAGCGGATCGAAAGCTACACCCTGGCCGTCAGTCAGATTTGAAAGCTTAAACTTCACGGCCGATGTCGCGGAGACTTGATCTTGACGGACTCGAGCCACAACAAGCGCCCGCCGCTGCGGCGATGGGCATGATCTAGCTCTGCCGCGGATAGTGCCTTGGTGGCGCTGCGGATCGCTTGGCTATTGGCGAAGCCGTCGCCGAGTTCGAGGCGGTGGATAGCGCCGCCACAGGGGCTTCAACATCCACGGCGATGGGCGAACATCGATCTTGTCCCTGCGAACTTCGTGATTCCGAGGTGGGACTCCTCGCCGGACTCGAACCTCCCGCGCCCTACCAATCAATCCGGATTGGGCGCTGGTTATGGAATTCACCGCGCGGACATCTTTCAATACTCGCCTTTTCGCGATATCCTGAATTCACTAAAGCATCTCGTTATCGGGAGAGTCTGGCGGACTATGGCGGGATGGTTGAAATGCAGACGACGAAGAAATTGAGCCCACCCACCACCCACTTTGTAGCCACCGTCGGCGATCTAACCGACATGCTAGACTACGACTCCGGCGACATCGGCGCTATGGGCGGCGATGCGGAGGCAACGAGAACCAACGCCTACTGAGGCGCTGGAAGACCACCTCGTCATCGACATATATATGGTGGACACCCCAAAAGCGGGGATGGCGAAGAAGCGTGAGGAGACTCTCTAAAAAGCAGCCCAAACGCCCGGCGTCGTGGCGCGCTCTAAATCCGCCACAGCAAGAATGGAGATTCGGCACGGGAGATAATAATACTCGGAGAGTGCCGAAGACAATCCCCTCAGCAAGACTCGGCGCAGGAGGATGCATAAGCAAGCCCTCATGAGAGGCGTGAGGCGAAGAGGTTGAGGATCATAACTATATGCCTCCCTCCGAAGGCGAGGCAAGCCTCAGCGATGATGAATTAAATCGTGCCGAGGATCCCGTCGAGCAAGAGCGCTTCAAGCGCAGGCTTATCGCCACACAAACAGCCTAAAGAAAAAGCAGCAACAGCTCCAAGCTGATCGGGACCTGCTTGGCGATCGATGGACCGAGGTCCTCGCGTCGAAGAGTATAAACTCGAGCGCCCTCAAAAGTTACCCAAGGCATAAGCTGCTCCCCAATTAGAAGAGGAAGCATACATACCCTCATCACCGGTAGACGATATGGTGACCGACCACCCGTGGTCGTCGTGAAGAGGCATCGGGCTCCCAGCCAAGACCGTACCCGGCATCGCTCCAAAAGTCTGAAGCCAAGAGGGAGCAGCGCGGACTTGCGAGACATATTGGAGGACAAGGCAAGGCAATCCAGATCCATCTACGGATCACGTGGGCGCCCTACGACCCACGACGAATACCGTCGCGCCGGATACAATAACCCCGGCCGGGCCGAACACAGCAGACAGCGCTCTCTCAAGCTGCGTCGCGATATTGCTCAATATAGAGGCGCCGCACACCCTCTATGCTTCACTGACGAAGTAATGGATCATCAGATCCCCGAAGGGTTTAAACCCGTAAACATCGAATCTTACGATGGCACAACAGACCCCGCGGTTTGGATCGAAGACTATCTTCTCCACATCCATATGGCCCGCGGCGATGATCTCCATGCCATCAAGTATCTCCCACTCAAGCTTAAAGGACCAGCTCGGCATTGGCTAAACAGCCTGCCCGCAGAGTCAATTGGGTCTTTGGGAAGACACGGAAGCCGCATTCCTCGACAACTTCGTGGCGCGTATATGCGACCACGAGCGCCAAGCGACCTAAGCCACATCATTCGGCAGCCAGACGAATCGGCGGACAATTACGGACACGGTTCTTAACAAAGAAAAACCAAATCGTCAATTGTCCGGATCACGAGAGGCCCTCGCAGCCTTCAAAACATCACATCCGGGATGAATGGCTAGCCCGGCACAGGGGCAGGAAAAGCGAAATCCATGGCAGCCCTCACATCGTTAATGACCGCTTTTGCGGCGGAGAGGACAGCTAGCTAGCCCGTAGCAATAACCTCCATAAAAATTCTGGCGGTCCGGATACCAAGGACAACAATGGCGAGTCACGTCGAAACAAAACAAAGCGCCGCGTGCTTGGCGACGATAAGGAAGATCTGGCGGTCAATGCGATTCGAGGCTCTAAACCGGTCGTGGAAGAAGCCATTCAAAAGAACCACTCGGGTCCGTCAATCGGACCGAATACTCGGACCGCTTATGCCACATACATGGCACCTCTGAAAAGCCAGCTAACCACACCAATAGAGATTGCTGGGTGTTCAAGCGAGCCGGCAAGTTAATTGCGAAAATAATGACAAGGGGCTAAACAGCGATGACGAGGAAGAGACCCATTGCCGAACAACGAGAGGACGAAGGGTTTCCCCCCCACAAGCACGGACGGTGAATATGATATCGCGACCCACATACCCAAGAGGAGAGGAAGCGCGCACTAAGGGGCGTCTATGCGATGGAGCGATCGCCCCAAAGTTCAATCCATGGTCCTCTTGCCCGATCACTTTCGATCGAAGAGACCATCCGACCAACATCGCCATGGCGGATTCGCGCGTGGTTTTAGACCCAATCGTCGATGGATTTCACCTCACGAGAGTCTGATGGGCGGCGGCGTAGCTGAACTCGCTTTATCGAGGATACGGTGTGTAAAATGGGCATAGACCCACCAAAATTAAACCTACAAAGACAACCTTTAAAGGTGTCATACCGGAGTGGAAGCCAAGCTATGCAGGCTCGATCCACAGTGGAAGTGGTCTTGGATCCCGGATAATTTCGGGCGAAGAGTTAATCTTCGACGTAGTCCCGTTCGCGGCGGCTATTACGCTCTGCTCGGACGAACGCGTTTGCAAAATTCAGCGATGCCGCATTATGCATACCTAAAGCTCAAGATGCGGGCCCTCGTGGAGTCATCACGGTCAATGGGAATCGGGCGCTCCTCGACGGAGGAACATGGCTGCTCTCCTGGCGGAAATCTGAGCAGCCTCTTAAGGCAATTCTCGAGTCCGGCCGTTAAAGGCGGATCTGCGAGACGCGCCGGAGCAATGCCAATCAAGACCACTGGCATGATCGGCGAGCGTAGCAATGCGGCTAACCCTCGCCGCGCATGACCATAAAAATAACCCTCGCGTACATCATTACGCTTTGGAGATACCATGGGCGCGAGGAAAGGGGCACGATCACAATGGACCCAGTGCGGCTTGACCACACGAGGGCTTGCAAGTGTGCCCCCCTTCTTTTCTTTTTCACTTTACTACTTTGTGTACACAGGACTCCGTTAAGCGAAGCCCGTCGGTGGTGAACTGCCGAACTCATGATCAACGATCGAGGGGACTAAAGAAGGCGCGATGAATATTGGTGGTCTCAATTACAAGCATTAAATTCGATTATATACACCAAGTCGCAGCTCATCCGGGAGAGGACATGTTTATTTAGTCCAAATCCCTTGCTTACCGCACTATTTGTATCGATCCGCTCTACTAGCGGACTTTCTTTCATAAATAACGCAGACACCTTTTTCTGCAATTGCATTATCTTTTATATATATGTTCATTACATGACATCTTGCACCCGTATATTTTAGTGCGGCCGAATCGCATGGGCTTCGTTCCCCAAATTGTGGTGTGATAAAGTCCAAACACTTTCACAAGTGCGGCACCCCGAACTTATAGCATTATATGAATCAGCTCTGAATCATATCTTGGGTCAATAGTTGGGTTTGCCCGGCTCCCACGTTTTGGTGCCTTACATTCCGTTCTGTCGGCTAAGGTGGCACTGGGAGAACCACTGCGATTGTGCCCCGGTTGAGCAGGCGGCGCCTCGATGGAAAGCTAAAACCGGCGGCATGATAAGGCGAGAGACTGGTCGCTGTTCGAGAGGTTTTTGGTCATAAAGACTCACGCCGCTTGACGAAGTTCGGACAATGTCAGAAGAAGGCGTGGATAGCGCCCGGATTCGGTCTTCGAATACCGGGGCTTCGCCAAAAATTAAAATTATAGAATTCTATGGCTAAGTGAGAGTGTTCAAGCATTATAAGTCCGGTTGCCTTGTTCGTTGTGTTGGCGCCTCCTCGATGGACCCAACAATGGGAACAAGAGTGCTCAAGTTTATCCCGAACACCCGGCACTTTCATGGCTTGGGGGCTAAAACCAACGACTTGCCATCTCTCAGATTTTACAAGCGGCCGCCTGAAGGTAGTATTTTAAATTAAACAAGTGTTGCTCATGGCGCATATGAGCGAAGTTTTCAGCGCGCAGGATAAATACATAGCGAGTTCACTCAAAGATTACATTTCGAGAGCACTCATACGCAATATCGCGAGCTCCCTTGAGACAATTTTATAATACTTCTCCGGTGTGCGATACTCCTGCCGGTGGCGGTGGATCCGTGAGAAGCTTCTCCGTATCAACTTGCCCATGCACCTTTAATGCGGGCAAGGGCCCGACGAGCGCCTTCAATCTGGCGGAGCACTTGATGACCTCCACCGTGGGCGCATCCACCAGCCGCCACACGAGGCCAAAGTAGCTCCGGGCATGGCTGTCGAACCACACCGGACTATGAGGCCCTTCATGGCGCCTCGGCTACCTTGTGGAGTTCGACCATTTGCTTCAATTTGGTCGCTTGAAAGGGCCGGATGGCGGCCTCGGCGTCTTGAGACCGAAGACCTTCTCCATCGAGCTCCCTCTTCGCCACGATAGAATGCGGCGGCATCGGGCCTTTACACGGCAGATCTGCAAACGCATACGAAAGCTCGAATGCGGGTAAGTGTCGGGTAGTTCACATTAACATGCCTTCTTTGCATGAAAAATGCCTTACCGCCGCTATCTTCTTTATGTCCTCAACCTCTGAATGGCCTTATGGGCCTCGGCCTTGGCGGACTTGGCACTTCGAGAGCGAAGCAAGCTCGGACTCTCGAGTCTTGGAGTCACGCTCCAAACTCTCATGCTTTTCCATGAGAGCCGGAGCTCTTGCGAACTTCCGCCACCGTGCCTCTTGCTTTTCTCGGTCGGCCCGTTCAGCGGCCGCCTTGCGTTCGACCCACGGACACTGACCTCCTTCGGGGCTGCCACCTCGTTAGTGGCCCTGCAATACCCGTATTATCCTTGTTAATTTTATTGCAACCAAAATCCTTTTACATGGTACTAGTTCAAAGTGGTGTTACTCACCTTCTTTTTCCTCGAGCTGCCTCTTGGCATGGCGAGCTCTTGCTCGGACCGCTCGAGATCCTTCTTCAACACATCGACCTCCGCCGTTAGTGCGTACGAGTCGGCAGCGCAGCCTGCAAACCCATATTGACATATTTTAGGCAACCTGCGTATATCTTGTTAGATCCTCGGTCCGGCTTTTCTTTCGAACACCGAACTAAGCATCGAGACTCTTGTCTATGCGGTACTACATTACATAATTTTAAACTTCTTACCTCAAAGCCTGTTAGAAGGCTGCTGCGAGCTTCGGTCACTGCTCTTAGCGAGCTCAACCTTCTCAATCACCGCACTCATGATAGTGCGGTGTTCTTCCTGATGGGCGCCTTTAAGCGCCTCCAACAGGTTATCCGGCGCCTCCGGTTGGACGGAGGCCGCCGGCGTCACGGTCCTGCCCTTCTTTCGAAGGGGCCGCTTGCCGGACTCTGGAACCACTGCGGGTTCCGATGTAGAGTCCGGCACAAAGTCCGGGAGGCTGCCTGACGGCGCCTCTGGAGCCTCCTCCTGATGGGTCCCTCTCTGGGATCCCACCTCGGCGTCTTCGCCTTGGGGGTAGTGGCGGTCGGAAGTGAGTCCACATCCGATGATGAATCGGGAAGATCATCATCAGCCGGACTACGGACAGAATGTGGCATTGGAAGGACACTACGCGACACAAAAAAAATTACACATCAAGGATCCAGATACTTACGATCTTGCGGACCTTTGGCCCTTGGAGGCCACTCATCTCGCCAACGCTGGTGTTGGCGAACTGTCCGGGGATAGTTCTCCCCACTTGGACCCTTGGCCTCCCGATTGGGAAGCCTTCCTCTTCTTCTCTCCTCCTCCCGAGAGAATACTCCTCCTCCTCGTCTTGGGGAGGAGTCGCGTCGTCATCGACGCTTGATTGCGGGAACTCTTTCGAGTCCCCGGCCACCTTCTTGGCCTTCTTCTCGGCACACGTGCGGTGCGGAACCAGCAGCTCTGATGGCGGGCGTCCACTGAGTCTTCGGCATGGGGGCCGGGCTGATAAGCAGCTTGGCCTTCTCCATCCATTCCTGTCAAATGAAGAGGCCGAATGAAACCTCACTAAGAGCTAATTTAATTATCACAAGTGTCCCGTGATGGGGTCGAATCACTTACCTCGTTAGTTGGATCTGCGAGCTGAATCCGCGATCTTCCGTCGCGGATGCGGAGCTTGGCGCCTTGAACAGCACCCTCCAGCGCCTTTCAGACGTTGTATCGAAGAGCCCGCTTAGCGCTGGTGCTGTTCCGGATTGAACTCCACAAATTGAATGCCCGTTCTTGGCATGGGAGAATCCGCCGGATGAGCATGACTTGGACCACGTCGACAAGCCTGAGCTTATTGCTCACCATCTTCTTGATGCAGGCTCGGAGTCCCGTCACCTCCACCGGATTGCCCCATTGCAAGCCCTTCTCTTTCCAGGAGGTGAGCTGCGTGGGGATGCCAGATCTAAACTCGGGGGCCGCCGCCCATGTGGGCTTGTGCGGCTCGGTGATGTAGAACCACCCCGATTGCCACCCCTTGAAGGAGTCCACAAAGGCCCCTTCAAGCCAAAGGACGTTGGGCAATTTGCCCAACATGGTGCCTCCGCATTCCGCTTGCGTGCCCTTCACAACCTTCGGCTTGACATTGAAGGTTTTGAGCCACAGGCCGAAGTGGGGCCGGATGCATAGGAAGGCCTCGCACACGACGATAAACGCCGAGATGTTGAGAATGAAGTTCGGCGCCAGATCGTGGAAATCCAGGCCGTAGTAAAACATGAGCCCCCGGATGAATGGATGGAGCAGAAAGCCTAGTCCGCGGAGGAAGTGGGGGAGGAAGACGACCCTCTCATGAGGCCCAGGGGTAGGGATGAGCTGCCCCTCGTCGGGCAGCCGGTGCACGATATCGCTGGAAAGGTATCCGGCGCTGCGCAGCTTGGTGATGTCCTCCTCCTTAGCGGTGGAGGCCAACCATTTGCCTCCCGCTCCGGACATATTCGGAGAAGGTTGAGGCGAGATCTGTGAGCTTAGGCGTTGGAGCTTGAGTCTTGCGGAGATGGGGAAGCAAAGGAGGAAGAAGGCGTGGGTGAGAAGGTGAATCCTTATCCCTTATATATAGGCGGACGAAAACTATGCGTCCCCCACCGGCCTGGTAAAACTCGCTTATCTCCCAAGCGCCACCATCTATGGCGCGGTTGGGTTACCCACACACGTATTGATGAGGATCCGGAATAAGGGGAACACGATTTACGCTTGACGAGGCGTGTTGCTGAAACCGCGCCGCTAAGCGTCTTTGAGGTGGTATGGTAAAAACGTTTCAAATAAAGGCTTGGTGGCGGTGTGATGTCACGCCGCATAATCGTCGTGATTAAGTTAAGTGTACATTTTATTCTCTCTACGGTGGAATGTGGAAATTATTTTTGCAGAGCGGACACTATCACGGTGTTCATGATTTTCTCTGGATTATTCAAGGAGGAACCCGCCTTGCAATGCCGAACATTATGCGCGCCGAACTTATCGTCATTGAAGCCTGGTTCGGGGCTCTTGAGAGAGTCTGGACTAGGGGTGTCCGGACAACGGACTATCATTATCCGCGGACTCCAAGACTACGAAGATAGAAGATTGAAGACTCGGCTCGTGTCCGGATGGGACTTTCCTTGGCGTGGAAGGCAAGCTTGGCAATACTGGATATGTAGATCTCCTACCATTGTAACCGACTGTGTAACCCTAGCCTCCTCCGGTGTCTATATAAACCGGAGGGCTTTAGTCCGTAGGACAACATACATTACAACAATCATACCATAGGCTAGCTTCTAGGGTTTAGCCTCCTTGATCTCGTGGTAGATCCACTCTTGTACTACCCATATCATCAATATTAATCAAGCAGGACGTAGGGTTTTACCTCCATCGAGAGGGCTCGAACCTGGGTAAAAACATCGTGTCCCTCATCTCCTGTTACCATCCGCCTAGACGCACAGTTCGGGACCCCCTACCCGAGATCCGCCGGTTTTGACACCGACAGTCATGATCCAACCATGTTGTGGCTTGGTAGGGCTTAAGGGTTTCAAGGATTCTAGGGTGCGAGTGAACGTTTATCATCTTATCCTGGAGCACAGTTTCTGAGATGCCAATTGTTCTACCTAGTCCTTTAAACAATTCACATCATATCACCGTTAGCATCATCTCCTATAGGTCAACTCCAATCATCACTCATGCCATTTATATCCTCATGGCACCTGAGAAGAGGTCTAACAAAATCATATATGTCTACGATCCCCAAAATCATATGTATGGCTATCCCTATGTAAAAATCAATGGGTAGAGCATACAAGCTACTAACCTTCAATTAAACATGATAATCCAAGTGCTCAGCCCATTCTTCCAAGGTCCAAGGTAGTGCATCTCTATCCTAAGGAAACACGTCATAAGCCACTCCAAGATCTTGTTTCCTTCCTATGAATCAACTCCAGCAGCCCATTAACTTCCATCAATCACTACACAATCCATTAATTCTACAAATCCAATGTTTATGGTGTTCCACATGATCTTCTAAAGTCCTTATAATCCCCAAATACTTGAAAGGCTATCTCTACTATAGTCAATCCACCAATTTCCATTATCATGGTCAAGTAACCTCCAAGGTCAAGTTTATATCAACTCCGACAATTAATCCAATCTCCTAATTTATTGTCCACCGAGAAACATGGTATCACGATCAAGATTATCGGTCTAATTCCAATTTACTCCAAACCATGTAGACTTACTCAGCATCTATACTCAACTAGGATCACCTATTTAAATCCAAATCTTGTGTCCAACGAGAATTTCCACACTTTCCCCCAAGTTATTATCGTAATATCAACTATCTCCTATCAATATCCCCTGGCTAAGTCAAATCCTTATACTTCCAAGAATTTCAGCTTGCGATCATAATTGTCGTATTAAATCCAATTTACTCAGGGGTAATGAAAGCTATGCTACTCTATAATCATGATCCCACCAAGTCCATCTACCAACATGAAAGCCTTATAATCCTCCGAAGAGTCTCAAATAATTCCTCAAGGTCACTGATATAAACTCATCAAGTCATTTGTCCTCTGTTCCTATATCCTCAAATTGGTCTTCCCTACGGCATCGTCAGTTTTGGTGATATCTTAGGATGATAATGTGCTCGTTCACTATGTCCACTAGTTCCATAATGAACCCAGTGACAAGCAAGGTTACGGAGGCTTAACAGGTTCTCTTGCAATTCTGTGGGTTAAGCACATGGTTAAGGATTCGAGATGGGGTATCTTATGAAGTCCTGAAGGGTCTAGGAATGGGTCTCTAATCTTGAGGGGTAAACATAAGTCTACTAGGCTGCTCTTGGTCGAGGAGGCTGCAGCAAAAGTCTCCATTGTTAGTTGGTCACCGAAGTAGAATCCTTGGTGTACCTTGTCTTGCCGGTCTTCAGTTGAGGATAGAGGAATGAGAGGGAAAAGTAGTATAGATGGGGATGCCTAAAGGGGGTTCTATAGTGCAGGTGCAAACAAACAAGTGCCAAAAGACCACACACTATTTCATTAAGATAAGATAGGTGATATAGTTGCATACATGCTGCCTAAGGCAAAAGTGCAACTTATATCAAAACACAAACAGATAAGAACAAGCAACACTCAACATGGTTTCATTTGAACCATCATATGGACTCGACCGCGCATAGGGAGTACACGACTCATCCTACCTGAGGGGTCCTCGGATTCAGTAGTCGTGCTTGCTTCATCATTTTTAGAGAAAGGCGTTCGGTCTTCAGCTTCTAGGTTCTCCTGGGTGCCAATGGACATGCGACAGTCGGCTGCTTGTTGGGACACATCCTATTAATATTCCCGAGTTCACCACACCCGTGACATGTGACGGAAGCAAAAGGGTTGCTATTCAGTCTTGGGTATTGTCGTCAGGGGCCTGACGGTGATCCTCTATGAGGTGGGTATGGAAATCCATTCCTATGCCTTTTTGCGTGGGGTTTGGTTGCGAGCTTTACGAAGTTCCTTGATTTGCTGCTCTGATTAAAAATGTGGGCTTCCTAGGCAGTGATTTCTTTGTTCTTGCTCGACCACCTTCTTCTTCTCTCAAAGCGGTGGAGGTGCGTAGTGAAGGAGATCTTGGCGAGCCTTGAGAAATGCTTGATGAGGTGGCGTAGAAGGTAGTCTCCTGCGTTGACGAAACGAATCTAGTACTTGAGGGTTGGATCCTCATCTTCTGGGGAAATCATCACTTGATTCGGAGCTCCAAATCTGCTCTAGCCAGGTAGGTAGCGGGTGGCATGTTCTTCTTTCCTTTCTGGGAGGAGATTTCGAAGACGGAGGAGTGCTTCATATGCCACTTGCTGAATGGCTAGGTCTCTTGTTGGCATAGGTGGTCCAGCAAAGAACCACCCATGAGGTGAGGTCTTGGAAGGCACAAAAACCTTGGCGTAGAACTCCTTCTCGAACACATCATTTTCCAGTTCGTGCAGGGTGTATATGGGCAGCAAGGGATAGTGGCATTGTTGGAGGCAATCTCTTAGGAGGGATGGAAATCCTGTTGTAAGGAGTCTCAAGGGGGCGACGGCCACCTACAAAGGTTGAATGGGAGAGGTCAAATAAGGGAAATATATTTTGGGTCGCGTAAGCTTTAGAAAAGAAGAGAAGTTTAGAGGGTCTTAAGATAACTAATGTCCAAGCTAACTAAGGCTTCCTACAGTCAGGATGGCTCTGATACCAGCTCTGTGGAGACCCCGGCTCATAAGTCGAGATCACCGAATGCACGTGTACAGTGATCCCAGAGATCAATGCTCGCTGAACACACAGAAGCTGAATAACAAGAGTCTTACATCCATAAATACCGTCTTACACAAATTATGACCATTATGGTCAAGTCTTACATTGATAAAGCCTTAAGGGCTGAACATCAAATGAAACACAAGCAGCAGAAATCTTCGTCGGTAAGTAGAACCCATGCCATCTGCCTTAACCCTACGGGCATTACATTGGGAAGCGTCCTAGTTCGCATGTTCGTCTCCAAAGAACTCTTCTTGAACAACGGTTCTTCCATGCTGGTCAATTGAATAACCAGTGGCAAGCCATCGAGTACTTTGAATGTACTACTTAAGCAACCCATGATTTGAACAAGGCACAATAATGCAAAGATATAGCACTAAGTAGGTAGTTTGCAGAAAGCTAGTTTTGCGTGCAATGACATGTACAACAACTTGTAAGACATGCATCACGAGAATTCAAGTAACCATGATGACAGGTTACAGATATCAACATAAATAGAGTGGGCACCAACCCAACTCAATCATGTCAAGTCCTTTGACTTGACCCAAGTAGTTTTATCAAAACACACACACGGTTCGTAAAACTCTGGACGTAGTTTAAGCAGCACCGCCCAACTGTCCTTGACCATGGACACGGCTATTCGAATAGTTTTACACTCTGCAGAGGTTGCACACTTTACCCACAAGATCCGGGGAACTTCCATGTCATCCACGACCCGTGATACCTCAAGTACCCAGGGTAAGCACCCGATCACTACCTTTCCCTAGACAACACTAACAAGGAGTCCACTCGTTGTTCCGTATCCCCACGATGTACATCATACGAGACTCACTCGAGATCATAACATCCGAGAGGGGACACAACGGTGTATCCGGTGCCCTGTAAAGACAGTCATGGCTGCCCTACCTGGCACGACCTCGTCCCGAGAGAGCACCAACTCTCCCCCGTCACTAGTAATGCGGGCTCCAAGCTAGTATCGACCTAGGTAATCAATAATGCCCTTTCCCATACAAGGGTAGAGTGGTTGCGCATGTAAGGTTGGGACAGTCGACAAATCTTAAATCTAATCCGTTTTTGAAAACAACACACACTTGCCTCGGTACACCACTTCGTCATCAAGTGGTTACCCATCTCATCATCTCCCTCGGGCATAAGTGGCACCCGACGGGGTTTTCGAAAAAGTCTTTTGAAAATACTTTGTCTCCTTCATCATGCATGTACACGTCCCTTTTTGCGTAGCATCTATTTTAGCATCCTATCTACTCCCACCGGCATAACCCTCATAAGAAGGTAGGCTCATGCATAATGCAAGTATAAACGAGGAAGTACGGCGGCAAACCATCAAAGTGGTTACCACCCCATCATGATTCCGTTGCAACAACAATATGGTGCTATATGACATGCATAAAAAGGGTTTCATAGACATGGTCAAAGGGCTACTTGCCTTGGTCTTCAAGTTCTTCAAATCCTTCTCCTTCTTCTTCTTCTGCAACTTCATCTAATACGGGATCTAATCGTCGCAAGAAAATAACGAGAAAATAAGGCAATAGTAAAACAGAAAAACCAAAGTGCTCAGAAAAATGTCAACTTATTTTTGTTAAATACTAGGGTGAAAAATAAGAAGGGGAAAATTCCTAGTTTTGGATTTGGAGTAGCATAATAGAAGAAATGGATTTTCAGAGGGGTTTAAATATATTGAAATTTGAATTTGAATATGAACAGTACATAAAAGTTGGTTGGTCATGAATGAAAGTTATACCATTAAATAGGTGGGATTTTTAGAAAAATATGGGAGTTGGAATTATTGCATTTGGATGAATATTTAATCCTCTGGAATTTTTGCAAGTTTGACAGAAAAGAAAAAGGAAAAGGACCTTGTACTCTTTGGGCTAGAACAGCCCTTGCCTTGTGAGCCCAACCAGAGAGGCGGCCCAACAGACTGGTGGTGCGCTGCGTGCGTTGAGTTTAAACTTGAGGCGGGGCCAGGGCGTCGAGAGAGAGAGAGGGGGCGATGGAGGGGAGAGGCTGACAGGCGGGGCCCGCCTGTCATCCCTAACCCTGCGATAGAGGGCCAGCGAGCTCACCGGCGATGTTTCCGGGCACGACGGGGTGAGCTGATGGCACCGTTGGACTCCTTGTCGTGTCGCCGTTCGGATGGTGCCGGAGTTGGCCGGAGGGGAGCAGTGGTTCGCCGGCGAGGAGGTTCACGGCGAAGGAGCGTCAGGCGTTGATGGCTCCGGCTGTTTCCGACTGCAAAACGAGCAGGAAAGAGGGGGGAATCGATCGGTGAGCTATGGGCGTTCCAGAGAAGAAATAAAGAGGGCCAGGGGTGGCCTATACCGTGAGATCGACGGCGACCCGAGGCGGCGGAGCTCAAGCTCGATCTCGAGCCCGGGCGCTTCTGGAGACGAACTGGGGTGCGGGGGGCCTAGTTGGAGTGGGATAGGACGAGTGGTGGTGAGGGAGAGGTTCGGGGAGGCCTTTAAGTAGGCGAGCCACGGCTCACCGTAGACCCGTGCGCCGGCGAGGTCATAGCCGTTGTTGTGGGTCAACGGGGCGCGCGTGGGCATGTCTGGGGTGCTCGTGGGTTCGGTCCAGAGCGAGGGAAGGAAGAGAGAGGAAGCAGGAGGGGCCAGCGGCACCGCGCGTGTGAGGCCGCTCATTGGAGCTCTCAAGCAGCCGGTGCGCATGCGAGCAAGGGCAGAAGGAGGGAGAAGGAGGAGGGGACAGAGGCGTGGCGTGCTGAGGACGTCGAGGAGCATCGGCTGGCGTGAGGGGGAGAGCCGAGGTGGCCGGAGGTGCTGGGCGGCCTGAGGCGAGCGCACTATAGCACGCTCCAGAGCGTCCAAATGGCCGGCATGGCAATTTTCTATGCAATGTGGGCGCGGCCAATGATGTCTGGTAGCTCTAGGGGAAGTAAAGAAGAGGGGAGGAGCATTGGATGCCCTGGGGAGCCAGTAGGAGAGGAGTCAGGTTGAGAGAGAGAGGGAAAGGGGTTTTTGAAAAACTAATTTTTTTTTTGAAAATACTATTTGGCCAAAATATTTTTGTAAGAAAATACTATGTTGCTCTATACACATGGCATGATCATTGGGCAGAAGCTTGGGGCAAGGAGATGAAGTATAGAAGGTGGAGTTGTGTTGACTTTAAAGAGCACTTGAAAAACACAGAGAGAAAACCAACTCAAAATAAAAAGTCAAATAATGCAAAAAAAAATATTAAACCACATTTTATCATGATTTATCATCTTAAGTGTTGTGCCATGAAAATCAGGGTGTGACAAAGCGTGCGCCTGAATCTGCTGAGCCTGAACATCCAGAGCCGCCCGCTCTGCGGTTATCCTAACATCTTCTGCTGCCAGGTCCTCCTTAGGTTGCGCCATATCCAACTTTAACTGTGCCACCTCCGCATCATGACTGGCTTGATCCGCTGGGCTGACTAAGGCGGTTAACATGGTGGTCAATTTGTCGGTGAGATCCATTAACACCTGGGCCGGTGAGCGCACAGGACCTCCCGTCCTGGCTGCCGCTGGCCCGGAGGTTACGGCTGCTGTAGTTGCGGAGTCCTGGATGGGTTGGGTTCCAGCCATGAAGATCCCGACCCTGCACGATGGCTCAAGACAATCTGGAATACTTCTGCCATCGAAACAGCCGCCGAGCCCGCCATCCTTCAGTTGGTACAATGAATCTGTCTCACCTGTGGACGACTCACCGTCAGAGTAGATGGCCGCCTCACCATTAGAGGAAGACCCTTCAGAGAGTCCTCCATGAATGCATCCCACGAAGGCATGCTTCACAGCCGGCGGAGCCCGGGCGGGTCTCGCACGCTGAGCCGTCTCGACGAGGTCGGTGCAGATGTCCGACTCAGGGCCCGGCTCGCCGATCTTGCCGATGAAGACGTGGATTCCGTCGAAGGGGACCCGGTACCCGTACTCAATTGAGCCGGCCTCGGGGCCCCAGCCTGCATCGTCGATGTAGAGCTTGCCGCCACGACTCTTGGTCATCCGGCCCACAGCGTATCCCTTGAGCCCTTCGAAGCTGCCCTTCAAGAACTCAAATCCACCGTGCGCTGGCCCCATGGTGGGTGCCAACTGTCCTGGAATTGTCACGTCAGATGTCCTAGTGAAAGGACTTAGTCGTGGAGCCATCGCAGCTAGGAAGCTTGAAGGGGTTAATCGGGACAAGAGACACGAGAGGTTTTATACTAGTTCGGCCCCTTACGATGAAGGTAAAATCCTACGTCTAGTTGTGATTGGGATTATGTATGTCTCAATAACCAGGAAGCAGAGTCGGTTGACCTAGCTCTCGAGTAGTTGTTTCGTACCCTGAACCACCGCCGGGTCATCCCTTTATATACTGAGGTTAATGCCCAGCGGCTCTATAGAGTCCCGGCCGGCTTATAGATTGTATCCAGCTCGGTCTCTTAATCTTTCTTGCCTTACAGTACAAGTTACATGATCAAGGCGGTTTAACACTACGGGCCTTAGGTCATCTCTGGCCCGTTGGGCCTTTACTAAGCCACCGTCTTCAAGCTTGAGCTTCTGTCTTCAAGAATGCTTGTAAATATAACCAAGCTCTTTTTAGCGGGTCATGCTAGTAGTTATATCCCCAACAGCTAGGTTCTGGAATTCTTTCACATATTGAGGATGAATCGGCTGAGCTTTGACAAGCTAAGCTAGCCCATGAGGGCTAGGACCTGGAAGTTTCTCTGTTCTATTAATAAGAATGAGCCAGCTCAACTTTGGCAAGATAAGCCGGCTCATGGGGGCTACGACTTGAAGTTTTTTTGTCTCCGCTAATTGAAGTCTTCACCATACTCTGCTAAATCTATCCTATGGCTAAAACTTGGAGGCTGGAGAAATATATTAACAAAGGAGTTAGAAGATTTGTACCTCATATTTTTCGTGCATCTATTTGACGATGCCCATCTCAAGTTCACGGCCAGCATGAACTTGGCTAAGATAGCCAAAGAGGAGTTCACTAATGCCCAGCTAAGAATAATTGGACAGATCAAACTTGACCTTCCGCCTCTGGACAAGTTTCTCCTTAGCAGTGTGCTTGGCCAAGACTATGGGATTCCCTGGCTCTATGTAGCTAGTGCCAGTGACAAGAACATCTTTAGTTTCTTCAGCCTGCTTGGCAGGGCTTGGCGATTTAACTCCTGAAGAGTCAATAGTCATAGGGTCCACAGGGGCCTCTGGTATCTCTGGTGGTACCTCATCGACGATGTTTTCAACACTTTGGATTGAAGCTTCAGATTCTGGTGGTTTATTCTCCGATTCATAAGCCTGGGGTTTTTTAGTTGGCTTGATTGTCTTGGCTTTCTTTCTTGGTTTAGCCTTGACACTCAAAGAAATAAAAAAGGGGTCAATATGAAGTTTTTACAAAGTTGAAGCAATGAAGGTTAAAGTCATTACCCAGGGGCAGTCTTGAAAGATGGCAGCTGAGTTCCAGTTTAGTCGCCAGAAGAGGAATTTGAGGTTCCCTGGTAGTTTGAGTCGGAAGGATTAAGTGGACGGCGAATAAGACCTTCCTTGGGATAAGAAGAGTTTGAAATTTGAGGCACCTATTTCCGGCGCTTGTAAACTAGGGTCTGGCGCCGGGTCTCATGCTGTTGTTGCTTCAAAAGAAAGTTTGGATCCAAGTAAGCTAAAGGGTGTGAAAATCTTACTTTCCGGGTCACACGTCGAATTTTCTGTCTTGGCAAAGGCTATGAGCCGGAGGAAATGATAGTTACCTCATCATCATCCGCCTGGCTGGCCTTCGTATCATCCTGAGAGAGGTCAGCTTCAATAAGATGCATAAAGAATGATCCAAGGGAGTCCAGTTCTACCTCTAACTCATCATCATCATCAAGATCAAAGAGTTCTGAGACATCAGTTTTCTCATTGTGCTTTTTGGAGGCCTTGCTTTTGGTCCTGTGCTTTTAGCCGCCTTCTCCTTTTCTTGGTATTTCTTATTCCAGAAGGCAGAGTCAGCCTATGCAAGTCAAAGTGAAGATAAGGGGTATGCAGTTTATGTAAACAGAAAAGTAAGGTGTGCATTGATCACTTACAGGAGGAGGCGGTTTAAGAACGCAGAAAGGGTTCAACCCTATTTTACTACAGCTTTCTAAGGATTCCCCAAGTAGGCCCTTGGTCATGTCATTGATGCCTTTGTTATCCAAACGCACTGAGCTATGGCGTAATTGATCATTGGTGTCACCGGTGTATGTGCACATTAAACCGGGTCGGTGGCTTAGGGGTATAATCCTCCATGCGACCCAACAGTGGACTAGGTCGACGCCGATCAGTCCATTTGCAAGCAAAGCCCTTATTTTGGAAAAAGTGGCTCTATACTTGGCTCGTTCAGCAGTCGTGAGCCGGCCTGGAAGGGGATGTACGGGACTAAGCCGGTCCTCGCAGAAACCCGACAAAGGGTTCTCATCAGATGGGAAGTGTCTTGGCAATAAAACCAAGTTTGGTTCCAGTCTTTGGGATGACTGGGATGTGTGGTTGTAGGAAAAATTGCGTCTCTTCAACATTGAATGGAGATTCCGCCAAGTTCTAGGTTGGGTCCATCTGTGAACTCATTTTGGCGGTTCAAATAGAATTACTCTCTGAAGAGTTCAACACTGGTTCTTCTTGAAGATATACTTCGCAAAAAACTTGGAAGTTGCAGATATTAGACACGGAATTGGGTCCGATGTCCAGAGGATGGAGCTGAAAGAAATGTAGCACATCGCGGAAGAACTTCGACCCGCGCAGTGAAAAGCCCCGGTTTATATGATCAGTAAAAACGATGACTTCATTTTCTTTGGGTTGAGGTTTAACTCTCGGCTCTAGGACTCGCCAGTGGATGATCTCTTTGGCAGCCATGATGCCATTCTCAACATATTCCGTAAGCATTTGCTCCGTCACAATCGAGGAAACCCAGTTGCGGGAAATGATAGTTTTAGTCATCTTGGCCTAAAAAGAAAATAATGGCAAATGATAAACCGACCAATTAAGATGGAGGATTGTTATGAAGAGTTAAATGCATTTTTAAGCCGGCGAGGTGTGGCCGGGTCTTGATAGCATTGATGAATGTTGGCGGTTTAAAAAGATTTAGATATAAGCCAGTGCATGTCTGGCGGGTTACGGATTGCTACTTAAACCGCCATGGAGGGCTGATGGTATCTGGCGGGTTGTATCTCATAAAGTTGCCCGTACAGTTGCAGTTCACAAATAGCTATGAGCCTATGAGTAAAATTATTGCTAAATGTTGAACAAACAGGTTTTACAGAGCAGTACTATTGCTTTGGATCTACAACACTTCAGAAAATCAAAATAAATTGTAAACCTAAAGTTACGGCAGCGGAAGAACTCTTGTGCTCGAATGGAATCTTATACAGAAAAGGGGTTTTGCGATTGAAAAGGGATGCTAAACTGCTACCGCACAACCTCAAAATCATATTCAGATCAAACTACAACAATCTAGAGGAGGAAGATGAAGGATAGTGAAGAACTCCGATGAACTGGGCAAACCCTAATGGAGATCTTCTACAAGGGAGGAGAAGTACTTACTGATGTTGTTAAACAGCGGAGGAGCGCCGCGATCTCTGGATGCGTTCAAGGTGATGTGGCGACCGAAGTTGATGACATTGGCAACGATGGCAGTGGAGCTCGGGCGGCACTGGAGCGGTGCAAGAAGGAAGAAGACGCAAGGGCGGGGGTGGAAAGTGCAAAAGAGGACCCCCTGCCCCTATTTATAAGGAAATGGATAGATAGCATGCGCGGGAATCGAGGAGACCGAAAAAATGATTATGTGCCTATGTGGACGCCTCGATTTTCAGGAGATCCATTAAGATAAAGATCCCTTGAGATATCCTGAGCTTTGTGCAAAGTTAAGGCAAGATGACATCATGGCGGGTTAGCACAATTCTGAGACGTGATGTCATGGCGGGTTATAATGAATTGGTAAGAAATCAGTGATGGGAGATTCTGCCAAGTCACATGATGAAGATTGATGTGAACAAGTTCAAATCAACATGGGGCCTAATGTTGGGGATATAACTACTGGGTATGACCCACCCAGGAGGGGGCGGGTCATGCTACGGGCGACTTAAGATGTAGAAGCTCAAGAAGATGGCGGTTCATAAAGCAAGCTTTTTGAAGGCCCAAGACCCGGAGGCGACCTGAGGCCCAAAGGGATGAGCCGCCATATGTTTAACTTATTTTGTAAGGCAAGTATTATTAGAAACCGAGCCGGTCACATTGTGTGAGCCGGCCGAGACTCTATAAGACACTAGGCCTCAACCTGTGTATATAAAGGTGACACCCGGCGGCGGGTTAACTCAAGAAACAATTGATCGAACACTAGGTCAAGAGTATTCGCTCCCTGGTAATCGAAACACAAGCAATACAATCGAAAGAAGGAGTAGGCTTTTACCTCGTTGAGAGGGGCCAAACCTGGGTAAAAACTCTCTGTGTCCTTTGTCCCGCTTAACCCCTTTAAGCTAACCTAGCTGCGATGGCTCCACACGTAAGTCATTTTGCCAGGGCATCTGCCGTGTTAAGTCCACGACAACGATGCTTATCAAGAATATAGCACTTTGAGCCATATACTCGAAAGTATCCAACTTGGGATTTGTTACTGGTGAGAAGCTCGTATGCCGTCTTGCCGAGTAGCTTGTGAAGATATAGACGATTTGTTGCATGACAAGCTATCTCAACCGCTTCCGCCCAAAAGTGTTTTGGCATCCTGTACTCATCAAGCATCGTTCTCGCCATCTCAATAAGAGCCCGGTTCTTTCTCTCAACAACTCCATTTTGTTGAGGCATGTACGTAGCCGAGAACTCATGTGAAATCCCTTCTTCGTCAAGAAAGGTGTCCACATTGGCGTTCTTGAACTCCGTTCCATTGTTGCTGCGAACCTTCTTGATCTTCACTTCAAATTGATTTTGGGCCTTCCTAGCAAAGTTCTTGAAGATCTATTGGACCTGTGATTTATCATCAAGAAAGAACATCCATGTAAATCTTGAAAAATCATCAACAATGACCAATCCGAACGAGTTACCACCGATACTCTTGTAGGCGTTGGGACCAAAAAGATCCATGTGAAGTAGCTCGAGTGGTCTTCTCGTGGTCATGATGTTCTTCATGGGATGACTTCCTCGAACTTGTTTTCCTGCTTGGCAAGCACTGCAAAGTCTATCCTTGTCAAATATAACATCTTTAACACCAAGGATATGATCACCTTTAATAAGCTTATCAAGATTTTGCATGCCCACATGACCTAACCGTCTATGCCACAACCAAACTTTAGAAGATTTAGCAATTAAGCAAGTTCTAGGTTGAGCCTTTTTTAGTGAAATCAACAATGTATAGATCACCTCTACGTATACCGGTAAAGACCATATTATGATTATCTCTTCGAAACACTTGGCAATCTACTTCAGTAAATAGTACATTGAAACCGAAATCAGCTAGTCAAGATACAGAAAGTAAATTATAGCCAAGAGATTCAATGAGCATAACATTTTGTATGGAGTTGTCATGTGAGATGGCCACCTTACCAACGCCAACCACCTTACCCTTTGAGTTATCACCAAAGGTGACATACTTTCGAGGGTCGTTGTTTTCAGCAAGCTCACGAAATATATCCTTGTCTCCGGTCATGTGATCGGTACATCTACTATCAAGAACCCATCATTTCCTCCAGCCATGTAGCCACGAAGGTTAGCCATAAGACAAAAGTGTCTCATAGACTCATCAAGATCAAAGTCACAATCCTCATCCTCATCATCGTATCCATGTTCAACATCGTCTTGTGATTGATCATTACCTAGAGAGAGTGATTCATTAGATTTATGATCATGACAATGTGCATCTTTATGAATTCTAATGACTTCAAAGATGATGTTACTAATGATTCCAACATATCCTTTGGCACGCGTAAGGTCACGAAGCTCAGATAGACAATCACCAACCTTAAGATCATTAGGATTCATCTTATTTAAAGCAATGGACTTGTGAAGAATCTCATCTAAGTTTTTCAATGAATAGTCTGGAAAGCGTTCCTCAAGATATCTCCATATCTTGCAAGCACATTCAAGAGTTGGTAAGCATGCAATGAAGTTTCTAGGCAATCCTTTAGTGATAAGCGTCGGTGTCAAAACTGGTGGATCTCGGGTAGGGGGTCCCGATCTGTGCGTCAAGGCTGATGGTAACAAGAAGTAAGGGACACAGATGTTTACCCAGGTTCGGGCCCTCTCGATGGAGGTAAAACCCTACTTCCTGCTTGATTAATATTGATGATATGGGTAGTACAAGAGTAGATCTACCACGAGATCGTAGAGGCTAAACCCTAGGAGCTAGCCTATGATGGTATGAATGTAATTGTGATCGGCCTTCTAAGGACCAACCTCTCCGATTTATATAGACACCGGAGAGGGCTAGGGTTTACATGGAGTCGGTTACAGAGAAGGAAATATAATATCCGGATTGCCAAGCTTGCCTTCCACGCCAAGGAAAGTCCCATCCGGACACGGGCCGAAGTCTTGAGTCTTGTATCTTCACGCTTCAATAGTCCGGACGTTGTACACAGTCCGGCTGTCCGGATACCCCCTAATCCAGGACTCCCTTAGTAGCCCATAAACCAGGCTTCAATGACGATGAGTCCGGCGCGCAGTATTGTCTTCGGCATTGCAAGGCGGTTTCCTCCTCCGAATACTCCAAAGTAATCATCGAACACTCCAATCGTGTCCGGATTTGAAAAAAAAATGATCTTCTCATACCACCATAGAGAGAATGATATTTTACAAATGCAATCAGCTGACAACTTTTTCTGATGATGTGACACATTATTACAGTTGGATCCATTATTCGAACCATTTCCACACAACCAGCTACAACACATATCACGAGGCGGTTTCTGTGACACGTTGATACGTCTCCAACGTATCTATAATTTTTTATAGCTCCATGCTATATTATCTACTGTTTTGGGCATTATTGGGCTTTATTATCCACTTTTATATTATTTTTGGGACTAACCTATTAACCGGAGGCCCAGCCCAGATTTGCTGTTTTATGCCTATTTTAGTGTTTCGAGGAAAAGGAATATCAGACAGAGTCAAAACGGAACGAAATCAACTGGAGAAGTTATTTTTGGAAGGAAAGCAACCTCGGGAACTTGGAGTGCACGTCAGGGGAGATACGGGATGCCCACAAGGATGGGGCGCCCCGGCCGCCCCGCCTCGTGGGGCCCCCATAGCTCCTCTGACGTACCCCCTGCACCCATATATACTCTTGTACCCTAAAACTTCCAGAACGGAAGATAGATCGGGAGTTCCCCTGACGCAAGCCTCTGTAGCCACCAAAAACCTCTCGGGAGCCTGTTTCGGCACCCTGCTGGAGGGGGATCCCATCACTGGTGGCCATCTTCATCATCCCGGCGCTATCCATGACGAGGAGGGAGTAGTTCACCCTCGGGGCTGAGGGTATGTACCAGTAGCTATGTGTTTGATCTCTCTCTCTCTCTCGTGTTCTCTTTCGTGTTCCCTCTATGGCACGATCTTGATGTATCTCGAGCTTTGCTATTGTAGTTGGATCTTATGATGTTTCTCCCCCTCTACTCCCTTGTGATGAATTGAGTTTCCCCTTTGCAGTTATCTTATCGGATTGTGTCTTTTATGAGGACACTTGATGTATGTCTTGCCGTGATTATCTGTGGTGACAATGGGATATCATGTGCCACTTGATGTATGTTTTGGTGATCAACTTCCGGGTTTCGTGACATTGGGAACCTATGCATAGGGGTTGGCACACGTTCTTGACTCTCCGGTAGAAACTTTGGGGCACTCTTTGAAGTACTTTTGTGTTGGTTGGATGAATCTGAGATTGTGTGATGCATATCGTATAATCATGCCCACGGATACTTGAGGTGACAATGGAGTATCTAGGTGAGATTAGGGTTTTGGTTGATTTGTGTCTTAAGGTGTTATTCTAGTACAAACTCTTTTATAGATCGATCCGAAAGAATAACTTTGAGGTGGTTTCGTACCCTACCATAATCTCAATGTTTGTTTTCTGCTATTAGTGGCTTCGGAGTGACTCTTTGTTGCATGTTGAGGGCTTGTTATATTATCTATCTATGTTATTATTGTTGAGAGAACTTGCACTAGTGAAAGTATGAACCCTAGGCCTTGTTTCCTATCATTGCAATACCGTTTACGCTCACTTTTACCACTTGTTACCTTGCTGTTTTTATATTTTCAGATTACAAAAACCTATATCTACTATCTATTTTGCACTTGTATCACCATCTCTTCACCGAACTAGTGCACCTATACAATTTACCATTGTATTGGGTGTGTTGGGGACGCAAGAGACTCTTTGTTATTTGGTTGCAGGGTTGCTTGAGAGAGACCATCTTCATCCTACGCCTCCTACCGATTGATAAAACTTAGGTCATCCACTTGAGGGAAATTTGCTACTGTCCTACAAACCTGTGCACTTGCAGGGCCAACAACGTCTACAAGAACAAGGTTGTGTAGTAGACTTCAAGCTCTTTTCTGGCACCGTTGCCGGGGAGGCTAGGTAAGTGAAGGTATATCTTTAGATCTTGCAATCGAATCTTTTTGTTTCTTGTTTTAGCACTAGTCTAGTTTATAAAAGAAAACTAAAAAATGGAGTTAAGTTTGTCTCATACGCTTCACCTTTTTAATATCTTTCATGAGTATGATGGGAAGGAAAATTGTGCTCAAGTACTAGAAGAAGAATTACATAGAATTCTTGGCATAAAATATGTGAATGAGCATGATTGCAATGTTGTTAGTATGAATTCCTTGAATATCCATGATGCTAATGATATGCAAAGCCACAAGCTTGGGGAAGCTATGTTTGATGAAGATGATATTTTTTGTCCCCCAAGCTTTGATGAGCAAATTTACTATGATGAAAGCATGCCTCCTATCTATGATGATTATTGTGATGACACGTATGCTTTAAAGAATGATTATAACCATGAAACTTGTCATCTTGATCTTAATTTTCAATCATATGATAGTTATTTTGTTGAGTTTGCTCCCACTACTATTGATGAGAAGAGTTTTGCTTATGTGGAGAGTAGTACATTTTCTATGCTTGTAGATCATGAAAAGAATGCTTTAGGTGCTGGTTATATTGTTGAATTCATTCATGATGCTACTGAAAATTATTATGAGGGAGGAACATATGCTTGTAGGAATTGCATTAATGTCAAGTTTCCTCTCTATGTGTTGAAAATCTTGAAGCTATGCTTGTTTTACCTTCCTATGCTAGTTGATTATTGTTCCCATAAGTTGTTTGCTCACAAAATCCCTATGCATAGGAAGTGGGTTAAACTTAAATGTGCTAGTCATATGCTTCATGATGCTCCCGTTATGTTTCAATTATTATCTTTTATGTGAGCATCATTGTCATCATCATGCCTAGCTAGAAAGGCATTAAAGAAAAGCGCTTGTTGGGAGACAACCCAATATTTACCCTTACTGTTTTTGTGTGTCCACATGATTATGCTACTGTAGTAATCATGTTTTATAGCTTTTGTTTCAATAAAGTGCCAAGTAAGACCTTTAGGATAGCTTACGGTGATAGTTGTGTTGATCCTGCTGAAAATCAGAAACTTTTGCACCCTTAATTCACAGAGACCTGCTTTGGATCTGATTCTTTTTGCTCTGGATTGGTACACGAATTGATTAGGACTTCCTAATTTGGTAGGATTGTTGGAGTTCCAGAAGTATATGTTTGATACATATTACTAGAGACTGTTCTGTTTTTGACAGATTCTGGGTGTTGTTTGCTTATTTTGATGAATCTATGAGTAGTATCGGAGGGTATGAACCATAGATAAGTTGTAGTACATTAGATATTACACCAATATGAATTTAGAATGAGTTAATTACAGTACCAATGTGGGGGTTTTGTTTTCTTTCACTAACGGAGCTTATAAGATTTCTTGTTGAGTTTTGTGTTGTGAAATTTTCAAGTTTTGGGTAAAGATTCAATGGACTATGGAATAAGGAGTGGCAAGAGCCTAAGCTTGGGGATTCCCAAGGCACCCCAAGGTAATATTCAAGGACAGCCAAGAGCCTAAGCTTGGGGATGCCCCGGAAGGCATCCCCTCTTTCATCTTCGTCTATCGGTAACTTTACTTGGAGCTATATTTTTATTCACCACATGATATGTGTTTTGCTTGGAGCGTCATTTTCTTTTGTTAGTTTTTGCTTTCTGTTAGTTAGAATAATGTTTTGCATCTTTAGTTTAAATAAAGAAGTCAAGGGTAGCCTTTGCCATGCTTATTTTGCTAGTATACATGTTGCTGTTTGAAAACAGAAAGTTTACCGCTGTTGCAAAAATTCCCTAGAAAAGTCAGAGAGTGGTATACTGTTGAATATTTTTGCATATTGAGCTCTGATAAATTTATTACAGTGGTAATTTTATTTCATAATTTTTGGAGTTAGGGAGGTATTGATACTCTTGCATTCTTTACAGATTGTACGGTTTTGGCAGATTGCTGTTATGGTTGCATTGTTTGCATATGTTTGCTTGTTTAATGATTCTATTTGAAGATAGGAGTATTAAATATGCAGAGGCATTTAGTATGCAATGTTGAATAATAATTTTAGTGATTTGTTACAGTATAAAATGATAAGGTTTTGCATTGGTTTATACTAACCTATCTCACGAGTTCTTGTTGAGTTTGGTGTGGATGAAGCTTTTTGATAAAAAGAAGAAACCATGGTATGAGAGGAATTAAGGAGACGCAAAAGTTCAAGCTTGGGGATGCCCAAGGCACCCCAAGATAATATTTCAAGAAGTCTCAAGCATCTAAGCTTGGGGATGCCCCGGTAGGCATCCCACCTTTCTTCTTCAACAACTATCGGTTAGTATCGGTTGAGCCTAAGTTTTTGCTTCTCCACATGAGTTGTGCTATCCTTGCAATGTAGTTTTCTTTAGCTTTGCTTGCTGCTTGAATAAAGTATAAAGATCTAAAATTATTAAATGGGGGAGTCTTCACATAGTTGTATAATTATTCGAATACTCATTGATCTTCACTTATATATTTCGGAGTAGTTTGTCATTTGCTCTAGTGCATCACTTATATCTTTTAGAGCATGGTGGTAGTTTTATTTTTAAGAAATAGATGAACTCTCATGTTTAACTTAGATTATTTTGAGAGTCGTTAATAGCATGGTAATTTGCTTAATATTAATATACTTGGTATTCAAGATATGTGAAACTTTCTTTTGAGTGAATTGAATACTAAGATAAGTTTGATGCTTGATAATTGTTTTGAGATATGGAGGTGATAATATCAAAGTCGTGCTAGTTGAGTAATTATGAATTTAAAGAATGCTTGTGTTGAAGTTAGCAAGTCATGTAGCATGCACGTATGGTTAAAGTTGTGTAACAAATTTGAAACGTGAAGTGTACCTGGCTTGTGCATCCTTATGAGTGGCGGTCGGGGACGAGCGATGGTCTTTTCCTACCAATCTATCCCCGTAGGAGCATGCGCGTAGTACTTGATTTTTTATGACTTCTAAATTTTTGCAATAAGTATGTGAGTTCTTTTGACTAATGTTGAGTCCATGGATTATACGCACTCTCACCTTTCCGCCTTTGCTAGCCTCTTTGGTATCGTGCATTGCCCTTTCTCACCTTGAGAGTTGGTGCAAACTTGGCCAGTGCATCCAAACCCCGTGATACGATATGCTCTATCACACATAAACCTCCTTATATCTTCCTCAAAACAGCCACCATACCTACCTATCATTGCATTTCCATAGCCATTCCGAGATATATTGCCATGCAACTTCCATCATCATATTCATGACATACATTACTTTTGTCATATTGCCATTGCATGATCATGTAGTTGACATCGTATTTGTGGCCAAGCCACCATGCATTATTTTTCATACAAGTCACTCTTGATTCATGGCACCATCTCGGTACACCGCCGGCGGCATTCATATAGAGTCATATCTTGTTCTAAGTTTCGAGTTGTAATCCTTATGTTGTAATCAATAGAAGTGTGATGATCATCATTATTAGAGCATTGCCCGAAAAAAAGAGAAAGGCCAAAAAAAAGAGAAAGGCCCAAAAAAAAAGAAAATATATAAAAAGGGAAATGCTACTATCTCTTTTTCCACACTTGTGCTTCAAATTAGCACCTAGTTCTTCATGTAGTGAGTCTCATATATTGTGCTTCAAAGTAGCACCTTGATCTTCATGTAGTGAGTCTCATAAGTTGTCTTTTTATACTAGTGGGAATTTTTCATTATAGAACTTGTCTTGTATATTCCTACGATGGGCTTCCTCAAATGCCCTAGGTCTTCATGAGCAAGCGAGTTGGATGCACACCCACTAGTTTTCTTTTGTTGAGCATTCATAGCTCTAGTGCATCCGTTGCATGGCAATCCCTACTCCTCATGTTGACATCAATTGATGGGCATCTCCATAGCCCGTTGATTATCCTCTCAATGTGAGACTTTCTCCTTTTTTATCTTCTCCACACAATCCCCATCATCATATTCTATTCCACCCATAGTGCTATATCCATGGCTCACGCTCATATATTGCGTGAAGGTTGAAAAAGTTTGAGATTATTTAAGTATGAAACAATTGCTTGGCTTGTCATTGGGGGTATAGAAGTTGGGAACATCTTTGTGTGACGAAAATGAAGCATAGCCTAACTATATGATTTTCTAGGGATGAACTTTCTTTTGCCATATTATTTTGAGAATACATGATTGCTTTATTAGTATGCTTGAAGTATTATTTTTTTATGTCAATATGAACTTTTGTCTTGAATCTTTCGGATCTGAATATTCATATCACAAGTAAGAAGAATTACATTGAAATTATACCAAGTAGCACTCCGCATCAAAAATTCTTTTTTATCATTTACCTACTCGACGACGAGCAGGAATTAAGCTTGGGGATGCTTGATACGTCTCCAATGTATCTATAATTTTTGATTGCTCCATGCTATATTATCTACTGTTTTGGGCATTATTGGGCTTTATTATCCACTTTTATATTATTTTTGGGACTAACCTATTAACCGGAGGCCCAGCCCAGATTTGCTGTTTTATGCCTATTTCAGTGTTTCGAGGAAAAGGAATATCAGATGGAGTCAAAACGGAACAAAATCAACTGGAGAAGTTATTTTTGGAAGGAAAGCAACCCCGGGAACTTGGAGTGCATGTCAGGGGAGATACGGGATGCCCACGAGGATGGGGCCCCCCCGGGCGTGCGTCCCTGCCTCGTGGGGCCCCCATAGCTCCTCTGACGTATCCCCTGCACCCATATATACTCTTGTACCCTAAAACTTCCAGAACGGAAGATAGATCGGGAGTTCCGCCGTCGCAAGCCTCTGTAGCCACCAAAAACCTCTCGGAGCCTGTTCGGCACCTCACGGGGAGGATCCCATCACCGTGGCCATCTTCATCATCCCGGCGCTATCCATGACGAGGAGGGAGTAGTTCACCCTCGGGGCCGAGGGTATGTACCAGTAGCTATGTGTTTGATCTCTCTCTCTCTCTCGTGTTCTCTCTCGTGTTCCCTCCATGGCACGATCTTGTATCCCGAGCTTTGCTATTGTAGTTGGATCTTATGATGTTTCTCCCCCTCTACTCTCTTGTGATGAATTGAGTTTCCCCTTTGAAGTTATCTTATCGGATTGAGTCTTTTATGAGGACACTTGGTGTATGTCTTGCCGTGATTATCTGTGGTGACAATGGGATATCATGTGCCACTTGATGTATGTTTTGGTGATCAACTTGCCAGTTTCGTGACATTGGGAACCTATGCATAGGGGTTGGCACACGTTCTTGACTCTCCGGTAGAAACTTTGGGGCACTCTTTGAAGTACTTTTGTGTTGGTTGGATGAATCTGAGATTGTGTGATGCATATCGTATAATCATGCCCACGGATACTTGAGGTGATAATGGAGTATCTAGGTGACATTAGGGTTTTGGTTGATTTGTGTCTTAAGGTGTTATTCTAGTACGAACTCTTTTATAGATCGATCCGAAAGAATAACTTTGAGGTGGTTTCGTGCCCTACCATAATCTCAAAGTTTGTTCTCCGCTATTAGTGGCTTCGGAGTGACTCTTTGTTGCATGTTGAGGGCTTGTTATATTATCTATCTATGTTATTATTGTTGAGAGAACTTGCACTAGTGAAACTACGAACCCTAGGCCTTGTTTCCTATCATTGCAATACCATTTACGCTCACTTTTACCACTTGTAACCTTGCTGTTTTTATATTTTCAGATTACAAAAACCTATATCTACTATCTATTTTGCACTTGTATCACCATCTCTTTGCCGAACTAGTGCACCTATACAATTTACCATTGTATTGGGTGTGTTGGGGACACAAGAGACTCTTTGTTATTTGATTGCAGGGTTGCTTGAGAGATACCATCTTCATCCTACGCCTCCTACGGATTGATAAACCTTAGGTCATCCACTTGAGGGAAATTTGCTACTGTCCTACAAACCTGTGCACTTGCAGGCCCAACAACGTCTACAAGAGGAAGGTTGTGTAGTATACATCACATGTCTTGTCAAAGCAGAGATCGTGTCCCCTTATTAAGGGATTCTCATCAATACTGGTATGGGTAGTCTCACCGCGCCATTAATCGTGGCCCTTGGGAAACAAGCGATTCCCAACGAGCAAGTGGGGAGGCACACCGCTTCCGGCGCCTCTATAAAGGGATAAGATTCCTCCATTTTCACCCACGCCTTCCTCCTCCTTTGCCCACTCTTGCCCCCTCGAGCTCCAGCGCCCAAGCCCAAGTCTTCCCCACACAGCTAAACATGTCCAGAGCAGGAGGCAAGTGGGTGGCTTCCACCGGCAAGGAGAACACATCACCAATCTTCGGGCGGCCGGATACTTGGCCGCGGACATAGCGCACCGTCTACCAGACGCCGGGCAGGTCATTCCGACCCCAGGACCCCACGAGAGGGTCGTGTCGTCGCCCACTTCGTCTGAGTGGACTGGGATTTACTCCATCCTTCGTCTGCAGCTTATGTTCTACTACGGGCTAGATTTCCACGATCTAGCCCCGAATTTCGTCCTCAACATCTCGGCGTTCATCGTCGTGTGCGAGGCCTTCCTCCGCATCTGGCCTCACTTCGGCCTATGGCTGCAAACCTTCTGCGTGAAGCCGAAGGTGGTAAGCGGCCAACAGGCGGAGTGTGGAGGGGCCATGGTGGGCAGAATGCCCAATGTCACATGGCTCAATGGCTCCTTTGCGGAGACCGTAAAAGTATGGCGATCGGGGTGGTTCTATATCACCGAGCCACGCGGCGCCAACTGGGAGGCGGCCCCCGAGTTCTGATTCGGAGCCCCCATGCGGCTCACCTCCTGGGAGAATAAGGGCCTATCCTGGGGCGATTCCACGGAGCTGGCCGGACTCCAAACATGCATCAAAAGCATGAGGGACAAGAACATCAAGCTTGTCAACGTGATCCAAGTCATGCTCGTGCGCCGGGTCTTGCCCTGCCAGAGGCGAGCAGTCAATCTATGGGAGTTCGTCCCAACCAAGCACCGGACGCTCCAGAGGCTCTACGACATGACGCACAAAGGTGCATGGAAGGTGCTGTCAAGGCCTCCGAAGTGCCTCCTCCGACGTCCGAGGACCGCGGGCTTAACGCCGCGCGGGCTCCTAGGCCGGTGAGTTCTTAGACTGACACGGGACCCAGTTCCTCCCTGATATATTCATGGGAGTGCCTTAAGTAGTTATGCATATTTATTTTAGGATTACGTGGAGACAGCGGGGCAGGTATACTGCCCGGCTCCGCTGCCAGAAGACCCAGCATATGCTCTCCTGACGGAGATGCTGGTCCCGGCGCCGTACAAGGTGCCGGAGAAGAAGGCCGAGAAGAAAGCCCTGGGGATCCGAAAGGGTCTCCGTCATAAGGTTGTGCCGGAAGCCTCGTCCAAAGACGACGAGGCGGACTCCTCCCACGAAGGGGAGTAGGAGGAAGAAGAAGATGGCCCATCCGGAAAGGATGAGGGGTCCGGGGAGGCGGACCCAGGGGCCGGAAAAGGTCATCGGCGCAGGGCCGTCATTCCCCTGTCGTCCGATGACGACGAGTCGGATTCCTCCCACGGAGGCGGGGGGAATCAGGAAGATATCCTACCTTCCCCCACCGGGGGGAAGAAGAAGAGAAAAGCCGCCCCAGGAGGGGGAGGCTGGGGCGTCCAAGAAGGGGAAGAGGCCCCTTCCAGACTACTCCACCACGGCCGCTCTTAGCGAGGAGGGGTGGCTGCCCAGGGGGAAGCCCCTAGCGCGATCGTAAGTGTTTGCACTCTATCATGACTTCACTTCACGGTTCTTGTATTTATAATGTCGAACATACGTGCAGTCCGGCCAGGGATCACCCCGAGGTATCCTCCTCCGGGTCCCTGAGCAATTCGGAGATGAATTCGCTTCCGACGGCCACCACTCCTCAACCCGCGGACGACACTGAGGTGTTGTCTCAAAGGCTCCCAGAGTAGGGGGAGGTGACTCTGGAGACGCCCCGAGGCGGGGTCCCAGTCGTCGGACACGCGGGGTTCAAGATCCCCGCGGATCGTGTCGACGAGTGCCACGGCCAGCCGGGCTCTTGGCCGAACACAATTTCGGAACCTTCGATGGTTCCGGACTCAGGCAGGCGACCCCTCACTAAGGAGGGCGAGCCGTCTGTGTCGCGGACTTCCGTTGTGCATGAGGCGCCGGACGGTCTGCTGGAAGCGCTTTGTGGCGCTTCCCTGGACGAAGGGCACCGTACTCGTATGAGTACGGTGATTCGGAAGGTTTCGTCCACCAAGAGCGGACTAACCGAAGCTTGCACCAGCCTCCTAACAGCTTCAAGGTAAGTAATAAATATGTGCAAAATTACCACCCGATAGGTAGTAGCCCCTGATACTCTGTTTGGCGTTCGGAAGGAAAAGCCGAGCAAAGGGTCAATAAAAATCCGCAGGAGTCTAATCATGAGTATTATTTTGAATAAGCAGGTTGTGCTGCTTGCTGCTGCTACCCGGACTGCCGAGGTTGCCGATCTGAAGCGGGACCTGGAGTAGGCGCAGGGAGAGCTCGACCTCACGAAGAGGTAGCTCGAGGAGAACAAGGGTAAGTAATTCCCGTTCTTATGTATTTAAGGATAGGCAGAATTGGTGGGTCTGACAACTAAGTGTCGTGACCGTGTAACAGGGGCCCCCGCCGAAGTGGCGGCCCTGAAGAAGGCGCTATCTGAGGCCGAAGACAAGGCAGCCACAGAGTGTAAGGAGCGCGAAAAGCAAAGTGCTAGGGTAGGTGAGGTAGAGCAGGAGCTCCAGGACCTTAGTAAGAAATGCGAGTCAGTGGAGCATGATCTGAAGGCCAAAGAGGCCGAGCTTGCGAAGGCCCTTATGAGCTTAAAAGACGCCAAGGCCGAAGCTGAGAAAGCACAGCAGGAGATCCAGGAGGCCAAGAAGATAGCAGCGGGTAAGAAGTTCTTTATGCAAAGCAAACATGTGGAGGAGGCGTTTCTTTTACTTACTCGAATTCGGAGCTCTCCAGGGGCATTCACAGATCTGCCACGCAGCGTATCAGACGCTGTGGAGTTCTACCGTGCCCAGGAGGGGAACTCAATAGAGAAGCTATTCAGTCGCGATATTTGGGGCGAACACCGATGCCTCTGGTGACCAATCAAAGCAGTTGGTTGAACTCCTGGCGGCGAGCGGCTATGAAGGAGTTCATAGTCCGGATGTGGGCTGGTGAGCTCATGCCCATTAGCTACTTCGGCTTGATCAAGCGGATGATGGATGCCTGCCCGCGTCTTGAGGTGATCAAGCGATCCGTGTGCATCGAGGGTGCCGCCCGGCCCTTGCCCGCGTCAAAGTGCATTGGAGCAAGATGGATGCGGAGAAGCTGGTCAAGGACGGACATTTGGAGGGCAAGGCGATCGCCATCCCGAGCTGTACTATGATGGCATTATGAAGGGTGCTCGCCTCGTGGGATTTAATGTGCCAAGGACACCATTTTTGAATGAATTAAACCTGTCATGGTTGTATTTTAAGGACGAAGTTAATTGCGCTATGTAGCGCTTTTGTTATTTAAAATATTACCTTCTATGCGGCTGTTTATAAAATCCTGAAAGTAGGCCAGTCGTCAGCTTCTACCCCCATGCGACTAGCACTGGGGTGTTCGTGGAAAACCCGGACACTCTTTATCCAAATGTTTGGTCCCTTAAGGAGGTGTCCAGCGCAGCGAACGAGGCAATCGGACTATGCGGCTTTACAACTTTCACTTAGCCATAGAAGTCTACAATTTTAAATTTCGGCGAAGCCCCTAGAATCTGGAAGGCCGAATTGGGGCGTTATCTACGCCTTGATCGGACAAAGCCGATTTATCGCCTAAAGCAGAAAATCTTTAAGGATTTTAGTACCTCTCGAACAGCGACCAGCTAACGTCACATCATGGCGGTCAGTTTTCGGCTTTCTCTACTGAGGTGCTCGTACGGAAGAACCGGGACACAATCGCAGTAGTTCTCCCTGCACTACCTTAGCCGATATAATGGAACGTAAGGCACCAAAACAAGGAAGCCTGGCTATCCCAACTGTAGACCCAAGACATGATTCGGAGTTGATGCATATAGTGCTATAAGTTTGGGGTGCCGCACTATTGAAAGTGTTCGGACTTTTAGTTGCCGTATTACGGGGCGCCATAAGAAGCCCCTGGCAAACTGGTCGTACCAAGGTGTACGGATGCAATGCCAAATAAACATATATAAGAGAAAAATACCCAAATAAGGGTAATAAGCTGACGCTATATATAATCTCCATTTGACGAAAAATACGTTTAAGCATATACTTACAATGGATGCATTAGGCAGAGAAAAAATAGGACTATTTGACATGTCCTATCCAGGGGCAAGCCGTGTGCAGAGAGATGAAGCAGGTATAACGATCGTAAATAGATTCCACCTGGGTATTTCCTTCTGCGCACAACGTCTGTTGCCTCCTTGGGTGTCTCTTCCATATGAGTCCGGCAATTCGGCTCTTCTGAGGATGTTGCACTAACGCGGTGTCCTGAAAGGTAAAAGGGAAAGAGTATGAATGTGTTTAGCGGTTACCCGCATTATCGACTGAGTCGTTGATGCGCCTCCACCCATGCCCAAGGTATCTTGAGTGCGTAATTGTTGGGAACGTAGTAATTTCAAAAAAATTCCTACGCACACGCAAGGATCAAGGTGATACATAGCAACGAGAGGGGAGAGTGTTGTCCACGTACCCTCATAGACCAAAAGCAGAAGTGTTAGAACAACGCGGTTGATGTAGTCGTACGTCTTCACGATCCAACCGATCCAAGTACCGAACGTACGGCACCTCCGAGTTCAGCACACGTTCAGCTCGATGACGATCCCCGGACTCCGATCCAGGAGGGTGTCGGGGATGAGTTCCGTCAGCACGACGGCGTGGTGACGATGATGATGTTCTACCGATGCAGGGCTTTGCCTAAGCACCGCAACGATATGACCGAGGTGGAATATGGTGGAGGGGGGCACCGCACACGGCTAAGGAACGATCACGAAGATCAACTTGTGTGTCTATGGGGTGCCCCCCTGCCCCCGTATATAAAGGAGCAAGGGGGGAGGCCGGCCGGCCCTTGGGGCGCTCCAAGGAGGGGGGAGTCCTCCTCCTAGTAGGAAAGGGGAAAGGGGAAAGGAAAGAGAGGGAGAGGGACAGGGAAAGAGGGGCCGCGCCCCCCTCCCCTAGTCCAATTCGGACTCCTCATGGGAGGGGGCGTGCCACCTCACAGGCTGCCCTCTCTCTCCCCTCGGGCCCACTAAGGCCCAATACTTCCCGGGGGTTCAGTAACCCTCTCGGCACTCCGGTATTCTCCGAAATCACCCGGAACACTTCCGGTGTCCGAATATAGTCTACTAATATATCAATCTTTATGTCTCGACCATTTCGAAACTCCTCGTCATGTCTGTGATCACATCCGGGACTCCGAACAAACTTCAGTACATCAAAACTTATAAACTCATAATAAAACTATCATCGTAACGTTAAGCGTGCGGACCCTACGGGTTCGAGACTATGTAGACATGACCTAGAACTGTTTCCGGTCAATAACCAATAGCGGAACCTGGATGCCCATATTGGCTCCTACTTATTCTACGAAGATCTTTATCGGTCAAACTGCATAACAACATACGTTGTTCCCTTTGTCATCGGTATGCTACTTGCCCGAGATTCGATCGTCGGTATCTCAATACCTAGTTCAATCTCGTTACCGACAAGTCTCTTTACTCGTAATGCATCATTCCGTAACCAACTCATTGGCCACATTTGATAGAGGCAGGGGTGTCCCGATCTTTCGATGAGATGATAACTATCGATTTGGTGAAGATGACTTTGACGATCCGACTACAAACATGCACGACGTTGCGCCTTAGCAATCGCTAAACCAACTCCGAGAGGTTATTGACCACGCCGGAGCACAATCAACCTGACCACGAAGGTCTATTCCTGCAAGCAATCGAAGAACAAGCAAGAATATGATTAAGGCAATCTGAATATTAGTAGTATATATGAAGTATTGATAAAGGTGGGGATCCGTAAGCGGTCTTGGTGCAGTCGTTGGACACAAGCGAAGTACGAAGTTGCAATGGCTAACTTTTAACTAAACAAATCCCAAGGAAAAAGCTACTAGATGGATCTACTTATATAGGAGCAAGGGGTGGCGGCCAAGGAGGTGGGAAACGTCCCAAGGCAGCCTAAAACTAACCCTAGGTCGTACAAGGCCAATGGGCCCAAGTGGAGGTGACGTAACACCTTTGGACTTGTAGTTTGACTCGGATTCTGGTGCAGCGTCAGATTGTTTCGTCCATAACTCAACGCTCCAGACGGCTTTTAAGGTGATTCCAACTGTTCTGGAAAGAGCATGAAATCTACTTTCCAACAAAAAAAGAATCACCCAATTCGGAGTCCGTATGAAAAAGTTGTTGACGTTTTGAGTCAGGTATGTCTGTGTAGTCCGAATCTGAATCCAGAACATGAGAGACTTGGACTCTATCTTCTCTTGGCCCAAAAGTGACGTGAGAAGACTTTTTGAACAGCACCTAAACTTCTACTTTTCCCTTACCTTCATATGTGGATTGTACAAATGTCCCATACACCTGCAATTAGACAAAACACAAAAGTATGTGAAGTATTTTAGTTCTGGATAACATAAATATATTATTGAATAGTTTGCACTAGAAATCACCTGACAAATATGCATGTATGCAATATTTTTGGTCTTATCCAAGGTAGTCATGTCCTCATCATCCTCCCCTTCTTGAAAACAAAGCCGTCCTCGGCGTTGCTTAATCTGAAATGTGGCTAACAAAAGAGACAAGGTGTACATGTTGTATATGTATCGTCATCCATTTTACTTCCCTTGATTTTTGCATATATGACACATGAATAGATGAGTAACTTGCATAGTTCATAAAATCTAAAGCCAACAAATTAGCACAAGAACTAGAAGGCATGAAAATATTGCAACTCAGTTTGCACATATAAGTGAAGCTCTTATTTATTTCAAAAGTTTGACAATGTTCATCATTAAACCATCCCAACATTGGTGAATAAACCTTATTTGAATCAAATTTACATGCTACAACATGCTTAGATAAGCAAACATGCAATGAGTCATTCGACACAGAATCATCACCAAGATTAGAGGTCATATCAAAATGATTAAACATTGATTCTTTTGCATCAACAGTTAATTCAATAGGTGCACTCAAAATTGTTGGTATTTGGTTGTTTGATCACATGATGCATTCATGACAGTTTCAAGATTCTCTAAAATAGGTGATGTGCTCAAATCACGGGTAACTCAACACATGATGCATTCAAGTTAACTACGGATGCATCATTCTCATGTAAAGTTATATCATCAATACATTTTTTGTTACCTTGTCGCAAAGACATAGCTGATGTAGGTACAGACGTAGACAATGCACCATGCTCTTGAGATGATGCTGCGCTCACAATCCGAGGTGGGGATGCTCTAGTAGGTGCAACGGTGGAGGAACCAACCGCGGTGGTGAGCATGAACTGAATAGTAGTTGTTGTGGTCACCCAATGCATCCTCCATGTCTGTCTCTCAAAGGTACAAGCACGAACATACATACCAAGAATGCAACGAGGAATATATGAAATCTTTCCGAATATCATGGTTCAAACCACCAAAAATCTATTCATTGTATCATCCTTAGATTCTTCTATGTCACAATGATGCATATAAGATTTGAACTCTTTGTAGTAAGCATGAACAGTGTTGTTGCCTTGTTTAAATTGTTCAAATTTGCGAAGCAATTCACGGCGATAGTAAGGAGGGAAAAATGTTGTCTCATTACATCTTTCAAATCTTTCCAAGTTGTGGGTTGGTTATCAATATTTTTCTTACAATGCACACTCCACCAAACTGAAGCAAAACCAGTAAATGCTCTAGTGGCAGCTCGTACTCGCTCAAGTTCGAGAAAAGTCATGGTTACTAAAAACTTGTTCTACTTCAAACTCCCAAGCTAGATAAATAGCAGGATTAAATCTACCCTCAAATGACGGTAAAGAGATAACCCGACCATGTGGTTTTGTGTGTTGTCCCAACTCTCGTGATGGTGAAGATGTGTCCATCGTCCAAGAACTTCTATCTCGAGAACCTGTCATGATTAGTAGAAACAAGAAACAAAATTCCGAATAATGTTCCTATGAACTACTAGGATGTGGTTGTAAAGTGCTCACGAGAAAGCAAATATCAATATCTTACAAGTTCTTACCATGCGGCGGTGGTGACAGCAACCAGCGATGTCAAATAACTCAAGATTGTGTAAAGCGATTGCTGGGAACGACGTATACGGTGTAGAAATATGTGGAGCTGGGTTGGCTATATATGGTAGCAAAAGATTAGCAATAATCAATTCAGAGATGCAATGTTGAATAAACGCTCAACGACGCAGATCTTGTCTGGTCCTAGGCTAGACCGGACTAGAGACGCGAGCCTAGAACACTAATGAGGTCACGGCGTAGCACAACTAGCATCAATGAAGGATACTAAGTAGCTCTTGACAACAAGATATAAGTGAAGATCACAACGGTAGTGAAGATAATGATGAAAAACAACTGCCAAGCAGGATATACAACAACTCTCTTTCCAACTTTCCTCTTGAAAAGTTTGAGCCAATTTTCTGATAAATTCTTGCAAAGAATGCTACTAACTCAAGCTTTCCAATGCAAAAAGAATTACTCAATTCCGAGTTGATATGAGGAGTCAAAGAATTCTAAAAGCGGCACGAAAAATTAGCACAAGCTGTGTTCACGAACTTCGGAGGGCAAAAAGACCTATTTAGAAGCCGATTTTGAGGTGTCAAATATTGAACTAGCTTCTGAAACTATTTACATGCGCCTCGTCGCTAGCTTCAATTTCAGTACTCACGGAGCCAAAACGGACTTCGATGAGGAAGATACACCTGTTTTACTGAACAGTCGCAAAAGCAGATTCTAATCCGAATTCAGTGTACGAGATTGATTCTAGATAGATCCGATTTTTTTCTTCTCTCTTTTTTTCTCACGCTTTTTTTTCTTTTTCTTCTCTCTCTTTTTTTTTTTTTCTTTCCTTTTTTTCTCTCTTTTTTTTCCTCTATTTTTTTTCTCCCTCTTTCCAAGACAAACTAGATAAGATGCAGATTGGATCAGGCGAAGATGTGAATGACCTCAACTATGATTATGACAATGAACAGTGCGTAGCACGTGGTGGAAATTAATAGATGGGATGGTGGACAGCGGAAGGGATAATGATGCAGCGGCGGCGTGACTAATGTGAACAGAACTCGAAACTCTAAAGGAGCTAGACACTAAGACCAGCAACCGACACACGACGATGCAACCGATAATTCAATTATGCAAGCAACGAATAGAAAATTGCAAAGACTCGATGGCTTGGATAAAGGATGAACAGATCTAACTTTTTTGTGGCTTTTTCATGGACTATAGGTATGAATGACAGATGCGATCTAAACTATGAAAAACTGTAAAATCTCACCGAGCAACCTGAAAACTGATACCACTTGATAGAGGCGGGGGTGTCCCGATCTTTCGATGAGATGATAACTATCGATTTGGTGAAGATGACTTTGACGATCCGACTATAAACATGCACGACGTTGCGCCTTAGCAATCGCTAAACCAACTCCGAGAGGTTATTGACCACGTCGGAGCACAATCAACCTGACCACGAAGGTCTATTCCTGCAAGCAATCGAAGAACAAGCAAGAATATGATTAAGGCAATCTGAATATTGCGAGTATATATGAAGTATTGATAAAGGTGGGGATCCGTAAGCGGTCTTGGTCTGGTCGTTGGACACAAACGAAGTACACGAAGTTGCAATGGCTAACTTTTAACTAAACAAATCCCAAGGAAAAAGCTACTAGATGGATCTACTTATATAGGAGCAAGGGGTGGCGGCCAAGGAGGTGGGAAACGTCCCAAGGCAGCCTAAAACTAACCCTAGGTCGTACAAGGCCAATGGGCCGAAGTGGAGGTGACGTAACACCTTTGGACTTGTAGTTTGACTCGGATTCTGGTGCAGTGTCATTGTTTCGTCCATAACTCAACGCTCCAGACGGCTTTTAATGTGATTCCAACTGTGCTGGAAAGAGCATGAAATCTACTTTCCAACAAAAAAAGAATCACCCAATTCGGAGTCCGTATGAAAAAGTTGTTGACGTTTTGAGTCAGGTATGTCTGCAGTCCGAATCTGAATCCGAACGTGAGAGACTTGGACTCTATCTTCTCTTGGCCCAAAAGTGACGTGAGAAGACTTTTTGAACAGCACCTAAACTTCTCCTTTTCCCTTATCTTCATATGTGGATTGTACAAATGTCCCATACACCTTCAATTAGACAAAACACAAAAGTATGTGAAGTATTTTTGTTCTGGATAACATAAATATATTATTGAATAGTTTGCACTAGAAATCACCTGACAAATATGCATGTATGCAATATTTTTGGTCTTATCCAAGGTAGTCATGTCCTCATCAACATTGCTTGCAAGGCTTATAGTGATGTGCATTACCGAGAGGGCCCAGAGATACCTCTCCGATAATCGGAGTGACAAAACCTAATCTCGAAATACGCCAACTCAACATGTACCATTGGAGACACCTGTAGAGCTCCTTTATAATCACCCAGTTACGTTGTGACGTTTGGTAGCACACAAAGTGTTCCTCCGGTAAACGGGAGTTGCATAATCTCATAGTTGTAGGAACTTTGTATAAGTCATGAAGAAAGCAATAGCAACATACTAAACGATCAAGTGATAAGCTAACGAAATGGGTCAAGTCAATCACATCATTCTCCTAATGATGTGATCCCGTTAATCAAATGACAACCCATGTCTATGGTTAGGAAACACAACCATCTTTGATTAATGAGCTAGTCAAGTAGAGGCATACTAGTGACGTTAAGTTTGTCTATGTATTCACACATGTATTATGTTTCCGGTTAATACAATTCTAGCACGAATAATAAACATTTATCATGATCTGAGGAAATAAATAATAACTTTATTATTGCCTCTAGGGCATATTTCCTTCAGTCTCCCACTTGCACTAGAGTCAATAATCTAGATTACACAGTAATGATTCTAACACCCATGGAGTCTTGGTGTTGATCATGTTTTGCTCGTGGAAGAGGCTTAGTCAACGGGTCTGCAACATTCAGATCCGTATGTATCTTGCAAATCTCTATGTCTCCCACCTGGACATAGTCCCGAATGGAATTGAAGTGTCGCTTGATGTGCTTGGCCCTCTTGTGAAATCTAGATTCCTTTGCCAAGGCAATTGCACCAGTATTGTCACAGAAGATCTTCATTGGTCCCGATGCACTAGGTATGACACCTAGATCGGAAATGAACTCCTTCATCCAGACTCCTTCATTTGCTGCTTCCGAAGCAGCTATGTACTCTGCTTCGCATGTAGATCCCGCCACGACGCTTTGTTTGGAACTGCACCAACTTACAGCTCCACCGTTCAATAAAAACACGTATCCGGTTTGCGATTTAGAATCGTCCGGATCAGTGTCAAAGCTTGCATCAATGTAACCATTTACGACTAGCTCTTTGTCACCTCGAGAAACATATCCTTAGTCCTTTTCAGGTATTTCAGGATGTTCTTGACCCCTGTCCAGTGATCCACTCCTGGATTACTTTGGTACCTACCTGCCAAGCTTATTGCTAAGCATACGTCAGGTCTGGTACACAGCATTGCATACATGATAGAGCCTATGGTGAAGCATAGGAACATCTTTCATTTTCTCTATCTTACGCTATGGTCGGGCATTGAGTCGACTTAACTTCACACCTTGTAATCTGAGCAAGAACCCTTTCTTTGCTCGATCCATTTTGAACTTTTTCACAACTTTATCAAGGTATGTGCTTTGTGAAAGTCCAATTAAGCGTCTTGATCTATCTCTATAGATCTTGATGCCCAATATGTAAGCAGCTTCACCGAGGTCTTTCATTGAAAAACTTATATTCAAGTATCCCTTTATGCTATCCAGAAATTCTATATCATTTCCAATTAACAATATGTCATCTACATATAATATCAGAAAGGCCACAGAGCTCCCACTCACTTTCTTGTAAATCTGAGCTTCTCCAAAATTTCATATAAAACCATATGCTTTGATCACACTATCAAAGCGTTTATTCCAACTCGAGATGCTTGCACCGGTCCATAAATGGATCATTGGAGCTTGCACACTTTGTTAGCACCTTTTGGATCGACAAAACCTTCGGTTGCATCATATACAACTCTTCTTCCGTAAATCCATTCAGAATGCGGTTTTAATATCCATTTGCCAAATTTCATAATCATAAAATGCGGCAATTGCTAACATGATTCGACGGACTTAAGCATCGCTATGGGTGAGAAAGTCTCATCGTAGTCAACCCCTTGAACTTGTCGAAAACCTTTCGCAACAAGTCGAGCTTTGTAGACGATTACATTACCATCGGCGTCGGTCTTCTTCTTGAAGATCCATTTATTCTCGATGGCTTGCCGATCATCGGCAAGTCAACCAAAGTCCATACTTTGTTCTCATACATGGATCCCATCTCGATTTCATGGCCTCAAGCCATTTTATGAATTTGGGCTCATCATCGCTTCCTCATAGTTCGTAGGTTCGCCATGGTCAAGTAACATGACTTCGAACAGGATTCTTGTACCACTCAGTGCGAGATCTTACTCTGGTAGACCTACGAGGTTCAGTAGTAACTTGATCTGAAGTTTCATGATTAATATCATTAGCTTCCTCACTGATTGGTGTAGTTGTCACACGAACAGGTTCTTGTGATGAACTACTTTCCAACAAGGGAGTAGGTATAGTTACCCCATCAAGTTCTACTTTCCTCCCACTCACTTCTTTCGAGAGAAACTCCTTCTTTAGAAAGGATCCAAATTTAGCAACGAAAATCTTGCCTTCAGATCTGTGATAGAAGGTGTACCCAATAGTCTCTTTTGGGTATCCTATGAAGACACATTTTTCTGATTTGGGTTCGAGCTTATCTGGTTGAAGTTTCTTCACATAAGCATCGCAGCCCCAAACTTTAAGAAACGACAACTTTGGTTTCTTGCCAAACCACAGTTCATAAGGCGTCGTCTCAACGGATTTTGATGGCGCCCTATTTAACGTGAATGAGGCCGTCTCTAAAGCACAACCCCAAAACGATAGCGGTAAATCAGTAAGAGACATCATAGATCACACCATATCTAGTAAAGTACGATTACGACGTTCGGACACACCATTTTGTTGTGGTGTTCCGGGTGGCGTGAGTTGCGAAACTATTCCGCATTGTTTCAAATGTAGACCAAACTCGTAACTCAAATATTCTCCTCCATGATCAAATCGTAGAAATTTTATTTTCTTGTTACGATGATTTTCCACTTCACTCTGAAATTCTTTGAACTTTTCAAATGTTTCAGACTTGTGTTTGATCAAGTAGATATACCCATATCTGCTCAAATCATCTGTGAACGTGAGAAAATAATGATACCCGCCACGAGCTTCAATATTCATTGGACCACATACATCAGTATGTATGATTTCCAATAAATCAGTTGCTCGCTCCATAGTTCCGGAGAACAGCGTTTTAGTCATCTTGCCGATGAGGCACGGTTATAAGTACCAAGTGATTCATAATCAAGTGATTCCAAAAGTCCATCAAGATGGAGTTTCTTCATGCGCTTTACACCGATATGACCTAAGCGGCGATTGCCACAAATAAGTTTCACTATCATTATCAACTCTGCATCTTTTGGCTTCAACATTATGAATATGTGTATCACTACTTTCGAGATTCAATAAAAATAGACCACTCTTCAAGGGTGCATGACCATAAAAGATATTACTCATATAAATAGAACAACCATTATTCTCTGACTTAAATGAATAACCGTCTCGCATCAAACAAGATCCAGATATAATGTTCAAGCTCAACGCTGGCACCAAATAACAATTATTTAGGTCTAAAACTAATCCCGATGGTAGATGTAGAGGTAGCGTGCCGACCGCGATCACATCGACTTTGGAACCATTTCCCACGCGCATCGTCACCTCGTCCTTAGCCATTCATTGCTTAATCCGTAGTCCCTATTTCGAGTTGCAAATATTAGCAACAGAACCAGTATCAAGTACCCAGGTGCTACTACGAGTATTAGTTAGGTACACATCAATAACATGTATATCACATATACCTTTGTTCACTTTGCCATCCTTCTTATCCGCCAAATACTTGGGGCAGTTCCGCTTCCGGTGACCAGTCCGCTTAAAGAGAAGCACTTTCGGTCTCGTGCTTAGGTCCGGACTTGGGTTTCTTCTCTTGAGCAGCAACTTGTTTTCTGTTCTTCTTGAAGTTCCTTCTTCTTCCCTTTGCCCTTTTTCTTGGCGGTGGTCTTATTGACCATCAACACTTGATGCTCCTTCTTGATTTCTACCTCCGCAGCCTTTAGCATTGCGAAGAGCTCGGGAATAGTCTTGTCCATCCCTTGCATATTATAGTTCATCACGAAGCTCTTGTAGCTTGGTGGCGATGATTGAAGAATTACATCAATGACACTATCATCGGAAGATTAACTCCCGGTTGAATCAAGTGATTATTATACCTGCACATTTTGAGTATGTGTTCACCGACGAACTATTCTACTCCATCTTACTGCTATAGAACTTATTGGAGACTTCATATCTCTCAATCCGGGCATTTGCTTGAAATATTAACTTCAACTCTGGAACACCTCATATGCTCCATGACGTTCAAAACGTCGTTGAAGACCCGGTTCCAAGGCGTAAAGCATGGCACATCGAACTATTGAGTAGTCATCGGCTTTGCTCGCCAGACGTTCTTAACGTCGTCGATTGCATCTGCGAGAGTTCGGCACCCAGCGGTGCTTCTAGGACGTAATTCTTCTATGCAGCAATGAGGATAATCCTCGAGTTACGGACCCGATCCGTGTAATTGCTACCATCATCTTTCAACTTAGCTTTCTCAAGGAACGCATTAAAATTCAATGGAACAACAAAGACGAGCCATCTATCTACAACAAACATAGACAAGCAAAATACTATCAGGTACTAAGTTCATGATAAATTTAAGTTCAATTAATCATATTACTTAAGAACTCCCACTTAGACAGACATCTCTCTAGTCATCTAAGTGATCACGTGACCCAAATCAACTAAACCATGTCCGATCATCACGTGAGATGGAGTAGTTTCAATGGTGAACATCACTATGTTGATCATATCTACTATATGATTCACGTTCGACCTTTCGGTCTCCGTGTTCCGAGGCCATATATGTATATGCTAGGCTCGTCAAGTTTAACCTGAGTATTCGCGTGTGCAACTGTTTTGCACCCGTTGTATTTGAACGTAGAGTCTATCACACCCGATCATCACGTGGTGTCTCAAAGACGAAGAACTTTCATAGCGGTGCATACTCGGGGAGAACACTTCTTGATAATTTAGTGAGAGATCATCTTAAAATGCTACCATCAATCAAAGCAAGATAAGATGCATAAAGGATAAACATCACATGCAATCAATATAAGTGATATGATATGGCCATCATCGTCTTGTGCTTGTGATCTCCATCTCTGAAGCACCGTCGTGATCACCATCATCACCGGCGCGACACCTTGATCTCCATCATAGCATCGTTGTCATTTACGCCATCTATTGCTTCTACGACTATCGCTACCGCTTAGTGATAAAGTAAAGCAATTCTATGCGTTGCATTTCATACAATAAAGCGACAACCATATGGCTCTGCCGATTGCGATAACCGGTTACAAAACATGATCATCTCATACAATAAAATATAGCATCACGTCTTGACCATATCACATCACAACATGCCTGCAAAAACAAGTTAGGCGTCCTCTACTTTGTTGTTGCAAATTTTACATGGCTGTTACGGGCTGAGCAAGAACCGTTCTTACCTACGCATCAAAACCACAACGATAGTTCGTCAAGTTAGTGTTGTTTTAACCTTCGCAAGGACCGGGCATAGCCACACTCGGTTCAACTAAAGTGAGAGAGCAGAGACACCGCCAATCACCTTTAAGCAACGAGTGCTCGTGGCGGTGAAACCAGTCTCGGCGTAAGCGTACGTAATGTCGATGCAGGCGCTTCATCTCACAATACCGCTGAACCAAAGTATGACATGCTGGTAAGCAGTATGACTTGTATCGCCCACAACTCACAACCAGGCTCGGATGCCACTGTTGGGAACGTAGTAATTTCGAAAAAATTCCTACGCACACGCAAGGATCTTGGTGATACATAGCAACGAGAGGGGAGAGTGTTGTCCACGTACCCTCGTAGACCAAAAGTGGAAGCGTTAGAACAACGCGGTTGATGTAGTCGTACGTCTTCACGATCCGACCGATCCAAGTACCGAACGTACGGCACCTGCGGAAAGGGACGATGTCGAAGATCAGCTCTTCGCTCCTGAAGTTGTCTGGGGATCCGAAGACCACTTCCAATGTTATAGAACCCGTGCAGCGGGCCTCTACTCCGGGAATAACACCTTTAAAGGTGGTTTTGGTGGGCTTGATCCTTGAAGGGTCAATGCCCATCTTGCGCACTGTGTCCTAATAAAGCCGGTTCAGGCTGCTGCCGCCGTCCATAAGGACACGCGTGAGGTGGAATCCGTCGATGATTGGGTCTAAGACCAATGCGGCTGAGCCGCCGTGACGGATGCTGGTAGGGTGATCCCTACGGTCAAAGGTGATCGGACAAGCTGACCATGGGTTGAACTTGGGGGCGCCTGGCTCCATCGCATAGACGTCTCGTAGTGCCCGCTTTCATTCCCGCTTGGGGATGTGGGTGGCGTAGATCATATTGACCGTTTTCACCTGGGGGGAATTTCTTTTGCCCCCCCCCCCCCCGTATTCGGACGCCGGGGCTCATCGTCATCGTCGCTGTGTAGCCCCTTGTCCTTGTTTTCGGCGTTTATCTTGCCGGCCTGTTTGAACACCCAGCAGTCTCTATTGGTGTGGTTGGCTGGTTTGTATGGTGTGCCATGAATTTGGCACGAGTGCTCTAGTATGCGGTCCAGACTGGACGGTCCCTAATTATTTGTTTTGAACGGCTTTTTTCGCTGTCAGGATTTAGGTCCGCTGAATTCGGCGTTGACTGTCGTGTCTTCCGTGCTGTCGCCATTGTTCCGTTTCTTATGTCTGTTGCGACGTGGCTTGCCATTGGCATCGCGGCCGTCCGAAGTGCCGGAATGTGGTGTGGTGCCACTACGAGCCAACCAGCTATCCTCACCCGCACAAAAACGGGTCATTAGGGTTGTGAGAGCTGCCATAGACTTGGGTTTTTCCTGGCCAAGGTGTCGAGCGAGCCACTCGTCACGGATATTATGCTTAAAAGCCGCCAGGGCTTCGGCGTCCGGACAGTCGATTATTTGGTTCTTTTTAGTGAGGAACCGAGTCCAGAATTTTCGGGCTGACTCTCCAGGCTGTTGAGTAATGTGGCTCAGGTCATCAGCGTCTGGTGGTCACACATATGTGCCCTGGAAGTTGTCGAGGAATGCATCTTCTAGGTTTTCCCAACTGCCAATGGAATTTGCTAGCAGGCTGTTTAACCAGTGTCGGGCTGGTCCTTTGACCTTAAGGGGGAGATACTTGATGGCGTGTAGATCATCTCCGCGGGCCATATGAATGTGGAGAAGGAAATCTTCGATCCATACTGCGAGGTCTGTTGTGCCATCGTATGATTCAATGTTTACGGGTTTGAACCCTTCTGGGAATTCATGATCCATTACTTCGTCTATGCCGGATTGGTCTGGGTTGCAGGTTTACGGGTTTGAAGCAGAGGGGGTGTGCGGCGCCTCTGTGCCGGGCTATGTGGCTACGCAGGTCGGATTGGTCTGGGTTGCTATGTTCGGCCCGGCCAGATTTGTTGATGATGTATCCGGTGTGACGGTCGTCATCGCGCGCTGGGGCGCGCCCCCTCGATCCGTAGATCGATCTTGGCTGTCCTGCTTTATCGTCCAGAATATCTTGCAGGTCGTGCCTGTTGCCCTGAGCCGTAGTGTATCGGCGTGGGGGCGCGGGCTGGTATCCGGGCTGGTATCCCATTTTGTCCCGGCCACGGGGTGGCCGATCAGCCGTTTGGCGTTCGATTCCATATTCCTCGGCTGCCAGGACTTCAGTCCATCTATCGGTGAGCAGGTCTTGATCGGCTTGTAGTTGTTGTTGCTTCTTCTTCAGGCTCCTTGCAGTGGCTATAAGCCTACGCTTGAAGTGTTCCTGCTCCACAGGATCCTCAGGTATGCCGAACTCATGTCACCGACGCTGATCTCGTCCTTGGAGGGGAGCATATAGTTGTCCTCCTCCGGGTATGCGTCTGTTGCCTGTTCTTCTGGTATGACCTGCTCGTCTTCCTGTTCGGCCTGCTCAAAGGCGGGCTGATCAGGGTCATATTCTTCTTTGGCGCCATTCGGATTATTTTCACCTCCGGGGCCGGTGTTGCTATGGCGGGGCTTGGAGCGGCGCCAACGACGCCCATTCTTTGATTTTCTTCCCGAGGGGTTGTCCTCTCTTGCCTCGTCGCCATTAGTTTCCTTTGGAGTGTCCACCATATATATATCATATGAGGAGGTGGCCGTCCACCACCCGGTGAGCGGTGGCTCCTGTGATTCTCCTACATCGTCGTCCATACCGTCGATGTCTTCGGAGTCGAAGTCAAGCACGTCGGTTAGATCATCGATCGTGGCAATGAAGTGGGTAGTGGGTGGGCAACGAATTCCGTCGTCGTCTGCTTCCCACTCGAGCCGGACATAGTTCGGCCCGGAGTCTCCTGACAAGGAGAGAGAGTTTAATAAGTCTAGCATGTCGCCAAAGGGCGAGTGCTGAAAAACGTCCGCCACGGTGAACTCCATCACTGGAGCCCAACCAGGATCGGCAGGCTCGGGGGCGCGTGGACTGGAACCTGCATCCGGATATGAATCCGGGGGTCCGGAGTCACAGGTTCCCTCAGAGGTGAAACCTGTGTTCGGCTCCATCGCCGATGAAGGTACGGCCTGCGGGGCGGGGTCCAGCCCTCCGTCCTTAGGCGAAGCAACCTGCCCCAGATTTATATCCGAGGCTTCTGCCGGGACGATATCCCGAGCGATGTCTGATAGCGGGTCTAAGCCGTGCTCATTGCGACTGTTCGGCGCTTCTGGCGTTGGCCCGAGTTCGTCGAAGATCAAGTGTCCGCGGACATCCGCCGTGTAGTTTAGGTTTCCGAGCCTTATTTGATGGCCGGGGGCATAGCTATCGATCTGCTCCAAGTGGCCAATCGAATTGGCCCACAGCGTGAAGCCGCCGAACACGAAGATCTATCCGGGAAGGAAAGTCTCACCCTGGACGGTGTCGTTAACAACGATTGAAAGAGACATCAAGCCTGACGGCAACGTCACAGAGGAACTCTCAATGAAAGCACCAATGTCGGTGTCAAAACCGGCGGATCTTGGATAGGGGGTCCCGATCTATGCGTCAAGGCTGATGGTAACAAGAAGTAAGGGACACAGATGTTTACCCAGGTTTGGGCCCTCTCGATGGAGGTGAAACCCTACTTCCTGCTTGAATAATATTGATGATATGGGTAGTACAAGAGTAGATCTACCACGAGATCATAGAGGCTAAACCCTAGGAGCTAGCCTATGATGGTATGAATGTAATTGTGATCGGCCTTCTAAGGACCAACCTCTCCGGTTTATATAGACACCGGAGAGGGCTAGGGTTTACATGGAGTCGGTTACAGAGAAGGAAATATAATATCGGGATCGCCAAGCTTGCCTTCAACGCCAAGGAAAGTCCCATCCGGACATGGGCCGAAGTCTTGAGTCTTGTATCTTCATGCTTCAATAGTCCAGACGTTGTACACAGTCCGGCTGTCCGGATACCCCCTAATCCAGGACTCCCTCAATAAGATTGATAGTTCTAAGATTACGAATCATGTTAAGAGACTCATCGGGGGTAGGATGCAATGGATCAACCAGGGGCGCACAAGGGATAGTAATGTACTTGTTCAATTGATATTCATTGAAAATCTCAAGCATCTCATTTTTCCAAGCATTATAGAACTCTCCATCAAGCCTAGGTACTCTACGTCTAATACTCCCAATCGTAGGCTCATCCATCTTCCTCCAATGGTGATTAAACCAAAGCAATGGAGACCAATGCTCTGATACCAATTGAAAGGATCGACAAGAGGTGTCTAGAGGGGGGTGATTAGACCCTCAAGAAGTAAAGGTAGTAGTTTTTAAGTTCTTCAAGTCAAGGTTGGATATTAGCACAATTTTAATCATTCATAATACATTTCAAGCAAGCATTGCAAGAGTGTATGAGCAGCGGAAAGTAAAGCATGCAATTTGCAAGAAAGTAAAGGGATGGAATAGGGGTGTGCAAACGCAATTGGAGACGCGGAGATTTTTGGCGTGGTTCCGATAGGTGGTGCTATCGTACATCCATGTTGGTGGAGACTTCAACCCACGAAGGGTAATGGTTGCGCGAGTCAATGGAGGGCTCCACCCACGAGGGGTACACGAAGAAGCAACCTTGTCTATCCCACCATGGCTATCACCCACGAAGGACTTGCCTCACTCGGGTAGATCTTCATGAAGTAGGCAATCTCCTTGCCCTTACAAACTCCTTGGTTCAACTCCACAATCTTGACGGAGGCTCCCAAGTGACACCTAACCAATCTAGGAGACACCACTCTCCAAAAGGTAATATATGGTGTTTTGATGATGAAGTCCTTGCTCTTGTGCTTCAATTGATAGTCTCCCCAACACTCAACTCTTTCTCACAGATTTTTTTGACACCTGTTCTCTCTCTCATATATTTGGATATGGTGGAAAGATGATTTGAGTGAGCAACTTGGGGAATGCTAGAGATCAAAATTCTTGTGGTAGGATTGGAATGTCTTGGTCTCAACACATGAGTAGGTGGTTCTCTCTTAGAAAATGAGTAGTGGAAGTATAGGCACGTTCTGATGGCTCTCTCTCAAATGGAGAAAGGGGTGGAGGGGTATATATAGTCCCCGCGCAAAATATAACCGTTACACACAATTTACCAAACTCGGTGAGACCGAATAGTGAAACTCGGTGGGACCAATCTGGTTCAAAATGTGAACATTAGAGTTTTCAGTGGGACCGACAATATCAGCTCAGTGGGACCGATGTGCTAGGGTTAGGGCAAAACCTCATCTCGGTGAGACCGATTGCATGAACTCGATGAGACCGATTTCAGCAATAAGCAAACAGAGACTTGGTCAAGAAAACTCGGTGGGACCGATTGCACATCTCTGTGAGACCGGAATAATTGGAGTAGGTAACAGAGAGTTTGCAAGGCCATCTCGGTGAGACTGAGATCCCATCTATGAGATTGAAGTGATTAGGGTTTCTGGCAGTGGCTATGTCAATGAACTCGGTGGTGCCGGATGAATCAAATCAGTCGGACCGAGTTTTACTTTAGGTTTTGGACATATGTGGAAATGAGAAAGTGGTTGAGGGCTTTGGAGCATATCAGTAAGCACTTTGAGCAAGTAGACCATTAAGCAACACCTCATCCCCTTTTAATAGTATTGGCTTTTCCTATGAACTCAATTTTATCTTGGATCACTAAAATAGAAATGAAGAGTCTTAAGCTTTTGACAATGTTTGTCCTTAGCATCTTTAAGGGATTCCACATCCTCTTGTCCTGCCACTCCAATGTTGAACTCCTCTGAAATATACTAGATCAAAACATTAGTCCAACAAGAGATATGTTGACATTAATTACCAAAATCACCCAGGGAGCACTTGTGCTTTCAGACACCTGATGCCTGCTCGACAAAGCCGGATCATCCGGACGGACGCCCGAATCATCCAGACCCTCGACGCCCGATCATCCGGGACCCCATCCGGACCATGCCTGCGCGCGTGACTTGGGCCGAGGCCCGTGTACCCCTTTGCCCCTCACTTACCCCTTCGTGGCTTAGACTATATATACTCCTCCCCCTCCTCCATTTGAGGGTTAGCAAAGTATTAGCTCATTTGAGAAATAGAGCTTTGCTCATCCACTTGGTTACTTCTCCATTGGAGTCCACGACCTCTTCGGAGAAGATCCCCCAAGCGGATTCAAGACCCCTCACGTGAAGACCCCCCCCCCCTCTCAAGACCTCCTCACGGAGAAGAACTTGCTACTTGTATCATCCTTTGGTGATCGTGGATCGTGTATCTCTTTATGTTTCGAGAATCTAGCACATGTGTAATTGATTCTTGTTGGTTTGAGTGATTTCTCTCCTCGTGTTTTCCCTTGTGTTCTTCGTGTGCATCGCGGAATTCGCTCCAGTCGTGAAAGATCGGGCATCTAGGGTTCTACCCTACATCACACCCTGGACGCCGACACATGTCGTCGGCTTCCCCTGTGTTCATGTGCTATTATGTTGGCATAGGTTACATCGTATGTCTACTCGCTATATATGAGAGCCGTAGGATACAAGTGTCCTACTAGGACACGACTTCATATCCTATCTAAACACAATACTACTCAGAGTGCAATTGTAACCTACCTTGTACACAATATTCGACACAACTCTAACAAACTCCATCTTGGCGAATATTCTCCACCACCATGAATTCGTCAATGCGTCAAACTTCCATGTACATTGACCTTGAGCTTATTCCATGAGTACCGTGCTACTCCAAAGACTCCATCTCACTCCACCTGCAAATTGTAGTCCCTTCTTTTCTTGACCATAGTCAATGCTCGAGCGAATTAAATTCCCCTTACTCTAGTTTGTTCTCCCAACTTCCGGAGTATACGTTCAACTCCATCACACACCGATCACTGAGCTGTGTGAAAGTGAACAATTCACATATTGGGTGTCACACATAAGAGTTACCTGAACTCAACATCACCACTCTTCCTTGACCGTCCGTCTGAAACTTGAAAGAATTTCACTGTTGCTTGTAGCCATCCCGAGTCAAATTCGCAGTTGTCTCACCACATGTATGACCACCAGAGCCCTGACCCATCTCCATATTCCGTGTGTGTTGCACGCCTCGCCACTATTACCGTGTCGAGCCTCTACTGTCCCAGCCAAGTCTCAAGGGGCGCCAACCCACACCACTCAACCCCCACTGCAGAGTACCACCGGTCATCACCGACCGATGAAGAGTTTCACGCTTCCATCAGACCATTTGGCTCCAGTCTGAACTACGTGCCTCTCGCTTTTTTCCAGCTGAATAGGCTTCGACTCTCTGCTGACTTATGTCGTTGCCCCTCAATCAACACCAAGTGAAGTCTTCCAAACTCCGATCCACCTTCAACATGACTCCATGGTAGATGACCAATCCACCCCCACACCCCGTCGACTTCAAGCTCTCATGTGTGCGCCATCTTGAATCAACCATGCGTCATAGTCTTGTCGAAGTCACACAAGCCCTTAGGCGTGCGCCACGTGTTTCCATGCCCCATAAGTTGGTCACTGTCAGCATCACGCTCCTATGTCATTGTCGTCAATCCCACCACCATCTCCTATTCCAAACGACTCACGTCGATCCGTCAGACTATCTAGTCCGACCCAGCCGAACTTGTCCGGCTGCATGACACGCTCGAGGCTCTCAAATCGTCTTTCATGAATTTCGATCCATCATATGATAATTTCATTTTAGGTGGCATGACTTCCTGCAACAACTTCAAGCACCCTTGTTGCACCAACAAATTTTTCACCCTCGTCTACCATAACCCAAAGCTTCCAGTTCCACTGAACTTCTCTACCTCAAACCTGATGCCTGAAGGCATCATGACTCTTCGTATAGCTAACCATGTGAAAAATAACCAAGCTTCTTTCCATGATGCCAAAGTACATAAGAAAACCTAACGTGGCCACCTCCCAGTACTAGTAGCAATTCAACCAAAATGCTTTTGATCTTCAGGTGTAGTAGTTCTAGCTTGACCTCCAATGATGTTTGTTGCTTTGTAAATGTCTCTTGCTAAATCCGATGGATGCCAATGTGATGGATTTTTTTCATCGCCAAATTGATCTATCTTGTGCCTTTGTGTGTCACATCAGGACTCGGTCCTCCCTTTTTTCTCTCGAACAAATCTCTGGTCTCTGCTCTTGCCTGATGTACGCGATCGGATCCAGAGCATGATCCACCGTCTGGTCCATGCATTGCCACCAAGCCTTGCGGCTTCCACCAACTAGGCCGATGCCCAGCACGCGTCTTTGAGCCTCCGCAACCAGCACCTGTTGCTTGCCTGCCTACCCTGCGTGACGTGTCACCGCTGCTGCCTGTCACACTCGCCCGACCAATCCGATCGCCGTACATCGAGCCTGCCGCTGCCATGGGCACACACGCCTTCCATTGATCGAACCCCTCTTGCAACTTGCCGATCCGTTGTTCTCGCCATCGAATGCATCGCCTTACGAAAAATTCCGATCACATCAATAGTTTCTTTGATTTGCTACAAACATTGTGACTGCCCTGGTCGAAACACGGAAACACCGTCTTGCACCGTGGTTTAACTCAACGATCTTTTCGCAAAGCACTTCCTCTCGATCAACGGATGCACTGCCTCATCGAACCTTGCTCATGATACCATTTGTTAGAATAAATTCGAGACGCGTAGTTGATCATCTAAGGACCAAGAAATCACATGATCACAACATAGAGATTTGTTAACGAGATTCACCGATATGGTTACATCCCTGGGGTCTGACTATGGGCGCTTCCACCTCAAACTTGGTATGGCTACATAGTCAGGCCCCGGGGATGTAGCCATATTGGTGAACCTCGTTAACGAATCTCGGTGTCGTGCTTGTATGATTGTTTGGTCGGTAGATTGACTGTGCCCCTTGGACTTATTCTAACAAATACATGAAGGAAGCGGAAGAGTGGCTAGGAAGATTGCCCACAACTCTACTCAAGTGCATACAATCAAAGCCAAGATGGACATCATTTGTCATGGTTTGTACACATTGAAAGTTCTTGCTGGGTTGATACTGATCCCACTGCTACTGTCCAATTCTCGGTATCATCTCCTCTTTTCTTTCCAGGCCACCGCTGCCACAATGCTATATATCTCACTTGCAACGCCATGTCACTCCTTTGCCTTAGGGTCAATTCTTTTGTGCGGCTTAAAAAATAAGCTGCCTCTCCCCAGCTTAAAAAATAAGCCACCCGCAAAATTTGTTGAGACTTCTAAATTAGTTATTCCATAACTAGATTAGAAGCCCCAATTAATAAGAGAGGCGGCTTATGGGAAAAGCTAGGATGAAGGCGGCTTATTTTTTATGCTACCAAAAGAACTGGCCCTTAATTATGCTTGCCTATTTATTTGGTGCATCTTCAGTTCCTAACACAGATCAGGTTGTCCCACCGGCCTACAAAACTTGGATGTTTGCTACTCACAATCTGCCATGTAGTGCATTACTACCTCCGTCCTGGTTTATTGGCCCCCTTTGTAATTTGTGCCAAATTTTGACCAAAAATTTAAATAACAAAATGTTAATGCATGTCAACAAAAATTATATCGTTGGCTTCGTATTTAAACATAGTTTTCAATAATATAATTTTTTGCGACATGCATGAACATTTTGTTAGATAAATTTATGGTCAAAATTTGATACAAAATACAACGCGGACCAATAAACCAGGACGGAGGTAGTAGTTGATGGATGTACATCATGCTGATTTCTGCACCGGGATTCTACATGCCATCTTTCTACTAGCTTTGCAACTTCATCATTGAGTAATCAATTTTGATTAATTAGGATAACTTATATCACTTTATTTGTATTTAGGGATTAATCTATCATAATAGTGATACACAAGTCCATCATTAAGGTATTTCTTACTGATCAAGTTTTCGTATCTTGGATTGATTACAAATCCGAAAAACAATTTACCACTCAAAAATAATTACAAGTAGCAAAACAACATCAAAGTACTCAAAGTACCAAGGGAAATATTAAAAAAAATACATTCTTAGATAGAAAACCTCCCTGCCATTTCCCTCCAAAGACCTTGGTCATAACAGTACTTTTTCTCCAGGAGTCGATCATCATCAACATGATCACTAGATCGAGCTATGTATTAACACACATGCTTATGTGGACACGCCTACTATGCACTAGGAGCTCTAAAATAAATATATGAGCAAGCTTATTTCTCCTCCAGATTGCCACAAAATACATAATTGCCTGCAAATCAATATAGCAAACTATGTCCATTTTCAATATTAATGCTTACTTTTTATTGATTAGGTATGCCATGGCATCCGTGTTTACAAAAAAAGTTGACAGATAAATGAACTTGATTCTTCATACTTAGTTATTTCCTTCAGCGCTTAACATGTTGTTATTCAATGCAATTACAACACGCACACGTAGAGAGGGTACGAGAAGGAGTGTAAGTGATGAGACACGTGGGGTGTCATATTGAAATAGAGGACATGGACGTGTGTGTGGGCGGGGGGTGTGGTGTGGTGTTTCTGTCATGCTTATTATGCATTAGGGGTGTGTGATATTTTTCTCTCTCGTTGCAACACACGAGCATGTTTGTTAGTTAGAGTTAAAGGGTCAAAAGGAGCATGTCCTTCTATTTATACATAAACCAGGGCGGGATGTTATGGTTAGCGAACCTAGTTTAGCCCGTAACCAAGGCACCAGGGTTTGATTCCCATCGAATATGTGATGTTTATTGCTCATGGATTGGAGTAGTTCAATCACTCTGGGTTTACCTTTGGTTTGCATGAAAATCGGCCAGTTTGTATGGTTTTTCTGGACCAATTGTAGGATGGTCTGTAGTGCTTAAGAGAACGACAAGGTCTTCGGTTTTGGGTTTTTTGGGTTCGACCACTGCTCCAGGTCGCCATTTTATACAATGATTGTTTCTAATACACAAAGAATTTTTAAAAATAGACACTGGACATATTTGTATATTTTTAAAATAGGTTTTTATTTATGGGCAATGCTACGCATCGGCTGGCATATCTTTCTAAAAGATTCGCCGTCTCACGAGCCATTGGATTCAAAGCGAGATGGCCATCATAATCAGCTATCGGCTTTGCAACAAGCATGATGTTTCACCGAGACGTTTGAAATAGAGTTCAGGTTGCAAAACGTTTTCAACAAAAGAATTGTTGCTAATTTTTTTGTAGCAGAGCTAATGTTGTAGAAATTGTTTTTGCCTTCACCTTTATATAGGTGTTATGGAAAAAAGTTTTGCTACATCAGTGATGTTGTAGAAATCTTTCTTGCAATAAGGATGATGTTGCAAGAAAAAAACCACCACCAGTTGTTCGCTGCGAGCTCTCCTCGAACGGTGGTGATGGAGGAGCAGTGCCGCTCGTCTCCGTCGTCGCATCGCCACCGGCGAGTGCCGGTCTGCCGACCAAGTCGCCTCACCGCCATCCTCCTCTATAGTGAGGTGGGTGCACTACGTGTGGTTGACGGGCGTGGTGGAGGTGGGTCGACAACGTTGTCCACCACGTGCGACCCCAGCTGCAACCTCGCCGCCATTTTAACACACCGAGAATCATGCTATAGTAATCTCACTCACATGGTGACCATGTCATCCTGATTACTATGCAAATTGCCACTTGTCCGAGAAATGAAGTCAAATTCAATTTAATTTGCAGGTCAAATTATTATTTCTCCAAATAGAGAGACAAAAATGTTCGGCATGTTGCAAATAATCCTCAATCAATTTTCATGTAGAAATCAACTCAAATTGGATTTCTATTTTGGCCCTAGCAATATTTTAGCAGGCTAGGAACATTTAATTTGGTCGTTTAAATTCCAAATATAGTCTTACATTTCCCAAACACATGAAACTTTGTGTGTGGCCCTATACTAATGCACCGGAATTATGTGCCAAGTTCCACCAGGAACAAAATTCATTTAGCAGCAATATAAATTGCAAAACTCTAGTAAAAGTAAAGTAATAGAAATAAATAAGGGAAAAGGCCGAGGTGCTTTTGTGCACTTGGCCCAATTTAGTAATAGAAGTGGCCCAACCCACTTCACCTCCTCTCCCTCCTTGCTACAAGTGACAGGGGAGGATGTGGCAGCCATCCCGTGGCCATGGCCGCTGCCTTGCCAACGTGCAGGCCATCCAAGCACCCCAGCGCCCTATAAGCCCCCTCAACACTCTGACAAACCCTAGCCCCCTTCTTTTCCCCCTCCTTGCGTCGCTTCTTCCGACCCAGTGCACAGACACGTCACCATCGCCATGGCCAAGCTCGATCCCGTGGCCACCACTGCCCCGCCATGTCCGGGAGAAGCGCCATTGACGACTCCGTCTTCCTCAAGCCTCGAATCGAGCCGCGACGTCCCGTGCGCTCGCCATCGAGGACTTCTCCGGCTCCGCGTTCGGCCGCTGCACTACCTCGTCATGGTCCCGCACTCCGGTGCCTCCTCGAGCCCCTCCAACCTCACCCTCTCACTTGCTCTGAGCCTCTCTCTCGATCCCTCCGTTTTCCCCCTATCGATTCAGCGTCGTACACCCGCGCCGCCCGCTGTTGCCTGCTGGCCTTGCTGCTGCGCCGCCGTCGCTACTATGCTGCCCTGCTTACGATGTTGCTATTGCGTGCGGCCACTGCTACTGCCTGGACCACGCCCTACACCCCCCAGCCGCACCGCCCTGCCCACGCCTCGCAGCGCCGGCCGCGTTGACCACTGTCGCCTTTGTTTCTGCCTCCACCATCGCCTGTAGCCTCACCAGTCGCTGCTCCCGCCCGCCTCGGCTCGCCTGGCCGCTCGTCCTGCCTGCGTGTGCCCAGCCGAGGCCGCCTCTGCCCTGCTCCGTCCGGCCGCCCTCGCCTCCTTGGTCGCGGCCCCCGTGAGCGCCCACGCCCGCTGCTGCGCTCGTCGAGCTACCCCACTGTGTGTCGTCGCGTACCCCTAAGCCTGCACCCTGCGGCCTCCCTCTTGCCGCTTTGCTGCTGCTCCGACCAAGTTGCTGCTCCTGCTGCCGCCGGCAGCCGCCCCGCGCCTTTCGCCCTTGACCTCACGGCAACCACTGCCGCACCCACATCCGCTCGCGGTCGCGACAGCGGGCGGCCTCGCCCCGGCTGCCGCCCTCCGCACTCGCCGCTGCCGGCGGATCCCCACGCCTGCATCCGGCCGCCGGCGCCCGCCGCCGCTGCGCCCTGTGTCTTCTCCTTCACCCGCCAGAGCCGCCGAAGTGGCTGGGCGTGGTGCGCCCCTCCGGGTCGCTGGTTAGTGGGTCTCGCTAACACAGTTAACTGGTCAACTGGTCAGCGTTCACCTGCTGACTCAGCTGTCCCGGGCCCACTGACAGCCCCCTAGTGCACTGTTGGGTGCACTGCACCAGGTGCACCCAGCACTTCTTTGTTACTGTTTATTTTTGAATTAATTTAAATCTTGTAAATCTAGAAAATGATTAAAACTTGGAAAATTAATAGAAAATAAACGGTAAGTTGGATTAAAATAATTTATATATGAAAGTTGCTCGGAAAAACGAGATAAATCTGAATAGGCAAATCGGTTAAATGCGCTACCGTCCCTAGCATAGCGAACACCGCAAATCCCCCAATTAAAATGCAATAAAAGCATAAAACACTGGGAATAATTTCTCAGATGTTTCCCCCCTTCGCCGCTATCACCTACTACCGCGTTAGGGCACACCTAGCACCACTATTTGCTTTGTCATGCATCTGTTTGTCATTGTTTCTTCCCCCTTTTCTCTCTAGTAGACTGAGAGATTGACGTCGCTGCTGCCCCGATCGACTATGGTGTTGACGACCCCTCCTTCTTGCCAGAGCAACCAGGCAAGCCCCCCTCCCTTGATCAACTAAATATCGCCTATTCCTTCTCTCTACTGCTTGCATTAGAGTAGTGTAGCATGTTACTGCTTTCGGTTAATCCTATTCTACTTCATAGCCTGTCTTTGCTACTACTATTGTTACCTTTACCTGCAATCCTAAATGCTTAGTATAGGATGCTAGTTTATCATCAGTGGCCCTACATTCTTGTTCGTCTGCCATGCTATACTACCGGGCCGTGATCACTAAGGAGGTGATCACGGGTTGGCAGCCAGAACATAAAGCTTGGAAACATCCGTAACCTTGTTCATCGCCAGCTCTTCACGCATCTTACGATTGCGCACGTTCTGATGGAACGCGCTGATGACAGCAGCGGGATGAACATCTGCGATGTTGTATTGCACACGGCTGAACCTTTGTATGTATTTGCGCAAGCATTCGCCGTCCCTCTGGCGGATCACATGCAAATCACTTGCTTGGCCAGGAGCTACGTGGCCGCCAGTAAAGGCGCCAACAAACTCGTGGCACAGATCCGACCAAGAGGAGATGGAATCTATCGGCAAGTGCATCAACCACGACCTAACATTGGGCTTGATCACCAATGGGAAGTAGTTGGCGAGTACCTTGCCGTCCCGACCTCCGGTAGCTTGCATCGCGATGGTGTAAACACTCAGGAACTCGGACGAATGAGTCTTGCCGTCATACTTCTCTGGGACCTCTGGTTTGAATGTGCGGGTAGTGGGCCACTAGAAGCGCCAGTAGCTCACGTAATGTATTTGGACGGAGTTATTGATAAGGCAAGTCATCGAATCTCGGTAGCGAGCTTGTGTCTGCGATGGCTCCCCGCACGCCTATCAGATTGGTGGCGTGCTTCCCGTCATCGCTCGATGGTGGTTTGAGCGTCCTCTTTGAGCCGTTCCTGAAGAACTTGACGTTGGTCGCAATGTGCTCGTGGATCGGACAATCCCTTGGATACGTCGTTATGGGCATCGACCTGACGGGCTGGCGACCGCCACTGTCGCGGTGGAGGGGAGTGCACCGTGCTTACGGCGCCTCCAACCCTTCCACTGTCGACATGCGCTGACTCGGTGGTCCAACGCCGCGAAGGACTTGCCTCCTGGTGGCCATCCCTGTTGGCATGGCCAATAAGGCTTTGGATAGTAGCTCTCCACTCTTCTTGCTTCTTCGCAGTTGGAGGAAAGTCGAGGAGTAGCTGCGCTCATGCCAATGCTTCTGCTCGCGTGGGTGGCAGCAACAAACACGATGAACGGGAGGTGCTCAGACTTCTAACTATGTTAGAAGGAGCCCCATCACGGTTCCGCGGCCGCGCGCCTTTTTCACCAGCATCTTGGCGTGCATGTCAGTCCTGCGCATCTCGAGAATGATGCCGAGGGCTCTTGCCGCAGTGATGCCCGGGGTCACCAACATCGTGGTGCTGCTTGTCATGCACGACCTGGGAGGATCGCGGTGCATGCGTCAGCGGGGTCGTCTTCCTACCCTTGGAGGTCCCTGTGCCGCCCGTAGGCAGCACGGCTCCGTCCTTGGATGCGGCAACGCACGGATCATCGTCATGGCTGCGGATGATGCTGCTCGCCTTCTTGCTGGTACCAGAATGGTGTGGATGATCTTTATCTCCCCCACCACCAGCGGCTACCCCATCGCCTGTCCGTGTTGGCACGGGCAGACCGGCTCTAGACGAACCGATCACCGTGATTGTCTTCTTCTTCGGAGCCATGGTGATAAAGAAACTGACGCACTAACTACCAGATCAGATTTGCTCAACCAGTACCTCCTACCTGGCGCGCCAAAGATGTCGGGGAAATGGCACCTATGGGATCACAAGGATCCCTTCTATGGTTGGCGGGGAGCAGGGATGCACAAAGAGCGTGTCGGTGATCAAGACGAGGATTTTTACGAGTTCGGGCGGCGAGGCGTAAAACCCTAGTCCTGCTTTGAGTGTATATTTGGTGTTCTTGAACCTTAGCTAGCTGCTATGCGTGCGTGGTCCAAAAGTTCGAATCCTCCTCCAGTACGCCTTTGGCCTCCTTTTATACGTCCAAAGGGGTTGCCACAGTGGCACACAGGAGGTATAAAGTAGCTACAATGTACATGCTTATCACTGACGTTGTAGGACAAACGCATTGAATGCACTGCTTACGTGCCCTATAACTTTATCGGGGACATTAATAGAGCCCGTCTCGTCCGTCGCCGCCTCACCCTATCTTGACACGCGTCCAGGCTGACGAGGCATGCAGCGCCAAGCTAGCTGGCTAGCCGCTGAGCTGGCGCGGTGGCAGGATCTTCGCGAAGATCTACATGCCACCACGCGGTGCTTGCCTAGTTGGCAGGCTAGTCGCCGCGCTGGAATGGTCGTGGGGTGGCGAACCCTTGTCGTGCGTGGGCCTCACTATGGCCCCACAGTTGTCCCCGACAAGAGCCTTGCCACGTTCTTGTAGTTGTCCCCGGCAAGAGCCTTGTCGGGGCTTCCACTACAAAAAAATACACTTCCATGATGATACGTGTTTGTCACAGTGGGTCACGTTTTCTGTCATGCATGTACATCCATGACGATTTTATGACAGAATCAAGATAGTCATACCTGTGCTATCGTAGAAGTGTTCCACGACATTACCAAAATTATCATCACGGAAGTGTCCACTTCCATGACGATAAATCGAGCGTCACAGAAGTGCTTCCGCCAAGGGTGGCCGACACGTGGCATCCACCGTAACGGAACGCCGGTAAGCTATCGGGTCCGGTTTTGGATCCGATACCCCGTTAACAGCCCGGACCAATGGGGATTTTCCACGTGTAAAATCATCATTGGCCGGAGGAAACACGTGTTGCCTCACCGTTGGGACAGATGTCATCCACTCATTGGATAGGAGGCGCCTATGATAGGTCGACATGTGGCACGGCCCAACAGTGGCCCATTCCGGTGAAAAGGCCAGCCCAGTAAAAATTAGCAGGCCGACCCATATAAGGCCTACTTGTGTCAGGTCCATTTAAGCCCACGGCCCGTATGAGATGCGCCAATTCGGCCCGTCAACGGCCCGTTAAAGATTTGACACCATTGTAGCCCATCGTTAGTTGGAGCCCATTAATAGCCCACTATATAGTTGGGCTCAATATCGGCCCGATGAGATTTCGGCCTGTTAACAGCCCATTCAAGGGATGGGCCAGTTTTTAGGATGTACATCTTTCGGCCTTTTAGCGACCCATTTAAGTGTTGGACTAATTTCTGGCCCCGTGTGTCTTTTAGCCTGTTGACGGCCCATAAATCAGTTGGGCCATTTCTAGTCGGACCTGAGTTTTGTCCTTTTAGCAACCCATTTAAGTGCTGGGCCAATTTCCGGCCCGGTGTGTCTCTTAGCCTGTTGACGACCCATAAATCAGTTGGGCCATTTGTAGTCGGACCTGAGTTTTTGCCTTTTACTGACCCATTTAAGTGTTGGGCCAATTCCCGGCCCTGTGTGTCTTTTAGCCTGTTAATGGCCCATAAATGAATTGGGCCATTTGTAGTCGGACCTGAGTTTTGTCCTTTTAAGGGCCCATGCCCTTCATGGTCCAATACCAGCCCGGTTTCTCTTTCGTCCTGCTATAGGCCAACAACACAGTTGGGCAATTTACAATACGACCTAAATTTTGGCCTCTTAGCGGCCCATGCTCTTCATGGTCCAGTACAAGCTCGCTGTCTCTTTCGGCCTGCTAAAGGCCTACAGTATAGTTGGGCCATATGTAGCCCTAACTTCGTAACAGCCTATTAACGGCCCGTGAAATCAAATGGGCCCACCTGTTGCCTGCTTCGACGTCGGCATGTTAACGACTCGGGAGGTAAGAGGGCCAACCATTAACTTTCAGCCATGTAACGGCCCATTAAATTAATGGGCCCACTAAAGTTCGTATATGTCTTTAGGCCAAATTAGATAATTTAAGCCCATTAGGACGAGCAATTATGCACAGGACCAAAACCGATCAAGCAAAGGTACGGCATTGATGCGGAGCATCCCTCGCTCATTGATGATCCACAAGTAGAGGGGATCTATCATAGTCCTTTCGATAATTAAGAGTGTCGAACCCAACGAGGAGCAGAAGGAAATGACAAGCAGTTTTCAGTAAGGTATTCTCTGCAAGCTTTCAAAGCTGTAGGTAATGAATAGTCTTGTGATAAGATAATTTGTAACGGGTAACAAGCAATGAAAGTAAATAAAGTGCGACAAGGTGGCCCAATCCTTTTTGTAGCAAAGGACAAGCACGGACAATTTCTTATAATGAGAAAAGCGCTCCAGGACACATGGGAATTATCGTCAAGCTAGTTTTCATCACGCTCATATGATTCGCGTTCGGTGCTTTGATAATTTGATATGTGGGTGGACCGGTGCTTGGGTACTACCCTTACTTGGACAAGCATCCCACTTATGATTAACCCCTATTGCAAACATCCGCAACTACAAAAGAAGTATTAAGGTAAACCTAACCATAGCATGAAACTAATGGATCCAAATCAGCCCTTACGGCAACGCATAAACTAGGGTTTAAGCTTACATCACTCTAGCAACCCATCATCTACTTATTACTTCCCAATGCCTTCCTCTAGGCCCAAATAATGGTGAAGTGTCATGTAGTCGACGTTCACATAACACCACTAGAGGAGAGACAACATACATCTCATCAAAATATCGAACGAATACCAAATTCACATGACTACTAATAGCAAGACTTCACCTATGTCCTCAGGAACAAATATAACTACTCACAAAGCGTATTCATGTTCATAATCAGAGGAGTATTAGTATGCATTAAGGATCTGAACATATGATCTTCCACCAAGTAAACCAGTTAGCATCAACTACAAGGAGTAATCAACACTACTAGCAACCCACAGGTACCAATTTGTGGTTTTGATACAAGATTGGATACAAGAGATGAACTAGGGTTTTGAGAGGAGATGGTGTTGGTGAGGATGTTGATGGATATTGACCCCCTCTCGATGAGAGGATCATTGGTGATGACGATGGTGATGATTTCCCCCTCCCGGAGGGAAGTTTCCCCTGCAGAACAGCTCTGCCCGAGCCCTAGATTGGTTCTGCCAAGGTTCCGCCTCGTGGCGGCGGAGTTCCGTCCCGTAATCTTTCTTATGATTTTTTCCAGGGTAAAAGCCTTCATATAGCAGAAGATGGGCACCGGAGGGCCACCAGGGGGCCCAGGAGATAAGGGGCGCGCCCCCACCCTCCTGGCCAGGGTGTGGGCCCCCTCCGGTGTTTTCTTCACTCAATAATTCTTATTAATTCCAAAAATGACTTCCGTGGAGTTTCAGGATTTTTGGAGCTGTGCAGGATGGGTTTCCAATATTTGCTCCTTTTCCAGCCAGAATTCCAGCTGCCGGCATTCCCCCTCTTCATGGTAAACCTTGTAAAATAAGAGAGAATAGCCATAAGTATTGTGACATAACATGTAATAACAACCCATAATGCAATAAATATTGATATAAAAGCATGATGCAAAATGAACATATCAACTCCCCCATGCTTAGACCTCGCTTGTCCTCAAGCGGAAGCCGAAATCGAAAAATATGTCCACATGTTTAGAGATAGAGGTGTCGATAAAAATAAAATACGGGCGTGAGGGCATCATGATCATTCTTATAACAGTAACATATAAGGATTTTGTTATATGATTTCTTATGCTCAAGTAACAATCAATTCACAATGTCAAGTATGGTTCAGAAACTTCATTGAGAACTAACAAACTATAATCTCAGTCATTGAAGCAATTGCAATTTATCATAACATCAGAAAGAGTCAAGAATAGAGCTTTTCAGCAAGTCCACATACTCAACTATCATATAGTCTTCTACAATTGCTAACACTCATGCAATACTTATGGTTATGGAGTTTTAATCGGACACTGTGAAAGATAGGGGCTTATTGTGTTGCCTCCCAACGTATTCACCTTTGGGTGATGTCAACAATAATAGTTCATGCTAACTTACATCCAATTGGATATATATACAAGATCTTTCCACCACAAGGTGCTTGCCAAAGGATAAAATGAAAAAGGGAAAGGTGAAGATCACCCTGACTCTTGCATAAAGTAAAGACATAAAGTAAAAGATAAGCCCTTCGGAGAGGGAAGCAGAGGTTGTCATGTGCTTTTAGAGTCGGATGCACAAAATCGTAGTCCAAAAGAATGTCACTTTATATTGCCACTTGTGATATGAACCTTTATTATGCAGTGCGTTGCTTTTATTACTTCCATATCACACGATCGTATAAAGCTTATTTTCTCCGCACTAATAAGTAATACATATTTAGAGAGCAATTTTTATTGCTTGCAACATGACAACTTACTTGAAGGATCTTACTCAAGCCATAGGTAGGTATGGTGGACTCTCATGGCAAAAACTGGGTTTAAGGATATTTGGAAGCACAAGTAGTATCTCTACTTGGTGCAAGTAATTTGGCTAGCATGAGGGGGAAAGGCAAGCTCAACATGTTGGGAAGATCAATGACAATATACTTTAACTGAGATGTGAGAGAACATAAATCATTACATTGTCTTCCTTGTCCAACATCAACTCTTTTAGCATTTCATACTTAATGAGTGCTCACAATCATAAAAGATGTCCAAGATAGTATATTTATATGTGAAAACCTCTCTTTCTTTATTACTTCCTATTAATTGCAACGATGACCAAAACTATGTTTGTCAACTCTCAACAACTTTTATGCCTTCTGCTCTTTATATGTGAAGTCATTACTATCCATAAGATCAATATGAACTCTTTTATTCTTTTTATTCTTTCTATTTTCTCAAAATCATAGCAAGATAGCAAAGCCCTTGACTCAACACTAATCTTTATTATAGATAGCTCACATACTCGATTACATAAAGAGATCACAAAGCAAAACTCAAAACTAATTGATACCAAAACTTCAATCTACTAGATCAGGATGTTACTAAAAGGATCGAACTAAGTAAAACGGTAAAGATAGGAGTGTGATGGTGATACGATACCGGGGAACCTCCCCCAAGCTTGGCAGTTGCCAAGGGGAGTGCCCATACCCATGTGATTATGTCCTCGGAGGTGGTTAAGTAGGAGTTGTTGATGATGTAGGCTTGTCGTCCATCTTCCAAGGCATAGGCTCACCATCATAGAAGGATGATCGAGTCTCCGGGATCCTCAAATCTGCAGCCAAACTCATCCTCTTGAATCTATATTCATACTCACAGTTTTGGTTTTGCAGGTCATAGATTTGGGCTTGGAGGTGCTCGATTTCTCTTGAAGCTTGAAGATGGTCTCCCCAATGATCTTGACATCCAGCTTGTGGTTGTTGGTGAACTCCGTGATCATCATCTGGTTGGCGTTGAGTCCATGCTCCACCATCCCGTGGCACTTGAAAACTTGTTGCTCCATGGCTTCGAGCTTTGTCTCCACGCTTCAGGTACGCCTTGGTCCCTCCACAACGCGGATGTGCAACACCCCCTCACACATATCAATGGTTTGAGGGTGTTGCAGCACCTCCGTGAGATAGGGGTTGATAACCCTCTCGAAAAACTTGTCCTTGGGAGCGTTTGGAGACATCATGATGGTCTAGATCTGTCATAAAAGCTCGAAACAAAAACAGAGGATATTTGCATGATACGGTGGTCAAAACCTTCGGGAGATTATATAATGAATTTTTATCGACCAAAATACGTAACGTGCAAGAAAACGGAGTCCGGAAGGCACACGAGGTGCCCATGAGATAGGGAGCGCGCCCAGTAAGGGTGGGCACGCCCTCCACCCTCGTGGAGGCCTCGTGTCCTTCCCGGATTACTTCTTGCTTTCCAAAATTCTTAAATATTCCAAAACGGAGGAAAATTGCCATTAGAATTGTTTTGGAGTCGGTTTACTTACCGTACCACGTACCTATTCCTTTTTCGGAGTCTGAAACGTTCTAGAAAGTGTCCCCTATGTATTCCTCCGGGGTTAGGGTCTCAATAATATTAGTTTCAACATTGATAGGATTACCTGAGATATAATGTTTGATTCTTTGACCGTTCACCACCCTCGGACTTGTGCCTTCGAAGTTAGTGATTATTATGGCACCGGAATGATAGACCTCCTCGATAACGTAAGGACCTTCCCATTTAGAGAGAAGTTTTCCTGCAAAAAATCTTAAACGAGAGTTGAATAGCAACACATAATTACCTATGTTAAACTCACGCTTTTGTATCCTTTTGTCATGCCATCTTTTAACTTTTTCTTTGAATAGCTTGGCATTATCGTAGGCCTGGGTTCTCCATTCATCAAGTGAGCTAATATCAAATAACCTCTTCTCACCGGCAACTTTGAAGTCATAGTTGAGCTCTTTAATAGCCCAATATGCTTTATGTTCAAGTTCGAGAGGTAAGTGACATGCTTTTCCATACACCATCTTATACGGAGACATACCCATAGGATTTTTATAAGCAGTTCTATAGGCCCATAATGCACCATCAAGTTTCTTGGACCAATTCTTTCTAGATCTATTCAAAGTCTTTTGCAAAATTAATTTGAGCTCTCTATTGCTCAACTCTACTTGACCACTAGACTGCGGGTGATAAGGAGATGCAATTCTATGATTAACATCATACTTAGCAAGCATCTGACGGAAAGCACCACGAATAAAATGTGAACCACCATCAGTCATAAGATATCTAGGGACTCCAAACCTCGGAAAAATAATTTCTTTAAGCATCTTAATAGAGGTGTTATGATCAGCACTACTAGTTGGAATAGCTTCTACCCACTTAGTAACATAATCAACAGCAACTAAAATATGTGTATATCCATTAGAGGCAGGAAAAGGTCCCATATAATCAAAGCCCCAAACATCAAATGGTTCAATAACAAGAGAATAATTCATAGGCATTTCTTGACGTCTACTAATATTACCTATTCTTTGACATTCATCACAAGACAAGACAAACTTACGAGCATCTTTGAAGAGAGTAGGCCAATAAAACCGGATTGCAATACCTTATATGCGGTTCTATCTCCGGTGGTGTCCTCCATATGATTCAGAGTGACACTTGCGTAGGCTCATTCTGTTTATGCTCGGTACACAACGTCTAATAACACCATCTACTCCTTCTTTATAAAGGTGTGGGTCATCCCGAGTAATGTCTTAAATCATAAAAGAACTTTTTCTTTTGCTGGTATGTGAAACTAGGTGGTATAAATTTAGCAACAATGTAATTAGCATAATCAGCATACCAAGGAGCAGTACGAGAAGCATTAATGACCACTAGTTATTCATCAGGAAAGCTATCATCAATAGGTAGTGGGTCATCAAGAACATTCTCTAACCTAGACAAGTTGTCTGCAATGGGGTTCTCAGCTCCCTTTCTATCAATAATATGCAAATCAAATTCTTGGAGCAAGAGAACCCATCTAATAAGTCTAGGCTTAGCATCTTTCTTTTCCATTATGGCATCAACCTGACACAAGTACCTCTCTTCTGCGACAACGAGAGTGCCATCAAAATAGCCAACAATCCAGTCCAACACTCGAAGACAAAGCACATTGAAATTCGTCATCACTTTCTCAGAGATCATATTATGAAGAAAGATATCGATATCATTCACGTCAACACTGATGAGCAACTGGCAGATATCTTCACAAAGCCCTTGGATGAGAAAAGGTTTTGCAAGTTACGGTGTGAGCTAAATATCTTGGAATCCTCTAATGTCCTGTGATCAGGCACACATCCTAACACTTATGCATGTAGATTACTTAGATGTGCAACACACAAAGTAATGTGTATCTTCAATTAATGAAGATCTACACTCTGAGTGTGAATACATTAACATGGAATTTGACTTCGGAGCGCCACGATAATTGTGCGCCGTATGCGGGTCTAATACTTCCTATACGGTGGGTAACGCCACCACCAACTTTTCTTGTTTGAAGTGTTTCATTCAAAGGCGTTATATTGCAATGACTTAGCATTTGGTTTGTCTTGATTTCAATTTGTCTTCATGACTTTCTGCACTATGATGATTTGATTGCTTTCTGATATATATATATATATATATATATATATATATATATACTAGTGTTCTGTCCTCTACAACATTCACTTATAGCTATGTCTTCAAGATTGGATCTTTTTGCACTAAGTGAATGTGATCGGACCCTAACCTCTCTATGCTTTCTATCTCAATTCTATCTATCCAAATCATATGCATTCTGATGAAACTGTCGAATGTCTTCTCTGCGTCCTAGTCAGCAGAAGGCACAGAGACAAACATTAAATCTGTTTTAATGGCTTATCTTTATTGTTGAAATCCGGAGAAGGAACAACTCTCCGACATGCCCGGCGGCGTGGGGGCGATGGGACAACCACAGGTGTGTTGCATGCTTGCCACATACCCTCGAGATATGAGCTGGCGGGGGCACCAGCAGAATTATGCCTCTCTCACCTACTTATAAATACTGTCCCCTGCGGTAAAGAAATACTTCTTCCACCTCTCCACCTCCGTTAAAACCCTAAGCGCCACCGCTAGCTCGAGACAACGCCGGCGATGAAGCACTTAGTCGTCGCGACTTCTCGACGCCGATCCTCACGCCGGCCGGACATCGTCCTCTCCGCCGTCGCCGTGGGTGTCCTCCGTCGCCAAGTTAGGGCACGGTGGGCTGAAGCGCTCGGTCTCCTATTCTTCTCCATCTAGCAGTTCTTCGATGCGGTAATTATAACTCTATTTTTACCACCTTTTTGATCTTCAAGATTCATCCTATTTACGAAAGTAGTTTACGTCTATTCAAAGCTAGATCTATTCCATCGCATCTCATCTTTGCCTAGTCGATTCACTTAGATTTCTACTAGCTTGATTCCTCACTTGTACTTATTCACGGATTGGTACAAATCTCGAACCAACTCATCTATATAAGTGAATGTCTTCGCAACATGAGGTCGATGTCTTCAAATGATTTATCTTCAAAATCTTACGAGAATGCATATGACCTCTTCCCTTCCTCGCATCTCTAATCTTGTCACAGTACATGTCCATGGGAGAATCCCTTGGTTCTCATAGTCTGCATTCGTTTGCAGAATACTTGCAGCACCATATAAATTCTCCTGAAGCCAGTTTCTGTCTGACGAGCAAACGCAGACCTCTGAAGCCTTTGAACATACTGAAGCCTTTCAGCTTGAAGTTCATGGCAATAGAGAAATCAGCAAGGAAGGGTGGCAGACAGCGCAGAAGTGGCACATCTAGAGATCTGCCTGATGACTTAGCAGAACTGTACAAGACAGATCCTGAAGAGAATTATCATCAGAGGAAGACGCGAACCCAATGGATTCAACGCTATTGGGCTGAGGAGTGGTTCAAGTACAGATTTATGACAAAGGAATATGCAAAGAAGCATGCCATCAAGAGCCCATGTGGTGATATCCTCTATCGAGGGCTGCAACCCAAGAGCCGAGCTGAAGCCATTGAATAAGGCTTCTATCCATGCATGGTCCGTGGGCCACAGCCAGCAAACGCAGATCCCACTTCACTTCTATGGTGTCGTGAAGATTCGCTCTTCAAGCGCAACTATCAGTTTGCTGTGGCTTCGGCCAAGGAGAACAAGAAGTCCTTGGGTTTGGACTTCAATCCAGGTCCCTCTGCTCCCCGTGCTGATGGCTCCCGTGAAGCCAATCCCAATGTCATTGGCCCCTATGCCAACCTTGACGGCCTCATCACCTATATCATGGTCCAAGGCGCCAGAGTAGATCATTACGACGATGGTGCCGACTCGATAAACCCCGCTCCTCCACCTCCAAAGCCGCAGAAGCAAAAGAAGTCAAAGGCTTCAACCTCAGCTGCAAAGCCCCCGCCGAAGACTTTACGTGCGAAGCCAGCAGCCCTTGCACCTCCACGAAGCAGTTGTGCAATCGAAGATCATCCCATGTCTCCAAGAGAGCGGACAAGAAGAAGCAACTTGTTAGACCATCGATCAGCGTGCTTTGACTCCTGCTGCAATTCTGCGTGAAGAACCCATTGATCTATCAAGTGATGAAGATCTTGCGGATGATGCCCTTGAGCGGTGATCAAGAGCAAAGAGGAAGCGAAATCTTGACAACTGCCTCTGTTTGATGTGGCTATCATTCACAATTTTATTGATGAGTGGTTCGACACCCCAACGTCGACTTTGAAGATTCTGACTCCCAATTGGCCTCGATGTCGCCTTGATGGCGTCATTGCTTCGAGCTAGCTCTTGCTCGGTATCGTTGAGCTTAAAAACAAGATTGATTTTGAGAAGGCTCAATTCAAGAAGCATGTGGCCAATCTGAGTGTTTAAGACGTCCGAAACTTCAAGGTCATGCTCCATGAGCTTAAAGAAGCCTTTCCGATGAAACGCCAAGAAGCTCGGGGCTCTCGTGAACGCATGAAGCTTTTGGTCGATAAGTGTGTGCTTGCCTATAATGAAATTTGAAGCGCAAGTCCTTGGCCGTCGAGGCATTGACCCCTGTGATGGCTGCAAAGAGGAAGAAGAAGCACCTATTTGAACAACCTGAGCCTTCAAGCCAAGAAGCCCTCGCATTATCTTCCCGAGCGGCATGGTGGCTCGAAGCCAAAGGTCACCACAACCGCTTGAGCAGAAGAAGACAAAAGGCTGCTGAGGTGGCGCCAGAAGAGAAAGCATCTTTGAAGCCTCGATGCGCTCCCTCCAAGAAGAAGCGCAAGACCAAGAAGACTAGGGCTGCTTCCACAGAGCCCTTAGTCGTTGAACCCATTTCCGTTGTTAAGCGGTGTATGCATTCATCAAGAAAGAAGGATGGTTGTCCATGAGCACCGCTACCACAGAGGCTCATGAGATGAAGTTATTCAAAGAAATTTGAACCCAGCGCTGCTGAAGACATTAGTCAAGATGACAATGTAAATGATGATGAAGTTCTTCCTCGGATCGAACATCAAGTGGTATCATCGCTGTTAAATGCGAGCAATGAAATCATCGACATTGGTCATCCATTGGCGCTAATTGCTCGGGATGCTTCGTGGGTTGATCACCCACAAAGACAACAAGACTCCCCAGTACTCCCAACAACAACAACAAGCTCCACCCCAAAGGCAAGAAGAGGATGAAGACTTTCAGGCTCACCCAACTCCATCTCCCAACACTGAAGCCGGCTCTTGGCAGCTTTGCAGAGGACAAAGGCTGAAGTCCTCTCATCGGCGTTCTGAAGGAGAAGTGCAACGTTCACCGTTGCACGACAAGTATTCTCTGAACCAGCTCAACGGTGAACATCTCCGTGTCTGAAGCACATCTTTCTTTGAAGACATTCCACTACATCGGTAGAAGAAAAAGAAGAAGAAGAAGTACGTGTACCAACTCCCCCTGCTACTGAAGAAGAAGAAGTTCGTGTCCCAACTCCCCCTGTGATTGAAGAAGAAGCAGTTCATGATCTGAACGTGCCTGTGCTCGACCCTCCTGCTCGTCAAGAGGAGGTTGAAGATGTTGAGGCTGCCACCACCAATGCTAATGAAGCAAATGACGTGGTCATGGCTGATGCCAATGTGGAGCCTGCACCAACGAGTGTGCCTAAAGCAAGTGTGGGCACAGAACCTGAAACCAATGAGGCCACTGTGCCTGAAGCGAATGTGCCCTTCTTTTGAAGTCGGTGAGAATCTTTTGGCGCCAATGAGGAGGCTGCACTGATGCAAATATGACAAGCTGCTCTCTGGCACCTGTTGTGCGGCTGAACCCTCGATGTTGCCCTGCTCTTGTTCCGCCTCCGGGCCTCACACTATTGAGCAAGCATACGATCACGGTCGACTTATCTTTGTCCGATGGCTTGATTCGGTACCTCACTTGCTTGCCTCCGACCCCCAATTTGACTATCATGTTGAGCATCGGCCTCCAGTCCAGAAGTCAAAGCCCAGGCTGCCAAGGTTTCCAGGTACTGCCAACTCGCCAGGATCATTCAATGCCAATGGCTTCAAGAGCCACAATACCTTCTTTGACAACGCCAAGAACCCCACTCCAAGCCAAGGATTTCATCAGATCAGTTCTGGAGCTATCCGCAGCGAAGCTATTACTCCTGCGTGCTATATGATCAAGGGCGCATTTTCCCTCATATGCGCCTTGACACTGGCTATTCTTTGGACTGCCGTGCTTGGAAGAAGCACTTGGCGCTTTCGCGATCTTTGATGCTGCTCCATTTTGTGACAGACAAGGAACATTGGAATGAAGAGCTATTGCTTCAATTCTATGCCACTCTGCACATTCACGGTTACTACAGAGACATCAAAACTTGGGTTCCTGAGTGGATGACTGGCAATGTTCATCACGAAGCCAAAGCTATGGACATCATCGAGCTTCTTGGGCTAGCCACTCTGGAGAACTCTATGAGCCTAGCTATCGGCTACACATAATCTTGTGGAGAGCATCTTTCATAAGCGGAACCCAATATGAGCAGATCTTTGAGCATGATGAAGCCTTTGCCATCTAATCTTTGAGTATCCACACATTTCTTTGTTGAAGACCTTGAGTATCTGTCGCGCACCATATATCATATCATCAGGCGAACTCTATGGCCAGTCAAGGGACACTCATCATCGGCCAAGCTTGAAGGAGCCATGAAGACTTTGGTCTTCTATATTCTAAATGGCATCAGCTTTAACACTCAGGACTTCTTCATCGTGCGACTTGTCGCTTCCGGATCGACTGTTTGGTGCGAAGTTTTATGCTCCACGGTCATCGCCTCATCAAGAGACACTCATCATCGATTATTAGCCCTCTGCCGCAATCACATCATATTTCGCCGAGATTGATATGTCGAGTTGATGTTGTATACTCGACCTGCCAAGGCGCCACTTTGTCTTGAACATTGAGCACCAAAGCTTCACTCAGCCTATTGAAGGTGTTCATGCAGAACAAGATTCTATCCACTAGTTGGTAACACCGTCCCGCCTCACGGGCGCCTGAAGCTCTTGAAAGTACCATTGCAAGAAAGGCCTTGGAAGCGTTCTCGTGTTCTTAATGACCGAGAGCTTCTTGTGGCTCTTCATCGAAGCGGGATAAGCATCATTTACGGCTCAGCGCCAAATGCAAAGCCTCTTGGTGGATGTCAATCGCATTCGCAACCTTGCCACCAAGAATGCCTTTGTTGCTCATGAAACTTCGAAGATCATGGAAGAGTTTGACCACCTTTCGTCAAGCCGATCTTCGTGATGATGGCTTCAATATTCGATTCGACTCCACTCCTCCAGGATCGCTACCCTACGTCGAACTCCATCTCTTGAAGACTCTGAATATTCCTCTTCATGCAACATTAATGCGAGTGATCGATGATGATGATGGCGCTACTTCACCACCTCCAACTACTACGGTAGCGCGACGACCATCGCACCAAGCTCGCGCGCACCGCCAACCAACGGCGATAACCTCGCTTTGCTTCACCTACTCATGATGGCGAGTAGATGCTCTATGTCTTCAAACCTTTTGGCCATTCTTGACAAAGGGGAGAAGCGTATGAGTTGATAGTCTTCAAGCGGGTTCACATGGGCGGTAGCATTATATTTTTCTTTGCGTGCTTACAACTCTTGCATTTTGAAACATTTGGTTCTTTGAGTTGTAACACCTAAACTTGATGGTCGTCTGCTACTACGCTACTTATTTGCTGCGATGATAAATTCGCATGTGCGATGATAACTTCCGCACTTAGATCATTCCATGACGTCCATTTTTTATTATGCATGTCATTCTTATTGCTATATCATTTCATGCATGATGAATTATCTTCATAAGTTGTAGTGGATCTCCACAAGTACAACTTTGCCATGTGCATTTGCATTCCAAAAGCAAATTACTTATATGCACATCTTGAGGAGCCATTCCAACTTATGAAGACAAATTCCTATCCTTACAATTTCACATACTTTATTCCGTTGAAAACTTCAACGGTTTGTCATCAATCACCAAAAAGGGGAGATTGTAAGTGCATCTAGTGCCACCCTAGTTGGTTTTGGAGTATTGGCGACAAAGTTGGTTGAGGACTAATGCGTTTGTGAGAATTGCAGGATACGCAGTAGTGTCCCTCATTGATTCGGTTTACCACCGGAGATGACCCCTAAAATGTATGAAGACATTGAAGACAATGGTGGTATGAGAAGATATTCATATTGAAGACTATGACATGAGAAGACATTGAGTGAAGACTTTGGGCCTTGAAGACCGTGTGGATTATTTGTTTCATTTCTTCTTTGTTGAGTCATAGGAACCACCGTCTTTGTTAAGTGGGGTCCAAGTGAACTAAGTCGAGTGGTAGTGATGCTCAACCCAAATCCTATGTCTTGAGCGAAGACAATGAGAGCAAATCTTATCCAGAGTGGATGAGTCGACTTTGCTTGTAGCCCAAGTAAAGTTGCGCGTGTGTTTGAAATCGACCGTTGGAACATGTGTCGGTTCCTTAGTGACCAGGTCATTTTGGACAAATCAGGTCGGGTTGCCTAGTGGCTATAAATAGCCCACCCCTACACCATAAATTGGTGGTGCTCGAGTTTGTGCACGGCTTTTGTCGTTTGAGAGCAACCCACCTCGAAGCATTTGAGAGAGAAATCCTTGCGAGGACAAAGCCCAAACACCCGAGCCAAAGAGTGTTAGGCATCACTAAAGTCTTTACATGCATGTGATCGAAGACTTATTACACTTACGGTTGTGAATCCTCCGGCCGGTTAGGCGTCGCGTTCGAGCATCCAAGAGTCATTGTGGATTCTTGGGTGAGCGAAGTCTGTGAAGGTTTGGATGTCTCCTTGAAGACTTACGAGTGATTGGGCGAGGTGGGTGTCCTTAGCTCAAGGGAATAAGGTGAAGACACGGTCTTCGAGTTAAATCTCAGCCTCCCTAACGGACGTCATAGCTTGTCACAACAAGCTGGGCTGGTCCAACAAATCTGTGTCTTGACAAGCAATTGGTTCTATCCTTCCAACCTTACTTAAGTTTATCTTCATGAAGTCATTGCTTGTTTGTGTATCTGTTTGACTTCATTGCTTGACTACTATTGTTGATTGGCTTCATACTATCTTCCAACTTGATCCTTACTACCGTCGCTATTAGTCCAGACTTTCACATTATGACATGCTTGACTATGGCTTGTTAGGGGTAGTTTATCTTCATTGCATATCAATTAGGTTGTTTACATTGTTTGTCTTCGAAACTTCCAAGTTTTGAAGACTTTCATAAAAATCGCCTATTCACCCCCCCTTTAGTCGATACTAGCACTTTCAGTCGCGCACAGCGTCCTTCGTAGGGGCGCGCGGATGCGTACGCCTACAAGTAAAAGATATGTTCTTTTGTTCTTTAGGAAACTTGTGATAACCAATTAATAGTGGAGACAATAAACAATGACATAGCGTACATGGTTAATGAATTTTTATTGAGGATATCTCATTTTGTTTTGGAAGGTTATCTAGGAAAAATATTATGTCTATATTTTAGGAAGGTAATCTCAAATATATGATGCGAGTTTTGAATTCTTAATTACCTATTTATTTACGTGATTGGAATGAATTAGAACCTGCCAAAGTAAGAACGAAACAAGATATCTCCTTCAATAAGATTCGGTTTTTTAATGGAAAGGAGAAAAACCAGTTGGTGGGGGTGGTGGGAGGTGACGAATAAAAACCAGACGAAAATAAACCGTATAAGGCTACCAACTCTTTCTATTAGGAGTAGAGATTTTCGCATGAATGGCTGCTACGAATGACGACGACTACCAAGTATTGTAGGACACATTTTCTTAACGAATTTCTTGACATTTGAATGGACACACTTGATTTGAGAATGTAGTCTGTGTGTCTCTGTGTATTAATGACAAGAAATATAATATGACAGTGTCCACGACCACATGTACGTGGTGGTATGACGACACGCCTTCCGTCGTGACTGTCCTTGACGTCGTGATGCCCGCCTTGACATTCTCGAGTATCGTGCAAGTGTTAGGCCCGGCCGCGACATCCTTCATGGTGTCGCGCACGACGTCCTTCGTGGGGGCGCGCGGATGCGCACGCCCACAAGTAAAAGATATGTTCTTTGGTTATTTAGGAAACTTGTGATAGTCAATTATTAGTGGAGATAATAATAATAACATAATGTGCATGATTAATGCTTTTTTATTAAGGAATATCGCATTTTGTTTTGGAAGGTTATCAAGGAAAATATTACGTCTATATTTTAGGAAGGTAATTTTAATTATATGGTGCGAGTTCTGAATTCTACTTATTTACGTGATTGAAATGAATCAGAACCTGTCAAAGTAAGCATGCAACAAGATATCTCTTTCAATAAGATTTGTTTTTTTAATGGAAAGGAGAAAAACCAGTTGGTGGGGGTGGTGGGAGGTGATGAATAAGAACCAGACGACCATACCAGACTACCAACTCCTCCATTAGAAGTAAAGATATGTACATGTCCATAGTTTGAAACTGTAGGCTGAAACTGTATTTGTGGAATGGGCTGGATTGGTTTGACACGAGCAGTTTGGTTTGGTTTGGGTTATAGCAGCTATAGTTTGGATTGGTTTGGTTTGGACGGTGAACTTGTGGATGCACGGTTTGGACTGGATTACAAACTATTCCCCGGTTTACTGGCACCCATTCCAAGAATAATCTGCTGTTGCATACCAGATTTGCTGACTTTTGGTCCATTTAACAATATGCTAGGCCAGGCTACGATGAAAACACCTCTAATCCAGACTAGCCTGACCAGGCATGAAGACACTCACATATCAGGCAGCTTGCAGGCGTCTACTCCCTTCGTCTAGTGTCAAAAATATTTTTATATTTATGGAACAAAAGGAGTAACTTTTTCCAGGCACAATGGTCAGGACACCATCCAAACTGACCCTTTATCTTCCGCGATAGGCTGGGCCTGACCTAGACGGGTGCGTGATCCACTCTCCCAGTTTCCCCTGTCCACGAGCCGAAACCCCAGCCACCATCTCGTTCTCATCTCTCTGTTCCACTGAAATTCCCGGGGAACAAACACTCACTTCCCAAGGATAAATCCTTGGGATTGATTTACACGCTAGTGGCTGTGCCGCGACGTGCGGCGAGAGACATGTCTGTGCAGTGCACCGCAAACTCACTCCGGGCTCTTGCTGCCCTCCCGGCGCCATCCCCCTCCCGCCGCCTGGCGAGAAATGAATTCCTTGTGCCATGCCGCCCGAGTCGCACCGGTGCGCTGGTCCGAGCTGCGGATTCTTCGTCTCCTGCCGCACCCGCGTCATCGTCCGGAGCAGCCGACGACAAGGCCGTCATCCCCGACGATGAGTTCACCCTCGCCAAGGTGAGTGGCTTGGTCGTTTTCTTGGTTCTTGAGAGCCAGGAGCAACAAGCAAGCGGTAGCGCTGTGTTCTTAGAATTTGGCGTGCGTTTGGTGCTGAATACCCCCCCATCTGCAGGTGTCTTTTGGCGTGATTGGACTAGGGATAGGTGGCTCCCTCTTGTCGTAAGTTCAAATGTTGCAGATCCTATTGTGCAAATCAGAGAGATCCAGAATGCTTTTCTATCGGTGGCTCATGCGTTTTTTGCGTCCCAGGTATGGATTTGGGGCGTATTTCAATCTTCTCCCTGGTTCGGAGTGGTCTGCTCTGATGCTAACCTATGGATTTCCTCTCACAATCATAGGCATGGCCTTAAAGGCAAGAACACTCTTCGATTAATATTAGTGCTTCTGTCAGTTATTTGTCTTTTAGTACAAAAGTTATGCGTCTTGTGGATTTATAGTTGAAAATATGTTTTGAGATGATTGGCCATGCTTAAGATCCTTGGGAGTTTAGGTTGGACTGTTTATTGATTTATTTGTCGAGGTATGGGTTGATTCTTGAATTATATATGCAGTATGCTGAACTGAAACCAGTGCCCTGCATAACCTACTCTGATGCTTTCGCTCTAAGAGAGAAGTGTGCTACCCCTATCCTCAAGCAGGTAATAATTATTTATGAGCTCTTGGACACACAATCTCTTCTTCCACCGATTGCACTCGATCAAATGTCACCATTTATCAATGATGTGAATATGTGATCAAACTGTCTATGTTGTGTTCGCTTGTTTGGATGAAAACCAGGCCATGTAGTTGGTAAGTTCACTCATAGTGGAGTTCTAAATAGGAGTGCAATGCGTTCACTGATAGTGGAGTTCTAAATAGGAGTTCACTGATATGCTCGAGACCACACTGAATAACATGCCCAGTTTTCAACATCATCTTGTCCACACTTAAATATCTCCAGAAGCTCAAATCCTCGTAATGCAATGGCGGAAGCATGCCCAGTTTGAAGTGTGTCCAGAACGTGATGGTAACAATCCCACTGCATAAACAGGCGGATCCAGCACCAGATGACCCCACTGTACATGGCAGGATAGTTGTGCTGCACCCATAGAGTTACACAATGCAGTCGAGTCTGAAGACTTGATAGAGAGATTTGGCAACTGCAATACCATTCAACTTTCCACTGAAAATTCTGACAACCATATAAGCACTCACATCTAGCAATGCAATACTGGAACTAAGACTTCCTTGACATAAGTATAATTGTCCAGGGAAATTCCCATTGCACCAACGCACAACAAATAAAGATATTATTTCCAGTATTGTGTAACTCAAATTCAGACAATAATAGTGAGTGGTTGATCAACCTTTGCATCAGCTCTGAATTTTCAGTATTACCTCGCAGAATGTGACATGAAATCTGACATCTGCGAACAACATCAGTTAGAATCCTTGTGCGAGAATAATGTTACTGTATTTCAGCTCTCCCATTGAGGATGGCGAGGAATCCACCGGAGCTGGCATCCTTTGGCACTGTGATTTTCCATGAAAAATACATCCTTGCATAATGACAGAACATGAGCACCCATATCTCTCGAGCAGAAATATGCATACCCCAATGTGTGATAGCCAAATTATTATTTCCAAGAGTACAATGAAGATTATCTAGACAACACCCATTCCCCAAAGTATGTGCAGCTCGCCTCGCCAGTAATAAGTCAAGAGTGCTTCCACTAAGAAAGTGTGTCAAAACAAAAAAGATCTGACCACTTGAATACGGTTGGCTTCAGCTGTGTTGTTTGAACTTGCATGTTGAAAATTCCAGAAGTTGTGCTCCTGTTTGAGAGAGAAGGTAGCCACGGATTCTTCGCAGCCCAGAACATCAGCTGCGTACTCTGGAGAGCAAGGTCATCCACCAGAAACGACTGTAACATATCCTTGTGCCTGTTGTTGTTCCAGAATGTTACGCACCACGGTGGACCACGCCAATTAGCTTGTGCTCGGTGAATGGTTTAGCTGGGATGAGGGCTGCAATTTTAACCTTGTTGGCAATTACAGGGACCACCACATCGACAGAAGTTGACGACGGCGAGGTGACATCGTCGCTGCCCTCGAGCAGTTCTCCCGCAGCTGGACATGAACGCAGCCCAGAAAGCAGCTAGTAATAGAGCATCTCCAAGCGAAGCGCGCTTGCATGTAAAATTGCTTTTAGCGCGTGCCGCCCGGTTTCAGCAAGGCTCAATGGTGGCGGGAAACAAGTGTGTGAAAAAGCGGCGGCTTCGACGCTAGATTTGGCGCGCCGCTTCGCGCGCCTATAAAATTGCGGCGCCCTCTGCGCTCTCTCGCTCTCTCCGCTTTCTCTCGCCGCCGACGACACGCCACCACCATGCCGCCGCCCGGAGGAGAGTTAACTCTGTGGCGTCGCGTCGCCCGTCCGGCACCTATTCGCCTTGATTGATCGGCGGCGGCGCGCGCCTCGGCCTCGGAACCCGACACGCGCCAGATGGCGCTGCAGCGTCTGACAGCTGCGGCGGTCCCGTTGGGACATGAACTTCACCGGCGTGTCGGCGGGAAGCGGGCACAAGTTGGCGCCTTTCCGCAGCTTAACAGCGGCGAGGATTATCGCAAACACCGGGCGGGGCGCCGTCTTAGCTGGCGAGATGGGCGAGGAAGCCATGAAACGTGGAGGCGGCGCTTCCCGAAGACATCATCAGCGAAGAACGGTTCTTCGCCGAGAGGAGGCGGAGAGGAGGAGAGAAGGAAGGAGTGAGCCGCTTATCGCGAGGACAAGCGAACGCGAAGGCGATCGCTAAATACAACATGGCGCTAGGAGATCGTCGTCTCGGGACTCCGCGACGGCGGTTCCTCGACGCCTATGCTCGGCGTCGGAGGAGGACATCACCGAGGCGAGTCCGAGTCGGAGAAGCAGTAGTAGTAGTTTTTAGTTTTATTTTGTATCGTGAAAGCGAGGCTATGTGGGCGTAGTAGAACTATATATCATTGTAGAAGCCTAGATATACGCATTTTGTATCGTGAAAGCGGGCTATGTGCGGGACTATCTTCATATTTGTATGCTATGTATGCAATCGTCTCAAGAAAAATAAATGAAATATAAGCGCTTTCTTTGGAAGCGGCTCGGCGTCTTTATTTTGCGGCGGCATTGGAGCCATGCACGTCATGCCGCATAAAACACAGCTAACTTGTGGCGCGGTATTCTCATTTTAAGCGGCGGCGGCGTTCTTGCTACCTATTGGAGATGCTCTAATGCTGGTGTTGACGATGATGAAGCAGACACCACCGTTTGGGAGGATGATGTCGATGCTGTAGACGTGTCGTCTCTCAGGCATTTCCTCAATGGCTTGGCGCGGTGCCGCATCTTCCTCGTGCTGCTGCTGCACCAAGGCTGATGTTGATCTCTGAGTGGCGATCATCATGGATGCATCAGGAACAGAAGCAAGGTCGGAGGAGAGCGTGAGGCACGCAACCGGCTGCCGATCCAAGTCACGCGCATGAACCATGGTGGATGGCTGCACATACGAGGAGGCGTCGTCGTTTGCCACAGACGAAGTTGGGGTCGATGTGGTTGTCGGTGCAAGGTCGAGATACTCGTGGTGCCCCCTGCGCGCAGCTTGTAACGCTGCTGCAACAACAGCGGACACCTCCGATGCTACCGCCGCGGACATCTCTGAAGCCACCTGCGCTGCGATGGCTGTAATACAGGCGCCGAACTCGGCGCGACGCCATGCCCTGAAACCCTGGCCCGTCCGCTCGGCGAGGCATCGGTGCGGCGGCTCCTCCATCGATGCGAACGCTCGATCACGGCGGGCAGCCCAAGCTGATTCACCTAAAATGGCTAGAATTTGTGTGGATTTTGCATGGAGGAACGATTGGCCCTAATTACCAAATGTTAGCAAGACCCTCTCTATTCCTCACTAATGGAGATTACAGCCATGGATTCCTCAATCTCCACCAATACAGGGAAGAAGATGAATAGAAGAGGAAGACATAAGCTGATGTAGGGTGGAAACCCTAGGGCCGATCTTTCACGATTTGGAGGTGATCCTATGACGAACACGAAGAACACGAGGGGAAACACGAGTGAAAACACAAGGGGAAACACTCAAATCAATGGGAAAGATCACACATGCGCTAGATCCTTGAACATAAAGAGTGATACAAGATCCACGATCAACAAAGGACGATACAAGTAGCAAGTTCTTCTCCGTGAGGAGGTCTTGAGGGGTCTTCCCGTGAGGGGTCTTGAATCCACTTGGGGGATCTTCTCCGTAGAGGTCGTGAACTCCGGTGGAGAAGGGGATCAAGTAGATGAGCAAAGCTCTATCTCTCAAATGAGCTAAACCATTGCTAACCCTAGAAAGAGGGAGGAGGAGGGGTATATATAGTCTAAGTGGACGAAGGGGTACATGGGCCTCGGCCCAACATGCTGTCAACACACAGGCGTCGGACGTCCGACAGCTACTGGTCGTCCGGTGGCTCGCGAGGGTCTGGACGTCCGGTACACGTCGGATGTCCGACATTTTAGCTCGGGATGGTCGGCGTCGGATTTCCGGCCGGCGTCGGACGTCCGGTGGTCTTCATACTTCTGACGTTTTGGTTCTGTGATGGTGGCTTCGGTCGTCCGGGCGCTGGGAGGTATCGGTCGTCTGAGGCGTGTTGGACGTCCGGCCCTATGGCGTTATTGGTGACTGGCGCTGGCGAGTTGGTCATCGAGCGTCAAACCGTCTCGGACGTCCGGTGGCTGGAGACTTTCCGACTGCTTCTCTTCTCGCTCCTTGTACTTGGTGTCCTCGCCGCCTTGTCCGTTAGGCGTGGTGATCCGTGGCCTTCCTCCAAGTACACGATCACGCATAGGGTCTCCGCTTGAGGTAGTAGCCATGTCTCATATGTAGAAAGTGGTAGTTCGGAGAGGAGCGAGTTCACCTTATCTTCGATAACCTTTGCTCGAGCTCTTGTCATTGGTACAAGCGGTATAGTGGGAGACGTAGGTAGGTCCATGGGGATGACCGTGGGATGCTCCATCATCCACACACACGGGAAAGATCCGACCTCGGATCGAAAGCCTCATCACCATGGTAGGGAGAGAGATCTTTGACGTTGAAGACGTCGCTCACATTTTACTTGTCGCGCGGGAGATCGATCTTGCATGCATTGTTGTTGTAGCGTGCGAGCACCTTGAAGGGTCCGTCGGCTCTAGGTAGAAGCTTGGACTTGCGTTCATTGGGGAAGCGGTCTTTTCGAAGGTGTAGCCACACGAGATCTCTAATGTTGAATATAATGGGTTGCTTGTTGACGTTGAGCTTGGTCGCGAGTCGTTGTACTTGGCGCTTGATGGTGTGCCTTGTATCTTCATGCATCTTCTTGAGGTAGTTCACTCGTGTACTTGCGTCCATGTTGATGCGCTCTTGTAGTGGTAGAGGTAGAATGTCCAATGGGGACAACGGGTTGAAGCCGTAGACGACCTCGAAGGGGGACTTGCCGGTAGTAGAGTGTCGTGCTCGATTGTAGGCATACTCGGCGATGGGTAGACACTCCTCCCACTCCTTGATGTTCTTCTTAATCAACACGCGTAGTAGGGTGGAGAGCGTTCGGTTCGTGACCTCCGTTTGGCTGTCGGTTTGAGGATGGTATGCCGAAGAGAACAAAAGCTTGATTCCGAGCTTGGCGCATAGCGTCTTCCAAAAGTAGCTTAGAAACTTGACGTCGCGGTCCGAGACAATCGTCTTTGGCACTCCATGTAGACGCAAGATTTCCCTACAAAAGAGATTTGCAACATGTGAAGCATCGTCTATCTTGTTGCATGGGATGAAATGAGCCATCTTAGAGAATCGGTCCACAACAACAAACACAGAATCTTTGCCATTTCTAGTTCTAGGCAAACCAAGCACAAAGTCCATACTAATATCTTCTCATGGGTGATATGGAATTGGAAGTGGCATATAGAGACCATGGGATAGAGCTTTTGACTTAGCTTTGCGACATATCGAGCATCGGTTGGTGAAGCGTGAGACGTCGCGGAACATCTTGGGCCAAAAATAGTTCTTGGAGAGCGTAGCAAATGCCTTGTCGCGTCCAAAGTGTCCCATAAGTCCTCCATGAGATTCTTGCAAATGTAATAAACGAAGAGAAGACTCAGGAATACATAGTTTGTTAGCTCTCATAAGATAATCATCTTTGATGTAATAGCGTTCCCAAGATGTATGCGTCAAACATTTGGCATATGGAATAGCAAAAGTAGGATCATGCGCATACAAGTCTTTTATGTGGTCAAAGCCGGTGACATTCAATTCAAGTTGGGTAACAAGCATGCATCTACGGGAAAGCGCATCCGCCACAACGTTTTCCTTACCTTTGATGTACTTGATGACATAAGGAAATGACTCAATGAATTCACTCCACTTAGCATGACGCTTGTTCAACTTAGTTTGACCCTTAAGATATTTAAGTGTTTCATGATCCGTGTGAAGAATGAACTCATGAGGGCGGAGATAATGCTCCCAAACATGCAAGACTCTAACTAAAGCATATAGCTCTTTGTCATAGATGGGGTAGTTAAGTTGCGCTCCGGAAAGTTTTTCACTAAAGTAAGCTATGGGGCGCTTCTCTTGCATCAACACACCTCCTATGCCATAACCGCTAGCATCACAATGGACCTCGAAAGGTTTATCAAAGTTGGGTAAAGCAAGCAAAGGAGCATGTGTAAGCAAATTCTTAAGCTCATTGAATGCAGTATCTTGAGATGGTCCCCAAACTAATGTTGCATTTTTCTTGCTCAAAGCATGTAAAAGTAAAGCGATGGTGCTAAAATCCTTCATGAATCTACGATAGAAACCGGCTAAGCCAAGGAAACTACGCACTTGTTGCAAGTTGGTTGGTTGGGGCCAAGTTTTAATAGCATTGATCTTAGATTCATCTACATGAACACCCTTAGAAGACAGAACAAAACCCAAGAAAACGAGCTTATCAACACCAAAAAGGCATTTGTCCATATTAGCATATAGGCGCTCTTTTCTAAGAGTTTGCAACACGGTTCTAAGATGGGTGACATGATCTTTGAGAGATTTGCTAAATACAAGAATATCGTCAAAGTAGACCACAACAAATACGCCAATGTATGGGCGAAGAACAAAATGTATCACACGCATAAAGGTGCCGGGTGCTTCGGATAAACCCATAGGCATGACCAACCATTCATACAAGCCAAACTTGGTTTTGAAAGCGGTTTTCCATTCATCACCCTCTTGGATGCGAATTTGGTAATAGCCACTCTTAATATCAATCTTAGAGAAAATGGTGGCTCCGCTAAGCTCATCTAACATATCATGAAGGCGTGGAATGGGGTAGCGATAACGAACGGTGATAGCATTAATAGGACGACAATCGGAACACATGCGATATATACCATCTTTCTTGGGAACAAGGATTACCGGTACGGCACATGGGCTCAAGCTTTCTCGTACATGTCTGTTGTCGATGAGTTGTTGTACTTGCCGTTGGATCTCTTTGGTTTCGTCGGGATTGATGCGGTATGGTGCCTTGTTAGGAAGAGGTGCTCCCAAGATGAGGTCGATGCGGTGTTCGATGCCTCGAAGAGGAGGTAGACCCGGAGGTAGGTTGTCGGGGAATACATCTTGGAATTCCTGCAATAGAGAAGATAACACTAAAGGTAGATTTTGAGAGGTGTTAGTTTTGGGTGCCTCGTCCTTGCACAAAAGGACATAGTGCATGACACTTGATGGGTCCTCACACACTTCTCTCATCTCACTTTTGGTGGCAAATAGCACTAAGTTTTTCTTGTCGCTCATCATGGAGGCACTCAATTTGGGCTTGTGGCGCTCACTCTCTTTTCGGTGGTTCGCTCTCTCTCTCTCTCTATTTTCTCCACGATCGGTGGCTTGCTTGTCGGCGATCACTTGACTAGGTGACATAGGTCGTAGCACGTCCTTCTTTCCCTTCATCTTGAAGCTATAGTGATTGGTACGCCCATATTGGATGACGCCTTGGTCGAATTGCCATGGTCGTCCAAGAAGGAGGTGGCAAACGGACATCGGAACGACATCACACTCCGAAGTATCTTCGTATGCTCCTATCTTGAAGGAAACTTGCACCATATGTTCCACTTGAATAGTGCCGGAGTCGCTAAGCCATTGGACCTTGTAGGGGTGGGGACGCTTCATCTTGATCAATTGGAGCTTGGAGCATAGTTCTTCACTTGCCAAGTTATGGCAACTTCCTCCGTCGATGATGACCTTCACGGACCTTCCATTGATGCCCGCCTTGGTGTGGAAGATATGTCATCTTTGGTCTTCGTCTTGATGATGTTGAAGTGTCAGGACTTTGGAGACAACGAGAGCGGGGCTCGAATCTTTGTCACAAAAGACTTGATCATCTTCATCTTCGTTCACTTGCCGATGCATGGCCACTTGCTCAAGGGCTTCCATTTCCTCTTCACTCATGGAGTCATAGGTTCCGTCATCGTTGAGTATCATGACGCGCTTGTTGGTACACTCGAAGGACTTGTGGCCTCGGCCGTCGCATGTGAAACACTTGATTGAACTTGTCTTGATGGTCTCATCGGTTGGAGTAGATGATGATGAAGCTCTCGGCTTGAAGTTGCTTGCAGTAGGAGGACGACTTGATGATGTCGAAGTTTTCTTGTAGCTTGACTTGTCGCCATTGCTTGGTGAAGTTTTTGTCGAGGTAGGAGTCGTTGTAGTCGTAGAAGCTTGGTTTGGTTGTAGGAGACGCCGTAAGTCTTGGAAGAGTATTTGGCATACTTGAAGTCATCTTGCACTTGACGTTCCGCCTTGGTAGCTTGGTGCACTAGCTCGATGAGGTTGGAGTAAGGTTGGAAGTCGGCGATCTTCTTGATAGGGTGATTGAGCCCATTCAAGAAACGTGCCATAGTTTGCTCATCATCTTCCGTGACATTCGCTCGTATCATGGCATTCTCCATTTCCTTGTAGTACTCTTCAACGCTCTTTGTTCCTTGCTTGAGTAGTTGTAGTCGCTTGAAGAGGTCACGGTCATAGTATGTTGGCATAAAGCGCGCTCTCATGACATCCTTCATTTGATCCCATGTTGTTATGGGTGGTTCACCTCTTGTTTCTCGTCGCTCAATGACTTGCTCCCACCAAATGAGGACATAGTCTTGGAACTCAAGGGATGCCATGGTGATCTTCTTGTCTTCCTCATAGTTGTGCAGACGAAATTTTTTGTCAACCTTTAATGCCCATGAAAGGTACTCTTCGGGATCATTGCTTCCGGTGAACTTGAGCTTGCCATAGCGTTGCTCTTCATTGTGTTGGGGTCGAGGGTGATGACGCCCTTGACGTGGAGGGTTGTCAACCTCATGTTGCTCTTGGCATTGAGGATTCCCATTGTCTTGTTGCTCTTGGCTAACTTGGGGTTCTTGTCAAGGAGCTTGTGGAACTTGTCGGTGTACTCTCGCTTGATAGTTCCTCTCTTGGACTTACTCGCGAAGCGCTTCTTCTTGCTCATGAGTATGCCAGTTGCGTGCGGCAACGGTGCGACTCGCCTCTCGAAGGGCATGTTGCGCCTCAAGTGCTTGAGCTGCACGCCGTTGTTGTTGTTGACGTTGTGCCTTGGCATCTTGTTCGTCTTGGTGTTGGCGCGCCCGCTCTTCCTCTTGTTGGCGTTGACGTTGTCTTTCTTGTGCTTACGCAAAGGTAGCTTGATTTTGATGATGTCGATGTTCTTGCGCTAGAAGTTGCTCTTGAGGATCGGTTTCGTGTAGAGGATTGCGGTTTGCTTGACGATCTTGGTGCGCGGCTCGTCGAAGAGTGTTCGATGTTGGTGTACTTGAACCGGAGATGGTGCCAGAGAAATGTCGACTTGAGTGGCTCCATCTTGAATAGGACGACGAGGTAGAAGAGCGGTTGACCAACAAGGCACGAATCTCGTCCATTCTTGCATTGTTCTCTTGTTTTTGTTCGTCGAGCTTGTTGTCGAAGTAGTCTCTTGTACGTTACTCGGATTGTCGCAAGTTGGTGGCGAGATGGTTGATGCGGTCGCTCAATGCTTGTTGTTCTTGATGCAAAGCTCGTTGTGCGCCGAAGAGGTGGTTCTTGATGACATAGGTGTTCGGGTCCTCATCTTGCTTGATGTAAAGTGGGTTGGTAGAAGTAGTTGGCCTATCCATCATTTCAAGTAAAGTGTGAGTGGGAGAAAGAGAAGAACGTTACCAAATGTACCTTGACCGATGTTGAGAATGGATCAAATATCACTCAATGATGTAACAAGGAAATAGTACAATTGGTACCAGTTCCCGTCAATCTCTCACACCTACATAAATAAGCCTTTGGAGGAGCTCGGTTAGGATGGTGGCACAAAATTTATGCAATTGTTAGCAAGACCCAATAATGTTGGAAAAGATACACAAATTTGTTAATGCAACAAGTAGACAGATAGCAAAAGGAGGTACACGGAAACATACACACCGAAAGATAAATGGGGTCGTGCAACCAAAAATGAGCTCAAAATATGGAATCCACAGAAAATGCTCTTGTTGCACAACGCTAGAGACACTAGCATGATTGCACTAATAGGCGGACACGAGACTTGTGCACAACCTGCAAAGCAAAAATGCAACGACTTCTATCCCAAGTATGCTATATGTATGGTGTTCCGGTGATATGATCCAAGATGATCGAGTATGACAATCTTAATGTTGTATGATGCTATGGTTCTTGCTTAAAAGCTCTTTATTTATTTCTCCCTTTTGCTGAAAAGCTTGGTTGGCTCTTTCTCTTTTGAGCTCTTTCTCATGCAAAACTTCACGAACCAAGATAGCAATTGTGTATATGCGATGACAACCTTGTGACACAAGAGATGATACCAAGATATGGACACCAAGATGATGTGATATATGCAATGATCACTAATGTGCACAAGTGACGTTGCCAGCAATACTCAAATGGCTAGTCTCGATAGGAAGGGTACGCAAAATGGGCTATGGGGTTATCAATGCAATGGCATGGAGTAGACAAAGATGTCGTCGAGGTTACCGTCCTTGCTTATGGTTGAAGGTGTCAAAATGGTTGAGCGGTTGTTGTCGATGATGAGTCCGCGGCGAAGATGAGCGGCGGTGGTGTTGATGTCGCACCGTCCCTAAGTAGCCGAAATGCGTTAGGAAACGGAAACCGCAACTCAAATTCTCAAAGAACAAAACGTGTCAAAATTTATCGGAGTTGGTGGTGGGTAATCGATGGTGGTTCGCGGGAAGCGGTGGTGGTCGCGAAAGGTGTATTGGTAATGGAGTGTGTGCAGAAGTGGACGTGGATCGGTGGAGGTGGATGTGGATTGGTGGAGGTGGCCGAACTGAATTTTTTTAGTTTCGTCAGGAAACGTCGGACGCCCGGTGGTGGTCGGACGATAGGTACTCGTCGGACGTCTGGCGACTGTCGGACGTCCGGTGTCTGGGTGATTTCGGGCACGGGATGAGCTTCTAGGGTTCGTGGTGGAGGGGCAAAATTTGGGCAAAATTGGATGAATTTGTGGATGGAAATGGTGGAGACGATTGGGGAAAACTAGATCCACTCGTGACAAAGCAAATCCATGGACCAAATCCAACAAAACTTCATCAAAACCAACAAATCACAAAAAATTTTGGGGGCTATTTTCGTGGGGAATTTTCAAAATTGGGACAAAATCAACAAGGGTAGTGCTCGAAATTCGTGATCAACCTTGGCTCATGATACCAAGATGATGCAGGGTGGAAACCCTAGGGCCGATCTTCCACGATTTGGAGGTGATCCTACGACAAACACGAAGAACACGAGGGGAAACACTCAAATCAACGTGAAAGATCACACATGCGCTAGATCCTCGAACATAAAGAGTGATACAAGATCCACGATCAACAAAGGACGATACAAGTAGCAAGTTATTCTCCGTGAGGAGGTCTTGAGGGGTCTTCCCGTGAGGGGTCTTGAATCAACACACAGGCATCGGACGTCCGACAGCTACCGGTCGTCCTGTGGCTCGCGAGGGTCCGGACGTCTGGTACTTGTCGGAAGTCCGACGTTTTGGCTCGGGATGGTCGGCGTCGGATTTCCGGCCGGCGTCGGACGTCCGGGGCGTCGGTCGTCCGGTGGTCTCCATACTTTTGATGTTTTGGTTCTGTGATGGTGGCGTCGGACGTCCGGTCTTTGAGGCGTCGGTAAATCGAGGCGCGTTAGACGTCCGACGATGGCGTTCATTTGGCCGGGCTGGCTGGCGGCTGGTGCATCAGGCGTCGGACGTCCGACACGTCTCGGACGTCTGGTGGCTGGAGACTTTCCGGCTGCTTCTCTTCTCGCTCCTTGTACTTGGTGTCCTCGCCGCCTTGTCCGTTGGGCGTAGCTGATCCGTGGCCTTCCTCCAAGTACCTGATCACGCATAGGGTCTCCGCTTGAGGTAGTAGCCATGTCTCATATGTAGAAAGTGGTAGTTCGGAGAGGAGCGAGTTCACCTTATCTTAGATAGCCTTTGCTCGAGCTCTTGTCATCGGTCCAAGCGGTGTCGTGGGAGACGTAAGTAGGTCCATGGGGATGACCGTGGGATGCCCCGCATCAGAAGTATAGGAGGCCGAAGCCGTCTTGTTCCGAGCCAAGTGTAGGGGCTGGACAGCAACAATGCGCTGCACAAATTCACCGGCACGGCAAATATGCACACTACACAGCCCCCTCTACTTGTGATGAACTTTGAGGACAGCTTCAACCAACAAGTAAGCAGCGGAATAACACAAACAACATGCACAAGTGACACAGGATTTAGCGTGGAAAAACCTCCTCAACTTGAGGAGTAAAAAACCCGGACTGTGGACCGACCGGTCCACACAACTTCACTATGAGAATGATGAGTACAAAGTCTTCTCTAGAACCTCTAGAGATTTACAACACACTCTCCACGTTGCCAACGGCAACAACAACAACAACCACAAGAGGCAAGATTTCAGCAAAGCAGAGTTTACACAGCTTCTGTACCCTCCATTGTTTTGCAAACTGCTCTTAAACCGCTGAACCAAACAGCACCAAATTTGGCAAACAAGTAGACACACGAGTTCTGAGATCCTCCAAAATTCAGCTCAATGGGACATCGTTTGCCTACCCAAACTGTTCGTCTCCCAAAACTACTCTGTTCTGAAACTGCAGCAGTCAGAGCTGACAAAATCACTCTCAAATCTGATGCTCCACCGACCCAATCCTCAAACCAGCTAACCAGATCGAAGTACTCAAAGTAAGGAAGCAGGCTCACCAAGTTTGGGGTCGATCCAAGCACGTTTGAGCCTCCAATCACCAGCTTGAACACTGTCTAGTCAGATGCAGCAAATCTGGACAGAACCTCTGCTCCTTCTTCTTCCTCTCTCTCAGGTTGTGTTTTCTCTTGTGTGCTCTCTCTCTCACTCTCACGAATGGCAGCCACCACCAGCAAGGGGTGGAGTGGCTAGGGTTTTCTCCTTGCTTCACTTCCCTTGGAAGCGCTCTCAACCGTTGGATGCAGTGAAGATCAACGGCTGACATGTGTTGGACTTATGGGCTGATGTTGGGCTGCCAACACACCTCCATGTGGAGGACTTAGCCCAACAAACTCCCCTCCCGACATCATGGAGGGTCTCACCGCTTTTCAGCAGCCATGCCGTGAGCCGGCGGCATACTTCAAGCTTCTTCCTTGTCACGACTTTAGTCGACATATCAGCCCCATTGTCATCGGTGTGAACTTTCTCAAGTTGCATTTTCTTGGAATACAACACATCTCGAATCCAATGATAACGGACTTCTATATGCTTAGACCTTGAATGAAAGCTTGCATTCTTACTCAAGTGGATAGCACTTTGGTTGTCACAAAACAACACATACTTGTCTTGCTTAAAACCAAGCTCACAAGCCAACCGTTTCAGCCATAATAGCTCTTTGCTCGCCTCTGTTACAGCAATGAATTCAGCTTCAGTTGTATTCAATGCCACACACTCTGCACTGCTTTGCCATGACACCGCCCCTGCATAGGTAACCAAATAACTCAAGTAGACTTCCATACATCGACATCTCCACCATGTCGAGAATCTGAAAAAGCAATCAGCTTTGCCTCACCATCACCAAAGCAAAGTTTGATTTGTCTTGCCGGAGATATCTCAAAATCCACTTCACGGCTTCCCAATGAGGTCTTCTGGATTGGACATAAATCTGCTCACAATTACTAACCGCATGAGCAATGTCGGGCCTTGTACACACCATAGCATACATCAAACTTCCAACATTTGAAGCATAAGGAACATGATGCATTTCCTTTTACGCTCATCGGTGGTAGGACATTGCTTTCGCTTCAACTTGAAATGGGCTGCTAGTGGACAACTCACAACTTTAGCATTTTCCATCTGAACTTCAAGTACTTTCTCAATATACTTCTCTTGAGACAAGTACAACTTGTTGCAATTTCTGTCTCGCTCAATTCTCATTCCGAGAATGTTCTTTGCTGGACCTAAGTCTTTCATAGCAAAACATTTGCTCAACTCCTTTTTAACTTAGCAATCCTAGAGACATTCTTGCCAACAATCAGGATATCATCAACATAGAGCAATAATATGATGAAATCATCACACGAGAACCTCTGAATAAACACACAATGGTGCGAGCTACATTTCTTGTAGCCTTGCTCCCCATGACAGTTTCAAACTTCATGTACCATTGTCTTGGTGCTTGTTTCAGCCATAGAGACTTTTCTTCAGCTTGCACACATAGTCTTCTTTGCCTTTCACAAGAAACCCTCGGGTTGCTCCATGTATATTTCTTCCTCCAACTCACCATGAAGGAATGCAGTCTTCACATCCATTTGCTCAACCTCCAAGTTGAGACTTGCTTTGCCATGCCAAGGATTACTCTTATGGATGTCATCTTCACAACGGAGAAAAGATCTCATCATAGTCAATGCCTTTTCTCTGGCGAATCCTTTTACAACTAGCCCGGCCTTGTACCTTGGATGTGATGTGTGCTCTTCTTGCTTGATTCGTAGACCCACTTGTTCTTCAAAATTTTCTTGCCCTTGGGCAACTTCACCAACTCATAAGTATGATTCTTATGCAAGGAATCCATCTCTTCTTGCATAGCATTTTCCACTCCTTCTTGTGCTCATCTTCCATTGCATCGCAAAGCATTGAGTTCGAACCGTCGATAATAACACCACGTATTGATCGAGGGATACCTGCTGGAAGGAATTCGACCCTGTTGGATCTTCCGAGTGGAGCGGTGGTGGACTTTTCGGTCTTGGTGCTTCTGCTGATCCGGATCATTAACTTCAGCATCATACTCTTGTTCTTTGCTGCTGGGAGCATCTTCTTCACCTGCACCACCATGTACATCATCTTGTACATCTTACGTGATCTGCTTCAACTTGCACAGAGCTGGAGCTGCAGGCTGGGTCGAGAATCAATCATGTCTTCTGTGCTGGCGAGGAGGAACCTGCCCTTTGTCTTCACAATATCCTCAATTGTTTGGTCTTGACAAACACAACATCACGACTTCTCACAACTTTCCTTGCTATAGGGTCAAACAGCTTGTAGCCAAACTCATCACTACCATAACCAAGAAAAATACTTGCCGTGTCTTGAATCAAGCTTTGACCTTTCATCTTGAGGAATATGAACAAAGGCCTTGCACCCAAAAACCTTTAGGTGGTCATATGAGGCGTCCTTGTCACACCAAACCTGTTAGGAACATCTCCCGCAAAGGATAACTTGGTGAGAGATTAATAAGATAGATCTGCGGTCATCAAAGCCTCACCCCAAAAGTGTTTGCGTAGCTTTGCACTTGACAACAAGCATCTAACTCTCTCCACAATTGTCCTGTTCATCCTCTCAAAGCAAGACCATTCGGTTGTGGTGTCTTTGAGGGAGTAAATTGATGCCTAATACCTTGCTGCTTGCAATATGCATCAAATGGCCCAATGTACTCTCCTCCATTATCGGTCTTGAATGCACTTGATCTTCTTCTCGTTTCTCTCTCAACCGAGGCTTGGAATTGCTTGAATACACCTAGTACTTGATCTTTGGTCCTCAAAGTGAAGGCCCAAACTTTCCTGAAAAAGTCATCAATAAAAGTCACAAAGTACTTAGCACCACCAAGAGATCTTACCGACATTTTGCAAACATCGGAATGTATCAAATCCAGCTTCTCGGGCTTCTTGTGAGGAGGTAGAGTCTTGAAGGCAACTCTGTGTTGCTTCCCTGCCAGACAATCTGAACATTTCTTGATGTGAACTCCTTTCACACCCTTGACAATTTTTTCTTCACTAGCTTTGTCATCCCTTCTCACTCATGTGCCCAAGTCTCTTGTGCCATAAAGCACAATGATCATCCTTCTCTAGTGCATTGTGAAGCACTAAAGAGCTTAGCATGAACGTGATACAAAAGCTGAGACCATTTTACCTCTTGCAACAATCATGTTGCCTTTGGTGAGCTTATACCGCCCTTTTCCAAAACTGCTCAAGTAATCATCTCCATCAAGCAAACCAAGCTGAAATAATATTGAGGCGAAGTGCCTCGACATGCCTCCAGATTTGAGGACTAACCTTGTACCATTTGCGGTCTCCAAATGCACATCTCCTTTTCAATGATGGCTGCTCTATCATTGTTCCCCATCTTCACAACACCAAAATCACGATATATAGTTAGTGAAGAGCTCTCTGCGAGATGTAGCATGAATGGTAGCACCGCTGTCCATTATCCAAATCATCTCGTCACCATCTACTAGGTTGGCGGTTTCATCGAAACAACAAATGATCTTCTCCTCAGCGGTGGAACCAAATCTGCCCTCATTTTCTTCATGCATAACAAGCATGATGTCCTCTTTCATCGCAGATAACTTCGGTTGCCCTCGTGTCACTATCTTTGTCAACTTGCTTCGATCTTGTTTCTTCTTTTCTTCTTGTCTTTCTTCCACTTGTCACATTGCCACTTAATGTGGCCCTTCCGATGGCAAGTGATGGCACTCATAATCAGCATATTTACTTTTGATTTGCTCCTACCTCTTTACGCCCTTTACGGACCTCGGCTCTTGCTTCTCCCCGGACTGAGTGACTAGCACCTCTGAATGTGAGGAAGAAGTGGCTTGACCACCTTACGGACTCTTCATTTAGTACCCTGGTTTTCACAAGATTCCAAGTGACAACTCCATTAGGTGCTGAATTGCAAACCGTGACCTTAAAGGTCTCCCGGCTGTCCATAATGAGCCTAGTAGCAGCAAAGCTCTCACTTCATCTTCAAATGTTATTCCCATTGAAGAAAGCTGATTTATAATGCCTTGGAATGTGTTCACATGATCTGCAATTAGAGTGCCCTCTTTATACCTCAAGCACATCAATTGTTTGATCAAGAACATCTTGTTTGTACCTTCTTTCCGGGCAAACAACTCTTCCAATTTCTGCCATAAGGTGCGTGCATGTGTCTCATCAATGATATGGTTCAAAACATTGTCATCGACCCATTGCCGAATAAACCCACAAGCTTGGCGATGAAGTACCTTCCACTGACCTTCCTCAATGCCCTCCGGCATCTCGGTGGAGAACAACGGCTTCGAGATTCTTTCACATATAACAAGTCCTCCATCTTGCCCTTCCATGCTTGATAATTTGTACCATTCAAAGATATCATCCTGCTAGTATTCACTTCCATCTTTCACCACAAGAAACTCAGCAATTTGCACAAGCAAACCAAGGCTCTGATACCACTTTGTAGGGGCTGGACAGCAACAATGCGCTGCACAAATTCACCGGCACGGCAAATATGCACACTACACAGCCCCCTCTACTTGTGATGAACTTTGAGGACAGCTTCAACCAACAAGTAAGCAGCGGAATAACACAAACAACATGCACAAGTGACACAGATTTAACGTGGAAAAACCTCCTCAATTTGAGGAGTAAAAAACCACAGTGTGGACCGACCGTCCACACAACTTCACTATGAGAATGATGAGTACAAAGTCTTCTCTAGAACCTCTAGAGAGATTTACAACACACTCTCCACGTTGCCAACCGCAACAAAGAACAACAGCCACAAGAGGCAAGATTTCAGCAAAGCAGAGTTTACACAGCTTCTGTACCCTCCATTGTTTTGCAAACTGCTCTTAAACCGCTGAACCAAACAGCACCAAATTTGGCAAACAAGTAGACACACGAGTTCCTGAGATCCCCTCCAAAATTCAGCTCAATCGGACATCTTTTGCCACCCAATCTGTTCGTCTCCCAAAACTACTCTATACTAAAACTGCAACAGCTCGAACTGACAAAATCACTCTCAAATCTGATGCTCCCTCGACCCAATCCTCAAACCAGCTAACCAGATCGAAGTACTCATAGTAAGGAACGAGCTCACTAACTTTGGTGCCAATCCAATCATGTTTGAGCCTCCAATCACCAACTTGAACACTGTCTAGTCGGATGCGACAAATCTGGACAGAACCTCTGCTCCTTCTTCTTCCTCTCTCTCAGGTTGTGTTTTCTCTTGTGTGCTCTCTCTCTCACTCTCACGAATGGCAGCCACCACCAGCAAGGGGTGGAGTGGCTAGGGTTTTCTCCTTGCTTCACTTCCCTTGGAAGCGCTCTCAACCGTTGGATGCAGTGAAGATCAACGGCTGACATGTGTTGGACTTATGGGCTGATGTTGGGCTGCCAACACACCTCCATGTGGAGGGACTTAGCCCAACACCAAGTTGTTTGTAGCTCGTTCACTTGTATTTGTAGTCGCTGCCTTCCGTTGCTTTCGAGCAGCTCAGGCCCAATAGGCGCACCCAATGGTCCAGTCCATGACGAGAGTCGGCTTGGTCGCTAACAAAAAATTATTGTTGAATAATGACAAAAAGGACGAATGTATCCAAACTATCGTCGGGCTGATTGGATTACCAGCACCGATGTAGATGAACTTGCCCATCCCCTAGTAGGGCCTATATGGGCTACCACTGACGGAACCTAAACCGACATATCTCGAGGTAGGGATCCTAAGCTAGGCCTCTAGGAGCGATGGTAGCAAGGACACATGATTTTACCTAGGGTCGGGCTCTCTGAGGAGATAATACCCTACATCCTGTTTGTGTTTATTGCGTTGGAGTGTAGCACAGAGTACATGTATCTACCAAGAGATTGTAATGTGTAATGTTGTCTATCGTCTAGCCCAGCCTCGGCTTATATAAGACACCGGAGCCCTAGGATTACAGGAGTCCTAGTCGGCTACGTTGGTGGAGAGGAATCCTCCACGGATATGGAGTCCTTGTCTTGAACTTCAAGGCTTCTTGATTCTCCTGGTAGGTCGCCGCCCCAAGACGAAACCGTTCTAGGGGTCCTCAGCCCGGCTCACCAGGCCGGGAGTCGATGTGGTGAGAGGCCCCCTAGACGGGACACCGTCACTCTCTTCTGGCCATCAGCAGCGACTTACGCTCTCCGCTTGCTGGCCGCCGATCACCAATAGGTTTAATGCCACGCTCAATCACAGCCCCCATTCATCAGGGTGTCGACCATGCGCTCGCTGTACAGGATCCGGTTGCCATCCACCCACCGGCTGACGAACTCCCGCGTCGCATACTGATTGAGGTGGCCCGAGCCGCTGCTGCAACTCCAGCAGCAGCAAGAACGAACAGAGGTAGGCCGATCGGTGTGTCCTCCGCCATGTACACCACCACACCATCGCCTCTGGGTCGTCCAACCCACCGGCGAAGCAAATCGGAACACGAGGTGTGGGAACCATCCCTTGACGCTGTTGGTGGATGTGCCAGTGATGACGTCGGACTCTACAATTGAACAGAGACCATGCACTGTAATTGATTATCATGGGCTAACCAAACATGTTTAAAACTTTGCCCATTCCGTTTACGGTGCCGGTGTGACCTCATTACAATTGTGTCTGTCGGATTTCGGGTTCCGGCAGACCCTTGAGGTTCAATTTCTTTGGGGTGCTTGTGGAGATTTCGCCTCTACCTACTGCCTCGCCGCCTCGCTAAGATCTAAACTACGGAATGAACACAAGAGACACAGAGTTTATACTGGTTCAGGCCACCATTGTGGTGTAATACCCTACTCCAGTGTGTGGCGTGGTGGATTGCCTCTTGGGCTGTTGATGAATAATACAAGGAAGAACGGCCTCGCGGGGTCTGTTCTTGGCTGGTGCGATGAACTGCTAGGAGGAGTTCAATCGCTCTCTCTACTGGTTTTCTGGTGAGGATCCTGTTCTTTTCTACCTTGTGGTGGCTAGTCCTATTTATAGGCAAAGGCCTTGGGCCTCTTCCCAAATATTGAGCGGGAAGGGCGCCAACAATTGGCCATTTTGAAGGGGAACATCGGGTACACTTATCCTGACTAAAGTTGGTCCTCGCCTGTCAAAGGCTCTGGTGGTGACGCCTGCTTGGGCTCCACAATGACTTCCTGCCCTTGGGTTGGTCTTGGTCTTGTTGCACCGAAATGGATGCCTTTGCTTGATGCTCTCGCCTGCGCTTGCTCCCTTTGCACCAAAGGGGAAAGGAGGACATCTTCTGGGTGGCGCCCGATCGCGCCCTTGGTCATCATGGCTTACGTCATGGGCACCTCGTGAGGTACCCCGCCTTGATCTCTCCGCCTCGTGAGCCGGCTGATGAGGCCGTGCACGAGGAAGCCCTTGTCGTCCGCCTCATGAGGCTTGGCCCCTCGCGAGGGTCTTGAGCTTGTGTTGATGAAGATGGGCGTCTTGGGCCCCTTTGAGCCACGCCGCATGCCGCACGGCAAGTCTGAGACCCGTTCTCCGAACGCCGACAAGTAGCCCAGGCCCAAAGGCGCGCTGGACTTGGCCGAGCAGCGAAAGAAGCAAGTGTGAAGCGCCATGAGCCCTAACAACCTGCTGGCCTTAGGCGTCGCGTGGCGGTTGATTGGACGTGGGCGACTTTGTTCCAGCGCCCCTTATTTCGTGCTATGCTAGGCGGACTCGTGATCGCACACACCGCTCCTTTCCGTTGCGGCGCCCCGCCCTTCCTCCTCTCGAACTCCGGCTTCGCTCCCAATCCAATCTCGAACCTTCCTCCCCTTCGCGCCATGGTTCCGACGAAGAAGGGAAAGGGAAAAGCCCATGCCTCGGCCTCGCCATCGCCGCTGGCGCCCCCGCCGTCGACCGGTCGATCATAATCAATCGAGAGGGCTTGGGCGAGGTCACTCGGCTCGCCACCATCTTCAACGAATGCGGGAGGGCAGCGGCTGGCTCGCGTCCGCTTCTCCATCGACAGATAGTCACCGAGGTCCGGTATTTCGCCGACGCCTCGGGCGGACTGGTTCCCCTTTTCCGATTTCTTCAACGCCGTGCTCTCCCACTACCTGATCCACATGATGCATCCGGGTCCCGAATCCATCACTCTTCTTGCGGTCTTCGCGCCGTTTGTGAAGGCGATGATGGGCATCCTTCCCGGTTGCCTTTCTGCGCCACTTCTTCTCTCTGCGCCTTGTCGACCCCACCCAATGCTCGGGTGCGTGAGCTTCATTCTTTGCACCGGCAAGCGGCTTCGAGGATCGACTTGATCTTCCTCCGCCCGCACTGGGTTTATCAAGCGGTGGTCAGTATGTGGGCGTAGGGGTGCCCACCTCTTTGTCGAGCCATCTTCGCCGCTTGTCCCCAACTTCGGTGGGGCTGAGAGCGCTCTCGAGTTCCGGCTCGTCTTCGTTCAGCGTCGCCCGCGTTCTGAGGGCGCTTCGGCGTGACGGCGCCCAAGGTGGTGAAGGAGTTCTTGCTACGCCGTGTTGCCTCTCCAACGCCATTCTCACCGGATGTGGGCCTTGGTAGGCGTGAGGATCGTATGAGGCTCGGGAAGAGGACTTGGCGCTCAAGCGCCGAGGAAGGTGCTCTTGGTCTTGACTGGGACCCCACCCCGCAACATCCGGCAAGGGGGCCTTGTTGTACCTCTGCCCGAATAAAGCGACTTTGTGAACGGATGCCCATCTTGACGAATGGGGCTCGCGCCCTTGAGCCTCCAGGGCTTCATGAGAACCAGTGGTGGTGGCAGCCTTGCGATCGCCAAGGCGACTCTTCCTCAAGTGGCGGAAGCGATGAGGCATGAGCCTCCGGAGGCCGAGGCAGCCTCCTGAGGCGTGGCATGGCGGCGCTCACGAGGAGCAGCCTCGAGGTTCAGCTGGCATTCTTTGAGGCCCCGACGCCCAAACTACTCTTCTTGGTGAGGCGACCGTGCCACAAGTCGGGAAGACGCCTCGACGCTGGTCGCCTGACGCTTCCTCCTCAGCAGGTGACCCTGCGCTCGACTCTTGGGTCGCTTCCGCGTGGACTACGAGGCCCTCCGAAAGAGAAGGGAGGCCCTGGGTGACGATTACCCTTGTCGCCTGCTGAAGCGTAGGAAGTACTTCGCCACCGATGAGTAAGCCTTCTCCCTTCCCAACTCCTGATCCTTTCGTTGCTTTTTCTGATTCTTGCTCCGTAGGGCCCTTCCCGCCGAGCTCACGGAGATGATTGAGGAGCCATCCCCCTTGTCTCCGCCCTCTCCATCGTCTTCGAGCACTCCGAGCAGCAGAGCCCTTGCGGTGAGGCCGGTTGAAGAGACGAACCATCCTGAGGTGCATCGCGACCCTGCGCGCCTCGCGACCTTTCTTCGCGAGCCTTCTCGTGGCATAGCCAGCCTGCCGTGGACTTCTCGTCTGGTCGTGGACCGTGATTGGCTAGGGTACTCCCTGCGCTCTTCATTTGGGGATGGGTGGCTCCGGTCAAGCTTCTGGCGGCGTGCGATCGCCTCGCCGCCGAGGGCGCCACCGCCGGAGAGTGTTGTTCGTGCCCGGCGCCGCTTAGGCGGATGATGGTGTGGAAGACGCTCGGCGGCCGGAGCGTCGCGCTCTTCGCCAAGGTTTCTTGGAGGTGGCCGACGGTGAGCTCGCTTGGTGAAGAGCTCGGCCGATGAGGACGCGCCTTGAGGCCGAGGGCTCATACTGTTGCGAGAGGCGTGGTGAGGCGGTTGCCGCCTCGCTATCTCGTGATCTTAGCGATGAGGAGGCAAGCGTCGTGGCGGCCTCTCGGGAGGTCCGTTCCGGCCGTCGAGGAGGCCCGGAAGCCGACCGGCGGCGAGAGGCGACGGAGGAGCGGGCGCGGAACTCTGCCCGGTGCCGCTCCACTGGAGGAGCAGTGGAGCTGGGCGGCCCTCGCGTCGATGAAGGTGGCCAGGCGACCAGTGAGCTCGAAGCGTGAGGAGGCGCCGACGCCGAAGCCGTGAAGCAGCGACGCGAGTATGAACGCCGAGACAAGGGGCGCTTGGTGGCGAGGGCGGAGGATGATGTCGCTGCTGCTGGAAGCCCGTGTCTGGAGGAGATCGGACGTCGGGTGGCGACGGCGCTTGAACCTCGAGCGCGAGTTCGAGGAGAGGGTTGATCCGGACCGAGGTGAAGGTAGGACCGCTGTCTTGAGGGTCAAGCCGAGGAAGCGACGCGGCGGGTCGATGCTTTGCGGGCCGCACTTGAGGTGGCGCAGTGAGTCAACTACCTCCCATGCCGAGTGCTTCTCCTTCGCCAACGTGGATTTAGGCCGAGGCCGTCGCCGCGCCGTATCGCGGACGAGATACGCCCGTGGGGCTCTGGAGCATGAGCACGGCCCCATACTCACCACGCCGGAGAGAGCAAACACGGCCTTGGGTAACATCTCGCGAGGCGGTTGTTGGCGGCCGCACGATTTAACTATGCCGACAACCTTGATTCTTCACCGGCGTGGCGACGCTTGGTGAAAGCGCGGTCGGTCAAAGCCGGCGAGTTGGTGGAGAGAGAGGAGCATGCTGCTCGCCGGCGCGCTTTTTCGCGTCTTGACCACCTCCGAACATGGACCCCAGCCGACTTCGACGCCGCTTATCGCCCGATCCCCGGGCCGTCCCGGACGACTCGGCGCATTAGAGTGGAAGATAACGTGGGCGCTTTTCGTCGTGGCCTTCGCTTGATAACGACGCACGCGATCGTGGCGCCCGAGGGCGGCGTGGTGGTCCCGATCTGGCCGATGGCAACGCAGAGGCGATGGCGAGGCGGCGCCGACGCCACGATTCGGGCGGTGCTCCCGAGGATGCATTGGGGATTTATCCGACCGACCGCCAGTCGTTCTGCCTCCTTACCTGCATGAATAGAACTCAGGTTTTGACGATGGTTGTAAGAACATTTTGGGAGGGTGCCTCATATAAAACTCATGTTCGACGTACTAGTAGATGCTACATCACCAGACGCCCGCGCCAAGTGGTTGGCTAGGCGACGAGCGGTGGCTAGTTTACCTTTGTCCGCAACGGGCCCGAGATAGCTTGTGGGAGGCTGTGGTGTCTCGAGTGTCTCTGATCGAATCCGTGGGACCCGATGAGAAGCCTCTTGAGAGGATACGACGGCGGCGATCTGGGCTGCACGCAAGCTAGGTTGAGACCGGCTCGCGAGGGGCTCACGAGGGAGGCGGTGAGGCGTAAGTGGTAACCAAACGCGAGATTGCTCGAGCGAGACTAAGCACCCCTTCCCAAACACACGCAAATCTCAAATTCGAGTCCAACTTAAATCCAGTGAAAGCGACAACCAAGGAAAAGCGATGAAAGCAGAAAAAAGGCGCGTCCGGTACCTAGTCTAGTCTTGGGCGTCTTCTCACCGGTAGAATGAGCTAAGCTGCCACTGGGCGTGGGAGGGAGCCCGGGGCTCGAGGCCGCACACCTGAGACTCGGGCGTGTCTGACCCACTCATTATTACGTGAGAGTGTCGCGGGCGGCGAGCTTCACGAGCCTTGGGCCTTCTTCACAGTACCGCCTTGCTTCATATCGCCAGACGAGGGCCCGCCTTGCGCCACACTAGTGCCATCGATGACGACCAAAACGGGACGCCGCCGATGGGGTAAAGCGATCGCCACCGTTCCCCGACGACCACGGGTCCTCCGCGAAGCGTGCCCCGAGGCACCTCCCCCGCAGAGGCCTACCTCCCGAGAACGCTTTGCTCCAAACGCCGCGGTGGTGATGCGGATCTCGGCCCTCTCCTGCAGCCCAAGACGCCTCCTCCTGTGGGGTAGGAGGCTCGCGAGCGGGCTTGCTGTTGTGGCGACTGCACCTCCTGCGACCCATGATTAGCGATACTGCTCTGAGGAATTAGTGGTACCCGATAATCGTCGCTTCCTGCGTGGCCGGTGGGGCCGTCCCGGGGCTCCTAGAAGAGCTCAGCTTCTGGCGCCTCGTCCCCCAGCTTGGGCTGAGGAGCGAGCCTTGTTCGCCCTCATGCGGGTGCCCTTGGTCCATCATGTGGGGCGCGTATTCTTCTGGGGCCGCCATCCCGAAGGCCGCGCCATAGCGTTCCGCGTGCCATGCAGCTCTGCTTGATGCGCCCACCTAGGGGTGGTAGCGCGGCGGCCCACTGGGGCCGTGGGTCGCGACGAGTCCTTCTTCGCTGGCCGGGCGGAGTTAAGCGCTGCGGCCCGTGCCGGCAACCAACTTGGTGTTAGAGTAGCCTGGAGCCAGCGGCGGCGTGGAGTCCCAGCGGGCCGCCTGGGCCGAGGCGGAGCTGGGTGCGAAGGGTGAGCCTCGAGGCGGCAAAGCCGAGAGCTCGCCACCCGCTCAAAGCGAGCCGTCGCGGCCGCCTTCCATCGACTGGCTGCGCAGCAGCTCTCGGGCCACCGTGAGCTGCCCTTGAGTTCGCTTTGCTCCGGCGCAGTGTCGGCGTCGTGGCATGGCGTGGTTGGAAGCCCTTCTTTGCCGACCGCGCTGCCGCGGTGTGAGCTGTCCGCTTCGTCGCGTCGCCCGTGACCCCGCGCCTCGCGGACCTTGGCTGAGCCGCCTGGGCATGGGGTCGCCGGCGGCGGCTCTGTGGCGGGCCAAGCTGCCAGGGTCGGGGTTGCCCTTTGGTCGCGGACATGGTGATGACGATGCGATGGGGCGCGAAGTGGCAGGCGGCGGATCCCGGCGCACCCCTACCTGGCGCGCCAAATGTCGGATTTCGGGTTCCGGCAGCCCTTGAGGTTCGAACACTGGGGTGTGCGCGGAGATTTCGCCCTCTACCTACCTGCTCCTCGCCGCCTCGCTAAGATCTAAACTACGGAAGGAACAACACAAGAGACACAAAGTTTATACTGGTTTAGGCCACCATTGTGGTGTAATAACCTACTCCAGTGTGTGGCGTGGTGGATTGCCTCTTGGGCTGTTGATGAATAATACAAGGAAGAACGGCCTCGCGAGGGTCTGTTCTTGGCTGGTGCGTTGAACTGCTAGGAGGAGTTCAGTCGCTCTCTCTACTGGTTTTCTGGTGAGGATCCTGTTCTTTTCTTCCTTGTGGTGGCTAGTCCTATTTATAGGCAAAGGCCCTGGGCCTCTTCCCAAATATTGAGCGAGAAGGGCGCCAACAATTGGCCATTTTGAAGGGGAACATCGGGTACACTTATCCTGACTAAAGTTGGTCCTCGCTTTGTCAAAGGCTCTGGTGGTGGCCTTTGCTTGGGCTCCACAATGACTTCCTTCTGCCGTTGGGCTGGTCTTGGTCTTGTTGCACGAAATGGATGCCTTTGCTTGATGCTCTCGCTGCGCTTGCTCCTTTGCACCAAAGAGGAAAGGAGGACATCTTGCTGGCTGGCGCCTCGACCGTCATGGCTTGCGTCATGGGCACCTCGTGAGGTACCCGCCTTGATCTCTCCGCCTCCTCGTGAGCCAGCCTGATGAGGCCGTGCACGAGAAGCCCTTGTCGTCCGCCCCATGAATCTTGCCCCTCGCGAGGGTCTTGAGCTTGTGTTGATGAAGATGGGCCGTGCTGGGCCCCCTTTGAGCCACGCCGCAGGCCGCAGGCAGACAAGTCTGGGGACCCCCGTTCCCAGAACGCCGACAGTGTCTGCGTTACTATTCTTAAACCAAATATCTCTACAGTTCTTTTCTACCTACAGACTTGACATGCCAACATTTAACCAATGCAAGTGCGTCGGTTCTAGTTCTGGTGTTTGTGGAAGAATGTTTGTTTTGCAAAGTATTACCGATTAATTGCTTAATTTTCAATACTTTCTTTAAGTCAATGCAAACATCTACCATGCCACATGTTAATCTTGCTCCTACCTCTAGGTCAGGAGTGATGTTACACGTTATAGATATGGTGATGAGCAGCATCTCGATGAAGCTCTAAAGCGGATCTTTCAATATGGTTTGGTAATTCCTTGTTTTGTTGCTTTGCCATAATCTGACATTATCTCTCCTTTTATTCGTATTATACCTATATATTCAAGTTCACCTCAGCTCCTGAATATTTTCTAGCTAATCTCTTTCTTTACATTGGAAGGATTCTGCTACTTTATCCTACTTATCTTCTTTCCTTCTATCGAACTGGCAGGGTGGCGGCATTCCAAGACGTAGTGCACCTATATTACAAAAGATTCAAGAAGTAAATTTTGCATTTACTTTGTTCCTTGGAGTAGTCTTTTCTACAGATGGTTATACTTACTGCAAAGCACACATTTAATTTTGACAATTTATATTGAGATAGTTACATCAAGTGCCATTAGATCCTTTTTTTGTCTCATCAGTGGCCCCGTATTTTATCGCCTTGTCATTGGTCAGCATTACCACAGATCTCTAGGCAAAATACTAGATGGTGTTGACTAAGATGGACAATGCGAGGACTATAGCTATAGCTTAAGTAGGACTAGTTTTGAAAGGCAGAGTGAGATGTATTCAGGAGCAGTGGTATTTTATCCGAATACATGATGTACAAATCTCAGAAAAAAATTTAGCCTTCATGACGGAGTACTGTTATGGGTTGTTACTGATTACATGATGTAGAAATTTTAGCAAGAAATTTGGCCTTCATGAGTATTGTTATGGCTTGTTAATAAATTCACGATGTAGAAATTGCATAAAGTTTAGCCACTCTTTCAACTTCCCATATGCTTTACGGAAATTTCAGTGGCTTGTGTTTGTTGATTGTTTTCATGTTTTTAGTAAAGTTGACTGGTCTTTATCTTTGGTTTATTTACACCAAAATTCTTTACTCCATCAAATCATCACATGATTTAACAAACGGACATTTCAGTTCACTGGCGTAATTCTTGGTTCTGGGATTCATAGTATATTTTCCATGTAGGTAACTGATGATGGGAAATACTGTTTAGTACTGGAATTCGAAGCCAAATCGTTGGAGCTATCAGATTTTGAGAAGAGGCAGGTTAGCCCCCTCCTTTATTTGTTCATGGTTTCTAAATATACCCCCTCCTTTATTTGTTCCGGGTTTCTAAATATAAAAAGATCACCACTGTGGAGTTAAATAAATGTTGTCAAAAATAAATGTATGCAGAGAGAGCTAGTTACCTTAGTAGTCTCAAAAACTATTTTTATACTAATCTTATAGTGTTAGTTTCAGTATGTGAAAAGGACAAGTTAAAGAAGTGAGCCTAACTCACTTGGTTGGGGAGTAGATGTACCTACACACTACGGCCTGCTTCCTCTAGGGGATTAATTCCACCCAGGGGTTGGGTCATCTCCACCCCCTCACCTAACCCCCACAATTCCCTTCACTTCTAATCCCTGTCAGTGGAACCTGTTCAGTTAGCTCCAGCGAACCACCCATACAAACTGTGAACAACTTCAATCGTTGGTACAAGCATGGACTGGTGCTGATAAGCAGTGCCGCACTAAACAGTGAACAAATCTCTGAAGGCTACACACATGACATCTCCATGCAAGCTATTGCAAATTTCAGAACTCCAGATCAGCTGATGAATTTCTTGCAATGCTTCCAGTCTATGTTATTATCCACTGATGAAAACAATTATTCAGCATGCGTACAAGGCCAATTTTTTTCTGGAAGGGAGATCAGAATCTCCGGCCTTTGCTTCATTGCGATGCACACAACCATTCTTATTAATTATTAAGCCTAGTATAGTATATAACAAAGGGAACCACGGCTGAACCATTACAAGCTATGACATTAATAGTTTAATACCTATAGCTAGATCAGACTTCTTCCGCAGCAACACCTTCAAGAAGGGATAAACGTCCTCATGCTATCGTCTCGCCAGGTCTGGCTAGAAACGGCCCGGACAAGGATTTTCGTCATGGTTATCGAGACCAGCCAATGAAGACCAGCACAACAAGTAGACAACGACTTCAACAATGTAACGACGCAAGTTTGTTGCTGCTGATACCGACCAATAATGGTAAGGACAAGAGTTTTCACACTGGACACGGAGCAGTGCTCCTGTCAGCATCTAAATGATGGATCGTTCGATAGTCGCCTCCGCCGGTACTCCACGCAAAGGCCAAAAGGCGCTGGCTAATTGGTGCGATGTCTTCACACCACACCGACCGTCAGGTGGACGCCCATGTCTCAGCGAGGAATTGGCTACTGCCAGTCCACGCTGGCGTGAGTTACAATGCAACATCCACCATATTGTCGGAGCCGCTGTCCTATTGCTAGAAGCTGGTGTGTAACCGCTAGTGCGCCCCTTGCTCATGTTACCTATGAATTGAGATACGAGAGTGAACGAGAGAGGAAGACGAAGACGCACGAGTTTTCTGCTGCGTAATTCTTTGCAGTTTTTCTAGCTTTCTCCTTTTATTCCGAGAGAAACAGTAAACGTGCCATGTAGCTCGCCCAACGACCAGTCATGCCATCCCATGACCTGAGCTTGCACCATGCCATCCTACAATCTTGCAAGGATCGCACAGACCATGTCCTTCTGCTCAATTCTGTTAGAGTTATATTAGTGATGTCTTTTGGCCTTTTGCATTCTAGTCTCTTGGCATCCTTTTTTTTTTGAGCTAATCTTGGCATCCTTTTGTTGCCTTTTGGCATCCTTGCGTATGTGTACATATGCTATGTTTTGGTATCCCAATAATACAAGTTGCTTTGATAACATGGTAACAGAGCCCAGGTTTTAGGGTCTCCACTGCACGTTGCAACTCGTGCTGCTCGAATGAGTTTTTTCCCCCGGTCTTCCTTCGATCTCTACATCGATTTCTTGGTTATTTCTCCTGATCGCTCACAGCTGCCCTACTGCTGTTTTCGGTCTTCGATCGGTTTGGATCTGCTGCTGTACGCGTGTGACGCTGTAAGGCCCGAGCTATGGGAGGGCTCTAGCTACTCGCAATTTTAGAGGACATCAAGAACAAGGGGATGAAATTGGGTGGAATTTCACTTGGGGTTTCTTACAACAAGAGGAACAGCTTCGCCAGCCGGAACACGGCGGCTAGGGGGAAACCCTAATACAATTTCTCGATGCTCTACCAGTCTCTCCATCCTGGCTTTATAGCCATTACATGAGTAAAAGTAAAACAGAGAAAATAACAGAGTGAGTGGAGTTGTCGGAAAGGTAATAGTGACAGCTGATGTAGCGGCCACCGTCCGATCAACAATCCACGCTCCAGATCATCCCGCCAGTGCGCGAAGCGGTACGAGGGTTGAGGTGCGTTGGATGGAAATCGGTTGGTCCAGTTTGGATCATCCTCACGAAGCATTACGCAGAGTTAACTGAAGAAGCTGCCGCTGTTGTTATCTTCAGCGAGGTCCGACAATCCCGAGTGAGACCGGACTTGCCCTCAAGGATGGAAAGCTGAAACACCTTTTGGATGAAACCCGAGTCTTCGGGTAGCTTGTTCTTACGGTAAATTCCTCCATTTGATGAGCGGTGAGACAACGGGGATAGAGATATCACCTTGCTTGCGGGAACGAGTTACGTCAACAATGCCTCTGGTTCAGCAGACTGCCCCATCTGGATTAAGTAGTGGGAGTTGAGGGTTCGAACAGACATTAGGCCCCAAGTGCTTCTTGATTGACTAACATGAAAGGTGTCATGTAACTTGCGATCATCTGGTAATAGCACTTTATAAGCAGCATTTCCCACTTTGGCCATTACTCTGAAAGGGCCATAGTATTTGGAATGAAGTTTCAAGTTCCTGTGGATACTCAATGAAGTATGTCTATATGGTTGGATCTTAAGGTAAACCATATCACCAACTTCAAAGGTTCTCTCTGATCGTTTCCTATCAGCAAAGAATTTCATCCTTTCTTGGGCTTTCAGTAAGTTTTCTTTGATGATAGCAGCAGTATCTTCCGGTGACAGGGAGGATTGAGTATCTTCAGGAAGAATAGCAGGGTATAAAGCAGATTCAGCGATCATTGTTGGTTTCCTGCCATACACCGCTTCGAAGGGGGTCATTTGCAGAGCTGTGTGGAAAGAAGTGTTGTACCACCATTCAGCCAGGGAAATCCAGTAGCTCCACTTCTTGGGCTGATTGAAAACCATGCATCTCAGGTAGTTTTCCAGGCACTGATTAACTCTCTCTGTCTGCCCATCAGTCTGAGGGTGGTAGGAAGTGCTCAAGTGCAACTTGATCCCCAACTTTTTGAAAAGGTCCTGCCACATATGGCTGGTGAAGATTTTGTCTCTGTCAGTGACAATTACACAAGGGAGACCATGTAGCTTGAAAACATTGTCAATGAAAGCTGTAGCTACTGATCTGACAGAGATTGGATGTTTCATAGGGATGAAGTGACTGTATTTAGTAAATCTGTCCACTACAACTAGGATGAGATCTTTGTTGTTGGAAGTTGGTAAACCCTCTACAAAATCCATGGAAATGTGTGTCCAAGCAAACACTGGTGTTGGAAGAGGTTGAAGCATTCCAGGATATTTGCAATGTTCAGGTTTGTTGATTTGGCAGACAGGACACTGCTGAATAAAGTGTTGAACACTCTTTTTCATACCAGGCCAATAAAACAATAATTTCAGCCTGTTGTAGGTAGCTCTCTGTCCTGAGTGGCCACCCAATTCACTGCTGTGGAAGGCTGTTAGTATACTAGTCCTGAGCTTATCATCTTGGCCAACCACTACTCTGTTTTTGTATCTCAGAAGCCCTTGATGTAACTTGTAGTTAGGTGTACTGTCAGGGGCTACAGCTAGCTTAGTTAACAACTCTTTGCATGTGTCATCTTGAGTGTAACTAGCAATAACCTCAGTGACCCAGGCAGGGTGAACAACAGTGCCAATGAGTGATTGAATTTGTAATTTGACTCTGGAAAGGGCATCTGCCACTTTGTTTGTTTTGCCCTTTTTGTATTCCACCTTGTAATTATAGCCAAGAAGTCTGACCAGCAGTTTATGTTGTATTCATACATTAACCGATCTTGAATGTACTTTAAACTTTCCGATCAGTTACGATTATCGAGGAGGAAGCGCAAAGTAATGCTTCCACTTCTTCAGTGCTTCCATGATTGCAATAGCTTCTTTGTCATAAGTGGACAAAGTTTGAGCTCTAGGGCCAAGTGTTTTACTGAAATAAGCTAGTGGCTGTCCTTTCTGCATTAGTACTGCTCCAATTCCATAATTGCAAGCGTCAGTTTCCAGTATAAATGGCTGGGAGAAATCAGGAAGCGCCTGGACAGGGGTTTCAGTCATCCTGTGCTTTAGTATGTTAAAAGCAGTCTGCTGTTCTTCTCCCCAAATGAAGCCCTCTTTTTTCAAAGCTTGAAATAAGGGTTTACAGATGTAGCCATAGTTTTTGACAAATCTTACAGTAGTAACTTTGTGAGGCCAAGGAAACTCCCGAGTTCAAGGATGTGAAGTAGGAGTGGGCCAGTTAACCACAGAGGAGATCTTAGCAGGATCTGTAGCTACACCATCTTTGCTAATAATGTGTCCCAAGTATTCCACTTGTGGCTGTCCAAAAATACACTTCTTCTCATTTGCTACCAGCTTGTGTTTTTTCAGTGTTTCAAACACTGTCCTCAAATGCTCACAGTGTCCCTCCTCTGTTTTGCTAAAAAGTAGGATGTCATCGAAGAAAACCAGCACAAAAACTCTCAGATAAGGAGCTAGAATTGTGTTCATCAAGAGTTGAAAAGTTGCCGGTGCATTGGTCAATCCAAAGGGCATCACTAGATATTCATAATGGCCCATGTGAGTAGCAAATGCAGTTTTGTGGATATCTTCTTCTGACATTCTTTGAGGGCAGGCCTGGCGCAGTGGTGAAGTCCTCCCCACTTGTGCCAAGAGGTCCTGGGTTCGAACCAGCCTCTCTGCATTACACTTTGCAGGGGTAAGACTAGGTTCCTATAATCCTCCCTGCACCCCACCTTGTGTGGGAGCTTCTATGCTGCTGGGTCCGTCTTTCCTTTTCTTCTCGACATTACGATCTGGTGATACCTTTGGTGAGATCTATCTTGGAGAAGATTGTAGCACCAGAAAGTTCATCAATGAGGTCCTCAATGATTGGCAAGGGGTACTTATTTTTAACAGTTTGGGAGTTCACTTTCCTGAAATCATTGCATAGTCTCCAGCTTGCATCTTTCTTCTTTACTAGCAGTGCAGGGGAGGAGTAGGGGCTAGTACTATCTCTGATAATGTTGTCATCAACCATTCTTTTGATGAGCCCCTCCATAATATCTTTCTGGTGATGTGGTAGCCTATAGGGTCGGATGTTGACAATTTTTGCATCGGGTTCCAAGGGAATTTTGTGATCACAGTCTCTTTTGGGGGGCAGTCCCACACGTGCACTGAAAACATCTTTATGTTCAGTGATGACTTGCTGCACCTTAGGGGGTGGAGCTGTAGTTGCTACCTCTTCTTTTTCCACCACTGGTCTGATCAATAAGAATGCTCCTCCTACAACATCTTCCATCAGGTTATGTACAGAGGATGTATCTTGAATTTCGACATCAGAAGATATAGTTTCATCCACTATGTGAGCTCTAGTTCCATCATGCAGTTTAATTTCCATGAACATTTCTTCATAATCCATCCAGATAGGACTGACTTGGCAAAGCCAGTCAGCTCCTAAAATCATGTCATAACCCAACAACTTCAGCACTCTACAGTCAGACTTGAGTTCATGACCCTGAATAGTATAAGAACAATCCTTGACTATTTGGTCAGTGGACAAGTATCCCCCATTAGCTACTGTCACCTTGAGTTTCTTAGTTGGTAACAGTGTACACTGTGCTTTTTCGGCAATCTTGGGAGATAGAAAAGTGGCTGTACTACCACTATCAATAAGAGCTAGGGCAGTGCAGTTATTGATGTTGACTTTGACAGTAAACGTGTACTTTTTCAGGCTCAATCCCATCAGGGCATGCATAGAGATTTGTAAGTTCTGGTTAGGTAGTTCAGCAGCAATCTCTTCCAGTTCTTCTTCAAAATCAGTGAAATATATTATTTCAGCATCCTCAGGAACTTGGCCTTGTAAAGCTTGAACTTGGGCCTGTTGGGACATTTTGCATATTTTCCTATGTCCAGGAACCACTTTTCATTGCATTTATAGCAGACTCCTTTAATCTAGCTTGTTCAATAATGCAGATGGGGTAATATTCTCGAGGTGCGTTAGGAATGAAGCGCACTTGTCTCCTGACAGGAAGGGATTGGTTTGGTGCTGCTTGTCTTCGAGGAGGTTGAGTTTGCTCCAATCTTCTAGCTAGCCAAATAGCCTTTTGTAATGTTTGAGGTTCATGGCATTGGATGAGATGTTGTATGCTATCATGCAAACCAGAAATGAAGCTGTTCATGTAGTAAGAATCAGGTAGGGCAGGATTATCTCTTCTCATCAAGTTCATCAGTTGCTCGAACTGGAGTACATATTCTTAACAGATCCATGCGTGTGAGAGCATGAAAACTCGACATTATCACAAATGAAGATTGAGAGAACCTGTCCCTAGGTGTTCTGTAACACATGCAGGGGCATAGTTCTTTGCAATATAACCAGTTCCTCTCCACCATTCAATGGCGGGTCCTTTCAAGTAAGTGATTTGCTATCTCGCTTTTGGTTTCGGTGGGGTTCTAGCAGCATCAAAGTAAAGGTCCATGGTTTGAATCCAGAGTCTGTGTTATCTCCTTCAAATTCGTGCATGTTCATTTTAGCGAGCTTGACTAGAGTTTGATTTAAATGCATCCGATTAACGGTGGATCTCTACGGGTCTTCTCGGCCTTCCACCGAACTTCCACTTGCTCAAGTTCTTTGTTGTTGGTCAGGAAGGGTCACTTGTGGTTGCCCTTGTTTTTCCACAAGAGGTTGAGCCGGCTGCTTAATCTGACCAAAATGGGGATGTCTGTAAGGCTGTTTAACAGTACCATCCAGGTGAAGTTCCTTGCCTGTTTCGACATCATGTAGCACTCCAGAACCAGCTGTAGGGGGGGTATTGAATGCCTCTTGTGCATTCCTTACTTGTGCTTGAGGTGTAACTTGGTGGACACTGCCCTGTGCTCCCACAGGAGTTGTTGGACCTGGATCTCGTGGGTGTAAAGCAGTGATCAAGTGAGTCAAAGAAGACTGCATTTCGAGCAAGGTTTTCTGAACATCATTGAAGTTCTTATTGACTGTGACTTGAAACTCTTGGAAATCTTGCCGATCTTGTTCTCTATTCTGCTGCAGCAACTTGACGTCCAACTGGAGGGACTGTATCTCCAAGTCTGTCGTGGTCGATGATTCTGGTGGTGCTCCCATCGTATCCGTCCGGTTTTACTCAAAGCAGAGCACTCTGAGACTCGACAGATCAGAAAATGTACAACGGGGCCAAGTGAGGAATTTTACCACAGCAGAAGCTGCAACCCTAGCTTGACGTCGTCGTTCCAGCCGCCGATGGTGTTCAAGAGGGAAGGGTGGGTGGGATTTTAGACCGAAGAAGTGTTCTTCAGCAACCACTACCCAGCAGCCTCTAACACCCGAGCTGTCTACCGCCCACAAGGCCGGAACTTGCGCCGCCCGATCTGGGTTGACAAAGGGAGTAGGATGGCCCCAACCCTTTACCAGATCTCTCACTCCGCCAAGAACCTTCGGCTCTGAATACCAAATTGTAAGGCCCGAGCTATGGGAGGGCTCTAGCTACTCGCAATTTTAGAGGACATCAAGAACAAGGGGATGAAATTGGGTGGAATTTCACTTGGGGTTTCTTACAACAAGAGGAACAGCTTCGCCAGCCGGAACACGGCGGCTAGGGGGAAACCCTAATACAATTTCTCGATGCTCTACCAGTCTCTCCATCCTGGCTTTATAGCCATTACATGAGTAAAAGTAAAACAGAGAAAATAACAGAGTGAGTGGAGTTGTCGGAAAGGTAATAGTGACAGCTGATGTAGCGGCCACCGTCCGATCAACAATCCACGCTCCAGATCATCCCGCCAGTGCGCGAAGCGGTACGAGGGTTGAGGTGCGTTGGATGGAAATCGGTTGGTCCAGTTTGGATCATCCTCACGAAGCATTACGCAGAGTTAACTGAAGAAGCTGCCGCTGTTGTTATCTTCAGGCAGGGTCCTGACAGACGCCTGCTGATCTGCTGCTCCAGATCGAGCCGCTGTCCGCCGTCTGTACAGTTCGTATCATCCAAGGTCACCGTCTGTACGGTTCGTATTCTCCTGCTGGATCGCGCCGCACGTCTTCCTCCAAGGTTGCCGCCGAGCCCGTCGCTCTCTGGCCACCGCTTTGCCGCTGGCTCCTCCCGTTTGTTCTGTTAGAATAAATCCGAGGCACTTCGTCGATCATCCAAGGATCAAGCAATCACACGAGCACGACACCGAGATTTGTTAACGAGGTTCACCGATATGGCTACATCCCCGGGCATGACTACGGGCGCTTCTCCCCGTGACACCGTCTATTATACTACACACCGCCACTCAAGGCCAAGACACGCCGCCGGCTCCCCTTGCGCGCCTGTGCTATTATGTTGGCATAGGTTACATCGTGTGTCTACCCCCGCTATATATGAGAGGCCTAGGATACAAGTGTCCTACTAGGACACGACTCCACATCCTATGTAAACACGATACAACTACAAGTCCAACTGTAACCTACCTCGTACACTATATTCGACACAACTCCAACAAACTCCACCTTGGCGAATATACTCCACCACCTTGGATTCGTCAATGCGTCAAACTTCCATGTACATTGGACTTGAGCTTATCCCATGAGTACCGCTGCTACTCCAAAGACTCCATGCGACTCCACCTGCAACTCGTAGTCCCTTCTTTTCTTGACCACGGTCAACACTCGAGCAAAATTAAGTTCCTTGTTACTCTAGCTTGCGCTCCCAACTTCCAGAGTATCCGTCAACGCCATCACACACCGATCACTGACCTGCGTGAAACTGAACAACTCACATATTGGGTGTCACACATAAGAGTTACTGAACTCAACATCACCGCTCCTTTCTCGACCATTGCCTCAAACTTGAAGGAATTTCACCATTGCTTGTAGTCATCCCGAGTCAAATTCGCGGTTGTCTCACCACATGTATGACCACGAGCCTCGCCCGTCTCCATGTCCGTGCATATTGCGCCTCGCCGCTATTACAAGCGTCGAGCCTCCATTATCGGTCGAGTCTCAAGGGTCGCGAACCCACACCACTCAACCCCCACTGCAGAGTACCATCGATCATCACCGACCGATGACGAGTTTCACACTTCCATCAGACCACTGGGCTCCAGTCCAAATTATGTGTCACTCGCTTTTCCCGTTTGCTGAATAGGCTTCGATTCTCTGGATCCTTACACCGTAGCCCCTCAATCCAGCTCCACCTTCAACATGACTCCATGGTAGATGATCAGTCCACCCCCACGCCCCGTCAACTTCAAGCTCCGTGTATACACCACCTTGAATCAACCCCGTGCCATAGTCTTGTCGAAGCCGCACAAGCCTCGGGCATGTGCACCACGTGTTTTCACGCCCAGAAGTCGGTAACCATCAGCACCACGCTCCTATGTCGTCGCCGCCGATCCCACCACCGTCTTCTGTACCAACCGACTCACGTCGATCCGTCAGACTGTCCAGTCCAACCCAGTCGAACTTGTTCGACTGCAACGACATGCTTCAAGGCTCCCAAATCATCTTCCGTGAATTTCCATCCATCACATGATAATTCCATCTCAGCTGACATGACTTCCCGCAACGCCTTCAAGCATCCCCATTGTGCCAACAAATCTTTCACCCTTGTCTGTCATAACCCAAGGTTTTCAGTTCCTTGAACTTCTCCACCTCAAACTTCGTACCCGATGACACCAAAGTTCTTTGTACGGCTGACCCTGCGAAAAATTATCCATCCAAGCTTCCAAACACGATGCCCTGCAATCCGGATGCACATAGCAAAACACAAACTCCCTGTACACTTCTCATGTGCAAGCAGCAGAAACACCAGATCAAAGATTGATTGAATTTTGCTACTCACGAGAGCTCCTGTACTAGTACTTGATGCTTCACCAAAAAACTTTTGGAGTGCTGCTTCGATTTCTGCCTGGGGGCACGAACCAATGCTAGCTTTGCTTTGCCCTGCTCTGTTCGATGGCTCCGTATCATGTTGGTCTTTTTCTTCCCGATTTGATCTGCCTCCGTCCGTGTCGCACGAGGACTCGGTCCTCTTTTGGTCCAAAACAAATCACGTGCACACACCATGCAGCCGCTGCCTTGCCTGCAGCTCCGGACATGAACCACGGCCTAGCCGGCCACGCTGCCGCACAAGCACCTTTTGGCGGCTTCGCCCACCCATCCAAGCACCGCCGCCATTGACCCATCCAGCTTTGGCCTTTCTTTGCTCCAACTGCTGTTGCCGCACGTCACGCCATCGTCCTCGTAGCTTTCCGAATAGATCTTGCTGCCACCGTTCCGATCCGACGACAAACTTTCTTTCGTCTCCATCTCGGTTTCAACTCCACAGCTAAAATCTCTCGGCTCCGCTTCCTCTAGATCAACAATCCGCTACCTTCAGACAACCTAGCTCATGATACCACTTGTTAGAATAAAACCGAGGCACTTCGTCGATCATCCGAGGATCAAGCAATCACACGAGCACGACACCGAGATTTGTTAACGAGGTTCACCGATATGGCTACATCCCCGGGGCATGACTACGGGCGCTTCTCCCCGTGACACCGTCACAATACCGCACACCGGCCACCCGGGCGCCGGCACACGCCGCCGGCTCCCCCTTGCGCGCCTGTGCTATTATGTTGGCATAGGTTACATCGTGTGTCTACCCCCGCTATATATGAGAGGCCTAGGATACAAGTGTCCTACTAGGACACGACTCCACATCCTATGTAAACACGATACAACTACAAGTCCAACTGTAACCTACCTCGTACACTATATTCGACACAACTCCAACACGTTTGCCGTCGCCGCCTACATCACCGCGAGCCGACATGCCGCTGCCGGCTTCGATTCCCACCTGTCGCCCACGCCCTCCCGCGGGTCCTTTGCACACGCGTTGCTCCTCGCCCCCGCTGCATCCCAGGCCAGGACGCCCCCCCCCCACCGCCTCACGTGCTCCCGTTTTGGCCGCCCTCTGGATCAAGTTGTCCAGCGCTCCACTGGATCGAGTTGTCCGCTTCTGGATTGATTGGTCCTCGATCGATTCTCTGGATCTTTTTTTCCTCGATTGATCTGCCGCTGCTCCTGACCGCTCATGTCCAGGCTCATCGGGTGTTCTGTTGTCTGTGTTAGGCTCTTCCGGTGGTTAAAAAAAGAAGAAAAAAGAGTGTAAAAAAAGAGGTACAAAGCTTTCGTCAGGTACGCCACTCCCTCGCTGCCCGGTGTTTCCCTTCACTGATCCCGTTTCGCACATGCGCCTTTCCCGGGCCCCGATGGGTTCACCTCTGAGTTCAAGGATGATATTTGTGAGGTGTTCGACAAGTTCTTCTCCCTCAATGGCCGCAGCCTAGAGCGGCTTAATGAAGCCCTCGTCACGCTTCTTCCTAAGAAGCCGGATGCTTCCGCCCTCTCGGACTACTGGCCTATAAGCTTGATTTATTTGGTTGTTAAGCTTATCGCCAAGGTAATCTCACTTTGCCTTGCTCCCCGGCTGTCCCAGCTGGTGTCTGCTAACCAGAGTGCATTCGTCACCGACTGTTGCGTCCATGACAATTTCATGCTCGTCCAGCAGACGGCCCGTCAACTCCACATCTTGTGGGTGCCCAGAGTTCTTCTCAAGCTTGACATCGCGTGCGCCTTTGACTAGGTCTCTTGGCCATTCCTCCTCGAGGTCTTGCTTCACCTTGGCTTTTGGTAGCCATTGGCGTGATTGGATCTCCATGCTCCTTTGCACCTCCAACACACGCATTCTCATCAATGGATCGCCTAGGCCTTCGATCTCCCATGCCTGTGGGCTTTGGCGGGTTGATCCTTTATCCCCTATGCTCTTCGCTATTGCCATCGATGCTCTAAATTCCCTTCTCATGCATGCTCACCGCTCCGGCGTGCTGCAGTGTCTCACGACACGCCATGCCGCCTCAAGCATATCTCTTTATGCCGATGACATCGTCATCTTCTGTCACCCATCCTTGCAAGATCCGCGTGCCATCCACGAGCTGCTTCACGTGTTCGGCGAGGCTTCTGGTCTATGCACTAACTTTGCAAAATGCTCGGCTACACCTATTCAGTGCGCTGACCCCAAGCAGCTCACCATTGGCAATGAGCTCTCATGTGCAATTGTCGTCTTCCCCATTACCTACCTCAGGACCCCCCCTCTTGGTCCGGAAGCCTTCTGCAGCATCGCTGCAGCCCATCATCGTCAAGCAGCTGTCTTGGCATGCCACGCTCCTCTCCCACGAAGAGCGTCTTGCCCTGGTGCGTCACGTGCTATGTGCCATACCCACCCTCATCTTGGTGGTTCTGGCCGATTCTTAAGCAGATCAACCGAAGTATCTGTGAGTTCCTTTGGCACGGTTGGAAAGAGAGCGGCAACGGCCATGGTCCCGTGCACTGGAACGTGTTTGTCACCCTCTCGAGCTGGGTGGCCTTGGGATCCTGGACCTCCAGCGTTCCGGCGTTGCCCTGCGCGTGCGCTGGCTATGGCCTCAGCGGATCGACCCTTCTAGGCCTTGGGTTCATCTTCACCTACCAAGCGACCCGGACGCCTCATCCGTTTTCCAAGCATCCATCACCTGGACTGTTGGCAACGGGCACACTTGTGATTTCTGGACGGATCCATGGATCGATGACAAGGCCATCTCTAATTTGGCACCCTCTCTTCTACCCTTTGTTGCCTGGTGCCGATGCAAGTCTTGTTCGGTGACCGATGGGCTTCAGGGCCGCAGCTGGGTGGTCGACATTCGTGGGCGCGCTCATGCCAGGTGCTACGACCCAATATGTCCAGCTTTGGAGGCTTCTTCGGCCCGTATCCCTTTCTACCGCCTCTCTTGGCGGTCGTCCACCGATGGCTGTTATTTTGCCAAGTCATGCTACTATCATGCTCTCTTCGCTGGCTCTAAGGTCGCCCCTTTTTGGTGTTTGACTTGGCGTTCCTGGGCTCTTCATTTGGCCTGCCGATATTGACCGCTGCTGAACCTTTACGAGGCTGGCCCGTCATTGCTTGCCGCACAACGACCGCTGCGCCCTTTGCGAGTTCCTTCCCTGGTGCGCGACGGACATTGCCGCTTTTCCCTCTGGCCATCGTATGGGGCTGGCCACGTTGGCAATCCTCACCCAGGGATGGCAATGGGTAGGGTATGGGCGGGTACGACCCTCTTCTACCAAACCCATATCCAAAAAAGAATTCTATACCCACCCATTTCAATATCCATGGGCACAAATTGGTACCCATGCCCATACCCATTGGGTATCCTATACCCAATGGGTATCCAATGGGTACAACATATAACTTTGGCATGACAAAAATTAAGATGAGAGAAGGGTCTAAATTTAGGTACTCGGCCATCACAATCTGGTTTGCAGCTGCAACAAAAGTTTACAATGACGATTGGCAGATAATTAAAGGTCTTAATCTCCATTACAAACTAACATTGAAAACAAATTAAAGTTTGCAAACTTGCAATGCTAAGACTAATCGACCAAACAACATTGCATGATCCCTAATGCACGCCCATGCCTCAATGTTAACAACCAAGTAGAGGCACTTGCTCATTTTAGTCACCAATGGTGACTTCAGATTCACATTCCTCCTACAAAAGAAATAAAAAGTTTAAGAATGTACTCAATAACATCATCTGTACAGGATAAGTTGTAAATGGCAGCACTGTAATGTTACCATAACTTCTCCTTCATCTTCAAGAACAAACTGAATCGCAAATTGATCGGAAGTGACATTATCTAAAGCAAAGTTATTCTACATTTAGTAAGAAGATAATCAAAGTAAATGAGATGTAATTCATAATTCATGACTGGAATAAATGGATTATTACCAAGCAAATCAGCAGGACTCCATGCTTGCATGCATATAAGAGCTTCAGCGGTATTGGGTGACATATTCGTAGCTGACCTCTAACCTCTGTTCTGCCGGTGACGGTGACGAGCCGGTGTTAGGGGATGCCGCAACACAACCTTACAAAATAGGCAAAAAAAAAGAGAGGGAGTATCATATAGGTGGTGTTCTAAATATTTGTCTTTTTAGAGATTTCAAATGGACTACCACATACGGATGTATATAGACATATTTTAGAGTGTAGATTCACTCATTTTGCACCGTATATAGTCACTTGTTGAAATCTCTAGAAAGACAAATATTTAGGAACAGAGGGAGTATCACTCGAGCAAATTTATGCATACTGAATGTGTGTTGTTCTGCTGAAGCAATCTATGCGTACTGTTCTATCACTGAAGCAATCTGTGCGTACTGTTCAGGGCTAGAAAAATACTCACCTCTTCCGTCGAACTAGCGTTGCTCTGGTTCTCCACTCGAATTAAACTTGGCTATCTTCCACCTCTGTTAGCCATGGTCGCTAGAGGAGCACCCTTCTTCTCGTGCAGACCTGCAGGTTCACTGGCTGGTGAGGCGGCGTCCCTTCTGGCGAGTGATGGCGGCGAGCGGCTCTTCCCACGGGCTAGCGAACAGCCCTAGCCGGCGGAAGGAAGGGCGGCCAGCGCTCGACTAAGCGGCGGCAAAGCAGGATAGGGACGGCATGCGGGGGAATAGGGGATTAGATATTGGACATAGAATGCCACTCTTTAAAAAGGAAAAAGGGAGGAGTTATAAGCAGGGAGATAAGATGCAGTGCGACGCCTCGGTTGGGAATGAACCGATGAGTAAGTTCACTTGATTGCTTCTTCGTGTTTCGAGGTCGAGGAAAGGGTCAAAGCGAGGAGAATCACGGTTGTGGGCCTGTGGTCCATGGGCCAGTTAAGAGAATTGGACAATTGGCTAGTACGTATTTTAGGGATAATAGCCTAAAAACGTATTTATGGATTATTTTTATTTGTTAATTTTTTCGGTATTCATTGGGTTACCCATGGGTATAACTTCGTACCCATACCCTACCCATTTATTTTACGGGTATGGATACCCATTATCCATGAGTACAAAGTGGTCCAAAGTCTCATCCGTGCCCATTGTTTTTGGTTGAGTAGTCGCTTTGCTTTGTACACGGGCTGAGCAACCTGCCACCAAGGCTCTGGCTTATCTCTGTCTTGCCGTGGGCGCAAGACTACGAGCTGCCATCCCCTTCTTTGTGCTCTGTCCTATCTATGAATGAAATGATACATCCCTGGTGTATTCGCGAAGAAAAATATATATATATTTAAATTGTACTCTCGCATGTACCTACATTTGGATGTGTGTATTTTTTATGGGGCATTTACATACTTGCCCTAACTCGAACTCACTACTCAAATTTACCCCTAACTTCTTTATGTGCTCAAATTTGCCCCTAAAATGCATTTTAGGTCGCCAGAATGCCATTCCATCTGGTCAAAGTTGTTTGACCAAAAGTTTGAAAATTCATAACAAATTGATATGAACTCAAATTAATGCGAAATAAGATATCAGAATGTTCATAAAAACACCACCTATATGCGCATGTCATTTATGTTCATGACAAAAGCACTCTTTAAAGCTTTTTAGGGTTTATAACATTATAAAACTATTTAGGTGAATGCAGATAAATGCACGTCTAGGAGATGAACTTGCTTTAAATTTGCTTTCTTCTGAGTTCATATGAATTTGCATTCTTCTGAGTTCATATGAATTTGCTTTAAATTTTCAAAGTTTCGATCAAACAACTTTGACAAGATAGAAGGGCATTCTGGCAACCTAAATTGCATTTTAGGGGCAAATTTGAGCACATAAAAAAGTTAGGGGTAAATTTGAGTGGGCGCAAATTAGGGGCATAAATGTAAATGCCCATTTTTCTTACAAGGTAATGGCCCTCGTACGATTAACAAAAGCACGCCAAAATTTACGAGATCACGTCGTGAATCTAGGAGATTAAAGGTGAGTATCTTGATCCAAAACATCAATAAGTTAAATCACCCTTTAGAACTTCAAAGAGTACTTTCAGTCTCCACCGCGGATCTACAGATGACTTTTCTAAAGGTGGTGTACTAAAATACATCATGGCTCATGCATTGCTCTTCCCGGACGACACAGGAGCGACCCAAACCCTAGCATCCACCACCTCTCCTTTCTCCCCCCTCCTTGCCGCCACCAAAGGAGTCTGCCGACTATTGCGCGTCTTCCGGTGAAGGTGGCGGCAAGGATTTGCTGCCTCGCGCCGGTGTGAGTGGCTCTGGAAGCCAGGGTAACGACCTTGGGTGGAGATGGCCTTCCCTCCCGTCCGCTTGGGCGGTGTGAGGGCGGCGAGGTCTCGTTGCAGCGACAGGTGGCTTCTTCTTCCTCCCGGCCCCCTCACGGCGGTCTCCTCTCGCCGATCTGGTCGTCGGCCTGTCAGATCGGGCTGTCGAGGATGGGGTCGTGGAAGTCTTGGAATGGGGGAAACACCTGGTCGATTTCACGTCGACCTCGATGCTGGCGGTGCTCCGGTGCGTTCTCCCTCTTGAGAGTGGGTCAAACTACCAGGTCTGCCCCCTCCTTCTTTCGGACGAAAGTCTTGGCCTTTTAACCGGATGGTGGAGGCGTCCTGGTTTCTTGGTCCTTCCTGGAGGTGGCATTCAAGGGGTGGTTAGGGGATGTGGTCCTCGTGCGTGGTGATTGGTGGCGGTGGCGGTGCTCGGCTCTCCTGGTTACCGGGGTTGGTGGTGGCGAGTTTGTCCTTCCGCATCTTTCAGCGGCTCCTTGCCTTGTTTGCTTGTGGGTTGCTGGATGGTGGTGGGCGCCCACGTATGTGGCACGGTCTAGATGAAGGGGAGATACGGTAGTTGCCTGAGGCGGCGGGCGGCGGAGTCGACGTTCTTCAAGCAGTCTGGTTTTTCATGTCCACGGCAATTGCTGTTGTCTGGATACTATGGTTCTGCTGTTCTGGCTGCACGAGATCTTCGGCGGCTTCATGGTAGTTTTTCATGGTGCTCTACTCGCTGCTGCTTCTGGTCGTATTGAGATATGCATGTAATCTTTGAGATTTTGCAAGTCTTTGTCTTTGTAATTCAACACTGTTGTATCCTAGCCGGTTGTTGGCTTCATTAATTTGAAGTCGGGCTTTCGTGCATTTTCTCTAAAAATACACATCCAAAAAATTGACAAAAATCTTACATCAGATTTTTAGCAATTCTAATTATTGCGATGATGCCAATTTCCTTTAGCAAACACTAGGAAAAAGGTCCGGGAGAAGAAAATCCCCTCATATCTTTAGCTGGGTCAGTTGGACAAACTCTGCGTGGCCGATTCGTATGTTACGAGATCGAATCTTCCCATCGGCAATTTTATTTTTTGCTAGCTCTCCGGACCTAAGCCTCAGTGCGCCGCCAAGTGGGCTTTCTTCGTTGGGCCAAAACGGGTGGCAAGTAACGAAACCAAATAGCGTGCGTGAAATTAATTGAAGCAGAACTAAACTAAGCGGGACGAAACTAAGAACATCACCTCCCTTTAATAATAGGTATAGATATAGATATAGATGACAAATCATGGCAAAACTGATGCCATCTTCACCACAACTATAGTTGCCATGAAAAACATTCAAGTTGTTGCCATGCTAAAAAATCTGACGGTTCGTTTTGTAGTTGCATCCAAAATTAAATTAGTAACCGTGTATACGTGCATGCACATACAGCTTGATAGTAGTAATAGTATCTTCAAGATTGATCACAATTAATATTAATTCCAAGATTTATTGTGTTTAATGAATTAATTTTGTTTCAAATTATGATCAATGCAATTATCATGTTTCCAAATTATAGATGATGTGATGGATACATAATTGAAGCAATGTGATACAGTGGACATAGGTAGTTGGATGGCACATATCATTTGGATTCATCACTCGTGCTTTTATAAGTAGTAGGTGTATATATGCAAATACTGCCTCCGTTCCTAAATATAAGTATTTTTAGACATTTTAAATGGACTACAACATACGGATGTGTGTAGACATATTTTAAAGTGTAGATTCACTCATTTTTTTCTGTATGTAGTCATTTGTTGGAATCTCTAAAAAAACATATATTTGGGAACCGAGGGAGAGTACTGAGCCTTGCAAACTTTTTTCTTACGCAGGCAAAATTCACCTCCTTTTTCGGTCCTGGAATTAAGGCTGAAATTGGTGAGTTGTGCTCGTTATTGTCTAGTACCCTATATCAATCACTATCTTACCATTGTTCCGATGACCCAGGAAAAGGTGGTGACGATCTATATGAAGTGCGTCTTATCTCGGAGACCACAGAGGAAGAGTGACAGCGTTTGCAATCCTATTCTCTGCTAATATACAACGAAATGATATTTATTTCTTTTCCCCAATAATTTGCATATATAACGTTATATATATTTATTTCTTTTCCCCACTAATTTGCATATATAACGTTTGCAATCATAATTTTGCTTTTGAGCTTTGTATGTAGTTCCAAATCTAGCATCGTATGCTTCATGCAAAGCATACAAAAAAGGCTATTGCAATAAAGATGTAAATTGACTTGATTGGCCAGCATTGGGCATTGTTAAACCTCATGTATTTGTACCTGTATTCCTGTACAGTAGAGCGTCAGAGAGTGTGTGTGCGCAGTTTTCAGAGTCAGCACATACGATCATCTTCTCCAGGCATGGCCCGGCCACGATCACCATCATGGGCTTGCGCCCTCTGTCCCCCTCCTGTATAAGTGTACCTTTACTGATCAATGCAATGCGTGTTCGATCTTCTCTCCCTCAAACATGATATCAGACGCGGAGGAAACCAACCCTTTCGCGCCTACCCGCCCTTCTCCTTTCGTAGCCATGGGCACCAATCCTCTTGCCTCTCCCAACTCCTCCGATGATGATGCTCCCTTGCCGGCTGGCGTCCTCCACACTGCCCTGGCGAGCGCCCCTCTTGCGCCGCCGGTTGCTCCCCCACTGGTGCTGGCCCTCGGCGCTTTTCCCTCCTCCGTGCTCCAGACCATTGACATTCGTCACCACGTCCCCATCACCCTGGACAGGCACGTCAGCAACTACGCGCACTGGCGTCGGTTCTTCTTCACCATCGTCGGCATGTTTGGTGTCCGCGACCACCTCGTCGCCCCTGCTGCTCCCCGTCGCCGCGATCCCGAGTGGGTTATGGTTGACCACTACATCGTGCACTGGCTCTATGCCATGATCTTGCTCGAACTGCTCGATGCGGTCATGCAGTTGGACGACACCGCCGACATCCTTTGGGCCGCCATTGAGGAGATCTTCCGCACCAATCAACTCTCCCCCGCCGTGTACATCGACGTGGAGTACCATGCCGTGGTCCAGGGCGACGTGAGGGTGATGTAGTACTTCGTGCACCTGAAGACCTTCACCGACCAGCTTCGCGACCTCGGACAACCGGTCAGTGACAAGCAGCAGCTCTTCCACATGTTGCGCGGGCTCGGGCGTCAGTACCACGGTGCCATTCCGCACCTCACAGCGCGCGATCCACTCCCACTCTTCTCCAGGCGCGCTCGTTTCTCTTGCTGGAGGAACACCGTGCAGAGCAGTTTGCTCGCCTTTAGTCCGCCCACGTGCTCATTGCTGCACGCCCACAAGCCTCTCCGCAACTTCGCCTGCTCCCGCTGATGGGACCGTGGGGCGTGGGCGACGAACTGCCGTCGCCGTGGCGTGGTAGCGCCACAAGCCTCTCCGCATAACCGCTGCTCCCGCTGATGGGACCGTGGGGCGTGGACGCGGACGCAACCGTCGCCGTGGCCGTGGCAACGGGGGGGGGCGTCGTCCTCCTCTTCAAAGACCGCCGCCACGTCCGGCCCCTACTGTGTCGGGCCCCGGTGCCAACTCTTGGACCGGCATGGTGCAGGCCTGGCCCATGCCGTGGCGTGCGCCCGGTGCCGGCGTGCTTGGTCCCCATCAGCAATATTTTCTTTTGGGAACTTTTGAAGGAGTTGGAAAATCTGTGGACGTTTAGTCATTTAATTTGGATTTTAGCCTTATCAGCCCAGTAATTCGACATTAGTTGGGAGAGCTACGTGCTCTCACTCAACTGTGGCTCTCATGTTCCCTGCTCTAGCCTCCACCTCTGGCAACCCTTTGGCTCCTACTCCCCTGTTCTGACATCCCATGCTCGCCACCGAGACTCCGAGAGGCCAAAATCACTGTTCTGACATTTGTGCCAATCTTCAGAATGATTTGGCCCCGTTTTGATTTTTTTCTTCTTCTTCTGGATTTGACCTTTTGTTCTACCCCTGTTGTCTGTGGCGGTAGGATAACACTACCTACGGCCACATGGCAGAGGTACTTGGTCAATGTGTCTGCGCCGTCATGGCGCTCGTTGACGTGGATAAGCGACCACTGCCAGGGATTGTGGCGGTAGCCTGTTTTACCTTATTGCCAGGCTCGATGGCAGTAGGCCCCTGAGAGGTAAGTGGTCGACGGGGCGGTGTGGGGTCTACCCACCCACCCACCAACCCATTCTCTCGAGCAGGCTCTCCCCCATTTCTCCCGAACAGAGAGGAGGTGACTCTTTCCTTTGCAATCCCCCCTTCGATCTCCCTCGTTTAGGCATCATTTTGGTCGATCTGTCCTCCCCAACGTAGAGCAAGGTATTCTTCATCCTTCCCTCCAATTATTTTGTATCAAATCTTTGTATTTTGGATGCATTTTATACCACTAGGTGAACCCTAGTTTCTCTTGTTTGGAAGTTTGTCATGTTAAAGTTGTTTAGTATGGATATTAGGTATCGAATGTGTGGATGAATGAATGGATAGATTGTATGGATATGTTGGAATAGTTTTTTTAAGGACTGTGCTAACTTCCAGGCGTACGGGAATTTAGCAACAAATCCGAACGGCACCTTCAATTCAATACTACTCGCACATATGCCCGTGCGTTGTAACGGAAGACAAAATCTATATGTATTCAAATGTAATTAGCATTTTATGGACAAAATATAACGGCTCATGAACAATTTAATGTTTACAAAGATCTATGGACGCACATTGTCACAAAATAACTTATATATCGATTTGCACTTGCACTTGAATGTGTTAAAGTAAACCTATACTTCCACATCATATGCAATTAAAAATATAATTGATTATCTTTGATCCAACGCACATACCTTAAAAAATAGATTCTTAGTTGAAAGCACTTCCTAGATTTCAAACAAATGTCAAACTCTATGGTTCACAACAATGTTCCTCAATTGTCAACACACCCCGGGTATTGCTTAAAATCGACCTTAGGCTCCTGCAGGAGACAAAAAAATATATTGGCTTTTCCACAAACAAATGAATTTGATAGTCTGTGATTTGTATTTCAACAAAGTTCATTATTCTGGAGCAAAAGAATTACTGAATGGATAAAACTAACAACATTCAATTACCAATCATATAGTTACTACCACAGAATTCTTGACCAGATTGTCAAGCAAAAGTCCATGTTGAGAATTACAAAAGCAAGGGACGTGCTACTTCAAGGCTATTCATGATCTGATCATAAAGAATTTAGTACTCATGTTGTACAACGGAATACCTCAGATGGATCATGGGCGTTGAAATCCTACTTTCCATTTTTTTGGAAAATATTCTCTGTAATTGAAAGCGATACATGCATGTAAGTCTAAAAATTGTACGGCATAGGGACCATGGAATCAATTGTATATTGAGCAATTTTGCAATAGAGAGCACAAAGGAGATTCTGATCTTACACGCAAAAAAGAAAGATATTCTGGTTTAGAGAAATATTAGAGAAGAGATAACAAATAGTCAGTTCAATTTGCAAGAATTTTATAAATATGCTGATCATCTTTCTATCTACCTATTGCATAGGGAAGTACTAAGGACCCGCATAAATCAGCATCAGTAGCAATAGCAATCAGCTGCAGTAGCACAGAATCAGCGTCACGAAGTGATGCACAGTAAGCCATGCCTTCCATCATCACGCACGCACGAGCCAAGTAAGCACGCAACATACGACATGTGGAGCAAACAAAAAAAGCACACTGAGCACACGGTGACCTTGAGTGTCGGCATAGGGCGTGGAGGAAGAAGGGGGGGGGGGGGGTGGCTGGATACGATCCACCGGATGGAGAAGGGCGCGGAATTCGTTGGTAGGTACCAACTCGCTTGAGATCGGAGGACAGCGACACGGACTGTTAGCCATCTATGTCACGGCCGGACGCAGCCTCGCTTGGGCGTGACTTATGTGATCGATCCATCATATTCTTGCATGGTATGACCAGGACGAAGTCCTCGACGTACCATCCGAGAAGCATCTTGATCAGGTACCTAGAGATGATTCTCTGTCGTTGCTTGGGCTTGCCGTGGAACGGCATCGCTGCTGCAGATTCATGTTGGATGATCTAGTGGTGTTCCCTTAGTCTGCCTCATCCGTGTCCTCTACGACGGATCAGGCAAGGTGTACCGGATGTTGCAGCGGCAGCTAGGTTTTGACGGGGAAAGTAGTATGGCTATGTATAGTGTAGACGACAGAGGGAGCGAGATTGCATCACGGTAAGGTGAATTCCTTCATGATACACGGTCATGGGTGGCTGTTGCCGTGCCGTACCTGTATTTTTATATATAGAAGGAGCATCTCATATCTTGCATGATAAGAAATTATGGCCACGTATTGTTGTGCAACTTGGTCCTACTTTTTTCTAGGGATACGGTAAATGCGCGTGCGTTGCAACGGGGCATAATATTCTAGTGGTTTAACAATAATCACGAGGCACTATTTCTCTTCTTATTTTTCATCCACTGCCTTCATGTCTCCGCCTACCTAATTCAAACTTATCATCTTTGTCAATGGCGCATGTGGCTCACAATCCCCCTTTCTCCACCCCATTTCAAACACACACAATATTTTCCTTGCATATTCGTTTCTTATATCTTCTATCATTGGGCATCCAATCTAATCACGCCCCGTATTACCGAAGGATCATATGCATTATATTTTCCACCACAACGGAGGAAAATAATGTCATGGAATCCAATCAAACCAGTATTACAAACCAAGTTTCAATAGCTTTAAGTTAACTGCATAATTGATATTTTTTTCATTATCCATTTCTTTAATCATGTCAGAATAATTATTTTGATCTTACATTTTTTGTACAAGGTACAGACGCCGCATACATACGCACATACATTCACCCTTATGAACACACACACGCACACCCTTCCTCCCACTAAATACGCATCGCCGAACGGCCTGAAATAAATCCAGGAAATGACGAGTACCAGGGTCAAGTCTAGGACTTGAACCTGGTGGACTGAAGATACCATTGTCCTCCTAACCATCCAACCACATACTGGTTTGCATTTGACCTAACTATGTTTAGTAGACTCTATTATTTTCAAGAGAACAAAAATATTTAAGAAGTGGCATGGTGTTAACATAGAAAGTATGACAAAGCCAGAAAAGATTTAAGAGATATTACCAAAATCATGTAATGAATGTAGATTCGCTCCGGGAAAAAAATAGGAATATAGAAAGTATGACAAAGTCAGAAAAGTTATACATGGTGTTAACATAAGCATTATTTGTCATCTATTACTCCCATTATGGCGGCAGCCACATAATCCAATGTTTGTGAGGATGGCACAATATTTTCAAGTTTCTTACCAGTGAAGATGTTGGCTTGACCTCTCTTCTCAGTTACATGTTACTTGCATATTTGCTGGATATAATCTACTGAGAAGAAAACAAAAAGCTACTTGATGGCTATCCAAAAATACAATGGTAGTCTCAAATTGCATCGGTGTTCTCATCCCTCAACAAATCCACGTAGGGATCCATTGTCGTGCCAAACAACCACAAAGCACTGCTCGACTCTCTCTCTCTCCTCTCTCTCTCTCTCCCTCATCTGCACAGCAATAAGAAATAGCCAAAACAACATCCGTGCAGCATACTATATCTCATCTCGTCTCTCTCTAGGATCAATCTCTTCCACTTCCTAAACTATCTTATTAGTGAGTAGCTTGATAGAGGCAAAGGTGTCCTATCTTTTGATGAGATGGTGATTATCTTTTTAGAGGAGTAGACTTTGACGATCCGATTACGTACGTGCGAGGACATCGCACCTTAGCAATCGCTAAACCAACTCCGAGAGGTTATTGACCACGCCGGAGCACGATCAACCTGACCACGAGGGTCTATTTCCTGCGAGCAAACGAAGAACAAGCAAGAAACTGAGATTGTAATCTGGATATTGCGAATATAAAATGAAAGCTTTATTGATCAAGGTGGGGTTTTGTGACGTCTTGGTCTGGTCGTTGAACACAAACGAAGTACGCGAAGTTGCAGTCATGGCGAACTTTTAATATAATCAAGACCCAAAGTCTAAACGGTGCCCTAAGGGCTGTATATATGGAGGAAGAGGGGGGAATTTCGTGGCCCTTGGTGGAGGGGTCTAAAACCAACTCTATCTCTTGTTTCCCCACACATATGGACTCTAAAAATAGCCTATACTTATGTATTTCGAAATTACATGGGCCTGGCCCAATAGTAAGGTGACGCAGCATCTAGAATAGCCTCGGGACGAAATTTATGAAGTGGCATCTTGTATATTTCGTCCAAGGCTTCATGCACTCATTATGGTGGCTTCAAAGTCCTGAAATCATCACTTGTAACTCCGTTCTTGTTCTCCTTGCGCATGCCATCAGCTCCATGCTTGTTCTTGCTCCAATGTTCATCCTTCTCAAAGCTATGCCCTTCATTTGTAAGCAAAAAAAAAATGTATCCAATTTAGGCAGCATCATATTCTCATGAACATTAGAATCATTACCGAGAAACGAAAGTACCTGATAATTTAATTGGCGTGTGCGAGCTCTAGTAATTGGTCTAGTACATGTAGCAGTAGGGGCTGTGGGTGTAACAATGGTATTGATGTCCTCATCATCCTCCCCTTCTTGAAATGAAGTCGTCCTTGACGGAAGCTCATCTTCCTCACCCGAATAAGGCTTCAAATCTGCAATGTTAAAAGTGGGACTAACCCCAAAATCTGCAGGCAGCTCAAGTTTATATGCATTATCATTTATTTTCTCCAACACCTTAAAAGGACCATCAGCACGTGGCATTAGCTTTGATTTGCGCAATTCAGAAAATCTATCCTTATGCAAATGTAACCAAACAAGATCTCCAGGTGGAAACACAACATGTTTTCTACCCTTATCTCCAGCAAGTTTATATTTAGCATTCATACGCTAGCGGGTCAAATTTGAACTGCAACTGCCTCGTAGTTTGCTCTTTATTTTTTCCAAAATCACTTTTAAGTACAAAAGTATCTATTTAATCAGAGAAACATCAAAAGTTTTCCAATATTCAACCACTATCTAGGAACAGTCATGCTCGTAGTTTTGACCGCATTTTGAAACAGGCATAAAAAAATAAAATAAAAATAAAAAAATTGGAAAACGTTCGCATTGTGTCATTATATGTGACCAAGTTTCCAGGAAAAATAATAAACTTGTAATACGGTATTTTTTTTTAAAAAGGTGTTCTAAGAAATGAGCTGTCATGCGTGAAGATCCATGGCTTTCAAGCGAAATGATCAATCTTATGGCCACATTCATGGCATAGTTTGTTCAAATGATCTCATATTATGCACAAGGGTGCATCTTGGAATTCCAAACGATGCTGCCTAAGGGAGTTTTCATTTTCTTTGCACGGAAAATTCATTTTCCATTTTTTGAGTGCCCCAAATGAGGTTTTTTTGTGAAGGAACTACCAAATAAATGTTGTAAAAATGGACCAAATCAATTTTATAAAATACTAGGCCATGTTTAATGCACAATTGACAAAATGGTTGGGTGTCAAAAGCCTTGATCCACCTCTGGTGAAAAAGACAAATTTCCGCCGATTCAGCAGGAAGCGGGTCAAATATGAACTGCAGCTGCCTTATAGTTTGCTCTTTATTTCTTCCAAAAATCATTTCTAGGTACATAAGTATCTATTTAAGCATATATACATGGTTTGGTGGTGATACGTTGAGGTTTGGACGGTGGCCCAGGGCCCCAACTCCAAAGCGTGTAGACTCGCATGCCCGTCGTGTGGTCACCGCGTGACCGTGGCGTTGCCATGCGTTCTGGGAAGCCTAGGCATGTTTAGTAGGTTTGGCACTCCTCAGGTAGATGCTTGGAAGAAAATAACAACAGAAGAATCTCACGAGGAGACCGAACTATACTCAAACATGAATTAGCAACCAAGTGTTTGATTAGTGGTACGGGAAATTCACAGGGCCAATGGGCCTGAGTTTTGGCTGAGGATGATCATCTACTAGGGATACTGTCTTGGCAAATTTTCAGCTCAAATGGAGGAGTTTGGATGGCACTTGCTTTGCAAAGTACCACATCGGGCAGAAATATGGATGCTGAAGCTGGGCTCAAATGGATAAGTGGATTGAGCTAAAATTTTGTGGAGTATGGTAATTTGGGAATAGTAAATCACTGTAAAAAGTTTATACCATTAGGATAATCCTAGCTTGTACTTCCTTCACAAAGCTTTTCTCTGGATAGAAATCTTAGAAATTTGTTGAGGAAGATTTAATAGGCAAATGGAGCTGAATATTGGAATGTGGCAATGATTTATATATGTAAGATGGCACAAAAAGTTTGAGGACGATAGGAGGTGTCTAGATAGCACTTGCTTTGCAATGTGCCAATTTGGACAGAAAATGGAAATTGTAGCTGGGCTTACATAGATGATTGGATTATGCTGAAATTTGGTGTAGGGGGTTTCGATAGTCAGGGTAATGTCCTGGTAAATTTTCAGCAATTATAAAGCAACATAAAATGTAGTTGCTTCACAAACTGAAAATATTACCAGAAACAAAGATTCGATGGTGACCTCACATGTATTGTTAGATAGTGCTAAACTTCTGTTAGAGCTATGACTTTGGCATATAGAATATGTGGCAAAAATTTAACTCATTACGATATTCCTATCTTGTACTTCCTTCACAAAGTTTCTAGGTGAATAGAAACTTTGGAAATTTGCCGATGAAGATTTACTAGGAAAATAGAGCTGAATATTGGCATGTGGAAATGATTTGTGTATGTAAGATTGACCAAAAAGTTTGAGGGCAATAGGAGTGGTATAGATAGCACTTGCTTTTGCAATGTGCCAATCTGGACAGAAAATAAAAATTGAAGCTGGGCTCACATAGATGATTTGATTGAGCTGCAATTTGGAGGAGGGTGATAATTTGGGCATATGAAGACACTGTCTAACTTTCATGCCATTTGGATGTGCATAGATAGTACTTCCTTCACAATGCTTCTAGGTGGACAAAAACTTTGGAAATTTGCCGAGGAATATTTACTAGGCAAATGGAGCTGAATTTTGTCATGATGCATTGATTTGGATAGGAAAGAGGGCCCAAAAATTTTGAGGGCAATCAAGAATATATAAATAACACTTCCTTCACAAAGTGTTTTTCTGAACAGAATAGGAAATGAATATTTTTGAATTATTTTTGAACTAGGCAAGGAAGGTTTTTTACATATTTGACGAAGATATGACCCAAAGAATTTATGAGATTTTTTGGGAATTTTGGGAATGACAGAAATATAGGTTGCTTCACAACCTAGGGCAAAAACTGACACATGGACATGACACATAGGCAAAATTGATGAGGTGGCGCCTAGTCATAGCAACCCACCACAATTTATAAGGTTATGACCATCTATATTGGTCATGATCAGCTATGAATAAGGCAGCGGACCAGTGCTATCTGCTTTATGACCATTTCGTGTAAGGAAATTATGACCTTTCTGACCAAAATGGTTGTTATAGTTTAGGGTTTGGAGCCCCCCGAACAGATTTTGACCAATTGGTCTCAAATGGTCATAGATCTATGACCAATTATTCCAGGGTCACTGACAGAAGGTCACTAGTTGACATATTTCTTGTAGTGAATGTTTTCCTTAGTTAACTCATGCATTTTTAAGATCAATTCAACACATTGTTTAATATCAAAATTAACCTTCTCCGAAGATGGATGAAAGAACATGCGGTGCCCCCATGTTTGGTTTTGGTAATTGATGACAATCTCTATGGACTAATGGTTGTCTTGAGTTATATTTGAAGGATTCGTCCATAGGCTTTTCTTGAAGTCCATGTATTGGTTTCAAGGAGTTTATGAGTTGACCAAGGTGCTATTAAGGAGTTATCCAAAGATTGGTCATGTGAGTGTTGAGCTTATTGCAAGAGCATTTGCATCTCATTCGTTGCACTATTGTTGCATTGCATGGTGATGCATAATTCCTTATATAAACTCTCTTGAAAGTGATTGTCATCAATTACCAAAATGGGGGAGATTGAAAGAACATGCGGTGCCCCCATGTTTGGTTTTGGTAATTGATGACAATCTCTATGGACTAATGGTTGTCTTGAGTTATATTTGAAGGATTTGTCCATAGGCTTTTCTTGAAGTCCATGTATTGGTTTCAAGGAGTTTATGAGTTGACCAAGGTGCTATTAAGGAATTATCCAAAGATTGGTCATGTGAGTGTTGAGCTTATTGCAAGCATGTCTTGAAGAAGAAGATTGTGTGATCATTCATGTTTACCTTCAAGACATCATCCAAATGAAGAGAGTTGGAAAGATCAAATGTTGATCAAGACTAAGTCAAAGAGTGAACCAAGTTGATCAACACACAAAGCATAGAAGATGTACCGAGAGGGATCAAGCGATCCCATGGTATGGTAAGCATTGTCAATTACGCTTTGTGTACTAACCCATGATCTTCGTGAGAGTTCTTTGTGGGGTTAGGTTGTGGTGTGCAAGTTCAACTGAAGCATCACGAAGAGATCAAATGCTTGAAGCTTGTCGTCCATTGTGGTGACAATGGACTTGTGAAGATGTGCGGAAGAGAGGCTCACCCATAGTGGAGTATGGGGGAGCAATCAACTAGTCTTCATCAAGCCAACACAATCAAGAAAGGTGGTCCAACTTGAGGGAGTCAAGATCGTCATCATCTAGCTCAAGTGGACCATGTGCAAGGCAAAGGTTTGCCCTTGATAGGTTTTCTATTTTACCGGTCTCATGGTAGTTGTGGGAGACTGGGTTATAGGATCGATTGTCGTACTATCAAGGGGGGCTCTCAATGAGTTGCTTGATCGCATCGTTCATAGAGAGCTCAAACCATTGCATCCTTGCATCATCTTTTTGGTTCTTGTTTGGTTCTTCTCCTTGTGAGATTTGGAGCTTATGGTCATTTTTATGACAAGCTCGAGTTCATCGAAAACGGAGTTCACATGCATCTTCTATGATGTTTTCGACATTGGAGGGTATGCCGGTTCTTCTCTGTTGGAGGTTTCACTCCTTTGTTTATTAGGCTACTCGTCTTCCTCTATCCAACAAGCTTGAGTTTGCTCAATTCGGAGCTTATATGAAGAAGTTATGGCAGTTCTCGTTTTCCTTGGAGTATACTTTGTTTTCGTGGTAGTGGCATAAGGATGGCGCCAACGGTAGTACCGATGGGCCGGAGCGGCAGTACCGCTTATCGCCACAAGCGGTAGTACCGCTGTCCCACAACGGTAGTACCGCCCATGGCCATAAGCGGTAGTACGGCTCCGGTTCCGCGCTGGTACTGCCTCGACTCGAGACGTGGTTTTCTCGTGTCGGGTTCAGCGGCAGTAGTAGCGGCAGTAGGAGCGGTAGTACCGCTGGGGTGAGCGGTAGTACCGCTTATATGCGGTACTACCGCCCCAAGGTTCATGTGTTGTTGCTCATTTTCCCTGCTTCTTCCGCCCGATCGGTAGTACCGCTCGTGGAGTGGTAGTACCGCTCGCGTGCGGGCTGAGCACATAACGGTTGGATTTTTCCCCTCCTATAAAAGGGGGTCTTCTTCCCCAATGAACCTTATCCTTTGAGCTCGTGTTCTTCCCCCATTGTTGACCTTCTTCGAGCTTGCTAACTCTCAATCCCTCCAATGATTCTTGCTAGTTCTTGAGGGAAAAGAGAGAGGAGATCTATGTCAGGACCCCGACTCAATGCCACATCGATCTAGCATGTAACACCTCATATCACTTTGCGGCCTCACGCACGGTATCCCTACGGGTGTCGCCTTACCTTTGCCCGGGACCGTTTGCGCCTTTTGGCACACGTATATGATAGTGTCGCTAGCATCCATATGATAAGGAGCCCGGGCTGACATGGCTAGTCGTAAACCCAAAGTGGCACAAACTTACAGGGACAGGCATCCATGACGCAGCGTCGAACGTGTCAGTCATCAACGAGTGAATCCAGGCTGTAGCACTGGCTAACAGGACTCCGGTGAACCGGGCTGTAGTGGGCTAACAGGACTCCGGTATTCATCGCGTGACATTTCCCCGAAGGGACAGACACAGGTTCAAAGAAGGACACATGTCGGCCAGCCTAAGTGTTTCGGAGCAGTAGCAAGCTACCATGGCTCAGTGGAAGCACTAGGAGACATTTCCCGGTAAGAGAGGCTACTAAGGTTAAACAACTAGATAGTCAGATCCCACACATACCAAGCATTTCAATAACATACACACAATATGCTCGATATGTGCAAATACAACATGGCATCACAACATGACTCTACAACTCAAGTATTTTATTCAATAGGCTCCAAGGAGCGAGATATTACAAACATGGGTCTCATGACCCAACACTCAGAGCATACAAGTCAAAGCACATGCGGAAGCTCAACATCTCTGAGTACAGACATCTATAAATGAAGAAGGCTGAGAAGCCTGACTATCTACTAGATCCTGCCGAGGGCACAAGATCGTAGCTGAGGTAACAAGCTAAACGTCGAAGTCCATGTGAAACTACTAGTGAGATTGAAGTCTCTCTGCAAAAACATAAAATAGGCAAACGTGAGTACAAATGTACCCAGCAAGACTTACATCAGAACTAACTACATATGCATCATTATCAACAAAGGGGATGGTGGGGTTTAACTGCAGCAAGCCAGCTATGACTCGGTGGCTATCCTAAACTATGACTGCAAGTAACTCTTTTGAGGTGGCGCACACGAGTCCACATATTCACCATATCAATACACCACTATGGATCCGCTCCCGTCTCCCTACGAGAACACCATCCATAGCACTCATGCTTATCTTGCGCATTTTAGAGTATCCACTTTCACTTGTCTATGAACTGTACAGGCAACCCAGAAGTCCTTTTCCGCGGACACGGCTATTCGAATAGATCATATTAACCCTGCAAGGGTGTACTTCTTCACACACACTCTCGCCGCTTACCACCATGTACACGTTGTGTATCTCGGCAACCTTCAAGCGGAAGCCCGGCGAGGGAGTCGGCCACGACCTGACTAACCACACAAGTCTCTCATCCAGGTTTATCGCCTATTCGGGTTCCATCCGCAAGGAGATCCGGCCGGGGTGTCGCTCACGGCCCCAAACAATGTGAACAGCGTTCCCAAGCCCACCATCCGGGTGCCACTTGGTACACCGTACATTGTGCCTAGTCTCATCCCAAGCCCATCATGCGGGTGCCACTTGGTAGACTACTAACACTACCTACAAACACCAGAAACTAGTTGCAACTCCTGGACAGAGATCAGGTTGATTAATAAGTCGAGAGGGGCACTTAAGCATTCCAATGCGTGGTAGTAACTGTTCATGGATCACAAACACATAACTCAGTTCCCGAGGACGGCTTCAATGAGAGAACCCACCATGCTCCTACATGGCCTCTCACCGCTACCTTTACCAAATCGTGTTCACACACTTAGCTCACACACAGTAGGACATGTTCATCACCATTCCAATTCATTCCCGATGAATCAGACCTGACTCAACTCTAAGTAGTAGCAGGCATGACAAACAAGCATGAATGAGTAGGCACATGAGGGCTCAAACAACTCCTCCTCATGCTAGTGGGTTTCATCTATTTACTGTGGCAATGACAGGTCATGCAGAGGAAAGGGGTTCAGCTACCGCAGCATGTAATAGTTGAATCGTGGTTGTCCTAATGCTGTAAAAGAGAGCAGGAGCGAGAGAGTGGGATTGTATCAGAATGAACAAGGGGGTTTTGCTTGCCTGGCACCTGAAGATAGCATTGGTTCTTCATCAGTGTCAACGATCACAACATCGGAACAACGTCTACCGAGGGGGAACAACACCGGCAAACAGAGAATAAACACAATCAATGCAATGCACAATATGATGCATGGACATGGCAGGTATATGTGATGTTGTTTGTGCTAATGCAAACAGCAACAAGTTCAATGGAGCTCATTTGAATCAAGGATTCAAATGCAACTCCAAACTTAAGCATTTCAAATGCCCTTTATGTGTTTTCATCTATACATCAGGTTTAGGTTGGTTTGTCATGCATGAAACTAGTACAGATGGATAGATTGAATTTTTCTGATAATTTTTCATATATAAATTATTTCATTTGGAGCTAAGGTTGAATTTCTATGAATTTAAGAAGTTAATATCAATTTCTGGAATTTCTGAATTATTTTAAATACAGAAATTATTTACTACGTCAGCTTGACATAAACATAAGGTCAGTGGTCAACGACGCTATTCCGGGTCAAACCTAACATGTGGGGTTGGTCAACTGCCAAGTCAGCATGGTCAACTCTGGCACGTGGGTCCCGCTGGGTTATAAACTAATCTTAACCAGGAAAATTGGCCCGCTGAGTTAAACATGCGAGTCCCACTGCCAGTGACTCTAGGGGGGTTAGTTAGGCGCTAATGACGGTGCCACGTCACCAGCCACCGGAGTTGGACGCCGCGACCAAACCCAACGACGGAGGATCGCCGGAGTTGCTCGGAACGGCGCTACAGGGGTCGGCTCGACGCGCTGGAGGCACCAGAGGGATGCCCATCATCGCGCGCATCCAGGGGATCACGCGGGAGGTTGCGGGGTGGCCGGAGACGATGGCCACGGCAACCATGGCGGTGGCCGGAGTTCGCTAGATGCGGCGCGGGCTGCGGCTCGATTCCAAGCGAACGGAGAGCACAAGAAGAAGCTACGGGGCCCTAGGAGCTCGACCAGGTGCTCGGATGCGGCGTTGGCCCTCCGTAATGACAACGGCGACAATCGCGGCGGCAACAATCTTCGGCTGCAGTGGCCAGGGGGGCCTAGAGGAGGGATTCGACGACGGGGAGAGAGGGGTTGGGAGCAGGAGCTCACAGGGAGGCGGCAGTAGGTCAGTGGGCTCGGGGACGTCCTTGACGGCGCGAATCAATGGTGAGGGCTCGGGTGCCCGAGGTTGAAGATGACCACGATGACGATGAAGCGGGGCCTCCGGCGTCCGTAGCTTCGATGGAGAGGGCAAAGCGACGTGGCGGATCTTCTAGGCTCGTGGGCGAGGGGTGGCCTTGGGTGCAGCGAACAGCGGCGACAGTTGCTCTCGGACGGAGCTCGGGAGGAGCTAGAGAGGAGGAGAGGGAGCAGCGAGTGGGGGAGGGGGGACAGGGGGCTTCGGGGCGTCTCCGTGGCACGCCTGGGGGGTCGAAGCTGCGTAGCTGAAGCAGGAGGTGGCAAGGCATCGTCGGCGCTTCACAAGACTGTATATCCTCCTGGCAGGAGGAAGACGACAGGGGGAAGGCTGCTGGGCTGGGCCAACAGTGTTGGGCCACACAGGTGGGCTGCATGTAAGCCAGGTAAGTCCTCTCTCTCTCTTTTACTCCTAGTTTAGTTTCTGTTTTCTATTTTCTCTTTGTTATCTTTGATTTATTAAAAATACTAAACCACATCTAAAAATCCTGAAATAAATTGTGAGGACCTGTTGAATTATTTCCAACAACCCACATTTAGTTTCAGAATTATATGAGCATTTATAATTGTTATAGCAATTAAATGCCCAAATTCAAATAAATAATGATTTAATTCAAGAGTCCAGAAATGACCTAGAAATATGTGCATCATTTTTGCCAAAGGTTTTCACCTTTATCAAAAATCATGAACTTTTCCAAAGGACATTTTGGATTCATTGAAAATGATTTTATTTGATCCTATTTGAATTTCATTTGGTGCTAGGGTTTGAACATCCCCATTTCAAATTTCTTGAATTTAAACATGATGACATGAATGCTCACAGATGCAACTATTTACAGGCAATCTAGGGCTGTGACAACTCACCCCCACTAAACAAGAATCTCGTCCCGAGATTCAAGCGTGGGTAAAAAGAAGAGGGGACTCGAACTATCACAATCTTCATGATCCAACTGCCCTTCTCGAAGATGTTGATTCATTGCCTCATATTGATCTTGACGTCTTTGCTTTCGAGATCTTCATCCAACACGATGACGACAGAAAGAAACTCTATCGGAAAGGATCATGAAGCTCTTCATACCAGGCTAATGGCAATTGGCAAACAATGATTTGAAGGAATTAAAATAAATGGCATACTCAGTTTTGGAAACGAAACTATGGTTATAGAATAATCGACAAATGGAAGGAACATTCCAATTGATACCGAGAATATAACCCAGTAACTGAGCGTGCTCTCAAGAACTTGAGCATTTCCATATTCATCAAGGTTTTACCAATATCCGCGTCAAGGAACCTGGCAATACAACATTCTACCATGATGAACACCGGTGGAAGATGCAGATGCAAAGGAAGATAACACCTTCTCAGATTTCACCTTGGCGGGGCCAAGGGGACAAAATCTGGATGATCGACCGAGAGACATTTAGCACTCCGCTTCTAATGTTCTCCTTGATGTGCTAGTGTAACCCATTCATAGATATGGTTTGATATCTAGAACATCAAGTAAAAGGTCGGACTTCGGGAACACAAAAATCCATAAGGAGCGACTAGAGAGTAAATCCTACGAAATCCTTATGGGGAGGTGGCCAACTTCCTCAATCAAGATACTATAATAATAGGTCTTACGGATGGGTGTGTTGGCCACGACATCCACCTTACCGGTCACAGAGAGACCATTATTATAACTCTTGGGAAATGTTCCAACCATCACATCTGCCTGGGATTCAGATCTGGTTGGTGTCAGGATATTCCAGACTCATCAAGTCTAGAAGGAAAAACGAAAGTTTGCAACACAAATCGATGAGATGACGCTGCGAGATTCTCAGGGGATGAACTACGATAGCAAACTCCAAGGCATGAGCTGGTTCTGCTACACACATGTGAACACGATGTCCTAGACAAGCATGACCACATGGTAGTCTTACAATAAAACCCTACCGAGTTCTGGTTGGGAACCATCACCGCGGATAACGAAGTCCTTGCATAAGTCATATGATTAGCTCTTATGAGGGAACTTCTTCTCCTTGAACAAATCAGTTAGTGGCTTGGTGCGCTAGGGATACCCATAGAATGAAGATGATCAGTCTATCAGACCATGGAATACTTCACACGTGCATGACTGACTTGGGATGATTCAGAGGAAGTTAAAACAACTTTCTCGAATCCACGACGGCAACTTGCATCAAATGCACATGAATTAGAGGAAGTCACTTCTTTCATCTGAGCATATGCTTCATGAACGGATCACGAAAGCATTGCTTACAAAATTTCCAACACTAGCTTAATGTCCAACAAAGTCATGGAGAAGATAGGGATGTTGTCGATGGGCTCAACAACAATCATCTAGGTTTCCAGGAAGATGGAATTCCACAACTATGTGAACAAGATGATAGTATTGGTCAGTCCCAGAAGATATAATGGTGTATGCTCGAGGAGATAACCACAGTAAGACAATATTATGAATATCATTTGTTCTGATTTGATTTGATGATAGCCCATACTCAAATCAAAGATAGGATAAGATGATAGATCCAATCACTGATCACGAGGACCAATTGATGAGGATATCACCTTTCTTCAACACACACAAAAGATATCCCTTGAGGATGAACTGAGTCGGACAATCTTTTATCTTTCAACTCTCCAAGTTGTTGTTTAGCTTAGCCAACTAGCCCAGGGTATCCAACACGGATTCTTGGAGAAAGAGTGGTTTCGAAAACCAACTTTATCACGAACTCAACATAGCGGTCAGGTGCCAACCTGGTGATACTTCCGAGAAGACATTCGGAAAATCACGAACCACCGATATGCTACTAGGCTTGAGAAAAATCTTGCTTTTCAGAGCAAGACGATATGATCAAATAAGCAAGGGATTGAATAATCCTAACTCATTGATCAAAGAATGCACCAGAAATAAGGACTAGGTAGCACAATCTATCCTAGAGCAGTGATTCGATATCCAACACGATAAGAATGAGAGTATTGATTTCACACATCACGATTCACTTGTCGGCATTCCGGTTACAACAACACGGAACCAAGGAATGAATAATGATGGCAAGAAGTATCACTAAATCAAGAATTCATAGGATGGTGTGCAATTACCATGATATTCTTTATATAAAGATGGTAATACTCCAGGGTAGAACAAAACAAAAGCCGGATTGGCATTTTGATTTGCGGAATACAACTACTTTGACCCAATCCTGGATATGGATAAGGTACTGGAGTTTGTTTCTCCTAGTCATTCCGAAATAGAATGGCTTGACGGACCACAAGAATAATAGGCATCGATGAACGAATGCACACATACTCTTGACTATCAATTGATAGACAAGGCCAGAAAACAACTAAAGAGGGACAACTCAAAAGAACATATGATTTTCTGAGTTGTGGATGCATAGATTAGCATGTCGAACGAGTTCAACATATTTCTTCTGGATAACCCATGTGGAAAGGTAGAACTGGCAGAGTCACGATATAGAATGGAGAACTCATCGAGAGCACTCTTGTTGTGATCTCTTGGTTCAAGGAACTTCCGCCTTAAGCATTTCATGGTATTTGGAAGAAGGAAATACCACAGACCTCGAGGACTATCGCAAAGGTTACTAATATCCTAAAGGAACTAGCAAACACTAACAACATGAGGTAAGTAGGGTGAATCTCGGGTTCAAGAACCCAGGAATAGAATACCTACATACTAAGTGGCATCATGGGATGCTTTCGAGAATAATGGCCGGAAGCATCACACTGGAGGCAGGGTATAACTAGATTACTAAATGATCCCCTAAGACACCTAGGGTCATAATAATAGCTCCAACATATATGTCGAGGCAACAAAGTACCTCAACGCACCGATTAGTGTGGTTAATCTGGCACAAAGGACATTGAAAACAGAGGGAGAGGATTTGCAAATGCATCAGATTGTTTAGAAACCTGGGATGACTCGGACAGCATAACGGCTGCAAATGCTTAAAATGATTTAAGACATCTTGCAATGGTGGCATAACCACTCAACATCATAATATTAAGGTTCCGAGACCAACTATGAATACACGAAAGTAGAAACAACTGAACTGAGGCTTGAATCCATCAATCCTGTAAGTCTATGGATTAGTAACACATGATCCTGATAGAAAGAAGAGAAAGCCTAGTTCCTTAACCCCGTAGGAAAGATAAGGTGACTCAGATAAGAAGGCATAAGGTATAGGGAGTAAAAAGAGCCTTACGTTCCCATCCACAATCAATTCCCTTATATAACTAAAGAATTTCTAGACTCAACTCGACCAGTTTGGCTTGGTAATCCTACACGCAGTCAAGATCTGATACCAAAGCTATCAGGACCCCGACTCAATGTCACATCGATCTAGCATGTAACACCTCCTATCACTTTGCGGCCTCACGCACGGTATCCCTACGGGTGTCGCCTTACCTTTGCCCGGGACCGTTTGCGCCTTTTGGCACACGTATATGATAGTGTCGCAAGCATCCATATGATAAGGAGCCCGGGCTGACATGGCTAGTCATAAACCCAAAGTGGCACAAACTTACAGGGACAGGCATCCATGACCCAGCGTCGAACGTGTCGGTCATCAGCGAGTGAATCCAGGCTGTATCATTGGGCTAACAGGACTCCGGTGAACCGGGCCGTAGCAGGCTAACAGGACTCCGGTATTCATCGCGTGACATTTCCCCGAAGGGACAGACACAGGAACGAAGAAGGACACATGCCGGCCAGCCTAAGTGTTCCGGAGCAGTAGCAAGCTACCATGGCTCAGTGGAAGCACTAGGAGACATTTCCCGGCAAGAGAGGCTACTAAGGATAAACAACTAGATAGTCAGATCCCGCACATACCAAGCATTTCAATAACATACACACAAAATGCTCGATATGTGCAAATACAACATGGCATCACAACATGACTCTACAACTCAAGTATTTTATTCAATAGGCTCCGAGGAGCGAGATATTACAAACATGGGCCTCATGACCCAACACTCAGAGCATACAAGTCAAAGCACATGCGGAAGCTCAACATCTCTGAGTACAGACATCTATAAATGAAGAAGGCTGAGAAGCCTGACTATCTACTAGAACCTGCCGAGGGCACAAGATCGTAGCTGAGGTAACAAGCTAAATGTTGAAGTCCATGTGAAACTACTAGTGAGACTGAAGTCTCTCTGCAAAAACATAAAATAGGCAAACGTGAGTACAAATGTACCCAACAAGACTTACATCAGAACTAACTACATATGCATCATTATCAACAAAGGGGATGGTGGGGTTTAACTGCAGCAAGCCAGCTTTGACTCGGTGGCTATCCTAAACTATGACTGCAAGTAACTCTTTTGAGGTGGCGCACACGAGTCCACATATTCACCATATCAATACAGCACTATGGATCCGCTCCCGTCTCCCTACGAGAACGCCATCCATAGCACTCACGCTTATCTTGCGCATTTTAGAGTATCCACTTTCACTTGTCTATGAACTGTACAGGAAACCCAGAAGTCCTTTTCCGCGGACACGGCTATTCTAATAGATCATATTAACCCTGCAGGGGGTGTACTTCTTCACACACGCTCTCGCCACTTACCACCATGTACACATCGTGTACCTCGGCAACCTTCAAGCGGAAGCCTGGCGAGGGAGTCGGCCACGACCTGACTAACCACACAAGTCTCTCATCCAGGTTTATCGCCTATTCGGGTTCCATCCGCAAGGAGATCCGGCCGTGGTGTCGCTCACGACCCCAAACGATGTGAGCAGGGTTCCCAAGCCCACCATCCGAATGCCACTTGGTACACCGTGCCACTATGCCTAGTCTGTCCCAAGCCCACCTGTACCGAGTGCCACTTGGTAGACTACTAACACTACCTACAAACACCAGAAATTAGTTGCAACTCCTAGACAGAGATCAGGTTGATTAATAAGTCGAGAGGGGCACTTAAGCATTCCAATGCGTGGTAGTAACTGTTCATGGATCACAAACACATAACTCAGTTCCTGAGGACTGCTTCAAGGAGACAACCCACCATGTACTCCTACATGGCCTCTCACCGCTACCTTTACCAAATCATGTTCACACACTTAGCTCACACACAGTAGGACATGTTCATCACCATTCCAATTCATTCCCGATGAATCAGACCTGACTCAACTCTAAGCAGTAGCAGGCATGACAAACAAGCATGAATGAGTAGGCACATCAGGGCTCAAGCAACTCCTACTCATGCTAGTGGGTTTCATCTATTTACTGTGGCAATGACAGGTCATGCAGAGGAAAGGGGTTAAGCTACCGCAGCATGTAATAGTTGAATCGTGGTTGTCCTAATGCAGTAAAAGAGAGCAGGAGCGAGAGAGTGGGATTGTATCAGAATGAACAAGGGGGTTTTGCTTGCCTGGCACTTCTGAAGATAGCATTGGGTCTTCATCAGTGTCAACGATCACAACGTCGGAACAACATCTACCGAGGGGGAACAACACCGGCAAACAGAGAATAAACACAATCAATGCAATGCACAATATGATGCATGAACATAGCAGGTATATGTGATGTTGTTTGTGCTAATGCAAACAGCAACAAGTTCAATGGAGCTCATTTGAATCAAGGATTCAAATGCAACTCCAAACTTAAGCATTTCAAATGCCCTTTATGTGTTTTCATCTATACAGCAGGTTTAGGTTGGTTTGTCATGCATGAAACTAGTAAAGATGGATAGATTGAATTTTTTTGATAATTTTTCATATATAAATTATTTCATTTGGAGCTAAGGTTGAATTTCTATGAATTTTAGAAGTTAATATCAATTTCTGGAATTTCTGAATTATTTTAAATACAGAAATTATTTACTACGTCAGCATGACATAAACATGAGGTCAGCAGGTCAACGACGCTATCCCGGGTCAAACCTGACGTGTGGGGTTGGTCAACTGCCAAGTCAGCACGGTCAACTCTGGCACGTGGGTCCCGCTGGGTTATAAACTAATCTTAGCCGGGAAAATTAGCCTGCTGAGTTAAACATGCGGGTCCCACTGCTAGTGACTCTAGGGGGGTTAGTTAGGCGCTAATGACGGTGCCACGTCACCAGCCATCGGAGTTGGACGCCGGCGACCAAACCCAAAGGCGGAGGATCGCCGGAGTTGCTCGGAACGGTGCTACAGGGGTCGGCTCGACGCGCTGGAGGCACCAGAGGGATGCCCATCATCGCGCGCATCCAGGGGATCACGTGGGAGGCTGCGGGGTGGCCGGGGACGATGGCCACGGCAACCATGGCGGTGGCCGGAGCTCGGCTAGATGCGGGCGCGGGGCTGCAGCTCGATTCCAAGCGAACGGAGAGCACAAGAAGAAGCCACGGGGCCCTGGGAGCTCGACCAGGTGCTCGGATGTGGCGTTGGCCCTCCGTAATGACAACGGCGACAATCGCGGCAGCAACAATCTTCGGCCACGGTGGCCAAGGGGCCTAGAGGAGGGATTCAACGGCGGGGAGAGAGGGGTTGGGAGCAGGAGCTCACAGGGAGGCGGCGCAATAGGTCAGTGGGCTCGGGGACGTCCTTGACGGCGCGAATCGACGGTGAGGGGCTCGGGTGCCCGAGGTTGAAGATGACCGCGATGACGATGAAGCAGGGCCTCCCGCCGTCCCGTAGCTCGATGGAGAGGGCAAGGCAGACGCGGCGGATCTTCTAGGCTCAGCGGCAGGGCGAGGGGTGGCCGGTGGCCTTGGGTACGGCGAACGGCGGCAACGGTTGCTCTCGGACGGAGCTCGTGGAGGAGCTAGAGAGGAGGAGAGGGAGCAGCGAGTGGGGGAGAGGGGACAGGGGGCTTCGGGGCGTCTCCGTGGCACGCCTGGGGGGTCGAAGCTGCGCGGCTGAAGCAGGAGGTGGCAAGGCGTCGTCGTGGCCGCACACGCACTGTCTATCCTCTGGCAGGAGGAAGACGACAGGGGGAAGGCTGCTAGGCTGGGCCAACAGTGTTGGGCCACACAGGTGGGCTGCAGGTAAGCCAGGTAAGTCCTCTCTCTCTCTTTTACTCCTAGTTTAGTTTATGTTTTCTATTTTCTCTTTATTTTCTTTGATTTAGTAAAAATACTAAACCACATCTAAGAATCCTGAAATAAATTGTGAGGACCTGTTGAATTATTTCCAACAACCCACATTTAGTTTCAGAATTATTTGAGCATTTATAATTGTTATAGCAATCAAATGCCCAAATTCAAATAAATAATGATTTAATTCAAGAGTCCAGAAATGACCTAGAAATATGTGCATCATTTTTGCCAAAGGTTTTCACCTTTATCAAAAATTATGAGCTTTTCCAAAGGACATTTTGGATTCATTGAAAATGATTTTATTTGATCCTATTTGAATTTCATTTGGTGCTAGGGTTTGAACATCCCCATTTCAAATTTCTTGAATTTAAACATGATGACATGAATGCTCAGAGATGCAACTAACTACAACCAATCTAGGGTTGTGACAATCTAGATCCACGTTTCCACCAATCACTTTCTCCTCTAAGTGAGGGGAACCCCTTGGATCTAGATCTTGGAGTTCTTCGTGTTCTTCTTATTTCTCTCTTCCTCTCATTTTCCTCCCTAGCATTAGTTGCTTTGGTGGGATTTGGGAGAGAAGGACTTGGGCACTCCATGTGCCCTTGCCATTGCATTTGGTGCATCAGTTTGAGTTCTCCATGGGATACGTGGAAGTTACAAGTTGAGAAGCTTATTACTCTTGGGGTGCTTGGTGCCCTTGAGCTTGTTCCTCTTGGTTGCTTGGGCGCCCTAGACGGTTGGTGGTGTTCGGAGCTCAATCATTGTGGTGTAAAGCTCCGGGCAAGCGTCGGGGTCTCCAATTAGGTTGTGGAGATCGCCCCGAGCAATTTGACGAGTTCGGTGACCGCCCTCAAGGGTTGCCAAAGTGTCTGGTTGGTGACCGCCCCAAGGGTCGCCATTTATGCAGGTTGGTGACCGCCCTCAAGGGCCCCTTAGTGGATTCACGGCAGCTTGCATTGTGCGAGGGCGTGAGGAGATTCTGTGGCCCTAGTGGCTTCTTGGGAGCATTGTGCCTCCACACCGCTCCAAACGGAGATTAGCATCCGCAAGGGTGTGAACTTTGGGATACATCATCGTCTCCGCGTGCCTCGGTTATCTCTTACCCGAGCCCTTTACTTATGCACTTTACTTTGTGATAGCCATATTGTTCTTTGTCATATATCTTGCTATCACATAGTTGCTTATCTTGCTTAGCATAAGTTGTTGGTGCACATAGGTGAGCCTAGTTGTTGTAGGTTTTGTGCTTGAGAAATTAACCGCTAGGTTTATTCCGCATTTGTTCAAGCCTAAATCATAATTATTTTAAAGCGCCTATTCACCCCCCCTCTAGGCGACATCCTCGATCTTTCAATTGGTATCAGAGCCTCGTCTCTCTTTGTTGGGCTTAACCATCTAGTGAGTAAAGATGTCGACTAGGGGATTAGGTTTCTCTGACACTCTTAGTTTCGATGGCACAAATTTTGATGTTTGGGTAATTCGCATGCTTAATCTCTTTAGGGTCATGGACCCAAATTTAGAGCGAATTGTAGATATGGGTTTTTCTCCTCCAAAGGATCCCCAAAGATTATCTTTAGAGGATGAGAAAAACTCTTATCTCAATGCTCAAGCTTCTAATGTGCTTTTCGATGCTTTGAGCAATGTAGTTATATTTGAACTCATGCCGTTCCGGGATGCTCATGAGTTGTGGACAAAGCTTCAAGATAAATATAGTGTGTCCAAGATTTGTGGGGATGATTGTTCTCCCTCCACCTCCGGTCGTATAGTCTTCTCAACTTCTTCTACTTCACCTACATGTGGTTTGCTACAAGGTAATGATATGGTGAGTAGTGTTGGTCATTGCAATGATGATAGTATGCTTATTGTGGATGATCCTTCATCACTATCTTATTGCAATGCTCCCTCTTTGGGCTTTAACACTTCGAGCACTCCAAATGTTTCACATGATTGTGTTGATAGTCCTTGCATATCATGTAGAAATTGTGTGACTAGATCTCATGATGATATGCTTACTATGTCTTGTTGCCATGATAAAAATGCATCTATTTCCTCGAATTGTTGTGCTAACAATGTAGAGGAAACCGAACACTCCATGGAACAAGATGTGGTGTTTAATGGTGCCTCAAGGGATCGTACATCATCATCTATTGCTTTTTGCCTTATGGCTAAGGCGTCAAAGGTATCTCCTACTTTGTACCCCAATATGTCTCTTGATGATGATGTTGATGCTAATGATGATGAGGATAATGATGAAGGCTTCTTCCTGTGCGGTACCCCAAACAAAAGGCACATCTTTCTTTGTAAGGTCATTGAGAGGTGCAGCAATGGTGCTGAAATCTCTCACAAAACGCCTATAGAATCCAGCAAGGCCAAGAAAACTCCTCACTTGTGTGACCGTTTTGGGCTGCGGCCAACTCTCAATTGCTTCAATCTTGGCTTTATCAACTTCAATTCCCTGTGGAGTAACAACATAGCCAAGAAAAGATACTCGGTCAGTGCAAAAGGTGCACTTCCCAAGGTTACCAAACAAACGTGCATCACGTAAAGCAATAAAAAACACGTAAATGTTCCAAATGTTCCTCCAAAGATCTGCTATAAATAAGTATATCATCAAAATAGACTACCACAAATCGTCCAATGAAAGCACGTAAAACTTCATTCATTAATCTCATGAAAGTACTAGGTGCATTAGTTAACCCAAAAGGCATGAGTAACCACTCATATAATCCAAACTTAGTTTTAAATGCTATTTTCCATTCATCTCCCAATTTCATACGAATTTGATGGTATCCACTACGCAAATCAACTTTGGAGAATATTGTAGAGCCACTCAATTCATCAAGCATATCATCTAGCCTAGGAATAGGATGACGATAACGAATAGTAATATTATTAATGCCTCTACAATCAACACACGTACATGATGTACCATCCTTTTTCGGCACTAGAATAATAGGAATAGCACAAGGACTAAGGGATTCCCGTATATAACCTTTGTCGAGCAGCTCTTGTACTTGACGCATAATCTCCTTCGTCTCCTCTGGATTGGTATGGTATGGCGCACGGTTTGGTAGTGAAGCACCGGGAATTAAGTCAATCTGATGCTCAATCCCTCGAATAGGCGGTAGTCCCGGTGGCACGTCTTGTGGAAAGACGTCAACAAACTCCTGCAAAATGTTAGTGACAACAGGAGGCAAAGAGGAAGGCACGTCCTTGAATGAAAATAATGCCTCTTTGCACACAAAAGCATAGCAAACAGATTTGCTGAAATCTAGCTCATCAATATCAGATTTGGTGGCCAATAAACATGCACTTTTCAATTTAATTTCAGAAGCAACACTAGATGGTTTATTATTAGGCTTCATTTGTTGCTCAAAATCTTTTGCCACAATTTGATTTTCACTCTTATTTTTCTCCTGCTTTGCTTTATTAGCTCTATTAGTATCATCTTTCAAAATGGAATCAGGAGACATAGGAAGTAAAGTAATATGTTTGTCCTTATGAACAAGAGTATACTGATTGTTTCTACCATGGTGTACAGAATTTTTATCAAATTGCCATGGTCTACCAAGTAATAAGGAAAATGCTTGCATGGGTACCACATCACAATCAACATAATCAACATATGTAGAGATTCTAAAATGCACAGGAATAGCACGCATTACCTTAACCTTGCCACTGTTATTAAACCATTGGATATAGTAAGGATGTGGATGTGGTCTTGTGGTGAGAGATAACTTCTCCACCATCTCCATGCTAGCCAAGTTGTTGCAGCTTCCTCCATCAATGATGACGCGAACAGAACGTTCCTTCACAACTCCCTTTGTATGGAACAAATTATGCCTCTGATTTTGCTCAACTTGTGTGACCTGCACACTCAAAACACATTGAGCAACTAAAAATTCATACCTGTCAGCATTTTTATGTATTGCGTCTCATGTTCAGAATCATCTCCACCATGTTCTTCATGTGTAATAAGAGCCAAAGTATCCTCATCATAGTCACTAGCGGACTCATACCCACCATCCTCAGTAGCAATCATCACACGCTGAGATTTGCATTCTCTCGCCGATGAGGACATCAATACCATTGTTACACCCACAGCCCCTGCTGCTATACATACTGGACCAATTACTAGAGCTCGCGCACGCCAATTAAATTACCAGGTACTTCCGTTTCTTGGTAATGATTCTAATGTTTATGAGAATATGATGCTGCCTAAATTGGATACATTTGTTTTGCTTACAAATGAAGGGCCTAGCTTGGAGAAGGATGAACATTGGAGCAAGAACAAGCATGGAGATGATGGCATGCGCAAAGGAACAAACGGAGTTACAAGTGATGATTTCAGGACGTTGAAGCCACCATAATGAGTGCATGAAGCCTTGGACGAAATATACAAGATGCTACTTCATAATTTTCGTCCAGAAGCTATTCTAGGTGCTGTGTCACCTTATTATTGGGCCAGGCCCATGTATTTTCGAAATACTTGAGTATAGGTTGTTTTTAGAGTCCGTATATGTGGGGAAACAAGAGATAGGGTTGGTTTCGGACCCCTTCCCCAAGGGCCACGAAATCCCCCCCTCTTCCTCCATATATACAACCCTTAGGGCGTCGTTCGACTTTGGGTTTTGTTTAGATTGAAAGTTCGCCATAGCTGGAACTTCGCGTACTTTATTTGTGTTCAACGACCAGACAAAGGCGTCACAGAACCCACCTTGATCAATAAAGCTTTCCTCTTATATTCGCAATATCCAGATTGCAATCTTAGTTTCTTGCTTGTTCTTCGTTTGCCTGCAGGAAACAGACCTTCATGGTCAGGTTTATCATGCTCCGGCGTGGTAAATAACCTCTCGGAGTTGGTTTAGTGATTGCTAAGGCGTGACGTCCTCGCACGTTCGTAGTCGGATCGTCAAAGTCGACTTCCACCAAAGCGATATCCATCATCTCATCGAAAGACCGGACACCTTTGCGTCTATCAAGTGGTATCAGATTTCCAGGTTGCTCGGTGAGATTTTATAGTTTTTCGTAGTTTAGATCGAGTCTGTTCTTCATACCTACAGTCCACGAAAAAGCCAAAAAAATTAGGGTTAGGTCATCATATCCGAACCAGTCTGAGCCTTTGCATAGTCTTTTCAGTACTAATGGAATATGACAATTCCAAAGTATTTGTCAGGACCCCGACTCAATGCCACATCAACCTAGCATGTAACACCTCATATCAGTTTGCGGCCTCACGCATGGTATTCCCACGGGTGTCGCCTTACCTTTGCCCGGGACCGTTTGCGCCTTTTGGCACACGTATATGATAGTATCGCTAGCAACCATATGATAAGGAGCCCGGGCTGACATGGCTAGTCGTAAACCCAAAGTGGCACAAACTTACAGGGACAAGCATCCATGACCCAGCATCGAACGTGTCGGTCATCGCCGAGTGAATCAGGCTGTAGCACTTTGGGCTAGCAGACTCGGTGAACCGGGCTGTAGCGGGCTAACAGGACTCCGGTATTCATCGCGTGACATTTCCCCGAAGGGACAGACACAGGAACGAAGAAGGACACATGCCGGCCAGCCTAAGTGTTACGGAGCAGTAGCAAGCTACCATGGCTCGGTGGAAACACTAGGAGACATTTCCCGGTAAGAGAGGCTACTAAGGATAAACAACTAGATAGTCAGATCCCACACATACCAAGCATTTCAATAACATACACACAATATGCTCGATATGTGCAAATACAACATGGCATCACAACATGACTCTACAACTCAAGTATTTTATTCAATAGGCCCGAGGAGCGAGATATTACAAACATGGGTCTCACGACCCAACATTGAGAACATACAAGTCAAAGCACATGCGGAAGCTTAACATGTCCGAGTACGACAACTACAAATGGAAAAGGTGAGAAGCGACTAACTACGAGATCTGCCGAGGGCACAAGATCGTAGCTGAGGTAGCAAGCTAAGCGTCGAAGTCCAAGCGGAACTACTAGCGAGGCCAAGTCTCTCTGCAAAAACATAAAATAAGCAAGCGTGAGTACAAATGTACCCAGCAAGACTTACATCGTAACTATCTACATATGCATCATTATCAACGAAGGGGATGGTGGAGTTTAAGCGCAGACAAGCCAGCTTTGACTCGGTGGCTATCTGAACTACATCGCAAGTAACTCTTTTGAGGTGGGCACACGAGTCCACATATTCACCATATCAATACACCACTATGGATCCGCTCCGTCTCCCTACTAACGCCATCCATAGCACTCACGCTTATCTTGCGTATTTTAGAGTATCCACTTTCACTTGTCTATGAACTATGCAAGGGGTCCAAGTTTCCATATCCGAGGAATCCGGCTATTCTAATAGATAATGATAACCCTGCAGGGGTGTACTTGTTCACACACGCTCTCGCCACTTATCGCCCTGTACACGTCGTGTACCTCGGCAACCTTCAAGCGGAAGCCGGGTGAGGGAGTCGGCCACGGCCTACCTAAAACACTCAAGTCTCTCGTCCAGGTTTATCGCCTATTTGGGTTCCATCCGCAAGGAGATCCGGCCGGCGTGTCGCTCACGACCCCCAACGATGTGTGCAGGGTTCCCAAGCCCACCATCCGGGTGCCACTTGGTACACCAGGCCACTGTGCCTAGTCTATCCCAAGCCCACCTGTACTGGGTGCCACTTGGTAGACTACTAACACTACCTACAAACACCAGAAACTAGTTGCAACTCCTGGACAGAGAACAAGGGTGATTAAGAAGCCGAGAGGGTCAATTAAGGATCCCAATGTGTGGTAGTAGCTGTTCATGGATCACAAACACGAACTCAGTTCACGAGGGCCAGGTGCAATGAGACAACCCACCATGTACTCCTACATGGCCTCTCACCGCTACCTTTACCAAATCGTGTTCACACACTTAGCTCTCAACGGTAGGACATGTTCACACAACTCCAATTCATTCCTGATGAATCAGACCTGACACAGCTCTAAGCAATAGCAGGCATGACAAACAAGCATGAATGAGTAGGCACATCAGGGGTCAAACAACTCCTACTCATGCTAGTGGGTTTCATCTATTTACTGTGGCAATGACAGGTCATGCAGAGGATAAAGGGGTTCAACTACCGCAGCAACATTGAATCGTTGTTGTCCTAATGCAGTAAAAGAGAGCAGGAGCGAGAGAGTGGGATTGTATCGGAATGAACAAGGGGGTTTTGCTTGCCTGGCACTTCTGGAAATAGTATAGTTCTTCATCGGTGTCATCGATCACATCATTGGTACATGTCTACTGAGAGGGGACAAGCACCGACAAACTATGAAGAAACACAATCAATGCAATGCAACAATATGATGCATGAATGTGACATGGCAATATGCTGTGGTTTGTGCTAATGCAACTAAAACCAGATTAAATGAAGTTGGTTTGAATCTAAGATTCAAGTTCAAACTCCATATGTGGACATTTAAATGCCATTAATATGATTTGTACTAAACAGCAGCTATAAGTTGTTCTAACATGCATGAAAACGGTACAGATGGATAGATTGGATTTTTCTGATCATTTTTCATATATAAATTATTTCATTTGGAGTTACGGTTTAATTCCTATGATTTTTAGAAGTTTAGGGTATTTTCTGAAAATAATAAATCATTTAAGATTTATTTATATTCCAGAAAGGAATTAATGCGTCAGCATGACCTCATAGTGATGTCAGCAGGTCAACAGCTTGGTCCAGGTCAAACCTGACCTGGGGGACCCACTGGTCAGTTACTCGGTCAACTAACTGAGTTAGTTAGTGCTAATCTAACGCTAACCAGGCTGTTAGCAGGGCGGGGCCCACATGTCAGTGTCTAGTTTAGTTAACTAAATTAGTTATCTCTAATTAATCTCGAGTTAACTAATTAGGGCCTGGGTCCACATGTCAGGGAAGGTCAACCGCGGTCAAACGAGTCAAACCCGCCGGCGACTTGACGCCGGCGAGGCCAGACATGGCGGAACGGCTCGGGTTTCGCCCACGGGCGACCAAACTCGCGGCGGAGGGCATCTACGTGCTCCTGGGACTCGCGCGCATCTAGTGGTGGCGGTGGTAGGTGCTGGGATGGCCGGGAACGACGACGGCGGCGAGCGAGGCGGCGGCCGAGCTCGGTGTTCAGCGGGACCGCGCTGCGGCGCAAACGCAAGCGGCGAGACGCTAGGAAGACTCTGGCGGAGGTGAGCATGTTGGGCCGACGCCGGGACCAAATGGTCACGGAGCTGCGTTAGCGACGAGCTCGTCGCGGTGGCGTGCCGGGCATCAATGGAAATTGCGGCTCTGGCGAGAATGACGCGGGGGAGAGAGGGGAAAGGCGGAGGAGCTCACGGGGAGGTCGATGAGTAGCTCAGCGAGCTCGGGGAGGCCTTGTGGATTACGAATCGGCGGCGATGATCTCCGGTGCCCGTCGGTGAAGACGATGATGCTAGCGACGTTCCAGGGCTTCCGGGCTTGCCTTCGTTGGCTTGGAGCTCCAGGGAGATGTGGTGGAGCCGATGGATATAGCGGGGAGGCGAGGCAGTGGCGCTGGGGACGGCAGCGGCGAGCGGCGGTGACGGGGTGCTCGGGTCGGGCGAGAGGGCGAGGGAGAGGACGAACAGGGGGGAAGAGGGGCACGGGGAGAGGGGAGCGGTGCAGGGGGTGCATGGCGTCGTCCGGGCGCGTCGAAGAGTAGCCAGGCAGGCAGGGAGGGAGGAGGTGGCCGGTCGCGCGGCGACCACGCGCCCAATCCTTCTGGCGCGAGCTGGAAGAAGACAAGGGGAGGAGGTGGGCTGGACCAACAGAGTTGGGCTGGTTGGGCTACACAGAAGCTCGGCCGCAGGTGAGGTTAGGTAAGTTTCTGTCTCTGTCTTATTTCTTCTGTTTTGTTTTCTTTTTTATTTTGCCACTGTTTTCAAATTTAAACAAATCCAAAACAGTGCCAAATATCCTCTGAATAATTTATGTTGCTAGAAGGACTTTTCCAACAGCACATAAAACATTTCAAAGTTATCTGAAAATATATCCCATATATTATGAATATAATTCCAGATTCAAATACAATAATGATTTAAATTCAGTGCCCAAAATATTCCACATAAATGTTCACTATTTTTGGTTTGGTCTTCAAAGCCTTGCCAAAATTATCAAACATTTATGAAGGCATGTTGGAAACAATGAATGCAATTTTAAGGGTTCTTGCCCTTCTTTTAAATTGATTTCTGAGGCTTTCACTTTCCTCATTTCAAATTTAAGAGGAAATAAACATGATGCAACACATGACTAGCTAGCTCAGAGCATACCAGAACTAGGGATGTGACAACTCACCCCCACTAAGCAAGAATCTCGTCCCGAGATTCAAGACGTGAGGTAGGAAGTCAGAGGGAACACACAGCTGACACGAACTTGTCGATCCAATTGCCCTTCCCGAAGATGTTGGTTCATTGCTCCAATTGATCTTAACGTCCTTGCCTTTGGGATCTTCATCCAACACGGTGGCGACAAAAAGAAACTCTATAGGAAACGATCTCCTCGAAGATTGAGCACTCAAGATCAACTCGTGGAATGAGGCATAGAACACCTCTTGAGCTGAGACACGTAACACACATCTAGAGGGATGGAGTAGAACAAATGACGAGGGTTCACTAAATAGACAACAATTCCACGCTTAAGAGGGTGGTGAACCGTTGTCGACTTAGCGAGGAGTTGGGTTGCCATGATACCATAACAGGGCACCTTAGGGAAGGTGACTCGTGGAATTATTCCCTTAAGTGGCAAAAGAATTACCTTTGATTTAGAGATCATCGAAACTCTTTATACCAGCCTAAGGCAATTCTCGAGCGATCGTTTGGAGGGGTTTGGTAGAATGGCATACCCGGATTAGAATGGATGATGTGGATTACCTTGTTGAAAACAACACAAGGGAAGATTTTGCTTGCGCGTGCTCTCAAAAACTTGAGCATTTCCATATTCATCAAGTTTTTACCAACATCCGTATCAAGGATCCTGGCAACACAACATACCACCATGATGAATAGTGATGGACAATGCAGATGCAAAGGAAGACAACACCTTCTCAGATTTCACCTTAGCGAGGCCAAGGGGAACAAAATCTGGAAGATTGACCGAGAGACATTTAGCACTCCGCTTCTAATGTTCTCCTTGATGTACTAGTGTAACCCATTCATAGATATGGTTTGATATCTAGAACATCAAGTAAAAGGTCGGACTTCGGAAACACAAAAATCCGTAAGGAACGACTAGGGAGTAAATCCTACGAAATCCTTATGGGGAGGTGGCCAACTTCCTCAATCAAGGTACTACAATAATAGGTCTTCCGGTTGGGTGTGTTGGCCACGACATCCACTTTACCGGGTTACAAGGGACCACTATTATAGTTCTTGGGAACGTTCCAACCATCATATCTGCCTGAGATTCAGATCTGGTTGGTGTCAGGATATTCCAGACTCATCGAGTCTAGAAGGAAAAATGAAAATTTGCAACACAAATCGACGAGACGACATTGCGAGATTCTCGGGAAATGGACTACGGTAGTAAGCTCCAAAACATGAGCTGGTTCTACTACGAACATGTGAACACGTTGTCCAAGACAAGCATGACCACGTAGTAGTCTTATAATAAAACACTACCGAGTTCAGGTGGGGAACCATCATCGAGGATATCGAAGTCCTTGTATAAGCCCTGGGTCTTAAGAAGGAGCTTCTTCTCCTAGAACAAATCAATCAGTGGCTTGGCGTGCTAGGGACACATATAGAATGGAGGTAGCTAATCTCACAATCCAATGTAAACTTCACACATGCATGACCAACTTGGGATGATTCCAAAGGAAGGAAAAACAATCTTTCTCGGATCCACGGCGGCAACTTACACCAAGTGCACGTGAATTAGAGAAAGTCACATCTTTCATCCGGACATATGCTCCATGAGCGGGTCATGAAGATAATGCTTATATAAGTTTCCAATACTAGCTGGATGTTCAACACAATCATGGAGAGGTTAAATATGTTGCTGATGGGCTGAACAACAATTCATCCCTGTTTCCATGAAGAAGGAATTCCATAATTATGTGAACAAGTGATAGCACTAGTCAGACCAAAAGATGTAATGGTGTATGCTCGAGGAATCAACCACGAGTAAGACAACATTACGAATATCGTTGGTTCTGATTTGATTTGAGGATAGCCCACACTCAAATCAAAGTTTTTACATGACAACAGATCCAACAACTGATCACGAGGACCAATCGATGAGAATATCATCTTTCTTCAACACACATACAAGATATCCCTTAGAATGAACTAAGTCGGACAAGCTTTCATGATAGAGGCAAAGGTGTCCCGTCTTTCGATGAGATGGTGGATTTCGCTTTGGTGGAAGTCGACTTTGACGATCCGACTACGAGCGTGCGAGGACGTCGCGCCTTAGCAATCGCTAAACCAACTCCGAGAGGTTATTGACCACGCCGAACACGATCAACGACCACGAGGGTCTATTTCCTGCGAGCAAGCGAAGAACAAGCAAGAAACTGAGATTGCAATCTGGATATTGCGAATATAAGATGAAAGCTTTATTGATCAAGGTGGGGTTACGTGGCGCCTTTGTGCAGTCGTTGAACACAAGCGAAATGCTGCGAAGTTGCAGCTATGGCGAACTTTTGATCTAAACAAAACCCAAGTCTAAGCGGTGCCCTAAGGGCTGTATATATGGAGGAAGAGGGGTGAATTTCGTGGCCCTTGGTGGAGGGTCGAAACTAACCCTATCTCTTGTTTCCCACACATACGGACTCTAAAATAGCCTATACTAATGTATTTCGAAATTACATGGGCCTGGCCCAATAATAAGGTGAATGAGCACCTAAAATAGCCTATGGACGAATATTATGAAGTGGCATCTTGTATATTTCGTCCAAGGCTTCATGCACTCCTTATGGTGGCTTCAAAGTCCTGAAATCATCACTTGTAACTCCGTTTTGATCCCCTTAGCATGCCATCAACTCCATGCGTGTTCTTGCTCCAATGTTCATCCTTCTCCAAGCTAGGCCCTTCATTTGTAAGCAAAACAAATGTATCCAATTTAAGCGACATCATATTCTCATGAATATTAGAATCATTACCAAGAAGCGAAAGTACCTCGTAATTTAATTGGCGTCTTGTGAGCTCTAGTAATTGGTCCCGTATATGTAATAGTAGGGGCTGTGGGTGTAACAATGGTATTGATGTCCTCATCATCCTCCCTTCTTGAAATGAAGTCGTCCTCGACGGAGCTCATCTTCCTCACCCAAATAAGGCTTCAAATCTGCAATGTTAAAAGTGGGACTAACCCCAAAATCTGCGGGTAGCTCAAGTTTATATGCATTATCATTTATTTTCTCTAACACCTTAAAAGGACCATCGACACGTGGCATTAGCTTTGATTTTGCAAATTAGGAAATCTATCTTTACATAAATGTAACCAAACAAGATCTCCGGTGCAAACACAACATGTTTTCTACCCTTATCTCCGACAAGTTTATATTTAGCATTCATCGCTCAATGTTTTCCTTAGTTAACTCATGCATTTTTAAAATCAATTGAGCGTTCTTTAGCATCAAAATTAACCTTCTCTCGAAGATGGAAGAGGCAATAAATCAATAGGTGCACGAGGTAGGAAACCATACACAATTTCAAAAGGGCACATCTTAGTAGTAGAATGCAATGAGCGATTATAAGCAAATTCAATATGAGGCAAGCATTCTTCCCACATTTTCTTATTATTCTTCAAAACAGCCCTAAGCATAGTAGACAATGTTCTATTGACTACTTGGTTTATCCATCGGTTTGGGGGTGACAAGTAGTACTAAAAAGCAGTTTAGTCCCCAACTTAGCCCATAAACATCTCCAAAAGTGGCTAAGAAATTTAGTATCACGATCTGAAACAATAGTATTTGGCACACCATGCAAGCGAATAATTTCACGAAAGAACAAATCAGCAACATTAACAGCATCATCGCTTTTATGACATGGTATAAAGTGTGCCATTTTCGAGAATCTATCCACGACAACAAATATGCTATCCCTCCCCTTCTTTGTTCGAGGTAAACCTAAAACAAAGTCCATAGATATATCCTCCCAAGGAACACTAGGTGCAGGCAAAGGCATATATAAACCATGAGGATTGAGTCGTGACTTAGCTTTTTGACATGTAGTGCAATGAGCAACAAAAGCGCTCAACATCCGTCTCATCTTTGGCCAAAAGAAATGTGTAGCAAGTATATCCTCCGTCTTCTTCACGCCAAAGTGTCCCATTAGTCCTCCTCCATCGCCTCCTGCAACAACAAAAGACGAACGGAGCTAGCTGGAATGCATAGCTTGTTAGAGCGAAACACAAATCCATTATTAACAACGAACTTGTTCCATGTTCTACCTTCTTTACAATTCTGCAATACATCGCTAAATTCGCATCATGCACATATTGATCTTTGATGGTCTCCAAACCAAATATTTTAAAGTCAAGTTGTGAAAGCATAGTATAACGACGAGACAATGCATCAAGCAATAACATTTTCTTTACCCTTCTTGTGTTTAATGACATAAGGAAAGTCTCAATGAATTCAACCCATTTAGCATGTCTACGATTCAGTTTAGCTTGACTTTTAATATGTTTCAAAGATTCATGATCGAATGTATAACGAATTCTTTGGGCCATAAATAATGTTGCCATGTCTCTAAAGTCCGAACAAGAGCATATAATTCTTTATCATAAGTAGAATAGTTCAGACTAGGCCCACTCAGTTTTTAGAAAAGTATGCAACAGGTTTGCCATCTTGTAATAAGACACCTCCTAATCCAATTCCACTAGCATCACATTCAAGCTCAAAAGTCTTATTAAAATCAGGAAGTTGGAGTAAAGGAGCATGTGTCAACTTATCTTTCAAGACCGTGAAGGCTTCTTCTGTGCGGTACCCCAAACAAAAGGCACATCCTTCTTTGTAAGCTCGTTGAGAGGTGCAGCAATGGTGCTGAAATCTCTCACAAAACGCCTATAGAAACCAGCAAGGCCAAGGAAACTCCTCACTTGTGTGACCGTTTTGGGCTGCGGCCAACTCTCAATAGCTTCAATCTTGGCTTTATCAACTTCAATTCCCTGTGGAGTAACAACATAGCCAAGAAAAGATACTCGGTCGGTGCAAAAGGTGCACTTCCCAAGGTTACCAAACAAGCGTGCATCACGTAGAGCATTAAAAACAACACGTAAATGTTCCAAATGTTCTTCCAAAGATTTGCTATAAATCAGTATATCATCAAAATAGACTACCACAAATCGTCCAATGAAAGCACGTAAAACTTCGTTCATTAATCTCATGAAAGTACTAGGTGCATTAGTTAACCCAAAAGGCATGACTAACCACTCATATAATCCAAACTTAGTTTTAAATGCTGTTTTCCATTCATCTCCCAATTTCATACGAATTTGATGGTATCCACTACGCAAATCAACTTTGGAGAATATTGTAGAGCCACTCAATTCATCAAGCATATCATCTAGCCTAGGAATAGGGTGGCGATAGCGTATAGTAATATTATTGATGCCTCTACAATCAACACACATACGTGACGTACCATCCTTTTTCGGCACTAGAATAATAGGAACAGCACAAGGACTAAGGGATTGGCGTATATAACCTTTGTCGAGCAGCTCCTGTACTGACGCATAATCTCCTTCGTCTCCTCTGGATTGGTGCGGTATGGTGCACGGTTGGGTAATGATGCACGGGAATTAAGTCAATTTGATGCTCAATCCCTCGAATAGGTGGTAATCCGGTGGTGCGTCTTGTGGAAAGGCGTCGCGAACTCTGCAAAATGTTAGTGACAGCAGGGGCAAAGAGGAAAACACGTCCTCGAATGAAAATAATGCCTCTTTGCACACAAAAGCATAGCAAATAGATTTGCTAAAATCTAGCTCATCAATATCAGATTTGGTGGCAAGTAAACATGCACTTTTCAATTTAATTTCGAAGCAACGATAGATGGTTTATTATTAGGCTTCATGTGTTGCTCAAATTCTTTTGCCACAATCTGATTTTCACTCTTATTTTTCTCTGTTTTGCTTTATTAGCTCTATTAATATCATCTTTCAAAATGGACTCAGAGTCATAGGAAGCAAAGTAATATTTTTATCCTTATGAACAAGAGTATCTTGATTGTTTCTACCATGGTGTCTGAATTTTTATCAAATTGCCATGGTCTACCAAGTAACAAGGAACATGCTTGCATAGGTACCACATCACAATCAACATAATCAGCATATGTAGAGATACTAAAATGCACACGAACAAGACGTGTTACCTTCACCTTGCGCTGTTGTTGAACCATTGGATGTAGTAAGGATGTGGATGTGGTCTTGTGGTGAGAGATAGCTTCTCCACCATCTCCATGCTAGCCAAGTTGTTGCAGCTCCCTCCATCTATGATGGCTTGAATAGAACGTTCCTTCACAACTCCTTTGTATGGAACAAATTATGCCTCTGATTTTGCTCAGCTTGTGTAACCTGCACACTCAAAACACGTTGAGCAACTAAACATTCATACTGTCGGCATCTTGACAGCCATGTATTGTGTCTCATGATCGAGAATCAACTCCACCGTGTTCCTCATGTGTAATAAGAGCCAAAGTCTCTTCATCATAGTCACTAAGCGGACTCATACCCACCATCCTCGGTAGCAATCATCACACGCTGAGATTTGCATTCTATCGCAAAATGTCCTCTTCCCTTACAACGACGACAAATAATATCACTTGTGTGCCCTGTTGGCGCCATGGAAGAAGAAGAGCTTTGTGCAGGTCGGCGGTGTGCTCTTGGCGAGATAGTGGTGGTTGTGCACCTTTCGTGTATCACGGTTGGAGGTGGCACCGACGGAGGTGCGGTGTAGCGAGCGTGTGGAAGTAGATGATGCACGTGGTGTCCATGATGAAGGTCGACTGCGAGAAAAGTTAGTCCGCGCCAATGCCCGTCGATCCTGCACTTCACGTTCAGCTTTACAAGCAAGATGGAATAAGCAGTGATATTATTATAATCCTTATAGTCTAGAATGGTGCGAATCTCTCTATTTAATCCACCCGAAAACGTGCAAGCATAGCTTCATTCTCCTCAACAATACCACATCTAATCAAGCCGGTTTGTAATTCACGATAATATTCTTCTACAGAATTTTTCCTTGTCTTAAACGCTGCAATTTTGAAGCAATTCACGTTGATAATATGGTGGAACCCAACGAGTACGCATAGCAGTTTTCAAAGCAGCCCAAGTAGCTGGAGCAGGATATAATCTACAATGTTCAGACCACCAAACACATGCAAAGCTAGTGAAAGCACAAACAGCGGCGAGAACACGTCTCTCCTCGGGATATTGTAAACATGTAAATCGTTGCTCGGTTTCTAACTCCCAAGTAAGATATATATCGGAACATATCTACCCTCAAATGGTGGAATATTCAATTTCAGTTTAGGGAGATGGTCATGATCTCGTACTGAGGGGAGCCCTAATATTGCCATTATTTGCATGTGGGCGACACGGTGGTTGTGGTGCCGGTGGTTGCACGTAGTTCGATGTTGATCAACCTCATCCTCATAATCTCCCACATAATCATCATCCTCCTCTGTACCAGCAGCAGCAGATAGCGAGGAGCCAAAGAAGCACCAACAGCGATGGCAGCGGCACCAGAATTTTGTCACGGCTCAATAGGAACACGTTGAGCTCGTCCATCTTGATTCGGAAGGGGCGTAGTTGTTGTCGTTCTGAGGTGCGATAGGTGCAGCCGGCGGTGGTTGTGGAAAAGCAGCGAGCAATTCATCAAACTTGCTATCAAGCTTTGTTTCAAACGTCTTCTCAATGCCATCTATCTTCTCCATGGCCTCGTCAAATCTGTTTACCACATCTTGCACTGTCCAATCATCATTTCTTTGAAACTTATCATGTAGCCGTTTGTTTGTCGGGTTCTCCCAATCAGTCTCATCGTCTTGTGATCCTGCCATGGTTAGCAGCAATAGAAACACACAAGAATATGATCCTCTGAGACTACTAGGAAGTGGTGGTGGTGGTATGGTGGGCGGTCACAAATCCGTGAAGCAAATCTCAAATTCTTACAGTTCTTACCCAAAGAAGGCGGTGATCGGCAACCGTTGTAGTCAAAACTCTCAAAGCTTGGCTATAGCGATTACGGGGAGAACCAAGCGCACGACGTAGATGTATGTGGAGCTGGGAAGGCTTATAATATGGTAGCAAAAGGTCAACAATAATCAATTCAGAGATGCAAAGTTGAATAAGCGCTCAGCGACAGATCTTGTCTTTGGTCCTAGGCTAGACCGTGCTAGAGACGCGAGCCTAGAACACTAACAAAATCACGGCGCTGCGCACGTAAACAAGGGAGAAGCACACTCTGAATTTTTTTTCGCTCTTTTTTTTTTTTTTTTTTGCTTTTTTTTTTTTTGCTTTTTTTTTTTTTTTGCGAAAAATCACTATAATGGCGAGTGTCTCAAAACTCTTCCCGTGTCAAACCGACGGGATGGGCACGAAATTTTTCGACAATTTTTTTTTTTTTTTCGATTGCCGGACCCAAAAGCTGAAGCGGGTCAAAAAACTTTCTATAACGGCGCGGCTCAATACGCTTAGAAACACCTAAAAATAGGATAGCGAAAATTTTTTATCCGTGCGTTTTGGAAAATTTTGGGCCTAAGCGGAGGTGGTTTCGGACTCTTTTTTTTTTTTTTTTTTGAAACCAACCTCTTCTACGACGGCAAAAGATTGCTGGAATCGAAACCTACTCGAGACAAGGAAACACGAATCGGAAAACTAGATGGATCGAAAACAAACCTGATATGCAAGGGACTCGGATTGGTGGTGGATATATGGTGGTCGATGGCGCGGTGGTGGTATATGGATACGGATTGAGCGGTGGTGGTATATGGATACGGATTGAGCGGTGGCGGATAAGCGGTGGTGGTAGATGGCAGGCGATGATAATGGTGCGGCGGCGTGACAACTTATGACCGAACTCGAAACTCTAAAAGACTAGACTCTAAGACCAAGAACTAGACACGACGATGCAACCGCAAATTCAACAATGCAAATCTGTAAAAGATTATGCAAAGGCTCGGACTGGTTGGATAGGATGAACTAACCTAAATTTTTTTGTGGCTTTTTCGTGGACTATAGGTATGAAGACGGACTCGATCTAAACTACGAAAAGCGTAAAATCTCACCGAGCAACACGGAAATCTGATACCACTTGATAGAGGCAAAGGTGTCCCGTCTTTCGATGAGATGGTGGATTTCGCTTTGGTGGAAGTCGACTTTGACGATCCGACTACGGCGTGCGAGGGCGTCGCTATAGCAATCGCTAAACCAACTCCGAGAGGTTATTGACCACGCCGAGCACGATCAACGACCACGAGGGTCTATTTCCTGCGAGCAAGCGAAGAACAAGCAAGAAACTGAGATTGCAATCTGGATATTGCGAATATAAGATGAAAGCTTTATTGATCAAGGTGGGGTTACTGTGGCGCCTTTGTGCGGTCGTTGAACACAAAGCGAAATGCTGTGAAGTTGCAGCTATGGCGAACTTTTGATCTAAACAAAACCCAAGTCTAAGCGGTGCCCTAAGGGCTGTATATATGGAGGAAGAGGGGTGAATTTCGTGGCCCTTGGTGGAGGGTCCAAACTAACCCTATCTCTTGTTTCCCCACACATACGGACTCTAAAAATAGCCTATACTAATGTATTTCGAAATTACATGGGCCTGGCCCAATAATAAGGTGACGCAGCACCTAAAATAGCCTATGGACGAATATTATGAAGTGGCATCTTGTATATTTCGTCCAAGGCTTCATGCACTCCTTATGGTGGCTTCAAAGTCCTGAAATCATCACTTGTAACTCCGTTTTGATCCCCTTTGCATGCCATCAACTCCATGCGTGTTCTTGCTCCAATGTTCATCCTTCTCCAAGCTAGGCCCTTCATTTGTAAGCAAAACAAATGTATCCAATTTAGGCAGCATCATATTCTCATGAATATTAGAATCATTACCAAGAAACGAAAGTACCTCGTAATTTAATTGGCGTGCGCGAGCTCTAGTAATTGGTCCCGTATATGTAATAGTAGGGGCTGTGGGTGTAACAATGGTATTGATGTCCTCATCATTTCATCTTCCAACTCTCCAAGTTGTTGTTTAGCTTAACCAACTAGCTCAGGGGTATCCAACACAGATTCTTGGAGAAGGGGTGGTTTACAAGAAACCAACTTGATCACGAGCTCAACATAACAGTCAGGTGACAACCTGGTGATACTTCTGAGAAGATATTCGGAAAATCACGAACCACCGATATGTTACTAAACTCAAGAACAATCTTGCTTTTTAGGGCAAGACGATATCATCAAATGAGCGAGGACTTAACAAAATCCTAACTCATCAATCGAGGAGTGCACCAGGAAAGTGGACTAGGTAGCACAATCAACCTTAGGGCGATGATTCAAAAACCAACACGCTAAGAATGAAATTATTGTCCATTAACTACCAAGCAACACAGTTGCTAGGAGTATTGAGTTCACACATCATGATTCACCTGTCGGCATTCCGGTTGCAACAACACGGAACCGAGAAATGAAAATGATGGCGAGAAGTATCACTGCGTCAAGAATTCATAAGAGGTGGTGAAATTCTCATGACAATCCTGACATAAAGAAGGTAATACTTCAAGGTAGAACAGACCAAAAGCTGGATTGGCATTTGATCTGCGGAACACAACTGCTTTGACCCAATCCTGGAAATGGAAAAGGGTACTGGAGTTTGTTTCTCCTAGTCATCCTGGAAAAGAATGGCAGACGGACCACAAGAGTAATAGGCATCAATGAGCGAATGCACGCATACTCTTGACTATCAACCGATAGATGAAGGCGAATACGACTAAAGAGGGACAACTTAATGGAACATACAATTTTACGAGTTGTGGATGCATGGACTAGCATGTCGAACGAATTCAACATATTTCTTCTGGATAACCCATGCAGAAAGGTAGAACTGGCAGAGTCACAATATAGAATTGAGAACTCATCAGGAGCACTCTGATTGTGATCTTTTGATTCAGAAGGACTACTGCCATATTGGTTCATGGTATTGGAAGAACGATATACCACGGACCTCGAGGACTATCGCAAAGGTTGCTAATATTCTAAAGGAACTAGCAAACACTATCAACATGAAGTAGGTGAGGTGAATCTCGGGTCAAGAAACCCGGAATGGAATGCCTACTAACCAAGTGGCATCACGGGATGCTTTCGAGAATGATGGCCAGAATCATCACACTAGGAACACAAAACATGGCTAAATTACTAGGTGATCCCCCTAAGACACCTAGGGTCATAATAATAACTCCAACATATATGTCGAGGTAATAGAATACCTCAACTCAACAATTAGTGTGATTAACCTGGCCCAAAGGAACATCAAAACCAGAGGGAAAGGATTTGCAAGTGCATCAGATTGTTTAGAAACCTGGGATGACTCGGACATCATAACGGCTGTAAATGCTCAAAAGAATTTAGACATGCTACAAAAATGGTGGCATAACCACTCGATCATCACAATGTCAAGGTTTCGAGATCAACAATCAACATACGGAAGTAGTAGAACTTAACTGAGGCTTGAAACCAACAATCCTATAAGTCTACGGATTAGTAACACGTCATCCTGATAGATAGATGAGAAGCCTAGTTCTTAAACCCCGTAGAAGAGAAGAGGTTGACTTAGATCAGAAGACCATGAGGTATAAGGAGTAAAAAGAGCCTTACGTTCCCTTCCACAATCAATTCCCTTACATAACTAAAGCATTTCTAGACACAACTTCGACCAGTTTGGCTTGGTAATCCTCTGCGATCAAAGCTCGATACCAAAGCTGTCAGGACCCCGACTCAATGTCACATCAACCTAGCATGTAACACCTCATATCACTTTGCGGCCTCACGCACGGTATTCCCACGGGTGTCGCCTTACCTTTGCCCGGGACCGTTTGCGCCTTTTGGCACGTATATGATAGTGTCGCTAGCATCCATATGATAAGGAGCCGGGATGACATGGCTAGTCGTAAACCCAAAGTGGCACAAACTTACGAGGACGAGCATCCATGACCAAAGCATCGAGCGTGTCGGTCATCGCCGACGAGTGAATCCAGGCTGTAGCACTGGGCTAGCAGGACTCGGTGAACCGGGCTGTAGCGGCTAACAGACTCGGTATTCATCGCGTGACATTTCCCGAAGGGACAGACACGAGAACGAAGAAGGACACATGCCGGCCAGCCTAAGTGTTACGGAGCGGTAGCAAGCTACCATGGCTCGATGGAAACACTAGGAGACATTTCCGAAGAGAGGCTACTAAGGATAAACAACTAGATAGTCAGATCCCACACATACCAAGCATTTTAATAACATACACACAATATGCTCGATATGTGCAAATACAACATGGCATCACAACATGACTCTACAACTCAAGTATTTTATTCAATAGGCTCCGAGGAGCGAGATATTACAAACATGGGTCTCACGACCCAACTTTCAGAGCATACAAGTCAAAGCACATGCGGAAGCTTAACATGTCTGAGTACAGACAACTACAAATGGAAAAGGCTGAGAAGCATGACTAACTACCAGATTCTGCCGAGGGCACAAGATCGTAGCTGAGGTAGCAAGCTAAACGTCGAAGTCCAAGCGGAACTACTAGCGAGACTGAAGTCTCTCTGCAAAACATAAAATACGCAAACATGAGTACAAATGTACCCAGCAAGACTTACATCAGAACTATCTACATATGCATCATTATCAACGAAGGGGATGGTGGAGTTTAACTGCAGCAAGCCAGCTTTGACTCGGTGGCTATCCTGAACTACGACTGCAAGTAACTCTTTTGAGGTGGCGCACACGAGTCCGCATATTCACCATATCAATACACCACTATGGATCCGCTCCCGTCTCCCTACGAGAACGCCATCCATAGCACTCACGCTTATCTTGCATATTTTAGAGTATCCACTTTCACTTGTCTATGAACTATGCAAGGGTCCAAGTTTCCATATCCGAGGAATCCGGCTATTGAATAGATAATGATAACCTGCAGGGTGTACTTCTTCACACGCTCTCGCCAATTATCGCCTCAGACCGTCATGTACCTCGGCAACCTTCAAGCGGAAGCGGGTGAGGAGTCGGCCACGGCCTACCTAAAACACTCAAGTCTCTCGTCCGGGTTTATCGCCTATTGGGTTCCATCCGCAAGGAGATCCGACCGGGTGTCGCTCACGGCCCCAAGCGATGTGTGCAGGTTCCCAAGCCCACCATCCGGTGCCACTTGGTACACCAGGCCATTGTGCCTAGTCTGTCCCAAGCCCACCTGTACCGGGTGCCACTTGGTAGACTACTAACACTACCTACAAACACCAGAAACTTGTTGCAACTCCTGGACAGAGAACAAGGGTGATTAAGAAGCCGAGAGGGTCAATTAAGGATCCCCATGTGTGGTAGTAGCTGTTCATGGATCACAAACACAGAACTCAGTTCCTGAGGACGGTTGCAATGAGACAACCCACCATGTACTCCTACATGGCCTCTCACCGCTACCTTTACCAAATCGTGTTCACACACTTAGCTCTCAACGGTAGGACATGTTCACACACCTCCAATTCATTCCCGATGAATCAGACCTCACACAACTCTAAGCAATAGCAGGCATGACAATCAAGCATGAATGAGTAGGCACATCAGGGCTCAAACAACTCCTACTCATGCTAGTGGGTTTCATCTATTTACTGTGGCAATGACAGGTCATGCAGAGGATTAAGGGGTTCAACTACCGCAACAAGTAACATTGAATCGTTGTTGTCCTAATGCAGTAAAAGAGAGCAGGAGCAAGAGAGTGGGATTGTATCGGAATGAACAAGGGGGTTTTGCTTGCCTGGCACTTCTGAAAATAGTATAGTTCTTCATCGGTGTCATCGATCACATCATCGGTACACGTCTACTGAGAGGGGACAAGCACCGACAAATAATGAAGAAACACAATCAATGCAATGCAACAATATGATGCATAAATGTGACATGGCAATATGCTGTGGTTTGTGCTAATGCAACTAAAACCAGATTAAATGAAGTTGGTTTGAATCTAAGATTCAAGTTCAAACTCCATATGTGGACATTTAAATGCCATTAATATGATTTGTGCTAAACAGCAGCTATAAGTTGTTCTAACATGCATGAAAATGGTACAGATGGATAGATTGGATTTTTCTGATCATTTTTCATATATAAATTATTTCATTTGGAGTTACGGTTTAATTTCTATGATTTTTAGAAGTTTAGGGTATTTTCTGAAAATAATAAATCATTTAAGATTTATTTAAATTCCAGAAAGGAATTAATGCGTCAGTATGACCTCATAGTGATGTCAGCAGGTCAACGGCTTGGTCCAGGTCAAACCTGACCTGGGGGACCCACTGGTCAGTGACTCGGTCAACTAACTGAGTTAATTAGTGCTAATCTAACCCTAACCAGGCTGTTAGCAGGGCGGGGCCCACATGTCAGTGTCTAGTTTAGTTAACTAAATTAGTTAGCTCTAATTAATCTCGAGTTAACTAATTAGGGCTTGGGTCCACATGTCAGGGAAGGTCAACCGCGGTCAAACGAGTCAAACCCGCCGGCGACTTGACGCCGGCGAGGCCAGACACGGCGGAACGACTCGGGTTTCGCCCACGGGCGACCAAACTCGCGGCGGAGGGCATCTACGTGCTCCTGGGACTCGCGCGCATCTAGTGGTGGCGGTGGTAGGTGCTGGGATGGCGACGGCGGCAGCGCAGGCGGCGCCGGAGCTCGGGTGTTCAGGGACCGCGCTGCGAAGGCGCATAAGCAATGGCGAGACGCTAGGAAGACTCTACGCGCGGAGGTGAGCATGTTGGACGCACTCCCGGGACCAAATGGTCAACGGAGCTGCATCGGCGACGAGCTCGTGCGGCGGCGTGCTTCGGGCATCAATGGAAATTGCGGCTACGAGGCGAGAATGACGCGGGGGAGAGAGGGGAAAGGCGGAGGAGCTCACGGGAAGGTCGATGAGTAGCTCAGCGAGCTCGGGGAGGCCTTGTGGATTACGAATCGGCGGCGACGATCTCCGGTGCCCGTCGGTGAAGACGATGATGCTGGCGACGTTCCAGGGCTTCCGGGCTTGCCTCCGTTGGCTTGGAGCTCCAGGGAGATGTGGTGGAGCCGATGGATATAGCGGGGAGGCGAGGCAGTGGCGCTGGGGACGGCAGCGGCGAGCAGCGGTGACAGGGTGTTTGGGTCGGGCGAGAGGGCGAGGGAGAGGACGAACAGGGGGAAGAGGGCACGGGAGAGGGAGCGGTGCAGGGGGTGCGTGGCGTCGTTGGTAGCGTCAAGAGTAGCCAGCAGGCGAGGAGGAGGAGGTGGCGGGCGGCGACCACGCCGCCAATCCTTTCAGCGCGAAATGAAGAAGACAAGGGGAGGAGGTGGGCTGGACCAACAGTGTTGGGCTGGTTGGGCTACACAGAAGCTCGACCGTAGGTGAGGTTAGGTAAGTTTCTGTCTCTATTTTATTTCTTCTGTTTTTTTTACTTTGCCACTATTTTCAAATTTAAACAAATTCAAAACAGTGCCAAATATCCTCTGAATAATTTATGTTGCTAGAAGGACTTTTCCAACAGCACATAAAACATTTCAAAGTTATCTGAAAATATATCCCATATATTATGAATATAATTCCAGATTCAAATACAATAATGATTTAAATTCAGTGCCCAAAATATTCCACATAAATGTTCACTATTTTTGGTTTGGTCTTCAAAGCCTTGCCAAAATTATCAAACATTTATGAAGGCATGTTGGAAACAATGAATGCAATTCTAAGGGTTCTTGCCCTTCTTTTAAATTGATTTATGAGGCTTTCACTTTCCTCATTTCAAATTTAAGAGGAAATAAACATGATGCAACACATGACTAGCTAGCTCAGAGCATACCAGAACTAGGGATTTGACAGTATTCGAAGGCTTTAGGAGAGGAGACTTGTATATTGTTGATTTCTGCAGGACAACAGCCTGCCACATGTCTACTTGCAAAAGCTTCAGAAGGCTGGTTATGGCATCGATAACTAGGTCATGCTGGCATGAGGAACTTACATACACTCGTGAAGAAGAAGCACGTAATTGGCATTGAGGGTGTCAAATTCCTCAAAGATCATCTTTGTGGGGCTTGTGAGGCTGGAAAGATGACCAGAGCCAAGCACCCCTCGAAGACTATTATGACCACTACTCGTCCGTTTGAATTGCTTCACATGGATCTCTTTGGCCCTACTCATTATGCCACACTAACAAATGCAGCATGTCTATATGGCTTTGTTATTGTTGATGATTATTCTCGTTACACGTGGGTGCATATCATCACTGAAAAAACTGAAGTGCAGGAAGTCTTCAAACGATTTTCCTCAAGGGCCTCGACGAATTTCGGTGTGAAGATCAAGCATATCCATAGTAACAATGGGATCGAGTTCAAGAATACTGGTCTTGATGACTATCTTGATGAACTTGGTATTACTCACGAGTTATCTGCCCTTACACTCCTCAGCAGAATGGCACCGTGGAGCGCAAGAACAGGACTGGTTGAGATGGGTGCACTATGCTTGATGAATACAATACACCTCCTCGCTTCTGGCCTGAGGCTATTGATACGGTGTTCCACATCATCAACAGGGTATATCTTCACAAATTCTTCAAGAAGACCTCATATGAATTCCTCACTGAAAAGAAACCCAACGTGAGTTATTTCAAAGTCTTCGGTGCTAAGTGCTGGATTAGAGATCCTCATCACAATTCTAAATTTGCACCGAAAGCACATGAAGGTTTTATGCTTGGTTACGGAAAGGACTCGCACCCCTATAGAGTCTTCAACACTTATCACCACAAGGTTGTTGAAATTGTAGATGTGCGGTTCGATGAAACTAACTGCTCACAAAGAGAGCACGTACCTCTTGTGCTAGATGAAATGTCACCTGATGAATCCATCAAGTTCAGGGCTACTGAGGATGTCATACCCATTGAAGAATCTGCTGAAGAAGTCATTCTAGTACGTGAAGAAAATCATGCTGGTGCATCTGAAGAAAATGGCTCTAAAGAAAATGAAGTCGTTAACCTACTCATCCTCACATTGAAAATGAAGTGCAGATTGAGAGAATCATCAACGACATTAGCGCACCAGGTCCTGTCACACGCTCAAAAGCTTCACATTTGTCTAACTTTTGTGGGCACTTTACTTTTGTCTCTATCACAGAGCCCACCAAAATTGATGAGGCATTTCTGGAGCCTGAGTGGATTCAAGCTATGCAAGAGGAATTACTTCAATTCGAGCTCAACAATGTGTGGGAGCTTGTCAAGCGACCAGACCCACACAAGCACAATATCGTCGGCACCAAATGGATCTACCGCAACAAGCAAGATGAAAATGGCCTTGTGGTGAGGAATAAGGCTCGTCTTGTAGCTCAACACTACACATAGGTTGAACGAATTGATTTCGATGAAACTTTTGCACCTATTGCTAGACTTGAGGCTATTCACATATTGCTTGTTTATGCTAACCATCATAATATCATTTTATATCAAATGGATGTGAAAAGTGCATTCCTCAATGGTAATCTTGAGTAAGAAGTATATGTTGCTCAACCACCAGGTTTTGAAGATCCTAAGCATCCTGACAAAGTCTTCAGACTCAATAAGGCCCTCTATGGCCTCAAGTAGGCCCCTCGGGCGTGGTATGATACTTTGAAGGGATTCATCATGAAGAAAGGCTTCAAACCCGGTTCACTTGACCCAACTCTTTTCACCAAAACATATGATGATGAATTATTCGTGTGCCAAATATATGTTGATGATATTATCTTTGGCTGTACTAACCAACTTATAGTGACGAATTTGCCTATATGATGAGTGAAGAATATCAAATGTCCATAATGGGAGAATTGAAATTCTTCTTGGGTCTTCAAATTCGTCAACAACGCAATGGCATCTTTATATCTCAAGGGAAATACCTCAAGGATGCATCGAGGAAATTCGGCATGCAAGATTGCTAAGGCATCAAAATCCCTATGCCCACAAATGGCCATTTATGCATCGATGAAAATGGTAAATACTTCGATCAAATGGTATACCACTCCATGATTGGCTCTTTATTGTATTTATGTGCATCTAGGCCGGATATTATGCTCAGTGGTTGCATGTGTGCCCGATTTCAAGCTACATCAAAGGAATCACACCATAAGGCTGTGCAACATATTCTTCGATATCTAGCTCACACTCCAACACTTGGATTATGGTATCCCAAGGGCTCAACTTTTGATCTCATTGGATATTCTAACTCTTAATATGCTGGTGATCGGGTGGACCGCAAGTCAACATCAGGCACATGTCATTTCCTCGGACGATCCTTGGTATGTTGGTCCTCTAAGAGGCAGAACTGTGTATCACTCTCTACTGCTGAAGCTGAGTACATTGCTGCTGGTTCATGCTGTGCTCAATTGCTATGGATGAAGCAAACCCTCAAGGACTATGGCATCAATATGAAGAATGTGCCACTCTACTGCGACAACGAGAGTGCCATCAAGATTTCTCATAACGCAGTTCAACACTCAAAGACTAAGCACATCCAGATTCATCATCATTTTCTTTGAGATCATGTGTTGAAGGGCGACATCTCCATCGATCACGTGAAGACTGAAGATCAGCTGGCGGATATCTTCACAAAGCCCTTGGATGAGAAGAGATTTAGCAAGTTAAGGTGTGAGCTAAATATCTTTGAATCTTTGAATGTTCTTTGAAAGGACACACATCCTAACACTTATGCAAAATTGATGACTTAGATGTGCAACACACGAAGTGACGTTTTTCTTTAGTCAATGAAGACTAACCCTCTAAGTGTGAAGAGATTAATGAAGAATTTGATTCTCAGAACCCTACGACAATTGTACGCGGTGTCTGAAATCATCATTCTTATATGATGGGTCACGCCACCAACCAAAGTTGAAAATCCTCAAATTTGAGTTTTTCTCATTTTTGCAAATTCTTCAATTTTTCAAATTCTTCAATCTTTTTGTCTGGTGTTCTTCATTGCCTATACATACATTTAAGTTTTTCATGTCCTCTACAGCATTCACTTATTGCTAATTCTTCAAGTTGACTTTTCATCTAAGTGAATGTGATCGGACCCGTTCCCCCTCTATGCTAAACTCAACCCAGTCTGTTCACAATTCTTCATGTGCGTTCTATTTTGAAACCCATTCAAAGTATTCACTGTGTCCTTGACAGCTAAAGAATCTGTGAACAAAACATTAACATTTTCATATCTATATTTTGGCTTTTGTCGAAATCGTTCCGCATCCCACGACGGGATTAAACTATTCACCCATGATCTACAACGATCTCCACCTCTCTGTACGTGGGTGACACATGTCGCTAGGATGGCAAGGGTCAGGGGAATGTCTATCCATATTCTTCCGACGGGCAATTTCTCACCGTGGCTATAAATACAGCCTCAAGTCATTAACAACATACATGCCCAACACATGTTCAGATTTCAAGGTGCACTAAATTGTTGCATGCGATGATTAAGGCTGGCCATAGTTGTGGTATCTTAGCTGGTATCATGCACACGGGAATAGCAGATGTGCTGATGTGGCAAAGAATTAAAGAAGAGAGGGAGGTTAGAGTAACATAGGTAGATACCGTATCATGTTAAATACTATGCTACTTTGTGTCATGCATGGCACTATAAAGGTAGTCTCGTATCATACACTAGTATCATGCACATGATACTAGTATATGATACTTTCCACTATGAGTAGCCTAAAGAGAATATTAACTGATGCATGTAAAAATCTTTTACATTTACTAGTGTTCATGCATGCATGTAATGCGATAATGCATTGGTAAACACATTTTTTGTGAAGAATGAGAGCATTAATTGAGTACTTTTGCAGACTACAAAAACTATTCCATCGCATCTACCTTAGTAAGAGTAGGTGAAAATTTTGAATCGAGCCCTTTAAACTAGAAGGGAGGTAGTAGTACTCCAATAGCTAACCTTGTTGTGATGACTAGATAGGATATGGCACACACCTGGACGGAGGAACTAGTCTGCATTGTGCATATAAGTTTGTCTGAAGTCAATGTACCTCTACTTTGACCAAACTTATAGAGAAATGTATCAATATTCACAATGTCAAATCAATAATTTTTATACTCATTATGAAATGTAGTTTCATAAAATATATATTTGGTATTGTTGATATAGATGTTTTTAGTATCAATTTGGTCAAAAACTTTGCAACCTTTGACTTGACAGAAATCTTACGTGGAGTAAAAAGGACCAGAGGGAGTATCATGCATGCAGAGTAGGCAAAAAAATTGCTCATTTATAGCCGTCCGAAGTCTCAAAGGGCGCGACCGCGCGAGGAAGGCGAAGGTCGTGGGAGGCGCGACGGTTTATTGAATTAAGTGAAGTTACACGCACGCGTTGGCATGGCGTGCAAACACGCAAAAGCTATACTGTGAGGCCTACGATATGGGTCTAGTAGACATGACATCTAGTGGGTCCCGCATAGTACTCGAGAACTCTTTGGGGGCATGTAGCCATTTATCCACCAGGCAAGCCACCATCCCACGCCATTTGCACGCTCTACTCATCCCCGTCTTCTAACTTACAACAGTTGGCTCCCAGTCGTCTCGTCCTTTCACATTACACCAGTTCAACTTCTCCTAACCCGCCTCCAAAATCCATGGCCTCCCAAATCTCCATGATCGCCGCGGAGTATCAGGTTAGAACCATCACCGGCGATGAGTTCATCGTCATCTACACCCATAGATCTATGATGGTGGAAGCATGCCTTGCTCGCTTCCTACGCATGTTCAAAAGTTCAAAGGATGAGTGGGTTGCTGGGCTAGATGTTGAGTACACCACAATCCTAGAAAGCGAGAACTTCTAAAGGAGGCAGAGAAAAGAAGCCCGCTGTGATCCAGGTTTGCGTACATAACGTGTGCTTGGTCTACCACATATGCCATGCCGATGTTAGGTGCCAGGAATTTGTGTTCTTCCTCAAGGCCAAAATAGTGAAATTCGTTACTATAGACTTTACGAACGACAGGAGAGTCTTGGGTCGGATAGCCCTCGTTGTAGGCCAGCCGTTCGATCTCTAGAAGGAAATGCTGGAGTCCTCCTCTCAGCCTTCAATGCTGACCCTGGGAGCAGCCTAGATTGATCCTTCGTACGCTCAACTGAAGAAACCTCACCTGGAGTTTCATCGTGCATGGGAGTCGAAGACAATAGATGAGGATCACATCCTGTACGCAGCAACAGATGCCTACCTTTGATTAAATATCTACAAGGGTTGGATGAAGAAGCAGAGCCCAATGTCCGTTCGAGCAAAGAAGTGTCGGCGAAGAGGAAGAGGAATAGGGACGAGGACGAAGTCGAGCATGTGGACTCGGACTCCGAGTAAGGTGGCAGTGTTATTGCTCATGCTGGTTCTTCTGCAGTGTCAAGCGGACTAGTTGCTTAGTTTTATTTCAGGGTTGTGTTGTGCTGAGCCCATAGCAGAACTATGTTTATGTTCTTTCTCGTTATTTGAACTCTTTAGTACATACAGTAGTACTAGTATGTCTTACTACTGTTCTTCTTGTAGTTGGTACTACTGCTTGTATCTTTGTGTTCCTACTGTACTTAATATGTACTAGTAGTATCATTTGGGTCAGTCGATTTGTGAAAGAAGTTTGACGGAGCGAAGGAGGAAGACCGCAGGGAAGCTACCCCATTATCTATATTAGGGTGGGAGGGTGCCCATGATCTATATTAATAGTGTTGGATGTGGAATGCAGTTCGCCAAAAAAAATGAGTCGTGCCCGGGGTTAAACGGATGGCAGGGGTGGGGGAGCATGGTGGTGGCAGGCGGTTCAGGGGAGGGCAAGGCGGTGGCGGCAGGCGGTTGGCGGGCTGGCGGTTCAATGCCTGAGAGAGAAGATGAACAGTGCATCAATTTCGAAGGTTGAAGAAGCCCTTCTGGCCGTCGATGTTGCATCAAACGGTCACAAGAGTCGACTGACCCAAATTGTTCCTTCAGATTGTAGGATCGACATGGCATAAGGTCTCGAAGGTAGATTACATATCCGCACCCGGTTTGCAGGCTTGGACCGGACGCGGCCGGCTTCCGTCGTGACAGCTACCATGCGCGCCTCCTCCGCGTGGGCGGAGACGACAATGACACGCTAGCTCCTCCTTGCCGGCATGCTGGAGCACGCGCTCATCCTCCTCTTCGTACGCTACGGGCATAGATACAGCTCCATTAGCTGCTCGCGTGCTTGGCAGCACGGTGGCATCGCGAGGAGGGACTACAGACGACGTGAGCGGGCGAGCCTTCGGCTTCATGGCACAGGGATGGCGGGGACACAACGGTGATGGGCGAGAAATGGTCGGTTGGAGTAGGCGGGCACCGGAATGCGCAATGGCGGCTGTCGTGGATTTGTCACGGCAGATGTCCTAGCATAAGGACTTAGTCGTGGAGCCATCGCTACGGGTTTACTTGCAGGGGTTAAAGCGGACACAAAGACACGAGGGTTTTATACTAGTTCGGCCCCTTCGATGAAGGTAAAAGCCTACGTCTAGTTGTGATGGAATTGATGTAGTCTCGATGGCTAGGGAGCAAATAAGCTTCGCCTAGGCTCGAGTTGTGGTTGACTACCTTTGAACCGCCGCCGGGTCGTCCCCTTATATACACGAGTGACGCCCGCCGGTTTGCAGAGTCCCAACCGGTTCATACTCGTATCCCGGTTGGTATCTCTCTATTCCTAACTTACAATACAAGTTATACATCAGGCCGGTTTACGGCTACAAGTTCTAAGCCAACTACAGGCCTTGGGCCTTTCCATGATCACACTACTAGCGGAGTTAACCCGGCCCAAGCTTGGCCGGTTTACACCTAGTGGTAATATCCCCAACATTAGGCCCAGTTGATTTGAGCTGGTTCATGTCAATCCTTCACAGAATCTGCATCTTGGACATCTTCTTTGTTTAATAAACCGTCACGTCGTCATTGCTTCTGATCACTGTAAACCGGCATAATATCGTTGCTTCTGGTCACTGTAAACCGGCATGACGTCATCTTGAAGTTTATCCTTTATAACGCCTTCTTTAATGACCATCCCTGGATTCACGTGCTTGACCTAGCTTTTACTGCCTTATAAATAGGACCGAAGGGTCATTCTGTTTTCTCCCTTCACTTCCTCTTCTTCTTCTTCCTCGCGCCGCTGCCTTAGGAGCTCCGTCGTCGTCATCAACGTCTGCCGTCCTAGGGCGCTGCATCAACCTGTTCGGACGAACAACTGCGGCCTTTCTCCGCATCTCCTCCGTTCCGGTAAATCTCTTACCCTTCTTGATCTGTTCCCTCACCTTAGATCTGTTTCTAGGGTTCGAGCTTCATACCACGTTCTTCGTATGTTTTCACCTTTCTAGCCTTTGAGCCATGCTATGAATCCCGTTCGTACCAAGCGCGACTCCTGCGTATCCGCTGCACTTTCTCATCTTAATCCCATAGATTTTACGCATATATATACATATACCTTATAGCGCATTTCTGCTTCTTCTTTACTTCGTGGCGCACTTCTGTTTCTTTGAAAACTTCGCGTTTGATCCATAATGAACATGAAATCTTGTGAAACCTGTTTCTGTCCATTACCTTCGAAGCCAAAATTAGGCGGTTTAACTCACCATAGTAAAAAATTGCTAAACCGGCACCAGCATACCATTAGTCCCCTTGTTGAACCGCCAGTTCATATCTGACATCATATCATAATGAACTGACTCGTAGGAAACGCCTCCGGTTTATCATAGCTTAAATCAACCACTCTGCAATAAACACCTTCTTAAACCGGGTCCTTCTCCTTGTAGATCTTATGATGGCCAAACAGGTGTCTGAATGCAAGCTGGGTCCCTTCGCGTCTACGAGACACAACTGAATGAGTTAGTGTCGATTGGCGCTTTAGATGACGAAATACAATCCATTGGAGGGTTCCGAGAGGAATGTCCTCCCACACCTCAGGAAGGTGAAGTTGTAGTTTTCGCGGATCACCTGGCCCGGGGTTTCAAACCGCCCGGGTCAAAATTTTACCGGGATGTGATGGCCAACTTTCAGCTCCGTCCCCAAGACATCGGCCCCAACTCTGTTACCAACCTGTGCCACTTTCAAGTGCTGTCCGAAGCATATCTGCAAGAGGAACCGTCTGTTGAGCTGTTCCGAGATCTCTTCCACCTAAACCGTCGCACTGAGTTCACCGATGGCCCTAACACAGAGTTAGGAGGTATGGCTATCCAGAAGAGGAAGGAAATCACTTATCCCCGTCAAACTCCACACGCATCCCAAAGAGTGGAGCAGCGACTTGGTTCTCTGCAAAGACACTTCCACGAAGGTGAAAATCCTTTACGGTTTTCGTCGAGGCGGCTAAGCAACACTCATCCCTTTCGCAGCGATTAACCGCCAAAGAGAAAGCGGAATCGCTCCACAACTGTCCAAGCTTGAGCCTTTATGGCCAGCGGTTTAAGCGGGATCGATCGCGCGCTGCTGGTTATCTTGGGGCATATTACCTCGAGCGGCGTTCGGTTTGATGTGCGATATCTTGGCAGCGTCGATGACCCACTCCGACACACCAAAGCTGGGCTATGCGAAGATGAAGTCGCGGATTGATGAGGAAGATGCTGAATGAACCGGAGCACCTTTGTGCCCAAACCGGCTTGGCTCCTTACTGCACCTTCAACGCACCTCCTGCGGTAAGTCTCTGACTGTGTCATCATTAAATACTGCTATTACTTTCATACTTCCAATTCTGAATTATTTCTGATCCAGGGTGATAATCCGTTTTGGAGCAAGAAACTCTCTCAAGACAAAGCGGACAAGGCTGGGCGGCCAAACCGGCCCAAAACGAAAGTTGTTAAGAAATCCGCCCACAAGAGGAAAACCACGGCTTCGTCTGATCCGGCCATCGATGATGATGTGGGTAATCCGGAACTTGATTCTCTTGGCTTGTTTTTTACACGTCTTATTGATGACGATGCTTGTCAGGATGACGCTGAAGCCAGCAATGCTGGATTTGCCGAGGTAACCATTCTCTCTTCCGATTCAACAAACCTACCTTCACCAAAATTTCGCCGGGCAAACCGGAAAGTTAACTTTTCTCACCCTCTTGCTTACTTGGATCCCAAACTTCTTATGAAGACACAGCAGCATGAGGCTCGCCGCACAACCCGGCACAGCGGACAGGTAGTTACCTCTGCCGGTTTACCAAACAGCCCGGCTCGAAAGCGCCGCACCGAGGTTTCCAACCTTTTTATTGCCTTAAATTCCAAAGCGGGTTTATTCCGTCAACCTCTTAATCCGTCCGACTCCGATTATCAGGTCACCTCTCATTCATCATCTGGCGAATCGTCAGCCACTCAACTACCACCGTTGAAGATAGCTGTCGGGTAAGTCAAAATGGCCATATGTTTGTCAATTTCTTCTGTAATGTATGTGCCTTATTTCTGAATCTTTTGTTTCTTGAACCAAAGCGAAACCAGCAAGAAAGCTCGCTTGAGAAAACAGTGAAGAGGCTGCCGCTTGAGATCATGAGCAGCGCCGGATCTCGAAAATGTTGCCTTTGAAGACATTCGAGTGATCCCCGGTTCAAGAAGATGTGATTCTGAGGAGAGGCTGCGGCTGTTTCAATGTCTGTTGATCCAGCCGCCCGTCTTGTCGGTTTGAAAATCCTCACAGTCCAAGCTGAAGCAGGTGTGCCCCACGATCCGTCGAATTGAAGGATGACGGCGTTGTAATCACTGGAGCAGGCCACTCTGAACCGGGAATGCTGCAACTCTAACCCGGCATCTTGTGAAGAGGACTCTTCCACTTTCAACAAAGGAAAGTGGAATGTAGAGCTGAAACATACGCGCTATGGCGCCCAAGACCTTCATTCGGATATCTAAACCGGCTTCTGATGGCCGTGATTATGAAGCTGGCTTGGTGAAACGATGAGAGATAAGTTTGAGGTAGCGCTCCTTTCCTTATTACCAATATAGTAATCCTTGTAGCCCCCAAGGGCGGTTTGCAATCTTTGATCAAGCGGTACTTGATAACTTTCTTTGATAGACTTTGCAATCTTCCCTCATAACCACGGGGCGGTTGAAATATGCATCGTAAACCGGCACTCCAAAACTCTGACGACACTTTAATAGAATCAAATAGCCATTAGCCCCCAAGTGCGAGTTGAATACTCGTATTGAACTTGGGACTTTGCCTTGTATGAGTGATAGAAAAAATGAAGGTACATTAGCCCCCAAGTGTCAAGCATATAACTATGTTATGTGGTTGAGACTTGAAGCTATAAGTGTTGGCTGATCATACTATCAATCGCAGGTGAGGTGAAAATCAAGGATGATCGGATTGCCGATTCTGGTGACATTGAAAACCCAGCAGGCGAGACAAACAAAGCCAAGAAGGTGCTAACCGGTGCTTTGGCTGCTGCGGAACAAGTGAAGGACAACATGAAGAAGGAGCAGTGATGCAGGCCACGAAAAGGCCAACTTGCTTAAGCGGGCGAGAATCTGAAGCTGCCCTTAAACCGGTGGTGGATGATCGGCACCGTGAAGCGGCAAGTGCATTCTATGGCGGCAGCCATCTTGGTAAGTTCCACGTTAATAAGTGTAATATGCTTTTCTGTTGCCCCATTATTCGGTTTAAAAATATCCTGTCATCATATGCGAGCACCGCGTTGGGCACTTGGGTAATGGCGTGCGGAAGAAAGCGAAAGCTGTCTACACTTTAGTGGAGCGATTATATACGGAGCCAGTAGCGTTATTACCACAATGTCACATAATAACCCAGCACCGTCCACGATCCAAGATACCTTGAACGGCTTTCCATCCTTCCTTCCCGGATTGAAGAGGTGAAGAAATCTCTTTGCCTGAACCGGAGCCATCAGCGCCTTGATCCGGGCCAAAGCACAGGTGCGGATTTTGATCCCATGGAAGCAGCTCGGGGCTATCGGTGTGAAGGAAGGCGGCTCGGACTTTAGTGAAGAGGACTTGCGTGCAATAAACCGTCTTGTCGCCCGCTGGCTTGTCAATTGGCGGAAGAAGCCGATTTGGAGCACTACCAAGCCCAATACAATGATCGAACAAGCGTGTGTCGCTCCAACCTTTGAACCGGAAAACTTGATCCCTCAATCCGTAAGCACACTTACGCTCGACATTGAACCGTCGTCTCGATTCACGAAGAGGCTGTTTTCCAAGCGCTAATGGGCATCATTTGGACCTCTGTGGATTTCCAGCCAATGGGTAGAGGCGAAGATCTTTGAAGCGGCGGAGGATGAAGAACGATCGTGAACGGTAGCGGTTTAAGAAACACTGATCTCATTTGGGCCTTTGTGTTGCCTTGTAATAGCTTTAGTCAAAACTTTCTTTGTGCAGGTATGCCTTCGTGCATCGAGGAAACTTTTGTTTGATTCATACTCCCTGCAACCAAAAGATTGAACTTCGGCGGCGGTGATACTGCCAGCCGGTTTATGGCATCCAATATATTTTATGTATTGAAAATCAATTAGTATGTAATACAAATACCTGCCATATCCGGGCATGAAGCTGGCGTAGCCAATCTTGAAGCGGAGGCCTTTTAAAAACCATAACCGTCTGGGGAAACAATAACCCCCACATAGGCGTGCTGAATCAGCACAAGCCCCCATGTTTCTCCATAAGGATGAACCGGAAGAAGGTAAACCGGAAAGACAAAAACTTCGGTGTAATACCAAACCGTGTCTGTCAGTTTGTTACTGACAGCTAAACGGATAAAAATATTAAATCGGGTTGAAAACGCATAAAAAATCGAATACCAAATATGGCAACAAAGGCAATAACTCTTTGCAAAAGTAAAGCTGCATGGAGCTGGTCAGATGGCATTACCATGGTCAGACGCAACCAAGCCCCCCGAAGGCGTAGCGATGGTGCTAGTCGGCCAGGTCCCCAAAAGACTCTTGGCGTCGCCCGGCCAAGTGGCATGACATTGGTTGGGTTCGACCAAGCCTCCAAGTGACGCTGGCCCTATTGGCCGACCAAGAGGCGTGACGGTTCGAGGCGTGACCGTGTCCCCAAATGATCTGGTGGCTTTCGCCTATCAAGAGGTGTTGCGTTGGTTCGGACCGACCAAGCCCCCAAGTGATAAATATAAGCTGTCAAGGGTAAACCGGAGCCGCTTTAAAAGCGAAGCACTCCATGTAACCACACATGAAAAGAAAAGCAGAGACCCGCTTTAGGTGAGGCCTGATTTTTATTATATCGAAGATAATATATACATTGTTATGCTATGTACATAAACCGAGCCAATGACTCAAGTGTAGTAAGGTCGAAGATGAGCTATATTCCACGGCCTATTGGTCTCCTCTTCGATGTCGTGAGTCTTTACGCTCTCGAATATCAACGGATAGTAGGAACCATTGTGCGATTCTTCTTCGACCACAAAGGGTCCTTCCCAAAGCGAGGATAGCTTGTGCATATCTGTGCGGTCTTGGATGAGGCGAAGCACCAAATCTCCTTCTGAAAGGCTCTGGTTTTAACCCGGATTGTGATAACGACGAAGATCTTCTTTGGTAAATCGCCGACCGGCGGCTGCCATATCACGCTCCTCATCGATGGGTCCAAAGCGTCTGTCGTGCCGCTTCATTGTCGCTTCAACATAAGCCGCTACGGGGTGAATCGTGCACGATATCCACCGGGGGAAGCTGCTTACGCTCCATAAACCATGAAGAAAGGCGTGTAGCCGATGAGCCGGTTTGGCGTAGTATTGATACTCCATAGTACCGGCGGGAGCTCTTCAACCCAGCACCACGGTGTTCTCGTAATGGAACGAAGTCGTGGTTTGATGCCTCGCAAGATTTCTGATTAGCACGCTCTGCCTGCCCGTTGGGTGGGGATGCGCCGCGATGATACATCAAGCGGATATGCTCACGTTCACGAAATTCTTTCATAGCTCCCTTGGACAGATTAGTGCCATTGTCGATAATGATCTTGTGTGGAAAGCCAAACCGGAAAATCACCTTTTGATGAAGCTGTACATTTGTTGCGCATCACACTTCTTGCGCGGTTCGCTTCAACCCACTTGGTGAACTTGTCCACTGCCACTAACGGTGGGTCTTCTTATCTTTGGATCGCTTAAAAGGCCCGACCATATCCAGCCCCATGTGCAAGCGGCCACGTTATTGGGATCATCCGCAACTCTTGTGCGGTACATGGGCACGCTGGAGAATTCGACACCCATCGCACCGTTTGACCAAGTCCTCCGCATCGGCATGAGCAGTTAACCAGTAAAATCCATGGCGGAATGCCTTCGCCACGGAGACTTTGAACCGGCATGATGCCCACAATCCCTTCATGGATTTCTCGTAAAATTTCACAACCTTCCTCGGAAACACAGCGTTGAAGCATACTGAAACTCTTGCAATGATGCAACTCACCATTAAGAATCGTCATAGACTTGGGCGCGGATTATCATGCGGCGAGAACCTCATCGTCGGCAACTCTCCTCTAGTCATATATGCAAGGTAAGGAACCGTCCAATCCGGAATAGCATGTAATGCCGCCACCTACTAAGCCTCCGGATCAGGAATCGCCAAATCCGCTTCACCGGGGGCTGTACCGAGCGGGTTGTGCAAGGCGTCGAGAAAAGACATTAGGTGGCACGGTTTCTGTTGAGAACCCAAAGCGGCTTAAAGCGTCGCCGCCGTTCTTCGGCGATCCACATGATCCACTTGATAGCCCTTGAAGCAACCTGCAATGTTATCCACCTCTCGACGATATGCAGCCATGAGGGGGTCCTTAGAATCCCAAGTGCCAGATACTTGCTGAGCCACCAGGTCCGAGTCACCGAAGCACTTAACCCGGCTTAAATTCATCTCCTTAGCCATCCGGAGACCATGGAGCAAGGCTTCGTACTCAGCTGCATTATTAGTACAAGGGAACATTAGACGGAGAACGTAGCAAAACTTATCACCTCGTGGGGAAGTTAAACCGACTCCGGCCCCGAGCCTTCAATTATGCGGATCCGTCAAAATGAATAGTCCAGTATGTGTGATCCGGCTTCTCCTCTGGTGCTTGTAACTCTGTCCAGTCATTAATGAAATCAACAAGGGCTTGTGACTTTACCGCCGTGCGCGGCATATACTTTAGCCCATGCGGCCCAAGCTCGATGGCCCATTTTGCAATCCGGCCAGTCGCCTCCCGGTTCTGTATGATGTCACCCAAGGGAGCTGAACTAACCACTGTAATAGGGTGCCCTTGGAAATATTGTTTGAGTTTCCGGCTGGCCATAAAAACACCGTAGACTAGCTTCTGCCAATGCGGATATCTCTGTTTGGACTCAATAAGCACCTCGCTGATATAATAAACCGGCCGTTGAACCGGATACTCCTTTCCTGCCTCCTTGCGTTCCACCACAATGGCTACGCTCACTGCTCGAGCATTGGCTGCCACATATAACAACAGCGGCTCCTTGTCGCCCGGGCCGCAAGAACAGTGGGTTAACCAATTGCGCTTTAGATCCTCAAAGGCTTCATCAAGATTTGGACTCGAGACGAAATTATCTGTCTTCCTCGGCATCGGTATAAGGGATGGCCTTCTCTCGAGGCGGTGATAAACCGGCTCAATGCGCAATCCGGCCCTTGAGCGTTGAACATCGTTGATACACCGGTTTAGCCAAGGAAGTGATGGCTTTAATTTTCTCCGGATTGGCCTCGATTCCTTTGTTAGACACCGGGAACCCCAATAACTTGCCGGCGGAACACCAAAAACACACTTGGCGGATTAAGCATCATCTTATAAACCGCAAGTTGTCGAAGGTCTCCTTCAAATCTTCCACCAGTGTCTCCTTTTGTCTTGATTTCACCACGATGTCGTCTACATAAGCATGCACATTGCGGCCAATCTGCGTATGCAAGCAATTCTGTACACACGCGATAAGTAGCACAGGCACTCTTGAGCCCAAAGGCATAGATACATAGCGAAGGCTCCAAAGGGAGTTATAAGCGCCGTCTTCTCCTGGTCCATAACGCCATTTTGATCGATGATATCCAGTATCGTCCAAAAACTTAGCGCTCACATCCTGCCGTGGCATCTATAATCGATCGATGCGGGGAGAGCAAAAGGATCTCTTTGGACGAGGCTTTGTTGAGATCTGTGTAGTCCACACACATCGCCAGTGCCGTTTTCTTAAGAACCAGCACGGATTAGCAAGCCACTCTGGATGAAACACCTCAATGATAAAACCAGCCGCTAGGAGCCTGGCTACTTCTTCCCCAATGGCCTTGCGCCTCTCTTCATTAAACCGCGGAGGAGGCTGTTTCACGGTTTATACTTAGGATCCACATTAAGTGTGTGCTCGGCGAGTTCCTCGGTACACGGCATGTCGGATGGCTTCCATGCAAAGATGTCCGGTTCTCACGGATGAACTTCGATGGCGCGCCTTCCTATTGGGATCGAGGTTGGCGATAGTGAAGCTGTTTGGACGAATCGCTGGCACAAAGTCAACAAGCTTGGTTTCATTGCCGATTTAAATTTCAGATCCGATTCATGCTCTGTAGTGGGCTTCTTCAAAGGGTCATATCTGCGGATCAACATTGTCCTTATAAAATTTCAACTCCTCCGTGGCGCGAGACCGCCTCTGCATAAGCTGCATCTCCTTCCTCACACTCTAAAGCGACTCGGCGGCTTCCATGCACCTTTATTGTTCCTTTGTAACCCGGCATTTTGAGCTGCAAGTAGATATAACAAGGTCGTGCCATGAACTTAGCATAAGCTGGCCGTCCAAACAAGGCATGATATGGGCTCGGTTTTCACCACTTCAAAAGTTAGCTTTTCGGACCGGGAATCATGCTCATCTCCAAAGGCCACATCGAGGCTATCTTACCAATAGGATAAGCAGATTTGCCGGTACTACACCATGGAACACCGTATTGGACGATGCGAGATCTTTATCTGTGAGACCCATGCGACGGAAAGTGTCATAATACAATATATTGATGTTGCTTCCTCCATCCATGAGTACTTTAGTAAACTTATAGCCCCCACGGGGATCTACCACCAAAGCCGGTGACCGGATTATCAACCGGGGATGGTCATCTCTGCTCCATACGATAGGCTGCTCGACCAGCGCAAATATCGCGGCAAGGCGGTTCAACGAGTTCTTGCCCGTTTGTGAAGCTTCGATCCCGTTTGTCCAAACTGGTTGTGAAAACATAATCTTGCCGCCATTCAAGCTGCTTTGGTTGGCTCTGGTAGCTTTTTATTCTTCTGCTCTTTTGGCCCCTTGATTACTCGATTATTGAGATTGCCTGGTTATGCCCGAACCGAAGCTCCGTCTGACCGGCCCATGGAAACCGGATCTGAACCACCACGACCCTGGTCATATCGGAAAGCATCGAATTTTGAACTCCTGCATAATATAACAATCTTTCCAAAGATGATTCGATGGGGATTCGCCGTTCCATGCTTGGGGCAAGGCTGATTCAACAAGTAATTCAAGCGGTTTGCACTAGGATTTGGACCCGATTCGACTTGCCTCTGCGCCGCGGCCTCATCCTGCGCATTAGTGTTAGCTACGAAATCCGGATTACCGTCGACCTTGCGCTTGCCCCGTTCCATGACCGCCGGTTTGAAATCTGCTGCTTGGAGTTGCCGTTCTTCTTTCCTTCCTGCTTCATCATCATCGCTTTGGGATCCTTGATGCTTGTGCGAATCGGCATATTTCACCAGCGGCCATGAGGGTGCCCATATCATTCGAGAACCGCTTCATCGTCCCGATTTAAATTTCAAAGGCTCAAACGGCGATTGCTTTCCAATGTTATGATTGCCGAGTCGGCATTGATCCGGTCCGAAGAGTGCAAAATCTCGGACACACGGCGCACCCAGCGGGTTGTTGACTCCCCTTCTTCACGAACGCAAGCCGCCAAGTCTACTATGGACTTGGGCTGCTTATGTATCCTTGAAATTCGGATAAACCGGCCCGTAGCTACCCCATGAGCTGATAGAATTAGGTGGCAAGCTTTTCAACCAAATGCAGCGGTACCTTCCATCATCATGGTGAAGTACTTTGCACACGCAGCTTCATCAACATCCAGCATCTCCATGGCCATCTCATAACTCTCAACCCATGCCTCAGGGGATAGATCTGCAGTGTAATTTGGCACCTTGCGCGGGCCTTTAAAATCCTTAGGCGGCGCACATTGCGTGGCGGGGATTAAGCAGGGCACTCCCAAAGCGGAGGTGACTCTGGTCGGCGAAGGTGGTAGGCGAACCGATGTGTGTTGATCCGCGTCACCTGCGGCGCTAACTTTCGGCCTCTCTGCGTGCTCGGGCCCGATCCACCACCTCCGAGCATCACGACCGCCGCCTATCGGTGATTGCCTCGGGCGCTTCACGGTCCCGCGTTACTTGATAGGGCGGTTCATCCATGCGCATCTTTGTAGCTCCGGCTTGGGCGGGCGTAGAAGTGAATCGATCGCGGCTGTATGAATATGCTTCTCTTTGGATCGGTGCGGTCCGAGAGCTCCTTAACCGGCGTGTCTCGGCGCTGTGGGAATCTCCTTCGTTGGGATCGCCTCAATCATGCCGCAGCCGCAACAAGGTTGTCCATAGGGTTAGAGTAATGGCCGGGCGTCTGTGCAGCGGAGGAATTCTTGTATCTTTGCTGCGGAGGCTCCATCGGTAGCGGTTGGACCGTCGCTCCGCTCTGGTGCCTCAATCCGGTTTACCTCCCTATCTTTGGGCGGAGTTCTTGGGTCCGGCTCCCGAAGTCGAAAGAGATTTCTAGGATCAAGTCTGGCGGCAAGCGTGATCTATACCTCCGCCTCGGCACCTCTGCGGCGCACTCTGGTCGAGCATGAGTTTGTAAGCTTGCGCATCTAAAGTGGCCCGCTCTGTAGCCATCGCTCCTTCTCTGCCGCCAGAGTCGCTTTGGCTTGCGTGATCTGCTCTTTTACCCTTGCGATTTCGCATTATGAGCCCCACGATCTGCGGGGCTGTCCACGCCATGAGCGCCTTAGCGCATCGAACAGATCGACAAAACTTGAACCGGTAGGCGCCGGGCCTCCTGCCCCTGCTGCCCTGCTGAACCGGAAAGCATTGCTGCTGCGGTTGAAGAAAGGTTCTTGACTGCGATCGCCATGAATACACCGATCCGGTTTAAGCGGCTTGGGGGTCGGAATCTTGTCACCGTCGGAACAGCCCCGATCATATCATCCTGCAATTGGTACAATGACTCGGTCTCTCTGCTGAAGATTCATCGCCGGAATAAGCAGCGGTCTCGCTACCGTGCTCGAACCGGCATCATACTCCCCTCCATGGGTGACTCAAGCGAAGACATGCTTCACGGCTGGTTTAACCGGGCGGTTCTTGTGTGGCTGAGCCGTCTCGGCGAGGTCGGTGCGGATGTCGGCTCGAGCCCTCGATTTTGCCGATGAAGACATGTATGCGAACACCGAAGGGACCCGGTATCCATACTCGATTGAATCGGCCTCGGGACCCCATCGGCATCGTCGATGTAGATCCGGTTTTGACGACTCTTGGTCATCCGCCCACGGCGTAACCTTCGAGTCCTTTGAGCTTGCCCTCCAAGATCGTCAAACCATCGAGCGATAGCCCACGGTGGCGCCAAGCTGTCGTGGATTTGTCACGGCGGATGTCCTAACATAAGGACTTAGTCGTGGAGCCATCGCTACGGGTTTACTTGCGAGGGTTAAAGCGGACACAAAGACACGAGGGTTTTATACTAGTTGGCCCCGATGAAGGTAAAAGCCTCGTCTAGTTGTGATGGAATTGATGTAGTCTCGATGGCTAGGGAGCAAATAAGCCGCCTAGGCTCGAGTTGTGGTTGACTACCTTTGAACCGCCGGCCGGGTCGTCCCTTATATACAGTGGCGCCCGCCGGTTTGCGAGTCCCAACGGTTCATACTCGTATCGGTTGGTATCTCTCTATTCTAACTTACAATACAAGTTATACATCAGGCGGTTTACGGCTACAAGTTCTAAGCCAACTACAGGCCTTGGGCCTTTCCATGATCACACTACTAGCGGAGTTAACCCGGCCCAAGCTTGGCCGGTTTACACCTAGTGGTAATATCCCCAACAGCGGCGGCGACATATTGATCAGTGCGCATATGGGAGCTTAGTTTAGTTTTATATAGGGTTGGTCAAACTTAAAAGAACACCGTACTAGTAAACGTAAACATTAGACTGAGGTAGCGCTTATACTACCATATAGTTAGCACAACATCAATACGGAATCCTGTGCAAGCACGTGCACCGAGGCCACGCGGTCGATCGAACGGTGCATCACCGTGTCGCGCTCGAAGGACATCCACCGAACCTTTTTGTGTATGTGAAAACAATCCGAGAATATTACTCTACTTTTTTTTCCTGATAAATTTCTTTACGCTACAATATTTCCATATATTTGAATTTAGCTTCAGTTCATGCTTATTTGGATTTGGACGTTTTAGGTGCGCCCTAGTTTTTTAGTACTGATTCTGTGTGTGTGACTGAGAGAGAACGCGTGTATGTGTCCATAAGTGTGTGGTGGTGGAAGGGCAATGTGGAGACGGTGTGCGTGTGATAGAGACATAGAGAGGTGTGAATGTGCAAATGATCATTCATGAGTGAGACATAGAGAGATGCCTATACATTGTGTATACATGAGAGAACGATCTTCTATTTGTACTTGTTTGTGCGAGAGAGAGAGAGAGAGAGAGAGAGGAGCATCCGTAACACAACAACCACCTCTCTCAATTCGTCCGTCCCTCGCACGATCGCATGTAACACATGCATCAACGCACACATTTTGACACCCTCACCCGACCCTGCCAACCTCAAGGCCCGCACATCGCTCTCTATCTCGCATGCACAATGTCTTCGTGAAACACTATTTAACATGTAGCTTTCCTTCACATACACATACATTCTCTCCATAGGTTTTGATTTCTCTTAATATCTCTGACACACACACACACACACACACTACACACACACACACACACACACACACACACACACTCCCCCTCCCCGAGAAGACAACTCATCCCCATCCAAGGTTATATGGCGACCACTCTCGCTTGTGCTTCTCTGCACCCCAGCATGCGCACCACCTCAATCTTCAAAGGGAGCATCAAGGAGATCGAAGACGGTGACCACACTGCACTAGAGAATGCGGGGCCATTTGGAAGCAGGATGATGTGACGAAGGCTGACTGACTCATCCCCCCTCTCTCTCCCGACAAAATTATCAGTCCCTCAACCCACGAGATCCTTCCCCTCTCGTCTATGTTTTTCCAGCTCTCTCATCAAACCCGTTCTCTCTTCTCCTCCCACATGCACAAAATCCGGATGCACACGCATCTCACGTATATTACATGTCTCCATCTTTCTCACAGACCTAACTTCTTCCTCTCTCTCTCTCTCTCTCTCTCTCTCTCTCGTTAGGTTTGTCTCCTACTCTCTCGCCCACATACATATAATCTTTCCCGCCCTATTTGCTCCATCTTCACAAGCTCTCTCTACATGTTTCATTCACACATTGGGATGTGTTCAAAATGTTGCTTTTATTATGGATCATGTAGAGTTATGTTTGGTTTTGTTGCATCCTACAAAGTAATAACTATGAAATGCATTTAGATTTTCATGAATGGGATTATGTGAGTTTGAGCAATTGTGAAGTACTATAGACTTCATATACATCTTGGAATTCAACAATGATTCTAACTATTGAATTGTATAAACCATTAAATTTGAAGTCACTAGCCTAATATATTTATTTCACGATTACAACAAATGATTAATTACACTACAAACTAAGAAAACAAATGTGTACTCCCTCTATTTTTATTTAATTCCGTGTATTAGCATTGGTCAAAGTCAAGTCTTGTAAACTCTCACAAAGTTTAAAACAAAAAATATTAACATATACAATAAAAAATAAATACCATTAGATTCATTATTGAATGTACTTTCACATCATACATATTTGTTATGGTAATTGTTTATATTTTTCTATAAACTTGGTCAAACTTTAGGAAGTTTCACTTCGGTCAAACCTAATATGCCGAGTTAATAAAAACGGATGGAGTACTAGTAGTTACTAGTACGACTAACTACTAGTACTACTCGCTAGTTGCTTAGCCCAATCACCCAACACGCCAAACGGGGAGTTCAGTGTTACAAAATTTTGAGGTCGGCGGGAAAATCTCCCGTGACCCTCATTCGAGCAGTGCGAAGTTACCATCATACCCTTCAGAACAGGCCTACGGAGGATGGTTGCTAGGGGGCTGTTTTGGTAACTTTAGGTTCACCCTACCCAGCCAACCCACCCCGGCACCCAGAGTAGTACACCTGAATACTCCCCATTTTCTATCCCCACCCCAAATAGATTTATCCATGGCACCGTAGCCTTCATGCTCCTCCCCTTCTACAACGGCGCACTCATCCACCACAGTGCATCTGTGTCATCGACAACATCGTACGCCGCACTGGAGCCGGTGCACCATCGTCGTCGTACACGAAGCCTCTTCCACGGTACCGTCTTCCACGGTCTTGTATCTGCTTCCCGGTAGCCAACGCCAAGCGTAGAAGCACCACCGTCCTGGACAATGAACTGACTTCCATTGCCAAACATGATGCACAGAGGTCGCCGCGACGATGGTACTCCTCCTCGATTGGTAATGTGTGTATTGGATCTCTTAGCAGTACATGTGTAGTTCCAATTTTTTTCATACCTACTCATCAAATTTCCTTGTTGCTATTGTTCCCGTAAAAGTAATTGGTTATAGCTAGCATTGTCCAACAGAATATCACCTTGCAATTGTGCGTCGCTCCTGTATTGCACTGTGCTTGGGTAGGTTCTTCACCTGCAACCAGTAGTGTGGCAAATGATGGAATGTCTTTTAGAACTAGCAAGATGCCCATGCGTTGCACAGAACATCAAGATGCATTTGTATGAATAGTTTATCTTGTGGGAGAGAAGGATGAACGAGGGAATGCCTTATTTGCAAATGTGGAGAGGGGTGTGGGTATCTTTTTGCAAAGTTGCCATAGTATCCTTCCTATCCGTCAGATATAAATTGGACGACATATATTGCAGGAAGGCAGGCACACCATCATCATCAACTCTGTTTTTTATAAGAGTGGAGATAAATATAAATATAAAATAAATATAAGAGTAGAGAAGAGAGTAGAGATAGCAGGGACGTCAGGAAAGGATCGCGCACGCACCAGAAAAAGCGGCCGGGCACGCGCTAGTTTTGACGCGCGGCGTCCGGCGCGCTTTATAAAATCCAACTGTTGGGGAACGTAGTAATTTAAATTTTTTTCCTATGCACATGCAAGATCATGGTGATGCATAGCAACGAGAGGGGAGAGTGTTGTCCACGTACCCTGTAGACCGTAAGCGGAAGCGTTATGACAACGCGGTTGATGTAGTCATACGACTTCACGATCCGACCGATCCAAGTACCGAACATACGACACCTCCGAGTTCAGCACACGTTCAGCTCGATGACGATCCCCGGACTCCGATCCAGCAGGCTGTCAGGGATGAGTTCCGTCAGCATGATAGTGTGGTGACGATGATGATGTTCTACCGACGCAGAGCTTCGCCTAAGCACCGCAACGATATGACCGAGGTGGAATATGGTGGAGGGGGGCATCACACACGGCTAAGGAACGATCATGAAGATCAACTTGTGTGTCTAGAGGTGCCCCTGCCCCCGTATATAGAGGAGGGAGGGGGAAGTGCGGCCGGCCCCCTAGGGGTGCGCCTGGAGGAGTCCTACTCCCACTGGGAGTAGGACTCCCTCCTCTTGCCTTGGTGGAGAAGGAAAGGGGGGAGGGGAAAGAGGAAAGGGGGGCGCCGCCCCCCTTCCTTGTCCTATTCGGACTAGAGGGGAGGGGGCGCGCGGCCTACCCTAGCCGGCCCTCCTCTTCTCCGTCATGGCCCATGTAGGCCCATTAACCCCCTGGGGTTTCCGGTAACCCCCCGGTACTCCGGTAAAAACCCGATTTCACCCGGAACGATTCCAATATCCAAATATAGGCTTCCAATATATCAATCTTTATGTCTCGACCATTTCGAGACTCCTCGTCATGTCTGTGATCACATCCGGGACTCCAAACAACCTTCGGTACATCAAAACTTATAAACTCATAATAAAACTGTCATCGTAACGTTAAGCGTGCGGACCCTACGGGTTCGAGAACTATGTAGACATGACCTAGAACAAATCCTGGTCAATAACCAATAGCGGAACCTGGATGCTCATATTGCCTCCTACATATTCTACGAAGATCTTTATCGGTCAAACCGCATAACAACATACGTTGTTCACTTTGTCATCGATATGTTACTTGCCCGAGATTCGATCGTCGGTATCCAATACCTAGTTCAATCTTGTTACCGGCAAGTCTCTTTACTCGTTACTTAATGCATCATTCCGTAACTAACTCATTAGCTACATTGCTTGCAAGGCTTATAGTGATGTGCATTACCGAGAGGGCCCAGAGATACCTCTCCGACAATCGGAGTGACAAAACCTAATCTCGAAATACGCCAACTCAACATGTACCATTGGAGACACCTGTAGAGCTCCTTTAAAATCACCCAGGTACACCTGTAGCGCACAAAGTGTTCCTCCGGTAAACGGGAGTTGCATAATCTCATAGTTGTAGGAACTTTGTATAAGTCATGAAGAAAGCAATAGCAACATACTAAACGATGAAGTGCTAGGCTAACGGAATGGGTCATGTCAATCACATCATTCTCCTAATGATGTGATCCCATTAATCAAATGACAACACATGTCTATGGTTAGGAAACATAACCATCTTTGATTTAATGAGCTAGTCAAGTAGAGGCATACTAGTGACGTTATGTTTGTCTATGTATTCACACATGTATCATGTTTCCGGGTAATACAATTCTAGCATGAATAATAAACATTTATCATGATATGAGGAAATAAATAATAACTTTATTATTGCCTCTAGGGCATATTTCCTTCCGTCTCCCACTTGCACTAGACTCAATAATCTAGATTACACAATAATGATTCTAACACCCATGGAGTCTTGGTGTTGATCATGTTTTGCTCGTGGAAGAGGCTTAGTCAACGGGTCTGCAAACATTCAGATCCGTATGTATCTTGCAAATCTCTATGTCTCCCACCTGGACTTGGTCCTGGATGGAATTGAAGCGTCTCTTGATGTGCTTGGTCCTCTTGTGAAATCTGGATTCCTTTGCCAAGGCAATTGCACCAGTATTGTCACAGAAGATCTTCATTGGTCCCGATGCACTAGGTATGACACCTAGGTCAGAAATGAACTCCTTCATCCAGACTCCTTCATTTGCTGCTTCCGAAGCAGCTATGTACTCCACTTCACATGTAGATCCCGCCACGACGCTTTGTTTAGAACTGCACCAACTTACAACTCCACCGTTTAATAAAAACACGTATCCGGTTTGCGATTTAGAATCGTCCGGATCAGTGTCAAAGCTTGCATCGACGTAACCATTTACGACTAGGTCTTTGTCACCTCCATAGACGAGAAACATATCCTTAGTCCTTTTCAGGTATTTCAGGATGTTCTTGACCGCTGTCCAGTGATCCACTCCTGGATTACTTTGGTACCTTCCTGCCAAGTTTATTGCTAAGCATACGTCACGTCTGGTACACAACATTGCATACATGATAGAGCCTATGGCTGAAGCATAGGGAACATCTTTCATTTTCTCTCTACCTTCTGCTGTGGTCGGGCATTGAGTCTGACTCAACTTCACACCTTGTAATACAGGCAAGCACCCTTTCTTTGCCTGATCCATTTTGAACTTTTTCAAAACTTTATCAAGGTATGTGCTTTGTGAAAGTCCAATTAAGCGTCTTGATCTATCTCTATAGATCTTGATGCCCAATATGTAAGCAGCTTCACCGAGGTTTTTCATTGAAAACTTTGATTCAAGTATCCCTTTATGCTATCCAGAAATTCTATATCATTTCCAATTAACAGTATGTCATCTACATATAATATCAGAAATGCTACAGAGCTCCCACTCACTTTCTTGTAAATACAAGCTTCTCCAAAAGTCAGTATAAAACCATATGCTTTGATCACACTATCAAAGAGTTTATTCCAACTCCGAGATGCTTTCACCCGTCCATAGATGGATCGCTGGAGCTTGAATACGTTATTAGCACCTTTTGGATCGACAAAACCTTCTGGTTGCATCATATACAACTCTTCTTCCAGAAATCCATTCAGGAATGCAGTTTTGACATCCATTTGCCAAATTTCATAATCATAAAATGCGGCAATTGCTAACATGATTCGGACAGACTTAAGCATCGCTTCTGGTGAGAAAGTCTCATCGTAGTCAACCCTTGAACTTGTCGAAAACCTTTTGCAACAAGTCGAGCTTTGTAGACAGTTACATTACCATCAGCGTCAGACTTCTTCTTAAAAATCCATTTATTCTCAATGGCTTGCTGATCATCGGGCAAGTCAACCAAAGTCCATACTTTGTTCTCATACATGGATCCCATCTCAGATTTCATGGCTTCAAGCCATTTTGCGGAATCTGGGCTCATCATCGCTTCCTCATAGTTCGTAGGTTCGTCATGGTCAAGTAACATGACTTCCAGAACAGGATTATCATACCACTCTGGTGCGGATCTTACTCTGGTAGACCTACAAGGTTCAGCAGAAACTTGATCCAAAGTTTCATGATCAATATCATTAGCTTCCTCACTTATTGGTGTAGCTGTCACAGGAACCGGTTCTTGTGATGAACTACTTTCCAATAAGGGAGCAGGTACAGTTACCTCATCAAGTTCTACTTTCCTCCCACTCACTTCTTTCGAGAGAAACTCCTTCTCTAGAAAGGATCCGAATTTAGCAACAAAATCTTGCCCTCGGATCTGTGATAGAAGGTGTACCCAATAGTCTCTTTTGGGTATCCTATGAAGACACATTTCTCCGATTTGGGTTCGAGCTTATCTGGTTGAAGTTTCTTCACATAAGCATCGCAGCCCCAAACTTTAAGAAACGACAACTTTGGTTTCTTGCCAAACCACAGTTCATAAGGCGTCGTCTCAACGGATTTTGATGGTGCCCTATTTAACGTGAATGCAGCCGTCTCTAAAGCATAACCCCAAAACAATAGCGGTAAATCAGTAAGAGACATCATAGATCGCACCATATCTAGTAAAGTACGATTACGATGTTCGGACACACCATTTCGTTGTGGTGTACCGGGTGGCTTGAGTTGCGAAACTATTCCGTATTGTTTCAAATGTAAACCAAACTCGTAACTCAAATATTCTCCTCCACGATCAGATCGTAGAAATTTTATTTTCTTGTTACGATGATTTTCCACTTCACTCTTAAATTCTTTGAACTTTTCAACTGTTTCAGACTTGTGTTTCATTAAGTAGATATACCCATATCTGCTCAAATCATCTGTGAAGGTGAGAAAATAACAATACCCGACGCGAGCCTCAATATTCATTGGACCACATACATCAGTATGTATGATTCCAACAAATCAGTTGCTCGCTCCATAGTTCTGGAGAACGGCGTTTAGTCATATTGCCCATGAGGCACGGTTCGGAAGTACCAAGTGATTCATAATCAAGTGATTCCAAAAGTCCATCAGTATGGAGTTTCTTCATGCGCTTTACACCGATATGACCTAAACGGAAGTGCCACAAATAAGTTGCACTATCATTATCAACTCTGCATCTTTTGGCTTGAACATTATGAATATGTGTATCACTACTATCGAGATTCAATAAAAATAGACCACTCTTCAAGGGTGCATGACCATAAAAGATATTGTTCATATAAATAGAACAACCATTATTCTCTGACTTAAATGAATAACCGTCTCGCATCAAACAAGATCCAGATATAATGTTCATGCTCAACACTGGCACCAAATAACAATTATTTAGGTCTAAACCTAATCCTAATGGTAGATGTAGAGGTAGCGTGCCGACCGCGATCACATTGACTTTGGAACCATTTCCCACGCACATCGTCACCTCGTCCTTAGCCAATCTTCGCTTAATCCGTAGTCCCTGTTTCGAGTTGCAAATATTAGCAACAGAACCAGTATCAAATACCTGTGTACTCTGCGAGCATTAGTAAGGTACACATCAATAACATGTATTTCACATATACCTTTGTTCACTTTGCCATCCTTCTTATCCGCCAAATACTTGGGGCAGTTCCGCTTCCAATATCGATGCGCTTGCGGTAGAAGCACTCGATCTCGGGCTTAGGTCCAGACTTGGGTTTCTTCTCTTGAGCGACAACTTGTTTGCTGTTCTTCTTGAAGTTCCTTCTTCTTCCCTTTGCCCTTTTCTTGAAACTGGTGGTTTTGTTAACCATCAACACTTGATGCTCCTTCTTGATTTCTACCTCCGCAGCTTTTAGCATTGCGAAGAGCTCGGGAACAGTCTTGTCCATCCCTTGCATATTATAGTTCATCACGAAGCTCTTGTAGCTTGGTGGCAGTGATTGAAGAACTCTGTCAATGACACTATCATCAGGAAGATTAACTCCCGGTTGAATCAAGTGATTATTATACCCAGACATTTTGAGTGTGTGTTCACTGACAGAACTATTCTCCTCCATCTTACAACTATAGAACTTATTGGAGACTTCATATCTCTCAATCCGGGCATTTGCTTGAAATATTAACTTCAACTCCTGGAACATCTCATATGCTCCATGATGTTCAAAACATCGTTGAAGACCCGGTTCCAAGCCGTAAAGCATGGCATACTGAACTATCGAGTAGTCATCGGCTTTGCTCGCCAGACGTTCTTAACGTCGTCGGTTGCATCAGCAGCAGGCACTGGCACCCATCGGTGCTTCGGGGCGTAATTCTTCTGTGCAGCAATGAGGATAATCCTCAGGTTACGGGCCCAGTCCGTGTAATTGCTACCATCATCTTTCAACTTAGCTTTCTCAAGGAATGCATTAAAATTCAATGGAACAACAGCACGAGCCATCTATCTACAACAAACATAGATAAGCAAAATACTATCAGGTACTAAGTTCATGATAAATTTAAGTTCAATTAATCATATTACTAAAGAACTCCCACTTAGATAGACATCTCTCTAGTCATCTAAGTGATCATGTGATCCAAATCAACTAAACCATGTCCGATCATCACATGAGATGGAAGAGTTTCAATGGTGAACATCACTATGTTGATCATATCTACTATATGATTCACGTTCGACCTTTCGGTCTTCGTGTTCCGAGGCCATATCTGTATATGCTAGGCTCGTCAAGTTTAACCTGAGTATTCTGCGTGTGCAACTGTTTTGCACCAGTTGTATTTGAACGTAGAGCCTATCACACCCGATCATCACGTGGTGTCTCAGCACGAAGAACTTTCATAGCGGTGCATACTCGGGAGAACACTTCTTGATAATTTAGTGAGAGATCATCTTAAAATGCTACCGTCAATCAAAGCAAGATAAGATGCATAAAGGATAAACATCACATGCAATCAATATAAGTGATATGATATGGCCATCATCATATTGTGCTTGTGATCTCCATCTCCGAAGCACTGTCGTGATCACCATTGTCACCGGCACGACACCTTGATCTCCATTGTAGCATCGTTGTCGTTACGCCATCTATTGATTCTACGACTATCGCTACCGCTTAGTGATAAACTAAAGCAATTACAGGGCGTTTGCATTTCATACAATAAAGCGACAACCATATGGCTCCTGCCAGTTGCCGATAACTTCGGTTACAAAACATGAACATCTCATACAATAAATATAGCATCACGTCTTGACCATATCACATCACAACATGGCCTGCAAAAACAAGTTAGACGTCCTCCACTTTGTTGTTGCAAATTTTACGTGGCTGCTACGGGCTTAGCAAGAACCGTTCTTACCTACGCATCAAAACCACAACGATAGTTCATCAAGTTAGTGATGTTTTAACCTTCGCAAGGACCGGGCATAGCCACACTCGGTTCAACTAAAGTGAGAGAGACAGACACCCGCCAGTCACCTTTAAGCACGAGTGCTCATAACGGTGAAACCAGTCTCGCTTAAGCGTACGCGTAATGTCGGTCCGGGTCGCTTCATCTCACAATACCGCTGAACCAAAGTATGACATGCTGGTAAGCAATATGACTTGTATCGCCCAGAACTCACTTGTGTTCTACTCGTGCATATGACATCTATGCATAAAACCTGGCTCGGATGCCACTATTGGGGAACATAGTAATTTAAAAAATTTCCTACGCACACGCAAGATCATGGTGATGCATAGCAACGAGAGGGGAGAGTGTTGTCCACGTACCCTCGTAGACCGTAAGCGGAAGCGTTATGACAACGCGGTTGATGTAGTCGTACGTCTTCACGATCCGATCGATCCAAGTACCGAGCGTCACGGCACCTCCGAGTTCAGCACATGTTCAGCTCGATGGCGATCCCGGACTCCGATCCAGCGAGGTGTCGGGGATGAGTTCGTCGGTAGCGATGGTGTGGTGACGATGATGATGTTCTACCGACGCAGGGCTTCGCCTAAGCACTGCAACGATATGACCGAGGTGGAATATGGTGGAGGGGGGCACCACACACGACTAAGGAACGATCACGAAGATCAACTTGTGTGTCTAGAGGTGCCCCCTGTCCCCGTATATAAAGGAGGGAGGGGGGAGGTGCGGCCGGCCCCCTAGGGGTGCGCCTGGAGGAGTCCTACTCCCACCGGGAGTAGGACTCCCTCCTCTTGCCTTGGTGGAGAAGGAAAGGGGGGAGGGGAAAGAGGAAAGGGGGGCGCCGGCCCCCTTTCTTGTCCTATTCGGACTAGGTGGAGGGGGCGCGCGGCCTGCCCTGGCCGGCCCTCCTCTTCTCCCTCATGGCCCATGTAGGCCCATTAACCCCCGGGGGTTCGAGAACCCCGGTACTCGGTAAAATCCGATTTCACGGAGCGATTCCGATATCCAAATATAGGCTTCCAATATATCAATCTTTATGTCTCGACCATTTTGAGACTCCTCTTCATGTCCGTGATCACATCCGAGACTCCGAATAACCTTCGGTACATCAAAACTTTTAAACTCATAATAAAACTGTCATCGTAACATTAAGCGTGCGGACCCTACGGGTTCGAGAACTATGTAGACATGACCTAGAACAGTTCCCGGTCAATAACCAATAGCGGAACCTGGATGCTCATATTGGCTCCTACATATTCTACAAAGGTCTTTATCGGTCAAACCGCATAACAACATACGTTGTTCCCTTTGTCATCGGTATGTTACTTGCCTGAGATTCGATCATCGGTATCCAATACCTAGTTCAATCTTGTTACCGGCAAGTCTCTTTACTCGTTATGTAATGCATCATTCCGTAACTAACTCATTAGCTACATTGCTTGCAAGGCTTATAGTGATGTGCATTACCGAGAGGGCCCAGAGATACCTCTCTGACAATCGGAGTGACAAAACCTAATCTCGAAATACGCCAACTCAACATGTACCATTGGAGACACCTGTAGAGCTCCTTTATATTCACCCAGTTATGTTGTGACGTTTGGTAGCACACAAAGTGTTCCTCCGGTAAACGGGAGTTGCATAATCTCATAGTTGTAGGAACTTTGTATAAGTCATGAAGAAAGCAATATCAATGTACTAAACGATCAAGTGCTAGGCTAACGGAATGGGTCATGTCAATCACATCATTCTCTTAATGATGTGATCCCATTAATCAAATGACAACACATGTCTATGGTTAGGAAACATAACCACCTTTGATTTAATGAGCTAGTCAAGTAGAGGCATACTAGTGACGTTATGTTTGTCTATGTATTCACACATGTATCATGTTTCTGGGTAATACAATTCTAGCATGAAAAATAAACATTTATCATGATATGAGGAAATAAATAATAACTTTATTATTGCCTCTAGGGCATATTTCCTTCACCAACGCCCTCCCACCGCTCTGTGCCTTGCCACTGCTCTCTCCCTGCTCAGTACCTTGCCACCGCTCTCTCCCCACTCTTTCTCGCCTCGCCGCTGCCGTCCCACCATGCCGCCGCATCACCGAAAAACTTGGGGATACCGCGGCATCCATGCGCGCCCCTCCAGCGGTTTCTCCGTCGACATCCAGTTCCACGAGATGCGCCTTGGCCTCGTCACTTTCGACACCACCCACGACGCTGCCCGCGCATATGATGGCACCTCCGGTGGCCTCATAGAGCATTTAACTTCCCCAACATGCCAACGCGGGAGCGGGCACAGGAGCTCACGCCTCGGCCACGACTTATCACCGATGAGGATCGTCGCGACAACCAGAGGCGGGAGCACCGTCTTGGCATCGCCGAGATGGGCGAGGAAGCCTTGGCGTTGTAGCGCCAACGCTTCCCGCAGGACATCATCAACGAGCGTGAGTTCTATGCACAAAGGAGGGCGGAGAGGGAGAATAGAAGGGCGGAGCAAGCCGCCTATCGCGAGGACAAGCGTAGGCGGAAGGCGACCGATCAATTTAACATCAAGCTAGGAGCAGCGTCGCCCTGGGACTCCAACGACGATCGGTATCTTGATGCCTACATTGAGACGCCGGAGGAGGACATCACCGAGGAGGAGTCGGACGACGAGGAGTAGTTTAACTATCTATTTTTTTATCTATCTATGCTATATGTATGCTGAGAACTATCTATGTCTCTACTCTCTACTCTCTACTCTCTACTCTTGTAAAAAATAGAGTTGGTGATTATGGTGTGCCTTCCATCCTGCAATATAGGCCGTCCGATTTATATCTGACAGATAGGAAGGAAACTATGGAAATTTTGCAAAAAGATACCCACACCCATCTCCACATTTGCAAATAAGGCCTTTCCTCGCTCATCCTTTTCTCTCACAAGATAAACTACTCATACAAACCCATCTTGATGTTGCATGCAATGCACGGGCATCTTGCTTGTATTTATCTATGCCAGTATTGACTCGGAGTAGAATGCGTATCGAGTCAGAGTAGAAAGGAGAAAAAAATATAGCGCGTCTGCTGGAGCCAGCACTCCGTGGCCCACAAAAACTGGCTATTCCAGCGCTGTAAATGCTTTTTTAACGCGCCGCATGTTGCGCTTCTGTTGGAGATGCTCTAACATGGTAGATGAGTGCTTTAATGTTGCCCACAAGATGCGTGAGTATTACTATATTTTTCTTGCCATGTTGAGATTTTAAAACCACGAGTGCGAACATGCAGAGGAGCAATGAAGACCAAACATGGGATATTGGGGACATCTTCAAGGAACGTGGCAACTTAAAGAGGAGCTACACCAAACCTAGAAAACGAGCTTTGGTAAGTAACACCCTTTCCATCTTTTAGCCTTATGTTCTTCGATGTGTATATGTTGTAGTTTTTGTTTCTCTTAGCCCTCATGTTCTTTGATGTGTAATAAGAAGAGTCTTAATCGTCCTAATGCTTTCGTTTTTAGCTTGATGTAGGAAGTGGGTGTTCTCACCTTGAAGTCTGTTTTTATATTTCTCCTTTTGAATTCACTTCTTTGAGTCTTGTTTATCTGGCTTCTACTAAATGGATCTGGGTTGCTCTGAGTATTGATCTAAAAAATTAGCAACTTCATGTCAAGATGCAGTTCCTGCGAGGAGGGAAGTATGGTCAACATCGAGATCATGTTTCCAAAATGAGGCTGGATTACACACAAGGTGCCCGTTCCATAATGATGCTGGATTAGACACAAGGTGCAAATTCCCAGATGATGCTGCATTACGCACAAGCCAGGTGGAGTCGTCAATTGTTTGTGTCCTCATGGCTCTAGTAAAGGCTGAAAGAAAGCGTGCAATTGCCCTTGAGAATGTAGCTGAGTTCCTGAAGAAGCGAAAAGAGCAATCAAATGCTCTCTTCACCCAAGGCAAAGAAGAGATGGAAGAAGCCAGAAAGAAGCTAGCAGAGGCAGAGCAGGCGAGGCGTCTCCTGCTATCTAAAACTGTTGTCAATACAAATTTTTCCTTCATAATAGCTAGGTTCAAATGTTTATCCAGTTAGCATGCCTGTTGTGATGTCCGTCTATCTACTGATGTGGCACAAAATAAATTTTTTTCGGGTCATGTAATAACAACAATTACTTTCCAAACAATAATAGATGAAGCATCGAACATGGTATAGTTCACACGCAAGCCCAACATTCCAAGTTCAACTTCCACATCAGACTCATGTTCACAAATATCTGCACATTCATAGATAATGTCCACAACCATGATTCACTTCAAAGCCAAAAAAATATGAGGAGAGTTATAAATAAAGAAAAATCTCTAGTTCCTACTACCAATGCGAGCACAACAAGTCAAGACCATACATACTTAATTATATTTTGGACATTTCTGACTAAACGCGAATAACTTTTGGAGGTAGATATAATATTTCTAATGTCGACCGCGGCTGGAGTCCATGATGTTCTGAGCCAAACCGGGCAACACACCGGGTGTGTGCCGGCGATGCGGTGGTTGTAGCATTTGTGGGTTCCGAGCGGCGGAGGCTCCCGTGGTCTACTATTCCTCGGTGTCGATGGTTGCCATAGACATGTTGGCCACCTCCGCCAGCATGCCACGGTTCCGCGAACGTTTGCGTCGGATGGTGCGGCCAACCATGGTGCGCTGGACGTTGTGGTCCCCTGTGTGCCGGCGTCCAGCAACTGGCGAATCTTCTGCGAGCAGGCTTGGAGCATCGAGTTGATGCACCAGGGGCCAGCTTGGAGCGGCATCTTGCTCCTCCGCTTGCTCGCCAGCAGCCTCGCCCATGGTACTGATGACCTGGGCAGGGAGGAAGGTGGGGCAGCGAGTTGCCTAGCTCGTCGGGGCACCCAGCCGGCTTTTATGCGGGAGAACTCATCTTGCTGCTCACTGGATGCTATGGAGAGTGTGGAGGAAATGGTGCAAGGAGGATATGGTGAGCGGCGGTGTGGTATGGTTCTTGCCAGGCGTATGACCTCGTTTAAATAGTGGGCAGACGAGAGGAGCCAACCGACGTTGTGTTCTAGAATGCCGGCTGGCTCTTCGAAGGACGTGTTGCCGGCACACGTGGGGATTCAATGGAGGCAGGTGGGGCAGTCTGAAGCTGGTTGCATGCGGCGAGGAGGCATGTTCAGCCTAGCCTGCAACGAGTGGGGCCATCTTGGCCAGCGTGCCGATTCAATTCTTGCGCTATGAGAGGTCGCGTCCGTGTCAGAGCAATCACTCCCTCCAGTCCTTTTTTGTTTGGGTATAACAAAATCTCGTTTTCCATTCACATTTTACAAGTAAAATTCATGTTTTCGCTCCATACCTATCGTTCTAAAAACTAGTACTTATAACGCGCCATTGTAAATCGGAACTCTTACCCCGCTAAAAAATAATATTTTAAACGTGGCTACTTGATCAATGGCGACTGGCGAGCCACCGCCTCCAGGTCATTCACCCGTGGTCCCGACCATCAACTCCCACAGATAAAGTTATCACGCGAGCTGATTATTCCTACAAAGGTGCGCTCCACCACGTATCCGGTACCCGCGCATGCAGCAATCGTCCACCTATGGTTTTAGGGTTTATTTGTTTACAATGCCTTTACGCAACTCTCATGTGTGCAATACATCGAGAGATCGACGGTGTGCGTGCACCTCTTCTCTTCGTATATGTACTCCACCATTTGTCTAGGGTCCAAAAAATTATACAGTAGTAATAACTAGCAATGTGCCATGCGTTGCCACATGATCAAAGTAGATTAATACATATTCACCGATTTGATAGAAAAGAGTCTAGTTTTTAAATACGCATATCACTAAAAATATGTTATTCACCCAAAATATATTCCTTTGGCGTTTTTGATGAGATAAGGGAGGAATGTGGTTGGTTTAAAGATTCGAGAAGTGTATATCTCTACTCTTATAAAAAAACAGAGTTGGTGATTATGGTGTGCCCGCCATCCTGCAATATAGGCCATCCGATTTATATCTAATGGATAGGAAGGAAACTATGGCAATTTTGCAAAGAGATACCCACACCCCTCTCCATATTTGCAAATAAGGCCTTCCCTCGTTCATCCATTTCTCCCAGAAGATAAAATACTCATCCAAATGCATCTTGCTAGTTGTTGCAAAAAGACCATGTGTGCGAGAGAGAAGGAGAGAGGAGGAGGACGGAGTGCATGTGTGAAAAAGACACAAAGAGTATGTGTGCGAGAGGTATCACCATAAAATGAGGCGATAGTGTGTGTGTGTGCACGATCGAGAGGGCGTGTCTCAAGAAGGGACGAAAAATCTACATAGATACAAGGAGCACGAGAGAGACATGTACGAGATAGTGGAAGCAAGAGTGTGTGAGTTTATAAACCTATCTGGAGGCTAGTTGATCAATGTTTGTCAGAGAAATACGAGTCGGGGGTGCGAAAGCGAGAGTTTTGTGTGTGTGTGTGAGAGAGAGAGAGAGGGTAGTCGGGAAGGGGAGTGGAAGCAGGAGTTGTGTGTGTGTGTGTGTGTGTGTGTGTGTGAGAGAGAGAGAGAGAGAGAGAAAGGGGAAGAGTTTGTCTGATCAGTAAACAAATGAATACTGTCAGTTTTATAACTGATATGAAGACGGAAAGGAGACTACAACAAATGTTGTGTGTGCGGGAGAGAGAAATTTTAGTGCTAGGAGTCATATCTAGAGAGATATAGGGTATGTGAGAGAACCCTAGAGAGAAAGACAAAGTGAAAGACGAGTGAGAGTGTTTGTGTGGCGGTGAAAAATAAAGCTTAGGTTCCTAGTGATACTAGAGAATGATAGAGACGTGAGAGATAATGAAAACCGTGTAATGTATAATGATAGGGAGAGTGTGACACTTCTCAAGGGAGACATCAAGAGACCATGTTTGCGAAAATACGAGAAACATGAAGTGGGCGTGCGAGTGAGCTGGAGAAAAGAGAGTGATAGCTACATGAAGGAGCATGCGAGAGAGATGGGCATGAAAGGAGAATCAAATATTTAGTTGTGTGTATAGAAAATGTCAACATAAAAGGGATTCAAATATTGTAATTTGAGATGATGGTACATGTAATTCATACTCGAACCAAAATTGATCTATCAAACGTGCATACTCATATGAATTCACGCGCATCTATGTTATTTAATATGTAGATATTACTGATCCATACATTTTAGTAGAACATAATTTGGTTTAAATTTTTTGAATTCAAGCTAATGATTTTGAGATCATTGTATTTGTAAATCATATTATATTTATAAAGAAGCAGAATTCTTTGTTGTTGCTTTTGAAAGTATATATAGAAAATGATGCATATAGAATTTTATTCCAATCGAAAATGGATCCTACCTGAACAAAAATAGAATACAAAATGGATTGGAATTGAGTTGGCACGGTAAGCGTGCAAGCTTTTTCTCAAAAAATTGAACGAAGTGGCCAAACTCGCAGTAACCTCTTGAAAGCAAAATACGGGAGATGGAAATTACTGCCTGTCCCTGACATGCAACACATGCCGGCTTGATTTTCAATAGGTCTTGATAGGGACAGGTTTGTAATTTCACTCAAACATGACATAACAGCCTCTCACCCGGATTCATACATGGTGGGCGCCGAAACATAGTGTCTCCTCAACTGAAATCGCCTCCCTCCCTGATTCATACACGATGGGCGCTAAAACAAACTCTCGTCGGCCGAAATCTCCGTCGGCAAATATTCGGTGTATGCGAGATTACCGTCCTATCCCCAACCGACTAATATTGCTGTGATGTAGGAAATTTTAAACGGGGGCTAAGTTTGTAAATTTCCTCGCATTTGAGACAAGCGCTCCCTGAAGACATGGTTCGCCCTTTCCTCTCTCCATCCATTTCCCCATTTGTACTCCGTGGGCGCCAAAACACCCTCTCCACCCCAGCCTCCTCCGTCCGCCGCCCCATCCACCGCCGTCCTCCTCCACCATGCCGGAGCTGATACCCCGATGCCTCGTCCATTAAAAGAGATCGACCTCTCTCATCCATGGCTATGGACTAGGATCCTTGCATCCCGTCCTCTCGCTTCATCCCAGCTGTTGTCCACCTTGCCGGCGTCGCTCCTACGACCGTCTCGTCCATCGCACCGGGATATTTCCCTCGCCGCCACCGTCTACCCTCCTAGATCTACTTCCACGCTGCCGACAAGACATCACTACTACAACACCATCAAGTTCTCCGCAGATGCATGCACAGTGCCGCAGCAGAGGCGGTACTCTTTTGTATCTGCTCAACTTATTTATCGCAGCAAGAAAATAGATCGCCACTGCTTTACTGTGATTTCTTGTCCATCACTTAGGATCTTACTTGTTAGTTGAAAGCAAACATTGGTTGCGAAGTTGCCTTTGTCTGGTTTGCACCTTCAGATCCGCCATGGCACGCTCAACTCCATACTTGCAATGCTTATGGTTTTCCCCTTTTATATTCCACACTAGTTAAATGACAGTAGACTAAATTTCAAAATTGGGCCAGTCGATTTTTGAAAGCTCGCCGGAGTTTTTCGGAGGGAAGGAAGGGGCTCGGGTGGAGTTGGTAGTTGTGGGGGGCAGTGGCCTGGCGGTGGTGGGGCCTCGCCGAGTGAACAAAACTCGATGCAGGTGGGGGCGGGGTGGGGGTGGGGTGGCGGAGGAACACAGTGGTGGGGGCGGTTCGAGGAGGCGGGGGTGGGGGGTCGGTGCGGTGGTTTGGCCGGCCCGTCTTGGTGTTCTCAGAGGGGAAGAATCAGAGACGAGGAAGAAGGGTTAGGAGACGTAGGATCTTCACCCAACTTGCGTGCAGACATTCCTTTATATTCAGTACCATCATCGAAGCTGCTTAGCACTGCTCCTCAATCCATCAAGCTAAACAACGTGCCACTCATAATTCCAAACTTGTTGCTCAAATACGAATCTGATATGATGCTAATATTACTAAAACAGATAATGTTTAATTGGTCAGCCAATGTTCCTACTTTACATTCGAAAAGCACGCGCACCACATATAGGGAGACATCAGGGAGTTGCATTCTTAATGCGCTCTGGTTCATCATGTGTGGGCACTGCAAAACAAACATTTTATTATCCAAAATCTGCTGCTCTTCTTTAGCATGTTCCTCTTTTGTTCTTCTTTAATAAGTACTCTCTCCGGTCCTAAATACAAGTCTTTGTATAGATTCCACCATGGACTACATATGGAGCAAAATGAGTGAATCTACACTCTAAAATGTGACTCTAGTCCAACCCCTTGTGATGGCCGACCGCCCATCCTTCACAATCTTCCTGAAAACATCTAGATAATCATCATGTGCTGGTAGAAATACTTTAACCTTTGCATGCCCACCAATCATGTAGTTTGAGAGGTAATCTTGAGTAAACTGCTTTGGGAACCACTCCAAAGGAAAAAGATTCAACATTGCCATCTAACACAACTCATTACGGGCAGTAAAAAGAAGGTTGCAGAGTTCTTACTTACCATCCCGCAGTTCGCTATTGTCTTGGATAAAGTGTAAACAAATAGTTTAATTGCCATCTTTTGACTCATTTTACTAACAATCTGTATGAGCTTCCTCACTTGATGCTAGTTCATCGATATCTCATTTCCCCATATGCAGAAAGGGTCAAAGCGCGGATCTTTACTAATGTCATATGTACCAAAAAGCACCAAGTTAATATTAGAAGCTAAACAACAATTTCACAATGATGTAGTACAACACTCACTGGTATGCGTCGGTGCTATAGTAACGGTTTAAACCCCTTTACCCGACGACATTTGGAACCGACGCCAAGTGAGTGTGGGCGATGGGGGGGGGTCCTTCCCACACGACCCAGAAATCGTCGGGGATAGGCCATCCTGGGACACCAAATGAGTTCGTGTGCGATCGGGTGACCCATGGAAACCCAATCATTTCCATAGGTATGTACATCCCACATGGTGAATCCCAGAAAACATTTTCATAGGTATGTACATCCCACACGGTGAATCCCAGAAAAACATTTCCGTAGGTATGTATATCACACACAGTCAATCCAAGAATACGTATCCGTTCTTATGTACATCCCGCACAGTCAACCCAGGGAAAACGTTTCCGTTCGTTTGTACATCCCACACAGGTTTGTGTATAGGCTCGTGTGTGATACGTGTAACTATCACACACGCTCTGCCTTGGTTAACCGTTTGCTTTTATCAACTACATCACACACGATTTGATGAAGAAAACTATGTCGCATTGGGCTATCCATCACAAGCGCTTTTACTTCTAGAACCGTTTGCAAAGTTCCATGACCCATTTCGCAGATTTATTAATTTACAATTAATAATTGTAGCATTATGGAAATTCACATTTCATATCAAACAGCTGTTTCCCAATTTCATATCAGGCACATAGATATATTTTAACATCACAATATGATAGCTACCGGAAAACAGCACAGTACAACATATATATAGTTCAACTTCATAAGAATAATATTAGAACAATATATTCATTTTCCTAATAGAGATCATACAGGCTCGTCTTATCCACCTATGCTTTCAGTTCAATAAGAACCTATTTTGCACTGGCCAACTGGGAAAGTGTCTCCTCCTTCGCCAACACCATCTTAGCAAAGTATGATTTAAAAAAATCTGAGCTCATTCTCCACCTTCCTCTTTTTATCCCGCATCTTCAAATATTCTTTAGCGTTAACAATACTATCTCTAAGCCTACCTCTGTTCTCTTCTTGATACATGCTCTAGAGCTTTGCTAGGCACATCTTCAAAGACTGTGGCCTCTCTTGATCAACCCAATCCAAGTAAGAACACTTCCGTTCATCCTATAATATTTAAAACTAGATCAGTAACAATTGTAGGGGAAGTGGTCCCAACATAGAAAATCACCAATAATTATTTTGAACAACTGAAGAAACATGTTAATTATGACATATCTTCTCAAAAAGATCAATGTGCAAATGAATTAATTGCTACTGACAGAACAACCAAATTCTGAAACATCAAAAGCTATAATTAACTACAACAACGCTACAAGTTCTTACTCATGTACTAATAAATAATAAATTGAACATTTTAAGAGGAAGGTAAATATAACTGCAACAGCATAGTGACAGTGTTTGGATGACAGCAAATTGATACTAACAGGTGTGTACATGCACAAATTTAGTAATATAGAACTAATAGCACTAAGGCGTCCACTATGTATGCCAAAACCGGTGTAAAGACAACTATTGCTACATCTCGCATCGGTGCCCTGCACTGGCGAGCCGATGCAGCGGAAAAAAATCAGGGACCCAAATTCCGGAGTACCTAGTTGCTCCGAAGCCCAGTTCCTTCGTGCCATAAAGATTTAGTATTTTACTGCTTGGCTGCTCGGATGTGTGGACAAGTTGGCTCCATAAACTGCTGAAGCTGTGCCAAATAATTTTTTAATGGCACCGCTGATGAGATGGCAACATTCTTGGATACTAGGTACAAACTGTGACACTGTCTTAGGATGTGTTTGATTGAAGGTGTGGTATGAATGGGTTGGGACCTTGATAGTGTCTGAATCACATCTAACAAATGATTTGTAACAACGAAAGAGGGTCTAACCTTCTCTGCACATGCTAGAAACTTCCTCCCACTGTCCACAGATTCAAATGCAACTAGCTTCACGCATGGAGATTGATGGTGACAACGAGCAGAAAGACCTTCAGCAACCCCGCTCCATTCGTTGCAACTGATGGTCCTAGGGAACTATAAGAGGAAGAAATGACTCAAATCAACCACCGGGTAAAAATCCTTCATTCAAAGTCATAGCCCGAGAGAGAGAAGAGAGGCATACCCGGGTGGTGAAGGAGTCGTAGTCGGAGGAGGAACCGTTGGAGAGGTCTTTGAAGAAGACCATGGCCACCCCGGCGGTAGCATGCGAGACGGCGAGAGCGAGGAAGCAGCTATAGCTTAGGAAGGAAGGAAGGGGGAAACAGGGGAAATGTGACTTGTGGTCGGGGATAAAAGGGGATGGGGATGGGGAGGGTAGATATTTCGGCAGTAAGCCAAAAATTTCGAAATGTGGAGGGAAACTTTGCGCGCGGTGCCACTGGACACCATTCACTTTGAATAATAGTGTGCATCGCAAATGATTCTTCTGCTTAACGCGCATGTGATGAGTTTGATAATTGAAATTTTGGTGGAAATTTCACCGCGTACGTCATTGCATAATTTAACATTGCTTGCTAATTTGGGCACACAAAAGAGAGTACAACACACAGACCACACTTATTGAATCAAGCAATTTTAGTAATTAAACAGAGACAGCTCACCTAAACATTGCTCTAACAAAAGACCAGCATTAAAAACAAAGCCTAAGTATGAATAATTTTAACAAATCCGCCACCATGCCGGCCTATGCATCGCCAGTGTGAGATGAGACGTCCATGACTTGTCCTGGCGACATGCCGCCGTTGGTGGACTCCGTGTCCCCCCTGCTGAAGTCGACCGCATCCTCGTCCTCATCCTCATTCTCGGCGCCACCCTCAAGGTTGTAGTACTCATAGTAGTGGTTGCGCCAGAGCTTGCGTTGGTACTCCACCGCCGATTCCTCGACAGACAGACTCTTCTCTACCTCGACCTGGGCCATGCGCAACTCCTCCTCCCGGTGCTCCTCGATCTCCGCCGCCTCCTGCATCTCCAGCTCCTGCTTGACGACCTCATGAGAAAGCAGGTGCTCCATGGCCACCGCCGCCTTTTCGGACGTGGGTTGCATGCTAGATTCCGAGGTGCCCTGGAATATCTTGGCGTGGATGGCCTCGACCCGGACCAGGGCGACATTGGCGGCACGGACGTCCGCTCGAGCGCTCTCGGCGTTTGCAACCGCCGTTGCAGCAGCAGCTGCAGCCGTCTCCGCTGCTGCAGCTGCCCAGTAGGCTGTCGCTGACACCCTCTCGGCCGAAGCGACCGTGCTCAGTGCGGATGAGGCGGCACTCTCGGCATAGGCGGCCGCGCTCTCGGCGTAGGCGGTGGCGCGGGGGGGGACGCAACCATCGTATGGGCCTTCACGAAGCATTTCCATGGCGTCATTTTTGCAAGAAGGGGGGTGTAGGAATGGGGATCGATATTTGTGGATTCGGGGGTTGCCGGGAGTGGAGCAGACGAGCCGGTGAAGCTTAAGGAGGAAGACTTAAATAGACCCAAATTTTTTCATCACAAACGATTGCTACAAAAAAACTGTGTGTGATGTTGTATATATTTATTAGCTGTGAAAGACGAATTTGGAGTAAAGTGGCAATGGATGGTGTTTTAAATGTACGAGAAAATTTGTAGTACTAATACAACTGTCATGTCAATTTTGGAAAAATTCAGGGGTCATTTGACCTTTCAAGACATTTAAGTTATTTTCTAGCCATTTAATGACCGTAATTGAAATTTGAACTACATGTACATGCAGCAGCTAACAAAAACAGTTTGAAAAGTCATATTTTGTGTGCTTGTGTGTGATGTAATTCCACGTGCAGTAAATTGGAAGGAAGTTTCAAACATATTGGTCTAACGGCTGTGACACAATTAAGCATGGAGTGCCATGGCATTTAAATTCCAAAAAATTAAAAACATGAAATCTTGCTTGTGGTAATGTCATACCACCAAGATGATGTGGTACAAGAATTGGCATATTTGACGAAAGTTTGGACACACCCCTCACAAACCGGAGCAACTCACTAGAAGGCTCGTGGTTCCGAGAAGGAACAATGCATGTTTGCTGACGAACAACAGATAGCTTCCTCTTACGGCCTTCAAATTTTTTTTACGTGTAATGTTCACTGATACTAATTGTCATGTGAAAATTTGGAAAATTTCAGGGGTCATTTGACCTTTTGAAGACATTTAAGTGATTTTCTAGCCATTTAATGACCGTAATTCAAATTTGAACTAGATGTACATGCAACGGCTAACCATGACGGTTTGAAAAATCATGTTTGTGTACTTGTGTGTGAGTTAATTCCATGTGCAGTAAATTACAAGGAATTTTCAAACATATTGGTCCCAGGGCATGGACACATGCATGGAGTGCCATGGCATATTAATTCCAAAATCTTAAAAAATGATCAGGAAAACATGAAACATTGCTTGATGTAATGTCATGCCACTAAGATGATGTGGTACAAAAATTGGCCTGTTTGACGAAAGTTTGGACACACACCCCTCACAAACCGGAGCAACTCACTAGAAGGCTCGTGGTTCCGAGAGGGAACAATGCATGTTTGATGAACGACAGATAGCTTCCCGTTACGGCCTTCAAAATTTTTCTACGTGTAATGTGCACTGATACGAACTGTCATGTGAAAATAGGGAAAATTTCAGGGGTCACTTGACCTTTTGAAGTCATTTAAGTGATTTCCTAGCCATTTAATGACTGTAATTCTAATTTGAACTAGATGTACATGCAACGGCTAAACATAATGATTTGGAAAATCATATTTGTGTACTTGTGTGCGAGTTAATTCCATCTGTAGTAAATTAGAAAGAATTTTCATACATATTGGTCTCACGGCATGGACACATGTACATGCATGGAGTGCCATGGCATTTTAATTCCAAAAATTAAAAAATGATTAGGAAAACATGAAACCTTGCTTGATTTAATGTCATGCCACTAAGATGATGTGGTACAAAAATTGGCCTGTTTGACGGAAGTTTGGACACACACCCCTCACAAACCGGAGCAACTGACTAGAAGGCTCGTGGTAGGGAACAATGCATGTTTGATGATAGACGGCAGATAGCTTCCTCTTACGGCCTTCAAAAATTTTCTTCGTGTAATCTGCACTGATACAAAATGTCAGGTGAAAATTTGGAAAAAATCAGGGGTCATTTGACCTTTTGAAGACATTTAAGTGATTTTCTTGCCATTTAATGACCGTAATTCTAATTTGAACTAGATGTACATGCAACAGCTAACCATAACGGTTTGAAAAATCATGTTTGTGTACTTGTGTGCGAGTTATATCCATGTGCAGTAAATTAGAAGGAATTTTCATTCATATTGGTCTCATGGCATGGACACATGTACATGCATGGAGTGCCATGGCATTTTAATTCCAAAAAATTAAAAAATGATCAGGAAAACATGAAACCTTGCTTGATGTAATGTCATGCCACTAAGATGATGTGGTACAAAAATTGGCCTGTTTGACGAAAGTTTGGACACACACCCCTCACAAACCGGAGCAACTCACTAGAAGGCTCGTGGTTCCGAGAAGGAACAATGCATGTTTGCTGACGAACGACAGATAGCTTCCTCTTACAGCCTTCAAAATTTTTCTACGTGTAATGTTCACTGGTACTAACTGTCATGTGAAAATTTGGAAAATTTCACGGGTCATTTGACCTTTTGAAGACATTTAAGTGATTTTCTAGCCATTTAATGACCGTAATTCAAATTTGAACTACATCTCATGCAATGGCTAACCATAATGGTTTGAAAAATCATATTTGTGTACTTTTGTGCGAGTTAAAAAATCATCAGACGGTGTAAATATCTGGTGTTCAAAAAGAAAATGTAAAATATGGCAAGACAACTGACCCCACACGATTAGCACTCTATTTCGTGCCTCGAGGTTTGGAAGGTGAGTGGCGAGCTTTATTAATCAGACACGGTTCTGCATTTGGAACCGTCAGCTATTTTGCTCACACACGGATTTTGCTACGGGAATCGTGTGTAATTCACACTCCAGTACTCGCAAATTCCGGCGACCGGCGCGTATACTGTTCCCGTCGATCTAGATTCCAGCCGCCAATAAATAATACCTTTCTCATGTTGTTTCGCCTGCATTCTCATCTAGATCCTCCCCTTGCTCGCCCTCTCTCTCTCTCTCTATCTATCTATCTATCTATCTATCTATCTATCTATCTATCTATCTATCTATCTATCTATCTATCTATCTATCTATCTATCTATCTCTCAAATCTCTGCCATGGCGCCGCCAGTCTGCCGATGCGCCGACGAGGAGTCGCCACTCCCCGAGGGCGCTCACCCGAAGAGTAGCGACGAGGACACCTACGCGCCGCCGGACGAGGTTGCACCGGACCCCCCAACTTTGTATTGGTTTTGGGGCTAGTACGATCCACACATACAGAATGGAAAGCGTATAAACACACATTGAAACAGAACATATAAGAAAGAAAAACAGAGTACACACATTGAAACAGAGCAATAAACATAGCAATAGTATGATTCATGTTCTTTGGTGTCGCTCTCGCTCATTCTTCTTCTTTGCTTCTTCTGCTTCTTCTTTATTCTTTGTTGTTGTTGCTGTTGTTGTTGTTGTTGTTGTTGTTGTTGTTGTTGTTGTTGTTGTTGTTGTTGTTGTTGTTGTTGTTGTTGTTGTTGTTGTTGTTGTTGTTGTTGTTGTTGTTGTTGTTGTTGTTGTTGTTGTTGTTTCTTTATTCTTTGTTATTCTTTATTCTTTATTCTTTATTCTTTATTCTTTCTTCTTCTTCTTCTTCTTCTTCTTCTTCTTCTTCTTTATTCTTTATTCTTCTTCTTTATTCTTGTTATTATTGTTGTTGTTCTGTTGTTGTTGTTGTTGTTGTTGTTGTTGTTGTTGTTGTTGTTGTTGTTGTTGTTGTTGTTGTTGTTGTTGTTGTTGTTGTTGTTGTTGTTGTTGTTGTTGTTGTTGTTGTTGTTGTTGTTGTTGTTGTTGTTGTTTATTCTTTATTCTTTCTTCTTTATTCTTCTTCTTCTTATTCTTCTTCTTTGTTGTTCTTCTGTTGTTGTTGTTGTTTGTTGTTGTTGTTGTTGTTGTTGTTGTTGTTGTTGTTGTTGTTGTTGTTGTTGTTGTTGTTGTTGTTGTTGTTGTTGTTGTTCTTGTTGTTGTTGTTGTTTTGTCGTTGTTGTTGTTGTTGTTGTTGTCTTTGTTGTTGTTATTCTGTTGTTATTCTTGTTGTTGTTGTTGTTATTCTGTTGTTATTCTTTGTTGTTGCTGCTCTTATTTGCTGCTGTTATTCTTTATTGCTATTCTTTATTCTTTATTCTTTGTTAGTCTTTATTCTTTATTCTTTATTCTTTATTCTTTATTCTTTATTCTTCTGTTGTTGTTGTTGTTGTTCTTTATTCTTTATTCTTTATTCTCTTCTTCTTTGCTATTGGTGCTATTCTTTATTCTTCTTTATTCTTTATTCTTTATTCTTTGCTGCTCTTGCTGTTGTTGTTTGCTGGTGTTTGTCCCCTCTCAGTAGACATTGTTCCAACGGTGTGATCGATGTCACTGATGAAGACTAAATGCTATCTTCAGAACTGCCAGGCAAGCACAATACTCCCTTGTTCATTCCGATACAATCCCACTCTCTCGCTCCTGCTCTCTGTTACTGCATTAGGACAACAATGATTCCACTGCTACATGTTGCGGTAGTTGAACCCTTTTCCTCTGCATGACCTGTGTTTGCCACAGCAAATAGTTGAAACCCCCTAGCATGAGTAGGATTTGTTTGAGCCATGATGTGCCTACTCATTTATTCTTGCTTGTTATGCCTGCTATGCTTAGAGTTCTGGCAGGTCTGATACATCGGGGATGAGTTGGAATGTGGTCATCATGTCCTACTATTGAGAGCTAAGTGTGTGCACACGATTTGGTAAAGGTAGCGGTGAGATGCCATGTAGGAGTACATGGTGGGTTGTCTCATTGAAACTACCCTTAGGAACTGAGTTCTGTGATTGTGATCCAAGAACAGCTAATACCACACGTTGGGCCCTGAAATATGACCCCACTCAACATATTAACCCCCCTTGTCCTTTGTCCAGGAGTTGCCAGTAGTTTCTGGTGTTTGTAGCGTGTTGGAGGCTAGGCGTAGCGCTGACCGGAGGGGTGGGCTATGATGCGGTAGGGAATTAGCATGGTGTACTGAGTCACCCGTTTGGTGCCTCGAGAACCATGCACACATCGTTCGGGGCCGTAGTGGAAACCTCGACCGGACTCCCTGTGGATGGAACCTGAAAAGGCGATCAACCTGGACTAGGGGCTTGGGTGGTTAGTCAGGTCATGGTCTACACCCACGTCAGCTTTCGCTTGAAGTCTGCCGACCACATGTTTTGCGCTAAGTAGTGGAAACATGTGTGAAGAAGTACACCCCTACAGGGTTAATATGATCTATTTGAATAGTCGTGTCCGTGGTAAAGGACTACCGGGTTGCTCATGCAGTTCATAGACAAGTGAAAGTGGATACTCTAAAATGCGCAAGATAAGCGTGAGTGCTATGGTTTGCCTTCTAGTAGGGAGATGGGAGCGGATCCATAGTGGTGTATTGATATGGTGAATATGTGGACTCGTGTGCGCCACCTCAAAAGAGTTACTTGCAGACGTAACCCATGATAGCCACAGAGTCAAAGATGGCTTGCTGAAGTTAAACCCCACCACCCCTTGGTTGATACCGATGCATATGTAGCTAGTTCTGATGTAAGTCTTGCTGGGTACATTTGTACTCACGTTTGCTTAATATATGTTTTTGCAGAGAGACTTTAGTCTCACCAGTAGTTCTGCATGGACTTCAACATTTAGCTTGTTACCTCAGGTACAATCTTGTACCCTTGGGAGGGTCTCATAGATAGTCAGGCTTCTCAGCCTTCTTCATTTGTAGTTGTCTGTACTCAGACATGTTATGCTTCCGTTGCTTGTATGCTCTCTATGTTGGGTCATGCGACCCATGATTGTAATTCCTACTATGTATGACCCTTCAAAGCATTCTGAATACGTACTTTGAGTCGTAGAGTTCTGTTGTGATGCCAAGATGTATTTCACATGTCGAGCATATTGTGTGTATGATTTGAAATGCTTGGTATGTGTGGGATTATACAATCTAGTTGTTTACTCTTGATAGCCTCTCTTATGCGGAAATGTCTCCTGGTGCTTCCACTGAGCCATGGTAGCTTGCTACTGCTCCGGAACACTTAGGTTGGCCGGCATGTGTCCTTCTTTGTTCCTATGTCTGTCCCTTTGGGGAAATGTCTCGCGTTGTTCCTTTAAGTCCTTGTAGCTTGCTACGACTTGGGTTCATACGTTGATGAGTGACATGTTCGTTGCTGGGTCATGTATGCCTGTCCCTGTAAGTTAGTGCCACCTTGGGTTTACGACCAGTCATGTCGGCCCGGGTTGTTTGTCATATGGATGCTAGCGACACTATCATATACATGAGCCAAAAGGCACAAACGGTCCCGGGCCAGGTAATGTGGCACTCGTGGGACCACTGTGCGTTAGGCCACAAAGTGATATGATGTGTTACATGCTAGATCAGTGTGACAACCGGTCATGTTCCCCACGGCGTCCGCCTCCCCCGACGCCACCGCAGCTCCCATGGTATCAGTGGCCGCATGCGAGGGAGCCTTCGAGGTAGAAGGGTGAGCTGTCGTGCTGGAATTTTTCTTGGGTGCCATGGATGATGGAGCTATCGATGAAGAAGATGATGATGAAGATTAACACGCTATTTACGACCTCGGGTTCATGCAAACGCTCCCCCTACCTGTTGTGCCAAAGATGTCATGACAGAACACAATCACCTATGTGGCCATCTACACCTTATGGTTCAGCAAGGGGGAAGGGCACGTTGCACAGAGAGCGAAGACCGTGAAGCAGGACGACAGGGGTGACGCTGGTGGTTTTTACCCAGGTTCGGGCCGCTGGGAAGCATATACCATACTCCTGCTATGGTGGAGTGATGGGAGGACCGTGGTGGACATGCATCGCTCAAGCCCGGCAAGGTTACCTCGGGGAGAACAGCTACACGCGTAAGGGTGTGCAAGAGTCTAAATCCTCTCTTAGGTTTCCGTGGCCCTCCTTTTATAAGCTAAGGGTTTATAAAAGTAAAAAATCAGTCATTACCTACCGATTAGATAGCCAACAGTGCTATCATACCTAACTCTGGCAATTAGGACAAAGTGCATTAAATGCACTGCTGGGTGTCATGCTGACGATGCAGCCTGGCAAGGTTGCCGCACCGCTCAACCACCGCCTCGTCTGTCTACGTGACATGCCTATGGGCGGGTGTCATATAGTGTGAATATCTTTTCCAGATGGCTGCCATGTGCCAAATGACAGCCACTCAATCACTTAGGGGCTCGACACTTCACTAATAAGTGAATTGCATCGTTGTGCAGTGGAGTGGTGGAGTATTGGCGGGGTGACTTTCCCTTGGCAGCCCTGGCAAGCATGCTGGGGGAATCTTCGAGACTTGTCTTTGGTGACCTCGAACTTACCAGGCTCGCCTACAGGCAAGGGAGGTTTTTCCTTAGTGATATCTTATTCCTTTGGCTTGTCTTATTCTTCTTGATCCGCCCTTTGATTTCTCAAAGAGCTATATCTTCTGCTCGGTCTTGTCTTGTCGCTGTAATCTTGCCCTTGTGCCTATGTATAGTTCGGGCAACACATGCCAAGGTTTGTTGCACCGACATCCGATAAGGGTGGATTCTTCAGAGAAGGTTTTCCCCGACGATAACTAGTGGCACATTGGATCTCAAACAGAGTAGGCAAGCTGGTCACGGAATCCTCAGGCTGAGGAGCTTTTGAGGCTATCCCCTTGGAAGTATGTGCTTCCATTTCCCTTGGCAAGGTCGTGGCTCCCTCGGCCCTCACACTTGCTGGTGTGGATAAAGGCGAGGGTTGCATGCAAATAATCGGGAAGGTTAAAATGTGAAATATCTTTGCACTAGCATCGATCAAATTATTACCTGGTGATTGAAGGGGCACTTTTGCCCGCTCCCATGAACTCGGCCTTAGATTCTTGTGCTTCTTGTGGGGGTCTTTACTGGAAGGTTTTTATGTATATAGGCGTTTGGATCACCGCCCCTTTAGAGGAGAAGTCAGACGACTGGGAGCTGGAGGACGAGGAGCTCGCTTTCGGTAAGAGGAAGGGAGTGTTACCTATGAAGCTGGCCTCTTCCCCGGACTGTCAGGGATGATGGCCACCCTTGAGCCATCAAGGCCCTCCGGAAAGAAATTTCTCCCTTCGTAAATAAGGGCTAGGTCTTCATCCATGTTGAAAAGGGGGTCCTCTGCTTGATAGTGCAGCTCTGGCTCACGTGCTGAGCTACTTACGCTCTCAACCCAAGAGCTCCATCTCTGTTTAAGAATTAGTGCATAGCCAATTTGACATTTAGACAAGCCCGAAGCAAACGATGAGTTCGAGGGAAACTTACTATGTTGGCAGGTTTGTAATAGGACAACCCATCACAGAACTGTCACCAGGCAAAGTCCTCCGTCGTACCTTAAAGATGTCGGCCAAAGGCTGCCTGGTCATAGAAACTCTCTCACATGGTTCGTAAAAAATCGTCAGTCCCATTGAATTTGCACAACATGTGAGTTAACTGCCTAAGTGGTTGGACTCTTCGGTCTATCATCGTGGCCATTACATCATGATGGTTAGACCGGTGTAGGTCAGCTATGTGATTTGAGCCGCCAGCTTGGTAACCTTGGCACTCTCCTCCAAGGTTAGGCCTTGTGGCCTCCAGTTGTACTGCCTCTTCAGGGGCTCCATAGAAAACAAGGGGAGGCAAGACCGAACTGGCTCCATGAGAGGGACATTGTCTATATAAAACCATTCGGTCGACCAGACATCGGTATCCTCACGAGGTGTGCCTAGTGGGTATTCAGTCCCCTCAATTCGACAAACTTTGGCTGCTCCGACCGCATATAACTTATTGGCGGGAGAACATGGCATTATGCAGAAACTCTACCACAGCTCAAATATTGCCTCCCATCCGAGGTGCATCTTGTAGAGGGTACCGTATCCCGCAATGTATAAAATAGCGTTGGGGTTGAGGTGATGAAGCTCTAGCCCGTAAAACTCTAGCAGATCCCGGAAGAAGGGGTGGATGGGAAAACCTAACCCATGCATTAAGAAAGAGAAGAAGCATACCCTCTTTTACTCGAGGGGCGGGTGATTCTCTGCGTGCACTTGACCATTCATGGATGTCAATCCTGCATGGATCACGGTCAGATCCGAATCTGACAAATAACTTTGCTTGGCTAATCGCTCCAGATGAAGGCGTGAGACTGTGTAGCTGCCCCAATCGCCTCTGACAAGGCCATGAGGCGCCTTCAGGAGCCTGCATTACTCACCGTGACAAGCTCTAAAGGATGGACTTGAGAGAAGGGAACGCTTGGGCAAGTGGGTCGGAATGGAAGGGTTGTGCTGGTGTGGTAAATCGACGTAACTAGCCCATGAATATAAAGGGAAAAAGACTGCCGCTTCGATGTTTTGCCATAAAGTGACTTACTTCCCTGTAAAGGCGCACTTGCCAAGCTCAAAGACCGGAGCCACGTGTGGCATGTCCGGGTCCACCTGGCAGGACCATTGAAGTCTGAATACTACTTTGAGGGGAACTCGCTTGTCGAGCCAAAGACTCTGGATTCGAAATCCGGCAAAGTTGTCTTCAGCATCGAAGACCCATTCAGGGCCTACTGATGGTGTCCTGGATAGGGGGGTGCTAACCTAATATACCCATGATCCTCGGGTTGGACTGACAGGCTCTCATTCGTGCTCAAGATGGACTCCAGAGGCTGTACGCATGAGGCGTGATCGAGACTACCTCCACCGAGGACTTTACGGAAACTCCAACATCTCTCCTGTCGCCTTGTTCCTAGATATTGACCTTGTAACCCTAGCCACCCTTCCTGGCGTGTATATAAGCCATCTGGTTTAGCCTGTAGAGGGGACATGAACGCAATATCATTCAGCTAGCCCTAGAGTTAGACCACATATTACGATCTCTAGGTAGATCAGCTCTGTACATGACACATATCCATTAATATAAACAAGAGTATGACATAGGGTTTTACCTCCATTAACAGGGCCCGAACCTGGGTAAAACATCGTCTCTCTGTTCTTGTTACCATCCGTCCAAGACCAACAGCTCGGGACCTCCTACCCCGAGGTCTGCCGGTTTTACACCAACATAGGGTATTATTCCCCGGAGGCGTGAACCTGGATAAATCCCTCGTCTGAGCTCGGATCCTATATGCCTAACAGGGAACATACGCTCTTGGCTCAGCAGGCTCCCTCCCAACTCCATCCATAGCTGGGTGGACTTCGAGAACATTTTTCTCATTAACTTTGAGAGAATCTACCACCAGCCAGGAAGCTGTGCCGACCTCCACAACATCATTTAAGGAGATAAGGAGTCGGTCCGCGACTACGTGGCACGGTGGCTCAACAACAAAAACACACTGTCAAGCATTTCAGCAAAAATAGCCATAGAAGCATTCGTGAGCGGCACCCGTGACCTTTTCTTCTGACAAAAGCTACGGAAAAGGAGAGGTGAAGGCAAGCTGACATCCCTGCCCACCCTGATAAAGGTCGCCAATGACTTTGCCATCAGAGAAGAGACAGCTCGGGGTGGCCGCCGGCTTCTCCCAGGAGCTAAAACTACACGTCGACAGGGGTCGAAGCCCGAAAGAGCAAAAGCTTGAAGAACAGAGAAGATCGCAAGAACATGGAAGAATAAGATTCCGAGCTTGTTGCAGCGACCAACAAAATGGATGAGGCCAGTGGAAAGCGGCATTGCTGGAGCAGCAAGCCCAAGCGCAACCCCCACACATATGACTAATGAACTGGCCATGTGTGTATCACAACTACGGCAACCATAAGGACCAACATTCAACAAGAGACTACTGCATCAATGAGCAGCTCCACAAAAAGCGCAACCCTACCGATACGTCTTTGCTGAATGTGAATTCCGAATGTTATCATTTGCATGGTTAGTTCATGATCTTTGCTGAAAACTTCGGTGCAATTTAAGCTTATATACGTATGCAAGAACAAAAAGAGTTCGTAAAAGCTTTTCTTTATCACTTTCAGTTTGCCAACTGAAATGCTTGAGGACAAGTGATACTTCTCCAATGTATCTATAATTTTTGATTGTTCCATGCCATTATATTATCTGTTTTGGATGTTTTATATGCATTAATATGCTATTTATATTATTTTTGGAACTACCCTATTAAACTAGGGCCCAATGCTAATTTTTGATTTTTCCTTGTTTTTTGAGTTTTACAGGAAAGGAATATCAAACAGAGTCCAAACGGAATAAAACTTTCACAATGATTTTTCTTGGACCAAAAGACACCCAGAAGACTTGGGGAGGGGGTCCGAAGACTCATGTGGAATCCACAAGCCCTCAGGGCATGCCCTGGGGGTGGGGCATCCCCTAGCTTGTGGACCCCTTCCGAGTCCCCCAACCCTAATCTTTGCACTATCAACTCGCATATATTCCCCAAACATCAAAAGCGTCCACCAAAATACTTTTCCGCCCCCGCAAGCCTGTGTTCCCGTGAGATCCCATCTTCGGGCCTTTTCCGGCACCCTGCTGGAGGGGAATTCGATCATGGAGGGCCTCTACATCAATCTTGCTGCCCTTATGATGAAGCGTGAGTAGATTAACACAGACCTACTGGTCCATATCTAGTATCTAGATTGCTTCTTATCTCTCTTTGATCTTCAGACAATGTTCCCCTCGATGTTCTTGGAGTTCTATCCGATGTAATATTCTTTTGCGGTGTGTTTGTCGAGATCCGATGAATTGTGGATTTATGATCAGATTATCTATGAATATTGTTTGAGTCTTCTCTGAACTCTTTTATGCATGATTATGATATCTTTGTATTTCTCCTCAAACTATCGGTTTGATTTGGCCAACTAGATTGGTTTTTCTTGCAATGGGAGAGGTGCTTAGTTTTGGGGTCAATCTTGTGGTGTCCTCACTCACTGACATAGTAGGGGTAGTGAGGCACGTATTGTATTGTTGCCATCAAGGATAAAAAGATGGGGTTCTCATCATATTGCTTGAGTTTATCCCTCTACATCATGTCATCTTACGTAAGACGTTACGACATTCTATGAACAAAATACTCTAGATGCATGATGGATAGCGGTCGATGTGTGGAGTAATAGTAGTAGATGCAGGCAGGAGTTGGTCTACTTGTCACAGACGTGATGCCTATATTCATGTTCATTGCCTTAGATATCGTCATAACTATCCACTTCTCTATCAATTGCTCAACAGTAATTAGTTTACCGAGTGTATGTTTTCTTTCAAGAGAGAAGCCTCTAGTGAAACCTATGGCCCCATATAAATTTTCCATCATATATTTTCAGATCTATAAACCAGAAAACCCAAAACTACCTTGCTGCAATTTATTTATATTTACTTTAGTTTGCTCTTTTATTTATCTTTTATACCTATCTCTATTAGATCTCACTCTTGTTCATGACCGTGAAGGGATTGACAACCCCTTATCGAGTTGGGTGCAAGTGTTTGATTGTTTGTGCAGGGGCATAGATTGGAGACTTGCGTGTACCTCCTACTGGATTGATACCTTGGTTCTCAAAACTGAGGGAAATACTTATGTCTACTTCATTGCATCACCCTTTCCTCTCCAAGGGAAAAACCAAGGCAAGCTCAAGAAGTAGCAGGAAGAATTTCTGGCGCCGTTGCCGGGGAGGTTCTACATCAAGCCCACCACGTACCCATCATAAACTCTCATCTCTTGCACTTAACATTATTTGCCATTTGCCTCTCGTTTCCTCTCCCCCAGTTCTAAAATGTTTTCAGAAAAATATAAAAATATTTGCCTTTTTATTCACCTTCTTCCATTTGTCTTGTCGTTTGCTTTTCATTTACTTGTGTGGTAGATTGTTTAATTTGCCACGATGTCTCAAGAAAATACTAAGTTGTGTGACGTTTCCAACACTAATAATAATGATTGTATTAGAAGTCCGATTTCTCCTGCCACTAGCGTGGAATCTTATGAAATTAATGCCGCTTTGCTGAATCTAGTTATGAAAGATCAATTTTCCGGTCTTCCTAGTGAAGATGTCGCGTCCCATCTAAATACTTTCATTGAGTTGTGTGTTTTGCAAAACAAAAAAGATGTGGATAATGATATTGTTAAATTGAAGCTATTTTCGTTCTCACTACCAGATCGTGCTAAAACTTGGTTTTCATCTTTGCCTAAAAATAGTATTGATTCATGGAATAAGTGTAAAGATGCTTTTATTTCCAAGTATTTTCCTCCCGCTAAGATCATGTTCCTTAGGAATGATATAATAAATTTTAAGCAACTTGATCATGAACATGTTGCAAAATCTTGGGAGGGGATGAAATTGATGATAAGAAATTGCCCTACTCATGGTTTAAGTTTATGGATGTTCATACAATTTTTTATGCTGGATTGAATTTTGCATCTAGAAATCTTTTAGATTCCACCGCGGGAGGTACTTTTATGGAAATTACATTAGGATAAGCTACTAAACTCCTAGATAATATTATGGCTAATTACTCTCAATGGCATACCAAAAGATCTCCTACAAGTAAAAAAGTGCATGCAATTGAAGAAATTAATACTTCGAGTGGAAAGATGGATGAACTTATGAAATTGATTGCTAGTATGTGTCAGTGTACAAAAGTATGGGTTCTTCTGTACTACTTACTCACGCATGGGAAGTTGTAGCCACGCCTATGGCCGGGCCTGGCAGGACAGCAGAAGACAAAACAGGAAGACTACCAAGGCATATACTCAAGGCAAGGAACAAGGAGCAGAAGGCGAGCTGGACCTCCCCTGGCAACATCCTTGCCGGGGCAGCCTGCACAGCACCATCATGCCCATCGCCCTTGAGGCTAAGAGTTTTGACACCATCGACAAAGTTAAAGTCAAGATTTGGGAACGCATGCGTAGTAGCATGCAGATATTTATGAAGATTGATAACATGCGGGTCCTCATGGGACCAGAAGACGAAGACCCCCCGCAAGACCCTTGCCGGGGATGACTCCACTTGCCGGGGAAGATTGCTGGGCCGTTGCCAGGGCCGCACCCGACAAGGACTCTCCACCTCACCAACACTATAGTGCGATGACCAGCGTGCCAACTAAGCAGGCACCTGCGTGGCGGCATGCAGATCTTCGTGGAGGCTCACCACCGTGCCAACACAAGTGCTAGCTAGCCAGTATGGCACTGCATGCCTCGTCATCCTGGAGGCGTGTCAATGCAAGGAGGGGTGGCGACGAACAGGACGGCTTCTGTTGCCATCCCTGATAAACTAAGAGGGCACGTAGGCTGCGCATTAAATGCGTTTGTCCTACGGTGTCGATCGATAAGCTCACACACTCTAGCTTGCTTTCCACCTCATTTTTTCCACTATGGCAACCCCTTTTACGTATAAGAGGAGGTAAAAGGCATACTGGGAGAGGATTCGGACTTTCTGGACTATGCACGCACCGCAGTTAGTTCAAAAGCTCAAGAACACATATATCTAGACAAGCAGGACTAGGGTATTACGCATCTTTCCGGCCCAACCTGGGTAAAATCCCCCTGTGCTGACTGGTAGACCTGCTCTTTGTGTTACTACTCTCCGCGCCGAACGTAGAAGGGATTCCTGTGATCTCATAGTTGTTCGTTTCCACGACATCTTTCACGCACCAGGTAGGGGGAGTTAGTTGTGAAAAATCTGGTCTGTTAGTTAGTGCAACAAGTTTCTTCATCGCCATGGCTCCGAAGAAGAAGACGGTCGCAGCGGTTGGCTCTTCCGGAGCTGCCCCGCCCGTGCTAGCATGAACAGGCCACATGGAAAACGTTGGTGGCAGGGGAGATCAAGATCGTCCATGCCACCCAGATATAAGAAGCGAGGCGAGCGGCGTCGTCCGTTGTGCGACGATGACCCGCACACCGCCGCGCCCAAGGACGGGGCCGAGCTACCTATGGGTGGCACGGGGACCTCCAAGGGCACAAAGACGACCCCGCCAGCGCACGCGCCATGCTCTTCTCAGCTCGTGCGCGACGAACAGCGCCACAACATTGAGGACCCCGGGCGTCGCCGTGGCCAGAGCCCGCAGCGTCACTTCCAAGACGCACAGGGCCTACATGCACGCCATGATGCTGGCGAAAATGCGCGCGGCCGCGGGATCGTGATGGAACTCCTTCTAACATAGTAAGAAGTCCGAGTTCCTCCCATTCCTCGCGCCTGTCGCTGCCACTGACGCGAGCAGAAGCATTGGCCCGAGCGCAGCTGCTCCTCCACTTTCCTCCTGCTGCGGAGAAGCAAGAAGAGTGGAGGGATGCCATCCAAAGACTCATTGGCCATGCCAACAGGGATGGCCACCTGGAAGCAAGTCCCTCGCGGCGCCGAAGCACTGAGCTGGCGTGCGTTGATAGTGGAAGGGTCGGAGGCATGGCAACCACGGTGCACTCCGCTCCACCATGGCCAGCCTGTTGGGTTGACGCCCGTGATAACGTGTCCACGACGTCGTCTGACCCACGAGCGCATTGCAACCAATGTCAAGTTCTTTGGGAGCGGCTCAAGGAAAATGCCCGGCCACCATCGAGCGGCGATTGGAGGCGCGTCACCAATTAGATCGGCGTGCTGGGCCTACTGCTTACAGGCCTGCACCGGGGGATGCTAGCTACTTGCCCTATGCAATAACCTGTCTGGCGTTCACCCATGAGCTGCGGCAGTTCCAGTGGCCCACCACCCGCATGTTCAAACCGGAGGTCCCGGAAAAGTAGGACAACAAGACCCATTCGTCTGTGTTCTTGAGCGTTTACACCATCGCGATGCAAGCTACCGGAGCACGATACGACAAGGTACTCGCCAGCTATTTCCCGTTGGTGCTCAAGCCCAACATCAGGACATGGTTGATGTACTTGCCGATAGATTCCATCTCCTCTTGGTCTGATCTGTGCCAGGAGTTTCTTGGTGCCTTCACGGGTGACCACATAGCTCCTGGCTAGGCAAGCGATTTGCATGTGATCCCTTAGAGGGACGGCAAATGCTTGCGCAAGTACATACAGAGATTCAGCCGTGTGTAGTACAACATCCCTGATGTCCATCCCGCCGCTGTCATCATCGTGTTGCATCGGAACATGCGCAACCGTAAGATGCGTGAAGAGCTGGCAATGAACAAGGTTGTAGATGTTGTTGAATTATATGTTCTGGCCGACAGATGTGCCCAAGCCGAGGAAGGAAGAAAGTACCCCAGCAAAGATGTTGATGCGGGAAGTGACACTGAAGAAGAAGACATTGTCGCCCCGGCAAAGAAGGGCCGACGACGCAACAGGAAGCGCAAGGGCAAGACTGTGCTTGCCGTCGAGGAATCCGGCGACCCCGACACCGCTAAGAAGACCTAGGTTGACGACCCCGGCAAGGAGATTACTAGATGCAACGCCTGCCGGGCCTTAGTGGCTGCCGGCAAGTCAGAGGGCTCTGACAAGCAATATTGCAAGATTCACCGTACCAAGGGCCACGACCTCCAGAACTGCTGTCAAGTTGAGCTATTGATGAGTAAAGGGCTCAGTATGAGACACGAGACAAAGAGAAGGGGCAAGGTGGTGCTGAGGGATCCGGCAAGAAGCATGGTGGCTGAGAAGGTCGCGGCGACAGGGAGAAGGAACAAGAGAGGCCTGCCCGGGGCCGTGACAAGAAAGAGGAGGATGACGATCATGATGATGATGACGAGTCCATCGAGCATGAGTTCCAGAAGGCGACAGAGGTCATGCATGTTGATGGAGGTGCCTCGCTGCATTCTTCCCACCACCAACATAAACAGTGGGTGCATGAGATTAATGCGACGGAACCGATGGTCGACGCTCAGAAGCCACTAAAGTAGTCCCACACACCTATCATTTTCGACGCCGAGGATCAACCTGATCTCACAACCATGGTTGGGTGTTTGCCGTTGTTGGTCTCACCAACGATACGCAACCTCAAGGTGACGAAAATGTTAGTTGATGGTGGGGCCGGTCTGAATTTGATCTTGCCCAAGGTGATCAAGAGGCTGCAGGTCCCTGACGATGATCTTGAGGAAAATAGGCACGTTCCAAGGGATAAATCTAGGGAGAAGCCAGCCCAAGGGGAAGGTCACGTTACCAGGCACATTTGGTGGCGACCTACACTACCGGACAGAGAGGATCATTTTCGATGTCGCCAAGATCCCATTGCCATATAATGGGATCCTTGGCCGTTCGGTGCTAGCCAAGTTCATGGGGGCGTCACACTATGCATACAACAAGCTAACGATGCTCGGCCCGGTGAGCATCATCACCGTTAGTTGCAACAAGAGAGATGCGCTCATTTGTGCCAATAAGCTCTACCGAGAGGCAGTTGCAGCATCCGCCGCCAAGATACTTGCTCTCGCCACCGAGAAGAAGACCGCAAGGCCTCAACCACCGGCAAGGCTCCTGACTCTGGCAAGGGCTCTTGCACTTACTCCGGCAAACGCGCCTCTTAGGAGTGTTGTGTTCCTGCTGAGGACGTGCCAGAGAGCTCTACCGGCAAGAGCAAGATGTCGGGGCCGTGTCTGCCTGTGGCATCGAGCACCTATGGGGCACGGGGGCCCCTTTCTAGTCCGGCAAGGGAGCGGAGGTCGTGCGCAGAGCAGATCGTGGTCGAGTGCGCGGGGGAGACGGGCAATTTTTTACCCAGCTTCGGGGCTCTCCGGAGAGATAAAACCCCTACTGCTGCTTTGGTGATTGTATTTGATCTTGCTCGAGCCTGCGAGCGTATGGTGGTGTTGTGGGTGTCGAATGGACCGAACCCCTTCTACGTGCGCATGGGCCTCCCTTTTATACTCTGAAGAGGGCATCCACAGGTGGCAGCGTAGGAAGAGGGGGTAGAAAGGTAAAATCGCAGGTTGGTACAACAGTGACCAACAGTGACCCCTACCTAACTCTGACGGCAGGGGACAAGGGCATTTAATGCCCGTCCGGTCGCCCCAACAGTGCAGAGGAGTGACCGTTAAGTGAGTCACCGGTTGCCACGAGGGCGTTTCTGTCAGCTCCGTTTGCCACCTTGCCTCGCAAGGCTGCGTAGTGCCTCGCCACGTGCCCTTGGGATGGCCTTGTGATGACATGTCGCCGGATGCGCTGGAGTCTGGGTGTGAAAGCACATTTGCTCCCTGGGTGGTTTTGGTAATTAATGACAACATACTTTGTGGTTGGACTAATGCTTTTATCAAGTATGTTTCAGGAAAGTCAATCACTTTGGCATGGCGAAAGGACTGAAGAGGTGAACCCCTAGGATGCTAAGGAAAGGATTGGCAAGTGCTCAAGACTCTATTTTTGGTTTAGTGATCCAAGATCACATTGAGTCCATAGGAAAGCCAATACTATTAAAAGGGGATGAGGTTATGATGATGATCTGGTTGCTCAAAGTGCTTAGTGATTTATCTCTCAAACTATCGCAATCTTTCATTCCAACATATACTCATAAGTAATCTCGGTCCCACCGATTCCATAAACTCACCACACCGAGATGAACCACCTCAGCCATATAGCCAAACCCTAGAAATTTCGGATTTTCCGATTCCAAACTCGGTCATACCGAAACTAGTGGTGCCAACCTTCTGTAACCTTCTGTACTCAAATCGGTGTCACCGAGATGAGAAAGTCGGTCCCACCGAGAATGGCAAACCCTAGTCTTTGGAAGAATCGGACTAACCGAGATTGTATTTTCGGTCCCACCGAAAATCCCAACGTTCACAAGATTTGAACTTTCGGTCTCACCGAGTTGTCAACTTCGGTCTGACCGAGATTGGTCAAATGTGTGTAACGGTTAGATTTTGTGTGGAGGCTATAAATACCCCTCCACCTCCTCTTCATTAAAGAGAGAGCCATCGAGAAAGAACTACCACTCCTACCTTACATTTCTGAGAAGAAAACTACCTACCCTTGTGTTGAGATCAAGTTGCTCCACTCCCACCATATGAAACTTGATTTCTAGCCTTCCCAAGTTGCTTTCCACTCAATCCCTTCTCCACCACAGCCAAATCGGTGAGGAGAGTTGAGTGTTGGGGAGATTATCATTTGAAGCACAAGAGCAAGGAGTTCATCATCACCAACATCATCTATTACCTTTTGGAGGTGGTGCCTCCTAGATTGGTTAGGTGTCGCTTGGGAGCCTCCGTCAAGATGTGGAGTTGAACCAAGAAGTTTGTAAGGGCAAGGAGATCGCCTACTTCGTGAAGATCTACCCCGAGTAAGGCTAGTCCTCCGTGGGCGTGAGGCCATGATGGCATAGACAAGGTTGCTTCTTCGTGGACCCTTCGTGGGTGGAGCCCTCCGTGGACTCTCGCAGCCGTTACCCTTCGTGGGTTGAAGTCTCCATCAGCGTGGATTGACGATAGCACCACCTATCGGAACCACGAGAAAAATCTCCGTGTCTCCAAATTGCGTTTGCTCTTCACAATCTCTCCTTACTACTTGTGCAATTTACTTTCCGCTGCCCATACTCTAGAATTGCATGTGTAGTATGTTGCTCGACTTGTATGCATGATGCTTGACTTGATCTTCATTGTGAACTTGCTAAAACTTGTTCTAATCAAAAGGCATAAACTTTTATCTTGTCGAGTAGTCTAATCACCCCCTCTAGACACTCTTGCCTTCAACGATCCTACAATTGGTATCGAGCATTGGTCTCCATTGCTTTGGTTTGCACACCATTGGAGGAAGATGGGCGTGTTCACGTTTGGGAGTGTTAGTCATAGAGTGCCTATTCTTGATGGAGTGTCCTATAACTCGTGGAGGATTGAAATGCTTGCTATCTTTAAGATGTACAACTTATGCATAAATATGTTGAAACCCCATATGTACCTCCATTTGACCCCTTGCACCCTACTATGGATGAAGAGCTTGATTTGCTTCGTAACCTTAGAACTGTAAATCTTATCATTAGAGGCTTACCCGATAACTTACTTGAGCTTGTCACAAACTTTGAGTGCGCCTATGCTATGTGGAAGTTCTTGGAAGAACTTTATCCGGACTACTCTTTGAGAGGTCTTGATGAAATTCTATACAAGACTATTGAGTTTGATATGATGCGCCCCAATGATCCTAACTTTGATAAATGCTTCTTTGAGCTTCGTGATCTTATGAAAAAGAAGGGTGATCCTGGTTTTATCAATGTTCGAATTAGAAATGCTCTTGTATTGCATTCCGATGATTATTGTCACTCTGACAAAACTAATGCAAGTCATTGTCAAATTGACCTAGGTATTGATGATGAATTATCTATGGGTCAATATGATGATGAGCATGAGCATGATGACGATTACTCCGATTCGGACACCGAGCTAGACAAGATCATGAAGAGTCTCAGTCTTATGGCAAATCTGAGAGACTACATATCCGGTGGAAAAGAGTGGATTCTTGATAGTGGATGCACCGATCACATGACCGGAGATGAAGACATGTTTCGAGAGCTTGCAAAGAACGATGGTCCATAAGTATGTGACTTTTGGAGACAACTCCAAGGGTAAGGTACTTGGCCTTGGTAAGGTGGCCATATCTCATGATAGCTCCATTAAAAATGTCATGCTTGTTGAATCACTTGGATACAATTTACTTTCCGTGTCTAGATTAGCTCACCTTGGATTCAATGTGCTATTCACCAAAGTAGATTGCCAAGTTTTTCGTCGTGACAATCATAACATGGTATTTACCGGTATTCGTAGAGGTGACCTATACATTGTCGATTTCACTAAGAAAGCTCAACCTAGAACTTGCTTCATTGCTAAATCTGCTAAAGGTTGGTTGTGGCATAGAAGGCTTGGACATGTTGGTATGCGTAATCTAGATAAGCTAATCAAAGGTGATCATATTCTTGGTGTTAAAGATGTTTTCTTTGACAAAGATAGACTCTGTAGTGCATGTCAAGCAGGAAAACAAGTAGGTGGAAGTCATCCCGTGAAGAACATCATGACCACAAGGAGACCGCTTGAGCTTCTTCATATGGATCTCTTGGTCCCAATGCTTACAAAAGCCTTGGTGGTAACTCCTTTGGTCTAGTTATTGTTGATGATTTTTCCAGATTTACGTGGGTATTTTTCTTGATGACAAATCGCGAGTTGAAAATCTTCAAAACCTTTGCTAGAAAGTCCCAAAATCAATTTGAGGTGAAGATCAAGAAAGTTCGAACGACAATGGAGCGGAGTTCAAGAACGCCCATGTGGACTCTTTTCTCAATGAAGAAGGGATTCTACATGAGTTCTCAGCTACGTATACACCTCAACAAAATGGAGTTGTTGAGAGGAAGAACAGAACGCTCATTGAGATGGCGAGAACGATGCTTGATGAATACAAGACACGAAGCACTTTTGGGGTGAAGCCGTCGAGACAGACTTGTCATGCTATCAACAGGCTTTATCTTCACAAGCTCCTCGGCAAGACTTCATCTGAGCTCCTCACGGTAACAAACCCCAAGTGGGATACTTTCGTGTCTTTGGTTCAAAATGCTATATCCTTGATAAGCATCGTCGGTCTAAATTTGCTCCTAAAACTCATGAAGGTTTTTCTCGGTTATGGATCAAACTCCCACACCTACCGTGTCTACAATAATTTCACCGAAAGGTTGAAGAGGCGGTAGATGTGAAGTTTGATGAATCTAATGGCTCGCAAGTAGAGCAAATGCCTATTGATGTAGGAGACAAGGACCCATCGGAAGCCATTCAAGACTTATCCATTGGAAAGATCCGTCCCATGGAAGTGAAGGAGAGTACCTCATCTACATATGTGGAGCCCCTACCTCACGGCAAGGTGAACCTCAAGGCAACATGGAGGCCTCCACAAGTGGAACTCACCAAGATGAGGAAGTGCGACAAGAAGATCCACCACAACCTCCTTCTCCACCACCTCAAGACAACACCAACAACAATGAAGAAGAAGAGGAAGATGAGGTTAATGAGGAAGCTCAGCCACGACCCACAACAAAAGCTATCTCGAGTTCGAGCAAGAGTCAAGAAGAATCATCCCGTGGAACAAATGATGAATGACATCGACTCGGAGAATTACTCGCTCTAAAACTCGTTTAGCTAACTTTTGTGAGCATTACTCATTTATTTCTAGTCTTGAACCTATGAAGGTAGAAGAAGCGCTTGAAGACCCGGATTGGGTGAGCGCTATGCACGAAGAGCTACACAACCGAGAGGAACAACGTTTGGACTTTGGTAGAGAAGCCCAATGATGACCAAAACGTCATTGGAACCAAATGGGTGTTTCGGAACAAGCAAGATGAAGATGGACAAGTCATCCACAACAAGGCTCGTCTCGTAGCACAAGGTTACACACAAGTCGAAGGTATGGACTATGGTGAGACCTATGCCCCCGTTGCTAGACTTGAGTCCATTCGGATTCTTCTTGCTTATGCCAACCACCATGATATCACTCTCTATCAAATGGACATTAAAAGTGCTTTTCTAAATGGTGAAATTGAGGAGGAAGTATTTGTGAAACAACCTCCCGGATTTGTGAATCCTAAAAAGCCTAATTATGTTTACAAGTTGCACAAAGCTCTTTATGGTCTTAAACAAGCTCCTAGAGCTTGGTACAAATGCTTGACTAGCTTTCTTCTTGAAAAAGGATTTGAGATTGGAAAAATAGACTCAACGCTATTCACGAAAAGGGTTGATGGTGAACTATTTGTGTGCCAAATATATGTTGATGATATTATCTTTGGTTCAACTAACCCTGATTTTAGTGAGAAGTTTGGAAAGCTTATGTCGGAGAAGTATGAGATGTCCATGATGAGTGAACTCAAATTCTTCCTTGGGTTGCAAATCAAGCAATCTAAGGAGGGTACTTTTGTCTCACAAACAAAGTACACCAAGGATCTCTTCAAGAAGTTCAACATGCAAGAAAGCAAAGGTATGAAAACCCCCATGCCTACTAGTGGACACAATGACTTGACTAAAGATGGAGAACCTGTTGATCAAAAGGTTTATCGATCCATGATTGGTTCTCTACTATATCTCTGTGCTTCTCGTCGACATAATGTTGAGTGTATGCATGTGTGCTCGATATCAAGCAGCCCCTAAAGAATGTCATCTTAAAGCTGTTAAAAGAATTGTGAGATATTTGATACACACACCTAACTTTGGCATTTGGTATCCTAAGAGGGCCTCTTTCGATCTTGTTGGCTATTCCGACTCGGACTATGCGGAGACAGATTGATAGAAAGTCATCTTTAGTGCGTGTCAATTCTCGGTCGATCCCTTGTATCTTGGTCATCCAAGAAACAAAATTGATATCATTATCTCACCGAAGCAAGAGAATATATTGCTGCTGGTTCATGTTGTGCTCGTTACTATGGATGACACAAACGCTTAAGGATTATGGGATACATGCGAGACATGTTCCTTTGCTTTGTGACAATGAGAGTGCGATTAAGATTGGACACAATCCCGTGCAACACTCTCGCACGAAACACATTGAAGTTCGTCACCATTTTATTCGTGATCACATTGCTAAGGGTGACATTGATCTTAAGCATGTTAAATCTTGACAAACAGCTTGCAGATATCTTTACAAAACCACTTGATGAGAAAGTGTTTTGTCGCTTAAGGAGTGAGTTGAACATCATTGATGCTTCAAACTTGGAGTGAAAACTCCATTGATGCATGCAAGGCATGAGCCTAATTGACTAATCCTTGATATTTCTCTTATGATGATGATCATATGTCTTGGACACATTTGCCCCCTTGTATTGCATCTAACTCCTTGCAGGTACTTGGATGGTCTACATTCAACAAGATTATCACACACTCAAATCATGAGTAATCTTGTCATTGACCAAGTATCTAGCTCTTTGGGATGTTGAGTTCAAGGAACAAAATTCCACATATCCTTTATGACACCTTATACATCTAGTACTTGACTCTTGTCATCTTGGATATTCTTGAGTATTTCCTTGCGTGCCTAACCCATGTAGGAAGATGAACTATACAATTGGAAATGGTGCTCCAACTTCACATTCTATGAGCATCTACATCACGTTCACCTACATGAGTACAAGCAACAACAAGCCCAAGGTATGTTTTTCACATCTTGAAGAAGCTTTGCTCAAAGACATGAGTACAAGCAGCTTCAAAAGATGTGATCACATCAAATGCTTAATCGAAAAATGGCAACCCCATTTTGAGCTTAAACGATGAGTATGACCTATGATCAAATGTTCTCATTTGACTCCTAAGTCAATATACTCAAACATAGGTGACCTAGTCGCCGACCCCTATCTAGATGAAGTACATATGTTTTGGAGTTTTTCTATTTTTCTCTTATGCTCTCTCATTGAGTTTTCTTGCTTTAAAAAAAACTTCATCTAGCAATCTCTTTCATTTCTATTTCTTCTGTTTCTGTGAATATCCTTTTGGCTCTGATAAATTCCCTGAAAATCTTTTACAAATTCATTGCAAATCTTTTGAAACATTCCTTGCAAAGTGAGCTGAATTATTTCTACATTTCCTTGGAATTAAACTCAGCGTCACCGATTTAAATATTTCGGTCTGACCGAAAAGGATCAGTCCTAAGTCTCTGACTTTCGGACACACCGATCCATATCAATTCGGTGTCACCGATTTACATTCACCAGGATATCATCTTCTGCAGTTCAACTAAATGGTTTATTCTGCATACTTAATTTGCTCAGTTGTGATTCTTAAAGATCCCACTTCTTTCCTTCCATCTTTCCTGACCTTTCTAGTTTACTGTCCTTTTCAGCACTTGATGTCAAAGGGGGAGAAGATTTAGGGGGAGCTTAGGGGGAGATTGGAAGATAAAGGGAGAAGAAGATCAATCTTACCTTAAGGGGGAGAGGATCACATCAAAGCTTTGCCGTATTTCTCTTTGATAATACTTTTGGCATTATTCTTTTGATTTTGCTTCTCTTGCTCTCACAATTGGTATCTTATGAAAAGCACAATTGGTATCTTATGAAAAGCAAAATCTCTCAGAGCTCATTGAAAATCTTTTAGTCTTGGGAGACATGTTTGCTGATTCAAGCTAGTGCTCATCATGAGACACTCTTTATACATGTCATCCCTGGCTTGGTACTCTTGATGTTCTTGCAGTTGGTTGAAGGAATACTCTTGTGTTATCTAACCTTGTTTTCTCAAGCTTATTTCTTGGTACAATGCCAAGGAACTTCAAGGTAAGTATATGCATCTTGCGAGAATGTGCATGATGGTGACTTGCTTGTGAATACTTGTTTGCAAGAAATCACCATGCACATATGCATCATCACTTACTTATCCTCATCTGCTCTGATGCATATAGCCAAGCTGCATGTAGCACATCTTGCTTTTGCTCTCATGTGTGCTTGTGGTAGTCCAAAACCATAATCTATGAAAAGCTTGCACACTTGTAGGGGGAGCCTGTGTACTACATGTTTGTCAAAGCTTTAATGATAATCCTGTCTTTCCTTCAGTAAGCTTTGATATCTTATTTTGTGTGTTGCCATCAATTACCAAAAAGGGGGAGATTGAAAGCACATTTGCTCCCTGGGTGGTTTTGGTAATTAATGACAACATACTTTGTGGTTGGACTAATGCTTTTATCAAGTATGTTTCAGGAAAGTCAATCACTTTGGCATGGCGAAAGGACTGAAGAGGTGAACCCCTAGGATGCTAAGGAAAGGATTGGCAAGTGCTCAAGACTCTATTTTTGGTTTAGTGATCCAAGATCACATTGAGTCCATAGGAAAGCCAATACTATTAAAGGGATGAGGTTATGATGATGATCTGGTTGCTCAAAGTGCTTAGTGATTTATCTCTCAAACTATCAGCAATCTTTCATTCCAACATATACTCATAAGTAATCTCGGTCCCACCGATTCCATAAACTCAGTCACACCGAGATGAACCACCTCAGCCATATAGCCAAACCCTAGAAATTTCGGATTTTCCGATTCCAAACTCGGTCATACCGAAACTAGTGGTGCCAACCTTCTGTAACCTTCTGTACTCAAATCGGTGTCACCGAGATGAGAAAGTCGGTCCCACCAAGAATGGCAAACCCTAGTCTTTGGAAGAATCGGACTAACCGAGATTGTATTTTCGGTCCCACGAAAATCCCAACGTTCTAAGATTTGAACTTTCGGTCTCACCGAGTTGTCAACTTCGGTCGACCGAGATTGGTCAAATGTGTGTAGCAGTTGGATTTTTTGTGGAGGCTATAAATACCCTCCACCTCCTCTTCATTAGTGAGAGAGCCATCGAAAGAACTACCACTCCTACCTTACATTTCGAGAAGAAAACTACCTACCCTTGTGTTGAGATCAAGTTGCTCCACTCCCACCATATGAAACTTGATTTCTAGCCTTCCCAAGTTGCTTTCCACTCAATCCCTTCTCCACCACAGCCAAATCGGTGAGGAGAGTTGAGTGTTGGGGAGATTATCATTTGAAACACAAGAGCAAGGAGTTCATCATCACCAACATCATCTATTACCTTTTGGAGGTGGTGCCTCCTAGATTGGTTAGGTGTCGCTTGGGAGCCTCCGTCAAGATGTGGAGTTGAACCAAGAAGTTTGTAAGGGCAAGGAGATCGCCTACTCGTGAAGATCTACCCGAGTAAGGCTAGTCCTCCGTGGGCGTGAGGCCATGATGGCATAGACAAGGTTGCTTCTTCGTGGACCCTTCGTGGGTGGAGCCCTCCGTGGACTCTCGCAGCCGTTACCCTTCGTGGGTTGAAGTCTCCATCAACGTGGATTGACGATAGCACCACCTATCGGAACCACGAGAAAAATCTCCGTGTCTCCAAATTGCGTTTGCTCTTCACAATCTCTCCCTTACTACTTGTGCAATTTACTTTCCGCTGCCCATACTCTAGAATTGCATGTGTAGTATGTTGCTCGACTTGTATGCATGATGCTTGACTTGATCTTCATTGTGAACTTGCTAAAAACTTGTTCTAATCAAAAGGCATAAACTTTTATCTTGTCGAGTAGTCTAATCACCCCCCCTCTAGACACTCTTGCCTTCAACGATCCTACAGGGTGGCAGCCTTGCCGCGGCAAGTGCCTTGCCGCGGCCCTTTTCTTGTCGGGCCGGCAAGTGCCTTGTCGGGCCGTCGGGCCGTCGGGCCTTTGCCGGGGCACGCGGGGCGCCGCGGCAAGTCTTCTGGAGATGCCTTGGCCGGCCTTCCCGGCAAGCTCCTCTTGCCGGGGCCTTCGTTTTCTTTGGTTAATACTTTGTTCTTGAATGGCAGTAGCAGGTGTGATGGAGGGTCTTGGCGGGCGTCCGGCAAGCCTTGCCGCGGGGTGCTGCGACTGCCCGTGCACAAGTTCGGGGTACTAAGGTACCCCTACTTTAGTACACCGACAGGAGCCCCCGGGCCTGGACCATACACGGTGCCGAGCGTTGTTGGGCCAGGCCCAAAGCAGTGCACGGTCATGCGCGGCCTGGGTCCGCCCACAATCGGACTCCGCGCCCACCGCGCTCTCCCGCAATGGCACGCGTCGATTGCAGTGTCGTGGGAGGCGTGGGTGGTGCGCGCGATTTGTAGGGCGTCCGCCCCTTTATTCACGGGGCCGGGGGAGGTCATTTCATCCGTCGCCCCGGCTTCACCTCCCCGCCACGAGGCTCCCATGCGCGTGGGGTCGTGGGCGGCGAAGCTGGAAAACCGAGCCGTCATGGGCGGAGGTGGTGGGCCGGCCCCGCTCCTCTGCCCTCCCCGCGCTCCGATTGGCTAAGCGGGGCGGTCGAGTCCCCACTTTGCTCCTTAAAAAGGGCGGAAGGGGAGCGAAAAAATCTCGCACTTCCCCATCTTCTCCTTGCTTCCTCTTCTGCTACTCTTCCTCCCCTTTGCCATGGAGGGAGAAACCCGAGTCCTTCAGCGGTGGCAGCGAGGTTGCCTCCAGGCAGCGCCGCCTCCCTATCCCTTTTGTGGCGGAGCCACGAGGGGAGAGGGAGGGGCGAGGCCATGGACGAGGTCGAGGGCGGGCCAGGCGCTCGGGAAGAGGCGGCGGGCGGTGCGCCACCCTTGCCTCCGCCGGTAGCTCCTCTCCTCGAGGCGGTCCATCTTGGAGGCGACCGTGGGAGTTCTTCATCGATCGCACCGAGCACCTCGTCGTCGCCTCCGGCTTCCGGCTCCATTTGCGGTAGCGATGGAACCGGACCTGCCGAGATGTTGGAGTTGCGCATGAGGGGCTGCGGGATCGATGGCTTTTCGAGTTAGTGTCGTATCCCCAGCCCGGCGTGATGTACTTCGATCGAGGGTGGAAGGCGTTCGCCGCATCCACAGCTTGACGGCGGGTTTACCCTCCATTTCAAGTTAATGGGGCGACCTTCTCGCCGTCAAGGTCTTGAGGACTCCGGCACCGGGCGAGATGCTGCGTGGATAGCTTCTCCGACAGCGAAGATTCCCCCTCGGCGAGTGGCGAGGAGGGAAGCGACAGCGACGACGACGGCGGTGGGTCCGACTAAGCGTCGGCCGCCGCGCCGCATGGCGCCACGGCGACCCCATCATCCGGTCGCCTGCCTTGAACTCCCCGGGCCGTCTCCTTGGGCGGTGGCGGAGAGGCTGCGGAAGAGGAAGAGGGTGGCGGCAAGGCCGTCAGAGTCGAATCGAGGGCGAGGTGCCCTCGACAGCGTCTTGACGTCCCACCATCCGTCTTGAGCTCTGCTTCGGCGCCTTCGTCTCCGCCAAGCTCCTGGCCGGCCCCTGGGGTGTTCTCTTGGTGTCTTCTGGCGCCCGTAGCTCACCTAGGCGCCCCATTTGCCCTTCCCGGCAAGCTTCTCTTGCCGGGGCCTCCTTGACCTACCTCCTGAAGAAAGAAACAGGAGAGGGATTACGGGCATCTTATCTTCTTAGTTTGTAAGCCTTCGGGCCTTAGCTGTATTTGAAATCTGTAATCCTCTCTATCATGTTTTTCATCCTCTATGGACTTGTACTAAACTGGGATGTTTTTTAATGAAAAGAGGGGAGCGTTTGCCGGATTAAGTCCTTTACTTGATTTTGTGCCTTGTATGTTCCCACCCTACGCTTCTAGGGAACTTGCGGCGCAAACCGCAGCGTCTTGAAGTGCTTGAGCGTCGGCAACCCGCCCGGCGGTGTTGCTTCGGCAAGAAACCTTGTCGGGCGATTGCAGCAGCGCTTGTATTGTTGGCGGACTCGGAAACAAATCAAAGGCGCAACTAGGCCGACTTCGGCTCCTCCGCGCCAGGTTTGTTTTACAAGGCACACTTTCGTTCAAGGGCGCGCCCCGCCTTTCCCGATCCATAAGAGGATGCATGACGAGGATGAAAAACTTATCGACACGCAGCCCCGGCGACTCTAGCTTGCGGGGAGAAATCTTGGCATTGTAGCTCCGGCAACCTGGCCCGCTGAGACCTAGGTGCGGTGCGCCTATCCTTGTCCTTATTCTTGTGGCGGTCTCCGGGGATCTCGGCCTGCTGCGGAGGAACCCGATACTTGCAGCCCCAGCGCAGCCGATTTGCGGAGCCCTCGCACCAGTCGCCCTCTACGGTTTTCCTTATCGCTGCTATCATAGTCACGAAAATAAGCGAGACAGACCGAAATAAGTTGCTCTTAAATAGCGTAACCCGCGTTGGGCAACGCAATGCTATGTTTAGATCCTTGGTATGTTTATACTCTCGTTTTTAGGGAACTTGCGGGGCATACACGCTTCTTTGAGTCGCGAGAACATCAGCAGCTTCTTTGGCGGTGTAGCCTCCGGCAAGAAACCTCGTCGGGATTAGCTGCAGCGCACTTTCATTGTTTGAGCGGACTCTAAAACAAATCAACAGCGCAACTTAGCCATGAGTCGGCTCCTCCGCGCACAAGTTCCTCATACAAAGGACGCCCCACGGCAAGGCTCGCCACGTTACTCCCTCTATTCCATTACGTCCCTTGTATGTTTCTACCCCATGCTTCTAGGGAACTTGCCGGCGCTAACACACTGGCTGAGTGCGGAACATCAGCTGCCCGCTAGCGGTGTTGTTTCCGGCAAGAAACCTTCTCGGGCCAGTTGCAGCGCACTTGTATTGTTGAGCGGACTCGGAAACAAAACAAGGACGCAACTTAACCACGAGCTGGTTCCTCCGCGCACAGGTTTTTTGTACAAGGGACGAAAGCTCGAGGACTATAACATAAAAGCTTAGTACTAAAGAGTGCTCTGCACAAAAGCTTGGGTGACTTAGCTTTCCCGTCTTCAGCGGTCCGCCGAGGCCGTACTTCTCCTTGACCTCCTCCCTTGTATGTTTTCACCCTCACGCTTTCAGGGAACCCCCGGTGCAAACACACTTGCTGAGTGCGGGACATCAGCAGCCCGCTGGCGGTGTTGCTTCCGGCAGGGAGAACTCGTCGGGCTAGTTGCAGCGCGCTTTCATCGTCGAGCGGACTCGAAACAGATCAAAGGTGCAACTTAGCTACGATTCAGCCCTTCTGCGCGGAGGTTCTTCATACAAGGTACGAATTCTCAAGAAATACAATTCAAAAGCTCAAAACTGGGCGCCTTCTTCGCCCTACTGGCCGGTGGAGCTCGATGGCGCATCCTCGGCAGCAGCTGCACTCGGGAGGCGTGCTTGCGGAGCGAGCACGAGCTGTTCTTGTCGGGCTTAGTCTTTGGCAGATATGCCTTTGTCTTCGCATTTGCGGCGGAGCTCGATGGCGCGTCCTCGGCGGAAGCAAGAAGACTCCGGAGAGGCGCACTTGCGGAGTGGACACAGAGCTGCTTTTGCGGACTTGGCTTTCTTCTTCCCGGGGAGCCGGCGGCAAGTGGCTGCGCTTTGCCACGATGCTACTTCCGGTAGATCTTGTCGGTGCAGATAAGCGCATCCTTCTTGTCACCTTGGACGGAAATGACACTTATCGGACCGGGCATCTTAAGCACGTTAGGCGTAGTGAGAGGCTGCCATGAACTTGGCGGCGCAGAGGCGGCTGGTATTCCATTGTAGGGCAATGGGATATCGGCAACGTCAAATGTGACTTTCTCGTCACGAAATTCAGCTCGCTACCAAGCGTCCAGCGGCAGTGTGATCTTCCCCTTTGGCTTGCTCCTTCCGGGTTTATCCCTTGAAATGTACCAGTTCTTGAGCTGTTTGTCGGGATTTGGAGTTTCTTGAAACTGCGGAGGAAATCAGGTTCGAGCCGGCCCCGCCGTCAACCAACATCTTCGTGACCTTGAGGTTGCGGATTGTTGAGTGAGACCAACATCGGCAAGCACCCGACCGCGGTGACGCGATCGGGATGATCCTCAACGTCGAAGGCGATGGGCGTGCGGACCACTTGAGGGCTTCGCGACTCGACAGACGGCTCCGCGGCATTTACCTCGCACCATTGCTTGAGTTGGCGGTGCGAGGCGTCTGAGGCGCCGCCCGTCGGCGATAGCACCTCTGTTGCCTTCTGAAACTCTTGGTCTTCAGTCTCATCTTCCTCCATTTCATCTTCCTCATCTTCATCCTCATCCTTGTCGCGACCCCGGGGAGGCCTGTCTCCTTGCCGCGGCTTGGCCTTGCCGTGGTGCCCTCCCCGGATGGGAGGTTTCTTGCCGGATCCTCCGCCGCCTCCCTGGGCCCTCTCCTTGTCGCGGCGCTCGTACTCAGCTTTCTGTAGCTCCGCCATCTGCTCCACTTTCTTGCAGGTTTGGAGATCATGGCCCTTGGTACGGTGGATCTTGCAATACCGCTTGCCGGAGCCATCCTGCTTGTCGGCGGCTACGACGGCCTCGCCGGAGTCATCGGCTTTGGCCTTGTCGGAACTGCCTCCGTTGCCGGAATGCTCAACGGCCAGCACATCCTTAGCCTTTCTCTTCCTGATGTTCCGCCTCCGGTTCTTCCTTGCAGGCGGCGTCCTCCATGTCGAGATCATACGCTCCTGCAATCTCTCCGGGAATTTTCCTCCCTTCCTCAGCCCGTGCACACTTGTCGGCCAGAGCATAGAGCTCGCTGACATCTCTGATCTTTCTCATCGCCATCTCCTCCCTCATCCTGCGGTTGCGCACGTTCTGGTGGAACGTGCTGATAACCGTGGCAGGGTGGACGTCTGGGATGTTGCGCTGCACTTGGCTGAATCTATGTATGTACTTGCGCAGGGGCTCCCCTTCCTTCTGGACGAGCAAATGCAGGTCGCTTTCCTGGCCATGGGGTTTGTGGCCGCCTGTGAAGGTGCCGACAAACTAATGACACAGGTCCGCCCATGAAGAGATGGAGCCGTCCGGCAAGTGCATGAGCCAAGATCTGACGTTGGGCTTGAGTACCAGCGGGAAGTAGTTGGCAAGGATCTTCTCGTCGCGCCCTCCGCAGCCTGCACGCGATGGTGTAGATCTTGAGGAACTCGACGGATGTATCCTGCCATCATATTTTCGAATGCGTCGGGCTTGAAGTTCTTGGTCTTGGGCCACTGGACTTGCCGCAGCTCACGGGTGAACGCAGGGCAACCTGCCGCGTACGGCAAGTCGCCCGGTTCCCCTGGTGCATGCATGTCGACAGTGGGCCCAGCGCGCTGGTCAGATTGACGTCGCGCTTCCCTTCTGCGCTCTATGCGGGTGCGAGCGTCTTCATGTTGCCGTTCTTGGAGAACGTGGCGCTGATCACGGCGAGTTCGCGGGTCCGACGACGCGGTGGAGTCGGCGTCGGGGTTAACGGCGAAGTGGCGATCTTGGCCCTCGGGGCTGGGGCGCTGCGTAGGTGGCACCCAGCGGTCTTGTCGGCGCCCGGCCTGCGCTGGCGTCTTGCCGGGCCTCGGCGCTTCGATCGCCGGGGCTTGTCGCCGTTGGGCGAAGCCGATGAGGTGTAAATGGTCATCCTCGATCGTCGATCTTGTGCGGCGCGGAGGGTAGTCTAGAAGCAGGCTGGGCTCGAGCGGCGCTTCCTCGGCTATCTTAGGTGGCGGTGGCGGCGAGCGGCGCGAGGGATGTCTTTGGGACTCCCAATCGGGTTGGGAGGTGCAACACCCGTCCGGCGGCCGTACCTCGCTTCGCGCCTTGACATCTTGGCAGCGCATCTTGACCTCGAGCGTCCGCGACCCACCAACTTGGCCTTGCTCCAATGCGAGCGCGGTGCTAGGAGCATCGGGCGTTGTTGACCTTGCACCTCTGGGAAGGGTGCGGTGTCTGCCGGTCGGCCGGCGCTTATGGGCCTTGTTTTGGATCTGGTGATGGCGTGAGTCCCACCGTCGGCGCCAGCTCCTCGCGGCGTCCACTCCACCGCTGTTTGCTCGGCGGTGGTGGTGGAATGATGTAAGCGGGCGGCCACCTCGAAGGCTTCTTCTTGGTGGCATGTTGATGAAAGCGTTGATGCAGGGCGTGGAGACGGATCGGATGCTCACGACCTCGACGCGACCCTACGGGCGCCAAAGATGTCGGGCCGTGTGCGCTGTGGCCTCGAGCACCTATGGGGCACGGGGCCCCTTTCTAGTCCGGCAAGGGAGGCGGAGGTCGTCTTGTGAGAAGATCATGGTCGGCGCCGGGGGAGACGGCGATTTTACCCAACCGGGGCTCTCTCGGAGAGATAAAACCCTCTTGCTGCTTTGGTGATTGTATTTGATCTTGCTCGAGCCTGCGGCGTATGAGTGGTGTTGTGGGTGTCGAATGGACCGAACCCCTTCTCGTGCGCATGGGCCTCCCTTTTATACTCAAGAGGGCATCCACGGTGGCAGCGTAGGAAGAGGGGGTAGAAAGGTAAAATCGCAGGTTGGTACAACAAAGTGACCTTGATGACCCTACCTAACTCGACGGCGGGGACAAGGGCATTTAATGCCCGTCCGTCGCCCTAACAGTCAGAGGAGTGATGTTAAGTGAGCCACGGTTGCCACGATGGCGTTTACATCGACTCCGTTTGCCACCTTGCCTCGCATGGCTGCGTAGTGCCTCGCCATGTGCCCCTGGGATGGCCTTGTGATGACCGTCGCGGATCTTGTTTGGAGTCTGGTGGCAGCCTTGCGCGGCAAGTGCCTTGCTGACCCTTTTCTTGTCGGGCGGCAAGCTTCTGGCCGTCGGACCTTGCCGGGGCACGCAGGCGCCGCGGCAAGTCTTCTGGAGATGCCTTGGCCGGCCTTCCCGGCAAGCTCCTCTTGCCGGGGCCTTCATTTTCTTTGGTTAATACTTTGTTCTTGAATGGCAGTAGCAGGTGTGATGGAGGGTCTTGGCGGGCGTCCGGGAAGCCTTGCCACGGGGTGCTGCGACTGCCCGTGCACAAGTTTGGGGTACCAAGGTACCCCTACTTTAGTACACCGACACAAGAAGTCCAAGGCGGCCCGACCAGAAACCAAGAAGGTGCCTGTTAAGGAGGACGGCACGGCCGGATCTTTTATCATAAGCTCCACCCTTGCCAGCAAATAGGAAAGCGCGCTCATCGCCTTCCTACAGGCGAATGTCGATGTGTTTGCATGGCAAGCATCCGACATCCCCGGCGTTCCCAGGAAGGTGATTGAGCACCACCTTGCTGTTTGTCCCCGTGCGCGTCCCGTCAAGCAGAAGGTCAGAAAGCAAGCTTTGGAGCGACAAGAGTTCATCATCGAGGATATCAGGACGCTGGAAGCGGCAGGCTCGGTCAAGGGAGTAGTCCACCCGACGTGGTTGGCCAATCCAGTGGTAGTGCGTAAGGCGAATGGAAAATGGAGGTTGTGAATTGACTTTACTGATATCAATAAAGCCTGTCCAAAGGACCCTTTCCCATTGGCGCACATCGACCAGATAGTGGACTCCACTGCCGGGTGCGACCTACTATCGTTCCTTGACGCCTATTCAGGATGCCATCAGATCTTCATGAAGAAGGAGGATGAAGAAAAGACCGCATTCATCACCCCATGTGGTACGTATTGTTTCGTACAGATGCCCTTTGGGTTGAAAAGCATTGGTTCTTTGTTTGCCCGAGCAATCCAAATTGGTTTTGAGCCTCAGCTATATAGAAATATGGAAGCCTATATGGATGATATAGTGGTCAAAACCAAGGACAGGGCCACGCTCGTGTAGGATCTAGAAGAAACCTTTGCAAATTTGCGCAAGATCAACCTCAAGCTCAACCCAGGGAAGTGCGTGTTCGGCGTCCCATCCGGAAAACTTCTTGGGTTCTTTGTGTCTCAACACGGAATCGAAGCGAATCCCGACAAGATCAAAGCGATTGAGCAGATTGAGGTGCCAAAACGGGTCAAGGATGTTCGTAGGCTCGTAGGCTGTGTTGCTGCCCTGAGTAGGTTCATCTCCAAATCTGCTAAGTGCGCCCTCCCCTTTTCAAGATTTCAAAAAAGGCAGGTCCAATGAAATGGACTCCGGAGGCAGAAGCAGCGCTGCAAGATTTGAAGAGGTACCTCTCCTCTATGACCATACTAGTCGCGCCCAAACCACAACAGCCGTTGCTGCTATAATTAGCAGCAACAAATCAAGTAGTCAGTGCTGCACTAGTAGCACATAGAGAAGTTGAGGAAGAAGAAACAGCAGCGGTGAGCGTGTCAGATGAAGAGATAGGGCCGGCAGGGGCCGATGCCGGCAAGGCAGAACCCCCGACAAAGCCCGGTCCCGGCAAGACAGTGTCTGCGCAAATGAGCGAAGTGAGACAGAAGAAGAAGGTGATGCAGCACCCAGTCTATTTTGTCAGTTCCCTCTTGCAGGGGGCTAGATCAAGGTATACTGGTATGTAGAAGATGCTTTTCGGCCTCCTTATGGCCTCGAGAAAGCTGCATCACCATTTCCAAGCACACGAGATCACCGTCGTCACTTCCCTCCTGTTGCAACGGATCCTGCACAACCTAGATGCAATTGAGAGGATTGTGGAATGGGCATTGGAGTTGTCAAGCTTTGGGCTCAAGTATGAAAGCACTTCAACGATCAAGAGCAGAGCCTTAGCCGAGTTCATAGCAGAATGGACCTCCACGCCTGGCAAACAAGTTCAAGAATCCACTCTCCCCGACAAAGAGGCAAGCAGTCATTGGATTATGTACTTTGATGGGGCTTTCTCGTTGCAAGGTGCCGGTGCCGGCGTGCTACTCGCCGCACCCACCGGTGAGCGCCTCAAGTACATAGTCCAGATGCATTTTCCCCAGGAAAGGTCGATGAACAACACCACAGAGTACGAGGGGCTGCTTGCCAGTCTCAAGATCGCGGCGGACCTTGGAATCAGGAAGCTCATCATCAGAGGTGATTCGGAGCTTGTCGTCAACAAGTCAACAAGGATTATCAGAGCCCACTGATGGAGGCCTACGTGGATGAAGTGAGGAAGTTGGAGGAGCACTTTGACGGTCTGCAAGCAGAGCATGTTACTCGAGCAGAGAAACAACATTGCTAATGACTTATCAAAACACACTGCCCTCAAGTTTCCTATGGAGCCAGGTACCTTTGTACTTCAATTAACCCAGCCATCCGTTGATCCATCAGTAGGATAGAACAAGCAAAGGAAAATAGGCCCTGGGAAGTACTTTCCTGCTGAGCTCCCAGTAGCCGCCGGCAAGGAAGTTGTCGGGTACCCAAAGCTTGCCGGGGAGCAGCAGTCTCCGGCAGGGCCACAGGCCCTTGCCGTAGAGACAGCAGCCCTGCGGCAGAAGACATGCCTTTAGTCCATGTCGTCGAGCCTCAGGCTCCAGCATGAGTGCAGCATACCATTCATTTCCTCCAAACAGGGGAGCTCCCTGAGGAGCAGGAAGAAGCAGAAAACGTAGCCCGCCGGTCCAGCATGTATCAATTTGTGGATGATGTCCTATACAAAAGGAGACCGAATGGCATGAAATTGAAGTGCTTTCCATGGGAGGATGGACTGGAGCTGCTGACAGAGACAAATGGAGGTATATGTGGCTCCCACATAGGGTCCAAAGCCCTTGCCGGCAAAGCATTCTGGCAAGGTTTCTTCTGGCCCACTGCCCTCCAGGATGCAACGGCATTAGTAACCAAGTGTGAAGCGTCCCAGTTTCATTAAAAGAAGCTTCATCAACCAGCCCAGGCTCTTCAAACAATTCCTCTTTCCTGTCCGTTTTTGGTCTGGGGGCTCAATATACTGGGCCCCCTTTCCCCGTGTTGTCGGGAGCTTTGACTACTTGAACGTTGCGATTGAAAAGTTCAAAAAGTGGTCAGAAGTGGAGCCAGTGAGAAAGGTGACATCGCAGTCGTCCATCAAGTTCATAAAGGGACTCGTTTGCCATTTTGGTGTGCAAAACATAGTCATCACCGACAGCGGCACACAGTTCACAAGCCGCACCTTCATGCAGTATATCCAAGACCTTGGCAGCATAGTTTGCTTTGCTTCTGTTGCTCATCCAAGAAGCAATGGCCAGGCGGAAAGGGCAAATGCTGAAGTATTGCGAGGCCTCCAAACAAGAACTTTCGACAGGCTACGCGAGTGTGGAAGGCGCTGGATTGATTTAATTGCCAACGGTTCTTTGGTCTATCAGAATGACACCAAATCGAGCCAGAGGCCAGACACCCTTTGCCCGGGTATACGGGGCAGAAGCGGTTCTCCCCACGGAATTCGTATACGGCTCACCTCGAGTGCTTGCTTATGATGATCTTGAGCAAGATCAATTGCGCCAAGATGATGTAATGCTCCTTGAGGAAGATCGTCTTCGGGATGTTGTGCGAGCCGCTTGCTACCAGCAAGCCTTGCGCCGTTATCATAGCCGCGAGGTTCATGCCCGAAGCCTTGAGGAAGGCGACCTTGTTCTTTGGCATGTTCAGTCCGCCAAGAATTCAAAAAAGTTGACGCCAAAGTGGGAGGCCCCTTATCGGGTAATACGAGTCACCAGGCCCGGCGCAGTCCGCCTGGAGACCGAAAATGGCATTCCAGTGAGCAACTCCTAGAAAATTGAACATCTTCGCAAGTTTTACCCGTAGGCGCGGTTGCTGGGAGCCCCGGCAACCCCCTTTTGCAGTAGCATTGCCGGCATGGCGTGTAACTATCACATCCCTAATTCTGGTCTGACCTATGCTAGCTTCCATGTGGGCATCATGTTTAAATTCAAATGAAATTTGAATTGAGGAATTTTCAAAAAGCCTCAGAAAACCCCTAAAAATAACTAACATTTAAATCTCATCAAATGAGTCCAAGAAAATGTTCCTGTTATTCTGTGAAATATTGGCATGAGGTAAAATTCAAACCAATATTTTTGGAGTCACAGAAACAATTTATTTTGGGCCTTTGATTTAAATCAATAAAATATTTGGGTTGGAATTATTTCTGCTATGTAAGAAATAATGTTCAAATATTTTGTAAGCTTGCATGTGACCTTGGACCAGCTCTCTGAGCTCACATAAAAATTTATAGAAAGTTTTAAAATGGTCTAGTTTTCAAACTAAATCAAAACAAAATAACAGAAATAGAAAAGAAAAATAAGAGAGAGAGTGAGTGAGAGAAGGACTAACCTGGCGCCCACCAACCGGCCCACCTCTTGTGTTCGCCCAGCACTGCGTGGCCCAGCCCACCGCAGCCGCCACCGTCTTCAACCTCCTGGCAGTAGGCAGGAGGGAGTGTGCCCGACGCGCGTGCGCACCCGCCGGCCACCTCCTGCTTACCTGTTCACCGCTGGACTCACGCGAGGGCGCCACACACCTTCCTCGACCCCCTGCATCTCTGCCCTCTCTCTCTGGACCTCTCCCCCCTCCTCTGTTCTCCCCACCGAGCGCATCTGTCACTGTCGCTCGCCGTTGTCGCAGCCATCGTGCTCCCCTCGCCTCCCAGACATGTCCCTAAGCTCCGCCACGATGTCGTCGTCCTCTGCACCGAGCCACGCCGTGCCGGAAGCCCTGTGGCATCTCCAACACCATCGTTTCCCCCTCGGTCGTCTGAGATCGCCGCCGCCCGTACGTCGCCGTCCGTCCTTTCCCGAGCCCGCCTCGACGCCTGTCACAACCGCCGTGAGCCACTGAACCTTTCCCCTCTCTCCATTCTCACTGTCGTGCGCCGTAGCCGCTGCACCTTGCTCGCTCGCACGTGCCACCGCCTGTGACCGCCGCCAACGTGCCTCCATCCACCTAGCAGTCCGGCTGTCGTGCTCAGCTCCCTCCCCGCACCGCGTAGAACACGTAGGTGTCCCGCACGAGCTTCCTCGGCTACCGTAGCATCGACCCCAAGCTCACCCGAGCTCCGGTGAACCCCAAGGTCGACGCCGGTGATGACTCCGGCCATTTCAGGCCCCGCCACTGCCACCACTTGACGCGGATGAGTGCCCGCGTCACGTGGATGCCCTCCACCGGCCATTTGGTCGCCGGAGGAGGAATCCCGACCCCCTCTGCCGTCTCTGGCATCGCCGGTGATGAGCCGCGGGTCAACTCCGGCGAGTTGACCCGGGGTTTGACCCCGTCTGACCAGGGTTGACCGCCCTGGGTCACTAACGCGTGTGGGCATCCCAGCTAATTAACCTAGGTTAGTATTAATTAACTAGATTGGTTTAGTTAGTCACTGACACGCGGGACCCACTAGTCAGGTTTGACCTGGACCGACCCCGTTGACCTGCTGACGTCACAGTGACATAATGTTGACGCAGTTATTCATTTGCTAGGTTGAAAATAATTCAAAAAATTCCAGAAAATTCCAAAACTTCTAAAATTTATAGAAATTCAACCATAAGTCGGAATGTAATAAGTGATATATGAAAAATGATCAGAAAAATCCAATCTATCCATATGTACTGTTTTCATGCATGTTAGAACAACTTATGACTACTATTTTGGACAAATGAATTGAATGGCATTTAAATATCCACATGTGGAGTTTAAATTTGAATCTTGGATTCAAACCAACTTCATTTAACTTGTTGCTAGTTGCATTAGCTCAACCACAGGATATTGCCATGTCATGATCATGCATCTTATTGTTGCATTGCATTGATTGTGTTCTTCCTTGTTTGCCGGTGTTTGTCCCCTCTCGGTAGACGTGGTTCCGACGATGAGATTGATTACACCGGTGAAGAACTATACTAACTTCAGAAGTGCCAGGCAAGGAAAAACCCCTTGTTCATTCCGATAAAAATCCCACTCTTGCGCTCCTTCTCTCTTTTACGGGGAGCTCCTCCCTATTTAGGTAGGCCAAGAAAGGCCCAGTCCACGAGGCGATTACAGCCATGATTTCATGGGCCGAAGGTGTTATTTCGGTGGCGGAGCCTCCAATTATGTCTGATGGTTCGGAATCTGGGGGTGTATTCAGATCCGTGCTAGTGTTGCCGGACTCCCCTTCCCACACCATGGATGGCTTGAACAGCCTTTCCAGGAATATGTTAGGTGGGATAGGGTCGCGTTTAGGCTGATGCGGGCGAGGCTATCCGCCGCTTGATTGTTTTCTTGAGCCACATGGTGAAATTCGAGCCCCTCGAACTGAGCTGACATTTTGAGGATGGCATTACGGTAGGCCTCCATTTTTGGGTCTTTCGCATCGAAGTCTCCGTTTATTTGTGATATTGCGAGGTTTGAATCCCCGCACACCTCCGGGCGTTGAATGCCCATAGAGACTGCCATCCGAAGACCGTGCAGTAGAGCCTCGTATTCGGCTGCATTGTTAGAGTCTGTGTATAATATTTGGAGTACGTATTGGACCGTGTCTCCAGTGGGAGATGTCAGGACTACACCTGCTCCCAATCCGGCCAGCATTTTAGAGCAGTCGAAGTGCATGATCCAAATAGAGTACGCGCCGTACTCTTTAGGGAGTTCGGCTTCTGTCCATTCGGCGACAAAGTCAGCGAGTACTTGCGACTTGATGGCCCGCCGTGGCTTGTATGTTTTGTCGAACGGGAGGAGCTCGATGGCCCATTTAGCAATCCGGCCTGTAGCGTCGTGGTTATTTATTATGTCATTGAGTGGTACTTCGGAAGCCACCGTAATCGAACACTCTTGAAAGTAGTGTCGTAGCTTCCGGGAGGCCATGAAGACTGCGTATGCTATCTTTTGATAGTGTGGGTATCGGGATTTGCATGGGGTGAGGACCGTGGATATGTAATATACCGGCTTCTGGACCCACTAAAACCACCTTTAAAGGTGTCATACCAGGTGTAGAGGCCTGCTGTACGGGCTCAATCACACTGGAAGTGGTCCTCGGATCCCTAGATAATTCTCGACGCGAAGAGTTAATCTTCGATATCGTCCCTTTCCGCAGTGGTTATCATGCACTGCTCGGATGAACCGCATTCGCTAAATTCAGTGCGGTGCCGCACTATGCCTACCTCAAGCTCAAGATGCCCGGACCATGCGGTGTAATAACAGTAAACGAAAATACGGAGCGCTCCCTCCATACGGAGGAGCACACCACGGCCCTTGCAGCATAAGTACAGAATAGCATTTTTATGCGGAACCTCAATTCGGCAGTGAAGCCCCCGGACACTGTCAAGTGAGTCCAAACTACTCTGCGGCAGGACGGTCTAGCTTGTCCAGAGCTTGACTAGCAATCCGGCCTCCATCCCAGTCCGGATCAAGCAGCGACATTTGTGCCGCGTGTACATAACTACGCACTTAAAATACCATGGGCACGGACGGAGGCATAGCTAAGACCGCGGTCCACAATGCGGCTCAACCTCCCCTGGATCCGCATACCTTTACTTTTTCTCTTTCTTTCAGGTTTTTCTCTTCTTGAGGCTTTTCTGATAACCTGATCATCGGACCCATCACAGGACGGATACACCAAGGAGGCAAGGAGCTTTGACGTACAAGGGAATACCCAGGTGGTCTCTGCTAACGCTCGCTATACCTGTTTTACATACCCGCACGCAGCTCACTCTTGATCATGTCATGTTAAATAGCCTTACTTGCTTATCGCATTACTTGTACAAGTACGCCTCGACGTATTAATCAAATTACAATGGAAAATAATTTGTAGCGTTGGCTTATTACTTGATCTTTTCCTTGTCTTTGTATTTTTTATCAATTGCATATGTACACTCTGGTATCCATTACTTCACCAGGGGCTTCATTACACCCCGCAATATGGCAATCAAGTCCGAACACTTTTATAGTACAGTTCGGCACCCCGAACTTATAGCATTATATGCATCGGCTCCAAATCATGTCTTTGGTCAATAGTTGGGTTGCTCGGCTCCTGTGCTTACTACCTTACGTTCCGCTATATCGGCTAGGGTAGTAAAGGGAGAACTACTGCGATTGTGTCCCGGTTCTTCCGGACGAGCACCTCAGTAGGGAAAGCCAAAACTGACTATCATGATGCGGCAAGAGTTGGTCAGCTGTTCGAGAGGTTTTCAAATCCTTAGAGATTTTTTCCGCTTTATGTGAGCAATTGGTTTACATCCGATCAGGCGTGTATAGCACGCTAACTTCGTTCTTCTGAATTCGCCAAAATTTTCATTGTCAAACTCCTATGGCTAAGTGAGGGTGATAAAGCTGTATAGTCCGATTGCCTTGTTCGTTGTGTTAAACACCTCCTTTAAGGACCAAAATTTGGAGTAAAGAATGTTTATATTTATCCCGAACACCCCCGTACTATCTATGTGTGGCAGAAGCCGACGACTGGACAACTCTCAGATTTTCATAAATGGCCACACAGGAGTTAATTTTTTTAAAACAAACAAGCATTATATTACATAAAGATCTTGTTTCATCTTACACGACAGGATAACATGAATGTTTTCATGGGAATATAACATCCTTCGCACATTGCTTCACCGCATGGCGGGATCCCTCCAGGACACTATCAAAATATAGCTCAGGTCGGCGGTGCTCCTTGCCCTTAGGCGGCCACTCAGTCATCAGCTTCGTGGCGTCCATATTCATCCGGTGCATCTTGGCGCGGGCAAAGGCCATCCGCGCACCTTCAATGCAGACCGATCGCTTGATGACTACAAGCCATGGGCAGTCACTGACAAGCCGCTTCACGAGTCCGAAGTAGCTACTGGGCATGCGCTCGGGAGGCCATAGCTGGACTATTAAGTCCTTCATGGCTAGTTCGACTGCCTTATGCAGCTAGACCAGCTGCTTCAGCTGGTCGCTAAAGGGCACCGGAAGTTCTGGTCCAAGGTATTGAGACCAGAACAGCTTCTCCGTAGATCTCCCTTCTTCATCTCGGTAAAATTGTGCAGCATCTGATATGCTGCTCGAAGATCCGTAAACACCCCTGGAGAGCTCCAAATCCGGGTAAGTATCAGGAATGTTTCCTTCACATATTTGCTTTGCATTATGAAAGCCTTACCCGCTGTAATCTTTTTGGGCACCTGGATTTCCTGGAGGGCGCTCGGCTTCAGCTCGGGCATCATGTGCACTCTGGCAGGCCTTGGAAAGTTCGGACTCTTGAGTCTTAAAATCATGCTCCAAGGACTTGTACTTCTTGACGGCGTCCTGGAGCTCTTGCTGGACCTCACTGACCTAGGCCTCCTACTTCTCGTGCGCGGCATGTTCTTTGGCCGTTTTGTCCTCGGCCTCGGCCAATGCCTTCTTGAGGACCGCTACTTCGGTCGTGGCCCCTAATAAAGTTCATGACACTTTAGTTAGTACGAACCATTCATCCTTCCTAAATATAAACGCAGGTTACTACACACCTTTGCTTTCTTCCAGCTGCTTTTTCACGAGGCCGGTCTCTTCCTCAGCCCGCTCCAGATTCTTCTTCAGTCCGGAGACCTCCGCAGTACGAGCGGCAGCAACTAGCAGCGACGCTTGCTGACTCACAAAGACATCTTATGTTAGACTCCTGTGAAAATTATTTTGATCCTCTGTTCAGTTTTTCTTTCTGAACACAGAACAGAGCATCAGGGGCTACTGTCTACATTGTGATATTCTTTTACAATTATATTACTTACCTCAAAGCCTGTTAGAAGGCTAGCGCAGGCATCGGTCAATCCGCTTTTTACGGACTGTACCTTCCCAATCACTGTACCCATCAGGGTACGATGTTTGTCAGCGATGGAAGCGCCTGTCGACGCTTCCAGCAACTGGTCCGGTGCACCTGGTTGGACAGAGGTCACCGGCGGAATAGGCGTGCCCCTTCCCTTCAAAGGGGGCTGCTCGCCTGATTCCAGAACTGTAGGGGTCTCCGGAGTTATATCCGGATGAAGGCCAAATTGAGTACGGCACCCATCGTTAGTATCCATGGGAATCTGCTCCCCCGTGTGTCCGGCGGCTGAGGCTTCACCCTCTGGCATCTCCCGGATAGCCGCCGGATCCTCTCCCGGGATGGGGATCCTTCGGGACGACGCTTCGGCACCATCCAGGTCCCGGCGAGAGGTGGCCGACGGAAGGGTCTTGTTGTTCATCGCCGCTGGTCCAGCGAATCTTCTGATGTGGACTGCTCGAGGCGGGATTGAGCCGGACTGCAAGTGCATGATGTAAGTGTGTTAAAATAATAGCGTAAATAATCCGGATACAAATATGTGTCTAGACACTTACGATTCGGCCAGGGGCTTCTCCGTGGGCTGCCACTCCCAGCTGCTGTGGAGCTGTCCGGAAAGGAAGCTTTCCCTTTCTTGGACGCCTTGGCCTCTGGATGCGTGGGAGCCATCCTTTTCTTTTTCCTCCAGCAGGAGGGGAGTGGATTTCCTCCTCTTCTTTGTCGCCTTCGGTGGAGGAGCGCGCCTCAGCGTGTTCGGACATCATGTTCGAAGTACCCTTATGGGGGAGACCACTTCTGGTCCCCTTGGCCTTCTTCTCCGGCACCTTGTAAGGCGCTGGAAGCAACATCTTCGTCAGGAGCGGAGTCTCTGGGCCCTCGGGCAGCGGGGCCGGATAGTCAATCTGTTCCGCTATCTCTGTCCAATCCTGAAATAATCGATAAGGAGACTTAGATTCCTTCCCCTAATATGCAAGTAAAGGGAACACCTTGAAAACAAGAAAGGACTTACAGGATTTGTAGGGTAGGTCAGGTCGTGCCCACGATCCTCGTCCGTGGCCGGTGGCACCTCGTTGGCCTTGAAGAGCACCTTCCATATATCTTCGTGCGTCGTGCCGAAGAGTTCTAACAGACTCTGTTGCTTGGCTGGGTCGTACTCCCACAGGTGGCAAGTCCGGCGTTGGCATGGAAGAATCTAGCGGACGAGCATAACCTGGACCACCTTGACAAGCTTGACTTTCCTGATTACCATATTCTGGACACGTGTCTGGAGCGCTGTCAGCTTGCCCGGAGAGCCCCAGGGCAGGCCCTTCTCTTGCCAGGAGGTGAGCCTCATCGGGACTCCAGGTCAAAATTCGGGGGCCACCGCCCAGTTGGTGTCGTGCGGCTCGGTGATGTACAACAACCCCAACTGCCACCCCTTCACCGTCTCCATAGAGGAGCCCTCGGGCCAGGTGACTTTGGGCATCTTGCCCAACATGGCGCCCCCGCACTCAGCTTGTTGGCCGCTCACCACCTTGGGCTTCACATTGAAGGTCTTCAGCCATAGCCTGAAGTGAGGTGGGATGAGGAGAAAGGCCTCGCACATGGCGATGAATGCCCAGATGTTGAGGATAGAGTTGGGTGCCAAATCGTGGAAGTCTACCCCATAGTAAAACATTAGTCCGCGAACAAACGGGTGGAGAGGGAATCCTAGCCCGCAGACGAAATGGGTGAGAAATATCACCCTCTCCTGGGGTTCTGGGGTGGGGACGATCTGTCCCTTGGTTGGAAGTCGATGAGCGATGTCCTTGGCCAGGTACCCGGCCTCTCGGAGCTTCTTGATGTCCTCCTTCTTGATGGAGGAGGCCATCCACTTGCCTCCAGCTCCGGATCCGGACATGGTTGGAGTGCTTTTTTGGGCGGAGAAAGCTGGAGCTCGAGAATGGATGGGCAGAGGAAGGAGGAGGCGTGGGTGAATGAGGATGAACCCTTATCCCCTTACAAAGATGGTAAAAGTTATGCACCTCCCTGCTCTCCTTAGAATCCGCCTATTCCCCAAACGCCGTGCAGATGACACGGTTGGGTAACCCATGCCCGTACTGATGAGAATCCCGTGATAAGGGGACACGCTCTCTGCTTTGACAAGACGTGCCAGTGAAACCGCACCTCGAAACACGGAGCGGTAGGCTAAAAATGGTTCGAATAATGACCGGGCAGTGGCATGATGTCACGCTAAAAAAGTTGTCAGTGGATTGGACTCGTGAAATATTATACTCTCTACGGTTGTGTGTGGTACTTGTTTTGCAGAGCCGGACATGATTCTTGTGTTCGGAATTTACTTTGAAGTATTCGGAGAAGGAACCCGCCTTGCAATATCGAAGACAATTTGCACGCCGGACACATCGTCATTGAAGCCTGGTTCAGGGAATACTGAGGGAGTCCTTGACTAGGGGGTCCTCGAACAGCCGGACTATATATTTTGGCCGGACGATTAAGCTATGAAGATACAAGACGAAGACTTCTTCCCGTGTCTGGATGGGACTCTCCTTGGCGTGGAAGGCAAGCTTGGCGATTCGGATATGTAGATTCCTTTCTCTGTAACCGACTTTGTATAACCCTAGCTCCCCCTATGTCTATATAAACCAGAGGGTTTAGACTTCTAGAGTTTAGTCACAATTATCGTAATCTCATAAGCTAGACTTCTAGGGTTTAGCCATTACGATCTCGTGGTAGATCAACTCTTGTAATACTCATATTCATCAAGATCAATCAAGCAGGAAATAGGGTATTACCTCCATAGAGAGGGCCCGAACCTGGGTAAACATCGTGTCCCCCGCCTCCTGTTACCATTAGCCTTAGATGCATAGTTCGGGACCCCCCACCCGAGATCCACCGGTTTTGACACCGACAGCCACCTCGACCTCGCAAGGCTCGCCTGCTCAGCGAGGGAGGTTTTCCCTTAATGGTATCTTGATTCCTTTGGCTTGACTTGGTCCTCTTGTTCTGCACTCTGATTTCTCAAAGAGTTGATCTCTTGTGCTTGGCCTTGGCTTGGTTGTTGTACTCCTGATGGGTTGGTGGCTTTGCTGTCCATGCACAAGTTAGGGGGAAACATATGCCCCTGTTTGTGTACCCCGACAACCATACAGAGAGTGTCACGTACTGGTGGCACGAAAACTTTTGGACCCAGAGGATAGTTGAATTTTTCATTGATGAGTTGCTCAATTTCATACATAATCCACGAGTCATATGTCTTCAGTGATTGGGGTGGTCAGAAGCACAAGCCATCAAACCGAATTTCTTGAGAGATGGTCGGAAGAGCATTTCGCATGATGCCATTGATAGAATTTGGTTTGTTCGTTGGCGTGAGAGAATTGCATAGGATATAAAACATCACTTTGTTGTCATAGGCCAACTTCTTGGGATCAACATCAACACATTCATCTCCAACCAAATTTGGATTCATCAGTATGTGAAGCTGTGCTTCAAACACTTAATAATAATGTAGCATGTGTTCTCTATCTTTTTCAAACTCGCATCGAGGAAGATTTATCATAGCCAAAAACTGATCTGCCGAGCATTTGATCTTTTCTCTTCCAGTCATCCATTTGAAAATCCAGGTTGAGGTATTTCCTATCTCTCCTGAGATGTATAGTGTAGCATACAACTGATGGATTATCTCTTGATCCCAGCCATGATTGAAGCACATGAAACCTTTCAGGAGGCATGTTCAATATGCTCTATGGCATGGCGAAAAACAGGGTATTTCTTCAAGCCTAGCGAAGTTTAATATCTTGTGACTGAAAATTCTATTCTTGCCAAACAAGATCCGAGGATAATACACAGCTTGTTCTTCTGTCCAAAACCTAGGTGGCACTGAAGTTCTCGCTTCTTCATGCAAGCTGGTCCCAAAGAAAGCGAGCTTCGAACTATGAAGCTGCTCATTGAATGCCGGACCATTTTGGCCATATCCAGTAGGGAACAGGGGAAATGTTTCCTGGGGATTTTTTAGATCTTCTTCATCACTTATTTCAATGGGCCGAATATCATCAGATGCTTGCACATTTTCATTGATGGGCTTAAGTGGAGCTAGGGGCCTTTTCAACCTTTCTGCTGCAGATGGCACTGGAGAGCTTGTCTGGCCTTCATTCTCCTTCGTTGGAACTCCTTCAGTGGCTTTCTGGCTATCAGGCACTATGGCCTTTTCTTCCGGTGAACTCTCAACTGCGGGAGGCATGACAACCTCTTCGGATGCGTGGGTTACAACAACTTCTTTCTTGGTTTCCTGGGGCACAACAGGTGGTACAATTTCCTCGTGAACCTTGGGCTCTTCATCTTTCTTTTCTTCATGTTATGAATGCCAAGCAGTAGAAGCAGGAGCAGGATCAACCACCATCTGGGTAGGGTCACCAGATGAGGTGACCGGGGTGGTATTTCCTCGGGAAGCATTTAGCCCCCCTCAATTTTATCGTCCTCCTTGTTGGATCTAGAGGGCTCAACTTGCATTTCTCTCAGAGGCGATGAAACTTCCTTCTCAACCTCAATCTCTTCATCAACCTTCTCTTCAGGTACATGCTGCTCGGGCATGACATTTTCTTCATCAGTCTTGTTTAGAAAGATATCCACCACATTAGGTTCTTGAGCAACTGTTGTAGGAATGATGACTACTGCAGGCTCAGCTTGTTGCATGGGATCATCCTTGTGACGAGGGGATGGTGGTATCTGCTGTAGCGGAGCACATGCGTGGACTGGAGCATCTGTAGCTACAGTTTGAATACGGCGAGCATTGATAGCCTTCGGTTTGCTAGCTCTGGCTTTTGCTTTCTGAAGCTTTTCTTCCTGAATTCTTCATCGAGCAAGATCTGCTTGTTGTTTAATCACATCATTCCTTTTATTACACAGCTGAGAAACATCCATCTTCAACCTTGAGTGCCACTCAATCTTATTGTTCCTCATAACAATGAGGGCTTTTGTGAGCTTAAGAATTTCCTTGTTCAGCTCCTTCTTTTGAGAATCAGTGCTGGCAAATCAGTCATTGTGCCCTGATTAGATAATGAACAGTGCTATCATAACTAACTCTGTAGACAGGGCAGAGATCATTTAATGCACCGCTTAGTGTCACATCATGGAGTGCCCGGCAAGCCTTGCCGGGCTATTCTACCACCTTCTTGTCAATCTGCATGACACGATGTTGGACGGGTGTCATTTGGAGGTGATATCCATAGGAAGTGACAACCATGTGGCAAAAACAGTCACTTTGGGGCTTGACACCGCACCGAATGATGACTTGCGTCGCCGCGAGGTGGAGCAGCGGAGCCCTGGCGGGGTATTTTGCCTTCGATGTACCCGGTAGGCCTGCCGGGACGGCCTTGATGCTTACTCTTGGAGTTGCCTCGACCTCGCCAAGCTCACCTGCCCGGCAAGGGAGGCTTTCCCTTAGTGGTGTCTTGCTCCTTTAGCTTGACTTGGTCTTCTTGATCTACCCTCTGATTTCTCAAAGAGCTGATCTCTTCAGCTTGGCCTTGTCTTGGATGTTGCAACCTTACTCCTTTTGGCCTGTGTACGGTCTGGGCAACTGACCCATGGTTTGTTGCACTGATAGGAGCCCCGGGCCTGGCGCGACGTGTTGTCGGGCGCCGTCGGGGTAGGCCCTATCCAGTGCACAAGCAAGAGGGTAGTAGCTGCTTGTCCTTTGAGATCTTCTTTGCTTCTTCATTAACTTGTGCCCAGGTCAGTTTCTGATTCTCCCGCGTGTCGCGTAATGCCAAGTGTTGTGGGAGAGATAATGGGTCATGATTTGTGGGGTACCCACGTCCCTCATTCGCGGGGCGGTAACTGCCACCCCATTATGTTTCCCGCCCCAAGCAACTCTGCCACGTGTATTGCATGCATTGTGCAAAGTTGGTGGCGGATGCGGAGGGCGCGCGAACGGGCGTCGTGGCAGAAAAGCAGACAACGCGGATTGGTGCACGGGGTCAGCCTTGGTTCTTTGATCCGTTAATGGCGAGGGGGAGCCCGACTGGTTGAATAGGGCGGCCACCTCCATGGAGAGGATCTAGCCCCCCTGCCCAGCTCACCAATAAAAGGGAACATGGGGCAAGGCGTTTTCTACACACCCTTCTCTTCCTCTTCCAACAGCAACCCTCGCCCACAATGGTGAGACATCGAGGACGTAGTGCTACTCAAATGCCAGCGACGAGAACTTCTGCTCGACAGCGTCTCCCTCCTCCCTTCCAAGATGCGGGGGCAGAGCCCACCATGAGAGGAGTTGGTAGGGGGCGAGGTTGTGGTCGTCGTGGTGCCCGGGGTGAAGGAGGACGTGGTGGTGCTCTGATTGCGCCCCCATCGGCCGCCCCTCCCCCGGCGGAAGGCCATGTTGGAGACCAACCTCTGGAGGTTGTACAAGCCTTCGTGTGGTCGCCTACGTCTCCCTACCCCATTTGCAAGGGTGATGGAGCTCGAACAGCCGCGCACATTGAGGCTGCATATGAGGGGTTGTGGGAATGGTGGCATGAGGGTGGATGTGGATTTCCCTGCCCCTCAGGTCATGTTCTTCCATCATGGCTAGAAGACATTTGCTTGCGCCCATAGCTTGTCAGAGGGGCACGTCCTCCATTATAAATTAATGGAGGTCGATCTGCTCTCCGACAAGGTCTTTGGGTGCTCGGGTGCTCGCTTAGGGTGTTGTGCCGAGAGCTCTACTGATGACGAAAGCTCCTCCTCGAGCGATAGCAATGAGGAGGACAGTGACGGCGATGATGAGGGCGTCAACCGGGAGGATGACGACTCCGACTCTGGTTGAACACTAGCCACACCGTCACCGTCAGGCGGCGGCACCATCATCTGCACCTGCACCCCTTTCCCAACAAGGTGATTTGCCAGGGAGTTGGATGCAGGGGTGGGTGTGCTGCCCCCTGCTCCTCCAGCAGCCTTCTAGCTAAACCCCGGTAGGCTTCCTTGCAGGCTGCAGCCGTCGACTCGCCAAGGCCCCGCTTGGCCTTAGTGGTGGCGGCCGGGGGTCATCCCGCTGATATCTTCACCATCACCTTCGTCTGCGCCCTCCTGTCCCTGCAAGGCTCCTTCCTAAAGGGCCTGACGGGGTCAGGCTGGGCTTCTGCGCAGGAACTCCTTTTGCCCTCTTCACCTCCACTACATTGCCTAGGAGGATAGGGACAAGAAAGGGAATCACCGGGCACTTATCTTTTTTCAATCTAAATTATGTAGGCATTTGCCAAACTTTGGTTCAAATTATGTAATCTTCTTTAGCCATGTTTGCGTTCTATAAGATTTTATACTTGTTAACCAGCATATTAATGAGAAAGACAAACCTTGGCGGGTACTTGTGCATGTAATATGTCCATGCAGAGGTGAAATGCCCCTATACATTCAATTAAACAAGTTTTCCCCAGCAGGCTATCCAACCGGTACCCTCAGTTTGTTACCGCGGAGCTAGGTCTACCAGGCACATACCATGAAGAGGGACCAGCCCCCGCCAACCCTTTTTGCCAAAGGCCACTACAACAATCCTGCCCGAAGCAACGTTCGAGTCAAAGGATGGGAGCACCTAAGTTTCGAGGGTGGCAAAGTTTTCATATGCACAAGTCTCTATTATAGAACGCGTATGGGTAAGGAAGAACTTATCTATTTGGCTTGTCGGGGATCACGATGTAGGCTTTTCTTCTCTTCTCTTCTTCGAGACCAAGCCCTCGGTAAGAGCTCTGTAGCTTAGTGCAAAATGAGAATGGCACATGCAATCTTATCTACATGAGCATGTTATGCTCATGATAGGCTTATGCATGCATGCAATTTGTGGGGGGGCCCTAGCACTTCATTTATTTCTCTGTTGCTCAAGGTCTATGCCTGGATTTGTACAAGGGGTTACATGCAACATCGGCAAGGCTTGTACAAAAGGGTGGCTGCTGGGCAGGGCCCGACAGCCGCGCCTTACGGGTAGAACTTCGGAGATGTCCAATGTTCCATGAGTTTTGCAATTGAATGTGATCTCCGATCTCCAGACGAACTGCACCAGGTCCGGTAACTCGTACTACCCGGTAAGGGCCTTCCCACTTCAGCATCAACTTGTTTGTACCCTTGGCGGAATGAACACGCCTAAGAACAAGGTCTCCTTCCTCAAAACTCTGGGCATGAACCCTGGGCTATGATAGTGACGCAGGGCTTGCTGGTAGCGTGTAGCACACATAGCTGCCCGGAGACGGATCTCCTCGAGTAGCACAGCGCCGTCACGCCTGTGATGTTACTGTGCTACTTCATTGTAGGCAAACACTCGAGGTGCCCTGTAAATGATTTCCATGGGGATAACAGCTTCTGCCCCATAGACTAGGGAGAAGGGAATCTACCCGGTAGCTTGATTTGGTGTCGTTCTGAGGGACCAAAGAACCACCGCCAGCTCGTCAATCCATTGCCTGCCACACTTCTGCAGCTTATTAAAGGTTCTAGTCTTGAGTCCTCACAACACTTCAGCATTCGCCCTCTCAGCTTGCCTGTTGCTCCTTGGATGAGCAATAGAGGCAAATGAGATCTTTCTTCCGAGGGCATGAACATTTTGCATGAAGGTGTGGCTCGTGAATTGGGTGCCAGTATCAGTGATGATTCGAAGTGGGACTCCAAAACGACACACCAATCCTTTCAAGAACTTGATAGTTGTCTAAGCAGTCACCTTTCTCATGGGCTCTATTACGACCACTTTGTAAACTTGTCGATTGCAACAAACAAGAATTCAAAGCCCCCGGTAGCACGAGGGAAGGGGCCCACGATGTCAAAACCCAGATCGAAAACGGCCATGATAAAGGTATTGTCTCAAGAGCTTGGGCAAGCACATGGATATTCTTGGAATGGAACTAGCAGGCTTCACATTTGGTGTCCAACTCAACTGCATCTTAGGGGGTTGTGGGCCAGTAAATCCTTGATGGAAGGCTTTCCCAACCAGAGCCCTCGATCCGATGTGTGAGCCACACATGCCTTGGTGTATTTCTGCCAACAGTTCCTTTCCTCCTTCCTGGGAGATGGACTACAATTTCACACCATTGGTCCTTCTTCTGTACAACGTGTTTTCAGCGAACTGGAACATACTGGCCCTTCGAGCTACTCATTCAGCTTCTTCTTGCTCTTCGGGAAGTTCTCCAGTTTGAAGGAAATGGATTATGTGTCACGCCCAAGTTGGAGCCGAAGGCTCGACAACGTGGACCAGCAGCACCTCCTCCTTCATGAAAGTGCACTCCTCGACCGCATGGACTAGTGGTCTGGCGGGAGAGGGCAGCTCAGTGACCGAAGGGGAGTTGTTCCTGCCAAGCTCTCTATCGGGAGCCTCGAGAGGTTCTATCGGGAGAGGCTTGCCGGAATCCACTTTCCTCCTCTTCCTGGTCACTGTTGTCGGGGATACGGAGGGCTGAGTCAGATGTAGAACAAAAGTCCCTGGTTCCATAGGGAGTTTCTGTGCAGCGCACTTTGATAGATGATCAGCAATGTTGTTTTCCGCACGGGGTATGTGCTCTGTTTGCAACCGCGTCAAAGTGCTCGTCCAACTTTTTCACTTCCTCAAGGTATGCCTCCATCAATGGACTTTGGTAATCCTTGTTTACTTATCTCACCACAAGTGGCAAATCCTCGTGGATGATCAGCTTCTTGATCCCCAGTTCTATTGCAATCCTGAGCTCGGCAAGGAGTCCTTCGTACTTTGCAGTATTGTTGGTAGTCTTCTCCCGGTGAAAATGCATATGGACGATGTACTTAAGGTGATCCCCAATGGGAGCAATGAGAAACACGCTAGCCCCTGCACCTTGTAGGGAGAAGGCACCATCGGAATACATAATCCATTCTTGGGCCGCTTCCTTGCTGGGAATAATTGTCTACATCACTTTTTCATCTAGGATTGGTGTCCACTCTGCAATTAACTCTGTCAGTGCTCTTCTCTAGATAGTTGATGTGCGCTCAACCTTCAAACCAAAACTAGATAACTCCAACGCCCACTCCACTATCCTGCCAGTGGCCTCAGGGTTTCTAACTATCCGTTGTAGAGGGAAGCGGGTGATAACCGTGATCTCGTGGGCTTGGAAGTAGTGGCGCAGTTTTCTTGAAGCCATGATGAGGCCGAAAACCAACTTTTGCACTGCAGAGTACCTCGACCTAGCCCCCTACAATAGGGAGCTGACGAAGTACACTGAGCGCTGCACCACTTTCTTCCTTGCCGCAACCTTGGGATTGTCCCTGCTGCCTTGCTCTCCCTTGTCTTGAACTGCATTAGATCTTGCCAGGACGTGTTCAATTTCCTCTCCCGAGGGGATAATGACTGTGGCTGCTGCTTCATCTACTTCCTGCTACACCACCAATGTTGTGCTAACCACTTGATTAGTTGCCGCTAAGTATAGAAGCAATGGCTCTTCTGGTTTGGGGGCAACCAGAGTGGGCACAGAGGAAAGGTAGGCCTTCAAATCTTGCAGTGCAGTGTCTGACTCCGGGGTCCGCTCCACGGGTCTGGCCTTCTTCAAGATTTTTAAGAAAGGCAGGGCGCGCTCGGCAGACTTGGAAATGAATCTGCTAAGCACGACAACACAGCAGTCAAGCACCTCACATCCTTAACTGTCTTGGGTGCTTGAATCTGCTCGATAGCCTTGATCTTGTCGGGGTTGGCCTCTATCCGCCGATGGGACACAAAGAAGCCTAGTAGCTTGCCGGAAGGAACGCCAAACACACACTTCTCCGGGTACAGCTTCAAGTTGACATTGCGTGGATTAGCAAAGGTTTCCTCCAAATCCTGAATAAGGGTTGATCTGTCCTTGGTCTTGACCACAGTATCGTCCATGTAAGCTTCAATGTTTCTGTGCAGCTAGGATTCAAAACCAATTTGGACTACCCTTGCAAAAGTGGATCCGGCGCTCTTCAACCCAAAGGGCATCTGTACGAAGCAGTACGTGCCATAGGGAGTGATGAACACCGTCTTCTCTTCGTCCTCCTCAGACATAAATATCTGATGGTATCCGGAATATGCATCCAGGAAAGAATGCAGGTCACACCCGAAGATAGAATCCACAATCTGGTCGATGTGCGGCAAGGGAAATGGGTCCTTCGGGCATGCCTTGTTCAGATCCGTGAAATATATGCAAAGCCTCCATTTCGCATTAGCCTTGCGCACCACCATAGGATTTGCTAACCATGTTGGATGCAGTACTCCTCTAACCAGACCAGCTACCTCAAGATTCTAGATCTCCTCAGCAATGAACTGCTGCCGCTCCAACGCTTGCTTTCGAACCTTCTGCTTGACGCGTCGGGCATGTGGGCAGACAGCAAGGTGGTGCTCTATTACCTCCCTGGGAACACGAGGGATGTCAGATGGTTGCCATGCAAACACATCGACATCCGCCCGCAGGAAGGCAATGAGCATGCTTTTCTATTTGTCGTCAAGGATGGCACTGATAGTAAAGGTACCATCAGCGCCAGCCAGCCCTTCTTGGACCTTCTTCATAGCAGGGGCAGCAACTTTAGATCTCTTGCTATTGGAACTCTCCGGCAAGTCATCAACAAGCGCAGCGCCCCCCTGAAGAGTTACGCTTCCCGGATTCCTTGCTAGGGCCCTCTTTATATTTCTTCTTTCTCATGTTTTCCTTGGCGGGAACACTGGCTTCCGCGGCCTCTGCTGCAACTACTTCCCGGTACATCTTGTCCACACAAATGATCGCATCCTTCTTGTCCGATGGAATGGAAATGACACCAATCGGCCCTGGCATCTTCAAGGTGTGGTAGGCATAGTGAGATGCCGCCATGAATTTGGCCAGGGCTGGACGACCAAGGATTCCGTTTTATGGCAGGGGGAGATTAACCACATCGAATACGACCTTCTCAGTCCGGTAATTCAACTCCCCCAAACATCACCGGCAACGTGATCTTCCCTTTTGGACGACTTTTGCCAGGGTTGACCCCTTGAAACGTGCCAGTAACTTTGAGCTCTTCCTCCACAGTCTAGAGTTTGCTGATGACCTTTGGAGAGATCATATTCAACCCGGTCCCGCCATCCACCAACATCTTTGTGACCTTGAGGTTGCAGATTGTTGGTGTGACCAACAACGACAAGCACCCTACCGCAGTGGTGCGGTCGGGGTGATCCTCTTCGTCGAAGATGATGGGTGTGCGGGACCACTTGAGCGGCTTCCGACAATCTGCCGCTCGCTCCACGGCATTGACTGCATGTGCCCACTATTTAAGTTGGCAGTGAGAGGAGTGCAAAGATGCGCCCGCGTCAATGCACAGGGAGTCAGTAGCTTTCTGGAAATCGTGCTCGCTGGTTTCCTCCTCATCCCCACCATCACTCTCGTCATTGCAATCCTCCTTCTTATGCCCTCTGGCGGGTTTCCCTTGATCCTGAGGAGCCTTGTTGGGCCGGCATGCTCCGCCGCCTCGGCCCTTCCTACAAGCGCCACCTTGACCTTTTTCCTTATCATGCTTCTCATATTCAGCCCTCTGCTTCTTGACGAGCTGCTCAACCTGATGACACTCCTGCAGATCGTGGCCCTTGGTCCGATGGATCTTGCAGTACGGCCCATCACCTTTCCTAGCCTTCTCGGCAGCCGCCGCTTCCCGGCAAGCAGCGCACTTGGCAACTTCCTTGCCGGGAACCTCGGTCTTGGCCTTCTTTCTTGTACTAGGCGCGCCCAATCCTTCAACGGTCATCACTACCTTATCCTTGCGCCTCTTATTGCGCTTCTTGTTCTTCTTCTTCTGACTGGTGGCCTCGTCATCATCCTCTGAGTCGATGTCGATGCCATCCTCATCTCCGGGGAGTCGCCTCCCCTCCTCTACTCGAGCACACTTATCCATTTGAGTGTAAAGCTCCTTCACGGTCTTGGGAAATCGAACGTTCATCTTGGAACATAACCGACGATTGCGCACGTTGGACTGGAACGTAGCTATCACAGCCACCGGGTGGATGTCTGGGATGTTTCTGTGTACTCTACTAAACCTCTGCATGTACTTCCGCAGAGTCTCTCCTTCCTTCTGCGGGAGGAGCTGCAAATCTCTGGTCCGCCCTGGTTCTTGATGGCCACCCGTGAAGGCGCCAATGAACTCGTGGCACAGATTATCAAAGGTCAAAATGGAGTTCTCCGGCAGGTGCATTAGCCAAGACCTCACATTTGGCTTGATTACCAAAGGGAAGTAATTCGCGAACACCTTCTCGTCTCTTCCCTGGTAGCTTGAACAGCGATGGTGTAAATGCTCAAGAACTCTGCCGAGTTCAATCTCCCATCATACTTCTCACGTATTTCTGGCTTGAACGTGCGAGAGGACGACCAACAGACTTGCTAAAACTCACGAGTGAAGGAGGGGCACCCAGCCTCGAAAGGCAGGCACCCACCTTCACCGAGTGTGGGCTCGTCGACATTGGGGCCGTCACGCCAATTGGACTGGCAGTGGGTATCGTGGTGTTGCGCGATGACCATGCGCGTGCCTTTCCATTGCCCGTCCTCCGGGCCTTGTCGTTGGCCTTGACGCGCTCGAGGGTCGCACGAAGCCATCGAGACGTTGTCGTGTTCTTGATTACATGGCTCCGGCCTTGGCCCCTGTGCAGGCTACAGCGGAGGGGACTACACCATGGGGGCGGCCCTGTCAGCACGGCCAATAGCATGGGTCGTTGTCATCCCCTAGGGAGGCTATGGCGGGCCAGCTCGCTGCGATCCTCCTGCCTCGGTGAAACGAATCAGACTCTGAATGGTGGCTCTCCACTCATCCATCTAATCGGATGTCGGTGGAAATCTCAACAGCAGCTGAGCCTGCGCCATGGCCTCCGAATGAGCTTGGCATGGATGATGATGTAGATCGAAACATCGCCCGACTCTAGATGGTGTCGGTAATGGCTGTATCATGTTCTTGTTGCTGTGAGCCAGTCGTGAGGATGGCGTGCTGACGAGGTGGAGGCGCTTGAGGACCAGCAGCTCCGTTGAGCACAACGGTTGGGTCAGCTCGCTCCGGGGGTGGTGCATGCCCTGCGGTCGTGCCCGGAGCGGGAGCGGCCGGAGAGTTGCGATTTGCCCCAGAACAAGTGTCACCACTGTGGTTGTGCCATTCGTCCAGGCGGAGGGGTGTACACAGAATGATCTCTCTAGCCGTACCTCGTGGAGCATTGCCGATGGGGTGCCGTTGATGATGTCCTTCTCTGGTGTCTCTGGCTCCCGTTTCGGCCGCAAGGGAGGTGGTGACCATGTCCCCCGTGGCGTCCACATCCCCGTGCATTCTCGTAGCCGCCACCGCATCGGCGGTCGTGTGCGACGGGGCCTTCGAGGTGGACGAATGGGCTGCGGCACCGGGCTTCTTCTTGGGCGCCATAGGCGATGGAGCCGTCGATGAAGGTGACATGCTGCATACGCTTCTCGGATTCGCGCAAGCGCTTGCCCCTACCTGGCGCGCCAAAGATGTCGTGGGAAACCGTGGCCACCTATGGGGCCATGAGCCCCTTGTGGTTCGGTAGGGGGTGTGAGCACGTTGCACAAAGAGCGGAGAACGTCATGCAGCATGGCAAAGATCACGCGGGCAGTTTTTACCCAAGTTCGGGCCGCCACGAGGCGTAAAACCCTGCTCCTACTTTGGTGGATTGACGGTGGATAGTGGTGGAAAACGCAGTGCTCTGGCCCGGCAAGGTTGCCTTGGGGCGAGGGCAGCTACACGCGTATGAGTATACTGGGGTCTGAACCCTTTCTATGGTTGCCACAGGCCTCCTTTTATAGATCAAGGGGTCACCACAATGGCAAATAAGTCATTGCATCCTGATTAGATAGCAAACAGTGCTATCTTACCTAACTCTGCAGACAGGGCAGAGTGCATTTAATGCGCCTCTTAGTGTCACATCATGGAGTTCCCGGCAAGCCTTGTCGGGCTGTTCTGCCACCTTCTTGTCTGTCTGCTTGACACACCGCTGGACTGGTGTCATTTGGAGGTGATTTCCATAAGAAGTGGCTGCAATGTGGCAAAAAACAGCCACTGAGTCACTTGGGGGCTTGACACCGCACCGATCGATGAATTGCATCACCGCGAGGTGGAGCGGTGGAGCCCTGGCGGGGTATTTTTGCCTTCGCTGTGCCCGGCGGGCCTGCCGAGACGGTCTTGATGCTTACTCTTGGAGTCGCCTCGACCTCATGCCTCGCCTGCCCGGCGAGGGAGGCTTTCCCTTAGTGGTGTCTTGCTCCTTTGGCGTGACTTGGTCTTCTTGACCCGCCCTCTGATTTCTCGGAAAGTTGATCTCTTCACCTTGGCCTTGTCTTGGGATGTTGCAACCTTGCTCCTTTTGGCCTGTGCACAATCTAGGCAAAAGACCCAGGGTTTGTTGCACCGACAACAATCGAACAAAAGAAATACGAATGAAAACACAATGAACTAGCACCAACAATAGATCTCAGGGTAAAAGATGGAAGATGAAGATCCCTGAGATAACATTTGCAAGAAAGGGTAAGCTCTTTTTTTTCGCAACCCACACTTGTGTGGGCAACGAGAATCTCATTTTGTTCGTCTGAGAAACGGCATTCTTTCGGTGAGATCTGTGAGACACTTGTGCACTTTGAGAGTAATCATATGAATAAGCATTGAAGTATTTATAGAGACATGTGTATAATGGTTTGAGTTGGTACGCATGTACTCCTTTTGTCGAAGGTTTGACCTATACCCGTTTGAGAATTTTCCTGCACCATTCTGCGAATGATAATCATTATCTCGAAGAGAATTACTCTCCATATTCAAGTTAGCAGTTACAGATAAGTTTTCAACAACACACATCTTCACCCATATTTGCTTCTTGTGTGAACCAGACCTGCAGTTAGTCCCAACATATCAAGCGAAAACCTTACCATTTTGTTGTTTGAACAATTTGTAACTTGAGTCATCTGACTCATCGGAAATGGCGGGAATGGAAGAATCATTTCCTGATAGATTGCAGGTTCGAGTGTTTTGCTTTTAGAAAGAACCCAACTCGTTCGATAATATTGCTCGGGAGTCCAGTAAGTTCCGCCAACATTGAGTTTCCTTTCGGAACCCAATCCTTCCTTTCGAGGATTTTTGTGCAGTATAGACTTCTTGAGCACATGACAAAGGGTTTGACGCCCTTTTAGGCTTATTAGCATTCATGTCTCAAGCAAGTCCTTTAGTCTGCATTTTCATCAGTAATAGCAGCAAATTCCTTGGAGGAGGGGTTAGAGTTATCATTCGTAACTGCTACAATATTCTCGATGACAACATTTGAAGTTTCAGCATGTGAATCAGCATTACTACGTTCTAGGCACTTTAAACAAGGAGGATCAAAATCATCAGGAAGACGATTGGGTTGCTCGACAAAGAGAGAAGATTTTTCTTTCGCCAACTCCTTGAGAGACTCTTTTAGTGACTTGAGTTCTTGATTCTTGTTAAGAAGTTCATCTGATAAATTCTCATAGTCAATTGTAAGGGAATCATATCGTTTGATCATCAATAGTTGAGGAAAAAGCATCTTGCTCTTCAATCAACTTTTGATTCTTTTCCATCTCTTTGACTAGTAATCCTTTGGTTTTCCTAGGATTTCTTTCAAGCATTTCAAGTTCATCTTGTTGAGATTTAGCAATTGTAACAAGTTTAGCATAGGCAATGTATTCAAGAGAATATCCATTCATGGATTTTTGGTGTTTTGCTGATACCTGATCCTTAAATGATTTTGCCATGAGACAGAATTCATTGGTTCATCATGACTTGAAGCATCATCATCAGTGTCTGATTCGAGTGAATTGTCTAATGATTCATAGGCAATGAAGGAATTGCTCCTTCCTATCCTTCTTTGATGCTCTTCATCATCAGAGTTAGATGTCTCATCTTTGAAATCCACTCTCATTTCAGTATAGAATCTGTTAGCTGAGAGATTTTCTTCATGTTGGATTCGATAGTAGCTTTGGCTTGGGCATCAGTGACTGGTCTCATAGAATAGGATGATGGAGATTCATTCTTCTTCGGGAGCTTGACGATCCATTCGAGAGAATCCATTGCAGTGAAGATATTTCCATCGGTTGCTTGTCTTTTCCCAACAGGGGCAATCGGCTATGAGGTGATCGCATAATTTGCACTTGAAGCACTTCATTTCTTTTGGAGGTAGCCTTCTTGAGGATTGATGCATATCAAATTCATCATCATTTGTGAGGCATAGGTTTTGTCTTCTCGGACCACTCAACCTTTCTATGGGCATTTCAAGTTCTCTCGTGATGGTATGTTGATTTTTGACTTCTTCTTCTTGTGACCTACCATAGTGAGAAAGAATTTCTCCTTCATCTTCTGAAGAAGATTCTTGATCTGCATTTTCTTCGTGAAGGGACAACAACATCATGACCTCAACATAGTAAAGTTCTTCGTAGTCTGGTCTTTGCTTGATTTCAGCTACGATGGAGTCAAAGGTTGCATCAAGAGCACTCAAAAGCTTGTTGACCACATCTCTATCTGTGATATCAGTTACTCCTCGCTGATGAAAGCTTTCGACAATATTTTTCAATCTATTGGTGAGCTCCATGGCACTTTCCTTTCGCAGGCTTCTGAAACAAGTAAACATGGCAGGAAGCATTGGAGTGTGGGGATCCGTTCTGGCAATGAACTCTTCATGTGCATTTTTTATGGTATCCCAGAGTTACTTTGCAGTGTTGAGTTTTTGGAATAGAAGGAAAATGGCTTTTGATAGACCACAACTTATGATATCTTTTGCTTGAGCATCCAATTGCAGATTGGCTTTGTCATCACAAGTTGGATCATTTGGTTGTTGAATGGTGTGTCCATTTTCCACAGTCTACCACTGATCAAAGTTGATAGCTTGAATTCTGATTCTCATCCTTACCTACTAGTATAGATAATCATTTCCATCGAAGATAGGAAACCTTTCAGAGTGTGAGGATCTACCTGCATATGACATACTCAAAACTCCTAGGACGTTAGACCTTTAATAAACAAAGACAGGGAGAACCACCCTGATACCAATTGTTAGGACCGAGAGTACATCGACCAGAGGGGGTGAATGGGGATTCAAAATTTTCTTTCGAATGTTTTGAAGCCGATCCCAATCACAGCAGCGGAGTAAAATATAGAGGGAAATGAACTAAATCAATCTTCATTTTTCGAAGCATATTCCTCGATGAAAGAAGTGATGACAGCATGAGCTTGGTAAATCACGGGTTTAACTACGATGAGAGTAACACAACATGCAAACAGATGCAATATAATGAGATACAACATGATATGGGTGGTACGAGATATGCAGGAGGAGGGCAGAACAGAATGAAGAAAAAGCAATGGGTAGAGATACGGACAATAACTCAAGTATAGGATAGCATCAATAGTTGAGAATTAAACTACAATAGATGATAATGGTCGAACAAACTATCGACACAGAGCATGAATGTAAACTGTTGAATGAAATGCAATAACGAAGATTGAACTAGTGGTGCTCGATGGTGACAGAGAGATTTGGTAGACCAGTTCACCCTTCTGCCAAAGGGCTAAGTCTAGTTGGAGGGGTTGTGACTTAACATGGAAGATAAACTCTCTTCACCCTTTTCTCCTTCAACTCAAAGCTAATCAGACTCCAGTTGATTTCACTCATGGTAGATCCTTGTCAGTGATCTTCAAACCTTCCGTCAACCTTCGCGAACCACAATCACTCTTGGTTGCTGAAGATCTTGCTTGGTGAAGACAACAACTCTTCAACACTCGAGCGGAAACCTATCCATCTAGAGAGTGCGCAGCTCTCAAGAGTAACATGTACAAGAACTCTAACTCAGAACTAATGTGATGCTAAACCACTATCTAAGTTTGGGATCTTGATTTTCTCTCGGTGGATGTTAAACTCAAATCACTCACGGAGGGCTTGCTCAAATCAATCTTCTTAGAAATATCAAGTGGGGCAACCAACGAACAACGTTGTAGCGGGGTGGCTATTTATAGCTATAGCCTTCCCTCAAGGGAAAAGACCAAATTGGACATCGAGAGCAGCCAATGGCGGAACGACATGTGTCCAATGGTCGGATTTCGAGCACAACAACATTGATTGCGGAGCAAGTAATGCTAACTCCTCGGTCTGAGACAATTGTCTCGCAAGGAAGAAGATCACAATCTCTTGCTGGCAAGTATTTGCTCAGAACACAAAGAGATTTCTCTCGCAACTTTCATAGGTTTTGGCTAAGCATCACAGCGGATCTATGCTTCGAGAACCTATGCCCCTCTTAATATTACGGAGGTCCTATGACTCAAATAAATGAAAGAAGAACAATGAAATGAATAATACGTCTTCACTTTGTCTTAGACTTCCATTCGCTACAATCAATTTGTTCGAACAACCATAACAAAATAAATGCTCCGCTTCAGCAGTAAACTTTAGAGGGGTTAGTTCCTTCACATTGATCTTCTCGTCTATACGACTTCATCAAATATAGCTCGTTCTTCTCTGCAACGCAGATATACTTCTGTGAAGTTCCTCGAACTTAGCACCAGACACAGCGGTCTCTTTGAATCTGTATGAACTATTTCTATTTGTATGCACTAACAAACAAATCAGTCCAACCTCTTTCTGTCAACAATCTCCAAAACTAAGGTAGGCAGATATGGCATCAACACCAACGTGTAAGAGGGGTTGTCAGTCCCTCCTCGGTATTGAGATAGATTAAATTGTGTGAGATTTCATAAATAATCTGACTAAAACATAAAATAAAATAAATAAAGGGAAAATGCAGCAAGGTATTTTTGGTTCATATGATAGGAAAATAGACCTGGGGGCCGCTGTTTTCACCATAGGCTTCTCTCGAGAAAATAGCTTGTGGTGGGTAAACAAATTACTGTTGTGCAATTGATAGAAAAGTGAATAATCATGATGATATCCAAGGCAATGATCATGTATATAGGCATCACGTCCAAGATTAGTAGATCAAAACAATTTTGCATCTACTACTATTACTCCACACATCAGCCACTATCCAGCATGCATCTAACGTATTAAGTTCATGGAAAAACAGAGTAATGCAATAAGAACAATAACATGATGTAGACAAGATCTATTCATGTAGTAATAGACTCCATGTTTTTCCTTAATGGCAATGATACATGTGTGTCATGTCTCTTTCTATCACTGAGATTGAGCACCGCATGATCGAACCCATCACAAAGCACCCCTTCCCATGGCAAGAAAAATCAATCTAGTTGGTCAAACAAAACCAAAATTTTGGAGAAGAAATACGAGGCTATAACAATCATGCATAAAAGAGTTTAGCAAAGACTCAAATAATATTCATGGATATAACTAGTCATAAATCCACAATTCATCGGATCCCAAAAATACACCGCAAAAAGTCATTGCATCAAATAGATCTCCAGGAACATCAAGGAGAATATTGTATTGAAGATCAAAAAGAGAGAACAAGCCATCTAGCTACTAGCTACGGACCTGTAGGTCTATAGTAAACTACTCATGCATCATCGGAGGGGCAACAAGCACGATAAAGAACCCCTCCATGATCGTTGACCCCTCCGGTAGAGTGCCGGGAAAGGCCTCTAGATTGGATCTCGTGGTTCTGGAACTTGTGGCGGCGGAAAGTGTATTCTCTCAACTCCCCTGGGGTTTTTGGGATTTTAGAGTATTTATAGATGTGTATGTTGGTGGAGAAGCTTCCCTAGAGTACACTACCCATGAGGGCACGCCTGGGCCTTCTGGCACGCCCTGGTGCCTAGTGGGACCCTCGGGGCCTCCTCCGGTGCACTTCTTTGGCTCCCTGGTGTCTTCTGGGCAGAAACAAATCTCCAAATTTTCGTGGTATTTGTACTCCATTTGGTAATTATATTCTGCAAAGTACAAAACCAGCAAAAAAACAACAAATGGCACTAGGCAATATGTCAATAGGTTAGTCCCAAAAATGCTAGTAAATGAATATAAAACATCCAAGATTGATAATATAACAACATGAAACAATCAAAATTATAGATATGTTGGAGACATATCAGCATCCCCAAGCTTAATTACTGCTCCTCCTCGACTAGGTAAATGATAAAAACGGAATTTTTGATATGGGATGCTGCCTAACATGTTCATCATATATTATTTTCCTTTGTAGCATGGAAATTCAGACTTTTAGATGACTCAAAGAAATAGTCTATAATTGACATGAGGACATCAATACTGAAGCATATCAACAAGCAACCATGTCTTCCAAAATATTAACACTAAAGAAAGCTATCCCAAGCCCATATGCTCAATCATTGATCCATTCATGAAACACACTCAAATATTAGCTATATCCAATGCACAAGTACGGCAATAGTGTTCCCTACTTGGTGCTTTATAAGAGAACATGGAGACTCAAATAAAAAGAAAAAATGCATAAAGTAAAAAGGTAGGCCCTTCGCGGAGGGAAGCAGAGATTTGTAGAGGTGCCAGAGCTCATAACTTAAATTGAGAGATCAAATTGTTTTCAGTGGCATGATTTTCGTGTCAACGAGAATGACCGAGAATTCCTAGTACTTCCCATGCTAGATAAACCATAGGCGGTTCCCAAACATAAAATAAAGTCTATTCCTTTTCCCACCATTCTTTCACATTCCATGGCTAGCTGTATCCACAGGTGCCTTCCAAACCAGCACTTTCCAAGGAAGTTATTATTGACAACATAAAAAGATCATTTTGGGACTAGGCATCCCTATTACCTTGCCACATTTGCATGCAATGACAAGTGAATAAACACTCATCATGAGAATAAAATATCTAGCATGGAAAATATTGGCCACCCCCTCCCGCTTCATGAGCGGTACGGGCACACAAAAAGGAAATTCATTTTGAAAATTAGAGTTGGCACATATAAATTTACTAGGAACGACATGGAAATACCACATATAGGTAGGTATGGTGGACTAATTTGGGACAACTTTGGGTTTAAGGAGTTGGATGCACAAGCAGTATTTTGACGTGGCTAGAGACTGTGTCGATATTTTCCCAAAGAGGAAGGGATGATGCAGCACAGCCACGGTAAGTATTTCCCATAGTTGTGAAACCAAGGTATCAATCCAATAGGAGAAGCAAGCAACACTATGTAAATGGTACCTACACACAAAGAACAAATACTTGCAACCAGACACATAAGAGGGCTGTCAACCCCTCCTCAGTAAAAGGATAGATAAATTTGTATGAGTTTGGTAAATAGATCTTGATAAAATGAGAAATAAAATAAGTAAAGAAAAAGTGCAGCAAGGTATTTTTGGGTTTTTGGAATAATAGATCTGAAAACAAATGCGCAAAAAATAGATCAGAAAGCAAATATGATAAAAGATAGACTCGGGGGCCGTAGATTTCACTAGTGGCTTCTCCCGAGAAATAGCACACGGTGGGTGAATAAATTACTGTTGGGCAATTGATTGAAGAACAAATAATTATGACAATATCCATGGCAATGATCAATATATAGGCGTCATGTCCAAGATTAGTAGACCGAAATGATTCTGCATCTACTACTATTACTCCACACATCGACCGCTATCTAGCATGCATCTAGTGTATTAAGTTCATGGAGAAACGGAGTAATACAATAAGAATGATGACATGATGTAGATAAGAACTATTCATGTAGGAATAGCCCCCATCTTGTTATCCTTAGTAGCAACGATACATGCGTGCCCTGTTGCCCCTTCTGTCACTAGGAGAGGACACCACAAGATCGAACCCATCACAAAGCACCACTTCCCATGGCATGAAAAATCCATCTAGTTGGCCTAACTTAACCAAAGATTCGGAGAAGAAATACAAGGCTATAAATAATCATGCATATAAGAGATCAAAGAAGACTCAAATAATATTCATGGATAAAAATCTGATCATAAACTCAAACTTCAACGGATCCCAACAAACACACCACAAAAAGTCATTACATCAAAAGAGACCATTGTATTGAGAATCAAAAAGAGAGAAGAAACCATCTAGCTACTACCTACGGACCCATGGGTCTATGGTCAACTACTCATGCATCATTGGAGGACCACCAATGAGGTTGATGAACCCCTCCGTGATCGTGTTCCCCTCCAGCAGAGTGCCGGAATAGGGCTCTAGATTGGATCTCGTGGTTCTGGAACTTGTGGTGGCTGGAATTGTTTCTCGTCAACTCCCCTAGGGTTTCTGGAATATTTGGCTATTTATGGAGCGAACAGGTGGTGCAGGAGACCCATGTGGGCCCCACAACCCACCAGGGTGCTAGAGGCCCCTGGCTTGTTATAGATACGGGTCCTGGTGGGTTGTGGTCCCCACGGACCACACCCCTGGCTCTCTGGCGCGCCCTGGTGGGTTGTGGTCCCCACGGAACTCCCCCTGGTGCTTATTTGGCTCCCAAGTCGTCTTTGGTCCAAAAAAACTCCAAAAAGTTTTGCCGCATTTGGACTCTGTTTGATATGGATTTTCTGCAAAGTAAAAAATCAAGCAAAAAACAGCAACTGGCACTGAGCACTATGTCAATAGGTTAGTCCCAAAAAATGATATAAAATGATTGTAAAACATCCAAGAATGATGATATAACAACATGGAACAATAAAAAATTATAGATACGTTGGAGACGTATCAGCATCCAGCTTAATTCCTACTCGTCCTCGAGTAGGTAAATAATAAAAACAGAATTTTTGATGTGGAATGTTACCTAACATGTTCACCACATATTCTTTTCTTTTGTAGCATGTACATTTGTACTTTTATATGGTTCAAAGCAATAGTCTAGTTTTGACATGAAGAGCTCAATACTCAAGCATATCAACAAGCAACTATGTCTTTCAAAATATCAACACTAAAGAAAGTCATCCCTAGCCCATCATGCTCAATCATTGATCCATTCAGGAAACACACTCCCATATTAGCTACAAGTATGATCATAGTGCTCCCTAGTTGGTGCTTTATAAGAGAAGATGGAGACTCAAAATAAAAAATAAAAAATGCATAAAAGTGAATAGATAGGCCATTCGCAGAGGGAAGCAGATATTTGTAGAGGTGCCAGAGCTCAAAGCTTAAATTGAGAGATAAAAAATTTGAGAGGCATACTTTTCCCGTCAACGAAAGCGACCGATTAATTCTCAACACTTTCCATGCTAGATATACCATAGGCGGTTCCCAAACATAAAATAAAGTTTATTCAATTTTCCACCATACTTTCACACTCCACGACTATTTGTATCCACGGGTATCGTCCATACCGACACTTTCCAAGGAATTTATTATTTTTTAGCATAAATTAAATTTCATTTTCATTTCGGGACAGGGCATCCCTATTACCGCCATACTCTCATGCAATGACAAGTGAATAACACTCATCTTGAGAATAACACATCTAGCAGGGAAAATATTGGACATCCCCTACTGCTTCATGAACGGTACGAGCACACAAAAAGGAAATTCATTTTGAACATTAGAGATGGCACATAAAAATTTACTTAGAACGACATGGAAATACCGCATATAGGTAGGTATGGTGGACTCACATGGCAAAACTGGGTTTAAGGACTTTGGATGCACAAGTAGTATTTCTACTTAGTACAAATGAAGTCTAGCAAATAGATTGAGAAGCATCCTGTCATAGCCCCAGTTTGTTTGTAGATAGTTGCATCTGCATCCAGGCATCATCTTTAAATTTCTGAAACCTGAATTGAGGATTGTTGAAGCCTATAAAATTTAATTAAAAGAAGGGCAAATAACCCTGGAAAATGCATCCAATGTTCCCCAAATGCTCTTCAATGATGTATTATATTTTTGGCAAGGGTTTTGATTCAAACCAAAAATATGGAACATTTTTAAGGAATTATTTTGGCCATTTGGATTTAAATCAATAAATATTTTAGTTGGATTTAATTCTTCCATAACAGAATTACAAGTCAAACAATTCTGAAAATTTGTGAGTGGCTCTGAATATATTGTATCTAGCCACATAATGATTTCCAAAACCTGTAAAAATAATTTGGTTAGCAAACCAAATTCAAAATGTATGTAAAATAGAAAATGTAAATAAAAGGAAAGGGAGAACTTACTCGACGCACTGTACCCCACCGAGCCAGCCCAAAGAAGATCCTAGCCCACCAGCGCCTCCAGGTTGTCTTCAACCTGAGGCAACTGCATGGCAGCAGCACAACGACCGCGGCCACCCCCTGCTTCCATTGACGGGGGCCTCCCTCGAGTCTATCTCGATGCCAGGAGATGCCCTGGATCCCCCTCTAATCTCCCCACTACTCTCTGCTCCCCCTCTCCTCTAGTTCTCCCCCAGCAGCCGTCCAACAACACCGCAGTGTGCTGCTCGCCGTCCTCGCATCCAACGCCGACGAGTCCTTGCGCCGCTGTGTCCGGACACACCGAAGATGATCGAAGCCTCCCCAAGACGACGAACGTGACCCCGTATGCACTGCATGGCCACCATCGATGTCGTCCTTGCCGCCTACTACCGCACCTTGTCGACGTCGATTCGCTGGCCATAGCGTGTCCCCGGCCTCGCCGTCCCCTCAGTCGGAACCCCTGTCATCTCCTCTTCATTTCACCCCTAGTCTCACCGCATCGCTCTTCCTCTAGGGCTAGCACCACTGTGGCCGAAGCCGCCGTCCGCCATTTCCGTAGCACGCGTGCTCCCCGTGCTCCGTTCGTTGCCTTCATGCAATGGGCGTGCTCCATAGCAGCCCCCGATGCATATGTGCAGCCTAGCCGACTCAGTAGCGAGCCCTGGCGCCGCGCCCGCGCACAATAGAGTTCTGCCACAACTTTTTCTTGCCGCTACGGTCCGCCCCAGGACTCCCCGCGACCTTCCCTAGACGCGGCTCAGTTCCAGCTCCCCGTGGTGCCCATCCGCGCCGGCGTGCCTCCACCGTGGCCAAAGGTCACCGGGAGCTAGACATCGGCGTAACCGGCCATTAGAGCCTAAACACCCACGTAATGGCCTCCCATGCACCAATGACAGGTGGGCCCAACCTTTGACAGTTTTTAGATTAGGGTTAGTCTTAACACTAATTAACCCTGTTAACTAAATGGGTCACTGACCAGTGGGCCCCACCGGTCAGGTTTGACCCGGGGCAGCCCCGTTGACCCTACTGATGTCACCCTGACACAATGGTCACACAGTTAATCATTTTTTGGATTAAAAAATAATCCAGAAAATTCCAAAAATAGTATAAACTTCAAAAATTCATATAAATTCAATTGTAACTCCAAATGAAATAATTTATATATGAAAAATTAACCAAAAAATCCAATCTATCCATCTGTACCATTTCCAAGCATGTTAGAGCAACTTATGACCACTGTTTAGGACAAATCAAATGAATGGCATTGGAATATTAACATATGGAGTTTGAATTTGAATCTAGGGTTCAAACCAACTTCATTTAAATTGTTGCTAGTTGCATTAACTCAAACACACTCATTTTGCCATGGCATGTTCATGCATCATATTGTGCATTGCACTGATTGTGTTTCCTCCTCTATTGCCAGTGGTTGTTCCCTCTCGATAGAAGTTTTCTGACGATGAGTTCGATGACACCGATGAAGAGCTATTACTATCCTCAGAAGTGACATGCAAGCAAAACCCCTTGTTCATTCCGATACAATCCCACTCTCTCACTCCTGCTCTCTTTTACTGCATTAGGAAAACAACGATTCAACTGTTACATGATGCGACCTTACCTCTGCATGACCTGTCTTTGCCATAGTAAATCGTTGAAACCACTAGCATGAGTAGGAGTTGTATAAGCCATGATGTTCCTACTCATTCATGCTTGTTTGTCATGCCATCTATTGCTTAGAGTTGAGTCAGGTCTGGTTCATCGGGGATGAATTGGAATGTGGTGAACATGTCCTACTGTTGAGAGCTAAGTGTGTGAACACGATTTGGTAGAGGTAGCGGTGAGAGGCCATGTAGGAGTACATGGTGGGTTCTCTCATTGAAACCGTCCTTAGGAACTGAGTTCTGTGTCTGTGATCCAAGACAGTTGCTACCACACATTGGGTTCTAGTAACTCGACCCCTCTCGGCTTATTAATCAACCTGATCTCTGTCCAGGAGTTGCAACTAGTTTCTGGTGTTTGTAGGTAGTGCTAGTAGTCTACCAAGTGGCACCCGGTATAGGTGGGCTTGGGAAAGACTAGGTGTAGTGGCACGATGTATCAAGCGTCGCCCGTTTGGTGCGCTTGGGAACCCTGCTCACATCGTTTGGGGCCGTGAGTGACACCCCGTTCGGATCTCCTTGCGGATGGAATCCGAATAGGAGATAAACCTGGACTAGGGTCTTGTGTGGTTAGTCAGGTCGTGGCCGACACCCTCGCCAGGCTTCCGCTTGAAGGTTGCCGAGGTACATGACGTGTACATGGCGGTAAGTGGCGAGAGCGTGTGTGAAGAAGTACACCCCTGCAGGGTTAACATGATATATTCGAATCGCCCCGTCCGCGGTAAAGGACTACTGGGTTGCCTATACAATTCATATACAAGTGAAAGTGGATACTCTAAAATGTGCAAGATAAGCGTGAGTGCTATGGATGGCCTTCTCATAGGGAGACGGGAGCAGATCCATAGTGGTGTATTGATATGGTGAATATGTGGACTCATGTGTGCCACCTCAAAAGAGTTACCAGCAGTTGTAGTACAAGATAGCCACTGAGTCCAAGCTGGCTTGCTGTAGTTAAACTCCACCACCCCTTTGTTGATAATGATGCATATGTAGCTAGTTCTGATGTAAGTCTTGTTGGGTACATTTGTACTCACGTTTCATTAATTTATGTTTTTGCAGAGAGACTTCAGTCTCACTAGTTGTTCCGTGTGGACTTCGACGTTTAGCTCGTTACCTCAGCTATGGTCTTGTACCCTTGGGAGGGTCTTGTGGATAGTCACGCTTCTCAGCCATTTTTATTTGTAGTTGTCTGTACTCGGACATGGTATGCTTCTGTTGCTTGTATGCTCTGTATGTTAGGTCATGAGACCAATGTTTGTAGTATTTGGCTCCCCGAAGCATATTGAATAAATACTTGAGTTGTAGAGTTTTGTTGTGATGCCATGTTGTATTTGCACATATCGAGCATATTGTGTGTATGATTTGAAATGCTTGGTATGTGTGGGATCTAACAACCTAGTTGTTTACTCTTGGTAGCCTCTATTATGGGGAAATGTCTCCTAGTGCTTCAACTGAGCCATGGTAGCTTGCTACTGCTCCGGAACACTTAGGCTGGCTGGCATGTGTCCTTCGTTCCTGTGTCGTTCCCTTCGGGGAAATGTCACGTGTTATTCCTGTAAGTCCTTGTAGCTTGCTACGACTTAGTTTCATACGTTGATGATCGACATGTTCGTTGCTGGGTCATGTATGCCTGTCCCTGTAAGTTAGCGCCACCTTGGGTTTACGACTAGTCATGTCGGGCGGGTTCTTTGTCAACTGGATGCGAGTGACACTATCATATACATGAGCCAAAAGGCGCAAACGTTCCCAGGCCAGGTAAGATGGCACCTGTGGGAATACCATGCGTGAGGCCGCAAAGTGATATGATGTGGTACATGCAAGATCGGTGTAACTTAGGATCGGGGTCCTGACACATCCAACCAAGAAACGAATATTCACATAAGCGAGCATTGAGCATAACTAACACCGAATAATGCACCACAAGTAGAATGTAATTTCATTTCATAACTACTGACTTTCATGCTTGCATAGTGTACCGCCCAAGATGCTATTCTATCCCTATCACGTGATGAATTCATGATTGGGGCACAATCGCATTTCGAGCGCATAGCAAGGTGGATATCACTACAACATACCATGTACTGAATAGATGAGAATACAAGATACACGCTTACACTCACCACAAGCTACAACATGAATACAACAGTTCATCAATACATAGCAATCATCATATAGAAGAGTAGGATCCGACTACGGATGAAATGAAACGAAAAAGAAGAACGACATCCACCCTGCTAATCCCAGAATCCCAACCCGGAACCTATCCTTGATCAAAGAAGAAGAAGTATAAGAACTCCAAAACAAGCAAGCATCACTATCACGTCAGATCATCACATTACCTGTACCTGCAGCTGTTGTTGTAGTAATATGTCAGCCATGAGGACTCAGCAATCCCATTACCATGGGTATCAGGACTAGCAAAGCTTAATGGGTATGGAATGGATAAGTGGTGATGTTGCAGCAGCACTAAGCATTGTATGGTGGCTAACTTACGAATACAAGAGTAAGAAGAGCAACTACGCATAACGGTCGCAACTAGTAATGATCAATAAGTGATCCTGAACTACTTACGAGTTAAACATAATCCCACTGTGTTATCTTCTCGAACTCGCTAGAAAAGAGACGGTCATGGTACACATGCGGTTGGTGTATTTTATTTCGGATTTAGTATTAAGTTCTCTACAACCGGATATTAAAAATTCCCATCTGCCACATAACCGTGGGCATGACTTTCGGAAGATCAAACCCAACAGGGGTGTCCCAACTTAGTCCATCACAAACTCTCACGATGACCAGAGGAAAATCCTCCATCCCGGGACAGCCCGATCAAACTCGGAATCCCGGTGCACAAGACATTTCGACAATGGTAAACCAAAACTAGTAAAACCTCCCGACGTGCCAACGCCCTGATAGTAGCCGGACGTATCTCGTCTCAGGCCATGATCGGATGAACACTATGTATGGCAACCGAAAACCCAGTTGATGGGGTGGCACATCAAGTGGCTCTATTTTGGACCAACACTCATGAGGAGCACTGGCCCGGGTTGTTGATTAATTATCCTCAGGGTCCGGAAAGTCCCTATGCAAATTTTAGTTGTTATTAGACGAATGGTAAAACAAAGTTGGGCCTTGCTGGAAGAGTTTTATTCAAAGCGAACTGTCGAGGGGGGCCAATAAACCCCGACCGTGGTAGGAACGCAAAATCAAGGAACATAACACCGGTCTGGCGGAAACTAAGGCAGCAAGAGTGGAATAAAACACCAAGCAAAAGGCCAAGCCTTCCACCCATTACCATGTATATAGATGCATTAATTAAATAAGAGATATTGTGATATCCCATGATATCCATGTCCCAACATGGAACAACCTGCACTGCACCTGCAACTAGAAACGCTATAAGAGGGGCTGAGCAAGCGGTAACATAGTCAAACAACGGTTTGTTGGGATGGTGGAAAATGTTAGAGGCTGTTTCATGGCATATTGGGAGGCTTGATAAACAAGTGGTAGGTAGCACAACATAATGATAGCATCGAGACAACTAGCAAGCAAAGATAGTAGTGGTATCCGAGATAATGATCATCTTGCCTAATCCTGCTAGGAATAATACCGAATCCATGAAGAAGACGAACAGGTGTAGTCAAACGAATCCTAACATTCACAACGTCACCGAAACTATCAAGAAGAAGCAACACCAGAAAGAAGCAAACAACATGGTAAACCAACAAGCATAAACATGCACCCAAACCTCGTGATACGATACGCTCTATCACACATAAACCTCCTTATATCTTCCTCAAAACAGCCACCATACCTACCTATTAGGGCATTTCCATATCCGTTTCGAGATATATTGCCATGCAACTTTCCACCGTTCCATTTTCATGACATGCATCATCATTGCCCTATTGCCTTGCATGATCATGTAGTTGACATCGTATTTGTGGCAAAGCCACCATGCATAATTTTTCATACATGTCACTCTTGAGTCATTGCCCATCGTGGTACACCGTCGGAGGCATTCATATAGAGTCATATCTTGTTCTAGTATCGAGTTGTAATTCTTGAGTTGTAAATAAATAGAAGTGTGGTGATCATCATTATTAGAGCATTGTCCCTTATAAAAAAAGGAAAGAAAAAAAGAAAGGCCAAAAAAAGGCCAATAAAAAAAGAAAGAAAAAGAAAAGGCCAAATAAAAAAAGGAAAGGCCCAAAAGGGGGGACAATGTTACTATCCTTTTCCACACTTGTGCTTCAAAATAGCACCATGATCTTCATGATAGAGAGTCTCTTATGTTGTCACTTTCATATACTAGTGGGAATTTTTCATTATAGAACTTGGCTTGTATATTCCAACGATGGGCTTCCTCAAAATGCCCTAGGTCTTCATGAGCAAGCAAGTTGGATGCACACCCACTTAGTTTCTTTTGTTGAGAGTTCATACATTTATAGCTCTAGTGCATCTGTTGCATGGCAATCCCTACTCCTCATGTTGACATCAATTGATGGGCATCTCCATAGCCCGTTGGTTAGCCTCGTCAATGTGAGACTTTCTCCTTTTTGTCTTCTCCACACAACCTCCATCATCATATTCTATTCCACCCATAGTGCTATATCCATGGCCCACGCTCATGTATTGCGTGAGAGTTGAAAAAAGCTAAAGCGCGTTAAAAAGTATGAAACAATTGCTTGGCTGAAACCGGGGTTGTGCATGATGGGAGTATTTTGTGTGATGAAAATGAAACATAGCCTAACTATATGATTTTGTAGGTATGAACTTTCTTTAGCCATGTTATTTTGAGAAGACATGATTGCCTTGTTAGTATGCTGGAAGTATTACTATTTCTTATGTCAATATGAACTTTTGTCTTGAATCATTTGGATCTGAACATTCATGCCACAATAAAGAAAATTACATTGAGAAATATGCAAGGTAGCATTCCACATCAAAAATTCTGTTTTTATCATTTACCTACTCGAGGACGAGTAGGAATTAAGCTTGGGGATGCTTGATACGTCTCCAACATATCTGTAATCTTTTATTGTTCCATGCTATTATATTACCTGTTTTGGATTTTTATGGGCTTTACTTTACACTTTTATATCATTTTTGGGACTAACCTACTAACCGGAGGCCCAGCCCAAATTGTTGTTTTCTTGCCTATTTCAGTATTTCAAAGAAAAGGAATATCAAACGGAGTCCAAACGAAATGAAACCTTCGGGATAGTTATTTTTGGAACGGAAGCAATCCAGGAGACTTGGAGTAGACGTCAGGGCAGCTTCGAGATGGCCACAAGGCAGGGAGGCACGCCCTACCCCCTGGGCGCGCCCCCCACCCTCGTGGGCCCCTGGTGGCTCCCCTGACCGACTTCTTTCACCTATATATGTCCATATACCCTAAAAACATCGGGGAGCACAATAGATCGGGAGTTCCGCCGCAGCAAGCCTCTATAGCCACCAAAAACCTCTCGGGGGCACGTTCCGGCACCCTGCCAGAGGGGGGATCCCTCACGGGTGGCCATCTTCATCATCCCGGCGCTCTCCATGACAAGGAGGGAGTAGTTCACCCTTAGGGTTGAGGGCATGTACCAGTAGCTATGTGTTTGATCTCTCTCTCTCTCTCGTGTTCTTGAGGTGATACGATCTTGATGTATCGCGAGCTTTGCTATTATAGTTGGATCTTAGGATGTTTCTCCCCCTCTGCTCTCTTGTAATAGATTGAGATTTCCCTTTGAAGTTATCTTATTGGATTGAGTCTTTAAGGATTTGAGAACACTTGACGTATGTCTTGCCGTGCTTATCTGTGGTGACAATGGGATATTCACGTGATCTACTTGATGTATGTTAGAACTTGCGGGTTCAGTGAACTTATGCATACGGGTTGGCAGACGTTTTCGTCTTGACTCTCCGGTAGAAACTTTGGGGCACTCTTTGAAGTACTTTGTGTTGGTTGAATAGATGAATCTGAGATAGTGTGATGCATATCGTATAATCATGCCCACGGATACTTGAGGTGACATTGGAGTATCTAGGTGACATTAGGGTTTTGGTTTATTTGTGTCTTATGGTGTTATGATAGATCGAACGGAAAGAATAGCTTCGTGTTATTTTACTACGGACTCTTGAATAGATTGATCAGAAAGGATAACTTTGAGGTGGTTTCGTACCCTACAATAATCTCTTCGTTTGTTCTCCGCTATTAGTGACTTTGGAGTGACTCTTTGTTGCATGTTGAGGGATTGTTATATGATCTAAATTATGTTATTATTGTTGAGAGAACTTGGACAAGTGAGAGTATGAACCCTAGGCCTTGTTTTCTAGCATTGCTATACCATTTACGCTCACTTTTACCACTTGATACCTTGCTGTTTTTATATTTTCATATTACAAAAACCTATATCTACCATCCATATTGCACTTGTATCACCATCTCTTCGCCGAACTAGTGCACCTATACAATTCACCATTGTATTGGGTGTGTTGGGGACACAAGAGACTCTTTCTTATTTGGTTGCAGGATTGCTTGAGAGAGACCATCTTCATCCTACGCCTCCCACGGATTGATAAACCCTAGGTCATCCACTTGAGGGAAATTTTCTACTGTCCTACAAACCTTTGCACTTGGAGGCCCAATAACGTCTACAAGGAGAAGGTTGCGTAGACATCAAGCTCTTTTCTGGCGCCGTTGCCGAGGAGGTTAGTGCTTGAAGGTATATCTTTATATCTTGCAATCGAATCTTTTAGTTTCTTGTTTTTTCACTAGTTTAGTTTATAAAGAAAACTACCAAAAAAATGGAATTGAGTTTGTCTCATACGCTTCATCTTTTTAATATCTTTCGTGAGAATGATGGAAAGGAAAATTGTGCTCAAGTGCTAGAAGAAGAACTCTATAAAATGTTTGGCTCTAAATCTTTGTATGATGAGCATGATTGCAATGTTGTTAGTATGAACTCTTTGAATATCCATAGTACTAATGATGATTGCACTAGTCATAATGAAAATGTCTCTTATAAGCATGTCAATTTTTGTGGAATACATAGAGCTTGCAAGTACACACCAAATAGGGAAGATAGATTTTGCAAGAGGCATAAGTATTTGGAAACTAAATGGTTGCAAGAAAGGCTAGATGATTGTGCTAAAAGATTCAATATATATCGCCATCCTTGTGAACTTTGCAATGAATGTGGTCATTTAAATCTCCAATGCAAATTGTTTCATGATCAAATCGTGTCCAAAAATTGTGATAACTTGATTACCCTTGAGTATCATAAAGAGCTTAGTCTTCTTTGGGGGTATGAAGAAATGAAACGTATAACTGAGGGTATTCCAAAATTTAGTCTTGATAGATTTCTTGATTTTGATCTAGAAGAAGTTTTTATGTATTGTACGGTAAATTTGAAAATTCTTATATTGCCAATTAAAAGTCAAGAAAACAAATAGAAGATGAAGAGAATACTAATGAAAGGGAAGAGACTTCTCAATATCCTCCTATTATTTCTTATGATGAATCAGGTAACGAGGAGGAACTTTCTGTTCAACCAATCTCATTAATAAGGAGCTCAAAGAAGAGGGCTAAACCCACACATGATGTGAAGAAGAAAAAGAAACGACTGAGAAGCAAAGGTAGAAAGGTGTCCCTCCCAAATGATGTTGCTCCTATTACTCATTGTGATGATGATAATCGCTATACTATTGGTGCTATCCATACTATTAATGATGAGAGTGATTATGCTTATGATATGAAAAGGCCCAAGCTTGGGGATGCTATGCTTGATGAGGATGACACGTTTGAGAATATATTTGCTGCAATTAATGATTGTCCCAAGCTTGGGGATGCTAGGTTTGAGGAAGATGATATTTTTAGCCTCCCATGTTTCGATGAGCAAATTTATTATGATGATAGCATGCCTCCTATTTATGATGGTTATATTGATGAAAGTGGGTTTGGAAGAGTGTCAACTTTAGGAAGTAATGATCCCACTATTTTGGAGGGTGTTGAATCTTATAATATTTATGAAAGTGGATTTAGAGAGGTCATGACTTTATTTAGTGATGAATCCACTATTTTGGAAGAGGTTTCAATTGATTATGATGAGAACTAAGTTTCTACTTATGATGATTATTGTGATGAAACTTATGCTATAAAAAGTAGTGATGATTATATTTATAAAACTTTTCATGATTATGATTCCCCTTTTTCTGAACATTACTCTTTTAATGTAGAAACAATTTATAGTATTCGAGTCTCCTATGATACTCCCACTATTCCGAATAAGAAGAATTTTGCTTATGTGGAGAGTAGTAAAATTTCTATGCAAGTAGATCATGAAAAGAATGATTTAGGTGCTGGCTATATGGTTAAATTCATTCATGATGATACTGAAAATTATTATGAGGGAGGAATATATGCTTGTGGGAATAGCAATAGTATCAAGTTTCCTCTCTATGTGCTTAAAATCTTGAAGTTATTCTTGTTTTACCTTCCTATGCAAGTTGATTATTGTTCCCATAAGTTGTTTGCTCACAAAATATGCATAGCAAGTGTGTTAGGCTTAAATGTGCTAGTCATATGCTTCATGATGCTCCCGTTATGTTTCAATTCTTATCTTTTATGTGAGCATCATTGTCACCATTATGCCTAGCTAAAAGGCATTAAAGAAAAGCGCTTGTTGGGAGACTACCCAATATTTACCTTTACTGTTTTTGTGTGTTCACATGATTATGCTATTGTAGTAATAATGTTTTATAGCTTTTGTTTCAATAAAGTGCCAAGTAAGACCTTTAGGATAGCTTACGGTGATAGTTGTGTTGATCCTGCTGAAAATCAGAAACATTTGCACCCAGTAAACTAGTTTTGATAATTCACATAACGTGCTTTTGATCGGATTATTTTTTGCTCTTGATTGGTACACAAATTACTTAGGACTTCCTAATTTGGTAGAATTTTTGGGCTTACAGAAGTATTAGAATGATACAGATTACTACAGACTGTTCTATTTTTGACAGATTCTGTTTTCTTTGTGTTGTTTGCTTGTTTTGATGAATCTATGAGTAGTATCGGAGGGTATGAACCATAGAGAAGTTGGAGTACAGTAAATATTACACCAATATGAATTTAGAATGAGTTCATAACAGTACCTAAGTGGTGATTTATTTTCTTATACTAACGGAGCTTACGAGTTTTCTATTAAGTTTTGTGTTGTGAAGTTTCCAAGTTTTGGGTAAAGATTCGATGGACTATGGAATAAGGAGTGGCAAGAGCCTATGCTCGGGGATGCCCAAGGCACCCCAAGGTAATATTCAAGGACAACCAAGAGCCTAAACTTGAGGATGCCCCGGATGGCATCCCCTCTTTCGTCTTCGTTCATCGGTAACTTTACTTGGAGCTATATTTTTACTCACCACATGGTATGTGTTTTGCTTGGGGCGTCATGTCATTTTGTTTTGTTTTGCTTGCTTTTTGAATAAAATACCAAGATCTAAAATTCTTACATGTTAGAGAGTCTTCACATAGTTGCATAATTATTCGACTACTCGTTGAGCTTCACTTATGTCTTTTGAGCTAGATAATTTTGCTCTAGTGCTTCACTTATATCTTTTTAGAGCACGGTGGTGGTTTTATTTTGTAGAAATTATTGATCTCTCATGCTTCACTTATATTACTTTGAGAGTCTTTTAGAACATCATGGTACTTGCTTTGGTTATAAAATTTGTCCTAATATGATGGGCATCCAAATGAGAAATTTGATACTTGATAATTGTTTTGAGATATAAAGGTGGTAATGTTAGAGTCATGCTACTTGGGTAATTATGAAATTGAGAAATACTTGTGTTAAAGTTTGCAAGTCCCGTAGCATGCATGTATGGTGAACGTTGTGTGACAAATTTATTGCATGGAGTGCTCTTTTGAGTGCCTTCCTTATGTGTGGAGGTCGGGGGCGCGCGATGGTTAACTCCTACCAACCTCCCCCCTAGGAGCATGCGTAGTAGTACTTTGCTTCGAGGGCTAATAAAGTTTTGCAATAAGTATATGAGTTCTTTATGACTAATGTGAGACCATGGATTATACGCACTCTTACCCTTCCATCATTACTAGCCTCTTCGGTACCATGCATTGCCCTTTCTCACCTTGAGAGTTCATGCAAACTTCGCCGGTGCATCCAAACCCGTGATACGATACACTCTATCACACATAAACCTCCTTATATCTTCCTCAAAACAGCCACCATACCTACCTATTATGGCATTTCCATAGCCATTCCGAGATATATTGTCATGCAACTTTCCACCGTTCCGTTTTCATGACACGCATCATCATTGTCACATTGCCTTGCATGATCATGTAGTTCACATCATATTTGTGGCAAAGCCACCATGCATAATTTTTCATACATGTCACTCTTGAATCATTACCCATCCCGGTACACCACCGGAGGCATTCATATAGAGTCATATCTTGTTCTAGTATCGAGTTGTAATTCTTGAGTTGTAAATAGATAGAAGTGTGATGATCATCATTATTAGAACATTGTCCCTTATAAAAAAAGGAAAGAAAAAAAGGCCAAAAAAAGGCCAAAAAAAATAAAAAAAAGGCCTAATAAAAAAAGGGAAAGGACCAAAGAAAGGGGGGACAATGTTACTATCCTTTTCCACACTTGTGCTTCAAAGTAGCACCATGATCGTCATGATAGAGAGTCTCTTATGTTGTCACTTTCATATACTAGTGGGAATTTTTCATTATAGAAGTTGTCAGCTTTCTGGGAACGGGGGTACCCAGACTTGCCTGCCTGCGGCCTGCGGCGTGGCTCAGGGAGTGGCCCAGTACGGCCCATCTTCGTCAACACAAGCTCAAGACCCTCGCGAGGGGCCAAGCCTCGCGGGGCGGGCGACAGGAGGCTTCCTCGAGCATGGCCTCGTTAGGCTGGCTCACGAGGAGGCGGAGAGATCAAGGCGGGGTACCTCACGAGGTGCCCATGATGCAAGCCATGATGACCGAGGCCAGGCGGGCGCCAGGCGGGCGCCGGCCAGCGCAGAGTCCTTGTTTCCTCTTTGGTGCAAAGGGGGAAAGCGCAGGCGAGAGTATCAAGCAAAGGCAACCATTTCGGTGCAACAAGACCAAGATCAGCAGGACGGAGGTCATCGTGGAGCCCAAGTCGGCGTCATCGTCAGGGTCTTTGGCAGGGGAGGACCAACTTTAGTCAGGATAAGTGTACTAGATGTTCCCCTTCAAAATGGCCAATTGTTGGCGCCCTTCCCGCTCAATATTTGGGGAGAGGCCCAGGGCCTCGCCTATAAATAGGACTAGCCACCCACGGGGTAGAGGCATCTAGAGAGAGAGAGAGGCGACTGAACTCCCCCTAGCAATTCATCGCACCAGCCAAGAACAGACCCTCGCGAGGCTGTTCTTCCTTGTACTGTTCGTCATCAGCCCCTGAGGGAGTCCACACACCACAAACTGGAGTAGGGTATTACACCACGATGGTGGCCTGAACCAGTATAAATCTCGTGTCCCTTGTGTTGTTTTTCGTGTAGTTTCGATCCTTGCGAGGCGACGAGACATGGGTAGGCAGGAGGTGTGATCTCCGTGTGCACCCCAGAGTTCGAACCTTGAGGGTCTGTCGGAACCCGAAATCCAACATTTGTCGCGCCAGGTAGGGGTGCGCCGGAATCCTCCTTCCGTCGCCTCGTGTTTCGCCGCCCATCGCATCCATGTCGGACGCTCGTCGAGCCCGCGCCGAGTGCCGGGCCGCTCTCGCCACTCGCGTCGCCAAGACGGCCCCCGTCGGCAGGCGCCCCCGCCGTTCCCCGTCGCCTGCCGTCAACGCCGCCACCGGCCCGGCAGGGAACGAGCAGCAGGCGTCGTCCCTGCATCCTTCGGTGAGGCGAGAAGGCCGCACCGCCACCCCGTCGCTGACCCCAGCCGGTTCCTCGTCCCATGCCCGTCGCGCTCCTGCGGACGCGCACGCCACGCTATTCCTGGCACGGGAGCTCCTGCACTACCATCCCATCGACGACCTCTACGACGAGTGGCTTGCCCGCATCACCGAGCTTGTCAGCGCCGCTGGGGGCTCCCCTGCGCCGTCCCTCTCGCTGCACCGCGCCCCGACCTGCGCGGGCGACGAAGCTCCGGGGGCGCCTCAGCCGCCTCCCCCTCAAGAAGGCGCCTTCGCCCCAAGGCGCGTGGCCCCTGGGCGGAAGCCGCTCCGTCCGGCGCCATCGCAGCAAGAGAAGAGCTGCCAAGAGATCCCTCGCCCCCAAGAAGCCGCCTGTGTGCTCCCCGCACCGGCCCGGCACGAGCGCGCTCCTGCTCCAGCGCGTCAAAACCCCGCGCTGCTCCCGGCGGCACCGCACCAAGATTTCCAAGATCAAGCTCTTCTTCACCCAAGGCCTCCCGCGGCCACTGCAGGCTGCCGTGCCTTCACCGCCGAGCTGCTGCTGGCGGCTTTGGCCGCAAGTTCAAGCCAGATCTGCCCCCGTGCTATGATGGCATGGCTGACCCTGCGGAGTTCCTCCAGCTCTATGAGCTGGGCATCGAAGCCGCCAACGGGGACGAGAAGGTCATGGCAAACTGGTTCCCCATGGCGCTCAAGGACGGCGCCCGCACTGCTCTCGCACGATATCCTCCTGGGACGAGATGCGCACCCGATTCATCACCAACTTCCAAGGCACCCGTGACCGGCCCCCAGCCATGAGTGACTTGCGCCGCATCAAGCAGCAGCCGGGAGAGACCCTGCAAAAGTTCATCCAGCGTTTCAGCAGCACTCGCCTTAAGATCCCCAAGGGGAATGAGGAGGCCATCATCTCAGCCTTCTCTGACGGCGTACGTGACATCAAGATGAAGGAGGAGCTTGCGATTCATGAGGACCTGTGCACCTCCCTGGAGCTGCTAAATTTGGCGACCAAGTGCGCTAGGGCTGAGGAAGGGCGCCTTTCCCTCCTTGAGCTGCCAGCTGCTGACCCAGAAGAGAAGAAGCCCAAGGTCAAGGACGTGAAGCGCAAGGGGGCTGCCATGCTTGCAGCAGAGCCGGACACCAAGCGAGGCAGGGACCAGCCTGAGTCATCGAAGGGCAGCCGGTACTGCGTGTACCATGACCTCCACACCCACAACACCAACAAATGCCAAGAGCTCAGGGCCGTGTGGGACGTGCGTGCCGGCCGACGCCCCGAGCGCAGCGATCGGGGCTATGGCCGAGGAGGAGGAAGAGGTGGAGGACGATGGGAAGACCGTGGCCCTCGCCAAGGGTGGCGTGACCGACCTCGTGAGGACCGCTGGCAGGACCAGCCTCGTGAGGGAGGTTGGAGGGACCCACCTCGCGAGGGAGGTTGGAGGGATCAGCCTCGCGAGGATCGCCCACAAGGCAACGCGGGCCTCCCTCCTCTGCCACTACAGCCGAGGAGGAATGAAGACCATCACTAGGACAAGGGGGCTGGAGGCTTCCAGGAGCCGCGCGCAATCGCTTACATCTTGGGCGGCGCTCAAGCCCCGACCTCTCAGCGCATCTTCAAGCAGTTTGCTCACAAAGTGAATGCAGTCCCCCCCAAGCTTGAGGCCACATGCCCTCTCAGGTGGTCAGCGTGCGCTATCACGTTCAGCTCAGCGGATCAGCTCAAGTGCGCGGCCACAGCCGGAGCCTCCCGATGCTTTGTTCCCCAATCATCAGCAATGTGCAAGTCACCAGGACCCTCATCGATGGCGGAGCAGGGCTCAATGTCCTATCCGTCGAGACGTTCAACAATCTCTAAGTGCCCTACAATCAGCTGCAGCCAACCAAGCCTTTCTCAGGAGTCACTGATGGTTCCACAGTTCCGATAGGGCAGGTCCGCCTTCCCGTTAACTTCGGGAAGCGCGACAACTACCGCACCGAGCTCATTGACTTCGACGTCGCTCACATTCGCCTGCCGTACAATGCCATCCTCAGGAACCCAGCCCTGGCCAAGTTCATGGCCGTGACTCATCACGGCTACAATGTCCTCAAGATGCCAGGAAGTGGTGGAGTCATCACGGTGCCTTGTGAAGAGAGAGACACTGTGTGTTCTCTGGAGCATGCCTTCCAAGCCGCGTCTATTGAAGACCCAGATCATAGGAGCGGGAGGCTTCCCGAGGCTGCCCCTAAAAAGAAGAAGACATCGCCTAGTCCAACCCCTCGGGAGGCAGGCCCCTCAGGGTCCGTGCCTGTTTAGGGGGCGCCTCCTTCTGTCGCATAGGAAGGCGCGCCTTGCGCCCTCTTCGAGCAAGGCTCGGGGGCTCTCTCCTAGAGGGCCATCGACTTTGCTAGGATCACGAGGGAGGCGCTCGGGCACCACTTGGAGGCGTGCTTAAACGCACGTTTCCCTCAAGAAGGAGCAAGGCAAGGAGGGCCAAACCCTCAGGGGTTCATCAGCGAGATCATTCAGGAGCTGCAGGAATCAAGAGTCATGAGTGGCAGCCGCCGCTTACCCGCCATAGCTCCCCATCCAGGCGAGGATGGTGGGCTGCGCGTCTGCATCGACATGCCAGGACTCAACCGAGCAGCCTCTCAGGAGCGCCTCTGGCCCTCACGCGTGGGACGCTGCGAAGGTCCACCCCACAGCTATGTTCACATGCCTTACAGCCTGCCGAACGTGGCTGCTGTGCGTTAGCGCCTCATGAGGAGCATCCTGGAGGCTCAAGCGGCCAGGCATTCCACAGTCCTGGCAGAGATGGAGATGGTCCGCGAGGAGCTGCCAGTGCCTCCGGAGCCTCCCGAGGCTCCCGGGCCTGGGGGCTCGTGAAGATCGGCTTCCGCAGCACACGCCGTCCGCTACTTCAGCATCCCTTCATCTTCAGCATCATCAGGTGACATCCTTCGAGTTTCATTTTCAGCTGGGAGCGCCCCCCAGGGCTGCATCATTCCCAAGCCGCGTGGGTTCGTCCCTGCGGCATGTACCCCTTTGGTTCATGTTTTTAGTTTACTTTATCGGGGGCGCCCCCAGGGCTGCATCATCCCCAAAGTCGCTCGGGCCCGACCCAGTGGTGTTCGCCTTTTTCTGCGCCTATCTAAATGGATTTGCTCCTTCATGATTAACGTGCTTGACTAATCACCCGCTCGATTGACACCAACTGATGGAGCTGCTCCCTCTCGGCACGACGCTTGCGTGTGGGTCCGTCCCTGCAACGTCAACAAACCTGATTGGCTGAGCTCTGGCCGCGGCAACCCCGCAAGGCGCCACCTCACCAAGCCTTCAGTGCCTCGTCACCCTCCCAGAGCAACCAGCAGCTGGCCAACAATTGTAACGGCAAACCCTCGCTTTTCTCGTGATGAACTCGTAGGATCGCTTTAAGGAGCAGCGTCAGGCGAGGCCTTCGCAGCGTCTCCTTCGCTCTCGTCCGCGCGAATCGCTTGCGCGTTAAAGGGGGGTACCTGAGCATCGCGACTCACGGACTCTTACTGGCTCTCCAGCCCTCACCTCCTGGCCTTGTCCACGGCATCGCGACCTGGCATACCACGACAGCTGAGCTTGCTCAAGGGCCGGGACTGGACGACGTAGAGCATGAAAGGGAGCAAAGACGAGAGGGAAGAGGCACATGGGGACCTCGCCGGGCAACTCCTCAGCTGCCAATGCACGGGCCCGGCGCCGCGCCAAGGAGAGGCTCCTGCCTCCCGAGATAAGTCATCCCCCGGAAATACTAGCTACCGCAGCACCAAACTCGCACCTAATGCAGTCCCGTTTTGGCAACGTCGCGCTCCTTTCTCACCGAACGATGGCTGCTTGAGCGCTAAAGGGGACCTCCTGAGCATCGCGACTCAGGGGCTCTTACTACACCCCGGGCCGCTCACCTCCTGGCCTTGACCACGGCATTGTGACCTGGCATACCAGCGACGGCTGAAGACTGCCTTGGGACCGGGACCTGTCAGCGCAGAGCGTCAAGTCCTCGCGAGGTTCGAAAGGAGGAACTAAGCTAAGATGGGACGAGCATCTTGCACCGCTTCACGATAAGGATCCTATTTGCAAATGGAACTACAAGCACCTTACAAACCCCCACGGGGTGTGTTCTTCGATTCCTCGCAGGGAAAAGAAGGAGCGAATCCTAAAGAGTGCTAACTACACGCGCCTCTGCAAGAGACGCCATCATCAACAGTGGGCCGTAAGGCACCGGCACCAACCCCATACAGATCAGTGGCGACGGTGGCCCGACGAGCTCGCCCTGCTTCGAGAGCGACGCAAGCTCGGGGGCTCGTAGCTGTCATAGCTCGTCTCCGCAGTCGCGAAGAGCTCGGCGGAGTCGCTGGATCCTCCGACACCTCCGCTGCCTGAGGAGCTGCTGGGGGAGCGATTGGTGAGCATAGTCCTCGCCACAGAAGGGGCCCGGCCGCCTTTCTCAGGGCAGCATGCCAGCCGGCGTCCCTCCGCGTCGAATACCTTGAAGAGCATCAGGGAGGCGCCATCGTACTCAAGGTGGATTACGAGGGCGCCACCCATCCTGTAGACCCGGGAGATCTCACCCCAGCCATGGGTCATGTAGACCCTGCCCGGAGCGACGACCTCGACCTCCGCTTCGGTCGCAGGGGTACTGCAGTCAGCATGCTGCAGCCGAAGCTCGATAGGCCCCCTCGGCGGGATCTCGAAGGTGAAGGAAGGAGGGAGGTGAATCCAAGACCGAGGAGGCATGGCGGCGTGAAGCACGAGCTCGCGAGAGGAGCCCTCAGCATGAACTCCGGGAGGAACGACGTGCACCGCCGTGATCCACCGGCGGCGACGGCGCCTCTGGCGGTGCCGTTCGGCGCCTGCGCCTTCAGGACCCTCGATCCAGGCGTACAAGGGCAATGGGAATCCAGACGGCGGCCGCTCAAACCATGGCCTCGACAGCTCCTGCCAAGCACCCCCCTCTCCGCGGCAAAAAGCGAGCCGTTTCTTAGGAGGAAGCGGGACAGGACCATCTCGGGGGGCCTTCCCCTTCTCTTTGGCAGAGAACCGGCGGATCGATGCCATTGGCGTAGGGAGGAGCAAGGACGAAGAAGAAGACGGAGAGTAGCAGGAAGAGATGGACTGGAAAGGCCCGTGCCGTTCCGTACATATAGCCGGGGGAGGCCAACCGCCGGCCTCCATGATCACAGGTAGTCATGACCCATTTTGCATGAAGGGACTTGTCAATCCGTGAAGTTGCCGAGGCGTCGTGGGGGAGCCAGGACGCCCACGTCCAATCGACCGCCATGCGGCACCCAAGGCCGCAGGCTATTGGGGCCCGCAGCGCTTCGTACTTGCCCCTTCGCTTCTCCGCTAAGCCAAGTCCAGGCGCGCCTTGGGCCCGGGGGCTACTGTCGGCGTTCTGGGAACGGGGTACCAGACTTGCTCGCTGCGGCCTCTTGGCGTGGCTCGTGGAGTGGCCCAAGACGCCCATCTTCATCAACACATGCTCAAGACCCTCGCGAGGGGCCAAGCCTCGCGGGGCAGGCGACAGGAGGCTTCCTCGGGCACGGCCTCGTCAGGCTGGCTCGCGAGGAGGCCGAGAGATCAAGGCGGGGTACCTCACGAGCTGCCCATGACGCAAGCCATGATGACCGAGGCCAGGGAGGTGCCAGGCGGGCGCCGGCCTGCAGAGAGTCCTTATTTCCTCTTTGGTGCAAAGGGGGCAAGCGCAGGCGAGAGTATCAAGCAAAGGAAACCATTTCGATGCAACAAGACCATGACCAGCAGGACGGCAGGACGGAGGTCATCGTGGAGCCCAAGCCGGCGTTATCGTCAGGGTCTTTGGCAGGCGAGGACCAAATTTAGTCAGGATAAGTGTACTAGATGTTCCCCTTCAAAATGGCCAATTGTTGGCGCCCTTCCCGCTCAATATTTGGGGAGAGGCCCAGGGCCTCCGCCTATAAATAGGACTAGCCACCCACGGGGTAGAGGCATCTAGAGAGAGAGAGAGAGAGGCGACTGAACTCCCCCTAGCAGTTCATCACACCAGCCAAGAACAGACCCTCGCGAGGCTGTTCTTCCTTGTATTGTTCGTCATCAGTCCCTGAGGCAATCCACACACCACACACTGGAGTATGGTATCACACCACGATGGTGTCCTGAACCAGTATAAATCTCGTGTCCCTTGTGTTGTTTTTCGTGTAGTTTTAGATCCTTGCGAGGCGATGAGACATGGGTAGGCAGGAGGTGTGATCTCCGCGTGCACCCCAGAGTTCAAACCTTGAGGGTGTGCCGGAACCCAAAATCCGACAGAACCTGGCTTGTATATTCCAACGATGGGCTTCCTCAAAATGCCCTAGTTCTTCGTGAGCAAGCAAGTTCGATGCACACCCACTTAGTTTCCTTTGTTGAGCTTTCATACACTTATAGCTCTAGTGCATCCGTTGCATGGCAATCCCTACTCCTCTTGTTGACATCAATTGATGGGCATCTCCATAGCCCGTTGATTAGCCTCGTCAATGTGAGACTTTCTCCTTTTTGACTTCTCCACACAACCTCCATCATGATATTCTCTTCCACCCATAGTGCTATATCCATGGCTCACGCTCATGTATTGCGTGAGAGTTGAAAAAAGCTGAAGCGCGTTAAAAAGTATGAACCAATTGCTTGGTTGAAACCGGGGTTGTGCATCATGGGAGTATTTTGTGTGATGAAAATGAAACATAGCCTAACTATATGATTTTAGGGATGAACTTTCTTTAGCCATGTTATTTTGAGAAGACATGATTGCCTTGTCAGTATGTTGAAGTATTACTATTTCTTTTGTCAATATGAAATTTTGTCTTGAATCATTTGGATCTGGACATTCATGCCACAATAAAGAAAATTACAGTGAGAAATATGCTAGCTAGCATTCCACATCAAAAATTCTGTTTTTATCATTTACCTACTCGAGGACGAGCAGGAATTAAGCTTGGGGGTGCTTGTTACGTCTCCAACGTATCTATAATTTTTGATTGTTCCATGCTATTATATTACCTATTTTGGATGTATATGGGCTTTACTTTACACTTTTATATCATTTTTGGGACTAACCTACTAACCGGAGGCCCAAATTGTTGTTTTCTTACCTATTTCAGTGTTTTGAAGAAAAGGAATCCAAACGGAATAAACCTTCTGGAGAGTTATTTTTTGAACGGAAGCAATCCAGGAGACTTGGAGTAGACGCCAGGGCAGCTTCGAGCTGGCCACGAGGCAGGGAGGCGCGCCCTACCCCCTGGGCGTGCCCCGACCCTCGTGGGCCCCTTGTGGCTCCCCTGAGCGACTTCTTTCACCTATATATGTCCATATACTCTAAAAACATCGGGGAGCACAATAGATCGGGAGTTCCGCCGCCGCAAGCCTCTATAGCCACCAAAAACCTCTCGGGAGCCCGTTCTGGCACCCTGCCGGAGGGGGAATCCCTCACCGGTGGCCATCTTCATCATCCCGGCGCTCTCCATGACGAGGAGGGAGTAGTTCACCCTCGGGGCTGAGGGTATGTACCAGTAGCTATGTGTTTGATCTCTCTCGCTCGTGTTCTTGAGGTGATACGATCTTGATGTATCGTGAGCTTTGCTATTATAGTTGGATCTTATGATGTTTCTCCCCCTCTACTCTCTTGTAATGGATTGAGTTTTCCCTTTGAAGTTATCTTATCGGATTGCGTCTTTAAGGATTTGAGAACACTTGATGTATGTCTTACCGTGCTTATCTGTGGTGACAATGGGATATTCACGTGATCTACTTGATGTATGTTTTGGTGATCAACTTGCGGGTTCAGTGAACTTATGCATAGGGGTTCGCACACGTTTTCGTCTTGACTCTCCGGTAGAAACTTTGGGGCACTCTTTGAAGTACTTTGTGTTGGTTGAATAGATGAATCTAAGATTGTGTGATGCATATCATATAATCATGCCCACGGATACTTGAGGTGACACTGGAGTATCTAAGTGACATTAGGGTTTTGGTTGTTTTGTGTCTTAAGGTATTATTCTAGTACGAACTCTAGGATAGATCGAACGGAAAGAATAACTTCGTGTTATTTTACTACGGACTCTTGAATAGATCGATCAGAAAGGATAACTTTGAGGTGGTTTCGTACCCTACAATAATCTCTTCGTTTGTTCTCCGCTATTAGTGACTTTGGAGTGACTCTTTGTTGCATGTTGAGGGATTGTTATATGATGTAATTATGTTATTATTGTTGAGAGAACTTGGACTAGTGAAAGTATGAACCCTAGGCCTTGTTTCCTACCATTGCAATACCGTTTACGCTCACTTTTACCACTTGCTACCTTGCTGTTTTTATATTTTTAGATTACAAAAACGTATATCTACCATCCATATTGCACTTGTATCACCATCTCTTCGCCGAACTAGTGCACCTTTATAATTCATCATTGTATTCGGTGTGTTGGGGACACAAGAGACTCTTTGTTATTTGGTTGCAGGGTTGCTTGAGAGAGACCATCTTCATCCTACGCCTCCCACGGATTGATAAACCTTAGGTCATCCACTTGAGGGAAATTTGCTACTGTCGTACAAACCTTTGCACTTGGAGGCCCAACAACGTCTACAAGGAAAAGGTTGCATAGTAGACATCAGGCAGCAAGGTGCGTATTGTATTGTTGCCATCGAGGGTAACAAGATGCGGTTTTCATCCTATTGCTTGAGTTAATTCCTCTACATCATGTCATCTTGCTTAATCGTTACTCCATTCTTTGTGAACTTAATACTCTAGATGCATGTTGGATAGCGGTCGATGTGTGGAGTAATAGTAGTAGATGCAGGCAGGAGTCGGTCTACTTGACACGGACGTGATGCCTATGTTCATGATCATTGCCTTAGATGTCATCATAATTATGCGCTTTTCTATCAATTGTTCGGCAGTAATTTGTTCACCCACTGTAATATATGCTATCTCGAGAGAAGCCACTGGTGAAACCTATGGCCCCGGGTCTCTTTTCCATTATATTGAATCTCGTTTACATCTTGCTAGTTTTCGATCTACTATTTTGCAATCTTTACTTTCCAATCTATAAAACAAAAATACTAAAAATATTTACTTTACCGTTTATCTATCTCTATTAGATCTCACTTTTGCGAGTGACCATGAAGGGATTGACAACCCCTTTATCGTGTTGGTTGCAAGTTCTTGATTGTTTGTGCAGGTATTCGGTGACTTGTGCATCGCCTCCTACTGGATTGATACCTTGTTTCTCAAAGCTGAGGGAAATACTTATGCTACTTTGCTGCATCACCCTTTCCTCTTCAAGGGAAAACCAACGCAAGCTCAAGAGGTAGCAAGAAGGATTTCTGGCACCATTGCCAGGGAGATCTATGCCAAGTCAGGCCATACCAAGTACCCATCATAAACTCTTCTCCCTTGCATTACATTATTCTCCATTCGCCTCTCGTTTTCCTCTCCCCCACTTCTAGAACGATTTTTGAAAACCTTTGCCTTTTCTTCGTCCCTCTTCCATTCGTCTCTTTTTTGCTTGCTTCTTGTGTGCTTGTGTGTTGGATTGATTGCTTGTCACGATGGCTCAAGATAATACTAAATTGTGTGACTTTTCCAATACCAACAACAATGATTTTATTAGCACTCCGATTGCTCGTACTACCGATGCCGAATCTTGTGAAATTAATGCCACTTTGTTGAATCTTGTTATGAAAGATCAATTTTCTAGCCTTCCTAATGAAGATACCGCATCCCACCTAAAACATTTCGTTGATTTGTGCGATATGCAAAAGAAGAAAGATTTGGATAATGGTATTGTTAAATTGAAGCTATTTCCATTTTCACTTAGAGATTGTGCTACAGCTTGGTTCTCGTGTTTGCCTAAAAATAGTATTGATTCATGGAATAAGTGCAAAGATGCTTTTATCTCTAAGTATGTTCCTCCCGTTAAGATCATTTCCCTTAGGAACGATATTATGAATTTTAAGCAACTTGATCATGAGCATGTTGCACAAGCTTGGGAGAGTATGAAATTAATGACATGTAATTGCCCTACACATGGTTTGAATTTCTGGATGATTATACAAAAAATTTATGCCGGATTGAATTTTGCTTCTAGAAATCTTTTAGATTCGGCCGCGGGAGACACTTTTATGGAAATCACTTTAGGAGAAGCTACTAAACTCCTAGATAATATTATGGTTAATTATTCTCAATGGCACACCGAAAGATCCACTAGTAAAGAAGTTCATGCGATTGAAGAGATCAATGTTTTGAGTGGAAAGATGGATGAACTTATGAAATTGTTTGCTAATAAAAGTGTTTCTTTTGATCCTAATGATATGCCTTTGTCCACTTTGATTGAGAATAATAATGAATCAATGAATGTGAATTTTGTTGGTAGGAACAATTTTGGTAACAATGCGTATAGAGGTAATTTTAATCCTAGGCCGTTTCCTAGTAATTCCTCTAATAATTATGGTAATTCCTACAACAATTCTTATGTAAATTTTAATAAGTTGCCCTCTGATTTTCAGAATAGTGTTAAAGAATTTATGAGTCCGCAAAAGAATTTCAATGCTTTGATTGAAGAAAAACTGCTTAAGATTGATTAATTGGCTAGGAACGTGGATAGAATTTCTATTGATGTTGATTCTTTGAAACTTAGATCTATTCCACCTAAGCATGATATCAATTAGTCTCTCAAATCGATGAGAATTTCCATTTATGAGTGCAAAGAAAGAACCGCTAAGATGCGTGCTAAAAAAGATTGGTTTGTAAAAGTGTGTTCTTCTAGTTTTCATGATAATAATGATGAAGATCTAAAAGTGATTGATGTGACTCCTATTAAACCTTTGTTTTCCAATATGAATCTTTATAAAGATGGGACTAGAGATGAGTCAACTTTAGTTAAAAGGCATCCCAATGATTTGGAGTTTTTAGATCTAGATGCAAAATTGATAAAAGTGGGATTGAAGAGGTCAAAACTTTAGGTAGCAATGAACCCACTATTTTGAATTTCAAGGAATTTAATTATGATAATTGCTCTTTAATAGATTGTATTTCCTTGTTGCAATCCGTGTTAAATTCTCTTCGTGCTTATGATGAAAATAAAGCTTTTACTAAACATATCGTTGATTCTATGATGCAATCTTTGGAAGAAAAGCTTGAACTAGAAGTTTCTATTCCTAGAAAACTTTATGATGAGTGGGAACCTATTATTAATATTAAGATTAAAGATTATGAATTCTTTGCTTTGTGTGATTTGGGTGCTAGTGTTTCCACAATTCCAAAAACTTTATGTGATGTGCTAGGTTTTCGTGAATTTGATGATTGTTCTTTAAATTTGCATCTTGCGGATTCCACCATTAAGAAACCTATGGGAAGGATTAATGATGTTCTTATTGTTGCAAATAGGAATTATGTGCCCGTAGATTTCATTGTTCTTGATATAGATTGCAATCCTACATGTCCTATTGTTCTTGGTAGACCTTTCCTTAGAACGATTGGTGCAATTATTGATATGAAAGAAGGAAACATTAGATTCCAATTTCCGTTAAGGAACGGCATGGAACACTTTCCTAGGAAGAAAATTAAATTGCCTTATGAATCTATTATGAGAGCCACTTATGGATTGCATACCAAAGATGGCAACACCTAGATCTATTCTTGTTTTTATGCCTAGCTAGGGGCGTTAAACGATAGCGCTTGTTGGGAGGCAACACAATTTTATTTTTGTTCTTTACTTTTTACTCCTGTTTAGTAATAAATAATTCATATAGCCTCTTTATAGATGTGGTTTTATGTTTTAGTTAGTGTTTGTTCCAAGTAGAACCTTTGAGAAGACTTGGTTGAAAGTTAATGCGATCTTGCTGTAAAAAACAGAAACTTTCTCATGAGAATAGTTGTCATTTTTTACAGAAGAGCTCTTTTAGGTTGATTCTTTTTGCAGAAGATTAATAGAAACATTCCTCATGTCCAACAATTTATTTCAGAAATTTTGGAGTTACAGAAGTATTCAAAATTTACAGATTACTACAGACTATTCTGTTTTTCGCGTGTTGTTTGCTTATTTTGATGAATCTATGAGTAGTATCAGGGGGTATGAACCATAGAGAAGTTGGAATACAGTACGTTCTACACCAATATAAATAAATACTGAGTTCACAATAGTAGCTTAAAGTGGTGATTTATTTTCTTATACTAACGGAGGTCATGAGATTTTTTGTCGAAGTTTTGTGTTGTGAAGTTTTCAAGTTTTGGGTAAGGATTTGATGGACCTTGGAATAAGGAGTGGCAAGAGCCTAACCTTGGGGATGCCCAGGGCACCCCAAGGTAAAAGTACAACCAAAAGCCTAAGCTAGGGGCATCCCCTCTTTTGTCTTCGTCTACGGTAACTTCACTTAAGGCTATATTTTTATCACCACATGATATGTGTTTTGCTTGAAGCATCTTGTATGATTTGAGTCTTTGCTCACAATCATCCTTGCTGCACACACCTTTTGGGAGAGACACGCATGAATCATGATTTATTAGAATACTCTATGTGCTTCACTTATATCTTTTGAGCTAGACAATATTGCTCTAGTGCTTCACTTATATCTTTTTAGAGCACGGCGGTGGTTTTATTTTATAGAAATTGTTGAACTGTCATACTTCACTTATATTATTTTGAGAGTGTTTCAGAACAGCATCGTAATTTTCTCTGGTTATAAAATTAGTCCTAATATGATGGGCATCCAAGATGGGTATAATAAAAACTTTCATATGAAGTGCATTGAATACTATGAGAAGTTTGATTCTTTATGATTGTTTTGAGATATGAAGATGGTGATATTAGAGTCATGCTTGTAGAGTAGTTGTGAATTTGAGAGATACTTGTGTTAAAGTTTGTGATTCCTGTAGCATGCACGTATGGTGAACCGTTATGTGATGAAGTTGGAGCATGATTTACTTATTGATTGTCTTCCTTATGAGTGGCGGTCGGGGATGAGCGATGGTCTTTTCCTACCAATCTATCCCCCTAGGAGCATGCGCGTTGTACTTCATTTCGATAACTAAAAGATTTTTGCAATAAGTATGTGAGTTCTTTATGACAAATGTTGAGTCCATGGATTATACGCACTCTCACCCTTCCACCATTGCTAGCCTCTCTTGTGTCGTGCAACTTTCGCCGAAACCATACACCCACCATATACCTTTCTCAAAACAGCCACCATATCTTCTTATTATGGCATTTCCATTGTCATTCCGAGATATATTGCCATGCAACTTTCCACCGTTCCTTTTAATATGACACGCTCCATCATTGTCATGTTGCTTTGCATGATCATGTAGTTGACATCATATTTGTGGCAAAGTCACCATTCATAATTCTTTCATACATGTCACTCTTGAATCATTGCACATCTCGGTATACCGCCGGAGGCATTCCCATAGAGTCATATTTTGTTCTAAGCATTGAGTTGTAATTCTTGAGTTGTAAGTAAATAAAAGTGTGACGATCTTCATTATTAGAGCATTTTCCCATGTGAGGAAAGGATGATGGAGACTATGATTCCCATGCAAGTCAGGATGAGACTCCAGACAAAAAAAAAGAGTCCATAAAAAAGAGAGAAGACCCAATAAATAGAAAAAATGAGAGAAAAAGAGAGAAGGGGCAACGTTACTATCCTTTTTTCCACACTTGTGCTTCAAAGTAGCACCATGATATTCATGATAGAGAGTCTCCTATGTTGTCACCTTCATGTACTAGTGGGAATTTTTCATTATAGAACTTGGCTTGTATATTTCAATGATGGACTTCCTCAAAGTGCCCTAGGTCTTCATGAGCAAGCAAGTTGGATGCACACCCACTTAGTTTCTTTTTGAGCTTTCATACACTTATAGGTCTAGTGCATGCGTTGCATGGCAATCCCTACTCACTCACATTGATATCTATTGATGGGCATCTCCATAGCCCGTTTATAAGCCTAGTTGATGTGAGACTATCTTCTCCTTTTTATCTTCTCCACAACCACCATTCTATTCCACCTATAGTGCCATGTCCATGGCTCACGCTCATGTATTGCACAAAGATTGAAAAAGTTTGAGAATATCAAAAGTATGAAACAATTGCTTGGCTTGTCATCGGGGTTGTGCATGATTAAATATTTTGTGTGATGAAGATAGAGCATAGCCAGACTATATGATTTTGTAGGGAGAGCTTTCTTTGACCATGTTATTTTGAGAAGACATGATTGCTTTGTTAGTATGCTTGAAGTATTTTTATTTTTATGTCAATATTAAACTTTTGTCTTGAATCTTTTGGATCTGAACATTCAAGCCACAATAAAGAAAATTACATGCATAAATATGTTAGGTAGCATTCCACATCAAAAATTCTGTTTTTATCATTTACCTACTCGAGGACGAGCAAGAATTAAGTTTGGGGATGCTTGATACGTCTCCAATGTATCTTTAATTTTTATTGTTCCATGCTATTATATTATCTGTTTTGGATGTTTAATGGGCTTTAATAAGTTATTTTATATTATTTTTGGGACTAGCCTATTAACCGAGGGCCCAGTGTTAGTTTCTGTTTTTTGCCTATTTTAGAGTTTTGCAGAAAAGGAATACCAAACAGAGTCAAAATGAAATGAAACCTTCACGATGATCTTTCTTGAACCGAAAGCAAACCAGAAGACTTGGAGATGAAGCCGGAGAGGCAACGAGATGACCACGAGGCAGGAGGGTATGCCCAGGGGTAGGCGCGCCCTCCACCCTCTTGGGCCCCTCGTAGCTCCACCGACCTAGTACCTTCGCCTGTATATACTCTTATACCCTAAAAACATCAGGGGGAGCCACAAAACCAGTTTTCCACTGGCCGCAACCTTCTATACCCGTGAGATCCCAACTTAGAGCCTTTTCCAGCGATCTGCCGGAGGGGATTCGATCATGGAGGGCTTCTACATCAACACCATTACCTCTCCGATGAAGCGTGAGTAGTTTACCACAGACCTTCGGGTCCATAGTTATTAGCCAGATGGCTTCTTCTCTCTCTTTGATATTCAATACAAAGTTCTCCTCGATGTTCTTGGAGATCTATTCTATGTAATATTCTTTTGCAATGTGTTTGCCGAGATCCAATGAATTGTGGATTTATGAACAAGATTATCAATGAATATTATTTGGTTCTTCTCTGAATTCTTATATGCATGATTTGATATCTTTGCAAGTCTCTTCGAATTATCAGTTTAGTTTGGCCTACAAGATTGATCTTTCTTGCAATGGGAGAAGTGCTTAGCTTTGGGTTCAATCTTGCTATGTCCTTTCCCGGTGACAGTAGGGGTAGCAAGGCACGTATTGTATTGTTGTCATCGAAAATAACAAGATGGGTCTTCATCATATTGCTTGAGTTAATTCGTCTACATCATGTCATCTTGCTTAATGCATTACTCCATTCTTTATTAACTTAATACTCTAGATGCATGCTGGATAGCGGTCGATGTGTGGAGTAACAGTAGTAGATGCAGGCAGGAGTCGGTCTACTTGACACGGACGTGATGCATATGTTCATGATCATTTCCTTATATGTCATCATAATTATGCGCTTTTCTATCAATTGCTCGGCAGTAATTTGTTCACCCACCGTAATATATGCTATCTCGAGAGAAGCCACTAGTGAAATATATGGCCCCCGGGTCTCTTTTTCATTACATTGAATCTCATTTACATCTTGCTAGTTTTCGATCTACTATTTAGCAGTCTTTACTTTCCAATCTATAAACCAAAAATACCAAAAATATTTACTTTACCGTTTATCTCTATTAGATCTTACTTTTGCGAGTGACCGTAAAGGCATTGGCAACCCCTTTATCGCATTGGTTGCAAGTTATTGATTGTTTGTGCACGTATTCGGTGACTTGTGCGTCGTCTCCTACTGGATTGATTCCTTGGTTCTCGAAACTGAGGGAAATACTTACGCTACTTTGCTGCATCACCCTTTCCTTTTGAAGGGAAAACCAACGTAACCTCAAGAGGTAGCAGAGCTCAATATGCAACATGTTGACAAAACTTCACAGTAATTATTTAATTCACTTTCGTTTATGTACAAGACAAGATTAAATGTTTGTTAACATGGCAAGAGGTGAGGCAAAAGTAAACTACACATCTAGGCAAGTTTAAATGAGGCCAGAAACACAAACAATAATTCCGGAAAATCCCCATGTGCATATTTTGGATTTGGTATTGTTTTTCCCTAAACCATATTTTAGTATTGTTAAACACTCAAATAAAGTGCACCATGTTAAACTATGCATTTTTCTACCCCATTTACATATAAATTTTTGTTTAATTCGGAGATACGGTTAATTAGTTATGAAATAAATTATTTTAGCATGGCATTTATGCATATTAAATGCAAACATCAACTTAAACATTTTTAACATGGATGAAAGCTGCAAATTACGAAACTATATGAATTCTAAGCATTTCACATATTTAAATCATTTTAATCCGATGCACGGTTATTGAATTATTATATGCATGAACAATGAGGGTTTTTCTGTAAAACTGCAAACTCGGGATAAATAGCTAAATTCGCAGAACTAAAAAAAAAACAGGAACTGGGCCTCATCTGGCTGGGCACTGGGTTTGCGGTGGCTCACCATGGGCTCTTGGCCCGGTCGGTGGAGGAGGCCCAAGAGGGGCGAGGGGCGCATGCAGGTCGGCCTGGCGGGCGAGCTGGACAAGCGCGATGCTGCGGCCCAGCTGGCGATCGCAGTCGACACACGCGAGGTGGTCAACGGGCGCAGGGACTTGAAGCGGAGGGGCGCTGGGCATGGATGGGCGGGGAAGATGGTCAGGAACCGGCGGCGCGGAGTGGACTGGTCGGTGGGGGACAAGCAGGACGACAATGGCTCGGCTCCAGCGGCTCCGGTTGGAGGTGACCTCCTGGTTTAGAGAAATGGGAGAGGGATTTGAGAGACAGGGAGGTAAGGCAGGAGAAGAAGGAAGGGAAGGGGTGGCACGATCTAGTGGCACTCCAGCGAGCTCGGTCGAGTCGAGGCTGGTCCAGCGGTGGCGTGGCAGGGCTTCGGGCACGCGGAGTCGACGGCGTCGTCTTCGAGCTCGCTGATGATGACGACATCGTGGGAAGGGTGAGGACGGAGGAGATCTGATCCGGGGCGGCAAGGTCTTGGGCGTCCGGATCCACCGGACCAAGACGATGCAAGGGCAGTGCCATGGATGAAGCAGCTCCGGTGGGGGACGGGACTCTGGAGACGAGTGGCCGGATCCGGCGGAGAACAGCGATGGACGACGAGCTTGGGGCAAGGTGTTTTGGCGGGGCCGCATCCAGTTCTCCCGCGCAGCGGCGAGGGTTTGGCGGGAGCGCCACCTCCGAGAGCCTGAGAGAGAGGTGAGACGCGCCGCTATGGAGGAGAGGTTGCAGAGTTGTTTCGTCCAGAGCGGAGCAGGTCGTCGCCCCGCATTCATTAGAGAGAAAGCAGGGCGGCCTTGTGCTGTCGTGGAGGCGACAGGGAGGAGGGCCTCGTTGCACCGGAGCTTCCAAGAACATACAACGCGGCCGCAGATTTGGTTCACCTGATCTGCCCCTTGATTCCACCGAGAAGATACAATCATTGTTCGTCGGTGGTAATTCTGATTTTAGTCAAATTTTACTGCAGCAAGCTCAACCTGTGAGCAACTAATTATTCAAAAGGTGAGATGATGCTTTCAGTAGTAGTAATGCTTTGGATTTTTTTACGGGATTACATGGTTATGCAAGTTGTAGTAATTCTTTTAACCAGTCCAGATCACACACACCAGATATAATACATGGTTGTGCAAGTTCTGATCACTCACCACACAACAACACCCCAGATATTCAGAAGTAGAATAATCTGAATTTTTGTTTGTATGTGAGATTCAAATTGTAGTAATCTCGTGAAAGAACACTAACTAACACTACAACTTGTTTAGGGAGTTTCAAGTTCTGATTTGGTGAAAGAACACTAACTAATATTCAGATATACTAGTAGTGCAATATTAGTATTAGTAATTGTTTCAAATTTGCATCTAGAATATTAGTTGGTGTTGTGCAATTTAGTAGGCTGATTATATGTGTTGGCAATGGCGGATAAATTAGGTAGTGTGCAATGGCGCAATCTGATAAGGGGATGCCTTAAAATGGCATGAGATTCAAAAGTCAAGAGGAATCTTGGTTGTTTTGGGTAGCATATGGTGGTCGTGTAGGCTTTGATGTGAGGAAAAGGTACACCAATGTGAGCAAATTTGATGATAAGGTAACTTCCTATAGACATGTTTGTGCCAATGAAGGTCGTCAGAAAAAAATGGAAAGAGAATCCATTCAAAAATGCTTTAGAGCTGAGACAAGAACTGATTGTAAAGCTCGAATGACTCTTACATTGGATCGAGAGTCTGGAAATTTGGAAGTCACGGATGTAGTTCTTGAACATAATCACTTGCTTCACTTGCCACAAACCCGCCACCTCATAGTATCTCAAAGGAAAATTTCAGAATTTCAAGCATATGAAATTGAAGCCGCAGATGATTCTGGAATTAGGCCTAAAGGTGCATATGAGCTCGCTACTCGTCGTGACGAGAGAAATCTTTTGCAAAGCAAGAGTCAAAGAGAGCTGGCTTTTGGTCAGGCAGGGAGCATGTTAAAGTACTTCATGGAAAAGTTGCTAAAAATCCATCATTTCAATATGCTTTGCAACTAGATTGCGTGGAGATAGGTTGCACAAGGCCAAGGCAACAAAACCTGCTGTTTCGACCAAGAAATGACCAAAGGTATATTCTAATATGAAGATAATAATTTATTTTGTCTTTTTTAAATACACCAAAAGGTTGAGCTTTCATTGGCAGAAAAATGCAGATGTAGAGCCCCAAGTGGAAGTGAAGAATGATGGCAATAAGAGAAGTGCAAATGAATAGTACATTGCCATTGGGAACTTTACTCAGCTCCTCACAGCTCCCCCTACTTGTGAAGATGATCGTCTTTATGGTGGAAATTTGTTATAATATGTAGAAGTTGGTTAGATGATACTTTGGGGTTAACTATAGTTATCTGGTGGTATTTTTGTGGATAACTATAGTCTTTTGTGGCCTAAGTGTACAAGTGAAATGGTGATAGAGGCAAAGGTGTCCTGTCTTTTGATGAGATGATGGATATCGCTTTGGTGGAAGTCGACTTTGACGATCCGACTACGAACGTGCGAGGACGTCGCGCCTTAGCTATCGCTAAACCAACTCCGAGAGGTTATTGACCACGCTGGAGCACGATCAACCTGACCACGAGGGTCTGTTTCCTGCGAGCAAACGAAGAACAAGCAATAAACTGAGATTGCAATCTAGATATTGCGAATATAAGATGAAAGCTTTATTGATCAAGGTGGGGTTCTATGACGTCTTTGTCTGGTCGTTGAACACAAACGAAGTACACGAAGTTGCAGCGATGGCGAACTTTAATCTAAACAAAACCCCCAAAGTCTAAACGATGCCCTAAGGACTGTATATATGGAGGAAGAGGGGGGAATTTCGTGGCCCTTGGTGGAGGGGTCTGAAATCAACCCTATCTCTTGTTTCCCCACACATACGGACTCTAAAAAAGCCTATACTTATGTATTTCGAAATTACATGGGCTGGCCCAATAATAAGGTGACGTGACACCTAGAATAGCCTCGGGACAAAATTTATGAAGTGGCATCTTGTATATTTCGTCCAAGGCTTCATGCACCCATTATGGTGGCTTCAGAGTCTGAAATCATCACTTGTAACTCCGTTCTTGTTCCCCTTGCATGCCATCATCTCCATGCTTGTTCGTGCTCCAATGTCCATCCTTCTCCAAGCTAGGCCCTTCATTTGTAAGCAAAACAAATGTATCCAATTTAGGCGACATCATATTCTCATGAACATTAGAATCATTACCAAGAAACGAAAGTACCGATAATTTAATTGGCGTCTTGCGAGCTCTAGTAATTGGTCCAGTATATGTAGCAGTAGGGGCTGTGGGTGTAACAATGGTATTGTTGTCCTCATCATCCTCCCCTTCTTGAAATGAAGTCGTCCTCAATGGAAGCTCATCTTCCTCACCCAAATAAGGCTTCAAATCTGCAATGTTAAAAGTGGGACTAACCCCAAAATCTGCAGGCAGCTCAAGTTTATATGCATTATCATTTATTTTCTCCAACACCTTAAAGGGACCATCAACACGTGGCATTAGCTTTGATTTGCGCAAATCAGAAATCTATCCTTACATAAATGTAACCAAACAAGATCTCCGGTGCAAACACAACATGTTTTCTACCCTTATCTCCAGCAAGTTTATATTTAGCATTCATACGCTCAATGTTTTCCTTTGTTAACTCATGCATTTTTAAAATCAATTCAGCACGTTGTTTAGCATCAAAATTAAAATTCTCCGAAGATGGAAGAGGCAACAAATCAATAGGTGCACGAGGTAGGAAACCATACACAACTTCAAAAGGGCACATCTTAGTAGTAGAATGCAATGAACGATTATAAGCAAATTCAATATGAGGTAAGCATTCCTCCCACATTTTCTTATTATTCTTAAAAAAAAGCCCTAAGCATAGTAGACAATGTTCTATTGACTACTTCAGTTTGTCCATCAGTTTGGGGGTGACAAGTAGTACTAAAAATTAGTTTAGTCCCCAACTTAGCCCATAAACATCTCCAAAAGTGGCTAAGAAATTTAGTATCACGATCTGAAACAATAGTATTTGGCACACCATGCAAGCGAATAATTTCACGAAAGAACAAATCAGCAACATTAACAGCATCATCGCTTTTATGACATGGTATAAAGTGTGCCATTTTCGAGAATCTATCCACGACAACAAATATGCTATCCCTCCCCTTCTTTGTTCTAGGTAAACCTAAAACAAAGTCCATAGATATATCCTCCCAAGGAACACTAGGTACACGCAAAGGCATATATAAACCATGAGGATTGAGTCGTGACTTAGCTTTTTGACATGTAGTGCAGCGAGCAATAAAATGCTCAATCCCGTCTCATCTTTGGCCAAAAGAAATGTGTAGCAAGTACGTCCTCCGTCTTTTTCACGCCAAAGTGTGCCATTAGTCCTCCTCCATGCGCCTCCTGCAACAACAAAAGACGAACGGAGCTAGCTGGAATGCATAGCTTGTTAGCACAAAACACAAATCCATCATTAACGACGAACTTGTTCCGTGTTCTTCCTTCTTTACAATTCCGCAATACATCTTTAAAATTAGTATCATGCACATAGTGATCTTTGATGGTCTCCAAACCAAATATTTTGAAGTCAAGTTGTGAAAGCATAGTATAGCGACGAGACAATGCATCAGCAAATAACATTTTCTTTACCCTTCTTGTGTTTAATGACATAAGGGAAAGTCTCAATGAATTCAACCCATTTAGCATGTCTACGATTCAGTTTAGCTTGACTTTTAATATGTTTAAAAGATTCATGATCAGAATGTATAACAAATTCTTTGGTCCATAAATAATGTTGCCATGTTTCTAAAGTCCGAACAAGAGCATATAATTCTTTATCATAAGTAGAATAATTCAGACTAGGCCCACTCAATTTTTCAGAAAAGTATGCAACAGGTTTGCCATCTTGTAATAACACACCTCCTAATCCAATTCCACTAGCATCACATTCAAGCTCAAAAGTCTAATTAAAATCAGGAAGTTGGAGTAAAGGAGCATGTGTCAACTTATCTTTCAATACCGTGAAGGCTTCTTCCTGTGCGGTACCCCAAACAAAAGGCACATCCTTCTTTGTAAGCTCGTTGAGAGGTGCAGCAATGGTGCTGAAATCTCTCACAAAACGCCTATAGAATCCAGCGAGGCCAAGAAAACTCCTTACTTATGTGACCGTTTTGGGCTGCGGCCAACTCTCAATAGCTTCAATCTTGGCTTTGTCAACTTCAATTCCCTGTGGAGTAACAACATAGCCAAGAAAAGATACTCGGTCGATGCAAAAGGTGCACTTCCCAAGGTTACCAAACAAACGTGCATCACGTAGAGCAATAAAAACAGCACATAAATGTTCCAAATGTTCCTCTAAAGATCTGCTGTAAATCAGTATATCATCAAAATAGACTACCACAAATCGTCCAATAAAAGCACGTAAAACTTCGTTCATTAATCTCATAAAAGTACTAGGTGCATTAGTTAACCCAAAAGGCATGACTAACCACTCATATAATCCAAACTTAGTTTTAAATGTTGTTTTCCATTCATCTCCCAATTTCATACGAATTTGATGGTATCCACTATGCAAATCAACTTTGGAGTATTGTAGAGCCACTCAATTCATCAAGCATATCATCTAGCCTAGGAATAGGACGACGATAACCAATAGTAATATTATTAATGCCTCTACAATCAACACACATACATGATGTACCATCCTTTTTCGGCACTAGAATAATAGGAACAGCACAAGGACTAAGGGATTCGCGTATATAACCTTTGTCGAGAAGCTCCTGTACTTGATGCATAATCTCCTTCGTCTCCTCTAGATTGGTACGGTATGGTGCACGGTTTGGTAATGATGCACCGGGAATTAAGTCAATCTGATGCTCAATCCCTCGAATGGGAGGTAATCCCGGTGGCACTCTTGTGGAAAGACGTCAGCGAACTCCTGCAAAATGTTAGTGACGGCAGGAGGCAAAGAGGAAGGCACGTCCTCAAATGAAAATAATGCCTCTTTGCACACAAAAGCATATCAAATAGATTTGCTGAAATCTAGCTCATCAATATCAGATTTAGTGGCAAGTAAACATGCACTTTTCAATTTAATTTCAGAAACAACACTAGATGGTTTACTATTAGGTTGCATTTGTTGCTCAAATTCTTTTGCCACAATCTGATTTTCACTCTTATTTTTCTCCTGTTTTGCTTTATTAGCTCTATTAATATCATCTTTCAAAATGGAATCAGGAGTCATAGGAAGCAAAGTAATATTTTATCCTTATGAACAAGAGTATAATGATTGTTTGTACCATGGTGTACATAATTTTTATCAAATTGCCATGGTCTACCAAGTAATAAGGAACATGCTTGCATAGGTACCACATCACAATCAACATAATCAACATATGTAGAGATACTAAAATGCACACGAACAGTACGTGTTACCTTAACCTTGCCGCTATTGTTGAACCATTGGATGTAGTAAGGATGTGGATGTGGTCTTGTGGTGAGAGAAAGCTTCTCCACCATCTCCATGCTAGCCAAGTTGTTGCAGCTCCCTCCGTCTGTTATGAGGCGCATAGAACGTTCCTTCAGAACTCCCTTTGTATGGAACAAATTATGCCTCTGATTTTGCTCAGCTTGTGTGACCTGCACACTCAAAACACGTTGAGCAACTAAACATTCATACCTGTCAGCGTCTTCAGGAGCCATGTATTGCGTCTCATGTCAGAATAATCTCCACCGTGTTCTTCACGTGTAATAAGAGCCAACGTCTCCTCATCATAGTCACTAGCGGATTCATACCCACCATCCTCAGTTGCAATCATCACACGCTGAGATTTGCATTCTCTCGCATAATGACCTCTTCCCTTAAAACGACGACAAATAATATCACTTGTGTGTCCAGTTGATGCCATGGAAGAAGAAGAGCTCTGTGCAGGCCCGGCAGGTGCGCTCTTGGCAGATAATGGTGGTTGTGCCTGCTTTCTTGTATCACGGCTTGAGATGGCACCGATGGAGGTCTTTGGTGCGATTGAAGTAGAAGATGCACGCGGTGTCCATGATGAAGGTCGACTTGCAGAAAAGTTAGTTCGCGCCAATGCTTGTCGATCCTGCACTTCACGTTCAGCTTTGCAAGCAAGATGAAATAAACGAGTGATATTAGTATACTCCTTATACTCTAGAATGGTCTGAATCTCTCTATTTAATCCACCCATAAAACGTGCACGCATAGCTTCATTCTCCTCAACAATACCACATCTAATCATGCTAGTTTGTAATTCCTGATAATATTCTTCTACAGAATTTTTTCCTTTTCTTAAACGCTGCAATTTTTGAAGCAATTCACATTGATAATATGGTGGAACCCAACGAGTACGCATAGCAGTTTTCAAAGCAACCCAAGTAGCTAGAATAGGATATAATCTACATTGTTCAGACCACCGTACACATGCAAAACTAGTGAAAGCACAAACAGCAGCAACAACCCGTCTCCCCTCGGGATATTGCGAACATGTAAAACGTTGTTCAGTTTCTAACTCCCAAGTAAGATATATATCAGGAACATATCTACCCTCAAATGGTGGAATATTCAATTTTAGTTTAGGAACATGGTCATGATCTCGTACCTGAGGTGGTGGTGCAGGCCTACCATTGCAATTATATACCTGAGGTCGACCTGCTGGTGGTGGTGCTGGTGGTTGCACGTAGTTCTGATTTTGATCAACCTCATCCTCATAATCGTCCGCATACTCATCCTCCTCCCCATCAGCAACAGGAGCCACAGAATTATCAACAGTAGCACCAAAAGTTTGGCCAGGCTGAAGAGGAACACGGCTCGCTCGGCGAAGGGCTGTTTCGCGATGTGGAGGTAGTCGTTGTTGTTGTTGTTGTTGTTGTTGTTGTTGTTGCAGAGGTGCGGCAGGTGCAGCCGGTGGTGGAAGACGCGCAAGCAATTCATTAAACATGGTATCAAGCTTTGTTTCGAACGTCTTCTCAATGCCATCTATCTTCTCCATGGCCTCTTCAAATCTGTTTAGCACATCTTGCACCTGTCCACTCATCATTTGCTGAAATTTATCATGTAGCTGTTTGTTTGTCAGGTTCTCCCAATCAGTCTCATCGGCTTGTGATCCTATCATGGTTAGCAGCAAATAGAAACAAACAAGAATATGATCCTATAGACTACTAGGAATAGGTGGTGGAGTATCACAAACTCGTCAAGCAAATCTCAAATTCTTACCAGTTCTTACCCAGCAGCAGGAGGTGATCGGCAATCGTTGTAGTCAAAACTCTAAAAGCTTGGATAAAGTGATTACCGGGGAGGGTCAAACGCACGACGTAGATGTATGTGAAGCTGGGAAGGCTTATAATATGGCAGAAAAAAAAGGTCAGCAATAATCAATTCAAAGATGCAAAGTTGAATAAACGCTCAACGACGGTACTGTGCTGGTCCTAGGCTGGACTGTGCAAGAGACGCGAGCCTATAACACCAACAAAATCACGGTGCGGCACCTAAACAAGGGAGGAGCACACTCTGATTTTTTTTTCTCTTTTTTTTGCACTTTTTTTGCTCTGCAACAATTTTTTTCGAAAATGTCTACAAATGGTCTAAAAACTGCCTAGCCAGAATTTTCCAGACTTAATTTTTTTTGAGTTTGGAACTATTTATCTACTGCGGGTAGCAAGGAAGTTGGGGAGTCCTGCTCTGTCCCGACTCGGAGTATGGCGTGATCTGGAAATCCAAAACAGAGTAACAAATTACTGGACTCAGAATAGGACTGGTGGCGGAGATGAAACTGGTGGAGCTCGGACTGGTGGCAGAGATGAATCTGGTGGAACTCGGACTGGTGGCGGATATATGTTGCAGGTGGACTCGGATTCGCGTGCTGGCGGCGGATATGTGGTGGCAATATATGGCAGCGGCGACTTGACAACCTGTGAACAGAACTCGAAACTCTAAAGGACTAGACGCTAAGACCAGCAACTTGACACGACAATGCAACCGCAAATTCAACAAAGCAAATACAGAAAAGATTATGCAAAGGCTCAGATTGGTTCGGATGGGATGAACTAACCCTAATTTTTTTTGGCTTTTTCGTGGACTATAGGTATGAAGAACAAACTCGATCTAAACTACGAAAAACTGTAAAATCTCACCGAGCAACCTGGAAATCTGATACCACTTGATAGAGGCAAAGGTGTCCCATCTTTCGATGAGATGATGGATATCGCTTTGGTGGAAGTCGACTTTGGCGATCTGACTACGAACGTGCGAGGACGTCGCGCCTTAGCAATCGCTAAACCAACTCCGAGAGGTTATTGACCACGCCGGAACACGATCAACCTAACCACGAGGGTCTGTTTCTTGCAAGCAAACGAAGAACAAGCAAGAAACTGAGATTGCAATCTGGATATTGCGAATATAAGATGAAAGCTTTATTGATCAAGGTGGGGTTCTGTGACGTCTTTGTCTAGTCGTTGAACACAAACGAAGTACGCGAAGTTGCAGCGATGGCGAACTTTAATCTAAACAAAACCCCCAAAGTCTAAACGATTCCCTAAGGGCTGTATATATGGAGGAAGAGGGGGGAATTTCGTGGCCCTTGGTGGAGGGGTCCGAAGTCAACCCTATCTCTTGTTTCCCCACACATACGGACTCTAAAAAATAGCCTATACTTATGTATTTCGAAATTGCATGGGCTGGCCCAATAATAAGGTGACGCAGCACCTAGAATAGCATCGGGACGAAATTTATGAAGTGGCATCTTGTATATTTCGTCCAAGGCTTCATGCACCCATTATGGTGGCTTCAAAGTCCTAAAATCATCACTTGTAACTCTGTTCTTGTTCCCCTTGCGCATGCCATCATCTCCATGCTTGTTCGTGCTCCAATGTCCATCCTTCTCCAAGCTAGGCCCTTCATTTGTAAGCAAAACAAATGTATCCAATTTAGGCAGCATCATATTCTCATGAACATTAGAATCATTACCAAGAAACGAAAGTACCTGATAATTTAATTGGCGTGCGCGAGCTCTAGTAATTGGTCCAATATATGTAGCAGTAGGGGCTGTGGGTGTAACAATGGTATTGATGTCCTCATCAAATGGCCAATCATGTAACATACTTGGATGGTTATTCATCAGTAGTACTGTTGCTACATAACTTGAATGGTATGGTTCACACTATCAATGTCAAGTGCTTGAATATTTGTGCTACAGAGTTGTACAAATGCTAAGTGCTTGCAAATTTCAAGGTTGTGATATACAATGTTTCTTTCTCTGTTTGCTTCAGACTTTTGATATGTACTGCTTGCTGTTTTCAATGTTGTACAGATTATACAATGAAGTTAATTCCTTGCAATTTTCAATGTTATACTGCCATACTTTCCCTTGTATAATGGGATTAATTTTCATTTCATATTATGTTCAACATCAGATATTTTCTATGTGAAAATATTAACTCTGGAGAGTGTCCAGTGCCTCACTACATTACTCATGTCACCGTACACCTGAAAACTAACAAGACTGGGTCTTTCTTGCCTTGGGTGAATCATGTCCATCACATCTACAATGAGTGGCTAATATAGTGGGCTAAGGCGCTGTGTGACTTTGCTTCACATCGTCACTGAAGCTGCGTCCAGGTGAGGAGGCGGTTGCCTCCGCGGGAGGATGTGGGAGGCGAGGCTGGGGTGTTGGGAGCCTCGTGGGCCATCGGATCAAAGATCTGGCAGTCCAGATCGAGTGGGAGGTGGTTGCAGTGGTTGGTGGAGTGGATCCGAGGGAGGCAGGGGATTGGGCAGGTGCGGATTCCAAGGGGAGAGCAATGGGGTGGCAGCGCAGCTCAGGATTGGAGGGACATTTGTCCTACAATTTAGGGTCAGGGGTCTATTTATAGGAAGGGGTTAGCTTAGGGGCTATTCGATCCCTCCGATCGAAATCGGACGACCCGGTATAAATAGGTTAAGGGAGTCCAAACAATGAACCAAAAATATTTTAGGGATGTTTGGGGATGATCTGGATCCATCGGTCACGACTGCCCGGGTCGGGTTCGGGACAGCTTTCAGACGCGCGTGAGGGGTTTGACAAAAGAGAGGGGATTTTGGTGAGCTCAGAGAAGAAAGAGAAAAGAGCGGTCTGGTTGACCTGAGAGGAGGTCAACAGAGACAAGGAAGAAGCGGCAACTACGAGCGGATGCAAGTTTTGGAAAATGACGACAACAGAGTATGGATGCAATTCGAATGATGCGATGCTGAATGCATCAAACAAGTAAAACACACAGCGACAACGAAATAAATGGAAGGCATCTGAAGCGTCGGCCTCGGGTCGTTACACATAGGTAATCACAAACCTTAACACCAATATTCTTACTAAAGCATAATTACTCACCAACATGTCTCACATATTACTATCATCATATCTCAAGTATCACAAAGAATCAAGTTTATGTTGTCCAATGATCTTCATGAAAGTTTTTATTATATCCCTATTTAATATTGGTTTTGATATGTTGCAATTTCTTTTGATAAGAAAAAGCAAATTTAAGTGAAGAACATGAGCGTAAAAAATTTCACATCTCAAAATAATCAAAGTGAAACATGAGAGAATTTCTTCAAAAATATTAAAGCACACCGTGCTCAAAGTGAAGCACTAGCGCAATTCCATAGCTCAAAAAATTTAAGGGAAGCACGTAGAGCAATCTTAACAAATCATAGCATAATGTTGGCTCTCTCAAATAGGTGTGTCCAACAACGATAAAATATAACAAAAATAAAAACAAAGACTCGTATAATACAAGATGCTCCAAGCAATACTCATGATATGTGACGAATAAAAATATAGCTCCAAGTAAAATTACCGATGGTCGTTGGAAGAAAGAGGGGATACCTTCCGGGGCATCCCCAAGCTTAGTTGCTTAGTTCTCCTTGAATATTAACTTGGGTTGGCATGGACATACCCAAGCTTAGGCTCTTTTCACTCCTTATTCCTTCATCCATCATGATCTCACCCAAAACTTGAAAACTTCTATCACACAAAACTTAACAAAACCTTCGTGAGATTCATTAGTATAATATAGAAAATCACCACTCTAAGGCCTTGTTTGGTTTCATCGAATCCCCCCAAGATCACCGTTTAATCCCTGGGGAGAGAACGCACGAGCTAAACCTGCCCCGGGCAGGCCGCTGACGCATTTGGTTGTCCCCGCCGGCAGGTTTTTTTAGCCCTATCCCCCTGACTTCACTAGGCGTCAAATCCACACCTCCCGACGTCAGGGAGGAAACCCCGCGTCTCCCTCACGACACCGAAGCCTCGCGACCGAGCATCTCCCTGGCGATCTCCTCTGCTCGACCTCGCGACGTCCTCTGCCTCCCTCCGACGCGAGCATGTCCTCTCCTTCCTACAACCTCCCTCATGAGTAGCGGCGGGCTCAGCCTCATCCATGGTCGCCTATTCTTCTCTCTCGCACCAGTGGAGGCGTCTTGGGTCGTGATCTCCATCCTGCGACCTCCACCTCCCTGCGGATTTGCTCCTCTTCCAGCCTTTCACGAGCGGATCTGGTGGCTTCTCTCCAAGTAATTGGTTGATTTGATGTCTCACTAGTTCCTATGATTTATGATGGGAGGTCGAGATACAGTGGATCCAATACCTGGTGCTGAGGCGAGCTCTAGATCCGCCATGTGATCACAACGAGAAGCAGATATGGTGGAGCCGGGGCCTCGAGTCTGTAGAACTGCAGACCCACAGCTCGATTTGGGCACTTGTTCACCTCTCCACCAGTGGTGGCTGCACCAACACATCAGAAGGATGCATCGATTGGCTAGTATCCATGTCTCTCCCAAAGGTTCACCTGAATTTTCCACGGGGTTTTTGTTTTGTCAAGAATATTCTGGCTAGGTTGTCTTTTCCCTGGAAATTGCTAGCCCCGCATCCAAACAAGGCCTAAGTACTATTGCAAACCCATTCATATTTTATTATTGGATTATATCTAATATATTCTAACTTTTCAATGGCTTATACCCTCTAATACAATCCATAGATTCATCAAAATAAGCACACAATGCAACGAAAACAGAATATGTCAAAACAGAACAATATGTAGTAATCTGAACTCTAGCCATACTTCTGCAACTCCAAGAATTCTGAAAAATTAGGACAATGTAATCAATTTGTATATCAATCCTGTGTAAAAAAATCAGAAGCTTTCTTCAGTTATGCGATTTTTGAAAATTGTTTTAATGGACACAAAAGTTTCCGTTTTTCCAACAAGATCAAATCAACTATCACCAAACATAATCCCAAAGGCTTTACTTGGTACGAACACTAATTAGAACATAAAAACACAATCATAAAAGTAGCATAATTGTGTGAACACTCAAGAATTGATATAGAAAGGCAAAAATAAAAAAATTCATCAAGTTGCCTCCCAACAAGCGCTATCATTTTATGCCCCTAGCTAGGCATCTATAATTTTAATGATGCTCACATGAAAGATGGCAATTGAAACACGAAGAGAGTATCATGTAGCATGTGAAAAACAAGTTTAAGTCTAACATACTTCCTATGCATACACATTTTATAAGCAAACAAATTGTCAAGGCAAGCAAAAAACTAGCATATGCAAGGAAGAAGAAGGAAACAATAGCAAACTCAACATAACGAGAGGTAACTTAGTCTCTTTATGATCCACATGCATAAAATTTTTATAATCTTCCAAGCTAGTGGGATTAACATCAACTAAAGTCATAACCTCTCCAAACCCACTTTTATCAAAAAAATATAAGATTGAAAACTCTCCAAATATGTGGGATTGTTTTTACCTAAAGTTGACGCTCTTCCAAACCCACTTTCAATATTATTGAAAACATTATTACCAATAATATATTCATCATGAGGCTTAGATAAATTTTCAAAATCATAAGAAGAATCACCCCAATCATGATCATTGCAATAACTAGTGGACATATCAAAATTAGCATCCCCAAGCTTGGGGTTTTGCATGTTATTAGCACAATTTACATTAACAGAATTTATAATAACATCATTGCAATCATGCTTTTCATTGAAGGAGCTATCATGAATCACTTTATAAAATAGTTCGTTTAACACTTCATCACAATTTCCACATTCACGATCTTCAAGCAAAACTTCATAGAGATAATCTAGTGCACTCAAATTACTAGCAATTGGTTCATCATAAATGGATCTCTTCAAAAGAATAGAATGTGGATGAGGATTCATATCAATAGATTTTTAGCAAGTGAAGATGCAAGCAAATAGAAGGCACATGGTAACATAAGCAAACATAAGATTGACCGAGAAAAAGTGAAACAAAAAGAAGGCAAATGTTTTTGTGCTCTCGCAAAACGTTTTACAAGTGGGGGAGATGAAAACGAGAGGCAAATGGCAAATAATGTAAATTGCAAGGGATGAGATTTGTGAGTGGGTACCTGACAGATGTTGATGATGTCTCCCCGGCAATGGCACCAGAAATTCCTTTGACATGGCTAGAGACTGCGTCGGTATTTCCCCAAAGAGGAAGGGATGATGCAATACAGCTACGGTAAGTATCTTCCCCAGTTGTAAAACCAAGGTATCAATCCAGTAGAAGAACCAAGCAACACTTTGTAAGCGGTATCTGCACACAACGAACAAATACTTGCAACTCGACACGTAAAAGGGGTTGTCAATCCCTCCTCGGTAAAAAGATAGATAAATTTGTATGAGTTTGGGTAAATAGATCTGATAAAACCCGAAATAAAATAAGTAAAGAAAAAGTGCAGCAAGGTATTTTTGGGTTTTTGGAATAATAGATCTGAAAACAAATGCATCAAAAAATACATAGGAAAGCAAATATGATAAAAGATAGACCCGAGGGCCGTAGATTTCACGAGTGGCTTCTCTCGAGAAATAGCACATGGTGGTTGAACAAATTACTGTTGGGAAATTGATAGAAGAAAAAATAATTATGATGATATCAAAGGAAATGATTAATATATAGGCAGCACGTCCAAGATTAGTAGACTGAGCTGATTCTGCATCTACTACTATTACTCCACACATCGATCGCTATCCAGCATGCATCTAGTGTATTAAGTTCATGGAGAAATGGGGTAACGCAATAAGAACGATGACGTGATGTGGACAAGATCTATTCATGTGGGAATAGCCTCCATATTTTTATCATTAATAGAAACAATACATGTGTGCCTCGCTGCCCCTTCTATCACTGGGAGAGGACACCGCAAGATCGAACCCATCAAAATGCACCTCTTCCCATGGCATAAAAAATCAATCTAGTTGGCCTAACTAAACCAAAGATTCAGAGAAGAAATACGAGGCTATAAATAATCATGCATATAAGAGATCAAATAAGACACAAGTAATATTCATGGCTAAAGATCTGATCATAAACTCGAACTTCATCGAATCCCAACAAACACACCGCAAAAAGTCGTTACATCAAATAGATCTCCAAGAGACCATTGTTGAGAATCAAAAAGAGAGAAGAAGCCATCTAGCTACTGCCTACTAATACGTCTCCAACGTATCTATAATTTTTGATTGTTCCATGCTGTTATATTATCATTCTTGGATGTTTTACAATCATTTTATTGTCATTTTATATCATTTTTTGGTATTAACCTATTGACATAGTGCCCAATGCCAATTGCCATTTTCTGCATGTTTTTTACATCACAGGAAATCATTATCAAATGGAGTCCAAACGCAATGCAACTCCTGGAGGAATTTTTTGGGCCAGAAGAAAGCCAATGGGCCAAGGAAGCACCTAAGGGGCTGCTCGAAGGGAGCAGCACCCACCAGGGCATGCCAGGGGGCCCAGGCGCACCCTGGTGGGTTGTGCCCACCTCGGGTGCCCCTAGAACCACCTCTTTGCTCTATAAATACCACAATATTCCAGAAACCATAGGGGAGACGACGAAATATTGATCTAGCCACCGCAGAGTCCAGAACCACCAGATCCAATCTAGACACCGTCATGGAGGGGTTCACCACTTCCATTGGTGCCTCTCCTATGATGCGTGAGGAGTTCTTTGTAGACCTATGGGTCCGTAGTTAGTAGCTAGATGGCTTCCTCTCTCTCTCTCTTGATTATCAATTCAATGGTCTCTTGGAGATCCATATGATGTATCCGATGAACTTTGAGTTTATGATCAGATCTACGTTTTTATCCATGATAGTTATTTGAGTCTTCTTTGATCTCTTATATGCATGATTGCTTATAGCCTCGTATTTCTTCTCCGATATTTGGCTTTTGTCGTGGAATTGTCACGGCAGATGTCCTAGTGTGAGGACTTAGTCATGGAGCCATCGAAAATAGGTTAGCTTAAAGGGGTTAAACGGGACAAAGGACACAGAGAGTTCATACTGGTTCGGCCCCTTGCAGTGAAGGTAAGGACTAATCCAGTTTGAGGTGGTATTGCTTATGTCTCGATTACCAGGGAGCTAATACGCTTGAACTAGCTTTCGATCTCTTTTTTCTTGCCCTGAACCGCCACCGGGTCGTCCCTTTATATACACAAGTTGACGCCCAGCGGCTCACGGAGTCCCAGCCGGCTCATTGACAACGTGTCCGGCTCGGTGACTAAATACACTTGCCTTACAATATAAGTCATACACATATGGCGGTTTACCCCTATGGGCCTTAAGTCGCCCTTGGACTTTGGGCCCTTGCTTCATGAACCGCCATCTTGAACATCCTCATGGGCTTTGTATTAATGAACCGCCATAGGAATAACCCAGTCCCTCCAGGGCGGGTCATACCCAATAGTTATATCCCCAACATTAGGCCCCAGATTGATTTGAACTTGTTCATGTCAATCTTCGACACTTAGAAAAATCCTTCCTTACTTATTTTTGCGAGATCTCATAACCCGCCATGATGTCATCTCCTGCGATTGTGGTAACCCGCCGTGACGTCACCTGTCATTTACACAAAGCCTAAATCTTAATAAACCTTTTCTTTAATAACCATCCCGAAAATCAAGGCATCCGAGCGGCTGGATAATCATTCTTTGGCCTCCTCGTTTTTCGTGCCCACATGTTACCCTTCTCCTTATAAATAGGGTCAACCAAGCCTCCTTTCATTTTTCCCTCTTTTCCTTCTCGTCTTCCACCTCTCTCCGCGATGCTCTGCACGCCCGAGCATTGTCGCCGCCGTGAAGCTCATCGTCTTCCTCGACCTCGGCCGCTGCATCGACCTGAACGGGACCAGAGAAACTACGACACCTCTTCATTGCTCATCGGATCCAGTAAGCACCTTATCTTCTCCACCATAGATCTCCATTAGGGTTTCTGAAGTTCTTATGAGTTCATCATCGTTCTTCGTCATGCTTCTATTTAATCCTTACTTTGATCGAAAAATGTCCTTTAAAATATGCAGAACCTGTTTCTATCCTTCTTCTTAATCACTGAACATACCCTTTAGATGCAGAAATCTCGCCCATGTGCTAGTTCCTCTGCTGCTGCAATATTTAGGTTCTGATTTATTTTCTTTTTCCACACATTGCTAGATCCAAATCACCTCCTCCAGTCTGTAAAACCTGTTGATTCAACACTTAGCAGATTTCACTCTTGATAGATATCAATCTGGTCATGGCGGCTTACATCACCGGTTATCACTAGCCATATATCATTAGGCCCCTTTTAAGCTGCCACTTTGAATATAGACTGCAGCGTTTTACTTCCGGCTTAATGAATTAACTTAAACTGGCAAAAAATTGTTCTTTCTTTTAGGCTTCTTTCTTCATAATGCCACCGAAGACATTCACTTCATGTAATTGGGTTCCCTCCATTGTCACTAAGAACACGCTCAAAGACTTTATCAAAATCATCTATTTACCAGCAAAAATTGTCATGCATTGGCGCGCCCCCAATTCAAACAAAGAAAGACCTCAGCCAAAGGATGATGAGGTCATTGTTTTCACTGATCACATGAATCGGGGCTTCTCACCGCCCGGTTCTAAATTTTGCCGAGATGTTCCGCACTTCTTTCAACTTCATCCTAAAGACATCGGACCAATTCTGTGTCAAACATCTGCAACTTTCAAGTTTTCTGCTAAGTATACCTTCAAGAGGAGCCCAGTGTTGAACTCTTTAGGGAATATTTTTATTTGAACCGCCAAAACGAGTTTACGAATGGACCCAGCTTGGAACTTGGCGGAATCTCAATTCAACGAAGAAGATATGATATCTTCCCCTATGCTTGCTTGCCGAGTCACCCCAAAGATTGGAACCAGACATGGTTTTATTGCAAAGATACCTCTCCGGCTAACGAGAATCCACTGCCAGGTTATCGTGTCCAGCGTCTTGACCCAAAACATCGTCTTCCTGAAAAGCTTACCACTGCTGAACGTGCAAAGCTTTCCCCCACCATTGCAAAGGTCAAGGCTCTGCTGGGAAATGGGTTAACTGGCATTGACTTGGTTTGGCGCCGGGTTTCTTGGCGAATCATACCCTTGAGTTGCCGATCCGGATTAATGTGTACTTACACGGGTGGTATAAAGGATCCACTGCGCCACAGCTCCGTGCGTTTAACTGAGGAGCCAATCAATGAAATGACAAAGACCCTTCTGAATGAACATCCGGAAGACTGCAGCAAAGCGGGTCTGAACCCTTCCTGCAAACTTAACCCGCCACCAGACGTGAGTCTTTAAATTACTTACTTTTACCTTCATCATTCAAATATTCTACTAACTCAACTTTGATGACTTTCACAGGCTGAATCTGATTTTTGGAAAAATAAATGTGACCATGAAGCTGCCAAAAAGGCCAGGGCTGCCAAGAAAGCCGCAAAGAAAAACAAGAAGAAATCAAGTGCTTCCGATATGTTTGAACTGAATGACAGCCCTCAGTCGGAGGTAGCCCTTGACTCCCTTGGCTCCTTTTTCAATTACCTTATTGACACTGAATATTATTAGGATGACATGGGGGCCAGCCAAGCAGTTGAAGAAGAGGTAACTATTATTTCCTCCGGCTCAGCACCTTTGCCAAGATAGAAAATTTGATGAGTAACCCGGAAAGTAAGCTTTTCACACCCCTGAGCTCATTTAGATCCTCACTTCTTCTGAAGCAACAGCAACGCGAGAAACGGCGTCAAACTCGAACCATCGGAGGTGAAGAGTTATCCTCCGGCTTACCGAATACTTCAGTTCCGCGGAAACATCGAAATGAGGTCCATCCAAACTTAAACTCTTTTTACCCACTGGCGGGTCTCATTCGCCAGCCACTTAATTCTTCCGATTCAAACTTCTAGGAGGCTTCTCGCTCTTCTTCTGGTGACTCATCACAGACCCAGTTGCCGGCTTCCAAGACTGCTCCTGGGTAATAACAATTTCTTCATTTTCTATCTCCTTATGCTCTTTTATATTTGCACTGACCTCTCATGACCCATGTAGTGGAAAGGCCAAGCCTAGCAAGAAGGCAAAGGTGATCAAGCTGGTTGAAGATCCCAAATTCCATGAGCCGGAACAACGAACTCCAACATCTGACACCTCTGTGTTACAACCCGACGAGCCTGTCCATGATGTTCCACCAGAGATTCCTGAGCTCTCCGGTGACCAGACAAACCTCAATCCTTTGAGTACCGAATCGTCAATCCCACTTAAACTATCAGAAACACATGCCGACGATGTTATGATCACTGGCATCGGTTTTAAAGAACCGGGAAATCCAACTGTCTTGGCTAAGCACTCGCCAAACAGGAGTACATTGAAAAACGGAAAGTGAGATTTGACATCGCCAACTATTCTCGATTAAGTACTAGCAAAGTACTCTCTGGCTACCTCAATCAAGTGCACACCAGCCGTGATCTTGAAATTGACATGGTGAAGCAAATGCATCAGAAATATGAGGTATGAACTCCTGCTTAATAAATTATGCATATCCTGTCAGCCCCCAAGTCTATTGTGTATAATAGAATAGAATATGTTGTAGACTTTAGAATATTCATGAGTATAAAAAAGTATCTTTTATGGAATCCTTCAAAAGCTGATTTTCACCATCAGAAATAAAACGGATCTTTAATGATTAACACTGCATCCGTAGCCCCCAAGGGCCGGTTTAATCAGCATGAATGAGCCGTTCCTGTTCATCATTGTTTAGAAATCAAAGTAGTAAGAAGACGCAAGCAATATGCATTAGGCCCCAAGTGCCAAGTACTCTTGCTTGCAAAGTGCTTGGGACTTATTCACATAAGTCGTTGTATGAATAATTTTTTTGGCAGGCATTAGCCCCCAAGTGCCAAGTGTTGTTGCTTGCAAAAGGCTTGGGACCTATACTCCTATAACCCGGATATGAATGTGTTCACAAATATGTGCTTGTGCGGGACGCCACTGCTCAACTTCAATCGCAATCGGTTGATGCCAAGACTCGGCTGGAGCAGCAAGAATCTGAGACCTGGAAAGCCGACTCAAAATTCCAATTTAGCTTGGCTGAAACGGAAAAACTAAAGACCAGTCATGAGGCTAAAAGAAACGCCTAGGCTGGAAGAGAAAACTGCATTGACACAGTGGACTGAAAAGGCGGAGGCGGCTCTTCAAGTGGAGACCACTGAGCTTACCGATTTAAAACACCGTGTATCCCAGATGGTTTCTGCTATCTTTGGTGAGTTGCCTTGCTAGTATCAAAATTGAATCTCTTCCTCGATGGAATAAACCGCCTCTAACCAATCCATAATTATTACTCAGGTCCTAGGAGCAACAATCTTAGCCAAGAGATGCTTGTGAAGCTCAAAGCTGTTTATACACTTGTTGAACAGCTATATACTGGAACTCAGCGCGCACTAGCCACAATTTCTCCAACTAACCAAGCACCCATTCTGTTGAGTGACGTCTTGAAAAGAATTTATGTTCTGCCTGCTAGGATTGAAGAGATAAAACGGTCATCTGCAAGAGCCGGTGCCGTGACGGCTTTAAGCCGGGCTAAAGCATGGCAACCGGAGCTGGACCCGGCTGATCTAGCTACTGGTATCCCAGTTTAAAAGAAGATGGCATGCCCTTTGACAAAAAAGACTTCACTGCTCGTGTGAAGGAGATACATCCCTTGGCCAGTATGATTGCTGATGAGACGGATATTTCAAAATATCAACTGGATTACGATATGGAGAACCAGAAAATGCCCACGCCGGCTTACAAAGTGATGGATCTGATCCCTCCAGCCCGAATCATACTTTCGCTCCTGAAGTTGATCCGTCCAAACTTATAGATGATGAAGCTGAATTCGAAGCCTTGTGTGGCATCGATTGGTCATCACCAAATTTCCAGATGACGGAGGAGGACGAAGAACTGGAGAACGATGATCCAGAAACCTCAAGTTGTCAAGGCCAAGAAGAGTGATCCGCCGGGCGGTTCGAAATAGGTGATCATTTGAAAACACTTAATCTCTTTGGCTCACTGAGTCATGTAATAGGCTAGTGAAACTTTGCTCTGTCATGCCATCGTGCACGTTTGTTTTTTTCCCAACACTGTTTGATCCGCCGCTTGAAAACTATCATTTTATACTTATGAAGATGTTGATTTATGCAGATGAGATTTAGTATTATCCTGCACACAAGTAGATCACATGAGCCCTGGCGGTTTACCACAGGGCGGGTCATAATACCCCATATAAAACCACTGGTGATTAAAACAGTTTATAAGCAGGGTCAGTTTAACCATAATTAGATATAATCAAAAATATCATACCTGTGATATGCGAGTAAACTGCCAGCTTACCATATCAATGCAGTAAGGGTGATAACCCAAAACATAGAAGAAAATACTTCCAAGTATTTAATATCATCATATACTGGCGACTTACCAAAGCCAGGCCGGGTTATCATAAACCACAGATACACTCAAATATGAGTTGTAAGAATTGAGGCTACATGGCCTGAATCACTTTAAACCATATGTTAATATGGTACCAAGATGAACCCAAAAAATGTTCAAAAAACAAATCAAAGTGAGAAAACGAGGCTTTCATAGGCCGCCAAGCCTAAAGCTCTGAGGCTTTCATGGGCCGCCAAAGCCACTGAGTTAACCTTTTACACTTTGTGAAACCGGCCTCAGATGACCGCCGTTTTAACATTGACAAGTTCAGGGTCTATGTAAGATTGACTGTCAAGAGTTCGGCTTGTCATTCCGGGATTACCCAGGCGGAGTGGCAGCTTCTATAAAGCAAGAGAACCCAGAAGGTTTTGGTGAATACACCTGGTGTTCCAAACCAGCTCATAAGGGTAGTAACGCTATGTTCTCTTTGGTGAATACACCTATGTTCGAACAGGAAGCCCCTATGTGCTTTTGTAACCATGGCGTATAAGCCAGACCAAGAGGGATATTCACAGCTATGCTCAATGAGAAGGAAGCCCCCAAGTGATTTGTGGCGTTGGGCCGATCAAGAGGGACATTCACAGCTATGCTCAATGAGAAGGAAGCCCCCAAGTGACCATTGAAAGTGTGGCATTGAGCCGATCAAGAGGGATATTCACAGCTATGCTCAATGAGCAGGAAGCCCCCAAGTGACCTTTTTGTAAAAAAGACTCATTACTCTTGGAAATGAAACGACAGAGGCCTTGCTTTATCAGGGATGCCAACTTTATTATAATCATCATAATATATACATTGTCAAAATATGTACATTGTAAGAGCCGGTGGCTCAAGTGTAGTAAGGCCGAAGATGAGCAATATTCCACGGTCGGCGGGTCTCTTTCTCTGACTTACGTGAGTCCTTGTGGTCTCGAATATCTGTAAGGTAGTATGACCCATTGTTCAAATTCTTGCTGACCACAATGGGACCTTCCCAAGGTGGGGATAGTTTGTGCATATCAGTTTGATCCTGGATAAGCCGGAGCACCAAGTCACCTTCTTGAAAGGTTCTGGTCTTAACCCGGCGGCTGTGATAACGACATAGATCTTGTTGGTAAATCACTGAGCGAGCCGTCGTAAGGTCACGCTCCTCATCTAACAGGTCAAGTGCATCCTGGCGTGCTTTTTCATTATCAGCTTCAACATAAGCCGCCACGTGGGGCGAGTCATGACGGATGTCACTAGGGAGAACCGCCTCTGCTCCGTAAACCATGAATAAAGGCATGTAACCAGTAGATCTGTTGGGAGTAGTATTGATACTCCATCGCACTGAAGGTAACTCCTCCACCCAACAACCCGGCGTCCTCTACAAAGGAACCATAAGCCGGGGCTTGATGCCTCTCAAAATTTCTTGATTGGCTCTTTCAGCTTGATCATTGGATTGGGGGTGAGCTACTGACGATACCTCAAGTCGAATATGCTCACGTTGAAAAAACTCTTTCATAGCACCCTTGGATAGATTAGTGCCATTATCAGTTATAATGCTGTGGGGAAAACCAAAGTGAAAAAATCACCTTTTTGATGAACTTAATTGATGTTGTTGCGTCACACTTACTGACCAGTTCTGCTTCGACCCATTTTGTGAATTTGTCAGCCGCCATCAAAAGGTGGGTCTTTTTGTCCTTGGACCTTTTAAAAGGCCCAACCATATCAAGCCCCCAAACTGCAAATGGCCAAGTAATTGGAATCATCCTCAATTCTTGAGCCAGCACGTGAGCTTGCCGTGAAAATTTCTCACAACCATCACATTTACTGACCAAATCCTCTGCATCAGCATGAGCCGTCAGCCAATAAAATCCATGGTGAAAAGCTTTAGCCATGAGAGATTCAATTGTCACGGTATGATGACCACAATCTCCTTCATGAATCTTGTGAATAATTTCACGACCCTCTTCAGGAGAAACACAACATCGAAACGCCCTAGTAACACTGCAATGGTGTAACTCACCATTGACAATTGTCATCGGTTTAGACCGCCGGGTTATCTGTCTGGCCAAGGTTTCATCCTCAGCTAACTCGCCTCGGGTCATATAAGCCAAATATGGAACTGTCCAATCAGGAATAGCGTGAGGAGCCGCCATAAATTGTTCTTCCGGGTCAGGAATAGCAAGATCTTCCTCTGTAGGCAACTTAACTGAGGGGTTATGTAGAATATCCAAGAAAGTGTTAGGTGGTACCGGCTTATGCTGGGACCCAAACCGGCTCAAGGCATCAGCCGCCTCATTTTTCCTACGATCAATATGTTCCACTTGATAACCCTTGAAGTGCCCAGGAATAGCATCAACCTCGCGGCGATAAGCCACCATGAGTGGATCCTTAGAATCCCATTTGCCCGATACTTGCTGAGCCACTAAGTCTGAGTCGCCGAAACATCTCACCCGGCTGAAATTCATCTCCTTAGCCATCTGAAGACCATGGAGCAAGGCTTCATACTCAGCTGCATTATTAGTACAGGGAAATATCAACCTTAAAACATAACAAAACTTGTCACCTCGAGGGGAAGCTAAGACAACTCCAGCCCCCGAGCCCTCCAATTGCCTGGACCCATCAAAGTGAATAGTCCAATATGTGTTAGTTGGCTTCTCTTCAGGCATCTGTAGCTCTGTCCAGTCATTGATGAAATCCACAAGTGCTTGAGACTTGATGGCCGTGCGAGGCATATACTTCAAACCATGAGGTCCAAGTTCAATGGTCCACTTGGCTACCCGACCTGTGGCTTCTCTGTTTTTAATAATATCCCCTAAGGGAGCAGAACTAACCACCGTGATGGGATGACCCAAAGAATACTACTTAAGCTTCCGACTGGCCATGAACACCCCATATATGAGCTTCTGCCAGTGCGGATACCTCTGCTTGGACTCAATAAGCACTTCACTGATATAATAAACCGGCCATTGAACTAGATATTCCTTGCCTGCTTCCTTCCGTTCCACCACAATAGCTATGCTGACAGCCCGGGCATTAGCAGCCACATATAATAACAATGGCTCCGTATCAATAGGAGCAGCAAGGACTAGCGGCTCAGCTAGGTGTTTCTTCAAAGCTTCAAATGTGTCATTAGCAGAATCACTCCAGACAAAGTGATATGTTTTCTTCATCGTCTGGTACATTGGTATAGCCTTCTCACCCAACCGGCTTAAGGCGGCAATATGACCCGCCAGACATTGAACATCACTGATACACGCCGGCTTTACCAAGGAGGTAATGGCCTTGATCTTCTCCGGGTTAGCTTCAATGCCTCTGTTAGAAACCAGAAAACCCAAGAGCTTGCCTGTTGGCACACCAAAAACGCACTTGGTCGGTTTAAGCATCATCTTGTAGACTCAGAGATTGTTGAAGGTCCCTTCAAATCATCTATCGAAGTTTCCTTCTTTCTAGATTTCACCAAAATAGCATCCACATAAGCATGAACATTGTGCCCAATCTGATTGTGAAGGCAATTCTGCACACATCGCTGGTAAGTCGCCTGGGCACTCTTGAGCCCAAAAGGCATAGACACATAGCAGAAGGCTCCAAAGGGAGTGATAAAAGTTGTCTTCTCCTGGTCCTTAACTGACATCTTGATCTGATGATAACTAGAATAAGCATCCAAAAAACTCAAACGCTCACAACCCGCCATAGCATCAATAATTCTGTCAAGACAAGGGAGAGCAAAAGGATCAGCCGGACAAGCCTTGTTTAAGTCTGTGTAATCCACACACATACACCAAGTGTCATTCTTCTTAAGTACCAGCACCGGGTTAGCCAACCACTCAGGATGAAAGACTTCAACAATAAACCTAGCCGCCAAGAGTTGGGCTACCTCTTCACCAATGGCTTTAAGCGTCTCTTCATTAAAACGACGAAGGAATTGCTTGACCGGTTTAAACTTTGGATCAACATTAAGAGTGTGCTCAGCGAGTTCCCTCGGTACACCTGGCATATCCGAAGGTTTCCATGCAAAGATGTCTCGGTTCTCACGGATCAACTCGATGAGTGTGTTTTCCTATTTTGGATCTAGATTAGCACTGATACTGAACTTCTTGGATGAATCGCCAGGAACAAAGTCAACTAGCTTAGTGTTATCGGCGGACTTAAACTTCAATACCGGATCATGCTCTCTAGTTGGCTTTTTCAAAGATGTCATATCCGCCGGATCAACATGGTCTTTGTAGAACTTCAGTTCCTCTGCTGCACAGACAGACTCAGCATAAGCAGCGTCACCTTCTTCACACTCCAAAGCTATTTATTGGCTTCCATGCATTGTGATGGTCCCCTTATAACCTTGGCGTGAGCCGGTCATCCAAAAAGAGCGTGATACGGGCTTTTAATCTTGACCACTTCAAAGGTTAGTCTCTCTGCCCTGGAATCATGTTCATCCCCAAGGCTACTTCCAGATCAATCTTGCCTACAGGATATGCTGACTTATGAGGCACCACTCCATGGAAAACAGTATTGGATGGCTTAACACTTTTGCTAGTCAACCCCATGCGACGAAAAGTATCATAGTAAAGGATATTAATGCTGCTATCCCCATCAATGAGTACCTTAGTGAATTTGTATCCACCAACTTGAGGCGCGACCACCAAAGCCAGGTGACCCGGATTATCAACCTGGGGCGGGTAATCCTCTCGACTCCACATAATGGGCTGCTAAGACCCTCATCGCAAGTAACGGGGAACTGTCGGCTCAATGGCATTCACAACCCTTTTATGGAGCTTCTGATCCCACTTGCATAAACTTGTCGTGAAGACGTGGTACTGTCCACTATTCAACTGCTTCTGATTACTTTGATAACCAGACTGTTGCTGCTGCTGCTGAGCCCGTGGACCAGATTGTTGATTAATACCACCTTGATTACCTTCATGGTTTTGGTTCCCTGGAAACCGGAATTAGAACCGCCACCATCATAACTCGGGCCATGAGAACCGCCAGCACCAGAAACTGAGCTGCCCCCTACCCATGATTGTTCTGGAATAAATCAGAATTTTTGAACTCCTTCCTAATGTGGGAGTTCTTCCAAAGGTGACTGGACGGTCTTTCCCACGTACCATGATTTGGGCAGTGCTGATTCAGCATCTGCTCAAGATTGAAACCCGACCCACCTTCCCGAGGAGGTGGCTTCCCCTTACGACGCTGACCATTATTCTGCGTATTAGTATTGGCCACAAAATCTGAATTACTATTGGCATTGCGCTTACCATTGCCCCCCTGACTCACTGGGTTATGCTGCTGACCCTTGGTGTTGCGACTCTTCTTTCCCTTTCCCGGCTTTTCATCATCAGACTCGGGGTCCTTGGTACTATCAGAGTCGGCATATTTAATTAGAGCCGCCATCAGCTCCCCCATATCACTGCATTAGCGCTTGAGCTGCCCTAGCTTCCGTTTAAGAGGCAAAAAGACAATTCTTCTATAACATTAGGACTGCTGAGCCGACATTGATGTTATCCGATGAGTGCAGAATAGCCTTGACCCGGCGCACCCAATGGGTCGTTGACTCGCCCTCTTCTTGGGCGCATGCATCCAAATCCACAATCGACATGGGTTGTTTGCACGTATCTTTAAAATTCTAGATAAACCGGGCTTTTAGCTCGGCCCACGACACGATGGAATTGGCAGGCAGCCCTTTTAACCAAGTACGGGCCATCCCATCCAGCATCATCATGAAGTACTTGGCACACACAGCATCGCTGACCTCCAACAGTTCCATGGCCATCTCGTAACTCTCAATCCACGCCTCAGGGGGTAAGTCGGCTATGTAGTTAGGCACCTTACGAGATCCTTTGAAATTCTTGGGCAGACGCTCATTACACAGAGCTGGCACTAAACATGGTACACCCGTGGTTCTATAGGTCACGCCTGCCTCTACCGTAGTCGTCGAATAAGCCGGAAGATGTTGATGAGCCGCCTGCTGAGCCGCCAACTCGGCTTCTTGACATGCCCTGTCCTGGTCCACCAAATCCTAAGCACCATCGCGCGTCAGGTCATGTCCACGGGGCTGGTTACGGCACCTGTTACTGCTCGAAATGGCCGGTGAGTCCATGTGTCTTCTATAACTCCGGCTTGGGCGAGGGGTTGAGTGAATCCTCTCACGGCTGTAAGAATATGCCTCCTGCTGCACCAATGCTATTTGAAGAAGCTCTCTAGCCCTCTACGTTTCAAACGCAGCTGGAGGATCGCCTTCAACTGGGGAGCTGCCCATCGTGTCACCGCAGCGATCATATTATCCAAAGGGTTGGAATAATGACCCGGTGGTGTCGACACATACTGAGACAGAGTATTATTTAGACGAGGCGGGTCTGTCATGCGCGGTTGAGCCGGCGCTCCAGTCCCAGGCGCTTCAACCCGGTTTATCTCTGGTTGGTTACTGGTCCCCACTCCAGGCGTGCAAAAGAGGTTTCTCGCCTCGTAAACCGGAGGTAGACGAGACTGGTGCCTCCTCCTCATGACTTCATTTGAAGCGTTTTGATCCATCGTAAGCCGGAAAGCCTCTGACTAAATCCGATGTGCCTAAGCATCTAGGGCAGCCCGCTCCATGGCCATCCTGACGTTCTCTGCATTTAGCTCCTCTCTGCATTCGTTCTCACTTTGCAACTTCGGCGTTGTGCTGAACTTGATTTGCCGGGTTAACCTCCGCTATTAACAAGATTGTCAGATTATCAAGCAAATCAGTCAAAACCCGAGCCGGCGGGCGCACAGGGCCTCCTGCCCCACCTGCCATCATCGTTGTTGACCCGGAGACCATTGCCGCCGCAGTCAAAGAATTCTGCGCGGGCTGTGTATCGGTCATGAAGATTGCGACCCTATTCGGCGGCTCAAAGGGGTCTGGAATATTGTTGCCATCAGAACAACCCCCAAGCCTGCCGTCTTGCAGTTGATACAATGAAGTAGTCTCGCCCGTGGACGACTCACCATCAGAATAGATGGCTGTCTCACCGCCAGACATGGATCCTTCCTCAAATTCCGCCCCATGGATGAATCCCACAAAGGCACATTTCACGGTGGGGCTGAATTCGGGTGGGTTGTGCACGCTGAGCCGTCTCGATGATGTCGGTGCAGATGTCTGGCTCGGGGCCCGGCTCGCCGATCTTGCCGATGAAAACGTGAATTTCGCCGAAGGGGACCCAGTACCCATACTCAATTGAGCTGGCCTTGGGGCCCCGACGTGCACCGTCGATGTAGAGCTTGCCGCGACGACTCTTGGTCATCCAGCCCACATCATATCCCTTGATCCCTTTGAAGCTGCCCTTCAAGAAATTAAAACCACCGTGCGCTGGCACCACGGTGGGCGCCAACTATCGTGGAATTGTCACGGCAGATGTGCTAGTGTGAGGACTTAGTTGTGGAGCCATCACAACTAGGTTAGATTAAATGGGTTAAACGGGACAAAGGACACAGAGAGTTTCTACTGGTTCAGCCCCTTGCGGTGAAGGTAAAGGCCTAATCTAGTTTGAGGTGGTATTGCTTATGTCTCGATTACCAGGGAGCGAATACGCTTTACCTAGCTTTCGATCTCTTGTTTCTTGCCCTGAACCGCCGCCGGGTCGTCCCTTTATATACACAGGTTGATGCCCAGCGGCTCATGGAGTCCCGACCGGCTCATAAACAACATGTCCGGCTCGGTGACTAAATATACTTGCCTTACAATATAAGTCATACACATATGGCGGTTTACCCCTATGGGCCTTAAGTCGCCCTTGGGCTTTGGGCCCTTGCTTCATGAACTGCCATCTTCAACATCCTCATGGGATTTGTATTGATGAGCCGCCATAGGTATAACCCGGCCCCTCTTGGGCGGGTCATACCCAATAGTCATATCCCCAACAGGTTTTGTTTGGCCAACTTGATCTATTTATCTTGCAATGGGAAGAGGTGCTTGGTAGTGGGTTCAATCTTACGGTGCTTGATCCTAGTAACAGAAGGGGAACCGACACGTATGTATCATTGCTACTAAGGATAACAAGATGAGATCTTTATCTACCGCAATAGATAAACGGATCTCGTCTACATCATGTCATCGTTCTTATTGCATTACTCCGTTTTCTCATGAACTTAATACACTAGATGCATGCTGGATAGCAGTCGATGTGTGGAGTAATAGTAGTAGATGCAGGCAGGAGTCGGTCTACTAATCTTGGACGTGATGCCTATATAATGATCATTGCGTGGATATCGTCATGATTATTTTAAGTTCTATCAATTGCCCAACAGTAATTGTTTTCCCACCGTTTGCTTTTTTCTCGAGAGAAGCCACTAGTGAAACCTACGGCCCCTGGGTCTCTTTTCATCATATTTGCCTTTGCAATCTATTTTCTCTTGCATTTATTTTCAGATCTATTAAACCAAAAATACAAAAAATACCTTGCTGCAATTTATTTGTTCCGTGATCTATTTATCCTATCTACCACTTTTTATCTCACGTATTTGTCTATCTTGAGGCGCCGTACCCGGAAGGGATTGACAACCCCTTTAACACGTCGGGTTGCGAGTATTTGTTATTTGTGTGCAGGTGTTGTTTACGTGGTGTGAGGAGGTTCTCCTACTGGTTCGATAACCTTGGTCTCATCATCGAGGGAAATACCTACCGTTGCTATACTGCATCATCCCTTCGTCTTTGGGGAAATGCCGATGTAGTTCTACCAGACATCACCTACGGACCCATAGGTCTATAGTGAACTACTCACGCATCATCAGAGGAGCACTAATGAGGATGATGAACCCCTCTGTGATTGTGTTCCCCTCCGGCAGAGTGCCAGAATAGGGCTCTAGATTGGATCTCGTGGTTCTGGAACTTGCGGCGGCCAGAATTTTTTTTGTCGACTCCCCTAGGGTTTCTGGAATATTTGTGTACTTATAGAGTGAAGAGGTGGTGCGGGAGACCCCTGAGGGCCCCACAACCCATCAAGGGGCGCTAGGTGCCTCTGCGGTACCCTGGTGGGTTGTGGTCCCCACAAACCTCCCCCAGGTGCTTCCTTGGCTCCCAAGTTGTCTTCTGGTGCAAAAAAATCTCCAAAAAGTTTGGCTGCGTTTGGACTCCGTTTGATACAGATTTTCTGTGAATTGAAAAATCAAGCAAAAAAACAGCAATTGGCACTGGGCACTATGTCAATAGGTTAGTCCCAAAAACTGATATAAAGTTGCTATAAAATGATTGTAAGACATCCAAGAATGATAATATAACAACATGGAACAATGAAAAATTATAGATACGTTGGAGACGTATCATATTCCCGCTTAGTACAAATGGAGGCTAGCAAATAGATTGAGAAGCTTCCAACCAAGAAACGAAAACGATCATAAATAATGCACCACAAGTGGGATAAAACTTCATTGGATAACTATTGACTTTCATGCTTGCATAGAGAATCACAAACCTTAACAGCAATATTCTTACTAAACATGATTACTCACTAACATGACTCACATATTACTAAATTCATATATCGTAACTATTACAAGGAATCAAGTTTATATTGTCCAATGATCTTCATGGAAGTTTTTGTTATATTCCCTTGAATATCTATCACATTGGTACTAATTTCATATATCAGCATTGCTACTTTTCAAGCTCTCAAATAAATTTAATTGAGGTACGAGAGGATAAATATTTCTTCAAAATTTTCAATTCTCAAAATAATCTAAGTGAAGCCTGAGAGCATTTCTTCAATATTTACTAACTCTCAAAATAATCTAAGTGAGGCATGAGAGCATATTTCTTCAAAACTAAAGCACCACCGTGCTAAAAAAGATATAGCTGAAGCACTAGAGCAATTCCTAGCTCAATTTTTTTTAAGTGAAGCACATAGAGTAATTCTAACAAATCATACCATCATTAGGGCTCTCTCAAATAGGTGTCTCCAGGAAGGATGATTGTGACAAACTAAAAAGCAAAACAAGCAAAGGCTCATATAATACAAGACGCTCCAAGCAAAACTCATGATATGTGACGAATAAAAATATAGCTCCAAGCAAAACTACCGATGGTCGTTAGAAGAAAGAGGGGATGCCTTTTGGGGCATCCCCAAGCTTAGTTGCTTGGTAATCCTTGAATATTACCTTGGCGTGCCATGGGCATCCCTAAGATTAGGCTCTTTTCACTCCTTGTTCCTTCATCCATCGTGATTTCACCCAAAACTTGAAAACTTCAATCACACAAAACTTAACAAAACCTTCGTGAGATCTGTTAGTATAATAAAGCAAATCACCACTATAAGTACTGTTGCAAACCCATTCATATTTTATTATTGCATTATAGCTACTGTATTCTAACTTTACCATGGCTTATTCCCCCCCCCCTGTCGGGGACGGGGCGTGAGTCGGGACACGCCCGCCGCGAGCACCTGTGGGGCCGGAGCCCCTTCGTCTGAGCAGTACGAGGGCGGAGGAGGCACAGAGAGCAGATCGAGGCGATGCACGCGGGTTGGATTTTTACCCAGCCGGGCGCGATGCGGACGCGAAACCCTCTCGCTGCTTTGTGTTGTATTGTGCTCGGGAGCTTGAAGAGCTACAGTAGCAGCTACACCGAGCGTGGGAGTCGCAAATGAGTCGAACCTCCTCTACGTTGTGCATGGGCCTCCTTTTATAGGGCAAAGGGGTCACCGACAGGTGTCAACGTAGGAGAGAGGGGTAAAAATGTAAAAGAGGTGGTAGTTGGAGCAGGGAACAAAGGCAGCTATAGTGCTTGAGCAGTGGATTCTACCTACTTTTGTGAGAGGGGACAAGGGCATTTAATGCCCGTCGCCGTCGCCCAAAAGCTCCCGCCCGTCGTCTCCGCTCGCCACGGCGATGGATCCCCACCGTGGAGTGCCACCGCACCTTCATGCGGCACTGACCATCCGCCACGCGTCTCTAGAGAGAGCCAAGGCGCGGCGTGGCGATGAGCTGGAGGCGGCACGCTGTGCGCAGCTCTCCGGCAAGTACCTTGCCGGGTCTAGATCTTGCGGGCCCGGAGTTTGTCGGGCTTGTAACTTGTCGCTCCGGGCCCTCGCCGGACGCGTATAGCGTCGGCGTGTCTTCTATGATGTAGTCTTGGCCTCCCGGCGAGCTCCTCTCGCCAGGCCTTGCATGAGTGATGTAATCTTGAGCACGAGCGGCCTTCCCGGCAAGCTCCTCTTGCCGGGTCTCGATCTTCATCTCGTACACTTTGTTCTTGAATGGCTCAATATGGAGCAGAATGGTCTCCGGCAAGCACATGGTAGATCCAGCCCGGGGGGCTGCAATCGCCGTGCACAAGTTGGGGTACCGAGGTACCCCTACCTTAGTACACCGACAGAGCCCCGGCTGGGCCACCTGCAGTGCCGAAGCGCTGTTGGGCAGGCCCAAAAGCAGTCTGCAGGCACACGAGGCCCACGGCGTGCGGGCTCCACTTCTGCATCTGCCGCCTCCCAGAACGGCACGCGTCGATTGCGGCGTCGTGGGAGACGGGCGGCGATGCGATCTTTATGGCATCCACCCGTGATCGTGGTGCAGAGCGAGGTCGCTTCACCCGTCGCCCCGGCTCCGTTTTTTCGCCACGCGGCCCTCATGCACAGGGGTCGCGGGCGGCGAAGATGGGAGACCGAGCCGTCACGGGCGGAGGAGGCGAGTCGGCCCCGCTCCTCTGGCCTCCTCGCTTCCCGATTGGTCGAGCGGGGCGGTTGAGCCGCCACCTCGCCCCTTTAAAGGGGGCGGAAGGGGAGCACAATGGCCACACTCACCCTCTTCTCCCTTCGTCTTCATCTTCTATTCTTCTTTCCGCCATGGAAGGAGGGAATCCCGGTCCTTCGACGGTGGCAGCGAGGGTCGCCTCCCGGCAGCGCACCTCTCCCTATCCTGCTCCCGTGGCGGCGGAGCCAGCCCCGAGAGGGAGAGGGAGGGGGCGTGGCCGCGGACGAGGCCGAGGGCGTGGCCGAGGCGGTCGGGGGAGAGGCGGTCGTGGCGATGCGCCTCCCCCGTCTCCCCCGACGTCTCCTGTCCACGATGCGGTCCACACTGGAGATGACCCCTGGGAGTTCTTCATCAAGCTTCGCCGAGCGCCTCGACGTCGCCTCCGGCTGCCGGCCCCGTTTGCGGACGCGATGGGACCGGATCCACCCGACGTGATGGAGTTGCGCATGAGGGGCTGCGGGATCAGCGGCACTCGAGTGAGTGTCGTGTCCCCAGCCCCCGGCGTGATGTTCTTCGACCGAGGGTGGAAGACATTCGCCCGGATCCATAGCTTGACGGCGGGGTTTACCCTCCATTTCAAGTTAATGGAGGGTGACCTTCTCGCCGTCAAGGTCTTCGGCGACTACGGGACCCGGGTGAGATGCTGTGTGGAGAGCTCCTCGGATAGCGAAGGCTCCTCCTCGAGCGAGAGTGATGAGGAGGGGAGCGACAGCGACGACGAGGGGGATGGCGGGTCCGACTAGGCGTCGGACACCGCTGCCTCGCGCGCCACCGGCGACCCCGTCACCCAGGTCGCCGGCCTTCTGAACTCCCCGGGGCTGTCTCCTTGGGCGGCTGGCGTAGAGAGGCAGCAGAAGAGGAAGAGGGGGATGGCGGCAAGGCCGTCATGTCGGAGTACGAGGGCGAGGAGCCCTTGACAGCGTACTGACGTCCCGCCACCCCGTCTTCAAGCTCTGCCTCCGGCGCCTCCGTCTCCGCCAAGCTCCTGGCCGGCCCCCGGGGTGTTCTCTTGGTGTCTTCTGGTGCCCGTAGCTCTCCGGGGATGCGTTCCCCATGCCCGTCACCTTGCGCAGCTCCTGAGGACACGCCACCCGAAGGCCGCAGCGGGCGCCCCCCGCCATGCTCTCCTAGGCGCTCCTTTCGCCCTCCCCGGCAAGCTTCTCTTGCCGGGGGCTCCTTGACCTACCTCCTGAACTCCTGGACAGAGAAACAGGAGAGGGATCACGGGCACCTTATCTTTTTAACTTGTAAGCCCTCGGGCCTTAGCTGCATTTAAAACTTGTAATCCTCTCTATCATGTTTTTCATCCTCTATGGACTTGTATTTGTCGTTGCGCGATGGGTACGACGACACCTATGGGGCCGCCGGGGACGGCCCCTTCGTGTGTTGATGCGAGGGCGGAGGATGCACAGAGAGCAGATCGAGGCGACGCGGCGCGGTGGATTTTTACCCAGCTTCGGGCCGCGATGGTCGCGTAAAACCCTACTGCTGCTTTGTGTCGTATATCATCTTGCTCGAGAATGCGAGCGAGTGGTGGTGTGGAACCACCAATCCGAGCGCTAGAGTTGCCAAGGGTTCGAGCCTCGCGAGAGTAGCGAATGATCGGAACCTCCCCACGTTGTGCATGGGCCTCCTTTTATAGGGCAAGGGTCACGACAGGTGTCAACGAGGGTAGAGGGTAAAAATGTAAAAGAGGTGGTAGTTGGAGCAGTCAAGGGAACAAAGGCAAGCTCTGAAGGCATGAACAATGGATTCTACCTACTTTTGACAGAGGGGACAAGAGCATTAAATGCCCGTCGCCATCACCCCAAAAGCTCCCCGCCCTTGCGTCTCCGTTTGCCACGGGCGATGGAGCCACCACCGTGGAGTGCCACCGCACCCTCATGCAAGCACTGACCACCCGCCACGCGTCTCGGAGAAGGCTAAAGGCGGCGTGGCAGATGATGAGTGAGGCGCAGCTCTCCGGCAAGTACCTTGCCGGGTCTTGATCTTGCCGGGCCCGGAGCTTGTCGGGCTCTATAACTTGCCGCTCCCGGGCCCTTGCCGACGCCAGATAGCGCCGAGGCATGTCTTTTGTGATGTGATCTTCTAGTCTCCCGGCGAGCTCCTCTCGCCAGGACTTGCATGAGTGAGGTAGCCTTGAGCCTCGAGCGGCCTTCCCGGCAAGCTCCTCTTGCCGGGTCTTAACCTTCGTCTTGTACACTTTGTTCTTGAATGGCTTGGTAGGGAGCCGGAATGGTCTCCGGCAAGCATATGGTGGATCCAGCTACGGGGAGCTGCAACTGTCCGTGCACAAGTTGGGGTACTGAGGTACCCCTACCTTAGTACACCGACAGAGCCCCGGCTGGGCCATACAGTGCCGAGCGCTGTTGGGCCAGGCCCAAAACAGTGCACGGGCACGCGAAGCTCATGGCGCGTCGAACCCACTTCTGCATCTGCCGCCTCTCCGTGCAACAGCACGCGTCGATTGCGGCGTCGTGGGAGACGTGGGCGGCGCATGCAGCCTTTAAGGCATCCACCCCATGATCGTGGCGCAGAGAGGGGTCGCTTCATCCGTCGCTCCGGCTCCACTTTTTCGCCACGCGGCCTTCATGCACGGGGGTCGTGGGCGGCGAAGGTGGGAGACCGAGCCGTCACGGGCGGAGAAGGCGAGTCGGCCCCTCCTCGGCCTCCTCGCTTCTGATTGGTCGGAAGGGCGGTTGAGCCCCACCCGCCCCTTTAAAAGGGCGGAAGGGGTGCACAATGGCCACACTCATCCACTTCTCCTTCATCTTCATCTTCATTCTTCTTGCCGCCATGGAAGGAGGGAATCCGGCTCTTCGACGGTGGCGGCGCTGGTTGCTTCTAGGCAGCGCACCACTCCCCATCCGCTCCCGTGGCGGTAGAGCCGCCACGAGAGGGAGAGGGAGGCGCGGGGCATGACGAGGCCGAGGGCGTGGCCGAGGCGGTCGGGGGAGAGGCGGCCGTGGGGACGTGCCTCCCCCGTCTCCTCCGGCGTCTCCTGACCATGGTGCGGTCCACACTGGAGATGACCCCTGGGAGTTCTTCATCAAGCTTCGCCGGGCGCCTCGCCGCCGCCTCCGGCTGCCGGTCCCGTTTGCGGACGCGATGGGACCGGATCCACCCGACGTGATGGAGTTACGCATGAGGGGCTGCGGGATCAGCGGCACTCGGGTGAGTGTCGTGTCCCCAGCCCCCGGCGTGATGTTCTTCGACCGAGGGTGGAAGACATTCGCCCGGATCCATAGCTTGACGGCGGGGTTCACCCTCCATTTCAAGTTACTGGATGGTGACCTCCTTGCCGTCAAGGTCTTCGGCGACTATGGAACCCGGGTGCGCTGCTGTGTGGACAGCTCCTCGGATAGCGAAGGTCCCTCCTCGAGCGAGAGTGACGAGGAGGGGAGCGACAGCGACGACGAGGGGGATGGCGGGCCCGACTAGGCGTCGGACACCGCTGCCTCACAAGGCCACCGCAACCCCATCTTCGGGTTGCGGCCTTGAACTCCCGGGGCCGTCTCCTTGGCGGTGGCGTGAGGGCAGCAGAAGAGGAAGAGGGGGACGGCGGCAAGGCCGTTAAAGAGACGAGGGCGAGGTGCCCTCGCCGATGTCCCACCACTCCGTCTTCAAGCTCTGCCTCCGACGCCTCCGACTCCGCCAAGCTCCTGGCCGGCCCCCGGGGTGTTCTCTTGGTGTCTTCTGGCGCCCGTGGCTCCCCGGGCATGCGTTCCCCATGCCCGTCACCTTGCGCAGCTCCTGGGGCACGGCGGCGTCACCGCCACGCTCTCCTAGGCGCTCCTTTCGCCCTTCTCCGACAAGTTCCTCTTGCCGGGGTCTCCTCTCCCCGGCAGGCTTATCTTGCCGGGAGCTCCTTGACCTACCTCTGAACTCTGAGCAGAGAAACAGGAGAGGGATCACGGGCACCTTATCTTTTTAATCTGTAAGCCCTCGGGCATTAGCTGCATTTAAGAACTTGTAATCCTCTCTATCATGTTTTTCATCCTCTATGGACTTGTACTAAATTGGATGTTTTTAATGAAAAGAGGGGAAAGCTTGCCGGACTGAGTCCTTTACTTGATCTGCGTGCCTTGCGTGTTCTTACGCTATCGGGAGCTTGCCGGGCGAACACGCTTATCGATCAAGGGCAGCCCGCTGGTGGTGTCGCTTCCGGCAAGCAACCTTGTCGGGCCAGTTGCGACGCTTAACTTGCTGAGCGTGCTCGAAAGCAAGATAAGGGTGCAGCGGCACACTTGTGTTTGTTGAGCGGACTCGAAACAAACCAAGCACGAATCGACCACAACTTCGGTTCCTCGCGTCGGGTTTTTACAAGACACGCTTCGTTCAAAGACGCAGCCCCGCATCTCCGGTCCATAAGAGGATGCATGACGAGGGACGAAAAACTTAGCTCGATATCGCAGCCCCCAAAGAACTCTGGCTTGCCGGAGGCGAATCTTGGCGCTTCAGCAGCCCAGCGAGGCTGGCTTGTCGAGGAGAACCTCGGCACCCGCAGCCCCGGCGACCGGGCTTGCCGGACCTTAGGTCTTGGTGTGGCCTTCGGTTCCTCCTTGTCGCTGCAATTTCAGTCATGAAAACAGCTGAGGTAGATATGCGCCTTCATGTATATGTATGCGTATATGAATCTCGACTATGCAATACGGTGCGTGCCTTGCCCCTAGTATGTTTGTACTTCGCCCTCGGGAGCTTGCCGGGCGAACACGCTTGTCAGCGGGACAGCCAGCTGGCGGTGTTGCTTCCGCAAACCACCTTGCCGGGCGATTGACGCTTACCTTGCTTGAGCAAGCTCGAAGCAAGATAAGGGTGCAGCAGCACACTTGTGTTTGTTGAGCGGACTCGAAACAAAACAAGCACGCGAATCGACCACGGCTTGGCTCCTCTCGCGCACAAGCCTCCCATACCAAGGACATCTCACGGCAAAGCTTGCCACGTTATACCCTCCGCCTGCATCCTTTGTGTGCTTTCACCCCACGCTTCTAGGAACTTGCGGTGCTTAACGCGCTTGTTGAGTACGGGACATCGCAGCCCCGGTGGCGTCGCTTCCGCAAGCAACCTTGCCGTGTCTAGTTCGCGACGCGCTTAACTTGCTGAACAGACTTCGAACGCAAACGAGGGCGCTGGCTGGTCGCGATTCACTCTTAACTCGTTGAGCGTGTTGAAGCAAAGTAAGGGTGCGACCGTTCACAGGCAGGCTCCTCGGCGCACAGGTTTCCGGCACAAATGACAAACGCGAGAGGGATATAACAGATAAAAGCATGGAATTAAGAAGTGCTCTGCACGAAGGCGCGAGCGACTTAGCTTTTCTTTTTCTTGTTTCTCTGCACTTGCTGGTGGAGCTCAATGGCGGCCCTGGCGACGACGCAGCACCCCGGGGAGGTGCGCTCGCCGGAACGAGCACCAGGGCTGTCCTCGCCGGGCTTATAGCGCTCCGAGGAGCTGCACTTGTCGGAGTGAGCACCAGAGCCGCCCTTGCCGGACTTAGAGCTCGATGGCGCGTCCTCGGCACAAAGATAGCGCTCTGTGGAGATCGCTTGCCGGGGTGCAGAGAGGCGGCGGCGCGAGGTCTGTAACAAGCTCGGACTCCTAGTAGCGATAGGAGGAGCAGAGTCTGCCTCGGCACTCTCGCTTTGCTCATGCATGGACAGCGGTCCGGAGCATCCCGCGAGCCCGACGCGTTCTTGCCCAAAGATGCGAGTACCATCTTCCGTGGCACGGCGCTGCGGGTTGTCGTGTGCTGGGCTGGACGTGGATCTGCGGAGACCGAGGCGCGGTCATCCGCCTGCATCCTCGATCTCGTGGCGCCGCGAGTACCCTCGCCGGTGTCCACCCTTCGCTGGCGTCCCCTCCGCCCACCGCCGCCCGGTGGCGGCGGGTGAGACGCGGACGGGTCACGACCCTCGAAGCTCTCGTCTTCGGGCCATGGCACGGTAGTCGGCGAAGCCGCCGACGAAACCGGAGAGGTTGATGAAGAGCGCTGCCGCTAACGCCGATCAGGTCCGCGACAACCTCGACGCCCTACCGGGCGCGCCAAAGATGTCAAGCGCGATGGGTACGACGACACCTATGGGGCCGCCGGGACGGCCCTTCGTGTGTTGACGAGGGCGGAGGATGCACAGAGAGCAGATCGGCGAAGGCAAGGCGCGGTGGATTTTACCCAGCCGGCCGCGATGGTCGCGAAACCCTACCGCTGCTTTGTGTCGATATCATCTTGCTCGAGAATGCGAGCGAGTGGTGGTGTGGAACCACCAATCCCAGCGCTAGAGTTGCCAAGGGTTCGAGCCTCGCGAGAGTAGCGATGATCGAACCTCCCCACGTTGTGCATGGGCCTCCTTTTATAGGGCAAGGGTCACCGACAGGTGTCAACGAGGGTAGAGGGGTAAAATGTAAAAGAGGTGGTAGTTGGAGCAAGGGAACGGTGCAGCTACGATTGCATGAACAAAGTGGATTCTACCTACTTTTGACAGAGGGGACAAGAGCATTAAATGCCCGTCGCCATCACCCCAAAAGCTCCCGCCCTTGCGTCTCCGTTTGCCACGGCGATGGAGCCACCACGTGGAGTGCCACCGCACCCTCATGCAGCACTGACCACCGCCACGCGTCTCTCGAGAAGGCTAAAGGCGACGCGTGGGCAGATGAGCTGGAGTGCAGTGCAGAGCTCTCCGGCAAGTACCTTGCCGGGTCTTGATCTTGCGGCCCGGAGCTTGTCGGGCTCTATAACTTGCCGCTCCCGGGCCCTTGCCGACGCCAGATAGCGCCGAGGCATGTCTTTTGTGATGTGATCTTCTAGTCTCCCGGCGAGCTCCTCTCGCCAGGACTTGCGTGAGTGAGGTAGCCTTGAGCCCGAGGCGGCCTTCCGGCAAGCTCCTCTTGCCGGGTCTTAACCTTCTGTCTTGTACACTTTGTTCTTGAATGGCTTGGTAGGGAGCCGGAATGGTCTCCGCAAGCATATGGTGGATCCAGCTACGGGGGCTGAATCGTCTGATGCACAAGTTGGGGTACTGAGGTACCCCTACCTTAGTACACCGACAGTATTAAACTAGGATGTTTTTAATGAAAAGAGGGGAAAGCTTGCCGGACTGAGTCTTTTACTTGACTTCGTGCCTTGTGTGTTCTTACGCTACCGGGGAGCTTGCCGGGGCGGACACGCTTGCCGAAAAGGGACAGCCAGTGGCGGTGTTGCTTCCGGCAAGCAACCTCGCCGGGGCGATTCTGACGCTTAACTTGCCGAAAGGGATCGAAAGCAAGGTAAGGGTGCAGCACACACTTGTGTTTGTTGAGCGGACTCGAAACAAACCAAATGCGAATCGGGCCACGACTCGGCTCCTCCACGTACGGGTTTTACAAGACACGCTCGTTCAAAGACGCAGTCCCGCTTTCCCCAGTCCATGAGAGGATGCATGACGAGGGATGAAAAACTTATCTGATACCGCAGCCCCCAGCAACTCTGGCTTGCCGGAGACGAATCTTGGTACTCGCAGCCCCTAGCGACGCTGGCTCGCCGGAGACGAATCTTGGCGCTCGTAGCCCCCGGCAATTCTGGCTTGCCGGGGCTCAGGTGCTAGGGCGCTCTTCTGGTTTCTTCTTGTTGCTGCAATTCCAGCCATGGAAATAGCTGAGATAGATCTTGTAACAGCTACACGTATATGTACATAAACCCTGACTTTGTAACACGATGCCGTGCCTTGCCCTTCGTATGTTTGTACTTTACGCTTTCGGGGAGCTTGCCGGTCGCGAACACGCTTGCCGAGCGCGGGACAGCCCGCTGGCGGTGTTGCTTCCGACAAGCAACCTTGTCGGGCCAGTTGCGACGCTTATCTTGCTGAGCAGGCTCGAAAGCAAGATAAGGGTGCAGCGGCACACTTGTGTTTGTTGAGCGGACTCGGAAACAAAACAAGTACGCAACTGGACCACGACTTGGCTCCTCTCGCGCTCAAGTCTCTCATACGAAGGACATATTACGGCAAGGCTTGACACGTTACACCCTCTACTTTACGCCCTTTGTGCGCTTTTACCCTACGCCTCTAGGGAACTTGCCGGTGCTTAACACACTTGCTGAGTGCGGAACATCAGCAGCCCGCTGGCTGGTGTCGCTTCCGGCAAGCAACCTTGCCGTGTCCAACAAGGACGACTTAACTCGCCGAGCGGACTCGAAAAGCTAAACGAGGCGCGAAGCTTGTCGCGGCTCACTCTTAACTCATTGAGTGTGCTCGAAGCAAGATAAGGGTGCGGCTATTCACAGGCAGGCTCCTCCGCGCACAGGCTTTGCGCACAAAGGACAAACGCACAAGGGATATAACATAAAAAAGCATGGAACCAAAGAATGCTCCGCACAAAAGGCTCGAGCAACTTAGCTTTTCTTTTTCTCGTTTCCTTGCACTTGTCGGTGGAGCTCGACGGCGCGTCCTCGACGGCAGCGCAGTGCTCCGGGGAGATGCGCTTGCCGAGACGAGCACCAGAGCTGCCCTCGCCGGGCTTAGAGCGCTCCGAGGAGCTGCGCTCGCCGGAGTTAGCACCAGAGCTGTCCTCGCTGGACTCGGAGCTCGATGGCACGTCCTCGACGGCAGTGCAGTGCTCCAGGGAGATGCGGTTGCCGGAGTGGAGGGGAGCGGGGGCGAGCGGCGCGAGAAACAGGATATGCTCGGACTCCTAGTAGCGATAGGAGGAGCAGGGTCCTGCCTCGGCACTTTTGCTTCGCTCATGCACGGACTGCGGTCCGGAGCATCCCGCGAACCTCCAGCATGTTCTTGCCCCAGCATGCGAGCACCACCTCCCGTGGCACGGCGCTGCTGGGTCGTCGTGCGTTGAGATGGACGTGGACCCACGGAGACCGAGGCGCGGTCATCCGCCCCTGCCCTCGATCTGGTGGCGCCGCGAGTGCCTCGCCGTGTCCACCTTCGCTGGCGTCTCCTCCGCCTACCGCTGGTTCGGTGGCGGCGGGTGAGACGCAGACGGGTTGCGACCCTCGAAGCCCTCGTCTTGAGGCCATGACGCAGATTGTCGGCGAAGTTCTTGTAACCGGAGAGGTTGATGAAGAACGCGCCGCGCTAACGCCGGATCAGGTCCGCGACAACCTCGACGCTTTACCGGGCGCGCCAAAGATGTCGGGATGGGGCGTGAGTCGACACGCCCGCCGCGCGAGCACCTATGGGGCGGAGCCCTTCGTCTCGAAAGCGGTACGAGGCGGAGGAGGCACAGAGAGCAGATCGAGGCGATGCACGCGGCGGGATTTTTACCCAGCCGGGCCACGATGGACGCAGAAACCCTCTGCTGCTTTGTGTTGTATTCGCCGGGAGCTTGAAGAGCTACGAGAGCAGCTACACCGAGCGTGGGAGTCGCAATGAGTCGAACCTCCCCACGTTGTGCATGGGCCTCCTTTTATAGGGCAAAGGGTCACCGACAGTGTCAACGAGGAGAGAGGGGTAAAATGTAAAAGAGGTGGTAGTTGGAACAAAGTCGGAACAAGGCAGCTACGATTGCTTGAACAAAGGATTCTACCTACTTTTGACAGAGGGGACAAGGGCATTTAATGCCGTCGCCGTCGCCCAAAAGCTCCCGCCCGTGCGTCTCCGCTCGCCACGGCGATGGATCCCCACCGTGGAGTGCCACCGCACCCTTCATGCGGCACAGCCATCCGCCACGCGTCTCTAGAGAGAGTCAAGCGCGCAGCGCAGGCGATGAGCCGAGGCGGCACGCATAGCGCAGCTCTCCGGCAAGTACCTTGCCGGGGTCTAGATCTTGCCGGGCCCGGGAGTTTGTCGGGCTTGTAACTTGTCGCTCCCGGGCCCTCGCCGGGACGCGTATAGCGTCGAGGCGTGTCTTCTATGATGTAGTCTTCTGGCCTCCCCGGCGAGCTCCTCTCGCCAGGGCCTTGCATGAGTGATGTAATCTTGAGCCTGGAACGGCCTTCCCGGCAAGCTCCTCTTGCCGGGGTCTCGATCTTCTGTCTCGTACACTTTGTTCTTGAATGGCTCGATATGGAGCAGGAATGGTCTCCGGCAAGCACATGGTAGATCCGGCCCATGGGGCTGAATCTGCCGTGCACAAGTTGGGGTACTGAGGTACCCCTACCTTAGTACACCGACACCCCCCAATACAATCCATAGATTCATCAAAGTAAGCACGCAATGAAACAAAAACAGAATATGTCAAAAACAGAACACTCTGTAGTAATCAGTACTTTAACCATACTTCTGTAGCTCGAAAAATTCTAAAAACTTGGGACAACGTAGAAATTTGTATATCAATCTTGTGTATACAAGTCAGATTTTTTGTCGCTTTTGTGATATTTAAAAATTTAGCTACTAAACGCAACAGTTTTTGTTTTCCAACATGATCCAATCAACTATCACCCAAGCCATCCTACAGGCATTACTTGGCACACCACTAACTAAAACATAAAAAGCACAATCATAACAGAGGAATAATTGTGTATTTATTGAAAAATAGAAAATAAACAAAAATATAAAGGACAAATATTGGGTTTCCTCCCAACAAGCGCTATCGTTTTACGCCCCTAACTAGGCATAATGCATTGATTCAAGTGTTGTCATCTTTAGTTTTTGCTCCATAGGTTGCCCTCACGATTGATTCATATGGTGGCTTCATTCTAGTTCCAGGGAAGTGTTCCATACCCTTTCTCAATGGAAACTAAAATTTAGTATTCCCTTCCTTCATATCAACCATGGCGCCTATAGTTCGTAAAAAATGGTCTACCAAGTATTATGGGATAAGACGGATTGCAATCATTATCAAGAACAAATAAAATCTATGGGCACATAGTTCCTGTTTGCAAGAATAAGAACATCATTAATTCTTCCCAAAGGCTTTTTAATAGTAGAATCAGCCAAGTGCAAATTAAGAGAACATTCTTCCAACTTGGTAAAAACTAGCACATCACATAGAGATTTCATAATTGTGGAAACACTAGCACCCAAATCACATAAACCATTGCACTCATAATTTTTGATCTTGTTTAATGGTGGGTTCCCATTCATTATATAATTTTCTAGGAATTGAAATATCTAATTATAGCTTTTCTTCTAAAGCTTTCATCATCACTTCTACAACATGTTTAATAAAAGCTTTATTTTGTTCATACGCATTGGGTGAATTTAGCATGGATTGCAAAAAAGAAATACACTCTATCAAAGAACAACTGTCATAATCAAAATATTTGTAATCCAAAAGATTGGGCACATCACTAGCTAAAGTTTTTACCTCTTCAAACCCACTTGTGTCAATTTTTTCAACAAGATTTTCACCCTATGAATTATGAGGACGCCTTCTAACTAAAGTTGACTCTTCTTCGGTCCTCTTATCATCAAGTTTAATATTACCAAACAAGGAATCAATAGAAGAAACACCAATCATTTTAACATCTTCATCATTACTATGAAAGCAATCGGTCGAAAACGCTCTGTCTAAAAAATTCCCTTTTAGCTCTAAGCATAGCGGTTCTTTTCTTAGTTTCATCCATGGAAACATAAAAAGCTTTAATTGATTCATTTACATCAACCTTGGGTGGAAAAAATTTAATCTTGAGATTTTCTACATCATGATTAATTTATCAATGCTTCTAGACATATCATCAATCTTATTCAATTTTTCTTCTATCGTAGTATTGAATTTTTTTAGCATTGTTAAATTCTTTAATATTACTCTCAAGATCAGAGGGCGTCCTTGATGTCTACTACACAACCTTATTCTTGTAGACGTTGTTGGGCCTCCAAGTGCAGAGGTTTGTAGGGCAGTAGCAAATTTCCCTCAAGTGGATGACCTAAGGTTTATCAATCCGTGGGAGGCGTAGGATGAAGATGGTATCTCTCAAGCTACCTTGCAACCAAATAACAAAGAGTCTCTTGTGTCCCCAACACACCCAATACAATGGTAAATTGTAAAGGTGCGATACTAGAGAGGCTAGCAATGGTGGAAGGGTGAGAGTGCGCATAATCCTTGGACTCAACATTAGTCATAAAGATCTCACATACTTATTGCAAAAATCTACAAGTCATTAAAACAAAGTACTACATGCATGCTCCTAGGGGAAGGGTTGGTAGGAGTTAACCATGCGCGATCCCGACCTCCACACATAAGGAAAGCAATCAATAAGTAAATCATGCTCCAACTTCATCACATAACGGTTCACCATACGTCCATGCTATGGGAATCACAAACTTTAACACAAGTATTTCTCAAATTCACAACTACTCCACTAGAATGACTCTAATATCACCGTCTTCATATCTCAAAACAATCATAAGGAATCAAACTTCTCATAGTATTCGATGCACTTTGTATGAAAGTTTTTATTATATCCCTCTTGGATGCCTATCATATTAAGACTAAATTTATAACCAAAGCAGGTTACCATGCTGTTTAAGACTCTCAAAATGATATAAGTGAAGCATGAGAGTTCATCTATTTCTTCAAAATAAAATCACCGCCGTGCTCTAAAAAGATATAAGTGAATCACTAGAGCAAATGACAAACTACTCCAAAAGATATAAGTGAAGATCAATGAGTAGTCGAATAATTATTCAACTATGTGAAGACTTTCTAACATTTAAGAATGTTGGATCTTAAGTACTTTATTCAAACATCAAGCAAAACAAAATAAAACAAAATAATGCTCCAAGCAAAAAACATATCATGTGGTGAATAAAAATATAGCTCCAAGTAAAGTTACCGATGAACGAAGACGAAAGAGGGGATGCCATCTGGGGCATCCCCAAGCTTAGGCTATTGGTTGTACTTGAATATTACCTTGGGGTGCCTTGGGAATCCCCAATATTAGGCACTTGCCACTCCTTATTCCATTATCCATCGAATCTTTACCCAAAACTTGAAAACTTCAGAACACAAAACTCAACAGAAAACTTGTAAGCTCCGTTAGTATAAGAAAATAAATAACCACTTTTGGTACTGTTGTGAACTAATTCTAAATTCATATTGGTGCAATATCTACTGTATTCCAACTTCTCTATGGTTCATACCCTCTGATACTACTCATAGATTCATCAAAATAAGCAAACAACACATAGAAAACAGAATCTGTCAAAAACTAAACAGTCTGTAGTAATCTGTATCATTTGAATACTTATATAACTCCAAAAATTCTGAAATAAATTGGTGGACATGACTAACTTTTGTATTAATCGTCTGAAAAAAGAATCAACCTGAAAGAGCTCTGCAGTAAAAAATGGCAGCTCATCTCGTGAGCACGAAAGTTTCTGTTTTTTACAACAAGATCACATAGACTTCTCCCAAGTCTTCCCAAAGGTTCTACTTGGCACAAACACTAACTAAAACATAAAACCACATCTAAACAGAGTCTAGATGAATTATTTATTACTAAACAGGAGCAAAAATCACAAAACAAAAATAAAATTGGGTTGCCTCCCAACAAGCGCTATTGTTTAACGCGCCTAGTTAGGCATGATGATTTCAATGATGCTCACATAAAAGATAAGAATTGAAACATAAAGAGAGCATCATGAAGAATATGACTAGAACATTTAATCCTAACCCACTTCCTATGCATAGGGATTTTGTGAGCAAACAACTTATGGGAACAATAATCAACTAGCATAGGAAGGCAAAACAAGCATAACTTCAAAACTTTAAGCACATAGAGAGAAAACTTGATATTATTGCAATTACTACAAGCATATGTTCCTCCCTCATAATAATTTTCAGTAGCATCATGAATGAATTCAAAAATATAACCATCACACAAAGCATTCTTTGCATGATCTACAATCATAGAAAATTTACTACTCTCCACATAAGCAAATTCATTCTCATCAATAGTAGTGAAGCATAATCCAATTGAAAATTAAAATCATGATGACAAGTTTCATGGTTATGTTTATTCTTTATGGCATACGTGTCATCACAATAATCATCATAAATAGGAGGCATGCTTATATCATAATAAATTTGCTCATCAAAACTTGGGGAACAAAAAATATCATCTTCATGAAACATAGCATCCCCAAGCTTGTGGCTTTGCATATCATTAGCATCATAGGTATTCTAACAACATTGCAATCATGCTCATCATTCACATATTTTATGCCAAGCATTCTATGTAATTCTTCTTATAGTACTTGAGCACAATTTTCCTTCCCATCATTTTCACGAAAGATATTAAAAAGATGAAGCATATGAGGCACCATTAATTCCATTTTTTGTAGTTTTATTTTATGAACTAAACTAGTGATAAAACAAGAAACTAAATATTCGATTGCAAGATCTAAAGATATACCTTCAAGCACTCACCTCCACGGCAACGGCGCCAGAAAATAGCTTGATGTCTACTACACAACCTTCTTCTTGTAGACGTTGTTGGGCCTCCAAGTGCAGAGGTTTGTAGGACAGTAGCAAATTTCCCTCAAATGGATGACCTAAGGTTTATCAATCCGTGGGAGGCGTAGGATGAAGATGGTCTCTCTCAAACAACCCTACAACCAAATAACAAAGAGTCTCTTGTGTCCCCAACACACCCAATACAATGGCAAATTGTATGGGTGCACTAGTTCGGCGAAGAGATGGTGATACAAGTGCAATATAGATGGTAGATATAGGTTTTTGTAATCTGAAATTTTAAAAACAGCAAGGTAACTAGTGATAAAAGTGAGCACAAACGGTATTGCAATGCGTTGAAACAAGGCCTAGGGTTCATACTTTCACTAGTGCAAGTTCTCTCAACAATAATAACATAACTGGATCATATAACTATCCCTCAACATGCAACAAAGAGTCACTCCAAAGTCACTAATAGCGGAGAACAAACGAAGAGATTATTGTAGGGTACGAAACCACCTCAAAGTTATCCTTTCTGATTGATCTATTCAAGAGTCTGTAGTAAAATAACACGAAGCTATTCTTTCCGTTCGATCTATCATAGAGTTCGTACTAGAATAACACCTTAAGATACAAATCAACCAAAACCCTAATGTCACCTAGATACTCCAATGTCACCTCAAGTACCCGTGGGCATGATTATACGATATGCATCACACAATCTCAGATTCATATATTCAACCAACACAAAGTACTTCAAAGAGTGCCCCAAAGTTTCTACCGGAGAATCAAGACGAAAATGTGTGCCAACGCCTATGCATAAGTTCATTGAACCCGCAAGTTGATCACCAAAACATACATCAAGTAGATCACGTGAATATCCCATTGTCACCATAGATAAGCACGACATGACATACATCAAGTGTTCTCAAATCCTTAAAGACTCAATCCAGCAAGACAACTTCAAGGGGAAAACTCAGTTCATCACAAGAGAGTAGAGGGGGAGAAACATCATAAGATCCAACTATAATAGCAAAGCTCGCGATACATCAAGATCGTATCACCTCAAGAACACGAGAGAGAGAGAGAGAGAGAGAGAGAGAGATCAAACACATAGCTACTGGTACATACCCTCAGCCCCGAGGGTGAACTACTCCCTCCTTGTCATGGAGAGCGTCGGGATGAGGAAGATGGCCACCGGTGAGGGATCCCCCCCATGGCAGGGTGCCAGAACAGGGTCCCGAGAGGTTTTTGGTGGCTAAAGAGGCTTGCGGCGACGGAACTCCCGATCTAGATATATTTCTGGGGGTTTCTGTATTTATAGGAATTTTTGGCGTCGGTCTCACGTCAGGGGGGTCTCCGAGTCGTCCACGAGATAGGGGGGCGCGCCCAGGGGGGTAGGGCGCGCCCTCCACCCTCGTGGACAACTCGGGAATCTTCTGGTCCAACTCTTTTACTCCCGGGGCTTCTTTTGGTCCATAAAAAATCATCAAAAATTGGCACGTCAATTGGACTCCGTTTGGTATTCCTTTTCTGTAAAACTCAAAAACAAGGAAAAAAGTAAACCGCTTTGGGCTCTAGGATAATAGGTTAGTCCGAAAAATCATATAAAATAGCATATAAATGCATATAAAACATCCTAGATGGATAATATAATAGCATGGAACAATCAAAAATTATATATACGTTGGAGACGTATCAGTCCTATTATTATTACAAGAAGAATTACTATAGGAATTGCCATAATTATTAGAGGAATTTCCAAGAAACGGCCTAGAATTAAAATTACCACTATAAGCATTGTTATAAAAAAATCGCAAGAAAAAATTCACATCTACGGGAACATTATTTTTCTTAATCAAAGTAGACAAAGGCACTTGGTCAAAAAAAGTAGACAAAGGCACATCATTAAGATTAATAGGAGCATTTTTACTAGCAACCAATTTCATAAGTGCATCAACTTTTTCACTCAAACTACTGATTTCTTCAACAGAATTAACCTTTCTACTAGTAGGTCCTCTTTTAGTATGACATTGTTAATAATTTGCCATGATATTATCTAGCAATTTAGTAGTTTCACCAAAAGTAATCTCCATAAAAGAACCACCCGCGGTAGAATCTAAAAGATTTCTAGAAACAAAATTCAATCCCACATAATTTTTTTGTATAATCATGCAAGATTTAAACCATGAGTAGGACACTTTCTTAACATTAATTTCATTCTTTCCTAAGATTGAGCAACATGTTCATGCTCAAGTTGCTTGAAATTCATAATTTGATTTCTAAGGGAATTAATTTTCGCGGGCGAAAAATACTTAGTAATAAAAGCATCTTCGCACTTATCCCAAGAATCAATACTATTACAAGGCAAAGATGAAATCCAATTTTTTTGCATGATCGCACAAAGAGAAAGGAAAAAAAATTAATTTCACAATATCATTGTCCACATCTTTCCCTTTTTCATATCACACAATTATAGAAAAGTGTTTAGATGGGACGCGGCATCCTCATTAGGATTACTGGAAAATTGCTCTTCCATAACAAGATTCAACAAAGCAGAATTGATATCATAAGACTTTGCAGCGGGATGAGCAATCAGAGTACTAATAAAATCATTATTATTAGTATTGGAAAAATCACACAATTTGGTATTTTCTCGGGACACCGTGACTACGCAAACAAGAACACAAGCAAACAAAAGATCAAACAAGAAAAAGGCAAACGAGAAAAGCGTTTTCTCTCGGAAGGGGCGACTCCGAGGGCGACTTAGGGTTTTGCTGGTCCGCCACCGGCCGCCTCCCCGGCGACAGTGCGGGGACTAGTGTTCTTTGTCCCACGATGGCGCCGAAAGGTTCTGTGACTAGTTTCTTGTCCCAGGATGCTGCCGTGAGGTGCCGTCATTGGTTTCTCTCTCTACTACGAGTTCTACCGCCTTGCTGCTGGATTTCGTGGTAGATCAATCCGTCTGCTCTCCCAAGTGGATAGGATGAGCATCTCAAGTACTAGTCTTTGAAGGTCTTGTGAACAAAGTTGTGCTCCAATCTCGTCAGATTGGATGCGTTTGGTTTAGTGGAGTTGTGGATATCTGAATTCTGGACGTAGTGTTCAAATGCCAAGGACGGTGTTGGGGACGTAGTTCCTGTACGTGTTCTGCCGTCCTCCCTACTCATTAGGCTAAGCGGGAACAAGAATAGAAAGAAACAAAGGACAGAGGAGGAGGGGATCATAAGCACATCTGCTAGCGTAATGAAAATATTGTCGTGGAACTGCCATGGTTTGGGTAATGCTGCAATAGTTCGTGCCCTGCTGGAAGTCCAGCGATCTTGTAACCCCGAGGTAATGTTCCTGTGGGAGACACACCTTGACGATTATCCGGTTGAGTGTTTAAGGAGGAAATTGCAGATGGATGTGAAGGTTGTTTCTGTCAGTGATGGCCGAAAAGGTGGACTAGCAATGTTCTGGAAGAGGGACTCGGTGTCCAACTAATCTATGCATCACCAAACTATATTGATGTTAAAATTGTGGACTCAAGTGGCGACGAATGGAGGTTTACTTGGATGTATGGAGAATTTAGGTGGGAAGAAAATATAGGACTTGGAACCGTATGAGGATGTTGAAGCAGCAGAATAATCTCCCATGGGTGATTGCGAGAGACCTGAATGAAATTTTGCAACTAACTGAAAAAGAAGGAGGTAATCCGAGACCAATGCAATATATGGAGGCGTTTAGAGATGCACTCACTGAATGCAATCTTGAGGATATTGGTTTGATAGGTGATAAATTCACATGGAGGAGAGGACGTATTCGAGAAAGACTAGACCGAGCTGCTGCGAACTCAGGATGGCTCCAGATGCACCTGCTTACTGCGCTTATAAATATGGAGATTAATCACCTAGATCATCACCCTATCCTGCTAGATACTGAATACTACTGCCAAGATAACCCTCCGAACAGGAGGGGGCGGAAGTGCTTCGAAGCATGTTGCCTGAAAACCTTCGTTTGGAGAAGTTGTGCAAAAGGCATGGGACGAGGCGAGTGGGCATGCCTCGGGGGATGTACTTGCTAAATTAAAAGTAATGCATGCATGCTTCCATGATTGGGACAGTAGGGTCCTAAAGAAGCCTAGAAAACGTCTTAAGAAATGCTAGCAAGAACTAAAGAATGTTATGAGAGAAGCTATGACAGATGAGAATGAAAAGAGGAGGAAAGATCTAGCAGCAGAAATTGAGATGCTGCTAGAACAATAGGAAATATATTAGCTACAGAAAGCCCGGCTAACTTGGCTGTTAAGGGGTGACAAGAATACAAATTTTTTCCATTTGTTCGCGTCAACAAGGAAGAAACGTAACCTGATTAAAAAACTGAAAAATGCACATGGGGATTGGCTGGAAGGTACGAATGTGCCGAATCCGTCCATTACAGATTATTTTGCTAACCTATTTTCATGTGAGGTGAATGCAACAGATCCAGATTTCCTAGCAAACATTCAAGAGCGTGTCACAGCAGCGATGAATGAACAATTGTTAGCTCCATTTACTGAAGAGGATGTCAAATGGGTTGTGTTTAGCATCGCGGATTTGAAAGCCCAGGGCCGGATGGGTTGCAAGCTATATTCTATAAGAAATATTGGCACATAGTAGGCCAAGAAATTACGCATGAGGTGCTGAAGGCTATAAACACCAAACATATACCTGCTGGGTGGAATGATACTACCGTGGTTTTAATACCAAAGGTGGATTGTCCTAAAACTATTGCTCAATTTCTCCCCATTAGCCTCTGTAATGTGATTTATATAATAATTTCCAAGATGCTTGCAAAGAGATTGAAAGTGATCCTTCTAGAAATAATTGCTCCAACTCAAAGCGCTTTTGTTCCTGGTAGGCTGATTATGGATAATGTCTTAATTGTGTATGAATGTGTACACAAAATTAAGAATCAGAGAAATGACAAAGAAGGTATTTGTGCTGTAAAATTGGATATGCACAAGGCCTATGACCGGGTGGAGTGTGTCTTTTTGAGAAATATTATGTTAAAGATGGGATTCCATGAGGATTGGGTCAACATGATGATGGAATGTGTTTCCTTAGTTCTGTATAATATAAGGTTCAATGCACAGGAAACTGACAATATTGTGCTTACTAGAGGGTTAAGACAGGGAGACCCCTTGTCACCCTATTTGTTCTTGTTGTGTGCAGAGGGTCTTTCAAGTGTACTAATGCATGAAGAAGAAGTTGGTGGCATTGATGGGGTTAGGGTGTGCAGGAACTTGTTATTTGCCAATGATTCCCTGATTCTCATGAAAGAAAATAGTTCTAATGCAACTTCCTTGCAAGGTGCTCTTCAAGCCTACTATAACAATTCTGGACAACTAGTCAGCACGGGAAAGTCAAGTATTTTTTTCAGCCCAAATACACCCATGGAGACAAAGGCATAGGTATGTAACATACTTAATATAAATACAGAGGCAATATCAGATACGTACTTGGGTTTGACTGCTCTTGTAGGGTCTAACCGAAGTGACTGTTTCATGCATTTTGTTGAGAGAGTTTGCCAAAGATTAAATGGTTGGAAGGAAAAAGTGCTCTCGATTGGGGGGAAAGAAGTTTTGATTAAAGTGGTGGCCTAAGCAATTCCTATTTATGCCATGCCAGTCTTCAAACTCACTAAAGGGGTGTGCAAGGGAATATCTGATGCTATTGTGGAATTCTGGTGGGGAGATGATGATGGGGCAGAAAACTACATTGGTGGGCATGGTGGAAACTATGTTTTTGAAAAGATCAGGGAGGTATGGGGTTTAGAGACTTACATTCCTTCAATCTTGCAATGTTAGATAAGCAAGTGTGGAGACTACTGGAATCCCTTAATTCGTTATGTGTGCAAGTGCTTATAGCAAAATACTATCCTGATGGAAACTTACTAGCTGCTGGACCAAAGAAAGGATCTTCCTTTACTTGGCAAAGTCTGGTTGCAGGTATCCAGACTTTCAAAAGAGGATGCATATGGAGAATAGGAAATGGTGAGAAAATTAAAATCTAGGAGGATGCATGGATCCCCTCTAGCCCGAACAGAAAAATTATCTCATCGCGAGGAGGTGCTCTAATCACGAAAGTTAGTGAACTCATCAACCCAGTTATGGAATAGTGGGACGAGGATATCATCAAATCAATTTTTTGGCCGGTAGATGCTGAGAGAATCTTTCAGATTCTGCTAGAATGCAACGCCTTTGATGATTTTGTTGCTTGGAATTTTACCAAACCAGGCTACTTCTCAGTGAGATCGGCATACCATTGCGAATGGATGCATCAGTACGGAGGTAGAGCCTCACGTGTGATGCAAGGAACATCAAGAACGAATCCAGTTGGGATTTACTTTGAAAGTTGAATGTCCGAGCAAGAATAAAAAAATTTGGGTGGCGTCTGCTACATGGTCTGATCCCAGTCCGAGCTGTTCTTGCCAACCATCATACTGGGACTAATGGGATTTGCCTTTTATGTAAGCAAGGACCCGAGGACATTGTTCACCTTTTGTTCAGTTGTGTTCAAGCAAGGGAGGTCTGGTTGAAGTTGGGGCTGAGTGAATTTATTGCTGATGCTAGTACAGTTGACAGATCTTGGTCAGTTGTAGTCAAACATATTTTAAGATCAAATTTCAATCAGATGTCGGGCTACCCTGATGTATGTATTCATGATGTTGTGCTTACTACGTGTTGGTATATTTGGTGGATGCACCGTCAGGTAACACATGAAGGTGTGGTCGCTCCGGTGAACAAGTGTGCACTCTCTATTCTAGCAATTAATTCAAATTATTCTAAAACTTCTGCGAAGGTGACTGAGGGAGTCCTGGACTAGGGGGTGTCCGGACAGCCGGACTATCATCGTCCGCCGGACTCCAAGACTACGAAGATACAAGATTGAAGACTCCGTCCCGTGTCCGGATGGGACTTTCCTTGGCATGGAAGGCAAGCTTGGCGATACGGATATGTAGATCCCCTACCATTGTAACCGACTCTGTGTAACCCTAGCCTCCTCCGGTGTCTATATAAACCGGAGGGCTTTAGTCCGTAGGACAACATACATTACAACAATCATACCATAGGCTAGCTTCTAGGGTTTAGCCTCCTTGATCTCGTGGTAGATCTACTCTTGTACTACCCATATCATCAATATTAATCAAGCAGGACGTAGGGTTTTACCTCCATCGAGAGGGCCCGAATTTGGGTAAAACATCGTGCCCCTTGTCTCCTGTTACCATCCGCCTAGACGCACAGTTCGGGACCCCCTACCCGAGATCCGCCGGTTTTGACACCGACATTGGTGCTTTCATTGAGAGTTCCTCTGTGTCGTCACCGATAGGGCGGATGCCTCCACCCGTCTTCAAAGACAGTGTTCTCACCGAAGGGGCCTTGGCCCCCGGCCAATCCATCCGGCTAGGTGGTTTCCTTATTACCACCTGTCCGGCCGCTGCTTCGACAATGACTTCTCAAGTCGTCAGAAGCAATCTTCGCGTCAGCCTGAAAGCTGCCGAACAGCTGAATCCAATAGAGCTCTCGTCTGTTAACGAGCTCTTGGATCGCATCGCTGCCCTGGGAGTCGCTACGGACTACAACCAGATTCGGCTTAAAACCGATCTGAGAGAGATTAACTCTCCCCAGGCCACCCACCACGTCGCAGTGGTAGAAGAGCAATACAGCAACTCTTCGCCTGTATTGAAAACTACTTATGTCCGGATTCCCGAACCCTCCATGCCGGATCTCCGCGGAGGGACGGATCACGATCGAGCACGGAACTTGAAACCATGCATCGCTCCGGACTCGCTGGATTGTGTCCAGCGAATCAAGCTTCCAAATTCGGAAACTCCTTGGCCTTCGAGCCCCAAGATGGGCAGGGATACGGACTTTTGTCCACCCACCCGCCCAGACATATGCGATCTATCCCTAATACGGCAAGGGCCCGCTGAAACAGTACATCACTACTGGGCCAGATTCCTCCTGGTTATGGACAGGATAAAGGACTGCCGAGAAGAAAACGCGATCTCAATCTTCTGCAATAACTGCACGGACAAGGGAATACTAAACGCCATTGATCGTCGCAAAATTACACGCTTCACCGATCTGGCATCCATAGTACGAAAGTATTGTGCGATGGAGAGTTTCCGGAAAACCGAAAATCAATTTTGGGATAATCCGGCTCCAAACCCGATCCATGACAAAAGGCGCCTTACACTCGGGCCCCGGATGCGTAAATCGAAAAACAAAAACCCAATAAGGGAAGCGGAACCATTTGGAGGGATGGCTCAACGGACCCGTAAACTTCATAATACGAGAGGAGCCGTCCCAACACATAGCCTTCGAGCATGTTGGATATTACGGCGGTGGCCAAAAGTGGCGAGGAGCTTCTAGCCCCATAAAACAACTCCAACAATACGATGCGGTATCAACGATCTTCGAGACTTCGCGTCAAACAATATGCGAAAAGCGAACAATCCGCGGACTCGCGAAGTCTACCAAATAGCAACAAAGCAAATCCATGGGCGACACAGCTATCACCTTGATGCGGCCGACGAGCCTAAATTCGAACAGCCAGAGCACCGCCGCGACCGGTGCTTAGTCCCATAGTGGGCGTCTTTCGGTCGACAAAAGTCCTCATGGATGGCGGCACCGGATTAAACCTCATCTACGAGGAAACTCTGCGGAAAATGGAAATCGATTGGAGCCGTATTGAGCGAAGCAGCACAACCTTCAGAGGAATAATCCCCAGCCGGGATGCGCGCTGCACCGGACAAATCACACTCGATGTGGTGTTCGGCTCACCGGACAATTACAGATCCGAACAAGTCACGTTCCAAGTGGCCCCGTTCAACAGCGGATATCACGCCATATTAGGACGAGAGGCATTCACAATTTTTCAAGCAGTACGTCATTACGGGTACATGAAGCTCAAAATGCCCGGGCCCGGCGGAATAATCACTCTCATTAGTGATCCAGACATAGCACTCGCGCGAAAACAAGACAGCTGCATTAGCCCCGAGGCACTATCAAAGCCTTAGCGGAGAAGAACTCACCGCGCTGCGCTCTACGGTGAACAGGGACGATGTGATACTCGATAAAAGATCCAAGTCCACCTCCTTCAAACCAGCAGATGAAATAATAAAATTCCAAGTCCATCCAACGGACCCAACAAAGACGGCCTCCATTGGGGCACAATTGAACCCCGAAGTAGACGCCGCACTGCGTGAATTCCTTCGGGAAAATTGGGACATCTTTGCCTGGCATCCTTCGGATATGCCCAGAATCCCACGCAGCTTGGCAGAACACAGCCTAAACATCCTAAAAGGATTTAAGCCAGTCAAACAGGCTCTTCGACGATTTTCCGAACCGAAAAGACAGGCAATGGTAGAATAGCTAGCCAAACTACTGGAAGCCGGATTCATTAGAGATATCAAACATCCGGACTGGCTAGCAAATCTGTAATGGTGCCAAAGAAGGACAAATCTGGCGCCTCGGTCGATTTTAAAGACCTCAACAAGGCTTGCCCAAAGGATCCCTTCCTCTCCCCGATCGACCAAATTATCGATGCCACCGCAGGGCACGATTCATTGTGCTTCCTGGACGCATACTCTGGCTATCATCAAATCAAGATGGCGGAAGCAGACCAAGCCGCAACGGCATTCATCACTCCATACGGACCATTCTGCTTCAACACAATGCCCTTCGGACTTAAAAATGCGGCGCAACATAATAGCGCATGATTCAAACATGTCCGCCACCCGGATCGGCAAAAGCAATCGAGGACACGTAGATGGCGAGTCGTCAAAACGAAACACGTCGAAACTCTAGTAGACGATTTGAGGATGACATTCGACAACCTCAGAGCATATGACATCAAGCTGAATCCGGAAAAATGTGTTTTCAGCGTATCCCGGTAGGAAAATTGCTGGGCTTCATTGTATCCGGTAGAGGAATTGAAGCAAACCCGCTAAAATCCGAGCTCATCACGCTTGGATATTCCAAAGACCTCAAACAAATACAAAATTAACGGGATGCGTGGCAGCCTTAAGCGCTTATATCCCGTCTAGGAGAAAAGGCGCTGCCCCTCTATCGCCTCCTCAGGCGCACCGAACACTTTGAGTGGACGGATGCTGCCACCGCCGGACTCGAAGAAATAAAAGCCATATTGGCAACAAATCCGGTCCTGGCTGCGCCCACTTTGGGCGAACCAATGTTATTATACATCGCAGCAACGCATCAAGTTATAAGCGCGGTCCTCGTCGTCGAGCGAGTGACAGAAGGGCAGAAATTCCCTCTTCAAAAACCAGTGTATTACGTGTCCACTGTGTTAACCCCCTCCAAATCCCGTTACCCGCACTATCAGAAGATAGCATATGCGGTGTTCATGGAATCCCGGAAACTCCGGCACTACTTTCAAGAGTGTTCGATAACAGTGGCCTCTGAAGGACCACTCAATGACATTATAAATAACCGCGACGCAACGGGCAGGATTGCAAAATGGGCCATTGAGCTCTTACCATTCGATATAACTTATAAACCCCGGCGAGCTATAAATTCACAAGTTTTGGCTGACTTCGTCGCCGAATGGACCGAAGCCGAACTCCCTAAAGAGTACGGCGCATACTCCAATTGGACTATGCATTTCGACGATTCTAAAATGTTGGCGGATGGGCTGGCGTCGATTAGCGCCCCCGACCGGAGATCTGATCGATATGTACTTCAAATAATGTACACGGACTCCAACAATGCAGCTGAATACGAGGCTCTGTTACATGGTCTCCGGATGGCAGTCTCCATGGGCATTCAACGCCTAGAGGTGCGCGGGGATTCAAACCTTGCAATATCCCAAATAAACGGAGACTTTGACGCCAAGGATCCGAAAATGGCAGCATATCGCAACGCTGTCCTAAAAATTTCAGCTCGGTTTGAAGGACTTGAATTCCATCACATAGCCCGAGGCAATAACCAAGCGGCCGATGTACTGGCACGCATCGGGGCGAAATGTGATGCTGTCCCTCCAAATATCTTCCTGGAACGGCTCTTCAAGCCATCCGTCTTATGGGAAGAGGAGTCCGGAAGTGACAAACCGGAAAGAACCGCGCCAATCGGCGATTCAGCCGATGACATAACACCTTCAGCCCACGTTATAATGGCGGTAATCGCCCCGTGGACAGAACCTTTCCTGGCCTACTTGCTTAGGCAGGAACTTCCCGAAGACCAAAACGAGGCCCGCTGCATAGTCCGGCGATCGAAAGCCTACAAGGTCCATGAGGGAGAACTTTATAAGAAAAGTACAACCGGTGTCCTTCAAAGGTGTATCTCCGAAGAGGAAGGGCGAAGCCTCCTGGCAGAAATTCACGCCGGACTAGGCGGACACCACGCAGCAGCCCGGGCCCTTGTAGGAAAGGCATTCCGTACAGGATTTTATTGGCCGACGACCCGGGCATATGCTCAGGACTTAGTCCAGAAATGCGTCGGCTGTCAGCTCTATGCTAATCAGAGCCACATGCCGCCCACCGCCCTCAAAACTATACCCATTACATGGCCGTTCACGGTCTGGGGGCTTGATATGGTCGGACCCCTAAAAGGGGGAACCCACAAGCAAAGATACCTATTGGTCATGGTGGATAAATTCACCAAATGGATAGAGGCCAAACCGGTCAAAATGGCGGAGTCCGGACCAGTGATAGACTTTATATCAGGGATAGTACACCGTTACGGAGTCCCCCACAGCATCATCACCGACAACGGCACAAACTTCACAGCCGACGAGGTTAAGTCATGGTGCAAAAATATGGGCATCAGGCTCGACTACGCTTCAGTTTATCACCCTTAAACCAACGGTCAAGTGGAACGAGCAAACGGTCTCATAATGAGCGGCATTAAACCCAGACTAGTGAGGTCACTTACTAAATCCGACACACAATGGGTCGAGGAGCTCGACTCCGTACTCTGGGGGCTGCGGACAACGCCTAACCACACTACCGGATTCACACCATTTTTTATGGTATACGGCGCAGAGGCAGTCTTGCCCTGTGACATTATTCATGACTCACCTCGAGTGCGCATGTATGAGGAAAGAGAGGCCGAGCTTGATCGGCAGGACAGCTTGGACACATTGGAGGAAGAACGCGACGTCGCGAAGGCTCGTTCCGCATTTTATCAGCAGCAGGCCCGAAGATATCAAAGCAGAGAAGTAAGGGCCAAGACTTACAACATTGGTGAACTAGTTCTACGCCTGCCGGACAAGAAAAAGGACAAGCTCAAGCCCAAATGGGAGGGCCCCTTCATTATCGATCAAGTCTTGACCGGCGGAGCGTACCGTCTATGAAATGCGTCGGATAACCGACTCGAGCCGAACCCATGGAACGCAGCCCGCCTCCGACGATTCTATGCCTAGCGCCGGACTAAGAGTTCGTCCCCTTCCCCCATCCAAACTTTTACACTTCGGCTGTCTTCTGTTTCTCTTTTTATGCCTCTTTATTTAAAAAGCCCTTACGGGCCTATTTTTGCATTTTTTGCATATGCAGGATGTGCCATCAGCACTCATTATCCCTGGGGGCTTCTTTTACAGAAGCTCAATTACACGGGTTTCATACCCAGCACATGTGTCAAGCTTCCACATGTACCTTTTACTCACCATTATATGCATTGATATGACTTAAGTTTTGGCCAAGCTGGGCTGCCTGGCTCCTGTGCTTACCCCTACATTCCCGATTGTTCGGCTAGGAGGTAAAGGAGCACCTCTGCGATTATTATCGCCGGGTCACCGGATGTGTACCTCGGTGGGTGAAGCCGAAGCTAAGCGTTCTTAAGGGAATATTCGATTCGGTGACTTAAAAGATGACTTTTACCTATTTATTTATCTGCCCCGGATGTTTCAATCGCTTTTTTCGCGATCAGAACATGCACTTTAGGGCATGCCTCCCGAGAAAGGAACCCTTAATGGAACTATTCTCCTGGAAGATGTTTCTTACTAACCATGTAATATAACATAACTAGTTGGGCACTTGTCTGATAAAGCACTAATGACCCCTACGCCTGGTCTCCATGCATACCATGGTTGTTTCTTAACCAAAAAGGTATTCGGACATACTCCGGACTCTAGGGTCCCGAGGTTGAAGCGAAAAGGTCGGCAAAGACAAACGATCTACAATCCGGCTAGAAGGCATTTCACATGTCACTTCAAAGGAAAACATACATTGTCAAATTTATTGATTGTATTCTTCCTCAATCCCGTCTAACAGGCTGTCTAACTTACAGTCCTGTTGGGAAAACTTAGCAGCCAACTCTACTTGGCTGTATACTAAACTAACAGGGATCTCCTTCCCATCGGGCCCCACCGGTCCAACTTCAGCCATATGGTTGGGATCCACCTTCTTATACCGCGTCTTCACCATGGCCCAAGCCTCCCTGGCACCTTGACGGCAAGCCTGAATCTTCCATAAACGGAAGCCCTGCCGCACTCCCTGCAGCTTCTCCACAAGCTCCCCGAGGCCCCCAGGTAGGGTGAGGGTTGGCCATAAAGCCTGCACGACGCCGCTCATTGCCTGCCGAACCCGTTCGAGCAGTTGCAGCAGCTCGGGAAGTTGATCACCCGTTGATACGGGCATCTCCTCCGCAGGGCGACCTGTGAGTATACCTACAAGACATACTGTGTCAATTTGCTTCCTCGCCGAACTCTTCTTTTAAAAGGAGTTCGCTCAAGCACTTACTATAAATGCCGCGACGATGCCGCTGATTCTCCTTAACGGAGCCGGACAGCTCGGCCCGAGCGCCTTTTAGCTCCTCTCCGAGCTTGGCGTTGGCATCCTGGATCTTGTTCCTTTCTTGCTGCACCCTATTCAGCACACTCTCGTCGGCCTTCAGCTGGCGCAGCAATGTTTGCCTGTCCGGATCTTGTCCGGCGGCACCTGCAATGTCATTATTAGACTTGCGCGCACGCCGCACAGCGCTTATATTTATTAATAAAAATGTGTTACCGGGAGGGTCTCTGCGCTCCTCCTGCGGCGGCAAATCTTGACCTCAAGTTGGGCCTTGCAATCTTGCAGCTCCCGAGACAGCTGGCCATTCTTCTCGGTAAGGGCCTGCATTTTTAAATGATCCTTAAAGCAGTTAACATAACTACTTTAAGTCTCGGGGGCTACTGGTATATACAAACATTAAAATTCCATTACCCGTATGTCTTTCACATACTGCTCCGTAGCTCTAGTAAAACCATCTTGAGCGGCACGGAGATGCGCGTCCCCTGCGTTAAAGACATCCAATGCCTCAGGGGAGAAGCACGCTTCGTGAAATGCTGTCCGGTGGCGCCTATGGTTCATGGCGCTCTCCACCTCAGACTTGGTGGCGGACAGTCTGTCGATGTCCTCCGTTGGAGAAGGATCCGGTCCGCGCCTTGCGTTTGCCTCCCCCTCCAGGCCAGGCGCTGGAGCCTGGCCGGTGTAGGTTGGATCAGCAACTTCTACGCCCGTAGTCCGGCGAGCGTTTTTTCTCCTGGAAAGATCATGGGCACTCAGGCGTTTCCTAGGAACGTTGCTCTGAAAATTCAAATACGAGCTATACCTTTGCAGCGACGTTTCCGTCCGCACCGCGCTCCTTTTCCGCCTGCTGGTCCGGACTGGCCTATGTAGGTCAGCCGCCGCGGGCTCGGCTTCCCGCCGTGAAGGCGCTTCCTGCAAAAAACCATCGTTTGCGAAGGTTAGAAATGGGCAAGGAAGGGATAATGGTGTCCGGGCTTCAGCCACAGTCACCTGGGAAGCCGGACACAGTCCGGGGTAGTCCGCCGTAATGGCAACCAAAGCATTGTCCATGCTGAGCTGGTGAAATACCCCGTCGATCAGTTCCACCTCGATGTTCGGATCTTCTTCGGAGGCCGGATCTAGGGATCTTTCCGCATCCTCGGGTTGCGAAGCAGGACTTACCATGTCCTCCACAGTCCGGCGCAGATCCTGCGCCGAAGGTATAATGTAAGAAGCCTAAACTTCGGAAACATGGATTGAGCCCTTAAAGGTGTTCGCTTACCCATCCCCTAGGGTTGTTCATGGAGAACCCATTTAAGGGGTTCGTTCGGAGGAAGTCCTCCTTCTCCCCCTTGTACAGACCGGACAGGATCTTCACTAGATCCTCGGTCGAGTCTGGCCCTTTGCGGCCGTGACGGGTGGCGTCGTCTTCCCCGTTAAAATCCCACATGGGGTGGCCTCTATATTGCAATGGCTGTACCCCAAGATGATGCATGTCGTCATGACTCAATCATGGTCAACACCGAATGGGCGATAATCTTATTCGGCCCATCAAGTAATGGGCGCTCTTGTCTTCCTCAATCGGGGCTCCGTGGGCGCCCGGTGGCGCTTCTTGAGGAGCAGCACTAAACTCCGGAGGCCAACCCGATCGGGTCGGCCATGGGCGTCTCTATATAAAACCACTCGAGGCCAGTCTTCGGACGCCTTCTTGGGAGTACCGGATGGGTATCCGGTCCCGGCGATGCGCCATATTTCGGCGCCGCCCACTTGATATATGGACCCCTCGTGAGAACGGGGTACGAGGCAGAACAGCCTCTTCCACAATGCAAAATGGGGCTCAATGCCTAGGAATAGCTCACATAGAGCTACGTAGCCCGCGATATGCAGGACAGAGGCGGGCGTGAGGTGGTGGAGCTGGAGTCCATAGAACTCCAGGAGCCCGCGGAGGAACGGATGTATTGGGAATCCGAGTCCCCTTATCAGATAAGGGACGAAGCATACTCACTCCCCCTTATTGGGACTCGGAGTAGCCTCCGCTTGCCTCCCACCTTGATAAGTAACCAGCCCGGCTCGAGCTGAGATCATGAAGGCCGGAGGGAGATATCCCCCCGTTTGGAGCTTTACTAGCTCGCTGTGCGGAACAGAGCACCTCCTCCAATCCCCTGGCGGTGGGCTGGGAGCGCGAGAAGAAGAGCCGCGTCGATGGTCCATGGTGGAATGGATTTCTAGGTCAAGGGCGCTTCAATGAAGTATTCGTGGGAGGAAGACGGTGTGGTTTGGATCTGGATTCTTGCCTCTTTTGTAGGCGGACGACTCGCACAGCTAGGGGGGAAACGTAAAAGACGCCCTGGCTTTTCGCATTCGTGCGACGCGTGGAAAATACCATTATTGGGCGTAGAAGCCGAGAAACACAGTATTTATGGTAAAGCCGGACACTGTTCGGCAGGTACATGGAACTTGAAGGGAGAACCCGCCTTGCAACGCCGAAGACTATAAAACACGCTGGACTTATCGTCATTGAAGCCCAGTTCGGGGGCTATTGAGGGAGTCCTGGACTAGGGGGTGTCCGGACAGCCGGACTATCATCGTCCGCCGGACTCCAAGACTACGAAGATACAAGATTGAAGACTCCGTCCCGTGTCCGGATGGGACTTTCCTTGGCGTGGAAGGCAAGCTTGGCGACACGGATATGTAGATCTCCTACCATTGTAACCGACTGTGTAACCCTAGCCTCCTCCGGTGTCTATATAAACCGGAGGGCTTTAGTCCGTGGGACAACATACATTACAACAATCATACCATAGGCTAGCTTCTAGGGTTTAGCCTCCTTGATCTCGTGGTAGATCTACTCTTGTACTACCCATATCATCAATATTAATCAAGCGGGGCGAGGGTTTTACCTCCATCGAGAGGGCCCGAACTGGGTAAAACATCGTGTCCCTTGTCTCCTGTTACCATCCGCCTAGACGCACAGTTCGGGACCCCCTACCCGAGATCCGCCGGTTTTGACACCGACAGCGACCAGTGTTGTAAAGGAGGGGTAAAACCAGCTGGGGGATGTTTGAAATTAAATGTTGATGCCTCTTATCATGCGAAGGATGGAACTGGGGCGACATGTGCTTTTCTCCGAGACTCCTCACGCACCTTCCTGGTTGGACGTTCTCGATTCATTCCCTATGCCGCTTCTGCCCAAACTATGGAGACGATGGCCCTTCGAGATGGTTTACTGCTAGCAAATGAGGGTGGTTGTAATCGCCTTCAAGCAGAGTCTGATTGCATGGGTGTTATAGATGAATTGTCTGGAACGGCGATGGCCCTTCGAGATGGTTTACTGCTTGCAAATGAGGTTGGCTGTAATCGCCTTCAAGCAGATTCTGATTGCATGGGTGTTATAGATGCATTGTCTGGAACAAGTCAGTGGTATAACTAAGCAGCTCTGATTTATGCATCGTGCACGGAAATTGCTCGAGATATTGGTTTGGTTAATTTATGCATTGTCATAGGGAAGCTAATGTAGTGGAGCACGACCTAGCTAGGTTTTGTTTTTCACAGAAAGTTGATTGTATTTGGCACGATGAAGCCCCTAGGTTTATTCTGCAGTTCTTATTGAATAATGTAAACATTTTTGAGGTAATAAAATGAGCCATGATGGCTTTACCTAAAAGAAAGACAAACAAAAAATATTTTTGGTATTTTTGCACGATTTTTTTTTGAAGTGGGGGAGATGAAAACGAGAGGCAAATGGCAAATATAGTAATTGCAAGGAGATGAGAGTTTGTGCATTGGAACCTGATAGATGTTGATGATGACTCCCCGGCAACGGCGCCAAAAATTCTTCCTGATTGCTTGTATCTGTGTTGGAATTTCCCCGTAGAGGAGAGGATGATGCATCATAGCAAAGGTAAGTATTTCCCTCAGTTATGAAACCAAGGTTATCAATCCATTAGGAGAACCAAGCAACACTATGTAAATAACACCTGCACACAAACAACAAAAACTTGTAACCCAACGCGTAGGAGGGGTTGTCAATCCCTCCTCGTTATTGAGATAGATTAAATTGTGTGAGATTTGATGAATATATCTAACTAAAACACAAAATAAAATAAATAAAAGAAAATTGCAGCAAGGTATTTTTTGTTTAATATGATAGGAAAATAGACCCGGGGGCTGTAGTTTTTACTAGAGGCTTCTCTTGACTCCCCTAGGTTTTTTGCGATTCTAGAGTATTTATAGCGGCGGAGCTCGGTTGAGAAGCTTCCTGTGGTGCCCACTACCCACAAGGGAGCGCCTGGGCCTTCTAGCATGCCCTGTGTCAGGACCCCGACTCAATGCCACATCGATCTAGCATGTAACACCTCATATCACTTTGCGGCCTCACGCACGGTATCCCCACGGGTGTCGCCTTACCTTTGCCCGGGACCGTTTGCGCCTTTTGGCACACGTATATGATAGTGTCGCTAGCATCCATATGATAAGGAGCCCGAGCTGACATGGCTAGTCGTAAACCCAAAGTGGCACAAACTTACAGGACAGGCATACATGACCCAAAGAGCGAACGTGTCGGTCATGGCGAGTGAATCAGTGGCTGTAGCACTGGCTAACAGACTCCGGTGAACCGGGCAGAAGCGGCTAACAGACTCCGGTATTCATCGTGACATTTCCCAAGGGACGGATACAGAAGCGAAGAAGGACACATGCCGCCAACCTAAGTGTTAGGAGCGGTAGCAAGCTACCATGGCTCGATGGAAGCACTAGGAGACATTTCCGGGAAGAGAGGCTACTAAGAATAAACAACTAGATAGTCGATCCACACATAGCAATACACATTACATGTACGCATAACATGCAAGTATGTCTTTGTACAACATGGCATCACAGCATAACTCAACAACTCATATAGATAAAGGCTCAAGAGCCATCATAGCATTATTGCAAACAGGGGTCACAGGACCCATCATACGAGAACATACAAGCAACAACAGGAAGCATTACATGTCCGAGTACGAGACATCTACAAATGAAAAAGGTGAAGAGCCCGACTATCTACAACATCCGATCAAGATCGTAGCTGAGGTACAAGCTACTCGTCAAGTCCACGAGAACACTAGTAAGACCAAGTCTCATTGCAAAAACATAAATAAAGCACCATGAGTACAAAGGTACTCAGCAAGACTTATCGAGATCCTATCATACATGCATTTGTATCAAGAGGGTAATGTGGGGTTTAGTTGCAGCAAGCCAGCTTTGACTCTGTGGCTATCCTGTTCTCGACGACTACTGAACTTCTTTGAGGTGATATAGGCACACGAGTCCACTAATCACCACACAATACACTACTATGGATTCATCCCGTCTCCCTACGAGAAGGTCATCCATAGTACTCACACTTTTCTTGAGCATTTTATTGTATCCACTTCAAGTTATCTATGTACCATGTAAGCATCCAAGAAGTCCATATCCATGGACCCGGCTATTGAATAGATCATGTTAACCTGCAGGGTGTACTTCTTCACACACGCCTCGCCACTTACCACCATGTACACGTCGTGTATCTTGGCAACCTTCAAGCGGAAGCTGGCGAGGAGTCGGCCACGACCGACTAACCACACAAGACTCTAGCCGGGTTTATCGCCTATTCGGGTTCCATCCGCAAGGAGATCCGGCCGGGTGTCGCCACGGCCCCAAACGATGTGTGCAGGGTTCCCGAGCCCACCATCCGGTGCCACTCGGTACACCAGCCACGTGTGCCTAGTCTGTCCCAAGCCCACCTGCGGGTGCCACTTGGTAGAAAAATAGCACTACCTACAAACACCGAAACTAGTTGCGACTCTCGGACAGAGATCAAGTCGGTTAATAAGTCGAGAGGGCTTGGAGCGCCGGAGCCCAATGTGTGGTAGTATCGAGTCATTGGACAACATACATAGAACTCGATGCTTAAGGGCGGTTCGGTGAGACAACCCACCATGTACTCCTACATGGCCTCTCACCGCTACCTTTACCAAATCATGTTCACACGTTCACTCTCAAAGATCGTAACATAGAGCATTGTACTCCAATTCATTCCCGATGAATCAGACCTGACACAACTCTAAGCAATAGCAGGCATAGCATGGTAGGAACACAACATGGCTCAATCAACTCCTACACATTCTAGTGGGTTTTAACTATTTACTGTGGCAATGACAGGTCATGCAGAGGAATGGGTTCAACTACCGCAACACAAAGTAGCAGATGAATCGTTGTTGTCCTAATGCAATAACTGAGAGCAGGAGCGAGAGAGTAGGATTGTATCGGAATGAACAAGGGGGTTTGCTTGCCTGGTAGATCAACAAGGAGGCCTTTGCTTCATAGACAGGTACTCTGGAACGGTCTCCGGAGCAAGACCTATCGAGAAGGAACGGTGCCAACAATCAATACACAAGCATATGCAACAATATGATGCATGAACATGGCATGAAGATGTGATGCTGTTTGAGCTAATGCAATTAGTATTCATTTGGTTTGAAGTCCATTTGATCCAAAGGTTCAAATGCATCTCCAAAATAAGCTCTTTATATAAGCCATTATAGTGTTTCACTTGTACAGCAGGTATAACTTGGTTTTTCATGCATGAAACTGGTACAGATGGAAAGATTGCATTTTTCTGATAATTTTTCATATATAAATTATTTCAATCTGAGCTACGGTTGAATTGATATGAATTTTTGAAGTTTTGAACATTTTCTGGAATTTCCTGTTTTAAAATAATTCCAGAAAATAAATAATGCGCGTCGATGACGTCAGCGTGACGTCAGCAAGTCAACGTGGCTGACCAGGTCAAACCTGACGTGTGGGGACCACACGTCAGTGACACTGGGGTTAACCCCGGTTCAAACCTGGGCTGATTAGCTTTGACTAAGCCTTGGGGCCCACTTGTCAGTCTCAGGGGTGGGTAATTAGGAGGGGGTTAAGCACTAATTAAGCCGCCACGTCAGCCCGCCGGAGTTTTGGCCGGCGGCGACCAACAACGGGGCGGCGACTCGCCGGACTTGCGCTACGAGCGGCGGCTGGTCGCGCGGAGACCATCTGCGAGGAGCCCAGGCTCGCGCGCATCCAATGGGACACGCGGGAGACCGTGGGGGTGCCGGAGCTCGCCGGAGCGGAGCTCGGGGCGGCGGCCGGAGTACGGGCTTCGAGCGGGAGCGGGCTGTGGGGCACGGGAAGGCCACCCGAGGGGCTCTGTGGCACCCTCGTGGCACCAGGAGCGCTATGGGGTGCTCGTTTTGGGCGGAGGCGGGCCGAGACGACGACGGCGACATGGACGGCGGCGAGGCGCTGCGGCCATGGCGGGGAACGATGCTACGGCACGCGAGCGACTAAGCGGAGAGGGGGGAACGGTGGCGGAGCTCACTGCGGAGTTGCTGAGCAGGCCAGTGGGCTCGAGGAGGCGCTGAAGACGGCGAATCGGAGTCGGCGGTCGGCGGCGTCCGAGGAGGAAGACGATGGCGACGGCGGCTCCACAGGGCACTCCGGCTTGCGTGGCTCGGTGGAGAGCTTCAGAGCGAGGAGACGGAGCTCCTGCGCATGTCGGAGAGGCGAAGGGGAGGCGGTGGCTACGGTGGTGCTCGTCGGCGGCGGCGGCGTTCGGTCCAGCGAGAGAGAGAGAGCAGAGGAGGGGGGAGGAACGAGAGAGAGTGAGAGAGATGCGGGGCGTGCGTGGCATTGTTCTAGGGCATCAGATGCACGAAAGGGAGAAGAGGAGGTGGTGGCAGGTGGCGTGGCCGGCTGTGGTGCGTGCACGCACTGCCTTGCAGGGGGAGAAGACGACAGAGGAGGAGGCGGGCTGGGCCGGGCTGGCCAGCTGGGCTGGTCAGGCCGCACAGTGCTGGGCCAGCACAGGAGCTAGGCGCCAGGTAAGTCTCCCTTTTATTTCTGTTTTCTAATTTTCTGACATCTGTTTGTTTTAATTAAAATACTAAATCATTTTATTTCCTTATGCCCATTTTTTGCAGGAGCTAGCTATATTATTCCAGAGCTCCTCAGCAAGTGGCATAATTTTTGGACAACATTTTATATATATAATAATATATATCCAAAGCAAATAACTATTGCATTAATTCCAAATGCCCAAAATAAATATTTATGAGCTCCTAAAAATATTGGTTGATTTTTATCTCTGCCCAATATTTTCAGAGAGAGACATGAACATTTTCTTGGACCTTTTTGGAGCAATTTTTATCTGGGTCATTTCCAGAAATGATTTCTGAGGGTTTTACAAATCCCCATTTCACATTTAAATGAAATTTAAACATGATGCACAAATGACTAGCTAGTCTAGGTCATACGAACTAGGATCGACAACTTCGCCTCACTTGAAAGAATCTCGCCCCGAGATTCGGGGTCGACGGAAAGAAGGTGGGTACTCAATCGAAGGCGATCTTCTCGCTCCCAAGTAGCTTCTCTCTCGGAATGATGAGACCACTGAACCTTGAGAAACTTGATGTTATGACGTCGAGTGACATGCTCTGCTTGATCGAGAATGCGAACCGGGTACTCTCGGTATGTGAGGTTATCTTGGAGATCAAGCGTTTTGTGGTCCACTCCGCGGATAGGATCCGAGAAGCAACGCCTGAGTTGAGAGATGTGGAAGACATCAAGAACTCGAGAAAGATGTGGGGGTAGTTCCAACTGGTAGGCAACCTCTCCTCGTTTAGCAAGAATGCGAAAAGGACCAATGTAACGAGGAGCCAACTTGCCCTTGATACCGAAACGATGGGTACCCTTCAAAGGAGTAAACCGAAGGTAAGCTTTGTCGCCAACTTCATAAGTCATATCCTTATGATGACGATCATACTGGCTCTTTTGACGAGACTGGGCTGTTTTCAAATTCTCACGAATGATGCGAACTTGCTCTTCTGCCTCCTGGATCATGTCCGGTCCAAAGAATTGTCTTTCACCGGTTTCTGACCAGTTCAAAGGTGTTCGACATCTTCGTCCATAGAGAATCTCAAAAGGAGCTTTCTTGAGACTTGATTGATAGCTATTGTTATAAGCAAACTCGGCAAAAGGAAGACATTTCTCCCAATCCATACCGAATGAGATAACGCAAGCTCTAAGCATGTCTTCGAGAATTTGGTTGACCCTTTCCACTTGACCACTCATTGAGGGTGGAAAGCGGTCATGAAGGAGAGATGGGTTCCCATGGCGGTTTGGAAACTCTCCCGTAAATGAGAAGTGAAAAAGGCGCCACGGTCTGAATTGATCTCTAGTGGAACACCATGAAGTGACACTATTCGAAATATATAAGTCACGAGCTGACTAGCGGTGATCTCTCGAACAGGAAGGAATTGAGCCACTTTGGAGAGACGATCAATGACTACGAAGATAGCATTATTCCTCTCTTGGTCCTGGGAAAGCGGTGATGAAGTCCATACCAACTTTATCCCATTTCCATTCAGGAATAGCTAAAGGCTGAAGGGTGCCAGCAGGTCTTTGATGCTCTGCCTTAACGCGACGACAAACGTCACATTTAGTAATAAACTCAGCGATTTCTCTCTTCATCCTAGTCCACCAGAACCTCTGGCGTAGGTCCTGATACATCTTAGTACTACCGGGATGAATCGTGAGAGGAGATTCATGCGCCTCCTTAAGGATTAGTTTTCGTAGATGTTGATTCTTGGGAACCACCAAGCGGTTTTCAAAGAAAACAACACCTCGATCATCCATAGAGAAACGACCACCAACTTCCTTCTTAATGTTTCTCTTGATCCGGGAAATACCCGTGTCCTGCTTTTGAGCAGCGACAATCCGATCCTCAAGGTCAGGTTTCGCCACCAAGGTAGAAAGGAATCCGTGAGGAGCAATGTGAAGGTTAAGCTTACAGAATTCCTCATGGAGAAGTGGTTGGCCTTGCTGCAACATGAGATTATTGCAATAGGATTTACGGCTTAGAGCATCAGCCATGACATTAGCTTTGCCTGGAGTGTAGGTAATTCCTAAGTCGTAATCTGAGATCAATTCCAACCAACGTCTTTGCCTAAGGTTCAAATCTGGTTGGGTGAAGATATACTTGAGACTCTTGTGATCGGTGTAGATCTCGCAACGTTTACCAAGGAGGTAATGTCGCCAGGTCTTGAGTGCATAGACTACTACCGCAAGCTCTAGATCATGTGTAGGATAATTATCCTCATGTGGATGCAATCTGTCGAGATGCATAGGCAATCACATGACGATCCTGCATAAGAATGCAACCTAGTCCCTGTCGTGAGGCGCCGAGAGATAACAAAGTCTTTAGTGAAATCCGGTGGCACAAGTATGGGAGCAGAAGTCAGCGTCTTTTCAGTTCTGGCTGTACTCACACCGTGGGGACCACTCAAACTTTTTATCTTTCTTGAGAAGTTCCGTGAGGGGTTTGGCTACTTTGGAGAAGTTTTCAACAAAGCGGCGACAATAGCTGGCTAGACCAAGGAAACTCCTAACTTGTTTAACGGTTTCAGGTGGAGTCCAATCAAGAACGGCCTTAACTCTCTCGGGATTGACAGCAATGCCCTTACCAGAGATTACGTGGCCTAGGTAGGTCACTTCTGGCAACCAAAATTCGCACTTGGAGAACTTGGCATAAAGGCGGTGCTCTCTGAGTTTTTCTAGCACAAGTCTAAGATGTTCGGCATGCTCTTCCTCGTTCTATGAGTGAATAAGAATATCATCGAGATAAACCACGACGAACTTATCTAGGTACTCCATGAAGATCGAGTTCATCAAGCGGGAGAATGTAGCTGGAGCATTGGTTAGACCGAAGGACATGACGGTGTACTCGTACTGACCATAACGAGTGACAAAGGCTGTCTTGGGGATGTCCCCGTTTCTGATTTTGATTTGGTGGTAGCCTAACCTCAAATCCATCTTGGAGAAGACTGAGGATCCAGCGAGCTGATCATACAGGTCATTGATCCTGGGGAGCGGATATTTGTTCTTTATCGTGACCGAATTAACGGGACGATAATCTACAACCATCCGGTCCGTACCATCCTTCTTCTTGACGAAGAGGACGGGGCAAGCCCAAGGAGAAGAACTAGGACGGATGAAACCCTTTTGCAAGGACTCATCAAGTTGTTCCTTAAGCTCGGCTAGTTCTAAGGGTGCCATCTTGTAAGGTCTCCTAGAGATTGGAGCGGTTCACGGATAAGATCTATGAGCGAACTCTACATCTCCGCGGGTGGAACACTGGCAGTTCCTCTGAAAGACATCTAGAAAGTCACGGACTACGGGATATCTTCAAGGTGCGGAAGAGGGCTGGCATTAAGAGAATAGAGCCGGCGCTTTGCAACTCTAGTGGAGACAAAGTGACTATCTTGCGGATGGGTGTGTAAGCTGAGCAGACTGGTGTAACAATCAATCTTGGCGTGATGAGCTGTCATCCAGTCCATACCCAAGATGATGTTAATATCTGAGGACTTGAGGGCTACAAGTGATGCGAGGAATACAAGTCTATCAACAAGGATTTCATTACCATAGCTGATTCTAGTGGTTTGCCATCTAGACCCTGGGGTTTGGATTTCAAGCGGAGTTGGCATATCACAAAATGACATGTCGTGCAAACGAGCATAGCCTTCAGAAATGAAGGAGTGAGATGCTCCGGTATCGAATAGAACCGATGTTGGATGACAATTGACAAGGAGTGTACCAAGAACGACATCCGGATCATCATGAGCGTCTTTAGCTGAGACGTGATGCACACGTCCTCGTTCAGTGGGGGCTGACTTGACACTGATCATCTTGCGTGATGGCTTACCACGTCCAACAGACTTCTCAAAGCGGGGTGGAGCATAACTAGTCCGAGAGCGATCCGTGCATAGTGTCCTGGCTTCCCGCATGTGAAGCAAGTCCCTGAAGTTGGATGTGGACCCGCATTAACAAGCGGTCTACTAGTAGGCCTGGGTGGAACATACGACTGAGCTGGGGGAGGCACCACATAGGATGGCCTCGGTGAATATCCGGGAGGAAGAGCGGAATTCGGAACCCAAATCCGGCGCTTGTGAGAACCAGAACCGGAAGAAGATCCCAAATCACGGGTGTGCTTACGAGACTCCTCGTAAGTGAGCTGAGCTGTCTCTGCATTGATGGCCTTGTTCACAAGAGCTTGAAATGTATCACAATGATGCAGGTGGAGATCACGACGCAACTTGGGGTTGAGACCCTTCCGGAACCTAGCCTGCTTCTTGGCGTCCGTGGACACCTCTTCTGTGGCATAGCGGGCGAGGTTCTCAAACTCTCTACTGTAAGCATCAATAGCCATCTGATTCTGGGTGAGACTACAGAACTCTTCTCTCTTGCGATCGATGAGGGCCTGGGGAATGTGATGCTCATGAAAAGCCTCGGTGAAATCCCTCCGGTAGGAATCGGCCAGCTGGAAGCATAGCCTCATAGTTCTGCCACCAAAGACTAGCAGGACCTTCCAGGTGGTATGTGGCATAGGTGACCTTGTCATCTTCAGCTACGTTCGCGGAACGCAGCTTATGAGTGATGCTACGGAGCCAGTCATCTGCATCAAGTGGCTCAATAGAATGATGAAAGGTGGGTGGGTGCAAGCGAATGAAGTCGTGAATGGTTGCAGACCCTTTGAATTGATGTGCGGTGTTCTCCTCGATACGTGCCAACAAGCGGTTAGACTCACGCTTGTTTTTCTCCATCTCTAACATGAACTCTGTCAATGAAGGTTGGTCGGAAGGATCCTCATCCCTACCATCTCCGTGGTTCTGGCTACGAGCAACAGAACTTCACTTAACTGATGACATCCTGAGAAACGAAGCCAAGGGCGGAATCGGCATCAACTATAGGCTACAGAATGAAGGACAAGGAAATTAGTATCTCTCGAACTCCTAGGGCAATTCCGGCAGCATAACGGCAGTAAAATGCTCAGAATGAGACATCCTGCCAAAAATGGGGTAGTAACATACTCAACATCACCACTGAAGGTTCTGAGATCATACTAAACAGACTACACCGGAAGTACTCGAAAACTGGAATATGACTCTGATCAACCAATCCTAAGGGACTACGGAGTAGTAACACGTGATCCTAATAGACGGAAGAGATAGCCTAGTTCCTTAACCCCGTAGGAAAGACAGGATGACTCAGATAAGAAGGCCATGAGGTAAAGGAGTAAAAAGAGCCTTACGTTCCATCCCACAATCAATTCCCTTACATAACTAAGGAGTTTCTAGACACAACTCCGACCAGTTTGGCTTGGTAATCCTCTGAGCATCAAAGCTCGATACCAAAGCTGTCGGGACCCCAACTCAATGCCACATCGATCTAGCATGTAACACCTCATATCACTTTGCGGCCTCACATACGGTATCCCCACGGTGTCGCCTTACCTTTGCGGGACCGTTTGTGCCTTTTGGCACACGTATATGATAGTGTCGCTAGCATCCATATGATAAGGAGCCCAGGCTGACATGGCTAGTCATAAACCCAAAGTGGCACAAACTTACAGGGACAGGCATACATGACCCAACAACGAACGTGTCGGTCATCAGCAAGTGAATCCAGGCTTTAGCACTAGGCTAACAGGACTCCGGTGAACCGGGCTGTAGCGGGCTAACAGGACTCCGGTATTCATCGTGACATTTCCCGAAGGGATGTATACAGAACGAAGAAGGACACATGCCGCCAACCTAAGTGTTAGGAGCGGTAGCAAGCTACCATGGCTTAGTGGAAGCACTAGGATACATTTCCCGGTAAGAGAGGCTACTAAGAATAAACAACTAGATAGTCAGATCCCACACATAGCAATACACATTACACGACGCATAACATGCAAGTATGTTTGTACAACATGGCATCACAAGCATAACTCAACAACTCATATAGATAAAGGCTCGGAAGAGCCATCATAGCATTATTGCAAGCAGGGTCACAGGACCCATCATACGAACATACAAGCAACAAGCGGAAGCATTACATGTCCGAGTACGAGACATCTACAAATGAAAAAGGTGAAGAGCGACTATCTACAACATCCGATCAAGATCGTAGCTGAGGTACAAGCTACTCGTCGAAGTCCACGAGAACACTAGTAAGACCGAAGTCTCGCTGCAAAAACATAAATAAAGCACCATGAGTACAAAGGTACTCAACAAGACTTACATCGATCCTATCATACATGCATTTGTATCAAGAGGGTAATGTGGGGTTTAGTTGCGACAAGCCAGCTTTGACTCTGTGGCTATCCTGTTCTCGACTACGAGAACTTCTTTGAGGTGATATAGGCGCACGAGTCCACTAATCACCACACAATACACTACTATGGATTCATCCCGTCTCCCACGAGAAGGTCATCCATAGTACTCACACTTTCTTGAGCATTTTATTGTATCCACTTCAAGTTATCTATGTACCATGTAAGCATCCAAGAAGTCCATATCCATGGACCCGGCTATTGAATAGATCATGTTAACTCTGCAGGGTGTACTTCTTCACACACGCTCTCGCCACTTACCACCATGTACACGTCGTGTATCTCGGCAACCTTCAAGCGGAAGCTTTGGCGAGGAGTCGGCCACGACGACTAACCACACAAGACTCTAGCCTGGTTTATCGCCTATTCGGGTTCCATCCGCAAGGAGATCCGGCGGGTGTCGCCACGGCCCCAAGCGATGTGTGCGGGGTTCCCGAGCCCACCATCCGGGTGCCACTCGGTACACCAGGCCACGTGTGCCTAGTCTGTCCCAAGCCCACCTGCGGGTGCCACTTGGTAGAAAAATAGCACTACCTACAAACACGAAACTAGTTGCGACTCACGGGCAGAGATCAAGTCGGTTAATAAGTCGAGAGGGCTTGGGCGCCGGAGCCCAATGTGTGGTAGTATCGAGTCATTGGACAACATACATAGAACTTCGATTGCTTAAGGGCGGTTCGGTGAGACAACCCACCATGTACTCCTACATGGCCTCTCACCGCTACCTTTACCAAATCGTGTTCACACGTTCACTCTCGACATCGAGAACATAGAGCATTGTACTCCAATTCATTCCCGATGAATCGGACTGACACAACTCTAAGCAATAGCGGGCATAGCATGGTAGGAACACAACATGGCTCAATCAACTCCTACACATTCTAGTGGGTTTTAACTATTTCTTGTGGCAATGTGAGGTCATGCAGAGGAATGGGTTCAACTACCGCAGACACAAAGTAGCAGATGAATCGTTGTTGTCCTAATGCAATAAGCGAGAGCAGGAGCGAGAGAGTAGGATTGTATCGAAATGAACAAAGGGGTTTGCTTGCTGGTAGATCAACAAGGGAGGCCTTTGCTTCATAGACAGTACTGGAGCGGTCTCAGGAGCAAGACCTATCGAGAAGGAGCAGTGCCAACAATCAATACACAAGCATATGCAACAATATGATGCATGAACATGGCATGAAGATGTGATGCTGTTTGAGCTAATGCAACTAGTATTCATTTGGTTTGAAGTCCATTTGATCCAAAGGTTCAAATGCATCTCCAAAATAAGCTCTTTATATAAGCCATTATAGTGTTTCACTTGTACAGCAGGTATAACTTGGTTTTCATGCATGAAACTGGTACAGATGGAAAGATTGCATTTTTCTGATAATTTTCATATATAAATTATTTCAATCTGAGCTACGGTTGAATTGATATGAATTTTGAAGTTTTGAACATTTTCGAAATTTCTGTTTTAAAATAATTCCGAAAATAAATAATTGCGTCAACATGACGTCCGCGTGACGTCGGCAAGTCAACGTGGCTGACCAGGTCAAACCCGTGTGGGGACCACACGTCGGTGACACAAGGTTAACCCGGGTCAAACTGGGCTGATTAGCTTTGACTAAGCCTTGGGGCCCACTTGTCGGCCTCGGGGTGGGTAATTAGGAGGGTTAAGCACTAATTAAGCGCCACGTCAGCCGCCGGAGTTTTGGCGGCGGCGACCAACAACGGGCGGCGACTTCGCCGGACTTGCGCTTACTGGCGGCGGCTGGTCGCATGGAGACCATCTGCGAGGAGTTTGCTCGCGCGCATCCAATGGGACACGCGGAGACCGTGGGGTGTCGGAGCTCGCCGGAGCGGAGCTCGGGCGGCGGCCGAGTACGAAGCTTCGAGCGGAGCTGTGTGGGCACAGGAAGGCCACCGAGGGCTCTGTGGCACCCTCGTGGCACCGAGAGCGCTATGGGGTGCTCGTTTTGGGCGGAGGCGGCCGAGAGCAGCGGCGACATGGACGGCGGCGAGGCGCTACGGCCATGGCGGGAACAATGCTACGGCTTGAGCGACTAAGCGGAGGGGGGAACGGTGGCGGAGCTCACCGCGGAGTTCTTGAGCAGGCAGTGGGCTCGAGGTGGCGCCAAGACGGCGAATGAGTCGGCGGTGGCGGCGCCCGAGGAGGAAGACGATGGCGACGGCGGCTCCCATTGCGCTCCGGCTTGCGTGGCTCGGTGGAGAGCTCAGAGCGAGGAGACGGAGCTCTGTGCATGTCGGAGAGGCGAAGGGGAGGCGGTGGCTACGGTGGTGCTTCGTCGGCGGCGGCGCGCTCGGTCAGCGAGAGAGAGAGAGCAGAGGAGGGGAGGAACGAGAGAGTGAGAGAGGTGCGGCGTGCGTTCGTCGTTCTAGGGCGTCGAGCGATTTAAAGGGAGAAGCGAGGAGGTGGCGGGCGTGTGGTGGCGCGCCGGGTGTGGCGCAGGCACGCACCTGCTTGGCGAGGGGGAGAAGACGACAGAGGAGGAGGCGGGCTGGGCCGGGCTGGCCAGCTGGGCTGGTCGGCCGCCTGATCTTTGGCCAAAGACAGAGCTAAGCGCCTGTAAGTCTCCCTTTTATTTCTGTTTTCTAATTTTCTGACATCTGTTTGGTTTTATTAAAATACTAAATCATTTTATTTCCTTATGCCCATTTTTTGCAGGAGCTAGTTATATTATTCCAGAGCTCCTCAGCAAGTGGCATAATTTTTGGACAACATTATATATATATATAATAATATATATCCAAAGCAAATAACTATTGCATTAATTCCAAATGCCCAAAATAAATATTTATGAGCTCCTAAAAAAATTGGTTGATTTTTATCTCTGCCCAATATTTTCAGAGAGAGACATGAACATTTTCTTGGACCTTTTTGGAGCAATTTTTATCTGGGTCATTTCCAGAAATGATTTCTGAGGGTTTTACAAATCCCCATTTCACATTTAAATGAAATTTAAGCATGATGCACAAATGACTAGCTAGTCTAGGTCATACCAGAACTAGGGATGTGACACCCTGGGGCCTAGTGGGCCCCACGGGCCTCCTCCGGTACACTTCTTTGGCTCCCTGGGTGTTTTCTTGGCAGAAAAAATCTCCAAAATGTTTCGTGGCATTTGACTTCGTTTAGTATTGATATTCTGCAAACTAAAAAACAAGCAAAACAACAACTGGCACTGGGCACTATGTCAATAGGTTAGTCCCAAAAAATGATATAAAGTTTATAGTAAATTTAAAACAACAATGAGGCTAGCACACTCACCTCCAGAAGGCTCCCCCGATTTGGAGATTCGTCGGCCGTCGGATTTGTATTCTGGCGCGTGTGAGCCAGTGGATCTTCACAGCGGTTAAAACTATTTTTTACCTCGCGGTTGTTTTCATTGTCCAATGACGGGTGGGCTCGCGCGACACGCTGGTTGGCTGGGTTGCGTGTTTTCACGTGCAGGGTGTTTTGCCCAATCTACACCGCGCGCTCCGCACCCAATCCCCCGTCTCCCCAGGCCCCAGCCCCCATCGGACAAACCCTAGCCTCACATCCCACACTCCTCCCTCCTCCTCCTTCCTCGTTAGCCACCGCCACCATTCTGCCTCCCTCCTTTCTGTCCTACAACCATGCCGCCGGGAGGCAGCCGCCATCCGTGGCGCCATACCGCTGCCGGGGTGCTGCGCATGCTTCGTTCACCACAGCCCCTCCCTAATCCTCGGTCATCCCCGCTGTCACATTCTCCTCCACCGCGTTCGCTTGGGTGAATCGGCATTGGTGGGTCGGAGCTCGAGCTAGAGGCCGAGATGGGGAAGGTCAAAAAAGGAGACCGGATGGAGGTGCTAGAGGCCGAGGAAGCTGGAGATGGTGAGATCCCTCTCCCCATATCTATTCTCTTAGTTTTTCCTCTTCAAACCTTCATTGATGGTCTCTCTCCCTCAGCACAACTAGCTTCACTGGCCATCCGGTGGTTGGAGCACGGGGCAATGCTCCAGTCGTGATGGGATGGAGCTGCGCCGGAGGGGGAGGAGGCTCGCGACAGGGAACCGGGCTAGGGAGGAGGCAAGGTCTGTGTTCTCCCGTGTTTTTTCTCTTCGCATTTTCTCCTACCATGCATCTGTTTGTTGCGAGAGTGGATCCATGCCACCAAATTCTTGGATAAATAATGAGTGCCAAGATATGTATGCTGACATGAAAGTTAATTATTTGGAAAAAATATAATCATAATATATGTATTGCCAACAATTTTTATGTTTGAAGCAACCAATTTTGTGAAAGAGTAGAGAGAAAGATACAATCTGCAATTTCCTTGATGTTACAGCAGATGGATACTCGATCTTTAAACATAAGCACAAACGAATAGGTAAAAACATCTATCTCTTGGTTGTGTGTGTGTCTGATGCCTTTTGACGCCTCCTTTCAGTTCATCATGGTACAAGCAGATAGGCAGGTATTCATGTATCAGTTGCTTGATGTGCTTAGTTTACTAGCAAACAAGCTTCTTGGTTGATTAGGTACTTCCTAGAGTTCAACCTCCTTTCAGTTTCAGATGGACAGTCATTAATTGTTAGAGATGAGAAGTACCTTAATGTAAGACTGGAGGTTGCTATTTCAGATCAAGGGTTGGTGTCAACATTTAACAACATGTGTTTAGGGAAAGTATCATGTGCCCACTCTTTACATTTTATTGGGTCCTTTCACCATTCTCTCTATATATATATTGTTTGTGTGGTAACATTCTTCAAAAATAATTTCTAAATAAATCGTCTTCGTAAATCGTTGTGGCCGCCTCGCTGCTTACGTGCGGCGAGGGTGGCGTGTGATGGATGAAGCCGGCGAGGTTGAGAGCGATACTTGGTCTTTCTTTTCATTTTGTTTTGTGGTGTGCTTTTATCTAGGTGAGTTGATTGTTATCACGGCGAACGATGATAGTGGATTGTTATCCCTGTCATCAGATTGAGTAGATTGTTATCTGTGAGTGATACTTGCTACTAGTTGTCGCCATGCACCAGTTTGCATACCTATTTTAGGCACAGAAACCAACCATGACTTAAAATCATGCATATATAATTTACGATCATTCATGGTGAGAAAATCATGATTTAATAAATGAGAGGTGGTTTGTTTTGCTAACAGTAATGAGTATAGATGTAAATCGCAGATCATGCGCTACTGCTACGGGCTCCACGTTGTTTAAGCTAGACAACACGACGGTGCTTGTGTTATCTATAGTTGAAGTTGCAGTTTAATATTCTTTGCTCGATGCTTGTGTTATATGTGGTTGAAGGGACGTCCTTGTTAGTTTGCATGGTCTATGTTAAGAAGGGGCAATACAATGCTTGTCAAGTTTGTTTATATTTTGATGGCTGTTGAATTTTGGACAATGGAGACGTGAATTTTTTACGTACATAGTACTAGCCATAGAGTACTTTACTCATTGATGACAGGTAGTTTTAGGGAACTTCTAAAAATTCCAATCCAGGTTTTCTGTGTTCCATTCAGGAAGAACGCAGAGTATGCACTGGGGTATAAAATTATCTACTACTTACCTTTGTGTCTCGACATATGCTTGTGATGCATCGTGCTACCAGAGGCCAAAAATGCCTATTGCTTACCCTGCATATTCTCATCTGATTTCTCATTTATAGATATTAAATTTCCTTTCATGGGAGGCCTTCATTACATTTTAGCAACGATTGCGGATGTGGTCGGCGGTTGAGGGAGGGTCACCGACTAGAGCAGCAGGGGCAAGGAGCTCGAGGAGGTTTAGGTTTGCCTATACATCCTCTTCTTTCCTCCACTTTGTCTCATGGATGAGGGTGTTGGCTGCAAGGGTGCCGAGAGGAATGGAAGGCAGAGCTCTATGAGGGCAGGATTGCAGGAGCTAATGATGGTCATGGTTTGCCTCTACTACATCGTCTGCCAAAGACAGATCCAGAAGATATGGTAACTACTATTGATGGACTTATTTTATTTATAAGTTAACCATCTCAATCCTCATCTATTCATTTCAAAAGCAAATTGTGTTGTCTGAAGTTCGTGTGGGAACACTATATTACGAATTTACTATCATTTTTTCACAGGTTCTTGATTATCTATAGCCTTCCATTCTGGGCTTCTCTCTGATAAACAAAGGAGATGATATTGCAATATGCTGACCAGGTAACTTCCTTTATGACCTGCTTTGCCTTTTACCATTCTTTGATTTGATGCAACCTAATTTGTAAAAAGTTAGGTAATAGGTAGGAGGGCAGATTAGTTTTCCTGCAAGTATGGATTTGCATTTGTGGATTCAGTTCTCCATGCCATTCATCATGCAAGTAACTTGCTACTTGATACGTCTCCAACGTATCTATAATTTTTGATTGTTCCATGCTATTATATTACCTGTTTTGGATGTTTATGGGCTTTACTTTACACTTCTATATCATTTTTGGGACTAACCTACTAACCGGAGGCCCAACCCGTATTGCTGTTTTTTTGCCTATTTCAGTGTTTCGAAGAAAAGGAATATCAAAGAGTCCAAACGAAATGAAAACTTCGGGAGCGATATTTTTGGAACAAACGTGATCTAGAGGACTAGGAGTGCAAGTCAAGAAACAATCGAGGAGGCCACAAGGGTGGAGGGCGTGCTACGTCTTGAGCTTGCGTTGGTTTTCCTTGAAGAGGAAAATGTGATGCAGCAATAGTAGCGTAACTATTTCCCTCAGTTTTTGAGAACCAAGGTATCAATCCAGTAGGAGGCTCCTCAAAAGTCCCACGCACCTACACAAACAAACAAGAACTCGCAACCAACGCAATAAAGGGGTTGTCAATCCCTTCACGGCCACTTCATGAAAGTGAGATCGATAGAGATAATATGATAAGATAAATATATTTTTGGTATTTTATAATATAGGTTGGAAAAGTAAAGATGCAAATAAAAGTAGATTGAAAGCTTATATGATAAAAGATAGACCCGGGGGCCATAGGTTTCACTAGTGGCTTCTCTCAAGATAGCATAAGTATTACGGTGGGTGAACAAATTACTGTCGAGCAATTGATAGAAAAGCGAATAATTATGAGATTATGTAGGCATTATCATGTATATAGGCATCACGTCTGTGACAAGTAGACTGACACCTGCCTGCATCTACTACTATTACTCCACATATCGACCACTATCCAGCATGCATCTAGAGTATTAAGTTCGTAAAGAACGGAGTAACGCATTAAGAAAGATGACATGATGTAGAGGGATAAACTCATGCAATATGATGTAAACCCCATCTTTTTATCCTCGATGGCAACAAAACAATATGTGCTTTGCTGCCCCTACTGTCACTGGGAAAGGACACAGCAAGATTGAACCCAAAGCTAAGCACTTCTCTCATTGCAAGAAAGATCAATCTAGTAGGCCAAACCAAACTGATATTTCGAAGAGACTTGCAAAGATAACTTAATGACACATTAAAGAATTCAGAGGAGATTCAAATATTTTCATAGATAAACTTGATCATAAACCCACAATTCATCGGATCTCGACAAACACACCGCAAAAAGAGTTACATTGAATTGATCTCCAAGAAGATCAAGGAGAACATGGTATTGAGATTCAAAGAGAGAAAAGAAGCCATCTAGCTAATAACTATGGACCCGAAGGTTTGTGGTAAACTACTGACAACTCATCGGAGAGGCCTTAGGGATGATGTAGAGGCCCTCCGTGATTGATTCCCCCTCCGACGAAGCGCCGACGAAGGCTCCAAGACGGGATCTCGCGGATACAGAAGGTTACGGTGGTGGAAATAGTTTTTCATGGTCGCCTTTGATGTTCTCGGGGTACGTGAGTATATATAGGAGGAACAAGAAGGTCGGTGGATGCCCAAGGGGCCCACAAGATAGGGGGGCACGCCCAGTAGGGGAGGCGCGCCCTCCACCCTCGTCGCCGCCTCAGTTGCTTCTTGACTTGCACTCCAAGTCCTCTGGATCATGTTCGTTCCAAAAATCATGCTCCCAAAGGTTTCATTCCGTTTGGACTCCGTTTGACATTCCTTTTATTCGAAATATTGAAATAGGCAAAAAAACAACAATACGGGTCGGGCCTCCGGTTAGTAGGTTAGTCCCAAAAATGATATAAATGTGTAAAGTAAAGCCCATAAACATCCAAAACGGGTAATATAATAGCATGGAACAATCAAAAATTATAGATACGTTTGAGACGTATCAAGCATCCCCAAGCTTAATTCCTACTCGTCCTCGAGTAGGAAAATGATAAAAACTGAATTTTTGATGTGGAATGCTACCTAGCATAATTCTTAATGTAATTTTCTTTATTGTGGCATGAATGTTCAGATCCAAATGGTTCAAAATAAAAGTTCATATTGACATAATAAATAGTAATACTTCAAGCATACTAATCAAGCAATCATGTCTTCTCAAAATATCATGGCTAAAGAAAGTTCATCCCTTCAAAATCATATAGTTAGGGTATGCTTCATTTTCGTCACACAAAAATGCTCCCATCTTATACACCCCCGATGAAAAGCTAAGCAATTGTTTCGTACTTAAATAATCTCAAACTTTTTCAACTTTCACGCAATACATGAGCGTGAGCCATGGATATAGCACTATGGGTGGAATAGAATATGATGATGGGGATTGTGTGGAGAAGACAAAAAAGGAGAAAGTCTCATATGGATGAGGATAATCAACGGGCTATGGAGATGCCCATCAATTCATGTCAACATGAGGAGTAGGGATTGCCATGCAACAGATGCACTAGAGCTATAAATGTATGAAAGCTCAACAAAAGAAACTAGTGGGTGTTCATCGAACTTGCTTGCTCACGAAGACCTAGGGCATTTTGAGGAAGCCCATCGTAGGAATATAGAAGCCAAGTTCTATAATGAAAAAATCCCACTAGTATATGAAAGTGACAACATATGAGACTCACTATATGAAGAACATGGTGCTACTTTGAAGCACAAGTGTGAAAAAAATAGATAGTAACATTGCCACCTTTTTTATTTTATTTTTTTGGGCCTTTACTTTTTTTATTTGGCCTTTTTTTTCCTTTTTTTTATTTGGCCTTTATTTTCTTTTTTTATTTGGGGACAATGCTCTAATAATGATGATCATCACACTTATATTTATTTACAACTCATGAATTACAACTCAAAACTAGAACAAGATATGACTCTGTATGAATGCCTACGGCGGTGTACCGGGATGGGCAATGAATGAAGAGTGACATGTATGAAAATTTATGCATGGTGGCTTTGCCACAAATACGATGTCAACTACATGATCATGCAAGGAAATATGACAATGATGATGTGTGTCATGATGATAAACGGAACGGTGGAAAGTTGAATGGCAATATATCTTGGAATGGCTGTGGAAATGCCATAATAGGTAGGTATGGTGGCTGTTTTGAGGAAGATATAAGGAGGTTTATGTGTGATAGAGCATGTCGTATCACGGGGTTTGGATGCACCGGCGAAGTTTGCACCAACTCTCAAGGTGAGAAAGGGCAATGCACGGTACCGAAGAGGCTAGCAAAGATGGAAGGATGAGAGTGCGTATAATCCATGGACTCAACATTAGTCAAAAGAACTCATATACTTATTGCACAAATCTGCAAGTCATCAAAAACCAAGCACTACGCGCATGCTCCTAGGGGGATAGATTGGTAGGAAAAGACCATCGCTCGTCGCCGACCGCCACTCATAAGGATGCACAATCTAAGAACACCTCATGTTTCAAATTTGTTCCACAACTTTAACCATACGTGCATGCTACAGGACTTGTAACTTCAACACAAGCATTTTTTATTCATAATCACCCAACTAGCATGACTCTAATATCACTACCTCCATATCTCAAAGCAATTATCAAGTATCAAATTGATCATAGCATCCAATTCACTTCCTATGATAGTTTTTATTATACCCAACTTGGATGCCCACAATTCTAGGACAAATTTTATAACCATAGCAAATACCATGCTGTTATAAGAGACTCTCAAAATAATATAAGTGAAGCATGAGAGACTAACAGTTTCTACAAAATTAAGCCACCGCCGTGCTCTAAAAAATATAAGTGAAGCACTAGAGCAAAAACTATCTAGCTCAAAAGATATAAGTGAAGCACATAGAGTATTCTAATAAATTCCAATCAAGTGGGTTTCTCCCAAAAGGTGTGTACAGAAAGGATGATTGTGGTAAACTAAAAATCAAAGACTAATATCATACAAGACGCTCCAAGCAAAACACATATCATGTGGAGAATAAAAATATAGCTCCAAGTAAAGTTACCGATAAACGAAGACGAAAGAGGGGATGCCTTCCGGGGGCATCCCCAAGCTTAGGCTTTTGGCTATTCTTAAATATCTTTGGGTGCCATGGGCATCCCCAAGCTTAGGCTTTTTCCACTCCTTATTCCATAGTCCATCAAATCTTTACCCAAAACTTGAAAACTTCACAACACAAAACTCAACAGGAAATCTCATAAGCTCCGTTAGTGAAAGAAAGAAAAACCACCACATAAGGTACTGTAATGAACTCATTATTTATTTATATTGGTGTTAAACCTACTGTATTTCAACTTTTCTATGGTTCATACCCTTACATACTAGCCATAGATGCATCAAAATAAGCAAACAACACACGAAAAACAGAATCTGTCAAAAAGTAAGCAGTCAGAGAAATATGTAACTCGAATATACGGAACTCTAAAAATCCTACCAAAATAGGAAGTCCTGGGAAATTTTTCTACTGATCTACAGCAAAAAATCAACGCAAAAGCACATTTCCGGGAATTACTATAATTATTTTTGTGCGCGCAAAGTTTCTGTTTTTCAGCAGAATCAAATTAACTATCACCATAGGTTATCCTATAGGTTCTACTTGGCACACACACTAATTAAAGCATGAAAACACATCTAAACAGAAGGTAGATTCAATATTTATTACTAAACAGAAACAAAAACAAAAAAACACAAAAATTGGGTTGCCTCCCAACTAGCGCTATCATTTAACGCCCCTAGCTAGGCATAAAAGCGAGGATAGATCTAAGTAGTGCCATCTTTGGCACTCGGAAAGAAAAGAGCAAATTTCCTTTCTATGGCATTCATCCTTCTATTTTGGGAAAGCACATTGCCATTAATGGAGGAAGTAATATTAAGCATGTTACGGAAATTTACATCTAAACTAGACTTCATCTCTTTGATAATTTCGTTTTGATAAAAGCATAAGAGGGTGGTAGATTCGACCTTATCATTCATGGGGTGCCCAAATATAGTTTTCATTCTTTCATAGGTATCTATAGCATCCCCTTCAAGAAAACCTTCTTCAAAAATAGAATCTAGAACTTGCTTGAAAGAAGCGGGTAAGCTAACATAGAAACTTTTTAGGTAAACTTCAATTTGGTATTGTGGCACACAGCTAGCCCGAATCCTTAATAACCTATCCCAAGCATCTTTTAAAGACTCATCAAGCAAATAGCAAAAAATTCCGGAGTCATCTTCATCAAAATTAAGCAAACTCTCATTGGTAACACCGGTAGGTCTTTCCATAGCATCATTATTTATGAGTTTAGAGAGGATAGAGGGATTATCCAAGGTACTAGAACCCTGGAAAGGACCCTTAGTTCTTTTTAATTCGGTCATGGCAACGAGAAGGCAAATGGAAAAGAGAGGGAGAATAAAATGGCAAGGGTGAAGTGGGGGAGAGGAAAACGAGAGGCAAATGGCAAATAATGTAAATGTGAGGGAGATGAGTTTGTAATGGGTACTTGGTATGTCTTGACTTGAGCGAAGACCTCCTCGGCAATGGTGCCAAAAATCCTTCTTGCTACGTCTTGAGCTTGCTTGGTTTTCCTTGAAGAGGAAAGGGTGATGCAGCAATAGTAGCGTAAGTATTTCCCTCAGTTTTTGAGAACCAAGGTATCAATCCAGTAGGAGGCTCCTCAAAAGTCCCACGCACCTACACAAACAAACAAGAACTCGCAACCAACGCAATAAAGGGGTTCTCAATCCCTTCACGGCCACTTGCGAAAGTGAGATCTGATAGAGATAATATGATAAGATAAATATATTTTTGGTATTTTATAATATAGTTTGGAAAAATAAAGATGCAAATAAAATTAGATTGAAAGCTTATATGATAAAAGATAGACCCGGGGGCCATAGGGTTCACTAGTGGCTTCTCCCAAGATAGCATAAGTATTACGGTGGGTGAACAAATTACTGTCGAGCAATTGATAGAAAAGCGAATAATTCTGAGATTATCTAGGCATGATCATGTATATAGGCATCATGTCCGTGACAAGTAGACCGACTCACCTGCATCTACTACTATTACTCCAAGACATCGACCGCTATCCAAAGATGCATCTAGAGTATTAAGTTCATAAAGAACGGAGTAACACATTAAGAAAGATGACATGATGTAGAGGGATAAACTCATGCAATATGATATAAACCCCATCTTTTTATCCTCGATGGCAACAATACAATACGTGCCTTGCTGCCCCTACTGTCACTGTGAAAGGACACCGCAAGATTGAACCCAAAGCTAAGCACTTCTCCCATTGCAAGAAAGATCAATCTAGTAGGCCAAACCAAACTTGTAATTCAAAGAGACTTGCAAAGATAACTTAATCACACATTAAAGAATTCAGAGGAGATTCAAATATTTTTCATAGATAAACTTGATCATAAACCCACAATTCATCGGATCTCGACAAACACATCGCAAAAAGAGTTACATCAAATAGATCTCCAAGAAGATCAAGGAGAACATGGTATTGACATTCAAAGAGAGAAAAAGAAACCATCTAGCTAATAACTATGGACCCGAAGGTCTGTGGTAAACTACTCACAACTCATCAGAGAGGCCTTGGGGATGATGTAGAGGCCCTCCGTGATTGATTCCCCCTACGGCGGAGCACCGGCGAAGGCTCCAAGATGGGATCTCGCAGATACAGAAGGTTACAGTGGTGGAAATAGTTTTTTGTGGTCGCCTTTGATGTTCTTGGGGTACGTGGGTATATATAGGAGGAAGAAGTAGGTCGGTGGATGCCCGAGGGGCCCACAAGATAGGGGGGCCGCGCCCAGTAGGGGGGGCGCCCTCCACCCTCGTGGCCGCCTCGATTGCTTCTTGACTTGCACTCCAACTCCTCTGGATCACGCTCGTTCCAAAAATCACACTCCCGAAGGTTTCATTTTGTTTGGACTCCGTTTGATATTCCTTTTCTTAGAAATACTGAAATAGGCAAAAAAAAATAGCAATACGGGCTGGGCCAGCATAGTGTTGGGCCGCCAATTGGGCCGTGTGGTGGAATTGGCCAGGCAAGGTCCTTTTCCTTTTATTTCTGTTTTTCTTTTGTTCTGCAAGTTTGTGGTATTTCTAAAAATACCTAGGCACTTTCAAAAATCACCAAACTGCACATGCCCACTGTTTAGAATATATCCAACATGGAACATTTTAGTTTGGGATTATTTGGACATTTAAAATATTTACTAGCATTTAAGTGCCCAAATTCAAATATCATATGATTTAATCCAGTGACCTTAGGATGTCCTAGAAATTTGTGCACCATTTTTGTCAGAGGTTTAAGTCCAAGGCAAAGATGCTGAAACATTTTAGAAGGGCATTTCAGGTTCATGGAAAATAATTTTAGTAAACCCTAGTTGGTTTTAGGGGGGTGCTGGGGGTTCTGTCATCCCCATTTCCAAGTTTATGATGAAGATAAACATGATGCCATCACTCTAATGCATGAACTAGCTAGGGTGTGACAACTCACCCCCACTTAGAAAAATCTCGTTCCAAGATTTCGGATCCTCTGGGAAGAAGGCGGGGTACTCAAGCCGAAGACAATCCTCCCTTTCCCAAGTGGCTTCTTTCTCGGAATTGTGTGACCATTGAACCTTGAGAAACTTGTTGTTGTGGCATCGAGTGGTACGCTCGGTTTGATCAAGGATACGAACGGGATACTCTCGATATGTGAGGTTATCTTGGAGATCAAGCTTTTCATGTTCCACTCCATGGGTATGATCCGAGAAGCAATGCCTGAGTTGAGAAACATAGAAGACATCATGGACTCTGGAGAGGTGCGGAGGTAGTTCCAATTGGTAGGCAACTTCTCCTCGTTTGGCAAGAATGCGAAAGGGTCCAATATAGCATGGAGCCAATTTGCCTTTTATACCAAAACGTTGGTTTCCCTTCAAAGGAGTAACCCGAAGGTAAGCCTTCTCGTCAACTTCAAAAATCATAGCCTTATGTTTTCGATCATATTAGCTCTTTTGACGAGATTGGGCTGTTCTCAACTTTTCACGAACGATGCGAACTTGCTCTTCTGCTTCCTGGATCATATCCGGGCCAAAGAATTGTCTTTCCCCAGTTTCTGAATAGTTGAGAGGTGTTCGACACCTTCGTCCATAGTGAACTTCAAAAGGAGCTTTGCCCAAGCTAGCTTGAAAGCTGTTGTTATAAGCAAATTCGGCAAATAGAAGGCATTTCTCCAAATCCATTCTGAATGAGATAACAGAAGCTTGAAGCATACCTTCCAGAATTTGAATGACCCATTCTACTTGACCAATTGATTGAGGGTGAAAGGCGGTGCTAAAGGAAAGACGAGTTCCCATAGCATTTTGGAAACTTTCGCAAAATCGAGAGGTGAAGAGACTTCCACGATCCGAGTTAATTTCCAATGGAACCATGGAGAGACACTATTCGGGAGATATACAAATCTGCTAGCTGGCTAGCGGTTATACTCTCGCGAACATGCAAGAAATGGGCTACTTTGGAAATATGGTCGATAACAACAAAGATAACATTATTCCCTCTCTTGGTCCCGGGAAAACTGGTAGTGAAATCCATACCAATTTTATCCCATTTCCATTCAGGAATAGCTAAAGGTTGAAGGGTGCCAGCAGGCCGTTGATGCTCTGCTTTAACACGATGACAGATGTCGTAGTTAGCAAAATACTGAGCAATTTCCCTTTTCATCCTAGTCCACCAGAACCTCTGGCGTAGGTCCTGATACATTTTGGTACTAACGGGATGAATGATGAGAGGAGATTCATGAGCTTCCTTAAGGATCAATTGTCATAGTTGCCGCTTCTTGGGAACCACCAAACGGTTTCCAAAGTACACGACACCTTGATCATTCACAAAGAAACATGTAGCAGCTCCGCTAACAATGTTCTCCTTGACCCGAGGTATCCCCTTGTCATATCGTTGAGCGGTTATGATATGATCCGTAAGGGTAGGTTTCGCCACCAAGGTGGATAGGAATCCTTGAGGAACGATGTGAAGGTTAAGCTTCCAAAATTCCTCATGGAGGAGTGGTTGACTTTGTTGTAACATCAGATTGTTACAATAAGATTTACGACTTAGTGCATTAGCCATGACATTGGATTTTCCTGGGGTGTAAGTTATTCCTAAGTCGAAATATGTGATCAACTCGACCCAACGTATTTTCCTAAGATTCAAATCCGGTTGGGTGAATATATATTTCAGACTTTGGTGATCAGTGAAGATTTCGCAATGATTACCGAGAAGGTAATGTCGCCAGGTTTTTAGTGCATGGACTACAGCTTCAAGATCTAGATCATGTGTAGGATAATTTTCCTCATGCGGATGTAATTGTCATGAAGCATAGGCAATTACGTGACGATCCTGCATGAGTATGCAACCTAGTCCTTGTCGCGAGGCGTCGCAATAGATAACAAAGTCCTTGGAGAAATCTGGTGGTACCAGTACGGGGGCAGATGTCAGGCGTCTTTTCAGTTCCTGAAAACTGTGCTCGCATTGTGGGGTCCACTCGAACTATTTATCTTTCTTGAGGAGTTCATTTAGAGGTTTAGCAACTTTGGAGAAGTTCTCGACAAAGCAGCGACAATAGCTCACTAAGCCAAGGAAACTCTGAACTTTCTTAACCGATTCAGGCGGAGTCCAATTAAGAACAGCTTGAACTCGCTCGGGATTGACAGCAACACCCTTACCAGAGATTACATGGCCTAGGTAGGTCACTTCTGGCAACCAAAATTCAGATTTAGAAAATTTGGCATAAAGGCGATGATCTCAAAGTTTCATCAACACTAGCCTTAGATGCTCGGCATGTTCCTCTTCATTCTTGGAGTAGATGAGTATATCGTCGACGTAGACCACGAAGAATTTATCCAAATACTCCATGAAGATCGAGTTCATTAACCGAGAGAAAGTGGCTGGGGCATTGGTTAAACCGAAGGACATGACGGTGTACTCGTATTGGCCATAACGAGTAACAAAGGTCGTTTTGGGAATGTCCCCGTTCTTGATTTTGATTTGATGGTAGCCCAACCTCAAACCATCTTAGAGAAGACTGAGGATCCAGCGAGCTGATCATACAAGTCGTTGATCCTGGGGAGTGGATACTTGTTCTTTATTGTGACCAAGTTGACGGGTCGATAATCTACAACCATTCGATCCGTACTATCCTTATTCGTGACGAAGAGGATGGTACAAGCCCATGGAGAAGAACTAGGACAGATGAAACCCTTTTTCAAGGACTCATCAAGTTGTTTCTTAAGCTCAGCTAGTTCTAGTGGTGCCATCTTATAGGGTCTCCTTGAGATTGGCACAGTTCCTGGGATAAGATCTATCACAAACTCGACATCTCTGTGAGGTGGGACACCTAGCAGTTCTTCTAGAAAGACATCCGGAAAGCCACAGACTACCGGAACGTCTTCGACATCTGACAAAGGACTGGCATTAAGAGAATATAGCTGTCTCTTAGCTACTCAGGTCAAGACGTTCACTACCTTGCCCGATGGGTGTGTAAGTTGAATAGTCCTAAAGAAGCAATCAATCTTAGCATGATGGGCTGACATCCAGTCCATACCCAAGATGATATTAATGTCCGAAGATTTGAGAGCTATCAAAGACGCAAGGAAAACAAGTCTATCAACATGAATTTCATTTCCATGGCTCACCCTAGAAGTCTGCCATTTGGATCCCGGGGTTTGAATTACCATAGAGGTGGGCAAATCACAAAATGTGGTGTTATGCAAATGAGCATAGCTCTCGGATATAAATGAATGAGATGCTCCAGTATCGAAAAGAACAGATGCCGGATGGCAGTTAACAAGGAGCATACCAAGAACGACGTTGGGATCATCATGAGCCTCTTCAGCTGAGACATAGTTCACATGGCCACGTGCAGCGGTGGCTGGCTTAGCGTAGTACACCTTCCCTGTTGGCTTGCCACGACCAACGGCCTTTTTGGACTGGTTGGGGTTGGGGTTCATCTGGGGACACTCTCGCATGTAGTGACCCGGTTCTCCACACTTGAAACATGTCAGAGTGCTGGTGCGTGGGGGAGCATTGTAGGTTGATCCACCATAAGACTTGGCCGGTGCATACTGCTGGGTTGGACGAGGCGCCTGATAGGATGGCCTCGGTGTGAACCTGGGTGGCAGGGTGGTGTTAGGTACCCACACCCGGCACTTCTGAGAGCCAGAACCGGATGAGGAACCAATGTCACGGTCATGCTTGCGTGTAGCTTTGAAATCTGTCTGACCTGTCTCAGCATTGATAGCCTTGTTCAGTAGCTTCTGGAAGGATGTGCACTCATGCAGTCAGAGGTCACGGCGAAGCTCGGGGCTAAGTCCCTTGCGGAAACTTGCTTGCTTCTTGGTATCGGTGGAAACTTCCTCGGTTGCATAACGTGCTAGGATTCCGAACTCTCTGCTGTATGCATCCACGGTGAGTCTACCCTGGGTGAAACTGCAGAAGTCCTCCCACTTGTGATCCATAAGACCTTCCGGGATGTGATGCTCATGGAAAGCCTCACTGAATGCTGCCCAAGTGGTGACCTGGCCAGCTGGGCACATGGCCTCATAATTCTCCCACCAGAGGCTGGCGGGGCCTTCAAGGTGATAGGCAGCGTAAGTGACCTTGTCAGCGTCGTCTACGTGTGCAGAGCGTAGCTTGTGGGTAATGCAGTGGAGCAAATCATCGGTGTCGAGGGTCTCGACGGAATGATGAAAGGTGGGTGGGTGCAACTTGATGAAGTCACTGAGAGACACCAAGTCATTCCTCTTGTGCTGTGTTGTGTTCTGCTCGATGTGTTCCAGCAAACGGTGGGTCTCAGGTTTGTTTCTCTCGTCCTCCAGCATGACATCAGCCAAGGAAGGAGGATGAGGCAGATTCGCATCTCTAGCCCCACTGCCTTCAGCCTGCTCCGGGGCAGCAGGGTTGTTGCGGGTGTTGACCATCCTAGGAAAACAAGACAATAGTTTAGACAAGGATGACAAAATTCTGACATAGAAGTGCAGAATGTAATGGATGACTCGGAATGCAAGATGATCATCTGTATGACATGAAAATACAGAAACTGTCATATTTATTCCATCGGTCACACACACCATACATGGTTTAGTATAAGACCAAACTGAAGTACAACTGCGGTGAAAGGAAGATTACATCTCATCGGAGGCATCCCAAGCTCCTACACATTATTTTTCTACACCTCCGGAATCTAGTACACAATACGCCATATTCCACAAGATGCGCAGGACTGTAGAAATACAACTACTACAAACTACTAGTGTCATGATCCAGCTCATTCATCTCCGGCTCCGTAGTAGTCTTCATAGAGATTCCCCACATAGCCTGGAAGCGCGACGTATGGATCCGGAAACTCACGATCACGTCTGCACTGTGGACTATATGGACTCGGATGAGGTCTCGGCCCCATGAAGGGTGGAAGATGGCGCCCACGTGGAGGCATGATACCTCCAACATCTGCATAATCCATGTGAGCTGGAAGATGTGTGCGGACAGGGTACAAGTCACGCATATCCAGGTAACCGGTCTGCACAGCTGGCGCGAGCCGCGTCAGGGTAGCCCAGTGGTCCTGGTGGGTGTTGTACAACTCCATGCATAAGGCACGGTTCTCTCTGTCTCTCTCCTCCAACATGTCAGTAGTAGTGCGAAGAAGTGGCTCCTCGTGAGCAGCATCGGCATAAAACCGGGTGTAATAGCCCTCTTGGCCAGTGCGTGCCGCCGGCAGATAGCGGAACTCAGTATCATTCAGCGATGCATACCCAACTCGAATGATGGAGATCATGGAGTAGGCAGCATCCTACACGGACATCTCCATGGTGATACCAAGCCCATAGGACCAATGTAGAGGCTCGGTAGAATCGGGATAAGATGGGAAGATCCTCACAGTGCAGATAAACTGACTCTGATTGAAGTCGCGAAACTGCTCCTTGACGGTATATTCAGGATACCATCTGTAGCCGGTCTCAGTCATCACTCATACTAACATGGCCGTATGCCTGGGCATGTCAATGCTGCGGGTCAGTCGAACCACCTAGTGAATAGTGCGAGAAGACATCTGGAACACAAAATAATTCAAATACATTAGGATTTCTAACAGAAATTGGACAGCATAACAGCTGTAAATGCTCAAAAAGGATTTCGAGACACTTTGCAAAAGATTGCATACACACTCAACAACATCATATTAAGGTTCTGGGTCCAACTTAACAACATACTGAGGTAGTAGAACCGAACTGGGCTTGTAACCATCAATCCTATAAGTTACTACGGATTAGTAACACGTGAACTTGATAGAGAGAAGAGATCCTAGTCCTTAACCCCTGGTGGAAAGAATGAACCGACTCAGATCAGAATGCCATGAGGTAAAGGAGTAAAAAGAGCCTTACGTTCCATCCCACAATCAATTCCCCTACATATAACTAAAGCATTTCTAGACTCAACATCGACCAGTTTGGCTTCAAGAACCTACAGGCAGTCCGACTCTGATGCCAACACTGTCAGGACCCCGATTCTATGCCACACCGATATAACATGTAACACCTCATATCACTTTGCGGCCTCACGCACGGTATTCCCACGGGTGTCGCCTTACCATGCCCGAGACCGTTTGTGCCTTTTGGCTCACGTATATGATAGTGTCGCTTGCATCCATATGACAAAGAACCCGGCTGACATGGCCAGTCGTAAACCCAAAGTGGCACTAAGTTACAGGGATAGGCATACATGACCCAGCAATGAACATGTCGGTCAGCAGCGAGTGAATCTAGGCTGTAGTAACTGGGCTAACAGGACTCTGGAGAATCCGGGCTATAGCAGGCTAACAGGACTCCGATAGACATCGCGTGACATTTCTCCAAAGGGACAAACACAGGAACGAAGAAGGAAACATGCCGGCCAGCCTAAGTGTTCCGGAGCAGTAGCAAGCTACCAGGTTTCAGTGGAAGCACTAGGAGACATTTCCTGGTAAGAGAGGCTACCAAGGATAAACAACTAGATAGTCAGATCCCACACATACCAAGCATTTCAATCATACACACAATATGCTCGATATGTGCAAATACAACATGGCATCACAACATGACTCTACAACTCAAGTACTTTACTTAAAGGCTCAGAGGGCCATACATAACATTCACACAGATACGGGTCACATGACCCAGCATTCAAGTCATACAAACATACAAGCCATAAGCGGAAGCATCATGTCTGGGTACAGACATCTAGAAAGTAAAAGAGGCTTGAGGAAGCCCAACTATCCTACAAGGGTCCACCATGTGCTCAGGATCACCATCTGGGCCTCAGCCTACTTGTCGACATCAAGGTCCATGTAGAACCCATCAGAAGGGGTTGCAACATCTTCTATATAACGTAAATTAAGCAAACATGAGTACGAAGGTACTCAGCAAGACTTACATCAGATCCTACATACATGCACATTATCAAGAAGGGATGGTGGGTTATTGCAGCAAGCCATCTTTGACTCTTGGCTAAACTATCTTATGAGACACCAACTTGTAATTGTTTTGCGCACTCGAGTCCACTACACATTACTTCAATACACTGCCGAGGATCCACCTCCATCATCCTACAGAAGGGCCATCCTCGGCACTCACACTTATCTTGCCGCTTTTAGTAGTTTCCATTTACTTATCTATAAACTGTATAGGCAACCAAGTAGTCCTTTACCGCGGACGCGGCTATTCGAATATATGATGTTAACCCTACAGGGGTGTACTTCTTCATACATGTTTCCACCACTTAGCGTCTGCACACGACATGTGCTCGACAGACTTCAAGCGAAAGCCAACGTGGGTGTAGACCACGACCTACCTAAACACTCAAGTCCCTAGTCTAGGTTTATCGCCTATCCAGGTTCCATCCGCAGGGAGTCCGGCCGAGGTTTCCACATACGGCCTCGAACAATGTGTGCAAGGTTCCCGAGATACCAAACAAGCATCCGGTACACCATGCCACGTACCTACCGCATCACAGCCCACCCCGAGGGTCAGCGCTGTCCACGGCCTCTAGTAAACTACAAACACCAGAAACTACTTGCAACTCTTGGACAGAGGACTAGTTAGCTTAAGAAGTCGAGCGTGTCAATTAAGAATCCCAATGTATGGTAGTAGCTGATTCTTAAATCACACATAAAGATCTCAGTGCTTAAGGACGATTCCAATGAAACAACCCACCATGTACTCCTACATGGCCTTTCATCGATATCTTTACCAAATCGTGTTCAACACATCACTCTCATTATCGACATGATCATTTCACTCTAGCCCATCACCCAGATGAACCAGACCTGACACAACTCTAAGCGTAGCAGGCATAGCAAGGTACGAAACACATACACATGGCTCAATCAACTCCTACACATGCTAGTGGGTTTCATCTAGTTACTGTGGCAATGACAGGTCATGCAGAGGAAATGGGTTAAACTACCACAGCACACAACAATTTGAAACGCATTGTCTTAAATGCAGTAAATGAGAACAGGAGCGCGAACATGGGATTTTATCAATATGATCAATTTGTTGGTTGCTTGCCTGGCAGGTCCGTAGTCTGATACTGGTCTTCACTCGGATACTTGCAGTATTCTTCCGGGGCAGAACCTACTGCAGAGAGCTCCAACAACACAATCAAAACCAAACATTACGCAACAATATGATGCATGCACGAGACATGGCAAAATGAATGTGTTGGTCTAATGCAAATATGACCAGATGAGTGTGAGCCATTTTGAACCAAAGATTCAAATTCCAAACTCATATATGATCTTAAATATTGCTTTATCATGTTTTGCACTGAACAGCAAGTTATCTTTTTCGAACATGCATGAAACCAGTACATATGGATAGATTGGATTTTTCTGATCATTTTTCATATATAACACTTTGCATTTGGAGTTACAGATTAATTTCTATGAATTTTTGAAGTTTGCACTATTTTCTGGAATTTCCTGAATAAGAATAAATCCATAAAAGTGAGTTACTATGTCAACATAGTGACCGCATTGCGTCAGCAGGTCAACAGGGGCGTCTAGGTCAAACCTGTCCAGTGGGACCCACTGGTCAGTCTCTCTATTAATTAACTAAGTTAATTAGGAATAGCTTAATACTAAACTAGGTTTGACCAGATGGCAGGGCCCACATGTCAGTGGCCCAGGGAGTCAAACCCTTGGTTAAACTATGCTGACTCACCAGCGCTTAGCCGCCGGCGACGTCCAGAGGCGGCAGAGGTGTGGGTTTTGCCCTCCAGCGACCAAATGGACGGCGGAGGCCATCTGCGGGTAGCTGGGAGTGAGCCGCGTCGAGTGATGGTGGTGGTTGAGCTCAAGGTCGCTGAAAACGACGCCGGCGACGAGTTGTGCGATTGCCGCAGTTCGGGCGAGGTCGAACTCATTGCTGTGGTGGTCTTGGAGGCTCAAGGCTAGCTCCTACGTGGCCTAGGAGGTGCTGTGAGGTTAGTGGACATGGTGGTGGGCTATTGGGTGGCCGGAGCTACATCGGCGACGAGCTCAAGCGGCGGCGCGTGCGGTGGAGCTCGTTGCGGTCGAAGCAAAGGACGGCGGCAAGAACGAGAAGGATGGGGAGAGGTAGAAGCTCATGGCGGTCATGATGAGCTAGGCGACGTGGTCGGGGACGAGCTTGGGTAGCGGCGACGGCGAAGGGGATCTCCGATGACGGCGGTGTCGGGCGAGGTCGATGCAGTGGCTCTGGGGCGAACGAGCGCGCAGGGCTCGATCTGCTCGATGGAGAGGAGGGTGGCGGAGCAGCTGGGCACAGCGAGGCAGCGCAGAGATGACGGTGGTCGCGTCTATGACGGTGAGGCGGTTGTGGCTTCGTTGGCCATGGCGAGGGGGAGCAAGGGAGAGGCGTTGGGGGAGAATGGAGGTGTGTAGGCGATCGAGGGGGCGAAGTGGAGGTCGACCAGGCGTCCAGGGGCCGGCGGCAAGGTGTGGCACTGGCGAGCAAGGCTTCGTCGCTGTCACCTTCCGCCTGCTCAAGGGGACGAAGCAAGCTTCTTCGGCATGGGCCAGACAAGTCTTTGGGCCGCTAGGTGGGCCAGGTGGTGGAATCGGCCAGGTAAGGTCCTTTTCCTTTTATATCTGTTTTTCTTTTGTTCTGTAAGCTTGTGGGATTTCTAAAAATACCTAGGCACTTTCAAAAATCACCAAACTGCACATGCCCACTGTTTAGAATATATCCAACATGGAACATTTTAGTTTGGGATTATTTGGACATCTAAAATATTTACTAGCATTTTAATGCCCAAATTCAAATATCATATGATTTAATCCAGTGACCTTAGGATGTCCTAGAAATTTGTGCACCATTTTTGTCAGAGGTTTAAGTCCAAGGCAAAAATGATGAACATTTTAGAATGGCATTTCAGGTTCATTTAAAATAATTTTAGTAAACCCTAGTTGGTTTCAGGGGGGTGCTGGGGGTTCTGTCATCCCCATTTCCTTGTTTCTGATGAAGATAAACAAGATGCCATCACTCTAATGCATTAACTACCTAGGGTGTGACAGTCTACTGCCTCGCTCCAGCCCCCACAAGCTACTATTCATGCACCGTCGACTTCCCCCGGCCTCCACCTGCGACTGTTCATCCATGGCGTCTCCCTCTTGCCTCCACCAGCTACTATTCATCGACGGGCTCCTGTTCATCCAGCCTCCACCGGCTACTGCAAGCACCCCTCCACGGGCTACTGTTCAACCAGCCCTCCATGGGGTCCTGTTCATCCACCCCCTAACCGGCTCGATTGGGGTCCTGTTCATTCAGCGGCAATGACCTCTACACCCCCACGGGGTCCTGTTCATCCAACCCCTGACAACGCTCACTGTTCATCAAGAGGCAGCAGGTTCAATCGGCTTCAGTTAGCAGCAGTAGCGAAGGAATTGCTCGATTGGGTTCAGTTAACAACAAGGGATCGATCCGGGTTCAGTAACATAGCTAGGGCCTTGCTCGGGTTGAGTTAGAGCGCAATGCCTCGCACACACGCGCATATGTGTACGAGAGAAACGTACAAACCTCCGTGCGTCGCTCGGCCCTGACCACCCACCGTAACCAGGAACTCCCCGAAATTTTACTCGCCCTCGCTTCTACCACAATTTTTTCGTCATGGACGGCCCAAAAAATGTCATCCAGATCGCCTCAGTTCATACCGACGAAAAGCCCATTTTTCATCATGATTTTTTGTCATAGACGTAGGAGCCCACCACATCTATGATGATACCGGGTTTTGTCATAATTATCGTCATAGAAGTGTGATAAGTATGACAGAAAAAAAATTTGTACGGCCCAAAATGTCACGGATGTGTCCTTTTTTGTAGTGAATGTTCTTGCAATATAGGCCTCAAAGAGTTTGGGAATTGTGCAGAAAGTACCAGTACTACGCATGTGGCATCTGATCACAGATCATACGACCTATATGCTCGTATCACCATAGCGGCTAATTAAGTTGCGGGGAGCACCTAATATGAGCTATTGGGAGCCACTGGATCCAAGATGCAGAGGCACACACGAGGCCTGAATGTTTTATTTGCAAAAAAACTTGGAGAATTAAAAATTGCACATAATTACAAAGACTGCTCCCAAGCCATTGGATCTAAGATCCAATGACGTAAAAACTCGTATCACCATAGAATCTAAGCTGCAGGGTGGATGTGATATTCTATGATGCTGTCATTTTTGTTCCTAAACTTGCGAAATGCATGTAAGTGGTGCGTAACTTGTCTAACCGTGCAAAGTTTTTGTGCAAAAAACAATCCTACACTAAAATATCGGAACAACAGATGGGAGTCCCACTGTTCATTGATCAAATTTCAACCTAAAACTAACAAATCTGAAAGACGAGATTCGAACTGGCAACGTGGAATACAAAGCGTAAGTCGATAGCCTGAAACAGCAACGGTTGTTGGCTTTGTCGCATAACTTGATATTATATAGTATTACATTGAGTAGAGTAGAGGGAGTGGCTCATCAACACGTGCATGACCATTGACACACTTACTAGTGGGTCCCATGTTTGTGATCTGTCTCTACTCTCCATCTAGTAACCTTTAGTGGCACAGGCACACACGAAGAGCGGCGCGAGGTTGCCGTGGTGTTATTATAACTAAAAAATGCTTGGAAAATAGAAGAATTGCCTAGAACAAGAGACGTTGTGGCTGGTCGAGACGGAGCTAACCACAATTATTCTCCGTGCCACGTTAGCATGATGAAGCTGTGTGGCTAGTGGGGTGTTTTCGATCGACTAGCTTGGTCCCGAGGTCGAACCATAGGTAGTACATCGGATATAGTATATTTTTACACGCACATTTTTCCTCTGTGCAGAGACGTGGCACACTCTACCACGCGGTTTCTGGGTCCTCCCGGGTGGTGCATGCATATTTCCTTCCTTGTTGAGACGTGGGACGCCCTAGGTCCTCCTCGGTCGTAGTGCCAAAGCAAGTAAATGAGTCATCAAATCACAAAATCCCACCTTTCCGCCGAGTACATAAGTGAAACATGGTGGCTAGTTAGTTGGGTTAGTGTGATCGATCAGCTAGGACGCCGCCACATTTGATTTTTCACCCCTTTTTTCTCTCCTTGCCGACATGTAAGTTTAAATATCCACCGCTGCATTGCTTTGGTCATTGGGTGCGGTAGCTACGGTAGGATTTTTATTTTTTTGATTGATGGGAGCATGCGCGACAGCAATTAGTCATGATGACTGCGCCTGTAAGACCCATTGCTCCCTGATGTGAAAAGACGTCAACTGGTGTTTTCCCATGGTGAAAACCAAAAGATTCACCCTGCTCCTCGGCTGGCTCCCTCCGCCTTCCCGTAGATTGCATTACCTTTCAGCCATTTTGCCCCTTTGCTTCCTCTCCCCATTTCTTCTAGCTAGTTCCATGGCGCCACACCAGATCACGGAGTTTGAGGTGAGGCGCCTGACATAGGAGCTCTAGGCCAAGGATGCGGAGCTCAGGGACAAGGACATGGAGTTCCATAAGCTCGAGGAGGAGAGGAGTGCCATGCTCCTCCTTTATGTGCGAGAGTTCACGAAGCTTTAAAAGTGGTAGGCATCCACCACAAATATGCTCGAGGCATCGACGACGTTGCTGCAGAAAGTGGGAGATACGATAGGCGGTTAGGCGAGCCGAATGGAGCGCGAGCGGGCCGATCGTGACGAGGTCCAGGATCACCTCAACTACTTGCTGGACCATGTTGCCACACACGTGTTGCGGCTGCGCGATGCCTACCATCGGGCCAACGCGACCATGTAGGCTGTCCGGTTAAACCCGTTCGACCACCCAATGGCTTCAACGAGCTGCGGCTTCCTGACCTAGTCTCCTTCTTCACCTATATTTCCGAGGAGCTAAGCCGTCTCCGCATGATGGTGGGGGTGGAGCTGGACAGGGATGGGTTATAGGCGCCCGTTGCCATTGCTGGGCGAATCCTCTCAGGGCTTCGTCACCGGAATCCATTCCTACCATTAGACGCCGTCTTTGACGAGCGGGCTCCCGTCGATCGGGAGCAGGCTCTGCGGGCGATGGCACCCTGCATCACCAATGTCGTGCGCCATGAGAAGCAGAGGGACTTCGGTGGTGTTTAGGTGTCCTCTGCATCGTCATGTCTCAGCGCCACATGACCATTGGATCAAACTCAGATGATGCAGATTTGTCACTATAGCACAAAGCGTGCAGGTGTGTTTGGTTGCATTCTCATCTCAATATAGTTGTTCCCTCTTCGTGCATGCTTATCTCAGCACCCCTCTTCATGCATGCTCTGCATGCTCCTAGTGTATTTGTGTTAACCTAGTGTGGACTCATGCTCTTTGGAAAGCACCCAAAAGTGAGTCGAGAAGGGAACTTTTGCTCCCATGTACCCTTCATACACCCTACCTAACACTAATTCGTGCTTCATATTGTTTATGTTCCGTGGAGTACTGTAGCACCGTACTATTCATGCGCTGTATACCTAGTTCTGTTAACGTTGATCTCACCGTTCAACCCTCGATCGTCATATCTTACTACCCTAGCAAAAATATTACTACCCTAGCAAAAATGGCATGTTACATTACTATTCATAGTTGACATGCACACAACATCATTTTTTATCGTCATATCTTACTAGCCTAGCAAAAATATTATGGTACTAACGTATAAACTACTGCACATGCCTAGTAGTAGGAGTACTGTGTGTTCAAGTGGCTGTCGTGTTTTGCACTTCTCCGCTGTAAGAGTGGAAACGCTCGCTGTAATCATTTTTGTTTTTCAGAAACAGTGGACACGCTCTACCGCGCGGATCCTCCTCGACGGTTGTCGGGAACCTTGCTACTCATTTTTGCCGACATGTGGGACAACCAGCATCGGGGTCTACTTCCCATGCACTAAAGTACTCCGTACTAGAGTGCACAACTGCACGGTAGACTACCCCAGTCAAAGCGCCGCAGTAATGCCCCATGAGCCTTCAATCATAAAACCCCCACCTTTCCAGCAGTAAGTTGGACGGACGAAGCAACCATCATTTCACTCTTATCCCTTAGCTTCCTCTCTTGCAGTAAACCCCGACTCGCTTCTCCCTCATCTTGTTCCTCATTTATTCAATAAAACCCCGACGCGCTTCTGCAATTGTTCTTCGCTCCCAAGGAAGAAAAGGTGAGCACATCAATGGTGTTGATTTTGGCCAAGGCCCGGTCTTGCAACCCCGGGATTGATCCTATAACTCACTCTCTATTCATTTTTTGGGTCTGTGATTATGTTTCTTTTCTTTTATTTCTATTTGATAGATTCTTGATGGACCCTGGAGCACCGGCTGAAGTGATGTCTATGGCTCTGGCCGAAACCTTCGAGGCTCGGGGTATGAAGAAGCGCAAGTACCCCAACGAGACTACTGCAGACAAGCTCAAGGCCATCGCCCTGTCCAAGACCGCCTCTCCGGGATCCCTCGCTAAGCCAGTCCAGGTAATATCTCTTCTTGATGATGTTTTTGGCGATCTTGATCGTGTTTTTTCATCTAACACGAAGTACTAGTACTAGTAGTACAACTTTCTGGGTGATCTTGCATGTGATTTTTTCTGTGGCAAATGACGATTCTAAATTGCTCTTTTGACCAAAACATGAGAGAGGTTGACATACATATGATTTTAACACATAACACTGGTTTCCTATAGATTACTTTCAACACTACAAAAAATACACTTCTATGATGATACGTGTGTCGGTATCAAAACCGGCGGATCTCGGGTAGGGGGTCCTGAACTGTGCGTCTAAGGCTGATGGTAACAGGAGGCGGGGGACATGATGTTTACCCAGGTTCGGGACCTCTCTATGGAGGTAATACCCTACTTCCTGCTTGATTGATCTTGAAGAATATGTTACAAGAGTTGATCTACCACGAGATCGTAATGCCTAAACCCTAGAAGTCAAGCCTATGTGATTATGAATGTGATTGCCTCTACGGACTAATCCCTCCGATTTATAGACACCGGAGGGGACTAGGGTTATACAAAGTCGGTTACCGAGAAAGGAATCTACGTATCCAAATCACCAAGCTTGCCGTCCATGCAAAGGAGAGTCCCATCCGGACACGGGAAGAAGTCTTTTGTCTTGTATCTTCATAGCACTGTCCGGCCCATGTTAATAGACCGGCCGTCCGAGGACGCCTTAATCCAGGACTCCCTCAGTAGCCCCAAACCAGGCTTCAATGACGAGATGCCCGGTGCGCAGATTGTCTTCGGCATTGCAAGGCGGGTTCCTTCTCCGATTACTTCACAGTACCTGACTTAAAGAGCAGTATACGGCTTTTCATTTAATGTCGCGCTCATCGTCTTCTGCACCTTCATGATTTCAGCTTCCACGTGTCGAGCGAATACGAGAGGTCGGGGCATCTTTGCACATACCACCCCGACCATGTAAGAAAGTTGTCTATTTAAAGAGATGGGGATCTTCAGATCCGGTCCACACCAAGCGAGGAAACCTCAGAGCTTGCCAGCAGAAACCACTCCAACATGGCTAGCGCTCCCAGCTCTTCCTCCCGCCCCCATAGCCCCAAAAAAGGCAATTGGGAAAAGTGTTCTGTATCCACAATCAACTAGTGAAGCTGGAGGCACAAGGATTTCATCCCCCCGCAGATCTAGTCCCCGTTCGAGCCGGATTGGCTTCCTTCGACGATGGGGCGCAGGCGGAGAATTTCCCAAACCCATCCAGGGGGCAACGAGTATGCTTTGTTCCCTACTTGTTGAGAGGTGTTGGGTTTCCAATCCATCCATTCCTCCGAGGGATTTTGGAGTATTATGGCCTCCAACTGCACAATTTCATTCCCGCCTCCATCCTACACATTGCGGGTTACGTTGATCTTTGTGAGCTATTCCTGGGCTGCGAGGCCCATTTTGAATTATGGAAGAAACTGTTTTGCCTCGTCCTTCGTAATCAAGAGGGATCAATATTTGAAGTGCGCGGCGCCGAGGTATGGCGCATCGCCGGGACCGGATACCTGTCCGACATGCCGAAGAAGGCATCCGAAGAGTGGCCTTCCGAATGGTTCTATACCGAGGACGTCTCCTTTCTCGACCCAGCCCGAATGGGTCTTCCCGAATTTTCAAGTGCTCCGTTGAAGAAACGCCATAGATGGCACCCCCAGAGCCTCGGGGAGGAAGATAGCATGGAAGTCTGTCAATTGATGAGCAAGATAAAGATGCTCGCCTGGTCCAGATTGTCAATAGTCGAGGTTATGGCGACATCCATAGCACGAGGGTCCAACCACTCCAATACGGAGGGCATCCCATGTGGCACTATAATGAAGAATATGACGCCACCCACTGCGGTCGGAAGGGTCTGGATACCCCCGCCGCTTTGGCCAAAATATTGGCCGGACTATACAAAGGGGAGAAAGAGGAGGTCATCCGCATTAAGCGCAGAGATGGATTTTCCATGTACAACCCTCCCGGCTGGGTGAGTTTCCATCCCAGTACTCCACTCAATTTACTCCCTGAGTCACTTTCCATAAATATTGATCCGTCCATTTGTAACACGAATGGCGAAAGATCACCAAGGAGCTCCACAGCCCCGCACCACAGCCAAAGGACCACAACCGGGCCCTTGACCCTCGATTCAAAGAGGATCCAGATATATTCATGGAGCTCGAGGATGGAGTGTTCTACCAGGCGAGCCATGACGACACGGAAGTGGCCATCACCTCTGACTATCCCGGCCTTCTCTCTGCCTCAGATGTAAATAATCAGGAGACTTCTCCTTCGAAAGAATTTCCTCATTCTGCCTCACCCGCCGCACTATCTCGTGCTCCAAAGGGGAGGCGATCAGCGCGCCACACTGCACCTGAGGCGACTCACAAGAGAGCGGCGCCTATGCCGGGTAGGCCTCCTAAGAGGAAGGCATATAAAAACATGGCCGAGCCTTCATCAGAGAGGTATGATTTTTTTAATATGCTCCTTGGCTGTCACATTGAAGTGTGACGCTATCTGTTGTGTCTTATCAGGAAAAACATTCACCGGACTATGTCCGAGGATCCTGCCGGTCATGCCTCCACTAGCCAGATTCCGGACCCTGTCTCAAGGACTGAGGCTGATGTGGGAGCGACACCGGATTGTCCTTCTACAGAGGATTCAGATGATGTATCCGTCACAAACTCTGAAGTGGAAAGTGCCATGAATCATCGGCGCCGGCGGGCTGCTCTTCGCGACCCCGGTTTTTCAGAAGAGGCTTTCAATGCCTTCAGCTCGGGTGATGCATACATCCGAGCTTCTCGAGATGGGCTTACCAGAGCCACTGACCAATATTTGAAAGATGTGCGGGTAAGTACACACTTGTACAATTCTGATAATTATATACCAGTAGCCCCCAAGACTTGAAGCAGTTGATGCAATTGATTTGAGGGTCGTTGTATATCCAGGTGCCCACAGAGAAGAACAACCTGTTGTCTCAGGACCTGGAAAAGTGTCGAACCCAGCTAGCCGCTGCTACCGCTGAACTGGAGAAATACAAAAAGGCAGTGTTTGGTAATGATACCCTCCATCGAGAAAACATAATCATATACCAGGATTATTAATACAGGTGCATATCTTATGGCAGAGTCGTCAGATCATCCGGGAGAGGTACCGGAAGTCGCACAGGCGGGAGGTCCAAAAGCTCAAAGGCAGCTGGCCGTGCGCGAATATATACGAACACGGGTCAGGGAGGAGAAAAACAAACTCCAGGATTCCAACACCGAGCTAGGCGTGGAACTAAAAGACGTTCGGGCCCAGCTGGCTGACTCCGTGAAGGAAAATAAGAGGCTACGAGGCGGCATATTTAGTATGTGTTCAAACTTACCTTCAGGTAGTTCGGTGAGGAAAGTAACTAACATAATTATGTCTGCAGGTTTGCTAACCGGCCGTCCCGAAGAGGAGATGTCCGGATCTTTAGGCGATCTACTATAAGAGCTGTCGCAAATGCATGAAAGAGCTCGACAGGTGATGCAAAGTATTGCCAAGGCCTTATGGCCATCCGACTCCCCTCCAGGAAGTATGGAGGAGCTTGTACATCTATTCAAGGGAGCGCGGCGGCGCTTCCGATTATGGAAGATATCGGCCTGCCGGGAAGGTGCGCGAGAGGCCTGGGCCATGGTGAAAACCCGGTATGCCAAGCTCGATACGAATCACATGGCCCGGGTCGGACCTCTAGGGTCAGATGGAAAAGAAATTCCCGTTAGTTTGGTATATGACCAGTACAAGTACCCGCCAAGTATTCCCAACAGGATTGTAGGCTAGATAGCCTGTTAGATGGCATAGAGGAAGAAGTTTTTGAGTCCAAGTGACTATGTACTTCAATTGAAATATTTGTCCCTAGCCGGATTGTAAAACGATTGTCATGGCGGACCTTTTCGCTTTGACCTCTGGACCAGAAGCTGCGGAGTGTTTCCAAATGCCCGCTCGGTAATGTAGACCGGGGTATGCATGGAAACCAGGCGTAGGGGTCATAGTTGCTTGAACAGACAAGTATCTAGCTAGCTATGTTATATTACATTTTGATCGTCAGAAACATCTTCCGAGAGAATAGTTCCGTTATGGTTCCTTTCCTCGGTCAAGATAAGAAGGCAGATGTCCGAACTGTGATTGAAAAAATCACAGCATACATAACATCTGGGGGTTCATAGTGTAACGAGTAAAGAACATTTGTAGTACGCCGACCGAATATTCCCTTAAGAACACTAGCTTTTGGCTTCACCCAGTCTGAGGTACACATCCGGATGACCCGGCAGTAACAATCATAGAGGTGCTCCCTTTATGCCCTAGCCGAACTAACGGGAACGTAGGGCATAAGCACAGGACCCAGGCAACCCAGCTTGGCCAAAACTTAAGTCATATCGATGCATATAATGGCGAAGAAAAGGTACATATGCGGAAAAGACATATGTGGTGAGCTTGATGCCCGGAAAATAATAATAATAAGCTTTTGTACAAGAAGCCCCTAGGTATAATTGACATACATATTTGAAAATGTGTGTATCGTAGGTGTATGGTTTAGCCGCATGAGAGCTTTAATGCTAAAAAAAGGGGTGAGAAGAGAGGAAAATAAATAATGGAAACAAAAGGGAGAAAGGAGATGAACAAAGAGTCCAGTGCTATGCATAGAATCTCCGGAGTCTGACCGCGTTCCATGGGTATGGCTCGAGCGATTGTGCGATGCAAAGATGCAAAGGTGACGCCCTCCCGGTGAGGACTTCACAATGATGAAGGGACCCTCCCACTTGGGCTTGAGTTTGTCATTTTTCTTTTCCGGCAAGCGTAGAACGAGTTTGCCAACATTATAAGTCTTGGCCCGTACTTCTCTGCTTTGATATCTGCGGGCCTGTTGTTGATAAAATGCGGAACTGGCTTTTGCGATGTTGCGCTCCTCCTCCAGGGCATCTAGGCTGTCCCGTCGATCAAGCTCGGCCTCTCTCTCTTCATACATGCGCACTCGAGGTGAGTCATGAATAATGTCGCAGGGTAACACAGCCTCTACGTCATACACCATCAAGAAAGGTGTATATCCGGTAGAGCGATTGGGCATGGTCCGCAACCCCCAGAGTACAGAGTCAAGCTCCTCGACCCAGTGCTTGTCTGATTATTTCAAAGACCGCACTAATTTGGGTTTAATGCCGCTCATAATAAGACCATTGGCTCATTTGACGTGACCGTTTGTTTGTGGGTGATAGACGGAGGTGTAATCAAGCTTATTGCCTAGATTGGCAGACCAGGTTTTCACCTCATCGGCCGTGAATTGGAGCCATTATCGGTGATGATGCTGTGTGGAACACCATAACGGTGCACAACGCCAGATATGAAGTCTATCACTGGTCCGGCTTCGGCCGTCTTAACTGGTTTGGCCTCTATCCACTTAGTGAATTTATCCACCATAACCAACAGATACTTTTTCTTATGGCTTCCTCCTTTAAGAGGTCCGACCATATCAAGCCCCCAGACCGTGAAAGGCCAAGTGATGGGGACAGTTTGTAGAGCGGTGGGTGGCATGTGGCTTTGGTTGGCGAAATGCTGGCATCCGACGCAATGTTGGACAAGATCTTGTGCGTCTCCTCGGGCCGTCGGCCAATAGAAACCTATACGGAAGGCCTTGCTTACGAGGGCCCGAGCCCCAGCGTGGTGACCACCGATGCCGGCATGAATTTCAGCCAAGAGCTGCCGCCCTTCTTGCTCGGAGATACATCTTTGAAGTACTCTGGTAGCGCTTTTCTTGTAGAGTTCTCCCTCGTGAACCTTGTAGGCTTTAGAGCGCCGCAAAATACAGCGCGCCTCATTCTGATCCTCAGAGATTTCTCACCTATTAAGGTACGCCAAGAAGGGTTCGGTCCATGGGGCAATAACTGCCATGATGAGATGGACCGACGGTGTCATTTCAGTGGCTGAGCCCCCGATGATATTGGTGTGTTCGGAATCGGGGATTATAGTCGGATCCAGATTGGTGTTGCCGCTCTCCCCTTGCCACACTATGGATGGCTTGAAGAGCCTTTCCAAAAAGATGTTAGGTGGGACGGGGTCGCGCTTGGCACCGATGTGAGCAAGGACATCCATCGCTTGATTACTTTCTCGAGACACATGATGAAACTTGAGCCCCTCGAACCGGGCCGACATTTTGAGAACGGCATTACGGTAAGCTGACATCTTCAGATCTTTGGCATCAAAATCACCATTTATTTGAGATATTGTGAGGTTTGAATCCCCGCGCACTTCTAGGCGTTGTATGCCCATGGAGACATCCATCCGAAGACCATGCAAGAAGGCCTCGTATTCGGCTGCATTGTTGGTGTCTGTGTATAATATTTGGAGTACGTACTGAACTGTATCTCTAGTGGGGGATGTTAGGACAACTCTTGCTCGTAATCCTGCCAACATTTTGGAGCCGTCGAAGTGCATGACCCAGTTGGAATATGTGTCGTACTCTTTAGGGAGTTCGTCCTCTGTCCATTCGGCGACGAAGTCGGCCAGTACTTGGGAAATAATGGCCCGGCGTGGTTTGTATGTTATGTCGAATGGGAGGAGCTCAATGGCCCACTTGGTAATCCGGCCCGTGGCATCGCGGTTGTTTATTATGTCATTGAGTGGTACCTCGAAGGCTACTGTTATTGAGCACTCTTGAATGTAGTGTCGTAGCTTCCGTGATGCCATGAAGACCGCGTACACTATTTTTTGGTAACGAGGGTACCAGGATTTGCATGGTGTGAGGACAGTGGACACGTACTATATCAGATTTTGAAGCCGGAATTTGTGTCCGTCCTCCTCCCGTTCGACTACGAGCACCGCACTCACAACTTGGTGTGTGGCCGATACGTATAATAACATGGGTTCACCGATATTCGGCGCGGCCAGGATTGGGTTGCTCGCTAAAAGAGCCTTTATTTCTTCCAGTCCAGCCATTGACACGTCCATCCACTCGAAGTGATCGGTGCGTCGGAGAAGGTGATAGAGTGGCAACGCCTTTTCTCCTAGTCTGGAGATAAAGTGGCTTAAAGCTGCCACACATCCGGATAGTGTTTCGACTTTTTTAAGGTCTGTTGGTGTGGCCAACTGTGACAAAGCTCGAATTTTAGCCGGGTTCGCCTCAATTCCCCTATTGGAAACGATGAAGCCCAGTAGTTTTCCAGCGGAAACGCCGAAAACATACTTTTCCAGATTGAGCTTAATGTCATATGTACGGAGGTTGTCGAATGTAAGACACAGATCGTCTATTAATGACTCGATGTGTCTAGTTTTGATGACTGCGTCATCCACATATGCTTCAACTGTCTTGCCGATTTGTTTCTCCAGGCATGTTTGAGTCATGCGTTGGTAGGTGGCACCGGCGTTTTTTAGCCCAAAGGGCATAGTGTTGAAGCAGAAAGGCCCGTATGGGGTAATGAATGCTGTTGCGGCTTTATCGGATTCCTTCATCTTGATTTGATTGTATCCGGAGTATGCGTCGAGGAAACACAGTGAGTCATGTCCTGCGGTAGCGTCGATAATCTGATCGATGCAGGGGAGGGGGAAGGGATCCTTAGGGCATGCCTTGTTGAGGTCTTTGAAATCGACACATAGGCACGAGGATTTATCCTTCTTTGGTACCATTACCAGGTTTACTAGCGAGTCCGGGTGTTTTATTTCTTTGATGAATCTGGCCTCGAGTAACTTGGCCAGCTCCTCCCCCATAGCTTGTCACTTGGGTTCGAAAAAGCGCCGCAATGTTTGCTTGACCGACTTATATCCCTTCAGTATGTTTAGGCTGTGCTCGGCCAGCCTGCGTGGGATCCCTGGCATATCAGAAGGGTGCCAGGCGAATATGTCCCAGTTTTTGCGTAGGAACGCTCGTAGTGCAACGTCGACCGTGGGGTCCAGCTGTGCCCCAATGGATGTTGTCTTCTTGGAGTCCGTTGGGTGGACTTGGAATTGACTATTTCATCTGCTGGTTTAAAGGAGGTGGATTTGGGTCGCTTATCCAGGATCACGTCATCCCTATCAACCATGGAGCACAATGCGGTTAATTCTTCGTCCGCGAGGGCTTCAGACAATGCCTCGAGGGCCAGGGTTGCAGATTTGTTTTTGGCACGGAGCGCTATGTCCGGATCACTGGCAAGAGTGATAATACCATTGGGCCTGGGCATCTTGAGCTTCATGTACTCGTAATGGGGTATAGCTTGGAAGCTTGCAAATGCATCTGGCCCTAATAGGGCGTGATATCCACTGTTGAAAGGGGCCACTTGAAAGGTTATCTCTTCAGACCGATAATTCTCCGGTGTGCCGAATACCATATCGAGTGTGATTTTTCCCGCACATCGCGCCTCCGACTTGGAATGATTCCTCGGAAGGTCATGCTACTTTGCTCAATGCAGCTCATGTCTATTTCCATTTTGTTGAGAGTCTCCTTGTAAATGAGGTTTAGTCCGTTGCCGCCGTCCATGAGCACTTTGGTAAGCTGAAAGCCATCCACGATTGGACAGAGGACCAATGCGGCTGGTGCCCGGACTGTCCTGAACTTTGGTTCGTCACTAGCATTGAAAGTTATGGTCGTGTCGTTCCAGGGGTTTGTTGCTGCGACTTGGCAGACTTTGGCGAGGCCGCAGAGTGCCCTTTTGCACCTATTGTTTGAGGCGATAGTCGAGAAGACCGTCAATACTCTCAAGTCGTCGTCTTCCATGGGATGTTTCTCTGCGGTATTTTTGGTGAGGAGATCCTTGTCACTCTTGGCCACTTGACGAAGTATCCAACATGCTCTAAGGCTATGGGTTGGTGTGGTATCCGGTGTTGTATATATTTTGCATGGCCTATCGAGCCATCCCTCCAGAACGGTTCCGCGCCCCGTAATGGGCTTTGATTTCTTTACTATTGGCTCGGGCGACCGACGAGGGTGCGTCCTTTTTGTCCGGACGAGGGGTTGAGTGGAAACCGGTGGCTCCCAAGAAGCTGTCTGAGTTTTCCAGGCGCGTTCCATTGCGGAGTACTTCTGTACTATGGTTGCCAGGTCAGCGAAGTGTAATATGCGACAACGGTTAATGGCATTGAGGATTCCCTCGTCCGTGTAATTGTTGCAAAATAATGAGATTGCGTCTTCATCACGGCAGTCTTTGTTCTTGTCTTTGACAAGGAGGAATCTGGCCCAAAAGTGATGGACCGTTTCTTGAGACTGTTGTCGTATGTTCATAAGATCGCGTGTATCTGGGTGAGTGGGTGGATTTTAGTCTGAATCCTGACCCAATTTGGGATCCGGAGTCTGAGAAACTCCCGAGCCTAATGGTTCGGGCTCCGGGATATCAACCAATTTTTTAGGTCCGCTGTCTGACTCTAGGTTCGGAATACGGGGTATGTCTTTCCGTGGATGGGTATCCGATTCTTCGAGCTCAGGAACCCGAACACAATTTGTCCTCAATATAGAAGAAGAGTTGTTGTATTGCTCCTCCACTACCGCTATCTGATGGGTGATCAGTGGAGATTCAATTTCTCTCTGATCGGGTTTAAGCCCAATCTGAGCGTAGTCTGTGGCGACCCCCAAGGCGGCGATGCGATCCAGGAGTTCGTTTAAAGACGATAACTCCGTCGGATCCATCTATTTGGAGTATTCAGAGTTTATGCCGAGCCGATTTTTGATGACCCGAGAGGTCATCGTCGGCCCAACGGCCGATCGGGCGGTCATGGTGAAGCCGCCCAGCCGGAGGGTTTGCCCGGAGGCAATGGCTCCTCCGGAGGTGATATTGTCCTTGATAACAAGGCGAGCCATCAATCCTATCTTCTATGTCGCAGCGGAACTCTCAATGAAAGCACCAATGTCGGTGTCAAAACCGGCGGATCTCAGGTAGGGGGTCCCGAACTGTGCGTCTAAGGCTGATGGTAACAGGAGGTGGGGGACATGATGTTTACCCAGGTTCGGGCCCTCTCTATGGAGGTAATACCCTACTTCTTGCTTGATTGATCTTGATGAATATGAGTATTACAAGAGTTGATCTACCATGAGATCGTAATGGCTAAACCCTAGAAGTCTAGCCTATGTGATTATGATTGCTATTGCCTCTACGGACTAAACCGTCTGGTTTATATAGTCATCGGAGGGGACTAGGGTTATATAAAGTCGGTTACAGAGAAATGAACCTACATATCTGAATCACCAAGCTTGCCATCCACGCAAAGGAGAGTCCCATCCGGACACAGGTAGAAGTCTTCTGTCTTGTATCTTCATAGCCCAACTGTCCGGCCCGTGTTAATAGACCGGCCGTCCGAGGACCCTGTCGAACCCAACGAGGAGCAGAAGGAAATGACAAGCGGTTTTCAGTAAGGTATTCTCTGCAAGCACTGAAATTATCGGTAACATATAGTTTTGTGATAAGATAATTTGTAACGGGTAACAAGCAATGGAAGTAAATAAGGTGCAGCAAGGTGTCCCAATCCTTTTTGTAGTGAAGGACAAGCCTGGAAAATTCTTATATAGAGAAAAGCGCTCCCGAGGACACATGGGAATTATCGTCAAGCTAGTTTTCATCACGCTCATATGATTCGCGTTCGTTACTTTGATAATTTGATATGTGGGTGGACCAGTGCCTGGGTACTACCCTTTCTTGGACAAGCATCCCACTTATGATTAACCCCTATTGCAAACATTTGCAACTACAAAAGAAGTATTAAGGTAAACCTAACCATAGCATGAAACAAGTGGATCCGAATCAGCCCCTTACGAAGCAACGCATAAACTCGGGTTTAAGCTTCTGTCACTCTAGCAGCCCATCATCTACTTATTACTTCCCAATTCCTACCTCTAGGCCCAATTAATTGTGAAGTGTCATGTAGTCGACGTTCACATAACACCACTAGAGGAAAGACAACATACATCTCATCGAAATATCGAATGAATACCAAATTCACCTGACTATGAATAGCAAGACTTCTCCCATGTCCTCAGGAACAAATGTAACTACTCACAAAGCAAATTCATGTTCATAATCAGAGGGGTATTAATATGCATTAAGGATCTAAACATATGATCTTTCACCAAAGAAACCAACTAGCATCAACTACAAGGAATAATCAACACTACTAGCAACCCCAGGTACCAATCTGAGGTTTTGGTACAAAGATTGGATACAAGAGATGAACTAGGGTTTGAGAGGAGATGGTGCTGGTGAAGATGTTGATGGAGATTGATTCTTCCGATGAGAGGATTGTTGGTAATGACGATGGTGATGATTTCTCCCTGAGGGAAGTTTCTGATGTAACAGCTCCACTGAGCCCTAGATTGGTTCCGCCAAGGTTTCGCCTCGTGGCAGCGGAGTTTCGTCCCGTAAGCTTGCTTATGATTTTCCAAGGTAAAAGACTTCATATAGCAGAAGATGGGCACCGGAGGGCTGCCAGGTGGCCCACGAGGCAGGGGGCGCGCCCAGGGGGGTAGGGCGCGCCCCCACCCTCGTGGATGGTGGGTGCCCCCCCTCAGGTATTTCTTCCGCTGAATATTTTTTATTAATACCCAAAATGACTATCATGGAGTTTTAGGACTTTTGGAGTTGTGCAGAATAGGTCTTCAATATTTGCTCCAGTTCCAGCACAGAATCCCAGTTGTCGGCATTCTCCCTCTTCATGTAAACCTTGTAAAATAAGAGAGAATAGGCGTAACTATTGTGACATAACATTTAATAACAGTCCATAATGCAATAAATATCGATATAAAAGCATGATGCAAAATGGACGTATCAACTCCCCCAAGCTTTGACCTCGCTTGTCCTCAAGCGGAAGCCGATATCGAAAAATATGTCCACATGTTTAGAGATAGAGGTGTTGATAAAATAAATACGGACATGAGGGCATCATGATCATTCTTTATACAGCAACATATATAGATTTTGTCATATGATTTCTTATGCTAAAGTAACAATCTATTCACAATGTCAAGTATGAATCAAAAACTTCGTTAAAAACTAACAAACTATAATCTTAGTCATTGAAGCAATTGCAATTTATCATAACATCGGAAAGAGTCCATATAAGAGCTTTTTAGCAAGTCCACATACTCAACTATCATTTAGTCTTTCACAATTGCTAACACTCATGCAATACTTATGGTTATGGAGTTTTAATCAAACACAGAGAAATTAGGGGCTTATAGTGTTGCCTCCCAACCTTTTACCTCAAGGGTAATGTCAACAATAATAGTTCATGCTAACTTATATATATATATATATATATATATATATATTAGGATCTTTCCAACACGAGGTGCTTGCCAAAGGATAAAATAAAAAGGAAAGGTGAAGATCACCTATGACTCTTGTATAAGACAGAAAGTAAAAGATAGGCCCTTCGCAGAGGGAAGCAGTGGTTGTCATGTGCTTTTATGGTTGGATGCACGAAATCTTAATGCAAAAGAACGTCACTTTATATTGCCACTTGTGATATGAACCTTTATTATGCAAGTCCGTCGCTTTTATTACTTCCATATCACAAGATCGTATAAAGCTTATTTTCTCCCCACTAATAAGTCATACATATTTAGAGAGCATTTTTTATTGCTTGCAACATGACAACTTACTTGAAGGATCTTACTCAATCCATAGGTATATATGGTGGACTCTCATGGCAAAACTGGGTTTAAGGATATTTGGAAGCACAAGTAGTATCTCTACTTGGTGCAAAGAATTTGGCTAGCACGAGGGGGAAAGGCAAACTCAACATGTTGGATGATCCATGACAATATACTTTAATTAAGATGTGAGAAAACATAACCCATTACGTTGTCTTGTCCAACATCAACTCTTTAGCATGTCATACTTTAATGAGTGCTCACAATCATAAAAGATGTCCAAGATAGTATATTTATATGTGAGAACCTCTCTTTCTTTATTACTTCCTATTAATTGCAACAATGACCAAAACTATGTTTTCCAACTCTCAACAACTTTTAATCATCATAATCTTTATATGTGAAGTCATTACTATCCATGAGATCAATATGGTCTCTTTTATATCTTTTTGTTCTTTTATTTCCTCAAGATCATAGCAAGATAGCAAAGCCCTTGACTCAACACCAATCTTTATAGTATATAGCTCATGGACTCGATTACATAGAGGGATCATAAGGCAAAATTCAAAACTAAATCATACGAAAACTTTATTCTACTAGATCAAGATATTACTAAAATGATCTGTCGGATTTCGGGTTCCGGCAGACCCTCAAGGTTCAAACTCTGGGGTGCACGCGGAGATCACACCTCTAGCCTACCCATGTCTCGTCGCCTCGCAAGGATCTAAAACTACACGAAGAACAACACAAGGGACATGAGATTTATACTGGTTCAGGCCACCATTGTGGTGTAATACCCTACTCCAGTTTGTGGTGTGTGGATTGCCTGAGGCGCTGATGATGAATAGTACAAGGAAGAATAGCCTCGCGAGGGTCTGCTCTTGGCTGGTGGGATGAACTGCTAGGGGGAGTTCAGTCGCCTCTCTCCCTCTCTATCTCCAGATGTCTCTACCCTGTGGGTGGCGAGTACCATTTATAGGCGGAGGCTCTTCCCAAATATTGAGCGGGAAGGGCGCCAGCAATTGGCCATTTTGAAAGGGAACATCTAGTACACTTATCCTGACTAAAGTTGGTCCTCGCCTGCCAAAGACCCTGACGATGACGCCGACTTGGGCTCCACGATGACCTTTATCCTGCCGTCCTGCTGGTCTTGGTCTTTGTCGGTATCAAAACCGGCGGATCTCGGGTAGGGGGTCCCGAACTATGCATCTAGGCGGATGGTAACAGGAGACAAGGGACACGATGTTTTTACCTGTGTTGGGCCCTCTCGATGGAGGTAAAACCCTACTCCGCTGATTAATATTGATGATATGGGTAGTACAAGAGTAGAGCTACCAAGAGATCAGAGAGGCTAAACCCTAGAAGCTAGCCTATGGTATGATTGTTGTTCGTCCTACGGACTAAAACCCTCTGGTTTATATAGGCACCGAAGAGGGTTAGGTTTACACAGAGTCGGTTACAATGGTAGGAGATCTACATATCCGTATTGCCAAGCTTGCCTTCCACGCCAAGGAAAGTCCCATTCGGACACGGGACGAAGTCTTTAATCTTGTATCTTCATAGTCTAGGAGTCCGGCAAAAGGCTATACTCCGGCCATCCGGACACCCCCTAATCCAGGACTCCCTCAGTCTTGTTGCACCGAAATGGTTGCCTTGCCTGATACCCTTGCCTGCACTTGCCCCCTTTGCACCAAAGAGGAAACAAGGACTCTGCGCAGGCCGGCGCCCGCCTGGCCTCGGTCGTCATGTCTTGCATCATGGACACCTCGTGAGGCACCCTGCCTTGATCTCTCCGCCTCCTCGCGAGCCAGCCTGAAGAGGCCGTGCCCGAGGAAGCCTCCTGTCGTCCGCCCCGCGAGGCTTGGCCCCTCGCGAGGGTCTTGAGTATGTGTTGATGAAGATGGGCTGTACTGGGCCACTCCTTGAGCCACGCCACAGGCCACAGGTAGGCAAGTCTGGGTACCCCCGTTCCCAGAACGCCGACGGTAGCCCCCGGGCCCAAGGCGCACCAGGACTTGGCTTAGTAGAGAAGCGAAGGGCAGTGCGGCGCCCGGGGCCCTAATAGCTGCGGGTTTTGGCGCCCAGATGCGCGTTGATTGGACGGGCGTTTTGGCTCCCCATGACGCCTCGTAATCGCACAAATTGACAAGTCCCTGCATGCAAAATGGGTCATGATTACCTGTGATCGTGGAGGCCGAAGGTTGGCCTCCCTCGGCTATATGTACGGAACGGCGCGAGCCCTTCCAGTCCATCTCTTCCTGCTACTCTCCGTTTTCCTCTTCGTCCTCATTCTTCCCTACGCCAATGGCACCGATCCGTCGGTTTTCTGCCGAAGAGAAGGGGAAGGCCTCCCGAGAGGGTCCTGTCCCGCTCCCTCCTAAGAAATGGCCCGCCTCTTGCCGCGGAGAAGGGGGTGCTTGGCAGAAGGTGTCGAGGCCATGGATTGAGCGGCCGCCGCCTTGATTCCCATTACCCTTGTATGCCCGGATCAAGGGTCCTAAAGGTGCTGGCGCCGAGCGGCACCACCAGAGGCACCGTCGCCGCCGGCGGATCATGGCGGTACGCGTCGTTCCTCCTGGAGTTCACGCCGAGGGTTCTTCTCGCGAGCTCGTGCTTCACGCCGCCATGCCTCCTCGGTCTTGGATTTGCCTCCGTCCTTCCTTCGCCTTCGAGATCCCACCGAGGGGGCCTATCGAGCTTTGGCTACAACATGTTGACTGCAGTACCCCTGCGACCGAAGCAGAGGTCGAGGTCGTTGCTCCGGGCAGGGTGTACATGACACGTAGCTGGGGCGAGATCACCCGGGTCTGCAGGATGGGTGGCGCCCTTGTAATCCTCCTCGAGTATGACGGCGCCTCCCTGATGTTCTTAAAGGTCTTCGATGCGGAGGGACGCTGGCTAGAGTGCTGCCCTAAGAAAGGCGGCCAGGGCCCTGCCGTGGCGAGGACTAGCTCGCCAATCGCTTCCCCAGCAGCTCCTCAGGCAGCGGAGGTGTCGGAGGATCCAGCGATTCTGCCGAGCTCTTCGCGACTCCGGAGACGAGCGACGACATCTACGAGCCCCCGATCTTGCGTCGTTCTCGGAGCAGGGCGGGCTCGTCATGCCGCCGCCACCACCGACCAGAGTGGGGTTGGCGCCGTGGTCGACGCCCACCGTTGATGAGGGCGTTTTATGAGGGCGCTGAAGTTAGCACTCTTTAGGATTTGCTCCTTTTATTCCCTGCGAGGAATCGAAGAACACACCCTGTGGCGGTTTGTAAGGTGCTGGTAGTTGCATTTGTTAATATGATCCTTATCTTGAAGCGGTGAGAGATGCTTGTCCCGTCTTAGCTTAGTTCCTCCTTTCGAACTTCACGAGGGCTTGACGCTCTGTGCTGATAGGTCCCGGTCCCCAGGCAGGCTTCAGCCGTCGCTGGTATGCCAGGTCGCGAGGCCGTGGTCAAGGCCAGGAGGTGAGCGGCCCGGGGTCCAGAAAGAGCCCCTGAGTCGCGATGCTCAGGAGGTCCCCTTTAGCACTCAAGCAGTCATCGTTTGGTGAGAAAGGAGCGCGACGTTGCCAAAGCGGGATTGCATTAGGTGCGAGGTTGGTGCTGCGATAGCTAGTGTTTCCGGAGGATGACTTATCTCGGGGGTCGGAAGCCACTCCCTGGCGCGGCGACGGGCCCGTGCATTGGCTGTTGAGGAGCCGCCTGACGAGGTCCCCACGTGCTTCTTCCCTATCGCCTTTGCTCCCCCTCGTGCTCTATGTCCTCAGGTCCCGGCCCCCGAGCGAGCTAACCCGTCGCTGGTATGACAAGTCACGATGCCGTGGAAAAGGCCAGGAGGTGAGGGCTGGAGAGCCAGTAAGAGTCCATGAGTCGCGATGCTCAGGTACCCCCCCTTTAACGTGCAAGGGGTTCGCGCGGACAAGAGCGAAGGAGAGGCTGCGAAGGCCTCGCCCAACGCTGCTCCTTAAAGTGATCCTGCGAGTACATGATGAGAAAAGCGAGGGTTTGCCGTTACAATGGCCGACCAGCTGCTGGTTGCTCTGGGAGGGTGACGAGGCACTGAAGGCTTGGTGAGGTGGCGCCCTGCGGGGTTGCCGTGGCCAGAGCTCAGCCATTCAGGTTTGTCGACGCGGTGGACGGACCCGGCGCAAGCGCAGTGCGGAGGGAGCAGCTCCATCAGTTGCTGTCAATCGAGCGGGCGATTAAGTCAAGCACGTTAACCATGAAGGAGCAAATCCATTTAGACAGATTCAGAAAAAGGCGAACACCGCCGGGTCGGGCCCGAGCGACTTTGGGGATGATGCAGCCCGAGGGGCGCCCCCAATAAAGTAAGCTAAAAACATGAATCAAAGGGGTACATGCCGCAGGGAAGGACCCACACGGCCTGGGAATGATGCAGCCCTGGGGGGCGCTCCCAGCTGAAATGAAATTTGAAGGATGTCACCTGATGATGCTGAAGATGAAGGGATGCTGAAGCAGCGACGGCGGCGCCATGGAAGCCGATCTTCAGAGCCCCTGTGCCCAGAGCCTCGGGAGGCTCCGAGGCGCCAGCGGCTCCTCGCGACCATCTCCATCTCCGCCAGATCTGTGGAATGCTCGACCGCTTGAGCCTCGTGACCCTCCTCATGCGGGCGCTGACAAGATAAAGCAGCCTATGTTCGGCCGTAAGGCATGCGAACATAGCTGTGGGGTGGACCTTCGTAGCATCCCACGCGTGAGGGCCAGAGGCGCTCCTGAGAGGCGGCTCGATTGAGTCCTGGTATGTCGATGGCTCGCACGAGATAGCGGTAGTGGAGGAGCCATATACGGATTACCCCTCTATCTTGAGGACGAGTTATGTCCGGATCACCGAGCTCCCTGAGCCGAACACCCGCTCAAGGGAAGACATGACCCAGACCCCGGACTTAGAATTGGGTATTGGGCCGGAGAAATTGGGCTGCATTCCGGATCCCGAGCTGTCAAGCCTGGAAGCTTCCCTGCCCCAGGGCGTTAGATCGGATCAGAATCCAAATTCAGCTACACCCACCCACCCATACTTAAACCCTCTCTCCCATATCCGATTAGAGCCCCAAGAGACAGTACATCCTTGTGCTAAACAAGGTCAAGGACTGTCATGAGGAGGACGCAGTCTCACTTTTCTGCAAAAACTGCATGAACAAAAGAATCCTTAATGCCATAAGTCGCCGTAACATAGCACACTTTGCTGACTTGGCAACCATAGTACAGAATTACTGTGCGATGGAAAGCACCTGGAAAACCCTAACAGAATTTTGGGATAGTCCGGCTCTCACTAAAACCTTTGTTCGAACTAAACGGGCAAACTCTCGTAAGTCAGCCAATCCAATTCCCAAGAAACTAAAGACCACCCCAGGGCATGGAACCGTGTTGGAAGAATGGCTCAATGGTCCATGTAAACTCGATAGCACGCCGGACACTACACCAACAAACAGTCTTAGAGCATGTTGGATACTCCGGCAGGTAGCAAAAAGCGGCGAGGATCTTCTTATAAGCCATAAAGCAGAACAGCATCCCGCCAAAGAAAACAATATGGTACTAACAGTCTTCGAGACTTTCGCCTCAAACAATAGGTGCAAGCGAACTCATCAAAGCTCCGCTGAAATCGGCCATGTGGCAAAAATAAATCCGTGGAGCGACACTGCTATAACTTTCAATGCCAGTGATGAACCTCAATTCTGGACCGTCCGGGCAGCAGCCGCTCTGGTCCTTAGCCCAATCGTGGACGGCTTTCAGCTCACTAAAGTACTCATGGACGGCGGAAGCGGATTAAACTTGATCTATGAAGAAACACTCAACAAGATGGAAATTGATAAAAGCCGCATTGAGCAAGGCGGCACTACCTTTAGGGGAATCATCCCTAGTCGGGAAGCGCGGTGTGTGGGAAAAATCACACTTGATGTGGTATTCGGCACCCCGGAGAATTACAGGTCCGAAGAAATTACATTCCAGGTAGCACCTTTCAGCAGCGGATAGCACGCCCTCTTAGGGCAGGACGCGTTTACAAGCTTTTAAGCTATACCCCATTACGGGTACATGAAGCTTAAAATGCCCAGACCCAATGGAATCATCACTCTAGCTAGTGATCAGGACGTCGCACTTCGTGCCGAAAACAAAACTGCAGCACTAGCCCTGGAAGCATTATCCGAAGCCCTAGCGGCCGAAGAGCTAACAACGCTACGTGCCACCGTGGACAGGGACGACGTGATACTTGACAAGCGACCCAAGTCCACCTCATTTAAACCCGCAGAAAAGATAGTCAAATTCCAGGTCCATCCAACGAACCCCATGAAGACAGCTTCCATCGGGACACAGTTAAGCCCCACAATGGATGCCGCACTGCGAGACTTCCTGCACGAGAATTGGGACATTTTTGCCTGGCACCCTTCGGACATGCCGGGCATCCCATGCAAACTGGCCGAACACAACCTCAATATACTAAAAGGATATAAGCCTGTCAAGCAGACTCTAAGGCGCTTTTCAGAGCCCAAGCGGCAAGCCATGGGGGAAGAGTTGGCCAAGCTACTCGAGGCCGGATTCATCAGAGATATCAAGCATCTGGACTGGCTAGCAAATCTGGTAATGGTACCAAAGAAGGACAAATCCTGGCGCCTATGCGTCGACTTCAAAGACCTCAATAAGGCTTGCCCCAAAGATCCCTTCCCCCTCCCTCGCATTGATCAAATCATCGACGCCACCGCAGGACACGACTCACTGTGTTTCCTCGACGCATACTCTGGATACCATCAAATAAAGATGGCAGAGTCCGACCAAGGTGCAACGGCTTTCATAACGCCATATGGTTCCTTCTACTTCAACACTATGCCTTTCGGGCTTATAAATGCCGGCGCAACCTATCAACGCATGATTCAAACATGCCAGGAAAAGCAAATCGGCAAAACAGTGGAGGCATACATCGACGACGTGGTCATAAAAACAAGACACATAGAAACCCTAATAGACGACTTGAGGCTTACGTTCGATAACCTCCGAACATACGACATCAAGCTAAACCCGGAAAAATGTGTTTTCGGCGTCCCCTCCGGGAAACTGCTCGGCTTCATTGTTTCCCATAGAGGAATTGAAGCGAATCTGGCGAAAATCCAAGCTCTGTCGCAGTTGGCTATACCGACAGACCTCAAGCACATCTAGAAACTAGCTGGATACGTGGCTACCTTAAGCCGCTTTATCTCCAGGTTAGGAGAAAAGACATTACCTCTTTACCGCCTTCTTCGGCGCACCGAACACTTCGTGTGGACGGATGCAGCTGCGGTCGGATTGGATGAAATAAAGACCTTATTGGCCAGTAATCCAGTCCTAATAGCGCCTAATATTGGTGAACCTATGCTGCTGTACATAGCTGCAACACATCAAGTTGTAAGCGCAGTGCTCATCGTCGAACGAGAAGTTGACAGATACAAATTTCTGCTCCAGAAGCGGGTTTATTACGTATCCACGGTCCTCACCCCATGCAAATCCCGATACCCACACTATCAAAAAATAGCATACGCGGTCTTCATGGCATCCCGGAAGCTACGACACTACTTTCAAGAGTGTTCGATTACGGTGGCCTCCGAAGTACCACTGAACGACATAATAAATAACTGCGACGCTACGGGCCGGATGGCTAAATGGGCCATCGAGCTCCTTCCGTTCGACATAACATACAAGCCATGGCGGGCCATCAAGTCGCAAGTACTGGCTGACTTTGTCGCCGAATGGACAGAAGTCGAACTGCCTAAAGAGTACGGCGCGTACTCTAACTGGATCATGCACTTCGACGGCTCTAAAATGCTGGCCGGATTGGGAGCAGGGGTAGTCCTGACGTCTCCCACCGGAGACACGGTCTAGTACGTATTCCAAATATTATACACAGAGTCCAACAATGCAGCCGAATACGAGGCTCTGTTGCACGGTCTTCGGATGGCAGTCTCTATGGGCATTCAATGCCTAGAAGTGCGCGGGGATTCAAACCTCGCAATATCACAAATAAACGGAGACTTTGATGCCAAGGATCCCGGCCTACCGTAACGCCGTCCTCAAAATGTCAGCTCGGTTCGAGGGGCTCGAATTCCACCATGTGGCTCGAGAAAACAATCAAGCGGCGGATATTCTCGCCCACATCGGCGCTAAACGCGACCCTCTCCCACCTAACATATTCCTAGAATGGCTGTTCAAGCCATCCATGGTATGGGAAGGGGAGTTCGACAACACTAGCACGGATCCGAATACACCCCCAGATTCCGAACCATCAGACATAATCGGAGGCTCCACCACCGAAATGACATCTTCGGCCCATGAAATCATGGTTGTAATCGCCTCGTGGACTGAGCCTTTCTTGGCCTACCTAAATAGGCAGGAGCTCCCCGAAGACCAAAATGAAGCACGTTGCATCGTGCGGCGTTCTAAAGCTTACAAAGTCCATGAAGGGGAACTCTATAAGAAAAGTACGACCGGAGTGCTCCAATGGTGCATCTGCGAAGAGGAAGGGCGGCAGCTCTTGGCTGAAATCCATGCCGGACTGGGCGGGCACCACGCCGCGGCTCGAGCACTAGTCAGCAAGGCCTTCCAGACAGCTTCTATTGGTGACACCGAGCAGACGACAGACCTTGTCCAACACCGTGTTGGTTGCCGCTCTTTGCCAATCGAGTCATATGCCCCTACCACTCTCCAAACAATCCCCATAACTTGGCCCTTCGATGCAGGGACTGGATATGGTCGGACCTCTTAAAGGGGGAAGCCATAAGAAAAAATACTTATTGGTCATGGTGAACAAGTTCACCAAATGGATAGAAGCTAAACCAGTCAAAACGGCCGAATCCGGACCAGTGATAGACTTCATATCCGGGGTTGTACACCGATATGGCGTCCCCCATAGCATCATCACTAATAATGGCTTAAATTTCACAGCCGATGAAGTGAAAACTAGGTGCGGCAAAATGGGCATTAAGCTCGACTATGCTTCCGTCTACCATCCCCAAACAAACGGCCAGGTCGAACGTGCAAATGGTCTCATCATGAGCGGCATCAAACCCAGACTAGTGCGATCCTTGACAGAGTCGGACACGCAGTGGGTCGAGGAGCTCGACTCTATACTCTGGGGGCTGCCGACCACGCCGAATCGCACCACCGGATATACACCATTTTTTATGGTATACGACGCGGAAGCAGTGCTACCCTGCGACATAATACATGATTCGCCTCGCGTACGCATGTACGAAGAGAAGGAAGCCGAATTAGATCAGAAGATTAACTTGGATGCCCTAGAGGAGGAGCGCGACGTCGCAAAAGCCCGCTCTGCATTCTATCAGCAGCAGGCTCGACGGTACCAAAGCAGAGAAGTGCGGGCCAAAACTTATAATATTGGCGAACTCGTTCTACGCCTACCGGAGAAGAAGAAGGACAAGCTCAAACCTAAGTGGGAAGGTCCCTTCATCATTGATAAAGTTCTCACCGGAGGAGCGTACCGCTTATGTAATGCACCTGATAACAGACTCGAGCCGAACCCATGGAATGCGGCCAGACTCCGGAGATTCTACGCCTAGCGCCGAACTCAGAGTTCGTCTCCTTACCCCCTCCTTTTTAATTATGCTCCCTCCCTTTTCCTTTCTCGACCTTTTTTCCTCTTCACAGAAAGTATTTAATACAGTACGGATGCCTGGATCACCCCGGCCGCACTATGTGTGTAAGCAATACCTGGGGGCTTCCCATATGGAAGCCAAATATAATTACTTTAATGGCTTTTTGCCCATCACATATGTGTTCTTTTTCCATATGTGCCTTTTCTTCACCATTATATGCATCGATATGACTTAAGATGTGGCCATGCTGGGTTGCATGGCTCTTCTGGTTTTGCCCTACGTTCCCGTTAATTCGGCTAGGGCATAAGGGGAGCACCTCTGCGATTGTTACTGCCGGTTCAGCCAGATGTGTACCTCAGACTGGGTGAAGCTGAAAGCTAGCGTTCTTAAGGGAATATTCGGTCGGTGAACAAAAGATGTTTTTCGTTTATTACAACGCAAATCCCCAGAAGTTTTGTATCATGCGTCCTTGTTTGCTGTCCGGACATGTGCATCGTCAAGATGCGCACTCAGGAAAGGACCCTAACGGAACTATTCTCCCCGAAGATGTTTCTTACTATCCATGTAATATAACATAACTAGTTGGGTACTTGTCTGCTCAAGAACTTATGACCCCTACGCCGGTTTCCATGCATACCCCGCTCAGATAATCGAAGCGGTATTCGGATACACCCCGACTGTCGGATCCGGGGGCTTAAGCGAAAAGGTCCGCCATGACAAATGATTTTAATGCGGCTAGGGACTACTTATGTCCATTAAACTACACAGTCACTTGGACTGACTATATTCCTCCTCTATACCCTCGAACAGGCTATCTAGCTTACAATCCTATTGGGAATACTTTGCGGCTAACTCTACCTGGTCATACACCAGACTCACGGGAATTTCTTGCCCATCTGGCCCTGCCGGTCCAACTTCGGCCATATGGTTCGGGTCCAGCTTGGTGTAGCGCGTCTTCACCATAGCCCAGGCTTCTCTTGCACCTTGTCGGCAGGCTGACATCTTCCACAATCGGAAGCGCCACCGTGCTCCTTGAAGCATATCCACAAGCTCCCCCATGCCCTTCGGCAGGCAGCTTGATGGCCACAAGGCCTGAGCAACGCCCTACATTACCTGCCGAGCTCGCTCGTGTAGTTGTGAGAGGTCTTGCAGTAAATCGCCTACAGACGTGAGCATCTCCTCCTCAGGGCGGCCCGTTAACATACCTACATGTAAAAATTCTTTCAATATGCTTCCTTGCCGAGCTGTACTACAGTTCGTCTAGGCACTTACAATAAATGCCGCGACGAAGCCTTTTATTCTCCTTTACGGAGTTCGCCAGCTGAGCGCGAACATCTTTTAATTCGACGTCCAGACGGACGTTGGCATCTTGAAGATTGTTCTTCTCCTACCTAACTTGCATAAGAATACGCTCGCCAGCTTTCAGCTGCCTTTGGAGATGCGACTCGTTAACTCCTACAAACTCCGGATTCACCCCGGGAATGTCTGCAAAATTTTCTGTTAGACTTATCATACGAGCCACTTACTAACTGGTACATCTTTGTATAATTGGGACAAATGTTACCAGATGAGGCCTTCCTGGATTTTTCTAACTTGGCAATCGTGGCCCTCAACTGGGTCTTGCACTCGTCCAGCTCCCGAGACAATTGCTCATCCTTATCTACAAGGACCTGTGTATAAATTGATAATTAAAACTGTTCTTCCAACCGTTTCAAGTCTCAGGGGCTACTGCTATACATGCTTATCAAAATTTTCTTACCCGTATATCTTTGGTATACTGGTCCGTCGCTCGGGCAAGCCCACCTTGAGCAGCTCGGATGTATGCGTCTCCCGAATTGAAAGCATTAAATGCCTCTTCCGGAAAAAATGTTGTTGCGAAGTACGGCCCGTCGGTGCCCGTGATTCATGGTGCTGTCTACTTCAGAATTCATTGCAGAGAACATATCCGCGTCCTCTGTCGGAGGACAATGCGGCATTGGCCCCACGTCCGCCTCCTCTCCCGAAGCCAATTCTGGAATCCGACTGGTGGAGGCGTGATTGGCAGGATCCCCGGATATAGTCTGGCTACTCCTCTTCCTGCCAGAACACGAAGGGCGACGTTACATTTCAAATACAATCATCATAGAACAGGTTTTTACCTTACCTCTGTAGCGGTGTTTCGGCCCTAACCGCCTTCCTCAAGCCTGCCTGATCCGGACACTCGTTGCCGACGGGTCCCTAGGGGCTTGGCTCCGTGCTCCGACCGTCGTCTCTGCAAAAACACGACAGGTGTAAGGCATGGCATCAGAAAGGAGTCCCCTTCGGAGGATAGGGTTTTTTGGCTTGGCTTACATGCGATATAGGTAGCAGTCCGGGATAGTCGGCGTTAATAGCCAGGGAGGCGCCATCGCAGCTCGCCTGATAAAATGTCATGTTGATGCGCTCCACAGTAATATCCAGATCCTCTTCGAGGTCTAGATCGTAGGCCCTTCCGGGGTCCTCTAGCTGCGGGGAGGGGCTGGAGATTCCTTCTACGACCCTCCTCAGTTCCTGCTCGAAAATATCAAGGTAAAATGATCTTGACGAGGAACGCCAGAATGAGTAAAGCAGGGAAAAGAGTGGCGACTCACCCAGCTTGGGGGGTTGTACATAGAAAACCCATCCCGCGTTTAATGTGAAGGAATTCTTCTTCTTCTCCTTTATACAGGTCGGACAATATCCTTGCCAGAGCAGTGGCGGAGTCCGGACCCTTACGGCCACAACGGGTGGCATCATCTTCCCCGTTGTGGTGCCACATGGGCTTCCCGCGATATTGAAGCGGCTGCACTCCCCGCATTATGCATATTGCCATAACCTTGACTATCGTCAGCCTGGATTTGGCCAGTAAATTTATCCTGCTCATCAGAAAGTGTATTTGTCCGGTATCCTCCTCTTGGGGCCCCGAGGGCGCCAGCTTTGACGTGCCTTGGCAGCTGCATCAACTTGGGAGACCTGTCCGACTGGATCCGAAGGGGAACGTCATTGACATAAAACCCTCCAAGGCCGTTCTCCGGTGCCTTCTTGGGAGTGCGGATAGGTATCCGGTCTCGGCGAAGTTATACTGCCCGCCCACTTGACATAGGTATTCTCCCTAGTTGCGAGGGACAAGGCAGAACAACTTCTTCCATAACCCAAAGTGAGCCTCGCAGCCTAGAAATAGCTCACAAAGGGCAACGTATCCTACTATATGCAGCACGGAGGCAGGCGTGAAGTTGTGCAACTGGAGGCCGTAGAACTCCAGAGCCCGCTAAGAAATGGCTGGATGGGAAACCCGACGCCCCTTAGCAGATGCGGGATGAGGCATGTCCGCTCCTCTGGGGAGGGATTAGGAGATCCCTCTGCTTGCTCCCCACCATTATAGGTGGATATTCCGGCTCGGACGGGTACCATGGACGCCGGTGGGAGAAACCCTTGCGTCTGTAACTCTATCAAACGAATGTGAGGAACTGAACACTCTTCCCAGTCACCCGGCTTCGAGCGAGGAGAGCGAGAAGAAGAGGTGCGATGACCAGCGTTGAAATGGTTTTTCCGGAGCGCTCTATTGGATGCTTGCTCGAGGGAAGAGGATGAGGTTTGGATCTGAGAATCCCCGTCTCCTCAAATAGACGGTTAACCGGCCAGACCAAGGGGTGGTAAAGGAAAAAATGCCTCGTCTCCTCGCATTCGCTCGACACGTGGAAAGGGTCATTATTGGGGCACAGAAGCCGAGGAGTATAACATTGATGGGAAGCCGGACACTATTCGTCATAACAGGTACTTTGGACTATTAGGAGATGGAACCCGCCTTGCAATGTCGAAGATAAAACTGCGCGCCGGACTCATCGTCATTGAAGCCTGGTTCAGGGGCTACTGAGGGAGTCCTGGATTAGGGGGTATTCGGACAGCCGGACTATATACTTTGTCCGGACTATTGGAGCGTGAAGATACAATACTCAAGACTCCGTCCCGTGTCTGGATGGGACTCTCCTTTGCGTGGAAGACAAGCTTGGCGATCCGGATATTATATTTCCTTCCTTGTAACCGACTCCATGTAAACCCTAGCCCTCTCCGGTGTCTATATAAACCGGAGAGGTTGGTCCTTAGAAGGACGATCACAATCATAATCATCATAGGCTAGCTTCTATGGTTTAGCCTCTACGATCTCGTGGTAGACCAACTCTTGTACTACTCATATCATCAATATCAATCAAGCAGGAAGTAAGGTTTTACCTCCATCGAGAGGGCCCGAACCTAGGTAAACATTGTGTCCCTTGCCTCCTGTCACCATTGGCCTAAGACGCACAGATCGCGACCCCCTACCCGAGATCCGCCGGTTTTGACACTGACAGTGGGCATCCCCAAGCTTAGGCTCTTGCCACTCCTTATTCCATAGTCCATCAAATCTTTACCCAAAACTTGAAACCTTCACAATACAAAACTTAACAGAAAACTCGTAAGCTCCGTTAGTATAAGAAAATAAAACCACCACTTAGGTACTATTGCGAACTCATTCTAAATTTATATTGGTGTAATATCTACTGTATTCCAACTTCTCTATGGTTCATACCCTCCGATACTACTCGTAGATGCATCAAAATAAGCAAACAACACACGAAAACTAGAATCTGTCAAAAACAGAACAATCTGTAGCAACCTGTATCATTCGAATACTTATGTAACTCCAAAAATTATGAAGTAAACTGGTGCACCTGAGGAATTTGTCTATTAATCATCTGCAAAAAGAATCAACCTAAAATCACTCTCCAGTAAAAATATGGCAGCTAATCTCATGAGCGCAAAAGTTTCTAATTGAAAAATAAAACCACATCTAACCAGAGGCGAGATGAATTGTTTATTACTAAACAGTAGCAAAAAAGCAAAGAACAAAAGTAAAATTGGGTTGCCTCCCATCAAGCGCTATCGTTTAACGCCCCTAGCTAAGCACGATGATTTCAATGATGCTCACATAAAAGATAAGAATTGAAACATAAATAGAGCATCATGAAGCATATTACTAACACATTTAAGCCTAACCCACTTCCTATGCATAGGGATTTTGTGAGCAAACAACTAATGGGAACAATAATCAACTAGCATAGGAAGGCAAAACAAGCATAACTTCAAGATTATGAACACATAGAGAGGAAACTTGATATTATTGCAATTCCTACAAGAATATATTCCTCCCTCATAATAATTTTCAGTAGCATCATGAATTAATTCAACCATATAACCAGCACCTAAAGCATTCTTTTCATGATCTACTTGCATAGAAATTTTACTACCCTCCACATAAGCAAAATTCTTCTCATTTGGAATAGTGCGAGTAAACTCAACAAAATAACTATCATGTGAATCATAATCCAATTGAAAATTAAAATCATGATGACAAGTTTCATGGTTATATTTATTCTTTGGAGCATACGTGTGATCACAATAATCATCATAGATAGGAGGCATGCTTTCATCATAATAAATTTGCACATCAAAACTTGGGGGACTAAAGATATCATATTCATCAAACATAACATCCCCAAGCTTGTGGCTTTGCATATCATTAGCGTCATGGATATTCAAAGAATTCATACTAACAACATTGCAATCATGCTCAACATTCAAAGATTTAGTGCCAAACATTTTATAGACTTCTTCTTCTAGCACTTGAGCACAATTTTCCTTTCCATCATTCTCACGAAAGATATTAAAAAGATGAGCGTGTGAGGCAAACTCAATTCCATTTTTTTTGTAGTTTTCTTTTATATACTAAGCTAGTGATAAAACAAGAAACTAAAAGATTTTATTGCAAGATCTAAAGATATACCTTCAAGCACTCACCTCCCTGGCAACGGCGCCAGAAAAGAGCTTGATGTCTACTATGCAACCTTCTTCTTGTAGACGTTGTTGGGCCTCCAAGTGCAGAGGTTTGTAGGACAGTAACAAATTTCCCTCAAGTGGATGACCTAAGTTTTATCAATCCGTGGGAGGCGTAGGATGAACATGGTCTCTCTCAACCCTGCAACCAAATAACAAAGAGTCTCTTGTGTCCCCAACACACCCAATACAATGGTAAATTATATAGGTGCAGTAGTTCGGCGAAGAGATGGTGATACAAGTGAAATATGGATGGTAGATATGAGTATTTGTACTCTCAAAAATGTAAAAACAGCAAGGTAACTAATGATAAAAGTGAGCACAAATGGTATTGCAATGCTAGGAAACAATTCCTAGGGTTCATACTTTCACTAGTGCAAGTTCTCTCAACAATAATAACATAATTGGATCACATAACTATCCCTCAACATGCAACAAAGAGTCACTCCAAAGTCACTAATACCGGAGAACAAAAGAAGAGATTATTGTAGGGTACGAAACCACCTCAAAGTTATCCTTTCTGATCAATCTATTCAAGAGTCCGCAGTAAAATAACACGAAGCTATTCTTTCCGTTTGATCTATCATATAGTTCGTACTAGAATAACACCTTAAGACACAAATCAACCAAAACCCTAATGTCACCTAGATACTCCAATGTCGCCTCAAGTATCCGTGGGTATGATTATATGAAATGCATCACACAATCTCAGATTCATCTATTCAACCAACACAAATTACTTCAAAGAGTGCCCCAAAGTTTCTACCGGAAAGTCAAGACGAAAACGTGTGCCAACCCCTATGCTAGAGTTCATTGAACCCGCAAGTTGATCACCAAAACATACATCAAGTAGATCACGTGAATATCCCATTGTCACCACAGATAAGCACAGCAAGACATACATCAGGTGTTCTCAAATCCCTAAAGACTCGGTCCGACAAGACAACTTCAAAGGGAAAACTCAATCCATTACAAGAGAGTAGAGGGGGAGAAACATCATAAGATCCAACTATAATAGCAAAGCTCGCGATACATCAAGATCATGCCAAATCAAGAACACGAGAGAGAGAGAGAGAGAGAGATCAAACACATAGCTACTGGTACATACCCTCAACCCCGAGGGTGAACTACTCCCTCCTCATCATGGAGAGCGCCGGGATGATGAAGATGGCCACCGGTGAGGGATCCCCCCTTCGGCACGGTGCTGGAACAGTGTCCCGATTAGTTTTTGGTGGCTAAAGAGGCTTGCGGCGGCGGAACTCCCGATCTATTGTGCTCCCTGATATTTTTAGGGTATATGGACATATATAGGCGTAAGAAGTCGGTCAGAGGAGCCACAAGGGGCCCACGAGGGTGGGGGTGCGCCTCCCTGCCTCGTGGCCACCTCCAAGCTGCCCTGACGTCTACTCCATGTCTCCTGGATTGCTTCCGTTCCAAAAATAACTCTCCTGAAGGTTTCATTCCATTTGGACTCCGTTTGATATTCCTTTTCTTCGAAACACTGAAATAGGAAAAAAAACAATTCGGGCTAGGCCTCCGATTAGTAGGTTAGTCCCAAAAATGATATAAAATTGTAAAGTAAAGCCCATGAACATCCAAAACAGGTAATATAATAGCATGGAACAATCAAAAATTATAGATATGTTGGAGACGTATCATATGGTCACTGGACTTCAGAATAAGCTCATCACAGTCACCACATAGATTTTGTGGTGCTAACCAACCTGTTGTTGGATGGTTAGGAGGACAGTTGAAAGTGCGTTATATTGACTAGAGGGGGGGTGAATAGGCGATTTTTATGAATTCTTCACTGAGGAATTTGCTGGTGAGGAAATTCCTTAGCGAAGAACTACTTGCAGCGGAATAAGTACTTAGAAGTAAGCATGATAGAATACACACATGGTCATCATAATGAAATGAAGACAAACACAGAGTACAGAAAGCGTAAACACAGGATAACACAAGATGAAGACAAGCAGATCAAGAAATTGGCGAGGAAATTGAGAAAGTCTTCAATCAAAGTCTTCAAACAGAGATATGAACAAACACTCAACACAGTAATGAGGAAATGAATGAGTTGAAGAAATAGAACCAGTAAGGTTGGTGAAGACAATGATTTGGTAGACCAGTTCTAACTGCTGTCTCAGTTGTACGTCTGGTTGGAGCGGCTTAGTATTTAAACTCGAGGACACACAGTCCCGGACACCCAGTCGCTGAGCACGCAGCTCAGGACACCAAGTCCTCACCATATTCTCCTTGAACTAAGGTCACACAGACCTCGTCCAATCACTCGTGGTAAGTCATGAGGCGACTTCCAAACCTTCACAGACTTCGGTCACTCAGCGATCCACAATTCCTCTTGGATGCTCTAGACCATGACGCCTAACCGTCTGGAAGAAGCACAGTCTTCAAAGCTAACAAGTGTTGGATCCACACAGGATCGATATCTTCAGTGATGCTCAATCACTTTGGGTTTGTGGGTGTTTGGGTTTGGATTTTCCTCACTTGATGATTTTCGCTCAAAGTCCTCGGAGGATGGGTTGCTCTCAAATGACAAGTGTCAGTTTCTCTCGGAGCAGCCAACCAGCTAGTGGTTGTAGGGGCGGCTATTTATAGCCTAGGGAGCAGCCCGACATGATAAGACATAAATGCCCTTCAATGATATGACCGTTATGAGGATAAGATATTTTAGGACAGCTGGCGCGTAGCATAGCAACGGTCGGAAATTTGACTCTCAAATTCCTCGTACTATCATGTTCTCCTTTGTGTAGGCAATCCAAGACTGGTGAATTTTAACTCCTCGGCCGAATAAATTCCTCGTGACTGTAAGAACTTCGCTCTCAGAATCAAGAAATTGGTCGAATCAGATGTGATTTCCAATGGCTTCACTCAAGGGATTGGTAGGTGTAGGATTTTGAGTTGAGCATCACATGGAAATTTTTCCTTAGTATTTCTCGACCCCTTTATTGAAGACGGTGTTTCCTATGACACAAGAAAGAGAAAACAAAACAATAAAAACAAAAGTCTTCAAGCTTCATATTCCTTGCATGAATATCAAGTCTTCATGGACACACCAATTTCTTCACTTTCAAAGTCTTCATGAAAGTCTTCAGGAATACCAAAATCTTCAAATAAGATATTCATTTTAGGGGTCGACTTTCTCTCAGAATATCAAACTCCTCATAGACTTATAGACCTGTGTACACTCATAAACACATTAGTCCCTTAACCTATAACTCTTCAATACACCAAAATCACTAAGGGGCACTAGATGCACATACAATCTCCCCCTTTTTGGTGATTGATGACAATATAGGTTAAGTTTTCAACGGGGATAAACATATGAAGTGTAAGTACTGATATTGAGGAATTTGATTGCAAGATATAGAAGAACTCCCCCTGAAGATGTGCATAGTGAGGAATTTGCTTTTGAAGCAATGCACACTTGAAGAGTTGAATCATGGAGATCTCCCCCTATATCTTGTAATTCATACATGCATTTGACATATAATATGAAGAATTTGAAATGCATGATGAAATATGGTGCCTGAAGAGATTCAACATGCGTCAAATAATATCAACGAGGAAGAAGCATGAAGAATCAGAGCACAGTGCATCAAAAGTATTAGAGCACCTGTCGGGGGTTGGGTGCGACATATGCCAAAGGATGGCTTATCATGGTGGGGGCGAATAGAACGTCGCCGGTGCCTGGAAACGGGATAAGGCGTAGATATGCACGCCGGCGAATCTTACCCAGCTTCGGGGCTCTCCGGGGAGATAACACCCCTACTGCTGCTCTGCGGGGTCTCCGCATGGTCACTAAAGCAAGGTGACTACAATGGTGCTCCTGGAGCTATATCGGGAGGCAGGAGAGAGCGAGGCTAGTTCTCCCCTTCCTGGGCTATGTGGTCTATCTCTATCAAGGTCCGAACCCTTTGCATGGGTGCCCCGGGGGGTTTATATAGGCCTACCCCTCGGGGGTACAATGGTAATCCGGCTGGGTGCGGGCCCCAGCCGTCTGTCTCTCACACCGCCGCTCTTCCCACCGGCTTCTGGGGCCCGCCGAGTGGTGGGCCCCGCGGACAGGCCCGACATTGTGCGGCACTCCTGGTGACGTAGGCTTGGTCACCGGGTCGTGGCAATAGTGCCGCTGTCTATCAGGCGATCACTGTCGCCATTCCCCATCCAATCGACACGGCTTGTGGGGCCTCGAGGGAGACGGCCGACCGGGAGGCCGACTCCCTGGCCGCTCTTGGCGCCTGCCGCCTTCGTCCACCAGTGTGCCGGCTGTAGGCCCCGCCGTCTTCGGGTCGCAGGCAGCGGGCGTCAGGCACGGTGCGTCGCGCCTTGTGGTGGCCGAGGGTCAAAGGCATGGCATAGTGCAGGCCCCACGGAGATCTTCCGCGACACGGCTCATCAGAGCCATGCCAGTCCCTCGTAGACAAGGAGGGACGGCCACGTCGTGACCATACTCTGCAATGGGCTTCGTGAAGTGTCATGGGCCGACTCCCATGGTCATCTTCCTTGGAGGTCGCCAGCTTAGAGTCGGCTTGCCTTGGTGTCATCATCTGGGACTCGGCTCCTCTGGAGATCGCCGGCCGACTCGGCTCGAGAACGGTGGGACCCGCCTCTCTAGAGGTCGCCACCGACTGGCTGGAGGGCGGGCCCGCCCGATGTCTTGAAAGGTCCTGGGTCCCGGTCAGCCTACCCGTGGCCCATTACTCAAATTAGTCCCCGGCTGGTGAAGCCTCGCGACGCCTCGTGGGGCTTCAACAGCTTAAACTTCCAGCACGACTTTGAGATTCGGCCGTTGTCTTCTTTTTGGCCGACTCGCTGAAGTCGGATTTGTTCAGCGAGGGGCCGCTGTTTGTAAGTAGCGGCGGGAAATCAGGCGGCATATTGGATACGCTTCCCTGCTGCCATCGAGGCGATCCTATCGCGTGGCGCCAAGTGGGGAGGATAGTTTGCTCACCCACGCGTGCGACGGGACGGGCCGTCAGGCGGGGCCGGCCACTACCATGCCTCGGCATCCGAACGGATCCGTTGCGGTTGCGAACGGTTGGCTCCCCCACGTCGTTACTGCGCGCAGTAACTTCGTGGGGTAAATCGTGGGGCGGCGTGGGGCTTCGTGCGTAGTTAATCCCACGCCCGCCCCCTCGGCTCCTCAGCCCGTAGGGCTATAAATAGGCAGGGAGGAGCGGGGCGGCACCGCACGCGCATCCTCTCCCCCACTATCCTGCCTTCTCTTCTTCCTCCGCCGCGAGCAAGGGCACCTCACACCACTGCGATGAGTTCTTCCTCCGCCGCGGCCCCTGCCACGCGCTCCGGCGTGTGGGACGGTTCGGATGTGGAGGCGGAACATATTGAGTTCCTCCGCCGGACCCGCTGTCTCCCCAGCGTGGACCTCGTGCGCGTCCATCCCGCGCCGGCGGGAGAGACCCGGCCCGCGCCGGAGGAGGGCGAGCGGGTCGTCTTCCACTCGCACCTCATGCACAGGCTGGGGCTGCCGGCGAGCGGTTTCTTCCGCTCGTTCCTGGAGTTCCACAACCTTCATCTGCATCACCTTACTCCAAATGCCGTGGTGCACTTCGCCGCCACTCAGGTGCGAAGGTTCCTCGGCGTTCTCCCCACCTCGAGTTGTGGGGAGAATTCTTCTTCAAGCTTAGTGCACGCAGTGCCGCACGCCGCTCAGGCGGCACCTACATCGCGGTGCGGCGGTCGACGGCCGACAACCCCTTTCCTCCCATCTCACTGATAAAGTCGGTGAAGATGTGCCAGCACTCCTACTTCTGCGTGAAGAACCTCTCCACCGACGGCGATCGGGTCAACTCGCCGCCTTCAACCCGCCCCTAAGCTCGGGAGGCTCCCCAGCTGGTCTCATCGGGCCAAGTCGCTGACTCCCTTCGGAGCCGCCGCCGTAGCGCGACTCCGAGTCCTGCTGCAGTCGGAGGGCCTCATTGGGTCCGACCTTCTGGCCGCCTTCGTGCGCGCCGAGTCGTCCCGCTTCAAGGCCGGCCCCACCTAATCTGCCAGATGAGCGGCCGCCACGACCCGAGTCGGATGTGCACCAAGGAGATGCCCCAGCAGGAGGTGGAGAACTTGGTGAACCACATCGAGCTGCGAGTTCATGGAGGATCGCAGTTGGCAAGGAGTCAGATTGCGACAACCCCCTCCAAAGGGTAAGTCGATCTTTACGTAGTTTGGTCTTCTTTGCGGCCGACTCGCTTCTAATTCTTGTTGGTTTCTTCGGCGAAACCCCTCATGGAGCCCGCAGCCGGCGCCACGAGACAGCCCCGCGACTACGTCCCAGATCGTGCGGACAGCGACGTTGACGACCCCGACTTGGGGGCGGCGGCGTTAGAGGCCGACGCCGAAGGCGGCGGAGAAGGGGAAGACGGCGGCTTCAGGCCCTCGGCCACCTTCGCCGACTGGCCTGAAGACGATGCTGACGCGGAAGTCGTCCCATGTCACCAGCCGAGGGCCGACCAATCCGGCCAAGGCGGCGCGAAGAGGCGTCACGCCGGGCCAAGCGCGCCCGGCAACAAGCCAAAAAAGTTTAAGGGGGCGGCCGCCGCAACCAAACGGGAGGAGGCGGCCGTGAAGGCCAACCGCTTCCGAAGGGAAGTGAGGAGGCCGCCGTTAGTTTCCGCGTAAGTCTTTACGCTCTTTTATTTTTCTCTGTTGGATCTTGTCCGAGTCTTCTTTGATTTTCCCTCCGTTCTTCTCCAGAGCCCCCCTCTCCCTTGAGAGAGTCGCCGTCCCCTCTGTCATGGGGACGGTAGAGACGTCCGCCAACACCCGGCGGGTCGATCCCGCCGCCGACCTTCGGGAGGCGACAGAGCGGAACACGCGGGAGAGGCGCGACGAGGAGGAGGCCGCCCGCCTGGAGAAGGCGCAGGCCGAGAAGGCGGCCGCCAACGCTCAGAAGAAGCTGGAGGAGGCCGCGCGTTGCCGTGGCGTAGCAGCGCGGCCGAGGAAGCCGCTGGCCACCGATCGGCGATGCTCGTTCCTCCGTTGTCCTCGGCGCCGCCGGCTCCGGAGTTCACGGGGCAGACCGGAGAGGTCGGCACCGAGAACCCCCTCGTGGAGGAGGGCGGCGAGGCTTCAGGCTCGGACACCCTCGCACCGCCTCCGCCGCCTCCGCCACCGCCTGGGAGGCCGCACGGCAAACAGCCGGTGGGCCAGTCGAATCCGTCGATCGCGGACGATGCCGAGGCGCGGCTTCTTCTTCAAGTCGCCGCTCCGGCGCGCCGCCGGCTTGAGAGGAAGACCTCGGCGCCCATGAGCCCGAGACCGCGCCGCCGCCGGGCGAAGTTCGACGCCGAGGTTTCCAGCCGCCGCCCATCGGGTGGTTGCACGGAGGAGGCATCGGCCCGTTGCACCAAGCGCTCCTGGACGTCCAGGCGAAGCTGCGTGCCGAAAGCGACGCCCTTCAAGTCTGCAACAGGCACATTCGCCGCGGACATCTAATCCGGTATGTTTCCTTCTTCTTTTTGATTCTGTCTTTCTCTCAGGCGCGCCAACAGACCCATCGGGTGTAGTCCCCGAAGTTCCGCCGGCATTGAAAGCAGCGGTCGGAACTCCTCGTAGCAAGTTCCGAACACTGACTTTGCCTTTGTCGGCTTTTTGTAGGAGTATCATAACCTCCGTGCCACTGCCTTCAACCGCAATGTCGAGGAGTTGAATAAGCGGACCGCCGACTTGGTGGAAAGCCGAGGTGAGCTCTTTTCTTCCTTCTTTGCGGGGGCGCGCTGGCGCACCCGCGGGCTGTAGTCCCCGAGATTCAGGCCGACTGCTGAGCAGTCGGGCCGGATCTCCCCGGCGATCTAATTTACTGATGACTTGCTTGTCTCCTTCTTCGTTCTTCAGGTGCCAACGCCGCTCTTCAAGAGATGCTGGGCGAGGCCAACACCGCTCAGCGTGCCAAGGAAGAGGAGTGCGGCAGGCTCGCCAAAGAGCGTGATCTGCTGGTGACGCAGCTGGCCGAGCAGAGGGAGCTGCTCCAGAAGGCGCAGGACGAGGCCAAGACGCGGAGGCCGCCTCATGGCCGAAGTTCGAGATCGAGCGCCCGCCTTGGACTGATAGGGGAGGCGGCGTTGACCTCCGCTACCACGAGCTCGAGGACATCGTTGATGGTAAGTCCCTTTCGTTTCTTTGAGCTTCCGACTATGTGTCAGGCCGGCTTCTGATTTTTCGACTTTCTTCTTTTTTTTGTCTTGGCAGACTTCTTTCCTGGTTATTCACAGTGTTGGGGAACGTAGCAGAAATTCAAAATTTTCCTACGTGTCACCAAGATCTATCTATGGAGAGACCAGCAACGAGGGGAAGGAGAGTGCATCTACATACCCTTGTAGATCGCTAAGCGGAAGCGCTCAAGAGAACGGGGTTGAAGGAGTCGTATTGCCGTGATCCAAATCACCGGAGATCCTAGTGCGAACGGACGGCACCTCCGCGTTCAACACACGTACAGCCCGGTGACGCCTCCCATGCCTTGATCCAGCAAGGTGAGAGGGAGAGGTTGAGGAAGACTCCATCCAGCAGCAAAGACGACGGCGTGGTGGTGGTGGAGGAGCGTGGCAATCCCAGCAGGCCGCCAAGCACCGCAGGAGAGGAGGAGTACTTGGGAGAGGGGGAGGGCTGCGCCAGAACTTCGTGGTGAGCTCCCATGCGTCTCCCCACTTTATATAGGGGTGGAGGGGCTGGTTTCTTGCCCTCCAAGTCCATTGGGGCGTTGGCCAAGGTGGGAGGAAAGAAATCCCATCATTTCCTTCCCCACCGATTGTTATCCCCCCTTTTTAGGGATCTTGATCTTATCCCTTTGGGATATGATCTTATTCCTTCTAAGGGGGGATCTTGGTGCGCCTTGACCAGGGGTGTGGGGCCTTTCCCCCACTACCCACGTTCATGTGGGTCCCCCCATGCAGGTGGGCCCCACTCCGGAACCTTCTAGAACCTTCCCGGTACAATACCGAAAAATCCCGAACATTTTCCGGTGCCAAAATAGGACTTCCCATATATAAATCTTTACCTCCGGACCATTCCGAACTCCTCGTGACGTCAGGGATCTCATCAGGGACTCGAACAACATTCGGTAACCACATACAAACTTCCTTTATAACCCTAAGCGTCATCAAACCTTAAGTGTGTAGACCCTACGGGTTGGGAGACATGTAGACATGACCGAGGCGTTCTCCGGTCAATAACCAACAGCGGGATCTGGATACCCATGTTGGCTCCTACATGTTCCACGATGATCTCATCGGATGAACCACGATGTCAAGGACTCAATCGATCCGTATACAATTCCCTTTGTCTAGCGGTATTTTACTTGCCCGAGATTCGATCGTCGGTATACCGATACCTTGTTCAATCTCGTTACGGCAAGTCTCTTTACTCGTTCCTCAACACATCATCCGTGATCAACCCCTTGGTCACATTGTGCACATTATGATGATGTCCTACCGAGTGGGCCCAGAGATACCTCTCCGTTTACACGGAGTGACAAATCGATCTCGATCCGTGTCAACCCAACAGACACTTTCGGAGATACCTGTAGTGCACCTTTATAGTCACCCGATTACGTTGTGACGTTTGATACACCCAAAGCACTCCTACGGTATCCGGAGTTACACGATCTCATGGTCTAAGGAAGAGATACTTGACATTGGAAAAGCTCTAGCAAACGAACTACGATCTTTGTGCTATGCTTAGGATTGGGTCTTGTCCATCACATCATTCTCCTAATGATGTGATCCCGTTATCAACGACATCCAATGTCCATAGTCAGAAACCATGACTATCTGTTGATCACTGTGAGCTAGTCAACTAGAGGCTCACTAGGGACATATTGTGGTCTATGTATTCACCGTGTATTACGATTTCCGGATAATACAGCTTATAGCATGAATAAAGACAATTATCATGAACAAGGAAATATAATAATACTTTTATTATTGCCTCTAGGGCATATTTCCAACAGTCTCCCACTTGCACTAGAGTCAATAATCTAGTTCACATCGCCATGTGATTAACACTCACAGTCACATCGCCATGTGACCAACATCATCAAATGAGTTCGGGGTTTGATCATGTTTTGCTTGTGAGAGAGGTTTTAGTCAACAGTGCGAACCTTTCAGATCCGTGTGTGCTTTGCAAATCTCTAGGTCATATTGTAAATGCTGCTTCCACGCTCCACTTGGAGCTATTCCAAATGGTTGCTCCACTATCGTATCCGGTTTGCTACTCGAGTCATTCGGATAGGTGTTAAAGCTTGCATCGGCGTAACCCTTTACGCCGAACTCTTTATCACCTCCATAATCGAGAAACATGTCCTTATTTACTCCAAGGACAATTTTGATCATTGTCAATGATCCATTCTGGATCATTCTTGTACCTATTGTGACTCATGGCAAGGCACACTTCGGTGCGGTACACACAGCATAGCATACTATAGAGCCTACGTCTAAAGCATAGGGGCGACCTTCGTCCTTTCTCTCTTTTCGACGTGGTCGAGCTTTAAGTCTTAACTTCATACCTTACATCTCGGGCAAGAACTCCTTCTTTGGTGATCCATCTTGAACACCTTCAAGATCATGTCAAGGTACGTGCTCATTTGAAAGTACTATTAAGCATTTTGATCTATCTTATAGATCTTGATGCTTATTGTTCAAGTAGCCTAATCCAGGTTTTCCATTGAAAACACTTTTCAAATAACCCTATATGCTTTCGGAAATTCTACATCATTTACGATCAACAATATGTCAACAACATATACTCATCGAAATTCTATAGTGCTCCCACTCACTTCTTTGGAAATACAAGTTTCTCATAAATTTGTATAAACCCAAAATCTTTGATCATCTTATCAAAGTACATTCCAACTCCGAGATGCTTACTCCAGTCCTTAGAAGGATCGCTGGAGCTAGCATACCTTTAGCATCCTTAGGATCGACAAAACCTTTCGATTGTATCACATACAACCTTTCCTTACGAAATTGGTAAGGAAACTCGTTTTGACATCCATCTGCCAGATTTCATAAATGCAGCTAATGCTAACATGATTCCGACGGACTTAAGCATCGCTACGGATGAGAAAATCTCATCGTAGTCAACTCCTTGAACTTGTGAAAACTCTTCGCCACAAGTCGAGCTTCATAGGCGGTGACATTACCGCCCACGTCCGTCTTCTTCTTAAAGATCCATTTATCTCAATGGCTTGCCGATCATCGGGCAAGTCCACCAAAGTCCATGCTTTGTTACGATACATGGATCCTATCTCGATTTCATGGCTTCTAACCATTTGTCGGAATTTGGGCCCACCATTGCTTCTCCATAGCTCAGAGGTTCATTGTTGTCTAGCAACATGACCTTCAAGATAGGATTATTGTACCACTCTGAAGCAGTACGCATCCTTGTCACCCTACGAGTACGGTAGTGACTTGATCCGAAGTTTCATGATCACTATCATAAGCTTCTACTTCAATTGGTGTAGGTGCCACAGGAACAACTTCCTGTGCCCTGCTACACACTAGTTGTAGTGATGGTTCAATAACCATATCAAGTCTCCACCATCCTCCCACTCAACTTTTCGAGACAAACTTTTCCTCGAGAAAGGACCCGATTCAAGAAACAATCCCTATTGCTTTCGGATCTGAATTAGGAGGTATACCCAACTGTTTTGGGTGTCCTATGAAGATGCATTTTATCCGCTTTGGGTTCGAGCTTATCAACCTGAAACTTTTTCACATAAGCGTCGCAGCCCCAAACCTTTAAGAAATGACAGCTTAGGTTTCTCTAAACCATAGTTCATACGGTATCATCTCAACGGAATTACGTGGTGCCCTATTTAAAGTGAATGTGGTTGTCTCTAATGCCTAACCCATAAACGATAGTGGTAATTCGATAAGAGACATCATGGTACGCACCATATCCAATAGGGTGCAACTATGATGTTCGGACACACCATCAAACTATGGTGTTCCAGGCGGTATTAATTGTGAAACAATTTCCACAATGTCTTAATTGTGTGCCAAACTCGTAACTCAGATACTCATCTCTATGATCATATCATAGACATTTCATCCTCTTGTCACGATGATCTTCAACTTCACTCTGAAATTACTTGAACCATTCAATAATTCAGACTTGTGTTTCATCAAGTAAATATACTCTACATCTACTCGAATCATCTGTGAAGTAAGAACATAACGATATTCACTGCATGCCTCAGCACTCATTGGACTGCACACATCAAAATGTGTTACTTCCAACAAGTTGCTATCTTGTTCCATTTTACTGAAAACGAGGCTTTTTAGTCATCTTGCCCATGTGGTATGATTTGCATATCTCAAGTGATTCAAAATCAAGTGAGTCCAAACGATCCATCTGCATGGAGTTTCTTCATGCGTATACACCAATAGACATGGTTCGCATGTCTCAAACTTTTCAAAAGCAGTGAGTCCAAAGATCCATCAACATGGAGCTTCTTCATGCTTTTACACCAATATGACTTACATGGCGATGCCACAAGTAAGTGGTACTATCATTACTATCTTATATCTTTTGGCATGAAAATGTGTATCACTACGATCGAGATTCAATAAACCATTCATTTAGGTGCAAGACCATTGAAGGTATTATTCAAATAAATAGAGTAACCATTATTCTCCTTAAATGAATAACCGTATTGCGATAGACATAATCCAATCATGTCTATGCTCAACGCAAACACCAAATCTCGATGGTAGAGGGAGCGCGATGCTTGATCACATCAACCTTGGAAACACTTCCAACACATATCGTCACTCACCTTTAGCTAGTCTCCGTTTATTCCGTAGCTTTTATTTGAGTTACTAACACTTAGCAACCGAACCGGTATCTAATACCCCTGGTGCTACTAGGAGTACTAGTAAAGTACACATTAACATAATGTATATCAATATACTTCTATCGACCTTGCCACCTTCTCATCTACCAAGTATCTAGGGTAATTCCGCTCGATGGTTGTTCCCTTTATTACGAAGCACTTAGTCTCGGGTTTGGGTTCAACCTTGGGTTTCTTCACTGGAGCAGCAGCTGATTTGCCGTTTCATGAAGTATCCCTTCTTGCCCTTGCCCTTCTTGAAACTAGTGGTTTCACCAACCATCAACAATTGATGCTCCTTCTTGATTTCTACTTTCGCGGTGTCAAACATCGCGAATACCTCAAGGATCATCATATCTATCCATGATATGTTATAGTTCATCACGAAGCTCTAGCAGCTTGGTGGCAATGACTTTGGAGAAACATCACTATCTCATCTGGAAGATCAACTCCCACTCGATTCAAGTGATTGTTGCACTCAGACAATCTGAGCACAAGCTCAACGATTGAGCTTTTCTCCCTTAGTTTGTAGGCTAAGAAAATCGTCGGAGGTCTCATACCTCTTGACGTGGGCACGAGCCTGAAATCTCAATTTCAGCCCTCGAAACATCTCATATGTTCCGCGACGTTTCGAAAAACATCTTTGGTGCCTTAATTCTAAACCGTTTATCTGAACTATCACGTAGTTATCAAAACGTGTATGTCCGATGTTCGCAACATCCACAAACGGCGTTTGGGGTTCAGCACATTGAGCGTGCATTAAGGACATAAGCTTTCTCTTGTCCGCATAATCGCTCATGTCAACTTTCAACTATATTTCTCTAGGAACATATCTAAACAGTGGAACTAAAGCGAGCTTCGACATAATTTGCAAAGATCTTTTGACTATGTTCGGGATAATTAAGTTCATCTTATGAACTCCCACTCGAGATAGACATCCCTCCGGTCATCTAAGTGATTACATGATCCAAGTCAACTAGGCCGTGTCCGATCATCACGTGAGACGGACTAGTCATCATCGGTGAACATCTTCATGTTGATCGATCTACTATACGACTCATGCTCGACCTTTCGGTCTCCGTGTTCCGAGGCCATGTCCGCACATGCTAGGCTCGTCAAGTTAACCCTAAGTGTTTTATTTGTGTAAAACTGTCTTACACCCCGTTGTATGTGAGCGTAAGAATCCATCACACCCGATCATCACGTGGTGCTTAGAAGCGACGAACTGTAGCAACGGTGCACAGTCGGGGAGAACACTTCTTGAAATTTTGTAAGGGATCATCTTATTTACTACCGTCGTCCTAAGTAAACAAGATGCATAAACATGATAAACATCACATGCAATCAAATAGTGACATGATATGGCCAATATCATTTTGCTCCTTTGATCTCCATCTTGAGGCTCCATGATCATCATCGTCACGGCATGACACCATGATCTCCATCATCATGATCTCCATCATCGTGTCTTCATGAAGTTGTCTCGCCAACTATTACTTCTACTACTATGGCTACCGGTTAGCAATAAAGTAAAGTAATTACATGGCGTTGTTCAATGACACGCAGGTCATACAATAAATCAAGACAACTCCTATGGCTCTGCGGTTGTCATACTCATCGACATGCAAGTCGTGATTCCTATTACAAGAACATGATCAATCTCATACATCACATATCATTCATCACATTCTTCTTGGCCATATCACATCACATAGCATACCTGCAAAAACAAGTTAGGCGTCCTCTAATTGTTGTTTGCATGTTTTACGTGGCTGCTATGGGTTTCTAGCAAAACGTTTCTTACCTCATAAAACCACAGCGTGATATGCCAATTGCTATTTACCCTTCATAAGGACCCTTTTCATCGAATCCGTTCCGACTAAAGTGGGAGGCGGCACCGCTAGCCACCTTATGCAAGTGCATGTCAATCGGTGGAACTGTCTCACGAAATGCGTGTAAGGTCGGTCCGGCCGCTTCATCCCACAATACCGTCGAAACAAGATTGGACTAGTAATGGTAAGCATATTGAACAAAATCAACGCCCACAACTACTTTGTGTTCTACTCGTGCAAAGAATCTACGCAATAGACCTAGCTCATGATGCCACTGTTGGGGAACGTAGCAGAAATTCAAAATTTTCCTACGTGTCACCAAGATCTATCTATGGAGAAACCAGCAACGAGTAGAAAGAGAGTGCATCTACATACCCTTGTAGATCGCTAAGCGGAAGCGTTCAAGAGAACGGGGTTGAAGGAGTCGTACTCGTCGTGATCCAAATCACGGAGATCCTAGTGCGAACAGACGGCACCTCGCGTTCAACACACGTACAGCCGGTGGCGTCTCCCATGCCTTGATCCAGCAAGGAGAGAGGAGAGGTTGAGGAAGACTCCATCCAGCAGCAGCACGACGGCGTGGTGGTGGTGGAGGTGTGGCAATCCTGGGGAGGCGCCAAGCACCGCAGGAGAGGAGGAGTACTTGGGAGAGGGAGGCTGCGCCGAGAACTTCGTGTTGAGCTCCCATGCATCTCCCCACTTTATATAGGGGTGGAGGGGCTGGTTTCTTGCCCTCCAAGTCCATTGGGGCGTTGGCCAAGGTGGGAGGAAAGAAATCCCATCATTTCCTTCCCCACCGATTGTTATCCCCCCTTTTTAGGGATCTTGATCTTATCCCTTCGGGATATGATCTTATTCCTTCTAAGGGGGGATCTTGGTGCGCCTTGACCAGGGGTGTGGGGCCTTTCCCCCACTACCCACGTTCATGTGGGTCCCCCCATGCAGGTGGGCCCCACTCCGGAACCTTCTAGAACCTTCCTGGTACAATACCGAAAAATCCCGAACATTTTCCGGTGGCCAAAATAGGACTTCCCATATATAAATCTTTACCTCCGGACCATTCCGAACTCCTCGTGACGTCAGGGATCTCATCAGGACTCGAACAACATTCGGTAACCACATACAAACTTCCTTTATAACCCTAAGCGTCGCCGAACCTTAAGTGTGTAGACCCTACGGGTTCGGGAGACATGTAGACATGACCGAGGCGTTCTCGGTCAATAACCAACAGCGGGATCTGGATACCCATGTTGGCTCCCACATGTTCCACGATGATCTCATCGGATGAACCACGATGTCAAGGACTCAATCGATCCGTATACAATTCCCTTTGTCTAGCGGTATTTTACTTGCGAGATTCGATCGTCGGTATACGATACCTTGTTCAATCTCGTTACGGCAAGTCTCTTTACTCGTTCATAACACATCATCCGTGATCAACCCCTTGGTCACATTGTGCACATTATGATGATGTCCTACCGAGTGGGCCCAGAGATACCTCTCCGTTTACACGGAGTGACAAATCCAGTCTCGATCCGTGTCAACCCAGAGACACTTTCGGAGATACCTGTAGTGCACCTTTATAGTCACCCGATTCGTTGTGACGTTTGATACACCAAAGCACTCCTACGGTATCCGGGAGTTACGATCTCATGGTCTAAGGAAGAGATACTTGACATTGGAAAAGCTCTAGCAAGCGAACTACGATCTTTGTGCTATGCTTAGGATTGGGTCTTGTCCATCACATCATTCTCCTAATGATGTGATCCGTTATCAACGACATCCAATGTCCATAGCCAGAAACCATGACTATCTGTTGATCACAACGAGCTAGTCAACTAGAGGCTCACTAGGGACATATTGTGGTCTTTGTATTCACACGTGTATTACGATTTCCGGATAATACAGTTATAGTATGAATACAAGACAATTATCATGAACAAGGAAATATAATAATACCTTTATTATTGCCTCTAGGGCATATTTCCAACACACAGGCAGTCCCTCTGGCCATCGAGGCGGCTCGGGAGGCGCGAAGGGCGAAGGGTGAGGTGATTGCCGCCAATGCCCCCCGAACCATCGACGAGCAGCTCCTGAGCATTGGGGCCCGTCTTCGTCTGGCTCACCGGCTGCTACGCCGGCTTCAGCGTGCCGGCGCCCAGGCGGTTGCCGCCCTGTGGCCGGACATGCCGGCTCTGCGCACCATGTCGGACCGCCGGCCGTTGGAAATCGCCCGGCCGTCTTGAGGCTTGGAAGGGCTCCTCGGCCCGGGCGAACACGGGCCGGAGCCTTAAATCAAAGCGTGGTATTCCTGGCTGGACACTGCAGAACGTCTGGCTGCGTTCGGTCGAAGCCCAGGAGCAGCTGGAAGGCCGTGGAAGGCGCTCTTGTCGAGCGCGCGGCAGCCATCGCCGAGTACACGGACACCAACGTCTTCGTGCCCGAGCGGGCGGAAGGCGGCGAGGAAGTGCTACCGGACTGGTTCGGGAAGAACACGGAGTATGGTGAAGACTCAGCGGAGGTGATCGACTCCAGCACCGAGGAGGAGGACGAGGCGGAGGACGGAGGCGAGGAGGAGGCGCCAGAAGACGGAGCAGGCGGCCAGCCTTAGCCCGATCGCGCCTCCAGCAACGAGCCGCGCGGAGACAAGGCGACTGCCGCCGGAGGCGACCAAGCTGAGACCGCCCAGCCGACTGCTCCGGCACCTGAGACCGCCGTCACCTCCGATCCTCCGGCCCCGAAGGCCGCCTCCTAGACTACTTTTTCCGTCTCTGTTTATCTGTCTTTAGTAATCTTTTGAAAGACTTGTTAGGTTCGAACAATTCCACCCGCGGGGTGTATCCTGAATTTCTATTCGAAATTCGGCCAAGGGCCTATGTAAATATTTATCCGATTTCCGCCTTTCCTTGCTTATTGCTCCTTAGGCTTTTTCCTTTGCTGTCTTCCTTTAGTTGCCGCCTTGCGGTTGGACAACCCGCTCATGATGTCGCTAGGTCAAGTGCTTGGCTACTTCGGGAGGGCAAGTACTTGGCTGTTTAGAGTTTCTTTAACAAGTCAGCTAGAAAGCGATAGGCCGATTATCCAAGAGTCGGCCGCCTTTGATAAAAGCTAAGACGGCGAGCCGACTACTCGTGAGTCGGCTCTGTGGAGGGAGGCTGGTAGCCGGCTTGAGCTATGCGCAAGCTTTTAGGTCCTTAGCCATTTTTTCATGCGTGCGCTCGTTCTTGCTTGTTCTCTGCCTACCAGCAGTCGCTCTGCGAACTGCGGCTTTCCATAGGAGACGGCTTGAGCGCAACACATTACTAATCAATTGCGGAAGCATTTCATAGCGCAAAGGCGGCAAGTCCCGGGCGACTAGTCGGACCGGTGCAGACGGTATGATAAAAAGAGTAGCATATTCGGAAGCGTAATTCTTATCATACAGATAACAAAAAGGCAGTCCCTGAGTTTGTCTCGGGGGGCCTAAGGTCTTAGTACTTTAATACAAAGGGGGTAGTGCGATACATACTACATCAACTGTAAAATATTCGAAGAAGATTCGCGTTCCACGGGCGCTCTGTTTCTTTGCCGAAGTCATCCCTCTTGCGCGCTCGAGGCTTCTGAGCGTCGATCAGATAGTAGGCGTCGTTCCCTAGCACCTTGCTGATGATGAAGGGACCTTCCCAAGGTGCCAACAACTTGTCTTGGCGGCTGTTCTCTGAATCGGCGGAGCACAAATCACCCTCTTAGAGCGATCTCGGCTTGACCTTGCGGTTGTAGTATCGGCACGAGACTCTGTTTGGTAGATCTTTGGACCCGGTGAGTGCCAACAACCGGCCCTCTTCAGCGAGATCAGCGCTGTCTTGGCGCGCTTCTTTAGCTTCCTCTTGGTGTACATGGTGACTCGTGGAAGTCGAACTCTATATCCATCGGGATGGCGGCTTGGCACCGTGAGCGAGAAGAAAAGCGTGAAGCAGTTGACTTGTTTGGAGTCGTCGCGCGAACTCGGAAGGGCGGTGGTAGCTCCTCGACCCAACAACCCGGCGAGCGCTTCGAGTGGTTCGACCGATCAAGGCTTGATGCCGGACAGGATGAGGCCATTTGCTCGTTCCACCTGGCCGTTTGACCGCGGATGGGCAACAGACGCTAAGTCCAGTTGGATGCCCTGTCTCGTAGAGAACCGGGCCAAGGCGCCCTTGGCAAAGTTTGTGCCGTTGTCGGTGATGATGTTGTGCGGTATGTCGTACCGCACCATGATGTCGGCGATGAAGGTTACTGCAGTCGGCCCGTTCAACTTCTTGATGGGCTTTGCTTCCACCCACTTGGTGAACTTGTCCACCGCAACAAGCAGATGAGTTAGGCCGCCTCGGGGCGTCTTGAATGGTCCTACCATGTCCGGGCCCCAAAGCTGCGAAGGGCAGGCGATGGGGATTGTCTTGGCGTGGAAGCGGTGAAGTGGCTTGGCGGAACATCGCACCTTGCATTTTGGACTAGCTCTTTAGCTTCTTCGAGGCGGTCGGCCAAAAGAATCCGTCTGCGAAAGGCTTTGGCGGCAAGTGCCCTTGAAGCCGCATGGTGGCCCTTTTCCATACGATGGATGTCTCTAAATTGCTTATCCTTGTTACGATTCTCGCTGCGTTGGTAGACACCGGTGACAACTGCGCTGACTAGCTCTCTGTTGACTATGGTGTATCTTGCCGCTCGGCCTGCACTTCTTGCCGACGAGGATCTCATCATCGGCAACTCTCTGTTCACTAGAAACTTGAGGATGGGCTGCGCCCATGAAGGTGCTACTATCTCTTCAAGCTGCTACCACAGCGACTTGGACAAGGGTGGCTGGGCTGGGGGGCGGCGGGCTGGAGTCTGCGGCCGTTCTTTGGATTGTGAGTCTGGGCGATTAAGCGCAGTTCGGGCGACTCACGAAGTCCCGGGCGATTAAGCAATCCCGGGCGGACTCTGAAGTCCCGGGCGGGTTCTGGAATCCTGGCGGTTTCAAGCTGTGATTTTCTTGAGGTTGTCTGCTGGGGCTTTGGGTTGGATCCAGACTACTTACGGAGGAGCCGGCACAAAGATGGAGTCGACTCTGGTGAAGGCTTGATAGGCGGCTTGAGGCTGAAGGCGGCGGCGGAAGGTATCGCTTGGCGAGTGGAGCCGACTCGTGCCAAGGCATCTGCTTGATCATTGTAATTTCTTGGTACGTGAAGGAATTCGCACCCCTCGAAGTATCCGCTGAGTTGCTGCACTAGGAAGCGGTAGCTCGCCATGTTTGCGTCTTTGGCGTCCCAGTCGTCGGATGATCGCTGAACCACCAAGTCGAGATCGCCATAGCCATAGGATCCGCGAATGCGAAGTTCTTTGGCGGCGGAGCCCATGAATGGCGCCTCATATTGGCGGCGTTGTTGGAAGCGGCGAAGTGGATCTGCGGCACATACAGGCTTGTCGCCCTTAGGGGAGGTGAGGGCAGCCCGGCTCGAGCCGGTCGCATCTTGGAGCCATCGAAATGCATCCGCCAATGGGTGGAGTCGGTATTTGGCGGCGATCTGGAGTCTCGGCCCGGTCGGCGAAAGTCGGCGGCGCTTGCGACTTGATGGCGGTCGGGGCTGGTAGTAGATGGTGTAAGAGCTAGATCTATAGCCCATTTGGCTACTCGGGCGGAGGCATCTCGGCTTCAATGATCTCGGCGAGTGGGCGGTGCAAACCCGTGATTGGATGCTCTTGAAAGTAGGGCTTGACTTCTTGGCGGCAAAATGCGCGCCGTAGCACATCTTCGGTAGTGAGTGTAGTTACGCTTGGAGTCGATAGTACCTTGCTCGGGTAATATATCGGTCTCTGCGAGGGCGCCTTGCCTTCCTCCTTGCGCTCGACTCGATGGTATCTGCGACTACTCGGTGGTGGCGGCGATGTACAAAGCATGGGCTCTTTGGTCGGAGCCGCCAACACGGGGAGTAGTCAACATCTTCTTCAGCTAGAGAAATGCCTCATCCGCCTTGTGGTTCCACTCAAAAAGGTGGTCTTCTTCATCAATTGATACAAAGGCGAGCTTTCTCGCTTGACCGACTATAAATCGGTGATGGATGCGAGCAGCGGTGAACCTGCACATCAACGGTCATTTGGGTACCTCCATTCTCTCGATGGCCTTGATCTTCACGAGGTTGCACTCTATGCCGCGTTGGAACCAGGAAGCCAAGGAGCTGGCCGGTGGTACTCACAACGCACTTCTCGAGGTTGAGCATGATGCGGAATCGTATGATTCTCAAAAGGTCTCCTTGAGGTCTTCGACAGCGTCCACGCTTTTCCGTCTTCACCACCACATCATCCACATAAACATGGGCGTTCTGCCGAGTTGCGAGGAGGCACTACGCATGCAAGCGCTGAAAGGTGGCGCCGGCATTCCTCAAGCGAGCGTCATTGTCGGTGGCAAAAGGCTCCAACTAGTGTGATCAATGCGGTCTTGATCATCCATTGGGTTCAACTTGATCGGTGGTATCTGAATATCGTCTAGGAAACTCGGCTCGCATCCGGTGTGGTGTCTATCACTGATCAATTCTTGGCGAAACAAGCAGAGTCCTTTAGGCGAGGGCTTTGTTGAGGCTTGTGTAGTCGATACACATCCGCCATTGCTTGTTCTTCTTGACACCAAAACCGGGTTTGCCGACCACTCTGGAAAAAACACTTCCATGGCCAAGCGGCTGCCGGGCCGGGCTATCTCTTCTCAACAACTCTTCTTTTCTCTTCGAGCAGGCGCAAAGGCTGCTGGCGGGTTCATATCTGGCTTTGACGTGTAGCTTATGCTCGGCGAATTCCGTCGGAACACTAGGCATGTCTTTGGGGACCATGCAAAGATGTCGCGATTCTCACGGAGGAAATCGGAGCTTCGCCTTCCTATTCTTTGTCAAGGCCCATGCCCATGACAGTGTACCTTTACGGGTGCTCGGGTCCAAGTGTATCTTCTTGGTCTCTTTGGCGGCTTGAATGATCATACGCCTCCGACTCCTTGGGGTGGGCGACATCTCTGGCTGCTTTCGGCCATCGCCATGCGACTTCGGTCAAGGCAGCTTCTCGGCTGCGATCACGGGGACTCGTTAGCCATTGCTCTCGGCAGCAGCATAAGCGAATGACTTCTTGTAGTCACCGGCTACGGTCGAATCCCTTGGAACTTCGGCATCTTCATCTTGAGGTAGGCGTAGTGGGAACCACCATGAACTTGGCCAAGGCAGGTCGGCCAGCGAGGCGTGTCTGAGGCTCTCCAAATCCACCACCTCAAACCCGGACCGGCTCTCGGCGAAATGATCTTTGTCTCCGAAGAGGGCGTCTATCGAGGATCTTGCCGATCGTGAGCAGGAGAGGCCGGGTACAATTCCATGGAACAGTCCGGCTGCTCTGCAGCTATCTTAACGATTCTAGCTTCTCCATGGTGTCCTTATGCGGGATGTTGATCTGCTGCCTCCGTCTATCGGGACTCATGGCCAGGCCGGCCTATCGGTGGCCAAGGTAGCATCTAGGACCGGGGCATAGAGCCGGACTCGGCATCACCTCTGGGTGATCCGCTTGACTCAAGCGATAGGCCTCTCGGACCAATGCATGAACTTCGGGAGCATCTGTTGCTCTTGCATGTACTTCTTGTTCTGTTGGCTTTTCTTCCATGATCATCTGCCCTGGCAGTGAACACTACATAGGCTCCGTGCTCTTACAGAACTTCGTCTTGCACCGCGCCGACCCGGCGAGCCGCCCGGCTCTTGGAAGGCGGCGACGGCGGCCTGACCCGGTGTGGAGGTGAGGCCATCTCCCTTAGCGATCTTGGTGAGCAGTGGCACTTACGGTGGTGTGGTTTGGCGGCTTCACACCAGCTGTGGAACTTTCTGGGGACCATCAAAGTCGCTCATAGGAAAAGGCTGGCAGCCAATTGGATTTGCCGCCCCTCTGCTTTGCTTTTGGAAGCTGCCCTTGAGCTCTTGATCTTCAATGCCCGACCTGCCATTGTTGGAAGTCGGCTCTTTGAACTCTGCAACTTGTTGTGGATTCATTGTTTGTATGCCATTGGTGTCTCGAGCGAGTTACGGGAGCACAGGGAGTCACCTTACCAGCCAGCGTTGATTTGAATCTCCATCTTCATGGGCCGAGTCGTCAGTGGCGTGCTGTCTGCTATGACTAGCGGTTCATCGAGGTTTTGGCTCATCGCAGAGAGTTTGTGCTTGAGAGGTGCCCTCTCGGCACCGGCGGTGAAATACTCGATAGCCTACACCTCGTGCGCCCTCGCGGGGAGTTTGGCTTCGCCCAGTAGCGTGAGGTAATCGCGTGTTGATTCATCGAGGCCTTGCATGCACAAGGAGAGCTGGCGCGGCTTGGGGGAATCGCTTATGCGTGCTTTCGTAAAGTTGCGGATGAAGGCGGTGAAGTCAACCTAGCTATTGATCTTTGCGGGGCTTGGGCTGTTCAACCATGTCGGGCCGTGCCACAGGCATGAAGAAGCGTGCTTCGGCAACTTCGCTTGTTGCCGTTCGCTATCTTGGCAGGTTTGTGGAGTAGTCTATCAGCAGTCCTCGGCTTCCGCGGGCGGTGTACTTAGGTGTGTCTCGGGGGCGTGAACCCTTTGGGAAGGGCTCATCTCGATCGAGGGGCCCAAAGCAAGGCGGACCCAGCTCATCTTCCTCTTCGGCGCTAGGGATCGATGGAGTCGGTCGATCCGATGGCGAGCGTCATTCTCTCGACTCCTCTCGGTGACCAAGGCGACCTCGAGTCGGATGCTCAGCGGCGGCGGAAACGCCGCTCTCTTCTGGCGGGGGGCGGTAGTTGTCCCCGCTCTACTACTCTCGGCGGCCCGTCTTGGTGGCGCTCGATGGTGGCGTGAGTCCATTGTGGTGACAGCGGCTCCTTCTCTTTACTTCCGCGGACTCCGCCCGGTCGGCGTCCAGGAAAGTCGCGCCTAGATCTCGGCGGGGAAGCAAGTCGTCGTTAATTTGCGGTGCTGTCTGCTTAGCGGCCGCGGCGGCGTTTTGCGCGGCGACGCGTCAAGGCTGCTGGACTCGCTCCGTCATCACCAGGCGCTCTTCGCCCTCGAAGTTCTTCAACTCGTCAACGCCGCTGGCAGCGCGGATATTCTCCGCTGGGGTGGCGTACAGGCGTTTTGCCACTGAGCAAGTCGGCGATAGCGCGCCCGCTCTGCCGGACCGCACCTAGGCGGCTCGGCGGTCGGAACGGCGAGCCGCCTACGGCACGATCCATCTCGCTGGTATGCCTCGACAAGCGCCTCATGCTTAACTTCTTGGCGCCTTCGATCACTGGCGGCGCGCCTCCAGCGTCTCGGCGTCTGCGTCCTGCGGAATGGCGCGGTTAGGTCTTCGAGATGCGCAGCTAAGCGGGTCTGGCTTCTTCGTCGAGTGCTCACCGTGGCTGATGGCGAGCACCTCCGTGTGGCGCTTCCGCCGCTCTCCTCGTCTGAGCGGCTCGTCGTAGACCACCACGTTAGTGGGGAAAGCGTCAGCGACACGGCGTCGGAGTTGACCAGCGTCGGGTCGGAGGAGCCTACGGACTCAAGTCAGCAAGCTTCTTGGCGGCGTGGAGTTAGTCGAGAGGCCACGAGAAGGCTCGGGGCCACCGTACCAGCGTCGGATGCGAGTTCATCGGAGGCGCACCTCGCGAACAAGTTCGGTGAGGCCGTTTGTGGCGCGGCGGCCTCGGCGCCCCGCGCCTGCGTCGTGCGAACTCCTTCTAGCGAGCTTTGCTGGCTGCGCTTCGCCGAGGAGGAAGAGGTTCCGTCGAACAGATCTCCGGACTGACGGTGCACCTCGCCCCACGGTGGGCGCCAAATGTCGGGTGTTGGGTGCGACATATGCCAAGGATGGCTTATCATGGTGAGGCGAGTAGAGCGTCGCGGTGCCTAGAAATGGGATAAGGCGTGAACATGCCGTGAATCTTACCAACTTGGGGCTCTCCGGGAGATAACACCCCTCTGCTTTGCTCTGCGGGGGTCTCCGCATGGTCGATAAAAGCAAGGTGACTACAATGGTGCTCTGAAGGCTGTGTCGGGAGGCGGGGAGAGGCGAGGCTAGTTCTCTCCTTCTGGGCTATGTGGTCTATCTCTATCAAGGTCGAACCCTTTGCATGGGTGCCGGGGGTTTATATAGGCCTACACCCGGGGTACAATGGTAATCCGGTGAGTGCGGGCCCCAGCCGTCTGTCTCTCTGCACGCCGCTCTTCCTTGGCTTCTCGGGCCCCTTATTTGGTGGGCCCTTGGACGAACCCGACACTGTCCGGCACTCCAGTGATCGAGCTTGGTCACGGGTCGTGGCAATAGTGCATGCTGTCTATCGAGCGATCAACATCGCCATTCCCCATCAATCGATTAATGGCTTGTGGGGCCTGGAGGGAGACGGCCGACTCTAGGGGCCGTCTCCCTCGAAACCATCTTTAAGCGCTCTGGCTGCCTTGGTCCACCCAGCAGGTGGCCCATGATCTTCAGGCCGTCTGGCTGGCGTCGTGGGCACGATCGTCGCGCCTTGTGGGCTGGAATCGAGCAGGCATGGCAGCGATGCAGCGCCTCGCCCGGAGATCTTCGGCGTGACGGCTCAATAGCCATGCCGGTCCCTCGTGAAACAGGAGGGACGGCCACGTCGTGACCGTACTCCGCATTGGGCTTCATGAAGTGTCATGGGCCGACTCCCATGGTCGGTTTCCTTGGAGGCCGCCAGCTTGGAGTCGGCTTGCCTTGGAGTCGTCATCTGGGACTCGGCTCCTCTGGAGATCGCCGGCTGGGACTCGGCTTCTCTAGAGATCGCCAGCTGGGACCCGGCCTCTTTGGAGGTCGCCAGCCGGGACTCAGCTGGAGGGGCGTGGCCCGCCCCGATGTCTTGAAAGGTCTGGGTGGTGGGTCTGACCTACATCGGGTGTCAAAACCGGCGGATCTCGATGGGGGTCGAGCTTGCGTCTAGGCGGATGGTAACAGGAGACAAGGGACACGATGTTTTACCGAGTTCGGGCCCTCTCGATGGAGGTAAAACCCTATGTCCTGCTTGATTAATATTGATGATATGGGTAGTACAAGAGTAGATCTACTACGAGATCAAGGAGGCTAAACCCTAGAAGCTAGCCTATGGTATGATTGTTGTAATGTATGTTGTCCCTACGGACTAAAGCCCTCCGGTTTATATAGACACAGGAGGAGGCTAGGAGTTACAGTCGGTTACAATGGTAGGAGATCTACATATCCGTATCGCCAAGCTTGCCTTCACGCCAAGAAAGTCCCATCCGGACACGGGGCGGAGTCTTCAATCTTGTATCTTCATAGTCTTGGAGTCAGGGGGCGATGATAGTCGGCTGTCCGGACACCCCTAGTCCGAGGACTCCTCGGTAGCCCCTGAACCAGGCTTCAATGGCGATTAGTCCGGCGCGCACAATGTTCGGCATTGCAAGGCGGATTCCTTCCTTGAATAATCCAGAGAAGATCATGAACACCAGGATAGTGTCCGGCTCTGCAAAATAAATTCCACATTCCACCGTAGAGAGAATAAATTGTACACCCGTTCCATCTGCTGACGTATTACGTGGCGTGACATCACACCGCTACCAGGCTTTTACTTGAATCGTTTTTTACTGTACCACCTCAGCACGTTTAGCGAAGCGGTTTCCTTGGCACGTCTTATCGAAGTAGAGATCGTGTTCCCCTTATTCCGGGATTCTCATCAATACGGACGTGGGTAACCCAGCCGCGCCATGAATGGTGGCGCTTGGGAGATAAGCGAGTTTTACCAGGCCAGCGGGGGACGCATAGTTTTCGTCCGCCTATATATAAGGGATTCACCTTCTCACCTACGCCTTCTTCCTCCTTTGCTTATCCATCTCCGCGCACTCAAGCTCCAATGCCCAAGTTCGTGCATCTCGCCTCGACCTCTTCCGAATATGTCCGGAGGGGGAGGCAAATGGTTCAAATGGTTGGCCTCCACCGTTAAGGAGGAGCACATCACCAAGCTGCGCAGCGCCGGATACCTTTCCGGCGATGTCGCGCATCGGTTACCCGACGAGGGGCAGCTCATCCCTACCCCTGGGGCCTCATGAGAGGTCGTCTTCCTTCCCCACTTCCTCCATGATTGGGCTTTCCGCTCCATCCATTCGTCCGGGGGCTCATGTTCTATTACGGCCTGGATTTCCACGATCTGGCGCGAACTTCATCCTCAATATCTCGGCGTTTATCATCGTGTGCGAGGCTTTCCTCTGCATCCGGCCCCACTTGACTGTGGCTCAAGACCTTCAACGTCAAGCGAAGGTTGTGAAGAACGCATAAGCGGAATCTTGGGCGCCATGTTGGGCAAGTTGCCCAATGTCCTTTGGCTCGAAGGGCCTTCGTGGACTCCGTCAAGGGGTGGCAATCGGGGTGGTTCTACATCACCGAGCCGCGCAAGCCCACATGGCGGCGGCCCCCGAGTTGAATCTGGTGTCCCCGCGCTCACCTCTGGAAGAGAAGGGCTTGCGGTGGGGCAATCCGATGGAGGTGGCGGGACTCGAGCTGCATCCGAAGTAGTGAGCAATAAGCTCGGGCTGCGTCGGCGTGGTCAAGTCATGCTCATCGCGGATTCTCCCATGCCAAACGGGCATTCAATCTATGGGAGTTTAATCCGGAACAGCACCGGGCGCTAAGCGGGCTCTTGATACATCATACGAAGGTGCACGGATGGTGCTGTTCAAGGCGCCAGCCCCGCATCATGACGGAAGATCGCAGATTCAGCTCGACATCAAGCGGCGAGGTAAGTGATTCAACCCCATCACGGGACACTTGGTAAAAATCAAATTGATTCTCAAAGGGTTTCTTTCTTTCCTTTGACAGGAATGGATGGAGAAGGCCAGGCAGCTTATCAGCCCGGCTCCCATGCCAGAAGACCCAGTGGACGTGCGTTTAGCGAGGCTGCTGGTTCCGGCACCGCCGTGGTGCGGAGAGAAAACCAAGAAGGTGGCAGCGGGGACTCGAAGAGTTCCATGTCGAGTGTCCGACGACGGCGGACTCCTCCCCCAAAACGAGGAGGAGGAGGACTCTCTCCGGAGGAGGAGAGAAGAAGGAAGGCTTCCCCAATAGGGGAGGCGAAGGGTCAGAGGGGTGGACTATCCCGGACAGTTCGCCAACACCTTCGTTGGCGAGGACGAGTGGTCTCCAAGGGCCAGGCGTCCGGCAGGATCGTAAGTATCCGGATCCTTGATATGTAATTTCTTTCGCGTCGCGTAGTGTCCTTCTAATGCCGCGTTCTGTCCGTAGTCCGGCCGATGATGATCGCCCCACTTCAACAAGCGGGTCATTGGCCTCGTCGGATGTGAATTCACTTCCGACTGCCACTACCCCCCGCGCTGGCAAAGACGCCGAGGTGGGATCCCAGAGAGGGACCTACCAGGAGGAGGCATCGGAGGCGTCGTCAGGCGGCCTCCGGACTTCGTCTTGGGACTCCACCGGAACCCGCAGTGGTTCGAGTCCGCAGCGGCCCCTTCGAAAAGAAGGGCAAGACCGTGACACCGGCGGCCTCCGTCCAACGGGCGCGGATAACTGTTGGGCGCTTAAAGGCGCTTCCATCGAGGAAGAACACCGCACTATCATGAGTGCGGTGATTCAAGTTCAGCTTCGCCAAAAGCGGGCTGACGAAGCTTCCAGCAACCTTTTAACAGGCTTTGAGGTAAGAAGTTAAAGTTATGTAATGTAATACCGCATAGACGGTAGCCCACGATGCTCGGTTGGTGCTCGGAAAGAAAAGCGGTGAGGATCTAACAAGATAAGCAGGGTACTAAGAATATGTCAATATGGGTTTTGCGGGCTACTGCTGCTGACCTCGCCACACTATCGGCGAAGGTCGAAGTGTTGAAGAAGGATCTCGGCGGTCGAGCAAGAGCTCGGCCATGCTAGAAGCGACTTGAGGACAAAGAAGGTGATTAACACCCTTTGAATAGTTACCTTCTGAGAAAAGGATTTTGGTTGCAATAAAATTAACAAGGATAATATGGGCATTGCGAGGGCCGCGAGCGAGGTGGCAGCCCTGAAGGAGGCGTGTCATGGCTGAGCGTAGTCTTGACATGCAGGCGGAAAACAAGAAAGCAGGAGGCGCGGGTGGCGGAAATGCGGCAAGAGCTCCAAGCTCTCATGGAAAAGCATGAGAGTTTGGAGCATGCCTCAAGACTCGAGTCGAGCTTGCCTCGGCTCTCGAAAGTGCCAAGTCCGCCAAGGCCGAGGCCGTAAGGCCCTTGAGGGGTTGAAGATGTGAAGAAAATACGGCGGGTAAGGCATTTTTCATGCAAAGCAAGCATGTTAATGTAAACTACCTTACACTTACCGCGTTGGAGCTCTCGAGGCGTTTGCGGATCTGCAGCGTGGCGTGTCCGATCGCCGCCGCATTCTATCGTGGCATGGAGGGGCTCGGCGGAGAAAGTCTTCTAGTCTTAGTATCTTTGAGGCGGACATCCGGTGCCCCCAAGCGACCGGTGAAGCGGTGGTCGAACTCCTAAGGTAGTGAGAGGCCATGAAGGCTCTCATAGTCCGGTGTGGCTGGGCAGGCCATGCTGGAAGCTACTTTGGCCTTGTCTTGTGGCTGGTGGATCGTGCCCACAGGTGGAGGTCATCAGCGCTCACTTTGTATTGAAAAGGTGCTTTCGTCGGGCCCTTGCCCGCACAATGGTGCATTAGGGCAGGTTGGATGCGAGAAGCTTCTCACGGACCCACCGCCCGGGCAAGGAGTATTGCATGCGAGATGTATTATAAAACTGTCTGAAGGGAGCCTGCGATATGCGGATGAGTGCCCCGGAATGTAATCTTTGAGTAAACTTCGTTATGTATTATCTGTGGCTGAAGCTTTGTTCATGTCGCGTTTAAGCAACTTGTTTAATTTAAAATATTACCTACGTGTGCCCGTTTATAAAATCGAGAGATGGCAAGTCATTGGCTTGACCCCCAACCCACAGTCTTTGGGGTGTTGGGATAAACTTGAGCACTCTTGTTCCCATTTTGGGTCCATCTAGGGGCGCTCAACACAGCGAACAAGGCAACCGGACTTATAATGCTTGAACACTCTCCTTAGCCATAGAATTCTATAATTTTAAATTTAGTGAAGCCCACAGTATTCGAAAGCCGAACCGAGGCGCTATCCACGTAAATCGGACATTGTCGGAACTTCGCTCGAAGCGGCGTGAGTATTTAGGACCGAAAAACCTCTCGAACAGCGACAGTCTCTCGCCTTATCATGTCGATCAGTTTTAGCTTTCTCCTTGGCGCTCGCTTTGGCTCAGCCAGGCGCAATCGCGGTGGTTCTCCTAGTGCCACCTTAGCCGGAGCGGGCGTAAGGCACCAAAAGCGTGGGAGCAGGCAAACCCAACTATTGACCCAAGACATGATTGGAGCGATTCATATAATGCTATAAGTTGAGGTGCGCACTTATGAAAGTGTTAGGACTTTATCACACCATAATTTGGGGCGAAGCCCTGGCGTATTGGCCGTAACAAAATATCTGGTGTAATGAGCATATATATAAAAGATAATGCAATTGCAATAAAGAGGTGTTGCATTATTTATGAAAGAAAGTTTGCTATAAAGCGGATGATACAAATAGTCTTGATAAGCAAGGGATTTGGACTAAGTAAACATGTCCCCCTCGAGGGTGAGCTGCGGACTTAGTGTATATAATCGAATTTAATGCTAAATGCTTGAGACCACACGAATGTTAAGTCGTAGCTTTCTTTAGTCACGGCTGTTGCATCATGAGTTCGGTAGGTTCATCGCAGGACGGGGCCTCAGTTAGCGGAGTCTGTCTACACAAAGAAGGAAAATAAAAAATAAAAAAGGGGGGCACACTTGCGAGCCCCGGTGTGGTCGAACCGCACTCTGGGTCCGTTCTTGATGGTGCCTCTTCCCTGTGCCCATGGTATCTCGAAGGCGTAATTATATGCGGAGTGTTATTCTTGCGATCATCTTGAGGCGAGGTTGGGGCCGCATTGCTCTGGCGTGCTCTGATCGTGCCGGTGGTCTTGGTTGGCATTGCTCGGGCGTGTTTTCTGTATCCGGCCTTTTGCGGCGGACTTCGAAATTGCTTTAAAGGCTGCTCTGCGTACTCTGCCGCGAGGGCGCTATATGTTCCTCCGTTCGGAGGGCGTTCCGTATTTCCATTGACCGTGATGACTCCACGAGGGCTGGCATCTTGAGCTTTAGGTATGCATAATGCGGCACGCGTTGAATTTTGCAAGCGCAATGCGTCCGGCGAGCGTGATAGCAGCTCTAAAGCGGACTATGTCAAAGATTAACTCTTCGCTCGGAAATTATCAGGGGATCGAAGACCACTTCGGTGTGGTGAACACATGCGAGTTGGCTTCCACTCTGGTATGACACCTTTAAAGGTTGTCTTTGTAGGTTTAATCCTTGAGGGTCTATGCCCATTTTGCGCCTTTGTATCACGATAAGCAGGTTCGAGCTCTGCCGCCGTCCATCGGGACTCCGTGAGGTGAAATCCATCGGCGATTGGGTCTAAAACCAATGCGGCGAATCCGCCATGGCGTATGCTGGTCGGATGGTCTCTTGATCGAAAGTGATCGGACAAAGAAGACCATGGATTGAACTTGGGCGGTAGCTCCATCGCGTGAGCGTCCTTAGTCGCGTTTCCTCTCCCTCTTGGGTATATGGGTTGCGTAAATCATATTCACCGTGCGCACTTGTGGGGAAAACCATACATCCTCTATTGTTCGATGGTGGGTCTCTTCCTGCGTCATCATTTGTTCAGCCTTATCGTTGTTTTGGCAATTAACTTGCACTGCTTGAACACCCAGCAATCTCTATTAGTGTGATTAGCTGGTTTTTCGAAGTGCCATGTATCGGCATAAGCGGTCGAGTATTCGGTCCAGTTGGGACGGACCCGGAGTGGTTCTTTTGAGCGGCTTCTTCCTTGACCGGGTTTAGAGCCTCGGAATCCAGCATTTATTGCCGTATCCTCCTTATAAATGCGCCCGTTAATGCGGCGCTTGTTTTGTTTCGGCGTGACCTGCGTTGTTGTCCTTGGTATCCGGACTGCCAGAATTTTTTACGGAGATTGTTGCTGCGGGCTAGCCAGCTGTCCTCTCCAGCAAAAGCGGGTCATTAATGATGTGAGGGCTGCCATAGATTTGGCTTTTCCTGCCCGGTGTCGGGCTAGCCATTCGTCTGGATGTTATGTTTGAAGGCCGCAAGGGCCTCTGCGTCCGAGACGATCGGCGATTTGGTTTTCTTTGTCGGGAACCATGTCGAATTGTCGGCGATTCGTCGGCTGCTGAATAATGTGGCTTAGGTCATCAGCGTCGGTGGTCGCACATATGTGCCTACGGAAGTTGTCGAGGAATCGGCTTCCGGTCTTCCAAACTCCCAATTGACTCTCTTTGGCAAGCTGTTTAGCCAATGCCGAGCTGGTCCTTTAAGCAAGTGGGAGATACTTGATGGCGTGGAGATAAATGCATGGGCCATATGGATGTGGAGAAGGTAATCTTCGATCCAAACCGCGGGGTCTGTTGTGCCATTGTAAGATTCGATGTTTACGGGTTTAATCCCTTCGGGGATTTGATGATCCATTACTTTGTCAGTGAAGCATAGCGGGTGTGCGGCACCTCTGTATTGAGCAATATCGCGACGCAGCTTGTGAGAGCGTTGTCTGCTGTGTTCGGCCCGGCCGGGGTTATTGTATCCGGCGTGACGGTATTCATCATGGGTCGTGGGGCGCCCACGTGATCCGTAGATGGATCTGGATTGCCTTGCTTTGTCCTCCAATATGTCTCGCAAGTCGGTAGCGTTCCCTCTTGGCCCGTACATTTGGGCGATCTTGCCGATCTGCGGTCTTGGCCGGAGGCTGGATGCCTCTCTGTCCGCGACCACGGGGTGGTCGGTCACCATATCGTCTTGTTGGTGATGGAGGTATGTATGCCTCCTCCTCTAAGCGAGGAGCAGCTTGCGTTTTGGGTAACTTTTGGAGGCGTTCGAGTTTATACTCTTGACGCGAGAACCTCGGTCCATCGATCGGCCAGCGAGTCTGATCAGCTTGAAGTGTTCTTGCTTTTTTCTTTAGGCTGTTTCTTTGTGGCGATAAGCCTGCGCTTAAAGCGCTCTTGCTCGGCAGGATCCTCAAGTATGGCGAATTCATCGTCGTTGAGGCTTGCCGTCTTCGGAGGGGCGTATGATCATGATCCTCAACCTCTTAAATGCGCCCTCTCGTGAGGGCTTGCTTCTGCGTCCTCCTGCTCTGAGTCTTGCGGGAGGGGATTGTCTTCGGCGCTCTCAGGATTATTATTATCCCCTGTGCCGGAATCTCCATTCTTGCTGTGGCGGGATTTAGAGCAGCGCCGATTACGCCGGCGTCTGGGCTGCTTCTTTAAAGAATCCGCCTCCGCTGCTTCTTTGCCGGCCCCCTCTTTTGGGGTGTCCACCATATATATGTCGTATGACGAGGTGGTCTTCTAGTGCCCTGTAGGCGATGGTTCCTATTCCTCTCCGGCATCGTCGTCCATAGCGTCGATGTCGTCGGAGTCGTAGTCGAGCATGTCGGTTAGATCGTCGACAGTGGCTACAAAGTGGGTGGTGGGTGGGAGCTGAATTTCTTCGTCATCCGTACCCCAACCCTCCTGGCCATAGTCCGGCCAGGGCTCTCCCGATAGCGAGAAATGCTTTAGCGAGTTTAGCATGTCGCCAAAGGGTGAGTGTTGGAAGATGTCCGCGGCGGTGAATTCCATAACCGGCGTCCAATCCGAATCGATTGGTAGGGGCACGGGAGGTTCGGAGTCCGGCAAGGAATCCGGAGCCTCGGAATCACGAGTTTCGCAGGGGACAGGATAAATGTTCGGCTCCATCGCCGTGGATGTTGAAGCGCCCAGGGCGGCGTCTAACCACCGGCCCTTGATCTGGGCGATCGGCTCCGGACTAACGGCCGGAGTGGATTCGTGTGCGGCCACCAAGGCACTGTTCGGCGGCAGAGCTGGGTCATGCCATCGTTCTGATCTTGGCGCTTCGCTGCGGCTCGAGTTAAATCGAAGATCAAGTCTCCGCGGATATCGGCCATGAAGTTTAGGCTTCGAATCGACTGACGCCGGGGCATAGCTTCGATCTGCTCCGGATGGCCAAGTGAATTAGCCCGATCTTGAAACGCCGAATCTGAAGATCTGCCCGGGAGAAAAGTCTCATCTGGACAGGTATTTGTTGGTTGAAGATGCCATCGAGCCTATTGGTGGCGCACGGAGGAACTCTCAATGAAAGCACCAATGTCGGTGTCAAAACCAGCGGATCTCGGGTAGGGGGTCCCGAACTGTGTGTCTAGGCGGATGGTAACAGGAGACAAGGGACACGATGTTTTACCCAGGTTCGGGCCCTCTCGATGGAGGTAAAACCCTACGTAGGGGGACCCGCTTCAAGACTAACTCAGATTTCTCCCCCTTTGTCATCGAATGACCAAAAGGATTGAAACTGAGGACTAACGCCCCTGAAGAATATCAAATTGATGGAGGAGCACCAGCATTGCCGGGATCGGTTGTCGTAGTAGGGCCTGCCGCAGTGTCGTCCAAGTCTTCATTTTCATCAGTGCCGCGCGATGAAGAATAGGAGCTGGCCACCAAGGAAGGAACCTTGACCTTCTTGAATTTCTTCGGTGGAGGTGCAGAGCAGTCAAATTCTTCCTTGAGACCCATGCTCTTCAGATCTTTGGCGCTGTAGATATGAGATAGAACAGCCCAGGTAGGGTTGAAGGTGTCATGGAGGTAGTATTGGTTTTTCTTCACAGCATTGTGGGTTGATGTCATGTTGTAAAGAATTGGACCAAACTGATGCTTGACCCATTTATGATTGCGATCAACTTTCTGATGAAGACTGAGGAGTAACTCGCGATCAGTCATCACTCTGGGAACTGTGGCTTGAGGAATTTGCTTGGCAGAGGTGTTGGCGGCAGAATCATGTGTGGCAGAGTCATCATTGGTGGAGTAGGATGCAGCCTTGCAAAATTGACCATCCAATGGACGGATGCCTTCATCTATCACAACAGTTTCCTTGCCTTTGTCATCAGCTAAGGAAAATGTCCGTTTGAGGACTTCAATTGGAGGCAAGAAACTGCCATGGTTTAGAGTATCAGCCTTGTAGTTGAGTGAAGACCTTGTCCTGACAAATTTCATAATCCATGGTGCATAAGGCTTCAGCTCAAATGATGACATAGCAATATTTGCCAGAGTCCTCATGAAGAAATCATGGAAGTTGACGGGAACGCCATGAATGATATTGAAAAGCATATTCTTCATGATGCCAACGAGTTCTTCATCATTTGAGTCGTGGCCTTTGATAGGACTCATTGTCTTCGTTAGAATGCGATAGACAGTCCGAGGCACATACAGTAATTCCTTGACGAGGAATTTGGTTCGGGGGGGCTGCCCTGGCTTCAAAGGCTTCATCACAATTGCATGTAATGATTTGTAATTTCAGGTTCATTGTAGATGCAACGAGCACCATCAAGGGGAGAACTGACTGGGAGGGCACGAAGAAATTCAGTTGCTGGTGCCTTGTAGTGAGTATTTTCTGACATCCAGTCCAGCACCCATGAGTTCACATCTTCAGAATTTCCTGTGATGTGCGGTGTCACATAGAATTGAAGAATGAGTTCTTCATTCCAATCACAGATGTCAGTGCAAAAATTCAGTAATCCAGCATCGTGAAGAACACTTAGGATTGGCTCGAAGCACGGTAGAGATTCCATGTCCACGTGAGGAATGTGTGCATGATCGAAGACTTTGTCTTTGTCAAATAGTACAGAGGAATAGAAATTTGCTTGACTAGTAGTCCAGAAACGCCTCTTCCTTATGCGAGCAGAATCATAGGGATTATAGTCAGTGAAGAACACATGCTCGTTGAAGAAATCAGCAGCCTTGAACTTTTGCTTCTTTGAGAATGGATCCTTTGGCTTGGGCACAGGAGTGTCAGTGAGTTGCATCACAACCTCAGGTATCACAATCTCCGGTTCTTCAGGCTAAGGAATTTCTGGTTCCTCTTCAGTGGCAGTCTGCATGTTCAAAGTATCTGCAGCAGCAGTTTCTTCAGCACTAGTGGCTGGAATTTCTTCATTCACAGATGAGGTGGAATGAGTTTCTTCAGAGCCCATTTGAACTGTTGGTGCAGGGGACTGAGGTATTTGCTGTAGTGGGGTGAAGTCTAGAGAATTGGGATGCTGACTTTCCCAAAAGTCATCATTCATCACAGGCGCGGTGCATCCAATATCCACGTCTTTATCTTCAATTTCTTCAATGCCAGCCTCTTCAGCTGTGAACTGAGGCATGGGCGAGGAAGCAACATGTGTTGAAGGGATCACATCCACTTCAATTTCTTCATCAATCTGCTCTGACGAAGCAGCAGAATGATTTTCTTCATCAGATCCGCTAGGGATCACATATTCTTCACCATAAGGAACAAGGTCCTTTGATGGCATGGAGGAAATTGGAACAACATCAATTGGATTCTCAAGTGAGCTGGTCATAGTATTCATTTTCTTCGGAGCTGAAGAATCATCAGCAGATGATGCTTTCCTTTTCTTCACTGCAGCTTTCTCTGCAGCCTTGGTCTTCCTCACATCTGATGCAGATGGAAGGGTAGGAGTTGGGGTAGGCGCAGGAGGAGCTAAGGAATCTGTCTGTATTTCCTCGGTATGGCCAGATTGATTACGACTACTTCATTTTCTTCAGCGCACCACTAGTGGATCCCCGGCAATGTCTTCGGTAATGGTGGAATGGAGTCATCAGCCACGGAACTAGCATTTTCATCGGACTGAAAGTCATCGGTGGTCTTGGCATGTTCTTCGATTTCTTTGAGTAGAGGCTTCAGCTTGAGGAATTTCTTGTTGCGATGCGGCTGCAACGTTGGTGATCTTCTCAGTCAGTTTAACAAACCTGACTTTGGCTCCTTGCCAATCAGCATAATAAGCATTGAAATCATCGCTGAGTTCTTTGATTTCAGACTGGATCGTGAGGAGTTCATCAGTTGTCATTTTGACAATGTTGTTCCTCAGGAACTTCTCTTTCCTGAACTGAGCCTTCTTGATTTGCCTGGCCTTCTCAAATTTCCATTTCTCTTCATTGATGAAATGGGTCAGCACGTGACTCTGGCCAGGAGTCAAATGAAAATCAGGCATAGGAGTGTTTGGGTCCTTGTGCCAGAGATCAATGTAGTCGAGGATCACCTTTGGATCCAAAAGTAGTGGCACATTTGTGCCTTTGGCTCTATGCTCTTTCTTGCTGTCTCGATGATTTACGCAAGTTCATCATCATCGCCTTCATCGTCGAGATGGCACTTGGAAGGCAACTTGTTTCTTCTTGAGACTAGGCCGAGGACCTCATCCAGTGATGGCCTTTGTCTTGACAAAGTGGGGCTGATGAAGAATTTGGTGCAGGTGAGGAACTTCTTTGAGACACTAGAGGCAATGGAGATGCTGCAGTCCTTTGGCATGTGGCGGATGTACAGTGTTGAGGACTTTCTTGGAGCAAGCTGAAGACTTTGGACAAGGGGAGCAAGCATGAGAATTGGCCGTGACGGCTTTGAAGAAATTGGCCGTGAGGGCTTTGAAGAAACTGGCCGTGAGGGCATTGCTGAGGAACTTGGCCGTGAGGGCACAGTTGATGAAGCACTTGGCTTGTGAGCGGGCTTCTTTGCCATTGATTTCCTAGGCCTGTCAGAGGCCTTTGTGGCAGCAGCAGTAGCAGAGTCTTCATTAAATTTCCTCACTGCTTCTTTGGCTTGTCTTGCCAACTTGGCTTGGCGTTGGCCCATTCTTCAGGAAAATACTCACCACGCTTGATGCTGGTGGGATTAGCTTCTTGACCAGGTGCCAATGGAGCTCTTGGGCATGGAGGATTTAGAGCGAATTTCTTCATATACTTTGGAGTTACATATCTGTACTTCCTCCATTCTCTTGCCCATCTCCTTTCAATCCTTTGTATGCGCACCTTGCGCTGATTTTTGTTCTCCTTTCCGAACTTGGCCTCATCAGGTGCGCAATAGTCAGTATAGATGTCCTCAGGTATTTCAAAATTAGTCATGACCTCAGGCTTCTTTCCTCCTTTATGTGGTTTCTTACCTTCTACCATATTCTTCAGTTGAGGAATTTGAACAACCGAATTCTCTGAAGAAGTATGCAACTTTTCTTCGAGGAACGCTGCAAATGAGTTAAGTTGATGAGAACCTAGTGATTCAAAGAGCGGACATGAGTACTGTGAGCGAGTATAGTTGCGAGGAATTTGAAGAGGTCATATCGTTCTCGAAGGTTTTCAAGATGAACAAGTTTGAGGAATTTGACCAGATGAGTCTTGAAGAATTTCACTAAGCGTACATTGTCTTAGGTTCCAGAGTTGTATAGATCGACGATCCACACAATTGAGGAATCTTGAAGAAAAATGATGCTTAGGGAAACGAATCAAGAACAGATGACTAGTGAGGTGTTTTGTGTGTGAGGATTTGAAGAATAAAACACCTTTGAAGATTTTGTGGAGAAAATTTGAATCAAAGAGGGCAGAAAAAGTAACTTTTAATTACCCTTGATGAAGAACCCGACGAACTGAGAAGTGTAGATTTGAAGCCCGTCAGCTTAGATCTTCCACGCCCTAACTTGGCGGAGGAAGACAGCTACGGCGGCGGCGGAGTGAAGATTTCCGCGGCCGGTGCGAGTACAACGGCGACGAGGTCGAGGCAGTGAAGCTCTTCCTCACCGGCAATGATGGAGTAGCGGCGGCGCTAGGGTTTGAGAAGCTCAAGCAAGAGAGAGAGAGCGGTCGAGCGGAGTAAAGGAAGTGAGGAAGGGTGAGGCGGTATTTATAGTCGCAGTGAAAAACTGTTCGCCCGAAGATTTAGGACGAACGTGCCCCTGGCCCTTCTCATTCGCTTGACATGTGTCACCCACGTACTGAAAAGTGGAGATCGTGTTAGATCGTGGGTGAATAGATAAGTCTATCGTGGGATACGGGACGGTTTGAGCGGCAAAGCCGAAAATTTGGATAAGATTAGTTCTAAAGTTCCGTTCGCAATTTCTTCAGCTGACAGGACACAGTGAAGATTTTGAACGAGTTTCAAATAGAACGCACATGAAGAATTTGTGAATAGATTGGGTTGAGTATAGCATAGAGGGGGAAGGGTCCGATCACATTCACTTAGCAGAAAATGCAACTTGAAGAAATAGCTATAAGTGAATGTTGTAGAGGACATAAAGCCATATATATATAGCCAATGAAGAAAAACGACGGAAACAGTGAAGATTTTGCAAAGTTGAAGAATTTGAAAAACTGAAGAATTTCAAAACTGAGGAAAAACTCAAATTGAAGATTTTCAACTTTGGTGGTGGTGTGACCCACCGTATAAGAATGATGATTTCATACACCGCCTACAATTGTCGTAGGGTTCTGAGAATCAAATTCTTCATTAGTTTCTTCACACTTAGAGTGTTATTCTTCATTGTTTGAAGAAAAACGTTTCTTCATGTGTTGCACATCTAAGTCATCAATTTTGCATAAGTGTTAGGATGAGTGTCCTTTTCAAAGAACATTCGAAGACTCTAAGATATTTAGCTCACACCGCAACTTGCTAAATCTCTTCTCATCCAAGGGCTTTGTGAAGATATCGGCTAGCTGTTCTTCAGTCTTCACATGCTCAATAGAAATGTCACCCTTCAACACATGATCACGAAGAAAATGATGACAAATCTGAATGTGCTTTGTCTTCGAGTGCTGAACTGGGTTGTGAGCAATCTTGATGGCACTCTCATTGTCACGATGAGAGGCACATTCTTCATGTTGATGCCGTAGTCCTTGAGAGTTTGCTTCATCCACAACAATTGAGCACAGAAGAACCAGCGAGATGTACTCAGCTTGGCGATGAGATGAGATACCGATTCTGTTTCTTCAAGGACCAACAGCACCAAAGATCGTCCGAGGAAATGACAAGTACCAGATGTTGACTTGCGGTCCACACGATCACCAGCATAGTCAGAGTCAGAATATCCAATAAGATCAAAAATAGAGCCCATGGGGTACCATAATCCTAGTGTTGGTGTGTGAGCTAGATATCGAAGAATATGCTTCACAGCCTTATGGTGTGATTCCTTCGGTGTAGCTTGAAATCGGGCACACATGCAAACACTAAGCATTATATCTGGCCTAGATGCACATAAGTACAATAAAGAACCAATCATCGAGCGGTATACCTTGTGGTTGAAGTCAATACCATTTTCATCAGTGCATAGATGGCCATTTGTGGGCATAGGAATTTTGACTCCTTTGCAATCTTGCATGCCGAATTTCCTCAGAACATCCTTGAGGTATTTCTCCTGAGATATGAATATGCCATTGTGCTGTTGACGAATTTGAAGACCTAAGAAGAATTGCAACTCTCCCATCATAGACATTTGATATTCTTCACTCATCATATAGGCAAATTCATCACTATAACGTTGGTTAGTACAGCCAAAGATAATATCATCAACGTATATTTGGCACACAAACAGTTCACCATCATAAGATTTAGTAAAGAGAGTAGGGTCGAGTGAACCGGGTGTGAAGCCATTCTTCACGAAGAATTCCTTCAAAGTGTCATACCACGCCCGAGGGGCCTGCTTGAGGCCATAAAGGGCCTTGAGTCTGAAGACTTTGTCAGGATTCTTTGGATCTTCAAAACCTGGGGGTTGAGCAACATATACTTCTTCCTCAAGATTACCATTGAGGAATGCACTTTTCACATCCATTTGATATAAAGTGATATTATGATGGTTAGCATATGCAAGTAATATGCGAATAGCCTCAAGTCTAGCAACAGGTGCAAAAGTTTCATTGAAATCAATTCCTTCAACCTGTGTGTAGCCTTGAGCTACAAGTCGTGCCTTATTCCTCACCACAAGGCCATTTTCATCTTGCTTGTTGTGGTAGATCCACTTTTTGCCGATGATATTATGCTTGTGAGGATCTGGACGTTTGACCAGTTGCCAGACATTGTTGAGCTCGAGCTGATGTATTTCTTCTTGCATGGCCTGAATCCATTCAGGCTCCAGAAATGCTTCATCTACCTTAGTGGGCTCTGTGATAGAGACAAAAGCATAGTGCCCACAAAAGTTAGATAAATGTGAAGCTTTTGAGCGGGTGAGAGGACCTGGTGCTTCAATGTCATCGATGATCTTTTCAACTTGCACTTCTTTTGCAACGCGAGGATGAGCTGGTTGTCGTCGAGGAATTTGATCAACATTTTCTTCAGCACCATTTTCTTCAACATTTTACTCATGTACATCATCTCGACGATCTTCGCATTCTGGAATGAATTCTTCAGTAGATTCTTTAGTAGGAATGACATCCTCAGTAGCCTTGAACTTGATAGAGTCTTCAGGTGTTGGTTCATCTATCACAGAAGGTAGGTGCTCTCTTTGCGAGCCATTAGTTTCATCGAACCGCACATCTACAGTTTCAACAATCTTGTGAAGAGCGATGTTGAAGACCCTGTAGGTGTGCGAGTCCTTTCCGTAACCAAGCATAAAATCTTCATGTGCTTTCAGCGCGAATTTAGCATTGTGATGAGGATCCCTAATCCAACATTTAGCACCGAAGACTTTGAAATAACTCACATTGGGTTTCTTGTCAGTGAGAAGTTCATAGGCAGTCTTCTTGAAGAATTTGTGAAGATAAACTCTGTTGATGACGTGGCACGCGGTATCAATTGCATCAATCCAAAAACGATGAGGCGTTATGTATTCATCAAGCATAGTGCAAGCCATCTCAACAAGAGTTCTGTTCTTGCGCTCCACGACGCCATTTTGCTGAGGAGTATAAGGAGCAGATAACTCATGAGTAATACCAAGTTCATCAAGATAGTCATTAAGACCGGAATTCTTGAACTCAGTTCCATTGTCACTCCTGATGTGCTTGATCTTCACACCAAAGTTGGTTGAAGCCCTCGAGGAAAATCGTTTGAAGACTTCCTACACTTCATGTTTGTAAGTAACAATGTGTACCCATGTGTACTGAGAATAATCATCAACAATAACAAAGCCATATAGAGATGCATCATTAGTCACAACAGAATAATGATTAGGACTGAAGAGATCCATATGAAGCAATTCAAATGGTCGAGTGGTGGTCATGATAGTCTTCGCTGGATGCTTGGCCTTAGTCATGTTCCCAGCTTCACAGGCACCACACAAGTGATCCTTGAGGAATTTGACATTCTCAATGCCAATGACATGCTTCTTCTTCGCAAGCGTGTGCATATTCCTCAGGCCTGCATGACCAAGTCGTCGATGCCATAGCCAGCCTTCTGAAGCTTTTGCAAGTAAGCACACGACGGGTTGTGGTCCTATAGAGAAATCAACAATGTACAAGTCTCCTCTCCTAAAGCCTTCGAAGACTTTGGAATTGTCAGCTTCCATGATCATAACACAATGATACTTGCCAAAGACAACAACCATATCAAGATCACAAAGCATTGAGACTGACATGAGATTGTATCCTAAGGACTCGACATGCATGACTTTGTCCACGTGTCGATCCTTAGAGATCGCAACCTTACCTAGACCCAATACCTGACTTTTGCCTTTGTCAGCGAAGATGATATGCTTCAGATGTGACGGTGTTAAGGGAGCATCCATCAATAGATTCTTGTCACCAGTCATGTGATTTGTACATCCACTATTGAGGACCCACTCATTTGCTTTGGGTTGATCATCCTGCAGATGAATTAGTGCAGCTTACAAACTCATATACCTCATCAATGAAGAATATGACATTAGTATCATCAGTTCAATTTCATCAAGCAATAGCACAGATAAGCAGTGTGAGGACGTGTGAAATGAAAGTTCATTTCATCATGATTCGCCTGCGTCCTTTCAGGCACTATTTAGGTCTCCAGCAAATTCTTCAGTCGTTTTGAGCACGACTAGAGACCTGACCCTGCATAAGAGATTAGTTCTTTTTCTTCACCACCCACATCTGAAGGGGTGGCAAAGAGTTCATCACTCTGCGAGCACCATATGAGAAAGGTGGCATGGATGCCAGTCCACTTTGTTTCACATAAGAGGGGTTAGGGTAAGCATATGAATAAGCAGAGAAATTCTTTGAGGACTTATGAACATAATGATTTGAAGAATAATGCACATATTCATAGCCCTTAGCTCTACCCTGCGAAACAGAGTTGTCAGTACGATGATGTTCATATGAGGATTTTGATCCTTTTGAGGAATTTGATCCATGTGAGAAATTTGGTCCGTACGAGGACTTGGATCCATATGAAGAATTTGGTCCATATGAAGAGTTTGATCTGGGGTTCCTATTCTTCACTGGTGGTTTCATGAGGACATTCACCTGAAGACTTTCAACATAACTTTTGGGAACCCAGATTTTCTTCATAGGGGAACCGTTCCTGTAGTTAGTGCCAACATATCTAGCAAATACTTCACCATTCTGATTTTTGAACAGTTTATAGTTGGAGTCAAATGACTCATCAGAAGAATGAGGAGATTCACATGTAAATCCAGATAAGTTAGATGGATCAACTGGAGGTCCCTTTGCAGCAACCCATGAGGTTTTGGGGTACTGCTTAGGCTTCCAATATGTTCCATCAGCATTGAGTTTCCTCTCAAAGGCAATACCATCTTTCCTAGGGTTTCTGTTGAGGATCTGCTTTTTAAGCACATCACAAAGAGTCTGATGCCCTTTGAGACTTTTGTACATGCCTGTCATATACAATTCCTTCAGCCCTGCATCGTCAGTGAAACTTGCAATGTCCTCAGATGAGGAATTAGTGATAGCAGAGGCTGGTGAAGAATTTGTAACATTTGAAGCATTTGAACATTCATGTGAAGAATTAGCAGATTCATGTTCAATGCACTTTAAGCATGGAGGATAAATTCTTCCTGAGTAGCGCTGATTTGTTGAGCAAGTAATGAATCGCGCTCCTTCTGAAGATCTTCATAACTCACTCTTAGCTTCTCAAGATCTTGCTTTCTTTGAAGAAATTCATAAGAAAGCTTCTTGTGATTAGTTAAGAGGGTTTTATGATGACTTTGAAGGTTGTCAAACTTAGACTGAAGTCCTTGAAGATTTTCAGTTAAGTCTTTAGTGCGGTCCATTTCATCACCCAACATATCATCACTTTTTTCTAGCATGTTTTGAAGTTTTTCAATAGCCTTTTGTTGTTTCACAGCAATCTTAGCAAGTTTAGAGTAGCTAGGCTTGAGATTTTCATCAGATTCATCCTCACTTGATTCAGAGGAGGGGTATTTAGTTACCTTAGCAGCCTTTGCCATGAAATAATAGGTGGGAGCGTAGTCGTCGTTGCCTTCATCAGCATTGTTGGTGTTGCCATTTTCTTCAGAGTTGAAGATAGACTTGCTGACAAATGCGGTAGAAAGAGCTATATTTGCCACACCTGACTCAGACTCCTCGGATGCCTCCTCTTCCTCATTATCCTCAGATTCAGCCTCAGAATCCATTTCCTTGCCAATGAATGCCCGAGCCTTCTTGGAGCTGCTCTTCTTGTGGGATGAAGACTTCGAGGATTTTGATGATGAAGAATTTGAAGATTTCTTCTTCTTCTTGGCATCAACAGAACTATAATCCTTGTATTTCTTCTTCTTTAGTTCCTTGTCCCACTGAGGACAATCTTGAATGTAGTGACCAGGCTTCTTGCATTTGTGGCATAGCCTTCTCTTATAGTCACTTGATGAGGAATCATTGCTCCTTGAAGATTTTCCAAAGCGACCACATCTTGAGAATTTCTGGAACTTCTTCACGAGCAGTGCTAGCTCCTGGCTCAATTCTTCAGGATCACCAAGACTACTACCAGAATCTTCACATTGAGATTCAGACACTGCCTTGGCCTTAAGGGCACGTGTTCTGCCATAGGTTGAACCATAGAGATCTCTCTTTTCAGCAAGCTGGAACTCATGAGTATTTAGCCTCTCGAGGATATCAGCGGGATCTAGTGACTTGTAATCAGCACGCTCTTGAATCATCAGTGCCAGAGTGTCAAATGACGAATCGAGTGATCTCAGCAATTTCTTCACCACCTCATGATCGGTGATGTCAGTGGCACCGAGCGCTTGAAGCTCATTTGAGATATCAGTGAGGCGATCGAAGGTTTACTGAACATTTTCATTGTCGAGTCTTTTGAAGTGGTTGAAGAGATTGCAAAGAACGTCAACACGAGAGTCACGTTGATTTGAGACTCCTTCGTTTACTTTGGAGAGCCTATCCCAGATAAGCTTAGCAGTTTCCAAAGCACACACTCTACCATACTGCCCTTTACTCAGATGACCACATATGATATTCTTCGCTTGAGAATCGAGTTACTCGAATCTCTTCACATCAGCAGCATTTAGGGAAGGTGTGACTGAGGGAACACCATTTTCCACAACGTACCAGAGATCATTGTCAATTGCTTCAAGATACATTCGCATCTTATTCTTCCAGCAGGGGTAGTCCGTGCCATCGAAGGTAGGACACCCAGCAGAGACCTTGATCATACCTGCGGTCGACATAACTAGAACTCCAGGTGGTTAAACCAAAATCACACAGAACAAGGGAGTACCTTGCTCTGATACAAATTGAAAGTGCGTTATATCGACTAGAGGGGGGTGAATAGGCGATTTTTATGAATTCTTCACTAAGGAATTTGCCTGTCAGGAAATTCCTTAGCAAAGAACTACTTGCAGCGGAATAAGTACTCAGAAGTAAGCATGACAGAATACACACATGGTCATCATGATGAAATGAAGACAAACACAGAGTACAGAAAGCGTAAACCAAGGATAACACAAGATGAAGACAAACAGACTGAAGAAATTGAACTGTGGAAATTGACAAAGTCTTCAGTCAAAGTCTTCAAACACAGATATGACCAAACACTCAACACAGTAATGAGGAAATGAATGAGTTGAAGAAATAGAACCAGTAAGGTTGGTGAAGACAATGATTTGGTAGACCAGTTCCAACTGCTGTCTCAGTTGTACGTCTGGTTGGAGCGGCTGAGTATTTAAACTCGAGGACACACAGTTCCGGACACCCAGTCGCTGAGCACGCAGCTCAGGACACCAAGTCCTCACCGTATTCTCCTTGAACTAAGGTCACACAGACCTCGTCCAATCACTCGTGGTAAGTCTTCAGGCGACATCCAAACCTTCACAGACTTCGGTCACTCGGCGATCCACAATTCCTCTTGGATGCTCTAGACCATGACGCCTAACCGTCGGGAAGAAGCACAGTCTTCAAAGGTAACAAGCGTCGGATCCACGCAGGATCAATCTCTTCGGTGATGCTCAATCACTTTGGGTTTGTGGGTGTTTGGGTTTGGATTTTCCTCACTTGATGATTTTTTGCTCAAAGTCCTTGGAGGATGGGTTGCTCTCAAATGACAAGTGCCAGTTTCTCTCGGAGCAACCAACCAGCTAGTGGTTGTAGGGGGGCGGCTATTTATAGCCTAGGGAGCAGCCCGACATGATAAGACATAAATGCCCTTCAATGATATGACCGTTATGTGGATAAGATATTTTGGGACAGCTGGCGCGTAGCACAACAACGGTCGGAAATTTGACTCTCAAATTCCTCAGGGCTATCATGTTCCTCACTGTGTAGGCAATCCGCACTGGTGAATTCCTAACTCCTCAGTCAGAATAAATTCCTTAGCGACCAGAAGAATTTCATCCTTGTCACTGAAGAAATTGCCTGAACTGTATGAGATTTCCAATGGCTTCACTCGAAGGGATTGGTAGGTGTAGGATTTTGAGTTGAGCATCACATGGAAATTTTTCCTTAGTATTTCCTCGACCCCCTTTAACAGTACGGTGTTTCCTATGACACAAGAAAGAGAAAAACAAAACTATGAAAACGGAAGTCTTCAAGCTTCATATTCCTTGCATGAATATCAAGTCTTCATGGACACACCAATTTCTTCACTTTCAAAGTCTTCATGAAAGTCTTCAGGAATACCAAAATCTTCAGTCAAAGATATTCATTTTTAGGGGTCAACTTTCTTTGTAAATATCAAACTCCTCATAGACTTATAGACCTGTGTACACTCATAAACACATTAGTCCCTTAACCTATAAGTCTTCAATACACCAAAATCACTATGGGGCACTAGATGCACTTACAACAGTGGTTTCTTGAGCCCACTAGGGTTAAAGTCCCGGAGCTCACATTTATCCAGGGTTAATTTCAGTATTTTCCGGGGATGTGCATTCAGTGGGAGGAGACGTTCCACTCGACTACGAGGCACCTATGGTGACTTCATAAATTTCTCAAGATCATATGTTGGCTCACTCTCTCGAAGGTGCTCATAGGGGTAGGGTCTGCGTGTGTGCGCTTATAGCGGTGAGTGCTTGCGCTTATATATGAACCCTTGCGTCTGTACTGTGTTACAAAAATTACATGTCGTGATTATACGTTGACTGGCTCACCCGTATAACTCCGTATTTTGTTGATGACAGAATCAATTGACCAGTCAAATGTTCCACGTGGCGCAACTAGTGTTGCACCATCGGGGCACCTAACCGTGGGGCCCACCTATCAGCGCGTATATAAAAGAAAGAAATGGTAGTTTGTCTGTACTGTGTTAATAAAATATATTTTAGGGTGATCATACAGTCACGGGCTCACCATACAGCTCTGTAATTTGTTGATGACACGATCAATTGACCAGTCAAACGGTCCACATTCAGCAGCGCACATTACCATAGGGCCCATCCGTCAGCGCATATATGAAGGACATAAATGGTAATAAATTAGTGGTCGGTGGGGATTCGATGTCGTGAGACCTCTGGTTGGCAGTCGCCGGCGGTGGGGGGGGGCACGGTGATTGGGCGGTGGCGTGGGCATCGCCGGAGAAAAAGCTTCACGCGCGGGGTCTGAAGGAGTCGTGGATTAAGGGGTGCTCGGACAGCCGGACTATATGCGTATGCTGGACTGTTGGGCTATGAAGATACAAGATAGAATAATTTGTCCCGTGTCCGGATGGGACTCTCCTTTGCGTGGAAGGCAAGCTTGGCGATTCGGATATGAAGATTCCTTTCTCTGTAACCGACTCTGTGTAACCCTAGGCCCCTCTGGTGTCTATATAAAGCAGAGGGGTTTAGTCCGTAGGACAACAATAATCATAACCATAGGCTAGCTTCTAGGGTTTAGCCTCTCCGATCTCGTGGTAGATCAACTCTTCTAATACTCATATCATCAAGATTAATCAAGCAGGAAGTAGGGTATTATCTCCATCGAGAGGGCCCGAACCTGGGTAAACATTATGTCCCCTGCCTCCTGTTACCATTAGCCTTAGACGCACTGTTTTTGACACCGAATCTCCCCTACCTGAGATCCGCTCGTTTTGACACCGACATTGGTGCTTTCATTGAGAGTTCCACTATGTCGCCACCATAAGGCTTGATGGCTCCTTCAATCATCTGCAACAACGCCATCCAGGGGGATGTTTTTCTCCCCGGACAGATCTTCGTATTCAGCAGCTTCGCACTGCGGGCCAACTCGCTTGGCCATCTAGAGCAGATCGACAGCTACGCCCCTGACCATCAGGTCAGGTCTGGAAGCTTGAACTACACCGCCGATATCCGCGAAGACTTGATCTTCGACGGATTCGAGCCTATAACACCCGCGCCCCGCCGCCACGAGGAACATGACCTGAATCTGTCATCAGATGGTGTGCGGGAGATTGCACCTGTAACTGCACTGGCCCTAGATCCAGAACAAAGCGCGCCATCCGAGGAGGGGAGGCTCAACCCCGCCACGGAAGCCGCAAACTCAACGACGTTAGAGCCAAACACAGATCTAACCTCCAATGAGGCCTGTGTCATCGGAACCTCGGACTCGTCTCCGGCCATAGGCTCCAAACTGTGTGTATCAGCACCCATCGATCCTGACCGGGTGCCGATTTTAGAGTTCAGCTCCGCGTACATCTTCCAACACTCACCCTTAGGCGACGTGTTAAACTCATTAAAGTCCCTCTCCTTGTCAGGAGATTCTTGGTCGAACTATGTCCGGCTTGAGTGGGAAGCGGACGACGAAGAACTTCGTTACCCACCCACCACCCACTTGATAGCCACTGTTGACGATTTGACCGACATGCTTGATTTCGACTCTGAAGACATCGACGGTATAAACAACGATGCCGAAGAAGAAAAGGAACCACCACCCACAGGGCGTTGGACAGCCACCTCTTCATACGACATATACATGGTGGATACACCCAAAGAAGACAATGGTGATGACAAAAAGGAACCAGTCGAGGATAAAACTCCTAGAAAGTAGCCAAAGCGCCGACGACAGCGGCGCTGCTCGAAACCACGCCATGGTAAAAACAGTGATCCGGCACAAGAAGGAATAACACCCCGTACGACACAGAAGACAATCAAGAAACCGCGAACCCAGCAATGGAGCTGGACTTCCAAAGGGATCGCGAACACAATCCGGGGCCCCTATTCGATCACAGCGATGTTGAGGACTCCAATTACCAACCTGTCTCCGAAGAGGAGAGCAGTCAGGGTGACGATGCATTCATCGTCCCGGAAGAACAATTGGAACAAGAGCACCTCCACCAGAGACTTATTGCCACCGCGAGGAGCTTGAAAAAGCAGAAGTAACGGCATAAAACCGCACAGGATACGCTCAATGTTAAATGGAACGAAGTGCTCGACACTGAGGAAAAATACGGCGGTAAAAGCCAAACAAGTAGCTACCCCAAACGCAAACTGCTGCCTGAATTCGACGATGATGCCATTGCGCCTATTCCGCCGAATAACAATACGGCCGATCAGCTAGGCCGACCACCTGATAATCGAGGCAGAGCGGCCAATGACGCCGCACACAAAACCACACCCCCTTACCCATAAAGAAAAGGAGGTCGCAGTCTGGAACCAGAAACACGATCTACATGAAGACCTGGACAAAAGAGCTGGCAGAACCAGGTCCATTTATGGATCCAGGGAACGCAGTCCCGCACAGGATCAGGGCCATCAAATCAAATATGTAGGTAACTTACCAGTTCGGAACCAACACCGAATACTACAACCGTCGGGCCCGCGCCACGACATAGCCAAATACAGGGGTGCTGTACACCCCTTGTGCTTCACCGATGAGGTGCTGGATCATGAATTTCCGGAAGGGTTTAAACCAGTGAACATCGAGGCATACAACGGAACGACAGACCCTGCGGTCTGGATAGAAGACTCTATCCTTCACATCCATATGGCTCGTGGAGACGATCTCCATGCCATCAAATACCTACCCCTCAAGCTAAAAGGACTAGCCCGACACTGGCTGAAAAGCCTCCCCGAAAATTCCATTGGAAGCTGGGAAGAACTTGAGGACACTTTTAGGGCCAATTTCCAAGGGACCTATGTCCAACCTCCGGATGTAGACGATCTAAGTCACATAACCCAACAACCCGGAGAGTCAACCTGTAAGCTTTGGAACCGGTTTCTCACTAAAAAGAACCAAATCGTTGATTGTCCAGACACCGAAGCCTTAGCAGCTTTTAAACACAGTGTTCGGGACGAATGGCTAGCCAGACCCCTAGGCCAAGAATAGCCAAGGACAATGGCAGCCCTGACCACACTCATGACTCGCTTTTGCCCGGGGGAGGACAGCTGGTTGGCCCGTAGAAGCACCAGCGACCCTAGCACATCTGAAGTCAGAGACAGCAATGCAAAGCCACAACAAAATAAAAACAAACGTCAAAACAACGGAGAAAGCCCGGACAATACAGTGGTAAACGCCGGATTTAGGGGATCCAGACCCGGTCAACGGAAAAAGTCACTTAAAGGCAGCAGAGATGGTCTGTCTAGCCTAGATAAAATTCTCGAAAGGTCCTGCCAAATTCATGGCACCCCCGAAAAAACAGCTAACCATACCAACCAAGAGTGTTGGGTCTTCAAGCAGGCCGGCAAGCTCGACGCCGAACACAAGGGGAATGGACCGCAAAGCGAAGACGAGGACGAATCTCACCAGCCGAATATGGGGGGACAAAAGAAATTTCCACCAGAGGTCAAAACAGTGAACATGATTTATGTCACTCATATCCCAAAGAGGGAGCGTAAATGCGCACTCCGAGACGTATATGCTATAGAGCCCGTCGCCCCCAAATTCAACCCATGGTCGGCCTGTTCGATCACCTTCGATCACAGGGATCATCCGACTAGTATCCGTCATGGGGGCTCGGCTGCCTTAGTGCTCGACCCAATAATCGACGGATACCACCTCACCCGAGTCCTTATGGACGGCGGCAGTAGTCTCAACCTGATATATCAGGACACTGTTCGTAAGATTGGGATAGACCCGTCAAGAATCAAGCAAAGCAACACTACCTTTAAAGGAGTAATACCAGGCATAGAGGCACGCTACATAGGCACCCTAACACTAGACTTCGTCTTTGGCTCTCCCGACAACTTTAGAAGCGAGGAGCTAAACTTTGACATTGCTCCATTCCGAAGTGGCTATCACGCACTACTCAGATGAACGTCCTTTGCCCGTTTTAACATAGTCCTACACTATGCTTATCTTAAGCTCAAGATGCCTGGGCCGCGTGGCGTTATCACGGTGAGCGGAAGTACAGAGCGCTCTCTTCGTACAGAAGAATACGCTGCGGCCCTAGTAGCCGAAGCTAGAGGCGGCCCTTTTAAGCCAAACAGCTCATCGGTCCTCACGACCGCGGACACAGTCAAACGTGTTCGGTGCACACCCACGTGTAAATGCTCAGATAAACCTACGCTTGTTTAACAGCCCTGCCCCTACAGATCGCGCCATAAGAAGACTGTACATATTTTCCTGAATACATACACTCAAAATTCCTTGGGTAGCGCTGGGGGCACCCTGCGAGTAAGAAGTCAATAGTTCGGCTCGACCCTATTCGGACTCAAGAAGCTATAGTTCATGGTTCACAACAACCAGCGAACTATACCCACGGCCATACCATATTTTCTTCACCTGGTTGTTTCTCTTTTACAGATAGGCCATCATGATATACCCTTCAAGGACACTGCACAACGGAGGCAAAGGCGCAGACACGCAGCAGGGCCGCGTTTTCAAGGTTTCTGTTTAGATTAAGACCCTATGTAAACCTTTTTTCTTATTATTATCTCCTGTTGTTTCATACCCTCCTGGCATATAAAACGCCCTGGAAAGATATCGGTAGTACTTGCGAACTTACGATTCGCCGTACAAAAACGGATGTTATAGAAGCAGCCAAGCAGTGTGCTTTGATAACTACATTCTCACCACAGGCGCTCTCTACTCACACCGGGTCGTAGCGCATGCCTTGAATTTAGGGTTCAATACAGGGGGTTGTACACAGCCCGGTATATATTGAAAAGTCCGAATACCTTCGGGAGTGTTCGGCGTCGCGAGTTTTGGCCTTATATGCATCAGCTCCTAATCATGTCTTGGGTCAATAGTTGGGTTTGCCAGGCTCCTGTGCTTGCTACCTTACGTTCTGTTCTATCGGCTAAGGCGGCCAAGGGAGAACTACTGCGATTGTGCCCTGGTTCATCCGGACGAGCACCTCAGTAGAGAAAGCCGAAAACTGACTGTCATGATAAGGCAAGAGTTGGTCAACCACTCGAGGACTCAGCGGAATCTTCGTGATTCCTCCGCATTAATGAATGACTGGTTTCCTGGTCATGTATGTAAATGCACAGTATTCAAACAAACACGGACATAGCAGGGGCTATATAGTAGCCCCACCATCAAACTCCTATGGCTAAGTGAAAGTGTTAAAGCTCTATAGTTCGATTGCCTAGTTCGACACACTAACACCTCCTTAAACGGACCAAGACGTTGGGTCAAGTGTGATCAAGTGCTTTTCCGAACACCCCCGCGTTATACCCGAGGGGGCTGAAGCCGACGACTGCAAACTTTCGGGTTATATACATATGTAGATAAACAGCCACACAAGAAGCTCTAAAATATTTTACGGGCAAAAGTATAAACATAGCCTTCATTACCATAAGCATTGTTTTTACAATTCGGATACATGTTACTTGAACGTAATATTCTTCGAGGACTGACCCTCTATCAAGCGGGCACCCTCTAATACTTTTTTAAATATTGATATGGTGTGCTGACCCCCGGGTGGACCCCCTGTTGCAATATTGGTGGCATTCATCTTCGCCCAATGCATCTTCACACGGGCATGGGCTATCCATGCACCTTCTATGCACGTTGACCACTTGACAGTGTCGATATGCAACACTGCACAAACAAGTTGCTGCACTAAACCAAAATAACTATTCATAGTTGGTCCCCCAGGTCACAGCCGGTCCACGACAGCCTTCATGGCAAGTCCGAATATCCTGTGGAGCTCGGCCCATTCGGCCATCTCCTCATTCAACAGTTTAGCATGCTAAACTGCGACCGGAAAAGCCGTTCCGCTTCATGGCCTTCTTTGGCCTGGAAAAACTGTGTCGCATCAGTAGCACTCTTTGACAAGTCCAAATATTTATCCGGAGAACTCCACATTCGATCAAGCGAGGAATACTTCGGATCGCCAAACTTAGTTCCTTATAAAAAGGCTTTCCAGCCGCGATCTCCCCATCTTGTCGGATCTCCTCCCGTGCCACCCTGGCCTCTGACCGCGTCTCCTTTGCCGCTTGTAAGGCCTTCTCAAGGTCAGCCACTTTTTCTTTGGTATCTTTCTCGAGAAGCACATATTTGTTCGGCCTTTAATTCACCAACTACCTTCTCGGCAGCCACATTGCTTATCCTAGCTTGCTCCTTGGCTCGGGCAAGCTCAGCCCGAAGGGTCTCCACGGCGGCAGCTCCATCTGCAGTCAAGCACACTATAAATTCCAGCATCATGCCCTAATTTATACGCACTGACCGCCCAAAATACATACCTTGCGCCTCATCAAGCCGCTTGTTCACGAGCGTGATGTCATCATCCGCCACATCAAGTTGCCGTTTCAGTTCGGCAAATTGAGCAGCCCGGGCAGTGTCCAGGGCTGCAGCCGCCTGTGTACAAATTAGCAAAATTATTACCTGAGCATATGCATTTGATCATCTGATCGTCCCATTCGGAAGACAATCAGAGTCTCAGGGGATATTATCTATACACAGTGCACATTGTGTTTACGGTATAAAACAAGAGGTTACTTCACGTACCTCAAAGCCTCTTAGCAAGCTGGTAAAGGCTTCATTGAAACCGCTTTTTGCGGACGGAATTCTTTCAATCACCGTACCCATTGAGGTACGATGTTCCTCTGAGATAGACGCTTGTCTAAGAAGACCCGTCCATATGTCCGATTGTATATCGGATGGTTCGGAACTTTTGTTGGTCTCTCTAGGAGCCGAACACCCCGGACCTCGGGCGACCGAAGAGTCATCTTCTGGCCTGGCGCTCCTTCGCAGGTCGAGAGAGATCCTCCGGGACGACACCTCGGGGTCGTCCGCCTTATGAGGCGGCATCTCGCTCTCCATCATCTCCGGAAGAAGATCCCCCGAGGACGAAGATTGTTAATGGAGGCTATTGGCCGAACTGCAAAACATACGTTTCAAAATGTTATCTTCAAAAGAGAGAAAAGAATGGGGTATGCTTATTAAACACCTTTGTTCACTTACGGTTCGGCTAAAGGCTGGCCCCCTTGTGGGCACTGAGCGGCAATGTCGCCTCCCGAAATCAGGCCCCCTGATAGGGATTTCTTCCCTCGCTTGGAAGCCTCTGCCTCCAGGTTTTCGGGAGCGGCTCTTTTCTTCCCATGGGGAGAGAGAATGTTAGATTCTTGCCCCCCGCTCACCCTCCAGCACGGGAGTTATGACTTCCCCGGATACAATGCGGGATGCACCTCCGGTATGAAGGCCGCTTTGGGCCTCTCCACTCCTCTCCTTTCCTTCCCTCGGCGGCACTTGATATGGTGCCAGAGGCAGCATCCTGGTTAACACTGGGTCTGCTGAGTTCTCGGGAAGAGGGGCCGAACACCTGATCTTCTCCGCCTTCCTCACCCAGCCCTGGCAGAGTATGGTTTTCTCAGTTTTGTTATGAGAAACTTAAAACTAAAAACGTGTTCTGAAATAGAGTACTTACTGGGGAATCTGGATGGTTGCAGTCGAGGCCTGTGTCCTGTGTGGTGTCCCGACACCTTTTTCGTGATCCGAAGACTAATTCATACATCCTTCGAGCGTTGTGCTAAAGAAGCGCTGAATGGTTCGTGGTTCTTCTGGATTGAATTCCCACATACGGAGAGGTTGATGCTGGCATGGCAGGATCCGATGGACTAACATGACTTGAATTACCTTGACGAGATCGATGTCCTTCTTAATAAGGTCTCGAATGCGGCTTTGCAGTATTTGAACTTCATCTGGCGACCCCCAATCTAGCCCCTTGTTAACCCACGATGCAAGCTGTGGTGGAGGGCCAGATCGGAAGGTGAGTGAAGCCACCCACTTGGTACCGTGGGGCTCCGTGATATAAAACCACTCCCATTGCCATAGTCCGGAAGTTGAGGTGAAGGAACCCTTTGGCCAGACGGCGTCAGCTGATTTGCTTATTAGAGCACCTCCGCACTCTGTGTGTCTCCCATCTATTATCCTCGGCTTACATCGAAGGTCTTGAGCCACAAGCCAAAGTGTGGAGAGATACGGAGGAAAGCCTCACATACGATGATGAATGATGAGATGTGAAGGAGGGACTCCGGAGTTAGATCATGATAATCTAGTACGTAGTAAAACATGATCCCTCGAACAAAAGGATTGAGGGAGAAACCTAGCCCTTGAAGGAAGTGAGGGATAAATATGACCCTCTCATTAGGCCTAGGGGTAGGGATAACCTGCCCTTGTGCTGGAAGCCTGTGAAGGATTTCGTCGGTCAAGTACCTCGCCTCCCTGAGCTTCGCGATATCCTCCTTGGTGACAGAGGAAGCCATCCACTGGCTGTGAGAGCTGGATCCGGACATGGCTTGAGGATCGAAGTGACTGGTTAAGCTTTGGGTGTTGGAACTCGAGGTGGGAGGAGGAGGGAGAAGCGTAGACGGGAAAGGTGGGTCTCGGCCTCCTTATAGAGACGACGAATATCAAACGTCCCCTACGCAGCCTCAAAACATGCCTATCCCCAAGGAATAATACCAACGGGACAGTTGGGTTACCCATGCCCGTGTTGATGAGAATCCTGTAATGAGGGGGCGCAATCTCCACTTCGACAAGATGTGCCAATAAAACCGCCTCGCGAAGCATGGAGCGGCAGGCCAGAAAAACAATTCAAAATAATGGTTGGATGCTGACGTAATGTCGTGTTGCCAGAACTGTCAGTGGAGGGGACCCATGTGAACATTATGCTCTCCACGGTGGTATATGGAATTTGTTTTGTAGAGCCAGACACGATTCTTATGTTCAAAATCTACTGTGGAATATTCGGAGAAGGAACCCGCCTTGCAATGCTGAAGACAATCTGCATGTCGGACTCGTCGTCATTGAAGCCTGGTTCAGGGGCTACTGAGGGAGTCCTAGATTAAGGGGTCCTCGGGCAGCCGGACTATATGCGTATGTCGGACTGTTGGGCTATGAAGATAGAAGATAGAAGACTTCGTCTCATGTCCGGATGGGACTCTCCTTTGTGTGGAAGGCAAGCTTGGCGATTCAGATATGAAGATTCCTTTCTTTGTAACCGACTCTGTGTAACCCTAGCCCCCTTCGGTGTCTATATAAGCCGGAGGGGTTTACTCCGTAGGACAACAACAATCATAACCATAGGCTAGCTTCTAGGGTTTAGCCTCTCTGATCTCGTGGTAGATCAACTCTTGTAATACTCATATATCAATTTCAATAAAGAAGGAGGGTATTACCTCCATCGAGAGGGCCCGAACCTGGGTAAACATTGTGTCCCCCGCCTCCTATTACCATTAGCCTTAGACGCACAGTTCGGGACCCCCTACCTGAGATCCGTCGGTTTTGACACCGACAGGGGCCTAGAGGGATGGTCGGGGCGTCGGCGGACCGGCGGTGGGGAGTGGTTTCGGGGCGGGCGGGGCAGCGTGGCGGCGCGGGCCGGCCGGCGGTTCGACCATTGGTGGCTGGCAGCTCAGGGGGGTGGAGGATGGAGATAAACTGCGGGCCCTTGATTTCGTATCCAACGACTTGAATCTACTGACCAGAGATGAAAAATCAGTCGACTAACGTGTAGCCTCACCCCGCACGTACACATGCATGCATTCAACACTCGCACGAACACACGAACGCATGCAGGCATGCAACACTGACACATACACATAACGAACACAGGCACGCATGCAGGCATGCAACGCTGACACATACACATAACGAACACATGCACATACGCACACATGCATGCAACACTGAAATGTACACATGCACGCACACAACACTCGTATGCCTCCATGCACACAGCACACGACGCAGGACACACGCTCAACCTATACGTGCATGCACCCTTTGTTAAGGACATGGATTATTACGGGTATTAATCAATTTTATCTGTGATATTTAGAACATTGATGTTTGCAGCGGTCTTTATGAATCACAACGTATCGAACGGGCTATCAATGTATATATGAAAATTTGAAAATTCTCTTACATTATATAGTAGGCTTATCTACATGAAATAGATGACGTCACACTCAATGAATAATCATCGGTTTATGAAATGCCCGCTTCTGACCGCTCTGGCCCACCAAAAGTTCCTCTGCCATGCACTGATTGCGTTGGGTCAGTGACATGCAGGCCATGTACCCAAAGAGCCCACACGTTAGTGCAAGAACGGCGTGGTCGTTCGTCAGAGTTGAGGGCACCACTCGCTGCACGCCCGGCTGAACACGCCTCCTTGCCGCATTCAAACGCCTCCATGAAACCCGCTCGTGCGGAAGCCGAGAAATCCACTCTGGACACACATCCGTTAATGACCGGGCCGGCATTAAACGCAACACCGGCCGAGCTCCTCCCGTCCGCCGTCTATTTAATCTCCCATTTAAACGAGGCCAAACACCGGCCAAGAATTGCACACCTCCGCCACTCGCCTATCTCCTCCTTCACCATTTTGTCCACTCTTACAATGGCTTACAAAGAGTAGTTATCTCGCACCCAAGCCAGCTGGGTGGCCCACCGATCCCGCTGGATACGGAGCCAGTTGCCTCCCAAAGCCGGCGCGTGGTTCAGGAACTCGCCGCTCCAGGCCAGCTCGACGAGGAGCGGCGCACGGGCGTCATTTCTGCCGTCCACGCCGCCGCCTCGTACCGCGCCTCCAGCATCTACGACCACATCTTTTCTATGGCCGAGACTCCCATGCCGGCAGCCGCGCCATCCAAGCAGCGGCAGAAGCCGGGTGCACGGAGAGTGACGAGTCGGTGGCCAGTGCCTCCCCGTCCGCCGCCATCATTGAGGATAAGTAGAACACAGGAGGCCGCCGATGCTTGGGTCCCATGAAGGCCACCGCGGAGGCGGCCGACGTACATAACAGGTGTCTTCCCAGACCCTTTTGTTGCGAGGACCTTCGTCAACCCCGCATGGGCTCCACGGAAGCGGAGAAACCCCTTCCACCATCATCTTGGGCATCAGCCAACGATATCAGTTGGGCAGTGGGGAAGCGAGCCGTCCTTTGCACTGAAGCATATACCTCTGGGGCTCCGGCAGTCCGGTGATCGTGCTGCTGGACATGAGGAGCACAAATGGATCGGCGGGCGACCATTTAGGCCAGGTGTTATATACATGTGCTGTCCAGAACTAGCACCGCACAGTCCATTTGAATGTAATGAAATCAGTCATGCATGTATGAAAATCCGGTATTTTATATGATTTCCGTCATTGTTTATATGAAATATCGCCGTGTTTGCATGAATTTTGTCCGGTTGGTTGAGTTGCTGTCATAATGTGTGCGGCTACGGTTGGTTGGCGTAATTTGCAGGTCGCTAGTTGGTCCGCGGCCCGCTTGCGCGGCGTTGTGGGACAAAAAAAATGCACAACTCGTGCGAGCTCGTCTCCAACGTGCGCGCTGGAGGATGTATGAGCACCCGAGCCATTCCCCGTTCATTAGTGGCAAAGGAACTGGTGGACAAAAGGGTCTCCAATATTTTGGCTACTCCGGGCAAGATGCAAACAACCCCTCGCAGCAGATTCTAATCCCTCGTTTGCCGTGAAATTTTGCCATATGTTGTTTTAATGAACTAGCAAGATGCCCGTGCATTGCACGGAACATCAGGATGCATTTTTTACAAAACACCTATTGTGATTGACCCATGCAGGAGTAATCCCATGTGTAAAAACTAATGATATCTCGAGAATTTGATCAGAAAAATGGTATCTCGAGAATTTTATCGGGAAAATGGCACTCCCTCCATTTTCTTATACAAGGCTACAAACCCATATTTCAGGTACCAAAGCAAATACTAATGTCTTCTAAGTCAATGGTGCAAGCCACCTTGTTTCCTTGTTTGCCGTGCAAATTAATGTGTATTCTTCTCTTTCATGTACATCAAGCCAATGCTCACACTCCCGCATGCATGCAAGGGATAATTAATGTCCTCCTTTGCTAGTACTACAAGGAAAACACCATTAATATTGCATCAATTAGTGTTAGTGGCCTTGTATATCTGCAAATTGTAATTTTGATAGTGGCCTTGTATATAAAAATGGAGGGAGAAAGATGAGAGATGAGGTGAGGAGGAGTGGGGCATGGTGGTGACTGGTGGTCGGACTAGGCGGAGGCATGGGGATAGATGGCGCATTATGTCTAGTTTTGTATCTCTCTCTCTCTCTCTCTCACACACACACACACACACATAGGTGGGGGACGTGCATGAAGAGAAGAGGTGCACGCACCGCGCACGTACTCCCGTCTCTTTCACAACCACACCCGCGTGGGTACACGATGGAGCTCATTTCTGTACAAAAAGGCAGCCCACGTGGTAATTTGACACGTGTACTGGTTGTCCACTTGACGGAGGATCGTCTACCATGGGTGAACAAAATAATTGTGACTTGATGCATTATGTTAAAAAGAGGCAAACCATGTGGGGCCTACCTTAGAGGCAAGGCTCTATACACTAGAGTACTTTTGATGTGTCCCGTCAACTCGTAGAACAAGGAGAAGCTTGCTTAGTATGCCATCTCTCCCGCCCACGGGCGCTGTGGCTCGCAGGATGAGGTGAAGTTGCTTACTAGTACGCCTTACAACTGCTGCTTCACCCACGCACACGGTGACTCGCAGGACGAGGAGAATATTTTACTACTCCTTCCATTTACTCCTCGTCCCTAGCTTGGTTAGAGAGATTATCATATTGTTTGGAATATATGTCCTTTAGTACTCCCTCCATTTACTTATACAAGGCCACTATAAAAAAAATACATTTTGCATCTATACAAGGCCACAAATAGTAATCGAGACAAAAGTTACTACTCCCTCCTTTCTATTTTATGGCTCAATTTCAAAATCTCCCCAACCAAGGTAGAAGGTGAGTGGTGGAATTAATTTCGTAGTTTGCACAAGTAATTAGTATGCTCATTTTTCTCAAGAAGTTATGTTTACCGAGGCATTAATTAGAACGAATGCATGCATGACCACTAAATTTCCATGAACTTCTACATGCATTGGTGAGTTTCCTCTTGACACTGCTTGCATCATGTGATTTAACACACCTCAAAATCCAACATGTGATGGTACTACTACTACTAGTAGAATTAATACTTATAAAATGGAAAAATGATTTTTTTTAGATGAGCCCTATAAACCGGAAAGGGGGATTATTAAGTAGTACTACCTACATAGCTGGTACGTACTCCATAAAATCAGATTTTCCCAAAATTAAGTCGCTCAACCTTTATTTTCTTGCTTCCCTTCCTGCCTCCTTGCCTCGAACAGACTATGCCAAACTCCCCTGCCTGCCGCGTGGGAAAAGACCAGCCCTCACCTTTTTTTAGTCCGGGTTTGTATCGATGGATCGCACGAAGAAGCAAAAACCAAGCCGTGTCTTGTACTCCTCCGTCGACGCTCGCTTTCATGAATTCTGTACATCCTCTTGCCGACATGTGGGACATATAGCAACCGGGTCGATGTGTCATGCACCAAATGACAATGCAAAACAGCAGGGGGACGCACCCCAGTCGTACAGCCCTAGTAGTAGTAATGAGCAATGAGACGTCAAATCACAATGCCACACCTTCCCAGACAGACGAAGCAACCATTATTTCACACTTTGCTTCGCCATCATCTCCTTCAAGAAAACCACGTAGTATTGCTTCTTCCTTTGTTCTGCCTCAGGAGGGACACGCGCATCGCCTTGGTACATCATGACACGTGGGACCGCATGATAGGCCTTGCTCCGCCGCCAATCACTCGGTAAAATCACCTCATTTTTACTATTTCCTCCGTATCGGTTTACACGGCATGCACATCGTTCTAGATTGAGAATTTAACTGGCTATATATGTGATGAACAGTATATGTTTAGAAACTACACCCGCTTAAGAATCCAATGATATACTTTTTGTGACATAGTAACTCATATTTACTTAGTCAAATGGATGACCTAGAACTACCTGCATTCCCTATAAACCAAGATGGAGAGGGTAGTACAGTACTATATTTTTAGATCAATATAGTCGGGATTCACCAAGGAGAAAAACCAAGTGGTAGGCTGCTCCTGTCGTGTTGGCGTAGCAACTCAAGCAGGGTTAGTCCGCACACGAAATGGCGACACACTTAACAAGACCCCTTTGGCCGACATGTGGCTCATCAACCGTCTTGTTCCACGTGGGATGCACCAAATTACAGTTCGGAACAGCGGTTGGAATTGGAGGTACCCCGGTCGTAGTGCCGCAGTAGTACTAAATGAGAGATGAGGGGTCAAATCAAGAAGTCCCGCCTTTCCCGCATTAAGCTAGACGGACGAAGCAACCATCATTTCACTCTAGGGCGCACGAGCATAAAGAAAAGAGAAAACCAATGATGTGTGCGGCAACTACCTAGGGGCCTCCACTACAAATCCTTTTTTTGAAAATGCCTCCACTACAAATCCGCTTCTCCCTCATCCTCTTGAAGAAAACCGATGATACTTGTGGTGGTAGGGTTTGTAGGAGTACTACAGCGTGCAGGGCCACGTCATAGTAAACAGGAAAGGGATTGAGTTCGAGTCGACGCCTTAATATGTGTGGGCCTCTTGGTTTTACGGGAATGAGGCAACATTTTGGGTTCGGGGACCAGTGGAGATATACATACAGAAAATTGTGGATGTAGGTTCGATTGAAAGGCAGTGATGCATGGGCCCTGCATTTTGATATACCCGCGGCCGCGTGAAATTTGCTACTCTACTCAAAACTAGTAAGGTACACATGCATTGAATGCATGAGATTTGGAAACCAAATTATGAATAAATACACACTATAGCATATAAAGCTTTGAGTCATATATGCATGATGTAGATGTCCATTTAGTTCTTATAGTTCATATCATTCAAATCAATTAATTTTATAAAAATGTTAAGATTCATGGGGTTGTGCATTGTAAAGCATAAAGTAAAAAACAAATAATGTCAATTCATTTAGAAAAAAAGTTTGGGCAATTATGATACGGAAGATTCTAGAACAAAGGATAAGTGCTTGTGTTTTGAGGTTTGTGCATTATGCTTAAGTTCAACCATGAAGTCTTCCAAATTGTACGTCTGGCAGAATCTAGTGGAATGTTGATGATATCCAACGGCCAGTAGTGCTCTGATTTGCCATCTCTACACCATCGGATTAGCTTCATCCAGCGACCATCTTTCAAAGTTATTCGCACACTATATAGGGGTATAGATAATGCATAAAAGTTCCTCCAAAAACATCTATAACTAAACAGAAAAAATGAATTGCAGTTAAATGAATTACATTTCTAACAAAAATGTGAATGTGAACTACATATGTGTGCACATGACCCGCACATACATTGTCAATACAAAATTTAATGCAAGAAATAACTTATGAGTAACATCCACGAATTGATGATGTGGTGCTTGCATGCATAGAGTAAAAAAACAATGTGATTTATGACTTGCATGCATGACGTGTTCTTGTGCCATAGTTGCATGTCTTGGAAAAAAGCTACTAGTGGGTTGTACTAGATATTTAGGAATAGAAGATGTATACATGGAAGTTGTAGGGAAATAGATGACATGGAGTATCTCAATTCCTATGAGTAGGGATTGGAAAAGAGATGTCATTTGGTTCACATCATAGGAACTTTTCTATTGAATCTAGAGATGACATGTATCTCAATTCCTATGAGGAGGGATTAGAAAAAAAGATGTCATTTGGTTCACATCATAGGAAATTTTCTATTGAATATACGCTAATGTTTATTTTCCTTTGAAATGTGGAGTATAGGAATCTATTCCTATGAACCAATTGGCTCTAAAGGAAAAAAACATATAAAAATTATACCATATAGAGTTCTTATGATATTCCTCCACACCAAAGGATGGTTGAAATTGCTGCAAGTGATACGATGGTCTTTCTTTGTAGACTCCCCCCCCCCATATTTATAGTTACCTTTCAAAGATGAATGAAATGATATATACTGGGTATTCTATATGTGCATTTTGGTACACGAAAACTCAGTAAAAATTTGTGAGGTTCGAATTTTCAATAAAGCTATATGCACTGCATTTTGGAATGGAGGGAGGAGCATACGACAGTTTCTAACAATCACATGGAAGATTTGTGTGTAGGAGGAGTGGCTATTTTGTTAAATGACATGGCAAAACTGACACAGTCGGATGCTGATCTAATGGTTCTTACAACGTTCGTCAGGAAAAGACTTGTGGCGAACATTTGTCGAATATGATTTACGGACACATGCATTGCATTGATACGTGCCCCCTCTCTCTCACGCACACACCCAATTTCACGAGTCATGACTCTCCCGAGTCCTCTTGCACCCACCGTCTATCTACAGGTAGACATCACACACATATGTGCTCTTCACACCCTACCCTCAGAACTTCTAAAAAATAGAAGACACCGCGCACATTTTATTTTAGCTCACACGTCACACACTTATACTATTACTCTTGTGGCGAACGTTCTTTGGGCTTAGTATATTGTACTCTCACGAAGAGAAACGGTGCACACACGCACTAGTTCTCTCACACCCACTCGCGGGTACATGTAGGAGTGCATGTTTTTGAAGCTGGTACAACAAATCACTCCACTATATATATATAAGCAGGAGCCTTAGAGCTTGCTTTACTAGGGTTCCTCTCTTTCACTCTCTCATGCTCTCCAGATCTAAGCAAAACCTAGGTGGCCACACTCTCTCTGCTCATGGTTGGTCACAAATCCGGCCGGACCACCTCGACCGGGGCAGGGGTGTAGGTGCATCGTTCATGCTGTCGTTGGCGGCGAGGGAGGAGACAAACGGGCTACCCGCGTGTCCCGATCGGCGGCCGTGTCGTTCTCTCCGAGAGAGCGCCGGCTCGGGAGGGCCTCCGACCCCTTCTTCCTCCCTGCGGTATTGTGGCCAAGATGTGGCCTCCCGACGCCGTCTTTGCCACATGATGACGACCCTCGGGTATATATTCCTGCAAAACCTGTCGTGCTCTACTGCCCTAGCTCCCCGCTTGGCTCCGTGTGGCTACTTCCGTCGGCTATTCCAAAGCCACCTAGAATTTTACTATTATTAGAGGTAAAGCTAGTTCTTACAGTCGACTCTAAGAGTTGGTTCAAACAGGGAAGAAAGTGGGAAAGCTGTAGCATGAATCTAGGACTTGGTTCTAAGAGGAAACGGGGGAAAGTAGTAGATATTGGCTACCCAACCGGTCTCTTGGTTGAAAAGGCGAAGAAAGCATGGTGGATGGTGAAGGGTGGGGGGGAGTGGACCTGTCTCTTGGTTGAAAAAAGAAAGAAAGTGAGGGGTGTTGGGGGACAAAGCAAATGAGAATGAGCAGGTCTAGATCTCCTGTGCTCACATAGGAAAATGTCGCCGAGGAGATAAAAAATGGGACAAATGCAGACATGCTGCCTGAGTGTTTGCCGCTCTCGGCGACCACATCTGCCTCACCACTTTATGCCCCTGCTGTCCCCTCGCCCATATCGCTACCGTTAATGTAAAATCACATGAAGCATTAAGCAATTCCACCTAATTTCACTATAAGTAATGGTCTAGTGTCGTCGATAAATTGAAGCAATGCCACCACCATTTTATGAAGTGCTTCCATCTTGCTTTACTTCCCATGAATTGTGTTTTTGCAGTTACACTTAAATCTCACACCGCTAACACTGCTTCATCCCAGTGGAACTGCACAAATTTGATTGCACATTTACTGACCATGTGCTACTCTCATGACAGTAATACTAATGCTATTTTTCTGCATGTTAATCTAGTGGCAGTGTTGAAGTGATGTGATGCTACTTACATCAGGGCACTTTCATTCTGTCAATCTAGTGCCAATTGTAACACAATAGGTGTTGTTGTTAATCATACGCCACTGCAAATATCTATCACTGTTTAAATAACCGTATTTCATATTTGCGCAAATGGGGATGTATGTCTCCATATCATTTCTATCTACGCAATCAAAAGTACACACCTCAGTTTTAGTACAACTGCACAAAGTGAGATGGCTATTCATAGCTGCCGTCCTCTAACCACCAATGTTCCAGGTATTCCTACATTGGTAGTAACTAGGTAGAATGACCAAAGCAATCTAAAAAAAGTTGATTTGTATGTTTTATTTCCTGATTGCAGTGCAGGGACGAGCGAAAACAACTGCATCCTAGTCCAGAATGCACTATCTACCAGTTCATCCATTGACCGAGGACTAGCTGGCACCGCTTCACGGTGGATTTTGGGACAGGTGCACGGACAAGAGGCATTGTGGTCTGCTTATTTCTGCAAATAGCAGTGCTTAAATTTAGTGGAATGCACAAGAATTTTAGCTGGTCCGTGCATGGTTCAGTTCAACATTCCAGCTGAGAACACAATTATAATTGGTTATTCTGGAATGAGAGAACCTAACCCTGGATGGTGGCAACAAGAAAAAACCATAGTGAACTCCAGGAAGTTTAAGCCTGCCGGGAGGCCCTTTGCTCAGAGAAGCCTTGCTTGTTTTTTCCTGATTTGTAAACCTTCTCACAACTTTGTCTTTTGCTGTGAACTAGTATATGTTTGTTATGTACTATGAATCATTGATATGTATAAAATTGTTTAACTTATACTTTCAAGTTTTTTATGAAGCCGAGTTTAATGTGAGAGTCCCACATGAATGCTGGACTAGCGTGTGAATGTGTGGAATTCACATTGTGGCCTCATTTAACTGCATGAACCACTATAACAAGATATATAGTTTCTTATATGTCTGACAGCAGATTGTTGACTGTTAGCTGGTCGATAGCCTAGTGTTGAAGCGAGCTGAGCCAATGTGCCATGTTTTGCACAACTGCTTACATGTGGGGTAGCACCAACAGTGTTTACAAGTACTTATGTATACGTAAGCGCACTCAAACGAGTACTCTATTTCATCAAACACACACTGCTCGTATGATAAACTGTTACAACTTATGTCTTACCATGCCATATTAATGAAAAACTAGTGACGACGCATCTATTTCGGCAACAATTTTGATGGTTCTTACATGATTCACGGGCACACAAAAGTAGCAGCAGTTCCCATAGACGGATTCAAACGGAGTATTAGCCCTAGAGGGCTCGATAACAGGCAAGGTTCGAATAATTAGACACAATCCAAACTACTATTAAACACTAGCTGGGGAAACTATTTCATGCCTCGATCTAATTTGGCTGGACACAAGATGGACCTTGCCATGAACATCATCGAGGACGTCCGGCAGCAGCTCAATCCTGTGAAACTTCATGAAAATAACCTTGTGGCCTTGCCACTCATAAACTTGTTTGTGGAGGCATGCCACGTCGTCTTCCTACGTAAGCTTGACAAGAACAGTATGCCTCACAAACAAAGGAGTAGCATTGAACTTCTTGTGCTTCAGTACACCCTGGACAACAGGCCTGACAACAGTGAGGTTGGAATACAACTCAACATCGGTATAAGCGCAAATGGCTTCCAGGATCCAACAGCCTAAGAACTCTGTTTTCCCAGTGTGCATATTCAGGTCATTCGCCTCATAGCGAGTGACATGTACAACCACACAATCCTTGTCTGCATAAGGGCTCTAATTGAAACAGAAAAAATTCTGAATTACTTTCTAGTATAAGAAAAACAAGTTATTTAAACCACTATGTATAGCATGGCATCGAAGCTAATAAAATTTTGCATTATTCATCACCACATACTTAGATGAAAAACTACAATCGAGATCGGCAAAGAAGAAAATCACCTTGGGCAGCTTAGCGGGGCGAGACACATCCTCGAAGGGAGAAAACTTCTCCTGCAGTGCCACGGGGCTGTAACCTCAAACAGACAGTAATGGCCGTGAGCGTATCTGTCGTCGGCTCCGTGGCTGCCTCCATCTTCTTGGAGCTCTCCATCTCGTGGGGATCAGCATCCCGCGTCTACTCCAATATCGGCAGATGTTTGCCTGGTTCTCCTTGGTCCATCAGGAAACTAACGAATTCTAGGAGACCACTAAAAGGAAAACACAATCGCGATGACAATGAAACAAAAAAGAGAGTGAGGATCGGTTACTGCTTTGCAAAAGTTCTTTTTTTCTCTGAACGAAAATATACCAACATCACGGATCCGCTTACCTTCCCTTCGTTGGGAGAGAAGAATAGTGGCAGATGTAAGTGTTGGCTTTCTTGAAGACGGTGAGGGAGAAGGGGATTCAGCGAAGAGTGAAATGATGGTTGCTTCGCCCTTCAAACTTAGACTGCGGGGAGGTGGGGTTTTGTGATATGACGGCTCGTTCTGATCAAGGCCACGACCGGGTGACTCTCCTTTGCATACTGCCTTCTAATTTGGTGGATAGCATTTGGGCCCGCGCGCTGCATGGCTCGCATGTTGGTGAACAAAAGTAAAACGACATTTAGTAGAGGGAGACATTTCGATGACCCAGGAGAAGCCAGAAGCGGTAGCGTATCCACTGTACTAGTAGTAATTGTTTTTCTGGGTAGCTGTAGAGTGTCTCCACTGTACTAGTAGTAATTGTTTCTCTGGGTCCAAGACAAAACAACCCATCCACCCTAGTAAATAATAAAATCAATTCAAAAGCCCATATATTTACTTAATGAGAGGCGCTACCCACACCCAGCACACCGCCCCCCAAAAAAACCTGGGTGCTCTTCTTCCTCCTCACTCCCACCCACCTCACGTCAGCTCGCTCCACTCAAACCCCCAAGTTCCTCACCTCACTCCTACAGAAAAACCCCAGCTCCCCTTCTTCTTCACTCGCACTACAACTAGGCTCATCATTCATTACTCTGCTCAAATCCGTGAGCGCGATGCGACACCCTCGAGGAAAATGGAGTCGGTTGACCCCAGCGCCAAGAAGATGAGGCTCCCGCCAGCGGCGACGCCTGTTGTAGATCTGGCACCCGGCAACACAGGGAGAAGCGGCGACTCCGCCCCCACCGGATCCCAGGAACCCGTAGAATCTGGGGTGGACCGCATCAGCGATCTTCCAGATGCCGTCCTTGGGGAGATCATCTCACTTCTCCCCACCAAGGATTGCTGCCGCACCCAAGTCCTCTCAATTTGGTGGTGCCCTCTATGGCGCACCATGCCCCTTAATCTCGACTGCCATAAGCTGTCTCTCTTCAGTGATTTTGAAATCCCCAGTGCCATCATCTCCTCCCACCACGGCTCTGTTCAAAGCCTCTGCATCCCGTCATGCTAGCTTAGCAAGCATACCATACCTTGCATGGTGGACACCTGGTTGAAATCCCCTGAATTCACAGAACTACAGCTGCTTGAGTTCTACTATTCCCCCTGGAAATCACCTACCAGATACCGAACACCATGTACTTGTGCCCTCAGCACCGATGTCCATCTCGCTGTTTTCCTCCTCTCTCTCCACATCGCCACCTTTGCACTTTGCTACCTACCAGACAATATGGTACTAAACCTTCGACTCCCATTTCTCAAGAAACTTTCACTTGTGAGATTTCGTATATCGAAGGCCTCATTACACAACATCATCCACTCCAGTTGCCCTACCCTGGAGAGCTTGGTGCTTGTTTTCACAGTTGGAATCGGTTGTCTCCAAATAAAGTCGCCTAACCTTGTAAGAATTGGAATTTCTTTTGACGGAAGGCAGCTCATCATCCAAGATGCCCCTTCACTTCAAAGGTTGATCCTTGATTCTAGTTATTCGCCGTTGCAAATAACCGTCCTCTCTGCGCCTAAACTGGAGACCTTGGGTGTAATACATGATCTCTGTGCTCATTTCAATATGGTGTTTGGCTCCATGGTTCTTCAGGTACTTTATATTATCATCTACACTTGTAACCATAAGCTGCATTTTAAATTTCTACGCATAAGTTATATATCATCTCGGAGTACACATTTTGTACTAATATTATGTTCTATCCTCAATGAAGAGTTTCTCCATGGATGGCCTATCAATGGTCCTGGATTCTGTCAAGATTTTATATATTGAAATGAATAGTTTTGATCTAAACAAGATTACTGGTTGCTGCAATGCTTTCCATGTCTGGAGAAGTTATATATAAAGGTGATAATTTCACGCACATTGGAAGCCCGCATATAGTGTACTAGAATAAACCGTTCAGCTGTTGCTCTTTTCGACACTCTTTTTTTAGACCTTAATTGTTTCCAATCTTCATTTCTATTTAGGCAACAGGACGGGCTAAGAAAGTTATAACCAATCGGTGGATTCGTAAGCACTGATATTTTCTCACTTCTCATGACATTAGATTGAAGACAATAACACTAGAAAGATATGTACCCAACCATGCAAACACTGGATTTCTCACTATGTTCCTGCTGAATGCGAGGTTACTATTTTCCATCAAGCTTAAGTCTATCAGCAGCATGGTTTTGATGGATGGGTATGTCGAAGAGCAAAAACAGGAGTTTGAGGTGGGCAAAATAGCTTCTGAACATGCCGGGCTTCTATTTACAACATATTGTGGTCATAATCAAGTAAATTTTACGACCCAGGATGTTCATTCTATGGACCTGACTGATCCATTTGACTGTGACTGCCGAAAACAGTGCTGGAGTTAGATGTTGTTGCCCTTTTCAATCTGGGTTTTGTCTAAACATGATGAACAATTAACCCTCGTGCTTTGTACATTTTGTAAGATGGAGTTAAATGTTCTTACCCTTTTCAACTCGGCTGTGACTGTGATATTTTCTTTGAAACAAGGCAAATGGCTTGCCATTCGTTTAATTTAGAGTGAAATATTGTAACAAATCCCAACCAAGGGAAATAACATCACTCTTGCCGCTGCTTGAGCTCACTGTGCATTACAGAAGACAAGTGATTAGCCCCCACCAGCACCCACAAACTTATTTCGAACTAGCACATCAAATGGGTTGTAAATTTTCATAGGAAAGGCTGCATGACCATGACATATTTGGATTCTGACATTTGGGACCCACGAGGAAATAGCCTATCCAAGGTGGTGTCGACTTACTAGCCAGTCAAGAAACCATTCTGCCTACCATCCGTTGGATTGACATCCAACCTCTGTCGTGTATCTTCTATCTCTTGTCTTCTTCCTCCAGCCACCCAAACCAAACCACCCAGTCGGTTGCGCCTGCTCTGGCCTCCCATGGCGGGTTGCGCCTCCGCCGCCCTACCGTACCCTCCAACATTGGCCAATCCCTCCCTCTATTCCCCCACATGTCCTATTATTCTCCAACGATGTCACCCCCAACACACGCCCGCACCCAAACTAGTCAACCCTTGTACTCCCCTCCGCCTGCGACTAGATCGGCGCATCTTCCACGGCTCCTATTCATTCCGTCCGAGGCCTCGCCGTCGTCCTCCGCCTTGGTTCACTCTCCGTGCGCGGTGCACCGCGCCCTTGTGTTGTCAACGTCGTCAACAAATGAGAGGAACAAGGAGATAACTGTACATGGAGAGGATGACAGTAGGGACCCACCAGCTTCTGGCAGTACACAAGCAAGTGCCTCGTTATTACAAGCCCAAAAAATGGCTCCACCTAATGGTTGGACATCTGGGGCTCATGCCTTTTGTCAACGTATTCAATAAATGAGAGAATTACACTACTAGCGGCTGACACCAGGGACCCAACAGGTCGCACAGTTTTTTTTTGAGGAATAAGTAGTTGTTATTTATACTACATTTAGCGACGGACCAGGGTGACAACAGGGGCTATGGCCCGTCTAGCCAGGTTTTTATTTATGTTTACCATGTCATGAGCCCAGTTGTGGTTTTTTCTTGCTGAAAATGGCTTGCCCGGTTCTATTTTTTTAAAGAAATACCCAAAGGAGGCCTACTTGCTTTATAAGCCTTGCTGGGCTACAAATCTTTCAAGACGAGGAGAGTTTCATTTGGTTTGCCAAGAAATGGGTTGTACATTTTTAAAACCATCAGACCATAATTAGTTTCAATTTTTTCCATTACGAGATTTTAAATTCCATTGATTTTTATGCGTGGACAATTATTTGCATTTTATATTTATAAAAATTATTTTTTTCAAAATAGTATGAATTTGACTTGATATTTCGGGATTAAAAACAGTTGACTACATTGAAATATGCAAAATTTTGTATAATTTTTAACCGTGGACAAAATATGGGGCGTAATGCTAAGAAAAAGAAGATGGGCTCCAAAAAAATTCTTAAGAATTAGCAAGTGGGCTGTAAATTATTAGAAATAATGGCAGATGGGTTGTATGATGTTTTCCACAGATTTGATGCTGACTTGTGCATCTACTACAGGTTGACGCGTATGCTTTCCTAAAAAAGGTTGACGCACACGCAACACCGTGTCAAGTTAGTCAACACACGAGAGAAGTGACTGTTGGATGTCCATCCAACAGCTGTCATGCTTCTTCAATCTCTGCTCTTCCTGCTCCAGCCACTCAAACAAGAGCCGGTGGGACTACCTGCTCCGTCCTCCCGCGGTCGGCTATGCTGTCACGCAGGCGTCACCGCCCCACCGTACTCCCATCGCTGGCCTAGCCATCCCTCTACTCACCCACACCTGTTGTTATTCTCTGGCGACGACAGACGAACCAGTAAACCCTCATACTCCCCTCCACGTGGGAAACAACTGCCAAGTCTTCCCTGGCTCCGTGTCGTTCCCTTCCTACGCCTCGCTGTCGTCCACCGCCATGTTGCTCTCGGCGTGGCGTGGTCAATGTTGTCAATGAACGACATCCATCAGAGGTGGACTATACGTGGAGAGACTGACAGCTGGGTCCACGGCTGCATGCAAGGAAATGCACCAGAAGGGCCTCTGTATTTCACGAAAAAACGTTCCCCTGCTGACAGGTCGGACCCACTAGCTATATCTTCGCACGCAAAGAAGTGCCTCCTTATTACGCATAAAAACATGAATACCCCCTGCTAGCTGGGACCCACCATAGTGGGAGGCTGACTTGTGGGCCTACTAAGTAGACGGGGATGGAGGGCTTTGTCAACTTAGTCAATATGAATGATTCTAGCTCGAGTAACTGCACAATGTCCATCCAACGGCCGTAGTGCTTCTTCAACCTCTGGTCTTCTTGCTCCAGCCGCCCAAACCAGCGTCGATCGTGTCGCGTGCTCCTACCTCCCGTGGCCGGTTGTGATGCCACAGAGGCCTCACCGCCCCCTACTACTCCCACCGCTGGACAGACCATCCACTCACCCACACCCCCTGTTATTGTACGGCGAGCGGTAGCCTCACACCACAGCCGAACCAGTGAACCCTCGTACTCCTCTCCACATGGGCTTCCACTGCCGCATCTTCCCTGGCTCCACGTCTTCCCCGGCTCCGCGTCGTCCCCTTCCTAGGCCTTGCTGTCGTCCACCGCCCTAGTGCTCTGGGCGTGGTGTGGTCAACGTGGTCAAGGAACAACTTCCATCAGAAGAGTAATGTATGTGGAGAGGCTGACAGCTGGGCCCACGGCAGCAGCAAGGAAGTGCCTCCTTATTACATGCAAAATAATGGTTCCTCCACCTAACAACAGGGACCCACCGGATGGGCCACCATATTTCGTGAAAAAAATGTTTCCCCCCGACTGCTGGGACCAGCCAGCTAATTTTCGCACGCAAGGAAGTGTGTCCATATTACGGGCAAAAAAAAATGAATCGCCCCTGACTGCTGGGACCCACCAGCTACATCTTCGCACGGAAGGAAGTGCCTGACAGTCGGGACCCACCTGGTCGAAGCGTACGTAGCATTGTCATTCTGGTCGCGAACGTGTACGTACATACTACTCGATGTAGAGGCGCACACGTGTCGTAGTAGAGGCGCGCACGTGTCGTAGTAGAGGCACGCACGTAGCATGTACACGTACGTACAGCGGCCAGGGTGCAAGAAAGTAAATATGGCCACATACGTACATACGGGCGGGGTCTCGAACGCCTACTCACGCATACGTACGGCCAGGGCTCGTGTACATGGCTAGGTCGGAACGGAGAAACTGCGTCGTTGTCGTGTTCATCGAGAGCCAATCGGCTTGGACGGAACGGAATGCGTCGTCGTGTTCAATGGGAGCCAACCGTCTTGGACGGAACAGCCGATGGAAACGAGGCCTGGCGTACCATAGAATGGAGGAAACTGCCTTATGTTCGACCGGCCACGGTTGAAAAGGGATCCTGTTCATCGGGAGGGGTCTGGCGTACCGCAAAACGAATAAACGGACTTTTGTTGGACCTCCTACGGTCAAAACGGGGTCTTGTTGATCGGGAGGGGTGTGGCGTATCGCAAAACGGAGGAAACGGACTTGTGTTGGACCGTGACGGTCGAAACGGGGGTTCTGTTCATCGGGAGGGGTGTGGCGTACCACAAAGCGGGACTCCACGGGCTACTGTTCATCTCCACCGTCGACCTCCTCCAGCCTCCACGGGCTACTGTTCATCCACCGTCGACCTCCTCCAGCCTCCACCTGTGACTGTTCATTCACGAGCTCCTGTTCATCCAGCCTCCACCGCGCACTCCTCCACCGGCTACTATTAAACCAGCCCTCTCCACGGGGTCCTGTTCAACGACCCCTCCACGGGCTACTGTTCATCCAGCCCTCCACCAGCTACTGTTCAACAAGCCCTCCACTGGCTACTATTCAACCTTCCCTCCACGGGGTCCTGTTCATCCAGCTGTCCACGAAGTCCTATTCATCCACCCCCAACCAGCTCGATCGGGGTCATGTTCATCCAGCGGCAACGGCCTCCACTACCACGGGGTCCTGTTCATCCAACCCCCCACTAGGAGCTGTTCATCCACCCCCCCAACAATGCTCACTGTTCATCCAGTGGCAGCATCGATCGACTTCAGTTAGCAGGAGTAGTGAAGGAATCCCGGATCAGGTTCAGTTAACAGCCATCGATAGATCGCTCGGTTCAGTAACGCGTAGCCTGCAGTGCAATCGCTCGGGTTTAGTAGGTGAACGCCTCGCTCGGGTTCAGTTAGAGCCCAACTCCTCGCACCTACGTGCGTGCGTGTGCGAGAGAAACGCGCAAACCTCCGTGCATTGCTCGGCCCCGACCACCCACCGTAACCTGGAACACCCCGATATTTTCCTCGCCCTCGCTTCTACCACGGTTTTTTCGATCATGGACGGCCCAAAGAATGTCATGCAACTGCGTCTTCGGCCTGCCTAGGACGAAAAGCCCATTTTCTATCATGATTTTTTGTCATAGAAGTAGGAGCTCACCACATCTATGATGATACCAGGTTTTGTCACAATTATCGTCAGAGAAGTGTCATAAGCATGACACAAAAAAAATTCGTTCGGCCCAAAATGTCACGGATGTGTCTTTTTTTATAGTGCAACTACTTTATGAACATAAATGCTAGCTGTAGGAAATGCAAGATTTTAGCTCTCATGCCTTTGAAGAGAGTATAGTAGCCTAAGTAACTTGTGTTATGGATATTGCAAGTAATCCTTGTGCTCTCATGCCTTTGAAGACATGTTCTGGTGTCTTTGTTCACTCAATTTCTGTGCGTATATGTAGTCTTGTATGGAGTAAAATATCAAAAATCGTCTTATATTTCTGAACGGAGGTTGTAATAAAATATTTGGTTTCTGTTTGAATTAGAACGAGGTCTGCGGTGGACATGAAGTTCTCAAAGTCAGGTCATGTGAACTAGAAAGACCTGAGGATGTGTTCTACTACTAAACTATCCAGATGTTGTGTCCTTGTCGCCACATGTCGTGAACAAGTGTTTTCCCCTATCGTTGTTTTCAGGCATGTTCCCGAGGGTCTAATTCACCACAAAAATTTCCTAGATGTGCCTTCAACTACGAAGGGTGTGGTTCTTGTAAAGCTTGCTGACAAATCTGATGCGGACTGTCTTCATCGTCATGTTTATGAGGGGAAAGACCACTTTTTTAGGTTCTCTAAGGTTGATGAGATGGCGATGGTGCCGGTACAGATCTCTCACGAAGTCCATGGCTTAGTCAGTTATGTGGGGTACATCTTGTAGGTCGGTGGCAAGAAATAGTCTACAAAGTTTAATTAGTGCAACTTTGCTTGTCTGTAGTATGTACTACTATTCAGTACTTGATTTGTGTGTGTGAACCCTATATTGTTTAGTACTGTTGCTTTTGTTGTGTGGTGAGCCCTATGTTAATCTCTATCCACTCAATTTAGTCTGTATATTTTGAAGTATCCAAATCATCTTTTCTGCGAGCACTGTTTATCAATTATGGTTACACTCCAATATTTGTATGCATTGCAGGGTTTATCGCACCTACAGGGATTTCCATTCCCATGGATGTTCGGTCGATACGATTTACACGACCTTTGGACTGTCCTGCTTGTGGGAGTAAGCGAGGGCCCTACATGCCACCCGTAATTGGACATCAACCTTCAATTTAGAACTTGAACATAGTGATTTCCTGGTAAGGATTCACTCGTGTCACATCAAGTAAATCTTATTGATTTACTACCTAAATCTTAATGATTTACTGTCATGTTTTCTTACTTTTTACTTCAATTTTAGAATGCAGCTATTGCTATGTGACATTCATTACATAATAAACCATTAAATTTTTGTAGGTTTCACTTCTTATGTTGTGTCAGTAACGAAGGCACTGTCCATCACTTATATTACTGGACACAATTGGGTCAGTCTGTTGTCTGAGTACAATATGAAGCCCTATGATGAACTGCAGTTTGGTTTAACAAACACGACACAATTAGTCCTTCTCATGTTTAAAAAAAGTGAAGAAAAAGACTGGATCAAGGTCAATGAGCCAGGTGAAGTTAGAAAGCTGAAGTATGAAATCATAGAAGACCAGAGACGATCGCTGTTATCTCGCAATCAGTACCACCTTCAGCATCGGATCAAGCACCGACACCTTCTCCGACGGCACTGGCTCTAGCACTAACAGTGACAGCAGCTCAGTCTGATCCACCAGAGGATTGGGCACCAACCGCGTCAGCGGATCAGCCTGATCTACTAGAGGATCGGACACCGACACGGGCACCTGCTCCGACCCCGGCACCAGCTCCACAAGGAGCACTAGCTCCACAAGGAGCACCCTTTCCGGCAGCAGTAGTGACACTACCAGTCGCATCGGCACAGGCACCGGTAACGGCTCCGGCACCTGCACCACTACTTGAAGTTGCACTCACATTTGCTCCGGCCCATGCAGCGGCAGTGGAACCAGAACTTGGACCGGCAATAGACTGGGCTGCAGTTTGCACTTCATATACCAAAGTCCTTACGAAAACCGACATCTCCACCTTCTTGATAAGCATTGGCAGCCCAAGTGTGTCGTTCTTTTTTCTTTCCATGTTCTTTTACATGATTCACTATGTTGATCTAATTGTTTGTGTATGTCTTCTTGTTTGCAAACAAAGAATTCCTAGAGCAACTAGGGAGTCGTTCAATAATCTGGGCGTTCATGGCCAAGTTTCTCTTACCATGCGCAACCTTTGTGTGAATGAACCTGCTCAATATACCATAAGTACAAAGTGTCGTGGAAAACCACGGCCACCTATGGGACCAAGGGTCCCTTGCTGGTTCGGCAGGGGGATGTCACGTCGCACAAAGAAAAGAAGAGCGTGGGGCAGCATGGCAAAAATCACACTCGCAACTTTACCCATGTTCGGGCCACCATGAAGCATAAAACCCTACTGTTGCTTTGGTAGATTGATGGTCGAAGAATGGTGGTAGAGCGCAGTACACTTGCCCGTCAGGGTTGCCTAAGAGCGACAGTGGTTACACGCATATGAGTGTGTGGGTCTCTAACTTTCTAACCCCTTTGTACGGTTGCCACGGGCCTCCTTTTATAGATTAAGGGGTCACCACAATGGAAAATTAGTCATTATGAACTGATAAGATAGCAAACAGTGCTATCATACCTAAATCTGCAGGCTGATAGAGCGCATTAAATGTGCCACTCAACATCACATCATTGTTTGCCCGGCAAGCCTTGACGGGCTATTTTGCGAGCTTCATGTCTGCTTGCTTGACACGTTGCAGGACGGGTGTCATCTGTAGGTATTTAATGTAGAAAGAGGCTGCCATGTGGCGAATGGCTCCCACTTAATCACTTTGCGGCTTGACACCGCACTGATTAACGACGTGGGTTGTGGCGGAGTGGTTGGGTGTGGTGGTTTTTGCCTCTGTGAGCCCCGGCAGGCCCTGCCGGGACATCTTGGATATTCTCTTCTGGGGCGCTCCGCCCTCGTCAAGCTCGTCTACCCGACAAGGGAGGTTTTTCTCCTGGTAGTATATTTCTTCTCTAGCTTGACCTTGGTCCTCTTGATCTACATGTTGGTCCTTCGAAGATCTTGGTCTCCTATATTCTGGCATGGCCTGGTGCCATAATCTTGTTCTCGTGCCTATGCACAACCTGGGCAACAGACCCAGGGTTTGTTGCACTAATAAAAGCCCCTGGGCATGCCCTGATCGCGCTACCGAGTGTCGTCGGGGTAGGCCCTAATAAGTGCACAGGCACGGGGGCCGAACAGGCTGGCATCTTGAGATCTTATTTGCTTCTTCATTAATCTTGAGCCTTGGCCAGTTTCCAGTTTTCTCCGTGCAATGTGTAAAGCAACTGGTGGTGGTGCCGCTCTTGTAGTGGCCCGTGAATGACTTTAATGCATGGGGTAGAAACTGCCAAGTCACTCTTCCCATAGCGCCCTTATCCTCAGCCACATATGATGCATGCATCACGCGGGGTAGGTAACGAAGGTGCGTGGCACAGGAGAGCATCAGGGCAAGGGCCCGGTCTTCTTCAATAGGCAAAGGAGGACAGCGGTCGCTCGTGAAGGGAGCGGCTCCCCTCCTCGGCCCGCCTATAAAAGGTGGGGTAAAGGAAGGGTTGAGCCATCCATACTGGCGTCCCCCTTCCTCCTCTATTTTCTACTTCCCGTTGACGATGTCGAAGAGCAGAGCCTGGGGTCAGCCCCTAGGCTCCCGTTTGAGGCAGGCGTTGTCAAATGTTGGTGCTGGTGCTCGGGGAGTGAGCCTGGTCCATGTTCAGAGAAGGGCCATGGATGAACAGCCCATGGCGTGGGAGGTATCAAGATTCCCCGTTGTGGGGAATGGATCGCTCCTTGTGCCACAGTTGGCTGCCTGTTGAGTAGTCCGGTGCCCAACTCTGGGCTACTGCTGCTTGTGGGCCGGGCGATCGGGTCCTCGGTGTCTTTGGAGCTTGCCCGAGAGGCAGGGCTGGGAATCATTGGTAATCCCAGCACTACCTCTTTTGGAGGTCCTGGGGATGATGTCGACGAGAGGCGCGCCTTCCTACCCACTGAAGTGGGGAATGGCGTGCTTCGAGCCCCCTGTCCGTCTTTGTCACTTACCGTCTCTCTGGGGAAGGGGTCGGACCATGAGGTCGTTGCTCCCCTGAGATGGTGTTGATGAATATGAAGGCAGGGGAGACGGAGATGGCGAGAGGCAGGCCGTCCAGTCAGAGTACGATAGTACCAACGCATTCGTCTCGTACTGGTAACCCGCTGTCTGTCTGTCTGTCTTTCCGCTCCTTTCGCCGGTGTCGTCATCAATGTTTTGTCCTTTACCGAGGAAAGGCTCGCCCCTCTAGTGCTTTTGCTTCCTCAAGTGATCTTCCAGCTGGGCCCTGACGCCCTTCACTGGCGGTGCCTGTGCTGGAGCCTTTCGGCAAGTCCTGGAAGTGGTGACCAGGGGGTGCTGGGGTGCTCCTTCCTCCTTCCTCCTTTGCAGCCTCGCCACTCCTTATCTTGTTAGGCTGTGCTTGGCAGCTCCTGACGGGGATCGGGGTGGTGTTGTGTCGGCTGTCGCCTACCCTCTTCTCTTCCTGCCGCGCTACCAGGGATAAGAGGGACATGGAGAGGAATTTATAGAGCATTTATCTTTTTTCAATCTTAAATCTCTAGGCAATTGCCAAATTTTAATTCAAATAATGTAATCTCTCAAGTCTGTGTTTGTGTTCTATAAGGCTTGTACTTGTATGATCAACATATTAATGAAAAATATGAGCCTTGCCGGGAACCCGTGCATGTGTACGTCCATGTAGAGGTGGGATTCCTCTTTAGTTTAAACAAACGAGTCTTCCCCAGTAGGTTATCCTGCCGATACCCTTCTTCTTTTATTGCTGGGGACTGGAGTCTACCGGGCAAAAAAATAAAGGGACCAGCCCCCGCCAACTCCTTTCATCAAAGGCCACTGCGACCACCCAGGCTGAAGCAATGTTCGAGCCAAAGGTGGGAGCACCTAGGTTTCAAAGAGCGATGAGGTTCTTTTATGCACAAGTTTCAGCTTACAGAACACTTATGGACAAGAGGTAGAACTTACATGTTAGGCTTGCCGGGGATCGCAATGCTTGTCCATCTCCTCAACTCCTTGTATAAGCCAAGTTCACGGTAGGAACCTGCAGCTCCATGCAGATGACAATGATGCAGGATGCGATCCTATCTATATGCACATGCAAATGCTCATATAAATGCTTATGCAATGCTCTTGGAATGCTCATGCATGCATGCAACTTGGTTGGGGGGCCCTCAGTGCTTCGTTTATTTCTCTGTTGCTCGGGGTCATCGCCTGGCTTTCTACGAGGGGTTACATGCAGCTGAGGCAAGGCCTGCACAAAAGGGTGGCTGCCGGGTAGGGCCTAACAGTCGCGCATTATGGGTAGAACTTGCGGAGATGCTTAATATTCCATGAGTTTTGCAATTGAATGCCAGCTTCGGTCTCCAGATGGACTGCGCCAGGTCTGGTGACTCGTACTACCCGGTAAGGGCGTTCCCATTTTGGCGTCAACTTGTTTGTACCCTTGGCGGACTGAACGCGCCTAAGGACAAGGTTGCCTTCCTCAAAACCCTGGGAATGAACCATACGCCTATGATAGTGACGCAGGGTTTGCTGATAGCGTGTAGCACGCATAGCAGCCCGGAGACGGTTCCCCTCGAGTAGCACAGCGTCATCACGTCGGTGCTGATCTTGTGCTACTTCATCGTAGGCAAGCACTCGAGGTGACCCGTAAATGAGTTCCGTGGGGATAACTTCTTCTGCCCCATAGACCAGGGAGAAAGGAGTCTGTCCAGTACCATGATTTGGTCTCATTCTGAGGGACCAAAGGACTACCAGCAACTCATCGATCTACCGCATGTCGTATCGAAGGTTCTTGTCTTGAGTCCCCACAGCACGTCAGCGTTCGCCCTATCAGCTTGCCCATTGCTTCTAGGATGTGTGACAGAGGCAAATGAGACCTTGCTTCCGAGGGTACAAACATATTGCATGAAGGCGTGGCTCGTGAACTGGGTGCCGTTGTCAGTAATGATCCTTGCCGGGACTCCAAAATGACACATCAGTTCTTTCAAGAACTTGATAGTTTACTGAGCAGTCACCTTTCTCACAGCAGTCACTTCCGACCACTTTCTAAACTTGTCGATAGCAACGAAAAAGAATTCAAAGCCCCCATTGCTCGGGGGAAAGGGCTGAGGATATCGAGCCCCTAGATCGAAAATGGCCACGATAAAGGGATTGTCTACAGAGCTTGGGCAGGCAGGTGGATGTTCTTGGAATGGAACTGGCAGGCTTCACATTTGGTGACTAGTTCAACCGCATCTTGGAGGGTTGTGGGCCAATAGAATCCCTGTCGGAATGATCTCCCAATCAATGCCCTTAGTCCAATGTGGGAGCCGCACATGCATTTGTGTATCTCAGCCAACAGTTCCTTTCCTTCTTCCCAGCAGATGCACTTCAATTTCACACTGTTGGGCCTCCTTTTGTACAGAGTGTCATCGACAAGCTGGTAAATACTGGCCCTCCGGGCCACTCTTTTAGCTTCATCTTGGTCATTGGGGAGTTCTCCGGTTTGGAGGAAATGGACTATGTGACTTGCCCAAGTTGGAGCCTGGGGCTCGGCAACAAGGACTAGCGGCACCTCCTCAACTACGGGGGCACATTCCTCGTTCGTGGGGACCATGGGTCTGGCTGGAGGGTACAGTCCGGCAAGTTGTGAGGACTTGTTTCCAGTAGGGTCCTTGCCAGGAGCGGAAAGCTCTACCGAGGCTCACCAGAGTCTGGGCCATTCTTGCTGGGGATACAGAGGGCTGAGAAAGATGGAGAACAAAAGTCCCTGGTTCCACAGGAAGCTTTTGCGCAGCACACTTTGACAGATGATCAGCTATGCTGTATTCCGCATGGCGTACGTGCTCTGTTTTCAATCCGTCGAAGCGCTCCTCCAATCTCCTCACTTCCTCAATGTATGCCTCCATCTATGAACTTTGGTAATCCTTGTAGACATGTCTCACCACAAGCTGTGATTCTCCTCGAATGATCAGCTTTTGATTCCCAACTCTACGGCAATCCTGAGCCTGGCAAGGAGCCCTTCATACTCTACTATATTGTTGGGTGCCTCTTCCTGGGCAAAATGCATCTGGACGACGTACTTCAAGTTCTCCCTTGATGGGACGACGAGAAGCACACCAGCCCCTACACCTTGTAGGGAAAAGGCACCATCGAAGTACAAAGTACATTCTTAGGGTGCCTCCTTGTCGGGGATAACTGTTTCTGTCACTTCCTCGTCAAGGGCTGGCGTCCATTCCGCAATAAACTCTGCCAATGCCCTACTCTGGATTGTTGATGTCCTCTCAAATTTCAGACCAAAATTGGACAACTCCAAATCCCACTCCACTATTTTGCCGGTAGCCTCAGGGTTATGGAGTATCCTTTGCAATGGGAAGTGAGTGAAAACCGTGATCTCATGGGCTTGGAAGTAGTGGCACAGTTTCCTTGAGGCCATGATGAGACCAAAGATCAACTTTTACACACTAGAGTACCTCGATCAAGCTCCCTGTAATAAGGAACTGACAAAGTACACTCGGTGCTGCACCACTTTATTCATTGCCGTGTCATTGGGGTTGCTCTCGCTGTCGTTCTCACTTCTGCCCCGATCCTTCTCTGACTCTACTGGTCCTTGCACACTCTCTGCTCCTTCCACTTCCCGCTGCGCTAACTACTTGGTTGGTCGCCGCTAAGTATAGCAGCAATGCTCTTGTGGCTTGGGAGCAACCAAGGTGGGCACAGAGGACAAGTAGGCCTTCAACTCTTGCAAGGCCGCATCTGCTTTTGGGGTCCACTTCATGGGTCCTGCCTTCTTCAGGATTTTGAAGAATGGCAGGGCGCACTTGGCGGACTTGGAAATGAATCTTCTTAGCGCGGCAATGCACCCTGTCAGACGCCTCACATCCTTGACTGTTCTTGGCGCTTGGATCTGCTCGATGGCTTTAATCTTGTCGGGGTTGGCTTCGATCCCCCTATGGGACACAAAGAACCCACACTTCTTGCAGGAGGGAACGCCAAACACACACATCTTCAGTTTGAGCTTCAAGTTGATCTTGCGCAGATTCGTAGACGTCTCCAAATCCTAGATAAGAGATGCTCTGTCCTTGGTGTTGACCACAATGTCATCCATATAAGCTTCAATGTTTCTGTGCAGCTGTGGCTCAAAACCAATCTAGACTGCCCTTGCAAAAGTAGACCCGACACTCTTTAATCCGAATGGCATGCAAATAAAACAGTACGTACCACATGGGGTGATGAACAAGGTCTTCTCTTCATCTTCCTTGGACATGAAGATCTGGTGATACCCAGAATATGCATCCAGAAAGGAAAGCAAATTGCAGACCGAAGTGGAATCCACAATATGATCGATGTGCAACAAGGGAAATGGGTCCTTTGGGCAAGCCTTGTTGAGATCTGTGAAATCTATGCAAAGCCCTCATTTCCCGTTAGCCTTCCGGACCACGACTGGATTTGCTAACCATGTGGGATGTAGCACTCCTCTGACCAAACTAGCTGCTTCAAGCTTCTTGATCTCCTCTGCAATAAACTGTTGCCTCTCCAAGGCTTGCTTCTGGACTCTCTGCTTGATGGGTCAGGCATGTGGGCAGACAGCAAGGTGGTGCTCGATTACCTCCCTGGGAACACCAGGGAAATGAGATGGTTGCGAGGCAAACACATCAATATTCACATGCAGGAAGGCAATGAGGGTGCTTTCTTATTTGTCATCATGGGTGGCGCTAATGGTGAAAGTACCATCAACGCCAGCCAGCCCTGTCAGGACCTTCTTCACTTGTGGAGCAGTAACCTTGGACCTTTTGTTGTTGGAACTCTCCGGCAAGTCATCAACAGGCGCAGCGTACTCCGAAGAGGTATGCTTCCCGGATTCCTTGCCAGTGTCCTTGCTATCCTTCTTCTTTCATCCGCTCTACTTGGCGGGAACTGCCGCTGCCGCTGCCTCTGTCCCGACCGCGTCCCGATACATCTTATCCATGCAAATGATCGTGTCCTTCTCATCTGATGGGTTGAAAATGACTCCAACTGGCCCAGGCATCTTCAAGGTGTTGTAGGCATAGTGGGATGCCACCATGAATTTAGCCAAGGATGGTCGTCCGAGGATCTTATTGTACGACAAGGGGACGTCGACCACATCAAACACAATCTTTTCAGTCTGATAGTTTAACTCGCTTCCAAATGTCACAGACAACATGATCTTTCCCTTCGGATGACTCCTAATGGGATTAACTCCTTGATACGTGCCGGTGACCTTTAACTCCTCTTCTACTATCTGAAGTTTGTCAATAACCTTTGGATAAATCAGATTCAACCCAGTCCCGCCGTCCACCAACATCTTAGTGATCTTGAGGTTGCGACTTGTCGGAGAGACCAACAATGGCAAACAACCTACCACAATGGTACGGTCAGGATGATCCTCTTTGTCAAAGATGATGGGCATGCATGACCATTTGAGTGGTTTATGGACCTATGGTGCTGGTTCCATGACATTGACCTCACGCGCCCACCGTTTGAATTGGCGGTGAGAGGTGTGCAGGGATGCGCCCCCGTCAATGCACAGGGCGTCAGTGGCCTTCTGAAACTATTTCTCACTGATTTCCTCTTCATCCCCTCCCTCACTCTCATCATCACAGGCTTCCTTCCCTTGATCGCTGGTGGGTTTTCCTTTGTTCCGGAGGGGTTTGTCGAGCGATTTACTTCACCGTCTTGACCCTTACCGCCAGCGACATTCTGACCCTTTTCCTTGTCATGCTTCTCGTACTCTGCTCTTTGCCTCTTGATGAGCTGCTCAACCTGATAACACTCTTGAAGGTCGTGTCCCTTGGTCCGATGAATCTTGCAATACGGCCCATCGCCCTTCCCAGCCTTTTCGGCAGCCGCAGCCAGTTAGCACACATGGCAGCTTCCTTGCCAGGGGCTTTGGCCTTAGCCATCTTGCCGGTACAAGGTGTACCCGATCCTTTAATAGTCATCACTGCCTTATCCTTGCGCCTCTTATTGCGCTTCTTGCTCTTCTTCTTACTGGTGGATTCGTCATCATCCTCTAAATAAACATTGATATGGTCCTCGTCCCCGGGTTACTTCCTTCCCTCCTCCATCCGAGCACACTTGTCCACCAAGGTGTAAAGCTCCTTCACAGTCGTGGGCAACCATACGTTCATCTTGGAATGAATCCTGTGGTGGCACACATTGGACTGGAAGGTGGCTATCACAGCTACCGGATGGATGTTCGGGATGTTCCTGTGGACTCTGTTGAACCTCTACAAATACTTCTAAAGAGCTTCTCGTTCTTTCTGTTGGAAAAGCTGCAAACCGCTGGGCCGACTTGGTTCTTGATAGCCTCCAGTGAAGGCGCCAATGAACTCATGGCACAGGTCAGCCCATGACGAAATGGAGTTTTCCGGCAGGTGCATCAGCTAGGACCTCACATTGGACTTGAGAGCCAAAGGGAAGTAGTTGGCGAACACCTTATCATCTCTTCCCCTGGCAGCTTGAACAGCGATGGTCTAAATGGTGAGAAACTCTACTGGGTTTAGCCTCCCATCATACTTCTCAGGTATCTCTGGCTCGAACGTGCGGACTAACGGCCAACAGACTTGCCGCAGCTCACGAGTAAAGGCAGGGCACCCAACCTCGAAAGGTAGGCACCCACCAATATCAAGCGCAGGCTCGTGGACGTCAGGACCATTGCACCCATTGGTCCGGCGGTGGTCATCGCGGCGTCGCTCAATGACAACGCGCGCATCTCGCCTTCGCCTGTCCTCTGGGGCTCGCCGCCAGTCTGGACGTGCTCGAGCATTAAAAGAGGCCATCGAGACGTCGTCAGGTTCTTGATTCTGCTGCGCTCGCTCTGGCTGTCGTGGCGGGTACTGTACTGTGGGGATGGCCCCTTCCGTACTACCATCAACATGAGCCGTCGTTGTCGCTTGGGGAGGCTGTGGTGGGCCAGCTCGCTGCAAGACCCCAGCCTCAGGCGAAACCGAGCAGACTCTGGATGGTGGCACGCCACTCGTCCATTTGTTCGGCTGCTGGCGGGAACCTTACTAGCAGCCGAGCTCGTGCCATGGCCTCCATAGCCGTACTCGGCATGGGTAATGACGACGCGGATCGTAACGTCGCTCGGCTCCTGACGGTGCCAGCAGAAATAGTACCACGTCCCCGCTGTTGCGGGGCAGCCACCTAGATGGCATGGTGGAATGGTGAAGCCGCTTGAGGGCCAGCGGCTTCGTTGGGCGCAACGGCTTGGTTGACTCCCCCCAAGGGAGGCACACACACTGTGGTCGCTAAAATGATGGGGGCTACCGAACGGTGGCGATTCGCTCTGAACCGAGCACCATCGCTGCGGCTGTGCCCGTCGGCGAGACGAAGGGGTGTGGACGGTTGTAGCGACCAGACCTCAAACAGTCTAGTCTTTGTGCACCAATGTCATCCCTGGATCGGTAATGCTGACACACACAGTACTTGCGTATTTATAACAAAGTTCCAATCACACACTTATTACATCGAATAACTCAAAAGAGAACTTACTACAATAATATGGCTTAAGGCCATCTAAAAACGATAACAGCGGAAGGCTTGGAAGATAAAGTGAGTCCATCAACTCCAACGACATACCTGAGTGAACGACAACGACCTATGGCACCTTACTCGTCGTCTGAAAAGTCTGCAACATGATATGTTGCAGCCCGAAATGGGTCAGCACATGGAATATGCTGGCAAAGTAACACATAGAGTAATGAACAGAATAAATGCTATCAGTACATGCATATGTGGCTGGTGGAAACATCTATGGTTACAGTTTTGCATAAAGCCAATTTTTCCCTACAACAAAGGAATAAATTTTATTTAACTATCATGGTGGTTGTTAAACATTGAGAAGGTTCCTCTAACTCAATCCCAATTAAGAAACATCAATTAACCCAATCAAATTAATTTAGAGTGATGAGATCAACATGATAATCCAAGAACCAGATACTCAAGACGTCCATAACCAGGGACACGGCTAACCATGATTAGTTTATACACTCTGCAGAGGTTTGCACACTTTTCCCCACAAGACTCGATCTCCTCCGTTCAATTTCTCGCACTCCATGTTGTTTAGGAAACGGATGACCGAGACACAGTCTTTCAGAAGCATCAACTCTTTACTCTGGGTAGACAGTACCACCTACATCCCCTACATCTGCTAGTCTACCACTGAAAGAGGTCACACAACATACTCAACTATGCCAGAGCCCATAATGGCTTGTGGCTGCACATGGAAGTTTATAGCATGAATAATCTTATGATCCCTTTAAGCCTGGGTGGCGAACCGTAGGATGATCACATGGTTACTCTGGGATATCCTAGGACAACACTGGATTCTCCAGGTGCCCTGACAACCACTGGGTACTCCAGGGTGCCTCAACCAAACCACCCAGATGTGTATTTAAGTAGCCACTTTAAGTTAACCATTAATTAACAATACTCACATCTGTCATGGATAAACTCACGCAATCCACGTCTACGGGCATAGCATAGCAATCCTGAGCACAACGTAGAAGTAACTCCCAAAGGTTTGATAATAAAAGGGCAATAGGTTCTACCTCATCATCTACTTCCCAAACCCACATGTTAATATCAGATCCTAACCATGCAATATTTAAGGATTGAGACTAATGCATAAAAATTGGGTAATAAAGGGTATGATCAAAGTGTTACTTGCCTTGCTGATGATCCGCAAAACCTAGTGACTCGTAGTAGCACGCTTCACACTCCGGGAATTCTATCGCAAACAAACAATAACATAAAAAGCACCAATTTAGAAGCACGGGTAAAACTCTAATAAGAATATCTAACCACAAAGTTCAACTAAAGAACTCCGGTTTGCAAAAATAATCAAATCAAACGGAGCAACGAAACTCAAACTACGAAAGAAACAAGATTCGTTTACTAATCTGGACTAAAGTCAAATTTTATAGTACCAAAATCTTGTTCAAGTTGGCTAAACAGAAAGAGGGCTTCGAGATGAAGATCTAGGCACTTGTTTCATCTGATTCGGATAAACGAGCGAAAAGATAAACTAAAACAAACATCAGGGCAGAAATCGCGATCGAAAATAATCACGGAAAAACCTTGGTAAATAAAATGAGACGAACAGGCTAACGAACGATCGTTCGCTGTCTGCGGCTAGCTGAAGAATGTACGTACGGACGTCCGCTAATTAACTAAACCGAAAAAATGAACTGATCTAATGAAAAAAAACTACATCTAGGGTTTTAAAAAACCCGATGGTTTTTCAAAAAAAAAAACGGGACGGCGGCGGCGGCTATATCGGCGAGGTCTGACGGCGGTGGGTGGGCTGATGGTGCGGGGATCGAGGCAGCGGGGCTAGAGTTTGGCAGCGAGGCTGGGCCGCGGCTTATAAGGGCCGGCCAGGCGAGGTGTCCGGGTCGGGCACGGCCCGTTAGGTCGGTGCATTTAAAAAAATCTGACGCGGAAAAACTAACAATAGAAATACTAAACGGTGTCCAAAAATCCTGAAATAAATTTTCGCGATCCCATAATAATATTGCAGACAAAGTGAACATTTATTTGGGCCACTAATGCAATTTTGAAAAATGATTTTTTTTCCTAATTCAAATAAAATAGCAATAAAACTCCAAATAAAATAAGATTTGATTTTAATATTTTTCCTCCAATATTTCATTTATTTTGGAGAAGTCATTTTATCCCCTCTCTTTTATTTTAACATTTGAAATATGCGAAGAGAAAATAATTAGAACCAAATGATCCTCTTTTCAAAATTTGAGAAAAACTCAAATATGAAAATAACGAAATCCCCAACTCTCTCCGTGGGTCCTTGAGTTGCTTAGAATTTCTGGGATCAACTAAAAATGCAATAAAATATGGTATGCAAAGATGACCTATGTATATCATTCCAAATTGGAAATTTGGAATGTTACAAACCTACCCCCCTTAAGATGAATCTCGCCCTCGAGATTCGGATGGCTAGAAAATAGGTGTGGGTGGTCCTCAGTAAGTCTTCCTCTTGTTCCCAGGTGGCTTCATCCTTGGTATGGTGGCTCCACTTCAGCGTGGCACTTCTTCAACTCGGAAATATGAAACACATCCTGAACTCCTGACAATCCTTCTGGCAATTCCAGCTTGTAAGCAACTTCTCCCATACATTCCAAAACTTTTTATGGTCCCACAAAATGTGGTGCTAACTTTCCCTTGACTCCAAAACGCTTAACTCCTCGAAGTGGTGACACACGAAGATATACTCTATCTACGACTTTGTAAACTGTCTCCTTGCATTTAGAATCTGCATAGCTCTTCTACTCCGACTAGGCTACCTTGAGTCTATCGTGAATCAGTTTAACCTTCTCTTCAGACTCTTTAATCAAATCCGGTCCAAACAACTGACGATCTCCAACTTCGTCCCATAGCAATGGTGTCCTGCACCTCCTTCCATATAAGGCCTCCAAAGGTGCCATCTTCAAACTGGCTTGATAGTTGTTGTTGTAAGAGAACTCTGCATATGGCAAATTATCATCCCAACTAGATCCATAATCTAGTGCACAAGCTCTCAACATGTCCTCCAGAATCTGATTGACTCTCTCCGTCTGTCCATCTGTCTATGGATGAAAGGTTGTACTGAACTCTAGCCTAGTACCCAAAGTCTCATGCAACTGATTCCAGAACTTTGAGGTAAACTGGGTTCCTCTATCTGATACAATGGTCCTCGGAACTCCATGCAGACATACGATCCTGGTCATATATATCTTTGCCAACTTAGCACTGGTGTAAGTGGTCTTCACTGGAATGAAATGAGCTACCTTCGTCAACCGATCAACTACAAACCATATCGAGTCATAGCCTGAATGAACCTGGACAATCCTATGATAAAATCCATGCCTAGCTTGTCCCACTTCCATGCGGGTATTGGCAATGGCTATAGCAATCCTGCTGGCTTCTGATGGTTTGCCTTTACTCTCTGACATACATCACATACCGCTACGTACTCGGCAATATCCTTCTTCATTCCGGTCCACCAAAAACTTTCCTTCAAATCCAGATACATTTTGGTATTTCCTAGGTGAATCGAATATGGTGAATCATGGGCCTCCTGCAGAATCAACTTCCTGATCTCGGGGTCATTAGGCACATATATGCGATCCTCAAACCATAAGGTGTCGTGCTCATCCTCATGAAATCCTTTAGCCTTTCCTTTGCTCATCCTTTCCTTTATCTGAGCTTCTCTGATCTTATCCATCAATGTAGACTGAATTTCCAATGCTGCTACATAACCTCTCGGAACTATTTCCAAACATAGCTCGCGAAGATCCTCTGCTAACTCCTTGGGTAATCCTCTGGTCATGAGTGTATTAACATAACTCTTGCGGCTCAACGCATCGGCTACTACATTAGCCTTTCCGGAATGATAATGCAACTTCATATCATAATCCTTAATGAGCTCCAACCATCTCCTCTGCTTGATATTCAACTCCTGCGTGAAGATATATTTCAAACTCTTGTGATCCGTGTATACCTCACAATGGTTTCCGATGAGAAACTGTCTACATGTCTTCAACGCATGCACTACGGCTGCTAACTCCAAATCGTGTGTAGCATAATTTTGCCCATGAGGTTCAAGCTGTCGTGAGGCATATGAAACAACTCTTCCCTCCTGCATAAGCACTGCTCCAACTCCTTGACGTGAAGCATCGCAATACACTTGATAATCCTTTCGTTGATCCGGAAGAATCAACACTGAGGTTGTAACCAAACGCTTCTTCAAGTCCTGAAAACTGGCTTCACACTCCTCAGTCCATTTGAACTTGGTATCCTTCTTCAACAACTCTGTCATGGGCTTTGTAATCTTGGAAAAATTCTCTATGAACCTCTTGTAATATCCTGCGAGTCCAAGAAAACTCATGATCTCTCCAACTGATATGGGTGATACCCATTTAGTCACAGAGACAACCTTGGTGGGGTCTACTACTATTCCTTCTCCGGATATAACATGTCCGAGAAATCCAACTTCCTTCAACCAAAACTCACACTTACTAAACTTGGCATATAACTGATGTTCCCTAAGCTTCTCAAGAACCAAACGCAAATGCTCCTTATGCTCCTCTTCATTCTTCGAATAGACCAAAATATCATCAATGAACACTATGACGATCTTATCCAAAAACTCCATAAACACCTTGTTCATCATGTTCATGAAATATGCAGGCGCGTTAGTCAGACTAAATGACATAACAGTATACTCATATAGTCCGTACCTTGTGGCAAAAGTTGTCTTAGGTATATCCTGCTCTCTGATCTTCAGCTGGTGGTATCGTGATCATAGATCGATCTTGGAAAATACTTTAGCTCCTTGCAACTGGTCCAACAAATCATTGATCATCAGCAGTGGGTACTTGTCCTTGATCGTCACTTCATTCAGCGCACGATAATCAACAACCATCCTCAATGATCCATCCCTCTTCTCCAGTAGAAGTACTCTGGATCCCCAAGGTGATGAACTTGGGCGTATATAACCCTCATCCAGTAACTCCTTAATCTACTTCTTAATTTCCTCCAAATCCTGGGCAGGCATTCGATACAGTCTCTTAGATACTGGCTCGGTGCCTGGCAAAAGCTCAATCAAAAACTCAATGTATCTATCCAGTGGAATGCCTGGCAACTCCTCTGGAAATACATCAGGGAAATCCTTCACCACTGGTACTTCCTCCTGTACAACTCCTGATAAGGAATTCACTTGAGTCTTCTTCGGCACATGCTGGGATACATACTTAATCCTTCTTCCTTCTGGGGTGGTGAGCAAAATTGACTTACTGGCGCAGTCAATGTTCCCTCCATACTTTGATAACCAATCCATGCCTAATATTACATCTAGTCCTTGTGACTCCAATACTATTAGGTCTGAGGAGAACACGTAGTTACCAATCCTTAATGGTAACTGATCACACCATAGGCTAGCCAAATACTCTGCTCTTGGCGAGGTTACTAACATGGGTGACCTAAGGGCTTGGGTTGGCAGGTGATACTTATCCACAAATCCCCTTGATATGTATGAATGCAATGCACTAGTATCAAAAAGAACGATTGCAGTAAATGACTTAACCAAAAACTTACCTATAACTGCATCGGGTTGCGCTTCAACCTCCTCCACACTAACATGGTTCACTTGTCCCCTGTTGAAAGGGTTGGGCTTCTTCCCAGAGCTTCCATTGCCATTTCCACTCTTTGTTTCAGAACACTCAGTGGCGTAATGTCCATTCTTCCCGCACTTGAAACAAGTAATGTGACTTAGATCCTTCTTGGCGGGCGTTGCTGGGTTGGAACGGTTCTGGCTGTTGCTTCCTCCATTCCCATTCCCATTTTTGGGGCCACTATGGTTATGCGAACTCCCTCCATTGGAATTATGGCCTCCATGGTTGTGGTGAATGTGTACTCCCGAGTTCGGTGTAAAATGGTGTCTCTGCTGAGCTCTTGAATTGTACTTCCCTTGTCCGTACTTCCTCTCGCGGCTGTCTATCTACTGCTGCATCCCTTCAATCATAAGGGCTCTATCTACCAACTCCTGGTAGTTGTTGAAGGTTGCCACCATCAACTGCATGCTCAGCTCATCATTCCGTCCTTCTAGAAACTTCTCTTGCTTAGGAGCATCTGTAGCAACGTCATCCGGGGCATAACGTGCTAACTTACTAAACTCATCCATATACTGCCCCACTTTGCGTCCTCCTTGGCACAAGTTGCGAAACTCGCGCTTCTTCATGTTCATGGCTCCTGCTAAAACATGGGCAGTGCGAAAAGCCTGCTAAAACTGATCCCATGTAACTATGTCGATGGGGTAAGTGGCTGTGAAATTCTGCCACCATGATGCTGCGGGTCCATCAAGCTGGTGTGCAGCGAAACGCACTCTCTCTGCATTTGTGCATCCTGCAGTGGTCAGCTCCCTTCCAATCTTGCGGAGCCAATTGTCAGCAACTATCGACTCGGTGCTACTAGAGAACACCGGAGGATTTAGCCTTAGGAAACGGGCTAAGTGATCAACGGGTGGTGGTGGTGGGTTGTTGTTGTTGTTGTTGTTCCCCTAGTTCTGATTTTGGACTAGTAGCTGCATCAAGGTGTCCTGCTGCTGGATCAACTGAGTGAGCTCCGATGGGGAAGCAAATCCACTGTCACATCTCGGAGGCATCTAATGGGTTTAGAAAAGGTGAGAAAACAGAATAGAATGAGGTCTAAAGGGGAAAACACTACCCATATGCACATGATACAAACACAATCATATCACTTCAATCAATTCACACAAGGGCATACAATCGGTCTAACTATCGTTACAAAAGTGCTCGGACTATACTATATACATGGCGGAATACTACTACTGATATGGTGGTCGACTAGAAGTTTTAATCGGTGGAAGACTCCATGATGTCTGCTCCAGCTTCATCAACATAGTCATCATCACTATCGTCGGGGTCTGAGTTGGTGTCGTCGATAATGTTCTAGTCCTCCGAACGAATGTCCTTGGGATCGTCGTCATCTCCTCCTGGCGCGGGGTCTCCCATGAATACTCCTAGCTTCCTCGTCAGTTCATCATTCTTATCCACTAGTATTGTCATTTCCTCCTCATATCCATCACGTGTAGACTTGAGTTCCTCCTCTAGCTTCGTAATCCTGGTCATGGCCTTCTTCAGATCTATCATGCCTGCACACATCTGGTTCTCCTGGCGACAAATGTGCTGGTTTAACTCCTAGATGAAAGCTGCAATGGACCTGTCCCTCCTGGTGTTGATCATCTCCCATTGCTCATCTCGGCCCCCACAAATTTGGTAAATAGTGTCCTTGAGATCCTTGTGGTAAACTTCTCCAATGCGTCCCATGGTGATGTGGGCTGCCATGCCCTTTCCTAGACTCCAGGTTCGTGCATCAAAGGAAAACTCTATGGGCTCAGTAACTGGCATGAACGTCCTTCTGGAAATTGAACTCGAATCATCCAAAGCTCCTCTTCTAGTAAAGTGGCGATGTAAGTCCCGGTGAAGCTTGGTATTCCAATGTTCAGATACCTAGTAACTTCCATCAAGTGTCGTCCAAAAGGAGTGTCTTCATTCGGTTGTGTAAACTTGTTCCTTGAGTCCGCCATCCTATAGAGTAGAAAAGGGAGGGGAGTCAGAAATGAGTAGAGAATAGTTACCTATGGTTTATCTTAGTGGTCGTGTCCTACAGTCAGCGTGTGCTCTGATACCATCTTATAGCGACCAGACCTCAAATAGTCTAGTCTCTATGCATCAGTGTCATCCCTGGATCGGTAATGCTGACACACATAGTACTTGAGGATTTATAACAGAGTTCCAATCACACACTTCTTACATTGAATAACTCAAAAGAGAACTTATTACAATAATATGGCTTAAGGCCATCTAAAAACGATAACAGCGGAAGACTTGGAAGATAAAGTGAGTCCATCAACTCCAACTACATAGCTGAGTGAACGACAACGACCTATGGCACCTTACTCGTCGTCTGAAAAGTCTGCAACATGATATGTTGCAGCCCGAAATGGGTCAGCACATGGAATATGCTGGCAAAGTAGCACATAGAGCAATGAGCAGAATAAATGCTATCACTAGATGCATATGTGGCTGGCGGAAAGCTCTATGGTTACAGTTTTGCATAAAGCCAATTTTTCCCTACAATAAAGGAATAAATTTTATTTAACTATCATGGTGGTTGTTAAACATTGAGAAGGTTCCTCCAACTGAATCCTAATTAAGCGACATCAACTAACCAAATCAAATTAATTTAGAGTGATGAGATCAACATGATAATCCAAGAACCAGATACTCAAGATGTCCATAATCGGGGACACAGCTAACCATGATTAGTTTATACACTCTGCAGAGGTTTGCACACTTTTCCCCACAATACTCGATCTCCTCTGTTGAATTTCTCTCACTTCATGATGTTTGAGAAACGGATGAACATTAACTCTTTACTCTGCGTAGACAATACCACCTACATCACCTACATCTGCTAGTCTACCACTGAAAGAGGTCACACAACATACTCAACTATGCCAGAGCCCATAATGGATTGTGGCTGCACACAAAAGTTTCTATCATGAATAATCTTATGATCCCTTTGAGTCTAGGTGGCAAACCGTAGGATGATCACACGGGTACTCCGGGATATCCGAGGACAATACTAGATTCTCTAGGTGCCCTGACAACCAATGGGTACTCCAGGGTGCTTCAACCAATCCACCCAGATGTGTATTTAAGTAGCCACCTTAAGTTAACCATTAATTAACAATACTCACATCTGTGATGGATACACTCACCCAATCCACGTCTATGAGCATAGCATAGCAATCCTGAGCATAACGTAGAAGTAACTCCCAAAGGTTTGATACTAAAAGGGCAATAGGTTCTACCTCATCATCTACTTCCCAAACCCACATGTTAATATCAGATCCTAACCATGCAATGTTTGAGGATTGAGACTAATGCATAAAACTGGGTAATAAAGGGTACGATCAAACCGTTACTTGCCTTGCTGATGATCCGCAAAACCTAGAGACTCGTAGTAGCATGCTTCGCTCTCCGGGAATTCTATCGCAAACAAACAATAACATACGGCTAAAACTCAAATAAGAAGATCTAACCAGAAAGTTCAACTAAAGAACTCCGGTTTACAAAAAGAATCAAATCAAACAGAGCAACGAATCTCAAACTACGAAAGAAACAAGATTCGTTTACAAATCTGGACTAAAGTCTCATCTGATTCGGATAAACGAGTGAAAAGATAAACTAAAATGAAGATCAGGGCAGAAATCGTGATAAAAAATAACTGCGGAAAAACCCTGAAAAATAAAATGAGACGAACAGGCTAACGAACGAACGTTCGCTGTCTGCGGCTAACTGACGGATAACGTTCGTTAAAACGAACGTATGGACGGACGTCCGCTAATTAACGAAATCGAAAAAAACCAAACCGATCTAATGAAAAAAACTAGATCTAGGGTTTAAAAAACCGACGGTTTTTCAAAAAAAAATGGGACGGCTGAGGCGGCTACCTCGGCGAGGTCCGGCGGCGGCGGGCGGCTACTCCGGTGACGGCGGGTAGGCTGGCGGCACGGGGATCGAGGAGGCGGGGCTAGGGTTTGGCGGCGGGGCTGGGCCGCGGCTTATAAGGGCCGGCCGGGCGAGGTGTCCGGGTGCGGCACGGCCCGTTAGGTCAGTGCATTTTTTTAAATCTGACATGGAAAAACTAACAAAAGAAATACTAAATAGAGTCCAAAAATCCTGAGATAAATTTTCACGGCCCTCTTATAATATTGCGGACTAAGTGAACATTTATTTGGGCCACTAATGCAATTTTGAAAAACGCATTTTTTCCTAATTCAAATAAAATAGCTATAAACTCCAAATAAAATAAGATTTGATTTTTATATTTTTCCTCCAATATTTCATTTATTTTGGAGAAGTCATTTTATCCCCTCTCTTTTATTTTAACATTTGAAATATTCGAAAATAAAATAATTAAAACAAAATGATTCTCTTTTCAAAATTTGAGAAAAACTCAAATATGAAAATAACGAAATCCCCAACTCCCTCTGTGGGTCCTTGAGTTGTTTAGAATTTCTAGGATCAACCAAAAATGCAATAAAATATGGTATGCAAAGATGACCTATGTATATCATTTCAAATTAGAAATTTGGGATGTTACAACGGAGTAACCCCTTCACCCGTACCTCGTGGAGCATGGCCATCGGGCTGTTGCTGATGTTGCTCTCCTCCGGTGTCACCCGCTCATGCTCTGGTCGTGGGGGAAGTGGTGATGGTGCCGCCTGCTCTGACCACACCCCCAGCAGTGTCCACATCCTCGCGCGTCTTCGCACTTCCCGTAGCAATGGTGGCCGCGGGCGGCGGAGCCTTTGAGGTGGACGGGTGAGCCGAAGCACCGGATTTCTTCTTGGGCGCCATGGTTGATGGCGCCGTCAAAGACGAAGATGGCGATGAAGATGACGCACTGCACACACTTTCAGGTTCAGCATGTGACCCCCCTACCTAGCGCCAAAGATGTCATCGGAAACCACGGCCACCTATGGGACCAAGGGTGATGCGGAGCATCCTACGGTCATCACCATGTCAAGAGTCCGTTTGGCAAGTGACACGTGCGACTCTACTTCTCATACATAAAGGTTAATCTTCTCCTTTACACGTGCTCACTTGACCCCTTCGAGGATGGTGTACTACTTGACACTTCTCCCGTGTGCATGCATAGGTATTGTCGGAGCTTCACGGATGTCAAGGAGGAGTGCAAGCGCCAAGGAACGACTACACCATCCGCGAGGGAGGCATGGAAGCGAAGACGGAAGAAGAAGGTGTTGCAAAGTCTACAGCGACCGGACGAACGGAAGGATCCGAACGTCCGACACTCTACAGCGCCCGAACGACCGGTGTCCACCGGACGTCCGCTACCTGACACATCCCAGTGTCCAGCCGACGAGATCTACAGCGACCGGACGACCGACCAAGACCGGACGTCCGACACCTCCCAGGCCACGGATGACCGAGCGCCTCCGGACAAGCGGTGCCACGGCAACGGAACAATATTTATGGAAGTCCGAAGACATCCGGATGTCCGGAACGTCCCGAGCTTCCGGACGTCCGACCCCCACCGGACCTCCGACACCTGTGTGCGCAGCCTTGGGCCTTTGGCCTTGTATCCCACTCCCACTTACCCCTTCGTGGCTTAGACTATAAATAGACCACCTCCACCTCCTTTCTAGGGTTAGCAAAGTGATAGCTCATTTGTATGTGAGCTTTCCTCCTACCTATCTCTACTCTTGAGAGAGAGAGACCACTACTCCATTGGAGGCCAAGACCTCCATCTAGGAGAAGATCTTACAGGATATCATGAAGACCCCCTCGTGGGAAGATCTGTCTAGGATATCATCAAGACCTCCTCTTGGAGATGAACCTTACCTTGTATCTTTCCCTTTGTTGTTCATGTACGTTGTGATCTTGTGTGTTTGATTGTCTAGTGGGTGTGTGATTAGACTTGTTCTTGAGTGTTTCTGATACGGGGCTAACCCGGTGTAGGCCGATCTTTCATGATTGGAGTGGGATCCCTCGAAGAACACGATGAACACGGGGAAGAACGGGGAGAAATCACAAGGGGAAACACTCAAGAACAAGTCCAATCACACATCCACTAGACAATCAAACACTCAAGATCCACAAGGTACATGAACAACAAAGAGAAAGACACAAGGTAGAGTTCATCCCAAGTCCAAAGGAGTTGGGGGCTTGAATCCTAGACGGATCTTCCCATGAAGGGGTCTTGATGATATCCCGCAGGATCTTCTCCTAGATGGAGGTCTTGGCCTCCAATGGTGTGACGCCCGGGTAATCAAGCTACAGTAACCCTCTGGTAATGATGCCACGTCACCTCGATTATTGTTGATAATCTTGTGTTAGTTCAGAACCGATCCAAATTCAAATTTGAATTAAAGTCAAAACAATTAAAGTTTTCAAAAGTCAAAACTAAATTGTTCCTAATATGTCAAATACTCCATAATAAATGTTGGTGAAGAAATCATCTTTTAATAAAATACTTAAATGCACTAAATAAACTAAAACAGCGATAAAACAATTATATAAAATGCTTTTAAGATAATTAGCAAATGCAAAATACTTTATTTAAAGTGCCAAAATATTTGGGGCTGTGACCTATTTAATATCACCAAATTAGTTGTCGCCTTTAAATTTTATAGAACTAAAATAAAAGAAAACAAAAAAAAGTAATAGAATAAAAGAAGGAAAAGAAAGGAGAACAAAAAAAAGGGAAGAAAAGGCCCCCTGGCCAACTCGGCTAGAAGGCCCAGCTGGCTGACCCATTTGGCCCAGCCGGCCCCTCCACTCTCTCCATATCCCCACCAGGGGGGAAACCCTAACCCACCGACACCTCACTCCACCCCCCACAAAAATATCTCCCCCTCTCCTCGATTGGATCGGGATCGGGGAGGGAGGCCGCTCGACACCGCCCCGCGCCCGGAGCTCGTCCTCGTCGGACCTTCCTCGCCAGCCTGCCTCCTCTCCGTCCCCGACGCCCTTTGCCGTCCACCACCGCCCGAAGCGCTGCCTCAACCTCGCCGCACGGCGCTGACGCTGGAGCCGCCCCTCGCGAGACCACTCCACCAACGCCATCGCCGGACTGCTTCCCCGTCGTCCTCTCCGTCGCCTAGTCGTCCCCGTCGACCTCCCCGAACCCCGCTACCTTGACCCTATGGATCCGCGGTGAGGCCCCCGGCCTCTATTCCTCTTGCTCCTCGCGCCGTCCCGCAGTCGTGCACGCGCCGACCGGTGCTCGTGCTCGCGGTGAGCACGCGCGCACCAGCAGCGTTATCCGCGCGCCCGTCGCGTCGCGTCGCTGCTCGTGCCACTGTGGCTGTTGTTGCCACGCGCCGCCGCCTCCGCCCGCCTCGCCTCTGCAAGGCTGCTCCCGCCTTCCCGCCGACGGCCACAAGACGCACTCGCCAGACCACGCGTGTCGTCCCGCTACCTCGCCGCCCCTGGCTGCCTCCTTGTCGCCGGCGGCCGCGGCACTGGCTATGCCCGAGGCCATCGCCTGGGCTCGCCCTGGTGGGTGCTCGTGGCCACGCCCGTGAGCCCGCACGCCCGCACGTCCGTTAGGCCCCTCTGGCCCTATGACATGTCGGGCCCGCCCCAGAACGTAATTAAGAATAAAAATAAAATTAATTAATTAATTAACTTAATTAATTTTGATTTATTAAATTAAACTAATTACACATTAGTTACCTAATTAACCTGTTCTGTTAATTAGTTAATTAAGTAGTCAATGATAGTGGGCCCACCCCTAATTAATACTAATTAGGTTAATTAAAATGTGTCACTAACCAGTAGGACCCACTGGTCAGGTTGACCAGTCAATCCCTGTTGACTGCTGACGTCAGCATGACATCATGCTGATGTCATAAATCCAATTTTGAATTAAATTAAATAATTAAATAAATTCCAGAAATTAATAAAATCTTTAGAAAATCATGTCTTTTAATCCGTAACTCGGATTAAATTATTTTCAACATGAAAGTTGCTTAGAATGACGAGACGAATCCGGATACGCAACCCGTTTGTCCACCACACATCCCTAGCATAGAAAACATGCAACTTTCCCCCTCCGGTTCATCTGTCCGAAAACGCGAAACACCGGGAATACTTTCCCGGATGTTTTCCCCCTTCGTCGATATCACCTACTATCGCAATTGGGCACACCTAGCATCGTTACTTGTCATGTCATGCATCGATATGAATATGTTTGCATGGTATTCATTGTTTCTTCCCCCTCTTCTCTCTAGTAGACTAGGAGACCGACGCTGCTGATGCCCAGTTCGACTACGGAGTTGACGACCCCTCCTTCTTGCCAGAGCAACCAGGCAAGCCCCCCCCTTGATCACCAGATATCGCCTATTCTTCTCTATACTGCTTGCATTAGAGTAGTGTAGCATGTTACTGTTTGGTTACTCCTATTCTGTTGCATTGCCTGTCATTGTTGCTACAGTCATTGATACCATACCCGCAATCCTAAATGCTTAGTATAGGATGCTAGTTTATCATCACTGGACCTACATTCTAGTCAGTCTGCCTTGCTATACTATTGGGTCATCATCACTCGGGAGGTGATCACGGGTATATACTATACATATATACATACTTTAGATGGTGACTAAAGTCGGCTCGGCTCGAGGAGTACCCGCGAGTGATTCACGGATTGGGGGCTGAAAGGACCTTTGTCCTGACGGCCCTCTGTGTGGATCTTTGTTGCGGAGCGACAGGGCAAGTTGAGACCACCTAGGCGAGAGGTGGGCCTGGCCCTGGTCGACGTTCGCGGTTGCTTCATAATAACACGCTGAACGAGATCTTCGTATTTGATCTGAATCTGGCCACTGGCCTATACGCACTAACCAACTATGCGGGAAAGATATGGGCACTCGACGTCGTGGTATCAGAGGAAGCCTTCGTGATGTCAGTGACTGAGCGGCGCGCGCCGGGTTGGACTACGTAACGCGACTTCCTTTGTAATGGAGGTTGCTAGGTCTGCTTCCGGCCGCCCACGCAACGTGCATGTGTGCAATGGGCTATGGGCCCAGACCCCTGCGCGCATAGGATTTAGACCGGCGTGCTGACCTCTCTGTTGTGCCTAGGTGGGTCTGCGACGTGTTGATCTTCCGAGGCCGGGCATGACCCAGGAAAGTGTATCCGGCCAAATGGGATCGAGCGTGTTGGGTTATGTGGTGCACCCTGGGAAGTTAATCTATTGAATAGCCGTGTCCCTCGGTAAAGGGCGACCGGAGTTGTACCTTGACATTATGACAACTAGAACCGGATACTTAATAAAACACACCTGGACAAGTTCCACAGACAACCCGGTGATCGCTTTTCATGCAGGCGACAAGGGAGGATCGTCGGGTAGGATTATGCTATGCGATGCTACTTGGAGGACTTGATCTACTCTCTTCTACATCTTTGCAAGCGGGGGCTGCGAGCGTAGTCTTCGATAGGACTAGCTATCCCCCTCTTATTCTGGCTTTCTGTAGTTCAGTCCACTGATATGGCCTCCTTACACATATATCCATGCATATGTAGTGTATCTCCTTGCTTGCGAGTACTTTGGATGAGTACTCACGGTTGCTTTTCTCCCCCTTTTCCCCCCTTTGCCTTCTACCTGGTTGCCGCAACCAGATCTTGGAGCCCAAGAGTCAGACGCCACCGTCGACGACGACTACTACACTGGAGGTGCCTACTACTACATGCAGGCTGCTGACGATGACCAGGAGTAGTTTAGGAGGATCCCAGGCAGGAGGCCTGCGCCTCTTTCGATTTGTATCCCAGTTTGTGCTAGCCATCTTATGGCAACTTGTTTAACTTATGTCTGTACTCAGATATTGTTGCTTCCGCTGACTCGTCTATGATCGAGCACTTGTATTCGAGCCCTCGAGGCCCCTGGCTTGTAATATGTTGCTTGGATGACTTATTTATGTCTTTAGAGTTGTGTTGTGATATCTTCCCGTGAGTCCCTGATCTTGATCGTACACGTTTGCGTACATGATTAGTGTACGATTGAATCGGGGGCGTCACAAGTTGGTATCAGAGCCGACTGCCTGTAGGAATCCCCCTTCCACACTCCTTGGACGAAGTCGAGTCTAGACATTGCAAAACTTTTACTAACATGGCCGTGTGCCTTATGGTCCCACGTCGCCATTGGGTGGTATTAGGATCTTTTACTCCTCGACCTTTACTCTGGGGCTCTAAACTCTCTCCTACTCGAGTTAAACGAATTTGCTAACTCTAACACTAGGTTCTCGTAACTACTTTCTCCCGGAGAGCCCCTCACTCCAGATGATTGCTTGGTGCACCGAAAGATTCCAAAGATACACTCTGATGTTCTCTCGAGACTTTGTGCCTATTGCTTTTGCAATCCCTACCACCGAAGTATCCCTATGGATAAATACATACACCTGTCGTTCTTACTTTTATCCCCAGTTGATCTTGCTCTCTATTGATACAAGAAAACCTTGTGTCTACTGCCTTGCAGTTCTTTGCCACATGAATACCCCTACGGATAATTCCTAGCTCTTACCAAGTATCCGCTCATCCCTAGTTGTTCATGTGTTTCACAAAATTCTTCAAAATACTATCTGATCTATCGAGAATCCTCCTTAGCCTATGGCTCTTGAAATGCTTGTCTGCCTACATTTTGGTTAATTCCAAATGACTAGCAATATTCATGGATGTCCTTTGCCTTAATCAGATCCTAGAATTCATCCTTTCGGCTCAGACATCATTTTAAACATGAGCTGGATCTCGACCAGTCAAATTGCCATCGATTGTACCCCTAAGCCTACTCAACTTATCCATCCTTGATCAGAGCGTTGCTTCTGATCCCCTGATTTGGAAATCATAATTCTTTTGCATTTGAACTTTGAATTAGTCAGATGTTTCTATAATCAGATCTCCTTGCATTCTTCTTCCTCTGGTTGGGTACCGATACTCACATCAGCTTCGTTGTGGATCGCCCGATCCATTGTTGGATTTCATCCGACATCGGCCTTCATGTTCATTAACCTTGTGAGCCTTTCCACGGGTATATAACGCCTTTGGTAAATTGTATCCTCTCCTTTGACAACGATGCTCTACTTTTGAGCTTGTGTTATTTACTTCTAAAGTTCGTGGTATATGTTCCTAAGAAGCCCCGTTGGGTTGAACCCATGCCTTCCCTAATATATGTGAACCCGAAAGTTATACGGGTTATACACTACTACCGCTAGGTCAGATAACTTTTCAACACTACAACTTCGATAACAAGAAGTGAATGGATGGTCATGCATTGGAGAAGTGGAGTCGACCTTGAACTTTGTGTTCATGCCCATGGACACGATGTAGATCCTATCATGAAAGCTTCTTGTAATAATAACTTTTTCCTTGATATAATATGCTTTGGTATCGGTGAATTGATCCTTTGCAATGGTGCTTCCGACCGTATGTTCTTCCTTGATCCCATTTCTCGCGCGAGTTTAAGCACTTGTCTTCTGTGGATCAATACCCCGGTCCAACCTCTACTTTGATCTGTCGTCGAGTATTACACTCTGGTATCTCGAGAATATCACCGAACTACATAACTTCTTGTGAGTTCTTCATCAACTATTATTTCTTGATGATTCCAATTTTCTCCGGGTTTTGAGTTGTTTGTCACTCGAAACATCGATAACTGAATCGAGTCCGTTCTACGGTTCAACTACTCTTTGTAATCCTTATTACCTGTGAGTTGTACTCGCTGATGTCATTCCCAACCGATTGGCTACATCATCATCGTCATGTTAAAGCTTAAACTGTGCTACCTGGTCCTCATTCCCAGAGCACAACTTTCGATGATGAGATAAGCTTACGTCGATCTTCCTTGTCTAACCGTTTCACCTCAAACAACAAGCTTGATTTCGACGTTGTGTCGTATCCGTGGTTTCAATAACTTTTCGCTCCATCCTTCCTTTTGCTTGATGTCGTCGATGAGCGATTATATCCTCATGAAACCTCTCGACAATTGTGTCATGATGACATCAACATTCTGAGCTCTCCCAGGATATCAATTGAATTCATGATGAGAAATACCATCCTTGCCCTCGATGATTTGTGTTGTCATCGACCAGATTGTTGCCTTCCCTCCAACACAAACTTGTTCGTGTTCTGTGTTATACATTGAGTTCCTTGCTATCCAGCATTTCTTCTTCTTTATCTTGGAGTATTACCATCTTTTATATCAAGAATGTCATGAGGATTACTCCACCTCTTAAGAATTCCTTGGTATAGTGATACTTCTCACCATCACCATTCTTTCTTCGTCCTCGTGTTGATTCGATCGGTGCTGTTTGGATTCTGCCCTTCCAGCAACCATATTGCCTTGAAGTTAATGGTCGGCCGTTCACCCTTAGACTATCGATTATTGAATCACCATTCTGAGATTGGTCGTGCAACCCAACCCATATTTCGGGTGCACCTTTCAACCAATGTTTAATAGTGTATGTTTTCCTCGAACATACATCATTATATCAATTGATCTGACAAATGTTACCTCCTTGTTTACATTTTTGTGGAGATCCATCTTTTGGAAATCTCGACGAATGGTTGCTGAGACCATCAGCCACCTCCTCATCCTCTCTTTGATTTAATGATGAACTCTTGTTTCGGATCTCGCTTCCATATTTCAATTCCCGAGAATCTTACAATGTCATGTCGACAATTTGTGTTGCACCTTTTCTTCTCAGACATCCTGAGTCTGAGGTATCCTGACACTAATCAGATCTAAATCTCGGTCAGATATGATGGTTGGAACATATTTCCAGGAGTTATAACATCTTTACATGACCCGGCAAGGTGGTGCCTTTGCTTAGCACCCCTGTCCTAAGGACCTATTGTTATAGTTTTCTTTTTCACAAGGTTAGCCATTCTTCCATGAGGAAATTGTAAGGCTTATTTTATAAGTTGCTCTTGATGGATCATTTGTGTATCCAAAGTCCGGCCCTTGATTGAAACACCATATCATCGCTACCTCGAAGCATGACTATGATACCCCGCTCATCAACAAGAACATTGGAGGCGCGATGCTAAATTTTTCTTGGTCAGTTATCCAAAGACCTTTGTATGGGTAACATCTTGATTAATCCATGCCTCTTTGTCTGAATGGTTGAGTACTTGCTCTCCCATCCTGTATGCCATGGTCTGCTTGTACATGGGAAGGATATACTCCTAATAATTGTGTGTAATCACTATTTTTCTTTCCATTTTTCTGTTTAATTTGATAATCACGTTTTCCTTTCCATTCCTTTGTTTAACCTTTCCTGTAATCTGACTTAACTGAGCATAGATAATTCCCTACTTAGGCAAGCAACTTGTTGTACCACTCTGTCTGAAAGACCGTGTTACTATTGTTGATGACATTCCGGTAACCACCGATTGGTGAGAACTTCGCCAATTGGTTCACCTCATTCAACGAGCAGGAAAATGGTGTCTCTTTGTTCCTCGTCCTTGGTACCGACATTGTTGCCGACATAGCTGACAAGCTATCCACTGACATGCCTCCCTGTCACGGCTGTGCAAGATGCCACCACCTTTCCTACTTTCAACCCACATGGTGGGCCCATAACCCACAGGTCCACTGGATCGAAACCTGACTCTTCTTCACAACCCGGATTCTAATGTATCCTTTGCACCTGGCTTCATATGTGATTCATGAGCTAAATTCTATACCATTATTCATCCTGGAATCAAACACCATGTTATTCTCGTTGTTCAAGCCCCCATTCCAGCTTCTGTCTAGTCATCGAATGATTGCCTACCCGTTTGAAACTTTGGTACCATTGTATATTGCACTCAACGAATTCACTGAAATACAACTCGTGGGGTACCTTGTGTATTTCCCATTGAGTTCATCGTAGATGCCCAACTTTGTGGAGATGCGTTCTTCCGGAGTTTTTCCCCTTGGTCGCGTTCGTAGGACGATGGAGATCCCGAAGAAAGGGTGACGAATTGATCATGATGACCTGGAGCAGAGAAATAAAGACTTCAACGTAAGGGATCGACCTCTTCGAGAAGAGCAACTAAGATCGAGAAGACCTGTTAGAATTTCGTAACCAGAATTTTCCCCTTAGTCCCCCTCTTAAATCTCGGGATGAGATTTCTTGTAGTGGAGGAGAATTGTGACGCCCAGGTAATCAAGCTACAGTAACCCTCTGGTAATGATGCCACGTCACCTCGATTATTGTTGATAATCTTGCGTTAGTTCAGAACCGATCCAAATTCAAATTTGAATTAAAGTCAAAACAATTAAAGTTTTCAAAAGTCAAAACATTTATTGTTCCTAATATGTCAAATACTCCATAATAAATGTTGGTGAAGAAATCATCTTTTAATAAAATACTTAAATGCACTAAATAAACTAAAACAGCGATAAAAAAATTATCTAAATTGCTTTTAAGATAATTAGCAAATGCAAAATACTTTATTTAAAGTGCCAAAATATTTGGGGCTGTCACCTATTTAATATCACCAAATTAGTTGTCGCCTTTAAATTTTATAAAACTAAAATAAAAGAAAACAAAAAAAGTAATAGAATAAAAGAAGGAAAAGAAAGCAGAACAAAAAAAGGGAAGAAAAGGCCCTCCTGGCCAACTGGGCCAGAAGGCCCAGCTGGCTGACCCATTTGGCCCAGCCGGCCCCTCCACTCTCTCCATATCCCCACCAGGGGGGAAACCCTAACCCACCGACACCTCACTCCACCCCCCACGAAAATATCTCCCCCTGTCCCCGATAGGATCGGGATCGGGGAGGGACGCCGCTCGACGCCGCCCCGCGCCCGGAGCTCGTCCTCACCGGACCTTCCTAGCCGGCCTGCCTCCTCTCCGTCCCTGACGCCCTTTGCCATCCACCGCCGCCCGGAGCGCTGCCTCGACCTCGCCGCACGGCGCTGACGCTGGAGCCGTCCCTCTCCGGACCACTCCGCCAACGCCATCGCTGGACTGCTTCCCCGTCGTCCTCTCCGTCGCCTACTCGTCCCCGTCGAACTCCCCGAGCCCCGCTGCCTAGACCCTATGGATCCGCGGTGAGGCCCCCGGCCTCTCTTCTACTTGCTCCTCGCGCCGTCCCACAGTCGTGCACGCGCCGCCCGGTGCTCGTGCTCGCGGTGAAACGCGCAGCGACGCTGTAGCTATATCCGTGGCGCCCGTCGCGGCCGCCGCCGCTTCGTGCCACTACGCGTTGTTGCCGCCACGTCGTCGTCCCCGCTCCACCCGCAGCCCCGGCGCTGCTCCCGCCTTCCCGTTGACGGCCGACGCGCCCGCACTCGCCGCGGGACCCGCGCATGACGCCCCGCTACCTCGCCGCCCTCGCCTCCTTGTCACGGGCGCATGCAGATCGCAGCGCGCCGAGGCCATCGCAGGCTCGCCCGGTGGCGCTTCGTGGCCGCGCTCATGAGCCCGCACGCCCGCACGCCCGTTAGGCCCCTATGGACCTATGACATGTGGGGCCTGCCCCAGAACGTAATTAAGAATAAAAATAAAATTAATTAATTAATTAATTAACTTAATTAATTTTGATTAATTAAATTAAACAACTAATTAAACTAATTACACATTAGTTACCTAATTAACCTGTTCTGTTAATTAGTTAATTAAGTAGTCAATGACAGTGGGGCCCACCCCTAATTAATACTAATTAGGTTAATTAAAATGTTTATTTAAAATGTGTCACTCACCAGTGGGACCCACTGGTCAGGTTGACCAGTCAACCCCTGTTGACTGCTGACGTCAGCATGACGTCATGCTGATGTCATAAACCCAATTTTGAATTAAATTAAATAATTAATTAAATTCCATAAATTAATAAAATCTTTAGAAAATCATGTCTTTTAATCCGTAACTCGGATTAAATTATTTTCAACATGAAAGTTGCTCAGAATGACGAGACGAATCCGGATTCGCAACCCGTTCGTCCGCCACACATCCCTAGCGTAGCAAACACTCAACTTTCCCCCTCCGGTTCATCCGAAAACGTGAAACACCGATAATACTTTCCCGGATGTTTTCCCCCTTCATCGTTATCACCTACTTCCGCTGTTGGGCACACCTAGCATCGTTACTTGCCATGTCATGCATCGATATGCATCTGTTTGCATGGTATTCATTGTTTCTTCCCCCTCTTCTCTCCGGTAGACTACGAGACCGACGCTGCTGATGCCCAGTTCGACTACGGAGTTGACGGCCCCTCCTTCTTGCCAGATCAACCAGGCAAGCCCCCCCTTGATCATCACATATCGCCTATTCTTCTCTATACTGCTTGCATTAGAGTAGTGTAGCATGTTACTGTTCGGTTACTCCTATTCTGATGCATAGCCTGTCATTGTTGCTATAGTCATTAATACCATACCGGCAATCCTAAATGCTTAGTATAGGATGCTAGTTTATCATCATTGGCCCTACATTGTTGTCAGTCTGCCTTGCTATACTATTGGGCCGTGATCACTCGGGAGGTGATCACGGGTATATACTATACATATATACACACTTCAGATGGTGACTAAAGTCGGGTCGGCTCGAGGAGTACCCGCGAGTGATTCACGGATTGGGGGATGAAAGGACCTTTGTCCCGATGGCCCTCTGTGTGGATCTTTGTGGCGGAGCGAGAGGGCAGGTTGAGACCACCTAGGCGAGAGGTGGGCCTGGCCGTGGTCGACGTTCGCAGTTGCTTCATAATAACACGCTTAACGAGATCTTGGTATTTGATCTGAGTCTGGCCACTGGACTATACGCACTAACCAACTACGCGGGAAAGATATGGGCACTCGACGTCGTTGTATCAGCCGAAGCCTTCGTGACGTCAGCGACTGAGCGGCGCGCGCTGGGTTGGACTGCGTAACGCGACTTCCTTTGTAATGTAGGTTGCTAGGTCTGCTTCCGGCCGCCCACGCAACGTGCATGTGTGCAATGGGCGATGGGCCCAGACCCCTGCGCGCATAGGATTTAGACCGGTGTGCCGACCTCTCTGTTGTGCCTAGGTGGGCTGCGACGTGTTGATCTTCCGAGGCCGGGCATGACCCAGGAATGTGTGTTCAGCCAAATGGGATCGATCGTGTTAGGTTATGTGGTGCACCCCTGCAGGGAAGTTAATCTATTCGAATAGCCGTGTCCCTCGGTAAAAGGACGACCCGGAGTTGTACCTTGACCTTATGACAACTAGAACCGGATACTTAATAAAACACACCCAGACAAGTTCCACAGACAACCCGGTGATCGCTTTTCCACAGGGCGATGAGTGGAGGATCGCCGGGTAGGATTATGCTACGCGATGCTACTTGGAGGACTTCAATCTACTCTCTTCTACATGCTGCAAGACGGGGGCTGCCAGAAGCGTAGTCTTCGATAGGACTAGCTATCCCCCTCTTATTTTGACTTTCTGCAGTTCAGTCCACTGATATGGCCTCCTTACACATATATCCATGCATATGTAGTGTAGCTCCTTGCTTGCGAGTACTTTGGATGAGTACTCACGGTTTCTTTTCTCCCCCTTTTCCCCCTTTGCCTTCTACCTGGTTGCCGCAACCAGATGTTGGAGCCCAGGAGCCAGATGCCACCGTCGAGTTATTGACTACTACACTGGAGGTGCCTACTACTACATGCAGGCTACTGACGACAACCAGGAGTAGTTTAGGAGGATCATAGGCAGGAGGCTTGCGCCTCTTTCGATCTGTATCCCAATTTGTGCTAGCCATCTTATGGCAACTTGTTTAACTTATGTCTGTACTGAGATATTGTTGCTTCCGCTGACTCGTCTATGATCGAGCACTTGTATTCGAGCCCTCGAGGCCCCTGGCTTGTAATATGTTGCTTTTATGACTTATTTATGTTTTTAGAGTTGTGTGGTGATATCTTCCCGTGAGTCCCTGATCTTGATCGTACACGTTTGCGTGCATGATTAGTGTACGATTGAATCGGGGGCGTCACAAATGGAGTAGTGGTCTCTCTCTCAAGAGTAGAGATAGGTGGGAGCAAAGCTCACATACAAATGAGCTATCACTTTGCTAACCCTAGAAAGGAGGTGGAGGTGGTCTATTTATAGTCTAAGCCACGAAGGGGTAAGTGGGAGAGGATACAAGGCCAAAGGCCCGAGGCTGCGCACAGGCGGGGCAGTAGTACCGGACACATGAGCGGTAATACTACTTGGAGGGTCTGAGTGGTAGTACCGCTTACTTTAGGCGGTAGTACCGCCCTTTCTGGACTGGGCAGGTCCTTCTTCTTCTGTCTTCGCTTCCAGGCTTCCCTCGCGTATAGTGTAGTGGTTCCTTGGCGCTTGCACTCCTCCTCGACATCCGTGAAGCTCCTACAATACCTATGCATGCACACGGGAGAAGTGTCAAGTAGTATACCATCCTCGAAGGGGTCAAGTGAACACATGTAAAGGAGAAGAATCACCTTTATGTATGAGAAGTAGATGTCGCACGTGTCACTTGCCGAACGGACTCTTGACATGGTGATGTCCATAGGATGCTCCGCATCATCCCCTCCCTCTTGGGAAAGATCCGACCTCGGATCGAAAACCAAATCACCATGGGAAAGAGATGGCTTCGCCATGAAGAAGTGGACGTTGACCAAGTACTCATCATCTTCAAGATCACAATGGGCACTCTCCAATGTCGCACCGTCTTGGGATTCCTTCAAAATGAGCAAGGACAACAAACACTTGGAAAAACAAATGTGGTTAGCATTAGTGCAAAACCAAGCATTCAAGAGGTGATTTACCAAACAAGTGTTGTCATCAAGCATAGCATATGGTTTGACAAAGGATTGTGACATGGCATGTAAGCACATAAATTGAGCACAAGGAAAGATATCATGGGGACAAGCATGTAAATGTGAGGTAGAGATGCAAATATGTGTGACAAGAGCATAAGCATCCACCTCAAGGTCATAGCAAGCATGCATAAAGCGCTCGACAAATGGTCGATGGTAGGCATAGGAATCATTCACAACACCAAATAAGATGAGATGTCTAAACACATGGGTCAAGTGCAAGACAATCCAAGCATAATGTGCATAGGGTGTAGTGAATATAGTGTAGCACTCAACACAATATAAAGAGCAATTGTTCATCATGTGTGAGGCAATCAAGTCAAGCATGAGACAAGCAATGGGACATGGCATATGTGAAGCAATGATATTGGTGCAACCGACCATATGATAGTATTAAATAGTCCAAGAATTGGATTCAACACACAAGGGATATATGTCATGAAGCATGGAAATGTGGAAATCATGGGTGAAAGCAATATCTCGAACATGCGTGCAAATGGTGCAAGCAACACATGAAGTATGATTCACAATATCCAAGGTCAAGAAGGATGTCACCTTGAAAGCGTGTCCTTGTGCATTCTTCACAATGCCGAAGTGGAAGGAAATGTGGTGTCGAAGCGAGTCGTGGTAGAATGTATGAGGCTCGCTCTCAAGAGCTCGAATGGTCAACTCACGTGAAGTGGAAGTCGACACGAAGTCCAAGTATCCTACACATGCACAAAACAAGGCAAAGAACGTATGCGCATGGTAGATAAACACATCATCCATCATGATGGTTCTCTTCTCTTGCACATAACCATTAGAAGCACAAGTGCATGAATAATATGATGCAACAATGGCTATATTTATGGCACTAGGTATATGGTGCAAAGAGGGAAGACAAGCATGCTTCACAAGGAATATGTCAAAATCTCCAAATATATGTGAGAATGCTATGGGGGCAATCTCATGAGCAAGATTAAGAGCATTGTTGCACTCCATACATGGCAAGTCATTTAGCATGGGAGAGGCAACACATGGAGATATATGACAAGAAGCAATATGAATCATGTGCAAAGAGTATAGATGTTTGTCATCAACCGCATGAGTTGAGCAAGTATCAATCATGGGTGATGCAACATGAGCAGGCATAGAGATCAAGTCGTGCAAACTAGTGGAGCGAAGATGCAACACACTAGAGTAAATCATGGCAATCATGTCATGTGAGCAAATAATAGGCATAGGGAGTGCACATGACATATCGCAAGCACGAACACAAAGCAAGATGGAAGTTCATCATAGGAATGATGCACAAAAGGAACATGGCAAGAACAAGCAATATCTCCACCAAGCTTGCAAATACACATACAAGTACTAGAATCAATCATCATGTGTAATGCAAAGCATGGGTCACAAATGCATGTCAAAGGCATAGGAATGAGCATATCATGCAAAGTGAACATGGCAAGATGGGCATATGATATTTAATGAACAATAACCCATAGCCAAGTGAGGGCCATGTAGAAGAAATGCGCGAAGTCTTTACGAGAAGAGAGCGGTGTGAAAGGCAATCCATGGGATTCCAAATCATCGTTGCTCTCTAGAGCTCATTTTGTCAACTCGTGGGATTGCGAGGTTGACAAGTATTCATGGGTACCTACACAAAAAAGACACAAACCAAACAAATTGTGCGCGTGGTAAATGTACACATCATCCATCATCATGTGTATGTGCACGTGTGAGTTAGCACAAGATAAGCATCGCTCAAAGAAATTTGATGCATGGTATAAGAACATGTCATCCATCATGAAAGAATAGTTATTATGTATGACACGATGGGGACACAAATTGAGAATGCAAGTATATGGCACATCAATAGCATGTTTATTCATGTGGAGCATATGGTGCACATAATTATTGGGATCATGCAATGGATGGGATGGATCAAAATCTCCTAATATGTATGAGGAAACTATGGGGGTCTCCTCATGAACAAGATTGGAAACATCATATGGAGAAAATGGACAACATCCAAAACAATGCATATACGAAGCTAGGTGGGCATGGCATGGCATATGAGATAAATGATGCAAAGGGAGCATATCAATATCATCACAAGAAAAACAAATGCCAATAACCATGGGCTTGTCATCTATGCTATATGTGCAAATTGGGTTTATTTTAATGGCATATGCATAGTCACTATGAAGAGATTGCAAATAAGTCATATGATGGATCTCATGCATAGCATATGACAAGTCAAGCGGATTAGCAAACATGATGTGACCTAAAGAATTGTCACAAGAAATCCTATGTAACATGGCATGACAACTAATAGACTCCACATGAGAATCATCGTACTCATCATAAATGGGCAAATCATCACATGGGGAAATCATACTATAATGAAGAAAGGTACTAGGTGGATCAACATCATGCAAGCATCAATGTCAAGAATGTCCACTAGTAGGACTAGAGCATCACCTTCACCTATGTTACCTTTTTCATTCCACTCAAGTGGTGTAGGTGAGGTGGGAAAGACCAAATGGTGGTCATCTTCAACTTGATGGAACCATGTGGGGGTGCATCATATTCCACCATGGATATCGTCTTGTCCAAAGGGAGGACGTAGTCGTCGAGGATCGGCGCGTCATCATAAATGGGACCTAGCACCAAATGAGAAGACACAATAGAGTTAGAGGTCAAGTTGTTAGAAATGCAAATGGCCTCACAAGACCTATCAACTATCTCACTCTCTCTATGTGGTGGTTCACTCACTCCCTCAAAGTAGGTGCACTCAAAGTCACATATGGTGGAGTCACTCATCTCACTTAAGTGGTGGGGGTTGTGGCTCTCCTCACATGGGATTTGTGGCAACACATCATATACGGGGCTAGTGGTGAAGTCACTCTCACTCTCAATATGGTGGCACAAGTCACTTAAGTCATCATACGTCACCGTGGTCGAAGGGAAAATCCCATGCTCAACGGTCTCGTCCTCGTCGCCGTGGATGAAGGCCGAAGATGGCACATCATCACTCTCCTCCATGACCGAAGGGAAAATCCCATGCTCGATCATCTCGTCATCGTCGCCGTGGATGAAGGCCGAAGATGGCACATCATCACTCTCCTCCATACCAAAGGGAAAATCCCATGCTCGATCATCTTATCATCGTCGCTGTGGATGAAGGCCGAAGATGGCACATCATCACTCTCTCCTCCTAAGATGGAAGCATTATCCTTGCTCGCCACCTTGTCACTCGCCTCCAAAGGTTGGTCCTTGAGGGTCTCCATAGTCGTACTTGTTGCCGCACCATCTTGAAAAAGGGTCAAAGTAGACTCGGCATCATCAATGCCACAAAGAGGGATGGCGGTGAAGTCGAACTTGGGAGCATCGTCTTGGAGTTTGTCGGGCTTGGACATCGTGGTAGTACTAGCCTTATGCTTGTCGTAGATCTTGGTCGCCGCGAAGTGTGCTTGGGGTGGAGAAGCCGTGGCCTTCATGAGTTCTTGTTCCACCTTGAGAGCACCGGTGTAGTAGTCGTCGATGGACTTGTAGTTCTCGAGGAATATAGTCTTGGAGATGTTGTTTTTCAATCCCATCATGAAGTGGAACTTCATCGAATTGGGGTCGTCCACGCCGGCTTGTCGCAAGGCAATCTTCATCTCCTTGAAGTACTTGTCGATGGACTTGGATCCTTGGATGGTGTTCTCCAATTGGCGTCGAAGTTGTTCCGTGTAGGTTGGAGGCACGAACTCTCGCTACAAAGCTCTCTTCGTCTTGGGCGTAGTACTCCAAAGGTGTTTGAAGCCACCAAGTTGAGGCGTAGTCGTGGAAGTTTCTTGTAGCGCACTTCACTTCATCTTTGGGAGGAACTTGATGTAGCTTGAGGTAGTCATCCATTAAGCGCTCCCACTCGAGATACTCCTCGGGTTCATGAGTCCCATAGAAAGGAATCGCGTGGTCGATGTCGAGGTCGTAGTAGCTCGTGGAAGTCGCGAACTTGAGCTTAGGGAGCTTCTCTTGAGTGTAGCCTTGAGGTTCTTGTTGGCGAATATGCCGTATGTCCGTAAGCGAAGATGCCTTGAAGTCGCTTGGCGAAGATACCAAGGGAGATGGTGAAGTCGTTGAGCGGTAGTTGGTGTTGAGATCTTGACCTTCATGTTCTTGTTGATGATGGTGTCGATGCCGATGTGATCTTGCCGTAGATGGTAGCTCAGAAGCATGTGCTCTTGAGCGTCTTCTTGAAGATGAGGAAGATCGCTTGTAGGAATTGATGAGGGCTTTGATCTCCTCCATTTGAGCTTGCATCTTGGCGTCGGAGTTGTTTTTCGTGGCATCGAACTCGTCGTTGTTGTACACCGAAGGTGAAATGCCTTTCCTATCCATCACAAGACTCGAGTAGAGGTGAGTAGGAAATGAGATAAACAATACCAAGTTACCTTTTCCCAAAGTTGAGGATGTATCCCGGTTCACTCAATGTGAGATGAAAGAATAGTGGAATTGGTACCGGACTTGTTCACTCACACCTATCAAGTAAAGCTTATGGTATAGCTTGGTGAGGATAGTGGCACAAAAATTTAATGCAAAATGCTAACAAGAGTCAATAATGTTGAAAGAGATTCACAAATTTGCAAGTGAAACAAGTAGACCAATAGCAATGAATGGCACACGGAAACACACACACGGGTAGATAAAATGGGGTCGTGCAACCAAGGAATGAGCACAAAATGTGGAATCCACGGAAAACGCTCGTGTTGCACAACTCAGGAGAGACGCTAGCACTATTGCTCAATAGGCGGATACTACACTTGTGCACAACCTATAAGATGCAAAATGGATAAACTTTCTATCCCAAGTATGCTATGTATGTATGGTTCCCGGTGTTTCTCATACAATGATCCAAAATGATCAAGTATGATACCATATGATATATTTTGATGCTACAGCTATTTCTTACAAGCTATTTGGTCTCTTTCTTTGCTTAAAAGCTTATTCTCTTTTTTTGATATGGTCGCTTTTGCACAATGCACAAACCAAGATAGCAATTGTGTATATGCGGGAACAAACTAGTGACACAAGATATGATACCAATATGATATGGTATGTATGCAATGGATGGTGTAGATCACTAATGTGCACAAGTAACATGGCCCGGCAATACTCAAATGGCTAGTCTCGATAGGCAAGTAACACAAAATGGGCTAGGGGTTATCAATGCAATTTGCAAGGGGAATATACAATGGTGTCATCGAGGTTACCGTCCTTTGGGATGATGAGTGGCGGTGTTCTTGATGTAGATACCAAGATGAGGGAGACTCATCCCTATGTAGCCGAAACACCTTAGGAAACGGAAAAACCGCAAACTCAAAATATCAAATGACAAATGTCAAATGGTGGTAGCGGAAAGCGGTGGTGGTTTTGCACTAGGCAATGCGGAAGTGGTGGTGGTGGTTGATGAAGAAGCAATTGTCCCTAAGTAGCTGAAACACCTTAGGAGACTGGAATCACTACTCAAGCAACCACTAATGCTATATGGAACAAAATGGGTTAGGTTGCGGAAGTCGGTGGAAGGCCTAGGCAAACTTGCCAAATTTTCGAAACTTTGATGGAGTCAAATGGTGTTGGTAGTATTTTTGTGGAATGGGGGATGTCAATAGATTCAAAACGAGCTAAAGAACGTCAAAATCGGAGTTAGGATGAATTAGTTATGGCCGAAATGGTGAAACACGGAACGCTGAAACTGGGAGGGGCGGAAGTACCGCTCGGGAGGGCGGTAGTACCGCTTGGGATGGGCGGTAGTACCGCTCGTGACGGGGTTTTTTCGATTGTTTCAGGCTGAAACAGGGCCGGGCGGTTGTACCGCATGTGGGGCGGTAGTACCACTTGTGATTCTCAGCGGTAGTACCGCTTGGAGGGCGGTGGTACCGCTCGTGTCGGGATTCTTCGTAGATCGAATCGGGGCGCAATTTTGGGGCAGAAAAGGATGATGTCGGGGGCAAAATTGGATGGATTTCGTGGATGGAAAGTGGGAAAACTTGGGTAGATGCTAGATCCACTCGAAACCAAGCAAATCCATGGATCAAAATCAACAAAACATCACCAAACCAACAAATCACAAAAAAAAATTGGGCTATTTTTGGTGGGGATTTTCGAATTTTAGGACGAAATCAAGCAACAGAAGGCTAGAAAACGATGGGAGGGACTTCAAATACGTGATAAACGTGGCTCATGATACCATATGATACGGGGCTAACCCGGTGTAGGCCGATCTTTCACAATTGGAGTAGGATCCCTCGAAAAACACGATGAACACGAGGAAGAACAGGGAGAAATCACAAGGGGAAACACTCAAGAACAAGTCCAATCACACATCCACTAGACAATCAAACACTCAAGATCCACAAGGCACATGAACAACAAAGAGAAAGATACAAGGTAGAGTTCATCCCAAGTCCAAAGGAGTTGGGGGCTTGATTCCTAGACGGATCTTCCCATGAAGGGGTCTTGATGATATCCCGCAGGATCTTCTCCTAGATGGAGGTCTTGGCCTCCAATGGAGTAGTGGTCTCTCTCTCTCAAGAGTAGAGATAGGTAGGAGCAAAGCTCACATACAAATGAGCTATCACTTTGCTAACCCTAGAAAGGAGGTGGAGGTGGTCTATTTATAGTCTAAGCCACGAAGGGGTAAGTGGGAGAGGATACAAGGCCAAAGGCCCGCGGGTGCGCACAGGCAGGGCGGTAGTACCAGAAAAATGAGCGGTTGTATCGCTTGGTGGGTCTGAGCGGTAGTACCGCTTGCTTTGGGCGGTAGTACCGCCCTTTCTGGACTGGGCAGGTCCTTCTTCTTCCATCTTCACTTCCAGGCTTCCCTCGTGGATGGTGTAGTGGTTCCTTGGCGCTTGCACTCCTCCTCGACATCCGTGAAGCTCGAACAATACCTATGCATGCACACGGGAAAAGTGTCAAGTAGTATACCATCCTCGAAGGGGTCAAGTGAACACGTGTAAAGGAGAAGATTCACCTTTATGTATGAGAAGTAGATGTCGCACGTATCACTTGGCGAACGGACTCTTGACATGGTGATGTCCATAGGATGGTCAGCATCAGTTTCCCCTTGTGATTTCTCTCCGTTCTTCCCCGTGTTTATCGTGTTCTTCGAGTGATCCCACTCCAAACGTGAAAGATCGGCCTACACTGGGTTAGCCCAGTATCATATGGTATCATGAGCCACGTTGATCACGTTTTTGGAGCCCCTACCCTTTGTTTTCTAGCTTCATTTTGTTGATTTCGTCCTAAATCCGAAAATCCCCACCAAAAATGGCCCCCAATTTTTTTTTGATTTGTTGGTTTGATGATGTTTTGTTGATTTTGATCCATGGATTTGCTTGGTTTCGAGTGGATCTAGCATTTCCCCAAGTTTTCCCATCTTTCATCCACGAAATCTCATCAATTTTGACCCTGAAATCTCCATTTTCTGCCCAAAATCGTGCCCCGGATCTCGTATCTCGCGTTGACCCCGACCCACCGGACGACTGGCGTTTTACGGACGTCCGGACCCCCACGAAGCACCGGACGTCCGACCTTTTACGGACGACCGGAACACCAAACCCGAGCTGAATTTACGGATTTCCGACCCGACCGGACATCCGTCCTTTTACGGACGTCCGTAACCTGTAGACTCCCACTTCGGCTGATTTTTGTTTTGTCCATAACTAATTCATGCGAACTCCGATTTTTACGTTCTTTAGCTCCTTTTGAAGCTATTGACCTCCCCCTTCCCACAAAAATACCACCAACACAATTTGACTCGGTCAAGTTTTCGAAAATTTGGCAAGTTTGCTTAGGCCTTCCACCACATCATTCGCTACACCACCACCGACTTCCGCAACCTAACCCATTTTGATTCCCATAGCATTTGTTGTTGCTTGAGGAGTGATTTGAGTCTCCTAAGGTGTATCGGCTACTTAGGGACGGTTGCTTCTTCATCAACCACCACCACCACTTCCGCATTACCTAGTGCAAAACCACCACCGCTTTCCGCTACCACCTTTTGACATTTGCCTTTGAGATTTTGAGTTTGCGGTTTTTCCGTTTCCTAGGGTGTTTCGGCTAACTAGGAACGGGTTGACTTCGGAAACACCGCCTCTCATCATCACCAAGGACGGTAACCTCGATGACACCATTGTATATTCCCCTTGCAATTGCATTGATAACCATTATCCCATTCTATGTTACTTGTCTATCGAGACTAACCATTTGAGTATTGCCAGCAACGTGACTTGTGCACATTAGTGGTCTATACCTTCTATTACATACCATACCATATCATCTTGGTATCATATCATCCATTGTGTCTCAAGTTTGTTCCCGCATATACACAATTCTATCTTGGTTTGTGCATTTCGCACTGTGGCCATATCAAAAAAAAAAGAAGAATAATAATAATAAGCTTTTAAGCAAAAGAGAAATAGCAAGGAGCTTGTAAGAAATAGCCATAGCATCAAAATATATCATATGGTATCATACTTGATCATTTGGATCATTGTGTGAGAAACACCGGGAACCATACGTATATAGCATACTTGGGATAGAAAGTTTATCCATTTTGCATCTTATAGGTTGTGTACAAGTGTCGTATCCACCTACTGAGCAATCGTGCTAGCGTCTCTCTTGAGTTGTGCAACACGAGCGTTTTCCGTGGATTCCACATTTTGTGCTCATTCCTTGTTGGACGACCCCATTTATCTATCTGTGTGTGTGTTTTCGTGTGAGACATATTGCTATTGGTCTACTTGTTTCGCTTGCGAATTTGTGAATCTCTTTCAACATTATTGACACTTGCTAACATTTTGCATCAAATTTTTGTGCCACTATCCTCACCGAGCTCTGATAACCCACAAGTATAGGGGATCACAACAGCTTTCGAGGGTAGAGTATTCAACCCAAATTTATTGATTCGACACAAGGTGAGCCAAAGAATATTCTTGAGTATTAGCAGTTGAGTTGTCAATTCAACCACACCTGGATAACTTAGTATCTGTAGCAAAGTGTTTAGTAGCAAAAGTGGTATGATAATAAAGATAATGGTAACAATAGTAAAGATAAATGTTTTGGGGTTTTTGTAGTAGTTGTAACATTAGCAACGGAAAAGTAAATAAGCTAAGAACAATATGTGAAAAGCTCGTAGGCATTGGATCAGTGATGGATAATTATGTCGATGCGATTCCTCATGCAATAGTTATAACATAGGGTGATGTAGAACTAGCTCTAGTTCATCAATGTAATGTAGGCATGTATTCTGTAAATGGTCATACGTGCTTGTGGAAAAGAACTTGTATGACATCTTTTGTCCTACCCTCCCGTGGCAGCGGGGTCCTTACGGAAACTAAGGGATATTAAGGCCTCCTTTTAATATAGAACCGAAACAAAGCATTAGCACATAGTGAATACATGAACTCCTCAAACTACGGTCATCACCGAGAAGTATCCCGATTATTGTCACTTCGGGGTTGTTGGACCATAACACATAATAGGTGACTATAGACTTGCAAGATAGGATCAAGAACACACATATATTCATGAAAACATAATAGGTTCAGATATGAAATCATGGCACTCGGGCCCTAGTGACAAGCATTAAGCATAGCAAAGTCATAGCAGCATCAATCTCAGAACATAGTGGATACTAGGGATCAAACCCTAACAAAACTAACTTGATTACATGGTAAATCTCATCCAACCCATCACCGTCCAGCAAGCCTATGATGGAATTACTCACGCACGGTGGTGAGCATCATGAAATTGGTGATGGAGGATGGTTGATGATGACGACGGCGACGAATCACCCTCTCCGGAGCCCCGAATGGACTCCAGATCAGCCCTCCCGAGTGAGATTAGGGCTTGGCGGCGGCTCCGTGTCGTGAAACGCGATGAAACTTTCTCCTTGATTTTTTTTCTTCCCGAGACGGTATATATGGAGTTGGAGTTGAGGTCGGGAGGTGTCCAGGGTGACCACAAGATAGGAGGGCGTGCCGCCTGTCTCGTGGACAGCCCGTGGGCCCACTGGCCTTCATTCTTTTGCCAAAAATTCTTATTAATTCTGAAAAGTGCCTCCATGGATTTCCAGGACATTCCAAGAACTTTTCTTTTCTACACATAAAACAACATCATGGCAGTTCTGCTGAAAACAGCATCAGTCCGGGTTAGTTTCATTCAAATCTTGCAAGTTAGTGTCCAAAACAAGGGCAAAAGTGTTTGGAAAAGTAGATACGTTGGAGACGTATCAACTCCCCCCAAGCCTAAACCTTTGCTTGTCCTCAGGCAATTCAGTTGATAAACTGAAAGTGATAAAGAAAAACTTTTACAAACTTTGTTTGCTCTTGTTGTTGTAACATGAAAAGCTAGCATTCAAGTTTCAGCAAATATTATGAACTAACCATACTCACAATAACACACAGGTCTCACAATTACTCATATCAATAACATAATCAGCTAGCAAGCCATAATAATAAAACTCGGATGACAACACTTTCTCAAAATAATCATAACATGATATAACAAAATGGTATCTCGCTAGCCCTTTCTGAGACAGCAAAACATAAATGCAGAGCACCTTTAAAGATCAAGGACTGACTAAACATTGTAATTCATGGTAAAAGAGATCCAGTCAAGTCATACCCAATATAAACCAATAATAATGAAGGCAAACGACAGTGTGCTCTCCAGCGGGTGCTTTTAATAAGAAGGGTGATGACTCAACATAAAAGTAAATAGATAGGCCCTTCGCAGAGGGAAGCAGGGATTTGTAGAGGTGCCAGAGCTCGATGGAGATTGAATAACATTTTGAGTGGCATACTTTTGTTGTCAACGCAATAACTATGAGATGGCTGTATCTTCCATACTACATGCATTATAGGCAGTTCCCAAACATAATGGTAAAGGTTTGTACTCCCCCAACCACCAACAAGCATCAATCCATGTCTTGCTCGAAACAACAAGTGCCTCCAACATACAATAGCCCTGGGGGAGTTTTGTTTAATTATTTTTATTTGCTTTGATCTTTTTGGATCATGGGACTGGGCATCCCGGTTATCGGCCCTTTCTCGTGAATGAGGAGCGGAGTCCTCTCCTCTTGAGAATAACCCACCTAGCATGGAAGATATAGGCAGCCCTAGTTGAAACATGAGCTGCTCGAGCATACAAAACAAAATTTCATTTGAAGGTTTGGAGTTTGGCACATACAAATTTACTTGGAACGGCAGGTAAATACCGCAAATAGGAAGGTATAGTGGACTCATATGGAACAACTTTGGGGTTTAAGGAGTTTGGATGTACAAGTAGTATTCCCGCTTAGTATAGGTGAAGGCTAGCAAAAGACTGGGAAGCGACCAACTGAGAGAGCGACAACAGTCGTAAACATGCATTAAGATTAATTTACACCGAGTACAAGCATGAGTAGGATATAATCTACCATGAACATAAATATCACGAAGGCTATGTTGATTTGATTCAACTACGTGCGTGAACATGTGCCAAGTCTAGTCACTCAATTCATTTAAAGGAGGATACCATCCCATCATACCACATCATAATCATTCTAATAGCATGTTGGCATGCAAGGTAAACCATTATAACTCATAGCTAATCAAGCATGGCATAGGCAACTATAATCTCTAAATGTCATTGCAAATATGTTTACTTCATAATAGCTGACTCAGGAACGATGAATCATCATATATACAAAAACAAGAGAGGTCAAGTTCATACCATCTTTTCTCATCCCAATAAGTCCATCATATATCATCATTATTGCCTTTCACTTGCACGACCGAACGATGTGTATAATAATAAGAGTGCACGTGCATTGGTCTAAGCTGGAATCTGCAAGCATTCAACTAAAGAGAGAAGACAAGTAATATGGGCTCTAAGTTAAATAAACAATCGTGCATATAAGAGCCACTAAGCATTTTCAATATAGTCTTCTCGACCCCCAAAAGAAAGAAAAGAAAATAAAACTATTTACACGGGAAAGCTCCCAACAAGTAAAAGAAGAACGAGAAATCTTTTGGGGTTTTTCATTTTAATTTCTACTACAAGAAAGGAAATTAAACTAACTAATTTTTTTGGTTTTTTCTTAAGGTTTAACAAACACACAAGAAGAAAACTAGGAAAAGAAATTTAAACTAACATGGATAATACAATGAAAGAGTATGAGCACCGACGACTAGTGTGTGAACATGAATGTAAAGTCGGTGAGAAATACGTACTCCCCCAAGCTTAGGCTTTTGGCCTAAGTTGATCTAATACCAAGAACCGCTTGACTGATATCCATAAGTGAAACTGGGGTTGTATTGAGATGCAGAGGCGACCACCTCCTGAGCAGCAGTGTGTTGGCGAGCTGCCTCCATTCCCCTCTTATATTCGGTTGCTTCTTCCCTAGTAACAACATATCTTCCTTTTGCCCGATAATCAAAAAGGTAGGGAGCAGGAAGAGTAACAGGGACGACGTGGCGTCTGTCATAGGTTAGTCGATAATGGAGGAATTGTTCATTCCTCTCAAGAAAATGATGATAAAACATAGCTTCTTTATCCAAATAAATGGGAGGTACAATCATATCCCCCTCTCGTGGAGCTATATTAAGAAAATTAGCCACACGGGTTGCATAAATTCCTCCAAAGAAATCTTCCTTTTTATTATTATTATGCAACCTATGTGCAACTATTGCCCCCAAATTATAACCTCTATAACCTGACACGGCACTCTTGAGGAGACAAAGATCAGGGGCACACATGTGACATACTTCGTCCTTACCGTTAATGCATCTACCAATAAAGAGAGCAAAGTAATGTATAGCAGGAAAATGAATGCTCCCTATGGTGGCTTGTGTTACGTCCCTAGATTCTCGCACAGTAATACTAGCAAGAAAATCTCTAACTTCAGATTTGGGAGGATTATTAATATTACCCCACTGCGGGAGTTTGCAAGCAGTTGTGAAATCCTCTAAATCCATGGTATAAGATGTGTCATAAATATCAAACATAACACTAGGAGAACTACGCGAAGAAATATATTCGAACCTCCGCACAAAGGAATCAGTCAATTGATAATATTGAGGACACTTATCTTGTAAGAAATCCTCCAGCTCGGCATTACGTACATACGTGTCAAATTCATCCTTGAAGCCTGCTTCGACCATAAAATCATCGGATGGCCATTCACAAGCCCGAACATTTGCGTCCCTTGGCAAATTAACATCTTGTTCACGTATAGCAATCCTTGGCCCTTTCTTTGCCGAGGAACCGCCTTGGTACATTCTTCTAAGCATAATTCTTTTTCTGAAAATTTCTGAAATTTTAGTAACTTCAAAATAAAAGTGAATAAAACTAAACAAGATTGATAGCAACTACTCCTACAAGTGCCTAGAGCCTATATCATGCATTGGAATTACTTGGGACCTCAAAAGTTTAACATGCAAGCTCAAGAACATGGTCACCTATGCAGCAAAAATTTGCAATGAATAAAGCACTAGAACAAAAACTATTTGGAACAATGGAGGAGTCACATACCAAGCAACAATCTCCCAAAGCAGTTTTGCAAATGGAGATTGAGCTAATAGATCGAAAATCGCAGCAAAACGAGCTAGAACTCGGGCTTGAGCTGGTTGGGGATTTTTTTGGGTAGAATATGAAGTGTGTGAGTGCTGGCATAAGTGGAGGGGACCCACCAGGGGCCCACGAGACAGGGGGCGCGCCCTACAGGGGGGAGCGCCCTCCCCTCTCGTGGCCTGGTGCTTGCCCCTTTTGCAGTGTTTTCAGTGCCTAAAATCCTTAAATATTCCAAAAAAATCATACTAAATTTGCAGGGCATTTGGAGCACTTTTATTTTCGGACTATTTTTTTAATGCACGGATAATTTAGAAAATAGACGGATAATACTATTTTTGCTTTATTTAATCTAAATAACAGAAAGTAAAAAGAGGGTACAGAAGGTTGTGCCTTCTAGTTTCATCCATCTCATGATCATCAAAATGAACCCACTAACAAGGTTGATCAAGTCTTGTTAACAAACTCATTCCGAATAACACGGAACCGAAGAAATTTCGAATGACACTAAGTTACCTCAACGGGGATATGAAAATCCCCAACAATAAGAATATCATACTTTTTCTTGACAGTAGGGAGAGGAAATTCAAAACCTCCAAAAATGATAGTTGGAACTTTTTCAATAGAATTGATGCTATGAACTTGAGATTGTTTCCTCAGAAAGTGTACCGTATGCTCATTACCATTAACATGAAAAGTGACATTGCCTTTGTTGCAATCAATAATAGCCCCTGCAGTATTAAGAAAGATCTACCAAGGATAATAGACATACTATCGTCCTCAGGAATATCAAGAATAACAAAGTCCGTTAAGATGGTGACATTTGCAACCACAACAGGCACATCCTCACAAATACCGACAGGTATAGCAGTTGATTTATCAGCCATTTGCAAAGATATTTCAGTAGGTGTCAACTTATTCAATTCAAGTCTACGATATAAAGAGAGAGGCATAACACTAACAACGGCTCCAAGATCACATTAAGCAGTTCTAACATAATTTCTTTTAATGGAGCATGGTATAGTTGGAACACCCGGATCTCCAAGTTTCTTTGGTATTCCACCCTTAAAAGTGTAGTTAGCAAGCATGGTGGAAATTTCAGCTTCCGGTATCTTTCTTTTATTTGTGATGATATCCTTCATATACTTAGCATAAGGATTTACTTTCAGCATATCAGTTAAGCGCATACGTAAGAAAATAGGTCTAATCATTTCAGCAAAGGGCTCAAAATCCTCATCATCCTTTGACTTGGATGGTTTAGGAGTAAAGGGCATGTGTTTCTGAACCCATGGTTCTCTTTCTTTACCGTGCTTCCTAGCAACAAAATCTCTCTTATCATAACATTGATTCTTTTACTGTGGGTTATCAAGATCAACAGCAGGTCCAATCTCTACATCATTGTCTTTGCTAGGTTGAGCATCAACATGAACATTATCATTAACATTATCACTAGGTTCATGTTCATCACCTGATGTTTCAGCATCAGAGATAGAAATATCATTGGGATTCTCAGGTGTGTCTACAGTAGGTTCACTAGAAGCATCCAAAGTTCTATCATTTTTCTTCTTCTTCTTTTTAGAAGAACTAGGTGCCTCTAAATTATTTCTCTGAGAATCTTGCTCGATTCTCTTAGGGTGTCCTTCAGGATACAAAGGTTCCTGAGTCATTCTACCAGTTCTAGTAGCCACTCTAACAACAAAGTCATTTTTATTATTTAACTCAGCAAGCAAATCATTTTGAGCTTTAAGTACTTGCAAAACTTGAGTAGCAACCATAGAAGCATATTTGCTAATGGGGTGAAGTTCATCTTTAACTCTAGCTAGATTATCACCTACGTGTCCTATCTCGAAAGCATTATTCTTTAACTCTATCAACATAAGTGTCGGTGTCAAAACCGGCGGATCTCGGGTAGGGGGTCCCGAACTGTGCGTCTAGGCGGATGGTAACAGGAGACAAGGGACACGATGTTTTACCCAGGTTCGGGCCCTCTTGATGGAGGTAAAACCCTACGTCCTGCTTGATTAATATTGATGATATGGGTAGTACAAGAGTGGATCTACCACGAGATCAAGGAGGCTAAACCCTAGAAGCTAGCCTATGGTATGATTGTTATAATGGATGTTGTGTCCTACGGACTAAAACCCTCCAGTTTATATAGACACCGGAGAGGGCTAGGGTTACACAGAGTCGGTTACAATGGTAGGAGATCTACATATCCGTATCGCCAAGCTTGCCTTCCACGCCAAGGAAAGTCCCATCCGGACACGGGACGTAGTCTTCAATCTTGTATCTTCGTAGTCTTGGAGTCCGACGGACGATGATAGTCCGCTGTCCGGACACCCCTACTCAGACTCCTCGGTAGCCTCGAACCTGGCTTCAATGACGATGAGTCCGGTGCGCATAATGTTCGGCATTGCAAGGCGGGTTCCTCCTTTGAATAATCCATAGAAGATTGTGAACACCTGTATAGTGTCCGGCTCTGCAAAATAAGTTCCACATCCCACCCTAGAGAGAATAATATGTGCACAAGTTCAATCTGCGGACGTATTCTGCGGCGTGACGTCACACCACTATCAAGCCTTTACTTGAATCGTTTTTTATTATACCGCCTCAGCGCGTTTAGCGAGGCGGTTTCCTTGGCACGTCTTGTCGAAGCAGAGATCGTGTTCCCCTTATTCCGGGATTCCCATCAATACGGACGTGGGTAACCCAACCGCGCCCGTCACCACGCCTCCTCTATCGAAGGCGAGTCCCGAACGGTCACGGAGACGGCTCTTGGTATTCTCCCTCTTTATAATAGGACCAAGGCTCGTTCCTTTTCTTCAATCTTCCACCGAATCTTCTCCTTGCTCCAAGTTCCAACACCCAGAGCCCCAGATTCGAGTGCTTCGGACCTTCAACAATGTCCAGCTCCAACCTTCAGGGCCGGTGGATGCCCTCCTCCGTTACGGAGGAGGACGTGCTAAAGCTACGAGAAGCCAAGTACCTGTCCTACGAGATTTCGCACAGGTTGCCCGCCGAAGGGCAGGCCATCCCCACCCCGAGCCCGGCGAGTATGTCGTCTTTGTATCCCACCTCCGTCGGGGTTTAGGCTTCCCGACGGATCCTTTTGTGAGAGGGCTCATGTTTTACTATGGGTTGGAATTCCACGACTTGGCTCCGGAGTCCATCCTCCATATCTCTGCATTCATCGTCGTCTGCGAAGCCTTCCTCCGCGTCACCCCCCACTTCGGCCTGTGGCTGAAGACCTTCAATGTGGAGCCGAAGATGATCGGGGGCGTCAAGCAAAGTGCAGCGGGGCGGCCGTAAGCAGGAGGGTCGATGCCCCGTGGCCCGAGGGCTCCTTCCAAGAGGAGCCCGGCTTGTGGCAGCAGGAGTGGTTCTATATCACCCCTCCAAAGGGCGGCAGGCAGAAGCCACCGCCTCCATTCCGCTCGGGACCTCCACAACGGTTGATGTCGTGGGTCAACCAAGGGCTCAATTGGGGGCCTTCAAAAGACGTGCCCTTATTGTAGGGCCGGATTCGAGACCTCCAAGCGGGGGAGATCGATCTGGTCGTGGTGGTGCAGGTCATGCTAATTAGGCGTCTCCTGCCCTGCAAACGCCGTCCTCTCCGGCTATGGGAGTTCAATCCGGAGGGACCACGGATTCTCCAACACTTCATGGGTACGACACCCGTGGAGATGTACAAGTTCTTCTTCGGATCACAGGAGGTGTGTCCGGAATTGACCGAGGATGCCGGCCTAAGCTGCAATCGCCCGGATACTCAAGTAAGTAGCTCAGTGTTCAGACGTACCATTTGTTTGCCTTTCTACAATTCGCCTTTTAACCCGTTATCCTTCAACAGGAGTGGATAGTGCAAGCAAAGCTGATACGGTGTCTGGCCCCCCTCCCAGAGACCACGCCGGAGCCCATGCTGGTCAGAATGTTGGAGGTTGCGCCTTCAGAAGAAGGTGAAGGGGAAAATGGAGGAGCTACCACTTCGCCCAAGGGGGCGCTTGAAGAAGGGGCGATCGAGAATCCCTCCCTCCAGGGGGAAAAGAGGACCGCCTCCGAAAATCCGGAGGCCAAAGCCCCTAAGCGGGGGAAGAAGTCTTCACCAGAGGGTCCTGCGTCCGGGAGGCCCGCCGCACAATCTCCCCTAAAGCATCAGCCCTACAGTGAGCCGTGAGTAGAAAAAAGGGAGTTTGGTAACGAGAGACATCCCTATTTGTGCTTCTGAGGATAACCGAGTTTTTTACCCTGTAGCTCGTATCTCCGACCTTCTCAGATGAGCTCGTCTTCGGGGGATCTTCGTCCGGAGATGATGGAGAGCGAGACGCCTCCGTCTGCTGCACCGTCGGATAGGGCGGACGAGCCTGAAGTGTCGTCACGGAGGGTATCCCCGAGTCCGGCAGGGCCGAAGAGTTCGGCGCTGACTAGTGTTCGGCCGGGGGAGCTGTAGGATCTTCTAGAGAGGGCGTCCATCTCAGAAGATCACCGTGCATTGATGAGTACGGTGATTGGAAGGATTTCGTCCGCCGAAAACGGATTGCATAATGCCGTCAGGAGTTTGCTGGCGGGTTTTGAGGTACGTAAAAACGACGCGCCTTTTTGACAGTTTTGCACATGAAAGTGCGCCCTGTATCGATAGTAGCCCCTGAGACTCGGTAGGTTGACGAAAGCGACAGTGTGCCAAGGATCAAAATTGCAGATATTGAGTGTCGCCTTTCCTATGCAGGTAGCGGATAGTCCGGGGGCTGGCCGGACTGATGGAGTTGCTGAATTAATGCGGCAACTCGATGTGGCGGATGCAGACATCGCGCTAGTCAACAAGCGACTTGACGAGTCGCAACGTAAATTGATTCTCCGTAGTCACCTATTAATGGAGCTAAAGCCCACCTCTTACAATATTTATGCTTGACGCAGATGGTGCTACTGCTGTGGAGAGCCTTCGGGCAGAACTTGCTCAAGCCAAGGAGCAAGCCAGAAGGAGTGATGCGGCTGCCTCGAGGGCGGCCGAGGAGTTAGAAGCCTAAAGGACTGCACACTGCCGAAGCAGGGAAGAGATGGCCGAATTGGCCGTTAAATTGAAGGATGCTACCGACCGCAATGAGGCTCTTGAAAAGGAGCGCCTATCGTAGCGAGAAGACCTGGGGAAGGCCACCGCGAAGCCAAGGATGCCCGCTCGCAATGCGGGCTATGAAGGAGGAGCTGCGTCGGTAGGAGACATTGTGGTGGCAAGCCTTTTACGCTACGCCGCAGGTTTACGGATCAAAGTATGCCCAGCTTGGCCAGGTGTGGGGTCCGGCGATCCATATATGGACTTAGCGGCGAGTGCGGCGGATGCCGTTGTGCACTTCCGAAGTCAGAAGGATCACAAGACGGAAGAGCTATTTTGGTCTCAATTCCATAGTCCGGATCGTTCACTTCCGCTAAGCGATCGGTTGGCCGAATGGGATGAGCTGAATAGGTTGTCCGGACTTGCCATGACGGATATCGTGACTCATGTCTGGCCGGAGAGGCCCAAGCCGACGAGCTATTTTGGCTTATTGCAGGAGTTTCTTGGGGCGGTGCCGCATATCAAGGAGATGAAGCGGTCGGCCTGCATAGAGGGAACGCGGATGGCCCTTGCCCGTGTGAAGACACATTGGACAGAGATGGATGCCACCGCTGTTGCAACCCAGGGTTCGGACGAAAGCCGGTTACCCGCCGAGCACTATTTTGGGGAAGTTATGCGTGGTGCTCGTGTAATAGAGTCGCAGTGCTCGAAAAATGTCACGTTCAAATGAATGTTTTATTTTGAAAAACAATGGTTATGGTGTAATCGCTTTTTATACTTGTGCGTTCCAAGTATTGAAATATCTCCTATGCGGCCGTTTATGTATACGTGTATAACTTTGAAAGATGGCAGTCTTGACTTAGCCCCCACGCACAAGGTGCGGGGGTGTTCGCAAAAATAGCGCATTTTCACACTTAATCCGATGTCTCGGTCCTGTTGAGGAGGTGGTAGCGTAGCAAATGAGGCAACCGGACTATGATGCTTTATCACTTTCACTTAGCCATTGGAGTTCGAGGGTGGGGCTACGATATAGCCCCTGGGGGCACCGTGCTCTCCGAATTCGGGGCGCGTGTGTGCCTGACCGGGAAACGGTCCTTCGTCAAAGCGGAGGAATTCTAAACATTCCGGTGGTCGATCGAGTGGTTGACCAGTCTCTCGCTATATCATGATAGTCAGTTTTCGGCTTTCATCGAGGTGCTCGCCCAATTAACCGGGGCACAATCGCGAGAGTTCTCCTAGTGCCGCTTTAGCCGATGATATGGAACGTAAGGCAGCAAAACACGGAGCCGGGCAAACCCAACATTTGACCAAAGACATGATTGAGCTGATGCATATAAGGCCTAACTCGAGACGCGAACACTCCCTAAGGTGTTCGGTCTTTTAATAACTAGGCGAAACAATGCCCTAAGCCCCTTGTGTCTGTGTAGGCGAGGTCCTCGACGCGCCGATGCCAAAACATCAAGATCCTCTCCGGTTATCATGAAAACCAGGGATTATAGCAACAAGAGACAGAAAAAGGTTTACGCAGGTCTTAATCAAAAGAATCCTAGCAACGGGTCCCTACCGCACGTCTGCGCTGTGTCTCCGCAGCCGTTATCACGGGACGGGTGTGCTGGTGTTCATCTGTAAAAGAGAGGAACTTAGTTTGAAAGGAAATCATGCGAAAAAGTGTATGAAAAATATCAATAAATAAATAAAGCGGAGTCTATATTAGCTCATTATTGCTTATACGCACAGCCCCTTGTGAAGGGGTGCGCGGCTAGGGAGCCCCTAGCTTATTTATGCCGGACTCGTCTAGCCGTGTCCGGGGTCTTTAGATGACCCTCTTAATGAAATAATGCCACGTGGACCGGGCATTTTAAGTGTAAGAGACGCGTAATGTGGTATTGCATTAAAGCGGACAAAAGCTTTACGTCCCAATAGTGCTTGATAGCTACTTTTGAATGGGGCGACGTGAAAGATTAGTTTTTCGCGTCGGAAGTTGTTCGGTGACCCAAACACAACTTCTAGTAATAGGGAGCCTGTGCACTTGGCGTAAGGGCCTGGCGTTACTCCTTTAAAGGAAGTGCGGCTATGTCGAATTGTAGTAAGGCCTATCCCCAACTTGCGGATTGTGTTCGGATATAGCAGGTTTAAATCGCTGCCGCCGTCCATCAGGACTTGTGTAAATTGTAGTCCGTCAATTATAGGATCCAATATCAGAGCGGTCCATCCTGCATTTCGAACACTTCTAGAATAATCCAGGTGGTCAAAAGTGATTGGTTTTGACATCCAATCTCGAGGTTCCGCTGGGGTGGACCGTGCGAGACCCATCTTAGCGGGTGCCGCATTGTTTTTCCGTATTATCACATGAAGTGAGTTTACTGCTTTGACTTCTTGTGGGAAAGTCTTTTGTTTTCCGGTGCTCTGCTAGTGGGGTTTATCATCATCCTCGCTTGATGCGTCGAGCCCCTTGTGTTCGGCATTAAGTCGGTCGGACTGTTTGAAAACCCAACAATCTCGGTGGGTGTGGTTTGCAGGCCTTCCGGGGGTACTGTGGATTTGACATATCCGATCCAAAATTTTGTTTAAGTTGGATAGCTCATCACTGTTATCCTTAAGAGGCAATGTTTTGTTGTTTGGCCGCGAGCTTTTGAATCCGTCATTGACCGCCGTGTTCTTTGGGCCTTTCTCTTTATTCCGGCGCTGATCTTTTCTGCGCCGTGATTTTCCGTTTCCATCTCTGATTTCGGATGTACTTGGGTTGCTGGTGCTGCATCTTGCTAGCCAGCTATCTTCCCCCACGCAAAAGCGGGTCATGAGACTTGTTAGCGCGGACATTGTCCTCGGCTTCTCTTGGCCGAGGTGTCTGGCGAGCCATTCGTCTCGGACGTTGTGTTTAAAAGCTACTAAGGCTTCGGCGTCCGGACAGTCGACTATTTGGTTCTTTTTAGTAAGGAACCTGTTCTAGAATTTGCGCGCTGACTCTCCGGGCTGTTGAGTTATATGACTTAGAGCGTCTGCATCCGGAGGGCGGACATAAGTCCCTTGAAAATTTGCTCTAAACGCGTCCTCAAGCTCTTCCCAACTTCCAACAGTATTTTCTGGGACGCTTTTGAGCCAATGCCGAGCTGGCCCTTTGAGCTTGATGGGTAGGTATTTTATGGCGTGGAGGTCATCTCCTCTAGCCATGTGTATGTGTAGTATATAATCCTCTATCCAGACTCCAGGGTCTGTTGTTCCGTCGTAAGCCTCTATGTTTATGGGTTTAAACCCTGCTGGGAATTCATGATCCAACACCTCATTGGTGAAACATAGTGGGTGTGCGGCACCCCTGTATTCGGGTGTACCGCTGTCTTCAAACACTTGGCGTGTTGTGTTGCTTTCTGGGGCCCTCTTTTTGTGGCCCGTAAATGGACCTGGCTGGGCCATCTGTTTTCCCAGGGTCATGAGTCGGCTTGTGTGCGGCGCCGCTTGTAGATTTTGGCCTATCCTCTGGCCGTCTATCCGGCCAGGCGGCCTCTTTGTTTTTTGACTGTGGAGGCTCTATGGCTTCCTCGTCAAATTCTGGCAGCAGCTTGCACTTCGGGTAGCTCTTTGATTGATGGTCGTTGCCGTATTTGTTTGCGGTTTTGAGCACTTTGCTCCACCTCATTCTGAGTATGTCTTCCGCTGTTTTGAGCTTCCGTTTTTCCTTCTTCAAACTTCTTGCAGTGGCGACGAGTCTTTTCCAAAGGCTCTTATTCTCCGGTGGTGTGTCTGGCGTGAGGTCGTCTGGACTGTTGGTTTCGCCGGGCATGGATTGATTATCCGACTTGTCCTGTTCGGACGGTTGCTTGGCTGCATGTTCGTCGTCCACTAGTTTGCCCTGCTCTATTGCTGGGTCATTAGGACCGCTGTTGTTGTCGAGGCGGGACTTAGGGCGGCGTCTGCGTCGCCGTTTTGGTTGTTTATCGGCGGGATTATCCTTTGCCGCGCCCCGTTGGTCCTCGTTATCGCTTCCTTTTGGGGTATCCACCATATATACATCATGGGTTGGGGTGACCTTCCAGTGCTCTGTGAGCGCTGGTTCTTGATCGTCTCCGGCATCGTCGTCCATACCGTCGATGTCTTCGTAGTCGTAGTCTAGCATGTCGGTTTGATCGTCGACAGTGGCTACAAAGTGGGTGGTGGGTGGGCTTTGAATTTCTTCGTCGTCCGCATCACAACCATCCTGGCCATAATCCAGCCAGGGCTCTCCGGATAGCGAGAGATGTTTTAGCGAATTTAGAATGTCGCCAAAGGGCGAGTGCTGAAAGATGTCCGCAGCAGTGAACTCCATGATCGGCGCCCAATCGGATTCGATTGGCGGCGCGCAGAGGTTGAGTCGGCAGGAGTCCGCACCTTGGAGTCACGAGCTTTATAGGGGACAAGGTTAGTGTTCGGCTCCATCACCGCTGAAGTTGCAGCCCCCGAGGCGGTGTCCAGCCACCGGTCCTCGATCTGGGCGATCGGCTCCGGACTGAGGGCCGGAGCGGATTCATGTGCGGCCACCAAGGCACTGTCCGGCGGCAGAGCTAAATCATGCCCATCGTGACGGTGCGGCACGCTCGGCTGTGGCTCGAGTCCGTCGAAGATCAACTCCCCGCGGATGTTGGCCGTGAAGTTTAGGCTTCCGAACCTGACCTGACGGCCAGGGGCATAGCTTTCGATCTGCTCCAGATGGCCAAGTGAATTAGCCCGCATGAGGCGGCCGCCGCGAATCTGAACATCTGTCCGAGGAGAAAAGTCTCACCCTGGACGGCGTTGTTGTTGATTGAAGAAGCCATCGAGCCTATCGGTGACGACACAGAGGAGCTCTCAATGAAAGCACCAATGTCGGTCAAAACCGGCGGATCTCGGGTAGGGGGTCCCGAACTGTGCGTCTAGGCGGATGGTAGCAGGAGACAAGGGACACGATGTTTTACCCAGGTTCGGGCCTTCTTGATGGAGGTAAAACCCTACATCCTGCTTGATTAATATTGATGATATGGGTAGTACAAGAGTGGATCTACCACGAGATCAAGGAGGCTAAACCCTAGAAGCTAGCCTATGGTATGATTGTTGTAATGGATGTTGTGTCCTACGGACTAAAACCCTCCGGTTTATATAGACACCGGAGAGGGCTAGGGTTACACAGAGTCGGTTACAATGGTAGGAGATCTGCATATCCGTATAGCCAAGCTTGCCTTCCACGCCAAGGAAAGTCCCATCTGGACACGGGACGGAGTCTTCAATCTTTTAACTTCGTAGTCTTGGAGTCCAGCCGACGATGATAGTCCGGCTGTCCAGGACTCCCTCAATAAGCATTAAAACTTTCTTGTCTAGCCATAAAGTCATCAAATTCATCTAAGCATGGGCTATGAAATTTAGTAGAGGGTACTTCAACTTTATCATATCTATAGAGAGAATTTACCTTTACTACCTGTGTCGGGTTATCAAGACAACGTGGTTCTTCAAATGTAAATTAAGACCATGTATTTCTTCAATAGGAGGTAAATTCTTAACATCTTCAGCTTTAATACCTTTTTCTTTCATTGATTTCTTTGCTTCTTGCATATCTTCAGATCGAGAAATAAAACACCTCTCTTCTTTGGAGTGGGTTTAGGAATAGGCTCAGAGTTGGCTCAATTGGTTCAGAATTACTTGAGGAACTGGCTCGGGAAGAGTCTAATTATTTTCATTAGTCAACATATTATTCAATAGTATTTCAGCTTCATCATCGCTCTTTCCTGAAAACACAACCAGCACAACTATCCAAGTAGTCCTTGGAAGCATCGGTTAGTCCATTATAAAAGATATCAAGTATTTCATTTTTCTTAAGAGGATGATCAGCAAAGCATTAAGTAGCGGACAAGCCTCCCCAAGCTTGTGGGAGACTCTCTTCTTTGATTTGCATTAAAATTATATATTTCCATAAGGCAGCTTGTTTCTTATGAGCCGGGAAATATTTAGCAGAGAAGTAATAAATCATATCCTAGGGACTACGCACACAACCAGGAGCAAGAGTATTATACCAAGTCTTAGCATCACCCTTTAATGAGAACGGGAACATCTTAAGGATATATAAATAGCGAGACTTCTCATCATGAGTAAATAGGGTGGCTATATCATTCAACTTGGTAAGATGTGCCACAACAGTTTTAGATTCAAGGCCATAAAAAGGATCAGATTCAACTAAAGTAATAATGTCAGGATCAACAGAGAATTCATAATCCTTATCAGTAACACAGATAGGTGAAGTAGCAAAAGCAGGATCGGGTTTCATTCTAGCATTAAGAGACTGCTGCTTCCATTTAGCTCATAATTTCTTAAGATCATTTCTATCATTGCAAGCAAGAATTTCCATAGCAGTTGTTTCATGCATAACATAACCCTTAGGAACAACAGGTAAAACATAATCATTAGGGGGACCTTCATCATCACTATCATCAATAATAGGTTCTTCAATATTTTCATTCCCCCTAAATCTAGCAAGTTGTTCATCTAGAAATTCACCTAATGGCACAGTAGTATCAAGCACAGAAGTAGTTTCATCAGTCATAGCAGAAGTGGCATCATCAATAACATGCGACATATCAGAATTCATAGCAGTAGCAGGTTTAGGTGTCGCAAGCTTACTTATAACGGAAGGAGAATCTAGTGCAGAGCTAGATGGCAGTTCCTTACCTCCCCTCATAGTTGAGGGAAAAAGAGTAGTTCGATCATCTTTCAAGTTCTTCATAGTGATCAACAGATATAAATCCCAAGTGACTCAGAGAATAGAGCTATGCTCCCCGGCAAAGACGCCAGAAATTAATCTTGATAACCCACAAGTATAGGGGATCGCAACAGCTTTTGAGGGTAGAGTATTCAACCCAAATTTATTGATTCGACACAAGGGGAGCCAAATAATATTCTTGAGTATTAGTAGTTGAGTTGTCAATTCAACCACACCTGGATAACTTAGTATCTGCAGCAAAGTGCTTAGTAGCAAAAGTGTTATGATAATAAAGGTAATAGTAACAACAGTAAAGATAAATGTTTTTGGGTTTTTGTAGTAGTTGTAACAGTAGCAATGGAAAAGTAAATAAGCGAAGAACAATATGTGAAAAGCTCGTAGGCATTGGATCAGTGATGGATAATTATGCCGGATGCGATTCCTCATGCAATAGTTATAACATAGGGTGATATAGAACTAGCTCCAGTTCATCAATGTAATGTAGGCATGTATTCCGCAAATAGTCATACGTGCTTATGGAAAAGAACTTGTATGACATCTTTGGTCCTACCTTCCCGTGGCAGCGGGGTCCTTATGGAAACTAAGGGATATTAAGGCCTCCTTTTAATATAGAACCAGAACAAAGCATTAGCACATAGTTAATACATGAACTCCTCAAACTACGGTCATCACCGAGAAGTATCCCGATTATTGTCACTTCGGGGTTGTCGGATCATAACACATAGTAGGTGACTATAGACTTGCAAGATAGGATCAAGAAGACACATATATTCATGAAAACATAATAGGTTCAGATCTGAAATCATGGCACTCGGGCCCTAGTGACAAGCATTAAGCGTAGCAAAGTCGTAGCAACATCAATCTTAGAACATAGTGGATACTAGGGATCAAACCCTAACAAAACTAACTTGATTACATGGTAAATCTCATCCAACCCATCACCATCCAGCAAGCCTACGATGGAATTACTCACGCATGGCGGTGAGCATCATGAAATTGTTGATGGAGGATGGTTGATGATGACGACGGTGACGGATCCCCCTCTCCGGAGCCCCGAACGAACTCCAGATCAGCCCTCCCAAGAGAGATTAGGGCTTGGCGGCGGCTCCGTGTCGTGAAACGCGATGAAACTTTCTCCTTGTTTTTTATTCCCGAGACGGTATATATGGAGTTTGAGTTCAGGTCGGGAGGTGTCCAGGGGGCCCACGAGATAGGAGGGGGCGCCCTAGGGGGGGCACGCCCCCCTGTCTCGTGGATAGCCCGTGGGCCCCCTGGCCTTCATTATTTCACCAAAATTCTTATTAATTCTGAAAAGTGCCTCCATGGATTTCCAGGACATTCCGAGAACTTTTCTTTTCTACACATAAAACAACATCATGGCAGTTCTGCTGAAAACAGCGTCAGTCCGGGTTAGTTTCATTCAAATCATGCAAGTTAGAGTCCAAAACAAGGGCAAAAGTGTTTGGAAAAGTAGATACGTTGGAGACGTATCAAGCTCTACCATAAGCTTTACTTGATAGGTGTGAGTGAACAAGTCCGGTACCAATTGCACTATTCTTTAATCTCACATTGAGTGAAACGGGATACATCCTCAACTTTGGGAAAAGGTAACTTGGTATTGTTTATCTCATTTCCTACTCACCTCTACCCGAGTCTTGTGATGGATAGCCAAGGCATTTCACCTTCGGTCTACAACAAAAACGATGAGTTCGATGCCACGAACAACAACTCCAACGCCAAGATGCAAGTTCAAATGGAGGAGCTCAAAGCCCTCATCAAGTCCTACAAGCGATCTTCCTCATCTTCGAGAAGACGCTCAAGAGCACATGCTTCCGAGCTACCATCTCTGGCAAGATCACATCGGCATCACACCATCACCAACAAGAACATGAAGGTGAAGAGCTCAACACCAACAACCGCTCAACGACTTCACCATCTCCCTTGGCATCTTCGCCAAGCGACTTCAAGGCATCTTCACCTACGGACATACGACATCTTCGCGCACAAGAACCTCAAGGCTACGCTCAAGAGAAGCTCCCCAAGCTCAAGTCCACGACATCCACGAGCTACTACGACCTCGACATCGACCATGCAATTCCTTTCTATGGGGCTCAAGAACCTGAGGAGTTCCTCGAGTGGGAGTGTTTGATGGACAACTACCTCAAGCTACATCAAGTTCGTCCCAAAGATCAAGTGAAGTGCGCCACAAGAAATTTCCACGACTACGCCTCGTCTTGGTGGCTTCACACACCTTCGGAGTACTACGACATGAGTTGGCCCAAGACGAAGAGAGCTTTGCAGTGAGAGTTCGTGCCTCCAACCTACATGGAACAACTTCGACACCAATTGGAGAATACCATCCAAGGATCCAAGTCCATCGACAAGTACTTCAAGGAGATGAAGATTGCCTTGCGACGAGCCGGCGTGGACGACCCCATTTCGATGAACTTCCACTTCATGATGGGATTGAACAACGACATCTCCAAGACTATCTTCCTCGAGAACTACAAGTCCCTCTACGACTACTACATTGGTGCTCTCAAGGCGGAACAAGAACTCATGAAGGCCAAAGTTTCTCCACCCCAAGCACACTTCGCGGCGACCAAGCTCTACGACAAGCATGAGGCTAATACCACCACAATGTCCAAGCCCGGCGAGGTCCAAGACGATGCTCCCAAGTGTGACTTCACTGCCATCCCTCTTTGTGGCATTGATGATGCCGAGTCTACTTTGACTCTTTTCCAGGACGGTGTGGCGATGAGTACGACTACGGAGACCTTCAAGGATCAAGCTTTGGAGGCGAGCGACAAGGTGGCGAGAAACGATGATGCTTCCATCTTTGGAGGCGAGAGTGATGATGTGCCATCTTCGGCCTTCATCCACGGCGATGATGACGCGATGATCGAGCATGGGATTTTCCCTTCGGTCATGGAGAAGAGTGATGATGTGCCATCTTCGGCCTTCATCCACGGAGACAGTGACGAGATGGTTGAGCATTGGATTTTCCCTTCGACCACGGAGACGTATGATGACTTGAGTGACTTTTGCCACCATATTGAGAGTGAGAGTGACTTCACCACTAGCGCCATATATGACGAGTTGCCCCAATTCCCATGTGAGGAGAGCCACAACCCCCACCACTTGTGTGAGATGAGTCACTCCACCATATGTGACTTTGAGTGCACCTACTTTGTGGGAGTGAGTGAACCACCACATAGAGAGAGTAAGATAGTTGATAGGTCTCGTGAGGCCATTTGCATTTATAACAACTTGACATCTACCTCTATTGTGTCTTCTCATTTGGTGCTAGGTCCCATTTATGATGACGTGCCGATCCTCGACAACTTCGTCCTCCCTTTGGACAAGACGATGGCCATGGTGAAATATGATGTACCCCCCACATGATTCCATCAATATGAAGATGACCACAATTTGGTCTTTCCCAGCTCACCTACACCACTTGAGTGGAATGACAAAGGTAACATAGGTGATGGTGATGCTCTACTCCCACTAGTGTACATTCTTGACATTGATTTCTTGCATGATGTTGATCCACCGAGTACCATGCTTCATGCTAGTATGATTTCCCCATGCGATGATTTGCCCATTTATGATGAATATAATGATTCTCATGTGGAGTCTATTAGTAGTGATGCCATGTTACATAGGATTTCTTGTGACAATTCCCTTGGTCACATCATGTTTGATAATCCGCTTGACTTTGTCATATGCTATGCATGAGATCAACCATATGTCTTATTTGCAATCTCTTCATAGTGACTATGCATATGCCATTAAAATAAACCCAATTTGCACATATGGCATAGATGACAAGCCCATGGTTTTTCTTGTGATGATATTGATATGCTCCCTTTGCATCATTTATCTCATATGCCATGCCATGACCACCTAGCTTCGGATATGCATTGTTTTGGATGTTGTCCATTTTCTCCATATGATATTTCCGCTATTGCTCATAAGGAGGCCCCCATAGTTTCCTCGTACATTTTAGGAGATTTGGATCCATCCCATTCATTGCATGATCCCCATACTTGTGTGCACCATATGCTCCCCATGAATAAACATACTATTTATGTGCCATATACTTGCATTCTCAATTTGTGTCCCCATCGTGTCATACACAATAACTATTCTTTCATGATGGATGGCATGTTCTTATACCATGCATCAAATTTCTTTGAGTGATGCTTATCTTGTGCTAACTCACACGTGCACATACACATCATGATGGATGATGTGTACATTTACCACGTGCACAATTTCTTTGGTTTGTGTCTCTGTTGTGTAGGTACCCATGAATACTTGTCAACCTCGCAATCCCACGAGTTGACAAAACGAGCTCTAGAGAGCAATGATGATTTGGGATCCCATGGATTGTCTTTCCCACTGCTCTCTTCGCGCATAGATGTCGCGAATTCATTCTACATGGCCCTCACTTGGCTATGGGTTATTGTTCCACTACTAGGAAAAGGCCTATAGATAGGATTGACTCTAATGGCGCACCGTGGAGGCAGTGCGCCACTACTATATACTAATGGCGCACCTGCCCCAGATACGCCATTAGAGTGGAAGACACTAATGGCGCACCGTGGAGAGGGTGCGCCATTAGTATGAATTTTTTTTTCCATTTTCCCATACATACTAATGGCGCATGAGGCCTACAATGCGCCATTACTATATATAACTTCTAATGGCGCACCATGGACAGGGTGCGCCTCTAGTGTGTATTTTTTTCCCATTTTCCCATACATACTAATGGCGCATGACATCTACAATGCGCCATTACTATATATAACTTCTAATGGCGCACTAAGCGAGGCAAAGGCGCCATTACTCTAAATTTTGTTTTATTCTTTTTTGCAAAACTACTAATGGCGCACGCTCTTGATGCGCCATTAGTAACTAGGAATTACTAATGGCGCATGAGGAGAGGGTGCGCCATTAGTAACCCGGGACCAACAAGATATTTTGGACAGCCCACACCTACCCACTCACTTTCCCCACTTCATTCCATCCACCTCCTTCTCCAAGATTTCGCCATCTCCTCCTCCTCACCTCATTTCCACCATAGATTCAACAAAATTAAGTGGTGAAATTACCTATTTTGATAGGTAAGTAAGGAAAGCTATCTTCATGATATAGATCTACTTTTTTTTCTCCCTAGCTCGCTCCAACAACGTGCACATGCACTTTGTGTGGCCTAGCTAGATCTATGTATGTTTGTGGTGTTGCAAGTGTTTGTGGTGTTGCATATATGTTTGTGTTTGAAGGTACGGTATTTGAAATATGCGATAGTTGCCAATATTTTGCGGAATGTTTTGATTCATTTCCGTTCAGCGAGAATTTTGGCACTATGCATTCTTTTGGTCCTATTTTTAGGAAGGTCATGCCAAATTTTTTCTTGGTTCTAACATATCGTTTTGCTCTACCCATGACGACCATGGTCCGCATGATGGTGAAGGCATCGTGAATAGGTTTTGAGCTCCGCCAAGGCCGAGATGCTTCAAAAGAGCGAGGCGGAGATAAGATGTCCATGTCGAAGATGCAAGTTGAAGAGCCTTATTGCGGACCCGGATTCCGGGCAGGTGCGGGACCACCTGCTCTTGCATGGTTTCATGGATGGCTATCGGTGGCAAGGTGATGAAGATGACTATCAAGTCGTCCATGGCCGGGGCCGGGCAAGAAATGAGGAAGGGCAACAAGACAAGTACCACCGTGGCGAGGGCGGGCGAGAAGGCGAAGAATCTCCGGGACATGATCACGACGGTGATCTTGTACACGATCATCATGTAGAAGATGTCGTACATGATGATGAGGAAGATCAAGGCGAAGGGCATGATCATGAAGATGAAGATGCCGAGCAGAGCGACGATGGAGGCTGGGTGCAGGACCCTCATATTCAAGAGCTGCTTCTCAAGCGGACGGATAACGCAAGAGCTGCCGCCGAGAGAAAGCCAAGCTGGATCAGCCGGAGATAGACGCGGTTACTCCATTGTATGAAGGATGCAGGCCGAGGATACCGCTGAAAGTGCGCTCATGGCTCGGAGATGAAGGTAAAACACAAAATGACCGGCGATGCCGACGAGAACATGTCATTACGCACGAACGTCTTCCCAAGGGGAACAAGTGCCCGACCAGTTTCGAGGAGGCGAAGAAAATCGTGTGTCCTCTGGATTTACCGCGACGTGAAATACCATGTGTGCATGAACAATTGCATCATTTATCGGGACGATACGCGGAGTCTACCATATGTCCGGTGTCTTGGCGTCACTCGATACAAGAAGAGGAAGAAAGCTCCTCGAAAATCGGTGTGGTACTTTCCGATCACTCCTCGTCTGCAGCGGTATTTCGCGGACCCTAAGGTAGCAAAGCTCCTGCGTTGCACGCGGATAGGGAGGAGAAGAAGCGAGAAGATGGCGCAAATGATCCGGAGATAGATAATAAACACAAGATCTTTGAGTCACCCTAAGGATGCGAGCGATGCAAGCGTTGAACCAAGACCCGAATTTGGGAAGGATCCAAGGAACATCATCTTTGGGCGCGAGCACCGATGGAGTCAATCCATTTGGCAGCAGAGAAGCACACATAGCACCTGGCCTGTGTTTGTGTGGATGTACAACCTTCCCCTGGTTGTGCATGAAGAGGAAGTACATTCACATGAGTATGCTAATTGAAGGGCGAAACAACCAGGAGCGACATCAATCAGATCTGGGGCTGGTGAAGGAGGAGCTAGACACGCTGTGGAAAATGCCAGCCAATCGTGGGGCGCCGTGAGAAAGAATATTTCCCTATGAGAGCCGCTTTGCTCACGACGGTGCACGACTATCTCGATTCACGGATATCTCGGGCAGGTAGTCCACGGATTTTACGGATGCGTAAGGTGCATGGATGACACGTATCGCCAGCTAGATAGAGATCCGGGTCTTGAAAACCGTGTTCATGGGACATCGAAGGTGGCTTCGCGACGATGACCCGTGGAGAAACGCAAGGATCTGTTCGATGGTGAAACCGAACCCCAAAACGCCCGTGTACGAGGAGCGGCGAGGAAATAGACAAGCTGTTGAAAAATTGGAAAGAGTGCTTGCGGGAAAGATGCGAAGGCGCAGAGCCGTTCTTGAAGGTATGGAAAACGAGGTCATTTTACGGGACTTGCCGTCTTGGAAGATCCACCGTGTGCCTCACAGCCTTGATGTCATGCATATCACGAAGAGCGTGTGCGAGAGTCTGCTTGGTACCCTACTCAACATGCCGAGAGGACCAAAGATGGGCGAAAGCAAGGGCGGACTTGAAATCAATGGGCATCGGGCGGGAGCTTCACGCTAATGATGATGATGATGATGATGATGATGAGGCGAAGCGGGACACGTAAAGTCGTCGCAAAGGCAAAAAGGCCAAGAAGACCGGAAATGACTACCCTCCGCGTGCTTCACTCTAAGTCGGGGAGGAGATCGAGCAGTTTTTCACCTGCCTCCTAGGAGTAAAACTTCCTTATGGTTCTGTGGGAAGATAAGCAGATACCTAGACCCAGTGAAGCGAAGTTCAGCGGGATGAAGTCTCACGGTATCACGTCTTGATGACGCAGATACTTCCGGTTGCAATCCGTGGGATCATGGACGCGCACGTCCGTGAAAGCGCTATTTGGCACTGTGCAACTTTTTTCGACGTCATCTCTTGGAAGTCGATTGGCGTGAGGCAACTCGAAGGCTACGAGGAAGAGATCGTGGTGATACTATGCGAGCTTGAGATGTACTTCCCGCCCGCATTCTTCGACGTTATGGTGCATCTGCTGGTCCATATAGTGGAGGATATCATCCAACTCGGGCCGACGTTCCTGCACAGCATGATGCCGTTCGAAAGGATGAATGGTGTCATCAAAGGATACGTTCGCAACATGAGGCGTACGATATCAACGGCTACACATTCTACACCGAGGACAAGGACATGAAGAGCGATGGTTATCAGAACTCCGGGGTAACGATGGAATCCTACACCGGTAACGACAAGGACAGATACTACGGAAGGATCGAAGAGATCGGGAGCTGAGCTACTGTTGGAGAGAAGGTCCCGATGTTCCGTGTCGATGGGCCAAAAACGTCATAAAAGAAGACGGTATTTCACCACCATGGTTATACCGAAGCCAAATCCAAGACATGGTATAAGCGTCACCCGAAAAATGAGCCATGGGTATTGGCTTCCCAAGTGGACCAATGCTTCTTCATTACCGACCCGCCAAAGCCCAGTCGTGTTGTCGTGAGGAGAGGCAAAAGGAAGATCATCGGAATGGATGGAGTAGCCAATGAGCAAGACTTCGACAAGTACGGCGACCCGAAGATCGAACATGACGACGACGATGAAGTAGCAGCACACACCACAAGAAGAAGCAGGACCACCCTACCTAAGGGCGTCCGTTCCACAGAAGAACTCCGTTTGCGAAAAAGAAGGGCAAGAAGATTGTGAACAGAGATAGCTAGCTAAGACCGATTGTATTTAAATCGTAGTCTTCATTTCTCGATTGTATTTCATGCATGGGCACTTTTTGATATCATGAATATTTTTAAATTTCATGGGCACTTTTGAATTCATGAGGACACTTGATCTCGATTCCCCTCCATCTCGATCTCGATCCCCTCCATCTCGATCTCGATCCCCTCCATCTCGATCGCACCCGCACCCTCCCCGCTAGCTCCACCCACTATTTTTATAAAAAATATTACCTGTTATAATTTAAACAAGTTTGAACATACTTAAACACAAATAAATATAAAAACAGCATTTAAAATGCATAAAAATATTACTATTATGATTTAAACATGTTTGTACATATTTAAACACAAATAAATATAAAAACAGCATTTAAAATGCATAAAAAATATTGGGGATCACAGGAATCGAACCCGGGACCTCTGAGTGTGTGTCTTGCGTGCTAACCGTCGGGCTAGTGGGTGGGTTGTGTTGTACATAGGGTTGGGCTGTAGATATGGTGATGAAACAAAATTCTAATGGCGCACCGTGGGGTGGTGCGCCATTAGAATAATCGACTTATGGCGCACTGCTGCAGTGCGCCATTAGAGTCTTCCTCCACCTCTTCCCCTCGGCCTCTCTCCCTCCTCGCCAGATCCCTCCGGCCCACTCGACCTAACTTTGCCCCAGCGCCGTCGCCGTCCCCTCACCGCCCCCTCGCCTCCTTCGCCATCCCGAGCAGCGCCGCCTCCCACGCCGTCCCGAGCCGCGCCCCCCCCCTGCCCCCGCTGCGCCCTCGGCGTCTTTCAGGCGCCCGGGAGGACCGCCACCGCTCGGCGCCCTCGACAGCAGCGGCCTGCCCAGAGGACCGCCACCGCTCGGCCTTGGTCGCGCTGCCTCGGCTGCCCTGAGTCGCCCTCGACCTCCCAAGTGAGCACCCGAGCCGCTTCCCCCTCTTCCCCCTCTTTCTTTCCTTCTGATGTGTTCTAGGGTTGGGGGTTGAAGATGGTTCTTTCTTCACTGTTGTGCGGACGGGCGTTTTCTTGGGTTGTTTCCTCTGCACTTGTGGTGCTGGTGTGTAGTTCTCCAGTGTACCATTTTTCCTCCATCTCGTCCCACACGCATTGCAGAGCACCGGCTTCTCCGGTGGCCCGTGTCGCCAGAGAGGACTGCCTGTATCAGCAGCATTAGTTGGCATGAGCAACAACAAGTAGAGTAGAAAACAGAGCAGCAAAGAATGTGTGTAATACTAGTGTACATGCATAGAGGTCACAGATATGACAGGGAGACTCTGTGTTATTCAGAGTTTGTGTTTGTACCACAGATATGACAGGGAGACTCTGTAATAGTTAGTGTACAGGCATAGAGTTGAGTTGTACCCTAACATAACATTGGGCATTTTAGGTGAATCAGGTGAGAAGAATATATGCAACTCTGAATATCTATCGATGATGATTGGCAAGAGCAAGATGAGATAATATCATTTTCCTTGCTTTCTTTCGAGGTTTTTTTGCTTCCAACCGTTAGTGCATTCAACTCTAAATGTAGGTTGAATATTTCTTGCACTGCTGTTAAAGATGTTACCAAATCACATTTTGTGTCCACATTGTTTTTGTATGTAATTAAAATGTCAAATACACAACACCGGGCTGTGACAATCAGTAACTTGCTTAATTAGGATGAATTTTTGTTCTTCATTATAGTGTATACATCTAATTGATAAAAAATAATAGGCATCACCTTACGTGTAAAAAGATGTACGAACCTTGTCTAGGCCATTGGAAGAGAAATTTACAGGATGCATAGATTTCTTTACTTACATTGCATTGGAGGTTCATCTTGTCTTGAAGCAAACAAATTAGCATTGGAGGCTCATCTTTGAGGCTTATCTTTATTACATATCGAACTTGCAAACAAATCTGTGAAAGACTTGTAAAGTTCTTTGGGTTTTGTCTCCGACCATTGTGTCGTGATGAATTTGCAGTACCCCGAGAGGCCCTTGAGTTTGCGGAATGTCGATTAACTTCCGTTCGGCAAATTTGGTACTCCATATGTCCTATTTTCAGCAAAGGTCATGCTGAAATTTTCCGTGAATTTTAGCATGACTTTGCTAAAAATAGGACATATGGGGTACTTGCGACTAATGCATGGGCAGGCTATCTTAGTACTTAGTTAAGTAGGATCAACTGCCTCGCCATTCTTGCTGCATTAAATCATAGGTGGCAATAGAGCCAAGTGATTAGGCCCAACTTAGAATTATCCTTAGCATCGATAAACCCTAGATGATAAACCCAACATAGGTGGCAATAGAGCCAAGTGATTAGGCCCAACCCTAAATCATGAGACCATGATCTTGTTCCTTGACAATAACCATCTTTTGACCAAACTTTTTCCTATTTAGAGAGAAACATGGCCCACAACGATGAGGCCGGTGGTTGGGCGGCAAGCAATTCAGGAGATGTCCCAAGAGTTGGAGGAACAACAACCTCACCGCTATGATGGCCTTGCGGAAGACACCGTTCTGATTACACAACCCCTAGTGGCGTCGGGGATGACACCACCGATGGTGCCGCCGAGGATGCCACCATCGATGATGGTGGCGCACACACGATGGCAGCCAACCGAAGAAGCAAAGGAAGGACCGGCGCCGAATGCGCTCCGCACCGTCAAGGAGGAATTCACTCAAGTGGACTCGGCGGGAATCCAATGAGCCCAAACATATAGTCAAAGTGCGTGGTTCAGCTCGGGTGCATTCTCCGGAACACCGTCTCGATCAACACCGAGAACCTTAGGCATAAGGACCGAGGGAATTTCGCAACCTCCTCTTCCACGGCTGCACGAGCGATACAAGTTCCCGACGAATTTGAAAACACCGCCTCTCGGGGAATAGAGTGAACAATGCCGCCCTCACGAAGATGAGCACGGCCCTGTCTACTTGGAGAAGCGCGGTGAAGAGAATGATTGATAAAGGTGATAGTTATGACAAGATCAAGGCGAAATATCATGTGATGAGCGAAGATGAGTACAAGGAGTTCAAGATCAAGTGCCAGAGCCCCGCAAGCTCCGAATCAAGTTAGTGGGGGAAAGAAATGTGGGAGTTGAACTTAGGGGAACACAAACTCGGTCGCGGCGGTTATAGAGTGGCGGAGCCTATATGGGACAAGGAGGACGCGGAGCGTGCCGAGCAAGGCCTACCGCCCCGGTTCGAGAAATACAGCGGTGACAAGCAGACCAGGAACTATGTCAGGGCCTGGTACAAGGAGGACCCGATAACAAAGGAGCTTACCACGGATCCGAAGACCAGGGCGCTTGAGCTTGTTCTGGTAAGGAATACACCCCGCGTAATTAGCTCCATATGGTTGCACTCTAATTAATCACCAATATTTCTAAATGGCTCATGTTCCTTTCGCGGGACAATGAAAGCGATGGCTGGGTCGTCTAAGAGCTCCCCTTCGACACCCCTTTAAATAGAGGCGTTGAGCGTAATGAAAAAGAAGGATAAGCTCGATAAGCCGGCGTCACTGGTCGTGTGGCGGCAAAGGCTTGTCCACAAAATGGGGTCATACTATACGCTGGTGTGCGGAAGGAGAAAAAGGCCAGCTCGGAAAGCGACGCGAGGTTGAAGCACTCAAGGCACAAGTGGCGCGGATTCGGAGCTTGTCCAAGAGCAAGTGGAACAACAGCTGGAAACGAAGCTCGAAGCCATGGTGCCTACGTTGATTCATGGGCGACGGCGTGGATTGCGGGCGGCCAAAGGGTCCTCCCGGTTCCCGGCTTCATGGCGGCAACTTCGCCTGTGGCGGCGGCACCATTGGTGTCTCCGGCGGCGGCGACATTGGTGTCTCCGCGGCGGCGCCATTGGTGTCTCCGCGGCGGCGCCATTGGTGTCTCCGGCGAGGCGGTATTCGTGTCTCCGGCACCGCACGGTATTGGAGCTTAATGCACCGGGTGTCGCCGACCGACACCTCGCCCGAGAAGCGCCCCTCCGTCGATTACCGCCCGCCGTTGGCGGTGCCTCGACATTAGCCGAGCTTAGCGGCATCACGGTAACTAAGCCTCTCGGCCGATGACTTCATCTCCTTGCCTTTGATGGGCATCCACGGCGCCCTACACATGTTTTCGCAGGCACCGCCGGCGTTCCTTGCACTCTTACGCGCCGTGGGCGCCGAGTTGGTCGATGTCGCCAAGGGCAAAATCGTTCAACCGGCAACCCCATGTTCCACGGTAATCCGATGCCACCCACAATGTATAGGGTTGAAGTGGTCGGGTGCTGCCGAGCTGCGACGAGTTGTTACCTCCGATTCGACCGGCTGGGGCCGACGAAGAAGATGAGATGACCCTCGGCACTGCATAAAGCGGCCCTGCTATGGCGAAGAGCAGATTCGTTTGGGGCGGGGACACCACCCACGACAAGACCGCCGATCGTGCGGCGCCAAGCCATGGCAAGAACGCAGCAACGCTCATGGACTGCCGGACATCCCTATAGCACGAGATCCGGACAGCCCTATGGCACAGATCCGGACGGCGGCGACAACGACGACGGTACATTTACCAAAGTTGACAAGTACTTTGCGAACATGGGTACGCCGACGATTTCTGCGGGCCTCTTTCTCAGAACCCAGCCAAGACCACCGCGATCTAGCTGATGCGGCAGAGAAATCAATTGCAACAAGCGTCGTCGGCGTTCAGTTCTCGAGACACGCCTCCAGCTCCTGTCTTCACCGAGCCTCGAGATAGCTGAGGCGCGAAATATTATCAGCCCCAACACATGAAGAAGGCGGTGCGTGAGCGTAACTCGGTCCCATTACAGGAGATCAAGAAGAAGGGCGGAAGCGAAAGACTAACAAGGGCGCCCGTGCGAGCCAGCCCGGCACCGAAGTTCGATCCGTGCTCGGGGCGGGCCACCTTCACCTAAGGATATCTCGAGGAGGTGCATGTGGCGGGTAGGGCGATGCTACCGCCAAATATGCTGAATCTGCAACGGTGCTATGCGGAGTCTGCATGGCGGTGTTTCGATTTTGGAGAAGCGGCGTCTCGAGAGAAGGATGTGGCATACCGGTTTTCGTGGCCAAGGTGCCGAGAGCAAGGGCTTTGTGGATGGCGACATCGGGGTATGATCGTCCTGCGGTTTGATGACATCTTTGCTATGTTTAACCTTCATCCGTTGCACTACACCTTCGTTCGGCTGTTTTATTTGAGCATGCGGATGCGGATCATTAGAGACAATACCCGGACATCGTGATAGTCGACCCCTTCTACATGCGTGCCAAGCACTTGAGCAGCGGCTGGGACCGCCAAGTTGCGAGTTCACACCTCGAAGGCGTCATTCGCAAACGCAGATAAGGATAACTTCCTTGTGCCTTACTTTCCGAGTAAGTCATCCCTTAACCGCCCGTAACATATGATTTCTTAGATTTCGATCGTTCTTTTTTCTAACATTCCGTGTTACGTGCGGTGACACATTGCACACTCATCCTCTTAAGCCGAAATATTCCATGGCCACGTATTTCGACCCGAACCGTAACTCCATGATAGACTACACAAATGTGAAGAAAGTTCTTGATGATGTTCTCCCGGCTCGCCAAATCTGGAGGCACCTTCACGGGACGGTTAAGTAAATACGGCAAGCACATCTTTCACACTGTCTGAAGTTCTCTGCGTCAAGCAGCCGCTGGCGGTCGAAGGATGCCTACTCGCCCTCCATCACATGCGAGGCGTCGTGAGGACCATCATCACCTTCGCTACCGATAATCTCAAAGATTGGGCGCGAGCTTGTCGGCGATCCAGACGCGGACCTCGGACAAGAATTCTTCGCATCCGATCGGAGTTTGCGGACATCATCCATCAAGATGTCCTTCATACGTCGGGCAGTTCTTCCTCGAAATCAACCGTCCAACGGTGAGATAGATGGAATGCTACAAATGCGAGGTGACAACGACCGCGATTTCATGACCATCGCGACAGACGGCGGCTTCATCCACGCTCTGTCCGATGAGTCGAGTCGAAAGTAGTGATGTGTAGTTCGAAACATTGATTGGCTCATGTTGTAATTAAACTTTTAATGAATTCAGTATGTCTCTTTGGTTTGGACGGTTGTTCAACTTAGATGTGTCGATGCTATTTTATTAGTAGGACCATGAATCGTGCTATTAATGTCTTGCTTTTCTCTTCCGATCCTTTTGTTGCATACTTACACATTGCTTATGTATTGTGCATTGTTTGGCTTGTGCATAGAGATGCCGTCGTATGTCGTGTACAAGGGTAAGGTTCCCTGAGTCTCGATGGTCGGGAGGAGTGTCGGAGACAGGTTCACCGTTCAGCGATAATAGTTACAAAGGTACACCACTAGGGCGGAGGCCGAATCTAGATCGCCCGCTATCTAGCAGAGAGAGGAGGGCGTTGGAGGAACCGGATGAAGACCGGTTTGATCGCGATGATGCTCATCGTGATGACCACAGCTCTCTTCTATGTGATGGTAGTTTAGATGATCGATATCGACTTGTAATGTGAAGGCAAACTCGATACTCGCGGTCTTGAGACTTGTAATGTTTTATCTTTGTCCGGTCTTTTGAATCCGGAGACTAATATGATGAATTGTATTAGGAGACTAATCTTCTATTGTATTTGGTGAATTTGATGTTGCTTGTGTGCTGCTGTCTATATTCTATGCAATAATATATTTTGTAATCTGTGCAAAAATCAGAAAAGCAAAAAAAACCTAATATTCATACTAATGGCGCACCACAAAAGACATTAATGGCGCACTGTGATCATCACACTAATGGCGCATGTTCTGGTAATGCGCCATTAGAATGCCATAGCACATTTGTACATATGGCCCCTGGGAGGCATTCTAATGGCGCACTGCGGGCTATACTAATGGCGCACTGCGTGGTGCGCCATTAGAACACCAGATACTAATGGCGCACCAGTAGTGCGCCATCGGAATTTAATTCTAATGGCGTGATGCCAGTGGCGCACTGGCAGTGCGCCATTAGAAGGCAAAACTAGTGCGTCACTAGCATGCCTTTTCCTAGTAGTGTTCATTACATATCATATGCCCATCTTGCCATGTTCACTTTGATTGATATGCTCATTCCTATGCCTTTGACATGCATTTGTGACCCATGCTTTGCATTACACATGATGATTGATTCTAGTACTTGTATGTGTATTTGCAAGCTTGGTGGAGATATTGCTTGTTCTTGCCATGCTCCTTTTGTGCACCATTCCTATGATGATACTTTCATCTTGCTTTTTGTTCGTGCTTGCGATATGTCATGTGCCTTCCCTATGCCTATTATTTTCTCACATGACATGATTGCCATGATTTACTCTAGTGTGTTGCATCTTCGCTCCACTAGTTTGCACAACTTGATTACTATGCTTGCTTATGTTGCATCACCATTTCCTGCGGTTGATGACAACCATCTATATGCTTTGCACATGATTCATATTGCTTCTTGTCATATATCTCCATGTGTTGCCTCTCTCATGATTGATGATTTGCCATGTATTGAGTGCAACAATGATTCTCTTCTTGCTCATGAGATTGCCCCCATAGCATTCTCACATATATTTGGAGATTTTGACATAATTCTTGTGAAGCATGCTTGTCTTCTTTGCACCATATACCTAGTGCCATGAATTTGGCCATTGTTGCATCATATTATTCATGCACTTGTGCTTCTAATGGTTTTGTGCAAAAGGTGAGAACCATCACGATGGCTGATGTGTTTATCTACCATGTGCATACGTTCTTTGTTTTGTTTTGTGCATGTGTAGGATACTTGGACTTTGTGTCGACTTCCAGTTCACGTGAATTGACCATTCGATCTCTTGAGAGCGAGCCTCATACATTCTACCACGACTCGCTTCTACACCGTATTTGCTTCCACTTCGGCATTGTGAAGAATGCACAAGGACACGCCTTCAAGGTGACATCCTTCTTGAGCATGGATATTGTGGATCATACTTCATGTGTTGCTTGCACCATTTGCATGCATGGTCGAGATATTGCTTTCACGCATGATTGCCACATTTCCATTCTTCATGACATATGTACCTTGTGTGTTGCATCCAATTCTTGGACTACTTGCTACTATCATATGGTTGGTTGCACCAATGTCATTTCTTCACATATGCCATGTCCCTTTGCTTGTCACATGATTCACTTGATTGCCTCACACATGATGAACAATTGCTCTTTCTATTGTGTTGAGTGCCACTCTATATTCACTACACCCTATGCACATTATGCTTGGATTGTCTTGCACTTGACCCATGTGTTTAGACACTTCATTTTATTTGGTGTTGTGAATGATTCCTATGCCTACCATCGACCATTTGTCGAGCACTTTATGCATGCTTGCTATGACCTTGAGGTAGATGCTTATGCTCTTGTCACACATATTTGCATCTCTACCTCACATTTACATGCTTGTCCCCATGATATCTTTGCTTGTGCTCAATTTATGTGCTTACATGCCATGTCACAACCCTTTGTCAAACCATATGCTATGCTTGATGACAACACTTGTTTGGTGAATCACCTCTTGAATGCTTGGTTTTGCACTAATGCTAACCACATTTGTTTTTCCAAGTGTTTTTTGTATTTTCTCATTTTGAAGGAATCACAAGATGGTGCGACATTGGAGAGTGCCCATTTCGAGTTACTAGACGATGAGTGCTTGGTGATCGACCACTTTGACACGGCACCGCCATCTCTTTCCCATGGTGATTTGGTTTTTGATCCGAGGTCAGATCTTTTCCAAGGGGGAGGGGATGATGCAGAGCATCCTACGATCATCACCATGTCAATAGTCCATTTGGCAAGTGACACGTGTGACCTCTACTTCTCATACATAAAGGTGAATCTTCTCCTTTACACGTGCTCACTTGACCCCTTCGAGGATGGTGTACTACTTGACACTTCTCCTGTGTGCATGCATAGGTATTGTCAGAGCTTCACAGATGTCAAGGAGCAGTGCAAGCTCCAAGGAATGACTACACCATCCGCGAGGGAGGCATGGAAGCGAAGACGGAAGAAGAAGGTGCTGCGGAGTCTATAGCGACCGGACGACCGGAAGCCTCCGGACGTCCGACACTATACAGCGCCTGGACGACCAGCGTCCACCGGATGTACGCTACCTGACGCATCCCAGAGTCCAGCCGACGAGATCTATAGCGACCGGACGACCGACCAAGACCGGACGTCTGACACCTCCCAGGCCACGGACGACCGAGCGCCTCCGAACGACCAGTTCCATGGCGACTGTCGGTGTCAAAACCGGCAGATCTTGGGAAGGGGGTCCCGATCTGTGCGTCAAGGCTGATGGTAACAGGAAGCAAGGGACACAGATGTTTACCCAGGTTGGGGCCCTCTCGATGGAGGTAAAACCCTACTTCCTGCTCGATTAATATTGATGATATGGGTAGTACAAAAGTAGATCTACCACGAGATCGTAGAGGCTAAACCCTAATAGCTAGCCTATGATGGTAAGAATGTAATTGTGATCGTCCTTCTAAGGACCAACCTCTCCGGTTTATATAGACACCGGAGAGGGCTAGGGTTTACATGGAGTCGGTTACAAGGAAGGAGAGTCCCATCCGGACACGGGCCGAAGTCTTGAGTCTTGTATCTTCACGCTTCAATAGTCTGGACGTTGTAACAGTCCGGCTGTCCAGATACCCCCTAATCCAGGACTCCCTCAGTAGCCCCTGAACCAGGCTTCAATGACGATGAGTCCTTTGCGCAGTATTGTCTTCGGCATTGCAAGGCGGGTTCCTCCTCCGAATACTTCAAAGTAATCATCGAACACTTAGATCGTGTCCGGATATGCGAGATGATCTTCATATGCCACCGTAGAGATAATGATATTTGACAAATGCAATCCGCTGACAACTTTTTCTGATGACGTGACATGCTATTATGGTCAGATCATTATTCGATCCATTTTGCCACAACCAGCTACAGCGCATATTGCGAGGCGGTTTCTTTGACACGTCTTGTCAAAGCAGAGATCGTGTCCCCTTATCACGGGATTCTCATCAATACGGGTATGGGTAATCTCACCACGCCATTAATCGTGGCGCTTGGGAAACAAGCGATTCTCAACGGGCATGTGGGGAGGCGCATCGCTCTCGGCTTCTCTATAAAGGGACAGGATTTCCCCATTTTCACCCACGCCTTCTTCCTCCTTTGCCCACTCTTGCCCCCTCGAGTTCCAGCGCCCAAGCTCAAATCTTCTCCGCACAGCTAAACATGTCCGGAGCAGGAGGCAAGTGGGTGGCTTCCACCGTCAAGGAGAAGCTCATCGCAAATCTTCGGGCGGCCGGATACTTGTCCGCGGACATAGAGCACCGTCTACCAGACGCCGAGCAGGTCATTCCGACCCCAGGACCCCACGAAAGGGTCGTATTCGTCGCCCACTTCGTCCATGGACTGGGATTTCCACTCCATCCCTTCGTCCGCGGGCTCACGTTTTACTACGGGCTAGATTTCCATGATCAAGCCCCAAACTTCGTCCTCAACATCTCGGCGTTCATCGTCGTATGTGAGGCCTTCCTCCGCATCCGGCCTCACTTTGGCCTATGGCTGCAAACCTTTTGCGTGAAGCCGAAGGTTGTAAGCGGCCAACAAGCGGAGTGCAGAGGGGCCATGGTGGGCAGAATGCCCAACGTCACATGGCTCGACGGCTCCTTTGCAGAGACCGTAAAAGGATGGAAATCGGGGTGGTTCTACATCACCGAGCCGCGCGGCGCCAACTGGGCAGCGGTCCCCAAGTTCCGATCCGGAGCCCCCATGTGGCTCACCTCCTAGGAGAAGAAGGGCCTGTCCTGGGGCGATTCCACGGAGCTGGCCGGACTCCAGACATGCATCAAAAGCATGAAGGACAAGAACATCAAGCTCATCAACATGATCCAGGTCATGCTCGTTCGCCGGATCCTGTCCTGCCAGAGGCGGGCGGTCAATCTGTGGGAGTTCGTCCCAACCGAACACCAGACGCTCCAGAAGCTCTACGACATGACGCACAAAGGCGCATGGAAGGTGCTGTTCAAGGCCTCCGAAGTACCTCCTCCAACATCCGAGGACAGCGGGCTTCACGCCGCGCGGGCTCCTAGGATGGTGAGTTCTCGGACTGACTCCGGACCCAGTTCTCCCCGATATATTCATGGGAGTGCCTTAAGTAGTTGTGTATATTTGCTTCAGGACTATGTGGAGACAGCGGAGAAGGTCTACTGTCCGGCTCCGCTGCCAGAAGACCCAGCGGATGCTCTCCTGACGGAGATGCTAGTCCCGGCACCGTACAAGGTGCCGGAGAAGAAGGCCGAGAAGAAGGCCCCGGGGATCCGAAAGGGTCTCCGGCGTAAGGTTGTGCCAGAAGCCTCGTCCGAAGACGACGAGGCGGACTTCTCCCACGAAGGAGAGGATGAAGAAGAAGAAGACGCCCCATTCGAAGAGGATGAGGGGCCCGGGGAAGCGGACTGGGGGCCGGAAAAGGTCCTCGACGCAGGGTCGTCATTCCCCTGTCTTTCGATGACGATGAGACGGATTCCTCCCGCGGAGGCGGGGGGAATCAGGAAGAGATCCTACCTTCCCCCACTGGGGGGGAGAAGAAGAGAAAAGCCGCCCCAGGAGGGGAGGCCGGGGCGTCCAAGAAGGGGAAGGGGCCCCTTCCGGACTACTCCGCCACGGCCGCTCTCAGCGAGGAGGGGTGGCTGCCCAGGGGGAAGCCCCTAGCACGATCGTAAGTATCCGCATTCTATCATGACTTCACTTCACGGTTTTCGTATTTATAATGCCGGACATATGTGCAGTCCGGCCAGGGATCTCCCCGAGGTATCCTCCTATGGGTCCCTGAGCAATTCGGAGATGAATGCGCTTCCGACGGCCACTACTCCTCAACCCGCGGACGACACGGAGGTGTTGTCCCAAAGGCTCCCAGAGCGGGGGGAGGTGACTCTAGAGACGCCCCGAGGCGGGGTCCCAGACGTCGGACACGCGGGGTTCAAGGTCCTCGCGGATCGTGTTGACGAGAGCCATGGCCAGCCGGGCTCTCAGCCGCACACAATTCCGGAACCTTCGATGGTTCCGAACTCAGGCGGGTGACCCCTCGTTAGGGAGGGCGAGCCGTTTGTATCGAGGACTTCCGTCACGCATGAGGCGTCGGACTGTCTGCTGGAAGCACTTCACGGCGCTTCCATAGATGCAGAGCACCGTACTCTCATGAGTAAGGTGATTCGAAAGATTTTGTCCGCCAAAAGCGGACTAACCGAAGCTTGCACCAGCCTCCTGACAGGCTTTGAGGTCAGTAACAAATATGTGCAAAATTACCAACCGATAGGTAGTAGCCCCTGATACTCTGTTTGGTGTTTGGAAGGAAAAGCCAAACGGAGGGTCAATGATAATCCGCAGGAGTTTAATGATAAGTATTGTTGTGAATAAGCAGGCTGTGCTGCTTGCTGCTGCTGCCCGTACTGCCGAGGTTGCCGAACTGAAACGGGACCTGGAGCAGGCGCAGGGAGAGCTTGACCTCACGAAGAGGCAGCTCGAAGAGAACAAGGGTAAGTGATTCCCTCTCTTATGCATGTGAGGATACTAAGAATTGATGAGTCTAACGCCTAAGTGTCGTGACTGTGTAATAGGGTCCACCACCGAAGGGGCATCCCTGAAGAAGGCGCTATCCGAGGCCGAAGAAAAGGCGGCCTCGGAGTGTAAGGAGCACGAAAAGCAAAGTGCTAGGGTAGGTGAGGTACAGCAAGAGCTCCAGGACGTCGGCAAGAAATGCGAGTCCGTGGAGCATGATCTGAAGGCGAAAGAGGCCGAGCTTGCGAAGGCCCTTGTGAATTTGAAGGACGCCAAGGCCGAAGCCAAGAAAGCACGGAAGGAGATCCAGGAGGCCAAGAAGATAGCAGCGGGTAAGATGTTCTTTATGCAAAGCAAACATGTGGAGGAGGCGTTTCTTTTACTTACTCGAATTCGGAGCTCTCCAGGGGCATTGGCAGATCTGCCACGCAGCGTATCAGACGTTGCGGAGTTCTACCGTGCCCAGGAGGGGAACTCAACGGAGAAGCTGTTCTGGTCCCGGTATGCTAGGGCCGAACACCCGATGCCTCTGAGTGACCAAATGAAGCAGTTGGTCGAACTCCACAGGGTGGCCGAACTGGCTATGAAGGGTTTCATAGTCCGGATGTGGCCTGGTGAGCTCATGCCCAGTAGCTACTTTGGCTTGATCGAGCGGATGGTGGATGCCTGCCCGTAGCTTGAGGTGATCAAGCGATCCGTGTGCATTGAGGGTGCCCGCCGGGCCTTTGCCCGCGTCAAGGTGCATTGGGGCAAGCTGGATGCGGAGAAGCTGGTCAAGGGCGGGCCATCGGAGGGCAAGGCGCATCGCCACCCCGAGCTGTACTATGATGGCGTTATGAAGGGTGCTTGTCTCATCGCAGATGAATGTACCAAGGACACCGTTTTTGAATGAATTCACTTCTATCATGTTTGTATTTTAAGGACGAAGTAACTTGCGCCATGTAGCACTTTTGTTATTTAAAATATTACCTTCTGTGCGGCTGTCTATAAAATTCTTAAAGTAGGCCAGTCATCGGCTTCCTCCCCCGCGTAACTAGTACTGGGGTGTTCGTGGAAAACCCGAACACTCTTTATCCAAATGTTTGGTCCTTTAAGGAGGTGTCCGGCGCAACGAACAAGGCAATCAGACTATGCGGCTTTATAAGTTTCACTTAGCCATAGAAGTCTACAATTTTAAATTTCGGTGAAGCCCCTAGAATCCGAAAGACCGAATCGGGGCGCTATACACGCCTAGATCGGACGAAGCCGATATATCACCTAAAGCGGAAAATCTTTAAGGATTTTAAGACCTCTCGAACAGCGACCAGCTCTCGCCACATCATGCCAGTCAGTTTTTGGCTTTCTCTACTGAGGTGCTCGTCCGGATGAACCGGGACATAATCGCAGTAGTTCTCCCTGCGCTACCTTAGCCGATATAACGGAACGTAAGGCACCAAAACAAGGGAGCCGGGCTATCCCAACTGTAGACCCAAGACTTGATTCGGAGCTAATGCATATAATGCTATAAGTTCGGGGTGCCGCACTATTTAAAGTGTTCGGACTTTATTTGCCATATTACGGGGCTCCATGAGAAGCCCCTGGCAAACTGGCCGTACCAAGGTGTACGGATGCAATACCAAATAAACATTTATAAGAGAAAAATACTCAAATAAGGATAATAAGCTGACGCTATATATAATCTCCCATTGACGAAAAATACGTTTAAGCATATGTGTACAATGGATGCATTAAGCAGAGATAAAAATAGGACATTTGACATGTCCTATCCAGGGGCAGGCTGTGTACAGATAGATGAAGCAGGTATAATGATCGTAAATAGATTCCACCTAGGTATTTCCTTCTGCGCACAATGTCTGTTGCCTCCTTGGATGTCTCTCCCATATGATTCAGGCAATTCGGCTCTTCTGAGGATGCTGCACTAACGCGGTGTCCTGAAATGTAAGAGGGAAAGAGTATGAAGGTATTTGGCGGTTACCCGTACTATCGTCTGCGTCGTTGATATGCCTCCGCCTATGCCCATGGTATCTTGAGTGGGTAATTGTGTACGTGTGGCACGACTGCTGCTTTGAAGGGGCTTGAGTGGAGGCCGGACTGTTAATCACACTCTTGGCGTTCCTGATGGTCCTGTTGCGGGGTACTCCGGACTCGCTTGACTGTGCTCGAGGTTGTCACCGGATTGGTTTGTCGGAGTAGGCCGCATTGTACATCTGCCGCGAGGGCTGCCGTATGCTCTTCTGTTCGAAGAGAGCGGTCCATATTTCCATTGACAGTGATGACCCTGCGCGGTCCTGGCATCTTGAGCTTGAGGTATGCATAATGTGGTACCGCATTGAATCTGGCAAATGCGGTTCGTCCGAGCAGTGTGTGGTAGCCACTGCGGAAAGGGATGATGTCGAAGATTAACTCTTCACTCCAGAAGTTATCCGGGGATCCGAAGACCACTTCCAGTGTTATAGAGCCCGTACAATGGGCCTCTACCCCAGGAATTACACCTTTAAAGGTAGTTTTGGTGGGCTTGATCCTTAAAGGGTCAATGCCCATCTTGCGTACTGTGTCCTGATAAAGCAGGTTCAGGATGCTGCCGCCGTCCATAAGGGCTCGCGTGAGGTGGAATCCGTCAATGATTGGGTCTAAGATCAATGTGGCTGAGCCGCCATGGCGGATGCGGGTAGGATGATCTCTGCGATCAAAGGTGATCGGGCACGCTGACCATGGATTGAATTTGGGGGTGACTGGCTCCATCGCATAGACGTCCCGTAGTGCTCGCTTCCGTTCCCGCTTGGGGATATGGGTGGCCTAGATCATGTTGACCGTTTTCACCTGGGGGGGGGGATTTATTTTGTCCCCCCGTGTTCGGACGCCGGGGCTCTTCGTCATCGTCGCTGTGCAGCCCCTTGTCCTTGTTTTCGGTGTTTATCTTACCGGCCTATTTGAACACCCAGCAGTCTCTATTAGTGTGCTTGGATGGCTTGTCCGGGGTGCCATGAATTTGGCACGAGCGCTCCAGTATGCGGTCCAGGCTGGTCGGTCCATGATTATTTCTTTTGAACGGCTTTTTCCGCTGACCGGACTTAGATCCACTGAATCTGGCATTGACCGCTGTGCCTTCAGTGTTGTCGCCGTTGCTCCATCTCTTATGCCTGTTACGCCGTGGCTTGCCTTTAGCATCGCGGCTGTCTGAAGTGCCGGAATGTGGCGTGGTGCCGCTGCGGGCCAACCAACTATCCTCACCCGCGCAAAAGTGGGTTATTAGGGTTGTGAGAGCTGCCATAGATTTGGGTTTATCCTGGCCGAGGTGTTGAGCGAGCCACTCATCACAGATATTATGCTTGAAAGCCGCCAGGGCTTTGGCATCCGGACAGTCGACTATTTGGTTCTTTTTAGTAAGGAACCGAGTCCAGAATTTCTGAGCTAACTCTCCGGGCTGTTGAGTAATGTGGCTCAGGTCATCGGCGTCTGGTGGTCACACATATGTGCCCTGGAAGTTATCAAGGAATGCATCTTACAGGTTTTCCCAACTGCCAATGGAATTTGCTGGCAGGCTGTTTAACCAGTGTCGGGCTGGTCCTTTGAGCTTAAGGGGAAGATACTTGATGGCGTGTAGATCATCTCCGCAGGCCATGTGAATGTGGAGAAGGAAATCTTCGATCCATACTGCGGGGTCTATTATGCCATCGTACGATTCGATGTTTACAGGTTTGAACCCTTTTGGGAATTCATGATCCATTACTTCATCGGTGAAGCAGAGGGGGTGTGCGGCGCCTCTGTGCCGGGATATGTGGCTACGCAGGTCGGATTGGTGCAGGTTCTTTGTGTTTGGCCGGCGGACTTGTTGATGATGTATCCGCGCGGACGGTCATCGTGTGTTGAAGCGGCGCGCCGCGATCCGTAAATCGATCTTGGCTATCCTCCTTTATTTTCCAGAATATCTTGCAGGTCTTGCCTGTTACCCTGAGCTATAGTGTATCGGCATGGGGGTGCAGGCTGGTATCTGGGCTGATATCCCATTTTATCCCGGCCACGGGGTGGCCGGTCAGCCGTTTGGCTTTCGAGTATGTATTCCTCGGCTGCCAGGACTTCAGTCCATCTATCTGTGAGCAGATCTTGATCAGCTTGGACTTGCTGCTGCTTCTTCTTCAGACTCCGCGTAGTGGCTATAAGCCTACACTTGAAGCGCTCATGCTCCACGTGATCCTCAGGCACGCCGAATTCGTCGTCGCCGAGGCTAATCTCATCTTCGGAGGGGGGCATGTAGTTGTCCTCGTCCGGGTATATGTCTGTCACCTGTTCTTCTAGGCTGATCTGCTCATCTTCCTGTTCGGCCTGCTCGAGGGCGGGCTGGTCAGGGTCATATTCTTCTTCGGCACCATCCGGATTATCTTCGTCTCCGGGGCCGTTATTGCTGTGGCGAGGCTTGGAGCGGCGCCGACGACGCCCATGCTTTGTTTTTCTTCTCGAGGGGTTATCCTCTGTTGCCTCATTGCTATTTGTTTCCTTCGGGGTGTCCACCATATATATATCGTATGAGGAGGTGGTTGTCCACTGCCCGGTGAGCAGTGGCTCCTGTAATTCTCCTACATCGTCGTCCATACCGTCGATGTTTTCGGAGTCGAAGTCAAGCACGCTGGTTAGATCATCGATGGTGGCAATGAAGTGGGTGGTGGGTGGGCAACGAATTCCGTCGTTGTCCGCTTCCCACTCGAGCCGGACATAGTTTGGCCCGGAGTCTCCTGACTAAGAGAGAGACTTCAATAAGTCTAGCATGTCGCCAAAGGGCGAGTGCTGAAAGACGTCCGCCGCGGTGAACTCCATCACCGGAGCCCAACCAGGATCGGCGGGCTCGGGGGCGCGCGGACTGGAACCTACATCCGGATATGAATCCAGGGGTCCGGAGTCACAGGCTCCCTCAGGGGTGAGACCTGTGTTCGGCTCCATCGCCGACGAGGGTATGGTCTGTGGGGCAGGGTCCAGCCCTTCGTCCTTAGGTAACGCAACATGCCCCGGATTCAGATCCGAGGCTTCTGCCGGGGTGATATCCCGCGCAACGTCTGACAGCAGGTCCAAGCCGTGCTCATCGTGACTGTTCGGCGCTTCTGGCGCTGGCCCAAATCCATCGAAGATCAAGTCTCCACGAATATCCGCCGTGTAGTTCAAGTTCCCGAACCTGACCTGGTGGCCGGGGGCATAGCTATCGATCTGCTCCGGGTGGCCAAGCGAATTGGCCCGCAGTGCGAAGCCGCCGAACACGAAGATCTGTCCGGGGACGAAAGTCTCGCCCTGGACAGCATTGTTGGTGATGATTGAAGGAGCCATCAAGCCTGACAGCAACGACACAGAGGAACTCTCAATGAAAGCACCAATGTCGGTGTCAAAAACTAGCGGATCTCGGGTAGGGGGTCCCGATCTGTGCGTCAAGGCTGATGGTAACAGGAAGCAAGGGACACATATGTTTACCCAGGTTCGGGCCCTCTCGATGGAGGTAAAACCCTACTTCCTGCTTGATTAATATTGATGATATGTGTAGTACAAGAGTAGATCTACCACGAGATCGTAGAGGCTAAACCCTAAGAGCTAGCCTATGATGGTATGAATGTAATTGTGATCGGCCTTCTAAGGACCAACCTCTCATGGAGTCGGTTACAAGGAAGGAAATATAATATCTGGAGAGGGCTAGGGTTTACATGGAGTCGGTTACAAGGAAGGAAATATAATATCCGGATCGCCAAGCTTGCCTCCCACGCAAAGGAGAGTCCCATCTGGACACGAGCCGAAGTCTTGAGTCTTTTATCTTCACGCTTCAATAGTCTGGACGTTGTACACAGTCCAGCTATCCGGATACCCCCTAATCCAGGACTCCCTCAGTGACAGAACAACATTTACGGAAGTCCGAAGACTTCCGGACGTCCGGACCGTCCCGAGCTTCCGAACGTCCGACTCCCATCGGACGTCCGACTCCTGTGTGCGCAGCCGCCGACCTTTGGACTTGTATCCCTCTCCCACTTACCCCTTCATGGCTTAGACTATAAATAGACCACCTCCACCTCCTTTCTAGGGTTAGCAAAGTGATAGCTCATTTGTATGTGAGCTTTGCTCCTACCTATCTCTACTCTTGAGAAAGAGAGACCACTAGTCCATTGGAGGCTAAGACCTCCATCTAGGAGAAGATCCTACAGGATGTCATCAAGACCCCCTCGTGGGAAGATCCGTCTAGGATATCATCAAGACCTCCTCTTGGAGATGAACCTTACCTTGTATCTTTCCCTTTGTTGTTCATGTACCTTGTGATCTTGTGTGTTTGATTGTCTAGTGGATGTGTGATTAGACTTGTTCTTGAGTGTTTCCCCTTGTGATTTCTCTCCGTTCTTCCCCGTGTTCATCGTGTTCTTCGAGAGATCCCACTCCAAACGTGAAAGATCGGCCTACACCGGGTTAGCCCCGTATCAAAGGGTCCCTTGCTGGTTTGGCAGGGGGGATGTCACGTCGCACAAAGAGTAGAAGAGCGTGGGGCACCACGACAGAAATCACATGGGCAACTTTACCCAGGTTCGGGCCGTCGTGATGCGTAAAACCCTGCTCCTGCTTTGGTGGATTGATGGTGGAAGAATGGTGGTAGAGCGCAGTACACTTGCCCGGCAGGGTTGCCTATGGGAGACAGTGGCTACGCCATATGAGTGTGTGGGTATCCAACTTTCTAACCCCTTTCTACGGTTTCCACGGGCCTCCTTTTATAGATTAAGGGGTCACCACAATGGCAAATCAGTTATTATGCACTGGTAAGATAGCTAACAGTGTTATCATACCTAACTCTACAGGCTGATAGAGCGCATTAAATGCACCGCTCAACGTCACATCGTTGGTTGCCTGACAAGCCTTATCAGGCTATTTTGCCAGCTTCACGCCTGCTTGCTTGACACGTCGCAGGATGCGTGTCGTCTGTAGGTATTTCCTGTAGAAAGAGGCTGCCATGTGGCCACTGGCTGCCACTTAATCACTTTGCGGCTTGACACCGCACTGATTGACGTGGGTCATGGCAGAGTGGTTGGGTAAGGTGGTTTTTGCCTCCGTGAGTCCCGGCAGGCCCTGCCGGGACGTCTTGGATGTTCTCTTTCAGGGGCGGTTCCGCCCTCGCTGAGCTCGTCTGCCCGGCAAGGGAGGTTTTTCTCCTGGTGGTATCTTTCTTCTCTGGCTTAACCTTGGTCCTCTTGATCTACATGTTGGAACTTCGAAGATCTTGGTCTCCTGTACTCTGGCATGGCTTGGTGCCAGAATCTTGTTCCCATGCCTGTGCATAGTCTAGGCAACAGACCCAAGGTTTGTCGCACCGACACAAAGGGTGGTCGCATGCTGATTGATGCTAAAGGATGGTCAAGGTTCAAAACTCTATCAAATCTTGCGGTAGGCGATGATGTCAAAATCAAACTTTCTCGGCAAGTAGAGCTGGTCCAAATCAACTTTGAAATTCTTCAGTAGCAGCACGCAGCTGATGAACTGATCTATACGCTGAGAAATTTTGATGTAATAATATGGTATGGTGAAACAAGTGTCCTGTATGTATAAGTAGTACGACAATATTATTTATCATGTAGGATATCGTGAAAGAATTGCAACTCTGATTGCTTGTTTGGAACTGTCGTTCGATTTCATTCTAACAGCTGTCGTGCTTTATTTTATTTCCTCTATTTGCCTTGCGACAGCATCTAAAACCAGCAATGTACAAATCGCTTGCAATATGAAATGCGCTGAGTTAGAACACACGGGCCCCCAAACATGTAACCCACCGGCCTATGGCCCAGAGTCCATAACCGTCAGCCTACCTGAGTATTATATGATTCTCAAAAAAAAATTTGAGTATTATATTCTTTTCTGAACCCCCACATATTATGTTATATATATTCCCCTTGATTTTTCTTATGTATAAGGTTGTGATATAAAATATTTTCATATTTCTTTACATAGGGAGTATCTCTCTATCAAAAATATTTTCTGTGTAACTAGTTACTCCTGCCTTTCTACATCCCTTTGCTCATATGCGGGGCATCCGGCAACGGGGTCCACGTGCCATGCACCAAATTAGAGTGCCCAAGTGCACGGTAGACTCACCCTGGTGGTACAGCCATAGTAATGCCCAATGAGCCGTCAAATCACAAAACCCCCCACCTTTCCAACAGCAGTAGTAAGCTAGATGGACGAAGCAACAATATTTCATTGGGTCTGAATCCCCTCGTCCCCCGTCTGCTTATTCAGAGGAAAACCCCTCTCAGTGACTGCGTAGGGTTTTCTCATGGAGAACTAGGTACGAATTCTTCATCCATCCCCGATAAATCCTTGTCCCTTGGTCGCGGGTAATCCTAGGATGGCAGCCGCTGCCGTTGATGCATTTTTCTTCCTAGTGAATCTAGTGTGTTTCATTTGGAGTGCCCGAAGTGCGAGGACCGTATAGGTTTCTGCGCCCTCGGCAAGATGCCACACTTGTTCCTTCTCATCCTAAGACATGATTTTGAAACACGCATAGTATGTTCCTAGAATCCTCTTTTGTAACCAGGAGGGTGGGGGTTTTTTTAATATACTTTTGAAGTGTTTTTGAACATGCTATTGACCAATTTGGAAATTTGGATTGCTATATTTGGATAAAAGGTACTAGTACCATGGTCAACACTGACGTGAAAGAGGAAATTATTTCTAGATTTGGATAGTGAATACATTGTGTTCTCATATTATTTTTCCTGCAGTGCATTCCTTGCTCTGCCGGAACACATGTACTCAAGATGGTCGGCCTTGCCATAACTGAATACACCAGTTTAATGGTCACATTGAAGACAAGCCATGGATATAAGTTCCGAGTTGGGTTCATGAACAAAGAAGATCGCTGCTTTTTTTATGGCCGAACTTGGATGAACTTTCTCATGTGTTACGGGCTGAAAGTTGGCGTACGAATGTTGATGGAAATAGCGAAGCGTAGTCTCATCTTCACTGTGATCTTCCACCCCGACGTCATTCCAGTAGTTCAGCCATTTTAGTTTCGTATCTGGTTCTTGCATGTTGCCTCGATTACTTCTTAATCCACCTATTATGTCTAACTAATCACAATTTAACTTTAGAAGTAGCAACGATTTGTGATTCCCTTCTCTCACGAAGATGCTACTTCTAACTAATATTTCTTACAATTGGTGTCACATGTAGGTTATTTCAAAGTTAAGCACGCTTGTTATTCTATAAGAACTCGACTGGTACTGATGGCACTGAAGTTGACTGGGACGACATCCACCAGTTCCTACACTTTATCGATCGTCTTGAGGTCCTTGTGGGGCTTTTCAATGGTCGAAGGTCACGTGGGATATGTGTGCGGCTGATGCACACGTTGAACAGGTCCAACTGTGTCAAAAAACTTATGGTATGAGTTGTTTTCTGTTATATATGTTGTTCATAAACTCTTGCTTATACACAATTTTACATTTGTGATCTTCTTGAAACAGAAATTGCCCGGTTCTATTGTTCCTATACAGAGGTCTGACCATGGCCGGGTCAGACTTCCGCTTGGTCACAACGTGATGTTTATGTCGACCTACTCCATTTCCCTTGGAGGTGAAAAGATACTTATTCATGGGTGGTCTGAGATAATGGTGTATGGGCAACTCTTTCAAGACTATTAAAAATCTTAAAAGTAATATCAAATGGGCTTGAAAATATAAAAAACACATGGAAAATTGGCAATTACTTTAAAATTTCTGAATTTTTCACATTTTTAGATTCCAATTACACTGGGCTTTGACCTAATTTAAATATATCTTCAAAGTACTTTAAATCTTGCTTGACATTTTGGTATTGAAAATAGTTTGGACCCTACCGAAATATGCGAAATTTCGTTTAAATTTTTCACACAGGTCCTAGCCAACAAAAAAACGGATTGCAATAAATTGCATAGAAGTTGCAATGAGCTATAAATTATTAAAAAAATAGGGAATGGTCTGACTTGTCGGACTATTAAGTTGATGCGTATGCAAGATTATTTTACTTATTATACACGTCAGCAAACGATTCTATAAGATGTGACCGTTGGATGTCAATCCAACGGCCGTCATGCTTCTTCAATCTCTGATCTTCTTGCTCCTGTCGCCAAATCCAGCACCAGCGGGATGCTTGCTCCAGCCTCCCGTGGCCTACTGTGTTGTGGTGTAGGCCTCACCGCCCCCTACTACTCCCACCACTGGCCAGGCCATCCCTCTACTCACCCACATCCCTCCACTATTATGATTTCATCGCCTCTGGGTCATTCCCTTCCTGGGTGTCGCCATCGTCCATCGCGTTGGTGTTCTCGGCACGACGTGGTCAACATTGTCAACAAACGACAACATCGGAAGATGTCGGTGTTCTGGGAAGCAGGATACCTAGCACTACCTGCCTATGGCCTATCACGTGGCTTGATCGACGGCCTGGTACGGCCCAGCTTCGACTACATCAAGACAAGACCCTCGCGAAGGGCCAAGCCTCGCGAGGAGGACGACATCAAGACCTCCCGAGGGAGCGGCCTCCTTAGGCTGCCTCCTAAGCGGAGCGGAGATTTCTATGAAAGACCCAGCCTCACGAGGCTGAAATGACATCAGCCATGACAACCAAGGCGAGGCGCGCGCCAGCGGGCGCAGTACAGCAGGTTTCCTCTTTGGTGCAAAGGAGGCAAGCTCAGGTGTGGATTCCCAAGGAATCAGCCAAAGGTTGCCATTTGCGTGCAACGAGACGAAGACCGCCAGAACGGCAGGATGGATGTCATCGCCGAGCCCACCACAACGTCACGCTCACAGGCTTTGCAGGCGAAGACCACCTTTTGTCAGGACTAGATGTACTACTTGTTCCCCTTCAAACATGGCCGTTGTGGAATCCCTTCCCACCTAAGTTTTGGAGGAAGTGGACCAAGGCCACTATAAATAGAGCCTAGCCACCACCGTAGAGAGGTTAGTCGATCAACTCACCAATTGATCAGCTCGTAGAACCACCAAGAGCTCATCACAAGAACACGCCTCCTGAGGCTATTCATCCACTTGTACTAGTTCATCCTCAGCCCATCGCGAGGCCAATCCACCACGAAGCAGGAGTAGGGTATTATGCCACAAGGTGGCCCGAACCTGGGTAAACTGATGTGTATTTCTCTGTCGTGTTCATCGAGCTAGCTCATGAGAGCTGCGGATCGGCAGGCTTGAGAGGTTGAGTTCTTCGTACACGCCCCTGAGTTTGAACCTTTCTTGGGTCTGCAGAGCCTGGAATCAGACATTTGGCGCGCCGGGTAGGGGGCGTGTCAGAGCTCGACCTCTTCATCAACCACGCTCCGCCCTCGCCGTTCCTCAATGGCGTGTGCCGCTTCTTCCGCTAGTCCAATGAGCGCGTTCGAATGTGTTGTTAGCCTCCGGGATTTTCCCCCGCTTTGCAGCGGGTGCAGTGGACTCCAAAGTTCAGGACAGAGCTGCCGCCGCACTATGATGGCGCGGCTGACCCTCCGGGGTTCCTCCAAGCGTACGAGGAGGCCATCTGGGAAGCGGGCGGAGACAACAAGGTCATGGCCAACTGGCTCCCCATGGCGCTCGCGGGCATGTCATGCACCTGGCTGATCAGCTTACCAGATTCTTCAATAGCTTCGTGGGAGGAGCTGCGCGGGTTATTCGCCGCACGCTTCTGTGGGGACCCCGACTCATAAGTCGTGATCACCGAATGCACGTGTACAGTGATCCCAGAGATCAATGCTCACTGAACACACAGAAGCTGAATAACAAGAGTCTTACATCCATACATACCGTCTTACACAAATTGTGACCATTATGGTCAAGCCTTACATCGATAAAGCCTTAAGGGCTGAACATCAAATGAAACATAAGCAGCGGAAATCGTCGTCGATAAGTAGAACCCATGCCATCTGCCTTAACCCTACGGGCATTCATCGAGGAAACATCCTAGTTAGCATGATCGTCTCCAAAGAACTCTTCCTCGAACTCCGGTTCCTCCATGCACGGTCAATTAAATAACCAGTGGCAAGCCAATGAGTACTTTGAATGTACTACGCAAGCAACCCATGTTTTGGTTCAAGGTACAACAATGCATGACATAGGTAGATATTGCATAAAGCTAGTTTTGAGTGCAATGACATGTTCAACATCCTATAAAGCATGCATCAAGAGAATTGAGTAACCACGAGATCTGGTCACAGATATTAACATAAATAGAGTGGGCACCAACCCATTCATCATAAGCAGAGTGGGCATCAACCCATCTCGATCGTGTCAAGTCTTTTGACTTGACCCAAGTCATTCCATCACCTCACACACTTTGGTTGAAAACCACGGACATAGTTTAAGCAGCACCGCCCAACCGTCCTTGATTGTGGACACGGCTATTGAATAGTTTTACACTCTGCAGAGGTTGCACACTTTACCCACTAGATCCGGGAACTTCCGTGTCATCCACGACCAGCGGTACCTCAAGTACCGGGGTAAGCACCGATCACCGCCTTTCCCTAGACGACACTAACATGGAGTCCACTCGATTAGTAGTAACCCCATGCCAAACATTTCACATCATAAAGTTGTGGAGCCTCGCTCCCATATTCATCACATACCACAAGCACGGGTACCAGCGGTGTGTCCGGTGCCACTGTGAAAACAGTCATGGCCGCCCTACAGCACGACCCGTCCCAAGAGAGAGCACCAACTCTCCCCTGTCACTAATAATGCGGGCTCCAAGCTAGTATCGGTCTAGGTACTCAACAATGCCCTTTCCCATATAAGGGTAGAGTGGTCGCGCATGTAGGGTTGGGACAGTCATCAAATCTTAAATCTAATCCGTTTTCGAAAACAACACACACTTGCCTCGGTACACCACTTCGTCATCAAGTGGTTACCTTTCTCATCATCTCCCTCGGGCATAAATGGCACCCGATGGGGTTTTTGAAAGTTGTTTGAAAATATTTTGCCTCCATCACCATGCATATCCCCGTCCCTTTTGCATAGCACTACTTAGCATCCTATCTACTCCCACCGGCATAACCCTCATAAGAAGGTAGGGCCATGCACAATGCAAGTATCAACGAGGAATGTAACCGAGGCAACCAACCACGTGGTTCGCCATCTCATCATGATTCCGATGCAACAAATATAACGAACTATATGGCATGTATAAGAAGGTTTCATAAACATGGTCAAAGGGCTGCTTGCCTGTTTTAACGAAGTCCTCGAGGTCTTCAAATATCTCTGATCCATCTCCGAGCATTTCGTCTACCTCGTCAACTATCGCTGAAAGCAACTATAATAAGCAACACAACAAGGCAGGAAATAAAAGTGCTCTAAAAATATGAGTTGGACTTTTCTAGGATACCTCTGGTCACATGAGGGATGACCAAAGTGGTTTCATTGGGAGTGGATCAATGGACATCTCCGAACATTTCAATATGATGGAATCAAGGGGTTTATGGATTTGCTAGAAGTGTACAGAAATATTATTTTGAAAAATGAGCAAAGGCACCCATTTAACAAAGGATGATTTTAGAAGCATCTAGGAATTGGTTTCACTGGATTTGGAGTTCAAATGAATTTCCTATGAATTTGCAAAGCTGATAAATATGAAGAAATGGCTCAATAATTTGTGTGGTATAGAAAGTATCAAGAAAAATGTTCATAAACTAGGTTATGAGCTTAGATGCATACAGGAGTTTGAATCATGGCATTGGATCAAATATGAGCCCTATGTGATTTTCTAAAGTTCATCACAGAAATGGAGAAACAAGATTTGATGAATGTTTGTGAGGAAAAAGTATCTGGAAAAATGTGCATGTTGCATCAACAAGTAGAGCATGATTTATGGAGTCTCTAGAAATTTGAATCATCAAATTTGGAGTTGATTTGATTTGTTTATGGATTTTAGAAACTCCAAAGAAAAGAAAAAGGGGAAAAGATATTTACCCAAACGGGCTGGATCTGGCGGCGGCGGCGGCAAGACTGGCGAGGCATAGCGGCAGCACCACTGGCGGCCCAGCTGCCGCCTGTGACGCTGCAGGGCCACGTCAAGGCGGCTTATGGGCTGCGCCCTTGGAGGAGGCGGATCCGCGGAAGCCGCCCACTTAACGACGGGGCCGCCCACCGGGCCGACGCAGCGAGGCCCGCTTGTCGGGTTCGTCCTCAACCTCCAGGCGCGCGCGGGAGACAGAGGAGGCGCCGGACGGCGATCGCCGGCGTTGTAGGCGTCTCGGCGACTCCGCCCACCCGGCGTGCTCGAGGAAGAATGGCGCATCCGCGAGGTACTCCACGGAGGCGGGGTGGTCGGATCGGGTGGTGCATCATCCGCGCGGATGGAGGCGAGCGGCGAGGCTGGGGCGGCGGCTGCGGTGTGTCCCGGACGAGGAAGGATCGTGGGAGATCCGCCTTGCTCGAGGGAGCTTCTTGGTGGGGAGAGGATAGGGGAAGAGCTCGGGCTCGGCTGAATTTAGGTGGAGGCGGCGGCCTGCTCCGGCCATGGAGGTGGACAGAGGGCACGTGAGGAGGATTGGGTTGGTCCAGGGGGTCACTGGGAGTGAGTGGGTGCGAAAGGAGGCCAGAGAGGGCTCGGGGTGGCCTTAAATAGCCGCCCCGTAGCTCATGGTGGACGCGGCGCACGGGTGGCCGCGACAACGGCTCGGGAGGCCAGGAGGGAGGGAGTGAGGTTGTCTACGGCGTTCGTGGGCGTGGAGTAGGGCGCCAGGAAGAGAGAGAGGGAGCGGAAAGTGCCAGGGCGTCGCGCGTGTGAGCTCGTCGATTGGAGCTCTCGGGCGACCGGCGCGCGTGCAAAAGGAGGCAGCAGGAGGGAGAGAGAGGAAGGGGACAGAGTGGTGGCGTGTCGCGGACGTCGAGGGGCGTCGACTGGCGCGCTTGGGCGGCCCGAGGTAGACGGGAGTGCGGCGGCAGGGCTCGGCCGCTACTGTAGCGCGCTCCAGAGCAGGCTTTTGACCGGCATGAGCGCGCTTTGCGCGCTCTGCCGTGTCCACTTGTGTCTTGGAGCTTCCTTGGATGCTCTAGAGTGGTCAGGAGCTAGGTGGGGCGCTGCATATAGAAAGGAGAGAGAGAGGAGGAGTTGCCATGGGTAAACAGAGAGAGAAAGGGATGGGCTTTACCCCCAAATAATTGAGCTATTGAAGGAGGAGAGTTACTGGAGGTAGGAGATGGTCAGGAGGGGCTGTGGTAAAAAGTTGAGCTCCCCAAGAATAGTGGATGGGGTCAAAATAGGCATTTTAATTATCTACCAGAAGGTGTTTGATGGGGCTTTGGGCAAGTAGATGATCTGCATCTGCCATGAGACTCCATAGGGTGAAATGACACATATAATTAGGGCCTTCCACCAATTTGGAGATCATTTGAAGAAAGTTGACAATGCAACTTTGGTAAACCCTAGAATTTAGCAGAAATGAACTTGAGTAGATTTAGTTGAGCAAATCACTTCTCCTTGATGCACCCCTTGGTGTGGTGGCCTCATTTGGTCATGTGATCATGCTCACAAAAGGTGGGGTCAAGGAGAGAAAGTTGGTAATGCAAAGTTGTTCAAATATGGTTCTGGACAGAAAGAGTTTTGGGGCACTTTGATCAAGTTAACTTGCTCTCCAACTTGTGCCATTTGGTCTAGATGAATTATTAGACCATTTGAGCAAGTTCACAAGGTTTGAGAACATTTGGACATGTTTGGCAATGTAAAGTTGCTCAAACTTCAAAATGGATGAAATGGTTTTGAGAGGTTTTGATGATGCTATCTTATTCTCCAAGTCATGAGACTTGGTAGGATCACCAAATATGTCATATGTGACATGATAGAATTTGCTTGGAATATTTGGAGAATATTTCCTTTGTAAATATTTCAAAAGCTTGAAATATCCAGAAAGGGTTTTTGAGGGGCTTGACCAATATTTTGAACATAACCATGTGTTGAAACTCTTATATATGGACTATATATGTCCTATGAGTTTCCCTAAATTTTGTAAAATATTTTTGAAGCAATAAAATAATTTTTACCTATTAAAGACCATTTCTGGCCTTAAGAAAAAGCCTTTAAATAAAATAGGAAAAATAACTTTTAAAATTATATTTCTGTGGTTTCTAGGTATCCTATATCTAATAGGAGTCAAATATATTTTTGTAAAGATTTTTACTGCCCTTAATTAAGTACTTGCAGTGCAAACCTCAATTTAGGGGTTTTTGAAAAACTAATTTTTGAAAATACTTTTTGGCCAAATTATTTTTGTAAGAAAATACTTTTATGTCCTATACACATGGCATGATCATTGGTTCAAGAGTTTGGATCAAGGAGATGAAGTATAGGAGTTGGGGAATTTATTTGATTTTTAGAGCACTTGCAAACACCAGACAAAAATCAAATCAAGCAAAGTCCAAAACACTCAAAAGTTTTTGTCAAACCACATTTTAGCATGATTAAGAGCTTAAGTGTTATGCCATGAAAATCAGGGTGTGACAGACCTACCCCCTTACAAGAATCTCGTCCCCGAGATTCCTAGGCTAGGCGCGGAAAGGGATACAGAAACTTGTATCTGGGGTAGTCTTCAAGTCTTCATGTTGCTTCTGCTTTCGTGTAGTGCTCCATTGAGCTTGAAGTACTTGATGATGTGGCTTCGTGCGTGGCGCTCTTCTTGATCCAGGTTGCTAATGTGTAGCTCGCGGTAGGTTAGATTGGGCTAGGGGTCGATGGCTCGGTGGTCAATGCCCTTGTAGAGATCGGGCAAGTTAGGAAGTTGGAAACACTTCCGGGGTTGTGTCGTGTGGAAAAACATTGTGCACAGCGGGCGAGTCAGGTGGTGACTCCAGCCGGTAACTGTCTTCTCTTCATCTCGTAGCGATCTCGGAGGGGGTTGTTAAATCTTGGAGTGATCTCGAAGAAGGCCGATGAATCTTGGGGCGAGCTTTCCTTTGACATGGAAGTGCTGGGTTCCTTTGAGAGGGGTGACCCGGAGATAACATGGTCTCCAACCCGGAAGGTCATGTCTTGACGATGTGGGTCAGCGTAGCTCTTTGGTCTTGGCGTGGCAGTCTTCAAACGCTCTCTGACAAGCTGGACTTGCTCTTCGGCTTCACGGGGATGTCGGGCCCAAAGACAAGTCCTTCTCCGGTCTCTGACCAATTGAGGGGTGTGCGGCACTTCCGTCCGTATAACACTTCAAATGGTGCCACCTGAAGGCTTGACTTCAAGGTTAGTTAAGAATCCTGGTGCAACCAGTTCCAACCCGAAGCTTTCAAGTTCTTCATACAAGGCGGACGGCCTGTCCTTAAGCATATCATTCAAGGAACAAACCTTTCTGCTTAATGCATCTGCTACCACATTAGCCTTCCCAGGGTGGTATTGAACACTGAGGTCATAATCTTTGATCAAGTCTAGCCATCTTCTTTGCCTCGTGTTTAATTCCTTTTGAGTGAAAATATACTTCAGACCTTTGTGATCCGTGTATATCTCACATCCCTTCCATAAGAGGTAATGTCGCCATGTCTTCAGGGCATGAACCACTGCTGCTAGCTCAAGGTCATGAGTAGCATAGTTTTCTTCATGAGGCCGTAGTTTCCTTTGAGAGGAGTGGCTTGCAGATATGCGCGGTCTTCAACGCGGAAGCTCACTCCTTGACGACGGTGGTTGGTATAGTTCTTCCTCCTAGACAAGACGATCTTCAGATGTTCCTAGACCAGCTCAACAATTCTTCTACCGTCTTCGGGTAGACAAGTATGTCATCAAAGAAAGATGACAACTAACTTGTCCAAGAACTCCATGAAGTCTTTGTTCGTGATGTACATAAGGTAGTATGGGGTATTGGTGGTGGTCACGGTTGGGTACGGTCTAAGGTGTTCTTGATCTAGAGTCAAGACCCATGGTCATGATCCGACCATGCTGTAGCTTGGTAGGGCATAAGGGTTTCAAGGATTCTAGTGTGCGAATGAACATTTATCATCCTATCTTTAAGCACGGTTTCTGAGATGCCAGTAGTTTATCTCGTCCTTTACACAAATCACATCATAACACCGATAGCATCATTTCAGATCGCTAACTCCAATCATCACTCATGCCATTCAGATCCTCATGACTCGAGAGGAGGTCTAACAAAATCATACATGTCTATAATCCCCAAACTCATGTGTATGTCTACCCCTAAAAATCCATGGGTAGAACATATAAGCTGCTAAGCTTGAACGTGACAATCCAAGTGCTCAGCCTATCCTTCCAAGGTCTAAGATAAAGCACCTCTATCCTAGAGAAACACGTCGTAAGCCACTCCAAGATCTTGTTCCCTTCCTATGAATCAACTCCAACAGCCCATTATCTTCCATCAATCACTGCATAATCCATTAATTCTACAAATCCAATGCCTAAGCTGGGGTTCCACATGATCCCCTAAAGTCCTTATAATCCACAATACTTGAAAGAGCTGCCTTACTATAGTTAGTCCACCAATTCCCCTTATTGTATTCTAATAATACTCCAAGGTTAAGCTCACAAAGATGCCTAAATAAACTCCGACAATTAGCCCAATCTCCTAGTTTATCGTCCACCGAGAAACATGGTATCATGATCGAGATCACCTGTCTAAATCCAATTACTCCGAACCCTGTTGACATACTCAGCATCTATATTCAACTAGGATCACCTACTAAATCCAAATCTTGTGTCCAACGAGAAGTCCTACAGGTTCCCCCAAGTCATTTACGTAATATCAACTGTCTCCTGTCAATATCCCATGGCTAAGTTAAATCCAAATACTTCCAAGAATTCGGCTTGTGATCAATTGTCCTATAAATCCAATTCACCCATGGGTAGTGAAAGCTACGCTACTCTATAATCATGATCCCACCAAGTTCATCTACCAACATGGTAGCCTTATAATCCACCAAAGAGTCTTAGATAGTTCCTCAAAGTCATTGATATAAACTCATCAAGTCATTTGCCCTCTATTCCTATATCCTCAGATTGGTCTTCCCTATGGCATCATCAGTTTTGGTGCTATCTTAGGAAGATAATGTGCTCATTCACTCTATCCACTAGTTCCATAATGAACCCGGTGACAAGCAAGGTTACGGAGGCTTGACAGGTTCCCTTGCAATTCGTGGGTTAAGCACATGGTTAAGGATTCGAGCTGGGGTACCTCGCGATGTCTTGAAGGGTGCGGGAATAGGGTTCTAGTCTTGAGGTGTAATCATACTGAGGTTGTACTTGGTCGAGGAGGTTGTAGCAAAAGTCTTGGCGCTTGTTGGTCGCCGAGGTGGAATCCTTGGTGCATATTGTCTTGCTTGTCTTGATTGAGGAAAGAGATGAGAGGAAAAGCAGCATAGAGGGGGAAACGCCTAAAGGGGGGTTCTATAGTGCAAGTGCAAACAAACAAGTGCCAAAAGGCCAAACACAAACAACAAAATAAGGCAGGTGATATAGTTGCGTACTTGTTGCCTGGGGCAAAAGGGCGACTGATATCAAGACACGGACGAATAAAAACAGCAATACACTCATGGTTCTACTCGAACCATCATACGGACTCGACTGCGCATAGGGGAGTACACGACTCATCCTACCCTAGGGGTTCTCGGACTCCATAGTCGTGCCTTGTGCCTTGTGCAGTCTCCCGGGTTTCCCTCAGGTGCTGCTACGTCTCTTGTAGTTATTTGATGAAACGATCCCGGTTGAGCTTGAAGAGTCTTCAACCACTTCTTGCCTGTTGAAGTGATGGGGTGAAGGTGGCTCCTCATAACTGGCTTTGACTTGGTCTTCCATTGTCTTCTCAATCACGAAGATCCCTTCTTGTCTTCTAAGCCGTTGATGGTACCAGGTAGGTAATCCTTTATGCAATGACGTTTCAAGGCATAATAGAGGTCCATCATGTCGGTTACGTTGATGACAACTTCGACACCAAGAGCGGGGGATGAGGAGGACCGTTTTCCTGCTCACTATGGTGAGGCGGACCAAATGGCCAGGTTCTCATCCATCGATGGTTGCCGATACAACAACGGTAGTGACAGGGTTACTCTATTAGCGATGCATATCATGTTCTTGCATAACCTATGCCCTGGTCGTCGTAGGCTAAGGTTGCATCATCTTGGAGCAGTGTCAAGGGTGTCGCCATCTCCTGGGTCTTCAGGTCCTCATTCCTCGAGGGTGTATCTTCTGTTGGTATCATCTTGTTGTGATGTCGCCAATCTTGTGTTCAGGAGATGTGGGTGAATGTCTGGCAAGGCATCTTCTTTCTTGATTATCCACGAGGATTACAAGGAATCCAGTGGCTAGGGACATAAGGGTTCCAGCGACCATTAAATTTTGAAGGAGAAGAGGAAAGTATATCTTAGCTTTCGAAAAACTCAGAAGGGGAAGAGAAGTATAGATAGTTTTGAAAACTAGTAGTAGTTTTGAAAATAGTTTTACCCTAACTAACGACCATGCTAACTAAGGCTTCCTACAGTCAGGATGGCTCTGATACCAGCTCTGTGGGGACCCCGACTCATAAGTCGTGATCACCGAATGCTGCGTGTCAAATGATCCCGAGATCAATGCTCACTTGAACACACAGAAGCTGAATAACAAGAGTCTTACATCCATACATACCGTCTTACACAAATTGTCACCATTATGGTCAAGCCTTACATCGATAAAGCCTTAAGGGCTGAACATCAAATGAAACATAAGCGGCGGAAATCGTCGTCGATAAGTAGAACCCATGCCATCTGCCTTAACCCTACAGGCATTCTGACTGGGAAACGTCCTAGTTCGCATGATCGTCTCCAAAGAACTCTTCCTCGAACTCCGGTTCCTCCATGCCTGGTCAATTAAATAACCAGTGGCAAGCCAATGAGTACTTTGAATGTACTCGCAAGCAACCCATGTTTTGGTTCAAGGTACAACAATGCATGACATAGGTAGATTTTGCATAAAGCTAGTTTTGAGTGCAATGACATGTTCAACATCCTATAAAGCATGCATCAAGAGAATTCGAGTAACCCTGAGATCTGGTCACAGATATTAACATAAATAGAGTGGGCACCAACCCATTCATCATAAACAGAGTGGGCATCAACCCATCTCAGTCGTGTCAAGTCTTTTGACTTGACCCAAGTCATTTCCATCACCTCACACACTGGTTGAAAACCCTGGACATAGTTTAAGCAGACCGCCAACCGTCCTTGACCGTGGACACGACTATTGAATAGTTTTACACTCTGCGCAGAGGTTGCACACTTTACCCACTAGATCCGGGAACTTCCGTGTCATCCACGACCAGCGGTACCTCAAGTACCGGGGTAAGCACCGATCACCGCCTTTCCCTAGACGACACTAACATGGAGTCCACTCGATTAGTAGTAACCCCGTGCCAAACATTTCACATCATAAAGTTGTCGAGCCTCGCTCCCATATTCATCACATACCACAAGCACGGGGTACCAACGGTGTGTCCGGTGCCCTGTGAAAACAGTCATGGCCGCCCTACCTGGCACGACCCCGTCCCAAGAGAGAGCACCAACTCTCCCCTGTCACTAGTAATGCGGGCTCCAAGCTAGTATTGGTCTAGGTACTCAACAATGCCCTTTCCCATATAAGGGTAGAGTGGTCGCGCATGTAGGGTTGGGACAGTCATCAAATCTTAAATCTAATCCGTTTTCGAAAACAACACACACTTGCCTCGGTACACCACTTCGTCATCAAGTGGTTACCTTTCTCATCATCTCCCTCGGGCATAAATGGCACCCGATGGGGTTTTCGAAAGTTGTTTGAAAATATTTTGCCTCCATCACCATGCATATCCCCGTCCCTTTTACATAGCACTACTTAGCATCCTATCTACTCCCACCGGCATAACCCTCATAAGAAGGTAGGGCCATGCACAATGCAATTATCAACGAGGAATGTAACCGAGGCAACCAACCACGTGGTTCGCCATCTCATCATGATTCCGATGCAACAAATATAACGAACTATATGGCATGTATAAGAAGGTTTCATAAACATGGTCAAAGGGCTGCTTGCCTGTTTTAACGAAGTCCTCGAGGTCTTCAAATATCTCTGATCCATCTCCGAGCATTTCGTCTACCTCGTCAACTATCGCCGAAAGCAACTATAATAAGCAACACAACAAGGCAGGAAATAAAAGTGCTCTAAAACTATGAGTTGGACTTTTCTAGGATACCTCTGGTCACATGAGGTATGACCAAAGTGGTTTCATTGGGAGTGGATCAATGGACATCTCCGAACATTTCAATATGATGGAATCAAGGGGTTTATGGATTTGCTAGAAGTGTACAGAAATATTATTTTGAAAAATGAGCAAAGGCACCCATTTAACAAAGGATGATTTTAGAAGCATCTAGGAATTGGTTTCACTGGATTTGGAGTTCAAATGAATTTCCTATGAATTTGCAAAGCTGATAAATATGAAGAAATGGCTCAATAATTTGTGTGGTACAGAAAGTATCAAGAAAAATGTTCATAAACTAGGTTATGAGCTTAGATGCATACAGGAGTTTGAATCATGGCATTTGGATCAAATATGAGCCCTCTGTGATTTTCTAAAGTTCATCACGTAAATGGAAAAACAAGATTTGATAAATGTTTGTGAGGAAAAAGTATCTGGAAAAATGTGCATGTTGCACCAACAGGTAGAGCATGATTTATGGAGTCTCTAGAAATTTGAATCATCAAATTTGGAGTTGATTTGATTTGTTTATGGATTTTAGAAACTCCAAAGAAAAGAAAAAGGAAAAGATATTTACCCAAACGGGCTGGATCTGGCGGCGGCGCGCAAGACCGGGCGAGGCATAGCGGCAGCACCACTGGGCCGGCCAGTGCTCGGCCAAGACGCGCTGTGAGAGGCCACGCCGAAGGCGGTTATGGGCTGCGCCCAGCGGAGGCGGATCCGCGGAAGCCGCTTCCACTTAACGACGGGCCCGCCCCACCGGGCCGCTGACGAGCGGGCCCGCTTGTCGGGTTCGTCCTCAACCTCCCGCGCGGGCGCGACGGGAGACAGAGGAGGCGCCCCGACGGCGACTGCCGGCGTTACAGGGCGTCTCCGGCGACGCTCCGCCCACCGGCGTGCTCAGGGAAGAATGGCGCATCCGACGAGGTACTCCACGGAGGCAGGGGTGGTCGGATGCGGGTGGTGCATCATCCGCGGCGGATGGAGGCGACGGCGAGGCTGGGGCACGGCGCTGCGGTGTGTCCCCGGACGAGGGAAGGATCGTGGGAGATCCGCCTTGCTCAGGGGAGCCTGCTGGTGGGGAGAGGATAGGGGGAAGAGCTCAGGCTCGGCTGAATTTAGGTGGAGGCCGGCGGCACTGCTCCGGCCATGGAGGTGGACAGAGGGCACGGGAGGAGGATTGGGTTGGTCCAGGGGGTCACTGGGAGTGAGTGGGTGCGAAAGGAGGCCAGAGAGGGCTCGGGGGTGGCCTTAAATAGCCGCCCCGTAGCTCATGGTGGACGCGGCGCACGGGTGGCCGCGGCAACGGCTCGGGAGGCCAGGAGGGAGGGAGTGAGGTTGTCTACGGCGTTCGTGGGCGTGGAGTAGGGCGCCAGGAAGAGAGAGAGGGAGCGGAAAGTGCCAGGGCGTCGCGCGTGTGAGCTCGTCGATTGGAGCTCTCGGGCGGCCGGCGCGCGTGCGAAAGGAGGCAGCAGGAGGGAGAGAGAGGAAGGGGACAGAGTGGTGGCGTGTCGCGGACGTCGAGGGGCGTCGACTGGCGCGCTTGGGCGGCCCGAGGTGGATGGGAGTGCGGCGGCAGGGCTCGGCCGGCCATCAGAAGCGCTCCAGAGCGGGCTGACCGGCATGAGCGCTGCGGCTCTGCCGTGTCCACTTGTGTCTTGGAGCTTCCTTGGATGCTCTAGAGTGGTCAGGAGCTAGGTGGGCGCTGCATATAGAAAGGAGAGAGAGGAGGAGTTGCCATGGGTAAACAGAGAGAAAGGGATGGGCTTTACCCCCAAATAATTGAGCTATTGAAGGAGGAGAGTTCTTGGAGGTAGGAGATGGTCAGGAGGGGCTGTGGTAAAAAGTTGAGCTCCCCAAGAATAGTGGAAGGGGTCAAAATAGGCATTTTAATTATCTGCCATAAGGTGTTTGATGGGGGTTTGGGCAAGTAGATGATCTGCATCTGCCATGAGACTCCATAGGGTGAAATGACACATATAATTAGGGCCTTCCACCAATTTGGAGATCATTTGAAGAAAATTGACAATGCAACTTTGGTAAACCCTAGAATTTAGCAGAAATGAACTTGAGTAGATTTAGTTGAGCAAATCACTTCTCCTTGATGCACCCCTTGGTGTGGTGGCCTCATTTGGTCATGTGATCATGCTCACAAAAGGTGGGGTCAAGGAGAGAAAGTTGGTAATGCAAAGTTGTTCAAATATGGTTCTGGACAGAAAGAGTTTTGGGGCACTTTGATCAAGTTAACTTGCTCTCCAACTTGTGCCATTTGGTCTAGATGAATTATTAGACCATTTGAGCAAGTTCACAAGGTTTGAGAACATTTGGACATGTTTGGCAATGTAAAGTTGCTCAAACTTCAAAATGGATGAAATGGTTTTGAGAGGTTTTGATGATGCTATCTTATTCTCCAAGTCATGAGACTTGGTAGGATCACCAAATATGTCATATGTGACATGATAGAATTTGCTTGGAATATTTGGAGAATATTTCCTTTGTAAATATTTCAAAAGCTTGAAATATCCAGAAAGGGTTTTTGAGGGGCTTGACCTATATTTTGAACATAACCATGTGTTGAAACTCTTATATATGGACTATATATGTCCTATGAGTTTCCCTAAATTTTGTAAAATATTTTTGAAGCAATAAAATAATTTTTACCTATTAAAGACCATTTCTGGCCTTAAGAAAAAGCCTTTAAATAAAATAGGAAAAATAACTTTTAAAATTATATTTCTGTGGTTTCTGGGTATCCTATATCTAATAGGAGTCAAATATATTTTTGTAAAGATTTTTACTTCCCTTAATTAAGTACTTGCAGTGCAAACCTCAATTCAGGGGTTTTTGAAAAACTAATTTTTGAAAATACTTTTTGGCCAAATTATTTTTGTAAGAAAATACTTTTATGTCCGATACACATGGCATGATCATTGGTTCAAGAGTTTGGATCAAGGAGATGAAGTATAGGAGTTGGGGAATTTATTTGATTTTTAGAGCACTTGCAAACAATGAGACAAAAAATCAAATCAAGCAAAGTCCAAAACACTCAAAAGTTTTTGTCAAACCACATTTTAGCATGATTAAGAGCTTAAGTGTTGTGCCATGAAAATCAGGGTGTGCCGAGGTCATAATCTTTGATCAAGTCTAGCCATCTTCTTTGCCTCGTGTTTAATTCCTTTTGAGTGAAAATATACTTGAGACCTTTGTGATCCGTGTATATCTCACATCCCTTCCATAAGAGGTAATGTCGCCATGTCTTCGGGCATGAACCACTGCTTTGCTAGCTCAAGGTCATGAGTAGCATAGTTTTCTTCATGAGGCCGTAGTTTCCTTTGAGAGGAGGCTTGCGGATATGCTGCGGTCTTCAACGCGAAGCTCACTCCTTGACGACGGTGGTTGGTATAGTTCTTCCTCCTAGACAAGACGATCTTCAGATGTTCCTAGACCAGCTCAACAATTCTTCTACCGTCTTCGGGTAGACAAGTATGTCATCAAAGAAAGATGACAACTAACTTGTCCAAGAACTCCATGAAGTCTTTGTTCGTGATGTACATAAGGTAGTATGGGGTATTGGTGGTGGTCACGGTTGGGTACGGTCTAAGGTGTTCTTGATCTAGAGTCAAGACCCATGGTCATGATCCGACCATGCTGTAGCTTGGTAGGGCATAAGGGTTTCAAGGATTCTAGTGTGCGAATGAACATTTATCATCCTATCTTTAAGCACGGTTTCTGAGATGCCAGTAGTTTATCTCGTCCTTTACACAAATCACATCATAACACTGATAGCATCATTTCGTATCGGCCAACTCCAATCATCACTCATGCCATTCGTATCCTCATGACTCCCGAGAGGAGGTCTAACAAAATCATACATGTCTATAATCCCCAAACTCATGTGTATGTCTACCCCTAAAAATCCATGGGTAGAACATATAAGCTGCTAAGCTTGAACGTGACAATCCAAGTGCTCAGCCTATCCTTCCAAGGTCTAAGATAAAGCACCTCTATCCTAGAGAAACACGTGTAAGCCAACTCCAAGATCTTGTTCCTTCCTATGAATCAACTCCAACAGCCCATTATCTTCCATCAATCACTGCATAATCCATTAATTCTACAAATCCAATGCCTAAGTGGGGTTCCACATGATCCCTAAAGTCCTTATAATCCACAATACTTGAAAGAGCTGCCTTACTATAGTTAGTCCACCAATTCCCATTATTGTATTCTAATAATACTCCAAGGTTAAGCTCACAAAGATGCCTAAATAAACTCCGACAATTAGCCCAATCTCCTAGTTTATCGTCCACCGAGAAACATGGTATCATGATCGAGATCACCTGTCTAAATCCAATTACTCCGAACCCTGTTGACATACTCAGCATCTATATTCAACTAGGATCACCTACTAAATCCAAATCTTGTGTCCAACGAGAAGTCCTACAGGTTCCCCCAAGTCATTTACGTAATATCAACTGTCTCCTGTCAATATCCCATGGCTAAGTTAAATCCAAATACTTCCAAGAATTCGGCTTGTGATCAATTGTCCTATAAATCCAATTCACCCATGGGTAGTGAAAGCTACGCTACTCTATAATCATGATCCCACCAAGTTCATCTACCAACATGGTAGCCTTATAATCCACCAAAGAGTCTTAGATAGTTCCTCAAAGTCATTGATATAAACTCATCAAGTCATTTGCCCTCTATTCCTATATCCTCAGATTGGTCTTCCCTATGGCATCATCAGTTTTGGTGCTATCTTAGGAAGATAATGTGCTCATTCACTCTATCCACTAGTTCCATAATGAACCCAGTGACAAGCAAGGTTACGGAGGCTTGACAGGTTCCCTTGCAATTCTGTGGGTTAAGCACATGGTTAAGGATTCGAGCTGGGGTACCTCGCGATGTCTTGAAGGGTCTGGGAATAGGGTTCTAGTCTTGAGGTGTAATCATACAGGGTTGTACTTGGTCGAGGAGGTTGTAGCAAAAGTCTTCAGCGCTTGTTGGTCGCCGAGGTGGAATCCTTGGTGCATATTGTCTTGCTTGTCTTGATTGAGGAAAGAGATGAGAGGAAAAGCAGCATAGAGAAACGCCTAAAGGGGGTTCTATAGTGCAAGTGCAAACAAACAAGTGCCAAAAGGCCAAACACAAACAACAAAATAAGGCAGGTGATATAGTTGCGTACTTGTTGCCTGGGGCAAAAGGGCGACTGATATCAAGACACGGACGAATAAAAACAGCAATACACTCATGGTTCTACTCGAACCATCATACGGACTCGACTGCGCATAGGGGAGTACACGACTCATCCTACCCTAGGGGTTCTCGGACTCCATAGTCGTGCCTTGTGCCTTGTGCGATCTCCGGGTTTCCCTCGTGTGCTGCTACGTCTCTTGTAGTTATTTGATGAAACGATCCGGTTGAGCTTGAAGAGTCTTCAACCACTTCTTGCCTGTTGAAGTGATGGGGTGAAGGTGGCTCCTCATAACTGGCTTTGACTTGGTCTTCCATTGTCTTCTCAATCACGAAGATCCCTTCTTGTCTTCTAAGCCGTTGATGGTACCAGGTAGGTAATCCTTTATGCAATGACGTTTCAAGGCATAATAGAGGTCCATCATGTCGGTTACGTTGATGACAACTTCGACACCAAGAGCGGGGGATGAGGAGGACCGTTTTCCTGCTCACTATGGTGAGGCGGACCAAATGGCCAGGTTCTCATCCATCGATGGTTGCCGATACAACAACGGTAGTGACAGGTTACTCTATTAGCGATGCATATCATGTTCTTGCATAACCTATGCCACGGTCGTCAGAGGCTAAGGTTGCATCATCTTGGAGCGATGTCAAGGGTGTCGCCATCTCACAGGTCTTGTGTCCTCATTCCTCGAGGGTGTATCTTTCCATTGGTATCATCTTGTTGTGATGTCGCCAATCTTGTGTTCAGGAGATGTGGGTGAATGTCTGGCAAGGCATCTTCCTTCTTGATTATCCACGAGGATTACAAGGAATCCAGTGGCTAGGGACATAAGGGTTCCAGTGACCATTAAATTTTGAAGGGGAAGAGGAAAGTATATCTTAGCTTTCGAAAACTCAGAAGGGGAAGAGAAGTATAGATAGTTTTGAAAACTAGTAGTAGTTTTGAAAATAGTTTTACCCTAACTAACGACCATGCTAACTAAGGCTTCCTACAGTCAGGATGGCTCTGATACCAGCTCTGTGGGGACCCCGACTCATAAGTCGTGATCACCGAATGCTGCGTGTACAAATGATCCCAGAGATCAATGCTCACTGAACACACAGAAGCTGAATAACAAGAGTCTTACATCCATACATACCGTCTTACACAAATTGTCACCATTATGGTCAAGCCTTACATCGATAAAGCCTTAAGGGCTGAACATCAAATGAAACATAAGCGGCGGAAATCGTCTGTCGATAAGTAGAACCCATGCCATCTCGCCTTAACCCTCGGGCATTCTCGAGGAAGCGTCCTAGTTCGCATGATCGTCTCCAAAGAACTCTTCCTCGAACTCCGGTTCCTCCATGCCCAGTCAATTAAATAACCGGTGGCAAGCCAATGAGTACTTTGAATGTACTCGCAAGCAACCCATGTTTTGGTTCAAGGTACAACAATGCATGACATAGGTAGATTTTGCATAAAGCTAGTTTTGAGTGCAATGACATGTTCAACATCCTATAAAGCATGCATCAAGAGAATTCGAGTAACCCTGAGATCTGGTCACAGATATTAACATAAATAGAGTGGGCACCAACCCATTCATCATAAACAGAGTGGGCATCAACCCATCTCAGTCGTGTCAAGTCTTTTGACTTGACCCAAGTCATTTCCATCACCTCACACACTGGTTGAAAACCCTGGACATAGTTTAAGCAGCACCGCCCAACCGTCCTTGACCGTGGACACGACTATTCGAATAGTTTTACACTCTGCAGAGGTTGCACACTTTACCCACTAGATCCGGGGAACTTCCGTGTCATCCACGACCCGCGGTACCTCAAGTACCCGGGGTAAGCACCCGATCACCGCCTTTCCCTAGACGACACTAACATGGAGTCCACTCGATTGGTAGTAACCCCCGTGCCAAACATTTCACATCATAAAGTTGTCGAGCCTCGCTCCCATATTCATCACATACCACAAGCACGGGGTACCAACGGTGTGTCCGGTGCCCTGTGAAAACAGTCATGGCCGCCCTACAGCACGACCCGTCCCAAGAGAGAGCACCAACTCTCCCCGTCACTAAGTAATGCGGGCTCCAAGCTAGTATTGGTCTAGGTACTCAACAATGCCCTTTCCCATATAAGGGTAGAGTGGTCGCGCATGTAGGGTTGGGACAGTCATCAAATCTTAAATCTAATCCGTTTTCGAAAACAACACACACTTGCCTCGGTACACCACTTCGTCATCAAGTGGTTACCTTTCTCATCATCTCCCTCGGGCATAAATGGCACCCGATGGGGTTTTCGAAAGTTGTTTGAAAATATTTTGCCTCCATCACCATGCATATCCCGTCCCTTTTACATAGCACTACTTAGCATCCTATCTACTCCCACCGCATAACCCTCATAAGAAGGTAGGGCCATGCACAATGCAATTATCAACGAGGAATGTAACCGAGGCAACCAACCACGTGGTTCGCCATCTCATCATGATTCCGATGCAACAAATATAACGAACTATATGGCATGTATAAGAAGGTTTCATAAACATGGTCAAAGGGCTGCTTGCCTGTTTTAACGAAGTCCTCGAGGTCTTCAAATATCTCTGATCCATCTCCGAGCATTTCGTCTACCTCGTCAACTATCGCCGAAAGCAACTATAATAAGCAACACAACAAGGCAGGAAATAAAAGTGCTCTAAAACTATGAGTTGGACTTTTCTAGGATACCTCTGGTCACATGAGGTATGACCAAAGTGGTTTCATTGGGAGTGGATCAATGGACATCTCCGAACATTTCAATATGATGGAATCAAGGGGTTTATGGATTTGCTAGAAGTGTACAGAAATATTATTTTGAAAAATGAGCAAAGGCACCCATTTAACAAAGGATGATTTTAGAAGCATCTAGGAATTGGTTTCTTTGGATTTGGAGTTCAAATGAATTTCCTATGAATTTGCAAAGCTGATAAATATGAAGAAATGGCTCAATAATTTGTGTGGTACAGAAAGTATCAAGAAAAATGTTCATAAACTAGGTTATGAGCTTAGATGCATACAGGAGTTTGAATCATGGCATTTGGATCAAATATGAGCCCTCTGTGATTTTCTAAAGTTCATCACAGAAATGGAAAAACAAGATTTGATAAATGTTTGTGAGGAAAAAGTATCTGGAAAAATGTGCATGTTGCATCAACAGGTAGAGCATGATTTATGGAGTCTCTAGAAATTTGAATCATCAAATTTGGAGTTGATTTGATTTGTTTATGGATTTTAGAAACTCCAAAGAAAAGAAAAAGGGGAAAAGATATTTACCCAAACGGGCTGGATCTGGGCGGCGGCGGCGCGCACTGGGCGAGGCATAGCGGCAGGCACCACTGGGCCGCCCAGTGGCTCGCCGACCTGTGCAGAGGCCACGTCGGCGGCTTATGGGCTGCGCGCCAGCGGAGGCGGATCCGCGGAAGCCGCTTCCACTTAACGACGGGGCCCGCCCACGGCGGCGACAGCGAGGCCCGCTTGCCGGGTTCGTCCTCAACCTCCAGCAGGGCGCGACGGGAGACAGAGGAGGCGCCTGACGCGGCTCGCCGGCGCATGAGGCGTCTCCGGCGACGCCGCCACCGGCGTGCTCGGGAAGAATGGCGATCCGACGAGGTACTCCACGGAGGCAGGGGTGGTCGGATGCGGGTGGTGCATCATCCGGCGGATGGAGGCGACGGCGAGGCTGGGGCACGGCGCTGCGGTGTGTCCCGGACGAGGAAGGATCGTGGGAGATCCGCCTTGCTCGGAGAACTTGCTGGTGGGGAGAGGATAGGAGGAAGAGCTCAGGCTCGGCTGAATTTAGGTGGAGGCCGGCGGCACTGCTCCGGCCATGGAGGTGGACAGAGGGCACGGGAGGAGGATTGGGTTGGTCCAGGGGGTCACTGGGAGTGAGTGGGTGCGAAAGGAGGCCAGAGAGGGCTCGGTGGTGGCCTTAAATAGCCGCCCCGTAGCTCATGGTGGACGCGGCGCACGGGTGGCTGCGGCAACGGCTCGGGAGGCCAGGAGGGAGGGAGTGAGGTTGTCTACGGCGTTCGTGGGCGTGGAGTAGGGCGCCAGGAAGAGAGAGAGGGAGCGGAAAGTGCCAGGGCGTCGCGCGTGTGAGCTCGTCAATTGGAGCTCTCGGGCGGCCGGCGCGCGTGCGAAAGGAGGCAGCAGGAGGGAGAGAGAGGAAGGGGACAGAGTGGTGGCGTGTCGCGGACGTCGAGGGGCGTCGACTGGCACGCTTGGGCGGCCCGAGGTGGATGGGAGTCGGTGGCGGGGCTCGGCGCTCATTGAGCAGCTCAGGCAAGCTGGCCCGGCATGGCGCGCTGCAGCTCTGCCGTGTCCACTTGTGTCTTGGAGCTTCCTTGGATGCTCTAGAGTGGTCAGGAGCTAGGTGGGCGCTGCATATAGAAAGGAGAGAGAGAGGAGTTGCCATGGGTAAACAGAGAGAGAAAGGGATGGGCTTTACCCCCAAATAATTGAGCTATTGAAGGAGGAGAGTTCTTTGGAGGTAGGAGATGGTCGGGAGGGCTGTGGTAAAAGTTGAGCTCCCAAGAATAGTGGAAGGGGTCAAAATAGGCATTTTAATTATCGCCATAAGGTGTTTGATGGGGTTTGGGCAAGTAGATGATCTGCATCGCCATGAGACTCCATAGGGTGAAATGACACATATAATTAGGGCCTTCCACCAATTTGGAGATCATTTGAAGAAAATTGACAATGCAACTTTGGTAAACCCTAGAATTTAGCAGAAATGAACTTGAGTAGATTTAGTTGAGCAAATCACTTCTCCTTGATGCACCCCTTGGTGTGGTGGCCTCATTTGGTCATGTGATCATGCTCACAAAAGGTGGGGTCAAGGAGAGAAAGTTGGTAATGCAAAGTTGTTCAAATATGGTTCTGGACAGAAAGAGTTTTGGGGCACTTTGATCAAGTTAACTTGCTCTCCAACTTGTGCCATTTGGTCTAGATGAATTATTAGACCATTTGAGCAAGTTCACAAGGTTTGAGAACATTTGGACATGTTTGGCAATGTAAAGTTGCTCAAACTTCAAAATGGACAGAAATGGTTTTGAGAGGTTTTGATGATGCTATCTTATTCTCCAAGTCATGAGACTTGGTAGGATCACCAAATATGTCATATGTGACATGATAGAATTTGCTTGGAATATTTGGAGAATATTTCCTTTGTAAATATTTCAAAAGCTTGAAATATCCAGAAAGGGTTTTTGAGGGGCTTGACCTATATTTTGAACATAACCATGTGTTGAAACTCTTATATATGGACTATATATGTCCTATGAGTTTCCCTAAATTTTGTAAAATATTTTTGAAGCAATAAAATAATTTTTACCTATTAAAGACCATTTCTGGCCTTAAGAAAAGCCTTTAAATAAAATAGGAAAATAACTTTTAAAATTATATTTCGTGGTTTCGGGTATCCTATATCTAATAGGAGTCAAATATATTTTTGTAAAGATTTTACTTCCCTTAATTAAGTACTTGCGGTGCAAACCTCAATTCAGGGGTTTTTGAAAAACTAATTTTTGAAAATACTTTTTGGCCAAATTATTTTTGTAAGAAAATACTTTTATGTCCGATACACATGGCATGATCATTGGTTCAAGAGTTTGGATCAAGGAGATGAAGTATAGGAGTTGGGGAATTTATTTGATTTTTAGAGCACTTGCAAACAGCAGACAAAAATCAAATCAAGCAAAGTCCAAAACACTCAAAAGTTTTTGTCAAACCACATTTTAGCATGATTAAGAGCTTAAGTGCTGTGCCATGAAAATCAGGGTGTGACAGCTTCGCGGTTTCGACACACCACACTGGGGCCGCCATCCTCGGCGGGTCGCAGGCGCCAGCTACAGACCACCACACCAAGCAATTCTTTCGTCAGATGGGGGCTCCTCCATCCCTATGAGGATCCCCACCGGGCTGGGCGGCACCCTAGGCTGACCTCACCTTCGACGCCAAAGATCATCCCAAGACCGCGGCCGGCACAGGCGCGTTGCCCATGCTCTGCACCCCACCATCTGCAACATGGCAGTAACCAGGACCCTCATCGATGGCGGCGCTAGCCTCAATGTGCTCTCCATGGAGGCGTTTGGCCTGCTCCACGTGCCTCTCACGACCGGCTTCTCCCCACCAAACTGTTCTCCAGAGTGGTCGGTGGCTTCACCCGCCCCGTGGGGCAGATTCATCTCCCCGTCACCTTTGGGACGCGTGACAACTACCGCACCGAGCTCATCGACTTCGACATCGTGTGCATTGGGCTCCCACACAACGCCATCCTCGGGTACCCGACCCTTGCCAAGTTCATGGCGGCGACTCACCCTGGCCAGGGAGCAGCGGCGTCGTTACCGTGTCGAGAGACACTAGAGATGCACCGACGACCTTCAAGCTCGCCTTAAAGGGCACGGCGACTGCCCGACCAAGTGCGGAGAGCGCTCCAGAGGGCCCAGGGGATGCCCCGGCGAAGAAGCCGTTGTTTTCCCAAGACCGAGCCGAGACGAAGCAAGTACCGGTCGACGAAGATGGGGAGTCAGGAGCCACCTGCACCATAGGTGATGGACTCCCCCAAGACAAGAAGAAGGCGTTGGTCAGCTTTCTCCATGCGAATAAGGATGTATTCGCGTGGCAAGCAACGGACCTGGTAGGCATCACGTGAGGGGTGATCGAACACCACCTCAGGCTATGCCCCCACGCTTGCCCCATGAAGTAGAAGGCACGGCGCCAAGCCCTGGAGAAGCAGTCATTCATCGTCCAGGAGATGCGCAAGCTACAGGAGGCCGGTGTTATCTAGGAAGTGTGGCACCCGGAGTGGTTGGCGAACCCAGTCATCGTCCCCAAGAAGGGCAGGAAAGAGTGCATGTGCATGGACTTCACGAGCCTGGACAAGGCTTGCCCTCAAGATACGTTTCCTCTTCCTCGCATTGATCAGATCGTCGACTCCACAGTAGAGTACGATCTGTTATGCTTCCTGGATGCCTTCTCAGGTATCAATAGATCAAGATGGCGGTGGAAGATGTGTAGAAGACGGCCTTCCTGACTCCATGCGGGGTGTATTACTACACATGCATGCCATTTGGTTGCGTGATGCCGCGGTTGATGCACATCGCCTTGGGCAAGCAGCTTGGAAGGAATGCGGAGGCTTACGTTGATGATATAGTGGTCAAGTTCCGGGAGGCCAAGACCGTTGCTGAAGATCTGGAGGAGACGTTCGCCAACCTGTGAGAAGTGAAGCTGAGGCTCAATCCTGAGAAGTGCGTATTCAGTGTCCTGTCAGGCAAGTTTCTGGGGTTCTTGGTGTCGCTCAGAGGAATTGAGGCCAACCCGAAGAAGGTCAAGGCGATAGAAAGGATGAGTCTGCCTCAAACTCTCAAGGAGATGCAGAAGCTGGCAGGCTGTGTGACATCACTCGGGCGCTTCATCTCCAAGATAGGCGAGCGTGCCCTCCTATTCTTCAAGCGGATGAAGAGGAAGGGCCCGTTCGAATGGACTACAGAAGCTGATGTGGCTTTCTAAGACCTCAAGAGATACCTCACCAGCCCGCCGGTGATGGTAGCGCCTCGTCCTCTCGAGCCTCCAGTGCCTTACCTGGCTGCCACGCCACACTCAGGCAGCGCGGCGCTAGTGCTGGTCTGCGAGGAGCATGCAGCCAAGGGTGTGCAGCACGGAGCCACACGCCCATCCAAGACACCGTGACCTTAGGACAGCGCACCTGAGGCCACGGCCCAACGATCAGGAGGCAGGGTCCCTGAGTTCATGGCCCCCAAGGCCGCGACGGCCCCTCCTGAGGGTGGGCATCCTAAGGCTACATCACCCCAAGAGGAGCAAGACTCGGAAGACACTTCCTCCCTCGTCGAGCATCCTATCTACTTCGTCAGCACCGTACTACATGACGCGCGAGCGCGTTACCCCATGCCACAGAAGCTCATCTTGGCACTCCTCGTCGCCTCTAGAAAGCTATGCCACTACTTCCAAGGCCACCCTATCAAGGTCGTCTCAGCCTACCCCCTGGAGAGAGTGCTCCGAAGCCCCAATGTCATAGGAAGAGTTGTCGACTGGAACATCAAGTTGCAGGCGTTCCGTCTGGAGTTCAGCACCACCCGAGTCATCAAGGGTGCGGCCCTCGCTGACTTTTGGCTGAATGGACTAACTCGCCAGGCCAAGAAGTGGGCAAGGATCGCTCCCTCTTCCCAGGAGACAAAGTGCCTGACGGTTGGGTCATGTACTTCGATGGTGCGTTCGCGTGTCAGGCCGCAGGGGATGGAGTCGTGCTCATCTCTCCCATCCAAGACAAGCTCTACTACATCATGCATCTCTGCTTCCAATATGGCGAGAAGGTCTCCAACAACATCGCCGAATTAGAGGGCCTGATCGCCGGGCTCAGGGCTGCGGTAGCCGTGGGGCTCAGGCGCCTTACCATCAGGGCGACTCCTAGCTCCTTGTCAACTTCTCCCAACAAAGAGTGCATGCTAAAGGACGATCACATGGAGGCACACCTCAAGGAGTATGTAAAATTGAGAAGCAATTCTTGGGTTTGGACCTACAGCAGGTGTCACGTGACATGAACATGGAGGTGGACGACATTGCCAAGAGGGCATCCTGGCGCCTACCCCCGGAGCCTGGCGTCTTCAAGGAGCAGCTCTTCAAGCCGTCGGCGGTTCCTCCCGTGGCCGAGCCAGCACCACCTCGGGAGGAACTGCCCATGGCACCGGCCACGGGCGCCCCAGCCTGCGGCCCGACCTCAGGGGCCCGCCTGCTCCTTGCACTCAAGCCTCAGGAGGGGTGCTGGACCGAGAAATTCAAGGCTTACCTGCTCCAGGGCAGCCTGCCAGAGAAGGAAGAGGATGCCGAGCGGGTGGCTTGCTAGGGCATCGCATACTGCATCCAGGATGGCGAGCTCTACCAAAGGCACCCAAACAACGTCTCCCTGTGGTGCATCTCCAAGGAGCACGGGTTCGAGTTGCTGGCCAACATTCAGGGTGGGGATTTTAGGCACCAGTCTTCATCACGCACCCTAGTGAGTAGGGCCTTCCGTAGTGGGTTCTATTGGCCAACAACACTCAACAACACCATTGAACTAGTAAGATCCTGTGAGGCCTGTTAGTTCCATGCTAAGCAGATCACTCATCCTTCTGAGGGCCTCCAGACCATCCCACTTTCATGGCCATTCGTGGTTTGGGGGCTGGACATCTTGGGCCCACATCATTGAGCGCTCGGGGGCTATCGCTACCTTACGTCGCCATCGACAATTCACCAAGTGGGAGGAAGTGAAAGTTGTCGGCACGATCCTAGCTGGCTCTGCAGTTAAGTTCATCAAGGGCCTCGTAAGCCGCTTCGGGGTGCCCAACCACATCATCACTGACAACGGCTCCCAGTTTATGAGCAACCTCTTTAAAACATATTGTGCTAACCTTGGGATGCAAATATGTTACGCTTCGGTGGCGAACCTGCGGAGCAATGGCCAGGCCGAGTGCGCCAACGCGGAGGTCCTGAGGGGCCTCAAGGCAACGAGCTTCAAGAAGAAGTTCGAGGCTTGCGGCAGGGCCTAGCTCGACGAGCTTCCGTCCGTGCTATGGACCATCCGAACCACCATGACCAAGCCTACAGGCGAGACCCCATTCTTCCTGATCTACGGAGCCAAGGCGATCCTTCCTCACGAGGTCAGGCATCGCTCCCCGGGGGTCCTGGAATTCGACGAGGCGCGTCAGGATGCCGCGCGGGAGCTGGACCTCGTGCTGGGGGAGGAACACTGTCGCCAGGGCTCACTCCGAGCTGCAAGGTACCAGCAGGCGCTGTGGCGCTACCACTACTGCAACATCCGCTCTAGGACCCTCGAGGTGGGTGACCTCGTCCTGAGGCGGGTGCTCTCCAGGGAAGGGCTTCACAAGCTCTCCCCATGTGGGAGGGCCCGTTCAGGATCGCCCATGTCCCCAAGCCTAGCGCCGCACGCCTGGAGACACAGGACGGGGTCCCCATTCAGACTGCCTGGAAAATCTAGCACCTCTGGAAGTTCTACCCGTAAAGAAGGCTCCACGCCTGTGAACGTCTGTGCCAGTGACACTCTGACATAATAATGAGTGGGGCTGTACACTCCCCGGAGTCTCCTGAGCGCCGCCCTTGGGCCTCACGGGGGCTCCCTCCCATGTCCTAGTGGCAGCACTTAGCTCCGCGCTGGTGAGAAGACTAGTATAGGTGTCGGATGCAGGTATTCTTTTGCTTGTTTCTGTATCTGATTTGCGACTTCTTGAATAGAATTTGGAGTTTAAGCGTCTCTTTCTTGGGGTTGGGAATTTTTCGTTTTGCCTCGCTCGTTTCTCTCAAGCCTTGTCTCGGGAGACCTTAGGAGGAGGGGCAGTTGCCCGTCGCTCCTCCTCGCGCGTCCCACGAGCACACCTCGCCAAAGCCCCAGTCCCTGGTCCTTTGGCATACTTGTCCTTGCGCGACGCTCTCGGACGAGCTTGCAGGCACCGTGCTCCCAGCAAGGAGTGCTTCCCTCCTAGCCCCACAACTACGAGGGGCCCCCCTCTTGAAGCCTGGCGACCACGAGGGAATCCCTCAGTGTGTAGCGCTTCTATGGCATCGAAATTCACCGTCAAGAACTCAAAGATAAGTTACCCAACCGCACTCAATAGCAGCACAAGCCTTGTGAGGGAGCATAAAGATAATAACATAACGGTGCAAGTGCCATAGTCCATTACACGCCTTATAGGGCCTCCTAATTCTCTTGTTGCAGCAAAAGAAAGAAACAAAAAACACAGGTGCATGTCGACAACAGCTCCAAGGACCGGCTCCGGGAGCACCTGGGCTCATTCAGAGCCCTCCTCCCGCTTCACCGGGGCGTGGCGGCGACGTGACCCGTCTCCCCTCCCGATCTAGGCTCGGCGAAGTAGCGGCTTGTTAGAGTCATCACCGCTGGAGCTCTCCACCGAGGAGAAGCCACCACTGCTGGAGGCAGCGTGACAGTCGTCAAGGGCGAGGTCATCACCAGCGACGATGCTGCCCCTCCATCCACCGTCATCATCGCCCTCGTCATTGTTGTCGCTCTCCGGGCAGCACACTACGCACGGGCCATCTTCCTTGAAGATCCTCGCGTAGAGGGTTGCGACGCGGTTATACCTAAAGTGGAGTGTGCACCTCCTGTGCAAGTCCCGCGCCCGGGTGAACGACTGCCATCCGCGGGTTAGGAACACGTTGCCGGCCGTCGTCCTGGAGCCAAAAGCCACCAGTCCCCCCTCCCCGCCCGGTAGCACATCCCCGAAGATGTGCGGGAGCTGGGGCCAGGTGGAGGCAGGCTTCTCCGCGCGTACCACGAACTCCAGGGGAGAGTTGGCAGAGTGGGATTGCGGCTGTGGTGGAAGAATAGCCACCGCGTGCCTCACCTCCTCGTGGCAGCTTCCATGACCGCGACGGCCCTCACCGCAATAAGACGCGACCACAAGTCCGCCGGAGGCGGTGAGAGCCTTGTAAAGCAGGAGCCTGCGCCCGCGGGGAGCCGGTGCTGGCGTTGCCGCATACTTGCGGGGATGGCCGCAGCCTCTCTTGGGCAGGGGTGAGTCAGGCCCCTCCTTAGGGGCCTTCCCCCTCTCCGTTGCCGAGAGCCTCCTCGACGGCGCCACGGGTGCTCTGGCTAGACGATGGGGCAAGGAGAAGGAGGAGCAAGGAGCAAGCAGACGGAGATGAGCAGGGGGCTCCGCCTGCTCGTGCATTTATAGCCAGGAGAAGGTAAATCGTTGGCCTCCCATGACCCCCACTAATGATGATTCTCTCTACATGCAGCATGCAGTTGTCAAGTCGAACGGTTGCCAAGGCAGTGTTGGGAAGCGGAGACACCCACATCCCATCAAGCGCCACGCGTCTGCTCGGTCTGCAGGAGATTGGGGCCCGCGGCGTTCCGCACTTGCCCTTTGGCTTCGCCTCGAAGCCAAGGGCGAGCGTGCCTTGGGCCCGGGGGCTTCTATTGGCGTTCTAGGAACCAGGGTACCCAGCCCTGCCTGCCTGCGGCCCATAACGTGGCTTCATCGATGGCCTGGTATGGCCCAGCTTCGACTACGACAAGACAAGACCCTCACGAGGGGCCAAGCCTCGCGAGGAGGACGACATCCAGACCTCCCGAGGCCGCATGAGGCGAGGCGCGCACCAGCGGGTGCAGTACAGCAGGTTTCCTCTTTGGTGCAAAGGAGGCAAGCTCATGTGTGGAGTCCCAAGGAATCATCCAAAGGTTGCCATTTGCGTGCAATGAGATCAAGAACGCCAGAACGGCAGGATGGATGTCATCGCCGAGCCCACCACGACATCATGCTCAGAGGCTTTGCAGGTGAAGACCACCTATCGTCAGGATTAGATGTACTTCTTGTTCCCCTTCAAATTTTGCCATTGTGGGATCCCTTCCCGCCTAAGTTTTGGAGGAAGAGGACCAAGGCCACTATAAATAGAGCCTAGCCACCACCGTAGAGAGGTCGGTCAATCAACTCACCAGCTGATCAGCTCGTAGAACCACCAAGAGCTCATCACAAGAACACGCCTCCGAGGCTTTTCATCCACTTGTACTAGTTCATCCTCATCCCATCGCGAGGCCAATCCACCACAAAGCAAGAATAGGGTATTACACCGCAAGGTGGCCTAAACCTGGGTAAACTGTTGTGTCTTTCTCTGTCATATTCATCGAGCTAAGTCGTGAGAGCTGCGGATCAGGAGGCTCGATGATGTCGGGCGGAACCCTATGGGGCCTATCTTTCATGTTTGGAGAGTATCCCTACAAGGAACACGAAAAACGCACAGAAGGAAACGAGGGAAATCACGGTGGAACACAAGAGAAAACACTCAACCAACACGAATATGATCACACATGTGCTAGATCATCGAGGCGCAAAGTAACACGAGATCCAAAGTCAACAAGGGACGATACAAAGGTAGTCGTTCTTCTCCGTGACGAGGTCTTGATCGTCTTCTCCTGGTGGAGGTCTTGAATCCAGGTGGATCTTCTCCGAAGAGGTGTGGTCCCTAACGAGGAGTAGTTCCAATACGGATGAGCAATGCTCTATCTCAAATGACCTAAACCAATGCTCCCCTAGCTAGGAGGTGGGAGAAGTCTATTTATAGTCATAGTGCAAATGAGGGGCGAAGTGAAGGGGTACAACCGCATCAGCCCGCAGCTGGACGCAGCCAGGGTCCGGACGTCCGTGGGGCGCCAGTCGTCCGGAGGCTCTCGGGGTCCCGGACGTCCGGGGTTCCTCGGATGTCCGTAGATTTCGTTCTGTGGTCGTTGGCACGGACGTCCGGACTTCCTCGGATTTCCATGATTTTGGTTCTGTTGGTAGGTGCACGGTCGTCCGGGGCCTGGGAGTGGCCGGTCATCCGGAGCCTGTAGCTCTGGCTGGCTCCTCTTTCATTGGCTGTAGCGTCCTCCAGGGGTCGGACGTCCGGGCCAGGCTGGTCGTCCGGGGCCTGTAGCTTCGAAAGCAGCTCTTGTTCTTGATCTTCACACTTGGTGTCCTCGCCATCTTGGTCATTGAATGTAGTTGTCCCGTGACTCCCGTCCAAGCACCTGATCACACATAAAGTCTCCAAATGAGGTAGTAGCCATGTCTCGTGAGTAGGGAGAGGGAGTTCGGATAGGAGCGATTTCACCTTATCTTTGATAGCCTTTGCTCGAGCTCTTGTCATGGGTCCAAGTGGTGTCGAGGGATATGTAGGTACGTCCATGGGGATGAGCGAGGGATGCTCCGCATCATCTCCCCCCTCCCCCTTTGGGAAAGATCCAACCTCCGATCGAAAGTGTCATCACCATGGTATGGCGAGAGGTCCTTGACATTGAAGATGTCGCTCATGTTGTACTTGTCTCGTGGGATGTCGATCTTGTAGGCGTTGTTGTTGTAGCGTGCTAGCACCTTGAAGGGTCCATCGGCTCGAGGTAGGAGTGTTGACTTGCATTCATTGGGGAAGAGGTCCTTGCGAAGGTGCAGCCACACGAGATCGCCAATGTTGAAGATCATGGGTTGCTTGTTGACGTTGAGCTTGGACGCTAGTCGTTGTACTTGGCGCTCGATGGTGTGCCTTGTATCCTCATGCATCTTCTTGATGTAGCTTGCGTGTGCACTCGCATCGAGGTTGGTGCGCTCTTTTAGAGGAAGAGGTAGAATGTCCAATGGGGACAACGGGTTGAAGCCGTAGACGACCTCGAAGGGGGACTTGCCGGTAGTCGAATGTCTTGCACGGTTGTAGGCGTACTTGGCGATGGGTAGACACACCTCCCACTCCTTGATGTTCTTCTTGATCAACATGCAAAGTAGAGTGGAGAGCGTATGGTTCGTCACCTCCGTTTGGCCGTCGGTTTGAGGATGGTATGTGGATGAGAACAAGAGCTTGATTCCGAGCTTGGCGCATAGCGTCTTCCAAAAGTAACTCAAGAACTTGGCATCACAGTCGGAGGCGATTGTCTTTGGTACTCCATGTAGTCGCAAGATTTCCCTATAAAAGAGATTGGAAACATGTGAAGCATCGTCTATCTTGTTGCAAGGAATGAAATGTGCCATCTTAGAAAGTTGGTCCACAACAACAAACACGGAATCCTTGCCATTTTGAGTTCTAGGCAAACCAAGTACAAAATCCAAGATAATGTCTTCCCAAGGTTGATAAGAAATAGGAAGAGGCATGTAAAGACCATGAGATTGAGCTTTAGACTTAGCTTTGCAACATGTAGATCATCGGTTGGTGAAGCGTGAGACCTCTCGGAACATCGTGGGCCAAAAGTAGTTCTTGGAGAGCATGGCGAATGTCTTTTCGCATCCAAACCGATCATGAAGCACACGCACTACGTACTAAAAAGGTCAAACTGATAATGTTCCCAAACATGAAGCACACGCACTAAAGCATACAATTCTTTTTCATAAATGGGATAGTTAAGTTGAATACCGGAGAGTTTTTCACTAAAATATGCAATGGCTTGTTTTTCTTGCATCAGAACTCCGCCAATTCCAGTACCACTTGCATCACAATGAACCTCAAAAGTTTTATCAAAGTTGGGCAAAGCAAGAATCGGAGCATGAGTAAGCAAAGACTTGAGCTCATCAAAAGCGGTAGATTGCAAAGATCCCCAAACAAAATGAGCATTCTTCTTACTCAAGGCATGCAAAGGAGCGGCAATAGTGCTAAAATCTTTCACAAAGCGACGATAAAAACCCGCAAGGCCAAGAAAGCTACACACTTGTTGCAAATTGGTGGGTTGGGGCCAAGTTTTAATTACTTTAATTTTAGATTCATCAACATGAACACCCTTGGAAGAAACAACGAAACCCAAGAAAACAAGCTTGTCAACACTAAACGTGCACTTTTTCATGTTGGCATAAAGATGTTCCTTGCGAAGAGTTTGCAAAACAGCCCTAACATGCTTTAGATGCTCTTTCATGGATTTGCTAAAAACAAGAATGTCATCAAAGTAAACCACAACAAACACTCCAATATAAGGTTGAATCACAAAATGCATAAGACGCATGAAAGTTCCGGGAGCTTCCGATAAACCCATAGGCATAACCAACCACTCGTACAAGCCAAATTTGGTTTTGAAAGCGGGTTTCCATTTATCACCTTCTTGTATGCGGATTTGATAATAGCCACTTTTAAGATTGATTTTTGAGAAAATGGTGGCACCGCTAAGTTCATCAGGCATATCATCTAGGCAAGGAATGGGATGCCTATAATGAACGGCAATAGCATTGATGGGTCTACAATCGGAGCACATGCGAAAACTACCATCTTGCTTGGGAACAAGTATAACGGGAACGGCACAAGGGCTTAAGCTTTCACGTACATGACCGTTGTCGATTAGTTGTTGTACTTGCCGTTGGATCTCCTTAGTTTCTTTGGGTTGACGCGGTATGGAGCTTTGTTTGGTAAGGGCGCTCCGGGGATGAGGTCTATTGGATGCTCAATGCCTCATAGAGGAGGTAGACCCGGAGGTAGCTCATCGGGAAAACATCTTGGAATTCCTGCAAAAGAGATTGAAACACTAAAGTTAGATCATGAGAGGTGTTAGTTTTTGGTTCCCCATCCTTGCACACAAGGACAAAGTGCATAACACTCGATGGGTTCTCACACACTTCTCTCATCTCACTTTTGGTGGCAAATAGGACTAAGTTTTTCTTGTCGCTCATCGTGGAGGCGCTCGGTTTTGGCTTGTGGCTCTCACTCTCTTTTGGGTGGATCAATCTCTCACTCTTCTCTCCACAATGGGTAGATTGCTTGTCGGCTATCACTTGACTAGGAGACATAGGTCGTAGCACATACTCCTTCCCGTTCATCTTGAAGCCATAGTGATTGGTACGCCCATTGTGGATGACGCCGCGGTCGACCAAGAAGGAGGTGGAAAACGGACATCGGGACGACATCACACTCCAGAGTGTCCTCATATGCGCCAATCTTGAAGGAGACTTGGACCGTATGCTCAAGCTTTATAGTGTCGGAATCGCTTAACCATTGGACCTTGTATGGGTGCGGATGCTTCATCTTGACCAATTGTAGCTTGGAGCATAGTTCTTCACTTGCCAAGTTGTGGCAACTACCTCCATCGATGATGACCTTCACGGACCTTCCATTGATGTCGGTCTTAGTGTGGAAGATGTGGCATCGTTCGCCTTCTTCTTGTTGATGTTGTAGAGTCAAGACTTTGGAGACAACGAGGGCGGGACTCGAATCCTCATGAAAAAAGACTTGATCATCTTCATCTTCATTCACACGCCGGTGCATGGGCACTTGCTCAAGGGCTTCCGTCTCCTCTTCACTCATGGAGTCATAGGTGCCGTCGTCGTTGAGGATAATGGTGCGCTTGTTTGTGCATTGGAAGGACTTGTGGCCTCGGCTGCCGCAAGTGAAACACTTGAAGGAGCTTGTCTTGATGGTCTCATCGGTCGGCAAGGATGAAGCGCGCGGCTTGAATTGCTTGTAGTAGGAGGAATATGACTTGAGCTTGTCGAAGTTTTGTTGTAAGTTGACTTGTCGTCGTTGCTTGTAGATGGCTTGGTTGAGGTAGAAGTTGGAGGAGTCGTTGAAGCTTGGTTGTTGGAAAAGCCGTAGGTCTTGGATGAGTACTTGGCGTACTTGAAGTCTTCTTGCACTTGGTGTTCCGCTTTGCTAGCTTGATGCACGAGCTGAATGAGGTTAGAGTAGGGTTGGAAGTCGGAAATCTTCTTGATGTGATGATTGAGGCCATTCAAGAAGCGTGCCATAGTTTGCTCATCATCTTCCGTGACATTGGCTCGAATCATGGCTATCTCCGTTTCCTTGTAGTATTCTTCAACACTCTTTGTTCCTTGCTCGAGGAGTTGGAGCTTCTTGAAGAGATCTTTGTTGTAATAGGTGGGCACAAAACGTGCTCGCATGACATCTTTCATTTGAGCCCAGGTGGTGATTGGTGGTTCACCTGTTGCTTCTCAACGCTCAAGGACTTGTTCCCACCATATGAGCACATAGTCTTGGAACTCAAGTGATGCCATAGATATCTTCTTCTCTTCCTCATAGTTGTGCAAACGAAAGATTTTGTCGACCTTCAATGCTCATGAGAGGTACTCTTCGGGATCATTGCTTCCATTGAACTTGGGCATGGTGAAATTTAGCTTGCCATAGCGTTGCTCTTCATTGTGTTGTTGGCGATGCTGATGATGACGCCCTTGATGTGGCGGATAATCATCGTCATGTTGCTCTTGGCGTGGAGGAGTTCCATGATCAACTTGCTCTTGTTGAACTTGAGGTTGAGGAGGAGCTTGTCGAGCTTGTGGAGGAGCTTGAGGAACTTGACGTTACCCACGTGGTTGGTAGTTCTGCTCTTGGATTTCTTCTCGAAGTGCTTCCTCTTGATTACATCGATCTCTTTTGCGGTTGACGATTGCTTGACTTGATTCTTGAAGGGCACGTTGCACCTCAAGAGCTTGTGCTTCACGTTGTTGTTGTTGAAGACGTGGAGCCTCGGCGTCTTGTTCCTCTTGATGTAGACCCGCTCGTTCTTCCTCTTGGCGACGTTGACGTTGTCATTCTTGAGCTTGTGCAAAAGCAACTTGGTGTGGTTGAGGACGAAGAACTTGCTCGTCGACTTGCTCTTGTGAATGCTTGTCGTGTAGAGGATTGCGATATGCATGACGGTCTTGACACGCGGCTCGTCGAAGTGTGTTCGATGTTGGTGTACTTGAGCCGGAGAAGGTGTCGTCAGAGTGTCGACTTGAGCGGCTTCGTCTTGAGTATGAAGAAGTTGAAGGAGGACGGTTCACCAACAAGGCGCGGATCTCGTTCATCCTTGGATCATTCTCTTGCTTGTGAGCGTCGAGCTTGTTGTCGAAGTAGTCCTTTGTACGTTGCTCGGAGAATAACAAGTCAGTGGCGAGGTTGTCGATGCGGTCGGACATCGCTTGTTGCCCATGATGCAGCGCTCGTCGTGCACCAAAGAGGTGGCTCTTGGTGACGAATGATGACATGTCGTCGTCTTGCTCGATGAAGAGTGGGTTGGTGGAAGTACATGTCCTATCCATCATTCTAAGCAAAATGCGAGTGGGAGAAGGAGAAGAACTAATACCAAATGTACCTTGACCGATGTTGACGATGAATCAAGATAACTCAAATGCGGACAATGAAATAGCACAATTGGTACCAATTCTTGTCGGTTCTCACACCTACACAAGTAAAAGCTTATGGTGGAGCTTGGTTAGGATGGTGGCAGAAAATTTGAAGCAATTGTAAGTGAGCTTCAATAATGTTGGAAAAGATTCACAAATTTGCAAATGCAACAAGTAGACCAAGCAAGTAGCAGTACACGGAAACACACACGCACATAGATAAGTGGGATTGTGCGAACCAAAAGTGAGCCAAAATGTGGAATCCACGAAAATGCTCTTGTTGCACAATACACGAGAGACACTAGCATGATTGCACAAGAGGCGGATACGTAACTTGTGCACAACCTACTACGCAAAAATGCAACGACCTCTATCCCAAGTATGCTATATGTATGGTAGTTCGGTGATATGATCCAAGATGATCGGGTATGACAATCTTAATGTAGTATGATGCTATGGTTCTTGCTTATAAGCTCTTTGCTTATCTTTCCCTCTGTGCTTAAAAGCTTGTGTGGCTCTTTCACTTTTGAGCTCTTTTCTCATGCAAAACTTCACGAACTAAGATAGCAATTGTGTATGCGCTGACAACCTTTTGACACAAAAGATGATGTCAAGATATGCACCACTATGGTATGGTATGTATACTATGGAGTATGAACACTAATGTGCACAAGTCACGTTGCCTGCAATACTCAATGGCTAGTCTCGATGGGTAAGCTACGCAAATGTAAGGCCATGTGGTTATCAATGCAATTGCAAAGGTATGACAAAGATGTTGTCGAGGTTACCGTCCTTGGCGATGATGAGTCCTTTGCAAAGATGAGTGGTGCTGATGATGATGTCGAACCGTACCTATATAGCCGAAACACAATAGGACACAGGAACCACAACTCAAATCTCAAAGACCAAAATGTGTCAAAATCGTTATAGGAGGTATTGGTGGATGATGGTGGTGTATGTGGGCAGCTGTGGTGGTATGGGGGTTTGGAAGATGTGGTGGTAAATGTGGAAGTGGTGGTGGTCGAACTGAAGAAATTCATTTTCGTCAGAGTTGCTTGGACGTCCCGGGTGTCATGGTCGTCCGGTCGTCGGACATCCGGCTGGTTCCGGTCGTCCGGGTCCTAGGCGAAAAATCGGGCACGGGAAGAACTGCACGATTTCGGGATCGAAGGAAGTGGTGCAGTCGAATTCAAGCGGATTTGTGGATGGAAAAGGGTGGGGAGGGTGGGGAAAGCTAGATCCACACGTGGCAACACAAATCCATGGACCAAATCCAACAAAATTTCAACTCAACAACAAATAACAAAAAAATTGGGGCTATTTTTGGTGGGGATTTTCGGATTTAGGACGAAAACAGCAAAATCAAGCTAGAAAACACGGGGTAGGGCTCCAAAAACGTGATCAATGTGGCTCATGATACCAAGATGATGTAGGGCGGAACCCTATGGGGACGATCTTTCACGTTTGGAGAGGAACCCTACGAGGCACACGAAGACGCGCGGAAGGAAACGAGGGAAATCATGGTGGAACATAAGAGAAAACACTCAACCAACATGAATATGATCACACATGTGCTAGATCATCGAGGCACAAAGTAACACGAGATCCAAAGTCAACAAGGGACGATACAAAGGTAGCTGTTCTTCTCCGTGAGGAGGTCTTGATTGTCTTCTCCGGGTGGATCTTCTCCGAAGAGGTGCGGTCCCTCACGAGGAGTAGATACGATACGGATGAGCAATGCTCTATCTCAAATGAGCTAAACCAATGCTCCCCTAGCTAGGAGGTGGGAGAAGTCTATTTATAGTCATAGTGCAAATGAGGGGCTAAGTGAAGGGGTACAAGGGCATCAGCCCATAGCTGGACGCAGCCAGGGTCCGGACGTCCGTGGGGCACCGGTCGTCCGGAGGCTCGCGGGGTCCCGGACGTCCGGGGTTCCTTGGATGTCCGTAGATTTTGTTCGGTGGTCGCTGGCACGGACGTCTGGACTTCCTCGGATTCCGTGATTTTGGTTACATTGGCGGTGCATGAGTCGTCTA